>CM038141.1:367417969-369946248 GCA_021437245.1 Aegilops speltoides | reverse complement strand
TGGTTCAATAACCTCATTAAGTCTCCACCATCCTCCCACTCAATTCTTTCGAGACAAACTTTTCCTCGAGAAAGGACCCGTTCAAGAAACAATCCCTATTGCTTTCGGATCTGAATTAGGAGGTATACCCAACTGTTTTGGGTGTCCTATGAAGATGCATTTTATACGCTGGGTTCAAGCTTATCAACCTGAAACTTTTTCACATAAGCGCCGCAGCCCCAAACTTTTAAGAAACGACAACTTAGGTATCTCCAAACCACAGTTCAAACAGTGTCGTCTCAATGGAACTACGTGGTGCCCCATTAAAGTGAGTGTGGTTGTCTCTAATGCCTAACCCATGAACGATAGTGGTAATTCGATAAGAGACATCATGGTACGCACCATATCCAATAGGGTGCAACTATGATGTTCGGACACACCATCACACTATGGTGTTCCAGGCGGTATTAATTGTGAAACAATTTCCACAATGTCTTAATTGTGTGCCAAAGCTCGTAACTCAGATACTCATCTCTATGATCATATCATAGACATTTTATCCTCTTGTCCCGATGATCTTCAACTTCACTCTAAAATTACTTGAACCATTCAATAATTCAGACTTTTGTTTCATCAAGTAAATATACTCAACATCTACTCGAATCATCTGTGAAGTAAGAACATAACGATATTCACTGCATGCCTCAACACTCATTGGACTGCACACATCAAAATGTGTTACTTCCAACAAGTTGCTATCTTGTTCCATCTTACTGAAACCGTGGCTTTTCAGTTATCTTGCCCATGTGGTATGATTTGCATATCTCAAGTGATTCAAAATCAAGTGAGTCCAAACGATCCACCTGCATGGAGTTTCTTCATGCAGATACACCAATAGACATGGTTCGTGATGTCTCAAACTTTTCAAAACGAGCGAGTCCAAAGATCCATCAACATGGAGCTTCTTCATGCTTTTATACCAATATGACTTACATGGCAAGGCCACAAGTAAGTGGTACTATCATTACTATCTTATATCTTTTGGCATGAAAATGTGTATCACTACGATCGAGATTCAATAAACCATTCGCTTGTGCAAGACCATTGAAGGTATTATTCAAATAAACAGAGTAACCATTATTCTCCTTAAATGAATAATCAGATTATGTATAGACATAATCCAATCATGTCTATGCTCAACGCAAACACCAAATGACAATTATTTAGGTTTAATACTAATCTTGATGGTAGAGGGAGCGTGCGATGTTTGATCACATCAAACTTGGAAATACTTCCAACACATATCGTCAGCTCACCTTTAGCTAGTCTCCGTTTATTCCGTAGCTCTTTTATTTCGAGTTACTAACACTTAGCAACCGAACCGGTATCTAATACCCTAGTGCTACTAGGAGTACTAGTAAAGTACACATTAACATAATGTATATCCAATATACTTCTATCGACCTTGCCAGCCTTCTCATCTACCAAGTATCTAGGGTAATTCCGCCTAGTGACTATTCCCTTATCACGTAGCACTTAGTCTCGGTTTGGGTTCAACCTTGGGTTTCTTCACTAGAGCAGCAGCTGATTTGCCGCTTCATGAAGTATCCTTCTAGCCCTTGCCCTTCTTGAAACTAGTGGTTTCACCAACCATCAACAATTGATTCTCCTTCTTGATTTCTACTTTCATGTGTCAAACATTGTGAATACCTCAAGGATCATCATATCTATCCCTCGATATGTTATAGTTCATCACGAAGCTCTAGCAGCTTGGTGGCAATCACTTTGGAGAAACATCACCATCTCATCTCGGAAGATCAACTCCCACTCGATTCAAGTGATTGTTGCACTCGATAATCTGAGCACAAGCTCAACGATTGAGCTTTTCTCCTTAGTTTGTAGGCTAAGAAAATTGTCGGAGGTCTTATACCTCTTGACGTAAGCACGAGCCTGAAATCCCAATTTCAACCCTCAAAACCACCTCATATGTTCCGCAACGCTTCAAAACGCCTTTGGTGCCTCAACTCTAAATCGCTTAACCGAACTATCACGTAGTTATCAAACGTGTATGTCCGATGTTCGCAACATCCAAAAACGACGCTTGGGGTTCAAAGACATCGAGCGGTACATTAAGGACATATGCTTTCACTGTCCGCATAATCGTATCGCAACTTTCAACTATATTTTCTAGGAACATATCTAAACAAAGGAACTAAAGCGCGAGCTTACAACATAATTTGCAAAGATGTTTTGACTATGTTCAGATAATTAAGTTCATCTTATGAACTCCCACCGATAGACATCCTCTAGTCATCTAAGTGATTACATGATCCGAGTCAACTAGGCCGTGTCCGATCATCACGTGAGACGGACTAGTCATCATCGGTGAACATCTTCATGTTGATCGATCTACTATATGACTCATGCTCGACCTTTCGCTCTCTTGTGTTCCGAGGCCATGTCTATACATGCTAGGCTCGCAAGTCAACCTAAGTGTTTCGCATGTGTAAATCTGGCTTACACCCGCTGTATGTGAACGTAAGAATCCATCACACCCATCATCACGTGGTGCTTTGAAACGATTTAACTTTCGCAACGGTGCACGCTTAGGGGAACACTTTCTTGAAATTTTAATGAGGATCATCTTATTTACTACCGCCGTTCTAAGCAAATAAGATGCATAAACATGATAAACATCACATGATATGGCCAATATAATATTGCTCCTTTGATCTCCATCTCCGGGCTCCATGATCATCATCGTCACCGCATGACACCATGATCTCCATCATCGTGTTCCATGAAGTTGTCTCGCCAACTTATTACTTCTATTACTATGGCTACCGTTAGCAATAAAGAAAAGTAATTACATGGCGTTGTTCAATGACACGCAGGTCATACAATAAATAAAGACAATTCCTATGGCTCCGCCGTTGTCATACTCATCGACATGCAAGTCGTGATTCCTATTACAAGAACATGATCAATCTCATACATCACATATCATTCATCACATTCTTCTTGGCCATATCACATCACATAGCATACCCTGCAAAAACAAGTTAGACATCCTCTAATTGTTGTTTGCATGTTTTACGTGGCTGCTATGGGTTTCTAGCAAGAACGCTTACCTACGCAAAACCACAACGTGATATGTCAATTGCTATTTACCCTTCATAAGGACCCTTTTCATCGAATCCGATCCGACTAAAGTGGGAGAGACTGGCACCCGCTAGCCACCTTATGCAACAAGTGCATGTCAATCGGTGGAACTCCGCCTCACGCATTTAGCACGTAAGGTTGGTCCGGGCCGCTTCATCCCACAATGCCGCCGAATCAAGATTGGACTAGTAACGGTAAGCATATTGAACAACATCAATGCCCACAACTACTTTATGTTCTACTCGTGCAAAGAATCTACGCAATAGACCTAGCTCATGATGCCACTGTTGGGGAACGTAGCAGAAATTCAAAATTTTCCTACGTGTCACCAAGATCTATCTATGGAGAAACGAGCAACGAGGGGAAGGAGATTGCATCTACATACCCTTGTAGATTGCTGCGGAAGCGCTCAAGAGAACGGGGTTGAAGGAGTCGACTCGCCGTGATCCAAATCACCAAGATCCTAGTGTCGAACGGACGGCACCTCCGCTGCTCAACACACGTGACAGCCCGGTGACGCCTCCCATGCCTTGATCCAGCGAGAGAGGGAGATGTTGAGGAAGACTCATCCAGCAGCAGCACAACGACGTGGTGGTGATTGAGGAGCGTGGCAATCCTGTAGGGCTTCGCCAAGCACCGCGGGAGAGGAGGCGGAGAGAGGTAGGGCTGCGCCAGGAGAGGTGAAACTCATGTATTTGGCAGCCCCAAAACCCTCAAGTATATATAGGGGAGAGGGAGGGCTGCGCCCACCTAGGGTTCCACCCCTAGGGCGGCGGCCAGCCCAAACCCATCTAGGGTGCGCCAAGGGGGAGAGGGAAACTTGCCCCCTGTTAGGTGGGTGCGCCCCCCCAAACCCTAGGCGCTTTGGGCCCTGTGGGGCACACCAGCCCACCCGGGCTGGTCCCATCCGACACTTGGCCCATGCAGCCTCCGGGATGGTGGCCCCACTTGGGACCCGACCTCCCGTGGTCCCAGACGCTACCGATAAAACTCAAACTTTTCCGGTGACCAAAACAGACTTCCCATATATAAATCTTTGCCTCTGCACCATTCCGAACTCCTCGTGACGTCCGGGATCTCATCCGGACTCCAAACAACATTCGTAACCACATACAAACTTCCTTTATAACCCTAGCGCCATCGAACCTTATGTATAGACCCTACGGGTTCGGGAACCATGCGACATGACCGAGACGTTCTCCGCCAATAACCAACAGCGGATCTGGATACCCATGTTGGCTCCTACATGTTCCATGATGATATGATCGGATGAACCACGATGTCAACGACTCAATTGATCCCGTATACAATTCCCTTTGTCTAGCGGTATAGTACTTGCCCGAGATTCGATCGCTCGGATACCGATACCTTGTTCAATCTCGCACGGCAAGTCTCTTTACTCATTTCAGAACACATCATCCCGTGATCAACCCCTTGGTCACATTGTGCACATTATGATGATGTCCTACCGAGTGGGCCTAGAGATACCCTCTCCGCTTACGGAGTGACAAATCCCGCCTCGATTCGTGCTAACCCAATGACACTTTCGGAGATACCAGAGTGCACCTTTATAGCCACCTAATTGTGTTGTGACGCTTGGTACACCCAAAGCATTCCTACGGTATCCGGAGTTGCACAATCTCATGGTCTAAGGAAATGATACTCGACATTAGAAAAGCTTTAGCATACTTAACTACGATCTTTGTGCTAGGCTTAGGATTGATTCTTGTCCATCACATCATTCTCCTAATGATGTGATCCCGTTATCAACGACATCCAATGTCCATGGTCAGGAAAATGTAACCATCTATTGATCAACAAGCTAGTCAATTAGAGGCTTACTAGGGACATGGTGTTGTCTATGTATCCACACATGTATCTGAGTTTCCTATCAATACAATTATAGCATGGATAATAAATGATTATCATGAACAAGGAAATATAGTAATAATAACTAATTTATTATTGCCTCTAGGGCATATTTCGAACAGATATGGACACCATGAACGTAAATATCATAGAGGATATGTTGGTGTTGATTCAACTACATGCATAAACATGTGCCAAGTCAAGCCACTTGAAACATTCAGAGGAGGATACCATATCATCATACGACATCACAATCTTTTTAACGCAATGTTGACATCCAAGATAAATCATTATCCACTCCTAGCTACTTAAGCATGGCATGAGAAACTATAATATCTAATTGTCATTGCAAACATGTTTCATAATAGGCTGAATCATGGATACTAGGTTAAACATATTTATAAAAAGAGAACAAGTTGAGTTCATACCCGCTTTCTCTCGCCACGGCAGTTCATCAAATATCGCTATTATTGCCTTTCACTTGCACGATCAATGATATTAATATAATAATAACGCAAGAGTGTCGTGGACTAAGCTGAAATCTACAAACATTTTATTCAAATGAGAAGACAAGGTAATTTGGGCTCTTTGTTCAATAATGCATATTAGAGCCACTCAACATTTTCATCATGGTCTTCTCCTTGGTATGACTTGATAAAAAGAAAAGAATTTCAAAAAAACACACTGAAATATTTTTGGAGTTTTTAGTTTTTCTAGAAGAAAGCAAAAATAAAGAAAGAAAAACAAACAACGAGAAAACTATTTACACGGAGAGCTCCCAACAAGCAACAAGAAAACAAGGAAATCGCTTTTGGGTTTTTTTTTAATACAACAACTAACTAAACTAGAAAGAAAACCGAAAAGAAGCAAGAAAGATTTTTTATTTCTCAAAGTTTTTCAAACACACAAGAAGAAAGCGAGAAAATAAATCTAGCATGGATAATACAATGAAAAAGTGTGAACACCGACAACCGGAATGAAATGTGTGAACCTGAATGTAATGTCGGTGGAAACACATAATCCCCAAGCTTAGGCTTTGGCCTAGCTCGGTAATCACCATCCACGGATCATGAGTAGTCGAGTGGTAGCTCACAGAGGCTCTTGAGCAACCACCTCAGCCACCGAGCGGCCATGACCTCCATGTTGTGCGACATGCCTCGCCTCGTCGAAACATAATATCTTCCTTTGCTATGATCGAAAATCAAAGAGAGCACGTGCAGGCAAAAAGGTATAAACAATGGATTCTTTATTGAATCGCAAGTTATAAGTATAATTATTAATTTTTCCCTTAAGGAACTTATGGCGCTTCATGGCCTCAAAGTCTAAGTACTGAGTGGGTAAGATGGGTTCATAAGGCAGAGGTGTAACACCCACCTCTTTAGCTAACCAAGAAGCATAAATCCCACCATAAAAATAACCACTACCAAAGATTGTGTTGCAATCTGCATGCAACAATCGCCCAAGATTATAACATTTAAGTCCGCACAGAGCAAAGGTGTATGAGGCTCAAGTCAAGGGCACACAAGCAGTCTGCAATCCCGCTTGCCCACAATGCATTTGCCATTAAAGAGAGCAAAGTATTGAATAGATGGGAAATGAAAGCTCTTTATTCTACCTTGTGTCACTCCTCTATCCTCACCATAGCAAAGGCTAGTCAAGAACGCCTCATACTCAGATCTTGGTGGTTCATTCAATAACCCCGTAATGGAATTTTACAAATACCACTAAACACGCCTAGAGGCATGGTAAAAGGACGGACATAAAGTTTAAACAAAACTCTAGACTCACGAGGATGAAATTTAAATTTTTTAGTAAACGATTCTTTGAGGATGAGATGTTGGTTGCACTTATCTTCAATGTAGGGCAGAGCTCGTGTGTGAACATATTGCTCACATTCTTGTTTAATACGCACTCACCATAAAATCGCTGCATGGCCATAGGCAGGATTTGATAGTTGTTTCACGATCGAACTTGCGCTTGGTTCAACATAAGACCGATGCACCGAGCCACTACTAGATGATGCCTCCGAAGACCTCCTCCTCAAAGAACTCCTAAAAAACTCATCTTATTCCTATAGATGAAATTCTGAAAATTTTAGTCCACAAATTTTTTGTCAACAAAACTTCACAAGATTGGTAGCAACTACTCATAGGGATGCATAGGGGCCATATCAAGCATTCAAACTACTTATAACTCTAAGAATTCGACATGCAAGCTCATCTACAACAACACCAAGAGTAGGTAATTATTCAAAACATAATCCACTAAAGCAAAAACTAATTGGACCAATGGAGGAGTCACATACCAAGTAGTAATCCCCCAAAATAGTTTTGGAAACGGAGCTTCAAGCAAAGAGATCGAAATCCGCTGGTTTGAGAGCACGAACACGAGAAAGAGAGATCAATGGTGAATTTTTTTGGAGGTAGGAGATGACATGGGCTAAAGAGACAAGTGAGGGGGACCACGTGGGGACCACAACCCACCAGGGCATGCCAGGGGCTGTTGGCGTGCCCAGGTGGGTTGTGCCACCTGGTGCATCCCCCTCTGATGTTATTTGCACTAAAAGTTCAAAAATATTCAGAAAAAAACATGTTAAATTTTCAGGGCATTCTCAACACTTTTATTTTGGGGTCATTTTTTATTGCACAGAAAATCCAAAAAATGGATAAACAAGTGTAACGCCCTCGATGCGGCTATATCTCCCACGTGTCGAAGCACGACTTAGAGGCATAACCGCATTGAGAGCAATGTCGCAAGTGAGGTAATCTTCGCACAATCCATGTAATACATAAGGAAAGAGATACATAGTTGGCTTACAATGCCACTTCACACAATTACATGAATAAAGCATTACATCATCCAGATACAATCAAGGTCCGACTACGGAACCAAAATAAAAGAAGAACCCCAAATGCATAAAGGTCCCCGATCGACCCCAACCGGGCTCCACTCATCGATCAACTAGAACGAAACAACACAAGGGCAAGATCTTCAACGAGCTCCTCCTTGAGCTTGGTTGCGCCACCGCCGGTAACATAGGCACCGCAAACTGGTTTTGAAGTATCCGTGAGCCACGAGGACTCAAAGAATCGCATTACCATGGGTATCAAGACTAGCAAAGCTTAATGGGAAAGGAAGGGGTAAAGTGGTGAGGTTGCAGCAGCGACTAAGCATATATGGTGGCTAACATACGCAAATGAGAGCGAGAAGAGAACAAGCGGAACGGTCGTGAAGCTAGCAATGATCAAGAGGTGATCCCAACACCTACTTACGCCAAACATAACCCGAAACCATGTTCACTTCCCGGACTCACCGAGAAGAGACCATCACGGCTACACACTCGGTTGATGCGCTTTAATTCGGATCAAGTGTCAAGTTGTCTACAACCGACATTAACAAATTCCCATCTGCCACATAACCGCGGCACGGCTCTCGAAAGTTTATACCTGCAGGGTGTCCCAACTTAGCCCATGACAAGCTCTCGCGATCATCAAAGGAATAGACCTTCACCCAGAAGACCCAATCAGTCTCGAATCCCGGTACATCAAGACATTTCGACAATGGTAAAACAAGACCAGCAAGACCGCCTGATGCGCCGACAATCCCGATAGGAGCTGCACATATCTCGCTCTCGTGGCAACACCGGATGAGACAAAGCTACGAGTAAAACCAGCCTCGAAGTTGCCACGAGGTGGCTTCAAGCAGGGCGCTCGGTTCGACCAACACTTAGACAAGCACCGCCCGGGGCTATAATAAAGATGACCTCGAGAGAGCGACTCCCAAGGGAAAAGTAGGTGGTGGTGAGGCAAATGGTAAAATTCAATGTTGGGCCTTGCTTGGACAAGTTTTATTCAAAGCGAACTGTCGGGGGTCCCATAAATCACCCGACCGCGTAAGGGACGCAAAATCCGGGAACATAACACCGGTATGACGGAAACTAGGGCGGCAAGAGTGGAACAAAACACCAGGCATAAGGCCGAGCCTTCCACCCTTTACCAAATATATAGATGCATTAATAATATAAGAGATATTGTGATATCCCAACATAAACCCTGTCCACCATGGAGAAATCTTCAACTTCACCTGCAACTAGCAACGCTATAAGAGGGGCTGAGCAAAAGCGGTAACATAGCCAAACAACGGTTTGCATAGGAAAGGTGTCAAAGGTTAGAGGTTCATGGCAATATGGGATGGCTTGACCAACAGGTAATAGGTAGCGCAGCATAGCGAAAGAACGAGGCAACTAGCATAGCAATGATAGTAGTGAGATCCAGGGTAGCGGTCATCTTGCCTGAAATCCCGCAAGGAAGAACAACGAGTCCATGAAGAAGACGAACCACACGTAGACGAACGAATCCTCACGATCGCAACGAAACAAGAACTAACAAGAAGAAGCACACAACATGGTAAACACACCACACATGAACAAGGCATGATGCACAACAAGCATGATGCATGACCAAGCTACATGAAGCTACTCATGGCAAGAGATGATGCAAACAAGAACAACACATCAAGGCAAGTTTAATGAGGCCGGAAACAACATATAACAATTCCGGTAAGTCCTCATATGCATATTTCGAAATTGGTCTAGAACTGAATAAACATTATGTTCAAGTTGTTAACAGCAAGTTAAGATGCACCAAGATGATCTACACGAAATTCTAGTCAAGTTACATATAGAGTTCATTAGATTCGGAGCTACGGTCTAGAAGATATGAGCAAAACAAGTTAAGCATGGCATTGATGCAAAATGCACCCAAACATCAAGCAAACACACCAAAACAAGGATGCAACATGATAATATGAAAATACATGCAAAATCAAGCAAGTTTCATATAGAGCACACTCAAAACGGAGCAACGGTTCAACACCCACACACTATACAAGTCATATCAACAATCTGTCCAAAACAGCAACTAGGCATCTTACAAGCATCAAAAAAATATGCTACAGCACCCCAACATAATAACAAAAGACATGGGCATGAAGTATACGTAAAGCATAACAAAACATGAACACTGAGCTATCTCCAGAAACAACTAGAACATGCTCAAAATGACATGGAGATATTGCAAGTAATAACAATTTCAGACTTTAGTAGAAATAACATCAGGTTGCAATGTTTAGAGCTATCAAACAACATGTTACAGGAAGCTATCATGGCAAACAAAGGCATGGCATGAAGCTACTAATAGCATATATCAAAAGACCCTTACTGACCATAAGCCAAAAAGGCACAGAAAATATGATGGCACCCATGTAAACATGGCAAGTTATATAACAGATTCATACATGGCAGAAAACAACAATAAGTAGGCATGTTCGTGAGCTCGAAACACTCACTACAGAGCAATACATGGCATGGCAAGGCAACCAACAGTAAGAAGGCATGTTTATGAAGCTAAGCACGGCAAGAGCAAGGTCATAGCATACACGGATCAACTACAACGACCTCGTGAAAATTGAATCTCATGCAAACAATCTGTCAGGAAACATTTTCAAGCAACTTTGGAGCAAGAAATGAACATGTTCCAGCAGGCTATAATTGCAACCAAGATCATTAGTGGATAGAGCAAGACATGTATATCAAAACATGTTTATAGAGCATCTCCAGATTGTGCATAGAATGATTAGTGGAAGCATGTTAACATAGCAACAAAATATAACAGAATCTGCCTAGCAAAACAAAGAATAAAGAACTACTCTACTTTACAAGCTTGATACACTCAGCACACAACTCACAAAAATACATGGTCAACACCCCTGGAAAGATGGCATGACAAAGTCCAACATTCATGTAGAGCTCATATTCATAGGATGCACACATAAATCATGGCAAAAATGATAAAACAGCAAGTTATAACAGTTTCAGCAGATTAACAACATGAAGCACTCTTCCAATAGCATATAGGGCATCAAGATGCACTCAAATGAAAATGATGCAATGGAATGAAATGATGTACTCGTCGATACTAACAATTTGACATATTATACGCGCAAAACGGAGCTACGGTTGCGGAGATGTGATGCTATGAAAATGCAAGAAAATAACGGAAATCTGGGACTTAGTGATTTCGGGAACAACCTCCAGATTTGGGTTTTCGAGGCTCGCCGGAGAAGACTGCCGGAGGCGACGGGGAAACGCCGGGGAGGTTGGAGACGGCGGATCCGGACCGGATCCGGTCACGGTGGCCCGGCGGCGCTGGTGCGGGGCTGGGACGGCGAGGGCGGCTGGGCATGGCGCGCGCCGGCGACGCGGCGACGAAGCCCGGCAGGAAAGCCGCCGGCGAGCAAGGGCGGGCGGAGGGAGGTGGAACGGCGAGCGAGGCGCCTCGCTGGGAGGGCGCCGCGGAGGAGCGGGCGGCGGGCGCGGCGGCTGGGCGGCGGTCCGGCGAGGCAGGCGGCGGCGGCGGAGCGGTACGGCAGCAAGACGAGACGACGGCCGGCGGCGGCCGGAGGCGCGCTGGCGGAAGACGCGGCGCGGCGCGGGACGGGCGCGCCGAAGCTGCCGGGCGCCGGCGGCGAGGTTGCCCGCGGCTCAAAGGGATGCGGCGGCGGCGCGCTTGCCCCATGGTTAATCTGGCCACGCGGGCTCGGCGGCGAGGAGAAGAGAGGGCGAGGTGGCGCGCCGCCGGCCGAGGCGGCGGCGGCGATGACGTGTCGCGAGCGGATTGGCCAGGCGAGGTGGCCGGCGGATATGTCCGCGCGGACGGACGTGTCCGGCGGCGGCGAAAGCTGGCTAGGGTTTGACCGCGCGAAAAATGGAGGGATGCACATATTTATAGGTAGAGGGAGCTAGGAGAGCCCAAATGAGGAGCGGTTTTCGGCCACGTGATCGTGATCGAACGACCGAGAGCATGGAGGGAGTTTGGTGGGTTTTGGGCCACTTTGGAAGGGTGTTGGGCTGCAACAAAAGAGGGCTTTCATGGTTACCCTTGCTAACTGCTGAGTACCAAACGAGCTCCAAATGGCACGAAACTTGACAGCGGTTCATCGGTGCTATACCAAGGCCGCTGGCAAACCTCGGCCATTCCGAGAAAGTTTAACACCCACACAAGAGAAGGGAGAAGAGGGAGACGCCGGAGGACATAGGAGCGCCGGATTGCAAAACGGACAACGGGGAAAATGCTCGGATGCATGAGATGAACATGTATGCAAAATGAAATGCACATGATGACATGATAAAATGCAAATGATGACATGGCAAAGCGCAACACGCAAGCAAATGACATGGCAACGACGGCGAATAACTGGCAGTCACCTGGCGCAACGAATCCGGGGCGTTACAACACTCCACCACTACGAGAGGATCTCGTCCCGAGATCTAGGATGGCACCGGAGGGAAAAGGAAGAGGAAGAGAAGAGGTAAAACTAAGTTGCTTCATTGACTAACGAGTGAAACCACGAACCTTGAGAGGTTGAGCAATTTCAAAGAAAGAGTACAACAGAGATGAACGAGATTGCAAACAATCCGTTAGAAAAGAGGAACAAGGAGCATGATGAGAATCAAGAGGTTGAAAGACATGGAAATAAGAGCTTCACGAACGAAAAGAATATGACCACATTGGTATAATGAGATAGCCAAGGAACAAGAATGGCAGTATTTGGACAGCACTCCGGTAGAAAAGAGAAGAAAACTTGATGAGATGAAAAGATATTGAAGAGATGATACAACACTCCGGTTAGATGGATAAGCAAGAAAAGAACATGATCCTCACAATTCGAGATGATGAGTGAAAAGAGCAACATCACAATGCCTTCGTAATGAAAGAATAGAAGTTAGATCATTGGAATAAAGGGACGGAGAAGAAAATGACAACTTCTACCATAATTGAATTTGGAAGGCATCCTTGCAAGAAGGTTAGAATAGAGTTGTTGGAAGACCAACAACGAAAAGAATAAGTTTGTAGTGGGCTTATGGAAACATCTCAACATTATGAGGTGACAACCGGCCACTAACGGAAACAATTGCTTGCTTGAGATTAACGAAGAGATGAAATCTTGTTCCAGCAAGATGGAAAAGAGATACCTTGGGTCATTAATAAGCACCAAAATAGCAACATTCCTTAGAGAAGGTTTTAGGTGAAATCTTGAACGAACCACCGTAAGAATTGAAAATGAACGTAGCAAAGGCACAATTCACCGGGAAAAATTGGAAAATGAATGAAGATACTTGAAGGGATTTAGATACATGAGGACGAAGAGATCATGAACTGATTAGAGGATATTTGAACGATGCACCGGTAAGATTTGGAGAACGATAGCTACACGCTGAGAATGAAGAATTACGTCATGATGGCCTTCGGAGGAAAGAAATGGAAACAACTCATGAAATGCTCCGGATGGTAAGAAAAGAATTCTCACAATCGAAAACAATTATGAGACCATGAATATTGAAGAGAATGGACCAAGATTAAAGAGAAACTCTTCTTCAGTCTTCAAATGATGAGAATGACAACGAGAAACACCACCAAGAATTATTGAGGCACACCGGAAGAATCAAAAGCGAAGAGGTTGAGCCAACTATGAAAAGAATTTGAAAGATCTTGGAGAAAAACATTTGACTGATGATAACTCATTCTTACGTCAAACTTGAAGAAGAATTTAGGATAGCTCTGGGAAAATAGAAGAGTCAGGTAAGATCCTGGGAAAAAACCTGTGGGTTAGAGCCCACTCAAAAGAAAACACCGTTGAAAAGATTTAAAAGAGATGTTGCACCGGTTGAATTAAATGACTTGAATGAGATACCAATCTCGAAAGAACTTGAACGAATGCAGAGTGGAAACACGAATCTTGTGAGATATCTTCAGCACTCCAGAACAAATGAATAGGAAGAGGTGAATGATTAAGAGGTGCATCGGCATGAGAAAGCATTAGACACGAGGAAAGGAGTATGATGAATATCCAAAGCTTGAATTGGATCCACCGGAGAAGAAACAACAATGAAGGATGATGAACTTGAAACTGTTGAGCATCTTCATGGAAAATCACCGGATAAGAACATTGATCGAAAAGAATGAAGAGACTTCACATGAATAAATGGATACTTGATTAAGAAATCTGTGTCCTTGAAGAAAAAGTGTGGGAGGGTGGGGAAAAAACAAAGACAACTTGGAGACGGATGAAACAAACACCGTTGAGAAGAAATGATAATTGGTCTTGCTGATGTTGAAGTGATCGGATCCACTTGAAGAGAAACACGCCAGTTGAAAAGGATTGACATGCCAATCTCGATTGTCGAGAAGGATTGGTATTCACATCGGAGTATGAGAACACTATTTCGGAAAGGTATGGAATCAACACTTGACATTGAAGCAACTCGAATACCACAACTCAAAACAAAAACAAAGGACTGGCTTGCAGAATAAGCCGGAACAAACATATGATAGAGATTTCGTCCAAGTTTTCGTGGTGGGGCCTACACGGGCTCAATCGACAAAGACCATCATGTACAAGGCAAGGCACATGACATACGGCGCCCCCCAGTCGGCATAGCCAAGGACTCTTTAAGACACAACGAGACCATCAGAAACCAACCGTGAATAGGCGGACCACTAGACGTCGAACCCCAATTTCATATCGTACATCCGTCGGAAAGATATCCTAAGAGCTACTTGAATTCCCACCTATAAAACTCCCAAACTTTCTCGGTTATGCAATCTGGTGTTGGGGATACAGGAGCAATATATCTCACCCAAACTAACAATCCCTACATCCAGCTTGTATCCATCCGTCAACACATAACCAAGAAACCTTCGAAATCGCTTACCTCAACCTTCAAAAGCATCCGTTATACGAAGTCATGGCAATACTCCCGCACTCACCTCAAGATCGGGTTAGCGGGGTTATCTCACCAACAACCGCATAAAAGAGATTTTCGATGTCGGCGTATTAAACTCGGTATTCCGAACTGCAACGATAAAATTATGACGACAACACCTCGGAGCTCAACTCCCGGACATTGCCACAACCCCTAAATGACAGAGGCACCAAGAACAATGTTCTCGCTATAAGAATATCGAACGATCCCAAGATACCCGCGTGATCCTAAAAAATTTTTAGTGAAATTTGAGAAGAGAAGAGTCAAAACTCTACGTTAGGATACCTCACCAGAAGTTCGAAGGGACTGGGGAGTAAAAAGAATTCCTAACTCTCCGATATATAATTCCTAAATGACTCAAAACATTTTTCTAGACACAACTCGGCCACTAAAAACGATCAAGCAAAGGGGCTCCTAAGGTCGGGAAGGCTCGATTACCAACTTGTAACGCCTCGATGCGGCTATATCTCCCACGTGTCGGAGCACGACTTAGAGGCATAACCGCATTGAGAGCAATGTCGCAAGTGAGGTAATCTTCGCACAATCCATGTAATACATAAGGGAAAGAGATACATAGTTGGCTTACAGTCGCCACTTCACACAATTACATGAATAAAGCATTACATCATCCAGATACAATCAAGGTCCGACTACGGAACCAAAATAAAAGAAGAACCCCAAATGCGACAAAGGTCCCCGATCGACCCCAACTGGGCTCCACTACTGATCAACTAGAACGAAACAACACAAGGGCAAGATCTTCAACGAGCTCCTCCTTGAGCTTGGTTGCGCCACCGCTTCGGTAACATAGGCACCGCAAACTGGTTTCGAAGTATCCGTGAGCCACGAGGACTCAAAGAATCCCATTACCATGGGTATCAAGACTAGCAAAGCTTAATGGGAAAGGAAGGGTAAAGTGGTGAGGTTGCAGCAGCGACTAAGCATATATGGTGGCTAACATACGCAAATGAGAGCGAGAAGAGAACAAGCGGAACGGTCGTGAAGCTAGCAATGATCAAGAGGTGATCCTGAACACCTACTTACGCCAAACATAACCCGAAACCGTGTTCACTTCCGGACTCCGCCGAAGAGACCATCACGGCTACACACTCGGTTGATGCGTTTTAATTCGGATCAAGTGTCAAGTTGTCTACAACCGACATTAAAAATTCCCATCTGCCACATAACCGCGGCACGGCTCTCGAAAGTTTATACCTGCAGGGTGTCCCAACTTAGCCCATGACAAGCTCTCGCGATCATCGAAGAATAGACCTTCACCCAGAAGACACGATCGAGTCTCGGAATCCCGTACATCAAGAACATTTCGACAATGGTAAAACAAGACCAGCAAGACCGCCTGATGCGCCGACAATCCCGATAGGAGCTGCACATATCTCGTTCTCGTGGCAACACCGGATGAGACAAAGCTACGAGTAAAACCAGCCTCGAGTTGCCACGAGGTGGCCCTCAAGAAGCGCTCGGTTCGACCAACACTTAGACAAGCACCGCCCGGGGCTATAATAAAGATGACCCTCGAGAGAGCGACTCCCAAGGGAAAAAGTAGGTGGTGGTGAGGCAAATGGTAAAAGTCAATGTTGGGCCTTGCGGACAAGTTTTATTCAAAGCGAACTGTCGGGGGTCCCATAAATCACCCGACCGCGTAAGGGACGCAAAATCCGGGAACATAACACCGGTATGACGGAAACTAGGGCGGCAAGAGTGGAACAAAACACTGCATAAGGCCGAGCCTTCCACCCTTTACCAAATATATAGATGCATTAATAATATAAGAGATATTGTGATATCCCAACATAAACCCTGTCCACCATGGAGAAATCTTCAACTTCACCGCAACTAGCAACGCTATAAGAGGGCTGAGCAAAAGCGGTAACATAGCCAAACAACGGTTTGCATAGGAAAGGTGTCAAAGGTTAGAGGTTCATGGCAATATGGGATGGCTTGACCAATGTGTAATAGGTAGCGCAAAGATAGCGAAAGAACGAGGCAACTAGCATAGCAATGATAGTAGTGAGATCCAGGGTAGCGGTCATCTTGCCTGAAATCCCGCAAGGAAGAACAACGAGTCCATGAAGAAGACGAACCACACGTAGACGAACGAATCCTCACGATCGCAACGAAACAGGAACTAACAAGAAGAAGCACACAACATGGTAAACACACCACACATGAAGAAGGCATGATGCACAACAAGCATGATGCATGACCAAGCTACATGAAGCTACTCATGGCAAGAGATGATGCAAACAAGAACAACACATCAAGGCAAGTTTAATGAGGCCGGAAACAACATATAACAATTCCGGTAAGTCCTCATATGCATATTTCGAAATTGGTCCAGAACTGAATAAACATTATGTTCAAGTTGTTAACAGCAAGTTAAGATGCACCAAGATGATCTACACGAAATTCTAGTCAAGTTACATATAGAGTTCATTAGATTCGGAGCTACGGTCTAGAAGATATGAGCAAAACAAGTTAAGCATGGCATTGATGCAAAATGCACCCAAACATCAAGCAAACACACCAAAACAAGGATGCAACATGATAATATGAAAATACATGCAAAATCAAGCAAGTTTCATATAGAGCACACTCAAAACGGAGCAACGGTTCAACACCCACACACTATACAAGTCATATCAACAATCATCCAAAACAAAGAACTAGGCATCTTACAAGCATCAAAACAATATGCTACAGCACCCCAACATAATAACAAAAGACATGGGCATGAAGTATACGTAAAGCATAACAAAACATGAACACTGAGCTATCTCCAGAAACAACTAGAACATGCTCAAAATGACATGGAGATATTGCAAGTAATAACAATTTCAGACTTTAGTAGAAATAACATCAGGTTGCAATGTTTAGAGCTATCAAACAACATGTTACAGGAAGCTATCATGGCAAACAAAGGCATGGCATGAAGCTACTAATAGTATATATCAAAAGACCCTTACTGACCATAAGCCAAAAAGGCATGGAAAATATGATGGCACCCATGTAAACATGGCAAGTTATATAACAGATTCATACATGGCAGAAAACAACAATAAGTAGGCATGTTCGTGAGCTCGAAACACTCACTACAGAGCAATACATGGCATGGCAAGGCAACCAACAGTAAGAAGGCATGTTTATGAAGCTAAGCATGGCAAGAGCAAGGTCATAGCATACACGGATAAACTACAACGACCTCGTGAAAATTGAATCTCATGCAAACAATCTGTCAGGAAACATTTTCAAGCAACTTTGGAGCAAGAAATGAACATGTTCCAGCAGGCTATAATTGCAACCAAGATCATGAATTGATAGAGCAAGACATGTATATCAAAACATGTTTATAGAGCATCTCCAGATTATGCATAGAATGATTAGTGGAAGCATGTTAACATAGCAACAAAATATAACAGAATCTGCCTAGCAAAACAAAGAATAAAGAACTACTCTACTTTACAAGCTTGATACACTCAGCACACAACTCACAAAAATACATGGTCAACACCCCTAGAAAGATGGCATGACAAAGTCCAACATTCATGTAGAGCTCATATTCATAGGATGCACACATAAATCATGGCAAAAATGATAAAACAAAGAAATTATAACAGCCAAAGATTAACAACATGAAGCACTCTTCCAACAGCATATAGGGCATCAAGATGCACTCAAATGAAAATGATGCAATGGAATGAAATGATGTACTCGTCGAGCCGAACAATTTCACATATTATACGCGCAAAACGGAGCTACGATTGCGGAGATGTGATGCTATGAAAATGCAAGAAAATAACGGAAATCTGGGACTTAGTGATTTCGGGAACAACCTCCAGATTTGCACGGTTTTCGAGGCTCGCCGGAGAAGACTGCCGGAGGCGACGGGGAAACGCCGGGGAGGTTGGAGACGGCGGATCCGGACCGGATCCGGTCGCGGTGGGGCCCGGCAGCTGGCAAGCGCGGCCGGGATGGCGAGGGCGGCCGCAGACGGCAAGGCCCGGCGACGCGGCGACGAAGCCCGGCAGGAGCTTCGCCACGGGCGGGACAAGCATGGCGCGCGGCAGAGGTGGAACGGCGGAGCGAGGCGCCTCGCTGGGAGGGCGCCGCGGGAGGAGCGGGCGGCGGCGCGCGGGCGGCGCGCGCGGTCGGCGAGGCTGCGGCCGACGGCGAAGCGCGGCGGCGGCGAAAGTTGCGGCCGCAAGCGGCGACGAGACGACGGACTGGCGGGGCGGCCGGAGGCGGCGCCGGGAAGACGCGGCGCTGCGGACGGGCGCTGCTGAGCTGCCGGCGGCCGGTGGCGAGGTTGCCCGGCTGCCTCGGCGTGATGTGGCGGCGGCGGCTGCCCCGCGGCCGGATCTGGCCGCATGCCCCGGCGCGGAGGAGAGAGAGAGAGAGGGCGCGCGCCGTTGGCTGAGGCGGCGGCGGCGATGACGCGATGTCGGGAGCGGATTGCCAGGCGAGGTGGCCGGGCGGATATGTCCGGCGCGGACGGACGTGTCCGGGCCACATGAGGAAGCGGGCTAGGGTTTGACCGCGAAAAATGGAGGGATGCACATATTTATAGGTAGAGGGAGCTAGGAGAGCCCAAATGAGGAGCGGTTTTGCCACGCGATCGTGATCGAACGATCGAGAGCATGGAGGGAGTTTGGTGGGTTTTGGGCCACTTTGGAAGGGTGTTGGGCTGCAACAAAGAGGGCTTTCATGGTTACCCTTGCTAACTGCTGAGTACCAAACGAGCTCCAAATGGCACGAAACTTGACAGCGGTTCACCGGTGCTATACCAAGGCCGCTTGGAAAACCTCGCCATTCCAAGAAAGTTTAACACCCACACAAGAGAAGGGAGAAGAGGAGACGCCGAGGACATAGGAGCCCGGATTGCAAAACGGACAACGGGAAAATGCTCGGATGCATGAGATGAACATGTATGCAAAATGAAATGCACATGATGACATGATAAAATGCAAATGATGACATGGCAAAGCGCAACACGCAAGCAAATGACATGGCAACGACGGCGAATAACTGGCGGTCACCTGGCGCAACGAATCCGGGGCGTTACAACAAGGCATTTTCTTTTATTTAACTAAGAAAAACTGAAAACAAAAGGTAAGGACAGAAGGTAGTGTCTACTAAATTCGTCAACTTCATACCTCTAAAAAAATCATCCATTAATAAGGTTGATCAAGTCTTATTAACAACCACCTTCGATTAGGATGACACCGAAGAACTTTTGTAAAACACTAAGTTACCTCAACGACGATATGCATGTTTCCAACTATAAGTATATCATATTTCTTTTTGGCAGTAGGTAGAGGTAGTTGAAAACTTCCAATAGTGAGTGTCGGAGATTTTTCAATAACATTAATACCATTCACTTGGAATTGTTTCTTCGAAAAGTGCACCGTATGCTCATTACCATTGATATGAAAAGTGACCTTGCTTTTATTGCAATCAATAACATCCCCTGTGGTATTCAAAAAGGGTCTACCAAGGATAATCGACATGTTGTCGCCCTCGGGCATCTCAAGTATAACAAAGTCTGTTAAGATAGTAACATTTGCAACAATAACAGGCACATCCTCACAAATACCGATCGGTATGGCAGTTGATTTATCAGCCATTTGCAAAGATATTTCAGTAGATGTGAGTTTATTCAAGTCAAGTCTTTTATATAAAGAGAAAGACATAACAATAACACCATCTCCTAAATTACATAGGGGAGTCTTAACATAGTTTCTTTTGATGGAGCAAGGAATGGTTGGTATCCCTGGATCTCCAAGTTTTTAGGTACTCCATCCTTAAAAGAATAATTAGCAAGCATGGTGGATATTTCAGCTTCCGGTATTCTTCTCTTATTAGTGATGATGTCTTTCATGTATTTTGCATAAGGGGGCATCTTTAAAATATCACCAAGCGAAAAGCAAAAAGATCGGCCTAAGCATTTCAAAGAAAGCTGCTCAAATTCTTCATCATCTTTCTTTTTAGTTGGTTTTTGTGGAAAAGGCATGGGTTTATGAACCCATGGTTCTCTTTCTTTACCATGTTTTATAGCAACAAAGTCTCTTTTATCATATCTTTTGTTTCTAGGTTATGGGTTATCAAGATCAATAGCAGGTTATATCTCAATATCATTATCTGGTTCTTTATCGTTGTTTGGTTGAGTATCTTCATGAACATCATCATTATGTTTTTCATTATCACTAGATGAATGTTCATTACCAGATTGAGTTTCAGCGCTTGAGATAGAAACATCATTATTATTTTCAAGAGGTTTTTGTGTTTCAGGTTCACTAGAGGTATGCAAAGTCCTATCATTGTTCTTTTTCTTTTTCTTTTTAGAAGAACTAGGTGCATCAGTGTTAATTCTTTGAGAGTCTTGTTCAATTCTTTTAGGGTGTCCCTCAGGATAAAGTGGTTCCTGAGTCATTCTACCTCCTCTAGTCATTACTCTAACATCATGATCATTGATATTGTTGTTCATTTCATCAAGCAATTCTCTTTGGGATTTAGCAACTTGTTCTAACTGAGTGTGAACCATAGAAGCATGTTTTCCTATGCCTCTAACATCATTAGATATTCCAAATAACAAGTCACTCAAGCGAGCAATCATATCAGAGTTGTATTTCAATTGTTTCATAACATTGGCATTGAAGTGATCTTGTTTCCAAATGTAGTTATCAAACTCATAAAGGCATTGACTAGGATGCATATTATAAGGGCTGTCACTTTCATCAAATTTCATTGAAGAGTTTACCTCTACCAACTTTAGTGGTGGTGTTCTATCAAGTCCATGTATTTCTTCAATAGGAGGTAAATTCTTAGCATCCTCTGCTTTATGTGGCACCCCGGCTCAGAGAAACCGGAACGCCCCATATTCCAGCCCAGAGATCAAGGAGAAGTCTTTTGGAATACCGTGCTGCTTAGCATAGAACAAATCAGCTCTTCATTACAATCTATGTGGGTACAGGGGGGTTACATCGGCACGGCGAAACTACGCCTGCCACGATTGCTCCATGCAAGCAGCAGAACAACACGAAGCAGCGGAATAATTCTAGTAGCAGAACAACGACGATGGTGATGAACTCCACTCTGCAGGGACTCTGGCTGGAACGCTTATCCTAGCTCGCAAACAAGGGATCCACGGCAAACAAGCAATCAAAGCCGACATGATCTGCAAACTGGCATGACACGCCAGGTCAGTACATTGAATGTACTTGCAATCTCACAGCAACCAAAGCAATCAAGACAAACAATAGCATGGCAATTACAGGTTAACAAGGATTAACATAATATCATCAGAACAACATGGCATGAATAACATGATACAGCTAGCACAATATAAGCATGGCATGAACATATAAACATTATGAAACTAGCATGCAACATGATGACACTATCATGCACCAACTTACTCTGCTCGGGTTACATCGTAACCATCACCTGCACACACTTACCATCATGGACATCACACGATCATCTCAGGATCCAATCAAGCTTGGTATTAACAATACCGTAGTAATCATTCATGACCACAAGGAGCTTGACCGTTAACCAATAAGTTGGTATTCACGATACCGCAGTGATCCTCTCTCGATCACATAAATATCAACCAACTTCTTTCATCATCGAACCAGGGTTGTTATTAAGCACATCATTATTATTACTGTTGACCCATAGTGTGCCCGACACAAACTGGGCCCATATCCGCAGGCGCGGCTATCGATAGATTTAACACACACACACACACACACACACACTCTGCAGAGGTTAGCACACTGTACCCACACCATGGAACCCATGGCCTCGCACTCCCATTCGGGTGGACCAACAGCATTCCGACAAAACAAATCTACTTTCATGACACTCTCCCGGCCACTCCGACCAGCACCCCCTTTGGGTTCAATCCTGGGTGGCCCGTGCCTACCAAAGGATTTACGGCCACCATCGTGGCAAAACAAAAATGGTCCCAAACGGGGCCAAAGTGCGCAAACAACTTGGGCACACAAGGCTTATGCCATCCTACCCGGCCAAGGTAGCGCCCGTGCATAACCTTCCCTCGTCGGAGGCACCGGCGAGAGGCATGACAATAGACTACTAGGGCCCTGCCCATTCTAGAGAAAATGTGGTTGCACTGGTCAGCTCGATATGGTGGCACCATGACTTAGCCAACAGTTGTTCAAGTTCATTTAAGTCCGGTTAAACTTGAATGCGATAAGCTGAGTCATATGAAAATAACATGATGCAACTACAATGCATGAGCATGATATCAACATACATGGATGCAACATAAATCTTAGGCATAACAACCGTGAAGCATTTATCCAGATGAGCATGGCATACTGACGAGTATAACACTACTCATGGCATAACTACTAGCATCAACGACAACTATCATGCAAGAACATAACAACAACACTACATGCAATCATTTAACCAACTGGACGCAAAGGAACATACATGGCAACGACATTCGGAACAGGCGATAGTCATGCACCAGAGACCATCGCCAACATCAACATGTACTACTACCAAGAATGAAAGTAATACTAGAAAGATAAGTGATAACCAGATGCATCAAAACATAGCACGAAAGTGAGCAAGAAACCATAGGCAATACCGAAACAACGATAACAGCAGCAGGTAAACAAATAGACAGTTATTAAATGTTCAAGTTGAAAACCATGGCTACTGCATGACCATCATGAAAATGGGTGTTGTGGCTAGCCTTGGGATGGACAAGGCTTCGGGAAGAAGTGCAAAATGACCGCGGAAGGAATCGCCGGAAAGGGTACTCTCTCGGAGGGGGCTGATTGGGGCAAGGGCAAAATGGTCATTTTCAGAATGCTGAAACATAGTGAAAATGGCTGGAACAGAACGGGCTCGACGAGACGAAGACGTGGGCGTTGGATTCACCTCGATCGGAGTTACGGATAAAAAGTTGTGAGGTGATGAAGATCACGGACTTTTTCGCCCAAAATACGCTTCCACTTGCCACGTCATGAGAGGCGGGGCCGGCTCGTGTGACGCTGACGTGCGGGTCCCACATGGGTGGGGCCCATCACTTATCCACGTGGGCAGGCAGGGTCAACGCGGGGCCGGCTCCGGTGTGGCTGACTGGTGGGGCCCGCGCACCTCTCTCTCTCCTCCCATCTCCTTCTTCCTCTCCTCCCGACACCACACGCAAAACAGAGGCGGCCGCCAGCGCCGGCGCTCGCCTAGCCAGCTCCGGCCACCGTTCGTCGAACTCCGACCACTAGCATGCTTGAGGAAACGAGGCGCGCCCGCCGGTGCAGAGCACGGGCATCGAGGAGCCTATGGGAAGGAGGAGACGGGGCTGTGGCGGAGGATGGCGTCGGGCTCCGGTGGACTCGCGGCTGCAGGCGAGGGGAGGAGGAGAAGGGCTACGGGGTGGCTTCCTAGAGGTGGGTAGAGGCTCTGTTGGAGAAGAGGAGGAGTGAGGGGTGCTGGCTCGCCGGAATTTAGCCGGTACCGAACGGCGGGCATGGCGGCCATGGAGGGCATAGAGGGGCTCTGGTGCTCGGGCAAGTAGCCAGGGAGGGGTAGTGGAGTGTGGTGAGGGCAATGGAGTGCTCGGGAGTCGAGGGGAGTGGCTATATATAGCCGGGGCAAGGCGGTTGAGCTCGGGTGTCGCAGAGGGGATCCGGCCAACACTCTGCCGGCCGCAGAAGTCACGGGGAGGCGCGGGAACAAGACGAGAGGGAAGCGGACGAGCAACAGACGGTCATAGAGACGAGGCAGAGCTCGGGGACAAGAGGAGGAAGGAGACATGGCTGAGGAAGACGACGCGGTCACGGGCGCGCACTGTGCAGCAAGGGGGACGGCTCACCGGAGAAGAAGACAGAGGGGGCAAGCGCTCAGGGCGACGTAGTCGATCACGGGGAGGCTACTGGACATGGCTGCGGGTCGAGACGAGGAGAGGACGGACGGGCACAGCGCCGAGATGGAGCTAGAGCACGTTTAATGCTTGCCAGGGCGGTGGTCACCGCGTGAGCTGGCACAAACGGTGCACTCTGAACGGCAAAATCATGTTTGGGAGATAGACCGTGCTGCCCTTGGTCAAAAAGAGAAAATAAGTTGGTCCAAGGGCAAAGAAGTGATTGGCAGGAGGATCCAAGGGACATGTACAGCAAAGTGTTTGTGCTGCGGGGAGACAAACACAGAAGGAGTCAGGGGATGAGCTTTGGCATGGCTTGATCAAACACTAAGAAAACTGTGATGACCAAGTATCAGCCCAAATGGAGGAGTCTAGAAGAGGGTTGCTATAGAAAGTGCCATAATGGCCAGAAATGGGGATTTGGATGATGCACTCACATGGAGGATCAACTTAAGCTCAACTTGGGCAAGGTACAATTATTTGATCATATGAAGATGCTGAAAAAGGTTTCATACCATTTGGATAAACCAAAATGGTACTTCCTTCACAAACATCCCCACTGACCAATAACTTGCAAAACTTCTAGAGGGAAAATGGCTCTATGAAATATTCCCAAATTGGGTGGAGATAGGTTATATGGATAAGATAAAACCTAGAAAAATTTGCAGCCATAATGGAGCAAGATAAAATATACTTGCTTCACAAAACGAAATTTTTGAAAGAAACAAAGATTTGAAGCTGTGCTCACATGGAGGCATTTCATGAGCTCAACTTTGGTGGAGGTATATGATTTGGTGATATGAAGGACCATGTAAAAGTGCAACTCATTTGGATATGCCTAGCTTGTACCTCCTTCACAAAGTTTCTTTCTGGACAGAAACTTTGGAAAATCATAATTAAATGACTAGTAGGAAAATGAGGTTGAATTTTGGCATGTGGCAATGATATGGACAGGAAAAGGTGTCCAAAGAGTTTGAGGTCAATTGGGAAAACGAAAATAGCACTTGCTTCACAATGTGCCATTTAGGGCAGAATAGGAAATGAATTATTTGAGCATGATGGAAAACATTGCAAATGAAATGTTTTGCCATATTTAAGGAAGATATGACCCAAACAATTTATGAGAATTATTTGGGAATTTTAGGAGTGATGAAAACATAGGTTGCTTCACAACCTAGGGCAAATTGAGTTATTCCTTTAATAGAAAAGGAATATTCCCAATCAAAAGAATATTTAGATTTGGGCTAGGATGAAAATGACAGAGTCTAGGGTTGGATAGGGGATGACAAGCCACTCTGGAAGGGAAGAAGAAGTCACCTTCTTCAGTTTCCAGACCACAAAGCCACGGGAAAAGAAAACTCGGGCAAAAACCTCAGAAAATCAAAAGAAAAAGAAAGGGCCAAAAATCGGGCTGTTACACTTTAATACCTTTCTCTTTCATACTTTTCTTTGCCTCTTGCATATCTTCAGGACTGAGATATAAGATACCCTTCTTCTTCAGAGTGGGTTTAAGTGGTGGTTCAGGAAGAGTCCAATCATCATAATTTTTCAATATATTATTCAATAATTCCTCCGCTAGTTCAACAGTTCGTTCCCTGAAAACACAACCAGCACGACTATCTAGGAGGTCCCTAGGAGCATCGGTTAGTCCATTATAGAAAATATCAAGTATTTCATTTTTCTTAAGAGGATGATCAGACAAACCATTAAGCAATTGGAGATGCCTCCCCCAAGCTTGTGAGAGACTCTCTTCTTCAATTTGCACAAAGTTAAATATTTCCTGTAAGGCAGCATGTTTCTTATGAGAAGGAAAATATTTTTCAGAGAAGTAATAAATCATATCCTGGGGGCTACGCACACAACCAGGAGCGAGTATTCTACCATGTCTTAGCATCACCCTTTAATGAGAACGGGAATAATTTGAGAATACAATAGTAGCAAATTTTATCCTCATGAGAAAAAAGGGTGGCTATATCATTTAGTTTGGTAAGGTGTGCCACAACAGTTTCAGTTTCATAGCCATGGAAAGGATCAGATTTAACCAAAGTAATTAACTCTGGGTCGGTAGAGAATTCATAAACCTTATCATCAACAAAGATAGGTGAAGTAGAAAACTTAGGATCACATTTCATACTAACATTCAAAGATTTCTCTTTCAGTTTGCATAATAATTTCTTAAGATCATCTCTATCATTGCAAGCAAGAAAGTCTCTAGCTGTCTCCTCATCCATAACGTAACCTTTAGGTATCTTAGGCATTTCATATCTAGGAGAGCTAGGCCTAATAAGTGTTTCAAGATTCTCAATTTCAAGCACTTCATCAGTTTCAATAATTTCATTAGTTCCAGCATGCTCAATATCTTAAGCTCTAGCAATTTGTTCATCAAGAAATTCACCTAGTGGCATATTATCATCAAGCAAGGTACTAGCATCATCATGAGTAGCATTCATAGAAGTAGCATCATCAATAACTTGCGACATATCAGGATTAATAGCATGTGGTGGTGTTGCAAGTCTACTCAAAATAGAAGGTGAATCAAGTGCAGAACTAGATGGCAGTTCCTTACCTCCCCTCGTCTTAGAGTAAAAAATCTTAGTCTGGGTATCTTTCAGATTCTTCATAGTGACAAATAGATAATAATCCCAAGTGAATATTTGCCAGAAAAAGGTCTTGATAACCCACAAGTATATGGGATCACAACAGTTTTCGAGGGTAGAGTGGTCAACCCAAATTTATAGATTCGGCACAAGGGGAACCAAAGAATATTTGCAAGCATTGGCAGTTGAGTTGTCAATTCAATCACACCTGGAGATTATACATCTGCAGCAATATGATCAGTAGTACAGTAATATGATAATTTTGATAGCAGTGATAATAGTAGTAGTAACGGTAACAGTGATAGCAATGATTTTGTAGCAAGGGAAATAGTAACAATAGCAGTAGTATCTTAGCAAAAATAAATATGTAGGAAATTTGTAGGCATTGGATCGGTGGATTCGTTGGATGGTATTCATCATGTAATAGTCATAACCTAGGGCGATACAAAACTAGCTCCAGTTCATAAATATAATGTAGGCACGTATTCCGTAAATAGTCATATGTGCTTATGGAAAGAACTTGCATGACATTTTTTGTCCTACCCTCCCGTGGCAGCGGGGTCCATATGGAAACTAAGGGATATTAAGGCATCCTTTTAATAGAGAACCGGAACAAAGCATTAACACATAGTGGATACATGAACTCCTCAAACTACGGTCATCACCGGAAAGTATCACAATTACTGTCACACTAGGGTTTACGGATCATAACACGTAGTAGGTGAATATGACTTGCAAAATCAGTTCTAGAATATAGATATAATGATGAAAACATAAACGGTTTAGACCTGAAATCATGGTACTCGGGCCCAAAGTGACAAGCATTAAGTATGGCAAAGTCATAACAACATCAATCTCAGAACATAATGTATACTAGGGATCAAGCCCTAACAAAACTAACTCGATTACATGATGAATCTCATCCAATTCCTCACCGACCGGCGAGCCTATGAAGGAATTAATCACTCACGATGGGGAACATCATAGAATTGCGATGGAGAAGGGTTGGTGATGATGAAGATCGAAGACCCCCCTCTCCGGAGCCTTGAACGAACTCCAGATCTGGTGTCCCGATGAAGAACAGGAGGTGGCGGCGGCTCCGTATCGTGAAACATGATATTTCTTTCTCCCTGATTTTTCTATCTCCAAATATGCGTATTTATGGAGTCGAGATCAGGGTCCGCGGGGCCACCAGGTGGGGACAACACACCTGGGCGCACCTAGAGAGGGTGCGCCCTGGTGGGTTGTCCTCACCGAGGGTTCCCCCTCCGGTGGTTCTTGTCTCCAGTATTTTTTATATATTCTGAAATAATTGTCCAAAAAGTTTCGTTCCAGTATGAAATCTTTTATTTCTGTACAAAAACAACACCATGGTAGTTCTGCTGAAAACAGCGTCAGTCCGGGTTAGTTTCATTCAAATTATGCAAATTAGAGTCGAAAACAAGAGGAAAAGTGTTTGGAAAAGTAGATATGATGAAGACGTATTAATGGCGCGGTGGGAGCGGCTGCTGGCGTGGTCGTCGCCGCTGTAGTCGTACATGCAATCGTGTGCGTCGCGACACCGAGTGAGCTTGTGCTCGAGCATGCGGCGGGCGTGGTAGAGCGGGGCGCGACGCAAGTGCATGGGCGGCGGGCGCGACGGCGCACTGGTGGGCGTGCGGGCGCGGTACCGAGCTGCGGCTGGTAGGATGCGGTTGGGCACGACGCGGCCCCGGCGAGAGCGCGGCGGCGCGGGCGAGCGCGGGAGGTGGGAGCGCCCGTTGATACGTCTCCCTCGTATCTATAATTTTTTATTGTTCCATGCCAATATTATACAACTCTTACATATTTTTGGCAACAATTTATATGATTTATTGGACTAAACTATTGATCCAGTGCCCAGTGCTAGTTCCTGTTTTTTGCATGTTTTTTTTTCGTAGAATATCCATATCAAACGAAGTCTGAATGCAATAAAATTTTACGAAGAATTATTTTGGAATATATGTGATTTCTGGGAGGTGGAATCAACGCAAACGGAGGCCCATTGAGACTCCAAGACACCAGGGCGCGCCCTAGGCCCCTGGCGCATGGTGGTGGGTTGTGCCCTCCTCGAACGTCGGTTGGAGCTCTACTTCGAGCGCAAGGAAGCTTATATCCGGAAAAAAAATCTTGTTAAAATCTCAGCGCAATTGGAGTTACGGATCTCCCAGAATATAAGAAACGATTTTCGGCCAGATCTAGGGAAGGCAAAACAGAAGAGAACAGAGAGGAGATCCAATCTCGGAGGGGCTCTCGCTGCTCCGCCACCATGGAGGCCATGGACCAAAGGGGGAACTCTCCTCCCATCTAGGGGGAGGCCAAGGAAGAACAAGAAGGAGGGGGGGTCTCTCCCCATCTCTCCCCGTGGCGTTAGAGGGCCGCCGGGGCTAGGATCTTGACGACGCTCTACATCAACAACGTCATCACTAACTCCCCCCTCTATCCAGTGGTGTAGCCTCTCTTTTCCCCGTTGTAATATCTACTTAAACATGATGCTCAACACTATATATTATTTCCCAATGATATGTGGTCATTCTATGATGTTTGAGTAGATTCGTTTTGTCCTGTGGTCTAATCGTGATCTTGGTTGGTATGATTGTATAATTTATTTATGGTGTTGTCCTACGGTGCCCTCCGTCTTGCGTGAACGTGAGGGATCCTCGCAGGGTGTTGTGTATGGGAGTAAAGAGGACTTGATACTTAATGCAATGGTTGGGTTTTACGATCTTAATGATCTTTAGTAGTTGCGGATGCTTGCTAGAGTTCCAATCATAAGTGCATATGATCCAAGTAGAGAAAGTATGTTAGCTCATGCCTCCCCCTCATATAAAATTACAAGAGTGATTACCGGTACTTGCTATTGATTGCCTAGGGACAAATGACTTTCTAGTTGACAAAAGCTATCCACTTTTATTGCCTTGCAACTTATTCGTAGTTTTATTCTCAAAAAGTACTCGTAGTTTTGTTCTTGCGAAATAGTTTCATACTTGTTTTAGGTAAAGCAAATGTCAAGTGTGCGTAGATTTGTATCGATGGAAGATAGAAATTGAGGGAATATTTGTTCTACCTTTAGGTCCTCGTTGGGTTCGACACTCTTAGAAATTGAGGGAATATTTGTTCTACCTTTAGGTCCTCGATGGGTTCGACACTCTTATTTATCGAAGAAGGCTACAAAGGATCCCCTATACTTGTGAGTTATCACTGGTGTAATGCATTCAGGTTCAGACCATTAGTTAACTGAACCCTGAAGCGTACAGAGAGTGCACCTAGGTGCAACGAGCAGGTTTCGGGCTGTGGCCCATTTAAGCGTGTGTGTGAGCAAGTGTGGCCCGAGGGACGGGTTTACTTAAGTGGTTGTTGTACTCCCTATGATGGCATGTTGAAAGTGAATGAGATCAATCCCCTTCTCCCTCGAGTTCTCTCTTCCTCACCTACCCTGGTCCTCCTCTCATCCCAATCCCCTCTCGAACCCTAGCCTTTGCCGGGAGATTATAATTGGTAATCAGAGCCAAAAAAATCCCACCACACGCGCGACCGCTGATCTCCTATTCTCTCGGTCGACCTGTAACATCCACCGTGTTAGGTGCAATTTGCTCTGGTGAATTACGCAAAATCCTGCATGGGGTTGTTCAATTTGGGGCGAGATAATGGCCTTGTCATCCAAGCCTTCGGTGCAGATTCGATACCTCCTCGACGCCATGGGAGAAACCACCGACAAACTGCGGGAAAGCGAGGCGTAGGGGAGTGGGCGAGGGGGTATTGGGCGTCTCCTAGGCGCGAGAGGATGGCACGGGGAGGCCAGGCAGGTGATACGACTCCATCGTATCTACTTTTCCTAACGGTTTTGCTCTTGTATTGGACTGTAATTTGCATTATTTGGATGAAACTAACCCGGACTGATGTTGTTTTCAGCAGAACTACCATGGTGTTGTTTTTGCACAGAAATAAAAGTTCTCGGATTTGGATGAAACTTTTTGGAGAATTATTTTGCAATAAACAAAAAATACTGGAACCAAGACCCACTTGTGGGGGGGTTGGCTGCCCACAAGACAACTGGGTGCGCCACCCCCTTCTGGTGCGCCCTAGTGGGTGGTGGGCCCCTCGGGGGTCCACTGAACCTAATCCTGACGCTATAAAATCCTATTTTTCAAGAAAAAATAGGAGAGGAAGTTTCATCGCATTTTATGATATGGAGCTACCGCCACCTCCTCTTCTCATCGGGAGGCCAGATCGGGAGCCCGTTCGGGGCTCCGGAGAGGGGAATCTTCGGTTTTCGTCCTCACCAACCCTCCTTCATCACCAATTCCATGACACTCCCCACCAGGATTGAGTAATTCCTTCATAGGCTCGCTGGTCGGTGAGGAGTTGGATGAGATTCATCATGTAATCGAGTTAGTTTTGTTAGGCTTGATCCCTAGTATCCACTATGTTATGAGATTGATGTTGCTATGACTTTGCTATGCTTAATGCTTGTCACTAGGGCCCGAGTGCCATGATTTCAAATCTGAACCTTTTATGTTTTCACCATCATATCTATCTTCTAGATCCGAGCTTGCAAGTCATATGCACGTATTACCTGTTATGCTCCGTAAACCCCACGGTGACAGTAATTGGGATACTTTCTGGTGATGACCGTAGTTTGAGGAGTTCATATATTCACTATGTGTTAATGCCTTGTTCCGGTTCTCTATTAAAAGGAGACCTTGATATCCCTCAGTTTTCTTATGGACCCCGCTGCCACGGGAGGGTAGGACAAAAGATGTCATGCAAGTCCTTTTCCATAAGCACGCATGACTATTTAAGGAATACATGCCTACATTATATTTATGAACTAGAGCTATTTCTGTGTCGCCACCTTATGACTGTTATATGATGAATATCATCCAACGAATTCACTGATCCAATGCCTACGAGTTTTCCCCATATTGCTCTTGCTAAGTTACTATTGCTATTGGTACTATTACCACTGCTATCAAAACTATTACATTATTGTGCTACTAATCACTATGCTGCAGATATTTAATATCCAGGTGTGGTTGAATTGACAACTCAACTGCTAATACTTACAAATATTCTTTGGCTACCCTTGTGTCGAATCAATAAATTTCGGTTGTATACTCAGCCCTCGAAAACTGTTGCGATCCCCTATACTTGTGGGTTATCGGCGACTACTACACCAAACCACCCAAGCATGATTTCCCAAGGTTTTATGGAGACGCCCCCCATATCTGGTTGGAGTGTTGCATTTCCTACTTAGAGTTGTACAAGGTGCCGCAGCACAATTGGGTCACCACAACATCATTGTACATGGAGGGGCTGGCCGCAATGTGGTTGCAAGCTTACTATCAGACGCACCCAAGGTTGACATGGGAACACTTCAGAATAGGAGTTGCGGAAGAGTTTGGACCCAAAGAATTTGAGGTTCATATGCATCGTCTGGTCCAAGTGAAGCAGACTGGCGGTGTTCAGGAATATAGGCAGCAATTTGAGACGTCCATGTACCATTTGTTGTCCCTAGATCCATCGCTCAACCCCAAGTTTTTTGTGTCAGGATTTTGCTGGGACTGAAGGATGAGCTCCACCTTGGGGTCCACTTACAGTCGCCAACAAGCATCACACAAGCAGCGGTGTTTGTACGCATCCAGGAGGAAAAGCTAGAGAAGCAGCGCGTCATGCGCCACTGTCCACTACCCGCCGGACGCCCACCACCAGCGCTGCCTCCACCAGCTATGCCTGCACCAAATCCGGCCCGCAGGATGGGGTTCAGCGTCATGGAGGAGACAACTTTCGCCGTGAATGCCACCTGCACGATTTCAGACGCGCTAATGGACTATGCTTTCGCTGCAGCGACAAGTACTCCCGGGAGCATCAGTGCAAGTGCACGGGAGTGATGATGATGATCGAAGTTGGTGAGTATGGCAAAATCTTGTCTGGCGGCACTGTTCATGCACTCGAATTATTGGAGCCGCCAGCCACCCAAGATGTAGAGTGTTGTCCGCTGTCACAACATGCAGTGACATGCGATGAAGCCCCTTCCACCATTCGCATCCGCGCACTGGTGGGCGAACGAGTAATGCTGCTCTTGGTCGATTCTGGAAGCACACACAGTTTTGCCAGTGAGGCATTCATCAACCATCTCGGTACATCAACCTAAGCTCTTCCCCCAGTCTTTGTACGTGTCACCAATGGCCAATGCCTACATTGCAACTGTCTTGTACGCAAGCTTGTCTCGCAAGTACCGGGACATACCTTGAAGGAAATATGCCCTAGAGGCAATAATAAAGTTGTTATTTTATATTTCCTTATTGATGATAAATGTTTATTATTCATGCTAGAATTGTATTAGCCAGAAAATTGATACATGTGTGAACACATAGACAAAACACCATGTCCCTATATGCCTCTACTAGACTAGCTCGTTGATCAAAGATGGTTAAGTTTCCTAGCCTTACGCATGAGTTGTCATTTGATAAACGTGATCACATCATTAGTGGAATGATATGATGGACAAGTGTAACACCCCGGATGTATCTTTCCATATTTGTAACTCCAACTCTTGCCATTTTCGGATATGTGCTATGATATTCCCTCCGTGGTTGGGTTTTGTTTTCGTTTTGCATTTTGTCCATGTCATGCATCTCATATCATGTCATCATGTGCATCTCATTTGCATACGTGTTTGTCTCATGATTCCAACATATTCCCGTTGTCTGTTTTGCAATCCGACACTCCTATGTTCCCTGCGTCCCCTCTTGTTCTTTTTCCGTGTGCGGTGTTGAACATTCTCGAATGGACCGAGCCTTGCCAAGTGGCCCTGGTATAGCACCGTAGACCACCTGTCAAGTTTCGGTCATTTGGAGTTCGTTTGGTACTCCAACGGTTAACCGCGCTCAAGAAGGCCTCTTTTGAGTTGCAGCCCAACAACCTCCAAGACAGCCCAATAACCCATCTAACTCCCTCCATGCCCTCGGTCGTTCGATCACGATCGTGGGGAAAACTACACCCCATTTGGACACTCCTAGCTCCCTCTACCTCTATAAATAGACCCTCCCCGAAATCCCGGTGAAACCCTAGCAGTTCTCCTCCATGCCGGACACGTCCGTCCTATACGTCCGTCGCCCGCCCCACGTGGCGCCCGCCATCCTTCGCGCCGCCGCCAGCGCCAGCCGCCGCCCGCCACCCTTCAAACCCAGGAGGCCCATGACCGCCGCCGCCATGCCGCCCTTGCCGCCTGCGCCGCCCACCCACCCACACACACACCCGCCCGCCGCCGCCGCCCACACCACCGCCGCCGCTCCGCCCACCCGCCCGCCACTTTGCCGCCACACACACCGCCCACCATGCCACACACCCGCCATGGCCACACCCCGCCACGATCACGGCGACCTCCTCCCTCCGGCCACCGCTCCTCCGGCGAGCAACCGCGCCGCCGTCCTCGACCCCGACTCCGATCCGATCTGGATCCAGTCAAACCCACGGTTGACTTCTTCCCCCAAAATTAAATCCGTCCCTAATCTGTCATAATTTCGTGCATTTTTCATAGCATCACATCTCCACAACCGTGGCTCCGTTTTGGGCGTATAATATGTCAAATTGTTCGCCTCAAAGAGTACATCATTTCATTCCATTGCATCATTTGCATTTGAGCTCATCTTGATGCCCGAAATGCTGTTGGAAGAAGGCTTCAGATCGTTAGTTTCAGAATCTTATCAGTTCGAGCTCTTTTGTCATTTTTGCCATGAATTATGTGTGCACCCTATGAACTTGAGTCCTACATGTGAGTTGAACATTGCCATGCCATCTTTCCAGGGGTGTTTTCCATGTATTTTTGTGAGCTATGTGTTGATTAGAACAAGCATGCAAAGTAGGGATGATGATGTTGCTGATTTCAGGAACTTAGTGTTTTCACTAAGTCTCGTCCTGCTGTTAATTTTATGCCATATGTTCATGTTGTTACAGAGAGATCTATGCCCTTTTTGAGCATGATCAGTAAGGGTGTTTTGAACATATGGATGTTCTCTATCCATCCATGCCTTTGTTGGCATTTATCGAGTAGTCTAGCATGTCATTTTCGTGCTCTACTTTTGCTTGAAAATGTTTCCTGGCAGACTGTTTGCGTGAGATTCAATTTTCACGAGGTCGGTGTAGTTGATCCGTGTATGCTATGATGTTGTTCTTGCCATGTATAGCTCCTATGCCATGTCTTCTTGATGGGTGTATGCTTAGTTTATCATGAGGTGCTCTGTAGTGAGTGCATCGAGCCCACGAACATGCCATGTTGAAGCTGTTTTTGCCATGTCCTGATATTTCACTAAGTCTGAAATCTGTAATAAAACTTGCAATGTTTACATGGGTGCCATCATTTCTTAGAGTCCTTTTTGGCTTATGGTCAGTAAGGGACTATTGAAATATGCTTTGAGTAGAATCATGTCATGCCTTGCTTTGCTATTATAAGTTCCTGTAGCATGTTGTTTGCTTGCTCTAAACATGCCTTCCTGATGTTAATTCCTGGCATGTTAGTATTTTCACTAAGTCTGTGAACCTGATATTTTGAGCACTTTCACCATGCTTGTTTGAACATGTTATGATGTGATTTAGCCGTAGCTCAGTGTTCCTCTTTTGTTAAGCATCTCCTGTAGTTCGCTGCCATATGCTTTGTTTTTATGTTGGGGTGCTGTAGCATAGTTTCGTGTTGCGTGCTAAGTAGCATCGGGCTGTTAAACGCAGTTTTCGCCATTCTTGTTTTGCTTGTCATTTGCAAACCGTGCATCCGATTCCGTGATCTTTATATCGATTTCAACCGAAATCATCTCATCTTTCCAGCGGCATACTTGGTTTGCCAAGTTGATGCCCGGTTCATCATTTTCCTTCCGGAGCATACATATGCATTGCATATCACATCTCGCATCGCATGTCATGTTTTGCATCATATTGCTTGTGCATTGTTCCTTGTTTGATTGTGGTTCCGTTGCTTGTGTTCTTGCCTTGGGTAGAGCCGGGAGACGAGTACGTGAACGAGGAGCCTGTTGAGAACGCCGACGAAGATCAAGCCTTCGACAACTCTGAGAACCTTACAGGCAAGATGACCATACCTTCGAAATCACTTCTATCTTTGCTTGCTAGATGCTCGCTCTTTTGCTATGCCTATGCTGCGATACCTACCACTTGCTATATCATGCCACCCATATTGCCATGTCAACCTCTAACCATCCATGTCCTAGAGAACCGTTGATTGGCTATGTTACCGCTTTGCTCAGCCCCTCTTATAGCGTTGCTAGTTGCAGGTGAAGATGAAGTTTGTTCCTTGTTGGAACATGGTTATTTTGGGATATCACAATATTTATTTGTTATAATTAATGCATCTATATACTTGGTAAAGGGTGGAAGGCTCGGCCTTATGCCTGGTGTTTTGTTCCACTCTTGCCACCCTAGTTTCCGTCATACCGGTGTTATGTTCCTTGATTTTGCGTTCCTTACGCGGTCGGGTGATTTATGGGACCCCCTACACCGAAAAGGGATAGGGTTACACAGAGTCGGTTATAATGGTAGGAGATCTACATATCCGTATCGCCAAGCTTGCCTTCCACGCCAAGGAAAGTCCCATCCGGACACGGGACGAAGTCTTCAATCTTGTATCTTCATAATCTTGGAGTCCAGCCGATGATGATAGTCCGGCCATCCGGACACCCCCTAGTCCAGGACTCCCTCAGTAGCCCCCGAACCAGGCTTCAATGACGACGAGTCCGGCGCATATATTGTCTTCCGCGTTGCAAGGCGGGTTCTCCTTCAAATTCCATGTACCTGCCGAACAGTGTCCGACTCCCTTACAAATGTTGCGCTCCTTGGCTTCCACGCCCAATAATGGCCTTCTTACACGCGTCGCACAAATGCGAAAAGCCAGGGTATCTTTTATGTTTTACCCCCTAGCTGCGCAAATAATCTGCCTATAAGAGAGGAAAGAATCCAGATCCAAATCACACCATCTTCCTTCCGCGAGTACTCATCGGAGCACTTCTGACCAAAAATCCATTCCATCATGGACCGTCGACGCAGCTCCTCCTCTCGCGCTCCCAGCCCTCTGCCAGGAGATTGGAGGAGATGTTCTGTCCCGCACAACGAGCTGGTGACGCTCCAAGCGGAGGGATACCTTCCTCCGGCCTTTATGGTCCCGGTTCGAGCCGGGCTGGCCACCAGCCACCTACAAAGGTGGGAAGCAAGCGGAGGCCACCCCTAGTCCCAACAAAGGGGAGCGGGTATGCTTCGTCCCCTATCTGATAAGGCGGCTTGGATTTCCTGTACATCCGTTCCTCCGTGGGCTTCTGGAGTTCTATGGACTCGGCTCCATCACCTCACGCCCGCCTCTATTCGCATATCGCGGGTTTCATAGATCTTCTGAGCTATTCTCGGGCATCGAGCCCCACTTTGCGCTGTGGAAGAGGCTATTCGCCTCGTTCCCGCTCTCACAAGGGGTCAATATATCACCTGGCGGTGCGAAATATGGCGATCGCTCGACCGGATATCCATCCGAACCCCTAAGAAGGCGTCCAAGACCGGCCTTCGTAATGGTTTTATGTAGAAGATGCTCCACCGCCGACCTGCTCGGATCGGCCTCCCGAGTTCAAAGAATGCTCCTCTGAAGAAACGACTGAGTTGGCGCCCGCAGAGCCCTCAGCTGGAGGAAGACAAGAGCGTCCATTATTTGATGGGCCGGATAAGGTTACTGGCCCATTCCGGATTGACCATGATCGGAGTCATGGTGACATGCATCATGCGGGGGGTACATCCATTGCAATATAGAGGCATGGCCACGTGCATTATGCGGGGGGTGCAGCCGCTGCAATACAGGGGCCACCCCATGTGGGATTTCAACAGGGAGAATGATGCCACTCGTCATGGCCGCAAAGGGCTGGGTTCGGCCAAAGATCTGGTGAAGATTCTGTCTGGCCTGTACAAGGGGGAGAAGGAGGACTTCCTCCAGACGAGCCCATTGAATGGGTTCTCCATGAACAACCCTCGGAGCAGGGTAAGCGGATGTTCATTTATCCGACCCGTGCTTTCAAAGTTAAGTACCTTACTTTATGGTTTGACGCAGGAACTGCACCGGACTGTGGAGAGCATACATAGTCCGGCCCCACAACCCGAGGATCCAGAAAGATCCCTTGATCCATCCTCCGAAGAGGATCCGGACATAAAGGTGGAGCTAATCGACGGGGTGTTTCACCAACTCAGCATGGATAATGCTCTAGTCGCCATTACGGCTGACTACCCCGGCCTATCTCCGGCTCCCCAGGTGATTGTGACCGAAGTCCTGACACCATTATTTCGTCCTTGCGCATTTCTGACCACCGTATACAATGGTGTCTTGCAGGAGGCCCCTTCAAGGCGGGAAGCCGAACTCAGCGGCCGACCAACAGGGGTCATCCGGCCCAAGAAGGAAGAGGGTGCGGTGCGAATCGAAACGTCACCGCAACGATATAGCTCGCGACTATCATTTAGGACAAAGTTCCTAGGAGGTGTTTGAATGCTCATGACTTTTGCAGGAGAAAGAGTGCTCGCCGGACTGCGGGCGGAGAGGTTGCCAACCAAGCCTCTGCCAGCCAAGCTCCAACACCTGGTCTGGAGGGGGAGGCGAGTGCAAGGCGCGAGCCGGATACTCCTCAATCGGAGGATGCCGACAGACTGTCCGCCACCAGGTCTGAGGTGGAGAGCGCCATGAACCATAGGCGCCGCCGGACAGTTTTTCGTGACGCGTGCTTCTCCCCTGAGGCGTTGAATGCCTTTAACACGGGGGACGCGCACCTCCGTGCTGCTCAAGATGGTTTGACCACAGCCACGGAGCAGTATGTAAAAGACATATGGGTAAGAGATTTTAATAGTTGTATATGCCAAGAGTCTCCCCGAGAGTTAAAGTAGTTAGAGTAACTGATTTAAGGATCATTTGATATGCAGGATCTTCTGAGAAGAATACCCAATTGTCCCAGAGCTACAAGAGTGCAAGGCCCAACTTGAGGCCGCTTTTCTGCCGCAGGAGGAAACACAGAGACCCTCCCGGTAACACATTATTTCAAAAGATAAGCGGTGTCTTGGCGTGCGTGTAAGTCGACAATGATATTGCAGATGTTGCGGATTGGATCCGGACAAGCAACAACTTCTGCGCCAAATGAAGGCCGACGAGAGGGTGCCGTGAAGGTGCAACAGAAAGGAACAAACTCGGGATGCCCACGCCCAGCTTGGAGAAGAGCTGAAAGGTGTTCGGGCCGAGCTGTGCAGCTCTGTGAAGGAGAATCGCCGCTTGCCGTCGCGGCATCTATAGTAGTGCTTGAGCGAACTCCTTTGAAAAGAAGAGTTCGGCGAGGAAGTCAATTGACGTAAATATGTCATGAGGTGTGCTCACAGTGTCGCCCAATGGAGGAGATGCCCGTATCAATGGGTGATCAACTTCCCGAAGTTGGTGCAACTGCCGAACATGTTCGGCAAAGATGAGTGGCGCTGTCCAGTGCCCTATGGCCATCCGCCTCCCTACCCGAGGGCCTTAGAGAGCTTGCGGAGAAGCTTGAGGAGCACGGCAGCGCTTCCGCTTATGGAAGATATCGGCTGCCGCCAAGGTGCCGTGGAGGCTCGGGCCATGGTGAAGACGCGGTACAAGAAGGCGGATCCAAACCACATGGCGAGGTCGGACTGTGGGGCCCGATGGGAAGGAGATCCTGTGAGCTTAGTGTACGCCAAGTAGAGTTGGCCGCTAAGTATTCCTAACGGATCAGAATTAGACAGTCTGTTAGACGGGATTGAGGAGGAGTACAGTCAGTCGATTTGACGATGTATTTAAAATGACATGTAAAATGCCTTCTAGCTGGATTGTAGATCGTTTGTCTTTGCCGACCTTTTCGCTTCAACCTCGGGACCGTAGAGTCCAGAGTGTGTCCGAATACCTTCTCGGTTAAGAAACAACCGGGGCATGCATGGAGACCAGGCGTAGGGGTCATTAGTGCTTTATCAGACAAGTTCCCAACTAGTTATGTTATATTACATGGTTAGTAAGAAACATCTTCCAGGGAGAATAGTTCCGTTAAGGGTTCCTTTCCCTGGGAGGCATGCCCTAAAGTACATGTCCGGACTATGAAAAGAGAAGGAAAACATCTCGGGGCAGATAAATAAATAGGTAAAAAATCATCTTTCAAGTCACCGACCGAATATTCCCTTAAGAACGCTAGCTTTCGGCTTCACCCAGTCTGAGGTACACATCCGGTGACCCGGCAAGAATAATCGCAGAGGTGCTCCTTTACCTCCTAGCCGAACAATCAGGAACGTAGGGGTAAGCACAGGAGCTAGGCAACCCAGCTTGGCCAAAACTTAAGTCATATCGATGCATATAATGGTGAATAAAAGGTACATGTGGAAGTTTGACACATGTGATGGGCATGAAGCCCGTATAAGTAAGCTCGTAAAGAAGCCCCAGTATAGCGAAAAGGATAGCACCTCAAGTGTGTGCGAACAATGCGCAAGTAGGCCTTTAAGGGCTTTTATGAAAAGGGTGAGAGAAAAGAGAGAAACGAAAGACAGCTGAAGAGTAAAAATTTGGACGGAGGAAGGAGACGAACTCTTAGTCCGGCGCTAGGCGTAGAATCTTCGGAGGCGGGCTGCGTTCCATGGGTTCGGCTCGAGTCGGTTGTCCGATGCATTTCGCAGGCGGTATGCCCCGCCGGTCAGGACTTGATCGATAATGAAAGGGCCTTCCCATTTGGGCTTGAGCTTGTCCTTTTTCTTGTCCGGCAGGCGTAGAACTAGTTCGCCAACGTTGTAAGTTTTAGCCCGTACTTCTCTGCGTTGATATCTTCGAGCCTGCTGCTGATAGAATGCGGAACAAGCCTTGGCGACGTCGCGTTCTTCCTCCAATGCGTCCAAGCTGTCCTGCCGATCCAGCTTGGCTTCTCTTTCTTTGTACATGCGCACTCGAGGTGAGTCATGTATGATGTCGCAGGGCAAAACTGCCTTTGCGCCGTATACCATAAAAAATGGTGTGAATCCGGTAGTACGGTTGGGCGTTGTCCGCAGCCCCCAGAGTACGGAGTCAAGCTCCTCTACCCAGTGCGTGCTAGATTCCGTAAGGGACTGCACTAGTCTGGGTTTGATGCCGCTCATTATTAGACCATTTGCTCGTTCCACTTGACCGTTGGTTTGAGGATGATAGACTGAAGCGTAATCGAGCTTAATGCCCATATTTTTGCACCATAATTTAACCTCGTCGGCCGTGAAGTTCGTGCCATTTTCGGTAATGATGCTATGGGGGATGCCATAACGGTGTACTACCCCGGATATGAAGTCTATCACTGGTCCGGACTCTGCCGTTTTAACTGGCTTGGCCTCTACATTTGGTGAATTTGTCCACCATGACCAATAGGTACTTTTGCTTGTGGGTTCCCCCTTTAAGGGGTCCAACCATGTCAAGCCCCCAGACCGCGAATGGCCAGGTGATGGGTGTAGTATTGAGGGCGGTGGGTGGCATATGGCTCGATTAGCAAAGAGGCGACAACCGACGATCTTTGGACTAAGTCCCGAGCATCTGCCGGGCCGTGGGCCAATAAAATCTGACGGAATGCCTTGCCTACAAGGGCCCGAGCTGCAGCGTGGTGTCCGCCTAGTCCGCATGAATTTCAGCCGAAGGTTTCGCCCTTCCTCTTGGAGATACACCTTTGAAGGACTCGGTTGTGCTTTTCTTTTAGAGTTCTCCTCATGGACCTTGTAGGCTTTAGATCGCCGAACTATGCAATGGGCCTCATTTTGGTCTTCGGAAGTTCCTGCCTAAGCAAGTAGGCTAGGAATGGCTCATCCCAGGGCGATTATGCCATTATTTCGTAATGGGCTTGAAGGTGTTATTTCATCGGTGAGTCGCCGATTATGTTAGATTTTTCAGATTGGGTGGTGCGACCGCTTCCGGTTGCGGACTCCTCTTCCCATAGTACGGATGGCTTAAAGAGCCGCTCCAGAAGATGTTTGGAGGACAGCGTCGTGTTTCACGCGATCGTGCTAATCGTCGGCTGCTTGGTTATTATCCCGCTACGTGGTGGAATTCAAGTCCTTGAACCGAAATGACATTTTAGGACAGCGTTACGATAGGCTGCCATTTTCGGATCCTTGGCATCAAAGTCTCCATTTACTTGGGATATTGCAAGGTTTGAATCCTCACACCTCTAGGCATTGAATGCCCATGGAGATTGCCATCCGGAGGCCATGTAGGAGGGCCTCAGATTCGCCGCATTGTTGGAGTCCATGTACATTATCTGAAATGCGTCTTGGATGTGTCCCCGTTGGGGACGTCAATACGACGCCCCAAGCCGGCCAACATTTTGGAGCCGTCGAAATGCATAATCCAATTAGAGTATGCGCCGTACTCTTTAGGGAGTTCGGCTTCAGTCCATTCAGCGACAAAGTCAGCCAAGACTTGCGACTTTATAGCTCGCCTAGGTTTGTAAGTTATATCAAATGGTAAGAGCTCAATGGCCCATTTTGCAATCCTGCCCGTCGCGTCGCGGTTGTTTATAATGTCGTTGAGGGGCACTTCGGAGGCCACTGTTATCGAACACTCTTGAAAGTAGTGTCGAGCTTCCGGATGCCATGAACACTCGCAGACGCTATCATTTGATAGTGCGGTAACGGACTTGGGGGAGTTAAGACAGTGGATACATAGTACACTGGTTTTTGAAGAGGGAATTTATGCCCTTCTGTTTCTCGTTCGACGACGAGTACCGCGCTTACAACTTGATGTGTTGCCGCGATGTATAACAACATTAGTTCGCCCAGGTTAGGCGCAGCTAGGACCGGATTTGTTGCCAATATGGCTTTTATTTCTTCGATTCCGGCAGTGGCAGCATCCGTCCACTCGAAGTGTTCGGTGCGCCTGAGGAGGCGATAGAGGGGCAATGCCTTTTCTCCCAAACGGGAGATAAAGCGGCTTAGAGCCGCCACGTATCCGGTCAATTTTTGTATTTGTTTGAGGTCTTTTGGAATATCCAGCTGTGACAGAGCTCGGATCTTGGCTGGGTTTGCTTCAATTCCTCTACCGGATACAATGAAGCCCAGGAGCTTTCCGGCTGGTACACCGAAAATGCATTTTTCGGATTCACAATGTCATATGCTCGGAGGTTGTCGAATGTGAGCCTCAAATCGCCTACTAGAGTCTCAACGTGTTTGGTTTTGATGACTCGCCGTCACGTATGCCTCTCTGTTTTGCCGATCTGGGTAGCGGACATGTTTGAATCATGCTTGCCGATATGTTGCTACCGACGTTTTTGAGTCCGAAGGGCATCGTGTTGAAGCGAATGGTCCATATGGAGTAATGAATGCCATTGCGGCTTGGTCCGCTTCGCCATCTTGATTTGATGGTAGCCGAGTATCGTCAAGGAAGCACAATGAATCGTGCCTCGCAAAGCATTGATTATTTGGTCAATGCGGGGAGGGGAAGGATCCTTTAGGCGTGCCTTGTTGAGGTCTTTAAAATCGACACATAGGCACCAGGATTTGTCCTTCTTTGGTACCATTACCAGGTTTGCTAGCTAGTATGGATGTTTGATGTCTCTGATGAATCCGGCTTCCAGTAGTTTGGCTAGCTCTTCTCCCATTGCCTGTCTTTTGGGTTTGGAAAATCACCGAAGAGCCTGTTTGACTAGCTTGAATCCTTTTAGGATGTTTAGGTTGTGTTCTGCCAATCTGCGTGGGATTCCTGGCATATCTGAAGGGTGCCAGGCAAAGATGTCCCAATTTTTCTGAAGGAATTCTCGCAGTGCTGCATCTACATCAGGGTTCAACTGTGCCCCGATGGAGGCCGTCTTTGTTGGGTCCGTTGGATGGACCTGGAATTTGACTATTTCATCCGCTGGTTTAAGTGGGGTGGACTTGGATCTCTTATCGAGTATCACATCGTCCCTATTCACCGTAGAGCGCCACGCAGTGAGTTCTTCTGCCGCTAGGGCTTCGGATACTGCCTCCAGGGCTAATGCGGCTGTCTTGTTTTCGGCGCGGAGTGCTATGTCCGGATCACTAGCGAGAGTGATTATTCTGCCGGGCCCATGCATCTTAAGCTTCATGTACCCGTAATGGGGTATGGCTTGAAAAATTGTGAATGTCTCTCGTCCTAATATAGCGTGATATCCGCTGCTGAACGGGGCCACTTGGAACGTGACCTCTTCGGACCTGTAATTGTCCGTCGAGCCGAACACCACATCAAGTGTGATTTTTTCTGTGCAGCGCGCTTCCGGCTAGGGATTATTCCTCTAAAGGTTGTGCTACTTAGCTCAATGCGGCTCCATCTATTTCCATTTTTGAAGAGTTTCCTCGTAGATGAGGTTTAGTCCGCTGCCGCCATCCATGAGTACCTTGGTAAGACGAAAGTCGCCCACTATTGGACCGAGGACCAATGCGGCCGGTGCTCGGGCTGTTCGAATTTAGGTTCGCTCATTGGCGTTGAAGGTGATGGCCGTGTCGCCCATGGATTTGTTGTTGCTACTTGGTAGACTTCGGCGAGGCTGCGGATTGTTCGTTTTCGCATATTATTTGATGCGAAAGTCTCGAATACTGTTGACACCGTACTGGTACTGTTGGAGTGGTTTTCCGGGGCTAGAAGCTCCTGGCCACTTTTGGCCACCTACCGCAATATCCAACATGCTCGAAGGCTATGTGTTGGGGTGGCGCCTTCTATACTGTGAATTTTACAGGGTCCGCTGAGCCATCCCTCCAGTACGGTTCCGTGCCCTTTATGGGGTTTTTGCTTTTTGGTTTTTGTACCTGGTGCCTGAGTGTGATGCACCCTTTTGTTACGGACTAGGGTTGTATTCGAGGCCGGATTATCCCAAAACTTAGTTTCGGTTTTCCGGAAACTCTCCATCGCACAATACTTTCGTACTATGGATGCCAGGTCGGCGAAGCATGTAATTTCACGGCGACTGACAACATTCAAGATTCCCTCGTCCGTGCAGTTATTGCAGAAAATTGAAATTGCGTTTTCCTCTCGGCAGTCCTTTATCCTGTTCATAACCAGGAGGAATCTGGCCCACTAATGATGTACTGTTTCAGCGGGCTCTTGCCGGATTTGAGATAGATCGCATATGTCTAGGTGGGTGGGTGGAATTGAGTCCGGAACCCTACCCATCTCGAGGCTCAAGGGCCGAGAAGTTTCCGAATTTGGAAGCTTGGATTGTTGGATGTTGTCCAACGAGTCCGGTCCGATACCTGACTTTAGGTTCAGTGCTTGATCGAAGTCCGTCCCTTCGCAGGAATCCGGCATGGAGGGTTCGGGAGCCCGGACATGACTATTTTTCAATACAGGAGAAGAGTCGCCGCGTTGTTCCTCTACCACCGCAACGTGGTGGGTAACCTGGGGAGAGTTAATCTTTCTCAGGTCGGTTTTAAGCCCAATCTGATTGTAGTCTGTAGCGACTCTCAGGGCGGTGATGTGATCCAAGAGCTTGTTTACGGATGAGAGCTCTATTGGATCCAGCTGCTCGGCGAATTCTGAGTTGACGTGAAGATTTCTTTTGATGACCCGAGAGGTCATCGTCGAAGCGGTGGCCGAACAGGCGGTCATGAGAAAACCACCCAGCCGGATAGTTTGGCCGGCGGCCAAGGCTCCTTTGGCGAAGATACCGTCTTTGAAGACGGGAAGAGGCATCCTTCCTATCGGTGACGGCACAGAGGAACTCTCAATGAAAGCACCAATGTCGGTGTCAAAATCGGCGGATCTCGGGTAGGGGGTCCCGAACTGTGCGTCTAGGCGGATGGTAACAGGAGACAAGGGACACGATGTTTTTACCCAGGTTCGGGCCCTCTCGATGGAGGTAAAACCCTACTCCTGCTTGATTGATATTGATGATATGGGTAGTACAAGAGTGGATCTACCACGAGATCAAGGAGGCTAAGCCCTAGAAGCTAGCCTATGGTATGATTGTTGTAATGGTTGTGTGTCCTACGGACTAAAACCCTCCGGTTTATATAGACAACGGAAAGGGCTAGGGTTACATAGAGTCGGTTACAATGGTAGGAGATCTACATATCCGTATCGCCAAGCTTGCCTTCCACGCCAAGGAAAGTCCCATCCGGACACGGGACGAAGTCTTCAATCTTGTATCTTCATAATCTTGGAGTCCGGCCGATGATGATAGTCCGACCATCCGGACACCCCCTAGTCCAGGACTCCCTCACCCAGTAGCCCCCGAGCCTTAATGTGGGCACGGGTGGCCGAATTAAGGATCGATATCCGAAGTAAAATCACAAATTATGTGTAATGATTCTATGTATCCAAGTACTCTACATCATTAATGCTCGGCTCCGCATTGTACAAAACTTTGTTGACCAACCATCGGCTTCAACCTCCTTGGCCAGTAGCCAGGGAGTGTTTGTCCTACTTTATAAAGCCTTTATAAGGGCAAAGATTTATGGCAAACAAGGCAATCCGATCATATGGTTTTATAAACAAAGGTACACAGAGAGATATGTTATATTATGTTTTAACGTAAGAAACATCTTCCAAAGAAAATAGTCCCGCTATCGGTTCCTTTCTTTGGGTTGTCATGCCGACCATGATCATGAAACCTCACCTCCGATCAATGCGGGAGAAAAATATTGAGGATTTAGTTTGGGGAAAGTTCCCGATCTCTGTGGTTTTTAATGGACCAAAATTTCACTTCCGTCATTGCCGACCAATTATATTCTTTAAGATGGCTAGCTTTCGGCTTCTCCCAGCCTGAGGTACTAACACGGATGACCCGGAAGTAACAATCACAGAGATGCTCCCTTTACCTCCTAGCCGAACAATCGGGAACATAGGGGTAATCACAGGAGCCAGGCAACCCAGCTTGGCTGAAATCTTAAGTCAAATTGAATTATGGCTTTATAACGATGATTATGGAAGGCAGCGCTTGTATACTAAATACAAATACTGATGATATGTTTATTTTGACTCCGTTGCGACCATTTATCAGTTGAAAGTGGCCCATCATCGGCTTCTACCCCGTTGTAGATACTATGCAGGGTGTTTCCGCAATAACAACACACCCTTAGCTGACGTCTCAGTGCCCTGAGGCGGTTGTGTTAGTGGAAACGAGGCAATCAGATATGCGGGCTTTATAACTTTCACTTAGTCATATGAGCTTAAAGTTCGGAGGCCAGCTACTAGCCCCTGGTTAGTGTTCCGCGACAGCCGAGGTCAAGCCGTAAACACTTTGGCCAATGTTATGAACGGCCCGTCATTTAACACAGTCATCGGATCGCTGACCAGTTTACGCTTATTGTGACAGTCAGTTTTCGGCTTTCTCCACTGAGGTGCTTAACCATGCGAGTTGGAAGCACAATCGCAGTGGTTCTCCCATTGCACACCTAGCCGAACAAAGTGGAACGTAGGAGGCAAGCAAAGGAGCCGGGCAACCCAACTATTGACCAAAGACACAATTCGAAACCGATGCATATATAGCAATATCCGAGAATGCAGAATCTCTAAAGGTGTCCGACGTTGCACTATGAGACTTATGCTAGAAACACACAAATAGTTTACAAGTGCCATAGGCTCGAAAAGCCAAAAACTTATGTACAATCTTGACGTCCGGACTAAACCGAGATTTTGGTACCAAACCGAAAATTGGCCTTTTAAAAAAAATGTGTTTTTGCCGTGCTTTAACATGACACATCCAATCTCAAGACTTCAAGCAGGTCAGCCTACGGCTTCAAGCTCCTTATCCCGAAGGCGGAGTGCTTCTCTGAGGCCAGTTTAGCGAACTAAACTCGAGCGGCTTTAGAGAGAATCTAGGCTATCCGTCTTATTGACCATACACTTGAGTCGAAAAAGGAGAGGTAGAAAAAACTTTGCAACGACCAAGAAGAAAACACATTATTATAGAATGCCTCGTGTAAATTTTAAGAGCCCCCAGTTAGCATGGGTAAGGGGAGTTTCTTTTAACGAACAACGTATGTGAGCATGGTCGAGCCGAACACAAGTTAAAAATTTAAAACTTTGAGCATGAAAGCGACTTAGCTGATTAATGTGTTCGGCATTGATGACGTGGTCCGAGCTTGATGCGGGACAAGGTTCCATCCCCCAAGCCGGTCCTGAGGTGGCGGAGCGAAGAGCTCGGCACTCCGAAGTGGTGACATGGCACGGCCAATGCAGGCCGGCCGAGTGACGCCGAAGTCCCCGGCGCGAGTTAATGAAGTGTTGACGAAGCCCCCGGTCCAGCCGAGGTGATGTGGCATGTCGGTACGCCGAGATGACCGTGCTCCCCAACCCGGATCATTTACTGTGCGCCGAACACTCAATGAGGTAGATCTCTCTCGGCGATGCCGAAGTCCCCGAGGCAACTGAACACGTAGGTATGGCAACTCGATCAACAAGGTGATCACGCGAGCCGCTTTACGCCGATTGGGACGATGGCGTTGGCTTGGCGAAGAGACCACGTGATGCAGTCGAAGTCCATTACCTGCACATGTAAAATAGTGCAGGCCAACAATAATAATATAAAAAAATCCTCGCATAATTAATTTATGCAAAATAATTTATTTAAAGATATGTGGCTTGATGCCGAAGTCAATGTTGATGCAGGGCATCGACGTGATGCGGTAAAGGCGCGGCAAAGCCTGAATTCACAGGTCGGTCCGAGTTTCGGATGCGGCGTTCGCCGAACTATGTACGGAAACTGACCGAACCACCATGCGATCGTCGTTAATGCGGCCACCATTTGATAGACCTGTGTATCGATGATGGAACAAACCAGAGTAATAATTCCTTGGGAAAAATAAACCCAAACAAGCAAAAATTGCTAGGATTAATAGCACCTGGTTTATTTGTTGTAGCAGTCCGGAAAAAGTGACTCCCAAAATTGGGTCTCAATCCGCACACCCATTGCCTGATGGGCGGTGAAGCGACAGCATGACGATGCTAGTAAAGGTTGGCTTGCCGAGGCAAAGCCCCCGGTCCAGCTAACGTGACGAAGCTGGTCGGCTGACGACGTTGAAGTCTCCGGAGTAGGTTGATGAAGGGATGGCGAAGCCCCCGGTCCATACGAGGTGACGGAGCAGGTCGGTGAGGAGAGTTGCAGCTGCCATGTCAGCCGAGGTGTTGACTTAGTTCGGCGTGATGGACATTGGCTCGAAGAAGCAATGGTGCAGCCATGCCAATGCAGGTCGTAACTTGTGACGTGGTCAATGCCGGCTTGATGAAGTGACCGTGCGGCGATGCCGGTGTGCCCTTTCCGTGTAATCCGTGGGGCAGCGATGTTGGTGATGATTTATCCTTCGTGATGCCGAACTCTTGTTTGGCTTGCCGAGACGATGGTTCGAAGAAGTTGAGCTCGTCTCAACAAAGCGACAACATGTCTAGCGCAGGTCGGCAACCGTGGAGCAACGTTGTCGGCTGGTTTGACACCGGCGTGATGGTGAAGATCATAGTGGAAAAGACTTTAAAATTAGTAGGATTTGCTTGGGAACAAAACACAATACCTCATACAAAACTACCTTCAAAAAGGATGTCTGAAATCCCGTTCATAAGAAAGATGAACTTGGGTCAGATACGTTCTCGCGTAGAAAACATATATGAAAGCTGATGCACTAATCGGAAGGTTCCCGGAGTTTGGACGGTCGGATTGACCTGAAATTTTGCGAGGTGGTAGATATGGAAATTCCGCAGAAGATGAATGGTTGGATCTTTCGAATGATCTCCGAGCTAGGCTATAGAGACAACCCCCTAAACTCGTCCGAATTCCCGTCCAGACTCGACATGCCTCCAGTATATCATAGATCGCCGAAGATTCCTCCATCGGAACGCGGCGAAATTTTACAGGGTTGTTGTACACTCAATTTTGCACGATTCTACCAGAGCAATCATCAAAGCGACGCTCGAGGAGGCGGTGGTGGCGGATACAGGTTTCCTGTCCAGAAAAACAACACGGTCGCCCGAGGGCAATGTTGACGTTGAGCCCCCGAGCTCCATCGATGATTCCTCCATGCTCTTGATAGAGATCGGAGTTGATGTTGATGAATGCTCTCGTCCGAACATGATGATCTGACGTGGAGCGTAATCCTCGGTCGAGCCAACGTGACCGGTCGAGCCGGTGACGAAGATGCCGATGTCGCAGTTGATTTGCGGGCTGGCCATTGATCCTTCGTCGATCTCACAGCGGAACTCTTAATGAAACCACCATTGTCGGTGTCAAAACCGGCAGATCTCGGGTAGGGGGTCCCAAGTTGTGTGTCATGGATCGGTGGGTAACAGGAGACAGGGGACACGATGTTTATCCAGGTTCGGGCCCTCTTAATGGAGGTAATACCCTACTTATTGCTTAATTGATCTTGATAAATATAGAGATTACAAAAGTTGATCTACCTCGAGATAATATGTTGTGGTCTAAAACCTAAGGGTATGATGAATAATGTCATAATGCCCCATCGACTAGCCTGGCCCTGGCTTATATAATGTACCAGAGGCTTAGGATAACAAGAGTCCTAGTCGAATATGTTGGCGGAGAGGAGTCCTTGTCTTGATCACTGTCGGTGTCAAAACCGGCGGATCTCGGGTAGGGGGTCCCGAACTTTGCGTCTAGGCGGATGGTAACAGGAGACAAGGGACATGATGTTTTACCAAGGTTCGGGCCCTCTTGATGGAGGTAAAACCCTACGTCCTGCTTGATTAATATTGATGATATGGGTAGTACAAGAGTGGATCTACCAGGAGATCAAGGAGGCTAAACCCTAAAGCTAGCCTATGGTATGATTGTTGTAATGGAGGTTATATCCTACGGACTAAAGCCCTCCGGTTTATATAGACACCGGAGAGGGCTAGGGTTACACAGAGTCGGTTATAATGGTAGGAGATCTACATATCCGTATCGCCAAGCTTGCCTTCCACGCCAAGGAAAGTCCCATTCGGACACGGGACGGAGTCTTCAATCTTGTATCTTCGTGGTCTTGGAGTCCGGTGGACGATGATAGTCCGGCGGACGATGATAGTCCGGCTGTCCGGACACTCCCTAGTCCAGACTCCCAAGAGCCCCCGAACTCGGCTTTAATGACGATGAGTCCGGCGTGCATAATGTTCGGCATTGCAAGGCGGGTTCCTCCTTTGAATAATCCAGAGAAGATTGTGAACACCAGGATAGTGTCCGGCTCTGCAAAATAAATTCCACGTTCCACCGTAGAGAGAATAATATATACACAAGTTCAATCTGCTGACGTATTTTGCGGCATGACGTCACACCACTACCAAGCCTTTACTTGAATCGTTTTTTATTATACCACCTCAGCGTGTTTAGCGAAGCGGTTTCCTTGGCACGTCTTGTCGAAGCAGAGATCGTGTTCCCCTTATTCCGGGATTCTCATCAATACGAACGTGGGTAACCCATCCGCGCCATTGATGGTGGCGCTTGGGAGATAAGCGAGTTTTACCAGGCCGGTGGGGATGTATAGTCTTCGTCCGTCTATATAAGGGATAAGGATTCACCTTTTCACCTACGCCTTCTTCCTCCTTTGCTTATCTACCTCCGCGCACTTGAGCTCCAACACCCAAGTTCGCGCATCTCGTCTCAACCTTCTCCGACCATGTCCGGAGCGGGAGGCAAGTGGTTGGCCTCCACCGTTAAGGAGGAGCACATCACAAAGCTGCGCAGCGCCGGATACCTTTCCGGCAACATCGCGCATCGGCTGCCCGACGAGGGGCAGCTCATCCCCACCCCCGGGCCCCATGAGAGGGTCGTTTTCCTTCCCCACTTCCTCCGCGGACTGGGCTTTCCACTTCACCCCTTTGTCCGGGGGCTCATGTTCTACTACGGCCTGGATTTCCATGATCTAGCGCCAACTTCATCCTCAACATCTAAATGCTTTATCGTCAGTGTGCGAGGCCTTCCTCTGCATCCAGCCCCACTTGACTTGGCTCAAGACCTTCAATGTCAAGTGAAGGTAGTGAAGGGCACTCAAGCGGAGTCGGAGGCGCCATGTTGGGCAAGATGCCCAACGCCCTTTAGTTCAAAGGGGCCTTCGTGGAATCCATCAAGGGGTGGCAGTCGGGGTGGTTCTACATCACCGAGCAGCGCGACCCTCGTGGTGGCGGCCCCGAGTTCAGATCTGGTATCCCTACGCAGCTCACCTCCTGGAAAGAGAAGGGCTTGTTGTGGGGTAATTCAAAGGAGCTGACGGGACTCCAAGCCTGTATCCAAAAGCTGGTGAACAAGAAGCTCAGGCTGGTTAACGTGGTCCAAGTCATGCTCGTCCGCCGGATTCTCCCATGCCAAGAACGGGCATTTAATATGTGGGAGTTCGATCCGGAACAGCACCAGGCGCTGAGCGGTCTCTTCGACACAACGTACGAAGGCGCCTGGAGGGTGTTGTTTAAGGGCACCGAAGCCCCCGCATCCGCGACGGAAGATCGCGGATTCCACTCGCAGCGTCCAGCCGACGAGGTAAGTGATTCTACCCCTTTACGGGACACTTGTTGTTAATAGTTCGACCCTAAGCGGGTTTTAATCTCCCTTCTCCTTTGACAGGAATGGATGAAGAAGGCCGAGCAGCTCGTCTGCCCGGCTCCCATGCCAGAAGACCCAGTGGATGCCCGTCTAGCGGGGCTGCTGGTTCCGGCACCGCACGTGGTGCCGGAGAAGAAGGCCAAGAAGGTGGCCACGGGTACTCGAAAGAGTTCCCGTTTTCAGGTGTCCGACGACTCGAGGCAGATTCCTCCCGAAGATGAGGAGGAGGAAGAAGACTCTCTCCTGGAGGAGGAGAGAGAAAGAGGAAGGCCTCCCCAACGGGGGAGGCCGAAGGGTCCAAGAGGGGAAGAACTATTCCCCCGAACAGCTCCACCAACACCAACGTTGGCGGAGAAGAGCGGCCCTCAAGGGCAAGGCCTCCGGTGAGATCGTAAGTATCCGGATCCCTGAATCTGCAATTTCTTTCGTGTCACATAGTGTCCTTCTAATGCCGCATAACGCTGCAGTCCGGCCGATGATGATCTCCCGCTTCATCGAAGCGGCTCGTTAGCTCCGTCGGATGTGGATTCCATCCCGATCGCCTCCACCCCTCGCGCCTCGAGGGCCGAGGTGGGATCCCAAAAGGACCCATCGGAGGAGGCTCGGGGCGCCGCAAGGCAGCCTCCGGACTTTGCGCCGACTCTGCCGGAACCTGCAGGTGGTTCCAGAGTCCGGCAAAGCGCCCTTCGCAAGAAGGGCAAGACCGTGACACCGGGCGGCCCGTCCCAACCGGAGGCACCGACAACTTGTTGGAGGCGCTCAAAGGCGCTTCCATCGAGGAAGAACACCGCACTATCATGAGTGCGGTGATTGAAAAGTTCACCTCGCCAAGAGCGGGCTGACCGAAGCTGCGCAGCCTTCTAACGAGCTTTGAGGTAAGAAGTTTAAAATTATGTAATGTAATACCGCATAGACAAGTAGCCACGATGCTAAGTTCGGTGTTCAAAAGAAAAGCGGACTAAGGATCTAAAAAGATATCTGTGAGGTTGCTAAAAATATGTCAATATGGGTTTGTAGGTTGCTGCCGACCTGCCCAGACCGACCGCAGAGGTCGGTGCATTGAAGCGAGATCTCGGCGGTCCGAGCAAGAGCTCGGCCGTGCCAAGAAGCAGCTCGAGGACAAAGAAGGTGAGTGACACCACTTTGAAGATTTACCTTACGTAAAAGGATTTAGGTTGCAATAAAAATGACAAGGATAACGTGGAGTGCTGCAGGGCCACTAGCAGTGGCAACCTCGAAGGAGGCTATGTCCGCGACGAGCATAATGCAGCCCTTGAACGGGCCGAGCGAGAGAAGCGAGGAGGCGGGTGGCGGAAGTGCGGCAAGAGCTCCGGGCTCTCATGGAGAAGCATGAGAGTTTGGAGCGCGACTCCAAGACTCGAGAGTCCGAGCTCGCCTCGGCTCTCGAAAGTGCCAAGTCCGCCAAGGCCGAGGCTCGTAAGGCCCTTCAGGAGGTTGAAGATGTGAAGAAGATAACGGCTGGTAAGGCATTTTTCATGCAAAGCAAGCATGTTAATGTAAACTACATGACACTTACCCGCATTCGGAGGTCTCCAGGGGCGTTTGCAGATCTGCCGCGCAGTGTATCCGATGCCGCCGCATTCTACCATGGCCAGGAGGGGAGCTCAACGGAGAAGGTCTTCTGGTCTCAGTATCTTGAGGCCGGCCATCCGGCCCCCCTAGCGACCAGGTGAAGCGGTGGTCGAGCTCCACAAGGCGGCTGAGGAGGCCATGAAGGGCCTCATAGTCCGGCTGTGGCCTGGACAGGCCATGCTTGGGAGCTATTTCGGCCTCGTGCGGCGGCTGGTGGATGCGTGCCCCTGGGTGGAGGTCGTCAAGCTCTCCGCCTCTATTGAAGGTGCTCGTCGGGCCCATGCCCGCGCAAAGGTGCTGCTTGGGGCAGGCTGGATCGGAGAGGCTTCTTCTTGACCTTACGCCAGGTGCAAGGAGTATCGTACGCCCGAAATGTACTATAAGACTGTCTTGAAGGGTGCCCGCAATATTGTGGATGAGTGCCCTAGAGATGTAATTATTGAGTAAAACTCGCTATGTATTATCCTGTGCGCTGAAAACTTTGTTCATATGCGCTTAAGCAACACTTGTTTAATTTAAAATATTACCTTTTGTGCGGCCGTTTATAAAATCTGAGAGATGGCAAGTCATTGGCTTTAGCCCCCGAGCCGCAAGTGCTGGGGTGTTCGGGATAACTTGAGCACTCTTGTTCCCATTTTTGGGTCCATCTAGGGAGGCGCTCAACACGACGAACAAGGCAACCAGACTTATAATGCTTGAACACTCTCACTTAGCCATAGAATTCTATAATTTTAAATTTCGGCGAAGCCCCTAGTATTCGGAAGACCGATTTCGGGGCTCTATCCACGCCTTTGTCGGACATTATCCGGTACTTCGCTTGAAGCGGTATGAGTCTTTAGGGACCCGAAAAACCTCTCGAACAGCGACCAGTCTCTCGCCTTATCATGCCAGTCAGTTTTAGCTTTCTCCACTGAGGCGCTCGCCCAGCTCAACTGGGGCGCAATCACAGTGGTTCTATCAGTGCCACCTTAGCCGACAGAACGGAACGTAAGGCACCAAAACGTGGGAGCCGGGCAAACCCAACTATTGACCCAAGACATGATTGAGCCGATTCATATAATGCCATAAGTTCGGGTGCCGCACTTGTGAAAGTGTTCGGACTTATCACACCATAATCGAGGAACGTAAGCCCTGGTGTATTGGCCGTACCAAAATATCTGGTGCAAGATGTCATTAATGAACATATGTGTAAAGTAATGCAATAACAGGCAAAAGATGCTGCATTATTTATTCAAGGGATTACGCTATGAGTGCGGAAGGATACAAATAGTCACGGTAAGCAAGGGATTGGACTAAATAAACATGTCCCCCTCGTGGGTGGGCTGCGGATAGTGTATATATTCAAATTTAATGCTCGTATTGGAGACCACACAGAATGTTAAATGCAGCCTTCTTCCCTCCACAGGCTGTTGCATCGTGAGTTCGGCGGGTTCGCCACGACGTAACCTCTCGTGAGCGGAGTCCTGTATATACAAAGAAGGAAAAAAAAGGCGACACACTTGTGAGCCCCTGGTGTGGTCGAGCCGCACTTTGGGTCTATTAGGTCGTGCCCTCCCGGGCCCATGGTATCTCAGGCGTAATGATGTCTGCGGAGGGTTGGTCTTACAATCATGCGAGGGCTGGGGTTGGGGTCGCATTACTCTGGCGATGCTCGGAACGCGCCAGTGGTCTTGGTTGATGTTGCTCGGCGCGTTTGGCGTGTCCGGCCGCTTAACGGCGGACTCGAAATTGCCTTAGAAGGCTGCTCAGTACTTCCGCGAGAGCGCCGGTGTTCCTCCGTTCGGAGGGAGCGTTCCGTATTTCCGTTGACCGTGATGACTCCTCGAGGGCTGGCATCTTGAGCTTGAGGTATGCGTGTCTGGCACGCGTTGAACCTTGCAAACGCGGTTCGTCCGAAAGCGAGCGTGATAGCCGCTGCGGAGCGGGACTATGTCGAAGATTAACTCCTCGCTCGGAAATTGTCAGGGAATCGAAGACCACTTCGGTGTGGTGAGCTCGCACAATTGGCTTCAACACCTGGTATGGCGCCTTTAAAGGTTGTCTTTGTAGGTTTAATCCTTGAGAGTCTATGCCCATCTTGCGCCCGATCCCGATAAAGCGGAGTTCAGCTACGCCGCCGTCCATCACGACTCTCGTGAGGTGGAATCCATCGACGATTGGGTCTAAGACCAATGCGGCAAATCCGCCATGGCGGATACTGGTCGGATGGTCTCTTCGATCAAAAGTGATCGGGCAAGAGGACCATGGATTGAACTTAGGGGCGACTGGCTCCATCGCATATACGTCCCTTAGTGCACGCTTCCGCTCCCTCTTGGGTATATGGGTTGCGTATAGCATGTTCACCGTCCGCACTTGTGGGGGGAAACCATACATCCTCTCTTGTTCGGCGGCCGGGTCTCTTCCTCGTCATCGCTATGCAGCCCCTTGTCATTGTTTTCGACAATTAACTTGCTGCTGTGAATACCCAACAGTCTCTGTTGGTGTGGTTAAGCTGGCTTTTCGAGGGTGCCATGTATCTGGCATAAGCGGTCGAGGATTCGGTCCAAATTGGACGGACCCGGAGTGGTTCTTTTGAATGGCTTCTTCCGCTGACCGGGTTTGGAGCCTCGGAATCCGACGTTGACTATCGTATCCTCCTTGTCGTCGCCGTTAATACGGCGTTTATTTTTGCTTCGACGTGACCTACCATTGTGGTCCTTAGAATCCGGACTGCCAGAATTTTTACTGAGGTTGTTGCTGCGAGCTAGCCAGCTATCCTCTCCCGCACAAAAGCGGGTCATTAATGATGTGAGGGCTGCCATGGATTTCGGCTTTTCTTGTCCTAGGTGCCGGGCTAGCCACTTGTCTCGGATGTTATGTTTGAAGGCTGCGAGGGCCTCTGCAATCGGACAGTTGACGATTTGATTTTTCTTTGTTAAGAACCGTGTCCAGAACTGTCTTGCCGATTCATCTGGCTGCTGAATTATGTGGCTTAGGTCATCGGCGTCTGGTGGTCGCACATATGTGCCCTGGAAGTTGTCGAGGAATGCGGCTTCCAGGTCTTCCCAACACCCAATTGACTCTGCGGGCAGGCTGTTAAGCCAATGCCGAGCTGGTCCTTTAAGCTTGAGTGGGAGATACTTGATGGCGTGGAGATCATCGCCGCGGGCCATATGGATGTGAAGGAGATAATCTTCGATCCAAACCGCGGGGTCTGTTGTGCCATCTTAGGATTCGATGTTTACGGGTTTAAACCCTTCGGGGATTTGATGATCCATTACTTCGTCAGTGAAGCATAGCGGGTGTGCGGCGCCTCTGTATTGTGCAATATCACGACGTAGCTCGAGGGAGCGTTGTCTGCTGCGTTCGGCCCGGCCGGAGTTGTTGTATCCGGCGCGACGGTATTCGTCGTGGGTCGTTGGGCGCCCACGTCATCCGTAGATGGATCTGGATTGCCTTGCTTTGTCCTCCAATATATCTCGCAAATCCGGCGCGTTCCCTCTTGGCTTCGTACTTTTGGAGCGATGCCGGGGTACGGTCTTGGTGGAGGGCCTGGATGCCTCTTGTTGGGGAACGTAGTAATTTCAAAAAAATTCCTACGCACACGCAAGATCATGGTGATGGCATAGCAACGAGAGGGGAGAGTGTTCGTCCACGTACCCTCGTAGATTGTAAGCGGAAGCGTTGGCACAACGCGGTTGATGTAGTCATACATCTTCACGATCCGACCGATCCAAGCACCGAATGTACGGAGCCTCCGAGTTCAGCACACGTTCAGCTCGATGACGATCTCCGGCCCTCCGATCCAGCAAAGGCTCCGGAGATGAGTTCCACGACCTGACGGCATGGTGACGATGATGATGTTCTACCGGCGCAGGGCTTCGTCTAAACTCCGCGACAATATGACCGAGGTGGAATATGGTGGAAGGGGGCACCGCACACGGCTGAGGAACGATCCGTAGATCAACTTGTGTGTCTATGGGGTGCCCCCCGCCCCCGTATATAAGGAGGGAGGGAGGAGGCGACCTAAGGGGCGGCGCCCTAGGAGGAAACCTACTCCAAGTAGGTTTCCCCTCCTTTTCCTAATCCAAGAGGGAGGGGGGAGGCAATGGGGGCGCCCCCCCCCCTTCCTTGTCCTATTTGGACTCAAGGGGAGGGGGCGCACCACATGCCCTGGCCGGCCCCTCTCTTTCTCCACTAGGGCCCATCAAGGCCCATTACTTCCCGGGGGGTTCCGGTAACCCTCCGGTGCTCCGGTTTTCTCCGAAAACTCCCGAAACCTTTCCGGTGTCCGAATATAGTCATCCAATATATCAATCTTTATGTCTCGACCATTCCGAGACTCCTCGTCATGTCCGTGATCACATCCGGACTCGAACAAACTTCGGTACATCAAAACTTATAAACTCATAATAAAAGCATCATCGAAGCGTTAAGCGTCACGGACCCTACGGGTTCAAGAACTATGTAGACATGACCTAAAACCATTCTCGGTCAATAACCAATAGCGGGACCTGGATGTCCATATTGGTTCCTACATATTCTCGAAGATCTTTATCGGTCAAACCGCATAACAACATACTTTGTTCCCTTTGTCATCGGTATGTTACTTGCGAGATTTGATCGTCGGTATCAATACCTAGTTCAATCTCGTTATCGGCAAGTCTCTTTACTCGCTCAGATGTCGTCATCTCATAACTAACTCATTAGTTACATGCTTGCAAGGCTTATAATGATGTGCATTACGAGAGGGCCCAAAGATACCTCTCCGACAATCGGAGTGACAAAACCTAATCTCGAAATCGCCAACTCAACATGTACCTTCGGAGACACCTGTAGTACTCCTTTATAATCACCCGATTCACGTTGTGACGTTTGGTAGTACCAAAGTGTTCCTCCGGTAACGGGAGTTGCATAATCTCATAGTTACAGGAACATGTATAAGTCATGAAGAAAGCAATAGCAACATACTAAGCGATCAAGTGCTAAGCTAACGAGCAGGTCAAGTCAATCACATCATTCTCCTAATGATGTGATCCCGCTAATCAAATAACAACTCTTTTGTCCATGGCTAGGAAACATAACCATCTTTGATAAGCGAGCTAGTCAAGTAGAGGCATACTAGTGACACTATGTTTGTCTATGTATTCACACATGTATTATGTTTCCTTAATACAATTCTAGCATGAATAATAAACATTTATCATGAAATAAGGAAATAAATAATAACTTTATTATTGCCTCTAGGGCATATTTCCTTCAGTCTCCCACTTGCACTAGAGTCAATAATCTAGTTCACATCGCCATGTGATTTAACACCAGTATTCACATCTGTATGTGATTAGTACCCATAGTTCACATCATCATGTGATCAACACCCAAAGGGTTTACTAGAGTCAATAATCTAGTTCACATTGCTATGTGATTAACACCCAAAGAGTATTAAGGTATGATCATGTTTTGCTTGTGAGATAAGTTTAGTCAACGGGTCTGTCATATTCATAGCCGTATGTATTTTGTAAATATTCTATGTCCACAATGCTCTGCACGGAGCTACTCTAGCTAATTGCTCCCACTTTCAATATGTATCCAGATTGAGACTTAGAGTCATCTGGATTGGTGTAAAAGCTTGCACTGATATAACTTTTACAACAAACTCTTTTATCACCTCCATAATCGAGAAACATCTCCTTAGTCCTTACTAAGGATATTCTTGACCAATGTCCATGATCTACTCCTAGATCACTATTGTACTCCTTGCCAAATTCGAGCAAGGTATACAATAGGTGCAGTACATAGCATAGCATACTATATAGAACCTATGGTGAGGCATAGGGAATGACTTTTCATTCTCTTTCTATTTTCTCTGCGTGGTCGGGATTTGAGTCTTACTCAATTTCATACCTTTGCAACACGAGCAAGAACTCTTTCTTTGACTATTTCCATTTTGAACTATTTCAAAATCTTGCCAAGGTATGTACTCATTGAAAATCTTATCAAGCGTCTTGATCTATCTCAATAGATCTTGATGCTCAATATATAAGTAGCTTTTCTCGAGGTCTTTTCTTTTAAAGAACTCCTTTAAAACACTCCTTTATGCTTTGCGTAAAAATTCTACATCATTTCGATCAACAATATGTCACTCACATATACTAATCGAGAAGGTTGTAGTGCTCCCACTCACTTTATTGTAAATACGAGGCTTCATCGTAAGTCCATATAAAACTATATGCTTTGATCAACTTATCAAAGCGTATATTCTAACTCGAGATGCTTGCACCAGTCCATAGATGGATCATTGGAGCTTGCACATTTTGTTAGCACCTTTAGGATTGACAAAACCTTACGGTTGCATCATATACAACTCTTCTTTAATAAATCCATTAAGGAATGCAGTTTTGACATCCATTTGCCGATTTCATAAAATGTGGCAATTGCTAACATGATTCGAGACAGACTTAAGCATTGATACGAGTGAGAAAATCTCATCGTATTCAACACCTTGAACTTGTTGAAAACCTTTCGCAACAAGTCGAGCTTGGTAGATAGTAACACTACTATCGGTGTCCGTCTTCCTCTTGAAGATCCATTCATTTAACATGGCTTGTCGATCATCGAGCAAGTCAATCAAAGTCCATACTTTGTTCTCATACATGGATCATATCTCGATTTTATGGCCTCAAGCCATTCCGCTGAATCTGGGCTCATCATCGCTTCCTCATAGTTCGTAGGTTCATCATGGTCTAGTAACATGACTTCCGAACATGATTACTACACCATCTTGGTGCGGATCTTACTCGGAAGACCTCACGAGGTTACGTAGTAACTTGATCTGAAGTTTCATGATCATCATCATTATCTTCCTCACTAATTGGTGTAGCAATCACTGGAACTGATTTCTATGATGAACTACTTTCCAATTCGGGAGAAGGTACAATTACCTTATCAAGCTCTACTTTCCTCACACTCACTTCTTTCGAGAGAAACTTCTTCTCTAGAAAGGATCCATCTTAGCAACGAATAACTTGCCTTCGGATCTGTGATAGAAGGTGTACCCAATAGTTACCTTTGGGTATTCTATGAAGACGCACTTCTCCGATTTGGGTTCGAGCTTATCAGGTTGAAACTTTTTCACATAAGCATCGCAGCCCCAAACTTTAAGAAACGACAACTTTTGGTTTCTCGCCAAACCACAGTTCATAAGGCGTCATCTCAAACGGATTTTGATGGTGCCCTATTTAAAGTGAATGCAGCTGTCTCTAATGCATAACCCCAAAATGATAGTGGTAAATCGGTAAGAGACATCATAGATCGCACCATATCAAATAAAGTCTTGATTCTGACGTTCGGACACACCATAACATTGTGGTGTTCCAGGTGGCGTGAGCTGTGAAACTATTCCACATTATTTTAATTGAAGACCAAACTCGTAACTCAAATATTCATCTCCATGATCAGATCACAGAAATTTTATTTTCTTGTTACGATGATTTTCCACTTCACTCTGAAATTCTTTGAACCTTTCAACTATTTCAGACTTATGTTTCATCGAGTAGATATACCAATATCTGCTCAAATCATCTGTGAAGGTCAGAAAATAACGATACCCGCCGCGAGCCTCAACACTCATCGGATCGCATACATCAGTATGTATTATTTCCAATAAGTTAGTTGCTCGCTCCATTGTTCCGGAGAACGAAGTCTTAGTCATCTTGCCCATGAGGCATGGTTCGCAAGCATCAAGTGATTCATAATCAAGTGATTCCAAAATCCCATCAGCATGGAGTTTCTTCGTGCGCTTTACACGAATATGACCTAAACGGTAGTGCCACAAATAAGTTGCACTATCATTATTAACTTTGTGTGACGCCCCCGATTCAATCGTACACTAATCATGCACGCAAACGTGTACGATCAAGATCAGGGACTCACGGGAAGATATCACAACACAACTCTAAAAACATAAATAAGTCATACAAGCATCATAATACAAGCCAGGGGCCTCGAGGGCTCGAATACAAGTGCTCGATCATAGGCGAGTCGTGAAGCAACAATATCTGAAATACGGACATAAGTTAAACAAGTTTGCCTTAAGAAGGCTAGCACAAAGCGGGATCTGAGATCGAAAGAGGCGCAGCCTCCTGCAGGATCCTCCTAAACTACTCTGGTCGTAAATCGTCGGTGAAATGCGTAGTAGTAGGCACCTCCGGTGTAGTAGTAGTAAATCGGACGGTGGCGTCGCTCTGGGCTCCAACATCTGGTTGCGACAACGGAAGAAAGGAAAAGGGGAAAAGGGGAGAAAGCAACCGTGAGTACTCATCCAAAGTACTACATAAGCAAGGAGCTACACTACATACGCATGAGTATATGTGTAAGGAGGCCATATCGGTGGACCGAACTGCAGAATGCGAGAATAAGAGGGGATAGCTAATCACAGCCGAAGACTACGCTCGCAGCCTCCGTCTTGCACATGTAGAAGAGAGTAGACCAAGTCCTCCAAGTAGCATCTCCAAGTAGCATCTCCAAGTAGCATCTCCAAGAGCATCGCATAGCATAATCCTACCCGGCGATCCTCTCCACGTCATACTGTAAAGAGCGATCACGGGTTGTATCGGCACTTGGAAGGGTGTGTTTTATTAAGTATCCAGTTCTAGTTGTCATCGGTCAAGGTACAACTCCGGTCGTCCTTTTACCGAGGGACACGGCTATTGAATAGATTAAACTTCCTGCGGGGTGCACCACATAACCCAACACGCTCGATCCCATTTGGCGGACACACTTTCTGGGTCATGCCCGCCTCGGAAGATCGACACGTCGCAGCCCCACCTAGGCACAAGAGAGGTCGACCGCGGGTCTAAACCTAAGCCTTGCAGGGTCCGACCCATCGCCCGAGCACACACCAAGCGTTCTTGGGCGGCCGAAGCGTAACTAGCCCCTAATACAAGCGCAGAGCTTACGTTCCAATCCGTAGCGCGCTCGTCGCCGACGTCAAGAAGGCTTCAATGATACCACGACGTCGGGATACCCATAACTACTCCCACGTAGATGGTTAGTGCGTATAGACCAAATGGCGGACTCGGATCAAATACCAAGATCTCGTTAAGCGTGTTATTATGAACCAACCATGGGCGCCGATCGTAGCCAGGCCCACCTCTCACCTAAGCGGTCTCAACCTGCCATGTCGCTCGCCACAAAGATCCACACAGAGGGCCGTCGGGACAAAGGTCCTTTCATTTCCAATCAAGTGAATCACTCATGGTACTCTTGACAGACCGACTTTAGTCACCATCTCGTAGTATGTATGTATGTATGTATGTATAGTATATACCCGTGATCACCTCCCAAGTGATCACGGCCCGATAGTATAGCAAGGCGGTGACAAGAATGTAGGGCCAATGATGATAAACTAGCATCCTATACTAAGCATTTAGGAATTGCAGTAAGGTATCAACAGATGTAGCAACAATGTCGGGCTATGCATCGAAATAGGATTATCGAAAAGCAACATGCTACACTACTCTAATGCAAGCGATAGAGGAGAATAGGCGATATCTGGTGATCAAGGGGGCTTGCCTGGTTGCTCGAGACAAGGAGGGTCGTCGGTGGCGTAGCCGACCACAGAGCATCAAAGATCGTCACGGGTCTACCGGAAAGAAGTAACGGAGGAACACAATAAATAACAGAGCAATCAAATGTAACAAAAAGCAAGAAGCGGTAATACGTTGTGCTAGAGGTGACCTAACGTGGGGATAGGTGATACCGGTGAAGGAAACATCCGGAAAGTATCCCGGTGTTTAGCGTTTTGACGACGAACCGGAGGAAAGTTGCGTGTTCGCTATGCTAGGGATGCGTGGCGGACGAACGGGTTGCGTATCCGTATTCGTCTCGTCGTTCTGAGCAACTTTCATGTAGAAAGTATTTCCATCTGAGCTACGGTTTATTTTATATGATTTTCTAAAGTTTTAAATCATTTTTAGAATTTATTTAATTATTTAATTCTAACATTATCCAGAATAGTGTACGCTGACGTCAGCATGACGTATATGTGATGTCAGCAGTCAACTCTGACTGTTGACTAGTCAAACTGACCACTGGGTCCCATTTGTCATTAACAGACTTAACTAATCAGTGTTACTTAACTTAGCTAAGTGATTAGGTTAGTTAATCGGAGTTAATCAAGTTAATTAATTAACTAATTTAATTTAATTAATTATTTAATTTTTTTACTTCTTTTTTTTACTTCTTTTCGGCGTGGGCCCCATAGTCGATGGCTATTGGGAGGCTAACAGGCCTTGAGCTGACAATTCTGGCGCGATTCGAGCCCCGACTTAGCGCTTGAGGCAAAACCACCATGCAGCGGCAGAGGCCACGAGGTGTGCACCAGTGGTAGGGGCGGTTGAAGCGGGAGTAGGCGCGGCGGGGCAGCTGCGGCAGCAAGCAACTGCAAGCAGCAGCAGAGAGCGCCGGGCACGCGGCGAGGTGGCCGCGCAAGCGCAGGCGCCATGGCGAGCCATGGCGAAATGGCGGGCGCAGGGGAGGAGGAGTTGTCGGGGCCTCACCACGGGGCCGTAGGGACTAGGAAGTGGTGCGCGGGGAGGAGATGAGGACGACGGGGACGGAGAGGAAGCAGTCCGGCGGAGAGGTCCGTCGAGGCGGCTCCGGCGATGTCCAGGCGGGGCGGCGGTGAGGCTTGTCGGGGAGGAGTCGGGGGAAGCGCTCGGGGAGGCCGGCGAGTCGGAGAGGCGACCGAAGGCGAGTAGACCAGCGACGACGACGTGCGGCGGGAGGTCGGGGCGGCCATGGATGGAGCGTGCGTGGAGCTCGGGGAAGATGACGCAGTGCAGGAGGGAGAGGAAGGAGGCCAGGAGGGGCGACGCCGGCGAGGTGGCGTCGCGGAGGAGGTTGGAGGCGCGGTGGGGCGGTGACGGGCCGCGTCATGGGGCATTTCCCCCGATCTGGATCGGCGGAACAGAGGGAGGAGATGGGATCATGGGGGAGCGAGTGGGGAAGTGGGGGGTCGGTCTAGGGTTACTGTGCGGGAGTTAAGTGGTGGGATGAGGCGGCTGGGCGGTTTGGGCCGGCTGGCTAGCAATGGCCGACCGCCCAGTGGAGGGGGGTCCTTTTTGTTTTGCTTTGTTTTATTTTTTTTGTAAAATATATACTTGGCATCTAATTTAGTAATTCAACTTAGGCCATTGTCACAAAAGTCTAGTCCTCAAATAATTTAGTTTGACATTTTATTAATTACAAAAGGTATTTAGATAACTATTTATCTTCTTTGTTTTATTCATCGGATAGTATTTTCACATTTTATAAAAGTGGGGGGTTTCTTCACCACAATCACCTTTGCATTATTTAGCACGACTCGAACATTTTATTTTTAATGTTTGAAAACTTTCATATTTGCCTATATTTTAAATTTTAATTTGAATCATTTTTTTAAACTAACTCGAGTTTATCAACAGTAACCGAGGTGACGTGGCACCGTTAGCGGAGGTTTACTGTAGCTTGATTACCCGGGCGTCACAATACTCCTCCACTACAAGAAATCTCGTCCCGAGATTTAAGAGGGGGACTAGGGGGAAAGGTCTGGTTACGAAATCCTAACGAATCTTCTCGGCCTTGGCTTGCCCTTTTCGAAGAGGTTGATCCCTTTTGTTGATGTCTTCATTTCTCAGTTTCAAGTCACCATGATTAAGTCGTCATCCTTTCTTCGGGATCTCCATCGTCCTACGAACGCGACCTAGGGGAAAAACTCCGGAAGAACGCATATCCACAAAGCTGGGCATCTGGCGGTGAACTCAATGGGAAATACACAAGGTACCCCACGAGTTGTATTTCAGTGAATTCGTTCAGTGCAATATACGATGGTACCAAAGTTTCAAATGAGTAGGCAATCATTCGACGACTAGACAGAAGCTGGAATGGGGGTTTGAACAACGAGGATAACATTGTGTTTGATTCCAGGATGAATAATGGTATAGCATTTAGCTCGTGAATCACATACGAAGTCGGGTGCAAAGGATACATTAGAATCTGGGTTGTAAAGGAGAGTCAGGTTTCGATCCAGTGGACCTGTGGGTTATGGGCCCACCATGTAGGTTGAAAGTAGGAAGGGTGGTGACATCTTGCACGACCGAGACAGGGAGGCATGTCAGTGAATAGCTTGTCAGCTATGCCGGCAACAATGTCGGTACCAAGGGCGAGGGACGAAGAGAACCATTTTCCTTTCGTTGAGCGAGGCGGACCAATAAACAAAGTTCTCATCCATCGGTGGTTACGTAATGTCATCGACAAATGCAACAGGTCTTCTTGACACGGTTGTACACCAAGGTGTTTACATAAGCGAAGAACATTCTTGCTTAGATCATATAGACCATAGAAAGGGTTTAAACAAACCAATGGAAGGGAAAAGTGTCTATCGATTTAATCGTAACAATGGAAAGAATAGTGTGTTTAAACACATAATTGAGGTATATCCTTCCCAATGACAAGTATAGCATGATATCCATAACAGGATATAACGTGAAAACCATTTAGGTTAGGGAGAGGAACTTTATGACATCACCTGAAACAATGGTGTTTGAAAAATTGATAAAGGAAATTTAGCATGGTGCTTCAAATGTTCTTATCGATGATCGAGTACCACGTACATGCTTGAGATAGCATTGCCATGGTCTTTAAGCAAAGGTCGACTTGGATAGACAAAGGATTCATCAAGAACAACTTGCGAATAAGTCTTACAGCTTCCTCCGGGAAGAATGGTTATCCTTGCAAAAGAAATTATAATGATAGGTCCTCGGTAGGGGGTGCTAGGCATGACATCATATTACCGGGTCATCAAAGGACCAACATCATATCTCATGGAAAGTTGTACCAACCATCATACCTGACCGAGATTCAGATCCGATTGGTGTCATGATACCTCGGACTTAGTATGCACGAGAAGAAAAGGTGCAACACAATTGACGAGATGACAATGTAAGATTCTCGGAAATGAACTATGAAGTGATTTCCATTAGCAAGAGTTCATCATTAACCCAAGGAGAGGACAAGGAGGTGTCGGTGAACTCAACGGCAATTCATCGAGATTCCCAAAGGATGGATTTCCACAATTAAGTGAACAAGGAGATAACATTTGTCGATCAAATGATATAAGGAAGTATGCTCGAGGAAAACATACACAATTAAGCGTTGGTTGAAAGGTGCGCCCAAAATATGGGTTGGGTTGCACGACCAATGTCGAAATGGTGATTCAATAAGCCATAGTCGTAGAATGAAATCAGAGACCAATAACTTCAAAGCAAGAGGGTTGCTCGAAGTTTAGAATTTACACATCACGCACCATCCGCCAAGATTCGGTTAGAAATATCACGGGGACCAAGAAAAGAATGGTGATGTTAATAAGTATCACTGGTATCAAGAATTCTTAAGGGTGGTGAATTTCCCATGACATTCTTGACATAGAAGATAGCAATACTACAAGGTAGAACATAACATAAGTTGGGTAGCAAGGATCTCAAGGTACAACACAAAACACGAACAAGTTTGTGTTGGAGGGGAGGCATTAAAGTGGTCGATGACAACACAAATCATCGAGGGCAAGGATGGTATTTCTCATCATGAATTCAATTGATATCCGTGAAGGAGTCAAGATGTTGATGATGATCACGACAAATTTTGTCGAGAGGCTCCACGAAGATGTAATCCATCGGCGATGACATCAAGTTAAAGGAATTATGAAGCAAAAGGTTATTGGAACCATGGAGTACGACACAAACTTGAAATCAAGCTTGTTGTTCAAGGTGAAATGATATGACGAGGAAAATCAACGTGAGCTTAGCTCATCGTCAAAAATTGTGCTCCAGGAAGAAAGGACCAGGTAGCAAAGTTAAAATTTTGTACAAAATGATATAGCCGATCAGGCTAGGAATGACGTGATGGAGTATTAAACTTCTCATCCACAATGTACTAGGAGTCTTGAATCACGAGGCGATTCGATTAAGCTAATCGGTGTTCTCGGTTGGCGACAACCCGAACCCGTGGAGTGACTACGACGGGAGAGGCACTACTTCATCGAAATGCATAAGATGTAGTGCAATCGGTTGATATCCTCGAGATACTAGGGGTTAGTACTCAAAGGTAGATCAAAATAGAGGTTGGATGGGTGTATTGATCAGAGAGGACAAGTGATTTAACTTGTCCAAAAATGGAATCAAGTAGAAAATATGGTCGGATCCATGATTGCAAAGGATCAATTCACGATTCCAAATGATATTATAACAAGGAAATAGTTATTATTACAAGAAGCTTCCATGATAGGATCTACATCGTGTCCATGGGCATGAACACAAAGTTCAAGGTCGACTCCCACTTCTTCAATGTATAACCTTCCATTCACTTCTCGCTTTGATAAAGGCATTAGTGTTGAAAGTTTTTACCTGGTGAAATACCAGATGAGTATGACTCGTGAAAACTTCCGAGTTCACACATAGTAAGGAAGGCATAGGTTCAACCCATCAGGGCATCTTAGGAACACATACCACAAGCTTCAAGAGTAAATATCACCAGCTCGAAAGCAGAGCATGGTTGGCAAAAGGAGAGGATACAATTTTCCAAAGGCATTATGTATCGAGGAAGAACTCACAAGGTGATTAATTATGAAGGACACTATCGGATAATAATCCAACAAAGGATATGGCGATCCAAAATGGAGTTGATGTGAGTATCGATACCCAATCAAAGGAAGAAAGAATGCAAATGCATCGATTTATAGAACATCTGAATAATTCAACATTTAAATAACAAAGGAATTATGATTTTCAAATAAAGGATCGAGAGCAAGCACTACGATCAAGGATGGATAAGTTGAATAGACTTAGGGTACAATCGATGGCAATCGATTGGCGAGAACCAGCTCATGTTCAAGGCGTCGAGCGGAAAGATACTTTATAAGGATCAATCGATGATTGCGTGCATTCGCAACATATTGGATCAACGGACTCAAAATGACAATGACAAGGGATGCCATTAAGATTACGAGACTTATGGGATTAACCATAATGCAAGTAAGCAAGAATTTCAAGAGCAACAGGCTGCTCAGGATTTTCGGAAGATCGGGTAGTATTTGAATGTAATTTTGTGAAACACATGAACAACTTTGGACAAACGGATACTCGGCAAGCGCGAGTAATTATCCGTAGGGGTATTCATGCAGCAAGGAACCGAGGCGATAAGCATAAAGAATTCTCGGAATATCGAAAAGTATTTGGGACATCTTATAATAACAAGAGCAGCGGGGATGAAAATATGAGCGATAGGTGTAAGTAGTTATCGAGAGGATTTATCGATGGAAGTGAATTGCAAAAGCGATGGCACATAGTCTCGAGAGCACATCGTAGAGTATCTTGGAATCTTACAGTGCGTGAAAGATCATCGGTAACAAGGGCTCTCCGGAGGAAGTACTTGCGAGAACCTAAAGTTAGTTTTGTTTTAGCAAAATCATTTAATTGAATAGAAGAGAGCTCGAGTCCCGAGTAAAGGCGAGGAATAAAAGATCCTACTACCACCCAATGGCGGCGTGGGCCCATGGGCGCATGCCATGTTAGTAAAAGTTTTGTAAAGTCTAGCTCAACTTCGCCAAGGAGTTGGGAAGGGGATTCCTACAGGCGATCGGCTCGATACCAACTTGGCGCCCCGATTCAATCGTACACTAATCATGCACGCAAACGTGTGCGATCAAGATCGAGGACTCACGGAAGATATCACAACACAACTCTAAAAACATAAATAAGTCATACAAGCATCATAATACAAGCCGGGGGCCTCGAGGGCTCGAATACAAGTGCTCGATCATAGGCGAGTCGTGAAGCAACAATATCTGAGTACGTACATAAGTTAAACAAGTTTGCCTTAAGAAGGCTAGCACAAACCGGGATCTGAGATCGAAGAAGCGCAGGCCTCTGCACGATCCTCCTAAACTACTCACAGTCGTCGTCGGTGAGCTGCGTAGTAGTAGGCACCTCCGATTAGTAGTAGCCGCGTCGGCGGTGGCGTCGCTCTGGGCTCCAACATCTGTTGCGACAACCGTAAGAAAGGAAAAGGGGAAAAGGGGAAAAAGCAACCGTGAGTACTCATCCAAAGTACTGCAAGCAAGGAGCTACACTACATATGCATGAGTATATGTGTAAGGAGGCCATATCGGTGGGTGAATGCAGAATGCCGAATAAGAGGGGATAGCTAATCACAGCCGAAGACTACGCTCGCGACCTCCGTCTTGCAAAGATGTAGAAGAGAGTAGGCCAAGTCCTCCAAGTAGCATCTCAAGTAGCATCTCCAAGTAGCATCTCCAAGAGCATCGCATAGCATAATCCTACCCGCGATCCTCTCCACGTCATACTGTTAAAGAGCGATCACCGGGTTGTATCCGCACTTGGAAGGGTGTGTTTTATTAAGTATCCAGTTCTAGTTGTCATCGGTCAAGGTACAACTCCGGTCGCCTTTTACCGAGGGACACGGCTATTGAATAGATTAAACTTCCTGCAGGGTGCACCACATAACCCAACACGCTCGATCCCATTTGGCGGACACACTTTCTGGGTCATGCCCGCCTCGGAAGATCGACACGTCGCAGCCCCACCTAGGCACAACAGAGAGTCAAGACGCGGTCTAAACCTAAGCGCGCAGGGTCCGCCCCCATCGCCTGAGCACACACAAGCGTTGCGGCGGCGGAAGCGAACTAGCCCCTAATACAAGCGCGAGCTTACGTTCCAATCCGGCCGCGCGCCGATCGGCCGACGTCAAGAAGGCTTCGTGATACCACGGCGTCGGGATACCCATAACTACTCCCGTAGATGGTTAGTGCGTATAGACCAAATGGCGGACTCGGATCAAATACCAAGATCTCGTTAAGCGTGTTATTATGAACCAACCGCGGACGCCGATCGGGCCGAGCCCACCTCTCACCTAGGCGGTCTCAACTCGCCATGTCGCTCCGCCACAAAGATCCACACAGAGGGCCGTCGGGACAAAGGTCCTTTCAGCCCCTAATCCGTGAATCACTCATGGTACTCTTGAGCAGACCGACTTTAGTCACCATCCGTAGTATGTATGTATGTATGTATGTATGTATAGTATATACCGTGATCACCTCCCAAGTGATCACGGCCCGATAGTATAGCAAGGCGGTGACAAGAATGTAGGGCCAATGATGATAAACTAGCATCCTATACTAAGCATTTAGGATTGCGGTAAGGTATCAGCAGATGTAGCAACAATGTCGGGCTATGCATCGTAATAGGATTATCGAAAAGCGAGAACATGCTACACTACTCTAATGCAAGCGGTATAGAGGAGAATAGGCGATATCTGGTGATCAAGGGGGCTTGCTGGTTGCTCGAGACAAGGAGGGTCGTCGGTGGCGTGGCCGACCACGAAGCATCGGCATCAAAGATCGCCACGGTCTAGGAAAGAAGTAACGAGGGGGAAACACAATAAATAACAGAGCAATCAAATGTAACAAAAAGCAAGAAGCGGTATCGTTGTGCTAGAGGTGACCTAACGTGAGGATAGGTGATACGGTGAAGGGGAAACATCCGGAAAGTATCCCGGTGTTTAGCGTTTTGACGAGGAACGGAGGAAAGTTGCGTGTTAAGCTATGCTAGGGATGCGTGGCGGACGAGCGGGTTGCGTATCCGTATTAGTCTCGTCGTTCGAGCAACTTTCATGTAGAAAGTATTTCCATCGAGCTACGGTTTATTTTATATGATTTTCTAAAGTTTTAAATCATTTTAGAATTTATTTAATTATTTAATTCTAACATTATCCGAATAGTGTCTGTTGGCGTCGACATGACGTATATGTGATGTCGTGATCGACTCATTGTTGACTAGTCAAACTGACCATTGGGTCCCATTTGTCATTAATGACTTAACTAATCGGTGTTACTTAACTTAGCTAAGTGATTAGGTTAGTTAATCGGAGTTAATCAAGTTAATTAATTAACTAATTTAATTTAATTAATTATTTAATTTTTTTACTTCTTTTTTTTTTACTTCTTTTCCAGGGGCGTGGGCCCCCATAGTCAGTGGCTATTAGGGAGGCTAACAGCCTTGTGAGCGGCAATTCTGGCGCGATTGGCCTTGAAACTTGGCCTTGAGGGCAAAACCACCGGGCCTTGGCAAAGGCCACGGGTGTGCACCAGTGGTGGGCGGTTGAAGCGGGAGTAAAGGCGCGGCAGGGCGAGCTGCCGGCAAGCAGCAGCAGCTTCAGCTTCAGAGAGCGTGGGGGACGCTGCCGGGCGGCGGCGGCAGCAGCGTCTGCGGCGCCGGTGAGCGAGCCATGGCAAGTGGCCGAGCGAGAGAGGAGTTGTCGGGGCCTCACCACGGGCCGTAGGGACTAGGAAGTGGTGCGTGGGAGGAGATGAGGACAGCGGGGACGGAGAGGAAGCGATCCGCGGAGAGTCCGTCGAGGCGGCTCGGCGATGTCGGCGAAGGGGCGGTGAGGCTTGTCGGGAGGAGTCGGGAAGCGCTCGGGAGGCGGCGAGTCGGAGAGGCGGCCAAGGCGAGTAGACCAGCGGCAACGACGTCGGCGGGAGGTCGGGCGGCCATGGATGGAGCGTCGTGGAGCTCGGGAAGATGACGCACGGGAGGGAGAGGAAGGAGGCCGGGAGGCGGCGCCGGCGAGGTGGCGTCGCGGAGGAGGTTGGGGCGCGGGGGGCGGCGGGCAGGCGTCATGGGGCATTTCCCCCGATCTGGATCGGCGGAACAGAGGGAGGAGATGGGATCATGGGGGAGCGAGTGGGGAAGTGGGGGGGGTCGGTCTAGGGTTACCGGGTGCGGGGAGTTAAGTGGTGGGATGAGGCGGCTGGGCGGTTTGGGCCGCTTTGCTAGCAATGGGCCGGCCGCCCAATGGAGGGTTCCTTTTGTTTTGCTTTGTTTTAATTTTTTTTGTAAAATATATACTTGGCATCTAATTTAGTAATTCAACTTAGGCCATTGTCACAAAAGTCTAGTCCTCAAATAATTTAGTTTGACATTTTATTAATTACAAAAGGTATTTAGATAACTATTTATCTTCTGTTTTATTCATCGGATAGTATTTTCACATTTTATAAAAGTGGGGGTTTCTTCACCACAATCACCTTTGCATTATTTAGCACGACTCGAACATTTTATTTTTAATGTTTGAAAACTTTCATATTTGCCTATATTTTAAATTTTAATTTGAATCATTTTTTTAAACTAACTCGAGTTTATCAACAGTAACCGAGGTGACGTGGCACCGTTAGCGGAGGTTTACTGTAGCTTGATTACCCGGGCGTCACACTTTGCATCTTTTGGCCTCAATATTATGAATATGTGTATTACTACGATCGAGATCCAACAAACCATTTTCGTTGGTGTGTATGACCATAGAAGGTTTTATTCATGTAAACAGAACAACAATTGTTCTCTAACTTAAATGAATAACCGTATTGCAATAAACATGATCAAATCATATTCATGCTCAACGCAAACACCAAATAACACTTATTTAGGTTCAACACAAATCCCGAAAGTATAGGGAGTGTGCGATGATGATCATATCAATCTTGGAACTATTTCCAACACACATCGTCACTTCACCCTTAACTAGTCTCTGTTTATTACGCAACTCCGTTTGAGTTACTAATCTTAGCAACCGAACTAGTATCAAATCTTGAGGGTTGCTATAAACACTAGTAAAGTACACATCAATAATATGTATATCAAATATACTTATGTTCACTTTGCCATCCTTCTTATCCGACCAATTGGGGTAGTTCCGCTTCCGGGACTAGTCTCTTTGCGGTAGAAGCACTTAGTCTCGGGCTTAGGACCGGACACAGGTTTCTTCACTTGAGCAGCAACTTGCTTGCCGTTCATCTTGAAGTTCCCCTTCTTTTCCCTTTGCCTTTTCTTGAAACTAGTGATCTTGTTAACCATCAACACTTGATGCTCTTTTCTTGATTTCTACCTTCGCCGATCTCAACATCGCGAAGAGCTCAGGAATAACTTTCGTCATCCCTTGCATATTATAGTTCATCACGGAGTTCTAGTAACTTAGTGATGGTGACTAGAGAATTCTGTCAATCACCATCTTATCTGGAAGATTAACTCCCACTTGATTCAAGCGATTGAAGTACCCAGACAATCTGAGCACATGCTCACTAGTTGACCGATTCTCCTCCATCTTTTAGCTATAGAACTTGTTGGAGACTTCATATCTCTCAACTCGGGTATTTGCTTGAAATATTAACTTCAATTCCTAGAACATCTCATATGGTCCATGACGTTCAAAACGTCTTTGAAGTCCCGATTCTAAGCCGTTAAGCATGGTGCACTAAACTATCAAGTAGTCATCATATTGAGCTAGCCAAACGTTCATAACGTCTACATCTGCTCTTGCAATAGGTCTATCACCTAGCGGTGCATCAAGGACATAATTCTTCTGTGCAGCAATAAGGATTAACCTCAGATCACGGATCAAATCCGCAACATTGCTACTAACATTTTTCAACACAGTTTTCTCTAGGAACATATCAAAATAAACATATGAAAGCAACAACGCGAGCTATTGATCTACAACATAATTTGCAAAATACTACTAGGACTAAGTTCATGATAAATTAAAGTTCAACTAATCATATTACTTAAGAACTCCCACTTTGATAGACATCTCTCTAGTCCTCTAAGTGATCACGTGATCCAAATCAACTAAACCATAACCGATCATCACGTGAGATGGAGCAGTTTTCAATGGTGAACATCACTATGTTGATCATATCTACTATATGATTCACACTCGACCTTTCGGTCTCCGTGTTCCGAGGCCATATCTGCATATGCTAGGCTCGTCAAGTTTAACCTAAGTATTCTGCGTGTGCAAAACTGGCTTGCACCCGTTGTAGATGGACGTAGAGCTTATCACACCCGATCATCACGTGGTGTATGGGCACGACGAACTTTGGCAACGGTGCATACTCAGGGAGAACACTTCTTGATAATTAGCGAGAGATCATCTTAAAATGCTACCGTCAATCAAAGCAAGAATAAGATGTATAACAGATAAACATCATATGCAATCAAAATATGTGACATGATATGGCCATGATCATCTTGCGCCTTTGATCTCCATCTCCAAAGTACTGTCATGATCTTTATTGTCACCGGCACGACACCATGATTTTCATCATCTTGATCTATATCAATGTGTCGTCACATGGTCGTCTCGCCAACTATTGCTCTTGCAACTATTGCTATCACATAGCGATAAAGTAAAGCAATTATTTGGCACTTGCATCTTATGCAACAAAGAGACAACCATAGGGCTTCTGCCAGTTGCCGATAACTTCAACAAAACATGATCATCTCATACAAAGACTTATATCTCATCACGTCTTGACCATATCACATCACAACATGCCTGCAAAAACAAGTTAGGCGTCCTCTACTTTGTTGTTGCAAGTTTTACGTGGCTGCTACGGGCTTAAGCAAGAACCAATCTCACCTACGCATCAAAACCACAGCGATAGTTTGTCAAATAGACTCCGTTTTAACCTTCGCAAGGACCGGGCGTAGCTATACTTAGTTCAACTAAAGTTGGAGAAACCGACACCCGCCACCCACTGTGTGCAAAAGCACGGCGGTAGAACCGATCTCGCGTAAGCGTCTGGCGTAATGTCGGTCCGGCCGCTTCATCCAACAATACCGCCCGAACCAAAGTATGACATCTTTGGTAGGCGGTATGACTTATATCGTCCACAACTCACTTGTGTTCTACTCGTGCATATAACATCAGCGCATAAAACCTAGGCTCGGATGCCCTTTGTTGGGGAGCGTAGTAATTTCAAAAAATTCCTACGCACACGCAAGATCATGGTGATGGCATAGCAACGAGAGGGAGAGTGTTCGTCCACGTACCCTCGTGAGACCGTGGCGGAGCGTTAGCACAATGCGGTTGATGTAGTCGTACATCTTCACGATCCGACCGATCCAAGCACCGAGCGTCACGGAGCCTCCGAGTTCACACACGTTCAGCTCGATGGCGATCTCCGCCCTCCGATCCAGCAAAGGCTCCGGAGATGAGTTCCGTCGACCTGACGGCATGGTGGCGATGATGATGTTCTACGCGCGAGGCTTCGCCTAAACTCCGCGATGATATGACCGAGGTGGAATATGGTGGAAGGGGCACCGCTGCGGTGAGGAACGATCCGTAGATCAACTTGTGTGTCTATGGGGTGCCCCCGCCCGTATATAAAGGAGGGAGGGAGGAGGGGCCGGCCTAAGGGGAGGCGCCCTAGGAGGAAACCTACTCCAAGTAGGTTTCCCCCTCCTTCCTAATCCAAGAGGGAGGGAAGGAGTAGGAGAGGGAAAGCAAGGGGCGCCCCCCTTCCTTGTCCTATTCGGACTCAAGGGGGGCGCGCCACTTGCCTGGCCGCCCTCTCTTTCTCCACTAGGGCCCATCAAGGCCCATTACTTCTGGGGGTTCGGTAACCCTCCGGTGCTCGATTTCTCCAAAACTCCGGAACCTTTCCGTTGTCGAATATAGTCGTCAATATATCAATCTTTATGTCTCGACCATTCGAGACTCCTCGTCATGTCCGTGATCACATCCGGACTCGAACAAACTTCGGTACATCAAAACTTATAAACTCATAATAAAACCGTCATCGAAATGTTAGCGTCACGGACCCTACGGGTTCGAGAACTGTAGACATGACCTAAAACCATTCTCGGTCAATAACCAATAGCGGGACCTGGATGTCCATATTGGTTCCTACATATTCTACGAAGATCTTTATCGGTCAAACTGCATAACAACATACTTTGTTCCCTTTGTCATCGGTATGTTACTTGCCCGAGATTTGATCGTCGGTATCCAATACCTAGTTCAATCTCGTCATCGGCAAGTCTCTTTACTCGTTCTGTAATACGTCATCTCATAACTAACTCATTAGTTACATGCTTGCAAGGCTTATAATGATGTGCATTACCGAGAGGGCCCAGAGATACCTCTCCGACAATCGGAGTGACAAAACCTAATCTCGAAATACGCCAACTCAACATGTACCTTCGGAGACACCTGTAGTACTCCTTTATAATCACCCAATTACGTTGTGACGTTTGGTAGTACCCAAAGTGTTCCTCCGGTAAACGGGAGTTGCATAATCTCATAGTTACAGGAACATGTATAAGTCATGAAGAAAGCAATAGCAACATACTAAGCGATCAAGTGCTAAGCTATCGGAATGGGTCAAGTCAATCACATCATTCTCCTAATGATGTGATCCCGTTAATCAAATGACAACTCTTTTGTCCATGGCTAGGAAACATAACCATCTCTGATAAACGAGCTAGTCAAGTAGAGGCATACTAGTGGCACTATGTTTGTCTATGTATTCACACATGTATTATGTTTCAGGTTAATACAATTCTAGCATGAATTATAAACATTTATCATGAAATAAGGAAATAAATAATAACTTTATTATTGCCTCTAGGGCATATTTCCTTCACCTCTCTGTCGCGACCACGGGGTGGTCGGTCGGCCGTATCGTGCGCTGATGATGAAGGTATGTATGCTTCTTCCTCTAATCGGGGGATCAACTTGCGTCTTGGGTAGCTCTTGGAGGGACGTTCGAGTTCGTACTCTTCGGACGCGAGGACCTCGGTCCATTGATCGGCCAGCAGGTCTTGATCAGCTTGAAGCTGCTGCTGCTTTTTCTTTAGGCTATTTGTCGTGGCCATAAGCCTGCGTTTGAAACGCTCTTGTTTGACGGGATCCTCGGGCATGACGAATTAAATAACTCGCCGAGGCTTGCTTCGTCTCCGGAGGAGGCATGTAATTATCATCCTCGACCTCTTAAATCGCCACTCTCTCGCGGCGTGTACGCATCCTCCCCGCTGAATCTTCTTTGGAGGGATTGTCTTGACCTTTATCGAGTGTTATTATCTCTGTGCGGAATCTCCATTCTTCTTTGTGGCGGGATTTAGAGCGGCGCCCGGCGCCGGCGCTTGGGCTGTTTCTTTAAGGAATCGCCTCCGCTACTTCTTCGCCGTCCCCATCTTTTGGGGTATCTACCATGTATATGTCATATGACGATGTGGTCTTCCATTGCCTGTGGGTATTGGTTCGGTCGTCTCGGCATCGTCGTCCATACCGTCGATGTCTTGGTCGTAGTCTAGCATGTCGGTTAGATCGCCGGCGGTGGCTACAAAGTGGGAGGTGGGTGGGCTTTGAATTTCTTCGTCGTCGCATCCCAACCATCACAGCCATAATCCGGCAGGGGCTCTCCGTATAGTGAGAGATGCTTTAGCGAATTTAGGATGTCGCCAAAGGGCGAAAAGCCGAAAGATGTCCGCCGCGGTGAACTCCATGATCGGCGCCAATCGGATTCGATTAGCGGTATGAGAGGTTGAGTCCGGCGGAGTCCGCACCCCGAGCCACGAGCTTTACAAGGACAAGGTTAGTGTTCGCTCCATCGCCGTGGAAGGTGCAGCCCCGAGGCGGTGTATAGCCACCGTCCTCGATCTGCGCTTCTCGGCTCGGATGAGGGCCGGAGCGGATTCATGTCGACCACCAAAGGCCTTGTCCGTGGCGAGCTAAATCATGCCCATCGAGACAATAGCACGCTTCGGTACGTGGCTCGAGTCCGTCGAAGATCAAGTCCCGCGGATGTCGGCCGTGAAGTTTAGGCTTCGAACCTAACACGATGGCGGGCGTAGCTTCGATCTACTCGGATGGCCAGCGAGTTGGCCCGCAGCGCTGCCACCGAATATGAAGATCTGTCCGGGAGAAAAGTCTCACCTGGGCGGCATTGTTGATTGAAGAAGCCATCGAGCCTATCGGCTGACGACGTAGGAACTCTCAATGAAAGCACCAATGTCGTGTCAAACCGGCGGATCTCGGGTAGGGGTCCCAAAGCGTGCGTCTAGGCGGATGGTAACAGGAGACAAGGGACACGATGTTTTACCCGTGTTCGGGCCCTCTTGATGGAGGTAAAACCCTCGTCTGCTTGATTAATATTGATGATATGGGTAGTACAAGAGTGGATCTACCACGAGATCAAGGAGGCTAAACCCTAAAAGCTAGCCTATGGTATGATTGTTGTAATGGAGGTTATATCCTCACGGACTAAAGCCCTACGGTTTATATAGACAGAAGAGGGCTAGGGTTACTGAGTCGGTTACAATGGTAGGAGATCTACATATCCGTATCGCCAAGCTTGCCTTCCACGCCAAGGAAAGTCCCATCCGGACACGGGACGGAGTCTTCAATCTTGTATCTTCATGGTCTTGGAGTCCGGCGGACGATGATAGTCCGGCTGTCCGGACACCCCCTAGTCCAGGACTCCCTCAATCACCAAGTCTTGTGGAATCTTCCTCGTGTATACATCGGCTGTCCGAACTTGCCCATGATTGAACGGCCATAGGGGTCATTGATCGGGAGATGACGTGGTGAGTACCCCTTAGTCCAAGACACTGTCAGCGGGTACACGTCCCAGTGCACCAAGCGAGGTGGCACTGTGAGAACCGCATCCCCCTCCCGTATCCCGACGTGACGCTGCCACACGACTGGCATTTGGGTCCAGAGCGGATCTCGGTGCCGGCAGTGTCGCGGGTGCATGCGGAGGAGGTGCGGCGCTAGCGGGAGCTGCTGACGCTGGAGCAACGCCTCAACCCGGCATGCGCCAGGTTCTCCCAATTGGGAGGTCTGGTTCGCCCTTGAGCACGAGGAGTAGCGCCGGCGTGGCGTCCAACACAATCATGCTAGCACCATGCCGCCCCCGTCGTGCGCGAGGAGGACCGGGAGGAGGAGGCTGCCTACTAGGCGGCGCTAGCGGCCGCCATGCAGAACAGTGTAGAGAACGAGCGGCGCAAGACAGAGGAGGAGGAGGTGGCGTACTAGGCGCGACTGTAGGAGGCCATTGCGCTCTCCGCTTCCGGCGACTGCGTCCTGCTGCCGCCAATGCCGTTGTCCCTTGTCAAGGCCGAGCAGGCGCCATCCCCTGTGCCGGTGACCCAGCGGTTCACTTGGGATGGAGTGGTGCGCGAGTGGGGTCAGCGCGCCCCCCATCTTGGGGCGACGCCGGCGCAGGAACAGCTCTATCTCACAAAGTGGCGGATGCGCTGGCTGGAGGAGGAGCGCGTCGATGGCGAGCGCCAGATGCAGTGGGAGCGCGAGGCGAAGGAAGAACGCCACGAGTGAAGGAGGAAGAGCGTCGTGCCCGCAGTGGGGAAGCCTAGCCGACGGCGGAAGACGTCGCCAAAGCCTGGGAGACGACGTTCGCCTGGGTTGGCCCGCCGTCGACGCTCATCGACCTCACCGGCCCCAACGTCGATGACGGCAACGAGGATGCCTAGGGCAGTGCGCGCCTCGTTTTTTGTTATACTCCCTCACTTATTTTGGGACAAAGGGATTATTTATTAATGTAATGTGGACTCTTGCCTGCCTTTGTGGCCGGCATTATGTTTAATTAATGTTTTAGTTTCAAAATATTTCTATTTTCCTAAAGAAAATTCACACGCGCACAAAAAAATAGGTCGAACCAGCGTTGGGCTCAAGAGCCAACCCAAACACGAAACCAAATATGGGCGTCCGCTAGGCCGATCCAAACGGACAAAACACGTGTTTGGGTCGCCCGGTTGGAGTAGCTATTTGGAACCAGACGGACCTATTTTGCGGTTGGGATTGCGCGTTGGGCCGGCTCGTCCAGGACGATTCAGGATCGCTTCCGGACAGAGACGGGGATCATGGGATTTGTGCAAGTTGGTCCCAACTCGTACTATGGCGACTGGCAGGTGACACAGCCTCGGGTCGTCTGAAACAGATCCACGAAAAGGAGGCTACCACTGCTGACCAGGCCATCGCCAAATCGCCGGACCCCCCACGCCCACTCAATGTCGAGAATTCGGCCTTCCACAGCGTCAAGGGACGCCGCAGTGCAAGAGTGCAAGTCCGGGTGATCCGCTCCACTTAGCAGTTATCACCAGCTTTTCGGCATGCATCGCCAAAGCTACTAGTACTATATCTAGCTACGTTTGCTTATCTTTAGCTATAGTGTCTATCGATCAACTGCCAACAACCGACGATGAGCTCAGCCGTGGCCGTGATCAGCCCCCACCGGCGTCACGCCGGACATATCAGGATAACACTCCGGCGCATAAACTACCTTATCCTCTCCTATCCCTTAAGCACATCGCCCCTGCCTTTTTACCCAAACCAGATCAGCTCCCGCTGCCTGCCTCGTGATTTGATGCATATCCCGAATGGAAGCTTCTCCTCCCGATTTGGTGGTGGCGGAGCCGAATCCGAAATCTCTCTCTTGTCCGTGAAGCCACCGCGCCGCACGCAGCACAGCGGCGAGACAGAGACGGATGCCATAATATAATCGCGTCCACCTGCGGCCGCTTTGAAAGGCAGGTGGATAAAAAGGGTGTGGGCACCTACGCCTCGTCGTCGTCGTCGCGGCGGCGGCCGCCGTGGGCTCCGACTCTGCCCGCCTACTTGCCCGGGGAATATCTCATCGGACCAGACCAAACCGGGAAAGGGAAGTGACGGGATAAGGGCCGATGACCTCGACGTCGACGTGAGTAAAATTATTGGTGCGCGCATGTGTGATGTGCGTGCGCTCTCGGCCGAGATATTCCCGGGACCCGGCCGCGGGAATCACCCGCTCGTGATGATAATATCTGCGCTAGAGATTGGAACCTTCCTTTCTGCCCGGCGGACTGTTCGGCTCCCGTTGCGGTCTTGCTGCCGTTATCGGCCGGCCGGGATGAAGATGGAAGATGCCCGCGCGCGTACGTCGATGCCGACCGCGGCGTCCCCGCGTGCAACACGAACAGTGACGGCCGGCCAGGTGGGAATCGGAGCCGGATTGAGACGAGGGAATCGGCGGTGGGATGGTCATGCCAACTGGTTCACGAGTTTGCGAACCGGCGCTTCCTGATGGATGCTCTCCTGCTCGTGTGCTTATGTTATGCAGAACAAAACTTCTCCGGTGAGGAATATGCGAAGTGCTCTGCTTTTCCCATGCAATGGACGCACGAGTTACCCATGTGAATGTTGTTTTTTCTTAGGGTACCGTTTGAATGTTGCTGAGTTGCCATGCCAGATTTTCCATAAGACGATCAGCATCCGATGCAATTTAACTAAATTGACCTTAATCCATTGCTAAGGGCATCTCTAACCGATTCCCAATAAAGCGTTAGAGAAGAAAAAAATTCAGGTTTTCCTCCTCAAACCGAAAACTAATTGAACCCCTAAAGCCGTTAGTGGAGGAAACAATTTACTGCACGACGATCACGACCGTTCGACCGGCGGCGGAGTAAAAAATCTCCACCCCATTATGCCTCCTCTTCCACCCTCGAAACCGTGCAACCCCCATCGGCGCGCACCCACCCTCAACCACATTCACTCCGCCACCGATAACGGGCGGATCCAGGCGCTCCCCACCGCCCATCCCTGAAGGATCCACACCGCCACGAGCGTCGCCGTGCCGGTGCTTCCTCCTCGCGTGTTGGCGCATCCCGCATCCCCGACATGCCGCTATCGCAGCAACCAAAATACATCGTCATGCGACAATGCCAGTGAGGGATGTGGATTGCGGAGATCACCGACCGCACCAGCCACAAGTGGATTTGGATTGGCTCGTTCCACTCTGTGGTGCATGCGGCACATAAATACGACATCATGTCAATCCGCGTCCACGGCGCCAACGCTCGACGCAACTTCCCCCATAGTTTGTCGTGGTTGAGCCGATCGACCCCCCGGGTGGGCACCTCACCGGAGATGCAGAAGACCGGGAGGCCCGCGAGCGCCTCGAGGCAGAGCAACCCGACGAGGCCTACATGGTCATGCTCCGCCGCCTCTACTCGGAGCATGTCGAGGCGGAGCGCCAGCTGTACGAGCGGTACACGGCTGAGATGACAGAGGTCATCGACCTCTTCAGCGACTCCCGCGCCGACGAGGGCCATGGTTGTCTCATCAGAGGTTTTGCCAAATTGGAGTGGGAGAGGATCGATAACAAGGCCGATAGTGAGCAGTTTAGTTAGTTTTTACGCAATCTTAGTCTAAATTTTGTTTAATTTATATAAAATAGTTATGTAAGATATTTGAATCAAGTTTGCACCCAATCAAGTTCAAATCTAGTCTAAATTTGCATCGAATTTGTGTTCATTTTCTTCACTCCGTTAAATTTCAGGGATCGATTAGAGATGACATTTTTTTAGAGCAGCAAATATCCCCCAAATGGATACTCGGTCGTATCCTCCTCTAAATTATCGGGGATCGGTTAGAGATGCCCTAAGATGGAGCTCATCCAAGTCCAATCATGCCAAATACTATAGACAGGGAAAAGAGGAAAGGGCAAAACCATGGCTAGCTCGGCTTATTCCAAAGAGCTAGCCAAAGCTGCACAATAGTTCATAAATTCATTGAATCTGTAATTTGGAGAAGTCAATTTTGTGGAAGAAGGAACGATTGGAGGAGGAAGAAAATTGAAGAAGAAGAAGAAGAAGAAGAAGAAGAAGAAAGGAAGGTTGTTAGGTCTTGATCCAATGGTCTAGAAAATTGGTTTACCCAAAATAAGTTTTCAAGCGACTTACGTATAGTAGGTCCCATTCATTTGCATATAACAATTCGGCTTTATTGACGGAACCATATTTGTTCCTCATGGTCAAATTAGCTAATGCCGGTTTGGTGGATGCCAAAATTTGTCTTACAAAATCTTTGGTAGTGTAAATTGGGCTCGACCAGCATTTGACGGTGCCCCTGGCGCACCTTCCCATGGTGGATCGCACACAACCTCTTTCGGCGATGCACACCCTAGATGCAGCTCCTCCAAAGGGTCGTGCCCCTACCAAGACCGCGAGGATGGTCGAGTCCCAGCCACCGCTGCGTAGTTGTTCTTGTCGAGCTTGTGTGTGGTCTCCACCAGTAATGGTCGCCCCGACAATGGTGCCTATTGCTCCCCGGACACTGATGCCTCCCTCGGCACCAGCGCCTCATCGATGTGTTCGTCCCGATGGACTCGCCCATGCATTCAGTTTTGGGGGACAACCATGCATGTTTCGGTCTAGATGCGACACATGTTGCCTCGGTGTGCTGTGACTCAGCACCTCACGGTGAATCGTAGGATTCATGGCACCTGGCCTTATCGAAGTATCGCGTTTGTTACCTCCACAGCCTCTCGTTGCCATGTTTTTCTCATGCGGTCGGCTCCTTCGGTGTGGCTGATGGAACAATGTTCCCCCTCAACCAGGGCCTTGCCTCGTGAGAGGTCATCAGGTCAGCTCTTGCAGGGATCCAATATGATGCACGTTTTGCCTCCATTTAGCCACACCACCACTTTTGTCACGCAAAGCATCACATTGACCCGACTAGGCGCTCCAACACGCCACTCGACCGCCTCAACTAACGCATGCACCCGCCAAGGGGAAATCCAAGTAGATCCGTACGGGACTGTAACACCTCAACATGTTGTGCCACTGCTTACCCCATTGGTGGCATTGTTGGTGATTCAATCCTAGTGCACGTGCACAACAACCCCTCCATGTGGACTAGGCCGGTTGCTTCACACTGGGCTTCGTGACAGGCTTGTGCAAGTTGGGGGTTGTTTTGCCGAGAGCAGAGGTCGCTCTCGCCAAACTCCAACTTGTGTCGGTTGTGTCTCTACTGCCCGTGCTCCATTTTGTGCCTCTATGAGGCTTTCTTCCTTCATGCTACACCCCGCCCGTCACCTCTACATGTGGTATGGACCGCCTCTAGGAATAAAGTCATCGTTGAGGTTGGGGCTCCAATGATGCAGATTATGCCTGAGCTGCAGGAGCTAGGTGGGGAGCCCAGTTTTCCTCTTTTGATGGTGCTTCTAAAGGAGATGGGCTTTCTAGGGCCTTGGTGATGCCTACGATGCCCCCATGAAAGGATCAAGAGGGGTCTAGAGGGGGGGTGACCAGACCCTTAACAAGTAAAAGTGGCAGTTTTAGTTTCTTCAAGTTAAGGTGGAGTTCAACACAAGTTAATAGGCACACAATACATCTCAAGCAAGCATGACAAGAGTAAGAGCAGAGGAAAGAGTAAAGCATGCAATTTGCAAGAATGTAAAGGGATGGGATTGGAGTGTGTAAACGCAATGGAGACGTGGAGAATTTTTGGCGTTGTTCCGATAGGTGCTGCTATCGTACGTCCACGTTGATGGAGACTTCAATCCACGAAGGGTAACAGTTATGCGAGTCCACGGAGGGCTCCACCCACAAAGGGTCCACGAAGAAGCAACATTGTTTATCCCACCATGGCCATCGCCCACGAACTACTTGCCTCACTCAGGTAGATCTTCACGAAGTAGGCGATCTCCTTGCCCTTACAAACTTCTTGGTTCAACTTCACATCTTGTCGGCGGCTTCCAAGCGACACCTAAGCAATGTAGGAGACACGACTCTCCAAAAGGTAATAAACGATGTGTTGATGATGAACTCCTTGCTCTTGTGCTTCAAATGATAGTCTCCCAACACTCAACTCTCTCTCTCACACACAAATTTGGTTTTGCTGGAAGAAGGATTTGAGTGGAAAGCAACTTGGGGAAGGCTAGATATCAAGATTCAAATGGTAGGAATGGAATCTCTTGATCTCAACACATGAGTAGGTGGTTCTCCCTCAGAAAATGGATGGTGGAAGTGTAGGCACGTTCTGATGGCTCTCTTCTTTTATGTAGAGGGGGTGGAGGGGTATATATAGCCTCCACACAAAATCCAACCTTTACACACTTATGGTCCATCTCGGTGGCACCGATTGTGAAACTCGGTGGCACCGATCAGTACAAAATATGAGTTAGGAATCTCGGTGGGACTGATTAGAACAACTCGGTGGGACCGATGTGCTAGGGCTTAGGGCAAACTTCATCTCGGTGGCGCCGACTGCGTCAACTCGGTGAGACCGATGTGAAGCAATGAGCAACAGAGAATCTATCAAGCCAACTCGATGGGCCCGATTGCATAAACTTGGTGGGACCGAAGTGAAGGCAACAAGTCACAGAGCGCTGGCAAGGCCATCTCGGTGAGACCGAGATCCATATCGGTGTGACCGAGTCGTTAGGGTTTCTGGCAGTGGCTATATCAAGATGAACTCGGTGGCTCCGGATAGAAAGTATCGGTGGGGCCGAGTTTGTAATTAGGTTTTGGACATATTTGGATGGATAAAATGCTGAGGGTTTTGGAGCAATATCACTAAGCACTTGAGCAAGTAGACCATTAAGCAACACCTCATCCCATTTTAATGGTATTGGCTTTCCTATGGACTCAATGTGATCTTGGATCACTAAAATAGAAATGAAGAGTCTTGTGCTTTTGCCAATCCTTGTTCTTAGCATTTTAAAGGGGTGCCACATTCTCTTGTCCTTGTCAAGCCACTGTTGAACTTACCTGAAATAAAGTAGATAAAACTATTAGTCCAACAAGAGATGTGTTGACATTAATTACCAGAATCAGCCAGGGAGCACTTGTGCTTTCAATCTCCCCCTTTTTGGTAATTGATGACAACATGCATCAAAGTTTCAAGTAAATGATAGAATGAGTAGTAAGTAAAGCTTTGGAAGAACATGTAACTAGCATAAGCTCCCCCAACATGTGTGCAATCATGTAATGATAGAACCGAAGAACATGTGAATGCATAGCATGACAGAGTAAGCAATGAGCTACATGTATCTTGGCCATATGCATCAGAACAAAAGAAGTGATATGAGATGTACCTTCATGTTTCTGATTCCCTCTTGCAAACAATATGTGCAAAAGCAAGAGATCGTCAAGCACATGAGTGAGATGCATATACTTACCTTGTGATTCTTGAACTGACTCTTGAAGAAGTAAACTTGAGAAAACAGGGTTAAATAACACTAGAGAACTCCAGACAATAAGGCGATTTCAAGATCCACAAGAATGCCAAGATTGGGATGACATGCAATGAGTGAGTACCACAGAGTAAGTACTTCATTTAGGTATAGACATGTCTCCTAAGATTTAAGGATTTGTAATAAATTTTGAAGGATTTTTCTCCCCTAAACTTAAATTTCCTCTCCCCCTGAATCTAACATTGGATAATGGGAGAAGGTAGGGTGAGATAAAATCAGAGCAACAAGGATTGTAGCAGAGTAGGCTCAAAGCAAATTAATATCAGATAGACGTATCTTTCCCCTCTTAAAGATATGTGAATTCTCTCCTCTTATGAAAGTGCATAAAGCTTTGATGGTCTCTCTCTCTCTCCCCCTTTGACATCAATTTCCAAGAATGGTGGTTTTCATGTAAATGAGTCGAGTGAGTGTGATCCTTGAGAAACACAAATAAGCAGATTGCAGCTTAAGATGCAGGCAGAGGGAAAGAATCATTTAGTGGAGCTGAAAGAAATAGGTATAATAAAATGGCAAAAGGTTTTCTCAGCAGTGAAGTCGGTGGCGCTGATCCATTTCAATTGGTGACTCCGAGATAACAGAGTCACTGAAAGGTGCACATCGGTGAGACCGAGTTAGTCCGTTTCGGTAGAACCGACGAACTGTGCGCAAGGAGAACTTGTGCTTCGGTTTAACCGATAGGCTTGAATCGGTGGAACCGAGTTCAATGCAAAGGAAAGATTTTGTCAACTCGGCTCACTTGCAATAGGAATTTCACAAAGATTTTCAAGGAATTTGATAGAGTTTGCAACGAATTAGAAAGAAACACATCACAAAAAATTAAAAGATCTAGATGAAGTTTTTTTAGAAGGAAAACACAATAGCAAGAAGAAATGCAAAGAATAGGCAACTAAGAAGGGGAACGCTAGAGAACTTCATCTAGAGGTGGTCGGCGACATAGTCACGTATGTTAGGGTATATTGACTCAGGAGTCAAATGAGTTCACTTGATAGTAGGCCATACTCATCCTTAAGCTCAAAATGGGGTTGCCATTTTTCATTTAAGCATTTTTGATGTTTTCTCATCTTGTTGAGTTGCTTTTGCTCATGACTTGGAGCAAAGCTTCTCTAAGTTCATGATATTTGTCACCTGTGGGGTGACTCCACTTTTGAAAATGCAAAATTTGGGTGAAACATGGTAGTGGAGACTTAGTAACCAAATCAAACTTCACAATTCGTCTGCCATTCTTGTGGCACCAATTAGATGTCGGATCGCATTTCTCAGATGTTTGAACTACACGGGCATCTATGGAAGTTGTCACGACTCGTGTGGAATCGCAGCGGAATTCGGAACTATCCGGACATACATTTGATGATACAATCTTTTGGAATTACTAATCTTGACACATTAACTGAGTTTAGCATAACCCAAAGAAATAGGTTTCTCATAGAAAACGGTGGTAATAGATTACCAAGGGAATGGATCTTTGTTGTTGAGCTTTATGACCCAAATTAAATATCAAAATATCAATAGTTGTTTTGTTTTTAATATTTGAACTATGATATTTTAAAAGTTCAATCATTTCATATTCTTAAATTCAAAACTCTGAATTTATATTTGTTTAACTATAAAGTTCCAAATGTAAATATTTGAAAACACAATTTCAAATTCGATATCTAGCAGTGGAACTTCAAATTCCAATAACTGGAATTTTAGAACCCGTATAGTTAATTTTTTTTAAAGTTTGAAATGCAGAATAATATATATATAAACACTTTATAACTTTGATTATTTAATACAAAATTGTGGGTTTGTAACCACTCCTCAAATTCTCTTTGTCAAACCAAATGGTTGTTGCGAAAAACAATCTGTTGTAATCCTAGATGGAATTATATGATCGAGGTGGAATTGAGATTACCAATAGTAGTATCTCCCAATGCTGCCTGCATCTTCAAAATCAAAAGGAAAAAAGAAATGCTGCCTAGGAAAGCAAATGGCACTCTTCCCGTCCGGCCCTTCCGTATCTTCCGAAATAGCAGAGCAGGGCTGTTCCCGGAGCCTTTATAAGAGGCAGGGGCAGATGGAGGCCGGAGCAGAGCGCCACGAGGCAAGCAAAGAAGTGCGAGCTCCTCCCTCCCCTCCGACCCACGCCACGCCGCCGCCAATAACGACCAACTCACGTGCCCTATCCTTCTCCTTCTCCCCCCTTTCGTCCGTCTCCTAAACCGCCGCCAGCATGGACGCCAAGAAGAGGTCGCCGCCCGCCCCCTCGGCCGCCGGAGCCGCGCCCCCCGCGGCCAACGGATACTTCAACTCCGTCTTCTCCGCGCCGGCGTCGCCTGCGGTACCGTTTCTTCGCGCCGCCTTTGCGATCTGTTAGTCGTGAATTGGGGTTGTGATTCGGCGATTTTGATATCTCGTTATCTCCTGCCCGATTCTTTTCCTCTTTAGTTCGTTATGCGGTTACTAATTTCGGGGCAAGTTTCCTGATCGGCGTGTTCTGTATGTTTGTTGTTGTAAACATTTGTTTGCTTTTGTTTGACCTGAAAGGCAAATCCAAGAGACGCCAGGCAGATGGACCTGTACACGATACTGAACAAGCAGAACCCCAAAGGGCTGAGTGGCGGGGTCATTGCAGGTATCCTGTCTATTCCGGCATTGCTGGGCATATAGTGTTAAATTTGTGAACACCGTACAAAAAAAAGGAAGTATGGTAAAGCATTAGCTGTATGAGTTCTTCTACTGATGTTGATAGTCATCTTAGCTTGACTGGGAATTTGGGCAATTGATTGATATGTGATACAACAGTGAACTAACTGTGTAATTTTCAATTTGTATTCAGATGCCAAATCCCAAGGCAACCCTACTAATGGTCGTGTTGCATATAAAGATGGAAAACAGTTTTATCCAAACGAGTCCTCAGAGTCACCTTATTTTGGCTCGTCTGTGCATTACGGTGGCCGGGACTTCTATGACAGCTCTCCACACAAGCAAGCCGATGAATCATCCAGAAATGTACATTGAAATTGCATTGCAAATAATCCATCCCCTAGTTGATTATATATTACTAATGTTTTGAATGTTTCCTATATGTCCAATCCAGTATAAGGAGGATAATGCGGATGGCTCCCTGGCTACCAGAGGTGATTGGTGGCAAGGTATGGCATTTACTGACCGTTTGGATATTATCTAGAAATGATGAAACACATACGTGCTGACTATAATTTTCTGTCAGGTTCACTTTACTACTAAAAATACTTTGCAATGGACTCTCCTACTGTGAACAAGGTACTCCTATATTTATAATCCCCCTGTTTTATTGTTCGATTTGTCTCAGTTTTGTGCCCTTATGTTGCTTGTGCTATGTCTGCAGCATTTCTTTTCCAGTTTGAACAGTGGTAGGTTAACAACAGTATCTGAAAGTGTAGTTACTTAGACGTCCATGTTTTGACAGAGTTAAGTTAAAACTGTTTTTCTCTGGGAGAACAGCTCACAAGGATGCACTGCGTTTATTACAAAATAGGTGTCACAGGGAGCTGATTGCTTAGTCTTTTGTACAAGGTACACGAACTATGTATTATATAACATGAGAAGCTGCAATCAACTAAGGCTCATTTCAGTTTTGTAATCTATGGGTGGACTGCCCTTAGTCGTAACCTCCAACCCACTCTTGATCTCGTCTTGTTTCCTAGTACACACACATAATACGATTTTTTTCATGGATATTATTATTTTTCTTTGTGTCGTTGTCGCAGTTTTGGTGCCTATGATTAGGTCCTGAAATCTGCTCAAGATTTACTTGTTAGTTGTCACATCTGTGCGCACTGATTGCAGAGCAGTAGTGGTTGACATTGACAGCTCTCGAAGAAAAAAATGATCTGTCCTGAATTGAAAGTTCAGTTAATCAGTAATTTACCTAACAGACTTGTAACGAGTGACATAAACATCATTGTAGTAATGTGACCTATTATCCCGTCATGAGTGTTATCATGTATTTAAGATGTCATGTATTATGTGTTACTCTTTTGATAACTTTGTTATTAATATTGCTCCTACCAATTCCATACATGTTTCATTGTTTGATGTTTTGACAATTTATCTCATGTTTATCATGGCATCAATTTACTGTTTGTTGAGAGCTGGCAATGGTTAATCTTCGGTGCATTTCTAAGTTCCCTTAACATGGCAACCGGTTGGCATTATCTTATTTTGTTAATCCCTGAGTCTTCCATATGGGCCTCAATTAGTCTAGTATTTGGTTGTTTTCTACATGATCTCACCCAACACAAGTTTTTCAGGTTTCCATTGCCGGAAAATAGAAACTAAAAGTTTGTTGCAGTTGTTGAACTTGTAAATACATTCTTGTCTTTAGGAAGCTATGCTAATCCACATGCAACCTCTGTTACTCGTAGTTTGTTATGTTCGGGCACCTGAAACCTGTGTTGCTTTTAGTGCATTATCATCGGCCTCATCCTTTATTGACATCAACTTAATTTGGTGGTTTGTCTCAGGAATAAAAAGGAGTACGTCGAGCTGGTAGGCTGTAGAGTTGACATGAGTCATCAGGCATAAGAAAAGTCATAGTGGAACTACATCTGTTCCGTCGGTGGTGGCAGTATTTAGATGCATCAGTCACCTAGGTAGATGTAGACGCACTATGTGTCTCTTTTCTTTGTCTTACTAGATTTGAGTGATGAAATGTAATGGGACTGGTAGGGCAGCAGCAAGTTGGTCCTACCAAAAGTTGCTGCTATTTTGCAACTGACGAGATCACTTGCTGTATGCGTTATGTATCCTGGTTCGTGGTTGTGTTTTAGTAACATTTGGATTTGCACATCTGTTTCGGTCTACCATTTGTTTGCTGAGAGAATCATGATATGAACTTGTGACAATCGTTTATACCCTGGTGCATTTCTTAAGCTTTTAGCCTCCTTCACACGGCGCCCAGTTGGCATTCTACTAGTACTATGTTCTTTCCTGTTTATATGGCTTGTATTCCTAGATTGTCAATTTAGTCAATGAAATAAAAGTTATATGCAGAAAAAGATATTAAACTGCCAGAACATCTTACATTTGTGAACAGAGGGAGAGGGGGTACCATTGAATTCATATATAAGTTATGTGCCTAAAAGAAGAGTATCTTGTTAATCCTGGGCATTCTTGTATATGTGCCCTATGTTACCACTGAATTCATAAATTATACGTACGCATTTTTAGTTTTTGTCTCATATTATTAATATTCATGTTTCAGTTATTCTGAAATGTATTGCAACCAACGCGTAGGATCTCATCTGGTTGTGTATATGTAATGGGCCATTCCCTTGCCTGCCATAGTTTAAAAAACCAAACTGGTGATTGAACTGTTCATGTTATGACTGGTTGGACCACCCTGCCTGGTATTTTACCTTAAAATAATATATATTAACTATATAATATATGGTAATGTAATACTATCTTTTGAGGCAAATATAATACGTACATACTAATATTTTTTTGAGACACTATATAAGACTAATAAATGGTCAAATATAAACGCTTGTCAACAAGGGGGGCCTAGCCAAGCTGAGAACAGTTCTGGGCTACTCCTGAATTTCTGAGAGCTCCTCTCCAGCGCCTGAACCCAGGGAGAGCGTAGCCAGCGCCCACACGCCCCTCATCGTGGACCGACCCAACATAGGAGGCAAGCAGCTCGCTTGAGGGCGCCGGTTTTTCAAAAAAAAAAAACTAAAAAATGTATTTGAAAAAAAGTTCACCAAATTCAAAAATGCTCACAAAGTCGAAAAAGTTAATCGATTTTGCAAATTAAAAATATTACGAATTTTGGAGAAGTCATTGATATTCTTGAAAAAAACAAGTTCACAAATTTGAAAATTTCATTGATTTTGAGAAAAAGTTGGGGTAGGCTAGAGGTGAAACCCATAAGATCTCGCAACCAAATCATGGCTCTGGCACATGGATAGCAAGCTTCCACGCACCCCTGTCCATAGCTAGCTCTTTGTCGATACTCCAATCCTTCACAAAAATGCGCTTTCCAAAAAATTTATGAGTTAAAACATCACGGTGATTTTGAAAAGAAGTGCGGATTTCAAAAAAAAAGTTAATGAATTTGAAGAAGTTTCACGGAGTTTGAGAAAAGATGTGTGGAAAAGGTTCATCAATTGTGAAAAAAAAAGATCTTGGATTTGAAAATTTTCCCTATATTTTACAAAAAGTTCACTAAATTTTTTGGGGAAAATAAAATGGAAATTAACAAAAAAGAAAAGAAATAAGGAACAAAAAAGAAAAAACAATGGAAAAAGAAAAGAAAAAGAAAAAGAAAAACCGAACAAGGTCTAGAAAAACCTAAGCAAAAAAACCAACCAGAAGCTTCCCAAAACCAGGAACAACTCTCTGTTGCAACCTTATATTGGTCGGCCCGTCAGTATCGAAGGAAAGGAGGGGTGTGTGCACCCGTTTGCAGGATAGCATGTAACGGGAGCTTAAGGCGTTGAATAGGCGTTGGGAATTTCTTGCAGAACCGTCGGTTCTAGTTTTTTCCGGCCTGACTGTTGGCCTGGTCGGGACACTTAATACAGTAGCTCGGCATGAAATTATTAGAACAACTCATATAAACAGTTGCATACATTATCTCTACGCTAGTGAAGTGGCGATTGTAGATGAAAGACAGAGGGTGGGTACACCTTACTAAGTTGGTGAACTTTTCTATGTCAATACTTTTTTTTGCTTCACACAATGTTATCCATCCAACTACAAAAACAATGTTATTCAAAGTTTCGAACACATAGGTCTACTTCCACAACTTACAAAAACCTTGTATTTTAAAGTTTTAAAAAAATATCTCAGTCTTATCTTAGAGAATAAAAGGTGTATAATTGTAAATTTTCATGTTTTTTAAACGGCATTTTTATGATAATAGTTTGTTGAATAACTCAATTTATGATTACCTACACAATTACACATAATCATTTTGTTTTACAATATCAATAAGTAGCACTTTTACCTCTTCTATATGTACTATGTATATTAATTTGGTTCATATATGTACTCATTGCCAAGAAAAATGTTATGCATAAAATTTATAAAAAATAATCATTTTAAAGGAGATAATAGAAAATGATTTTTCTAGTCTACATAAAAATACAAAAATCGGTGCTCGTTCCTCCCATGTACAATCGGCCAATAACCCCCTATTTGCTCAACTGGGCCATTGGGACAAGTTAATCTCTCCTAACTAAGATATGATGACCTTACAAACACTTCCTACCCCAACATTAGTATTCCTAGAGTTTCGAATGCCAATGTTTAAGATGTGTACTTAAAATTGTCATGCATAAACGATCTTTAATTTTTGGGTTTTTATCATTTCTGCCACTAGTTGTGTCCCACTACTCAGTTTTGCCATTAAAAGTTACAACTACTCAAAAATGCCATCGATCCATGAGATGCTTGCTCAAAAATGCCATTAGATATCTCAAAAATGTCATCATTCTGATAGATGTTTACTCAAAATGCTATTAGACATTGTTATTTTCACGTCAACCCCGTTGACCATGTTATATGAAAAAAAAAGCCTAGACCCACATGTCAGTTTTCTCTATCTTACAATGATAAGTGTGGCCCCACTTGTCAGGAGTAACCAAACAAATAATTTTACAGGAAAATAAGAACGTTGTTGGGATCAAGTGGGCCTCACACTTTATTGTAGTGAGATAGAGGGAGAGCTGGCATGCTGGTTCATAGGTATTTATGTCATTATAACATTACCAATGAGATTTGAGACGATAATAATGGTGTCCAGTGGCATTTTTGAGCATGTGTCTAATGAAGCGATGGCGTTTTTGAGCAGTTGAAATTCCTAATGGCAAAACTGAGTAGTGGGACACACCCGATGGCATAAATGATAAAAACCCTTAATTTTTTGGCAAAAATTGAGTGTATGATATAGCCCATCGAAGCCTACCTAGTAGAATCTCCCGTAGACCTGCGCCGAATTAAAATACTAATTTTGGTACTAAACTTTTATATTTTATATTTTTTATCATCTTATAATAAAAAAATCCATTTTAAAATAATTGGTTTCATAATAAGCAACATACAAATGTTGCTAAATATTAATTGTCTCATTCTTTGTGATGCATTTCCAATTGTTATAAAAATGACAATTTACATTGTGCTAAATTTAAATTTTATTTCATAAGAGAACGCATGTTAGTTTTTCTTTTTCAAGACATTGCAATATCGCTCTTTAAACCCGAACTCAGTAAATGTGAGAAAAATAGAAAATGACACACATTATTTTCTTACACTTGCATGAATTGTATTGTATATATGTTTATTTCTAAGTTCCTGTATATATTACAAACCTTATTATCTTTGTAGAGGATTCTAGTGTAGGATTGCGTATAAGCAAATAGAAGTTCCATAATATATGGCATGTTAATGTTGTGAGGAGGCTAAAATCAAATTATTGGCATGTTGCTTTGTAAGTTTTTTTGTGGCCATATGTGTTTCACATGTTCTAGTGGGTTCATTCATCGACTATACTTAGTAACGAAATAGTATCATTTATAATAAGCATAGACAAACATCGAAATGCCTCTGACTCGGTAGTAAGTTTGCACATGCGTATATGATTTGATTACCTTATGTGCTCACCGCAATGTATGGGATATCAAATAGCATATACAAGTGGTCATGCCACTTTCCCATACAAAGAATCACCTTGATTCCTGTAAAAAGGAATTATCTTACATATGTGCATGAAACTAAATATATGAATCATCTTTTAGGAATATAAAGCATAGTATCTAGCTAACATAACCTTCATAGAGTTGTAGATTTGCTTGTTCCTACATGGATCCTTATGTGGACTAGCTTTCCTCCTATAGGAAGACTCTTATTATTTTTTCTAGATATGTAATAGGCCCTTGGAATAATAATTAGCAGTGATGGTTACTATACTGCATGGCTAGAATGTGCGTAGGTACCTCTGTCCAGCTACCTGATCATCGATCCAACTAGGCGTCTTCCACCATGTTTGTAGTGTGGAGCAAGAGTATTGAAATCTAGTACATATGTATTGATCCAAATTGGGTATTTGTACAAAACATGCATAAAAGCGCTATAACTTTTTGCTAAGAAAAGCCCTATAATTGGCACTTCGGCTAAATTACATGCATGAAGTGACTACATAGCAACGGAGCCAAAACAAACAATCAAATGTGCCAAGGACCTTGTCACATATGCCAACATCAACAAACCCTACACTCGATGCATTGTTATTTGTTTTGCATAGACTAGACTCGACATCATCAATGGTCAACAGTGGCAGCCCCTTGGTCATGAAATAAGGAAATAAATAATAACATTTATCATTTTATGACCAAGGGCTGCTATATACATTTCAATGAAAAAAATAATTAAATAAAAATGTAAAAAAAAAACATTTATGCTGCATCTTGCATTTAAATAGGTTTTGCCATTTAAAGGAACTTTAGTCATGCACATCAAATACTGGGTAAAATGTGATTTGAGGTGAAAGCAACTGGTCAAGATTTTCAGTTGGTTGAGGACATGTGACCGTGAATGAACAATGATGAAGAGCCAGATGCTGAATATGTTCTCTGTAACTATGAGATTATGCAACTCCGTTTACGGAGGAACACTTTGGTGCTACCAAGCGTCACAACGAATCGGGTGATTATAAAGGAGTACTACAGTGTCTCCAAAGGCGGATGTTGGGTTGGCGTATTTGAGATTAGGTTTTGTCACTCCGATTGTCGGAGAGGTATCTCTGGCCCTCTCGGTAATACACATCATTGAAGCCTTGCAAGCACTACAACGAATGAGTTAGTTGTGAGATGATGTATTACGGAGCGAGTAAAGAGACTTGCGTAACGAGATTGAACTAGGTATTGGATACCGACGATCGAATCTCGGGCAAGTAACATACCGATGACAAAGGGAACAACGTATGTTGTTATGCGGTCTGACCGACAAAGATCTTCGTAGAATATGTAGGAACCTATATGGGCATCCAGGTCCCGCTATTGGTTATTGACCGAGAATAGTTCTAGGTCATGTCTACATTGTTCTCGAACCGTAGGGTCCGCACGCTTAAGGTTTCGATGACAGTTATTATGAGTTTATGTATTTTGATGTACCGAAGAAGTTGGAGTCCCGGATGTGATCACGGACATGACGAGGAGTCTCTAAATGGTCGAGACATAAAGATTGATATATTGGAAGCCTATGTTTGGAGTTCGAATGGTTCCGGCGAAACAGAATTCTACCGAGTACAGGAGGTTCCGGAACCCCGGGGTAAATGGGCCTCGGTGGGCCTCGAGGGAGAAGAGGAAGGGCCGGCCGGGGGTGGCGCGCCCCCCCCAGTCCGAATAGGACAAGGAGGCGGCGCCCCTTTCCTCTTCCCTCCCCCCAATCCTATTCCAACTAGGAAGGGGAGTCCTACTCGGTGGGAGTAAGACTCCTCGGCGCCTCCTCTAGGCCGGCCGGCCTTCCCCTCCCTCCTTTATATCTCGGGGGCAGGGGGCACCCTAGAACACACAAGTTAGATCTACGGATCGTTCCTTAGCCGTGTGCGGTGCCCCTCCACCATATTCCACCTCGGTTATACTGTCGCGAAGCTTAAGCGAAGCCTGCTTGCCGTGAAACATCAAGATCGTCCCACGCCATCGTCTTGACGGAACTCTCCCTCGACACTCGGCTGGATCGAGTCTGAGGGGCGTCATCGAGCTGTCGTGTGTCAAGAACTCGGGCGCCGAATAACGGCGCCGGATCGGTCGGATCGCGAGGAGAGCGTCGACTACTTCCTCTACGTTGTGATCACTTCCGCCGGGTCTCACGAGGGCGTAGACAACACTCTCCCCTCTCGTTGCTATGCATCACCATGATCTTGCGTGTGCGTGGGAAAATTTTTGAAATTACTCGTTCCCCAACGGTGGCATCCGAGCCTAGGTTTTTATGGTTTGATGTTTTGCAGAGTAGAACACAAGTGAGTTGTGGGCGATACAAGTCATACTTCCTACCAAAGCATGTCATACTTTGGTTCAGCGGTATTGTGAGATGAAGCGGCCCGGACCGACATTACGCGTGCGCTTCGCGAGGCTGGTTTCACCGCTGCGAGCACTCGTTGCTTAAATGTGATTGGTGGGTGCTGTCTCTCTCACTTTAGTTGAACTGAGTGTGGCTCGCCGGTCCTTGAGAAGGTTAAACGAGTCTATTTGACGAAATATCGTTGTGGTTTTGATCGTGGGTGAGGCTGGTTCTTGCTTAAGCCCGTAGCAGCCACGTAAAATTTGCAACAACAAAGTAGAGGACGTCTAACTTGTTTTTGCAGGCATGTTGTGATGTGATATGGTCAAGGCGTGATGCTATATTTTATTGTATGAGATGATCATGTTTTGTAACCGAAGTTATCGGCAATGGCGAGAGCCATATGGTTGTCGCTTTATTGTATGCAATGCAATCGCATACGTAATGCTTTACTTTATCACTAAGCGGTAGAGATAGTCGTAGAAGCATAAGATTGGCGAGGCGACAACGATGCTCGATGGAGATCAAGGTGTCGCGCCGATGGCGAAGGTGATCATGGTGGTCTTTGCAAGATGGAGATCATGAAGCACAAGATGATGATGACCATATCATATCACTTATATTGATTTGCATGTGATGTTTATCCTTTTATGCATCTTATCTTGCTTTGATTGGCGGTAGCATTATAAGATGATCTCTCACTAAATTATCAAGAAGTGTTCTCCCGAGTATGCACCGTTGCCAAAGTTAAATCGTGCCCGGACACCACGTGATGATCGGGTGTGATAAGCTCTCGTCCATCTACAACGGTGCAAGCCAGTTTTGCACACGAGAATACTCGGGTTATACTTGACGAGCCTAGCATATGCGAGATATGGCCTCGGAACACGGATACCGAAAGGTCGGCGTGAATCATATAGTAGATATGATCAACATAAGATGTTCACCATTGAAAACTACTCCATTTCACGTGATGATCGGTTATGGTTTAGTTGATTTGGATCACGTGATCACTTGGATGACTAGAGAGATGTTTTTCTAAGTGGGAGTTCTTAAGTAATATGATTAATTGAACTTAAATTTATCATGAACTTAGTACTGATAGTATCTTGCTTGTTTATGTTTGATTGTAGATAGATGGCTCGTCTTTGTTGTTCCGTTGAATTTTAATCGTTCCTTGAGAAAGCAAAGTTGAAAGATGATGGTAGCAATTACACGGATTTGGGTCCGTAACTCGAGGATTATCCTCATTCTTGCCGTAAGAGTTACGTCTGGATGCACCGCTGGGTGCTAGGCTCTTCTTGATGCAACCGACGGCGTTAAGAGCGTCTGGCGAGCAAAGCGATGACTACTCTATAGTTCGATGTGCCATGCTACGGCTTAGAACCGGGACTTCAACGACGTTTTGAGCGTCATGGAGCATATGAGATGTTCGAGAGTTGAAGTTAATATTCCAACAGAATGCGGATTGAGAGATATGAAGTCTCCAATAAGTTCTATAGCTGCAAGATGGAGGAGAATAGTTACATTAGTGAGCACATACTCGTAATGTGCGGGTATTACAATCACTTGACACAATTGGGGTTAATCTTCCGGATGATTGTGTCATTGATGAAATTCTTCAATCACTGCCACCAAGCTACAAAGGCTTCGTGATGAACTATAATATGCAAGGGTTAGTAAAGACTATGCAGAGCTCTTCGCAATGCTAAAGGCTGTGGAGGTAGAAATCAAGAAGGAGCATCAAGTGTTGATGGTCAATAAGACCACTAGTTTCAAGAAGAAAGGCAAAGGGAAGAAGAAGGAACTTCAAGAAGAACAGCAAGCAAGTTCTTTGCTCGGAGAAGAAACCCAAGTCGGACCTAAGCTGGCCCGAAAGTGCTTCTCTGCAAGTAGACTAGTCCTTTGAAGCGGAACTGCCCCAAGTATTTGGCGGATAAGAAGGATGGCAAGGTGAACAAAGGTATATGTGATATACATGTTATTGATGTGTACCTTACTAGAGCTCGTAGTAGCACTGGGTATTTGATCTTGGTTACATTGCTAATATTTGCAACTCAAACAGGGACTACTGATTAGCGAACTCGCAAAGGACGAGGTGACGATGCGTGTGGGAAATGGTTCCAAAGTCGATGTGATCGCGGTCGACACGCTACCTCTACATCTACCTTGGGATTAGTTTTAGACCTAAATAATTGTTATTTGGTGCTGCGTTGAGCATGAACATTATATCTGGATCTTGTTTGATGCGAGGCGGTTATTCATTTAAATCGAGAGAATAATGGTTGTTCTATTTATATGAGTAATATCTTTTATGGTCATGCACCCTTGAGGAGTGGTCTATTTTGATGAATCTCGATAGTAGTGATACACATATTCATAATGTTGAAACCAAAAGATGCAGAGTTGATAATGATAGTGCAACTTATTTGTGGCTTGCCGTTTAGGTCATATCGGTGTAAAGCGCATGAAGAAACTCCATCTTGATGGACTTTTGGAGTCACTTGATTATGAATCACTTGGCACTTATGAACCGTGCCTTATGGGCAAGATGACTAGAACCCGTTCTCGGTACTATGGAGAGAGCAACAGATTTGTTGGAAATCATACATACTGAGATGTATGTGGGCGATGAATGTTGAGGCTCGTGGCGGATATCGTTATTTTCTCACCTTCACGGATGACTTAAGCGAGATATGGGTATATCTACTTAATGAAACATAAGTCTGAAACATTTGAAAAGTTCAAAGAATTTGAGTGAAGTTGAAAATCATCGTAACAAGAAAATTAAGTTTCTACGATCGATCGTGGAGGTGAATATTTGAGTTCTGAGTTTGGTCTACATTTGAAACAATGCGGAATAGTTTAGCAACTCACGCCACCCGGAACACCACAACAGTAATGGTGTGTCCGAGCGTCATGTCGTACTTTACTAGATATGGTGCGATCTATGATGTCTCTTCTGATTTACCGCTATCGTTTTGGGGTTATGCTCTAGAGGCGGCCGCATTCACCTTGAATAGAACACCGTCGAAATCCGTTGAGGCGACACCTTATGAACTATGGTTTGGCAAGAAACCAAAGTTGTCGTTTCTTAAAGTTTGGGGATGCGATGCTTATGTGAAAAAGCTTCAACTGATAAGCTCGAACCCAAATCGAATGTGTCTTCATAGGATACCCAAAGGAGACAGTTGGGTACACCTTCTATCACAGATCCGAAGGCAAGACATTCGTTGCTAAGAATGGATCCTTTCTAGAGAAGGAGTTTCTCTCGAAAGAAGTGAGTGGGAGGAAAGTGGAACTTGATGAGGTAATAGTACCTTCTCCTTACTTGAAAGTAGTTTGTCGCAGAAACGGTTTACGAGACACCTACACCAGTAGTGAGGAAGTTGATGATGTTGATCATGAAACTTGAGATCAAGTTACTCTGAACCTCGTAGATCAACGAGTAAGATCCGCACTGAGTGGTGCGGTAATCCTGTTCGAAATCATGCTACTAGATCATGATGAACCTACGAACTATGAAGAAGCGATGGTGAGCCCAGATTCCATAAAATGGCTTGAGGCCATGAAATCGAGATGGGATCCATGTATGAAAACAAAGTATGGACTTTGGTTGACTTGCCGAGGGTCGGCAAGCAATAGAAAACAAGTGGATCTTCAAGAAGAAGACCGACGCGACGGTAATATTCTTGTCTACAAAGCTCGACTTATGCAAAGGGTTTTCGACAAGTTCAAGGGATTGACTACGATGAGACCTTCTCACCGTGGCGATGCTTAAGTCCGTCCGAATCATGTTAGCAATTGCCGCATTTTATGATTATGAAATTTGGCAAATGGATGTAAAGACGCATTCTGAATGGATTTACGGAAGAAGAGTTGTATATGATGCAACGAAGGTTTTATCGATCCAAAGGAGCTAACAAAGTGTGCAAGCTCCAATGATCCATTTATGGACTGGTGCAAGCATCTCGGAGTTGGAATAAGCGCTTTGATAGTGTGATCAAAGCATTTGGGTTTGTCTGCACTTTTGGAGAAGCTTCAGATTTACAAGAAAGTGAGTGGGAGCTCAGAGCATTTACGATATTATATGTAGATGACATATTGCTGATCGGAAATGATATAGAATTCTGGATAGCATAAAGGGATACTTGAATAAGAGTTTTTCAATGAAAGACCTCGGTGAAGCTGCTTACAAATTGGGCATTAAGATCTATAGAGATAGATCAAGGCGCCTAATTGGACTTTCTAAAAGCACATACCTTGACAAAATTTTGAAAAAGTTTAAAATGGATCAAGCAAAGAAAGGGTTCTTGCACGTGTTACAAGGTGTGAAGTTGAGTAAGACTCAATGCCCGACCACTGCGAGAAGATAGAGAAAATGAAAGATGTTCCTATGCTTGACCATAGGCTCTATCATGTATGCAATCTTGTGTACGGACTGATGTGTGCCTTGCTATAAGCCTAGCAGGAGGTACCAAAGTAATCGAGTGGATCATCGGGCAGCGGTCAAGAACATCTGAAATACGAAAAGGACTAAGGATATGTTTCTCGTATATGGAGGTGACAAAGAGCTCATCGTAAACGGATACGTTGATGCAAGCTTTGACACCGATCCGGACGATTCTAAATCGCGGACCGGATCGTATTTACACTAAGCGGAGGAGCCGGTTGGTGCGATTCTAAACAAAGCGTCGTGGCGGGATCTACATGTGAAGCGGAGTACATAGCAGCTTCGAAGCAGCTAATGAAGGAGTGCGGATGAAGGAGTTCATATCCGATCTAGGTGTCATACCTAGTGCATCGGGTCCAATGAAAATCTTCGTGACAATCTTGGAGCAATTGCCTTAGCGAAGGAATCCAGATTTCACAAGAGGACCAAGCACATCAAGAGACGCTTCAATTCCATCCGGGACTTAGTCCAGATGGGAGACATAGAGATTTGCAAGATACATACGGATCTGAATGTTGCGAGCGCGTTGACTAAGCCTCTTCCACGAGCAAAACATGATCGACACCAAGACTCCATGGGTGTTAGAATCATTACTATGTAATCTAGATTATTGACTCTAGTGCAAGTGGGAGGCTCAAGGAAATATGCCCTAGAGGCAATAATAAAGTTATTATTTATTTCCTTATTTCATGATAAATGTTTATCATTCATGCTAGAATTGTATTAACCGGAAACATGATACATGTGTGAATGCATAGACAAAACAATATGTCACTAGTATGCCTCTACTAGACTAGCTTGTTAATCAAAGATGGTTATGTTTCCGACCATGAACAAAAGGTTGTTATTTGATTAACAAGGTCACATCATTAGTAGAATGATCGATTGACATGACCCAATCCATTAGCTTAGCACACGATCGTTTAGTATGTTGCTCTTGCTTTTATCCATGACATATACATGTTCCTGTAACTATGAGATTATGCAACTCCGTTTACGAGGAACACTTTGGGTGCTACCAAACGTCACAACGTAATCGGGTGATTATAAAGGAGTACTACAGTGTCTCCAAAGGCGATGTTGGGTTGGCGTATTTGAGATTAGGTTTTGTCACTCCGATTGTCGGAGAGGTATCTCTGGGCCCTCTCGGTAATACACATCACTTTGAAGCCTTGCAAGCACTACAACTAATGAGTTAGTTGTGAGATGATGTATTACGGAGCGAGTAAAGAGACTTGCGGTAACGAGATTGAACTAGGTATTGGATACCGACGATCGAATCTCGGGCAAGTAACATACCGATGACAAAGGGAACAACGTATGTTGTTATGCGATCTGACCGACAAAGATCTTCGTAGAATATGTAGGAACCTATATGGGCATCCGGTCCGCTATTGGTTATTGACCGAGAATAGTTCTAGGTCATGTCTACATTGTTCTCGAACCGTAGGGTCCGCACGCTTAAGGTTTCGATGGCGGTTATTATGAGTTTATGTATTTTGATGTACCGAAGAAGTTGAGTCCGGATGTGATCACGGACATGACGAGGAGTCTCGAAATGGTCGAGACATAAAGATTGATATATTGGAAGCCTATGTTTGGAGTTCGAATGGTTCCAAGGCGGCAGAATTCTACCGAGTACCGGAGGTTACTGGAACCCCGGGGTAAATGGGCCTCGGTGGGCCTCGAGGAGAAGAGGAAGGGCCGGCCAGGGGTGGCCGCGCCCCCCCCCAGTCCGAATAGGACAAGGAGGCGGCGCCCCTTCCTCTTCCCTCCCCCAATCCTATTCCAACTAGGAAGGGGGAGTCCTACTCCGGTGGGAGTAGGACTCCTCCGCCGCCTCCTCTAGGCCGGCCGGCCTCCCCCTCCCTCCTTTATATCACGGGGCAGGGGGCACCCTAGAACACACAAGTTAGATCTACGGATCGTTCCTTAGCCGTGTCGGTGCCCCCTCCACCATATTCCACCTCGGTTATACTGTCGCGAAGCTTAGGCAAAGCCCTGCGCCGGTGAAACATCAATATCGTCCTGCCACGCCGTCGTCTTGACGAACTCTCCCTCGACACTCGGCTGGATCGAGTCTGAGGGCGTCATCGAGCTGTCGTGTGTCAAGAACTCGGGGCCGAGTAACGGCCGGATCGGTCGGATCGCGAGGAGAACGTCGACTACTTCCTCTACGTTGTGATCGCTTCGCTTGGTCTCGAGGGCACGTAGACAACACTCTCCCTCTCGTTGCTATGCATCACCATGATCTTGCGTGTGCGTAGGAAATTTTTTGAAATTACTACGTTCCCCAACAAATATGTCCCTAGTGAGCCTCTAGTTGACTAGCTCGTTGTGATCAACAGATAGTCATGGTTTCCTGACTATGGACATTAGATGTCGTTGATAACGGGATCACATCATTGGGAGAATGATGTGATGGACAAGACCCAATCCTAAGCATAGCACAAAGATCGTGTAGTTCGTTTGCTAGAGCTTTGCCAATGTCAAGTATCTCTTCCTTCGACCATGAGATCGTGTAACTCCCGGATACCGTAGGAGCGCCTTGGGTGTATCAAGCGTCTGGCGTAATCGGGTGACTATAAAGGTGCATTACGGTATCTCCGAAAGTATCTGTTGGGTTGACACGGATCGAGGCGGGATTTGTCACTCAGTATAGCGGAGAGGTATCTACGGCCCACTCGGTAATGCATCATCATAATGAGCTCAATGTGACCAAGGTGTTGGTCACGGGATCATCATTACTGATGCAGTAAAAGTGACTTGCGATAACGAGGCTGAACAAGGTATTGGGATACCGACGATCGAGTCTCGGGCAAGTAACGCATCGATTGACAAAGGAATTGCATACGAGGTTTGATCGAATCCTCGACATCGTGGTTCAACCGATGAAATCATCGAGGAGCATGTAGGAGCCAACATGGGTATCCGGACCCGCTGTTGGTTATTGCCCGAGAGTCCTCTTGGTCATGTCTGCGTGTCTCCCGAACCCGTAGGGTCTACACACTAAGGTTCGGTGGCGCTAGGGTTATTAGGAAGACTAGTATGTGACTACGAATGTTGTTGAGTCCCAGATGAGATCCCGACGTCACGAGGAGTTTGGAATGGTCCGGAGGTAAAGAATAATATATAGGAAGTGGTATTTGACCATCGGGAAAGTTTGGGGTCTCCGGTAATGTCTGGGACCACCGAAGGGTCCCGGGTCCACCGGTGGGGCCACCCATCCGGAGGGCCCCATGGGCTGAAGTGGGAGGAACCAGCCCATAGTGGGCTGGTGCGCCCTAGGCCCACCCCGCGCCTAGGGTTGAAACCCTAGGGGTGGGGCGCCCACTTGGCTTGGGGGCACTCCACCCCTTGGCCGCCGCCCCTTGGAGATTGGATCTCCAGGGGCGGCGCCCCAGGGGCCTATATAAAGGGGAGGAGGGGGCTGCTGTACCCATCTCCAAGGCGCAGCCCTCCCTCCCCAACACCTCTCCTCCTCCGTGGCGCTCGTGAAGCCACTCGCCGAGTATCTTGCCTCTCCACCATCACCACGCCGTCGTCTTGCCGGTGGAGCTGTCTTCCTCAACCTCTCCTTCCTCCTTGCTGGATCAAGGCGGAGGGCGTCACCCTTGCCGTGACGTGTGTTGAGCGCGGAGGTGCTATCCGTTCAACACTTGGACATCGGTGATCTGAATCACGTCGAGTACGACTCCATCATCACCTTGCAAGCTTCCGCACGCGATCTACAAGTGGTATGTAGATGCAAACTCTCTCCCATGACTCGTTGCTTAGATGAACTCATAGATGGATCTTGGTGAAACCGTAGGAAAAATTTTAATTTTCTGCAACGTTCCCCAACAACCGGTTGAAGATAAAACTCATAAAAGTGAGATTTTCTCATGGCCAGGCCGTTGAGAAACGAGAAATGCACCTACATATCCAACTAAAAACCCGGTTCTTTTCCTCTTACACAATTAAGCATTCCTTTGCACTTTAAAATATGAAGTAAACTTGGTTGGAAAGCCATAGAAAGTAGAAAACAAGATTGCTATCAAATGTACTTATTGTGTTCGGTTGACCATGTAGTTCTACTAGTACTGGTGTAGGCAATATATTCTTTATTATGATCCCAAATGCAGTTATTCATAGTATTAAATTTTCAGAGTGTACTAGGTATGGAGCGTCTTAAAATTGGTTGTTTACTCGATACTAACTAGATAATACCCCTTCGCTTGCTCCGGGAATTTACAGCAATAAATCTGTCAAGAATAAAACTAGAATCATATCATAGAAAAATGATGTGGATGTCTTGCACGTGCCCGATGATGTGGAGGGGTGGATAACATGTGTGGTAAGGTGAGATGTATGCATGTTGATAGAAATACAAGCAATATAGATCAACTACTTAGGTGTAGTAGAGATGAAAACACACGCATCCTTGTGAGAATTAATTACAATTAGTTCATAAAGTTTGGCCATATGAAACATTGGTATTTAGATTAACAATATGAGAATTGAAACAAAAAAAAATGTGAGGTGTTGTATTGTGTAGTTGTAGAATATTTATTGAATATTGGTAGCATGCATGGTGCATGTTAAAGGCGGATCTTTATTCATGCATACTAACACAATGAGTTGACATAACTGCATGTTGAGATAATTAGAGTTAGTGGGGATCAACTACTTAGGTATATAGGGTATGATGTCATGTCATGTCACATAAGGCCTTTGTTAGTTAGCACTTGTATGCCACCGAAAAAATAACACTTATATGATGGGTTGACTTTTCTATTAACATTTTTTTGCGGGGTGACTTTTAGATTAGCTATTAGGTTGAATTTTGAGCATTTCATGCTTGCATATGTGGGATGCAGAGATGCACGGAATTGGGAATGGGAACAAAAGTCTACTCTAGTATTTGCTACATGTCGGCTTTTGTTTTACTTCCTGCCCTCTCCTTCCTTCTCTTCTCTTCTCACCCATGTATTGGGATTTTGATGATGTGAAACACTCTACAACATGCGTAGTAGGACTTGGTATTGCTCTTATGGTCTCGTAGGCTCTGCTTTGGGAGCAGAGACTGTGCATTGCTTATGCATGCATCGTCAGAATTGGCCGAACTTATGAGAAGGAATTCAAATTAGACATTGGTGTGGTTGATCTGTTTTGAGCATGGTGAAAAGCAAACAATAATCTATGTTTTCAAGGATTATGCTTAGTGTTCCACTAATATTAGTATTGTTCTATTGTCATACACCGAAACCTTGGACAATACTTACTTTCGAGTAGAAGTTAGCTAGTGGAACCTCGGTTACTCGAGGTTTTTGGTTGTCCACGTGCATGGGCGTGAGAATTCCCGAGTCCCCTTTCATACAAAGAATTTGTAGAGAAATCTTGTGGCATATGACATATCATTGCATCTTTCTTACGATGCATATTATTATTTTTCCACAATTTTATGTGGAATTTTACGATGTTTGGACTGGAGTTTGTGTGGAATGGTGCATACATACATATTGCATCTTTTGTTACCATGCATATTATTTTTCCAGAATTTTATGGAAACTTGTACGGTGTACAACCAAACTTTGCACCGCGAAGCCCAGTTCGGTAAGCCGACATCTAGCCGACGACGCAAATCATCAGCATGAGTAGCAGAGTTATGTTGGACGCCATTGTGTCGATCTTTGGTACTGAGCTCCAATTTCACGGTGGAACTGGAGCCTGTGAGCCCGGGGGCCATTTTGACGTAAGAAAACATCTTCCATTTGGATGCCTTGCCATTTGCAGAAAAAACGGTGCCCCCTTCTTATCTGATTGAACATCACACACTACGCGGTGGCACTTCCAAACAAGGTTGTCAGAATCAAGATTTTGAATCAGATCGAAGTTTTGATGGTAGGGTCGCAAAAACTTACCTATCAGGATCGTGGAAACGTAGATTCTATGAACTAAAATCGTAAAATCATAGAGGTCGGCTTGGATTGTAAAGTCGCAGAATCGTATAACATAATCACGATTCTGACGACCTTGCTTCCAAGTGCAAAAACATCACAAACCGAGGGCGGCAAACGGCCAAGCACCGCACTTACTACACTCACGCTTACTACACTACCAGTGCAAACCAGGCACACATGATACAAAAGGTAAAGTATGCACATGGACATGGATACAGCCACCGTGGTCCGTGGCCGACGGATCACTCGCAGGCTCACAGCTCCGTGCCCAACGGGGCGTCGAACACGGGGCTGGTGACCAGCATCCCCTTGACCTCCGGGCCGCCGCCGTGGTCCGCCAGCGCGGACCTCTTGGCGGCCCTGCCGTGGTGCGCCCGCCTGTCGACCAGCAGCGCCCGCCCGATCTTGGACGGGCTCGACAGCTGCGCCGGCGAGAAGCTCGGCGTGACGTACGTCGTGCCCGAGGCGGGCACGGCGTACGCCGGCGACGGCGCCATGGCAGCAGCCTTTTTGTTCTTGCAAGCGATCTTGCCGTCGTCTGCCACACCGGCCGGGAGCTTCTGATCCGTCTGCTTGCTCAGCTCGTCGACGTACAGCAGGTCGTCGATCCGCGCGATGATGTTGGAGGCCAGGCTCTCCATGACCCGCGAGTAGCTCTCCAGGATCGATTTCCCCACATCCTGATGATCAAAGTAAAATGTTACACCAGCTCGGTTCGTCGGCTTACCAATGCACACGTCGCTTAACGATGGAGAATATCTTTGCAGTGACACCGTTGACAAACCTTGTTGTACTGGATCTTGCTCATGTCCAAGCTCGTCTGCGTCAGCCCGGGGAACCTCTGCTTCAGCGATATGAGGAGGCCCTCGGCGCGCTCGGCAAGCAGGTCTCCTCTCTTCTCCGTGTCCATGATCATGTCCTTGACCATGCCCCACGACGATTTGGCGCCCGCCGACTTGGCAGCGGTGCCCCTCCGGCGCCACACGTAGACAGCGGCCTCGACGCGGTTGGCGATCTCCACGGCCTGGTACTCCGACGACAGGTCCAGGCAGTCGAGGAGGCAGTCGGGGGAGAACTGCTCCGACGTGATGTACCGGTATATGATGTCCCCCAGCGTCGCACGCCCATTCTGACACCCCAAGTGTTCGTCAGAAAACGCAAGCCAGAACCAAGAAAGTAGAGCGTGTGTGTGCCGTGTCGCGCACCTTCGGCAGCGAGTCGTGGTACGAGTCGGGGACGTCCATTTCGGCGAGGGCGTTGCTGTTGATGGCCATGGCGGCCTTGAGGATCTGGTTGGCGGCGTCGCGCTTGTGCTCGAGCTGCCTCCTCGTGGCTTCACGGAGGCCGCCGGGGGGCACGCGAGGTACCGGCAGCCACCACTTCTCGTCACGGCGGTGTGCCGGCCTCCTGAACGAGGTCGAGCCGTCGCAGTCCGGCGCGCATATCCCTTGGTCCACGTACCAGAACTCAGTGTCTCTGAAACTCTCCAGCGTTTCCTGCCATTGCCCTCAGAGGGGTCTGTCAGAAAGATGTTTCCTAGTTCGTTCGTCAGAAGAATCAACAAGTTTTTGTTGTTGTTGAACTCACAAGAAGCATGTGGTCTAGCTTCCGAAGCGCCGGCAGATTGATGTACAGATCCGACCGTGGCCTGCTCGTCATGATCTGAAATAGAAAATCCACCATAAGAGCCAAGCAGTTTACTAACATGGACTGCTTTTCAGGTAAAAGCACAAATTGCAATTTAAGGCCAGTCCTTCCAGCTAGCTGAATCAGGTCTTCTACACTCTGTTCTACTCCCTCCGTTCCAAATTACTCGTCGTGGTTTTAGTTCAACTTTGTAACTTCAGTGTTTACTACTTAGTACTAGTAGGTGAGAAGGGCGCACACAATTTAAAGTTCAGGGCAGTCATTTCTTGAGTTCATGACAAAATTAATTACTACTAGCAACATTCGGCACACAAGTTTGATCTTTAGTGCACATCTTGGTAGGTAAAAGTATTAACTGGATGTAACGTGCATGCAGCTGGTACTTACAAGAGTATATTTGAAATTTGATGAAAGGCGCAAAAGTGAAGGACCAAACGGACAGCACATTCATGTAGCCTTTACTCTTTGGACCTCAAAAACGCAACACCGCCCAACTGTTCTTACAATAAACGGCTAAGCACGTATACTTAAAGGCTATTTGGAGTGGTCCGTGCCCAAGTTAAATTCCAATTGTTACTGGATTTGCGCTCCATTAGGGCATCCGTAGAGCACAAAATTAACTCTGTACTTGCTCATGAACAACAACACCTTGGAGCACTATTGATTTTTACTGTCATTATTTTTCGTGTGTGAACTGGTAAACTGATGTTCGCTCAGTAAATCGATATATTTTACTCATTGAATCATCCTACTGTAATGAAACATCCACCACAAGAGGATTATTTGCAGTTTAAGTTGGTTTTCAGTTACCTCAAGCCTTGTTCCGTCAGGGAAGGTCTGCCATGTGGGCACCAGCTCGACGATGTGGTCGCTGACGCAGAGCAGCCAGTCCATCTCCCGCCGCCACATCGCCTTCTTCTCCGGCAGCAGCGGCTCCAGCCTCCACAGCTGCCCGAATATGGTCGCTGCATCCCGACCAGCGCGTCAGAATTTATCCTTTGTCCCCATCTCTCCGCTAATGACACTGCACAGCGAACCGGGCAGGCCCAGAAGAGAACAGAATCTGCTCACCGCAGAGGTTGGTGATGGCGTTGGAGATGGCGAGCGCGGTGCAGACGCCCTTGCCGCTCCCGGACATGTCCTCGCCCAGCAGCAGCTTGGAGAACCTCTCCTTCATCAGCTCCACCTCTGCAGACACCCCAAATTCGCGCGCCGCACGGTCAGCGAGGCCGCCCTGACTCGACGACCTTACGAAAGCAAGCAAGGAATCTGTCGTGTAGTACTCGGCTAGTAGTACTAGCAAGCACGCACCTGGGGCTCTGTGCCTCTCGGCGAGCGGCGGGATCTCCTTGCCGGGCGCGGGCGGCTTGGCCTTGGCCATGGCGGCGACGGCGTCGTCGGTGACGCAGGTCTTGATGGCCACCTGCTGCCACTCGTCGGGCGGGCAGTAGGAGTCGCTGGAGGCGGCCACGGAGCTGGCGCTGGAGCTGCTCCCGCGGCGGCACTCCTCCGACTCCGCCGTCAGCGTCTCGCTCACCGCCATCCCCTCCTCCTCCTCCTCTTCCTCCTCGGCCGCGCCTCCTCCCCCTCTCGCCATCGTCAATTCTACCGAGGAGCAAGCACACTATGCGGCTGCTACGGGGCAGTGACGGGGACTGCTGCTTCTTCTGCTCCTACTACGGGATTGATTGATGGCGCCTCGGGCAGAGCGGAGCGGAGCAGGGCCGTGTTCTTGCGGGGTAATTGCATGAGACGTCGGGGGACGGAGGAGTATAAAGGCTTAAAAAGGTGAAAGAAAGAAGGCCAGCGGAGGGAGGGAGGAGGAGTGACCGTTGGGGTTTTGAGTTGTGTTGGTGGGATTCTCGGTGCGCGGCAGGCAGCGGTCAGTGAGTCTGACGGTGAGTGAGAGTAACAAAACAATGGACGCCGTGGCAGCTACGCCCGGCGGTGGTCCGGCGTCTCGGCTGGCTGCTTTCTCTCTACGTATCTATCTCTCTCTCTGCCATCGCCTTCTTTTGCCGTTGTGCGCGGAGGGCTGGTCTGGGCGGGTCGGGCATGTGGGTGGGAGGGAGGGAGGGAGGGAAGGTGGATACAAAAATTGGTTGCAGGATCTGCACGTTAGGGAAGCAGAAATGTAGAGTGCGGGTGCCGGCCGTTTGATGATTCCTCGTGCCGCCTGGGGTGACTATGGTTGTTTAGTGCCGTTGAACATGGTGATCAAACGGTCAATTTCTTTGTTTATTGGTGGCCGGCTGGGTGTATTTCATCAATTTACATGTGTTTTCTAGGAAACTTCTGATCTATTCATCATGCCATGACAATACAAAGAACGCACAAGTAATAGAAATTACATCCATGACCATAGACCTCCTAGCGACGACTACAAACACTGAAGCGAACCGAAGGCGCCACCGTCGTTACCGCTCCCTCACCGGAGTACATGTTAGAACACCTCTAGCCATGTATAGGATCATCAAAACGCATATGAAAGATGCTTCACATGGAGGTTGTGGCAGCTGTGCGCAAACATGGATTCACTATATCTTACCCTTCATAAATTTCTTGTAAGTGGGACCCGCCTGTCATTGGATCTTGTCTTCATCCCCAATTTTCTTGTCCTCCACCTGAACCCACCATTGATGAGCATATGGACTACATAGTAGGAGCACGTCACACACCACACAAAGCACATCACACGTGGACATTCTCGGGAGACACTTTTATATTCTCTCAGATACATTTACGTTCTCTGGAGATATTTATGTTCTCTCTAAATATTAATGTTAACATCTTTCCTAAGGCAGTTGAGATGCCCAGTGAGGACGCGAACATCGGCCAGAGAGCCATCAGAGCAGCGATTCCGATGGGAGGAGGATGTCGATTCCGGCAACGGGGTGTTGATTTTGCGCGGCCGGGCAGGGATTCCAGCAGGAGGTAGAGGAAAGGGGACGAAGATGAGATGGGTCGCGCGGGAGGCTGCAGAGGGAGCTGAAACTTCCTTCCCACAAGAACGGTTGGAGGGTGAAGCGCGCTGCAAACCAACACCCACATTTTTTGAGGCTCGCTACATAATTTTTGGCGATTTGGGGTCGGATGGCAACTTTTGCTAGAGTGGCTTTTTTTGGTCAAAATCGTCATCATGGTGGTTATTATTGCTATCGGCGATTGAGCTGATATAGCAACTCTGTTAGAGTTGCTCTTATATGTCGGCATATGTTTTTCTATCTAGTACACACATTACAACTAGCTTGTATTGTACTAAGTTGTTTGATCGTAGCCACCACCCGTCTGTCATCCAACGACGAGATTTGAAGGTGGTACTACACTAGCCTGATATGGGCGATGAGGTCCTTAACCCGCTTCTAGTGCTTTCTCTAATTGTTTAGTGAGAAGATGCAAGTCAGTCAAGAGGTTGCTAGTAATGATTGTTTCAACATCGAGCATGCATAGTCTCCGAGTGAATGCCCATGATATCACCTCCTCGTCTACACCAAGCAATGTCGACACGCATGTCATGCCTGCTTGAAGGTGTTAACTTGAAGCTTTGCTTCGGGGATGATAGTCCCAACTTCACCTTTTGAGTAAACTCGTTAAGACATGAACTGCAATCTCTTTTTGAAGACTTTGTCTAGAAGTAGTGATCTTTTTGGGCAACGCTCTGCTGTTTTTGTTGATGATTCGCCACTAGAGAGAGATAGGATGTTATAGATATAGGAGAAGGTGATTGTGAGACACCAATTCTACAAGCTGGCCCCAAGGTATTTTTTCCCTTTCTTTCTATGAGTTTTATTAGGCATCAATGCTTGGCACTGTGTGGATTTCATCCGATTGGCTAGGGTACAACTACTCTCCTCGCCATCAAACCAGAATTTGGTTCTCTACTGAAATGGTGATGCTAATAGTGTGTTTCCCGATTTGCAAACACTCGTTCGTTTTCCTTGCCAAAAGTTCTTCTTTCTATCCCTCCTTACAGTGGCCTGAGGGTGCCTAGCGGGAGCCAACAATAATGTGGAGATTATGGTGGCGACGTAGCCATGTTTTTCTTTGATTTCTACCTTCATCGATCGCGAAGAGCTTGGGAATAGTTTCTGTTATCCCTTGCATATTATAGTTCATCACGAAGTTCTACTAACTTGGTGATGGTGACTAGAGAATTACATCAATCACTATCTTATCCGGAAGATTAACTCCCACTTGATTCAGCGATTGTAGTACCTGCATAATCTGAGCACATGCTCACTAGTTGAGCGATTCTCCTCCATCTTTTAGCTATAGAACTTGTTGGAGACTTCATATCTCTCAACTCGGGTATTTGCTTGAAATATTAACTTCAACTCCTAGAACATCTTATATGGTCCATGACGTTCAAAACGTCTTTGAAGTCCCGATTCTAAGCCATTAAGCATGGTGCACTAAACTATCAAGTAGTCATCATATTGAGCTAGCCAAACGTTCATAATGTTTGCATCTGCTCCTGTAATAGGTCTGTCACCTAGCGGTGCATCAAGGACATAATTCTTCTATGCAGCAATGAGGATAAACCTCAGATCACGGATCCAATCCGCATCATTGCTACTAACATCTTTCAACATAATATTCTCTAGGAACATATCAAAAATAAACACAAGGAAGCAACAACACGAGCTATTGATCTACAACATGATTTGCAAAATACTACCAGGACTAAGTTCATGATAAATTTAAGTTCAATTAATCATATTACTTAAGAACTCCCACTTAGACAGACATCTCTCTAGCCATCTAAGTGATCACGTGATCCAAATCAACTAAACCATAACCGATCATCATGTGAGATGGAGTAGTTTTCAATGGTGAACATCTTATGTTGATCATATCTACTATATGATTCACGCTCGACCTTTCGGTCTCTGTGTTCCGAGGCCATATCTGCATATGCTAGGCTCGTCAAGTTTAACTTTGAGTATTCGCGTGTGCAAAACTGTCTTGCACCCGTTGTAGATGGACGAGAGCTTATCACACCCGATCATCACATGGTGTGCGGGCACGACGAACTTTGGCAACGGTGCATACTCGGGAGAACACTTCTTGATAATTTAGTGAGAGATCATCTTATAATGCTACCGTCGATCAAAGCAAGATAAGATGCATAAAAGATAAACATCACATGCAAATCAATATAAGTGATATGATATGGTCATCATCATCTTGTGCTTCGTGATTTCCATCTCTGCAGCACCATCATGATCACCATCGCCACCGGCGCGACACCTTGATCTCCATCGTAGCATCGTTGTCGTCTCGCCAATCTTATGCTTCTCGACTATCGCTACCGCTTAGTGATAAAGTAAAGCATTACTGAATGCATTGCATTGCATACAATAAAGCGACAACCATACGGCTCCTGCCGGTTGCCGATAACTTGGTTACAAAACATGATCATCTCATACAATAAAATATAGCATCATGTCTTGACCATATCACATCACAACATGCCTGCAAAAACAAGTTAGGCGTCCTCTACTTTGTTTGTTGCAAATTTTACGTGGCTGCTACGAGCTTAAGCAAGAATCAATCTCACCTACGCATCAAAACCACAACGATAGTTTGTCAAATAGACTCGTTTTAACCTTCTCAAGGACGGGCGTAGCCATACTCGGTTCAACTAAAGTTGGGAAACCGACACCCGCCACCACACATGTGCAAAGCACGGCGGTAGAACCGATCTCGCGTAAGCGTCTGCGTAATGTCGGTCCGGGCCGCTTCATCCAACAATACCGCTGAACCAAAGTATGACATCTTTGGTAGGCGAGATGACTTGTATCGTCCACAACTCTCTTGTGTTCTACTCGTGCAAAACATCAAACCATAAAAACACGGCTCGATACCACCGTTGGGGAACGTAATAATTTCAAAAAATTCCTATGCACACGCAAGATCATGGTGATGCATAGCAACGAGAGGGAGAGTGTTGTCTACGCTCGTGAGACCGAAGCGAAGCGTTGACACAACGTAGAGGAAGTAGTCGTCGTCCTCCTCCCGATCCAACCGATCCCAAACCGTTACTCGGTGCCTCCGAGTTCTTAACACACGTCAGCTCGATGGCGTCCCGGGTTCGATCCAGCAAAATCTCCGGGATGAGTTCCACAAGACGACGGCGTGGTGGCGATCTTGATGTACTACCGACGCAGGCTTCGCCTAAGCACCGCGACAATATGACCGAGGTGGAATATGGTGGAGGGGGCACCGCTGCCGAGGAACGATCTCAAAGATCAACTTGTGTGTCCATGGGGTGCCCCTGCCCCCGTATATAAAGGAGCAAGGGAGGGAGGAGGCCGGCCCTAGGTTTGGCGCGCCAAGGGGAGTCCTACTCCCACCGGGAGTAGGATTCCCCTTTTCCTAGTCCAACTAGGAATCCTTCCATGTAGGGGGAGTAGGAGAGAAGGAAAGGGAAGAGAGAAGGAGAAGGAAGGAAGGGGGCGCCCCCCTTCCCTAGTCCAATTCGGACTAGAGCAAGGGGAGGGGCGCGGCCACCTTTTGAGCCCTTTCTCTCCTTTCCCGTATGGCCCAATGAGGCCCAATACGAATTCCCGTAACTCTCCGGTACTCCGAAAAATACCCGAATCACTCGGAACCTTTCCGAACTCCGAATATAGTCGTCCAATATATCGATCTTTACGTCTCGACCATTTCGAGACTCCTCGTCATGTCCCCGATCTCATCCGGGACTCCGAACTCCTTCGGTACATCAAAACTCATAATAACTATCATCGTAACCTTAAGCGTGCGGACCCTACGGTCCGAGAACAATGTAGACATGACCGAGACACGTCTCCGGTCAATAACCAATAGCGGGACCTGGATGCCCATATTGGCTCCTACATATTCTACGAAGATCTTTATCGGTCAGACCGCATAACAACATACGTTGTTCCTTTGTCATCGGTATGTTACTTGCCCGAGATTCGATCGTCGGTATCCAATACCTAGTTCAATCTCGTTATCGCAAGTCTCTTTACTCGTTCCGTAATACATCATCCCGCAACTAACTCATTGGTTGCAATGCTTGCAAGGCTTATATGATGTGCATTACCGAGAAGGCCCTGAGATACCTCTCCGACATTCGGAGTGACAAATCCTAATCTTGAAATACGCCAACCCAACAAATACTTTCGGAGACACCTGTAGAGCACCTTTATAATCACCCGATTCGTTGTGACATTTGGTAGCACACAAAGTGTTCCTACGGTAAACGGGAGTTGCATAATCTCATAGTCAAAGGAACATGTATAAGTCATGGATAAAAGCAATAGCAACATACTAAACGATCGGGTGCTAAGCTAATGGAATGGGTCATGTCAATCAGATCATTCAACTAATGATGTGACCTTGTTAGTCAAATGAAAACTCCTTTGTCCATGGTTAGGAAACTTAACCATCTTTGATTAACAAGCTAGTCAAGTAGAGGCATACTAGTGACACTCTGTTTGTCTATATATCCACACATGTATTATGTTTCTGGTTAATACAATTCTAGCATGAATAATAAACATTTATCATGATATGAAAGGAAATAAATAATAACTTTATTATTGCCTCTAGGGCATATTTCCTTGATCTCCCACTTGCACTAGAGTCAATAATCTAGTTCACATCGCCATGTGATTTACCAGCAATAGTTCACATCACCATGTGATTAACACCCATAGTTCACATCAATATGTGACCAACACTCAAAGGGTTTACTAGAGTCAGTAATCTAGTACACATCGCTATGTGATTAACACCCAAAGAGTACTAAGGTGTGATCATGTTTTGCTTGTGAGATAATTTTAGTCAACGGGTTTGTCATATTCAGATCCGTAAGTATTTTGCAAATTTCTATGTCAACAATACTCCGCACGTAGCTACTCTAGCTAATTGCTCCCACTTTCAATATGTATCTAGACCGAGACTTAGAGTCATCTAGATTGGTGTCAAAACTTGCATCGACGTAACCCTTTTACTTACCTAACCTTTTGTCACCTCCATAATCGAAAACATATCCTTATTCCACTAAGGATAATTTTTTACGCTGTCTGTGATCTACTCCTAGATCACCATTGTACTCCTTGCTTAACTCGAAGGTAGGGTATACAATAGATCTGGTACACACATAGCATACTTTATAGAACCTATGGCAAGGCATAGGAATGACTTTCATTCTCTTTCTATCTTACGCCATGGTCGGGTTTTGAGTCTTACTCAACTTCACACCTTGTAACACAGGCAAGAACTCTTTCTTTGACTGTTCCATTTTGAAAAATCTTGTCAAGGTATGTTCTCATTGAAAAACTTATCAAGCGTCTTGATCTATCTCTATAGATATTGATGCTCAATATGTAAGCAGCTTCACCGAGGTCTTCCTTTGAAAAACTCCTTTCAAACACTCCTTTGTGCTTTACAGAATAATTCTACATTATTTCTGATCCACAATATGTCATACATATACTTATCAGAAATGTTGTAGTGCTCCCACTCACTTTCTTGTAAATACAGGCTTCACCGCAAGTCTGTATAAAACTATATGCTTCGATCAACTTATCAAAGCGTGTATTCCAACTCCGAGATGCTTGCACCAGTCCATAGATGGATCGCTGGAGTCTGCATATTTTGTTAGCACCTTTAGGATTGACAAAACCTTTTGGTTGCATCATATACAACTCTTCTTTAATAAATCCATTAAGGATTGTAGTTTTGTTATCCATTTGCCATATTTCATAAAGTGTGGCAATTGCTAACATGATTCGGACAGACTTAAGCATAGATACGAGTGAGAAACTCTCATCGTAGTCAACACCTTGAACTTGTCGAAAACCCCTTTTGCGACAATTCTAGCTTTGTAGATAGTAACACTACTATCAGCGTCCGTCTTCCTCTTGAAAATCCATTTAATCTCAATGGCTTGCCGATCATCGGCAAGTCAACCAAAGTCCATACTTTGTTCTCATATATGGATCCCATCTCGATTTCATGGCCTCAAACCATTTCGCGGAATCTGGGCTCACCATCGCTTCTTCATAGTTCGCAAGTTCATCATGGTCTAGTAACATGACTTCGAACAGGATTACCGTACTACTCAGTGCGGATCTCACTCTGGTTTACCTACGAGATTCGGTAGTAACTTGATCTGAAGTTACATGATCATCATCATTAGCTTCCTCACTAATTGGTGTAGTAGTCACAAGAACAGATTTACGTGATGAACTACTTTCAATAAGGAGAAGGTACAATTACCTTATCAAGTTTTCTACTTTCCTCCCACTCACTTCTTTCGAGAGAAACTCCTTCTCTGGAAAGAATCCATTCTTAGCAACGAATATCTTGCCTTCGGATCTGTGATAGAAGGTGTACCCAACAGTCTCCTTTGGGTATTCTATGAAGACATATTTCTCCGATTTGGGTTTGAGCTTATTAGGATGAAACCTTTTTCATATAAGCATCACAATCCCAAACTTTAAGAAACGATAACTTTGGTTTCTTGCCAAACCACATTTCATATTGTGTCGTCTCAACGGACTTTAGATGGTGCCCCTTTTTAACGTGAATGAAGATGTCTCTAATGCATATCCCCAAAACTATAATGGTAAATCGGTAAGAAACATCATAGATTGTACTATATCCAATAAAGTACGGTTATGACGTTCGGACACACCATTACACTGTGGTGTTCCAGGTGGCGTGAGTAGTGAAACTATTTCACATTGTTTTAACTGAAGGCCAAACTCGTAACTCAAATATTTTACCTCTGCGATCATATCATAGAAACTTTTATTTTCTTGTTACGATGATTCTCTACTTCACTCTGAAATTCTTTGAACTTTTCAAACGTTTCAGACTTATGTTTCATCAAGTAGATATACCCATATCTGCTCAAATCATCTGTGAAGGTCAGAAAATAATGATACTTGTCGCGAGCCTTAATATTCATCGGACCACATACATCACTATGTATGATTTCCAACAAATCTGTTGCTCGCTCCAATGTTCCGGAGAACGGCGTTTTAGTCATCTTGCCCAAGAGGCATGATTCGCAAGCATCAAGTGATTCATAATCAAGTGATTCCAAAATCCCATCGGCATGGAGTTTCTTCTTGCGCTTTACACCAATATGACTTAAACAAAGATTGCCACAAATAAGTTGCACTATCATTATTAACTTTGCATCTTTTGGTTTCAATATTATGAATATGTGTATCACTACGATCGAGATCCAACAAACCATTTTTGTTGGTGTGTATGACCATAGAAGGTTTTATTCATGTAAATGAACAACAATTGTTCTCTAGCTTAAATGAATAACCGTATTGCAATAAACATGATCAAATCATATTTATGCTCAACAGACACCAAATAACACTTATTTAGTTTCAACACTAATCCCGAAAGTATAGGGAGAGTGCGATGATGATCATATCAATCTTGGAACTACTTCCAACACACATCGTCACTTCATCCTTAACTAGTCTCTGCTTATTCGCAACTCTGTTTGAGTTACTACTCTTAGCAACCGAACCAAGATCAAATGCCGAGGGGTTGCTATTAACACTAGTAAAGTACACATCAATAACATGTATATCCAATATACCTTTGTTCATTTTGCCATCCTTCTTATCTACCAATTACTTGGGGTAGTTCCGCTTCTAGTGACCAGTCCCTTTGCAAGTGAGAAGCACTCGGTCTCGAGCTTAGGTCCAGACTTGGGCTTCTTCACTTGAGCAACAACTTGCTTGCCGTTCTTCTTGAAGTTCCTCTTCTTCCCTTTGCCCTTTTCTTGAAACTAGTGATCTTGTCAACCATCAACACTTGATGTTTTTCTTTGATTTCTACCTTCATCGATCGCGAAGAGCTTGGGAATAGTTTCATTATCCCTTGCATATTATAGTTCATCACGAAGTTCTACTAACTTGGTGATGGTGACTAGAGAATTCATCAATCACTATCTTATCTCGGAAGATTAACTCCCACTTGATTCAAGCGATTGTAGTACCTGCACAATTTGAGCACATGCTCACTAGTTGAGCGATTCTCCTCCATCTTTTAGCTATAGAACTTGTTGGAGACTTCATATCTCTCAACTCGGTACTTGCTTGAAATATTAACTTCAACTCCTAGAACATCTTATATGGTCCATGACGTTTAAAACGTCTTTGAAGTCGATTCTAAGCCATTAAGCATGGTGCACTAAACTATCAAGTAGTCATCATGTTGAGCTAGCCAAACGTTCATAATGTTTGCATCTGCTCTGCAATAGGTCATCACCTAGCGGTGCATCAAGGACATAATTCTTACAGGCAAGAATGAGGATAAACCTCGGATCACGGATCCAATCCGCATCATTGCTACTAACATCTTTCAACATAATATTCTCTAGGAACATATCAAAAATAAACACAAGGAAGCAACAACACGAGCTATTGATCTACAACATGATTTGCAAAATACTACGGGACTAAGTTCATGATAAATTTAAGTTCAATTAATCATATTACTTAAGAACTCCCACTTAGATGACATCTCTCTAGCCATCTAAGTGATCACGTGATCCAAATCAACTAAACCATAACCGATCATCACGTGAGATGGAGTAGTTTTCAATGGTGAACATCTTATGTTGATCATATCTACTATATGATTCACGCTCGACCTTTCGGTCTCGTGTTCGAGAGCCATATCTGCATATGCTAGGCTCGTCAAGTTTAACTGAGTATTCGCGCGTGCAAAACTGTCTTGCACCCGTTGTAGATGGACGTGAGAGCTTATCACACCGATCATCACGTGGTGTCAGGCACGACGAACTTTGGCAACGGTGCATACTCGGGAGAACACTTCTTGATAATTTAGTGAGAGATCATCTTATAATGCTACCGTCAATCAAAGCAAGATAAGATGCATAAAAGATAAACATCACATGCAAATCAATATAAGTGATATGATATGGTCATCATCATCTTGTGCTTCGTGATTTCCATCTCTGCAGCACCATCATGATCACCATCGCCACCGGCGACACCTTGATCTCCATCGTAGCATCGTTGTTGTCTCGCCAATCTTATGCTTCTCGACTATCGCTACCGCTTAGTGATAAAGTAAAGCATACTGAAGCGATTGCATTGCATACAATAAAGCGACAACCATACGGCTCCCGCCGGTTGCCGATAACTTGGTTACAAAACATGATCATCTCATACAATAAAATATAGCATCATGTCTTGACCATATCACATCACAACATGCCCCGCAAAAACAAGTTAGGCGTCCTCTACTTTGTTTGTTGCAAATTTTACGTATGCTACGGGCTTAAGCAAGAATCAATCTCACCTCGCATCAAAACCACAGCGATAGTTTGTCAAATAGACTCCGTTTTAACCTTCTCAAGGACCGGGCGTAGCCATACTCGGTTCAACTAAAGTTGAGAAACCGACACCGCCACCACCACAGTGTGCAAAGCACGGCGGTAGAACCAGATCTCGCGTGGCGTATACATAATGTCGGTCCGGGCCGCTTCATCCAACAATACCGCTGAACCAAAGTATGACATGCTGGTAGGCAGTATGACTTGTATCGTCCACAACTCACTTGTGTTCTACTCGTGCAAAACATCAAACCATAAAACCTGGCTCTGATACCATTGTTGAGGAACGTAGTAATTTCAAAAAAATTCCTACGCACACGCAAGATCATGGTGATGCATAGCAACGAGAGGGGAGAGTGTTGTCTACGTACCCTCGTAGACCGAAGCGGAAGCGTTACCACAGCGTAGAGGAAGTAGTCGTACGTCCTCCTCCCGATCCAACCGATCCCAAGACCGTTACTCGGTGCCTCCGAGTTCTTAACACACGTACAGCTCGATGGCGTCCCGGGTTCCGATCCAGCAAAATCTCCGGGGATGAGTTCCACGACCGACGGCGTGGTGGCGATCTTGATGTACTACCAACGCAGGCTTCGCCTAAGCACCGCGACAATATGACCGAGGTGGAATATGGTGGAGGGGGCACCGCTTGCACGGCCGAGGAATGATCTCAAGGATCAACTTGTGTGTCCATGGGGTGCCCCCTGCCCCCATATATAAAGGAGCAAGGGAGGGAGGAGGCCGGCCCTAGGTTTGGCGCGCCAAGGGGAGTCCTACTCCCACCGGGAGTAGGATTCCCCTTTTCCTAGTCCAACTAGGAATCCTTCCATGTAGGGGGAGTAGGAGAGAAGGAAAGGGAAGAGAGAAGGAGAAGGAAGGAAGGGGGCGCCCCTCCCTAGTCAATTCGGACTAGAGCAAGGGAGGCGCGGCCACCTTTTGAGCCTTTTCTCTCCTTTCCCGTATGGCCCAATGAGGCCCAATACGAATTCCGTAACTCTCCCACTCGAAAAATACCGAATCACTCGGAACCTTTCCGAACTCCGAATATAGTCGTCCAATATATCGATCTTTACGTCTCGACCATTTCGAGACTCCTCGTCATGTCCCTGATCTCATCCGGGACTCCGAACTCCTTCGGTACATCAAAACTCATAATAACTGTCATCGTAACCTTAAGCGTGCGGACCCTACGGTTCGAGAACAATGTAGACATGACCGAGACACGTCTCCGTCAATAACCAATAGCGGACCTGGATGCCCATATTGGCTCCTACATATTCTACGAAGATCTTTATCGGTCGACCGCATAACAACATCGTTGTTCCTTTGTCATCGGTATGTTACTTGCCCGAGATTCGATCGTCGGTATCCAATACCTAGTTCAATCTCGTTACGCAAGTCTCTTTACTCGTTCCGTAATACATCATCCCGCAACTAACTCATTGGTTGCAATGCTTGCAAGGCTTATATGATGTGCATTACCGAGAAGGCCCTAAGATACCTCTCCGACATTCGGAGTGACAAATCCTAATCTTGAAATCGCCAACCCAACAAATACTTTCGGAGACACCTGAGAGCACCTTTATAATCACCCGATTCGTTGTGGCGTTTGGTAGCACACAAAGTGTTCCTACGATAAACGGAGTTGCATAATCTCATAGTCAAAGGAACATGTATAAGTCATGGATAAAAGCAATAGCAACATACTAAGCGATCGGTGCTAAGCTAATGGAATGGGTCATGTCAATCGATCATTCAACTAATGATGTGACCTTGTTAGTAAAATGACAACTCCTTTGTCCATGGTTAGGAAACTTAACCATCTTTGATTAACAAGCTAGTCAAGTAGAGGCATACTAGTGACACTCTGTTTGTCTATATATCCACACATGTATTATGTTTCCGGTTAATACAATTCTAGCATGAATAATAAACATTTATCATGATATGAAAGGAAATAAATAATAACTTTGTTATTGTCTCTAGGGCATATTTCCTTCAGGTGGAAGGGTAACAGTTAGGGTAGACGGGTTCCACTAGAACCAAGCCAGGTTAGGGAGGTAGATGGAGTGGGTGAGGGTATAGTAAATATTTTTGGACGAGAAGAATACTTAATCATTGGAACTAGGGCGGGATATGAGGGCGGCAAGAGAGGAAAAAGATGAATGTGTTGGTGATAGATAGAAAAGGTAGGGTGGACTTGGATGCTTCAGATGTTGATCCAGCGATAAATAAACAAATCATTGTACACCGGTTTAACTGTCAATTGTTAAGATAGTTGCTATAACAAAGAGAAGTATACAACTTATTATGCATCTTGTATGTTTCACACATTTGCCATTTTGAATCTGTCTAATAGGTTCCTTCTATCTTTCGATCACAGGCACATCAAGGAATCTAAGTACTAAGAAGCCCTGAGTGGGCCCATCTAGGCGACTCGGGGGGCAAACCCTAGCTCAAGGTAGGAGAAAGGGAATGAATCATTGTTTGTACTCTACTATTGTGTATATTGGGATGTGCTTGTTATCTATTGATGGGAGAATATCAGGTGCTACCGGTAGCACCTGAGATGAGGTGCTCCAATGCGACCTCAGCCGTTTGATGACGATCCAACGGCCAACATCACGTGAATGTGGATCTAGTCGTTATTTTGGGAATGTTCAAGGAGTTTTTCGCAAAACTCGCATTGACCAAATGTTGCCCATTCGATTCACGATCCAACGGCCAAGGTCGCATGGGAGCACCTCATCTTAGGTGCTCCCGGTGCACCTGATATTCTCCCATCTATTGATACTTGAACTGCGCATAGAAGAATTCAGCTCGGATTAAGGTACCAACTAAAACTTCCCATTCGATGGGCGAGATGATCGGTGAAGTGAGTCCAAGACGAACAAAGTGGCGAAGGGGCCATATTATACATACCGATGATTAGGAAGTAGTTCAAGATATCACGTGAAAAAATAGTGAACTAATGAACTGTGTGATGGCAGCCCCCCCACACACACACCCCTCCACCTCGGCATGCAGCCGCAGGCATGAAGTCTTGCAGTTGGATGAAGGCGTGAAGCAACTCCTCATTGTGGACGCCGCTGAATAGAGGTGGTTGTCTCTTTATAAAAAATATTCCAGTGATCTATCTTTCTGACTTCAACATTAAGGTGAAGTAATAAAATAATTCTAGTAAAGGCATACTGCGATTTATAACAAAAGAAATATTTTTTGGGTAAAAGCACAATGTACCTTGACAATATTTGCACCAACTACAATATTATTTGTTGTAAATGCCCCAGAGTGACTAATTGGAGCCAAACTAATGTGGTAGAAAAATGCTTTGATTTTTATGTTATTTTTGTGAGTGGTCTAGTATAGCGGAAAGGAATAAGAAATATTCCAGAACACGTCGTTTTTTTAGCATCAGTACAGACACAAGCGCTCATGTACACGCGCATACACTCACCCCTATGAACACACACCCTACCCCTATGAGCACCTCTGAAAGACTGAGCCGGCATATCATCTTGAGATTTACGAAGTCACCGTAGGCGCCTCGTCGTCGACGGGAACGTCTCCTCACACTGAAAGCGCGTCGCCGGAAATCCTGAAATAAATCCAGTAATAATGCGAGCATCAGGATTTGAACCCTGGTGAGTTGAGGATACCACTGTCCACCTAACCATCTCAACCACAGGTTGGTTCGCAAAACACGTCGTGTTAGCAGGCCATTCGTTCTGTTGGCTTGAGGAACGTCTTGAAATGCAAAAGAAAAAAATACAGATGATATTACCAGCAGGTACAACGATCTCGAAGTTCGGCTCGGTAGGTTTCAAAATGTGGGTTTGAAAACACGGCGAGTAAAACAAAAGATAAGAGAAGGGCCTGAAGTACTAGTAGGTCGAAGGCATCTAGCAGCACAAAACAAACGTTAGGGTGAAAAGCGCCTGCGGTTTTGACTCGGCAGCCGCGGCGCTGGCCGTGTCCTTTTGCGGCGCACGAAAAATGCCATCCGTGTCGCTACCTGCTGCCCCACCCCCACACCACACGTCGGCCCCACGAAAGCAGCGTCGAGAACTCTATCAAAAGGCGAGCGAGCGAGCGAACTCATCTCAAAAAAGAAGGCCAGAGAACTCATCAGGATTACGACAACTCGTTACTCGTAGAGGCACCCCACCATCTTATGAATCATCGGATTTCGCTAGTGGGATCTCCGGTACGTACTATACTAGCATTACCACGGCACTAATTGCGGCTGATCACTTGTAGCACAAGCGAGGGAGGTCCAGGCCATTTGATTTAAGATTTTTACTTAGTTGGATCACATGAATGAGCTTGTGAGAATCATGTGTGGATGGCTCAAACCGTAGGAGTGAAGGTTTCTAACGCGAGCTTGGAAGTCATGGGAAAACAACCTGTATTTGCATAAACATGTTTTCATTTCCCTGAAAAAAATACATGTTTTCTTTTATTATTTTACAAATAAAATACATGTGCAGGGCCTAAAGTTTTAGTTTTGCATACATTTTAATAATATTTTTAAAAATTCAACAAGCCATAACATCACAAAGGTTCTACTTTTTGAGAAAACCGAAATGGCTAAAAAATATTTGAGAAAACTGAAATCACAACAGATTTAGTTTAAGGATGCTAGCAAGTCTGTCATACTACCAATTATTTGAAATGTATTTGATCCTCTCTGGACCCACAAAAAACTTTGCGTCATTACTATGTATTCCCTCCGATCCAAAATACTTATCACTCAAATCAATGTATCTAGCACCGAAATATGTCTAGATACATCCATTTGAGCGACATGCAATATGGATCTGAGGGAGTAGTTTTTATATAGAACCTCCAATCCTAGGACTGAGATTACAAAAAATTATATTGATGCCTTCCTAGACTTCATTCCATCAGTTTTTAACAGCATATTAGACGTCATTATCATTTTCCTCTGTGTATTCCAGAAAAGGTAGAGTTTAAAGTTTCTACACTTTGTGTTTTTTGCGTGATACAATAGGCGGAGTTCTCATTTTTTTTTCTTCGGGGTAATAGGTGGAGCTCAACCTTGCATTTTTGTATCATGAGTATTCGGTGATTCATTAAGAGTTGCAAAAAAGTCTAGAATAGTTTGCATGGTTTGCATAAACCACAGAATGAATTCATTAAAATCTAAACATATGTCGCAATCTCTCTTTTGTCAATGTTGCAAATCAGATAGTCCACATATTTTCTTGCAAAAGAAAGTAATCCTTTTATTTTCTCTTGGAAACGAAAGTATCCAAACTGCTGCATTAGTCGCCCTCTTGTGCCTATGTGCATTCCTATTTGTTGCGGAGGTCGGAATAATAGGGTTTCATTTCCTAAAAAGTATATCCATCACCCTCTGTTTTTTTATAGTATACGGTGAACCCCATATGTTAAATGATTGCCAATATAAACCCCTAGCTTGTCGAACCTATATCTATCTATCTGCTCCCTAATTTTTAAGCCCTCACAATCAATCGAAGTCCTCAATTTGGAATTGCGTCATCCAATTTTTATCAGGTCAACGATTCCTCAAGAAGCTCTCTTATTCAATTATTATAATCCGTTATGCTCCTTGATTTGGGAGCTTTTCCATTTGATTGAGGTATTTAATTTTGAATTTGGTTCGCAATTTTGACTAGGTCAACGATTTTTTAAATCAATTGGCAGCAACCAGTCAACAGAAACATATCAATTCTGCGCTCTCTCCCACCACCTAGAAAAAATAATTGCCAACTTGTGATATAGTAAAACCAATAAAGTACATGCAGCCACCGACCCAAAAAAAATTCACACAGAAGTATGAGTTGATTAGCAGATGCTACCTCTGCCCTGGTTTATTGGTCCCCATTGTATGTTGTGCAAATTTTGACCATAAATTTAACTAACAAAATATTCATGCATGTCACAAAAAATATATCATTAAAAATTATGTTCAAATATGAATCCAACGGTATAATTTTTATTGGTATGCACTAACATTTTGTCAGTTAAATCTTTTTTCAAAATTTAGCACAAACTACAAAGGGGACCAATAAACCAGGACGAAGGTAGTAACATATAATTACACCGCGAAAGAACCACAAAATACTGCATTATAAATAAATAAAAACATTACATCATCTTCCCACCCGCCAAACCAAATACTCCATCGGTTCCAAAATATAATGTGTATTTGTTTTTTGAAAAGTCAAATGTCTTTAACTTTGACCAACTTCAGTGCCAAAAATATCGACATCCACAATACTAAATAAAAAGGTATGAAATTTCATTTCGTGACGAGTCTAATGATATCGATTTGATATTATGAATATTGATATATTTCTTTATAAAATTTTGTCAAACTTAAAATGGTTCGACTTCTCAAAAAAACAATACACCTTTATTTTAAAACGGATGAAGTAAAAAAATATGAAAATCCAACAATATCAACAGCGCAACAAAGCGCGCACAACTCTGCTAGTTCTCTGATGAGAGCTCCGTGGGACTGATCACTTGTTCCTGAAGCAAAAGAAAGGTTCGATGAGTTTAACACGGTGGCAGGGTATTGGCTGCAAGCAACCAGGCAGGAATTACATAATGGCTGACACGTACGCGATCAGCATTACTACACCTGGCTAGCCCATCTTTCAATGACGCTCGGAACCTCAGAAAAGTCAGAAGGTTCTCAAATTGCACTCATGGCTCGGCGCAAATTCCCCAACTAATTCGGTCCTCCTTCCATCCAACCACCCAGGGTTAGAGCACCGGTCCAGTATGTGTAGCCCGTACTACGCAGCAAATTAAGCGCTTATAACGACCGGCGATGATACTGTTGGCCGCACAGCTGCACCGGCATTGTCGTCTTCTTTCTCTTGCTCAGACAGAGCGAAAATGGACGAAACTGACACGAAACTTCAATATAAAATGGCCTAATCTTAAAGTATTTCTAAAACCAGCCCTTTGCCGAAAAAGGGTTTCCCCCCGCTTTATATAAAAAGCAACCAACCGAACCATATACGTGGATAGGTCTTTGAAGCGAAGCAATAGCGATCCGCCGAAAAAAACGAGCAGAAAAAGCAAAAGAAACAAATGCCGAAAACGGCGGATCAACAAAACGAAGAAGCCTCGCGATCGCAGCGTCCACCAGGATCTTCCACTAGACCCAGCCCTTTTGCATGACGTTCGGGGCTAGGGTGCAATGCTATCTGGCATGACACCCTATCCCAGAGCGCCATGCTACACGTCGCTACCATGGCGTCCTAGCCCGGGGCGTCATGCTATCTAGCATGGTGCCCCAACCAGCGCTTCATGCGAAAAGGGGTCAGTTTACGAAATATTTTCAGACTGGGTCATTTTATGTTGAAGTTTCAGAAAATGGCCAGTTCCATTGATTTTCACTCGGACAGAGAGGTGTGTTGACCAGTGTCATTTATCAGTCACATCACGTAGACCCGCCGTAGTATTTTGGACGAGTAGACCGTGCGAGGGGAATCACATCAAATCAATGTCAAATCCCCTCGCATAAGAACGAAATCTGCGCAGCGTACGCGAGAGAGGAACCGGCGAATCTCACACTTGCTCCATAGTACGAGATCTTCTGCACGTCAAAGGGAAGGGTCAGCTCTTGCTTGTCCTACCCAACGTAAAGAATGTCCCATACATACCAGCAGGCTAGGAGCAGCAATGAGCCAGTGTACGAGAAGCCAAGATTCGAAATCCCAGGGGCAGAGGCTTCGACCAAAGTAGTTTGTCACCTCGCGCCTGTCGCTCCGGCGCAGCGACCCAGAGGGGCGGGGGTGCGTCGCGGAGCGGTCGGTCAGCGCCGGTCGATCGCGGTTTCTGGGCTTCTACGAGTCGCTCGGAATCCGACTCGTCGGTTTCCGTGGCGCCGGGGCAGATTAGTCGCGACGGCGTCGGGGAAGAGGCAGAATCTGTTGTGGACGTTCCGTTTGGTTCTTTTGGTTCTCGTGTTCACCGCTGTCGTGCATGCACGCCCATGGGTACCGCGCCCGCGTGTGGGGGTGAGTGATGCCCGTGATACAGATGAGACAGTATGTTTACTTTGACGTGGGAAAACCTCAGGATAGATAGCACGAAACACTGGTTTCATAGGGGGTTAGAGTCTCTACAGCCGAACATAGCAAATATGACTCCTTCAAAACAACTCCAACGCGTCGACCCAAACGGACACGCGTTTTGTCCGCTTTTTGTCCGTTTGAATCAGCCAGACGGACGTGTGTGTCCGGTTTTTCATTTGGATGGGCAGGTGCGCCTAATAGGAGGCCGACCCATTTTATGCCAACGTGGTCGAAACTGACTAATTAAGCATAATTATACATAAACGGTCAGTCAAACGCCAACCAAAGTCCACTTACACATAACAAGAAAATTTAAAAAAAAACTCTAATAAACACCGGCACGCTGCCCTAGTAGGCCGCCTTGCCCTTGACCTTGCTCTTTCCGTTGTCGTCGTGGCCGCCGGTGAGGTCAACGAAGACGGGGGGAGGCCCAACCCACCCGAACGCGGATTGGTAGCCTGCCGGTGAGGTCAATGAAGACGGGGGGAGGCCCAACCCACCCGAACGCGGCTTGATAGGCTGCCAGTGAGGTCAATGAAGACGGGGGAGGCCCAACCCACCCGGACACGGCTTGATAGCCCGCCGGTGAGGTCAATGAAGACGGGGGGAGGCCCAACCCACCCGAACGCGGCTTGATAGCCCGCCGGTGAGGTCAATGAAGACGGGGGGAGGCCCAACCCACCCGAACGCGGCTTGATAGGCTGCCAGTGAGGTCAATGAAGACGGGGGGAGGCCCAACCCACCCGGACACGGCTTGATAGCCCGCCGGTGAGGTCAATGAAGACGGGGGGAGGCCCAACCCACCCGAACGCGGCTTGATAGCCCGCCGGTGAGGTCAATGAAGACGGGGGGGAGGCCCAACCCACCCGAACGCGGCTTGACAGGCTGCCGGTGAGGTCAATGAAAACGGGGGGAGGCCCAACCCACCCAAATGCGGCTTGATAGGCCGCCATGGCAGCCTCCTCTGGCGTCTGCTGCGACGGCAGCATAGCGGCGAGGCGGGCGCGCTCCTCCTCCTCTCAAGCCGCAGAGCCTCCTCATCGTGGCGCAGCATCTGCTCATATCACATCTGCCGCTCGCCGTCGGCCCCCTCCTCGGCGAGCCAATGCGCCTTCCAGCGCTCAAGGTGGGCCGCCTCTTCTTCCGGCGTGGAGGCGAAGTAGTAGGGAGGCACACTCACTCACTTGCGGAGCTGGTCGGTCCACGAATAGGACTCCTCCGGTCAAGTGGGAGGCGACGGTGACCACTTGCGCGTGGGCGTTGGCTCGCACTTCGACTCCAGCTTGGCCTTGGGCTCGATGAGGGGCGGTGCCCACGACGGTGGCGGCACGAACAAGGGCGCCTAGACGGAGTCCCCCAATGCGGACAAAGCTAGGACTTCCTCCAGCCCATGCCAATGGGCGTCCTGCTCGAGCCGGCTCGCCTCCAGCGCGTGCTGCAGGGCCTCCTTGAGGGCGGATTGGTAGTCCGCCTCCGCCTCCTCTTCCTCCGGCTTTACCCGCAGGGGCGGCGGTGGAAGGTCGTGGTTGATGTGGATGCCGAGGCGGCGCTCCTCCTCGTGCTCTAGCGCAAATCAGCGCTCTCAGTTGGGGGAGTCTGGCGTGTAGTCACGCATGGCACGCTGCTCCGGCGTGAGGAGCTCACGCCACCGGCCAACCTCCTCGGCCTGCGCTCGCACGGACCGTGACGCCGCGGGGATGGGGATCCGCTGCGGGTCTAGATGCCAGCCGTGCGGCAAGTTCACATCTGGATAGGGCACGAGCTGGCGATACTGCCGGTGCCACCGCGCTTGGTGGACTGGGATGTACAGTCGCTCTCGTTCCCGCGATGGCGTGTCGCGTCTAGCCGGCGGCGACGTAGCAGGGTGCCCATGGGAAGGGCACTGAACCTCCCCTTCTTCCCTCCCTTCCCGTTGAAGAATCATGACTGGCTGGATGCTTGCTAGCTGGCTAGGGTTTGCTGCTCGTTGGCTAGGGTTTCCTGGTCACCGGCGAGGGAGCAAAGGTGGCCAGATGTGGATGAGGGTTGTGGATGAGGTCGGCCCCGTCGCACAAGTCCATTAAAAAGGACGGGCACGCGGCCCTTCTACACACTGCCAGGCGGGCTCGATGTCGGTGGTTATTATAAATATGACCGCAGGCGGTAGTTGGGCGGTCGACATGCAGGGCACGGCGGACACCGAGGGGACGCGCCGACGCATTTCAGGTGCAATTTTGGGCCGGAAATGGATCTGCGCGAACGCGAAGCGGATGGTTTTTGGGAATGGTTCAGTGAGTTGGGACAGTGGTTTTGTCCGCGGCGACCCAAATGGGCGTCGACGGATGAAATGGGTCGCCCAGTTGGAGTTTCTCTAAACGGTAAATGCCCACGGACGCGCCCGGTCAGTGATCGTGCGTTTCTGTTTTGAGCCCTACTTATCCGTTTGCGCAAGCACACTCCTCATTTTCTTCTCATATGTCCGGTCACATGCACGTGATTGATGGAGATGAAAAGAGAGAAATAAAAGAACTCGCGTCCTACATGGCGGAATGCCCAGGCGCGTCCGGGCGCGTCCGTGAGCCCTCATATCCTCCCCATATTTGAGATGGATATGAGGGTTCGCGGACACGAGAACGACGATGGGCGGCGGCGGCGGCGACGACGACGACGACGACGACGACGACGACGACGACAACAACAACAACAACAACAACAACAACAACAACAGCAGCAGCAGCAGCAGCAACAATAACAACAACAACAACAACAACAACAACAACAACAACAACACACGGTATTTGTCCATGAACATATCCGGATGCATCCGTGAATGATGATACAAGAGCCAACTATCTAACCCTATCCATCGGACGTTTCGGTACATTTCAAACGAAATTAAACAAACTAAACAAATTTTAGCAAAGTGGACGATTTTTTTATTTAAACCTAACAAATTTTATTACATTTTTTACATATGTAATTAACAAAAGCAAACATGATTTTTTTTTTATTCTAGTCTAAATCTTCGCCGACAGTGGCGGCGTCCATGATCCACGTCATGTCTTTCCCATGTCCGACAAGCTCAACGCCCGTGAACTCCATGAAGTGACGTTGCGGCTTGCCGGTGAAGGGAAGAGTAAAACTCGGGACACGGCGCACATGGCACACCTCACATCCTACTCTTCCTCGCCAGTGTCCAACGTGTAGACGGCGTGGCTGAAGACATCCGCGGTCGCCCGTGCCTCCTCTGCGTCTGCCTCCACATTGATCTCACAAACAAAGCGTCAATCTTCGTCCGCTCAACGAGCAGCCGCCACCGCTTGCGGCGGATGTCGCGACCACTGTGTATTTGACTGGTAAGGGCATCTCCAACGGTGACTCGCAAATTTTCTCCCGTGTCCGTCCGCGAAGAGGGGGGACAGTCCGCGGACACTGATGCGGGAGGCCGCCATCCAACCGTAGCCGCATAAATTTTGACAACAGTTCAAACAACTGCGCGAAATTCGTTCAAACACTTTCGGATTTCATATAAACATGACGTGTGGTAGAGGACGGACAGGCGGCCGTCGTGTCGTCTGAGCGCGCAGTAGTCGCCTGCATCAGGAAGCGGCGCGGGCAGCACTCTCTGGGTTGGGGTGTCGCTTCAATGCCGGCGCCAATGAGCGGTCGCGTTCGCTGTGACCGGACATGAATGCGGCACTGACACTCTGGAGAGGCGCTAACCATTTCGGCGGGAAGCACACACGGGAGGGAGGAGGGGGTTTTTATGGGCTAGTGTGGTCAGAAGCGGGCTTAGAAGCGGTACGGGCTCTCGCAAAGTCCCCTACGTTTGTTTTCGGTTTACGAAAGAAAGTACACCTGGACCGCACAGTAGACCGATACATGATCATGTTGGATGGTTGGCGTGCTCCGGATGATGCGGGAGGTTTGAGAATCGGCGTTGGTGATGGCCTAAATGAGCACGACGCGCATAGTCCGCTTCCCCAATTGTCTTGTTTTGCCATCTAAGGCCTGAACGAGGGGTGGTTGAAAGTTGACACAGCTAGTGCTACTCTTGGAGTTGGAGACGTGTTCTGACAATTCAAGGAGTGCATGGGCCCAATTATTAGAATAAAAGGCAAAAAAAGAAAAGACACTCTTCACTTGGAAGACAGAGACAAAGATTGTGTTTATAGGTTTAGCACCTAGTGCTTTTCATTGTTTAGCTAGGCTAGGAGTAGTCGATGAGAAGCATGTAACCATCATGCCATGTCTTTTTGTGGCCAGTGCCAGCCTCCATTTTGTTTGATATAGGGGCAGCAGATACGTACATTGCTGCCATGCCCTACAAGTTAGTTATGCACAAGGACAACACCAACCAATAAAACTGAGGGCACACGGTATGAAATGAAGTATGCAAGATTGAAGTTTACTACTCTACTCCCAAAAAGCAGCATTGGGTTTTACGACCATCGCGGCCAGTGGGTAAAAATCCCGCGCGCCATCTCGATCACTCTCTGTGCACCCTCCGCCCTCGTACCGAACTCACGAAGGGCCTCCCGGCTTCCTGGGTGTAAATCCTCATCGCCCATAACATCTTTAGCGCGCCCGGGTAAAGCGTCGAGGTTGTCTGAACTTGATCGGCGTTCGCGCAGCCGCGTTCTCCATCAACCTCTCAGAGCTTTGTCGGCTGACTTCGCCGACAAGCTGCGCTATGGCGAAGCGGCGAGGGCCTCAAGGGTTCGCGAACCGTCTGCGTCTCACCCGCCCACGGGCAGCGGCGAGGCGGAGAACGCCGTCGATAAGGTGGACACCGGCGAGGCACTCGCGGCGCCACCAGATCGAGGGCAGGGGCGGATGACGGCGCCTCGGTCTCCATGGATCCACGTCCATCTCGGCGCCACAACGACCAGCACCATACCACGGGGTGGTATCCGTCTGTTGGGCGAGAACGTCCGGAGCTCGCGGGATGTTCCGGACCCCCATACGGACCACCGAGAAGCGGCGCCGAGGCAGGACCCTACTAACACCGTTAGGAGTCGGCGTCCGCTCCCGCGCGCTCGCTCCGCTTCCCCACCCCTGCGGAGCGCTCACAAGCGCAAATGCTCCTCGACTTCCCTCGGCCGCGGACAAGGCCGAGGCTGGAGGCTACCATCGAGCCTGATGCAGCCGCCCAGCAACGACCGTCCCACGGCAGCCAATAGCTTCACGGCGCGGCAAGTCGAAGCGAAGGCGGCGGCATTTTAAGACGCCGGTGCAACCACGTGCACTCCCCTTGTGAGCGAAGCGCCGCCCAGCGGAACAACGCCCGGCAGCGGCTCCGCGGCATCGTCGGACCAGGGCTCGTCGGGATCAACGCCAGGTCCTCGATGATCGGCGGCGCTGTTCGATCGGCGCGCGCCCGGGGAACTTCGGCGACAATCAGACCCGGTAGGGAGCGCATCGTAGCGTGCCAGTGAGCAGCGACTTGCCGTCTGCGAGCGGCTGCCGGCGTTCACCGCGAAGCTGCGGCGCGTCGATGTGGCATGAAATTTCAAGCCCGGCGTGCGGAGAATGCGGCGGCAAGGCGCACCCTCGAATTCCTCGGTATCTCACACCATCGCGGTGCGGTATCGAAGCGCGGCGAGAAGATTGGCGAACTACTTCCGCTCGTGCTTAGGCGAATGTTGATTCTTGGCTTATGCGGAAAGCTCCATTTCTTCTTAGCGGACCTTTGCCATCGGTTTGTTGGCGCCTTCATGGCGTGCCACAAACTGACGGGAAGCGATCTCCACATTTTGGCCCGAAGGAAGGAGAATCCCTGCGCAAGCATCAGCGCTTCAGCGTGTGCGACCACAACACAGCGTCCACCCTGCGCGGTTATCGGCGCGTTCCACGAAGCGATGCATAACCGCGCATCGCGTGAAGAGATGGCAATGACCAAGATCCGGGATGTCGGCAGCTTTATGCTCTGGGCGATAAATGTGCCGCAGCGGAGAGGCTCGGGGAGGATCTTGGCCTTGAAGAGCGACTCGACTGACGCCGCCCGGTAACGCCCGGCGGCGGAACTTCGAAGAACAGGAAGAGGTGCTTGCCGTCGAGAAGTCCGGAAGGCTCCATCAGCAGAACACATCTTGGCGGCAAGCAGGCTTACTTACTGTGGCGGCAACGGCAAGGCGACCCCGACAAGCAATCTTGCAAAATCCACCGCACCAAGGGCCTAACCTCTACAAGCGCAAAGCGCGTCGACTATCTCGTCGGCTGACAAAAACTAGTCAAGTAGCGACAAGGAGAGGGGCCCAAGGTGGCGGAGGAAACCGAGCAAGCGGCCGTTCAATGGTCGAGGACCCCGAGGCCAAGCGACAAGGTGATCGACCTTCCAGACGCGACAAGGATGAAGAAGGCGGCGAGGACATGGAGGATGAGGATGGCGGTGAGCGGGGGAGTTCGAGGCCATGGAGGTCACGTGCGTCGGCGGTGGTGCCTCGTTACACCTCCCATGACTAAGCGGTGGGCACGTGGGGAATCAGCGAGCCGCCCATGGTCGTGAGGCTCCTCAAATGGTCAACCGCCCATCATTTTTGATCTTGAGGATCACCCGACCGCACCACCGCGGTGGTGTTTGATGCTGGTCTCACCACCATCCGCAACCTCAAGGCCCAAGATGTTAGTTGTGGCGGGGCAGGCTGAACTTGATCTCCTCTGCTGTGATCAAGAAACTCCAAATTCGGATGGCGAGCTCGAAGGGCCGGTTCTTTCAAGGGAATCAACAGGGCCGAAGCAAGCCCAAGGGAAAGATCACTGCGGTGACCTTTGGCGGGGAGCTCAACCCGGGACCGGCGCGTCACTTCGGCGTCGCCCGATATTCGTTGCCATACTAGCGGAATACTCGGCAAATCTGCTCGCCAAGTTCATGGCAGCTTCCATTATGCTAGCGTGCTCAAGATGCGGGGCGATAAAGCGTCATCACGTCGCAGCGACAAGAAAGATGCGCTTACGCACCGACAAGATCTCTACCGGGGCAGCGGCAGCGGCGACAGAGATACGCATTTAAGCTCGGGAAGGAAGACAAAGACCAAGTCGGCAAGCGCTCGGGGGCCCTCTCGCAAGCTGCACCTCCGGAGTATGCGCTGCCGTCGAGGGCCTTGTCGAGTTCCACCGGCAAGGAAATAAGGGAATGGCTGCTCCGCCGACAACCAGAAGGTGTCGCCAAGGCGGCAGGTGGTACCTTCACCATCGGCGCCAGCAGCGACAAATGGGAAGCGGCGCTCGTTGTTTTCTGCGGGCGAATGTCGATGTGTTTGCATGGCAACCATCGACATCCCGGTGTTCCCGAAGGTAATTGAGCACAAGCTTGCCGTTTGCCCTCATCTTGTGACCCGTCGAAAAAAGTAAGGAAGCAAGCCGTGGGCGCCAGAATTCATCGAAGAAATCAAAGCTAGAGGCAGCGAGGCCTAGTTAGAGGTGTGATCCATCCGGCGTGGTTAGCAAACCCAGTCGTCATCGCAAGGCCAGCGGAAATGGAAGTGTGTATAGACTTCACCGATGTGAATAAAGCATGTCCCAAGGATCCATTCCTTGCGGCATCGACCAGTTGTTGATTCCTTGCGGGATGTGAGCTACTCTGCTTTCTTGATGCATACTCGGGCTATCACAGATCTTTATGGCCAAGAGATGAAGAAGACTGCGTTTATCACTCCATGTGGCACCTATTGCTTCATCGCATGCCATTTGGTGAATGCAGGATCAGCGTTTGCAAGGGTAGTGTATCTTGCTTTTGAGCCCGAGATCCACAAAAATGTAGAGGCTTACATGGATGATATCGTGGTGAAGAGCAAAAGCAAGGACAGCTGATTCAAGATTTGGAAGAGACATTTGAGAACCTGCAAGAATCTGACTAAAGTTGAACCACGAGAAGTCGTCTTTGGGTTCCCTCGGCAAGCTTCTCGGGTTCTTTATATCCTGAAGAGGATTGAAGCCAACCCGACAAGATTAAAGCCATTGAGCGGATCGAAGCCCCCAAAGCGAGTCAAGGATGTCGAAGGCTCGCGGGGTTGTGTGGCTGCCCTCGGTGAGTTCATTTCAAAGTCTGCTGCTGCGCCCTACCTTTCTTCAAAATCTTGAAGAAGGCGGGGCCCATAGTGGACTCGAAGCGGAGGCAGCTGCAAGATTTGAAATGATACTGTCCTCACTCCAATACTTATCGCACCTAAACCACAAGAGAAATTCTTTGCTAGCGGCAACCAACCAAATGGTTAGTCTTTGCGCTAATAGCGGAGAGAGAGTCAGCGAGGAGGCTACGCCACGGCAAGCGAGCCCGGCGACAAGCGAGGCTGCCCGACAAGCTCGGCCCGACAAGGACAACTCCGCGGGAAGCGGGGTGAGGTGCAGAAGATGGTCTCGGCGCCCGGTATATTTTGTAGCTCCCTTCTTGAGGGCTAGATCAAGATACTCGGTGTGCAGCTGCTTTTCGGCCTCCTTATGGCCTCGAAAGCTGCGCCATTACTTCGAGCACCACGAGATAACGATGGTCACTCGCTTCCCGGCGAAGAGGATGTTGCACAATCCGAAGCAAGCGAGGATCGTTGAGTGGAGCCTTTGGGCTGTCGAGCTTTGGACTCAAGTTTGAAAGTACTTCAACCATCTGAGCCGGGCTTTGGCAGAATTCATAGCGAGAATGGACCCCAACACTGATGAAGTCAAGAAACAAGTACACCCGTACAAGAGGCGAAAGTGAATGGGTAATGTACTTTGATGGTGCCTTCTCGCTGCAAGGCGCCCGGTGCGGCGTGGTGCTCGCCAGCGCAGGAGGCACCTCAAGTCGTTATCGAATGCACTTCCCAAGAGAACAGCGACAAACAACAACTGCTGAATATGAAGGTTTGCTCGCCGGCCTCGGGAGTTGCGGCGAACTTGGGATCGGGAAGTTGATCGTCTTGGGGGATTCTCGGTTGGTGGTCAGCAAGTTAACAAGAGCTATCGAGCCCTTTGATGGAAGCTTATGTAGATGAAGTGAGGAAGCTTGAGGCGCTTTGAAGGTTTCACGGATGGAGCATGTCGAGAGCTCAAAATGAAATCGAGATGACCTTTCAAAGTGTGCTTCAATGAAGTTACAATGGAACCGGGGACCTTCTTGCTCAAGTTGACTCAACCCTCGTCACACCATCAATTGGGCGGAACCAAGAAGTTGGTCTCCGGCGACTACTTGCGGCGGATCTCCTGAGCCGCGCCAAAGTCCCAAGATCAGCAGTCGAGGCTGAGGCAGGTCTACTCCTGCAGATCCTCGGATCAATGCAGCAAGCAAGTGTTCCCGACAAGCCTTGCCCGGCAAGCTTGCAGAGGACCTTCGGCTCAGCGAGCCAAGATCCTTGCCGTGGGCTGAGGTCCCCGGCTGCCCTCATGCCATTAGTCCTTACCGTTGAGCCTCGAGCTCGGCATGGCGCAGCAGATCGTCCGCTTCTTGCAAGCGGAGAACTTCAGCGACCTGAAGAAATAGAAAGGGTAACAGACGAGTCAAGTATGTACCGGTTAACGTGGATGAGCTGTCTGAAGAAAACTCAATGGTGTCGGGGTAAAGTGCATCTCGGGGAAGATGGACGAAGCTTCTTGAAGACACATGGAGGCATATCGCGGCCACCACATTGGGCAAAGGCACTTGTGGGAAAGCTTTCGGCAAGGGTTCTTTTAACGAAAGCCCTCAAGATGCTGCGCACTAGTAACCAAGTGTGGCGTGCGAGTTCCATACCAGATTCATCGGCCCGGCTCAAGCTCTCCAAACAATCCCTTTATCCTGGCCGCCCAGGATGCGGGGGCTCGATATCCTCGGCCCTTCCCGTCTTGTCGGGGCTTTGAGTACTTATGCGTAGAAATCGACAAGTTCACAAAGTGGCGAAGTGGAGCGATGAGAAGGTGTGACGGTCGGCGGTCAAGTTCTTGGTCGATTGTGTGCGTTTGGGATCCCTAACGGATTATCACCGACAACGGTACACAATTCCTAACACCTTCATGCGATCGTCCAAGACCTTGGCGCCAAGGTGCTGTTTAAACATTGCTCACCCAGAGAGCAGCGGTCAAGCGAAAGGGCCAATCTGAAGTGTTGCAGCGGACTCAAGACAAGAACTTCGACAAAGCTGCGCCGTCTGGAAAAGTGGATAGAAGGCTGCGGCGCTCTTTGGTCAATCGAGCGACACCGTCGAGCCACGGGCGGACACCCTTTGCTCTAGTCTATGGAAGCGAAGCAGTTCTCCCCGGAACTTCGTATCACGGATCTCCTCGAGTGCTCGCTTATGATGAGCTTGAGCAAGAGCAAGCTGCGACAAGATGGCGCATTGCTCCTCGAGGAGGGCGTCTCGAACTCTGTACGAGCTGCTCGATACCGGCAAGCCTTTACCATAAGCCGCAAGGTCAAAGCGAGTCTCGAGGCGACCTTGTTCTTGGCGTGTTCAGTCGCCAAGAATTCCAACAAGTTGGCCGAAGTGGGAAGGCCCTTATCGGGTGAGACAAGTCCGCGAGGCGGCTGTCGCCTCGAGACGAAGAAGGCTTACGATGAGCAACTCTGGAACATAGAGCATCTTCATAAAGTTCTACCCATAAAAGCGCGGTTGCGTGATCCGCCCGGCAACCACCTTTTGTACAAAGCTTTGCCGTCGTTGCATGTAACCCTTTGTACAAAGCGGTATGAGACCCGTCTGACAATAAAGTTTCCGTGTCTTCGCTATTTGCTTTTCTCATGCTCTTCTTTGCTATTTGCATGAGTTATTTGGCATCTTTTAAATGCGACCGCATATCCAGGCAAGCAATAGCACGCCGAGGAATATATCTTTTTCTTCTTCTTTCCTGGTCTCTTAAGCAAAAAGCGTTCCTCGTGCACAAGTTTGCGGGGAAGAAATGGAGGATGAACCAAGTGCTGTTTCAAGAAAGAAAGCTTGCGGATCACAGCCAAAATTTTAAATTTTAAGTTGCCTTCCTTGAACAACCACACTTAGTATGGAAAACTTGTGCTCGGAGGAACCTACCGGTGGGTAGCAGCGCCTTTATCTTGTTTTCGAGCATGCTCGGCGATTTAAGTGAGCTGCGACAAAGTGTTCTTGCCCTTGTTTACCGTTTTGAGTCCGCTCGGCAAGCTAGGTGCGTTGCGACAAGCCACGGCAAGGTTGCTTGCCGGTAAGACCTCAACTGACGGGCTGCCGAGAGTTCGACACTTTCGGCGCCCAGCAAGGCTCCTTACCGGCAAAACTCCTAGAAGCATAAAGTTGAAACATCGGAGTTGAGAATCAAAACAAGGAGATAACACGCATCTGGCGATCAAAATAAAGGTAATATCTTACAAGGAATAACTTGTCGTGATGACTAATGAGTTCATAGCAACACATTGCAGCAACAAAAGAGAGATAAAGATAAAGGAGGCCTAGTCTCTGTGAGTGCCCCCTCCATCTGAGGATTTTGTTCACCTTGGCGATGATGTGGCGACCTGCTCCTTTAGCCCTCCATGTTTCGCGTCGGCCGACAAACTGCGAAGTTAGCAAGGTTTATGCGGGGTTACGGTATCACGATCTTCGTCGACCGCGCTCCATGGTTCCGCGCACATCCGGCGAGTCTCCTCGGCAAGTTGCTTGAGGATCTTCTCCACAATTTGCAAGGGCGGCAATCTGAAGAGAGCTTGGCGGTGGCGAGGTTGGATCGGGGAATAGATGAGATGCTCGGCTTGGCGCTCACAACTGTCGATGGCGAAGACACAAATCCTCGGTCCATATCTCGGCGATCGGCGAAATCCTCGGCTGCTTTGTTGGCGCCCGGCCACTAAGGATTCGCTCCTCGCGGAGCTCCTCCTTCACTTAGTTTCCGGTCCGGGCAGCGTCGGCGAGTCCTTGGCCAGAAATTTTACGCTCAAAGATCCTCGGCGGAGTCCTTGGCGACCTTGGCTCGTCGCCCTTCTCGAGAAAAGGCGCTGGAGCTACGAGTTGGTGTGGGCGTGCTTCTCGCGCTCCGTGATGGCCTTGCGATCTTCTCGAGTCCACCTTCACAGCTCCTCGATTCTGCGACCTTGGCGGCAAGATCTTCCTTAGCGTCTCCAGACGCGCCCGTGCGTCTTCGCCTCCCAATTCCCAGCCGAGGCTGCTCGGCGGCAAGGTCTTCGTGGGCGTCAGAATCAACCTTCGCTGGTTGAGCTCTCCTTCTCGCGGGACAGCTCCACTCCGGTGAGCCGTTGCACTCTTGACCTCGGCTTTCTCCGGCCACTCTTCATCTTGCCCGGAGCTGCTGCGCGTTTTCCGCCACCTCGCGGAAGCGGCGATTAGCGGCTGAGCTCCTTGCGCCTTCTCTATCTCCTCGGCCTTGGCGGCAAGGCCTCGGGAAGCGAGCTTTGCTGTCAGCGGTAAAGGCAGGCTGGTGGCAGCTTCTCCTCATCAGTCCGCCACTCCCGCCGGGCCTCGGCGACCTTCAAACCCGGGCGGGATCTCCCCATCGAAGGCCTCGCCCTCCAGCGGGAAACGCGGCAGACCGGCACTGGATGAAAGCGCGTTGAGGGGCTTCAAGTAGTGCGGGCCGCTCCTCTCCAGCGGAGGGTGGTGACCGCACCTGCCTCGATGCTCCCGCCGCCTCCGGGCAGCGGTGCATCTCATCCCCTCCCGGCAGCTGCATCTCTGCAGCCGGGAAGTCTCGCTTTATCTGGCGTGGCCTGCCCGGCGTCCCGGCAGCAGGCGTCGCCGCCGCCACCTGCCGTCCTCCTCCTTCTCGATGGCGACTTCCGTCTCCATACCTTTCTCGGGGGAGAGGAGGATCTAGAAAGAAGAAAAAGCAAAAAAAGTTCAAGCAAATATCCAAAAAGCGCCAAGAAGACAAAGTCATGAACTTACCTTGGCGGGCGTCGTCGGCGGCTCTCTCTTGCGAGAGCTATCCCTTGGCCGAAGTGGCCGCCCTCGCCCGAGCTACTCGCTCTTGGTGGGGTACTAGCCCTTGGCGGAGTACCCGCCCTTGGGCAACTCTCCCTTGCCGGGAGTCCAACCTTGGCGAGGATGGAGGAATGCGGCTCCTCAAGGCGACCTCAGGATGCTCCTGCGGCTGGCTCCATCTCTGCACAAATCAAGACAAACCACGTCAAGATATTGGAACGGATGGAATCTCGAGCCAGCGCCCGACAGCGAAGTCAGGGACCAGAACTTCTGGCTGGGGGGCTGCGGCTGGGGGCTGCTCCTCGGGACAGCCTTCCGGGTCAACAAGCTTGGATCCAGCGCATCCCGGTCGCCTCGGCGAGCAAGTCGTCGCGACCTCGACCCGGAGCACCTTGGCTTTCCGCCGCCCGCTCGATCAAAGTCTGAAATCAGCACAAAACAAGATTAGCCTCAACAATAATCAAAGGCGAAATTTAAGAAGATGAAGATTTGGGTACTCCTCTGTTCTTCCTCGTCGTCTTCGCTCAAGGCGGAGAAGTCATACTCCACAGGTGCATCGGCCTTGAGGAAGCGGCCCTCTCGGGCGCTGGCGGACCTCGGGGCTGGGGGCTCACGGGACTCGGCTCCGTGGCGGTAGGACCAGAGAAGCGTGAGCCGCCCTCTCGCTCGAAGACCCCTGTCCTCGGCGCCGACCTGCAGGCGCATTGCGTGGCCTCTTGTAGCAGTCGCCACGGTAGTGTGCAGTCGCCCGGCCAGCTTGACTCCCGAGGCTTGCGGCGCCAGCGAGCTGGTAGGCGCGGGACTGCGTACTCCTTCGCCCATGACCGCTGCGGAAGCGCTTGGAAAGCAGCAGGGCTTCGCCGGGCGGGAGGTTTCGGCGGCGAGGAGGTCGTCGTCGTAAGGTCAGTGGACCCGCCGCATCCTCGGCGACGCGGCATCCTCCTCCTCCTCGCCCGGCTGCTCGCCCAGAGACCAGCGCCCTCTGCTGCGACCCCTTTCCCTCTCGTCTCCGCTCCCTCAGCGCCTCCGCTCCTGTGGCGCCTCGGCTCCCTCCGGCACCACTTGCCTCTTGGACCTCGGCCAATTCAAGATCAGGAGTGCCTCGAAGAAGGGACCCGGCGTCTTGGGAGAAATCGCCAGCGATCTGCGATCTCCGCCGCCTCCACTTGATAGGACTCCTCCGCAGCCTCCGCCTCCTCGGGTGTACGGCGAACTTTCGCAGCTGCGGCTGCAGCGACCCTCTTCAGCCGAAGCTATGTCTGTGACTCTGGTCCGTGGTGTCCGTGTCGGCCCGGGTCGTCCTTGTTCTTCGCTACCTCTTCAAGGGTGTCGAAGAAGTTGAGAGCGTCTATTAGAGGCGGAATCCATGAAACGCTCCACGCCGTGTGAGGCCTAGCGGGCATCATGGCGAGGCGATCAGGCTGTCTTTGTTGAGAGGGCACCACTCCCAGGGAAACTGAACCACTCTGATGGGCGGGTCATATTTGAAGAGTTCGGACCATCCCCTCGGCTCGGCGTCGTGAAGTTGAAGTTCAGCCGGTCGCGCAGCCTCATTATATCCCTGCGCGCCCGTACTCCCGGGCGGCCTTTTCTGTCTTGAAGAGAGCGTCTGGCGGAGGAAATCTGCGCCTACGGCGCAGCGGACAGCCCGCTTCGAAGCGAAGAATCCGGATGAAACGCGTCGAGCTTAATGTCGTCCGAATCCAGCTCGCTCCAATCTACTGCCGCGCAATGGGCGTTGTCTTGGCGGTGAAGGATCGGCTCGTCTTGACGATCCATCTGTCTGCGCCACTCTTCCCACTTGTGGCGGAGCTCCCGGCAATCTGACCCTTCAAGTTCAGACGGAAACCAAGAAATCCCTCCGGAGAGGGGGGCTCTGCTCTAGGAGTGAAGAAATGCTGAGCGAGCTACATTTGGGTGTATCCTATGAGTTTTAGCACATATGTCTGGCCGCCATATAATGAGGCGGCGTTGGGGTGAAATCAAGAAGGTGGAAGCCGTATGTGTTCATAATGTGTAAAGAATTGAGAAAAGGAGGACAAAGACGCGATGGAAGAAGAGCTGCGAAGAAATAGTACCCTTGAGATAGTTGTCCATGGTGGCGCGGATGAGCTACAGTCGAGGTGCGCCGTGGTCCTCTTGGCCCGAGAGCAGGAAATACTTGCCCCGAGTTCTTGCCGCCCAACCGCGGGAAAGCGGCGTTCTCCCTCCGCTGCACAGGGCAAGCTTTTCCTTTGCTCGGATTTCTCCTTCTTGCTCTTCTCCGCCTTCCCCTTTCCTTCTGGTTTTTCGGGGCCATGGCGGGCGGCGGCGAGGGCGAAGAATCGGCAGGCGCCCTAAGCACAAGCAGCGGAGGAGATGCGGAGGCGGGCTGAAAGGATCTCGGAGGAAGAAGAAGCAATGGAAGCGAAGGAGAACGCGCTGCTTCCTCTGTTTTATGGGGAAGTGGGGCGTTCGCTCTCCTCATAAAAAGCGTGGAGCACGTCCCATCCCGTGGCCGCAATCGGCCAGCGTCTTTGTTGCGGGGAGAAGGCAAAAGCGAAGTGGATTCGGCCGCGCCATGGGCCTCGTGTGCCCGTGCCTTTGTCTTAGGCACAGCCTGGCTCGGCTTGCAGTGTGTGGCCCGAGCCGAGGCTCTGTCGGTGTACTAAGTGAAAGTGCCTCGGTACCCCACGTACCGCGGCGATCGCCATCCTATTTGGATCCACCACCTGCTTGCGGAGACCATTCTGCTCCATATCAAGCCATTCACGAACAAAGTGTACAAAGCGGCTGAGACCCGAGAGCTTCTTAGGGAAGGCGTTCGGTCAGGATTACATCACTCATGCAAGCCCAGGCGAGAAGGCCATGGGAGACGAACTACATCACGAAGACACGCCTCGGCTCTGGCGTCGTGAGGCCGGGCGACAAGTTACAAGCCGACAAGCTCCGGGCCACAAGATCAAGACCCGGCAAGGTGCTTCTTGGGAGAAGGCTAGCGTGCCGCGCCTCAGCTCACCCACCGTCGCCTTTAGCCTTCTCGAGCAGCGTGGCGGATGGGCTGTGCGACATGAGGCGGTGGCACTCCAGTGGTGGCTCCATCGCCGTGGCAAGCGGAAACGCAAAGAGCGGGAGCTTTTAGGTCGGCGGCCAGACATTAAATGCTCTTGTCCCCTCTGTCAAAAGTAGGTAGAATCCTTTGTTCAACCTTTGTAGGTGCCTTTGTTCCCTTGTTCCAACTACCACCTCTTTTACATTTTACCCCTTCCTCTCGTTGACACATCATTGACCCCTTGCCCTATAAAGAGGCCCATGCTGCAGCGTAGAAGGGGTTCGAGTTCGGATCGGCAACGCTCTCTGGCGCTTTGAGGGTTCGGCTAGTTGGATTCACTCAACACCACACCACCATCATCTCGCATTCTTGAGCAAGATCAAATACAACACAAAGCGGCAGTAGGGTTTCTGCGACGACCATCGGCCGAAGCTGAGTAAAAATCCCAGCGCGCTCGCCTCGTCTCGCTCTCATGCACCCTCCGCCCTCGTGCGAACTCACGAAGGGGCCTCCCGGCCCCATAGGTGTAAATCCCTCATCGCCCGCGACATTGGTGTAGGGAGATGGATGGCCACAAGGCACAGGCGGCGCCTCTCATCACTGCCGAACTTCGTTAAATGCGATTCACGGCAACTTCGGGAAATGGGTCACCCGTTGAAGCGGGCATTTCCTCTGAGGCGACCGTGAGCATACCCTACAGACATATTTCTCATTAATCGACTTCCTCGTCGAACTCTTCTTTTCAAAAGTTCGCTCAAGCACTTACTATAAATGCAGCGGCAAACGCGCCGATTCTCATTAGGTCGGGCAATTTTGGGCTCGAACATCCTTTAGTTCCTCACCTAGCTGGGTGTTGGCATCTTGGATTATTTTCTCTTGCCTCACCCTTGTAATCACATTCTTGGCCTTTAACGGTATGGCACATTCTTGTGGGATCTAGTCGTATCATCTGCTATATTATCGGACTTATACACGCCGCACTTCACAAACTACTTATATTTGTATATATATTACGGAGGGTCTCTGTGGCTCCCCTATGGCGGCTAGTCTTGACATCAAGCTGGGCCTTGCGCTCTTCAAGCCCTGAGATAGTCGGGTATTCTTTTAGTAAGATCACGCATAACAAATGATCCTTAAATTAGTTTTCCTAACTATTTTAAGTCTCGAGAACTCTTGGCATATATAATGTCAAATCTCCTCACCGTATGTCCCTTACATCTTGCCATTAGCTCTGGCTAGACCATCTTGGCGGCATGGAGTCGCGTCTCGAATTGAAGGCATTCAATGCCTCTTGGGAAAACATCGTCCTGAAAAGCTGTCCGGCGGCGTCATGATTCATGGCACTCTCCACCTCGGAGTTGGTGGCGGACAATCTGTCGGCATCCTCTATTAGAAGGACATCGGCCTTACGCCTCGTGTTCACCTCCGCTTCGGACCGGCGTTGGAGCCTGGCGGCGGAGCTCGTCGGCCATCTCTCGGGAGACGATCCGTGGCTCTTTTCTAAAGGAGCACCAGCGTTAATATACCTTCCGGAATCAATCCGGAATATGGTGACCTCCTTACCGTTCTTGCGGCGTTTCAATCCGGACCACGCTTCTTTTTGCTTTGCATGGCGTGCTCTTTGTTGGCTAGCCGCAGCGGAGCTCGACCTCCGCCTCGGCACCCCTGAAACACCATTGATATCGGTGATCAAAAACAAGCGCGGATGGGTCATTATCAAAATCTTGGGGCCGGTCTCAATTACTGAGGTGGAAGTATTCGGGAATGTCGTACGTAATGGCAACCAGGCATGCTCGATGCTTAGTTGGTAAAATACCCCATCAATCAGCTCCAATATGTCAGGATCCTCTTGGGAGGTCGGATCGAGAACCGTTCGGATCCTCGGGTTGTGGAAGCGGGCTGTTTATATCTTTTACGGCTGGCGCAGTTCTGCGTCAAAATCACAAAATGGGATATCTAGCCATGGGATGCGGATCGGATGTGCAAAAATGTCCGCTTACCCGGCTTGAGGATTGTTCATAGAAAATCCGTTCAATGGGTGGCGGAGAAAATCCTCCTCTTCCCCTTAGCCTGCGTAGCGGACAAGATCTTCGCGGATCGGCGGCGATCTCGGCTCGTCTGACCATGGCGGGTGGCATCGTCCTCCCGTTGAAATCCCACATAGGGTGGCCCCTATCTTTGGGCGGTTGCACCCCATATAATCACGGTGGCCATGACACGATTATGGTCGATCCGGAATGAGCTAGCAACCTTATTAAGCATCGGTAAGGGCGTCCGTTCTCCCTCTGAGGGGCTCCGTGGGCGCCAACGGCGTTTCTTCAAGGAGCATTCTTGAACTCCGGGAGGCTGATCGAACGAGGATCCGATAGCGGTGTCTTCTATATAAACCATTCGAAGGCAGTCTTGGACGCCTTCTTTAGTGTTCGGATAAATATCGGTCCGACGATCGCGCTTCGGCTCCGCCCACTTGATATATTGACCCCTCCTGAGAGCGAAGTGCAATGAGAATAATCTCTTACACAGCGAAATGAGCCTCGGCGCCAAACGAGTTCGCAAAGGGCCACGAAGCCCGATGTGCGAGAATGGAGGTAGGCGTGGGTGGAGTGCGGTAGGCCGTAGAACTCCGAGGCCCCGAGAAGAGGATGTATTGGAAATCCGAGTCCTCTTATCGAGATAAGAGACAAAGCATACCGCTCTCCTTTGGAAGGATCGGGACACTCTCCGCTTGCTTTCCGCCCTTATAGGTGGCGAGTCGGCTTCGAACCGGAACCATGAAGGTTGGAAGAAATCCTTGGTTTGGGCGTCACTAGCTTGCTATGCGGGGTGAGCATCTCTCCCAATCGGTGGGAGGCTGGGGGCAGCGGAAGAGGCAGCGTCGTATCCATGATGGAATGGACTTTTTGTCGAGGCGCTCGATGAAAGCTTCGGAGGAGGGTGTGATTCGGATCTAGATCTCGTCTCTTTTATAGAAGGCTCATTTTAAGCTAGGGAAAAGGTGTAAAAATACCTGGCTTTTCGCATTCATTAAAACCACGTGGAAGATGGACATAACTAGTTGGGCACTTGTCCGATAAAGCATTTATGGCCCCTATGCCCGGTCTCCACGCATGCCCCGGTTCTTACATTACCGAGGGTATTCGACACACCGGACCGCCGGGTCTCGAGGTTGAAGCTTAAAAGGTCCACCACGACAAACAATCTACAATCCGCTAGAAGGCATTTTACATGTCATTTTAAATTACATAGTCCAATTGACTAATTGTATTCTCTTCAATACCATCTAATAGGCTGTCTAGTTTACAAATTCCTGCTGAATACTTTATGCCAACTCTACTTGGCCGCACACTAAGCTCACAGGATCTCCTTCCCATCGGGCCCCACAGTCCGACTCGCCATGTGGTTTGGGTCAGCCTTCGTACCGTGGTCTTCACCATGGCCCAGCCTCCTCGGGCGCTTTGACGGTAGGCCGATATCTTCCATAGCCGTAAGCACCGCCAGTTCCTCAAGCTTCTCTCGCAAGCTTCCAAGGCCTTCGTGTCGGTGTATTAAGGTAGGGGGTACCTCAAGACTTCAACTTGTGCACGGCAACAGAGCCCCGCACTGGATCCACCACCGCTTGCCGGAGACCATTCCTCGCTCCATATCAAGCCATTCACGAACAAAGTGTACAAGACAGAAAGCGAGACCCCTGCAAGAGGAGCTTGCCGGGAAGGCTGCTCTGTGCTCAAGATTACATCACTATGCAAGCCCCAAGCGAGAGGAGCTCGCCGGGAGACCAGAAGACTACATCACGAAGACACGCCGGGGCTTATACGCCCCCGGCGAGGGCCCGGGAGCGATAGTTACAAGCCCGACAAGCTCCTGCCCGGCAAGATCAAGACCCGCAAGGTGCTTGCCGGAGAGCTGCGCACAGGCCCGCACTCCAGCTCACCGCCCACGCCGCGCTTTTAGCCTTTCTCCAGACGCGGGCGGATGGTCAGGCAAAGATGAGGGCGCGTGGCACTCCACGGTGGTGGCTCCATCGCTGCGGCAAACGGAGACGCAAGGGCGGAGCTTTGGGGTCGACGGCGACGGCATTAAATGCTCTTGTCCCTCTCACAAAAGTAGGTAGAATCCACTGCTCAAGCAATCGAGTCGCACTGCTCCCAAGACTGCTCCAACTACCACCTCTTTACATTTTTACCCCTTCCTCCCACGCTGACACTGCCGGCGACCCCTTGCCCTATAAAAGGAGGCCCATGCACAACGAGAAGGGGTTCGAGGTTCGGATCCTTACAACTCTAGCTCGGGTTCTGCTAGTTGGATTCACTCAACACCACACCACCATACGCCGCATTCTGAGCAAGATCAAATACAACACAAAGCAGCAGAGGGTTTTACACGACCATCGCGTCCGGCCGGGTAAAATCCCGCCAAGACGCCTCGATCCGCCTCTCAGGCACCTCCGCCTCGCATCAATCTCACGAAGGGCCTCCCCGCCCCATAGGTGTCGCCCCTCATCGCCGCAACATCTTTGGCGCGCTGTAGGGGGCGCCGAGGTTGTGCAGACCTGATCCGCGTCACAAGAGCCGCTTCTCCATCAACCTCTCCGACTTTTGTCACGACTTCATCGACAATCGCGCTTATGGCCCCAAGACGAGGGCCTCAAGGGTTGCAGACTGCTCATAGCCACCCGCCCACCGAGCTGCCAAGGCGCGGAGGAGACGCTGCCGATAGGGTGGACACCGGCGAGGGCACTCGCGGGCGCCACCAGCATCTGTGGACAGACGATGACCGCGCCGGCCTCCATGGATCCACGCCCATCTCAACAAGACGACTTCACTCCAAAGCAGCACCATACCACGGGAGGTGGTATCCGTCACGAGCAGGACGCACGAGGCTCGCGGATGTTCCGACCCCATACGGACACAGTAAAGCGGCGCCGGGCAGACCCTACCTTCTAACACCGTTAGGAGTCCGAAGGCCCCACCCTCGCACCGCCGCTTCCCGCTTCTTCCACTCGCGAAGCGCCACAAGAGCGCAATGTTTCGACTTCCTCCAAAGAAGCGGACAAGGCCGAGGATCGAGGGCTACCATCTGAGCTCGACGCTTTCGCCAACAACGATCGCCCACGGCAGCTAATGGCTTCACAACCGCGGCAAGTCGAGAGAACGGCGTCGGCGGCGATAAGACCGCCGGTGCAACCACTGCACTTCGCCGCTGAAGCGAAGACGCCGCTTCGACGGAATAACGCCGACGACGGCTCCACGGCATCGCTGACCCGCTGGCTCGCTGATCAACGCCAGTCCTCGATGATCGGCGGCGAAGACGCCGAATTACGATCGAGCGCCGCCGGAGACTCGGGCGACAATCGCATCGTAGAGCTGAGCACTGCTGACGCTGCTGCGTTCGGTGAGCTGTGCGACTTGTCAGACGCGCAGCTGCCCGCGCTCACCCGCGAAAGCGGCGCGCGGCCCAAAGGCTCAAAGATGAAGAATTTCAAGCCCGACGTGCGGAGAAGTACGACGGCAAGACGCACTTCGAATTCCTCAAGATCTACACCATCGCGTGCAGTGGTGTCGGGGCGCGACGAGAAGATTCTCGCGAACTACTTCCGCGCCGTGCTTAGGCCGAATGTTCGTTCTGGCTTATGCACTTGCCGGAAGGCTCCATTTCTTCTGGGCGACCTTTGCCATCAGCTTTGTTGGCGCCTTCACCGGGCGCCACAAACCCCACGGCCGAGAGCGATTCCACATTTTGGCCCGTAGGAAGGAGAATCCTCGCAAGTACATCCAACGCTTCACCGTGTGCAAAGACAACATCTCGACGTCCACCCTGCCATGGTTATCGCCGCTCCACCGTAACGCGTATAACCGCCGCATGCGTGAAGAGATGGCAATGACCAAGATCCGGATGTCAGCGAGCTTTATGCTCGGCCGATAAATGTGCACGCGCTACGAAGAGGGAGGAGGCTCTCGGGAGGATGTCAAGGTAGGAAGCGACCGACGACGCCGCCTGCAAAGAAGCGCCGCGGCGGAACTTTCGAAGAAGAACAAGGAAGAGGTGCTTGCCGCCGAGAAGTCCGCAAGGAAGCTCCCGCCAAGCAAACACATGCGGGCAGCGCCGCAAGGAGCTTGCCCTGGCGGCAAATGACAAGCTGTGGCGGCCCCGCAAGCAATATCAAAAAATCCACCGCACTAAGGGCCACAACCTCTACAATCGCAAGCTGCCGACTATCTCTGCCGAGCAGCAAAAAAAGCTGAGTACGAGAGGCGCGACAAGGAGAGGGCCCAAGGTGGCGGAGGAGAACCGAGCAAGAAGCGCCGCTCAATGGTCGGGAGGACCCCTGCAAGGCCAAGCGGCGATAAGGTGATCGACCTTCCCGAGCCGCGACAAGGATGAAGAAGACGGCGACGAGGACATGGAGGATGAGGATGACAGTGAACAGGAGTTCCGTAAGGCCATGGAGGTCCTGTAAGGCCGACGGTGGTGCTCGTTACACACCTCCCACCGCCAACTAAAGCAAAGGGCACGTGAGGTGAATACAGCAGAGCCGCCCATGGAGTCGCAAGCAGTTCTCAAATGGTCCAAAGACGCCCATCATTTTTGATCTTGAGGATCACCCCGACCGCACCACCGCGGGTCGGGTGTTTGCCGATGCTGGTCTCACCCACCATCCGCAACCTCAAGGTCACCAAGATGTTGGTTGACGGCGGGCCGGGCTGAACTTGATCTCCTCTCGCTGTGATCAAGAAACTCCAAATTCCAGATGGCGAGCTCAAGAGACCGGTTCTTTCCAAGGAATCAACCCGGACGGCAAGCCCAAGGAAAGATCACTCACGGTGACCTTTGGCGGGAGCTCAACTTCAGGACCGAAGGCGTCACTTTCGACGTCGCCGATATTCCGCTGCCATACAACGGAATACTCGCCGCCCCGCTCGCCAAGTTCATGGCAGCTTCCCATTATGCTTACAACGCAGCTCAAGATGCCGGGCCGATAAGCGCCATCACCGTCCACGGCGACAAGAAAGATGCGCTTATCTGCACCGACAAGATCTACCGACGCGCAGCAGCGGCCGCAAGGATACACTTGCCGCTGAAGCTCCCGGGGAAGAAGACAAAGACCAAGTCCGCAAGCGCCCGGCCCACTCCGCAATCGCACCTCTTCGAGTATTGCGCTGCCGCCGAGGACGCCTGCCGAGTTCCACCGCAAGGGTAAAGGGAATGGCTGCTCCGCCAAGAACCAAGAAGGTGTCCGCCAGGAGGACGGCATCCGTGGTACCTTCACCATCGCCGCCACGCTGACAAAGAAATAGGAAAGCGCTGTTGTTGTTTTCATGGGCGAATGTCGATGTGTTTGCATGGCAACCATCCGACATCCCCGTGTTCCTGTGAAGGTAATTGAGCACAAGCTTGCCGCTTGCCCTCATGCGCGCCCGTCAAGAAAAAAGTAAGGAAGCAAGCCGTGAGCGCCAAGAATTCATCAACAAGAAATCAAGAAGCTAGAGGCAGCAGCCTAGTTAGAGGTGTGATCCATCCGACGGGTTAGCAAACCCAGTCGTCATGCGCAAGGCCAACGGAAATGGAGGCTGTGTATAGACTTCACCGATGTGAATAAAGCATGTCCCAAGGATCCATTCCCTTGCCGCCAAGATCGACCAGATTGTTGATTCCACCGCCGGATGTGAGCTACTCGCTTTCTTGATGCATACCGGCTATCACCAGATCTTTATGGCCAAAGAGGATGAAGAGAAGATCGCTTATCACTCCATGTGGCACCTATTGCTTCATACGCATGCCATTTGGATCAAGAATGCAGGATCAACGCTTGCAAGGGTAGTGTATATCGCTTTTGAGCCACAGATCCACAAAATGTAGAGGCTTACATGGATGATATCGTGGTGAAGAGCAAGAGCAAGGACACGCTGATTCAAGATTTGGAAGAGACATTTCAGAACCTCAAGAAGATACAGCTAAAGTTGAACCCCGAGAAGTGCGCCTTGGAGTTCCCTCCGGCAAGCTTCTCGGGTTCTTTGTATCACAGAGAGGGATTGAAGCCAACCCCGACAAGATTAAAGCCATTGAGCAGATCGAAGCCCCAAAGCGAGTCAAGGATGTCAGAAGGCTCGCAGGTTGTGTGGCTGCCCTCAGTAGGTTCATTTCAAAGTCTGCAGAGCGCGCCCTACCTTTCTTCAAAATCTTGAAGAAGGCAGGGCCCATGAAGTGGACTCCAGAAGCGGAGACAGCGCTGCAAGATTTGAAACGATACCTGTCCTCCACTCCAATACTTGTCGCACCTAAACCACAAGAGAAGTTGCTGCTGTACCTAGCGGCAACCAACCAAGTGGTTAGTGCTGCGCTAGTAGCGGAGAGAGAGTCCGACGAGGAGGCTACGCCACCGGCAAGCGAGCCCAGCGACAAGCAGGGGGCTGCCCCGACAAGCTCTGGCCCCGACAAGGACAACTCCACGCAGGAGCAGGGTGAGGTGCAGAAGAAGATGGTGCAGCGCCCAGTATATTTTGTAAGCTCCCTTCTTCAGGGGGCTAGATCAAGATACTCTGGTGTGCAAAAGCTGCTTTTCGGCCTCCTTATGGCCTCGAGAAAGCTGCGCCATTACTTCCAGGCACACGAGATAACAGTGGTCACTCGCTTCCCGCTGAAGAGGATATTGCACAATCCGGAAGCAACAGGCAGGATCGTTGAGTGGGCACTGGAGCTGTCGAGCTTTGGACTCAAGTTTGAAAGTACTTCAACCATACAGAGCCGGGCTTTGGCAGAATTCATAGCAGAATGGACCCCAACACCTGATGAAGAAGTCCAAGAAACAAGTACACCCGTACAAGAGGCGAAAAGTGAATGGGTAATGTACTTTGATGGTGCCTTCTCGCTGCAAGGCGCCGGTGCCGGCGTGGTGCTCATCGCGCCCACCGGAGAGCACCTCAAGTACGTTATCCAGATGCACTTCCCAAGAGAGCAAGCGACAAACAACACTGCTGAATATGAAGGTTTGCTCGCCGCCTCGTGGATTGCGGCGAACTTGGGATCAGGAAGTTGATCGTGCGGGGAGATTCTCAGTTGGTGGTCCGGCAAGTTAACAAGAGCTATCAGAGCCCTTTGATGGAAGCTTATGTAGATGAAGTGAGGAAGCTTGAGGAGCGCTTTGAAGGTTTGCAGATGGAGCATGTCCCGAGAGCTCAAAATGAAATCGCAGATGGCCTTTCAAAGTGTGCTTCAATGAAGTTACCTGTGGAACCAGGGACCTTCTTGCTCAAGTTGACTCAACCCTCCGTCACACCATCAATTGGGCAGACCAAGAAGAGAAAGTTGGTCTCCGGCGACTACTTGCCGGCGGATCTCCCTGAGGCCGCCGCCAAAGTCCCCAAGATCAACGGTCAGAACGCTGAGGAACAGTCTACTCCTGCAGATCCTCGGATCTGTGCGCTTGAAGCAAGTGTTCCCGACAAGCCTTGCCCCGGCAAGCTTGCCGGGGGACCTTCAGCTCCGGCAGAGCCAAAGATCCTTGCCGTAGAAGCTGAGGTCCCCGCAGCTGCCCTCATGCCATTAGTCCTTACCGTTGAGCCCCGAGCTCCGGCATGGGCGCAGCAGATCGTCCGCTTCTTGCAAACTGGAGAACTTCCCGACGACCCTGAAGAAATAGAAAGGGTAACCAGACAGTCAAGTATGTACCAGTTAGGACAACGAGCTGTCTGTAAGAAGGCTCAATGGTGTCAGACTGAAGTGCATCTCCAGGGAAGATGGACAGAAGCTGCTGGCAGAGACACATGGAGGCATATGCGGCCACCACATTGGCGCAAGGGCACTTGTCGGGAAAGCTTTCCGGCAAGGGTTCTTTTGGCAAGAAGCCCTCCAAGATGCAACTGCACTAGTAACCAAGTGTGAAGCGTGCGCCCATGCAAAGCAGATTCATCACCACTCAAGCTCTCCAAACAATCCCTTTATCCTGGCCCTTGCCGATGCGGGGCTCGATATCTCGCCCCTTCCCCGTCTTGTCGGGGCTTTGAGTACTTGTACGTGAAATCGACAAGTTCACAAAGTGGCCGAAGTGGAGCCAGTGAGAAAGGTGACAAAGACAAATCGGCGGTCAAGTTCTTGGTCGATTGTGTGCCGTTTGGGATCCCTAACAGGATTATCACCGACAACGGTACACAATTCACTAGCCGCACCTTCATGCAAGACGCCCAAGACCTTGGCGCCAAGGTCTGTTTAAACGCTTGCTCACCCAAGGAGCAACGGTCATGCGAAAGGGCCAATGCTGAAGTGTTGCGCGGACTCAAGACAAGAACTTTCGACAAGCTGCGCAAATGCGGAAGAAATTGATAGAGGAGCTGCCGCGCTCTTTGGTCAATCGAACGACACCAAATCGAGCCACGGACGGACACCCTTTGCTCTAGTCTATGGAGCGTAAGCAGTTCCCCACGGAACTCAGATACGGATCTCCTCGAGTGCTCGCTATGATGAGTTTGAGCAAGAGCAATCTGCGACAAGATGACGATTGCTCCTCGAGGAGGGACGTCTCGTGCTGCCAGACGAGCTGCTCGATACCGGCAAGCCTTGCGCCGCTACCATAGCCGCAAGGTCAAAGCCAGAGTCTCGAGGAAGGCGACCTTGTTCTTCGGCGTGTTCAGTCCGCCAAGAATTCCAACAAGTTGACGCCGTGGGAAGGCCCTTATCGGGTGAGACAAGTCACGAGGCCCGGCGCTGTCGCCCGAGACCGAAGAAGGCTTACCAAGGAGCAACTCTGGAACATAGAGCATCTTCGCAAGTTCTACCCATAAGGCGCGGTTGCCGTGATCCGCTCCGGCAACCACCTTTTGTACAAAAGCTTTGCCGTCGTTGCATGTAACCCTTTGTACAAAGCCGGGCGCAGACCCCGTGCAGCAATAAAGTTTCCGTGTCTTGCGCTATTTGCTTTTTCTCATGCTCTTCTTTGCTATTTGCATGAGTTATTTGGCATCTTTTCGTACGACACGCATATCCGGCAAGCAATAGCACGCCGAGAGGCCATATGCTTTTTCCTTCTTCTCTTTCCTGGTCTCTTAAGCAAAAGAAACGTTCCTCGTGCACAAGTTTGCCGGGGGGGAAAGAAATGGAGGATGAACCAAGTGCTGTTCAAGAAAGAGAAGCTTGCCGGATCACAGCCCAAAATTTTAAATTTTTAAGTTGCCTTCCTTGAACAACCACACTTCGTATGGAAAACTTGTGCTCGGAGGAACCTACCCGTGGGTAGCCGCGCCCTTATCTTGTTTTCGAGCATGCTCAACGATTTAAGTGAGCTGCGACAAAGTGTTGCGCCCTTGTTTCGTTTTCGAGTCCGCTCAGCAAGCTAGGTGCGTTGCAGCAAGCCACGGCAAGGTTGCTTGCCGGTAAGACCTTGGCCAGCAGGCTGCTTCGAAGTTCGACACTCGGCGCCGCCAGCAAGGGCTCCTTGCCGCAAAACTCCTAGAAGCATAAAGTTGAAACATGCGGAGTTGAGAATCAAAACAAGGAGATAACACCGCATCTCGCGATCAAAATAAAGGTAATATCTTACAAGGAATAACTTGTCGTGATGACTAATGAGTTCATAGCAACCTGTGCAGCAACAAAAGAGAGAGATAAAGATAAAGGAGGCCTAGTCTACGCGGGTCGCCTCCATCCTGGGATTTTGTTCACCTTGGCGATGATGTGGGCGACCTGCCCTTTAGAGCCTCCATGTTTGCGTCGGCCGACAAGCTGCGAAGAACGCTGGCAAGGTTTATGCCGGGTTCTCGTATACGATCTTCGTCGACGCTTCCATGGTTCCTGCAAGACATCCGGCGAGTCTCCTCGGCAAGTTGCGCGGATCTTCTCCCGCAGATTTGCAAGGGCCGCGCAATCCTCAAGAAGAGATCGAGCTTGGCGCCGTGGGCGAGGTTGGATCCGGGAATAGATGAGATGCTCCACCCTTGGCGCCAGCTCCCGGTCAATGGCGGACGCAGAAGACACCAAATCCTCGGTCCATATCTCGACGATGCGACGGAAATCCTCGGCTGCTTTGTTGGCGCCCGCCACTAAGGTTCGCTCCTCGCGAGCTCCTCCTTCACTTGGTTTCCGGTCCGGCAGCGTCGAGCGAGTCCTTCAACAAGAGAAATTTTCGCTCAAGATCCTCGACGGAGTCCTTGGCGGCCTTCACTGCGTCGCCCTTCTCGAGAAAGACGCGCTGGAGCTCGAGTTGGTGTGGGCGTACTTCAAGCGCTCCGTGATGAGCGCGCGATCTTCTCCGAGTCCACCTTCAACAGCTCCTCCAGCTCTGCCGACCTTGGCGGCAAGATCTTCCTTGGCGGTCTCCGCGCCGCCGCGGCGTCTTCGCCTCCTTCAATTCCCGCCGAGGGCCTGCTCCCGAGCGGCAAGGTCTTCCTCGTGGGCGTCTAAGGTCAACCTTTCGCTGGTTGAGCTCTCCTTCTCGCCGGGACAGCTCCACTCCGGCGAGCCGTTGCTGCTCTTGCCTCGGCTTTCTCCAAAGCCACTCTTCATCTGCCCGGCGAGCTGCTCGCGTTTTCCGCCACTCGCGGAGAGCAGCCTGATTGGCGGCGCTGAGCTCCGCCGCTTCTCTATCTCCTCGGCGGCCTTGGCGGCAAGGGCCTCCCGAAGCGAAGCTTTGCTGTCTGCCCGGTAAAGGGCCAGAGCCGGTGAAGCAGCTTCTCCTCATCAGTCCGCCACTCCCGCCGGGCCCTCGACGACCTTCAAACCCATGGAGGCGAGGATCTCCCCATCGAAGGCTTCGCCCTCTGGGAGCTCCGCGACGAGGAACCCCACGGCACTGGATGAAGACGCCGTTGGGGGCTTCAAGTAGTAGCCGGGCCGCCTCCTCCAGCGGAGGGGTCGGTGACCGCACAAAGACTCGATGCTCCCGCCGCCTCCGGGCGGCGGTGCGGTCGCCATCCCTCCCCGCCAGCTGATTCTGCAGCCGGGCGGTCTCGCTTTATCTCCGCCCGGCGGCTCCTGCCGCGTCCCCGACAACAGGGGCGTCGCCGCCGCCACCCTGCACGTCCTCCTCCTTCTCGATGACGACTTCCGTCTCCATCTGCTCGGGGGGAGGAGGAGGATCTAGAAGAAGAAGAAAAAGCAAAAGAAGTTCAAGCAAATATCCAAAAAGAGACAACGCCAAGAAGACAAAGTCGCAGAACTTACCTTGGCGGACGTCGTCAGCGGCGGGCTCTCTTGCCGGGGAGCTATCCCTTGGCGAAGTGGCCGCCCTCGCCGGGCTGCTCGCTCTTGGTGGGGTACTCGCCCTTGGCGGAGTACCCGCCCTTGGCGGGACGCTCTCCTTGCCGGGAGTCCAACCTTGGCGGGATGGAGGATCGCGGCTCCTCAAGGGCGACCTCCGGATGCTCCTGCCGCTGCGGCTCCATCTCTGCACAAATCAAGACAAACACGTCAAGATATTGGAACCAGATGGAATCTCCAGACGCGCCCGCAAGCGAAGGTCAAGGGACCCAGACTTACGGCTGGGCTGCGCTGGGCTGCTCCTCGGGACAGCGCTGGGTCCGCAAGCTTGGATCCGGCGATCCCGATCGCCTCGCCGGGGGCAAGTCGTCCGCGACCTCGACCACGGCACCTTGGCTTTCTTCGCCGCCCGCTCACCAAGGTCCCGAAATCAGCACAAAAACAAGATTAGCCTCAACAATAATCAAGGCGAAATTTAAGAAGATGAAGATTTGGTACTCACTCCTGTTCTTCCTCGTCGTCTTCGCCAAGGCGGAGAAGTCATACTCCACAGGGTCGACGGGCGCGAGGAGCAGAGGCGGAGGCCCTCTCGGGCGCTTATGGCGGACGGGGGGCTGGGGGCTAAGACTCGCCCCGTGGCGGCCGGGACCCGAGAAGCAGCGTGAGCCGCCCGCTCCTCCCGAGAAGACCTCGTCCGCTGGCGCCGACCTGCAGGCGATTGCCGTGGCTCTCTTGCTGAAGTCGCCACGGGCTGGTGCACTGTCGCCCCGGCGCAGCTTGACTTCCCGGAAGCTTGCGCTGCCAGGCGAGCTGGTAGCTGCCGGGCTCGCGATTGCTTCGCCAGCAGCCTTGCGGAGGCGCTTGGTGGAGAACGCTAGGGGCTCGCCGGGGCGGAGGTTTCGACGACGAGGAGAGGTCGTCGTCGTAGAAGGTCCGTGGACCCGCCGGCATCCTCGGCGATCATCCTCCTCCTCCTCGCCGGCTGGCTCGCCCGCACCAGCGCCACCGCTGCGCTGACCCCTTTTTCTCCTGGCGTCTCCGCTCCCTCCGACGCCTCCGCTCCTGCGGCGCCTCGCTCCCTCCGGCAGCACCACCTCTTGCCGCTGCCTCGGCCATGATTCCGGGATCCCGAGTGCCTCAGAGAAGGGACCCGGCGAGCGTGCTTGGGAGGAAGTCGCAGCGATCTGCAGATCTCCGCCGCCTCCACTTGATAGGACTCCTCCGCAGCCTCCGCCTCCTGGGTGTACAACTGAACTTTCCTGCCACCGCACTGCAGCGGCCTCTTCGCCCGAGAAGCTATGTACGCGAGCTCTGGTCCGTGGTGTCCCGTGTCAGCCCGGGTCTCGCCCTTGTTCTTCGCTACCTCTTCAAGGGTGTCGAAGAAGTTGAGGACGCCTATTGGCTCGGGCGGAATCCATGAACGCCCACGCCGTGTGAGTCGCCGCTGGCATCATGGCGAGGAGGCGATCCCGAGCTGTGCTGTTGCAGAGGGGCACCACTCCCGGGAAGCTCGAACCACTCGATGGGCCGGGTCATATTTGAAGAGTTCCCGACCATCCCCTCAGCTCCAGTCGTGAAGTTGAAGTTCAGCCGGTCGCGCAGCCTCATTATATCCCTGCGCGCCAGTACTCCCAGCCGGCCTTTTCTGTCTTGAAGAGGGGCAATGCGGCGGCGGAGGAAGTCTCGCGCCTACCGCTGAACGGACAGCCCCGCTTCTCAAGACGAAGAATCCGGATGAGGGCAACGCCGAGCTTAATGTCGTCCGAATCCAGCTCGCTCCAATCTCGCCACAAGAATGGGCGCAGCGCGGGCGCGGTGAAGGATGCGGCTCGCCTTCGACGATCCATCACCAATCTGACGCCACTCTTCCCACTTGACGCGGAGCTCCCCGGCAAGCACGACCCTTCAAGTTCGGACGGAAAACCCAAGAAATCCCTCCCGGAGAGGGGGAGCCGGCTCGCTCTAGGAGTGAAGAAATGCTGAAACAGAGCTACATTTGGGTGTATCCTTATGAAGTTTTCGCACATATGCGAAACCGCCATTGTGAGGACGGCGTTGGGGTGAAATCAAGAAGGTGGAAGCCGATGTGTTCATAATGTCGCAAAAGAATTCAGAAAAGGAGGACAAAGACCGCAGATGGAAGAAGGCTCACAAGAAATAGTACCCGCCAGGATAGTTGTCCATGGTGGCCGCCGGATGAGCTCTGGTCCGAGGGTGCGCCGTGGTCCTCTTGGCCCAGAACAGGAAATACTTGCCCCAGAGTTCTTGCACGCCAAGCCGCGGCGGGAAGACGACGTTCTCCCTCCGCATCTGGGCAAGCTTTTCCGCCTGCTCGGATTTCTCCTTCTTGCTCTTCTCCGCCTTCCCCTTTCCCTTCCTGGTTTTCGGGGCCATGGCGGAGGCGGCGAGGGAAGGAGGACGAAGAATCCGACGGCGCCGCAAGCACAAGAAACGGCGGAGGAGATGCGGAGGCGGAGCGCGAAAGGGATCTCTGGAGGAGGAAGAAGAAGCAATGGAAGCGAAGGAGGGGAACCGCGCCTGCTTCCTCTGTTTTATGGGGAAGTGGGGGGGCGTTCCGCTCTCCTCATAAAAGAACGTGGGCACGTCCCATCCCGCGACGCCGCAATCGACGCGTGCTGTTGCACGGGGAGGCGGCAAAGGCGGAAGTGGATTCGACGCGCCATGGGCCTCGTGGTGCCTGCAGACCGCCTTGGGCCCGCCCAACAGCTGCACCGCAGTGTGGCCCAGCCCGGGGCTCTGTCGGTGTATTAAGGTAGGGGTACCTCAAGACTTAACTTGTGCACGGGCAACAGAGCTCCCTCGCAATGGATCCACCACCGCTTGCGGAGACCATTCCTGCTCCATATCAAGCCATTCACGAACAAAGTGTACAAGACAGAAAGCTCGAGACCCCTAAGAAGAGGAGCTTGCCGGAAGGCTGCTCTGTGCTCAAGATTACATCACTCATGCAAGCCCCGGCGAGAGGAGCTCGCCGGGAGACCAAGACTACATCACGAAGACACGCCTCGGCGCTTATACGCCCCGGCGAGGGCCCGGGAGCGACAAGTTACAAGCCCGACAAGCTCCGGGCCAAGCAAGATCAAGACCCGGCAAGGTGCTTGCCGGAGAGCTGCGCCAAGGTGCCGCGCACTCCACCACCGCCCACGCCGCCTTTTAGCCTTCTCCAGAGACGCGTGGCGGATGGTCTGTGCAAAGATGAGGGGCGGTGGCACTCCACGGTGGTGGCTCCATCGCCCGTGGCAAACGGAGACGCAAGGGCGGAGCTTTTGGGGTCGACGGCCACGGGCATTAAATGCTCTTGTCCCCTCTGTCAAAAGTAGGTAGAATCCACTGCTCAACCTCAGTGGCACTGCTGTTCAAGACTGCTCCAACTACCACCTCTTTTACATTTTACCCCTTCCTCCTCGCTGACACTGCCGGTGACCCTTGCCCTATAAAAGGAGGCCCATGCACAACGAGAAGGGGTTCGAGGTTCGGATCCTTGGCAACTCTAGCGCTCGGGTTCGGCTAGTTGGATTCACTCAACACCACACCACCATACGCCATTCTTGAGCAAGATCAAATACAACACAAAGCAGCAGTAGGGTTTCTACGCGACCATCGCGCCCGGCCGGGTAAAATCCCCGCAAGATCGCCTCGATCTGCTCTCTGTGCACCCTCCGCCCTCGTACCGAACTCACGAAGGGGCCTCCCCGGCCCCATAGGTGTCGTCCCTCATCGCCGCGACATTCGGGTAGGGAGATGGATGGCCACAAGGCCTGGGCGACGCCTCTCATCACCTGCCGAACTCGTTCGTGCAGTTGCAGCAGCTCGGGAAGTAGGTCACCCGTTGAAACGGGCATTTCCTCTGCAGGGCGACCCGTGAGCATACCTACAGACATATTTCTCATTAATCGACTTCCTCGTCGAACTCTTCTTTTCAAAAGTTCGCTCAAGCACTTACTATAAATGCCGCGACGAAGCCGCCGATTCTCCTTAACAGAGTCAGACAGCTGGGCTCGAACATCCTTTAGTTCCTCACCTAGCTGGGTGTTGGCATCTTGGAGATTATTTTTCTCTTGCCTCACCCTTGTAATCACATTCTCGCTGGCCTTTAACCGGCGCAGCAGCTGTTGCTTGTCCGGATCTAGTCCGGCGCCATCTGCAATATTATTGTCAGACTTATACACACGCCGCACTTCACAAACTACTTATATTTCGAAGTATATATTACCGGAGGGGGTCTCTGTGGCTCCCCCTATGGCGGCTAGTGCGGCATCAAGCTGGGCCTTGCGCTCTTCAAGCCCCTGAGATAGTCGGGTATTCTTTTCCGTAAGATCCTGCATAACAAATGATCCTTAAATTAGTTTTCCTAACTATTTTAAGTCTCGGGGGCTACTGGCATATATAACTGTCAAATCTCCTCACCCGTATGTCCCTTACATACTGCTTCGTGGCTCTGGCTAGACCATCTTGAGCGGCATGGAGGTGCGCGTCTCCCGAATTGAAGGCATTCAATGCCTCTTGGGAGAAACATGCGTCACGAAGAACTGTCCGGCGGCGTCTGTGATTCATGGCACTCTCCACCTCGGAGTTGGTGGCGGACAATCTGTCGGCATCCTCTATTAGAGGAGCATCTGACGCACGCCTCGTGTTCACCTCCGCTTCCGGACCCGGCGTTGGAGCCTGGCCGGCGGAGGCTCGATCGGCCATCTCTCCGGAGACAGTCCGGCGAGCGCTCTTTTTCCTAAAAGGAGCACCAGCGTTAATATACCTTCCCGGAATCAATCCCGGGAATATGGTGACACTCCTTACCGTTGCGGCGGCGTTTCAATCCGGACCACGCTTCTTTTTAGCCTGCATGGCCGTGCTGCCCCTTGTTGGCTAGCCGCCGCGGGCTCGGCCTCCCGCCTCGAAGGCACCCCCTACGAAACACCATTGATATACGGTGATCAAAAACAAGCACGGATGGGTCATTATCAAAGTACTGGGGCTTCGGTCTCAATTACCTGTGAGGCTGGAAGTATTCCGGGGTAATCGGCCGTAATGGCAACCAAGGCATTATCGATGCTTAGTTGGTAAAATACCCCATCAATCAGCTCCACCAATATGTCCGGATCCTCTTGGGAGGTCGGATCGAGGAACCGTTCCGGATCCTCGGGTTGTGGAGGCGGGCTGTTTATATCTTTTACGGCCTGGCGCAGTTCCTGCGTCAAAATCACAAAATGGGATATCTAGCCATGGGAGTACGGATCGGATGTGCAAAAAAGGAAATGTCCGCTTACCCAGCTTCGAGGATTGTTCATAGAAAATCCGTTCAATGGACTGACGCGGAGAAAATCCTCCTCTTCCCCCTTGTACAACGCGGACAAGATCTTCACCAGATCGGCGACCGATCTCGGCTCCGTACGGCCATGACGGGTGGCATCGTCCTCCCCGTTGAAATCCCACATAGGGTGGCCCCTATACTGGAGCGGTTGCACCCCCCGCATAATGCAGGTGGCCATGACACCGATTATGGTCAGTCCGGAATGAGCTAGCAACCTTATTCGGCTCATCAGGTAAAGGACGTCCCTGTCGTTCTCCCTCTGGGGGCTCCGTGGACGCCAACTTAGGCGTTTCTTCAAGGGAGCATTACTGAACTCCGGGAGGCTGATCCGAACAGGATCCGGTAGCAGGGTGTCTTCTATATAAAACCATTCCGAAGGCCAGTCTTCGGACGCCTTCTTTGGTGTTCCGGATAAATATCTGGTCCCGACGATGCGCCATAGCTCGGCTCCGCCCACTTGATATATTGACCCCTCATGAGAACGGGGTACGAGGCAGAATAATCTCTTACACAGCGCGAAATGAGCCTCGACGCCCAAGAACAGTTCGCAAAGGGCCACGGCCCACGATGTGTGCGAATGGAGGTAGGCGAAGGTGGTGCAGTGAGGTCAGAGAACTCCGTGAGCCCCGGAGAAACAGATGTATTGGAAATCCGAGTCCTCTTATCGATAAGAGACAAAGCATACCCGCCTCCTTTGGAAGGATCGGGACACTCTCCGCTTGCTTTCCGCCCTTATAGGTGGCGAGTCCGGCTCGAACCGAACCATGAAGGTTGGGGAAGAAATCCTTGGTTTGGAGCGCCACTAGCTTGCTATGCGGGATCGAGCATCTTCCCAATCCCGGTGGGAGCTGGGAGCGCGAGAGGAGGAGCCGCGTCGACTGTCCATGATGGAATGGACTTTTTGTCAGAGGCGCTCCGATGAAAGCTTGCGGAGGGGGAGGGTGTGATTCGGATCTAGATCCTCGTCTCTTTTTATAGAAGGCTCATTTGCGCAGCTAGGGGGAAAAGGTGTAAAAATACCCTGGCTTTTCGCATTCATTCGACACGTGGAAGATGGCCATTATTGGGCGTGGAAGCCAAGGAGCGCAACATTTATCAGAAGCCGGACACTATCCGATAAGTATATGGAATTTGGAGAAGAACCCGCCTTGCAATGCTGAAGACAATCTACGCGCCGGACTCGTCGTCATCGAAGCCTGGTTCGGGGGCTACTGAGGGAGTCCCGGATTAGGGGGTGTCCGGATAGCCGAACTATCACCGTTGGCCGGACTCCTGGACTGTGAATATAAAGGATTGAAGACTTCGTCCCGTGTCCGGATGGGACTTTCCTTGGCGTGGAAGGCAAGCTTGGCGATACGGATATGTAGATCTGCTACCATTGTAACCGACTCTGTGTAATCCTAACCCTCTCCGGTGTCTATATAAACCGGAGGGTTTTAGTCCATAGGACAAACAACAATCATACCATAGGCTAGCTTCTAGGGTTTAGCCTCTTTGATCTCGTGGTAGATCAACTCTTGTACTACCCATATCATCAATATTAATCAAGCAGGAGTAGGGTTTTACCTCCATCGAGAGGGCCCGAACCTGGGTAAAAACATCGTGTCCCTTGTCTCCTATTACCATCCGCCTAGACGCACAGTTCGGGACCCCCTACCCGAGATCCCCCGGTTTTGACACCGACACCAAGCTTGCCTTCCACGCCAAGGAAAGTCCCATCCGGACACGGGACGAAGTCTTCAATCTTGTATCTTCATAGTCCAGGAGTCCGGGCAATGGTGATAGTTCGGCTATCCGGACACCCCCTAATCCAGGACTCCCTCACCCTTGATTGCTTGTATCTGCGTTGCTATCTCCCTGAAGAGGAGAGGATGATGCAGCACAACAACGGTAAGTATTCTCCTTAGTTATGAAACCAAGGTTATCAATTCAGTAGGAGAACCAAGCAACACTATGTGATGGTGTCCTGGACTAGGGGGTACTCAACGCGTCATCTCCTGATCAGTTGGATTGGGCCGAGGACCCCCATGGCCGTATACTCATGGGCCAGTCCGGACAGCTGCCGCATACAAAGAAGAATCAACAAGACTTGGCGATCAAGACAAGGACTCCTCCCCCACCGGCGTATTCGGCTAGGACTCTTGTTATCCTAAGCCTCTGGTGTATTATATAAACCGAGGCCAGGCTAGTCGATAGAGATATACAACAACAATCATACCGTAGGCTAGCTTCTAGGGTTTAGCCTCTCTGATCTCGTGGTAGATCAACTCTTGTACTACCCATATCATCAATATTAATCAAGCAAGAGTAGGGTTTAACCTCCATCGAGAGGGCCCGAACCTGGGTAAACATTGTGTCCCTTGCCTCCTGTTACCATTGATCCTAAGACGCACTGCTTGGGACCCCCTACCCGAGATCCGCCGGTTTTGACACGACATTGGTGCTTTCATTGAGAGTTTCACCAGTGATCGGGCGAAGGATCAATGGCTCGACCGCAGTCAATTGCGCGACGTCGGCTTCTTCTTCACCATCTCGACCGGTCACCTTGGCTTGACCGAGGATCTGCGCCTACCTCCGATCGTCATGTTCGGATGAAGGCCTTCATCAACACCAACTCCGATCTTTATCAATATCATGGAGGAGTCATCCATGGAGCTCGGGGCTCAACGTCAACATTGCCCTCAAAGCACCATGCTGTTTTTCTGGACAGCAAACTTGTATCCGCCGCCACCGCCTCCTCGAGTGTCGCTTAAACGATTACTTCGGTGGAATTATGCGGAATTAAGTCTACAACAACCCTGCAAAAATTTCGCCGAGTTCCGATGGAGGAATCTTCGGCAATCTCCGATATACCGGAGCCCTGTAGAATCTGGACGAGAATCCAGACGAGTTTAGGGCGTTACAACCTTATGGATGTCCTTTGGATGATCCAACCATTGATTTGCTGCGGAATTCCCATATCTACCACCTGCCAAAAATTTAGCTCGATCCGACCGTCCAAACTCCGGGAAACTTCCGATTAGTGCATCACTTTTTGGATCTGTTTTCTGCGCGAAAACGAATCCGACCCGAATTCATCTTCTTTATGAATGGGATCTCGGACATCCTTTTTGAAGGAAGTTTTCGTATGGGGTGTTATGTTTTATTCTCAAACACATCCCGGTAGTATTAAAAGTATTCTTGCAATACGAACTTCACCGTCGCGCCGGTGTCAAACCATCCCGACAACATCACTCCACGGCGGCCGACCTGCGTTAGACACGTCGTCGCTTTGTTGAGTTGAGCTCAATTTCTTCGGATCATCATCTCGGCCAGCCGAACAATAGTTCGGCATCGCGAAGATAAATCATCACCAACATCGCCGCCCCACGGATTACACGGAGCGGGCACACCTGCATCGCCACACGGTCACTTCATCAAGCCGGCATCGACCACGTCAGGACCTGCATCGCTGGACCGGGGGCTTCATCATCTCTTCATCAACCTACTCTGGAGACTTCGGCGTCGTTGGCCGACCAGCCTCGTCACGTTAGCTGGACCGAGGGCTTTGCCTCGGCGAGCCAACCTTTGCCAGCATCGCCATGCCGTTGCTTTATCGCCCATCAGGCGATAGGTGTGCGGATCGAGTCCCAATTTTGGGAATCACATTTCTTTGGATTGCTACAACAAATAAGCCAGGTGCTATTAATCCTAGTATTTTTTGCTTGTTAGGGTTCATTTTTTCCAATGAATTATTACTCCGGTTTGTCCGTCATATGTATGCAGGTCTATCAAATGGTGGCCGCATTAACGACGGTCGCATGGTGGTTCGGTCAGTTTCCGTACATAGTCCGCGAGCGCCGTGATCCGAACTCGAACCGACTGTGTGAATTCAGACCTTGCCATGCCTTTACCAAGATCACGCCGCCGCCTGATCGACATTGACTTCGGCGCCAGGCCATATTTCTTTTATTACTCACTTTGCATAAATTATTTGTTATGCAACATTTTTATTATTATTATTACTATTATCTCCGGTTTGCACTATTCTTTGTGCACAGGAAAATGATCCAGCCGGACTATATCCTTTGGCATCACCTCAGCTGGACGGGGGGCTTCGTCAACACTTCATTACCCCATGCCGGGTACTTCGGCATCACCCTACCGTCCTGCATTGTCCGTGCTATGTCACCACTTCGGAGTGCCAAGCTCTTTGCTCCGCCATCTCGGGACCGGCTCGGGGATGGAACCTTGTCCCGCATCAAACTCGGACCGCGTCATCAATACCGAACACATTAACCAGCTAAGTTGTCTTCATGCTCAAAGTTTAAAATTTTGAACTTGTGTTCGGCTCAGCCAAGCATTATACTTTTTTGGAAAAAAGTTGGTTGTAAAAATTTCCTTGTCCAAACTTTGTTTGTGACGCACAAATTCAAATACCCCGTTTACTTGGGGGCTTCCTTCATGAAGCTTTTTCCTCTTGCATATGGTTATACTTGTGCGGCTTCGTTCCTTGTTCGTGTATTACGCCACAATACGCACCATATTGACTTAGGCTTCGTTTGGATGTCTCCATTGGAGAGCTCCGTATTGAATTGGCCTGAATTCCAAATCAGTGTGGAAACTGAAATGGGACGAATACGAATTCACATGTTTGGTTGTCCAACGAATTGGCCCTTGAAATGCCTCTGAGATTTCAATACAGAATCTTGTTTGGATGACAAACTTTGGAATTGCATAGCTACATTACCAGGTTATACCTTGTTCTACATCACTCAAAAAAGAAATCTGACTATGAATGAATGTATAGCAATAAAATAATTAAATATTCTAGAAAAGCACACAAATGGTGATAGAATGACAACAATATTTTTTTATGATAACATAACGCAAAATTCGAAACAATAAGAAATAGCATGTAGTCTCAAATATGGTCTTGTACATGACATAAATCACAACAATTTAGAAGATAGGTCCAAATGCTTGACATAAATAAAGGCATGACAAGACATACATAGTTCCAAGTTCAACAAGGCAGTACATACATAGTTCCAAGTTCAACATGACATAAAATAGATGGTTCAAAGTTCAACAAGACATAAAAGCATTGATCTTCAAGGCAACATCAAGAGCTATGTCTTCCTCATGGTAATGGGCAGCTCCTTCAGAGCTTGAAATAGGCGATCATTGAGTACCAACTTCCCGTAACATTGAAGCATATCTTGCTTAGCTAAATCAGGTATCAACCTAAGTGCATCAAGTATTTCAATGGTGTGGTAACCTTTGGTAGTGGAATAGGCTCATTGTCTTGAAAGCATCAACTAAGTCCTTCTTCATATCTCCAAGCATGCAAAGAATAGCATCACTGCTCACGCCTCTTTGGCACTACTCGAGAGACTTCAATTGGTTCTTCTAATGGCTCTGCAGCAATCTCAGCACTGTCTTCGCACCTCGCCATTAGCATGATCTTTTGAATATACGATACATATGGACTCCAGTTCTTGATTACTTTGGTCTTGTAAGACTTTATCTCCTTGCTTGCCTTGTTAGCTTTGCACAAAAACACAAACTTGTAAAGCTACTTGCCTTGTTATTCTACATATGCAAACTACATACAAGATGTGTATTCATGATGCATGGTTACCTCCACATATTTATCCCAAACATCATCACTATCCATTGATAGCCTATTATTGGTCCAATCCCAGCCGAAACCACTTTGAGAAAGGATTTTGCTAACGACCTCATAGTGATGATCCAAAGTCCTCATCCTTCCACTTATGTTATCCTTTGTGATATCCTTATTGCACTTGTCCTTCACATTCCTTATGGCATGTGTGTACACATGTGGTTTCCATCAATTTTGGGCATGGTCACCCTTGTTGTGATGCTCAACTAAGACTTCAAGCAATGCAGCATCCATCTCATCATCCCATGTGCAGTAATTCCTCCTCCTTGTACCTACTTCTTCGGCCATGGTTCTACAAAGAGATATAAATTGTACATAATAGCCAGTTTGAGAAACAACATGAAACATAATGTCATTCATTAGTTGCATAAAGATGATGCATATACAAAATACCACATGCATCATCACATTAGCCAGTAGCTAGCTATACAAAAAAACACCGTTGGTAGCTATACAAAAGAAGACCACCACCGCAGCTAGCTATACAAAAGAAGACCACCGCCACAGCTAGCTATACAAAAGAAGACCACCGACACAGCTACATATCATACTCTCATCCTATTCCATCTCTTGTTCTCCTTATGCCCACAAGGTACTCAAAGAAACATATCATCGCCTAGTTGTTGCCTAAAGTTGGACCATTCAAGAGTGACTTGCACACTTCTAATGAAGTTGTCATCATCTGGATCATCACCATGATTTGCAAATTCACTATCCACTTCAGGCAATAACAAATCATCCATGACATGCTGCCTATCCCTTGCAAAGTTGTGCAACACACAGCAAGAACTAATAATTCGAATCTGCAATGATATTTTAGTTCATAGTAAGCAATTGTCATCTCACATACTAATTCTATTTAACAACATATTTACTTTTTGTACCCGATCCTTTATGTCAAAGAAGGTTTGGGAACGCAAGATAGCCCATTTTTTTGAACAAGCCAAATGTTCGCTCCACTACATTCCTAGCACGAGAATGGCACAAGTTATATAACTCTTTAGCTGTTTGAGGCTGTTGTGCACTTGCAGCCCATTCTTTTAGATGATACCAAGTGGACCTGAATGGAGCTAGAAATCCTTCTCCATTGGTATAACTAGCATCAACTAAATAATATTTCCCTATATCAATATAAGTTAGTTAGCTAACAATCAAATCAAAGAAACTACATGCCAAGAGTAAGAGTCATACCCTTAGGTATAACAAAAGCATCTTGGCGGTTTGTCCTCATTGCATCACGCAAAACTCTCGAGTCTGAAATGTAACCTCCCAGCCAGGTAACACATAAAGAAACTTCATGTTCCAATCAACAACACCTAGCATGTTAGTGGTAATGGCTTGCTTTCTGTTCCTATACCTTCCTTGGTCAGCCACATCAACAAGCATGTTAATATGGCAACCATCTAGTGCTCCAAGTGCATTACCAAACCACTTCCATTTGTAATCATCAAGAGCTTGAGCGGTAGCGGAAGGTAGCTTAATGAACTCCTCATATAGAGAGAGTAGGACACATCTCTCCCGTAACATGGTGCAAAGGTCATGAAAGTTTCATTTTGTTAGACGCAATTGATCGTAGCATGCCACTTCAGATCCATCATACATGGTTTTAAGCAAATATTTCCTAAGCCTATGCTTGTCCTCATCATCATTAAAACTTCCCAGGTCCCTTGGTCCCCTATCCCTTTGTGTAGTAACAAATGCTAATGCAAGAGCACAAGTTTCGACAAACAATTTAGTCAAAACAATTCTTTTCCTCTTCCGTCTTTTATTTTCTTCATTTATCCACTCAATCAACTCCAATTGATCCGACATTGTGCTGTACAAATTACAATTGAATTGTCTAGTCGTAAGGCAATCAAAGAGACATCACATACACAAATACATAGAAAAAACAGAGGGGATTCAGCCATATACCTTCAACAGGCGTGCAGATCGATGAAAACTTCACAAATTTGCAGTGTTGAACAAAAAAAATTAGTCTTCGTGCAACTGATTTAGGGAAAAAAGATTAAAAAACACTTGAGGGTTTAGACTACAGAGAACAGACAGGGGTTCAGACTACAAAGAACAAACAGGGTTCAGAGAGATTTAGAACAGAGGGCAGCTACAGGGGTGGGGGTGAGGGGTTGCTGCTCTCGTGGATGTACAGGCAGCTGCCCTGGACGCAGCAGACGGGGACTAGGGAGGGAGCCGCGGGCATTGGAGGAGTGGCGCGACCCGGGAGGACGAGTCGCAGCGAGCCGGGACTGCGGAGGGAGCCGCGAGCTATGAACCAACGGGAGATGGGGGAGAGAGCCGCGACCCACGAGCAAGTCGACCGGAGACGGGGACGAGGCCACGACCTAGGGGAGGACCTGATCGGACGGGGACGAGTCCGTGACCTAGGAGGAGAACGGAGGATGGTGGCACGACTAGGAGATGCGGTGGACGAGGATGGACCAGGGGAGATGCGGAGGCGCCGGAGGTTGTAGCAGTAGGAGGGGGCCGGAGAGGGAACGGACCTGAGCGCCGCCGCCAGCCCTGTCGCCGCCGCCGCCCTCTCGTTCCTCTCTCCTTATCTGTTCGGCAGGGGGGCGGGGGAAGAGGTGAAGCGGTATGTTTTTTGCGGGAGGGAGCCATTTCAGAGCAATTCGCAGCGGGGGGCCTCCGTGTTGTGGGCGGGTACTTTGCGTGGAAGCGATTTCGCTCTGGATTTGGTTTCATTACGGAGTGCCAATTCGGTGTCCAACCAAACATGTGAATTGGAAGTTTACCAATACGAATTCAGATTCTACCCTTCCAATGGAGACATCCAAACGCAGTGTTAAGCGACTTGCAAGCTGGGTTGCCTGGCTCCTGTGCTTACCCCTACGTTCTCGATTGTTCGGCTAGGGCGTAAAGGGAGGACCTCTGCAATTGTCACGATCGGGTCAACCGAGCCGGACCTCAGACTGGGTGAAGCCGAAAGCTAGCGCTCTTATTGTTTTCAATCATGGTCGGCACACAATGGAACTCATGAGTACAAAAAATCTATTGCACAAGTCTCATAATAACAATGAGCACCGAAGAAAGGTATCGATGGGGGTACTATTTTCTTCGAAGATGCTTCTTACACTTCGTAGTAATATAGCATAAGTTCCCTGAGCGCGCTTTGTCTGTTACAACCTTATGGCCTGATTGCCTGGTTATTGGAAACACCGCCGATATTCTCGATGATGGAGTATATAACACTTTTCGTCCTCGACCAAGAGGGAGAAGCCGATACGGTTAAGACGCGCTTAAAGTTCGGTTGAACATAGATATGATATAAGTACTTCGGTACATGCAATCATTCTTTTACCCAAGTCACTTGGGGGCTCTTAAATTTATATGAGCCGTTTTATGATAAGTGTTTTTCTTCTTAGTCGTTGCAAAGTTTTTATTATTTATCACTCCTTTTTTCGACACAGGTGTGTGGTCACTAGCCGTGGAGCCTAATTTCTCTCTCACAGCCGCTAGAGTTTAGTTTGCTAAACTGGCCTAGTAAGAAGTACTCCGCCTTCGGGATAGGAGGTTGAAGCCGTAGGCTGACCAGCTTGAAGTTTCGAGATAGGATGTGTCATGTTTAAGCACGGCAGAAGCACCTTTTTTTCTAAAGTCCAATTTTCGGATTGGCACCAAACACTTGATCTAGTTCGGACATTAACCTTTTGAATAAATTTTTTGGCTTTTCGAGCCCATAGCACTTTTAAACTATTTGTGTGTTTTCAGCACAAGTCTCGCAGTGCAACGCCGGACACCTTTAGAGTTTCGGCAAAAACATTCTCGGATATTGCTATATATGCATCGGTTTCGAATTGTGTCTTCGGTCAATAGTTGGGTTGCCCGGCTCCTGCGCTTGCCTCCTATGTTCTCGCTTTGTTCGCTAGGTGTGCAAAGGAGAACCATCGCGATTGTGCTTCCAGCTCACATGGTTAAGCACCTCGATGGAGAAAGCCGAAACCGATCGTCACAATAAGCGAAACTGGTCGGCGCCCGATGACGGCGTTAAACGACGGTCCATTCATAACAATGCCAAGTGTTTACGGCCGACCTCGATTGTCGCTGAACACTACCGGGGCTATTAATCGCCTCCCAAACTAAATCCTCGATATTTTGCTCTTACATTGAGCTGAGGTTTCATGATCATGCTTAGCATGACAACCCAAAGAAAGGAACCGATAAGCGGACTATTTTCTTTGGAAGACATTTCTTACATTAAACAAGAATATAACATGTCTCTCCGCTGCACCTTTGTTTATAAAACCGTATGGCCAGATTGCCTTGTTTGTTGTAAATCTTTGCCCTCATAAAGGCTTTATAAAGTAGGACAAACACTCCTAGGCTATTGGCCGAGGAGGTGGAAGCCGATGGTCGGTCAACAAAGTTTTGTACAATGCGGATCCGAGCATTAATGACGTAAAGTACTTGGATACATAGAGTCATTACACATAATTTGTGATTTTACTATGGATATCGATCCTTAATTCGGCCTCCCATGCCCGCATTAAGGCTCGGGGGCTACTGGGCTTCGGGCTTATTATTTACAAATATTAGTAAGACATCGATCCTCGATCCGGTGTTGCCACCCGACCAGTGTCTCGGGCTACTGCATTGCTTGTTCTATGCGTAAATTTTTAAGTGCAATACAGCTTCGAGGAGATTTTGATCCTCGGGTTGGTCGGCCGCACCCAACCCGAGTCTTGAGGATCGAACACGCCGCTTTTTGTCCCAAGTATTCTGCGAAGTTAGACTTGATCCTCGGACCGATTTTGCAAATCAACCCGAGTCTCAGGCTACGGGATCAGCGGTCTTATGTCATCCTTCATGTGCATCTCGGGTTTTAGACCGATACACACCTTGAGGGCTACTGGCTATATATCTCGTCAGAGAATAAAATTGCATCAATAAAAAACATTGACCAAAAATCAGCCCATGACCGAGGTGCTTAACCACCTTGGAAGCAGTTCGGCATATAGCTCGGATACAAGTGGCTGGCTCCTTAGAGGGCATTTCCGGCATTAAGCTCGGCTAAACTCCTTCAAACTTTTTGGACCAGGATGATCTATGACATCTTGGATATAGTCCGACGTTGGAGCTTGGACACAGTCCAGCGTTGGAGTTCGGATACATTTCGGCGTTGGAGCTCGAAAGCAGTCCGGCATTGGTGCTCGGCTGCAAAAGATACCTTGAATACAGTCCGGCGTTAGAGCTCGGACACAAGAGGACACTGCCTCTCGGGAACAACTTCAAACCCGAGGTGTGGCATAAAAATAACAAGGCATTGATAAAGGCCGGAAACTCAAAGGGGCTCCTCGGATACCCGACGTGTAAACTCGTCGAATGCATTTCGGCGATCCTCAAGATAGAAGATGAGAAGATTTGTTGAACCAGTTTTCAAGACCGGCAACCGAAGATGAAGAACAGTTCGGAAGAATTGAGGAGCGTCCCTAACTTGAAGACCGGTTCAGGGGGCTACTTACGGTGTCCTGGACTAGGGGGGTACTCAACGCGTCGTCTCCCGATCAGTTGGATTGGGCCGAGGGCCCCCATGGCCGTATACTCATGGTCCAGTCCGGACAGCTGCCACATACAAGGAAGAATCAACAAGACTTGGCGATCAAGACAAGGACTCCTCCCCCACCGGCGTATTCGGCTAGGACTCTTGTTATCCTAAGCCTCTGGTGTATTATATAAACTGGGGCCAGGCTAGTCGATAGAGATATACAACAACAATCATACCATAGGCTAGCTTCTAGGGTTTAGCCTCTCTGATCTCGTGGTAGATCAACTCTTGTACTACCCATATCATCAATATTAATCAAGCAGGAGTAGGGTTTAACCTCCATCAAGAGGGCCCGAACCTGGGTAGACATTGTGTCCCTTGCCTCCTGTTACCATTGATCCTAAGACGCACTGCTTGGGACCCCCTACCCGAGATCCGCCGGTTTTGACACCGACACTATGTAAACAGTACATACACACAAATAACAAATACTTGCAACCCAACGAGTAAGAGGGGTTGTCAATCTGATGCGGAGCATCCCAAGGTCATCCCCATGGACCTATCATCCTCTCACCAAGTGCCAAGTGGATCCATGACACGAGCACATGCAAGAGCTCTAGAAATCGAGGTGACATCACTCCTCTCGCAACTCCCTTTCGAACCACATGAGACATGGCTACTACCTCAAACAGAGACACTTCGCATACTCATGTACCTAGGGGTTAGCCATGGATAAGCTAAGGCGCAAGGCGGATCGAGGGAGAAAGACGAACGCGAAGACGAAGAAGAGAAAGGGCAAGATAGAAGATGCCCGGATGATCCGGACCGCCGTCTGGACAATCCGGCCCCAACCCGAACGATCCAAACCCCGGCCCGGATGATCCGGCTATAGCGCCCAAGCCTACAGCAAGCCTCCTCGCGAAGCCGGACGATCTAGACAGACTCACGGATCATCTGGAACCACCCATATGTCCAGACCATCTCCCGGTCATTCGGACCCCTCTCGACAGCTGCGACACATCCGGATGATCCGGATGGTTGCCCGGATCATCCGGACCCCTAACACCCGGATCATCCAAGCCACCATCTGGATCATCCGAACCACCACCTGCGTGTGCGTTTTGGGCCGAAACCCATGTACCCTTTCGTCCCCCTAGCCTATATAAACAACTCCACCTCCACTTTTCTAGGGTTAGCATTGGTTTAGCTCATTTGAGAGAGAGAGAGAGGGAGAGAGAGAGAGAGAGAGAGCTTTGCTCATCCACTTGATACATACTCCATTGGAGACCAAGTGAAAGTGCAACTATCCCTGGGTGGTTTTGGTAATTCCTAACAACATATAGCTCATTGAGCTAATGCTATTTCAAGACAAATATTTCAGGAAAGCTCAATGATTGGCATGCCATGGATGTGAAAAGTGGATCCCTCAAAATGCTAAGGACAAAAGGATTGGCTCAAGCTCAAAGCACAAGACTCTACATTTTCTATTTTAGTGATCCAAGATCACATTGAGTCTATAGGAAAAGCCAATACTATCAAGGAGGGATGAGGTGTTTCTTAAGTAGGTTCTTGCTCAAAATGCTTAGTGATATGCTTCAAAGCCCTCAACTACTTTCTCATATCCACATATGAACCCAAACCAAAAGTCAAACTCGGCCCCGCCGAAACCATCTATCCGGCGCCACCGAGTTCAGATGTCATAGCCACTGCCACAAACCCTAGTCTTTTCAGTCTCACCGATAGGGATCTCGGTCTCACCGAGATGGGGTTGCAATCTCTCTGTTTCCCTTCGTAACGTTTCGGTCAAACCGAGATGAGCGATCGGTCCCACCGAGATTGCAATGCAAACTACCTGTTTCCCCTTCGTAACGTTTCGGTCAAACCGAGATGAGCGAATCGGTCCCATCGAGTTTGCCTGACCAACCCTCTGTGTGTCCATTACCAAAACCGGTCTCACCGAGTTTGTGTAATCGGTCTCACCGAGATTACGTTATGCCCTAACCCTAACCATATCAGTCCCACCGAGTTGACATGTCGGTCCCACCGAAAATCCTAACGGTCACATTAATTCAGAATCGGTCCGACCGAGTTTCACGATTCGGTCACCGAGTTTGGTAAGTTGTGTGTAACAGTTAGATTTTGTGTGGGGGCTATATATACCCCTCCACCCACTCTTCACTCGTGGAGATAGCCATCAGAACGTGCCTACACTTCCAGCATACATTTTTTGAGAGAGAACCACCTACACTTGTGTTGAGGTCAAGATCTTCCATTCCTACCACATAAATCTTGATCTCTAGCCTTCCCCAGGTTGCTTTCCACTCAAATCTTCTTTCCACCAAATCCAAATCCTGTGAGAGAGAGTTGAGTGTTGGGGAGACTATCATTTGAAGCACAAGAGCAAGGAGTTCATCATCAACACACCATTTGTTACTTCTTGGAGAGTGGTGTCTCCTAGTTTGGCTAGGTGTCACTTGGGAGCCTCCAACAAGATTTTGGAGTTGAACCAAGGAGTTCGTAAGGGCAAGGAGATCGCCTACTTCGTGAAGATCTACCCCTAGTGATGTTGGAAATATGCCCTAGAGGCAATAATAAAAGGATTATTATTATATTTCATTGTTCATGATAATTGTCTTTATTCATGCTATAACTGTATTATCCGGAAATCGTAATACACGTGTGAATACATAGACCATAATATGTCCCTAATAAGCCTCTAGTTGACTAGCTCGTTGATCAACAGATAGTCATGGTTTCTTGGCTATGGACATTAGATGTCGTTGATAACGGATCACATCATTAGGAGAATGATGTGATGGACAAGACCCAATCCTAAGCATAGCACAAGATCGTAGTTCGCTTGCTAGAGCTTTTCCAATGTCAAGTATCTTTTCCTTAGACCATGAGATCGTAACTCCCGGATACCGTAGGAGCTCTTTGGGTGTACCAAACGCCACAACGTAATCGGGTGACTATAAAGGTGCACTACGGTATCTCGAAAGTGTCTGTTGAGTTGACACGGATCGAGATCGATTTGTCACTCCGTATGACGGAGAGGTATCTCTGGGCTCACTCGGTAATGCATCATCATAATGAGCTCAAAGTGACCAAGTGTTTGGTCACGGGATCATGCATTACGGTATGAGTAAAGTGACTTGCTGGTAACGAGACTGAATGAGGTATTGGGATACCGACGATCGAGTCTCGGGCAAGTAACGCACCGATTGACAAAGGGAATTGTATACGGGGTTGTTTGAATCCTCGACATCGTGGTTCATCCGATGAGATCATCGAGGAGCATGTGGGAGCCAACATGGGTATCCAGATCCTGCTGTTGGTTATTGCTCGAGAGCCGTCTCGGTCATGTCTACGTGTCTCCCAAACCCGTAGGGTCTACACACTTAAGGTTCAGTGACGCTAGGGTTGTATGAATATGAGTATGCAGCAAACCGAATGTTGTTCGGAGTCCCGGATGAGATCCCGAACGTCACGAGGAGTTTCGGAATGGTCCGGAGGTAAAGAATTATATATAGGAAGTGTTGTTTCGGCCATCGTGAAAGTTTCGGGGTCACCCGGTATTGTACCAGGACCACCGGAAGTGTCCTGGGGGTCCACCGGGTGGGGCCACCCATCTCAGAGGGCCCCATGGGATGAAATGGGGAGGGGAACCAGCCCATAGTGGGCTGGTGCGCCCCCTTGGCCCACCCCCTGCGCCTAGGGTTGAAACCCTAGGGTGGGGGGGGGGACACCACTTGCCTTGGGGGGTACTCCAACCCCCTGGCCGCCTCCCCCCTTGGGAGATTGCATCTCCTGGGGCGGCGCCTCGGGGCCTATATAAAGGAGGGAGGGAGGGCAGCCGACCCACAAGTGTCTTGGCGCCTCCCTCCCCTGCTACACCTCGCCCTCCTCCCGCAGCAGCTTGGCGGCCTGCGGAGTTCTCACAGCATCCACCACCACACCGTCGTCTTTGCTGGATCATCATCAACCTCTCCTTCCCTTGCTGGATCAAGACGGAGGAGATGTCACGCTGACCGTCGTGTGTGTGAACGCGAGGTGCCGTCTGCTTACGCTAGGATCTCCGGTGAGAGGATCACGACGAGAACGACTACTTCAACCTCGTTCTTTTGAACGCTTCCGCTCGCGATCTACAAAGTGGTATGTAGATGCATCTCTCCCATGACTCGTTGCTTAGATGAACTCATAGATGGATCTTGGTGAAACCGTAGGAATTTTTTTTATTTTTTGCAACGTTCCCCAACAGTGGCATCATGAGCTAGGTCTATGCGTAGTTCTCTATTGCACGAGTAGGACACAATTTTGTTGTGGGCGTAGATCTTGTCAACTTGCTTGCCGTTAAATAGTCTTATCTTGCTTCAGCGGTATTGTGGGATGAAGCGGCCCGGACCAACCTTACACGTACGCTTACGTGAGACCGGTTCCACCGACTGACATGCACTAGTTGCATAAGGTGGCTGGCGGGTGTCTGTCTCTCCCACTTTAGTTGGAGCGGATTCGACGAAAAGGGTCCTTATGAAGGGTAAATAGAAGTTGACAAAAAATCACGTTGTGGTTATTCGTAGGTAAGAAAACGTTCTTGCTAGAACCCAATTGCAGCCACGTAAAAGATGCAACAACAATTAGAGGACGTCTAACTTGTTTTTGCAGCAATTGACATGTGATGTGATATGGCCAGAAGTTGTGAATGATGAATGATATATTGTGTTGTATGAGATCATGTTCTTGTAATAGGAATCACGACTGGCATGTCGATGAGTATGACAACCGGCAGGAGCCATAGGAGTTGTCTTTATTTTTTGTATGACCTGCGTGTCATTGAAGAACGCCATGTAAATTACTTTACTTTATTGCTAAACGCGTTAGCCATAGAAGTAGAAGTAGTCGTTGGCGTGACAACTTCATGAAGACACGATGATGGAGATCATGATGATGGAGATCATGGTGTCATGCCGGTGACAAAGATGATCATGGAGCCCCGAAGATGGAGATCAAAGGAGCTATATGATATTGGCCATATCATGTCACTACTATATAATTGCATGTGATGTTTATTATGTTTATGCATCTTGTTTACTTAGAATGACGGTAGTAAATAAGATGATCCCTTACAACAATTTCAAGAAGTGTTCTCCCCTAACTGTGCACCGTTGCTAAAGTTCGTCGTTTCGAAGCACCACGTGATGATCGGGTGTGATAGATTCTTATGTTCACATACAACGGGTGTAAGACAGTTTTACACATGCAAAACACTTAGTGTTAACTTGATGAGCCTAGCATGTACGCACATGGCCTCGAACACGAGACCGAAAGGTCGAACACGAGTCGATAGAAGATACGATCAACATGGAGATGTTCACCGATGATGACTAGTCCGTCTCACGTGATGATCGGACACGGCCTAGTCGACTCGGATCGTGTAACACTTAGATGACTAGAGGGATGTCTAATCTGAGTGGGAGTTCATTGTAATAATTTGATTAGATGAACTTAATTATCATGAACTTAGTCTAAAACCTTTGCAAATATGTCTTGTAGATCAAATGGCCAACGCTCATGTCAACATGAACTTCAACGCTGTTCCTAGAGAAAACCAAGCTGAAAGATGATGGCAGAACTATACGGACTGGGTCCTAACCCGAGGATCATCCTCATAGCTGCCAGAAACAATATGTCCTAGAAGGACCGCTAGGTGATGCACCTGCTCCAGAGAACCAAGACGTTATGAACGCTTGGCGCCTCGTCTTGATGATTACTCCCTCGCTCAATGCGGCATGCTTTATAGCTTAGAACCGGGGCTCCAAAGCATTTTGAGCAACACGGAGCATATGAGATGTTCGAGGAGCTGAAACTAGTTTTCCAAGCTCATGCCCGGTCGAGAGATATGAAGTCTCCGACAAGTTCTATAGTTGTAAGATGGAGGAAAATAGTTCACGGGAGCACATACTCAAAATGTCCGGGTTGCACAACCGCTTTGTCCCACTGGACATTAACCTCCTGGACGAGGCGGTCATTGACAGAATCCTTCGCCGCTCCCACCAAGCTACAAGAGCTTTGTCATGAACTACAATATGCGGGGATGGTGAAGACCATTCTGAAGTATTTTCAATGTCAAGTCAACAGAGGTAGAAATCAAGAAGGAACATCAAGTGTTGATGGTCAATATAACCACTAAGTTCAAGAAGGGCAAGGGCAAGAAGAACTTCAAGAAAGACGGCAAGGATGTTGCCGCCCGTAAGCCGCTTGCCGGAAGAAGTCAAAGAATGGACCCAAGCACGAGATCGAGTGCTTTTATTGCAAAGGAAGGGTCACTTTGAAGCGGAACTGCCCCAAATACTTAGCGGACAAGAAGGCCGCAACACTAAAGGTATATTTGATATACATGTAATTGATGTGTACCTTACCAAGACTCGTAGTAACTCCCGGTATTTGATACCGTGCCGTTGCTCATATTTGTAACTCACAGCAGAGCTGCGGAATAAACGGAGATCGGCGAAGGACGAGGTGACGATCGCGTCGGAATGGTTCCAAGGTCGATGTGATCGCCGTCGGCACGCTACCTCTACATTTACCTACGGGATTAGTTATAAACCTTAATAATTGTTATTTAGTGCCAAGTTTGAGCATGAACATTGTATCTGGATCTCGTTTGATACGAGATGGCTACTTATTTAAATCCGAGAATAATGGTTGTTCTATTTATATGAGAGATATGTTTTATGGTCATGCCCCGATGGTAAATGGTTTATTCTTAATGAATCTCGAGCGTAATATTACACATATTTGTAGTGTGAATACCAAAAGATGTAAAGTTGATAACGGTAGTCCCACATACTTGTGGCACTGCCGCCTTGGTCACATTGGTGTCAAGCGCATGAAGAAGCTCCATGCTGATGGACTTTTAGAGTCTCTCGACTATGAATCGTTTGACACATGCGAACCATGCCTAATGGGAAAAATGACCAACACTCCGTTCTCCGGAACAATGGAGCGAGCAACCAACTTGTTGGAAATCATACATACCGATGTGTGCGGTCCAATGAGCGTTGAAGCTCGCGGAGGATATCGTTATGTTCTCACTCTCACTGATGACTTGAGTAGATATGGGTATGTCTACTTGATGAAACACAAGTCTGAGACCTTTGAAAAGTTTAAGGAATTTCAGAATGAGGTGGAGAATCAACGTGACCGAAAGAGAAAGTTCCTACGATCAGATCGCGGAGGAGAATATTTAAGTCATGAATTTGGTACGCACTTAAGGAAATGTCGAATCGTTTCACAACTCACGCCGCCTGGAACACCTCAACGTAACGGTGTGTCCGAACGTCGTAATCGCACTCTATTGGATATGGTGCGGTCTATGATGTCTCTTACCAATTTACCGCTATCATTTTGGGGATACGCCTAGAGACAGCTACATTCACTTTAAATAGGGCACCGCCTAAATCCGCTGAGACGACACCGTATGAATTATGGTTTGGGAAGAAACCTAAGCTATCGTTTCTAAAAGTTTGGGGATGCGATGCTTATGTCAAGAAACTTCAACCCGAAAAGCTCGAACCCAAGTCGGAAAATGCGTCTTCATAGGATACCCTAAGGAAACCATTGGGTATACCTTCTACTTAAGATCCGAGGGCAAGATCTTTGTTGCCAAGAACGGATCCTTTCGAAAAAGAGTTTCTCTCGAAAGAAGTAAGTGGGAGGAAAGTAGAACTCGATGAAGTACTACCTCTTGAATGGGATAGTAGTGCAGCTCAGAAAATGTTCCCGTGATGCCTACACCGATCGGAGAGGAAAATAATGATGATGATCAAGGTACTTCGGATCAAGTTGCTACCGAACTTCAGAGGTCCACAAGGACACGCTCGCACTGAGTGGTACGGCAACCCTGTCACGGAAATCATGTTGTTAGACAACGGTGAACCTTCAACTATGAAGAAGCGATGGCGGCCCAGATTCCAACAAATGGCTTGAAGCCATGCGATCCGAGATAGAATCCATGTATGAAAACAAAGTATGGACTTTGACAGACTTGCCCGATGATCGGCGAGCGATAGAAAATAAATGGATCTTTAAGAAGAAGACGGACGCAGATGGTAATGTTACCATCTATAAAGCTCGACTTGTCGCTAAGGGTTATCGACAAGTTCAAGGGATTGACTACGATGAGACATTCTCTCCGTTAGCGAAGCTGAAGTCCGTCGTAATCATGTTAGCAATTGCCGATACTATGATTATGAGATATGGCGATGGACGCCAAAACGGCATTCCTTAACGGGCATCTTAAGGAAGAACTGTATATGATGCAGCCGGAGGGTTTTTTCGATCCTAAGAATGCTAACAAAGTATGCAAGCTCCAGCGATCCATTTATGGGCTGGTGCAAGCATCTCGGAGTTGGAACATTCGCTTTGATGAGATGATCAAAGCGTTTGGTTTATGCGCACTTATGGAGAAGCCTGCATTTACAAGAAAGTGAGTGGGAGCTCTGTAGCATTTCTCATATTATATGTAGATGACATACTCTTGATGGGAAATGATATAGAACTTTTGGAAAGCATTAAGGCCTACTTGAATAAGTGTTTTTCAATGAAGGACCTTGGAGAAGCTGCTTACATATTAGGCATCAAGATCTATAGGGATAGATCAAGACACCTCATAGGTCTTTCACAAAGCACATACCTTGACAAGATTTTGAAGAAGTTCAAAATGGATCAGTCCAAGAAGGGGTTCTTGCCTGTATTGCAGGGTGTGAGATTGAGCTCGGCTCAATGCCCGACCACGGCAAAAGATAAAGAAGAGATGAGTGTCATCCCCTATGCTTCAGCCATAGGATCTATTATGTATGCCATGCTGTGTACCAGACCTGATGTAAACCTTGTCGTATGTTTGGTAGGAAGGTACCAAAGTAATCCCGGCAAGGAACACTGGACAATGGTCAAGAATATCCTGGTACACGAAAGGACAAAGGACATGTTTCGCGTTTATGGAGGTGACGAAGAGCTCGTCAGAAGGGTTACGCCGACGCTTAGCTTCGACACGATCCGGATGACTCTAAGTCACAAACCGGATACATGTATATGTTGAATGGTGGAGCAAGAGCTGGTGCAGCTGCAAGCGAAGCGTCGTGGCGGGATCTACATGTGAAGCGGAGTACATGGCAGCCTCGGAGGCAACGCATGAAGCAATTTGGGTGAAGGAGTTCATCACCGACCTAGGAGTCATACCCAATGCGTCGGGCTGATCAAACTCTTCTGTGATAACATCGAGCTATTGCGCTTGCCAAGGAGCCTGTGTTTCACAAGAAAACCAGCACATCAAGCGCCGCTCAACTCCATTCGTGAAAATGTTCAAGATGGAGACATAGATATTTGCAAAGTACATATAGATCTGAATGTCGCAGATCCATTGACTGAACCTCTCTCGCGAGCAAAACATGATCAACACCAGAACTCTATGGGTGTGCGATTCATCACAATGTAACTAGATTATTGACTCTAGTGCAAGTGGGAGACTGTTGGAAATATGCCCTAGAGGCAATAATAAAAGGATTATTATTATATTTCCTTGTTCATGATAATTGTCTTTATTCATGCTATAACTGTATTATCTGGAAATCGTAATACACGTGTGAATACATAGACCATAATATGTCCCTAATATGCCTCTAGTTGACTAGCTCGTTGATCAACAGATAGTCATGGTTTCTTGGCTATGGACATTAGATGTCGTTGATAATGGGATCACATCATTAGGAGAATGATGTGATGGACAAGACCCAATCCTAAGCATAGCACAAGATCGTGTAGTTCGTTTGCTAGAGCTTTTCCAATGTCAAGTATCTTTTCCTTAGACCATGAGATCGTGTAACTCCGGATACCGTAGGAGCGCTTTGGGTGTACCAAACGTCCACAACGAATCGGGTGACTATAAAGGTGCACTACGGTATCTCGAAAGTGTCTGCGGGTTGACATGGATCGAGATCGATTTGTCACTCCGTATGACGGAGAGGTATCTCTGGGCTCACTCGGTAATGCATCATCATAATGAGCTCAAAGTGACCAAGTGTTTGGTCACGGGATCATGCATTACGGTATGAGTAAAGTGACTTGCCGGTAACGAGATTGAACGAGGTATTGGGATACCGACGATCGAGTCTCGGGCAAGTAATGTACCGATTGACAAAGGGAATTGTATACGGGGTTGTTTGAATCCTCGACATCGTGGTTCATCCGATGAGATCATCGGGGAGCATGTGGGAGCCAACATGGGTATCCAGATCCCGCTGTTGGTTATTGCCCAAGAGCCATCTCGATCATGTCTACGTGTCTCCCGAACCCGTAGGGTCTACACACTTAAGGTTCGGTGACGCTAGGGTTGTATGAATATGAGTATGCAGCAAACCGAATGTTTTTCGGAGTCCCGGATGAGATCCCGGATGTCACGAGGAGTTTCGGAATGGTCCGGAGGTAAAGAATTATATATAGGAAGTGTTGTTTCGGCCATCGGGAAAGTTTCGGGGTCACCCGGTATTGTACCGGACCACCGAAGTGTCCCGGGGTCCACCGGTGGGGCCACCCATCCGGAGGGCCCCATGGGCTGAAGTGGGGAGGAACCAGCCCATAGTGGGCTGGTGCGCCTGCCGGTGTCAAACCAGCGGATCTCGTAGGGGGTCCCGAACTGCGTCTAGGCGGATGGTAACAGAGACAAGGGACACGATGTTTTACCTGTGTTCGGCCCTCTTGATGGAGGTAAAACCCTACGCCCCGCTTGATTAATATTGATGATATGGGTAGTACAAGAGTGGATCTACCACGAGATCAAGGAGGCTAAAACCCTAAAGCTAGCCTATGGTATGATTGTTGTGATGTATGTTGTGTCCTACGGACTAAAGCCCTCCGGTTTATATAGACACCGGAGGAGGCTAGGGTTACACAGAGTCGGTTACAATGGTAGGAGATCTACATATCCGTATTGCCAAGCTTGCCTTCCACGCCAAGGAAAAGTCCCATCCGGACACGGGACGGAGTCTTCAATCTTGTATCTTCGTAGTCTTGGAGTCCGGCGGATGATGATAGTCCGGCTGTCCGGACACCCCCTAGTCCAGACTCCTCAAGAGCCCCTCGAACCAAGCTTCAATGACGATAAGTCCGCACGCATAATGTTCGGCATTGCAAGGCGGGTTCCTCCCTTGAATAATCCAGAGAAGATCATGAACACCAGGATAGTGTCCGCTCGCAAAATAAATTCCACATTCCGTCAGAGAGAATAATGCACATAAATCCAATCACGACGATTTTGCGTCATGACATCACAACGCTACCAGCCTTTACTTGAATCGCTTTTTATTATACCACCTCAAAGACGCTTAGCGGCGCTTTCCTTGGCACGCCTTGTCGAGGCAGAGATTGTGTTCCCTTATTCCGGATTCTCATCAATACGAGTGGGTAACCCAACCGCGTCTGCCGCCACGCCTCTATCGAAGGTGAATCCTTAACGGTCACGAGACGGCTCTTGGTATTTTCCCCCTTTATAAGGGACCAAGGCTCCTTTCTTTTCTCAATCTTCCATCGAATCCTCTCCTTGCTCCAAGTTCCAACACCCAGAGCCCTAGATTCGAGCGCTTCGGATCTTCAACAATGTCCGGCTCCGACCTTAAGGGCTGGTGGATGCCCTCCTCCGTCACGGAGGAGGACGTGTTAAAGCTGCGGGAGGCCAAGCACTGCCCCACGAGATTTCAGATAGGTTGCCCGCCCGAGGGCAGGCCGCACTCCACTCCCAAGCCCGGTGAGTACGCTGCCTTCAGATCCCACCTCCGTCGGGGTTTAGGCTTCTCGACGGACCCCTTCGTGAGAGGGCTCATGTTCTACTACGGGCTGGATTTTCACGACTTGGCTCCGGAGTCCATCCTCCATATTTCCGCATTCATTATTGTCTGTGAAGCCTTCCTCCGCGCCACCCCCCACTTTGGCCTATGGCTGAAGACCTTCAATGTGGAGCCGAAGATGATCGGGGGGCGTCAAGCGGAGTGCGGCGGGGCGGCCATAAGCAGGAGGGTCGATGCCCCGTGGCCCGAGGGCTCCTTCCAAGAGGAGCTCGGCTTGTGCAGCAGGAGGGTTCTATGTCATCGCTCGAAGGGCAGCAAGCAAAAGCCGCCGCCTTCCTTCCGCCCGGGACCTCCACGCCGATTGATGTCGTGGGTCAACCAAGGGCTCAATTGGGGGCCGTCCGAAGACGTGCCCTTATTGCAGGGCAGGATCCGAGACCTCCAAGCGAGGGAGATCAATCTGGTTGTGGTGATGCAGGTCATGCTAATCAGCGCCTTCGCGCCTCGCAAACGCCGCCCTCTCCGGTTATGGGAGTTCAATCCGGAGGGTCCACAAACTCTCCAACACTTCATGGGTATGACGCCTGTGGAGATGTACAAGTTGTTCTTCGGATCACGGTGGCGGTCCGAATTGACCGAGGACGCAGCCTAAGCCGCAATCGCCCGGATACACGTAAGTAGCTCGAGTCCGGACGCTCGCTTGTTTGCTTTTCTCAAATTCGCCTTCTAACCCATTATTCTTCATCGAGTGGGTAGCGCGATCGAAGCCGATAAGGTGTCCGCCCTCCCGGAGACCGCACCGAGCCCGTCTGGTCGAATGTTGGAGGCCGCGCCCGAGAAGGGGGGCGATGGGGAAAATAGAAGAGCTATCACCTCGCCTAAGGGGCGCCTGGAGAGGGGGATCGACAATCCCTCCTTCCAGGGGAGAAGAGGACCGCCCAAGACCAGAGGCCAAAGCCCTAAGCGGGGAAGAAATCTTTACTGGAGGTCCTGCGTCCCGAGAAAGTCCGGACGCATAATCGCTTCTAAAGGATCAGCCTCCAATGAGCCGTGAGTATGAAAAGGGGGGGGTTCATTAATGAGAAAATACCCTATTTGTGCTTCGTGGATGACCGAAATTTTTACCTTGCAGTTCGGGTCTGCGGCCTTCTCAGATGAGTTCGTCTTCGGGGGATCTTCGTCCGGAGATGATGGAGAGCGAAACGCCTCCGTCTGCTGCACCGTCGGATAGGGGCGACGAGCTCAAGTATCTTCACGGAGGGTATCCCGAGTCCGAGGGGCCGGAGAGTTTGGCGCCACTAGTGTCCGCCGGGAGCCAAGAATCGCTTGAGAGGGCGCCCATCTCGAGAGATCATCGTGCTTTGATGCGTATGGTGATTGGAAGGATTTCGTCCGTCGAAAGCGGATTGCATAATGCCGTCAAGAGTTTACTGACGGGATTTGAGGTACGCAAGAATGACGCACCTTTTTGACAGTTTGGCACATAGAAGTGCGCCTCAGATAGATAGTAGCCCCGAGACTCGTAGGTTGTCGAAAGCGACAGCTGCGTCGAGGATCAAAATCTCGTAATGAATGTCGCCGTTTATATGCAGGTGGCGGATAGTCCGGGGGCTAGCCGGACTAGTGGAGTTGCCGAGTTAATGCGGCAACTTGACGTGGCGGATGCGGACATCGCGCTTGTCAACCGGCGACTTGACGAGTCGCAAGGTAAATGAATTCTCCGCAGTCACTTATTTAAGGGAGTCAAAGCCCGCCTCTGATAATGTATATGTTGTGATACAGACGGTGCTGCTGCTATGGAGAGCCTTCGGGCCGAGCTTGCTCAAGCCAAGGAGCAAGCCCGGCGGAGGATCTGCGCTGCCTCGAGGGCAGCCGAGGAGTTGAAAGTCGAAAAGGCTCGCGACCGCCTAAGCGAGGGAAAAGATGGCCGAATTGGCCGTGAAATTAAAAGATGCTGCCGACCGCAATGAGGCTCTTGAAAAGGAGCGCTTATCGGAGCGGAAAACCTGGGAAGGCCACCGAGGCTGGCGGATGCCCGCTCGCAATGCGGGCTATGAAGGAGGAGCTGCGCCAGTCGAGATATTGTGGCTGGCAAGCCGCTTCGCTCGCCGCCGGTTTACGGATCAAAATATGCCCAACTTGGCCAGCTGTGGGGTCCGGCGATCCATATATGGACTTAGCGGCAAGTGCGGCCGATGCCGCTGAGCACTTTCGAGCCGTAAGGATCACAAGACGGAAGAGCTATTTTGGTCTCAATTCCATAGTCCGGATCGTTCACTTCCGTTGACCAATCGGTTGGCCGAATGGGCTGAGCTAAATAGATTGTCCGGACTTGCCATGACTGATATCGTGGCTCATGTCTGGCCAGAGAGACCCAAGGCGACGAGCTATTTCGGCTTATTGCAGCAATTTCTTGGAGCGGTGCCGCACATCAAGGAGATGAAGCGATCGGCCTGCATAGAAGGCGCGCGGATGGCCCTTGCCCGTGTGAAGACACATTGGACAGAGATGGATGCCACCGCTATTGTCGCCCAGGGTTCGGACGAAAGTCGGTTACCCACCGAGCACTATTTTGGGGAAGTTATGCATGGTGCTCGTGTAATAGAGTCGCAGTGCTCGAAAAATGTCACGTTCAAATGAACGTTTTATCTTGTAAGACAATGATTATGATATAACCGCTTTTTATACTTGTGCGTTCCAAGTATTAAAATATCTCCTATGCGGCCGTTTATGTATACATTTGTATAACCTGAAAGATTGCAGTCTTCGGCTTCAGCCCCCACGCACAAGGTGCGGGGTGTTCGCAAAAATAGCGCTGCCACACTTAATCCGGCGCCTCGGTCCTGTTAAGGAGGTGGTAGCATAGCTAACGAGGCAATCCGGACTATGATGCTTTATCACTTTCACTTAGCGATGGAGTTCGAGGGTGGGGCTACGATATAGCCCCTTGGGGCACCGCGCTTCTCGAATTCGGGCGCGTGTGTGCTGACCGAAACGGTCCTTCATCAAAGCAGGAATTCTAAACATTCCGTAGTCGATCGAGTGGTTGACCAGTCTCTCGCAGTATCATGACAGTCGCCGGCTTTCATCGAGGTGCTCGCCACCAAACTGGGGCACAATCGCAGAGTTCTCCTGGTGCCGCGTTAGCCGATGATACGGAACGTAAGGGAGCAAAACACAGGAGCCGGGCAAACCCAACATTTGACCAAAGACATGATTTGGAGCTGATGCATATAAGGCCTAACTCGAGACGCCGAACACTCCCGAAGGTGTTCGATCTTTGTAATAATGGGCAGAACAATGCCCTAAGCCCCTAGTGTCCAGGTACGGGCATGGTCTTCTGACGCGGCCGATGCCAAAACGCCAGGCTCTGCTTTGGTTATAATGAGGGACCAAGGGATTATAACAACAAGAGACAGTAAAAAGGTTTACGCAGGGTCTTAATCAAAAGAATCCTCGCGACGGGTCCCTACCGCACGCGTCTGCCGTGTCTCCTGTGCCGTTATCACGACGGTGTGCACGTTGTTCATCTATAAAAAGATAGGAACTTTAGCTTGAAAGGAACTTGTGCAGAACATATATACGAAGGAAGAAATATAAATAAGTAAAGCGGAGTCTGTACGAGCTCGCTGTTGTTTGTGCGCACAGCCCCTTGTAGAGGGATGTGCGGCTAGGGAGCCCCTAGCTTACTTATGTCGGACTCGTCTAATTGTGTCCGGGGTCTTTAAGTGACCCTCGCACTGAAATGATGCCACGTGGACCGGGTATCTTGAGTGTAAGAGATGCGTAATGTGGTATGGCGTTGAAACGGACAAAAGCCTCTCGTCCCAAGAGTGCTTGATAGCCGCTTTTAAATGGGACGATATGAAAAATTAGTTTTTCGCGTCGAAAGTTGTTCGGTGATCCGAACACGACTTCTAGTAATAGGGAGCCTGTGCATTTGGCTTAAGTGCCTGGCGTCACTCCTTTAAAGGAAGTGCGGCTGTGTTGAATTTTAGTAGGGTCTATCCCCAACTTGTGGATTGTGTTTGGATACAGCAGGTTTAAGTCGCTGCCTCCGTCCATCAGGACTTGAGTAAATTGTAGTCCGTCGATTATAGGATCCAATATCAGGGCAGTCCATCCTGCATTTTGAACGCTTCTAGAATAATCCAGGTGGTCGAAAGTGATTGGTTTTGATGTCCAATCTCTATGTTCCGCTTGGTTGGACCGTGCGAGACCCATTTTAACGGGTGCCACTGCTTTTTTCAGATTATCACATGAAGTGAATTTACTGCTCGACCTCTTGTGGGAAATTCTTTTGTTTTCCGTGCTCTCTGCTGGTGGGGTTTATCGCTTAAGCTGACGCGTCGAGCCCCTTGTGTTCGGCGTTTAGTCGGCCGGACTTTTTGAAAACCCAGCAATCTCTGTGGGTATGGTTTGCAGGCCTTCCGGGGGTACTGTGGATTTGACATATCCGACCCAAAATCTTGTTTAAGTTGGATAGCTCATCGCTGTTATCCTTAAGAGGCGGTGTTTTGTTGTTTCGCCATGAGCTTTTGAATCCGGCGTTAATCGCCGTGTTTTTGGGCTTTTTTTTTATTCCGCCGCTCTTTTTCTGCTACCGTGATTTTCCGCTTCCATCTCGATCTCGGATGTACTTGGGTCACTGGTGCTGCATCTTGCTAGCTAGCCTGTCCTCTCCCGCACAAAAGCGGTCATGAGGCTTGTTAGCGCGACATTGTCCTCGGCTTCTCTTGGCCGAGGTGTCTGGTGAGCCATTCGCCTCGGACGTTGTGTTTAAAAGCTGCTAAGGCTTCGCGTCCGGACAATCGACTATTTGGTTCTTTTGGTGAGGAACCTGTTCCGAATTTCTTGTGACTCTCCGGCTGTTGAGTTATATGACTTAGATCGTCTCAGATCCGGAGGGCGGACATAAGTTCCTTGAAAATTTGCTCTAAACGCCCCCGAGCTCTTCCCAACTTCCAACAGTGTTTTCGGGAGGCTTTTGAGCCAATGACGGGCTGGCCCTTTGAGCTTGAGGGGTAGGTATTTTATGGCGTGGAGATCGCCTCCTCTAGCCATGTGTATGTGTAGTATATAATCTTCTATCCGCACTCCGGTCTGTTTTTCCGTCGTGAGGCCTCTATGTTTATGGGTTTAAATCCTGCTGAAATTCATGATCCAAAGACTCACCGGTGAAACATAGTGGGTGTGTGGCGCCCAGATTTGGGTGTACCGCTGTCTTCGGACACTTGGCGTGTTGTATTGCTTCCAGGGCCCTCTTCTTTGGCCCAGAAATGGACTGGCTGGGCCATCTGTCTTTCCAAAGGTCATTAGTCGGTTTATATGCGGCGCCGCTTTCAGATTTTGGCCTATCATCCGCCGCCTATCCAACCAGCGGCTTTTTGTTTTTTGACAAGGGGGCTCTATGGCCTCCTCATCAAATTCTGGCAAGAGCTTGCGCTTGGTAGCTCTTTGATTGATGGCCATTGCCGTATTTATCTGTGGTTTTGAGCACTTTGCTCCACCTCATTCTGAGTGTATCTTCCGCTGTTTTGAGCTTCCGTTTTTCCTTCTTCAAGATTCTTGCAGTGTTGATGAGTCTTTTCCGAAGGTTTTTATTCTCCGGCGGTGTGTCCGGCATGAGATCGTCCGGACTATTTTTTCCGCCGGGCCCGGACTGATTGTCTGACTCGTCTTGTTCGGACGGTTGCTTGTCGTCGTCCACTGGTTTGCCCTGCTGTATTGCTGGGTCATTAAGAGCGCTGTTGTTGTCGAGACGGGACTTAGGGCGGCGTCTGCGTCGCCGTTTTTGTTGTTTGTCGGCGGGATTATCTTCTGCCGCGCCCCGTTGGTCCTCGTTGTCGCTTCCTTTTGGGTATCCACCATGTATACGTCGTATGACGAGGTGGTCTTTACGTGCCTTATAGGCGCTGGTTCTTGTTCGTCTCCGGCATCGTCGTCCATGCCGTCGATGTCTTCGGAGTCGTAATCTGGCATGTCGGTTAGGTCGTCGACAGTGGCTACAAAGTGGGTGGTGGGTGGGCTTTGAATTTCTTCGTTGTCCGTATCCCAACTATCCTGGCCATAGTCCGGCCAGGACTCTCCCGATAGCAAGAGATGCTTTAGCAAATTTAGGATATCGCCAAAGGGCGAGTATTGGAAGATGTCCGCGGCGGTGAATTCCATAACCGGCGCCCAATCCGATTCGATTGGTAGGGGCGTGGGAGGTCCGGAGTCCGACACCTCGGAATCATGAGTTTCGCGAGGGACAAGGTTAGTGTTTGGCTCCATCGCCGTGGAAGTTGAAGCCCCCGAGGTGGTGTCCATCCACCGGTCCTCGATCTGGGCGATCGGCTCCGGACTAAGGGCCAAAGCGGATTCGTGTGCGGCCACCAAGGCACTGTTCGGCGGCAGAGCTAGATCATGCCCATCGCAACAGTGCGGCGCGCTTGGCTTTGGCTCGAGCCCATCGAAGATCAAGTCCCCGCGGATGTCGGCTGTGAAGTTTAGGCTTCCGAATCTGACCTGATGGCCAGGGGCGTAGCTTTCGATCTGCTCCAGATGGCCAAGTGAATTAGCTCGCAGTGTGAAGCCGCCGAATACAAAGATCTGTCCGGGGAGGAAAGTCTCACCCTTGACAGCGTTGTTGATTGAAGATGCCATCGAGCCTATCGGTGACGACACAGAGGAACTCTCAATGAAAGCACCAATGTCGGTGTCAAAACCGGCGGATCTCGGGTAGGGGGTCCCGAACTGTGCGTCTAGGCGGATGGTAACAGGAGACAAGGGACACGATGTTTTACCCAGTGTTCGGCCCTCTTGATGGAGGTAAAACCCTACGTCCTGCTTGATTAATATTGATGATATGGGTAGTACAAGAGTGGATCTACCACGAGATCAAGGAGGCTAAAACCCTAAAGCTAGCCTATGGTATGATTGTTGTGATGTATGTTGTGTCCTACGGACTAAAGCCCTCCGGTTTATATAGACACCGGAGGAGGCTAGGGTTACACAGAGTCGGTTACAATGGTAGGAGATCTACATATCCGTATTGCCAAGCTTGCCTTCCACGCCAAGGAAAAGTCCCATCCGGACACGGGACGGAGTCTTCAATCTTGTATCTTCGTAGTCTTGGAGTCCGGTGGATGATGATAGTCTGGCTGTCCGGACACCCCCTAGTCCAGGACTCCCTCACCCCCCTTGACCCACCCCCTGCACCTAGGGTTGAAACCCTAGGGTGGGGGGGCGCACCACTTGCCTTGGGGGGGTACTCCAACCCCCCTGGCCGCCGCCCCCCTTGGGATATTGCATCTCCCAGGGCCGGCGCCCCCCCTGGGGGCCTATATAAAGGGAGGGGAGGGAGGGGCAGCCGACCCCTGAAGTGTCTTGGCGCCTCCCTCCCCCTGCTACACCTCGTCCTCCTCCCACAGCAGCTTGGTGAAGCCCTGCCGGAGTTCTGCTGCATCCACCACCACGCCGTTGTGCTGCTGGATCATCATCAACCTCTCCTTCCCCCTTGCTGGATCAAGACGGAGGAGACGTCACGCTGACCATACGTGTGTTGAACGCGGAGGTGCCGTCTGTTTGGCGCTAGGATCTCCGGTGATAGGATCACGAACGACTACTTCAACCCCGTTCTTCTGAACGCTTCCGCTCGTGATCTACAAAGTGGTATGTAGATGCATATCTCCCATGACTCGTTGCTTAGATGAACTCATAGATGGATCTTGGTGAAACCGTAGGAAATTTTTTAATTTTCTGCAATGTTCCCCAACAAGTGAGGCAAGTCCTCCGTGGGTGACGGCCATGGTGGTATAGACAAGATTGCTATTACGTGGACCCTTCATGGGTGGAGCCCTCCGTGGACCAGTGCAACCGTTACCCTTCGTGGGTTGAAGTCTCCATCAACGTGGATGTACGATAGCACCACCTATCGGAACCATGGCTAAAAAAATATCCGTGTCAACATTGCGTTTGCTCCCTCAAACTCCTCCCTTTACCTTCATATGCAATTGTTTTACATTTGAAAGTGCTAGTATCGACTAGAGGGGGAGGGGGTGAATAGGCGATTTTTATGAAAGTCTTCAAAACTTGGAAGTTTCAAAGACAAACAACAGAAATAACCTAATTGATATGCAGCGGAAGATAAACTACCCTAAACAAGCCATAGTCAAGTATGTAATGATGTGAAAGTACATGACTAAGAGCAGTTGGGTAGAAAGGATCAAGATGGAAGATAGTGTGAAGCCAATCAACAATAGTAGTCAAACAATGAAGTCAAACAGATACACAGATAGGCAATGACTTCACGAAGACAAGCTAAAGTAAAGTTGAGAAGGGATAGAACCAGTTGCTTGTTGAAGACATAGGATTTGTTGGACCAGTTCCAGTTGCTGTGACAATTGTACATCTGGTTAGGGAGGCTGAGATTTAACTCAGAAGACCGTGTTTTCACCTTATTCCCCTTGAGCTAAGGACACCCAGTCCTCGCCCAATCACTCTGGTAAGTCTTCAAGGGAGACTTCCAAACCTTCACAGACTTTGTTCACCGCAATCCACAATGACTCTTGGATGCTCGAACGCGACGCCTAACCGATTTGGAGGATTCACAGTCCTCAAGTGTAATAAGTCTTGTGTCACATGCATGTAAAGACTTCATGATGCCTAACACTCTTTGGCTCGGGTGTTTGGGCTTTGTCCTCGCAAGGATTTCTCTCTCAAATGCTTTGAGGTGGGTTGCTCTCAAACGACAAAAGCCGTGCACAAACTCCGAGCAGCCACCAATTTATGGTGTAGGGGTGGGCTATTTATAGCCACAAGGCAACCCGACCTGATTTGTCCAAAATGACCCTGGTCACTAAGGAACCGACACGTGTTCCAACGGTCGATTTCAAACACACGCTGCAACTTTACTTGGGCTACAAGCAAAGCTGACTCATCCACTCTGGATAAGATTTTCTCTCATTGTCTTTGCTCAAGACATAGGATTTGAGTTGAGCATCACTTGACCACTCGACTTAGTTCACTTGGACCCCACTTAACAAAGACAAAGGGTTCCTATGACTCAACAAAGAAGAAAAGGAAACAACGAAACCACACAGTCTTGGCCCATAGTCTTCACATAATGTCTTCTCATGTCATAGTCTTCAATATGAATATCTTCTCATACCACCATTGTCTTCAATGTCTTCATACATTTTTAGGGGTCATCTCCGGTAGGTAAACCGAATCTATGAGGGACACTTCCCGCGTTATCCTGCAATTCTCACAAACGCATTAGTCCCTCAACCAACTTTGTCGTCAATACTCCAAAACCAACTAGGGGTGGCACTAGATGCACTTACAATCTCCCCCTTTTTGGTGATTGATGACAAACTGGTTGAAGTTTTCAATGGGGATAAAATATGTGAAATTGTAGGGATAGGGAATTGTCTTCATAAGTTGCAAGGGCTTCCCCTGAAGATGTGCATATAAGTAATTTGCTTTTGGAATGCAAATGCACATGGCAGGTTGTACTTGTGGAGATCCACTTCAACTTATGAAGATAATTCATCATGCATGAAATGATATAGCAAGTAGAATGACATGCATAGTGAAAAATGGACGTCTGCAGAATGATCTAAGTGCGAAAGTTATCATCGCACATGCGGAATTTATCATCGCATCATAGTAGAGCAAATGAGTAGCAGAAGTAGCAGACGACCATCAAGTTTAGGTGTTACAACTCAAAGAACCAAATGTTTAAAAGCGCAAGAGTTGTAAGCACGTAGCAAAATATAATGCAACCGCCCATAAGAACCCGCTTGAAGACTATCAACTCATACGCTTCTCCCCCTTTTGTCAGTAAGGACCAAAAAGGTTTGAAGACATAGAGCATCTACTCGTCATCATGAGTAGGTGAAGCAGCAGGGTTGTCATCGTTGGTTGGCGGTGCAGATGAACTTGGTGCAAGGTCGTCGCGCCGCAGTTGTAGGAGGTGGTGAAGTAGCATCATCTTCATCATCGATCACTCGCATTAATCGTTGCCATGGAAGAAAAATATTCAGAGTCTTCAAGAGATGGGGTGCGACGTAAGACAGCAGTCCGTGGAGGAGTGGAGTCAAACTGGAATCTTTCATTGAAGCCATCATCTTGAAGATCAGCTTCAGCGCTGAGAAGGGTCAAACTCTTCCATGATCGCCGGCAAGTTTCATGAGCAACAAAGGCATTCTTGGTGGCAAGGTTGCGAATGCGATTGACATCCACCAAGAGGCTTTGCATCTGTCTCTTGAGCCAGAAATGATGCTTATCTTGTTTCTGATGAAGAGCCACAAGAAGTTCTCGGTCATTGAGAACGCGAGAACGCTTCCGAGGCCTTGTGCGATGGTGCTTTCAGTGGCTTCAGTGGGTGCTTGATGAGGCAGACGAGTGTTTCCAGCCAGTGGATAGATCCGTGTCGCTGCTTGAACACCTTCAATAGGTTGAGTGAAGCTTTGGTGCTCGGCATTCTGAAGACAAAGTGGCGTCTTGGCAGGGTCAGAGTATATGGCATCAATTGACATATCAACCTCTGGCAGAAAGATTATATGATTGCGATCAGAGGGCTGATAATTGACAGATGAGTGTCTCTTGATGAGGCGCATGACCCATGGAGCATAAAACTTCAGACCAAATAGGTCAGAGCCGGAAGCAGCAAGTTGCCTGATGAAGAATTCTTGCGTGTTGAAGCTGATGCCATTGAGAATATAGAAGACCAAAGTCTTCATAGCTCCTTCAAGCTTGGCCGCTGATGAATGTCCCTTGACTGGCCATAGAGTTCGCCTGATGATATGATATATGGTGCGAGGCAGATACTCAAGGTCTTCAACGAAGAAATGTGTGGGATACTCAGTGTCAGATGGCAAAGGCTTCATCATGCTCAGCATCTGGCTCATATTGGGCTCTGGCTTATGAAAGATGCACTCCACAGCATTGCGGTGTAGCTGACAGTTAGGTTCATATAGTTCTCCAGGAGTGGCTAGCCCTGTAAGCTCAATGATATCCATAGTTTTAGCTTCATGATGAACATTGCCAGTCATCCACTCGAGAACCCATGTCTTGATGTCCCTGTAGTAGCCGCGAATGTGCAGAGTGGCATAGAATTGAAGCAATAGCTCTTCATTCCAATGTTCGTTGTCTGTCACAAAATGGAGCAGACCAGCATCACGAAAGCAATCAAGTGCTTCTTCTAAGCACGGTAGTCCAGCAATAGCTTCGGTGTCAAGGCGCATGTGATGGAAAATGCGCCCTTGATCATATAGTACGCAGGAGTAATAGCTTCTCTGCTGATAGCTCCAGAACCGATCTGATGATATCCTTGGCTTGGAGTAGGGGTTCTTGGCGCTGTCAAAGAAGGTATTGTGGCTTTTGAAGCCATTAGCATTGAAGGACCCTGGCGAGTTGGCAGTACCTGGAAACCTTGGCAACCTGGGCTTTGGCTTCTGGACCTAAGGCCTATGCTCAACATGATAGTCAAATTGGGGTCCTGAGGCTGAGGGTGGAGGCACCGGAATGGGCCATCGGATAGTGGTAAGCTGACCGTGATTGTATTCTTGCTCAATTGTGTGAGGCCTTGGTGGCGGAACAGGAGCAGGGGCAACAGCTGAGGCGTCAGGCTGCACAACAGGTGCTTCGGGAGCAGTTGTCATATTTGCTTTAGGTGCAGCATCCTCATTGGCTTCAGGTGCAGCATCCTCATTGGCTTCAGGTTCAGTGGCCACATTTGCTTCAGGCACACTAGTTGGCGCAGGCTCCACATTAGCGTCAGCCATGACTACGTCACTGGCTTCATTGGCGTTGGTGGCGGCAGCCTCAACATTGTCAACCTCCTCTTGATGAACAGGAGGGTCGGGCACAGGCACGTTCAGATCATGAACTGCTTCTTCTTCAATCACTAGGGGAGTTGGTACACGCACTTCTTCTTGATTTTCTTCTACCGATGCAGCGAATTTCTTCAAAGAAGATGTGCTTCGACTCGAGACATTCACTTTGTTGGAGCAGGCTCGAAAAATACTTTACGTGCAATAGGTGAACGTTGCACTTCTCCTTCTGGAACGCTCGACAGAGGGACTTGAGGCCTTTGTCCTCTGCGAAGCCTGCGAAGTGCTGGCTTCGCCTTAGGAGATGGAGTTGGCTGGGCCTGAAAGTCTTCATCCTCTTCTCGCACGGGGGGTGTAGCTTGTTGTTGTTGTTGGGGAGTACTGGGGGAGTCTTGTTGTTGTGGGTGATTAGCCCACGATGCATCCTGAGCAATTGGCGTTAGAGGATGACCAATGCTGATGAGTTCGCTGTTCGTATGAACAGGCGATGATACCATGTCATGTTCGATCTGCGGAAGAACTTCATCATCAGCTACATTGTCATCATGACCAATGTCTTCAGCAGCAGTGGGTTCAGCTGCTGGAATATCTTCAGTTTCATGAGCCTCTGTGGGAGCAGGCTCATGGACTACCATCCTTCGTTCTTGATGTACTGACACAGGGCGAACCACAGAAATGGGTTCAACGACTAAGGGCTCTGTGGAAGCAGCCCTAGTCTTCTTGGTCTTACGCTTCTTTTTGGAGGGAGCGGCATCAGAGGCTTCAGTGTTCTTTCTCTTTCTGGCTTCAGCCTCGGCAGCCCTCGTCTTCTTCTGTTCTGAAGCTGTTGTGGTGACCTTTGGCTTCGAGCCAGTCATGCTGCTTGGGAAGATAATGCGAGGGGCTTCTTGGCTTGAAGGTTCAGGCTGTTCAGTAGGGTGCTTCTTCTTCTTCTTTGCAGCCATCCTGGGGTCAATGCCAGGACGGCCAAGGGACTTGCGCTTCTCAGCCTCATTGTAGGCAAGCACACACTTGTCAGCCAAAATCTTCATGCGCTCTCGAGAGCCCTGAGCTTCTTGGCGTTTCTTCAGAAAAGCTTCTTTAAGCTCATGCAGCATGACCTTGAGGTTGCGGACATCTTGAACACTTAGCTTGGCCAGATGCTTCTTGAATTGAGCTTTCTCATAATCAATCTTGTTTTTGAGCTCAACGATGCACTGAGCAAGAGCTAGCTCAGAAGCAATGGCGCCATTGAAGGCGACGCTGAGGCTGATGGGAAGCTATAAATCTTCAAAGCTGACGTTGGGGGTGTCGAACCACTCATCAATGAAATTGTGGATGATGGCCACATCAAAGAGAGGCAAGTTGCTGATGATTTCTGCTTCTTCCTTGCTCTTTATCAGCTGCTCAAGAGCATCATCAGCAAGATCTTCATCACTTGACAGATCAATGGGTTCTTCACGTAGAATTGCGGCAGGAGTCAAGGCTCTTTGATCAGATGGTCTGACAAGTTGCTTCTTTTTCTCCATTCTCTTGGAGACACGGGATTGATCTTCAGACTGCACACTGGCTTCAGGAGGTGCAGCGGCCAGTGGCTTCGCACGTGAAGTCTTTGGAGGTGCAGCTGAGGTTGAAGCCTTTGACTTCTTATGCTTCTGCGGCTTTGGAGGAGGAGCAGGGGCTTCATCAGAGTCAGCATCATTGTTAGAATGATCTACTCTGGCACCTTGTAGCATGATGTAGGTGATGAGGCCATCGAGGTTGGAGAATGGGCCAATGACATTGGGATTAGCATCACGGGAGCCGTCAGCACGGGGAGCAGAGGGACTTGGGTTGAAGTCCAAACCCAAGGACTTCTTGTTCTTCTTGGCCGAAGCCACAGCAAACTGGTAGTTGCGCTTGAAGAGAGAGTCGTCACGACACTACAGTAGTGAGGTGGGATCTGCGTTCGCAGGCTGTGGCCCACGGACCATGCAAGGATAGAAGCCTTGGTCAATGGCTTCAGCTAGGCTCTTGGGTTGAAGGCCTCGATAGAGGATATCACCCCAAGGTCTCTTGATGGCATTCTTCTCTGCATATTCCTTCGTCACAAACTTGTACTTGAACCACTCCTCAGCCCAATAGTGACGAATCCATTGGATTCGCGTCTTCCTCTGATGATAATTCTCTTCAGGATCTGTCTTGTATAGTTCTACTAAGTCATCAGGCAGATCTTTGGATGTTCCTTCTTTGCGCTGTCTGCCATCTTTCCTTGCTGATTTTTCTGCAGCCATGAACTTCAAGCTGAAAGGCTTCAATACGTTCCTTTACGCTTGCTGGTCAAGCAGGAACTGGCTTTAGGAGAATTGATATGATGTTGTAAGTATTCTACAAACGAATGCAGACTATGAGAACCAAGGGATTCTCCCACGGACATGTACCTGTGACAGCATTAGAGATGCGAGGGAAGGGGAAGAGGTCATATGCATTCTTAGAAGATTTTGAAGATAAATCAGTCTGAAGACATTGACCTCATGATGCGAAGACATTCACTTATATAGGTGAGTTGGTTCCAGATTTGTACCAATACGTGAATAAGTACAAGTGAGGAATCAAACTAGTGGAAATCCAAGTGAATCGACTAGGCAGTATGAGATGCAGACAGAATAGATCTAACTTTGAATATGCAGAAACTACTTTTGGTAAACAGGATGAATCTTGAAGATCAAAAAGGTGGTAAAAATAGAGTTATAATTACCGCACGAAGAACTGCTAGATGGAAGAATAGGAGACCGAGCAGTTCAGCCCACCGTGCCCTAACTTGGGGACGGAGGACACCTACGGCGACGTCGGAGAGGATGATGTCCGCGGCCGGCGTGAGGACGGCGTCGGAGAAGTCGCGGCAGCTAAGCGCTTCGTCGCCGGCGTCGTCGCGAGCTAGCGGTGGTGCTAGGTTTTTGATGGAGGTGGAGAGGTGGAAGAAGGATTTCTTTACCGCAGGGACAAGTATTTATAAGTAGGTGAGAGACACGGCACAATTACGCTGGTGCCCCTGGCGGTTCACATCTGAGGGGCATGTGGCAAGCATGCAACATACTCAGAGTTGTCCCACGTTCCCACGCCCGCTAGGCATGTCGGAGAGTTGTTCCGGCTTCTCCGGATTTCAACAGTAAGATAAGCCATTTAAAACAGATTTAATGTTTGTCTCTTTGCCTTCTGCTGACTAGGACGCAGAGAAGACATTCAACAGTTTCAATAGAATGCATATGATTTGGACAGATAGGGTTCGAGATAGGAAGCATAGAGAGGTTAGGGTCCGATCACATTCACTTAGTTCAAAAAAAATCCAATCGTGAAGACATAGCTATAAGTGAATGTTGTAGAGGACAGAACACTAGTATGTATATATATATAGGAAAGCAATCAAATCATCATAGTGCAGAAAGTCACGAAGACAAATTGAAACTGAAGACAAACCAAATGCGAAGTCATTGCAATATAACGCCTTGAGTGAAACACTTCAAACAAAGAAAGTTGGTGGTGGCGTTACCCACCATATAGGAAGTATTAGACCCAGACACGGCACACAATTATCGTGGCGCTCCGAAGTCAAATTCCATGTTAATGTATTCACATTCAGAGTTTAAATCTTCATTGATTGAAGATATACATTACTTTGTGTGTTGCACATCTAAGTCATCAACATGCATAAATGTTAGGATGTGTGCCTGATCACAGGACATTAGAGGATTCCAAGATATTTAGCTCACACCGTAACTTGCAAAACCTTTTCTCATCCAAGGGCTTTGTGAAGATATCTGCCAGTTGCTCTTCAGTGTTGACATGAATGATATCGATATCTTTCTTCATAACATGATCTCTGAGAAAGTGATGACGAATTTCAATGTGCTTTGTCTTCGAGTGTTGAACTGGATTGTTGGCTATTTTGATGGCACTCTCGTTGTCGCAGAAGAGAGGTACTTGTTTCAGGTTGATGCCATAATCCTTGAGAGTTTGCTTCATCCATAGAAGCTGAGCACAACAGATCCAAAGCAGACAATGTATTCAGATTCAGCAGCTTGAGAGTGATACAGTTACGCTTCTTCAAGACCAATGCACAAGTGATCGACCAAGAAAATGACATGTGCCAGATGTAAACTTGCGATCCACCTTGTCACCAGCGTAATCAGCATCCGAGAATCCAACCAAATCAAATTTTGAGCCCTTGGGATACCATAATCCGAGTGTTGGGGTGTAAGCCAAATATCGAAGAATTTGCTTCACAGCTAAGTGATGCGATTCCTTTGGTGCCGCTTGGAATCGAGCACACATGCACAGACTAAGCATAATATCTGGCCTAGATGCACATAAATAAAGCAAAGAACCAATCATGGAGCGGTATACCTTTTGATCGAACTCTTTACCATTGTCGTCGGGACCAAGATGGTGTTTGGCTGGCATTGGTGTCGTGTAGCCTTTGCAGTCTTCCATTCCAAACTTCTTCAGACAATCTTTGAGGTATTTCTCTTGATGTAAGGGCATATTTATCCCCTAGTGGTTTTGGTGATTGATAACAATGCTTTTGCGGACTAATCGTGTGCGTTAAGTTCTTTCAGAGAATCATCCATTGGCACGAGACAATTTCCTCCCCTTGGTGTTTTATTCAAGACGGTGTAGCTCCTTCGTTTCGTTGTTGGTGGACTAGTTTCAGAGGAGTCACCGTACTATTAAGAGGGATCCGCTTTGGTAAGACTAGGTGGAATCAACACGCACACATCCCTATCACACCGTCGCCTTCCTTTCGCATCTTTGAGCTGCACTTCTCTTCAGACTGCTTTGCCTCGTGCGGCGCCAGTAGTACCGCATGATCTACAATAGTACCGCCCGAAGCCCTCCAAATGTAGTACGCCCCACGAAGCGGTAGTACCGCTCTCAGCGGTAGTACCGCTCCGCAGAGAGGTAGTACCGCTCGCGGTCTTCGGCCGTAGTACCGCAGTTGTACCGCGCCTACTGCCGCCTCGATTCGAGACTGTGTTTTCTCGTGTCGGGTTTTGCGGCACTAGAAGCGGTAGTACTGCTCCGGGCGGTAGTACCGCTCCTACTCCTGCGGTAGTACTACTCTGGGGCCAGTGGCCTGACTTCCTCGTCAGCACGGTAGTACCGCTAGGTAGGGAGCGGTAGTACCGCTCTCAACGGTAGTACCGCCCTGCCCTAGCGGTAGTACCGCTCTGTGCGGGGCTGCTCAGTGGGGTAACGGTTGGATGTGTTCCCCCACTATATAAAGGTGTCTTCTTCCTCCAAGTTGACCTACCTCTTTCCCCCAAAGCTCCATTGTTGCTCAAAGCTCCATTTTCGCCCGATCTCTCTCCCTAGCCAATCAAACTTGTTGATTTGCTCGGGGTTGGTTGAGAAGGCCCAGATCTACACTTCCACCAAGAGAAATTTGATTCCCCCTGAGGGAGTCCTGGACTAGGGGGTGTCCGGACAGCCGGACTATCATCGTCCGCCGGACTCCAAGACTACGAAGATACAAGATTGAAGACTCCGTCCCGTGTCCGGATGGGACTTTCCTTGGCGTGGAAGGCAAGCTTGGCGATACGGATATGTAGATCTCCTACCATTGTAACCGACTCTGTGTAACCCTAGCCCCCTCCGGTGTCTATATAAACCGGAGGGCCTTAGTCCATAGGACAACATACATTACAACAATCATACCATAGGCTAGCTTTAGGGTTTAGCCTCCTTGATCTCATGGTAGATCCACTCTTGTAATACCCATATCATCAATATTAATCAAGCAGGACGTAGGGTTTTACCTCCATCGAGAGGGCCTGAACCTGGGTAAAAACATTGTGTCCCTCATCTCCTGTTACCATTCACCTAGACGCACAGTTCGGGACCCCCTACCCGAGATCCGCCGGTTTTGACACCGACACCCCCCACTTATCCCTGGCGGATCTTGTTACTCTTGGGTGTTGAGCACCCTAGACGGTTGAGGTCACCTCGAAGCCATACTCCATTGTGGTGAAGCTTCGTGGTGTTGTTGTTGTTGTTGTTGGGAGCCTCCGATTGTTGTGGATATTGCTCCAACCTTGCTTGTAAAGGTTCAGCCGCCGCCTTCAAGGGCACCAATAGTGGAATCACAGCATCTCGCATTGTGTGAGGGCGTGAGGAGAACATGGTGGCCCTAGTGGCTTCTTGGGGAGCATTGTGCCTCCACACCGCTCTAACGGAGACGTACTTCCCCTTAAAAGGAAGGAACTCCGGTAACACATCCTTGTCTCCACCGGCTCCACTCTTGGTTATTTCGTGCCTTTACTTTTGCAAGCCTACTTGTTTTACATCCTTTGCTTGCTTGTTTGCCAGTTGTTATTGCATCATATAGGTTGCTCACTTAGTTGCACATCTAGACAACCTATTTTGTTGCAAAGTTTAATTTGGTAAAGAAAAGCTTAAAAATTGTTAGTTGCCTATTCACCCCCCTCTAGTCAACCATATCGATCCTTTCACTTGAGATATGAAGATGCCATTCCTTTGCTGACGAATTTGAAGACCAAGGAAGAACTTCAGCTCACCCATCATGGACATTTGATATTGCTCTTGCAGCATGTACCCAAACTCATCACTGTATTTCGGTTGGTGCAAAGAAGATTATGTCATCCACATATATTTGGCACACAAACAGTTCACCATCATATGTCTTTGTGAAGAGTGTGGGATCGAGGGATCCAGGTTTGAAGCCTTTGCTCTTCAGGAAGTCTTTGATTGTATCATACCAGGCACGAGGAGCTTGTTTGAGGCCATACAGTGCTTTGTTTAGCTTGTACACCATATCAGGATGTTTTGGATCTTCAAAGCCAGGTGGTTGTGCGACATATACTTCTTCTTCAATCTTGCCATTGAGAAATGCACTCTTTTACATCCATTTGATATAGCAAGATGTTGTGATGATTAGCGTAGGCTAGAAGTATACGGATAGCTTCAAGCCTAGCAACAGGAGCAAATGTTTCATCGAAGTCAATTCCTTCAACTTGAGTGTATCCTTGAGCCACCAGACGTGCTTTGTTTCTGACGACTTGACCATGCTCATCTTGCTTGTTTCGATATATCCATTTTGTTCCAATAATGTTATGCTTTCGAGGATCAGGTCGCTTGACAAGTTCCCAGACATTATTTAGTTTGAACTGTTAAAGTTCTTCTTGCATGGCTTGAATCCATTCAGGTTCCATAAAAGCTTCAGCAACTTTCTTGGGTTCTGATATTGACACAAATGAAAAGTGCCCATAGAAGTTTGCTAGCTGTGTTGCTCTTGATCGAGTGAGCGGACCAGGTGCATTGATGCTGTCAATTATCTTATCTATTTGAACTTCATTTGCAACACAAGGATGAACAGGATGAAAATTTTGCTCTGGCTGATCATTGTCATCATTGGGAGGATTGTCTTCGGTCTGAGCATTGTCTTCAGGTTGATTTGGTGTAGAGATGATAAGTTCCTCTTTAGGTGTGCTTTAGAGGGCATGATTTCACCAGTTCCCATCATCTTGATAGACTCGTTTCAAGGAGCTTCATCAAGCGTGCTTGGCAGAATCTCTCTCTGTGAACAATTGGTTTCATCAAATTTCACATCCACAGTTTTAACGATTTTGTAGAGATAAAGGTTGAAGACTCTGTAGGAGTGTGAATCCTTAGCCAAGCATGAAGCCTTCGTGAGCCTTAGGTGCAAATTTTGACTTGTGATGGGGATCCTTGATCCAAATCTAGCTCCAAATACTCAAGTAATCGACGCTTGGCTTCTTGCCGAAGCAGCTCATATGATGTTTTGTTCAGAAGCTTATGGATGTACACACGGTTGATGATGTGACACGTTGTATCAATAGCTTCAGGCCAGAACTTTCTTGGTGTCTTGTACTCATCTAGCATTGTTCGAGCCATCTCAATGAGGGTTCTGTTTTTGCGCTCAACGATGCCATTTTGCTGAGGTGTGTATGGAGCAGAGAACTCATGAGTGATTCCCATTGTATCCAGATACAGATCAAGTCCAGTGTTCTTGAATTCAGTGCCATTGTCACTTCTGATGTGCTTGATCTTCACACCATAGTTGTTCATTGCTCGATTTGCGAAGCGCCTGAAGACATCTTGCACTTCAGTCTTGTAAAGAATTATATGAACCCATGTGTATCTTGAGTAGTCATCAACAATGACGAAGCCATAGAGACAGGCAGTTGTTGTGAGGGTGGAGTAGTGAGTAGGTCCGAACAAGTCCATGTGTAACATCTCGAAGGGTTGAGATGTTGTCCTGATTGTCTTCGAGGGGTGCTTTCCCCTTGTCATCTTTCCTACTTCACAGGCACCACACAGATGATCCTTCTTGAACTTGACATCTTCGATGCCTATGACATGCTTCTTCTTGACGAGTGAGTGTAAGTTCCTCATGCCATCATGTCCTAGCCTTCGATGCCAGGGCCAGCATTCTGAAGCTTTTGTAAGAAGACATATGGCAAGCTGTGGACCTGCTGAGAAATCTACCATGTATAGATCATCTTTTCAATACCCTTCAAAGACTAGAGATTTGTCAGATTCCATTAGTACAAGGCAACGATATTTGCCAAATATCACAATCATGTTCAAGTCACAAAGCATTGAGATGTACATTGTTGAAACCAAGGGATTCAACAAGCATCACTTTATCCATGTGTTGATCCTTTGAGATTGCAACTCTACCTAGACCCAATACCTTGCTTTTACCAGTGTCAGCAAATGTGATGTGACTCTTGTCGGATGGACGTAAGGTTGAGTCCATGAGAAGACTTCGATCACCAGTCATATGATTTGTGCATCCACTGTCCATAATCCATTCTGAAGCTTTTGGTGATGTACCCTACAATGCAGTTAGGAGGATAGGCTTCACAAGAGTGTTGTGAAGCATAAGCATTTGACACATATAGGGACAATCACATCTTATAACAAAGTTAGAACATAGACTGATAAGAAATTCAGATGTGGAGCATATAGAATGACATTTAAACGTGCGTCCTCAATGAGTTTTAGGTCCCCAACAATAGTATCGGACGCCATTGATTGCTGGTTGGAGACCGTTTTCTGCAAAAGAGAGTTAGTTCTTCTTTTCCACCCACATCTTTAGTGGGGGCTTAGAAGCAATGAGTCTAAGTGCAGCATCTGAGAATTTTGGCTTTGAAGCCCTAGTAAATAGCCTTGCAGGAGATGAATTATACTCATATGAATAAGCAGAAAAGTTCTTGGTCCTATGAACATAGCGGTTCGAAGATACACGCTCATATTCACAAGTCTGAGCATGATTTCCCTGCAAAACATTGGCGTTAGGGTGACTCATGTGAGTCCCAGATCAGATGAAGCCTTTGGGCCACATGAAGCTATAGGTCTGGGGTTTGTCTTCTTCCTTGGTGGTGTCATGACGACATTCACAGGAAGATTCTCAATGTACCGCTTAGGTACCCAGATCTTCTTCATAGGTGGTCCATTCCTGTAGTTAGTACCAATGTACCTGGCAAACACTTCACCATTCTGATTTTTGAACAGCTTATAGTTTGCATCAAAGGATTCATCAATGATAATAGGATTAGCACAGGTAAAGCCAGATAAGGTGGATGGATCTATCAAGGTTCCTTTGCAAAGAACCCATGTGGTTTTGGGGTACTTGCTCGGCTTCCAAAGACGAGCCATCAACATTCATTTTCCTTTCAAACCCAACACCCTCTTTCCTAGGGTTTCGGTTCAGAATCGCTTTTTGAGGACATCACAGAGAGTCGATGTCCCTTCAAACTTTGTACATCCTGTTTCAAGTAATGTCTTCAACATAGCATTTTCATTAGCAACAGCAAGTGGTATCCTCCACAGAGGGTTAGTAACCACATCAAGAGGTGAAGACAATGAAACAGTAGCAGTAGTGGAACATTCAACAATAGATGTAGCATTATCACGCTCAATGCATTTTAGACATGGTGGTTCAAATCCATCCTGAGAGGAACTGATCTGTTGAGCGTGAAGTGAATCTCGCTCCTTCTGAAGATCTTCATAATCCACTCTTATCTTTTCAAGGTCTAGCTTTCTTTGAAGACATTCAGAAGAAAGCTTCTCATGATCAGACAAGAGAGCATTATGTTGATCCTGAAGGGCGTCAAACTTAGCATGAAGTCTCTAAAGACTATCAGCCAAAGCTTTTGACTGATCCATTTCTTCACCCAACATATCATCGCTCTTACTAAGCATGTCTTGAACCTTTTCCAAGATTCTTTGTTGTTTAGTGGCAAGGGAAGCAAGCTTGTCATAGCTAGGCCCAAATTCATCACCTGATTCATCATTGCTAGATTCAGAGGGATAGCATTCAGTTACCTTATCACCCCTTGCCATATGGCACGATGAGGATGATGATGATTCAGGTGCAAAGGTCATTTCCTTGGGAGACTCCTTGTAGTCCTCAAACCACGGATCATGATGAGTGCGATGACCTTCATATACCTCAGAAAGTCGGTCCCAAATTAGCTTCGCGTGATTGAGGTGCATAACATTCCTGAACTGATTTCGGGACAAATGACAGCAGATGACGTCCTTCGCTGTAAGGTTCAATAGAGTATACTTGCGAATGTCATCAGCCTCTGCCATCTTGCATAGATCAGTGAGTCCAATCTTAGTGACGGTCCACAGTTCGCTATCCATGGACATGAGTAGCTTCTTCATCATGGCCTTCCATCGGGGATACTCATGACCGTCAAAGGTGGGACACAATATGTTCCTCAATCCTGCAGTCGACATAGCTGAAACTAGGAGTACCTTGCTCTGATACCAATTGAAAGTGCTAGTATCGACTAGAGGGGGGGGGTGAATAGGTGATTTTTATGAAAGTCTTCAAAACTTGGAAGTTTCGAAGACAAACAAAAGAAATAACCTAATTGATATGCAGCGGAAGATAAACTACCCTAAACAAGCCATAGTCAAGTATGTAATGATGTGAAAGTACATGACTAATAGCAGTTGGGTAGAAAGGATCAAGATGGAAGATAGTGTGAAGCCAATCAACAATAGTAGTCAAACAATGAAGTCAAACAGATACACAGATAGGCAATGACTTCACAAAGACAAGCTAAAGTAAAGTTGAGAAGGGATAGAACCAGTTGCTTGTTGAAGACACATGATTTGTTGGACCAGTTCCAGTTGTTGTGACAACTGTACGTCTGTTAGGGAGGCTGAGATTTAACTCAGAAGACCGTGTCTTCACCTTATTCCCCTTGAGCTGAGGACACCCAGTCCTCGCCCAATCACTCTGGTAAGTCTTCAAGAGAGACTTCCAAACCTTCACAGACTTCGTTCACCGGCAATCCACAATGACTCTTGGATGCTCAGAACGCAACGCCTAACCGGCTGGAGGATTCACAGTCCTCAAGTGTAATAAGTCTTCGTGTCACACAGATGTAAAGACTTCATGATGCCTAACACTCTTTGGCTCTGGGTGTTTGGGCTTTGTCCTCGCAGGGATTTCTCTCTCTCAAATGCTTCGAGGTGGGTTGCTCTCAAACGACAAAAGCCGTGCACAAACTTTAAGAGCCACCAATTTATGGTGTACGGGGTGGGATATTTATAGCCACAAGGCAACCCGACCTGATTTGTCCAGAATGACCCTGGGTCACAAAGGAACTGATACGTGTTCCAACGGTCAGATTTCAAACACACGCGACAACTTTACTTGGGCTACAAGCAAAGCTGACTCATCCAGCTCTGGATAAGATTTGCTCTCATTGTCTTCGCTCAAGACATAGGATTTGAGTTGAGCATCACTTGACCACTCGACTTAGTTCACTTGGACCCCACTTAACATTACGGTGGTTCCTATGACTCAACAAAGAAGAAAAGGAAACAACGAAACCACACGATCTTCAAGGCCCATAGTCTTCATGTAATGTCTTCTCATGTCATAGTCTTCAATATGAATATCTTCTCAGACCACCATTGTCTTCAATGTCTTCATACATTTTTAGGGGTCATCTCCGGTAGGTAAACCGAATCTATGAGGGACACTTCCTGCGTTATCCTGCAATTCTCACAAACGCATTAGTCCCTCAACCAACTTTGTCGTCAATACTCCAAAACCAACTAGGGGTGCCACTAGATGCACTTACAACATTCCGCTGCTATACTCTTAGAATTACATCTGTAGGTTGATTGCTTGACTTGTGCTAAGTTGCTAAATCTGCCAAGACTAAAATTGGGAAAAGGCTAGATTTTTATTTGGTCAAGTAGTCTAATCACCCCCTCCTAGACATACTTTCGATCCTACAAGTGGTATCAGAGCTTTAGTCTCCATTTGCTTTGATTTCCATAGCTTTTGGTGGTCATAGCCTTGGTTTCACAATCTAGGAGAGTATGGCGTCTAGCGAGGGAAATTACCACCGTAGAGGTCCTTACTTTGATGGTACTAATTTTGCTAGTTGGAAGCATAAGATGAAAATGCATATTCTTGGACATAACCCCACAGTTTGGGCTATTGTGTGTATTGGCTTGCAAGGTGAATTCTTTGATGGGAGGGAACCAAACCGTGAAGCTACCACGGAAGAGTTGAAGATGATGCAATACAATGCTCAAGCTTGTGATATCCTCTTATAAGTGCATCTAGTGCCCCTTAGTGATTTTGGTGTATTGAAGACTTATAGGTTAAGGGACTGATGCGTTTGTGAGTGTACACAGGTCTATAAGTCTATGAGGAGTTTGATATGTACAGAGAAAATCGACCCCTAAAAATGAAGTTCTTCAACTGAAGACTTTGGATCTCTGAAGACTTTCTGAAGACTTTGAAAGTGAAGAAATTGGTGTGACCTTGAAGACTAGGCAATCATTCGAGGAACATGAAGCGTGAAGACTTTTGTTTTCGTAGTTTCATTTTCTCTTTCTTGAGTCATAGGAAACACCGTACAGTTAAAGGGGGTCGAGGAAATACTAAGGAAAATTTTCCATGTGATTCTCAACTCAAAATCCTACACCTACCAATCCCTTCGAGTGAAGTCATTGGAAATCTCATACAGCTTCACCATATTCTTCAAAGGATGAGACAAAGTTCTTCCGGTCTTTGAGGAATTTGTTCTCGACCGAGGAGTTAGGAATTCACCAAAGGTGAATTGCCTACACACCGAGGAACATGATAGCCCCGAGGATTTTGATAGTCAAAATTCGACCGACCGTTGCTGCTATGCTATCGCCAATGTTCCAAAATATCTACCCACCTAATGGTCATATCAGACAAGGGCATTTATGTCTTATCATGTCGGGCTGCTCCCAAGGCTATAAATAGCTGCCCCCTACAACCACTAGCTGGTTGGCTGCTCCGAGAGAAACTCACACTTGTCAATTGAGAGCATCCCATCCTCCGAGGACTTTGAGCGAAAATCATCAAGTGAGGAAAACCCAAAACCCAACACCTACAAACCCAAAGTGATTGAGCATCACTGAAGAGATTGATCCTGTGTGGATCCGACGCTTGTTTCCTTTGAAGACTGTGCTTCTTCCAGACGGTTAGGCGTCAAGGTCTGGAGCATCCAAGAGGAATTGTGGATCACCGAGTGACCGAGTTTGTGAAGGTTCAGAATTCACCTGAAGACTTACCACGAGTGATTGGGCGAGGTCTGTGTGACCTTAGCTCAGTGAGGACTATGTGTCCGGGACTGGGTGTCCTCGAGTTTAAATACTCAGCCGCTCCAACCAGATGTACAACCGAGACAACAATTGGAACTGGTCTACCAAATCATTGTCTTCACCGAGCTTACTGGTTCTATTTCCTCAACTCTTCTTTCTTGTGTTATCCTGTGTTTACGCTTTCTGTACTCTGTGCTTATCTTCATTTCATCATGATGACTATGCTTGTGTTCTGTTATGTTTACTTCTGAGTACTTATTCCGCTGCTAGTAGTTCTTCATTTAGGAATTTCCTCACCAGCAAATTCCTCAGTGAAGAATTCATAAAAATCGCCTATTCACCCCCCCTCTAGTCGATATAACGCACTTTCAATTGGTTTCAGAGCAAGGTACTCCCTTGTTCTGTGTGATTTTGGTTTAACCGCCTGGAATTTTAGTTATGTCGACCGCAGGTATGATCAAGGTCTGTGCTGGGTGTCCTGCCTTTGATGGAACGGACTACCCCTACTGGAAGAATAAGATGCGAATGCATCTTGAGGCAATTGACAACGATCTCTGGTATGTTGGGGAAAATGGTGTTCCCTTAGTCACACCTTCTCTGAACGCTACTGATGTGAAGAGATTCAAGCAACTCGATTCTCAAGCAAAGAATATCATATGTGGCCATCTGAGCAAAGGACAGTATGGTAGAGTGAGTGCTTTGGAAACTGCTAAGCTTATATGGGATAGGCTATCCAAAGTGAATGAAGGAGTCTCAACTCAACGTGACTCTCGTGTTGACGTTCTTCGCAATCTCTTCAACCGCTTCAAAAGACTCGACAATGAAAATGTTCAACAAACCTTCGATCGCCTCACTAACATCTCAAATGAGCTTCAAGCGCTTGGCGCCACTGATATCACCGACCATGAGGTGGTGAAGAAATTGCTGAGATCTCTAGATTCTTCATTTGATACTCTGGCACTGATGATTCAAGAGCGTGCTGACTACAAGTCACTTGATCCCGCTGATATCCTCGAGAGGCTAAATACTCATGAGTTCCAGCTTGCTGAGAAGAGAGATCTCTACGGTTCAAGCTATGGCAGATCGCGTGCTTTGAAGGCCAAGGCAGTCTCGAGTCGAAGATGAAGACTCGCTAGCAGCCTTGGTGACCTCAAGAACCGAGCCAGAACTTGCAATCGCTCATGAAGAAATTTCAGAAGTTCTCAAGACGTGGTCGCTTTGGAAAACCCTGAAGGAGCAATGATTCCTCATCTAGTGACTACAAGAAGAGGCTATGCCACAAATGCAAGAAACCTGGTCACTACATCCAAGGTTGTCCTCAGTGGGATAAGGAATCAAAGAAGAAGAAATACAAGGATTACAGTTCTGATGACGCAAAGAAGAAGAAGAAATCTTCAAAGTCTTCATCATCAAAATCCTCGAAGTCTTCATCTCACAAGAAGAGCAGCTCCAAGAAGGCTCAGGCATTCATTGGCAAGGAAATGGATTTTGAGGCTGAATCTGAGGAACATGAGGACGAGGAGGCATCTGAGGAGTCTGAGTCTGGTGTGGCGAGCCTAGCTCTCGCTACTGCATTCGTCAGCAAGTCTATCTTCAACTCTGAAGAAAATGACTCCACCAACAAGGCTGATGAAGGCAATGATGACTACGCTCCCACCTATGGCTTCATGGCAAAAGGTGCCAAGGTAACTAAATACGCCTCCTATAACTCTAGTGAGGATGAATCTGATGAGAATCTCAAACCCAGCTGCTCTAAACTTGCTAAAATTGACGTGAAACAACAAAAGGCCTTTGAAAAGGTTCAAAACATGCTAGACAAAAGTGATGATATGTTGGGTGAAGAAATGGATCGCACTAAAACCTTGACTGAAAATCTTGAGAGACTTCAGTCCAGGTTTGACAATCTTCAAGGTCATCATAACACTCTCTTATCTGATCACGAGAAGCTTTCTTATGAATTTCTTCAAAGAAAGCAAGATCTTGAAAAGCTAAGAGTGGATTATGAAGATCTTTAGAAGGAGCGCGATTCATTACTTGCTCAACAAATCAGCGTACCTGTGAAGAATTTGTTCCTCCATGTCGAAGTGCATTGAACGTGAAGCGCTAATTCTTCACCTGAATGTTCAAATGCTTCTAATGCTACAAATTCTTCATATGTCTCTGCTGTCACTAATTCCTCATCTGAGGACAATGCAAGAATCACTGATGATGCAGGGATGAAGGAATTGTACATGATAGGCATGTACAAAAGCCTCAAAGGGCATCAGACTCTGTGTGATGTGCTAAAAAAGCAGATCCTCAATAGAAACCCTAGGAAAGAGGGTATTGCCTTTGAGAGGAAACTCAATGCCGATGGAACATACTGGAAGCCTGAGCAGTACCCCCAAACCTCATGGGTTGCTGCAAAGGGACCTCCAGTTTATCCATCCAACTTATCTGGCTTTACATGTGAATCTCCACATTCTTCTGATGAGTCATTCGACTCTAACTATAAACTGTTCAAAAATCAGAATGGTGAAGTATTTGCTAGATATGTTGGGACTAACTGCAGGAACGGTTCCCCTATGAAGAAAATCTGGGTTCCCAAAAGTTGCCTTGAAAGTCTTCAGGTGAATGTCCTCATGACACCACCTGTGAAGAATAGGAACTCCAGATCAAATTCTTCATATGAACCAAACTCTTCATATGGATCCAAGTCCTCAAGTGGACCAAATTCCTCACGTGGATCAAATTCCTCAAAATGATCAAAGTCCTCATATGATCATCATCGTGCTAACCCTTCTGTTTCGTAGGGTACAGCTAAGGGCTATGAATATGTGCATTATTCTTCAAATCATTAGGTTCATAAGTCCTTGATGTCTATTACACAACCTTCTTCTTGTAGACGTTGTTGGGCCTGCAAGTGCACAGGTTTGTAGGACAGTAGCAAATTTCCCTCAAGTGGATGACCTAAGGTTTATCAATCCGTGGGAGCCGTAGGATGAAGATGGTCTCTCTCAAACAACCCTGCAACCAAATAACAAAGAGTCTCTTGTGTCCCCAACACACCCAATACAATGGTAAATTGTATAGGTGCACTAGTTCGGCGAAGAGATAGTGATACAAAAGCAAAATAGATAGTAGATATAGGTTTTTGCAATCTGAAATAATAAAAACAGCAAGGTAACTAATGATAAAAGTGAGCGTAAACGGTATTGCAATGATACGAAACAAGGCATAGGGTTCATACTTTCACTAGTGCAAGTTCTCTCAACAATAATAACATAGATAGATCATATAACAAGCCCTCAACATGCAACAAAGAGTTACCCAAAGCCACTAATAGCGGAGAACAAACATAGAGATTATGGTAGGGTACAAAACCACCTCAAAGTTATTCTTTTGGATCGATCTATAAAAGAGTTCGTACTAGAATAACACCTTAAGACACAAATCAACCAAAACCCTAATGTCACCTAGATACTCCATTTTCACCTCAAGTATCCGTGGGCATGATTATACGATATGCATCACACAATCTCATATTCACCCAACCAACGCAAAGTACTTCAAAGAGTGCCCCAAAGCTATTACCGGAGAGTCAAGAACGTGTGCCAACCTCTATGCATAGGTTCATGGGCGGAACCCACAAGTTGGTCACCAAAACATACATCAAATGGCACATGATATCCCATTGTCACCACAGATAAGCACAACAAGACATACATCAAGTGTTCTCATAAAAGACTCAATCCAATAAGATAACTTCAAAGGGGAAACTCAATTAATCACAAGAGAGTAGAGGGGGAGAATCATCCTAAGATCCAATTACAATAGCAAAGCTCGGGATACATCAAGATCGTGCCATAGAGGGAACACAAGAGTGAACACGAGAGAGAGAGATCAAACACATAGCTACTGGTACATACCCTCAGCCCCGAGGGTGAACTACTCCCTCCTCGTCATGGAGAGCGCCGGGATGATGAAGATGGCCACCGGTGATGGATTCCTCCCAGTGGTGCCGAACGGGCCCCGAGAGGTTTTTGGTGGCTACAGAGGCTTGCAGCGGCGGAACTCCCGATCTATCTTGATATTCGATGTTTTTAGGGTACGTAGGCATATATAGGCGAAAAAGTCGGTTGGGGGGTGCTCGAGGGGTCCACGAGACAGGGGGCCGCGCCCTGTAGGGGGGGGGCCCTATCTCCTGGGCTCCTCGAGGACCTTCTGGCTTGGACTCCAAGTCTCCAGGATGATAATCTTCCAAAAAATCACGATGCCAAAGGTTTCATTTCGTTTGGACTCCGTTTGATATTCCTTTTCTTCGAAATACTGAAACAGGCAATAAAACAGCAATATGGGTTGGGCCTCCGGTTAGTAGGTTAGTCCCAAAAATGATATAAAAGTGTAAAATAAAGCCCATAAACATCAAAAAGGGGTAATATAATAGCATGGAACAATAAAAAATTATAGATACGTTGGAGACGTATCAAGCATCCCCAAGCTTAATTCCTGCTCGTCCTCGAGTAGGTAAATGATAAAAACATAATTTTTGATGTGGAATGCTACCTAGCATAATTTATAATGTAATTTTCTTTATTGTGGCATGAATGTTCAGATCCAAATGATTCAAAATAAAAGTTCATATTGACATAAAAAATAGTAATACTTAAAGCATACTAATCAAAGTAATCATGTCTTCTCAAAATAACATGGCCAAAGAAAGTTATCCCTACAAAATCAAATAGTCTGGCTGTTGCTCTATCTTCATCACACAAAGTATTTAATCATGCACAACCCCGATAACAAGCCAAACAATTGTTTCATACTTTAATAATCTCAAACTCTTTCAACTTTCACGCAATACATGAGCGTGAGCCATGGACATAGCACTATATGTGGAATAGAATGGTGGTTGTGGAGAAGACAAAAAGGAGAAGATAGTCTCACATCAACTAGGCGTATCAACAAGCTATGGAGATGCCCATTAATAGATATCAATGTGAGTGAGTAGGGATTGCCATGCAACGGATGCACTAGAGCTATAAATATATGAAAGCTTAACAAAAGAAACTAAGTGGGTGTGCATCCAACTTGGTTGCTCACGAAGACCTAGGGCATTGTGAGGAAGCCCATCATTGGAATATACAAGCCAAGTTCAATAATGTAAAATTCCCACTAGTATATGAAAGTGACAACATATGAGACTCTCTATCATGAAGATCATGGTGCTACTTTGAAGCACAAGTGTGGAAAAAGAGATAGTAGCATTGTCCCTTCTCTCTTTTCCTCTCATTTTATTTTTCCTTTCTTTTTCTTTTCTCTTTTTTTCTTTTTTTTCTTTGGCCTTTTTTTTCTTTTTGGCCTTTTTTTTGTAAAGTCCGAAGTCTCATCCCGACTTGTGGGGGAATCATAGTCTTCATCGTCCTTTCCTCACTAGGACAATGCTCTAATAATGAAGATCATCACACTTTTATGGATTTACAACTCAAGAATTACAACTCAAAGCTAGAACAAGGTATGACTCTATATGGATGCCTCCGGCGGTGTACCGGGATATGCAATGAATCAAGAGCGACATGTATGAAAATTATGAAGGTGGCCTTGCCACAAATACGACGTCAACTACATGATCATGCAAAGAGCAATATGACATGTAATAAACGGAACAGTGGAAAGTTGCATGGAAATATATCTCGGAATGGCTATGGAAATGCCATAATAGGTAGGTATGGTGGATGTTTTGAGGAAGGTATATGGTGGGTGTATGGTACCGGCGAGAGTTGCGCGGCACAAGAGAGGCTAGCAATGGTGGAAGGGTGAGGGTGCGTATAATCCATGGACTCAACATTAGTCAAATGAACTCATATACTTATTGCAAAAATCTAGATGTCATCAAAAACCAAAGTACTACGTGCATGCTCCTAGGGGGATAGATTGGTAGGAAAATACCATCGCTCGTCCCCGACCTCCACCCATAAGGAAGACAATCAATAAATAAAATTGTGCTCCAACTTCACCACAAAGCGGTTCACCATACGTGCATGCTACGGGAATCACAAACTTCAACACAAGCATTCTTTAAATTCATAATCACCCAACTAGCATAACTTTAATATTACTACCTCAATATCTCAAAACAATTATCAAGCATCAAATTGATCATAGAATCCAATTCACTTTCTATGATAGTTTTTATTTACCCAACTTGGATGCTCATCATTCTAGGACCAACTTTTAACCATAGAAAATACCATGCTGTTCTAAAAGACTCTCAAAATAATATAAGTGAAGCATGAGAGACTAGCAATTTCTACAAAATATAACCACCGCCGTGCTCTAAAATATATAAGTGATGCACTAGAGCAAATGACAAACTACTCCGAAAGATATAAGTGAAGATCAATGAGTAGTCGAATAATTGTGCAACTATGTGAAGACTCTCTCTCATTTAAGAATTTCAGATCTTAAGTACTTTATTCAAACAGCAAGCAAAGCAAAATAAAATGACATTGCAAGGATAGCACAACTCATGTGAAGAAGCAAAAACTTAGGCTCAAACGATACTAATCGATAGTTGTTGAAGAAGAAAGGTGGGATGCCTACCGGGGCATCCCCAAGCTTAGATGCTTGAGACTTCTTGAAATATTATCTTGGGGTGCCTTGGGCATCCCCAAGCTTGAGCTTTTATGTCTTCTTAATTCCTCTCATATCATGGTTTCTCTTTTTATCAAAAGCTTCATTCACACCAAACTCAACAAGAACTCGTGAGATAGGTTAGTATAAACCAATGCAAAACCTTATCATCTTCTAATGTAACAAATCACTAAAATTATTATTCAACATTGAATACTAAATGCCTCTGCATATTTAATACTCCTATCCTCAAATAGAATCATTAAACAAGCAAACATAAGCAAACAATGCAAACATAACAGTAATCTGTCAAAACAGTACAGTGTGTAAAGAATGCAAGATTCATCATACTTCCCTAACTCCAAAAATTATGAAATAAAATTCCCACTGTAGTAAATTTATCATAGCTCATCATGCAAAATGTTTCAACATTATGTCATCTCTGACTTTTCTAGGGAATTTTTGCAACAGCGGTAAACTTTCTGTTTTCAAACAGCAACATGTATACTAGCAAAATAAGCATGGCAAAGGCTATCCTTGACATTTTTATTGAAACTAAAGATGCAAAACACTATTCTAAATAACAGCAAACAAACACTAACAAAATAAAATGATGCTCCAAGCAAAACACATATCATGTGGTGAATAAAAATATAGCTCCAAGTAAAGTTACCGATGAACGAAAACGAAAGAGGGGATGCCATCCGGGGCATCCCCAAGCTTAGGCTCTTGGCTGTCCTTGAATATTACCTTGGGGTCCCTTGGGCATCCCCAAGCTTAGGCTCTTGCCACTCCTTATTCCATAGTCTATCAAATCTTTACCCAAAACTTGAAAACTCCACAACACAAAACTCAACAGAAAACTCGTAAGCTCCGTTAGTATAATGAAATAAAATCACCACTTAGGTACTGTAATGAACTCATTCTAAATTCATTTTGGTGTAATGTCTACTGTACTTCAACTTATCTATGGTTCATACACTCCGATACTACTCATAGATTCATCAAAATAAGCAAACAACACATAGAAAACAGAATCTGTCAAAAAACAGAACAATATGTAGTAATCTGTATCAAAGGTATACTTCTGGACTCCAAACATTCTACCAAATTAGGACGACCTGAGAAATTTGTGTACCAATCCATATCAAAAAGAATCATATCAGAAGCACGTTTCTGTGAATTAACAAAACTAATTTTCTGGGTGCAAAAGTTTCTGATTTTCAGCAGGATCAACACAACTACCACCGTAAGCTATCCTAAAGGTCTTACTTGGCACTTTATTGAAACAAAAGATATAAAACATGATCAATACAGTAGAATAATCATGTGGACACACAAAAACAGTAAGGATAAATATTGGGTTGTCTCCCAACAAGCGCTTTTCTTTAATGCCTTTCTAGCTAGGCATGATGATGACGATGATGCTCACATAAAAGATAGGAATTGAAACATAACGGGAGCATCATGAAGCTTATGACTAGCACATTTAAGCCTAACCCACTGTCGGTGTACTAAGGTAGGGGTACCTCAGTACCCCAACTTGTGCACGGGCAGTTGCAGCTCCCCGCGGTTGGATCTACCACATGCTTGCCGGAGACCATTCCTGCTCCATATCAAGCCATTCAAGAACAAAGTATACAAGACAGAAGATCGAGACCCCGGCAAGAGGAGCTCGCCGGGAAGGCCGCTCCAGGCTCAAGGTTACATCACTCACGCAAGGCCCTGGCGAGAGGAGCTCGCCGGGGAGACTAAGAAGACTACATCGCAGAAGACACGCCTCGGCGCTATACGCGTCCCGGCGAGGGCCCGGGAAGCGGCAAGTTACAGAGCCCGACAAGCTCCCGGGTCCGGCAAGATCAAGACCCCGGCAAGGTACTTGCCGGGAGAGCTGCGCTGCGTGCCCGCACTCCAGCTCATCTGCCCACGCGTCGCCTTAAGCCCTCTCCAGAGACGCGTGGCGGATGGCTGTGCAGCATGGGGGGTGCGGTGGCACTCCACGGTGGTGGATGCATCGCCGTGGCAAACGGAGACGCAAGGGCGGGAACTTTTGGAGTCGACGGCGACGGGCATTAAATGCCTTTGTCCCCCACTGTCAAAGTAGGTAGAATCCACTGTTCAAGCACTGTAGCTCCACTGTTCCCGCACTGTTCCAACTACCACCTTTTTTACATTTTTACCCCTTTCTCCTACGTTGACACCTGTCGGTGACCCCTTGCACTATAAAAGGAGGCCCATGCACAACGTAGGGGGGGTTCGGATCCTGGGCAACTCTCGCGCCTTAGGGTTCGGCTAGCTGGATTCACTCCACACAACACCACCATACACTTGCATTCTTGAGCAAGATCAATACAACACAAAGCAGCAGAGGGTTTACGCGCCCCATCGCGCCCGGCTGGGTAAAATCCCGCGCCCAGCAGATCGCCTCGATCTGCTCTCTCAGGCCTCCTCCGCCTCGCATCGAACTCACGAAGGGCCCTCCGCCCCATAGGTGTCTCCCCGACATCTTTGGCGCGCCCGGTAGGGCGCCGAGGTTGTGCGGACCTGATCCGGCGTTCGCGCCGCGCGTTCTTCATCAACCTCTCCGGCCACAAGAACTTCATCAACAACTGCGCCATGGCCCCGAAGACGAGGGCCTCGAGGGTTGCAGACCCGTCTGCGTCTCATCCGCCGCCACCGGAGCCAACGGTAGGCGGAGGAGACGCCAGCGGAAGGGTGGACACCGGCGAGGGCACTCGCGGCGCCACCAGATCCAGAGACAGGACGGATGACCGCGCCTCGGTCTCCATGGATCCACGTCCATCCCAGCGCACGACGACCCAGCGGCGCCGTGCCATGAGATGTGGTATCCGCCTGCCGGAGCAAGAACATGCCGGAGACTCGCGGGATGCTCCGGACTGCTGTCCATGCATGAGCAAAGCGAAAGTGTCGGGGCAGGACCCTGCTCCTCCTATCGCTACTAGGAGTCCGAGCATATCCTGTTCCTCGCGCCGTTCGCCCCCGCTCCCCCTCCGCTTTGGCAAGCGCGTTTCCCTGGAACGCTACGCTGCCGTCGAGGACGTGCCATCGAGCTCTAAGTCCGGCAAGGACGGCTCTGGTGCTCACTCCGGCGAGCGTATCTCCTCGGAGCGCTATAAGCCCAGCGAGGACAGCTCTGGTGCTCGTTACGGCAGACGCGCCTCCTCGGAGTGCTGCGCTACTGTCGAGGACGCGCCATCGAGCTCCACCGGCAAGTGCAAGGAAACGAGAAAAAGAAAGCTAAGTCGTTCGAGCCTTTGTGCAGAACACTCTTCAGTTCCATGCTTTTTTATGTTATATCCCTCGTGCGTTCGTCCTTTGTATGCAAAGCCTGTGCGCGGAGGAGCTTGCCTGTGAATAGCCGCACCCTTATCTTGCTTCGAGCACACTCAACGAGTTAAAAGTGAGCCGCGACCAGCTTCGCGCCCTTGTTTCGTTTCGAGTCTGCTCAGCAAGTTAAGTGCGTCGCGACTAGACGCGGCAAGGTTGCTTGCCGGAAGCAACACCAGCCAGCGGGCTGCTGATGTTCCGCACTCAGCAAGTGTGTTAAGCACCGGCAAGTTCCCTAGAAGCGTAGGGTAAGAGCGCGCAAAGGGTGTAAAGTAGAGGGTGTAACGTGGCAGGCCCTGCCGTGATATGTCCTTCGTATGAGAGGCTTGTGCGCGAGAGGAGCCAAGTCGTGGTCCAGTTGCGTACTTGTTTTGTTTCCGAGTCCGCTCAACAAACACAAGTGTGCTGCTGCACCCTTACCTTGCTTTCGAGCCTGCTCAGCAAGTTAAGCGTCGCAACTAGCCCGGCAAGGTTGCTTGCCGGAAGCAACACCGCCAGCGGGCTGTCCCGCACTCGGCAAGCGTGTTCGCCCCGGCAAGCTCCCCGGAAGCGTAGAGTACAAACATACGAAGGGCAAAGCACGGCATCGTATTGCACAATCAAGATTTATATACATGTACGTGTACATGATGAAGCTGTTGCAGATCTATCTCAGCTGTTTTCATGACTGAAATTACAGCAACAAGGAGAAACCAAAAGAGCGCACCAAAGACTTGGGTTCGCCAAGCCAGATAATCGGGGCTGCGGCGCCAAGATTCGTCTCCGGCGAGCCAGCGTCGCTGGGGGCTGCGAGCGCCAAGATTCGTCTCCGGCAAGCCAGAATTGCTGGGGGCTGCGGTATCAGATAAGTTTTTCATCCCTCGTCATGCATCCTCTCATGGACCGGGGAAAGCGGGGCTGCGTCTTTGAACGAACATGGCTTGTACAACCCATACGCGGAGGAACCAAGTCGTGGCCCAGTTGCGTACTTGTTTTGTTTCCGAGTCCGCTCAACAAACACAAGTGTGCCGCTGCACCCTTACCTTGCTTTCGAGCTTGCTCAGCAAGTTAAGCGTCGCAACTAGCCCGGCAAGGTTGCTTGCCGGAAGCAACACCGCCAGCGGGCTGTCCCGCATTCGGCAAGCGTGTTCGCCCCGGCAAGCTCCCCGAGAGCGTAGGAAAGGAACATACAAGGCACAAAGTCAAGATTCAGTCCGGCAAGCTTTCCCCTCTTTTTCATTAAAAACATCCTAGTTTGATACAAGTCCATAGAGGATGAAAAACATGATAGAGAGGATTACAAGTTTTTAAATACAGCTAAGGCCCGAGGGCTTACAAATTGAAAAGATAAGGTGCCGTGATCCTCTCCTGTTTCTCTGCTCACGAGTTCAGAGGTAGGTCAGGAGCCCCGGCAAGAGAAGCTTGCCGGGAAGGAGGCCCCGGCAAGAAAAGCTTGCCGGGGAGGGCGAAAGGAGCGCCTAGGAGAGCGTGGCGGTGGCGCCGCCGTGCCCCAGGAGCTGCGCAAGGTGACGGGCATGGGGAACGCGCCCGTCCCGGAGAGCTACGGGCGCCAGAAGACACCAAGAGAACTTCCCGGGGGCCGCCAGAGCTTGGCGGAGGCAAGGCGCCGGAGGCGAGCTTGAAGACGGGTGGTGGGACATCGGATGCCGACGAGGGCACCTCGCCTCGTACTCCGATTTAACGGCCTTGCCGCCACTCCCCCTCTTCCTCTTCTGCTGCCTCTCTACGCCAGCCGCCCAAGGAGACGGCCCCGGGGAGTTCAGAAGGCCGGCGACCCAGGAGACGAGGTCGCCGGTGGCGCGCGAGGCAGCGGTGTCCGACACCTAGTCGGGCCCGCCATCCCCTCGCCGCCGCTGCCGCTCTCCTCCTCGCCACCACGCCGAGGAGGAGCTGCTATCCGAGGAGCTGTCCACACAGATCTCACCCGGGTCCCGTAGTCGCCAAGACCTTGACGGCGAGAAGGTCACCATCCATTAACTTGAAATGGAGGGTGAACCCCGCCGCAAGCTATGGATCCGGCGAACGCCTTCCACCCTCGGTCGAAGAACATCACGCCGGGGCTGGGGACACGACACTCACTCGAGTGCCGCTGATCCCGCAGCCCTCATGCGCAACTCCATCACTCGGGCGGATCCGTCCCATCGCGTCCGCAAACGGGCCGGCAACCGAGGCGGCGACGAGGCGCCGCGGCGGCTTGATGAAGAACTCCTGGGGTCATCTCCAGCAGAACCGCGATCGTGGGCATGAGACGTCGGGGAGACGGGGAGGCACGCCGCCACGACCGCCTCTCCCGACCGCCTCGCCACGCCCTCGGCCTCGTCATGCCACGCGCCCCTCTCTCCCTCTCGGGGCGGCTCCGCCGCCACGGAGCAGGATAGGGGAGGTGCGCTGCTGAAGTAACCCTCGCCGCCACCGTCGAAGAACCAGGATTCCCTCCTTCCATGACGGGAAGAAGAACAAGATGAAGACGAAGGAGAAGAGGATGAGTGTGGCCATTGTGCTTCCTTCCGCCCCTTTTAAAGGGGCGAGGTGGGGCTCAACCGCCCTTCCGCCAATCAGAAGCGAGGAGGCGGAGGAGCGGGCCGACTCGCTTTCTCCGCCTGTGGACGGCTCGGTCTCCCACCTTCGCCGCCCACGACCCCTGTGCATGAGGGCCGCGTGGCGAAAAAGCGGAGCCGGGGCGACGGGTGAAGCGACCTCGCTCTGCACCACGATCACGGGGTGGATGCCTTAAAGACTGCATGCGCCGCCCACGTCTCCCACGACGCCGCAATCGACGCGTGCCGTTACGGGGGAGGCGGCGGATGCAGAAGCAGATTCGACACGCCGTGGGCTTCGTGTGCCCGTGCACTGTCTTGGGCCTGGCCCAACAGCGCTCGGCACCGTGTATGGCCCAGGCCCGGGGGCTCCTGTCGGTGTACTAAGGTAGGGGTACCTCAGTACCCCAACTTGTGCACGGGCGATTCAGCTCCAGCGGTTGATCTACCACATGCTTGCCGGAGACCATTCCCGCTCCATATCAAGCCATTCAAGAACAAAGTATACAAGATGAAGATCGAGACCCGGCAAGAGGAGCTTGCCGGAAGGCCGCCCAGCTCAAGGTTACATCACTCACGCAAGGCCTGGCGAGAGGAGCTCGCCGGGAGACTAAGAAGACTACATCGCAGAAGACACGCCGGCGCTATATCGCGTCCGGCGAGGGCCCGAAGCGGCAAGTTACTGAGCCCGACAAGCTCCCGGTCCGGCAAGATCAAGACCCGGCAAGGTACTTGCCGGAGAGCTGCGCCAGGCGTTCGCACTCCAGCTCATCTCGCCCACGCCGCCTTAAGCCCTCTCCAGAGCTGCGTGGCGGATGGTCAGTGCAACATGGGGGTGCGGTGGCACTCCACGGTGGTGGATGCATCGCCGTGGCAAACGGAGACGCAAGGGCGGGAACTTTTGAGTCGACGGCGACGGGCATTAAATGCCTTTGTCCCCATCACAAAGTAGGTAGAATCCACTGTTCAAACCTTCGTAGCTCCACCGTTCCCGCACTGCTCCAACTACCACCTTTTTACATTTTTACCCTTTCTCCTCGCTGACACTGCCGGTGACCCTTGCACTATAAAAGGAGGCCCATGCACAACGTAGGGGGGGGGTTCGGATCCTGGGCAACTCTCGCGCCTTAGGGTTCGGCTAGCTGGATTCACTCCACACAACACCACCATACGCTTGCATTCTTGAGCAAGATCAATACAACACAAAGCAGCAGTAGGGTTTTACGCGTCCATCGCGGCCCGAAGCTGGGTAAAAATCCCCGCGCCCCGCGCGCATCGCCTCGATCTGCTCTCTGTGCCTCCTCCGCCCTCGTACCGAACTCACGAAGGGGCCCTCCGGCCCCATAGGTGTCTCCCCCGACACCCACTTCCTATGCATAGGGATTTTGTGAGAAAACAACTTATGGGAACAATAATCAACAAGCATAGGGAGGTAAAACAAGCATAGCTTCAAGATTTTCAACACATAGAGAGGAAACTTGACATTATTGCAATTCCTACAAACATATATTCCTCCCTCATAATTATTTTCAGTAGCATCATGAATGAATTCGACAACATAACCAGCACCTAAAGCATTCTTTTCATGATCTACAAGCATAGAAAATTTACTACTCTCCACATAAGCAAATTTCTTCTCATGAATAGTAGTGGGAGCAAACTCAAAAAAATAATTATCATGTGAGGCATAATCCAGTTGAAAACTAAAATCATGATGACAAGTTTCATGGTTATCATTATTCTTAATAGCATACAAGTCATCACAATAATCATCATAGATAGCAACTTTGTTCTCATAATCAATTGGAACCTCTTCCAAAATAGTGGAATCATCACTAAATAAAGTTGACACTCTTCGAAATCCACTTTCATGTTCATCACAATAAGATTCAACATCCTCCAAAATACTGGGATCACTATTTCCTAAAGTTGACGCTCTTCCAAACCCACTTTCATCAATATAATCATCATAAATAGGAGGCATGCTATCATCATAACAACTTTGCATATCAAAACTTGGGACGCTAAAAATATCATCTTCATTAAACGTAGCATCCCCAAGCTTGGGACAAACATTAATTCCAGCAAATATATTGTCAAATATTTTATCCTCATCAAACATAGGTTCCCCAATCTTGGGCCCTTTCATATCATAAGCATAATCACTCTCATCATTAAAAATATTGATAGCACCAATTGTATAGCAATTATCATCATCACAATGAGTAGTAGGAGCAACATCATTTGGGAGGGATACCTTTCTACCTTTGTTGCTCCTTATTTTCTTTTTATTCTTCATATTATGTGTAGGTTCAACCTTCCTATTTGAGCTCCTTATTGATGAGATTGGTTGAATAGAAAGCTCCTCCTCGTTACCGGATTCATCATGAGAAATAGTAGGAGGATATTGGGAAGTATCTTCCCTTTCATTAGTATTTTCATCATCTTCTATTTGCTTTCTTTTCTTTAGGTAATTGGCAATATAAGGATTTTCAATGCAATTCTCCGCACAAAACAAATAAATCTTTTCTAGATCAATATCAAGAAAATGCATAAGATTAAATTTAGGAATAGGCTTAGTTAAACGTTTCAACTCTTCACAACCCCAAAGCAACCTAAGTTCATTGTAATGAGAAAGGGAGATCAAATCATCACAATTTTTGGACACGATCCGATCATGAACTAATTTGCATTGGAGATGTAAATGATCTTGTTTATTGCAAAATTCACAACAGGAAAGATATCTTAAATTCTCCGCACTCTTATCTAGTCTTTCTTGCAACTTCTTAGTTTCTAAATACTTATGCCTCTTGCAATATATATATATTCTCTATTCGGTGTGTTCATGCAAACATGCACTCCACAAAAATCAACATGCTCATAGGAGACATTTTCATCATAACTAGCGCAATCATCATTAGTACTATGGATATTCAAAGAGTTCATACTAACAACATTGCAATCATGCTCATCATTCAAAGATTTAGTACCAAGAATTTTAAAGCATTCTTCTTCTAGCACTAGAGCACAATTTTCCTTTCCATCATACTCACGAAAGATATTAAAAAGATGAAGCGTATGAGACAAACTCAAATCCATTTTTTTGTAATTTTCTTTTATAAACTAAACTAGTGATAAAACAAGAAACAAAAGGATTCGATTGCAAGATCTACAGATATACCTTCAAGCACTCACCTCCCTGGCAACGGCGCCAGAAAAGAGCTTAGTTGACGGGGTGTGAGTGAGTGCCCTTTACCTAGCCTCCCCGGCAACGGTGCCAGAAAAGAGCTTGATGTCTACTACACAACCTTCTTCTTGTAGACGTTGTTGTGCCTGCAAGTGCACAGGTTTGTAGGACAGTAGCAAATTTTCCGCAAGTGGATGACCTAAGGTTTATCAATCCATGGGAGGCGTAGGATCAAGATGGTCTCTCTCAAACAACCCTGCAACCAAATAACAAAGAGTTTCTTGTGTCCCCAACACACCCAATACAATGGTAAATTGTATAGGTGCACTAGTTCGGCGAAGAGATAGTGATACAAGTGCAAAATAGATAGTAGATATAGGTTTTTGTAATCTGAAATACTAAAAACAGCAAGGTAACAAATGATAAAAGTGAGCATAAACGGTGTTGCAATGATAGGAAACAAGGCATAGGGTTCATACTTTCACTAGTGCAAGTTCTCTCAACAATAATAACATAGATAGATCATATAACAAGCCCTCAACATGCAACAAAGAGTCACTCCAAAGCCACTAATAGCAGAGAACAAACGTAGAGATTATGGTAGGGTACAAAACCACCTCAAAGTTATTCTTTCGGATCGATCTATAAAAGAGTTCGTACTAGAATAACACCTTAAGACACAAATCAACCAAAACCCTAATGTCTCCTAGATACTCCATTGTCACCTCAAGTATCCGTGGGCATGATTATAGGATATGCATCACACAATCTCATATTCATCCAACCAACACAAAGTACTTCAAATAGTGCCCCAAAGCTACTACCGGAGAGTCAAGAATGTGTGCCAACCCCTATGCATAGGTTCATGGGCGGAACCCGCAAGTTGGTCACCAAAACATACATCAAATGGCACATGATATCCCATTGTCACCACAAATAAGCATGGCAAGACATACATCAAGTGTTCTCATAAAAGACTGAATCCGATAAGATAACTTCAAAGGGTAAACTCAATTCATCACCAGAGAGTAGAGGGGGAGAAACATCATAAGATCCAACTACAATAGCAAAGCTCGGGATACATCAAGATCTTGCCATAGAGGGAACACGAGAGAGAACTCGAGAGAGAGAGATCAAACACATAGCTACTAGTACATACCCTTAGCCCCAAGGGTGAACTACTCCCTCCTCATCATGGAGAGCGCCGGGATGATGAAGATGGCCACCGATGATGGATTCCTCCTCCGGCAGGGTGCCGGAATGGGCTCCCGAGAGGTTTTTGGTGGCTACAGAGGCTTGCGGCGGCGGAACTCCCGATCTATCTTGATATTCGACGTTTTTAGGGTACATGGGCATATATAGGCGAAAGAAGTCGATCGGGGGGTGCTCGAGAGGTCCACGAGACAGGGGCCGCGCCGTGTAGGGGGGGCGCACCCCCTATCTCCTGGGCTCCTCGAGGACCTTCTGGCTTGGACTCCAAGTCTCCAGGATGATAATCTTCCAAAAAATCACGATGCCGAAGGTTTCATTCCGTTTGGACTCCGTTTGATATTCCTTTTCTTCGAAATACTGAAACAGGCAATAAAACAGCAATATGGGCCGGGCCTCCGGTTAGTAGGTTAGTCCTAAAAATGATATAAAAGTGTAAAATAAAGCCCATAAACATCAAAAAGGGGTAATATAATAGCATGGAACAATCAAAAGTTATAGATACGTTGGAGACATATCAGTCCTCGAAGAAGTTCTCTGCTTATTCATATGCTTACCCTAACCCCTCTTATGTGAAATGAAGTGGACTGGCGTCCATGCCACCTTTCTCATATGGTGCTCGCAGAGTGATGAATTCTTTGCCACCCCTCCAGATGTGGGTGGTGAAGAAAAAGAACTAATCTCTTATGCAGGGTCAGTCTCCAACGTGCTCAAACGATCAAGAATTTGTTGGAGACACTGAGCGATTGCTCGATAGGACGCAGGCTAATCATGATGAAATGAATTCTCATTTCACACGTCCTCATACTATTTATCTGTTCTAAATGCTTGATGAAATTGACCTGATGATACTGATGTCATATTCTTCACTGATGAAGTATATGAGTTTATAAGCTGCACTAATTCATCTGTAGGATGATCAACCCAAAGCAAATGAGTGGGCCCTCGATAGTGGATGTACAAATCACATGACTGGTGACAAGAATCTATTGATGGATGCTCCCTTATCACCGTCACATCTGAAGCATATCATCTTCGCTGACAAAGGAAAAAGTCAGGTATTGGGTCTAGGTAAGGTTGCGATCTCTAAGGACATACACATGGACAAAGTCATGCTTGTCGAGTCCTTAGGATACAACCTCATGTCTGTCTCAATGCTTTGTGATCTTGATATGGTTGTTGTCTTAGGCAAGTATCGTTGTGTTGTGATCATGGAAGCTGACAATTCCAAAGTCTTCGAAGGCTTTAGGAGAGGAGACTTGTACATTGTTGATTTCTCTACAGGACCACAACCTGCCGTGTGCTTACTTGCAAAAGCTTCAGAGGGCTGGCTATGGCATCGATGACTTGGTCATGCTGGCATGAGGAATCTGCACACGCTCGCAAAGAAGAAGCATGTCATTGGCATTGAGAATGTCAAATTCCTCAAGGATCACTTATGCGGAGCCTGTGAAGCTAGGAAGATGACAAAGGCCAAGCATCCAGCGAAGACGATCATGACTACCACTCGACCATTTGAATTGCTTCACATGGATCTCTTCGGTCCTAATTATTATTCTGCTGTTACAAACGATGCATCTCTATATGGCTTTGTTATTGTTGATGATTACTCTCGTTACATATGGGTAGACATTGTCACTTACAAACATGAGGTGCAGGAAGTCTTCAAACGATTTTCCTCGAGGGCTTCAACCAACTTTGATGTGAAGATCAAGCACATCAGGAGTGACAATGGAACTGAGTTCAAGAATTCTGGTCTTGATGACTATCTTGATGAACTTGGTATTACTCATGAGTTATCTGCTCCTTATACTCCTCAACAGAATGGCGTCATGGAGCGCAAGAACAGAACTCTTGTTGAGATGGCTCGCACTATGCTTGATGAATACAAGACGCCTCGTCGTTTCTAGAGTGAGGCAATTGATACTACTTGCCACATCATCAACAGAGTATATCTTCACAAATTCTTCAAGAAGACTACATATGAACTCCTCACTGACAAGAAACCCAATGTAAGTTACTTCAAAGTCTTCGGTGTTAAATGTTGAATTAGAGATCCTCATCACAATTCTAAGTTTGCACCGAAAGCCCATGAGGGTTTCATGCTTGGTTACGGAAAGGACTCGCACACCTACAAAGTCTTCAACAACGTTCTTCACAAGGTTGTTGAAATTGTGGATGTGCGGTTCGATGAACTAATGGCTCGCAAAGAGAGCACCTACCTTCTGTGATAGATGAACCAACACCTAAGGATTCTATCAAGTTCAAAGCCACTGAGGATGTCATTCCTACTGAAGAATCTGCTGAAGAATTCATTCCAGAACATGATGAACGTCGAGCTGGCGCACCTGAAGAAAATGGTGCTGAGGAAAATGCTCCTGAAGAAAATGCGAATCAAATTCCTCGAAGACAACCCACTCATCCTCGTATTGCAAATGAAGTGCAAATCAGGAAGATCATCGATGACATTGAAGCACCAGGTCCTCTCACACGCTCAAAAGCTTCACATTTATCTAAATTTTGTGGGCACTTTGTGTTTGTCTCTATCACATAGCCCACTAAGGTAGATGAAGCATTTCTGGAGCCTGAGTGGATTCAAGCCATGCAAGAAGAATTACATCAGTTCAAGCTCAACAATGTCTGGGAACTGGTCAAACATCCAGATCCTCGCAAGCACAACATTATTGGCAAAGTGGATCTACCGCAACAAGCAAGATGAAAATGGCCTTGTGGTGAGGAATAAGGCACGGCTTGTAGCTCAAGGCTACACACAGGTTGAAGGAATTGACTTCGATGAAACTTTTGCACCTATTGCTAGACTTGAGGCTATTCGCATATTACTTGCTTATGCTAACCATCATGATATTATCTTACAACAAATGGATGTGAAAAGTGCATTCCTCAATGGTAAGATTCAAGAAGAAGTATATGTTGCTCAACCCCCATGTTTTGAAGATCCAAAGAATCCCGACAAAGTTGTCAAGCTCAACAAGGCCCTGTATGGCCTCAAGCAAGCCCCTAGGGCGTGGTATGATACCTTGAAGGAATTCTTCATGAAGAAAGGCTTCAAACCCGGTTCACTCGACCCAACTCTTTTCACTAAGTCTTATGATGGTGAATTGTTTGTGTGCCAAATATATGTTGATGATATCATTTTCGGCTGTACTGACCAATGATATAGTGATGAATTTGCCTATATGATGAGTGAAGAATATCAAATGTCTATGATGGGAGAGTTGAAATTCTTTTTAGGTCTTCAAATTTGTCAACAGCGCAATGGAATATTCATATCTCAGGAGAAATACCTCAACGACGTATTGAGGAAATTCGGCATGCAAGATTGCAAAGGGTCAAAATTCCAATGCCCACAAATTGCCATCTATGAACTGATGAAAATGGTAAAGACTTCGATCAAAAGGTATACCGCTCCATGATTAGCTCTTTATTGTACCTATGTGCATCTAGGCCGGATATTATGCTTAGTGTTTGCATGTGTGCCTGATTTCAAGCTACACCGAAGGAATCACACCATAAGGTTGTGAAGCATATTCTTCGATACTTAGCTCACACACCAACAATTGGATTATGGTATCCCAAGGGCACCACTTTTGATCTCATTGGATATTCAGACTCTAACTATGCTGGCGATCGCGTGGACCGCAAGTCAACATCTGGTACATGTCATTTCCTCGGACGATCTTTGGTCTGTTGGTCCTCGAAGAAACAGAACTGCGTATCTCTCTCCACTGCTGTTGGGGACATAGCTACTGAGTGTAAACCAGCCAGGAGGGCACGGTTCACCCTTGACTATGCTGAAGCCCATGAAGATCCGGAAGATGGCGCTTTACTAAATGAAGCTTAGAGGCCCGAAGCCCAAAGGCGGATTAGGGCCCATAGTGGTAAACTGCCATGACTATGTAACTTGTAATATAAGTTAGGAAAGGAGAGACCGAGCCGGACACTTTGTGTGAGTCGGCTTCGGGGCTCTGTAGACCGGCCGGGCGTCAACCTGTGTATATAAAGGGACGATCCGGCGGCGGTTCAGGGACAAGAAACAACAACTCGAGGCTCAGGCAAGTGATGTCTACTAAACAACCTTCTTCTTGTAGCGTTGTTGGGCCTGCAAGTGCACAGGTTTGTAGGACATTAGCAAGTTTCCATCAAGTGGATGATCTAAGGTTTATCAATCCGTAGGAGGCGTAGGATGAAGATGGTCTCTCTCAAACAACCCTGCAACCAAATAACAAAAAGTCTCTTGTGTCCCCAACACACCCAATACAATGGTAAATTGTATAGGTGCACTAGTTCGGGGAAGAGATGGTGATACAAGTGCAATATGGATAGTAGATAAAGGTATTTGTAATCTGAAATAATAAAAACAGCAAGGTAACTAATGATAAAAGTGAGCGTAAACGGTATTGCAATGATAGGAAACAAGGCCTAGGGTTCATACTTTCACTAATGCAAGTTCTCTCAACAATAATAACATAGATAGATCATATAACAAGCCCTCAACATGCAACAAAGAGTCACTCCAAAGCCACCAATAGCGGAGAACAAATGTAGAGATTATGGTACGGTATGAAACCACCTCAAAGTAATTCTTTCGGATCAATCTATAAAAGAGTTCGTAGTAAAATAACATAAAGCTATTCTTTCCGCTCAATCCATCATAGAGTTCATACTAGAATAACACCTTAAGATACAAATAAACCAAAACCCTAATGTCACCTAGATACTCCATTGTCACCTCAAGTATCCGTGGGCATGATTATACGATATGCATCACACAATCTCAGATTCATCCAACCAACACAAAGTACTTCAAAGAGTGCCCCAAAGTTTCTACCGGAGAGTCAAGAACGTGTGCCAACCCCTATGCATAGGTTCCCAATGTCACAAAACCCGCAAGTTGATCACCAAAACATACATCAAGTGGCACATGATATCCCATTGTCACCACAGATAATCACGGCAAGACATACATCAAGTGTTCTCATAAAAGACTCAATCCGATAAGATAACTTCAAAGGGGAAACTCAATTCATCAAAAGAGAGTAGAGGGGGAGAAACATCATAAGATCCAACTATAATAGCAAAGCTCGTGATACATCAAGATCGTGCCATAGATGGAACACGAAAGAGAACACGAGAGAGAGAGATCAAACACATAACTACTGGTACATACCCTCAGCCCCGAGGGTGAACTACTCCCTCCTCATCATGGAGAGCGCCGGGATGATGAAGATGGCCACCGGTGATGGGATCCCCTTCCGGCAGGGTGCCAAAACAGGGTCCCGATTGGTTTTTGGTGGCTACAGAGGCTTGCGGTGGCGGAACTCCCGATCTATCTTCTGTTCTGGAAGTTTTACGATACGTAGGTATATATGGGTGCAGGGGGTACATCGGTGGAGCTACGGGGGCCCCACGAGGTAGGGGCGCGCGCTGGGGGGCGCCCCACCTCGTGGGCAGCCCAGATCTCCCTAACGCACTCCAAGTTCCCGGGGTTGCTTTCCTTCCAAAAATAACTTCTCCAGTTGATTTCGCTCTGTTTTGACTCCGTCTGATATTCCTTTTCCTCGAAATACTGAAATAGGCATAAAACAACAAATGTAGGCTAGGCCTTCGGTTAATAGATTAGTCCCAAAAATAATATAAAAGTGGATAATAAAGCCCAATATTGCCTAAAACAGTAGATAAAGTAGCAGGGAGCAATCAAAAATTATAGATACGTTGGAGACGTATCAAGCATCCCCAAGCTTAATTCCTGCTCGTCCTCGAGTAGGTAAATGATAAAAAAGAATTTTTGATGCGGAGTGATACTTTGGCATAATTTCAATGTAAATCTTCTTAATTGTGATATGAATATTCAGATCCGAAAGATTCAAGACAAAAGTTCATATTGACACAAAAATAATAATACTTCAAGCATACTAATCAAAGCAATCATGTGTTCTCAAAATAACATGGCAAAAGAAAGTTCATCCCTACAAAATCATATAGTTAGGCTATGCTTCATTTTTGTTACACAAAGATGTTCCCAACTTCTATACCCCCGATGACAAGCCAAGCAATTGTTTCATACTCAAATAATCTCAAACTTTTTCAACCTTCACGCAATACATGAGCGCGAGCCATGTATATAGCACTATGGGTGGAATAGAATATGATGATGGGGATTGTGTGGAGAAGACAAAAAAAGGAGAAAGTCTCACATTGACGAGGATAATCAACGGGCTATGGAGATGCCCATCAATTGATTTCAACATGTGGAGTAGGGATTGCCATGCAATGGATGCACTAGAGCTATGAATGCTCAACAAAAGAAAACTAGTGGGTGTGCATCCAACTCGCTTGCTCATGAAGACCTAGGGCATTTGAGGAAGCCCATCGTAGGAATATACAAGCCAAGTTCTATAATGAAAAATTCCCACTAGTATAAAAAGACAACTTATGAGACTCACTACATGAAGAACGAGGTGCTACTTTGAAGCACAATATATGAGACTCACTACATGAAGAACATGGTGCTACTTTGAAGCACAAGTGTGGAAAAAGAGATAGTAGCATTGCCCTTTTTTTTGGGCCTTTCCTTTTTTTATTTTGGCCTTTCTCTTTTTTTGGGGCCTTTTTTTGGCCTTTCTCTTTTTTTGTTTGGGCAATGCTCTAATAATGATGATCATCACACTTCTATTGACTACAACATAAGGATTACAACTCGAAACTTAGAACAAGATATGACTCTATATGAATGCCTCCGGCGGTGTACCGGGATGGTGCAATGAATCAAGAGTGACATGTATGAAAAATAATGCATGGTGGCTTTGCCACAAATATGATGTCAACTACATGATCATGCAATGGCAATATGACAAAAGTAATGTATGTCATGATGATGATGATGGAAGCTGCATGGCAATATATCTCAGAATGGCTATGGAAATGCCATGATAGGTACGTATGGTGGATGTTTTGAGGAGGATATAAGGAGGTTTATGTGTGATAGAGCGTATCGTATCACGGGGTTTGGATGCACCGGCGAAGTTTGCACCAACTCTCAAGGTGAGAAAGGGCAATGCACGGTACCGAAGATTCTAGCAAAGGTGGAAAGGTGAGAGTGCGTATAATCCATGGACTCAACATTAGTCAAAAGAACTCATATACTTATTGCTAAAATTTAGAAGCCATCAAAAAATTCAAGTACTACGCGCATGCTCCTAGGGGGATAGATTGGTAGGAAAAGACCATCGCTCGTCCCCGACCGCCACTCATAAGGATGCACAAGCCAGGTACACTTCATGTTTCAAATTTGTTACACAACTTTAACCATACGTGCATGCTACAGGATTTGCAAACTTCAACACAAGTATTTCTCAAATTCATAATCACCCAACTAGCACGACTTTGATATTATCACCTCCATATCTCAAAACAATTATCAAGCATCAAACTTATCTTAGTATTCAATTCACTCAAAAGAAAGTTTCACATATCTTGAACACCAAGTATATTAACATTAAGAAAATTACCATGCTATTAAAGACTCTCAAAATAATCTAAGTGAAGTATGAGAGTTCATCTATTTCTTCAAAATAAAACTACCACCATGCTCTAAAAGGTATAAGTGATGCACTAGAGCAAATGACAAACTACTCCGAAAGATATAAGTGAAGGTCAATGAGTAGCTAAATAATTATGCAACTATGCGAAGACTCTCTCTCATTTAATAATTTCAGATCTTGATACTTTATTCAAACAGCAAGCAAAGCTAAAGAAAACTACAATGCAAGGATAGCACAACTCATGTGAAGAAGCAAAAACTTAGGCACAACTCATGTACAATGCAATGAGTAGCTAACCGATAGTTGTTGAAGAAGAAAGGTGGGATGCCTACCGGGGCATCCCCAAGCTTAGATGCTTGAGACTTCTTGAAATATTATCTTAGGGTGCCTTGGGCATCCCCAAGCTTTAGCTTTTGTGTCTCCTTAATTCCTCTCATATCATGGTTTCTCTTTTTATCAAAAGCTTCATTCATAATAATACTCAACAAGAACTCGTGAGATAGGTTAGTATAGACCAATGCAAAACCTTATCATTTTCTACTGTAACAAATCACTAAAATTATTATTCAAAATTGAATACTAAATGTCTCTGCATATTTAATAATCCTATCCTCAAATAGAATAATTAAACAAGCAAACATATGCAAACAATGCAAACATAACAGCAATATGCCAAAACAGTACAGTATGTAGAGAATGCAAGAGTATCCATACTTCCCTAACTCCAAAAATTATGAACCAAAATTACCACTGTAATAAATTGATCATAGCTCAATATTCAAAAAGATTCAACATTATACCACTCTCTGACTTTTCTAGGGAATTTTTGCAACAGCGGTAAACTTTCTGTTTTCAAACAGCAACATGTATACAAGCAAAATAAGCATGGCAAAGGCTATCCTTGACTTCTTTATTGAAACTAAAGATGCAAAACATTATTATAACTAACATCAAAGAAAAACTAACAAAAGGAAATTATGCTCCAAGCAAAACACATATCATGTGGTGAATAAAAATATAGCTCCAAGTAAAGTTACCGATGAACGAAGACGAAAGAGGGGATGCCATCCGGGGCATCCCCAAGCTTAGGCTCTTGGTTATCCTTGAATATTACCTTGGCGTGCCTTGGTCATCCCCAAGCTTAGGCTCTTGCCACTCCTTATTCCATAGTCCATCGAATCTTTACCCAAAACTTGAAAACTCCACAACACAAAACTCAACAGAAAACTCGTAAGCTCCGTTAGTATAATGAAATAAAATCACCACTTAGGTACTGTAATGAACTCATTCTAAATTCATATTGGTGTAATATCTACTATACTTCAACTTATCTATGGTTCATACACTCCGATACTACTCATAGATTCATCAAAATAAGCAAACAACACATAGAAAACAGAATCTGTCAAAAACAGAACAATATGTAGTAATCTGTATCAAACGTATACTTCTGGAACTCCAAACATTCTACCAAATTAGGACGACCTGGGAAATTTGTGTAACAATCCAGATCAAAAAGAATCATATCAGAAGCATGTTTATGTGAATAAACAAAACTAATTTACTGGGTGCAAAAGTTTCTGATTCTCAGCAGGATCAACACAACTATCACCGTAAGCTATCCTAAAGGTCTTACTTGGCACTTTATTGAAACAAAAGCTACAAAGCATGATTACTACAGTAGCATAATCATGTGGACACACAAAAACAGTACGGATAAATATTGGGTTGTCTCCCAACAAGCGCTTTTCTTTAATGCCTTTTAGCTAGGCATGATGATGACAATGATGCTCACATAAAAGATAAGAATTGAAACATAACGGGAGCATCATGAAGAATATGACTAGCACATTTAAGTCTAACCCACTTCCTATGCATAGGGATTTTTTGAGCAAACAACTTATGGGAACAATAATCAACTTGCATAGGAACGTAAAACAAGCATGACTTCAAGATTTGAAGCACATAGAGAGGAAACTTGACATTATTGCAATTCCTACAAGCATATATTCCTCCCTCATAATAATTTTCAGTAGCATCATGAATGAATTCAACAATATAACCAGCACCTAAAGCATTCTTTTCATGATCTACAAGCATAGAAATTTTATTACTCTCCACATAAGCAAAATTCTTCTCATGAATAATAGTGGGAGTATCATAAGAGACTTGAACACTAAATATTGTTTCCACATTAAAAGAGTAATGTTCAGAAAAAGGGTAATCATAATCATGACAAGATTTGTAAATATAACTGTCACTACTTTTTAAAGCATAAGTTTCATCACAATAATCATCATAAGTAGCAACTTCGTTCTCATCATAATCGATTGAAACCTCTCCCAAGATAGTGCAATCACTAAATAAAGTTGACACTCTTCCAAATCCACTTTCGTATTCATCACAATAAAATTCAAAATGCTCCATAATAGTGGGATCACTACTTCCTAAAGTTGACTCTCTTCTGAACCCACTTTCATCAATATAATCATCATAGGTAGGAGGCATGCTATCATCATAACAACTTTGCATATCAAAACTTGGGATGCTAAAAATATCATCTTCATTAAACATAGCATCTCCAAGCTTGGGACAAACATTAATTCCAGCAAATATATTCTCAAATATTTCATCCCAATCAAACATAGCTTCCCCAAGCTTGGGCCCTTTCATATCATAATCATAATCACTCTCATCATTAAAAATATGGATAGCACCAATAGTATAGCAATTATCATCATCACAAGTAGTAGTAGGAGCAAAATCATTTGGGAGGGATACCTTTTTACCTTTGTTGCTCCTTCTTTTCTTTTTCTTCTTCACATTATGTGTAGGTTCAACCTTCCTCTTTGAGCTCCTTATTGATGAGATTGGTTGAATAGAAAGCTCCCCCTCGTTACCTGATTCATCATAAGAAATAATAGGAGGATATTGGGAAGTCTCTTCCCTTTCGTTAGCATTCTCTTCATCTTCTATTTGTTTTCTTTTCTTTATGTAATTGGCAATATAAGGATTTTCAATGCAATTCACCGCACAATACATATAAATTTCCTCTAGATCAAAACCAAGAAGTTTGTAACGGGCAAATTCTGGAAGATAATTAGTTAAACGTTCCATTTCTTCGCAACCCATAAGCAAGCTAAGCTCGTTATAATGTGCAAGGGAAATCAACTCATCACAATTTTTGGACACGATTAGATCATGAAACAATTTGCATCGTATAGCTAAATGACCACTTTCATTGCAAAGTCCACAAGTATGGCCAAGAAAATTTAAATTTTCAGCACAAACATCTAGCCTTTCTTGCAACAATTTAGTTTCTAAGTGCTTATGCCTCTTGCAATAAATATCTTCTCTATTTGGTGTGTTCATGCAAACATGCACTCCACAAAAGTTGACATGCTCATAAGAGATATTTTCATCATAACTAGTTAAATCACCATAAGCATCATGGATATTCAAAGAATTCGTACTAACAACATTGCAATCATGCTCATCATTCAAAGATTTAGTGCCAAACAATTTAGAAATTTCTTCTTCTAGCACTTGAGCACAATTATCCTTTCCATCATACTCACGAAAGATATTAAAAAGGTGAAGCGTATGAGACAAACTTAACTCCATTTTTTTGTAGTTTTCTTTTATAAACTAGACTAGTGCTAAAACAAGAAACAAAAAGATTCGATTGCAAGATCTAAAGATATACCTTCAAGCACTAACCTCCCCGGCAACGGCGCCAGAAAAGAGCTTGATGTCTACTACACAACCTTCTTCTTGTAGACGTTGTTGGGCCTGCAAGTGCACAGGTTTGTAGGACAGTAGCAAATTTCCCTCAAGTGGATGACCTAAGGTTTATCAATCCGTAGGAGGCGTAGGATGTAGATGGTCTCTATCAAACAACCCTGCAACCAAATAACAAAAAGTCTCTTGTGTCCCCAACACACCCAATACAATGGTAAATTGTATGGGTGCACTAGTTCGGCGAAGAGATGGTGATACAAGTGCAATATGGATAGTAGATAAAGGTATTTGTAATCTGAAATAATAAAAACAGCAAGGTAACTAATGATAAAAGTGAGCGTAAATGGTATTGCAATGATAGGAAACAAGGCCTAGGGTTCATACTTTCACTAGTGCAAGTTCTCTCAATAATAATAACATAGATAGATCATATAACAAGCCCTCAACATGCAACAAAGAGTCACTCCAAAGCCATTAATAGCGGAGAACAAATGTAGAGATTATGGTAGGGTACGAAACCACCTCGAAGTTATTCTTTCGGATCAATCTTTAAAAGAGTTCGTAGTAAAATAACATAAAGCTATTCTTTTCGCTCAATCCATCATAGAGTTTATACTAGAATAACACCTTAAGATACAAATCAACCAAAACCCTAATGTCACCTAGATACTTCATTGTCACCTCAAGTATCCATGGGCATGATTATACGATATGCATCACACAATCTCAGATTCATCCAACCAACACAAAGTACTTCAAAGAGTGCCCCAAAGTTTCTATCGGAGAGTCAAGAACGTGTGCCAACCCCTATGCATAGGTTCCCAATGTCACGAAACCCGCAAGTTGATCACCAAAACATACATCAAGTGGCACATGATATCCCATTGTCACCATAGATAATCACGGCAAGACATACATCAAGTGTTCTCATAAAAGACTCAATCCGATAAGATAACTTGAAAGGGGAAACTCAATTCATCACAAGAGAGTAGAGGGGGAGAAACAAAAGATCCAAATATAATAGCAAAGCTCGAGATACATCAAGATCGTGCCATAGATGCAACACGAGAGAGAACACGAGAGTGAGAGAGAGAGAGATCAAACACATAGCTACTGGTACATACCCTCAGCCCCGAGGGTGAACTACTCCCTCCTCGTCATGGAGAGCGCCGGGATGATGAAGATGGCCACCGGTGATGGGATCCCCCTCCGGCAGGGTGCCAGAATAGGGTCCCGATTGGTTTTTGGTGGCTACAGAGGCTTGCGGCGGCGGAACTCCCGATCTATCTTCTGTTCTGGAAGTTTTACGATACGTAGGTATATATGGGTGCAGGGGGTACGTCGGTGGAGCTACGGGGGCCCCACGAGGTAGGGGGCGCGCCGGGGGGGGGGGAGGGTGGGTGGGCGTGCCCCCACACTCGTGGGCAGCCCGTATCTCCCCGAACGTGCACTCCAAGTTCCCTGGGTTGCTTTCCTTCCAAAAATAACTTCTCCAGTTGATTTCGTTCCGTTTTGACTCCGTCTGATATTCCTTTTCCTCGAAATACTGAAATAGGCATAAAACAAAAATCATGGCCGGGCCTCCAGCTAATAGGTTAGTCCCAAAAATAATATAAAAGTGGATAATAAAGCCGAATATTGCCTAAAACACTAGATAAAGTAGCATGGAGCAATCAAAAATTATAGATACGTTGGAGACGTATCAGCAAGCGTATTTTCTCCCTGGTCATCGAAACCCAATCAATCCCATCACAACTAGACGTAGGCTTTTACCTTCATTGAAGGGGCCGAACTAGTATAAAACTCCCATGTCCCTTGTCCGGTTTAACCCCTTCAAGCTAACCCATTGCGATGGATCCACGACTAAGTCCTTTCATGAGGACATCTGATGTGTTAATTCCACGACAGTGGGCGCCCACCGTGGGGCTATCACACGATGGTTTCGAGGGTAGCTTTGAAAGACTCAAGGCGTATGTGGTCGGCCGGATGACCAAGAGTCGTCGCGGCAAGATTTACATCGACGATGAAGGATGGGGCCTCGAGGCCGGCTCAATCGAGTACGGGTACCGGGTCCCCTTTGGCGGAATTCATGTCTTCATCGGCAAGATCGGTGAACTGGGCCCTGAGCCAAACATCTGCACCGACCTCGTCGAGACGGCTCAGCGTGTGAGTCCAGCCCGGTCTAAGCCTACCGTGAAGCGTGCATTCGTAGGATGTGTCCATGAGATCGGATCTGAACCAGTGTCTGAAGGCCAGACGGCCATTTATTCCGACGGCGAATCATCCACTGGTGAAACCGAGTCCTTGTACCAGATTTGTAATGGTGAGTTCGAAAATATTCCAATGGCAATAGTATTCCGGACCTCCTTGAACCGCCGAGTCGGGTTGCTGTTTACATGGCTGGAACACAACCCACTCTGCAGTCTTCATCTACAACGGCGATGAATACCGGATTAGCAGCCGCGGTAGGAGCCCCGGCGCGCCGACCGGCTCAAGTCCTTTCTGGTTTGATGGATGCTTGGGTGACTTTATTGACCACGGCAGTCCCCCGGAGACGCGGGATCAGCATAATGCGGACATTGCAAAGTTGAAGGACCAGATAACACAGGCTAAGGAGGACCTGGAAACTGAGGATGCTAGGATGGCTGAAGAGCAGGCCGCTTTGGATGCCCAGTCGCAGCAGATACAGGCACAGAATTATCGGCTCATGCTGGATCGGACCTCATCATAGGATGTGATGCGAAGGAATTACCGGTCTCGTCTGCCGTTGGTCTATGAAGGATTGAACCTCTTTCAAACACCGGGCGCCGGGCCGAGCAATCCGGCCGCTGCAAATCGTATGGATGCGCCTAGGGCAGCTCAAGATCAGCTACGGATGACAGAACCGCCCCGGCGAACTGATAACCCGCCGCAATACGTGTCCACACCGCCGGGTCACTTCTCGAGCCCTCTAGATAACATGATTGCCGCAACATCGCTCCTGGCAGCCATTCCGATGGAGGGCGATTCACCGGCAGCGGTTGAAACGCGATGGGCTAGGGACCTTTTTCAAACCGCCGTGGTACAGCAGCAAGCTTATTCTTATAGCCGGGATAGAATTCATTCAACCCCTCGTCCAAGCCCGAGCTATAGCGGGAACATGGATGAACCGGAAGTGTCTAGCAGTGCGCGGCAGTGTAATGCTCAAGGTGTGGTGGATAATGGTAGAGCACGAAGGGAGGCCGCTTTGGGTCGTCATCAACCCGGCCCGGTTTAGCCAGCTGCGTCAGTCGACCGAGGCACCGGGCTTGCCTTCAGTTCCCGAGGAGTGTCGTGTCTTATTCCGGCTCTCCGTAATGTGCGTCTGCCCAAAGATTTCAAGGGTCCACATAAAGTGCCTAACTACACGGCGGATCAGCCACCTGAGGCATGGGTCGAGAGTTACGAGATGGCAGTGGAGATGCTGGATGTAGATGAAGCAGCCTGTGCAAAGTACTTCACGATAATGTTGGAAGGAACGGCCCGTACTTGGTTGAAAAATTTACCAGCTAACTCCATCGAGTCATGGGATCAGTTGAAGGCCCGGTTTGTAGCCAATTTCAAAGACACGTGCAAACAACCCATGTCCATTGTGGATTTCGATGTGTCGGATTTCGGGTTCTGGCAGACCCTTAAGGTTCGAACACTGGGGTGCACGCGGAGATCACACCTCCTGCCTACCCATGTCTCGCCGCCTCGCAAGGATCTAAAACTACACGAAGAACAACACAAGGGACACGAGATTTATACTGGTTCAGGCCACCATTGTGGTGTAATACCCTACTCCAGTTTGTGGTGTGGTCGATTGCCTCTGGGGCTGATGAGGAACAGTACAATGGAAGAACAGCCTCGCAAGGGTCTGTTCTTGGCTGGTGCGATGAACTGCTAGGGGAGTTCAGTCGCTCCTCTCTCTCTCTGTCTGTCTTTCTATCCTTGTTCTTTTGGTACGACCCCCCTACCCTATGGGTGGCTAGTCCTATTTATAGGCGAAGGCCCCGGGCCTCTTCCCAAATATTGAGCGGGAAGGGCGCCAACAATTGGCCATTTTGAAGGGGAACATCTAGTACACTTATCCTGACTAAAGTTGGTCCTCGCCTGCCAAAGACCCTGACGATGACGCCGGCTTGGGCTCCACGATGACCTCCGTTCTGCCGTTTGGTTGGTCTTCTTGTTGCACCGAAATGGTTGCCTTTGCTTGATACTCTTGCCTGCGCTTGCCCCCTTTGCACCAAAGAGGAAACTAGGACTCTGCGCAGGCCGGCGCCCACCTAGCGCCCGCCTGGCCTTGGTCGTCATGGCTTGTGTCATGAGCACCTCGCGAGGTACCTCGCCTTGATCTCTCCGCTTCCTCGCGAGCCAGCCTGACGAGGCCGTGCCTGAGGAAGCCTCCTGTCGTCCGCCCCGCGAGGCTTGGCCCCTTGCGAGGGTCTTGAGCATGTGTTGATGAAGATGGGCCGTACTGGGCCACCCCTTGAGCCACGCCGTAGGCCACAGGCAGGCAAGTCTGGGTACCCCCATTCCCAGAACGCCAACAGTAGCCGCCGGGCCCAAGGCGCGCTTGGACTTGGCTTAGCAGAGAAGCGAAGAGGCAGTACGGCGCCCTGGAGCCCAATAGCTCGCGGCCTTGGCAATCGCAGCGTGGCGGTTGATTGGACGTGGGCGTCCTGGCTCCCCCATGATGCCTCGGTAACTGCACGATTTGACAAGTCCCTACATGCAAAATGGGTCATGATTACCTGCGATCGTAGTGGCCGGCGGTTGGCCTCCCTTGGCTATATGTACGGAATGGCGCGAGCCCTTCCAGTCCATCTCTTCTTGCTACGCCCCTTCTCCTTCTTGGCTGCTCATTATCTCCATGGCCCCGCCAAAGAGGTTCTCAGCCGCGGAGAAAGGAAAGGCCCTCCAGGAAGGGTCCGGCTCTCCTCCGGCCAAGCGTGGCCGGGGCCGCCCTCGCAAGCACCCTACAGCCTCCGCCGCGATCTCCTGTGGGCGTGGGAACAGTCCCCTACACGGCGGTGGCCGTTCGGCTGCCAAAGAGGGGTACGTTGGGGCTGCACGGCCCCCAAGGCCGCGTTTTCGCTCGGCGGAGGTGCTGCCGGAGTTTGTCGTGTGGTCGGCGGACCCGACCGACACTTGGCTCCAGCTCCCCCGCTTCTTCATAGGTGAACTTCCGGCTGGTGCCCCGGGCGGCCTTTGGCTTCAGGCAGATGGTTGCTGCAGCAGGGCCTCCTGGGCTACCCTGGAGGTCTCCACCACCGGGGAGGCGGCCTTGACCCGCGGCTGGCAGACATTTGCCCGCGCGTGTGGCCTAAGCCGCCACCCTCTACGTGAGGGTGTTCGGGGAAGACGACCGCCGTGCCGGATGCTACCCCGAAGATGGTGACCGCGGCCGCGCGCCCAGCCCCGGCATTTGTCGGGGTGAAGGTGGCGGAGGGCGCGCGGGCAGCGGTGCCTGAGGCCTGCCAAGCTCTGGTGACTCCTCGGACGGCAGCTCCTCCAGTGGCGGTCGCGACCAGCCCCCTCGTCATCGCGCTCGCTTGGGAGAGGGCAGCGGGTCGGCCGGACGCCACGCTCCGGTGAAACGGGAGGTGGAATCCAGCTGAGCTCTGGAGGCAGTACGAGCCTCCGCTGAGAGTTGGTGCCGGGCAAGTCGTCCCCCCTTTTGCTTTCCTTTCTCTCCTGCGCGAAAAGAATGTAATCCGGTGCCCCACGGGGCGTGCTGAACTGTTGCTGTTTAATTGGTGCACTGTTTCTATTATTTATGTGCTATGTTTTCGTTTTGTGTGTCTATGCGTGGAAATCACTTATCTTGGGGGGGGGGGGGGCTCGTCGCGGTCCTCGCCTCCCGAGGCTAGGGCCTCGTTTTGCGCATTGTATCCTGCAGAGTTTAGTCAGAAGGGGTAGTCTCCAGTATTGGTGGTGAGGGGAACCAACCCAAGCCCCGTGATCGTGTCGCGATGCCCGGGGGGCACGGAATGGGAGGGGTGCTCCCGCAGTGGACTCGAACAGGGAAGTTCCAAATCACTGGGCAGAAAAACACTCGTGAGGGTGCCCATGCTCCTCCCTCGTGAGACTTTGTGCGAGAGAAAACGAAACAAATAAGTGAAATGGACGAAGGGTCGCAAGCTCGAAATGGCAACAGCTTCAGAAAAACTTCAAATAGAAACGAACAAGCCAACTGCGGAAAGCAAATGAAAGAAGCCGCATCCGGCACCTAGTCTAGTCTTCGACGTCTTCTCACCAGTGCGGATCTAAGTGCTGCCACTAGGCGTGGGCGGGAGCCCCCGAGGCCCAAGTGCGGCCCTCCGGAGACTCCGGGGCGTGTACAGCCCCACTCATTATTACATGAGAGTGTCACGGGCGGCGAGCTTCATAGGCGTTTGCCTTATTCACATGCACCAGGCCTTTTCCAAAACACGGCTACTTCACAGGCATTCGCCTTCTTCACAGGCTCCGAGCCTTTTCCAAAACGCGACTACTTCACAGGCATTCGCCTTCTTCATAGGCACCGGGTCTTTTCCAAAACACGACTACTTCACAGGCATTCGCCTTATTCACAGGCACCGGGCCTTTTCCAAAACGCGGCTACTTCACAGGCATTTTCCTTCTTCACAGGCACTGGGCCTTTTTCATGGGTAAAATCTTCGGGGATGTTGGATGTTCCACGCGTTCTGGATGGGTACCCCCTCCTGGGTCTCCAGGCGTGCGGAGCCGGGCCTGGAAACATGAACTACCTTCAACGGGCCCTCCCACATGGGGGAGAGCTTGTGTTGTCCCTCCCTGGAGAGAACCCGTCTGAGCACGAGATCCCCTACCTCAAGAGTCCTAGGGCGGATGTTGCGGCAGTGGTACCGCCGCAGTGCTTGTTGGTACCTTGTTGCCCGCAGTGCGGCCTCCCGGCGATGCTCCTCCCCAGCACGAGATCTATCCCCCGCATGGCGTCCGGCTGCGCTTCGTCGAACGCCAGGACCCGCGCGGAACGATGCCTGACCTCGTGAGGGAGGACGGCTTCAGCTTCATAGACCAGAAAGAACAGGGTCTCGCCAGTCGGCTTGGTTGCGGTCGTGCGGATTGACCACTGCACAGACTGGAGCTCGTCGTACCAGCCCCTGCCGCAGGCCTCCAGCTTCTTCTTGAAGGTCCTGGTCTTGAGGCCCCTCAGGACCTCCGCGTTGGCTCGCTCAGCCTGACCGTTGCTTCGCGGGTGCACCACCGAAGCATAGCATATCTGCGTTCCAAGGTTAGCACAGTATGTGTTGAAAAGGTTACTGGTGAACTGCGAACCGTTGTCGGTGATGATGTGGTTCGGCACCCCGAATCGGCTCACGAGGCCCTTGATGAACTTGACCGAGGAGCCTGCAGGGATGGTGCGGACAACTTCCACCTCAGCCCACTTGGTGAACTTGTCCACGGCGACGTAGAGGTAGCGGTAGCCTCCTGGCGCCCGAGGGAACGGACCTAGGATATCCAGCCCCCAGATTGCGAATGGCCACGAGAGGGGTATTGTCTGCAGGCCCCCCGCCGGCTGATGGATCTGCTTGGCATGGAATTGACAGGCCTCACAAGCTTTCACCAGTTCCACAACGTCATTGAGTGCCGTGGGCCAATAGAACCTGCTGCGGAACGCCTTACCAATGAGAGTTCGTGACGACGAGTGATGCCCACAGTCCCCACCGTGTATGTCTGCCAGTAGCTCCTTCCCTTGCTCCCTGGAAATGTAGCGTAGGGACACGTCATTCGGTCATCTTCGGTAGAGCTCTCCATCCTTAAGGCAGTATGCCGTGGCCTGCCGTGCCACACGTTCCGCTTCCTCCTCCGTTTCCGACAATGTGCCTCTTGCCAGGTAACTCCTGAGCTCTGTGATCCAGCACCCCTCTCGAGGCTCTAGTGCCAGGAGCAGGTGCACTCCTATGGTCGGGCCGCAGACCGGGGCTCCCGAGGCAGGGGGCTGGGGGAGCTCCCCCCGAGGCTGTGCCGTGCTTAACAGTGATGGCGTCGCCGAGGGTTTGAAGTGCCGCTCCTCGAAGACGCCAGGATCCTGTGGCAGCCGTCTGGATGCCCTTTTGGCGATGTCATCAACCTCTTGATTGGTGACGTGAGGCACATGCTACAACTCCAGCCCCCAGAACTGTTTCTCCATTCCGCGGACTTCCGTGAGGTAGTCTTCCATGTGCTCGTCCTTCGGCTCGTATACCTTGTTGGAGAAGTTGACGAGGAGCTGCAAATCTCCCTTGATGGTGAGACGCTTCACCCCCAGGGTGACTGCGGCTTTCAGACCTACTATCAGGCCTTCATATTCTGCTATGTTATTGGAGACCTTTTCTCCGTGCTGGAAATAGAGTTGCACGGCGTAGTAGAGTTTGTCTTGAGTGGGAGATATGAGCACCACACCAGCCCCCGCGCCGTGTCGGGAGAACGCCCCGTCAAAGTACATGACCCATCCGTCCGGTTCCTTGCTTCCTGGGGAGAGTGATCGATCCTCGCTAGCCTCAAGGCCTGGCGCTTCTGCCCATTCCGCCATGAAGTCCGCAAGCGCGGCCCCTTGATGACTCTGGTCGTGCTGAATTGTACCTGAAATGCTTGCAGCTCGATGTTCCACTCAGCAACTCTTCTGGCTGAGTTGGGGCTTCTGAGAACCCTTTCCAAGGGATATGCTGAGACGACCTTGATGGGATGGCCTTGGAAATAGTGCCGCAGCTTGTGCGAGGCTATCAACAGCGCGAGGAGGAGTTTCTGAGGCATGGGGTACCGCACCCTCGTGTCCTGCAACACCGTGCTGACGAAGTACACAGGGTGCTCGACGAGGTGGGGAGTGTTGGCGCTGCTGGCGCCCTCCGGAGGCTGGGGCGCCTCCCGAGACAATGGAGCCCCCGGCGGCTGGTCGCTTAGGTGAGGGGCTTCTTCTGTCCTGGGTGTGCTTTCCTGCTGTGGCTGGTCCTTCTCGCCTGCAGCCGCGGTCTCTGTGAGGCCCTCTTGGTCCTGCCCTGCTTTAACCCGGACGGTTGCCGCGGTCTTGGTCCTATGCTCCTCCCTAACAGTCACCAGGGCTGCACTGGCAGAGTAGGGGGTGGCCGCAAGGTAGAGCACCAGGGGCTCTTGAGGACGCGGAGCCACCATCACCGGAGGGCTGGTTAAGTAACTTTTGAGATCCTGGAACGCCTTGTCGGCCTCTTCAGTCCATTCAAAGGGGCCCTTCTTCTTCATCAGCTTGAAGAAGGGCAGCGCTCGTTCCCCCAGCTTGGAGATGAAATGCCCTAGTGCGGTCACGCGCTTGGTGAGCTTCTGCATCTCTCTGAGGGTCTTCGGCGGGCTCATGTCCTTGACTGCTTTTACCTTTTCTGGGTTGGCCTCGATGCCCCGGTGGGATACGAGGAAACCCAGGAGCTTGCCCGAGGGGACTCCAAACACACACTTCTCCGGGTTAAGCCGCAGGTCCACTTTGTTAAGGCTCGTGAAGGTTTCCTCCAAGTCCTGTATCAGGGTTTTTGCCTCCCGAGACTTCACCACAGTGACATCAACATAAGCCTCAGCATTCCTCCCGAGCTGTCGACCCAAGGCGATGTGCATCAGCCGCTGAAAGGTCGCACCGGCATTGCGCAACCTGAACGACATGCACGTATAGCAGTACACTCTGCACGGGGTCAGGAAGGCCGTCTTTTCCAGATCTTCTACTGCCATCTTGATCTGGTGGTAGCCGGAGAAGGCATCCAGGAAACACAACAAGTCGCACTCAGCGGTGGAGTCGACGATCTGGTCGATGCGAGGGAGCGGGAATGGGTCCTGCGGGCAGGCCTTGTTGAGGTTGGTGAAGTCGACACACATGCGTTCCTTTCCTCCCTTCTTCGGCATGACAACAGGGTTAGCCAGCCAATCTGGGTAGCAGACCTCGCGAATGACCCCCGCCGCCTCCAACTTGTGGGTCTCTTGGACGATGAAAGCTTGCTTCTCAGTGGACTGCCGCCTCGCCTTCTGCTTCACTGGGCACACGTTGGGGCACACATTGAGGTGATGCTCGATTACGCCCCTCAGGACCCCTGCTAGCTGATCAGGTTCCCACGTGAATACCTTCTTGTTCGCGCAGGAACTTCACCAAGGCTTCCTCCTATTCGGGCTTGAGGTTGGCGCCTATGGTGAAGGTGGCACTGGTAGATCTGTCCTCGTCAACCAGTACCTGCTTGGTTTCCGCCTTGTCCTGAATGAATAGCTGCTTCTTCTTGGCCGGTGCAGCCCCCTTGGGCTCGGGGGCGTCTGAGCCGGCGGACTGCGCCACCGCCGCGGCCTTGAAGGTAAGCTTGAGCGCTTGCAACGCGTCCCCTGCGTCTCCAGACATGATGAGGACGCCGCTACTCCCGGGCATCTTCATGAGGTTGTACGCTGGGTGAGTTGCGACCATGAACCGGGCTAGTGCCGGGTAGCCAAGGATGGCATTGTATGGGAGGCTGATGGGGGCGATGTCAAAGTCGATTAGCTCCATGCAGAAGTTGTCGTAGGTGCCGAAGGTCACTGGTAGGCGGATCTGCCCCAGGGAGCCGGTGGAGCCGCCTTCGATGCCCAAGAAGGGCTTGCTGGGTTGCAGTCGCTCCGGCGGTACGTGGAGGAGTCTGAAGGCCTCCACCGAGAGCACACTAAGGCCAGCACCGCCGTCGATGAGGGTCTTGGTTACCGCCACATTGCAGATGGTGGGGGTGCATAGCATTGGGAGCGCGCCCGAGCAGGCCGAGTTGGAGGGGTGATCATCCGAGCTGAAGGCCAGATCGGCTTTAGGTGCCGCCCAGCCCGGAGGCGCCCCGCGCGGCACGGAAGCGGCGCTGATCTGGCGGATGAATGACTTGATGTGGTGGCCTGAAGGTGGTGCCTGCGAGCCACCTATGAGAGCTGCGACGAGTGGGTGCACTGGTGCAGCATACTGGGCGAGGAAGAGGCTACGCAGCTCACCCCAGGAGGCCACGGAAGCCGTTGGTAGGTGGAGCAGCCACATGCGCGGGACACCAGTGAGGGCCATGGGAAACCAGTTGGCCATGACCCCGTTGTCACCCCCGGCCTCGAGGACGGCCTCCTCGTATGCCAGCAGGAAAGCCAACGGATTGGCCGCACCGTTGTAGCGTGGTGGCATCTTCAGCTTGAACTTGTTCGGCCATTGCACCTGCTGCAAGGCGGGGGCCAAGGCTCGGAGCCCCCCGCACCCCACGCTGGCGCCAACGACCTGAGCGGGCGGCGCATTGCCCATCATGAGGGCGAACCATGGTGTTGACGAAGAGCGGGTTGGTGGAAGGCAAAGCTCCGGCGCACCCCTACCTGGCGTGCCAAATGTCGGATTTCCGGTTCCGGTAGACCCTTAAGGTTCGAACACTGGGGTGCACGCGGAGATCACACCTCCTGCCTACCCATGTCTCACCGCCTCGCGAGGATCTAAAACTACACGAAGAACAACACAAGGGACACGAGGTTTATACTGGTTCAGGCCACCATTGTGGTGTAATACCCTACTCCAGTTTGTGGTGTGGTGGATTGCCTCTGGGGCTAATGAGGAACAATATAATGGAAGAACAGCCTCACGAGGGTCTGTTCTTGGCTGGTGCGACGAACTGCTAGGGGGAGTTCAGTCGCTCCTCTCTCTCTCTGTCTTTCTATCCTTGTTCTTTTGGTGCGGCCCCCTACCCTGTGGGTGGCTAGTCCTATTTATAGGCGAAGGCCTCGGGCCTCTTCCCAAATATTGAGTGGGAAGGGCGCCAGCAATTGGCCATTTTGAAGGGGAACATCTAGTACACTTATCATAACTAAAGTTGGTCCTCGCCTGCCAAAGACCCTGACGATGACGCCGGCTTGGGCTCCACGATGACCTCCATTCCGCCATCCGGTTGGTCTTGGTCTTGTTGCACCGAAATGGTTGCCTGTTCTTGATACTCTTGCCTGCGCTTGCCCCCTTTGCACCAAAGAGGAAACAAGGACTCTGCGCAGGCCGGCGCCCGCCTGGCGTCCGCCTGGCCTTGGTTGTCACGGCTTGCGTCATGAGCACCTCGCGAGGTACCCCGCCTTGATCTCTCCGCCTCCTCGCGAGCCAGCCTGACGAGGCCGTGCCTGAGGAAGCCTCCTGTCGTCCGCCCCATGAGGCTTGGCCCCTCGCGAGGGTCTTGAGCATGTGTTGATGAAGATGGGCCGTATTGGGCCACCCCTTGAGCCACGCCGCAGGCCACAGGCAGGCAAGTCTGGGTACCCCCATTCCTAGAACACCGACACGATGCTTGTGTTCGAGGGGAGAATGAGTCAACAACTCATTGGGTATGCCGGGTTTCAGAGGTTTTGCACTCGTCTGACTGGATTAACGCTAGTCAAGCTATCATAACGCTGGAGCGTAATTGCTGGTTCAAGTCGCTGAAGATGAAGTTGGGACGGCTCAAGCGCCACTGCAATGACATGGGAACCCTTATGGCAACCTTGGTCAAGTATGCCAATTCTGATAGTACCAAGGATCCCGATTCTGATGAGGAGAAACCGGAGAAGGGAAAGAAGAACGGCGGTGCAAAGGGACAGCATCACAACGAGGGAGGCCATGGGAATAATGGTAAGCACAAGGCAGATAATTCAGATCTTGTAGCTAACACTAATATGTAGCGTCGTAAAGGTAAACCGCCCTAACACGGTGGAGGGATGAATCTAGAGCGTTTGATGAACCAGCCCTGTCCCAAGCACGGGACCAAGGAGGCCCCTTCCACACATCTATGGAAAGATTGTTACATCATCAAGGAGTTCAAGAATTCCGATATTTTCCGGTATGATCAGGGTCCTTCGGGCGGTTCAGGTCCAGGTTTTCATGGTGGCGGCTTTTCAAGCTCTGGATTTCAGAATAATCAGTGCAACCAGCATAACCAAGGTGGTAATGGCCAACAGAATAATCAAGGGAATCAGCAGCAATCAGGTTATCAAAGTCACCCCAAGCAGTTGAACGACGGGCAGTATCATGTGTTCACTACTAGCCTGTGTAAGCAAGATCAGAAGCTTCCCAAAAGGGCAGTTAATGCTGTTGAACCGGCAGTGCCACGTTATTTATGATGGTCTGAGCAACCCATCGTGTGGAGCAGGGAGGATCATCTGCCCAGGGTTGACAATCCGGGTCAACTGGCCTTGGTAGTGGCACCTCAGGTGGGAGGTTACAAGTTTACCAAAGTCCTGATGGATGGAGGGAGCAGTATCAACATCCTATATTATGAGACTTTTCGTCGTATGGGATTAACAAACAAAAGTCTTAAACCGTCCAACACTATGTTTCATGGTGTAGTACCAGGTAAATTGGCATACCCTGTTGGCAAGATCTCTTTGGAGGTTGTGTTTGGAGATGATCATGATTCCAGGTCTAAAAAGTTGACCTTTGAAGTGGTGAAAATCCAGAGCCCATATCACACGCTGTTTGGACGGCCGGCTTACGCAAAATTCATGGCGAGGCCCTGTTATATTTATTTATAGCTCAAAATGCCGGGCCACAAGGGAACTATCACAGTACATGGAAGTCGAAAGATCACTTTGGATTGTGAGGAAGGTGAAGCGGCGTACGCTGAGTCGGTTTGTGCTATGGAGGAGATGAAGTTTTATAAAGACAATGTTGATCCGGCAGACATGACTCCTCTGAAAAAACCCACCACTGAGCATGACCCGACCCTGAAGTTCAAACCGGCTGATGAGACTAAACTTGTTGACTTTGTTCCTGGTGACTCATCGAAACAGTTTAGCATCAGCACCAATCTGGATCCAAAATAGGAAAGCGTGCTCATCGAGTTCATCCCTGAGAACCGGGACAGCTTCGCATGGAAGCCTTCTGACATGCCAGGTGTACCGAGGGAATTCGCTGAGCACACTCTCAATATTGATCCGAAGTTTAAACCGGTCAAGCAATTTCTTCGGCGATTTAACGAAGAAAGACACATGGCTATTGGTGAAGTGGTAGCCCGGCTATTGGCTGCTGGCTTTATCATCGAAGTATTTCACCCTGAGTGGTTGGCTAATCCGGTGCTCCTTCTTAAGAAAAACGACACTTGGGTATGTGTGTGGACTACACAGATTTGAACAAGGCTTGTCCGGCAGATCCTTTTGCTCTCCCGCGTATTGATCATATTATTGATGCGGCGGCGGGTTGTGAGCACCTGAGTTCCTTGGATGCTTATTCAGGTTATCATCAAATTAAGATGGCAGTTAAGGACTAGGAGAAAATAGCCTTCATCACTCCCTTTGGAGCCTTCTGTTATGTTTCTATGCCCTTTGGACTCAAAAGTGCCCAGGCTACTTATCAGCGTTGTGTGCAAAGTTGTCTTCACACACAGATTGGGCGTAATGTTCATGCCTATGTGGATGACATTGTGGTAAAATCCAGGAAGAAGGAAACCTTGATAGATGATCTCAAGGAAACATTTGACAATCTTCAGGTTTACAAAATGATGCTTAATCCGGATAAATGTGTTTTTGGTGTTCCGGCAGGCAAGCTCCTAGGCTTTCTGGTGTCCAACAGAGAAACTGAGGCTAATACAGAAAAAATCAAAGCGATTACATCTCTGGCTAAACCGAGGTGTATCAATGATGTTCAGTGTTTGGCGGGTCGAATCGCCGCCCTTAGCCGGTTTATTAGCCGTTTGGGAGAAAAGGCGATTCCTTTGTATCAGATGTTGAAAAAGACAAACAATTTCGTCTGGAGTGATACGGCTGATGCGGCGTTTGAGGACTTAAAGCGGCAGTTGGTTGAACCGCCGGTACTTGCTGCTCCAGTTGACAAAGAGCCCTTGTTATTGTATGTGGCTGCTAACGCCCGTGCTGTCAGTGTGGCGATCGTGGTAGAGCGCAAAGAGGTTGGTAAGGAATACCCGGTTCAACGCCCGGTTTACTACATCAGTGAAGTGCTTATCGAGTCAAAACAGCGATATCCGCATTGGCAAAAGCTGGTTTATGGGTTTTTTATGGCAAGTCTGAAGCTCAAGCAGTACTTTCAAGGCCATCCCATTACAGTGGTCAGTTCAGCTCCTTTGGGCGATATCATTCAGAACAGGGAGGCAACTAGCCGGGTTGCAAAGTGGGCAATTGAGCTTAGCCCACACGAATTAAAGTATATGCCTTCGACATCAATCAAGTCACAAGAACTTGTTGACTTCATCAATGATTGGACCGAGCTACAGGCACCAGAGGACAAACCAGATAATACATATTGGACCATTCACTTTGATGGATCCAGGCAATTGGAGGGCTCGGGGCTGGAGTTGTTCTTACTTCCCCTCGCGGTGATAAAATTTGTAATGTTCTCCGCTTAATGTTTCTTTGTACTAACAATGCAGCTGAGTACGAGGCCTTACTCCATGGTCTCCGGGTGGCTAAGGATATGAACTTAAGCTGGGTTCACTGTTTCAGAGATTCTGATCTGCTGGCTCAGCAAGTTTCTGGTACTTGGGATTCTAAGGATCCACTAATGGCGGCTTACAGATGCGAGGTGGATATTGTGGTAGGTCACTTTAATGGTTATCAGGTTGAGCATATCGACCGACGCAAAAACGAGGCAGCAGATGCTTTAAGCAGGCTGGGATCTCAGCGTAAACCGGTACCTACAGAGGAGGATTTAGCTGTTCCTGATCCGGAGGCCCAGTTGGTGGCCGCTTTACATACTACTCCGGATTGGACGATTCCATATCTGGCGTATCTAAACCGGGGTGAGTTACCAGGCGATGAGGTTTTCGCTAGACAGATCGTCCGGCGGTCCAAGTCCATGGTTATTCACAATGGCGAGTTACACCGTTGCAGTGTTTCAGGCATTTTTCAACGTTGTATTTCCTCTGAAGAAGGTCAAGAGATTCTACATGAAATCCATGAAGGGGATTGTGGTCACCACGTCGGTTCAAAATCCCCGGTGGCTAAAGCTTTTCGTCATGGGCTTTTATTGGTTGACAGCTCATACTGATGCAGAAGATCTGGTAATGCGGTGTCATGCTTGTCAGAAATTTTCCCGTCGAGCTCATGTTCTGGCTCAGGAGCTACGGATGATTCCTATCACTTGGCCGTTTGCTACTTGGGGGCTGGATATGGTGGGGCCTTTTAAGCGCTCCCAGGATAAGAAGACCCACATGTTGGTGGCGGTTGACAAGTTCACTAGATGGGTTGAAGCGGAACCTGTCAGTAAGTGTGATGCAGCCACGGCGGTTCAATTTCTCAAAAAGATTATTTTCCGTTTTGGGTTTCCTCACAGCATCATCACAGATAATGGCACAAACCTTTCTAAAGGTGAGATGGAGGAGTTCTGCCAATGAGAGCACATCCGTCTTGATGTAGCATCCGTGGCTCATCCCCAGTCCAATAGTCAAGCTGGGAGGGCGAATCAAGAAATCTTGAAGGGTATTAAGCCCAGGCTTATGGTTCCGTTGAAGCGGACGCTGGGTTGTTGGGTGGAAGAACTGCCCTCTGTGTTATGGAGTATCAACACCACACCAAACCGATCCACGGGTTATACACCATTCTTCATGGTTTACGGGGCTGAGGCTGTCCTCCCAAGTGATATCCGTCATGACTCGCCCCGGGTTGCCAATTATGTTGAAGCGGACAATGAGCAAGGGCGTCAAGAGGCGTTGGACCTGTTAGATGAGAAAGGGGACATGGCTTTGGCTCGGTCGGCGGTTTATCAACCAGACATGCGGCATTATCACAGCCGCCGGGTTAAGACATGGACCTTTCAAGAAGGTGACCTAGTGCTTCGGCTCATCCAGGATCAGACTAATATGCACAAGTTATCCCCACCTTGGGAAGGACCCTTTGTGGTCAGCAAAAACTTGCACAATGGATCTTACTACCTCATTGACGTTCGAGAAGACTCACGCAGTTCTGAGGAGGAGACCCGGCGGCCATGGAACATAGCTCTCCTTCGGCCTTACTACACTTGATCCATAGGCTTTCTTTATGTACATAGTATGACAATGTATATATTATGATCAATATAATAAACCGGCATCGTTGCTACAAGCAGGACCTCTGCCATTCTTCCAAAATATGTCTTGGTTACAAGGGGGCTTCTGCTCTCAAAGCGATGACTCACCTTGTCCATTAAACCGGCTATAATGCCACAATACATCTTGGGAGCTTCACACCCAAGGGGCCAAAGAGAGTCTGGATGTTATACAAACAGCTCAAACATAGGCACCCATTGAGCACAGCTCACAAAGTTACTTGGGGGCTCTTTTGTGCAAAAGCCACAAAGAGTTTGGAGGGACCCTTGTAATTGGGTATCGACCCACGGCTTGGAAGCTTGGTGTATTCACCTAAAACCCCGGGTTAACCTGCCTTCATCAAGTAAGCCACTCCTATCCAGGTAATCTGGCATGACCCACTTTAACGCTTGACAGTCAATCTTACATAGACCCTGAACTTGTCAAAGTTAAAACGGTGATTGGTTAGTTGGAGGCCCATCTTAAAAGGCTTTGCAAAATGGTTTAACTCAGTGGCCTGGCAGCCCATGAAAAGCCTCGAATTTGGGCCTGGCAGCCCTTGAAAAGCCTTGCCTATATGGTTTTTTATTAGCTTTTTTGCTAAATTTTCACCTTTTTGAAGAATTTGTTTTAAACCGGTGTTCTTTAGCCCGGTGTGGTTTTTTTAGTCACAATGTTAACCCGACGTTTTTTAACCCAGCTTGGCTTTCAGCTATATGTTGTCAGACCATCTTATCAAACCAGTGTTTATTAACCCGGCCTGGCTTTGACTATATGTCGCCAGTATGATCATCCGGTGTTTGTTATAACCCGGCGTGACTTATTCATCCTATCCTTATAGGGCAAAGGTCTTGACAGCTTACACTTTTGGGCTTCAACACTTATTAAGTGATTACACATCACAGGTATGAGTACTTCATATTGATTCCGCTTTGGTTTCCAACCAGGCTTTATTTTGGGCACTATGACCCGTCCAACGGTAAACCGCCAGGACAGCTCTTTTCTATGCAGACACAGGGATTGCACAATGTTATAAAGATATATAAGCTAGCATTCAAATCGGCATGGTGGATCAAAGAAAGTGTATCCCAGTGCACGATGGCAGCAAATCAAAGTATTTAAAGTAGCCTATTACAAGGCACTTCAAGGCCCAAAATATGAGTTTGTTCTTTCCACAGATCAAATTTCATGACAGCATCAGTCAGATTGACGGATCAAGCCTCCTCGCCATGTTGACGTGAATGGACGGATCATCTAGCGTCAGTTCAGCTTCCTCTTCCTCATCCAGTGGCTGGAAGTCAGCGGTGGTCCAATCAATCCAGGTTAAGGCCTGAAAGACAGCCTCTTCAATTATAAGTTCAGCCGAATCAACGTCAGGGGCATAAGTGTGCTTACGGATTGGCGGGATAAGATTCTGCACTTCTGGCACAACAGTCTCAACCCGCATGTTGTTGGTATCATAGAAAGACCGGTGAACCGTCAAGTTTGCTTCTTTTGCCAATTGACTCGCTAGAGGACGCATTTCCCTTGTCACAGCTTTGAGGGCGTCATTGTCAAATTCGGCCCCGTTCTCTTGCTCACTAGGGAAGCCCTTGGCAATATCCGCCGGATCAAGATCGGCTATCCACGCTTTGGCTCGGGTAAGTGCCAACAAAGCACCGGCCCTGGCAGTAGATCGGGTCATCTCTTCTATCTATGCCGGCGTTATGGATAACTTTGCCAGCGTCTCCTTGATTAAGGTGGGGGCCGGATTGTTGTATGAAGCAGCGCAGATAACCCGTTGGGCACCGGTATATAATTGTTCAATCAAAGTATATGCGGCCTTCAGCTTCACCCGCACATCAGAGCCCAGATGAGCAATACGGCTACCTACAACGGTTTAAGAATTGCATGTTAAACCGGCAAGCTAACAATATGGTCATTCAAGAAGTTTTGGTCAAATCACTTACCAAACACTGCAGAGGTCATTGTGTTCACTTGGCGCTTCAACCCAGAGAGTTCCTCTGCTACCGATTTAAGTGCTAATTCGGCGTCTTCTGCCCGCTTCAGCAATGCATTTTTCTCTGTCTCCCTGTTGGTACGTTCCGTTTTGAACCCTTCCTTGAGTTGCTCAATGGCTTCCAAAGCGGTTTTTAGTTCATCTTTGGCCTTGGATGTTTCTGTTTGTTAGGTCTTGAGGTTCTCTTGCAGATCAACAATTTGAGAGCTTTGGCGGTTTATATCAGCCTGTTACAGAGGAAGAGCATATTAATATTATCAAAGTCCCAAGCATATAACCAGTTATACACTTGGCACTTGGGGGCTAATGTGGATTGCTTTTTCACTACTCATTGTTTAAAGTCCCAAGGATCAATACAAGTTTTAATCTTGGCACTTGGGGGCTAATGTGTGTTTGATCTACAACATACGGGCAGAAAGCCCATAAGATATAATATGGAATATAAAAGTCCCGGTTTACTTTTACAAAGGTAAACCGACCCTTGGGGGCTATAACGTCAGTGTTTTTCATTTCAGAAGACCCGGTTTATCTTTCAAAGATAAACCGGCCCTTGGGGGTTACAATACTAGGACTGGACAAAATAAAGATGGGGTTTAAAAATTACCTCATAGCGTTCCTTCATCAGATTTACCAAACCGGCTTCATAATCCCGGCTGGTGTACAGCCGGTTCAAGAATCCAGAGTGAAGGTCTTGAGCAGAAAGATCAACATAGGCTGACAAATCAGTCTTCCCCTTCCCCTTGCTCATAGCAGCAAATTCTTCCTTGGCGGTGTGCTTGGATAGAGAAACCGGATTGCCAAGGGCGGTATAGGCAGTACCAGTGACAACAACGTCATCATCATCCTTGGTTGGGCTCGACGGATTGACCTTCTCTTTGGCTGGGCTTGGCAGTTTGAAAGCAGGGCTTGGCGGATTGGCAGCAGGGCTTGGAGAATTGGCAGTTGAGCCCAGCGGATCAGCAATTAGGCTTGGAGGTGTAGCATGAGGACTTGATATGTCGACATGTGTTTCCTGATCAGCATCCGGCAAATTGGCATCAACGGCTCGATCTTGTGGAGCGGATTCATCCATGACATGATCAATATTTTCGTCAGCATTGTCTGGGGTCTTCTCCGGTTCAAGATCGTCAGAAGGACCGCTGGTCTTGGCTTTCTTGCTCAATCGAGCCTTAGCACTACAACATCAAGATAAAGATCTGTATGATAAACCGATGCATGAAGAAGTAGATTAAAAAGCAATATACTTACCCAGCGACGGTCTTGAGGGGAGGCAGCTGTGTGGTTGATGAACCGCCGGACGAGTTAGAAGAGCCTGATAATTCGGATCAGACGGATTCAGTGGGTATCGGAAGAAACCCTTTAAAGGATAATGTTTTTCAGGAGAGCAAGTAACCTCTGGATGACGCTTTATTGGAGTATTCGGTAAACCGGAAGAAGTGACTTGCTGGCCACTATGTCGAGTTGTGCGATGCTCTTCAGGTTGTTGTTTCTTTAAAGAAAATTTTGGATCCAAATAAGCAAGAGGGTGAGAGTGTTTCACTTTTCGAACTGCACGGCGAAATCTTTGAACCGGCACAAGATCTGAACCGTAGGAAAGAGAGATTACCTCAACATGGTCCGCACGGCTGACCTTTGCATCATCCTGATGATAATCATTGTTAATAAGATGAATGAAAAAGGAGCCAAGGGAGTCAAGTTCTACCTCTTGATATGACTCTTCAACATCTTCAGGCGGATCAACAACTTCGCCGGTCTTCTTCTTTGATTTCTTGACAGCCTTGCTCTTAGCACGAGGAGCTCTGACTGTCTTCTCGGAAGTTTTCTTCTTCCAAAAATTGCTGTTGGTCTGCAAATGTTAAAACAAAGGATTGTTAGCACAACAGTTAAAGCGGGGGCGGATCAAGAAAATACAAGTTCAAAAGCTTACTGCTGGCGGTTTGTTGGCGGCGTAAAAAGGAGCCAGCCCGGTTTGACTGCATATGGCGAGGGGTTCGTCTAACATCTTCTTCACTGATTCGTTGACTTCATCATCAGTCATCTCTATCTCATTGAACTGTTGAGGATCATTGGAGTTGCCGGTATACTCACACATTAATCCGGAGCAGCGACTTAGAGGTAGGATGTGCCATTGAACCCAGCAACGAACAAGATCAATGCCAGTTAATCCATTGGCCATGAGAGCCCGGAGCTTGGCGAGTTGAGGAGCATAAGTTTGTCTCTCTCTATTGGTTAAACGCTTAGGTAACAGGTGGCCATTACTAAGCCGATGAGGGCGGTAACCCGGGGATTCTCTTCAGCAGGGGCTGTGTTCTGACAGTAAAACCAAGTTTGGTTCCAGTCTTTGGGATGACTATGGTGGGGTGCATGTGGGAAATCAACCTCTTTCCTTTTCTGGATTGATACCCCGCCAAGTTCTGTGTTATGGCCGTCCGAAAACTCGGTTCGGCGGTTCAAGTGGAAGAAGTCCCGGAACAGCTTGACAGATGGTTCCTCTTGAAAGTACACTTCACAAAACACTTGAAAGTTGCATATATTTGATACAGAATTTGGACCAATATCTTGCGGATGGAGTTGAAGGCTTGCAAGGAGATCCTAGAAATTTCTTGATCCGGGAGGGCTGAAGCCCGGGTCTAAGTGTTGCATAAAAACAATAACTTCGCCATCCTAAGGCTCAGGAGGGCACTCAGGGCCCGGAACATGCCAGTGAAGAACATTCTTTGAGGCTAAAGCGCCAGTTGTGACGTAGCCATTGATCTGAGTTTCTATAATCCGGGACGGAACCCAGTTACAGGCGGCGAATTGCTTGGTCATCTCAGACAGAACTGTAAAGGTAAAAAGAAAGTCGGTTTATGATTGACGGTTTAAAGGAGCATTTATTGATGTTAAACCGGAAGATTTTATCAGGGGCATATGTGCGAGATAAACTGAAAACTGCCATTCAAATCAAAGATGGCGGTTTAAGCAAGGGCTAATGGTAATTGGCGGATTACTAACTGCTAAAGGTTTAAACCGCCCTTTGACGGAGGAGACAGATGAAAAATTTGCTAAAGTATTGACAGAAACAGGTTCCACACAATGACCAAATTTATTTGGATCTACCACACTTCGGTAAAGAAAAACTACTACGACTTATAAATGGCGTTAAGTAGGATAAGGAAGGTTGTATGCTCTACAGAAGAAAGGGAAGATCTAATAGTATTAGAAATGGATGCGGAGTAACTACCGCACAAGATCTACATAGTTATTGGATCAAAATGACAACGACAGAAGGAAACGCGAAGAGTTCAGGAGGAAGAACGAAGAACTATATAAATGAACGCATGAACCCTAGCATAGATCTAATGATGCAGGAAGGAGGAAACTCACCGGTGCAGATCTACTGCGGAAGGAAGCGGCGAGCTCTGGTTCGTTTCAGGTTGATGCAGCGGCCTGTGTTGATGAAGCTCTCAAGGGTCGCGAACGGCGGCGGAGCTTCAGAGCTTGGGCGTCGCAAGGAAGAAGAAGGCACAGAAGGGGAAAAAGAGAAAAGGGCCCTCGGGCTTTATTTATAGAGGAAAGGATAAATGGCAGGCGCAAGAATCAAGGAGCCTGAAGCAGTGGAGTGGGCGCGCCTGTCGCCTCGATTTTCGGGACGACCATTAATGAGGGGAATCTTTTTAATCTTTTTATACAGAGATGATGTCATGATGGACCGTTGCTGTGTCCAGAAGATGACGTCACTGAGGTTTAACAAAATTTACAGGAGAAGACAATATGGCGGTTTACGAAAATACAAGAGGACATTTACAAGATATTTTTGAAGTATTGAAGATTGACATGAATAGGTTCAAATCAATCTGGGGCCTAATGTTGGGGATATAGCTACTGAGTGTAAACCGGCCAGGAGGGCCCGATTCACCCTTGACTATGCTGAAGCCCATGAAGATCCGGAAGATGGCGCTTTACTAAATGAAGCTTAGAGGCCCGAAGCCCAAAGGCGGATTAGGGCCCATAGTGGTAAACCGCCATGACTATGTAACTTGTAATATAAGTTAGGAAAGGAGAGACTGAGCCGGACACTTTGTATGAGTCGGCTTTGGGGCTCTGTAGACCGGCGGGGCGTCAACCTGTGTATATAAAGGGACGACCCGACGGCGGTTCGGGGACAAGAAACAACAACTCGAGGCTCAGGCAAGCGTATTTGCTCCCTGGTCATCGAAACCCAATCAATCCCATCACAACTAGACGTAGCCGTTTACCTTCATTGAAGGGGCCGAACTAGTATAAAACTCCCGTGTCCCTTGTCCGGTTTAACCCCTTCAAGCTAACCCGTTGCGATGGCTCCATGACTAAGTCCTTTCATGAGGACATCTCACGTGTTAATTCCACGACAACTACAGAAGCTGAGTACATTGCTGCTGGATCGTGCTGTGCTCAACTACTATGGATGAAGGAAACACTCAAGGACTATGGCGTCAACGTGAAGAATGTGCCTCTCCACTGTGACAATGAGAGTGCCATCAAGATTGCTCATAACCCAGTTCAGCACTCGAAGACCAAGCACATCCAGATTCGTCATCATTTTCTTCGTGATCATGTGTTGAAGGGCGACATCTGCATCGACCACGTCAGCACTGAAGATCAATTGGCCGATATCTTCACAAAGCCCTTGGATGAGAAGAGATTTAGCAAGTTGTGGTGTGAGCTAAATATCCTAGAATCTTCGAATGTTCTCTGAAATGGACACACATCCTAACACTCTCTGTTGGAAAAGGCAGTGCCTAGGAGGCGCTTAGGCACGCCTAGGCGCTAGGCAATGGCCGAGCGCCTCGCCTAGGGCATAAGCAGAAGTCTAGACAGAGCAAGTAAGAAATTGTCTACCCAAGCGAGAAATCAAGCATATTGTATTGATATGCCAAAAAAGCCATATTTCAATCGTAGTAGCTGGTAGTTAACATACTTATAAGCCTTGAATTAATAAAATACACATATAATAACCACATATACACCCTGATAGTAAAAATTATATAACCGCCTAGGCTGCGCCTAGGGCGCCTAAGCACCGCCTAGGCACTAGGCGAAGGCCAACCGCCTCGCTTACGCCTACCGCTTTTTCCAACCTTGCTAACACTTATGCTGACTTGATGACTTAGATGCGCAACACACAAAGTAACGTTTTTCTTCAATCAATGAAGACTAACCCTCTAAGTGTGAAGAAATTAATGAAGAAATTGATTCTCAGAGCCCTACGACAATTGTACGCGGTGTATGAAATCAGCTTTCTTATACGGTGGGTTACGCCACCAACCAAAGTTGGAAATCTTCAATTTGAGTTTTTCTTCGTTTTTGAAATTCCTCAGTTTTTCAAATTCTTCAACTTTGCATTGTCTTCACTCTTTCTGGTGTTGTTCTTCATTCGAATATATATATATATATATATATATATATATGAGTTTTATGTCCTCTACAGCATTCACTTATTGTTATTTCTTCAAGTTGATTTCATCTGCTAAGTGAATGTGATCGGACCCTTCCCCGTCTATGCTAAACTCAACCCAGTCTATTCACAAATTCCTCATATGCGTTCTATTTGAAACTAGTTCAAATTCTTCACTGTGTCCTTGATAACTGAAGAAATTGCGAACGGAACTTTTAACTTATCTTATCTGAATTTTCGGCTTTGCCGCTTAAACCGTTCCGCTTCCCACGGAAATACTTATCTATTCACCCACGATCCTACACGATCGCCACCTTTCAATGACGTGGGTGACACATGTCGTTTAATGAGAAGAGGCTGGGGGCATGTTCGTCCGATTTCTCGGTTGAACAGTTTTTCACTCCCTCTATAAATACCCTGCCTCTTCCTCACTTCATTTTCACCTCGCCGCGCTCTCTCCCGCCGAGCTTCCCAAAACCCTAGTGCCACCCCTACTTCATCGTGTCGGTGAGGAAGAGCTTCATCGCCTCGACCTGCGTCGCCCGTGATATCTCGCGCCAGATTAGGATTCCTTAACTCCGCCAACCGTAGCTGTCTTCCTCTCGCCAAGTTAGGGCGTGAAGATCCGACTGACGAACTTCACTGTTCTTCCCATTAAATCGTGTTCTTCACTTCGGTAATTAAAATTACTTTTAACTGCTCGCTTTGATTCTCAAGTTTTCCTGAAAATCTTCAAAAGTGTTTATTCTTTAATTCTTCACACACATAAACACCTCACATGTCATCTGCTCTTGATTCGTTTCTCTAAGCAAATGATTTTCTTCAAGATTCCTCAATTGTGTGGATTTTTAATCTACACAACTCTGGAACCTAAGACAAAGAACGCTTAGTGAAATTCCTCAAGACTCATCTGGTCAAATTCCTCAAAACCTATTCTTTTTGAAAAACCTTCTGAGAACGCATATGACCTCTCCAAATTCCTCGCAACTATACTCTGCTCACAGTACAAATGTCCGTCTGAATCACTAGGTTCTCATCAACTTAACTCATTTGCAGCGTTTCTTGAAGAAAAGTTGCATACTTCTTCAGAGAATTCGATTGTTCAAATTCCTCAACTGAAGAAAATGGCAGATGGTAAGAAGCCACAGAAAGGAGGAAAGAAGCCTGAGGTCATGACTGCTTTTGAGATCCCTGAGGACATTTACAAAGACTACTACACACCTGATGAGGCCATGTTCGGAAAGGAGAACAAAAATTAGCGCAAGGTGCGCATACAGAGGATTGAGAGGAGATGGGCACGAGAATGGAGGGAGTACAAATATGTCACTCCCAAGTATATGAAGAAATTTGCACTCAACCCTCCATGCCCAAGACCTCCATTGGCACCAGGCCAGTTGGCAGATCCCACCAGCCTCAAGCGCGGTGAGGATTATCCTGATGAATGAGAAAAGCGCCAAGCCAAACTAGCTAAACAAGAAAAGGAAGCAGTGAGGAAATTCAACACAGACTCTGTTGCTGCTGCTGCCTCTGCTAGTCAGCTAAAGAAGGCAATGCACAAGAAGCCTGCACATAAATCTAGTGCTTCACCTTCAATGCCCTCACGGCCAAGCTCCTCTGCTATGCCATCAAGGCCAGATTCCTCAAGGCCCTCACGGCAAATTCCTCAGACTGCTCCTTCAAAGTCCTCAGCTCCTCTGTCAAAGTCTTCAGCTGCTCCGACAAAATCTTCGGCACCTGTGCATCTCGCCATGTGCCAAAGACTCAAGGCATCTCTATTGCCTCAGGAGCATCTGCAAGCTCCTCACCGCCGAAATTCCTCACCGCCCCTCTCTCTGAAGAAAAATGCCATCACCGGACGAGGCACTCACCCAAGTCCTCACAAGAAGCAGGTCGCCTTCCATATACCCTCTGATGATGATGAGGCTGATGATGAAGAACTTGCCGAAATCATCAAAGACAGGCAAGCCAGGGCCGCTAGAGCCAAAGGCAGCACTGTGCCGCTGATGCTGGATCCAAAGTCGATCCTCAATTACATTGACCTGTGGCACAAGGATCCTAACACGCCTTTGCCGGAGATGAACCTCACTCCTGGTCAAAGTCACGTTCTCACTGCCTTCATTGAAGAAGAGAAGTGGAAATTTGAACAAGGCAGAAGTTTGAAGAAAGCGCAGTACAAGAAACAGCGCTACCTCAAGGACAATGTCCTCACTCTCACTCCTGATCAGCTCCTTGCCTTGCAAGTTGAAATCAAACAACTTAGTGATGAATTTGATCGCTACCATGCTAATTGGAAGGGCGCCAAGGTGCATTTCATCAATCTGAAGAAGAAATTCACTTCAAGTGTTGCTCCACCTATGCACGTTGAAGTTACTCAGTCAAGCATCCGCTCACCCCTCTTCAAGAAAATGCCAAGACCGCCGATGACATTCAGTCTTGAAGAAAATGAGAGTGCTGTATTTGACGACTCCATTCCAGCCGCTAAAGATATTGCCAGGGCATCCACTAGTGGTGCGCCTGAGAAAAGTGAACAAGTCAGACAATCGCATCGCCAGTGCTCGAGAAATTGAACCAAAGTCCTCTGCACCCCCTGCGCCTACACCAACTCCGATCCTTCCATCTGCATCAGATGTGAAGAAGACCAAGGCTGCCGAACGTGCCGCTATGAAGAAAAGGAAGGCATCAACTTCTTCAAATTCTTCAGCTCCGAAGAAGATGAAGACTCTGATCAGTTCAATTGACAATCCAATTGTTGCCGTTCCAGTCTCATCAATTCCATCAAAGGACCTTGTTTCTTTTGGTGAAGAATATGTGATTCCTGATGAATCTGATGAACAAACTCCTTCTGCTGCTACGTCAGGGCAGTTGGACAAAGAAATTGAAGTAGATAAGATCCCTTCAGCCCCAGTCATTTCCTCACCTATGCCTCAGTTTACTGCTGAAGAGGCAGGTGTTGAAGAAATTGAAGATGAGGTTGTGTACATTGGGTGTACCACTCCTGTGCTTAATGATGAGTTTTGGGACAGTCAACATCCAAACTCTCCAATGTACACTACACTCCAAGCTATTCCTCAGTCCCCCTGCTGCCACTAAAGTGCAAGTGGGATCTGAAGAACCTCATGCAACCCCAAGTGTTCATGAAGAAATTCCAGCCACTAGTGCTCTAAGCAAATGATTTTCTTCAAGATTCCTCAATTGTGTGGATTTTAATCTACACAACTCACAGAACCTAAGACAAAAAGCAGCTTAGTGAAATTCCTCAAGACTCATCTGGTCAAATTCCTCAAAACCTATTCTTTTTGAAAAACCTTACGAGAGCATATGACCTCTCCAAATTCCTCGCAACTATACTCACATTCACAGGTACAAATGTCATTCTTTGAATCACTAGGTTCTCATCAACTTAACTCATTTGCAGCGTTTCTTGAAGAAAAGTTGCATACTTCTTGAGAGAATTCGATTGTTCAAATTCCTCAAGCTGAAGAAAATGGCAGATGGTAAGAAGCCACGAAAAGGAGGAAAAAGCTTTGAGGTCATGGCGCTTTTGAGATCACGAGGACATTTACAAAGACTACTACACACTGATGAGGCCATGTTAGGAAAGGAGAACAAAAATTAAGCGCAAGGTGCTTGCTCTGAGAGATTGAGAGGAGATGGGCACGAGAATGGAGGAGTACAAATATGTCACTCCCAAGTATATGAAGAAATTTGCACTCAACCCTCCATGCCCAAGACCTCCATTGGCACCAGGCCAGTTGGCAGATCCCACCAGCCTCAAGCGCGGTGAGGATTATCCTGATGAATGAGAAAAGCGCCAAGCCAAACTAGCTAAACAAGAAAAGGAAGCGGTGAGGAAATTCAACACAGACTCTGTTCTTTGCTGCTTGCCTCGCTAGTCAGCTAAAGAAGGCAATGCACAAGAAGCACACATAAATCTAGTGCTTCACCTTCAATGCCCTCACGGCCAAGCTCCTCTGCTATGCCATCAAGGCAGATTCCTCAAGGCCCTCACGGCAAATTCCTCAGACTCCTTCAAAGTCCTCGGCTCCTCTGTCAAAGTCTTGGCTGCTCAGGCAAAATCTTGGCACTGTGCATCTCGCCATGTGCCAAAGACTCAAGCATCTCTATTGCCTCGGGAGCATCTGCAAGCTCCTCACTTGCTCGAAATTCCTCGGTTGGCCCCTCTCTGCTGAAGAAAAAATGCCCTTCTTTGGGCGAGGCACTCACCCAAGTCCTCACAAGAAGCGGTCGCCTTCCATATACCCTCGATGATGATGAGGCTGATGATGAAGAACTTGCGAAATCATCAAAAGACGAGCAAGCCAGGGCCGCTAGAGCCAAAAGGCGACCTTGTCGGCGATCTTTGGATCAAAGTCGATCCTCAATTACATTGACACGTGGCACAAGGATCCTAACTGCGCCTTTGCCGGAGATGAACCTCACTCTGGTCAAAGTCACGTTCTCCTTGCCTTCATTGAAGAAGAGAAGTGGAAATTTGAACAAAGGCAGAAGTTTGAAGAAAGCGCGATACAAGAAGCAGCTACCTCAAGGACAATGTCCTCACTCTCCTCTGATCAGCTCCTTGCCTTGCAAGTTGAAATCAAACAACTTAGTGATGAATTTGATCGCTACCATGCTAATTGGAAGGGCGCCAAGGTGCATTTCATCAATCTGAAGAAGAAATTCACTTCAAGTGTTGCTCCACCTATGCGTTGAAGTTACTCGGTGAAGCATCTGCTCGACCCTCTTGAAAAAATACCGGCCGCTGATGACATTCAGACTCTTGAAGAAAATGAGAGTGCGGTGGCGACTCCATTCCAGCCGCTAAAGATATTGCGAGGGCATCCACTAGTGGTGCGCCTGAGAAAAGTGAACAAGTCAGGACAACTGCATCAGTTGTGCCTGAGGAAATTGAACCAAAGTCCTCTGCACCCCCTGCGCCTACACCAACTCCGATCCTTCCATCTGCATCAGATGTGAAGAAGACCAAGGCTGCCGAGCGTGCGCTATGAAGAAAAGGAAGGCATCAACTTCTTCAAATTCTTCAGCTCCGAAGAAGATGAAGACTCTGATCAGTTCAATTGACAATCCAATTGTTGCCGTTCCAGTCTCATCAATTCCATCAAAGGACCTTGTTTCTTTTGGTGAAGAATATGTGATTCCTGATGAATCTGATGAACAAACTCCTTCACTGCTGCTCGTCGAGGCGGTTGGACAAAAAATTGAAGTAGATAAGATCCCTTCAGCCCGATCATTTCCTCACCTATGCCTCGGTTCTTCTTTGAAGAAGCGGTGTTGAAGAAATGAAGATGAGGTTGTGTACATTGGGTGTACCACTCACATGTTAATGATGAGTTTTGGGGCCAGTCGACATCCAAACTCTCCAATGTACACTCCACTCCAAGCTATTCCTCAGTCCCCTGCTGCCACTAAAGTGCAAGTGGGATCTGAAGAACCTCATGCAACCCCAAGTGTTCATGAAGAAATTCCAGCCACTAGTGCTAAAGAAATTGTCAATGAAGAATTGTGACCAGTGAAAAGGCTCTTTGAAGAGCTGAAATTCCTCGGCAGGGAACCCGAGATTGCGATTCCTGAAGTGGTGCTGCAATTGACTGACACTCCTCAGCCCAAGCCTAAGGATCCCTTCTCCAAGAAGCAAAAATTCAAGGCTGATGATTTCTTCGGCGAGCACGTATTCTTCATGGAATTCAACCCCTATGACAATGCTCATCTTAGAAGGAAGCATTTCTGGACTGCCAGCCAGGCCTACTTCTATTCCTGAGTGCTCTACAACAAGGACAAAGTCTTCGATCATGAGCATATTCCTCATGTGGACATGGAATCCATGCCTTGCTTCTCCCAAGTCCTCAGCATGATTCATGACGCTGGCTTGCTCAATTTTTGCTCTGACATAGTTGATTGAAATGAAGAACTTATTCTTTAGTTCTACGCAACTTTGCATATCACAGAGGATGCTGCTGACGTCAACTCATGGGTGTTGGACTGGATGACTGAAAAAACTCATTACAAGGCACCAACCTCTGAATTGCTTCGTTCCCTACCAATCAGTCCTCCACCTGACATTGCTCGTTGTCTGTATGATGAGCCTGAACTCACTGATCACTATATGCAAGTGCTCATGAAGCCGCTGAAGCCAGGTCAAGCTCCAAGGACCAAATTCCTCGTGAAGGAATTGCTCTATGTGCCAAGAACAATCTACCGCATTCTAACGAAGACCATGAGTCCCATCAAAGGCCATGACTCACTCGATGAAGAAATTATCGGAATGATGAAGAATATGCTTTTCAACATCATGCATGGCATCCCCATAAACTACCATGATTTCTTCATGAGGACTCCGGTGAATGTTGCACTTTCTCCATTTGAGCTGAAGCCTTACGCGCCGTGGATCATGAGATTCCTCAGAACAAGGTCTTCACTCAACTACAAGGCTGATTTCCAGAATCACCTTAGCTACTTGCCCCTATTGAAGTCCTCAAGCGGACGATTTCCTCATCTGATGAGAAGGGCAAGTCACCAGCCGTTATTGATGAAGGCATTCGTCCATTGGATGGTCAGTTCTGCAAAGCTTCATCTTACTCCACCAATGATGACTCTGCCACTCATGATACTGCTGCCAATGCTACCAAGACAAGTCCTCAAGCTACTACTCCTCATGTGCTGACTGATCGTGAACTGCTGATAAGTCTTCACCAGAAGGTGGATCGCAACCACAAGTGGGTTAAGTGTCAGTTTGGTTCTATTCTTCACAACATGAATTCCACATAATGCAAATGAAGAAAAACCACTACTACCTCCATGAAGTGTTTGATCGCTTTGGGCTATTCTGTCACATCTATATGGTGAAGAAGATCTGAAGCAAATGGGCTTCAAGGAAGACTTTGACTGTGCTGCTCCTCCACCGAAGAGATTCAAGAGGTCAAGGTTCCTTCCGTGGTGGCCAGCTCATATTCTTCATCACAGCGCCCGCAGGGCGGGCATGAAGACTTGGGCGACAACTTCTGGCGGGCCCTACATCGACTCAAGACCACGACAACAGGGCGCTCCTCCATCTTCATGATATTCTTCACGGGCATTAGTCCTCAGTTTCAACCCTTTTGGTCATTCGATGACAAAGGGGGAGAAATTTGAGTTAGTCTTCAAGCGGGTCTATCTTATATGGGCGTTTTTTGCTAAGTTACAACTCTCATTCTTGATGACTTTCTTTGGATCGAGTTGTAATCTTAAACTCTATGGTGACTGATACTTTTCTTTGTGTTCTTCGCATGCTTATTCCTCATTAATGTTAATGCCGCATGCTGAATTACATCAGTCACCATATTTCATCATGCATTTCAAATTCTTCATATTATATATCAAATGCGTGTATGAGTTACAAGATATAGGGGGAGATCTCCATGATTATACTCTTCAAGTGTGCATTGCTTCAAAAGCAAATTCCTCACTATGCACATCTCCAGTGGGAGTTCTTCAATATCAGTATTTACACTTCACATGTTTATCCCCGTTGAGAACTTAACCTATATCGTCATCAATCACCAAAAAGGGGGAGATTGTAAGTGCATCTAGTGCCCCTTAGTGATTTGGGAAAATTTTGTTTTTGCCACTCTAGATTTTGCCAATTTTCCTTATGCCACTCTAGATTTTGACATTTCACTTTTGCCACTCTTTGTTTTCAAGAATTATCACAATTGCCATTTTGTGTCAGAAGCAAAATAATTTTCTTTCATTTTTGCCACTGTTAGCTTTTGATAATTATCACAATTACCACTTTGAAAATTTTGCTTTTTCCACGGGAATGGCAATTGTGATAGTTGTCAAAAACTAAGAGTGGAAAAAGTGAAATGTCAAAATCTAGAGTGGCATAAGGAAAATTGGCAAAATCTAGAGTGGCAAAAACAAAATTTTCCCTAGTGATTTTGGTGTATTGAAGACTTATAAGTTAAGGGACTGATGCGTTTGTGAGTGTACACAGGTCTATAAGTCTATGAGGAGTTTGATATTTACAGAGAAAATCGACCCCTAAAAATGAAGTTCTTCAATTGAAGACTTTGGATCTCTGAAGACTTTCTGAAGACTTTGAAAGTGAAGAAATTGGTGTGACCTTGAAGACTAGGCAATCATTCGAGGAACATGAAGCGTAAATACTTTTGTTTTTGTAGTTTCATTTTCTCTTTCTTGAGTCATAGGAAACAGCGTCTTTGTTAAAGGGGGTCGAGAAATACTAAGGAAACATTTCCATGTGATGCTTAACTCAAAATCCTACACCTACCAATCCCTTGAGTGAAGCCATTGGAAATCTCATACTGATTCGGTCATATTCTTGATGTGAGACACAAAGTTCTTACGGTCTCTGAGAATTTGTTCGGCCCGAGGAGTTAAAATTCACTTGTGTGAGTTGCCTACATAGTGAGAACATGATAGCCCTGAGGATTTTGATAGTCAAATTTCCGACCGTTGATGTGCTATGCGCTAGCGGTTCCAAAATATATACCCACCTAACGGTCATATCAGACAAGGGCATTTATGTCTTATCATGTCGGGCTGCTCCCAAGGCTATAAATAGCCACCCCCTACAACCACTAGCTGGTTGGCTGCTCCGAGAGAAACTGACACTTGTCAATTGAGAGCATCCCATCCTCTGAGGACTTTGAGCAAAAATCATCAAGTGAGGAAAACCCAAAACCCAACACCTACAAACCCAAAGTGATTGAGCATCACTGAAGAGATTGATCTGCGTGGATCCGGCGCTTGTTTCCTTTGAAGTGTGCTTCTTCGGACGGTTAGGCGTCAAGGTCTAGAAACATCAAGAGGAATTGTGGATCGCCAGTGACCGAGTTTGTGAAGGTTGGAAGTCACTGAAGACTTACCACAGTGATTGGGCGAGTGCATGTGACCTTAGCTCAAGGAGAATCTGGTGAGTGAGGAGTCTGGACTAGGGGTGTCAGGACAGCGGACTATCATCGTCCGCGGACTCCAAGACTACGAAGATACAAGATTGAAGACTCCGTCCGTGTCCGGATGGGACTTTCCTTGGCGTGGAAGGCAAGCTTGTGTACGGATATGTAGATCTCCTACCATTGTAACCGACTCTGTGTAACCTGGCCTTCTCCGGTGTTTATATAAACCGGAGGGCTTTAATCCGTAGGACACAACATACATTACAACAATCATACCATAGGCTAGCTTTAGGGTTTAGCCTCCTTGATCTCGTGGTAGATCCACTCTTGTACTACCCATATCATCAATATTAATCAAGCGGGGCGTGGGGTTTTACCTCCATCAAGAGGGCCCGAACACTGGGTAAAACATCGTGTCCCTTGTCTCCTATTACCATCCGCCTAGACGCCTTGAGTTTGGGACCCCCTACCGAGATCCGCGGTTTTGACACCGACATTGGTGCTTTCATTGAGAGTTCCTCGTGTCATCACCGATAGGCTCGATGGCGTCTTCAATCAACAACCTTGTCGAGGTGAGACTTTTCTCCCGGACGGATCTTAATGTTCGGCGGCCGCCTTGTGGGCTAATTCACTTGGCCATCTAGAGCAGATCGAAAGCTCGCTCTGGCCGTCGGTCGGTTCGAAGCCTAAACTTCACGGCCGACATCCGCGGGGACTTGATCTTGACGGGCTCGAGCCCGCCAAGCGCGCCCGCCTTTATTACGATGGGCATGATCTAGCTCTGCCGCGAATAGTGCCTTGGTGGCGCTAAGAATCTGCTTGGCCCTTAGTCCGGAGCCGATTGCCCGGATCGAGGACGGTGGTTGGACACGCCTCGGGGCTGCAACTTCTCTGACGATGGGCGAACACTAACCTTGTCCCTCGCGAAACTTCGTGACTCCAGTGCGGACTCCTTGCGGACTCCGGACCTCCCGCCCCTGCCCATCGAATCGATTGGGCGCGGTTATAAATTCACCGCGCGGACATCTTCCAACACTCGCCCTTTGGCGACATCCTAAATCGCTAAAGCATCTCTCGCTATCCGGAGAGTCTGGCGGATTATGGCGAGGATGGTTGGGATCTGGACGACGAAGAAATTGAGCCCACCCACCACCCACTTTGTAGCCACTGTCGACGATCTAAGCGACATGCTAGACTACGACTCGAAGACATCGGCGCTATGGGCGGCGATGCGGAGGCGAACGAGAACCAGCGCCTCAGAGGCGCTGGAAGACCACCTCGTCATCGACATATAGATGGTGGACACCCCAAAAGACGGGTATGGCGAAGAAGCGGAGGCGATTCATAAAGAAACAGCCCAAGCGCCCGGCGTCGTGGCGCCGCTCTAAATCCTGCCACAACAAGAATGGATATTCGGCACGAGGAGATAATAATACCCCGAGAGTGCGAAGACAATCCTCGGCAAGACTTCGGTCAGGAGGGCGCAAAGCAAGCCCTCACGAGAGGCGGCGGACGAAGGGTCGAGGAATATAACTATATACCTCCCTCCGAAGGCGAGGCAAGCCTCATGACAGCGAATTCATCGTGCAGAGGATCCCGTCGAACAAGGCGTTTAAGCGCGGGCTTATCGCCACGACAAATAGCCTAAAGAAAATGTCAATGTTGCAGCTCCATCGCAACAAGAAAATCCTCGGTGAAGAATCTGCTCAACCTGTTTGAAGAACATGCCGGCCTACATGACTTTCAGCGTCTTGATGAGAACACAAGTTCAGGGCTGATGACTCCATTCCGGCTGCTAAGAAATTCCTAGGGCATCCGCTAGTAGTGCGCTGAAGAATCTGAAGGAAGCAGAACATTGCACAGTTGTGCTGAAAAAGCTGTACCACAATCCTCGGCTCCTCCTGCGCCAACACCAACTCTAATTCTTCATACGCCTATGAAGTGAAGAGGACAAAGGCTGCGAGAGCGAGCTGCGATGAAAAAAGGAAGGCATCAATGCGTCAAATTCTTGACTGCGAAGAAAATGAAGACAATGACCAGCTCGATTGAACACCCTATTGATGCCATTCCCATTTCCTCCATGTCATCTAAGAAATTGTTCCTTATGGATAAGAATACACGATCCCAAGCGGATCGGATGAAGAAAATCAATCATTGCTACTTGAACAGCTTGATGAAGAAATTGAAGTGGAAGCTTTCCTTCAACTCTGTTGCTTCCTCACCCGTGCCTCAATTCACTTCTTTGAAGAGGCGGGAGTTGAGAAATTGAAAAAGAAGATGAAGGCGTGGATATTGGGTGCACTACACAGTGATGAGCGATGACTTTTGGGAAAGTCGGCATCCCAATACTCCTCTCTTCACTCCGCTTCGACAAGTTCCTCTGTCCCCGACTACAAGCTGTTCAAATGGGCTCTGAAGAAACTCATCCCACATAAATGCATCAATGAAGAGATTCCAGCCACTAGCTTGAAGAACCCACACTGATCCTCAAGCTGCACTAGGAGAGGAACCAGAAATTCCTCGGTGAAGAACACGAGATCGCGATTCCAGAGGTTGTGCTGCAAATCACTGATATTCCTATGCCCAAACCAAAGAATCCGTTCTCAAGGAAGCAAAAATTCAAGGCTGAAGACTTCTTTTCTGAGCATGTGTTCTTCACTGCTTATAATCCTTATGACTCTGCTCGAATGAGGAAAAGACGCTTCTGGACTCCCACTCAAGCAATTCTATTCCTCAGTGCTATTTGACAAGGACAAGATCTTCGATCATGAGCATATTCCTCATGTGGATATGGAATCACTGCCGTGCTTTGAGCCAGTACTCCGTGTTCTTCACGATGCAGGGCTGCTGAATTTCTGCACTGATATATGTGACTGGAATGAAGAACTCATTCTTCAGTTCTATGCCACTCTGCACATCACCGGAGATGCTGAAGACATCAACTCATGGGTATTGGATTGGATGACAGAGAACACTCACTACAAGGCACCAGCAACTGAATTGCTTCGTGTCCTTCCTCTTGATCCTCCCCATGAATCTGCACGCTGCATTTACAATGACCGTGAATTATCTGATCACTTTATGCAAGTGCTTATGAAGCCGCTGAAGCCAGGCCAAGCCCCTCGAACCAAATTCCTCGTCAAGGATTTGCTGTATGTGCCTCGGACTGTTTATAGAATCTTGACGAAGACAATGAGTCCCATCAAAGGCCACGACTCAAATGAAGAAGATGTCGTTGGCATCATGAAGAACATGCTTTTCAATATCATTCATGGCGTTCCTGTCAACTTCCATGATTTCTTCATGAGGACTCTGGCCAATGTTGCAATGTCACCTTTTGAGCTGAAGCCATATGCGCCTTGGATCATGAGATTCATAAGGGCAAGATCTTCACCTTTGAACTACAAAGGCGACACTCACGAACCATGGCAGCTTCTTGCCGCCCATTGAAGACCTCAAGCGACCAATTTCATCATCGATGACAAGGGCAAGGCAGCGGCTGTAATTGATGAAGGCACTCGTCCATTGGATGGTCAATTTGAAGGCTGCATCTTACTCCACCAATGGCGATTACGCAGCATGACCTTTGCATAAATACCTCAACCAAGCAACAGCCTCAAGCAAGCGCACCGGGGTGATGACTGATCGTGAGTTACTCCTCGGTCTTCATCGGAAGGTTGAGCATAATCGAAATGGGTGAAGCGCCAATTTGCTGCAATTCTTCACAACATGACCTCAGCGCATAATGCGGTGAAGAAAAACTAGTACTACCTTCATGAAACCCTCAACCGCACCTGGGTTGTTCTTAATCATGTCTATTCCGTGGAAGAATTGAAGACTATGGGTCTTCAGGAATCCTTTGACTGGTCTGCACCACCTCCGAAGAAATTCAAGAGAGTCAAAGTTCTGATTTGGTGGCGATTCTTATTCTTCATCGCGGCCCGATGAATATGAAGATTTAGACGACACTGCGGCAGGCCCTACTTCAACATCCAACCCCGACAACGCTGGCGCTCCTCCATCAACTTGAATATCTTCAGGGGCGTTAGTCCTCAGTTTTGATCCTTTTGGTCATTTGATGACAAAGGGGGAGAAATCTGAGTTAGTCTTCAAGAGGGTTTATACTATGGGCGTTTTATTATTAAGTTACAACTCTCGTTCTTCCGAAACTTTTATTGGATCGAGTTGTAATCTTAAAACCGATGGTGCCTCGATACTTTTGAGCGGTGCATTGTCTTGACTTGCACTATGCTCGATACTTTGATCGTGCTTGATCGTGTTATGCTCTGATTTTGATCGTGTTATGCTCGATGCTTTTGAAGCACTATACTCTGAATGTGATATTTGAGATCGATACTTTTGATGTGTTATTCGCATGGTTATTCCTCGTTAATATCATTGCCGCATCTTTGAATCTCATCGAGCACCATATTTCATCATGCATTTCAAATTCTTCATAGTATATATATCAAATCGTGTATGAATTACAAGATATAGGGGAGATCTCCATGATTCAATTCTTCAAATGTGCATTGCCTCAAAAGCAAATTCCTCATTATGCACATATTAGGGGAGTTCTTCTATATCTTGCAATCAAATTCCTCAATATCGATATCTACACTTCATATGTTTATCCCGTTGAAAACTTAACCTATGTTGTCATCAATCACCAAAAAGGGGAGATTGTAAGTGCATCTAGTGCCCTTAGTGATTTTGGTGTATTGAAGACTTATAGGTTAAATGGCGATCGTTTGTGAGTGTACAGGTCTATAAGTCTATGAGGAGTTTGATATTCTGAGAGAAAGTCGACCCTAAAAATGAAGTTCTTGATGAAGACTTTGATATTCGAAGACTTTACGAAGACTTTGAAAGTGAAGAAATTGGTGTGACCATGAAGACTTGATATTCATTGAGGAATATGAGCGTGAAGACTTTTGTTTTCGTAGTTTCATTTTCTCTTTCTTGAGTCATAGGAAACACCGTCTTGTTAAAGGGGTCGAGAAATACTAAGGAAAAATTTCCATGTGATGCTCAACTCAAAATCCTACACCTACCAATCCCTTGAGTGAAGCCATTGGAAATCTCATACGATTCGATCAAATTCTTGATGTGAGAGACGCAGTTCTTACAGTCCTTGATGACTTCTCTCTGGCGAGAGTTAAAATTCGCCGGTCTGAATTGCCTACGATGAGAACATGATAGCCGAGGACTTTGAGAGTCAAATTTATGACCGTTCTTGGTCTCTTGGCGCGGCGGACCAAAATATCTTATCCACCTAACGGTCATATCATTGAAGGGCATTTATGTCTTATCATGTCGGGCTGCTCCTAGGCTATAAATAGCCGCCCCTACAACCACTAGCTGGTTGGCTGCTCGAAGAAGTTGACACTTGTCATTTGAGAGCAACCCATCCTCAGGGACTTTGGCGAAAATCATCAAGTGAGGAAAATCCCAAAACCAAACCCACAAAACCCCAAGTGATTGAGCATCCTTGAAGAAATTGATCTGCGTGGATCCGGCGCTTATTACCTTTGAAGGCGTGCTTCTTCGAGACGGTTAGGCGTCAAGGTCTAGAACATCAAGAGGAATTGTGGATCACCGAGTGACCAAGTCTGTGAAGGTTTGGAAGTCACTGAAGACTTACCACAGTGATTGGGCCGAGGCTGCGTGGTCTTAGTTCAAGGAGAATCGGTGAGGATCTGGGTGTCTGAGTTGCGGCTCGAGGCGGGTGTCAGGAATGTGTGTCCTCGAGTTTAAATACTCGGCCGCTCAACCCAGGCGTACAAGCGAGACAGCGGTTGGAACTGGTTTACAAATCATTGTCTTCACCAACTGGCTGGTTCTATTTCCTCAACTCATCCATTTCCTCATTACATGTTGTATGTTGTTCATATATGTGCTTGAAGACTTTGGTGAAGACTTTCACAAATTCCTCGAGTTCAATTTCTTGATCTGTTTGTCTTCATCTTGTTATCCTGTGTTTCGCTTCATGTACTTTGTTCTAGTCTTCATTTCATCATCTTGACTATGTGTGTATCTGTTATGTTTACCTCTGAGTACATATTCCACTGCAGAGATAGTTCTTAGCTAAGGAATTTCCTCACCGGCAAATTCCTCGGTGAAAATTTCATAAAATCGCCTATTCACCCCCTCTAGTCGATATACGCACTTTCAATTGGTATCGAGCAAGGTACTCCTTGTTACGTGTGATTTTAGTTTAACCACAGGTTCTAGTTATGTCGACATTTGAGTATGAAGAAAGTGACATGCCCTATCTTTGTGCGGTCATGACTATCCCAAGTGGAAGGCCATGATGAAGAAGCGCCTCATGGCAAAGAACAGCGGTGTGGACATCCTTGAGATTGGTATTCTGATCTATGCAAGATGGCGAATCTTGATGATATTCGCAAGTACACTCGACTTGATATCATAGCGAAGGATATCATTTGCTCCTGCCTATCCAGAGACCAATTCAGGCGAATTATGCCTCTTGGCAATTCAAAGCTCATCTCGGACCGAATCTCTGATGTCTATTAAGGTCATCGAACTTGTTATGATCCCTGGTTTGAGGACTTCAAGGAATCTCTCAAAACGATGACTTTCGAGCCAGAATCATCATCGTCTGCGCACCTTGTCTTATGGCAAATGGTGCTTTGAGGTAACGAATGCTCCTCATCGAGATCGATAATGATGAATCGATAATGATGAATCGATAAGGATGAATCGATGATGATATTGAATCTGCTATACTAAACTCATTTGTGTTGCCACTAAACAACAAAGCGGTTTTGGAACAAACTCAAGATATGCTAGAAAGAAGTGATAATATGTTGCGCAGAAATGGATCGATCAAAAGCCTTGGGTGAATGTCTTGGAGAATTCACTCCAAGCTTGGCGTCCTTCAAGATCAACATAATACCCTCTTGACTGATCATGAGAAGCTTTCTCTTGAAGCTCTTCAAAGAAAGGCAGATCTTGAAAAGCTAAGAGTGTGTTATGAAGATCTTCAGAAGGAGCGCGATTCATTACTAGCTCAACAAATCAGTGCTTCTCAGGAAGAATTTTTTCCTCCATGTTTAAAGTGCATTGAACGTGAATCTGCTAATTCTTCACCTGAATGTTCAAATGCTTCAAATGTTACAAATTCTTCATCTGCCTCTGCTATCACTAATTCCTCATCGAGGACTCTGCTAGTATCCTTGACAATGCGAGGCTGAAGGAATTGTACATGACGAGCATGTACAAAAGCCTCAAAGGGCATCAGACACTTTGTGATGTGCTCAAAAGACCTCAACAAAACCCTAGGAAAGAGGTATTGCCTTTGAGAGAAACTCAATGCCGATGGAACATATTGGAAGCTTTGAGCGGTACCCCAAAACCCCATGGGTTCTGCAAAGGACCTCGATTGATCCATCTAACTTATCTGGCTTTACATGTGAATCTCCTCATTCTTCGATGAGTCATTTGACTCAACTATAAACTGTTCAAAAATCAGAATGGTGAAGTATTTGCTAGTTATGTTGGCACTAAGCTGCGAGAGCAGTTCCCCTATGAAGAAAATCTGGGTTCCCAAAAGCTGTGTTGAAAGTCTTGGTGAATGTCCTCATGACACCACACGAAGAACAGAACCCCAGATCAAATTCTTCATATGGACCAAACTCTTCATATGGATCCAAGTCCTCATATGGACCAAATTCTTCACGAGGATCAAATTCCTCAAGCGGATCAAAGTCCTCACATGATTGTCATCGTGCTAACAAATCTGTCTCATGAGGGCAAAGCTAAGGGCTATGAATATGTGCATTATTCTTCAAACCATTATGTTCATAAGTCCTCGAAGAATTACTACTTATTCATATGCTTACCTAACCCTCCTATGCTAAGCGAAATGGTTTGGCATCTTTGCCTCCTTTCTTGCATGGTGCTTTCGAGGATGATGAACTCTTTGCCACCCCTCCGGATGTGGGTGGTGAAGAAAAAGAACTAATCTCTTCTGCGAGGTCGAGGTCTCGGGCGTGCTCTAACGTCTGAAGAATTTCTTGGGGACGACAAAATGCTGAAAGGGCCTTGGCGAATCATGATGAAATGAACTTTCATTTCTGCGTCCTCATCTTGCTATATCTGTTTATGGCTTGATGAAATTCATCGATGAACTTGATGTCATATTCTTCACCGATGAAGCATATGAGATTGTAAGCTACACTAATTCATCTGCAGGATGATCAACCCAAAACCACTGAATGGGTCCTCGATAGTGGATGTACAAATCACATATTGGTGACAAGAATCTATTGATGGATGCTCCCTTATCACCGTCACCTCTGAAGCATATCATCTTCTTGACAAAGGCAAAAGTCGGTATTGGGTCTTGGTAAGGTTGCTATCTCTAAGGATAAGCACATGGACAAAGTCATGCTTGTTGAGTCCTTAGGATACAATCTCATGTCAGTCTCAATGCTTTGTGATCTTGATATGGTTGTTGTCTTTGGCAAATATCGCTATGTTGTGATTATGGAAGCTGACAATTCCAAAGTCTTTGAAGGCTTTAGGAGAGGAGATCTGTATATTGTTGATTTCTCTACAGGACCACAACCAGCCATGTGTCTACTTGCAAAAGCTTCAGAAGGCTGGCTATGGCATCGACGACTTGGTCATGCAGGCATGAGGAATTTGAACACGCTTGCGAAGAAGAAGCATGTCATTGGCATTGAGAATGTCAAATTCCTCAAGGATCACTTATGCGGAGCATGTGAAGCGGAAAAATGACCAAGGCCAAGCATCCGGCGAAGACTATCATGACCACTACCGTCCATTGAATTGCTTCACATGGACCTCTTTGGACCTAAACATTATTCAGCGGTCACTAATGATGCATCTCTATATGGTTTTGTCATTGTTGATGATTATTCTCGATATACATGGGTACACATTGTTACTTACAAACATGAAGTGCGAGGAAGTCTTCAAGCGATTTTCCTCGAGGGCTTCAACCAACTTTGGTGTGAAGATCAAGCATATTAAATTGACAATGGGCCGAGTTCAAAATTCTGGTCTTGATGCCTATCTTGATGAACTTGGTATTACTCATGAATTATCGCTCCTTATACTCCTCGGAGAATGGCGTCGTGGGCGCAAAACGAGAACTCTTGTTGAGATGGCTCACACTATGCTTGATGAATACAAAAGCGCCTCGGCTTTTACGTATTGATGCAATTGATCTTGCCCACATCATCAACAAAGTATATCTTCACAAATTCTTCAAAAAGACGCCTATGAACTCCTCATGACAAGAAACCCAATGTGAGTTATTTCAAAGTCTTGATTGCTAAATGTTGGATTAGAGATCCTCACCACAACTCTAAATTTGCAAAGCGCATGAAGGTTTTATGCTTGGTTCACGGAAAGGACTACGCACACCTCTGAGTCTTCAACATTGTGCTTCACAAGATTGTTGACCTTGTAGATGTGCGGTTCGATGAAACTAATGGCTGCAAAGAGAGCACCTACCTTACGTGTTAGATGAACCAGCACTGAGGATGCTATCAAGCTCAAAACAGCGAGGATGTCATTCCTCTTGAAGAATCTGCTGAAGAATTCATTCCTGTTAAGTGAAGAACATCGAGTGATGCACTGAAGAACAAGATGAGGAAAATGGTCTTTGAAGAAAATGCTGATCAAAATCCTCGGCGACAACCCACTCATCCACGTGTTGCAAAAGAAGTGCAAGTGGAGAAGATCATCGATGACATCGGCGCACGAGGTCCTCTCACCGCTCAAAAGCCTCACACTTATCTAACTTTTGTGGGCACTATGCTTTTGTCTCTATCTCGAGAGCCCACTAAGGTAGATGAAGCATTTACGGGCAGTGGATTCAGGCTATGCAAGAAGAATTACATCGATTCGAGCTGAACAATGTGCAGGGAGTTGGTCGACCGCCCGATCCTCGCAAGCATAATATCATTGGCACAAAGTGGATCTACCGCAACAAGCAAGATGAAAATGGCCTTGTGGTGAGGAATAAAGAGCACGACTAGTAGCTCAAGGCTACACACGAGTTGAAGGAATTGATTTGATGAAACTTTTGCACTGTTGCTAGACTTGAAGCTATTCGCATTTTACTTGCCTATGCTAACCATCATGATATCATCTTATATCAAATGGATGTGAAAAGTGCATTCCTCAATGGTAAGCTTGAGGAAGAAGTACATGTTGCTCAACCCCCAGGTTTTGAAGATCCCAAGAATCCTGACAAAGTCTTCAGACTCAATAAGGCTCTCTATGGCCTCAAGCAAGCCCCTCGGGCGTGGTATGACACACTGAAGGAATTCTTCGTGAAGAATGGCTTCACACCCGGTTCACTTGAACATCCAACCCCGACAACGCTGGCGCTCCTCCATCAACTTGAATATCTTCAGGGGCGTTAGTCCTCAGTTTCGATCCTTTTGGTCATTTGATGACAAAGGGGGAGAAATCTGAGTTAGTCTTCAAGCGGGTTTATACTATGGGCGTTTTATTATTAAATTACAACTCTCGTTCTTCCAAAACTTTTATTGGATCGAGTTGTAATCTTAAAACCGATGGTGCCCTGATACTTTTGAACGGTGCATTGTGCTAACTTGCACTATGCTCTGATACTTTTGATCGTGCTTCGATACGTTTGATGCTCTGATTTTGATACGTGTTATGCTCTGATGCTTTTGAAGCACTATGCTCTGAATGTGATATTTGAGATCTCATACTTTTGATGTGTTATTCTGCATGCTTATTCCTCGTTAATATCATTGCACGCATGCTGAATCTCATCAGGCACCATATTTCATCATGCATTTCAAATTCTTCATAGTATATATATCAAATCGTGTATGAATTACAAGATATAGGGAGATCTCCATGATTCAATTCTTCAAATGTGCATTGCCTCAAAAGCAAATTCCTCATTATGCACATATTAGGGGAGTTCTTCTATATCTTGCAATCAAATTCCTCAATATCGATATCTACACTTCATCTGTTTATCCCGTTGAAAACATAACCTATGTTGTCATCAATCACCAAAAGGGGAGATTGTAAGTGCATCTAGTGCCCCTTAGTGATTTTGGTGTATTGAAGACTTATAGGTTAAATGGCGATCGTTTGTGAGTGTACACAGGTCTATAAGTCTATGAGGAGTTTGATATTTCTGAGAAAATCGACCCTAAAAATGAAGTTCTTATTGAAGACTTTGATATTACGAAGACTTTACGAAGACTTTGAAAGTGAAGAAATTGGTGTGACCATGAAGACTTGATATTCATTAGGGAATATGAAGCGTGAAGACTTTTGTTTTCATAGTTTCATTTTCTCTTTCTTGAGTCATAGGAAACACCGTCTTTGTTAAAGGGGTCGAGGAAATACTAAGGAAAAATTTCCATGTGATGCTCAACTCAAAATCCTACACCTACCAATCCCTTGAGTGAAGCCATTGGAAATCTCATACAGATTCAGTCAAATTCTTGATGTGAGAGCGCAGTTCTTACAGTCATGATGACTTTCTTTCGGCGAGGAGTTAGGAATTCGCCATGATCTTGAATTGCCTACGATGAGAACATGATAGCCCTAAGGACTTTGAGAGTCAAATTTCCGACCGTTCTTTGTCTTTGCTTGGCGGACCAAAATATCTTATCCACCTAACGATCATATCATTGAAGGGCATTTATGTCTTATCATGTCGGGCTGCTCCTAGGCTATAAATAGCCGCCCCTACAACCACTAGCTGGTTGGCTACTCGAAGAACTTGACACTTGTCATTTGAGAGCAACCCATCCTCAGGGGACTTTGGCGAAAATCATCAAGTGAGGAAAATCCCAAAACCAAACCCACAAAACCCCAAGTGATTGAGCATCAGAAGAAATTGATCTGCGTGGATCGGACACTTATTACCTTTGAAGACTATGCTTCTTCCGGACGGTTAGGCGTCAAGGTCTAGAGCATCAAGAGGAATTGTGGATCGCCGAGTGACCAAGTCTGTGAAGGTTTGGAAGTCACTGAAGACTTACCACGAGTGATTGGGCCGAGGCTGCGTGGTCTTAGTTCAAGGAGAATCTGGTGAGGACTGGGTGTCTGAGTTGCTGGCTCGGTAGGGGGTGTCGGGGCTGTGTGTCCTCGAGTTTAAATACTCGGCCGCTCCAACCAGACGTACAAGCGAGACAGCGGTTGGAACTGGTTTACCAAATCATTGTCTTCACCAAGCGACCGTTCTATTTCCTCAACTCATCCATTTCCTCATTACATGTTGTATGTTGTTCATATCGTGCTTGAAGACTTTGGTGAAGACTTTCACAAATTCCTCAGTTCAATTTCTTGATCTGTTTGTCTTCATCTTGTTATCCTGTGTTTACGCTTCCTGTACTCTGTTCTAGTCTTCATTTCATCATGCTGACTATGTGTGTAATCTGTTATGTTTACCTCTGAGTACATATTCCGCTGCAAATAGTTCTTCGCTAAGGAATTTCCTCACCGGCAAATTCCTCAGTGAAGAATTTCATAAATATCGCCTATTCACCCCCCCTCTAGTCGATATAACGCACTTTCACGAGACGTATTGGAGGACAAAGCAAGGCTATCCAGATCCATCTACGGATCATGTGGGCGCCCCACGACCCACGATGAATACCGTCGCGCCGGATACAATAACCCCGGCCGGGCCGAACACAGCAGGCAACGCTCTCTCGAGCTACGTCGTGATATTGCTCAATATAGGCGCCGCACACCGCTATGCTTCCTTGACGAAGTAATGGATCATCAAATCCTGAAGGGTTCATACTGTAAACATCGAATCTCGATGGCACAACAGACCCAGCGGTTTGGATCGAAGATTATCTCCTTCAAATCCATATGGCCCATGGCGAATCTCCATGCCATCAAGTATCTCCCACTCAAGCTTAAAGGACCAGCTCGGCATTGGCTTAACAGCTTGCCCTTGAAGTCAATTGGGTGTTGGGAAGACACGGAAGCCGCATTCCTCAACAACTTCGAGGCACGCGTATGTGCGGCCACCGAGCGCCGATGACCTAAGCCACATAATTCAGCAGCTAGGCGAATCGGCGAGACAATTACGGACACGGTTCTTAATAAAGAAAAAACAAATCGTCGATTGTCCGGATCACGAGGCCCTCGCAGCCTTCAAACATAACATCATGACGAGTGGATAGCCCGGCACTGGGACGGAAAAGCGAAATCCATGGAAGCCCTCACATCATTAATGACCGCTTTTGGCGGGAGAGGATAGTGGCTAGCCCGCAGCAACAACCTCGGTAAAAATTCTGCAGTCCGGATACTAAGGACCACAATGGCGGTCGCGTCGAAGCAAAATAAGCGCCGCGTGCGGTGGCGACAAGGAGGATCTGGCGGTCAACGCCGGATCTTTGAGGCTCTAAACCTGGTCGTGGAAGAAGCCATTCAAAAACCACTCCGGGTCCGTCAATTTGGACCAAATACTCGACCGCTTATGCGGATACATGGCACCTGAAAAGCCAGCTAATCACACCAACAGAGATTGCTGGGTGTTCAAGCAGAGCAGACAAGTTAATTGCGAAAACAACGACAAGGGGCTAAACAGCGATGGCGAGGAAGAGACCGACCACCCGAACAATACAGACGAAGGGTTTCCCCCACAAGTGCGGACGGTGAACATGATTTACGCAACCCATATAGCCAGAGGGGCGGAAGCATGCACTAAGGGCGTATCTGTGATGGAGCCGATCGCCAAGTTCAATCCATGGTCCTCTTGTCCGATCACTTTCGATCGAAGAGACCATCCGACCAGCATCCGCCATGGCGGATTCGCCGCATTGGTTTTAGACCCAATCGTTGATGGATTTCACCTCACGAGAGTCCTAATGGACCGTGGCAGTAGCCTGAACCTGCTTTATCAGGATGCAGTGCGCAAGATGGGCATAGACCCCTCAAGGATTAAACCTACAAAGACAACCTTTAATGGCATCATACCAGGTGTGGAGGCCAATTATGCGAACTTCTGTCTGCTGGAAGTGGTCTTCGGATCCCGGATAATTTACGGGCGAGGAGTTAATCTTGACATAGTCCCATTTCGCAGGCCATCACGCGCTGCTTTCGGACGAACCGCATTTACAAAGTTCAGCGGTGCGCATTATGCATACCTCAAGCTCAAGATGCGGGCCCTCGTGGAGTCATCACGGTCAGGCGGAAATACGGGCGCTCCTCGAGCGGAGGAACATCTGGCTGCTCTCGCGCGAAATCTGAGCAGCCTTTTAAGGAAATTTTCGAGTCCGGCCGTTAAACGGCCGGATACAGCCAAACGCGCCCGAAGCAACACCAACCAAGACCACCTAGCACAATCCGAGCACGCGTAGCAATGCGGCCCTAACCCCCGCCCTCGAACCACCCTCCACGTACATCATTACGCTTTGGAGATACCATGGGCATAGGGGAAGGGGCACGACCACAATAGACCCAGAGTGCGGCTCGACCACACCAGGGGCTCGCAAGTGTGTCACTCTATCTTATTATTGTTTTCCTTCTTTGTATACACAGGACTCCGTTAACCAGAGGCCCTGTCCGGCGGTGAACCTGCCGAACTCATGATGCAACAGCCGGGGAAGAAAGAAGGCGGCGACGAACACTCAGGTGGTCTCAATTACGAGCATTAAATTTGATTATATACACCAAGTCCGCAGCCCATCCCTGGAGGGGGACATGTTTAACTAGTCCAAAACCCTTGCTTACCGCACTATTTGTATCAGTCCGCACTCATAGCAGACTTCCTTTAATAAATGATGCAGCACTTTTTTGCCTGTTATTACATATATATGTTCATTACATGACATCTTGCACCCGTATATTTTAGTGCGGCCTAATACACCGAGGGATTATGTTCCCCACATTATGGTGTGATAAGTCCGAACACTTTCACAAGTCGGCTCCCGAACTTATAGCATTATATGAATCGGCTCGAATCATGTCTTGGGTCAATAGTTAGGTTTGCCCGGCTCCCGTTTTGGTGCCTTCGTTCCGTTCCGTCGGCTAAGGTGGCACTGGAGAACCACTGCGATTGCGCCCGGTTGAGCAGGCGGCGCCTCGATGGAAAGCTAAAACGGCGGCATGATAAGGCGAGAGGCTGGTCGCTGTTCGAGAGGTCTTTTCGGGTCATAAAGACTCACGCCGCTTGAAGTTCGGATAATGTCCGGAAGGCGTGGATAAGCGCCCAATTCGGTCTTCGAATACTAGGGGCTTCGCCGAAATTTAAAATTATAGAATTCTATGGCTAAGTGAGAGTGTTCAAGCATTATAAGTCAGGTTGCCTTGTTCGTTGTGTTGAGCGTCTTCCTAGATGGACCCAAAAATGGGAACAAGAGTGCTCAAGTTATCCCGAACACCCCAGCACTTGCGGCTTTGGGGCTAAAGCCAACGACTTGCCCTCTCTAAGATTTTATAAACGGCCGCACAGAAGGTAATATTTTAAATTAAAAAAGAGTTGCTTAAAGCGCACATGAACAAAGTTTTCAGCGCACAGGATAATACATAGCGAGTTTACTCAAAAATTACATCTCTAGGGCATTCATCCGCAATATCGCGGGCTCCCTTGAGAACAGTTTTATTATACATTTGGTGTGCGATACTCCTTGCCCGGTGGCGGGTCGGTAGAAGCTTCTCCGCATCAGCCTGCCCGATGCACCTTTGTGCGGGCAAGGGCCCGAGCAAGCACCTTCAATCTGGTGGGCGCTTGATGACCTCCACCCGGTAGCGCATCCACCAGCCGCCACGAGGCGAGTAGCTTCCGGGCATGGTCCGTCGAGCCCAGCCGGACTATAAGGCCCTTCATGGCCTCCTCGGCTACCTTGTGGAGTTTGACCAGGTTGCTTGGTGGTCACTTGGGGGCACCGGATGGCCGGCCTCAGTGTACTGAGACCAGAAGACCTTCTCCGTTGAGCTCCCCTCCTCGCCACGGTAGAATGTGGCGGCATCGGACACACTACGCGACAGATCTGCAAACGCCCCTGGAGAGCTCCGAATGCGGGTAAGTGTCAGGTAGTTTACATTAACATGCTTGCTTTGCATGAAAAATGCCTTACCCGCCGCTATCTTCTTCACATCTTCAACCTCTGAAGGGCCTTACGGGCCTCGGCCTTGGCGGACTTGGCACTTCGAGGCATGGCTCGGACTCTCGAGTCTTGGAGTCGCGCTCCAAGCTCTCATGCTTCTCCATGAGAGCCTGGAGCTCTTGCCGCACTTCCGCTACATGTGCCTCCTTTTTTTCTCGCTCTGCCCGTTCCGTGGCCGCACTGCGTTCGGCCGTGGACACAGCCTCCTTCAGGGCTGCCACCTCGTTTGTGGCCCTTGCAATACCCATATTATCCTTGTTAATCTTATTGTGACCAAAATCCTTTTCTGTAAGGTAACAATCCAAAGTGGTGCTACTCACCTTCTTTGTCCTCGAGCTGCCTCTTGGCATGGCCGAGCTCTCGCTCGGACCGCTCGAGATCTTGCTTTAATGTACCAACCTCCACAATCAGTGTGGCAGAGGTCAGCAGCAGACACGCAAACCCATATTGACATAATTTATTAGCAACTGCGAATATCTTTTTAGATCCTCGATCCGGCTTTTCTTTCCGAACACCGAACCGAGCATCGAGGCTCTTGTCTATGTGGTATTACATTACACAATTTTAACTTCTTACCTCAAAGCTTTGTTAAAGGCTCTTGCATGCTTTCGGCCCGCTCTTGGCGAGCTGGACCTTTGAATCACCGCACTCATAACAGTGCGGTGTTCTTCCTCGATGGAAGCGCCTTTGGCGCCTCCGGCAAGTTGTCCGGCGCCTCCGGTTGGATGGAGGCGCCCGGCGTCCGCAGTCTTGCCCTTCTTTGAAGGGCTGCCTGCGGACTCTGGAACCCACTGCGGGTTCGGCGTGAGAGTCGGCGCAAAGTCCGGGAGGCTGCCTTGCGGTGCCTCCGGAGCCTCCTCTGGTGGGTCCCTTTACGGGATCCCACCTCGGCGTCCTCATCGGTAGCGGGGGTGGAGGCGATCGGAAGTGAATCCACATCCGGCGGGGCCAGCGACCCGCTTCGATGAAGCGGGAGATCATCATCGGCGGACTGCGGGCGTTATCACGGCATTAATGCGACCTTGTGTGACACGGAAAAATTGCATATCGAGGACCGGATACTTACAATCTCGCCGGGGCTGGCCCTTGAAGGCCACTCCTGCGTCAACGCGTCGGTGTTGGCCAGGAGCTGTCGAGAATAGTTCTCCCCTCTTGGACCCTTCGGCCTCCCTGTTGGGAAGTCTTCCTCTTCCTCTCCCCCCTCCGGAAAGAGTCTTCTTCCTCCTCCTCGTCTTGGGAGAGTCCGCCTCGTCGTCGGATGACTGATTCACGGAACTCTTCGAGTCCCGTGGCCACCTCCTTGGCCTTCTTCTCGGCACCACGTGCGGTGCGGAACCAACAACCCACTGAGCGGGCATCCACTAGGTCTTCGGTATGGGGTTGGGCGGATGAGCTGCTCGGCCTTCTTCATCCATTCCTGTCAAAGGAAAAGGGAGATTGAAACCCTCTTAGAATCAATCTATTTACAACAAGTGTCCCGTAAAGGGGTAGAATCACTTACCTCGTCAGCCGGATGCTGCGAGTGAAATCCGCGATCTTCCGTCACGGATGCGGGGGCTTCTGCGCCCTTAAACAGCACCCTCCAGGCGCCTTCGTACGTCGTGTCGAAGAGCCCGCTTAGCGCCTGGTGCTGTTCCAGATCAAACTCCCACAGATTGAATGCCCGTTCTTGGCATGGGAGAATCCGGCGGGCGAGCATGACTTGGACCACGTCAGCGAGCTTTGAGCTTCTTGTTCACGGCTTACGGATCTGGGCTCGAGTCCGTCGGCTCCTTTGGATTACCCCAATAGCAAGCCCTTCTCTTTCCGGAGGTGAGCTGTGTAGGGATACCAGATCTAAACTTCGGGGCCGCCCGCCCATGAAGGGTCGCGGCTCGGTGATGTAGAACCACCCGATTGCCACCCCTTGTGGAGTCCACGAAGGCCCGCCGAACCCGAGGGCGTTGGGCATCTTGCCCAACATGGCACCTCGCACTCCGCTGCGTGCCCTTCACTACCTTGGCTTGACATTGAAGGTCTTGAGCCTGGCTCGAAGTGGGGCGGATCTGAGAGGAGGGCCTCCTGCAGACAATGAGCGCCGAGATGTTGAGGATGAAGTTGGCGCGGATCGTGGAAATCCGGGCCGTAGTAGAACATGAGCCCCGGACAAAGGGAGAAGTGGAAAGCCCAGTCGCGGAGGAAGTGGGAAGGAAAGCGACCCTCTCATGGGGCCGGGGTAGGGATGAGCTGCCCCTCGTCAGGCGGCCGGTCTTGTGATATCCTTTGGAAAGGTATCGGTGTTGCGCAGCTTGGTGATGTGCTCCTCCTTGGCGGTGGAAGCCAACCATTTGCCTCCCCTCCGGACATGGTCGGGGAAGGTTAAGGCGAGATCTTGCGAGCTTAGGCGTTGGAGCTTGAGTGTGCGGAGGTGGATAAGCAAATGAGGAAGAAGCGTGGGTGAAAAGGTGAACCCTTATCCCTTATATATAGGCGGGCGAAGACTATCGCCCCCACCAGCTAGTAAAACTCGCTTATCTCCCAAGCGCCACCATCAATGGCGCGGTTGGGTTACTACGTCCGTATTGATGAGAATCCGGAATAAGGGAACACGATCTACTGCTTGACGGGGCGTGCCAAAACCGCTTCGCTAAGCGTCTTTGAGGTGGTATAATAAAAAATGATTCAAGTAAAGGCTTGGTAGCGGTGTGAATTCATGCCGCATGATCGTCGGCCAGATTGGACTTGTGTACATTTTATTCTCTCTCTGGTGGAATGTGGAATTTATTTTTTGCGAGCGGACACTATCTGGTGTTCATGATCTTCTCTGGATTATTCAAGGGAGGAACCCGCCTTGCAATGCCGAACATTATCTTGCGCCCGGACTTGTCGTCATTGAAGCCTGGTTCGAGAGACTCTTGAGGAGTCTGGACTAGGGAGTGTCGGACAGCGGACTATCATCGTCCGCGGACTCCAAGACTCTGAAGATACAAGATTGAAGACTCCGTCTGTGTCCGGATGGGACTTTCCTTGGCGTGGAAGGCAAGCAGCAATCTGGATATGTAGATCTCCTACCATTGTAACCGACTACGTGTCGGTGTACTAAAATAGAGGGTACCTTAGTACCCGAACTTGTGCAGGCGTCCGGCGCCCCGCGGCAAGACTTGCCGGACGCCCGCCAAGACCCTCCGCCACTTCCTATCACTGCCATTCAAGAACAAAGTATCAGTCAAGGAAACAAAGGCCCCGGCAAGAGGAGCTTGCCAGGGAGGCCAACCAAGGCACTTCCAACAGACTAGCCGCGACGCCCCGCGCGTCCCGGCAAGGCTCGTCAGCCGGCAAGCTTGCCGGCCCAGCAAGAGAGGGGCCATGGCAAGGCACTTGTTGCGGCAAGGCTGCCACCCAGAGTCCAGCGCATCCAGCGACGTGTCACCCCAAGACCATCCCAGAGGCACGTGGCAAGGCAATGCGCAGCCATGCGGAGCGAGGTGGCAACCAGAGCTGATAGAGACGCCATTGTGGCAACCGGTGGCTCATCTAGCGGTCGTTTCTTTACTTTGTTGGAACGACCGGACGGGCATTAAATGCCTTTGTCCCTACCGTCGAGTTAGGTGGGGAGCCTTTGTTGATCCTTGTTGTACCAACCTGCATTTTTACCTTTCTACCCCGCTTCCTCGCTGCCACTGTGGGTGCCCCTTGAGACTATAAAGGGAGGCCCATGCGCACGTGGGAGGGTTCGATCCATTCGACACACAGCCGCTATCGCTTTCGCTCTCGAGCAAAATCAAATATAGACACAAAGCAGCGATGGGGCTTTTATCTCTCGGAGAGCCCGAGCTGGGTAAAATCCCGTCTCGCCTCAGCGCCGACCTCGATCTGCTCTGCGCCGCCCTCCGCTCCTTGCTGGACTAGAAGGGCCCCGTGCCCCATAGGTGCTCGTGGCGCCTGAGTTAGCCCGGCATCTTTGGCGCGCCCGCGTAGGGGCTGCGTCGAGATCGTGAGCATCTGATCTGGTCTCCGCGCGCTCGTCCGCGTCTACATTAACATGCCACGAAGAAGAAGCCTTGGAGGTGGCCGCTCCGTCTACATCAATTCCACCACCACCGCGAACAAGCGGCGGTGGAGTGGGCGCCAGCCGGAGGGCGCGCGGACGGTGGGGCGCCGCGTCGTCACGAGATCCAGAACAAGGCCCATAGCGTCGGCAGCGGTGCGGTGCCGCACCCTTCCCGGGAGGTGCAAGGTCGACAATGCCCGGCGCTCCTAGCACCGTGCTTGCATTGGAGCAAAGGCCAAGCTGGTGGGTCGCGGGGCGTTGAGGCGAGGATGCGCCCAGCGTCTTTGGCGCAAGTGAGTCTGATCGCTGGGCGAGTGTTGCTCCTCCCAATCCGGTTGGGAGTCTGAGCACATCCGTTCCTCGCGCCGCTTCGTCGCCACCGCCACCAAAGACAGCGGAAGAAGCGCTGGCGAGCCCGGCTACTTCTAGATTACCCTCGGTGCGCACAAGATCGGCGGCGGAGAATGACCATTTACAGCCTCGCCGGCCGCTAACGGCGACAAGCCCGGCGGCCGAAACGCGTCGAAGCCCGGTAAGACGCCCGGCGCGAGCGGCGCCGACAAGACGGCTGAGGGTGCCACCTCCGTGCATTCCCAGCCCGTGAAACAAGATCGCCCGGCTCGCCGGGCCAACCCGGCGCCGACTCCACTGCGTCGTCGGACCCCGAACTTCGCCGTGATCAGCGCCACGTTCTCCAAGACGGCAACATGAAAACGCTTCGCACCCGCGCCAGGCGCGAAGAAGCGCGACGTCAATCGACCAGCGCGCTGGGCCCATGTCGACATGCATGCGCCAAAGGGAACCGTGCGACTTGCGTCTGTGACAGGTTGCCCTGCGTTCACCCGTGAGCTGCGGCAAGTCGATGGCCCAAGACCAAGAACTTCAAGCCCGGCGTGCGAAGTATGATGGCGGGATACATCCGTCGAGTTCCTCGGCATCTACACCATCGCGGTGCGAGCTGCGGGCGCGACAAGAAAATCCTTGCCAACTACTTCCGCTGGTGCTCAAGCCTAACGTCGAGATCTTGGCTCATGCATTTGCGGACGGCTCCATCTCTTCATGGGCGGACTGTGTCATCAGTTTGTCGGCGCTTTCACGGTGACCACAAACCCCACGACGAAGCGACCGCATTTGCTCGTCCGGAAGGAAGGAGCCCTGGCGCAAGTACATCTGAAGATTGATCGGGTGCAGCGCAACATCCCGGCGTCCACCTTGCGCGGTTATCGGCGCGTTCCATCGAAACGTCGCAACCGCCGGATGAGGGAGAGATAGCGATGTGCAAGATTAGAGATGTCGGCGAGCTTTACGCTCGGCGACAAGTGTGCAGAGATGAGGAGGAGGAAGATCCCGGAGATCGCGGGAGCAGAAGTATCGATAGTGAGGCCGCGCCCGCCAAGGAAGAACCGGGGCGGAACAATAGGAAGAAAAAGCTAAGGATGTGCTAGCGATCGAGCATTCCGAAAACAGCGAAACAGCTCCGACAAGGCCAAAGCGATGACTCGGCGAGGCCGTGGTAGCCGCCGACAAGCGGGATAGTTCCGGCAGCGGTATTGCAAGATCCACCGTACCAAGGGCCATGATCTCCAAACCTGCAAGAAAGTGGAGTAGATGGCGAGACTCTGAAAACTGAGTCTGGCGCGCGACAAGGAGAGGGCCCGAGGGGCGGCGGAGGATCCGCAAGAAGCTTCCGCCGGGGAGGTAACATGGCAAGGCCAAGCCGCGGCAAGGAGGCAGAGCCTCCCGTGGCGCGACAAGGATGAGGATGAAGATGAGGAAGATGAAATGGAGGAAGATGAGGCTGATGACCAAGAGTTTCGAAGGCAATAGAGGTGCTGTGCATCAGCGGCGCGCCTCCTCCACCTCGCACCGCCAACTCAAGCGATGGGTGCGAGAAGTGAGCGCAGCGAGAACCGTCCGTCGAGTCGCGCAAGCCCTGAAGTGGTCCGGCCGCCCATCGTCTTCGGCGTTGAGGATCATCGATCGCATCACCGCGGGTCGGTGCTTGCCGATGTTGGTCTCACCAACAATCCGCAACCTCAAGGTCACGAAGATGTTGGTTGACGGCGAGGCGGCTGAACTGATTTCCTCCGCGGTGCTTAGAAACTCCAAATCCCGACAATGGCTCGAAGAAACTGGTACATTCAAGGGATAAATCCGGAAGGAGCAAGCCAAAGGGAAGATCCGCTACCCGATGGCGTTTGGCAGCGAGCTGAATTCGGGACGAGAAAGTCACATTTGGCGTTCTGCTGATATCCCGTTGCCTACAATGGGATACTAGGCAAATCTGCGCTTCGCCAAGTTCATGGCAGCCTCTCACTACACCTACTGGCGTGCTTAAGATGCACGGTCGATAAGTGTCATTTCTGTCCAAGGTGACAAGAAGGATGCGCTTATCTGCACCGACAAGATCTACCGGGAAGCATCAGCCGTGGCAGAGCGCAAGCCACTTGCCGCCGAAGATCCCCGGGGGAAGAAGAAGGCCAAGACCGGCAAGGATAGCTCTGGCGCCCACTCCGGCAAGCGCACCTCCCGGGAGCGCGCGCTGCCCGTCGAGGACGGCGCCATCGAGCTCCGCCGAAAGTGCAAGAAGGCAAAAATAACCGCCAAAGACCAAGAAGGTGGCTGCCAAGGAGGGCGGCCGGTGGTACCTTCACCATCGGTGCACGCTTGATCATAAATAGGAAGCGGCGCTTCGTTGCTTTCTGCGGGCGAAGGTCGATGTGTTTGCATGGCAACCATCGACATCGGCGTTCGAGGAATGTCGAGCACCACCTTGCCGTCGCCCTCACGCGCCCCGTCAAGCAAAAGTCGAAAGCAAGCGATAGAGCGTCAAGAGTTCATAGCGAGAGGAGATCGGAAGTTGGAACCAGCAGGCTGGTCCGAATCTTGCAACCAACATGGCTAGCTAATCCGGTGAGTAGATGCGCCAAGGCGAGCGGAAGTGGAGAGCTTTGCATCGACTTCGCGATGTTAATAAAGCCTGCCCCAAGGATCCATTCCCTTTGCCGCGCATTGACCAGATTGTAGATTCCACGGCAGGATGTGACCTGCTCTCATTCCTTGATGCTCACTCGGGATACCATCAGATCTTCATGGCAGAAGAGGATGAGGAGAAAACCGCATTCATTACTCCATGTGGCACGTACTATTTCGTACGGATGCCTTTCGGGTTGAAGAATGCTGGTTCAACATTTGCAAGAACAGTCAGCCATGCCTTCGTGCCACAGTTACACAGAAATGTAGAAGCCTACATGGATGACATAGTGGTCAAAAGCAAGGACAAAGAGACTTTGATCCAAGATTTGGACGAGACCTTCACAAACCTGCGCAAGATCAATCTCAAGTTGAATCCCGAGAAGTGCGTGTTCGGAGTTCCTTCCGGGAAGCTTCTCGGATTCTTTGTGTCACAAAGGGGGATTGAAGCTAATCCCGACAAGATCGAGGCCATTGAGCAAATCAAAGCACCCAAGCGGGTCAAGGACGTATGGAGGCTTGCCGGCTGCGTTGCTGCCCTCAGCAGGTTCATTTCCAAGTCTGCTGAACGCGCCCTGCCGTTTTTCAAAATCTTCAAAAAGGCGGGTCCAATGAAATGGACTCCGGAAGCGGAGGCTGCGCTGCAAGACTTGAAGAACTATGTGTCCTCCGCCCCAACACTTGTCGCACCTAAACCACAAGAGAAGTTACTGCTATATCTGGCGGCAACCAATCAAGTGGTTAGTGCTGCGTTAGTGGCGGAGAGGGAGGCAGATGATGAGCCAGCAGTCGTGGCAAGCGAGTCCAACGGCAGCAGGGGGCTTCCCCGACAAGCTCCGGCCCGACAAGCCCTGATCCGGCAAGTTCTGGTTCCAGGAAGGTTGGGTCTGCGCAGCCACGAGAAGAAAAACAGAAGAAGATGGTGCAGCGCCCAGTTTACTTTGTCGACTCCCTTCTCTGAGGGCTAGATCAAAATACTACGGTGTCGCGAGTTGCTTCGGCCTCCTCATGGCCTCGAGGAAGCTGCGCCATTACTTTCGAGCACATGAGATCCGAGTGGTCACTCGCTTTCCGTTGAAGAGGATATTGCGAACCGGAAGCAGGCAGGGGTTGTCAGTGGGCCTTTGGAGTTGTCAAGCTTTGGCCTCAAGTTTGAAAGTACTTGACAATTGAGCCGAGCATTGGCAGAATTTATAGCGAGAATGGGCGCCAACGCCCGACGAAGAAATTCGGGAGAGGAGCATCCCGTCAAGGAAGCCGACAAGGAATGGATCATGTACTTGATGGTGCTTTCTCGTTGCAAAGGCGCCCGGTCGGAGCGTACTACTTGTCGCGCATGGGAGAGCACCTCAAGTATGTGGTCGAGATGCACTTTCCCAAGGAGCAAGCAACGAACAATACTGCAGAGTATGAGGGCTTGCTTGCCGGACTCAGGATCGCGGCCGAACTTGGGATCAAGAAGCTTATTGTTAGGGGTGACTCACACCTTGTCGTCCGCCAAGTTAACAAAGATTATCAGAGTCCGCTGATGGAAGCATACATTGATGAAGTGAGAAAGCTAGAAGAACATTTTGACGGCCTGCAAATGGAACACATTCCAAGAGCTCAGAATGACATAGCAGATGGCCTGTCAAAGTGCGCCGCACTCAAGTTACCAGTGGAACCAGGAATTTTTGTGCTCAAGCTAACTCAACCATCTGTGACACCGTCAACTGGACAGAGCAAGAAAAGAAAGTTGGTTACTGGCGACTACTTTCCGGCAGAGCTCCCCGGAGCCGCCGCCAAGAAGACCCCCAGGATCGACACAGAGAACGCTGAGGAGCGGCCCGCTCCGACAGGCCCCGAGGCTTGTTTCATCGAAGCGGACACTCCCGACAAGCGGGGTCCCAACACGCTTGCCGGGGAACATCTCGCTCCGGCGGGATCCCCGCTCCTTGCCGTGGAGACGGATGTTCCCGCTGCCGAGTTTGCGCCATTGGTCCTTGCTGTCGAGCCACAAGCTCCAGCCTGGGCACAACCAATAGTCCACTTCCTTCAGACAGGAGAACTTCCCAAAGAGCAGGAAGAAGCAGAAAGAGTAGCCCGGCAATCGAGTATGTACCAATTTGTCGATGACATCTTTATCTGAGAAGAAGATTCAGCGGGTGAAATTGAAATGCATCTCCGAGAAGAAGGACAAGAGCTGTTGGCGAGAGATACATGGAGGCATATGTGGCCACCACATTGGCGCAAAGGGCACTTGCCGCAAAGCTTTCGGCAAGGCTTCTTCGGCGACAGCCCTCCAGATCTGTTGCACAAGTAACCAAGTGTGGAGCGTGCAGTTCCATTCCAAACAGATTCATCAACCAGCCCAAGCTCTCCAAACAATCCCTTTGTCCCGGCCATTTTTGATGCAGGGGCTCGACATCCTCGGCCCCTTCCCCGAGCTGTCGGGGCTTTGAGTACTTATGCGTTGCAATCGACAAGTTCACAAAGTGGCACGAAGTGGAACCAGTGAGGAAGGTGGCAAAGACAATCAGCGGTCAAGTTCTTTAGGTCGATTATGCGCGTTTGGGATCCCTAACAGGATCATCACCGACAATGGCACACAATTCACGAGCCACACCTTCATGCGATGCGTCCAAGATCTTGGCACCAAGATCTGCCCGCTCTGTGCTCACCCAAGAAGCAGCGGTCAAGCGGAGAGGGCGACAGCTGAAGTCTTCTTGAGCTCAAGACCAGGACTTTCGACGAGCTGCGTAAGTCTGCGGAAAGAATTGGATCGGCGTTGCGGTGGTTCTCTCGATCGTCGGGGCGACACCAAATCGAGCCATCGGCGGACACCTTCGCTCGTATATGGAGCGGGCGGTTCTCCCCGGAACTTCGTATCACGGATCGCCACGAGCTCGCTTATGATGAGCTCGAGCAAGAGCGGCTGCGGCAAGATGACCTTGCTCCTCGAGGAGGATCGCTTGAGCTCTTTATGCGAGCTGCTCGCTACCAGCAAGCCTTGCGCCGCTATCATAGCCGCAAGGTTAAAGCCAGAAGCTTCGAGGAAGGCGACCTTGTTCTTCGGCGCGTTCAATCCGCCAAGAGTTCAAACAAGTTGACGCCGAAGTGGGAAGGCCCTTATCGGGTCAAACGAGTCACTAGGCCCGGCGCTGTCCGCCTTGAGACCGAAGATGGCATTCCGGTGAGCAATTCCTGGAACATAGAACATCTTCGCAAGTTTTTCCCATGAGGCGCGGTTGCCGGACCCGCTCCGGCAACCACCTTTTGTACAAGCCTTGCCGCTGTCGCATGTAACACTTTGTACAAAGCCGGGCACAGCCCCCGTGCGTAAATAAAGTTTATGTGCCCTGCACGCCTTGTCAAATTCGATGCATTTTTCTTCACTTTTGCACATATATCTGACATTTTGTGCAGCACTTACCCCCGGTAAGCAGTAAAGAAACTTAAGATCCTATATCATTATTTTCTCTTCTTTCTTCTCAAAGAAAAAGGAAGATACCTCTGCCCACAGGTTCACCGGAGGGGGAGGAGGAGGAGATAAAAGTCTGGAATGGGCGCCGTTCAAAGGAATCTAGCCTCGCCGGGGCGAAGAAAACAGAAAAGCTAAGTAGCCAAAGTTTGAGCCTAGTCATTTTTAAACTTTTTCAAGTTATGTCCCTTGAACGTTCGTGCCTCGTATGGAAAACCTGTGCGCGAAGGAATCGACTCGCGACTAAGTTGCGCCCTTGCGTTGTTTCCGAGCACGCTCAACAATACAAGTGAGCCGCAACTAGTCCCGACAAGATTTCTTGCCGGAAGCAGCACCGCCAGCGGGCTGCTGACGTTCCGCACTCAGCAAGTGTGCTTGCGCCGGCAAGGTCCCTCGAAACGTAGGGTAAAAGAACACAAAGGACACAACCAAGTAAAGGGAATAACGTAGCAAGCAGTACCCAGAATAAAGTTATATTACAAGAATGACTTATTGTGGCACTGACTAAATTGTTCTCATAACCAAAACGGCAGCGGCGAGGAAAGGGAAGAAGAAGGGCGGCCTAATCCGCGCGCCCGCCGTCGACCCTCCTGACGTCGTTCACTTTGTCCACGATGGGTGCGACGATGGCCTTGAGCTCCTCAAGATCGGCGCCCTCCGGCAGCTTCTTGGTGACGGGAGAGGTCGACGCCTGGGTTGCGGAAGAGGACCTTCACCAACACCTTCTCCAGGACCCCGGCGCAGATCGCGCGCGACTCGTCGGCCAGTTGCTTCGGGATCCTCTCCCGGAGCTGCCGGAGAGCCGTCACCACGTCCTTGAAGAAGAGCGTGAGCTTGGCGCTGGGCTGGAGATTCTCCTCGGCAGAGTATCCGAAACCCGTCAAGTTCAGCTCCGCCAGCTCTTCATCGATGAGCGCGGCGATGTTGACGAGGCCCTCCGTCCAGAGCTCCACCGTGGTCTTGAAAGTGTTCTGAGCCTAGGCGGCCCTCGTCAGCAACTCCACGTTGTCCTTGAGCTCTTTTCTCAAGTCGTCCTCCCGCTTCTTGGCGGTGTCCAGCGTCCCCGCCAAAGTGGACAGCTTTAGCTCCAGATCGGCATTCGAGTCCTTGGCGGTGTTCAGCTCCTTGGTCTTCTCGGTGAGCTGGGCTTGCAGATCGCCATAGGCGCGTGCATCTTTTTCACGCTCGCGCTGGAGTGCGGCAAATTCATCGTTCTTCCTTGTCATGTCCGCCTCCAGCCGCGTCACCTTCTCCTCTAACTCCTTCCTGGCGGCCTCGGCCGCCGCAGCGGCGTCCTTCGCCTCCTTGAGTGCCCCGCCAAGTGATTGTTCCTGGATGGCGAGCTCCTTGTCATGGCTGTCCAAGTACGCCTTCCTATGGATCAGCTCACTATCCCGCTTGGACAATTCCTCGGCGGCGAGCCTCAGCTGCTCCTCGGCTTCTGCCTTCTCCAGGATGAACGCCTTCTTCGCCTCATCAAGCTGCGCCCTCTCCTCAGCAATGGACGGAGGGCCTCCACAGTTCTGCTCTTGAGCTCTTGCGCATGTTTCCCTATATCAACTCCGCCCAGCGCGCAAGCGCTTCCAGTACTCAAGCTTAAGCTTGCGCGCGTGATAAGTGACACCAGCTTCGAGCAACTGCTCCTCCTCGGACTTCGCCGCTGCTGCTTGGCACATCAACCATTGACAGCCCAAGAGAGGCAAATACCTCCCGTTGAACTCCTCCCCTTGGCCGGGCGCCCGAACTCGATGCCTGGGGAGCTTGATATACGCCCTCACCGGCTTTACGGTAGGCGCTGGTGAGGCTCCTCGAGCCAATGACTGCGTCGTTAAGCGGAGGTCGGCGATCAGTCTGGCGCCTCGCGCTCCCGCGTCCTCCGGGTCGCCAGTACGGTCACCGGACCCCTCGCCAGCCCCTATGTCAGCAGCCTTGGCGGCCTCCTCGCCGGCGTGCTCCTCCGCGCCGGCCTCTTCCTCGTTAGCGGTGGCGTCGCCAGTGTTGCCACGCCCGTCCTCCTCACCGGTGGCCTCGGCTTCCATCGGGTCTCCAAGGGGAGGATCTGAAGGCAGGGAGAGGGAAGAAAAGTCAGGCAAAAACTTAAAAGAAAGAAAAGGGGGATCAACAAAACTCAAAGGAGGGTCCCTGACGAGGAGGGTAACCTGCGCTGGGCTCTGTGATCGTGGGTCCCGTCACCAGGGGCTCACTATTTCCACCCCTCGCCGGAGATCCCCTCCTTGCCGGAGAGGGCTCCCACAGCGGGGAATCGGCCCTTGGTGGCCTAGTCGAAGCCGACGACACCTCCGGGTCGGCCTTCGACTGCTCCTGGTGGGCCTGTTCTACTCCTGTTTACAAACAAGTCAATCACCCGAATGTCAGCAGAAGGAGAAGCACCCGTGCGCGCCCCACAAAGGGAAGCGAACCAGGTAACTTACGCTGGGGGCTGTGGTGAGGAGAAGGGATCGGGTCCGTCAAGGTGGTCTCGGACGTGCCTTCCGTCGTCACGACAGGATCGTCCCCAATGTCGGCCACGGGGATCCTGGCCCTCTTCGCCGCCCTCTCGGCCAAAGTCCTGAAAAGAAACAGAAGCCCAGGAAAAAGCAAAGTTGGATACGAGATAAGCAATAACGGGGAAGAACGAGTGCAAAAAAGAGGAAGCCTTACTCCTCCTCGTAGTCTTCCTCCTCCTCCTCCTCATCGTCGTCGGAGCTCAGCGCGGAGAGGTCGAACTCCGGTACCCTCTCGGCGCGCCGGAGGAGTAAACTCCCTCCGCCGCTTGTCATGCTGCTGCAACAGATCGGGCGTAGCAGCTCGGGAAGACCCGCCTCGATTGCAGGCGCGGCTGGGACCCTCCCGGCAACCCGTACTTGCAAGGCGAGCGTGTCCCACAGCGCCGCGGCTGCTGGACGGCCTGCTCCTCTGCCAGCTCTCCGACTCGACGGAGGCGCCTTCTCGGTCGGAATTGGGGCTGCGCTGTGGGCTCTGCCTGCGGCAAGTTGCTCGAAGATGGCGGGCCGCTCGAGCCTCCGACGGGCTCGCCCGTCCCGGCATCGGCCTCCCCTTCGCCATCACCTTCCCTGGCGAGTTCTTCCCGGGCGGCAAGGCTTGCCGCCGCAGCTGCGTCCGCCTCCACCAATGTGAAGCCAAACTCGCCCGCTACAGCGGCTGCCGCCGCCTCCTCGGCCCTGCTGGCGATATACGCTAGCTCGTCAGCAGTGGTGGCGCGGGTGAGGAGCTTCTGCTCGTCGGAATTGACTGCCACCTCCGACAAGTCGTCAAAGAATTGCTGCACGACCTCAGCAGCAGGCTCTATCCAGTTTGCACTTATCCCGTGCGAGTCACTCTCTGGCATCATTGCGCAGATACGGTCGCGCTGGGAGTTGTTGCACAAGGGGACGATGCCCTGCGCCAACTGGAACCACTCTGGATGATTGGGGTCATGCTTGAACATCTCCCTCAGCATCGCGCCAAGCTCCATGACCGTGAAGTTGAAGTTGAGGCCTGGGCGCAGCCTCATGAAATCCGCCGGGCCGCTGAACTGCCAGGCGGGCCTCCCCCTCGCTTGCAGAGGGGCGATACGGCGACGAAGGAAATCCGCGCCAACCACCCCTGTTGTAAGTCCAGCATGCCTGAGCCGCAGGATTCGGGTGGTGGCGATCGTTAGCTTGGCGTCGTCCGACGATAGGGCACTCCAATCGTTGCCGCGCACCACCCGAGTCTTGCGCAACTTGGTGAACGACGGCGGATTGGCGTCACAGATCCAGCACCACTCCGCCCTCCACTCGTCCCACTTGCTGCGGAGCTCGCCCGACAAGTACACCTCCTTCATGCCCATCCGGGAGGTCCAGGCGATCCCACCAGCCAATGGCTCCCCTTTCTCGGCCCGAGGAGAGAAATAGTGGCGAAAAAGGGCCACATTGGGGAGGATCCCAACGAAGTTCTCGCAGAGGTGCGCAAAAACCGCCATGGTCAGAACGGCGTTGGGGGTGAAATCAAGCAGATGAAACCCGTAGGTGTTCATGATGTCGCAAAAGAAATCGGAAAAAGGTGGGCAGAGCCCGCAGTAGAAGAACACAGGGAAGAAGTAGTACCCTTTAGGGCACTTCTTCGATTTGGAAACCTCGCGAGAGCACCGGCGTCTTGGCGGTGCACCAGCGTTCCGTTGACGGAAGAGATAAAACTCCGCCCGCAACGCCTCCGGAGTGAGCTCGGGGGAGAAAAGCACCTGCTTCTTCCGCAGTGCCTCGAGCTCCAGCGCCTCGGCCAATTTCACGGCCTTCGCAGCCTTCGCGGCCTTCGTAGCCTTCCCGGCCTTCGGAGCCATGACGGGCGGCGGGGGGAGGTGAAAGCGACGGCGGCGACGGGCGGCGGAGCGCTGTTTTTCCTCTTGATTTGGGGGCCGGAGGAGAACGGCGGAGCTTTCGGAGGAAGGAACTGCAAGTGGCGGAAGTGGGGGAACGGCCCCGTTTCCTCTGCTTATAAACGGGGAATGCGAACGTTACACATTTCCTGGAAATTAAGCGTGGACCACGTTCTCTCCCACGACGCCGTAATCGACGCGTGCCGTTGCGGGAGGGCGCGGTGGACACGGAATTCGATCGTGCATGGACCCTGGCCGCGCATGACCGTGCACTGTATTGGGCCTGGCCCAACAACGCTCGGCGCCGTGTATGGCCCAGGCCCGGGGGCTCCTATCGGTGTACTAAAGTAGGGGGGTACCTTAGTACCCCGAACTTGTCTGCAGGCGGTCATCGGCGCCAGCGGCAAGACTTGCCGGACGCCCGCCAAGACCCTCCGCCACTTCCTATCACTGCCATTCAAGAACGAAGTATCAGTCAATGAAACAAAGGCCCCGGCAAGAGGAGCTTGCCGGGGAGGCCGACCAAGGCACTTCCAACAGACTAGCCGTGACGCCCCGCGCGTCCCGGCAAGGCTCGTCAGCCGGCAAGCTTGCCGGCCCAGCAAGAGAGGGGCCGCGGCAAGGCACTTGTCACGGCAAGGCTGCCACCCAGAGTCCAGCGCACCCAGCGACGTGTCACCCCAAGACCATCCCAGAGGCACGTGGCAAGGCAATGCGCAGCCATGCGGAGCGAGGTGGCAAGCAGAGCTGACAGAGACGCCATCGTGGCAACCGGTGGCTCACCTAACGGTCGTTTCTTTACACTGCTGGGACGACCGGACGGGCATTAAATGCCTTTGTCCCCTGCCGTCAGAGTTAGGTGGGGGCACTGTTGGTCACTGTTGTACCAACCTGCGTTTTTACCTTTCTACCCCCGCTTCCTACGCTGCCACCTGTGGGTGCCCCCTTCAGACTATAAAAGGGAGGCCCATGCGCACGTAGGAGGGGTTCGGTCCATTCGACACACAGCACCGCTATACGCTCGCGCTCTCGAGCAAAATCAAATATAGACACAAAGCAGCAGTAGGGGTTTTATCTCTCCGGAGAGCCCCGAAGCTGGGTAAAAATCGCCCGTCTCGCCCCGCGCGCCCGACCTCGATCTGCTCTGCGCACGCCCTCCGCTCCCTTGCCGGACTAGAATGGGCCCCCGTGCCCCATAGGTGCTCGTGGCCGCACAGAGTTAGCCCCAGCACTCTGTGTAACCCTGGCCTTCTCCAGTGTTTATATAAACCGGAGGGCTTTAGTCCGTAGGACACAACATACATTACAGCAATCATACCATAGGCTAGCTTTAGGGTTTAGCCTCCTTGATCTCGTGGTAGATCCACTCTTGTACTACCCATATCATCAATATTAATCAAGCAGACGTAGGGTTTTACCTCCATCAAGAGGGCCCGAACACAGGTAAAACATCATGTCCTTGTCTCCTATTACCATCCGCCTAGGCGCACAGTTCGGGACCCCTACCCGAGATCCGCCGGTTTTGACACCGACAGTGAGGACTGTGTGTCCGGGACTGGGTGTCCTCGAGTTTAAATACTCAGCCGCTCCAACCAGATGTACAACTGAGATGGCAGTTGGAACTGGAATACCAAATCATTGTCTTCACCGAGCTTACTGGTTCTATTTCCTCAACTCTTTCATTTCCTAATACTATTGTTGTGTGCCTGTTCATATCTGTTTGAAGACTTTGACTGAAGACTTTCTCAATTTCCTCAGATCAATTTCTTCAATCTGTCCGTCTTCTTTCTTGTGTTATCCTGTGTTTACGCTTTCTATACTCTGCGCTTGTCTTCATTTCATCATGATGACTATGCTTGTGTTCTGTTATGTTTACTTCTGAGTACTTACTCCGTTGCTAGTAGTTCTTCATTCAGGAATTTCCTCACCAGCAAATTCCTCAGTGAAGAATTCATAAAAATCGCGTATTCACCCCCTTCTAGTCGATATAACGCACTTTCACCTCTTCAACGGACTGTGTCCGGAAGAATTCAACAAAATCAACCGTCTTGAGAATGCAAAGGAAATTTGGGATACTTTGATTGACATGCACGAAGGTACCGACTCCGTCAAGGAATCCAAATTGGATGTGCTTCAAAGTCAACTTGACAAGTTCAAAATGAAGGATCGTGAAGGCGTCCCCGAGATGTACCCTAGGCTTGCTCTCATCACAAATGAGATTGCCGGCTTAGGAAATGAAGAGATGACTATCAAATTCATCATCAAGAAGATCCTAAGAGCCTTGGATGGAAAATATGATACCGTGTGCACATTGATCCAAATGATGCCCAATTACAAAGATCTCAAGCCAACAGCAGTCATTGGAAGAATTGTTGCTCATTAGATGTCACTCAAGGACAAGGAGGAGCTCCACAACAAGTCAAGTGGTGCTTACAAAGCCTCATGTGAAGCTCCCACATCATCAAGTGAGAAACAAACCTTCAATGAAGAATTAAGCCTAATGGTGAAGAACTTCAACAAATTCTACAAGAACAGAAGCAAGGAAAGAAGCTCCAAGTCAAGGTCCTACAATGACAAAAGATCTTCTAGTCATGAGCGTAATTGCTACAATTGTGGAAGACCCGGACACTACTCCAATGAGTGTATGACTCCCAACAAAAGAAGAGAAGATTCTCCAAAAAGAAGAAGTAGAAGAGAAGAATCACCAACGAGAGAAAGAAGGAGTAGAGATGATCGTTATGAATGAAGAACATCCCGGAGAAGCAAGGATTCGAAAAGGAAGGACAAGTCATCAAGGAGCTACACAAAACGAAGACATCAAGCTCATGTTGGTGAATGGGTATCCGGCTCCGACTCCGACAATCACTCCGACTCCGAATATACTCAAGATGAAGGTGTTGCCGGTCTAGCACTTGTGTCAACCAACTCCTATGACATATTTCACTCACCAAATGAAGGACTTGGAAGATGCTTCATGGCTAAAGGCCCAAAGGTAACAAACCCTGAGTATGTTGATTTCAATAGTGATGAAGATGACTTGTTAGGTGATGATGATTTACTTGTTGACAACTCTAGTGAGGAATACTATGATGAAACGTCAATTAATCATGCTAATCAAGATAAAGCGAATGGCAATGATAAGGAGAATATTGAGCGCCTGACTAAAGAACTAAACACTCTGAAGTTAGCTCATGAAACTATCTTGGAAGATCATCGAGAACTTTTAAGGACTCATGAGAAGTTACGCTTTGAAAAGCTCAATCTTGCGCAAGAGCATGAGTTTTTAAAGGCAATCAATGATGATCTTTGCAAGAAAAGTTCTTCTTACATTGCCAAGCATTTACTCTTATCTACTTACATGCCACAAGTCAAGTCTAGTAACAAGAACAAGAAAGATTCTTCTTCTAGTAGTAACAATAATCATGCTAAATCCAATGCTGTCACTTCTAGTAGTTCTCTTGATTACACTAATGATTCTCTTAGCCAAGTTACACTTGAGCAAGAAAATAGCTTATTGAAGGGAATTATAGAGAAAGGTGTTTACAATGGTCTTGCCGGAAGTAAGAAATTTGAAAGCACAAGTGCTCCCTAGGTGGTTTTGGTAATTAATGTCAACATATCTCTTGTTGGACTAACACTTTTATCTAGTATGTTTCAGACAAGTTCAACAATAGAGTGGCATGGACTAAAGGATGTGGGAACTCCTTCAAGATGCTAAGGACAAAGGATTGGCTCAAGCTTCAAGCTCAAGACTCTTCATTTTACATTTTAGTGATCCAAGATCACATTGAGTCTATAGGAAAGGCCAATACTATCAAGGAGGGATGAGGTGTTGCTTAATGAGCCTCTTGCTTCATGTGCTTAGTGATATGCTCCAAAACCCTCAACTACTTTCCCACTTCCACAAATGACCTAAACCCAAAGCCAAAATCGGTTACACCGATTCTTCCTATCCGACGCCACCAATTCCAAAAGTCATAGCAACTGCCACAAACCCTAAGCAAATCGGTCTTACCGATAGGGAACTCAGTCTCACCGAGATGGGATTGTAATCTCTCTGTGTATGTCCATTATCAAAATCGGTCTCACCGAGTTTGAGCAATCGGTACTACCGAGATTACAATGCAAACTCTCTGGAAAGCTTATTACCAAAATCGGTCACACCGAGTTTGTGTAATCGGTCAAACCGAGTTTTCCTGACCAACTCTCTAGAAAGCTTATTACCAAAATCGGTCTCACCGAGTTTGTGTAATCGGTCCTACCGAGATTACGTTATGCCCTAACCCTAATCATATCGGTCTCACCGAGTTGCATTTCGGTCCCACCGAAAACCCTATCGGTCACATTATTTGCTAAATCGGTCTGACCGAGTTTAACAATTCGATCCCACCGAGTTTGGTAGATTGTGTGTAACGGTTCGATTTTGTGTGGAGGCTATATATACCCCTCCACCTCCTCTTCATTCGTGGAGAGAGCCATCAGACTGAACCTACACTTCCAGCATACATTTTCTAAGAGAGAACTACCTACTCATGTGTTGAGGCCAAGATATTCCATTCCTACCATATGAATCTTGATCTCTAGCCTTCCCCAAGTTGCTTTCCACTCAAATCTTCTTTCCACCAGATCCAAAACTTATGAGAGAGAGTTGAGTGTTGGGGAGACTATCATTTGAAGCACAAGAGAAAGGAGTTCATCATCAATGCACCATTTGTTAATTCTTGGAGAGTGGTGTCTCCTAGATTGGCTAGGTGTCACTTGGGATCCTCCGACAAGATTGTGGAGTTGAACCAAGGAGTTTGTAAGGGCAAGGAGATCGCCTACTTCATGAAGATATACCGCTAGTGAGGCAAGTCCTTCGTGACGACAGCCATGGTGGGATAGACAAGGTTGCTTCTTCGTGGACCCTTCGTGGGTGGAGCCCTCCGTGGACTCGCGCAACCGTTACCCTTCGTGGGTTGAAGTCTCCATCAACGTGGATGTACGATAGCACCACCTATTGGAACCACGCCAAAAACATCTGTGTCTCCAATTGTGTTTGAATCCTCCAAACCCTTCCCTTTACTTTCTTGCAAGTTGCATGCTTTACTTTCCGCTGCTCATATACTCTTTGCATGCTTGCTTGATATGTATTGTGAATGTTAAACTTGTGCCTAATCTCCACTTAAACTTTAAAAACTTAAAAACTGCAAATTTGGTACTTAGTGTCTAATCACCCCCCTCTAGACACCTCTTCTCAAGGTCCTACATCGCACATTTGGGTCTACCCCCAGTTGGACGGCCAAGCCGACCCATTTCAGAATGCCTTGGTGGAGAAGGAAAGGGGGAGGGGAAAGAGGAAAGGGGGGCGCCGCCCCCCTTCCTTGTCCTATTCGGACTAGGGGGGAGGGGGGGCACGGCCTGCCCTGGCCGGCCCTCCTCTTCTCCCTCATGGCCCACTAAGGCCCATTAACCCCCGGGAGGGTTCCGGTAACCCCCCGGTGTTCCGGTAAAATCCCGATTTCACCCGAACCATTCCGATGTCCAAACATAGGCTTCCAATATATCAATCTTTATGTCTCTACCATTTCGATACTCCTCGTCATGTCCATGATCACATCCGGGACTCCGAACAAACTTCGGTACATCAAAACTTATAAACTCATAATAAAACTGTCATCGTAACGTTAAGCATGCGGACCCTACGGGTTCGACAACTATGTAGACATGACCTAGAAATATTCTCGGTCAATAACCAATAGCGGGACCTGGATGCCCATATTGGTTCCTACATATTCTACGAAGATCTTTATCGGTCAAACCGCATAACAACATACGTTGTTCCCTTTGTCATCGGTATGTTACTTGCCCGAGATTTGATCGTCGGTATCCAATACCCGCTCAATCTCATTACCGCAAGTCTCTTTACTGCTCAGAATGCATCATCCCGCAACCAACTCATTTGGTCACATTGCTTGCAAGGCTTATAATGATGTGCATTACCGAGAGGGCCAGAGATACCTCTCCGATGATCGGAGTGACAAAACCTAATCTCGAAATGCGCCAACTCAACATGTACCTTCGGAGACACATGTAGTACTCCTTTATAATCACCCAGTTACGTTGTGACGTTTGGTAGTACCCAAAGTGTTCCTCCAGTAAACAGGAGTTGCATAATTCTCATAGTTACAGGAACATGTATAAGTCATGAAGAAAGCAATAGCAGTATACTAAACGATCAAGTGCTAGGCTAACGGAATGGGTCATGTCAATCACATCATTCTTCTGATGATGTGATCCCACTAATCAAATGATAACACATGACTATGGTTAGGAAACATAACCATCTTTGATTAATAAGCTAGTCAAGTAGAGGCATACTAGTGACACTATGTTTGTCTATGTATTCACACATGTATTATGTTTCCGGTTAATACAATTCTAGCATGAATAATAAACATTTATCATGGTATAAGGAAATAAATAATAACTTTATTATTGCCTCTAGGGCATATTTCCTTCAAGAGAGAGTTGAGTGTTGGGGAGACTATCATTTGAAGCAGAAGAGCAAGGAGTTCATCATCAACGCACCATTTGTTACTTCTTGGAGAGTGTTGTCTCCTAGATTGGCTAGGTGTCACTTAGGAGCCTCCGACAAGATTGTGGAGTTGAACCAAGGAGTTTGTAAGGGAAAGGAGATCGCCTACTTCGTGAAGATCTACCGCTAGTGAGGCAAGTCCTTTGTGGGCGACGGCCATGGTGGGATAGACAAGGTTGCTTCTTCGTGGACCCTTCGTGGGTGGAGCCCTCCGTGGACTCGCGCAACCGTTACCCTTTGTGGGTTGAAGTATCCATCAACATGGATGTACGATAGAACCATCTATCGGAACCACGCCAAAAACATCCATGTCTCCAATTGCGTTTGAATCCTCCAAACCCTTCCCTTTACATTCTTGCAATTTGCATGCTTTACTTTCCGCTGCTCATACACTCTTTGCATGCTTGCTTGATATGTATTGTGAATGTTAAACTTGTGCCTAATCTCCACTTAAACTTAAGGAAACTTAAAAACTGCAACTTTGGCACTTAGTGTCTAATCACCCCCCTCTAGACACCTCTTCTCAAGGTCCTACAAGTGGTATCAGAGCATTGGTCTCCATTGCTTTGGTTTAATCACCATTGGAGGAAGATGGATGAGTCTACTATTGGGAGTCTTAGACATAGAGTGCCTATTCTTGATGGAGAGTATTTTCATGAGTGGAAAAATGAGATGCTTGTTATTTTCAATCAATATAATTTGAACAAGTACATTGCTAGCCCTTGTGCACCTTATGTTGATCCTATGCATCCTACCCATGATGAGTCTATTGACATGATTAGGAATCTTAGAACTGCCGAAACTATCATTAGAGGATTGCCTAGAAACTTGATTGGATGCTTGCCTACTTTTAAGTGTGCCTACACTATATGGAAATTTCTTTAGGAACAATTTCTAGATTATTCCTTGAAAAATCTTGATGAAATTCTCCATAAGTCTATTGCTTTAAGATGAATACTAGTGATCCTATGTTTGGTGATCGTCTATTTGAGCTTACAAACCTTATGCGTGCCAAAGGAAATGTTGGTATTATTAGTGATATTATTTCCGAAGCTATAAAAATTCATAAGCAAGATCATTGTCAAACTCATTCTAATGAATCACCCTCTCTAGGACTTGATCCACCACATGACGATGTTGAACATGGATACTATGATGAGGATGATGATAGTGACTTCGATCTTGATGATGCAATGAGACACTTTGGTCTTATGGCAAATCTTCGGGGATATATGTCAGGAGGAAAGGAATGGGTTCTTGATAGTGGATGTACCGATCACATGACCGGAGATAAAGACATGTTTCGTGAGCTTGCTGATAATGATAGTCCTCGAAAGTATGTCACTTTCGGTGACAACTCAAAGGGTAAGGTGGTTGGCCTCGGTAAGGTGGCCATATCACATGATAGCTCCATACAAAATGTCATGCTCGTTGAATCTCTTGGATACAACTTACTTTCAAGATATCTAGACTTGCTGATTTCGGTTTCAATGTCCTATTTACTGAAGTAGATTGCCAAGTGTTTCATCGAGACAATCATAAAATGGTCTTTACCGGTGTGCGTAGAGGTGATCTATACATTGTTGATTTCACTAAAAAGGCTCAACCTAAAACTTGCTTCATTGCTAAATCCTCAAAAGGTTGGTTATGGCATAGACGACTTGGTCATGTTGGTATGCGAAACCTTGACAAGCTTATTAAAGGAAATCATATCCTTGGAGTTAACGATGTCATATTTGATAAGGATAGACTTTGCAGTGCTTGTCAAGCAGGTAAACAGGTTGGAGGAAGGCATCCCGTGAAGAACATCATGACCACAAAGAGGCCACTCGAGCTACTTCACATGGTTCTCTTTGGTCCCAACTCTTATAAGAGTCTCGGTGGAAATTCTTTTGGTCTAGTCATAGTTGATGATTTTTCAAGATTTACGTGGGTGTTCTTTCTCGATGATAAATCGCAAGTCCAAAAGATCTTCAAAAACTTTGCTAGGAAGGCCCAAAATCAATTTGAAGTAAAGGTCAAGAAGGTTTGTAGCGACAACGGAATGGAGTTCAAGAACGCAAATGTGGACACCTTTCTTGACGAAGAAGGGATTTCACACGAGTTCTCGGCTATGTACACACCTCAACAAAACGGAGTTGTTGAGAGGAAGAACCGGACGCTCATTGAAATGGCGAGAACGATGCTTGATGAGTACAAGACGCCGAAGCACTTTTGGGCCGAAGCGGTTGAGACAGCTTGTCATGCAACAAATCGCTTGTATCTTCACAAGCTACTCGGCAAGACGGCATACGAGCTTCTCACCGGTAACAAACCCCAAGTTGGATAATTTCGAGTATTCGGCTCAAAGTGCTACATTCTTGATAAGCATCATCGCTCTAAATTTGCTCCTAAGTCTCATGAAGGTTTCCTACTAGGTTATGGCTCAAACTCTCACACTTACCGTGTCTACAACAATTTCACCCGAAAGGTTGAAGAGACGGTAGATATGAAGTTTGATGAATCTAACGGCTCACAAGTAGAGCAATTGCCAATTGATGTAGGTGATAAAGATACTTCGGAAGCAATTCAAGACTTGGATATTGGCAAGGTTCGTCCAACGAAGGTGAAGGAGAGTACCTCGTCCGTCCAAGTGGAAACTTCAACTTCACGACAAGGTGAACCAAGAGTTGATACGGAAGCATCCACAAGCGGGACACACCAAGATGAAGAAAACAAGGAAGTGCATCAAGATGAACGTCAACAACCTCCTTCTCCACCATGACAAGAGAACGACAACGCCAACAATGAAGAAGACCAAGAAGAAGAAGAATAAGATGAAGAAGGTGTTCAACAAAGACCCAAGCAAAAGCTTTCACGAGTTCGAGCAAGAATTGCTAAAGATCATCCCGTCGAGCAAATCTACAATGACATTCAAACCGGGAGAATCACTCGCTCTAAAACTCGTTTAGCTAACTTTTGTGAAAACTATTCTTTGATCTCTAGCATTGAACCTATGAAGGTTGAAGAAGCATTGGAAGATCCGGATTGGATAAATGCTATGCATGAAGAGCTACATAACTTTGAGAGGAACCAAGTTTGGACATTGGTTGAGAAGCCCAATGTCGGTGTCAAAACCGGCGGATCTCGGGTAGGGGGTCCCGAACTGTGCGTCTAGGCGGATGGTAACAGGAGACAAGGGACAGGATGTTTTTACCCAGGTTCCGGGCCCTCTCGATGGAGGTAAAACCCTACTCCGCTTGATTAATATTGATGATATGGGTAGTACAAGAGTAGATCTACCATGAGATCAAGGAGGCTAAACCCTAGAAGCTAGCCTATGGTATGATTGTTGTTCGTCCTACGGACTAAAACCCTCCGGTTTATATAGACACCGGAGAGGGCTAGGGTTACACAGAGTCGGTTACAATGGTAGGAGATCTACATATCCAGTACGCCAAGCTTGCCTTCCACGCCAAGGAAAGTCCCATCCGGACATGGGACAAAGTCTTCAATCTTGTATCTTCATAGTCCCGGAGTCCGCCGACGGTGATAGTTCGCTATCCGGACACCCCTAGTCCAGACTCCTCAAGAGCCCCTGAACCAGGCTTCAATGACGACGAGTCCGGCGCGCATATTGTCTTCGGCATTGCAAGGCGGGTTCCTCCTCCGAATAATTCATAGAAGATTGTGAACACCAGGATAGTGTCCGGCTCTGCAAAATAAGTTCCACATACCACTGTAGAGAGAATAATATTTATACAAGTTCAATCTGCTGACGTATTTTCGTGGTCATAACGTCACACCACGGCCAAGCCTTTATTCGAATTGTTTTTATTGTTCCACCTCAGCGCGTTTAGCGAAGCGGTTTCCTTGGCACGTCTTGTCGAAGAAGAGATCGTGTCCCCTTATTCCGAGATTCTCATCAATACGGGCGTGGGTAACCCAACCGCGCCATTGATTGCGGCGCTTGGGAGATAAGCGAGTTTTACCAAGCTAGTGGGGACGTATAGTTTCATCCGCCCATATAAGGGGATAAGGATCCACCGTTTTACCTACGCCTTCTTCCACCTTTGCTTATCCATCTCCGTGCACTCGAGCTCCAGCGCCCAAGTCCGCACATCTCGCCTCGACCTTCTCCAACCATGTCCGGAGCGGGATGCAAGTGGATGGCCTCCTCCGTCATGGAGGGGCACATCAAAAGGCTGCGCAAGGCCGGATACTTGTCCAGCGACATCGCGCACCGGCTTCCCGACGAGGGGGAGCTCATCCCCACCCCCAGACCCCATGAGAGGGTGGTGTTCCTTCCCCATTTCCTCTGCGGACTGGGCTTCCCACTTCACCCCTTTGTCCGGGGGCTCATGTTCTACTATGGCCTGGATTACCATGATCCGGCCCCAAATTTCATCCTCAGCATCTCGGTGTTTATCGTCATGTGCGAGGCCTTCCTCTGCATCGAGCCCCACTTCGGCTTATGGCTGAAGACCTCTAATGTCAAGCCGAAGGTAGTGGGCGGCCGCCAAGCGAAGTGTGGAGGCGCCATGGTGGGCAAGATGCCCAACGTCACATGGCTCGAGGGCGCCTTCGTGGAAACCATCAAAGGGTGGCATTCGGGGTGGTTCTACATCACCGAGCCGCGTAACCCTGAATGGGCAGCGGCCCCCGAATTCATATCTGGCATCCCCACACGGCTGACCTCCTGGAAAGAGAAGGGCCTGAAGTGGGGTGATTCGGAGGAGCTGACCGGACTTCAATCCTGTGTCCAACCCCTGGTGAACAAGAAGCTCAAGCTTGTCAACATAGTCCAGGTCATGCTCATCCCCCGGATTCTCCCGTGCCAACAACGGGCTTTCAACTTTTGGGAGTTCGATCTGGCACAACACCAGACCTTGAGCAGGCTCTTCGACACTACGTACGAAGATGCCTAGAAGGTGTTGTTCAAGGGCGCCAAGGCTCCCGCATCCGCTACCGAAGATCGCGGATTCAGCTCGCAGCGTCAAGCCAGCGAGGTAAGCTATTTTGCCCTTTACGGGACCCTTATTTTCCATAGTTTGACTCTATGCGGGATCTAAACTCCCTTTACCTTTAACAGGCCTGGCAGAAGACGTCCGGGCAGGTTAACTGTCTGGCTCCCTTGCCCGAAGACCCAGCGGATGCCCGATTAACAGGGCTGCTGGTTCCGGCGCCTTACGTGGTGCCGGAGAAGAAGGCCAAGAAGAAGGCCACGGGAACTCGGAAGAGTTCCCGGCGCCAGGTGTTATCGGACTCATCGTCCGATGACTCCGAGGCGGACTCCTCCCATGAAGACGAGGAGGAGAAAAAAGAGGCCTCTCCCCCAGCGCGGGGAGAGAAGAAAAGGAAGGCTTCCCCGATGGGGGAGGTCGAGGGGTCCAAGAAGGGAAGGACTCTTCCTCCGGACTGTTCCACCAACGCCGGCGATGGCGAAGAGGAGTGGCCTTCGAGGGTCAAGCCCCTGGCGAGATCGTAAGTGTCCAGATCCCATAATAACTCATGATTTCTCTTTTGTCGCATAGTGTCTTCTAACACCGGATACAACCATGCAGCCCGCCCAAGGACGATCTCCCCGCTTCGTCGAGCGGGTCCCTGGGTTCGTCGGATGTGAATAGCGCTTCATTTCCGACCGCCTCCTCCCCCCCGTGACGCAGACGACACCGAGGTGGGGTCCCAGAAGGGGCCCGGCGAGGAGGAGGTGGTCCTAGAGGCGCCGCAAGGCGACCTTCCGGACTCTGGGAGAAAAGAGGGCGGAACCTCCGAGGGTTCTAAGTACGGCCATGTGCCGTACTCCATAACGGAACCTACAATGGCTCCGAAGTCCGGCGGGCAGCCCCTTCGTAAGGAGGGCGAGACTGCGACGCCGGTGGCCTCCGTCCAACCGGAGGCGCCAGATAATTTGCTGGAGGTGCTCAACGGCGCTTCCATCGACGAGGAGCACCGCACTATTATGAGTGCGGTGATCCAGAAAGTTCAGTCCGCCAAGGGCGGGCTGACTGAAGCCTGTACCAGCCTTCTAACAGGCTTTGAGGTAAGTAATTTAAGATATGTAAAAATAGTACCGCATAGACAGTAGCCCTTGATGCTCAGTTTGGTGTTCGGAAAGAAAATCCGAACTGAGGATCTAAAAAGATATACGCAGGAGTCTAACACAAATATGTCAATATGGGAATGCAGGTTGCGCTGCTGACCTCTGCCGCACTGACTGCGGAGGTCAATGCATTGAAGCAAAGCCTCGAGCGGTCCGAGAACGAGCTCGGCCGTGCCAAGAAGCAGCTCGAGGACAGGGAAGGTAAGTAACACCTCATTAAAGTGATACCTTATAGAAAAGGATTTGGTTGCAAAAAATAACATGAATAACGTGGGTATTGCAGGGGCCACGAACGAGGTGCTGACCCTGAAGGAAGCGGTGTCCGAGGCCGAACGCAATGCGGCTGTGGAACGCACCGAGCGAGAGAAGCAAGAGGCGCGAGTGGCGGAGGTGCGGCAAGAGCTCCAGGCTCTCATGGAGAAACACGAGAGTTTGGAGCGTGACTCGAAGACTCGAGAGTCCGAGCTCGCCTCGGCTCTTGAGAGTGCCAAATCCGCCAAGCCCGAAGCCCAAAAAGCCCTCCAGGAAATTGAGGCATTAAAAAAGATAGTGGAGGGTAAGGCATTCTTCATGCAAAGCAAGCATGTAAAAGTGAATTACTTGTTACTTACCCGAATTCGGAGCTCTCCAGGAGCGTTCGCAGATCTGCCCCGCAGTGTGTCTGATTTTGCCGCATTCTACCGGGCCGAGGAAGGGAGCTCGACGGAGAAGGTGTTCTGGTCTCAGTATGCTGAGGCCGGACATCCAGTGCCCCTAAGCGACCAGCTGAAGCAGCTGGTCGAGCTCCATAAGGTGGTCGAACAGGCCATGAAGGGCATCATAGTTTGGCTATGGGCCAAAGAAGCCATGCCTGGGAGCTACTTCGGTCTGGTGTGGCGGCTGGTGGACGCTTGTCCATGGGTTGAAGTCATCAAGCACTCCGTCTGCATTGAAGGTGCCCGTCGGGCCCTTGCCCGTGCTAAAGTGCACTTGGGCAAGATGGACGTCGAGAAGCTTGTGACGGACGCGCCACCACCGGGCAAGGAGTATCGCACACCCAAGATGTACTATAAGGGCGTCCTGAAGGGTGCCCGCCTTATAGCAGGCGAATGCTTCAAAGTTGTAATTTTTGAGTAGACTCGCATTTTGTTATCCTGTGCGCTGAAAAACTTGTTCATATGCGCTAAGCAACGCTTGTTAATTTAAAATATTACCTTCTGTGCGGTCGTTTATCAAATTTTAGAGATGGCAAGTCGTTGGCTTCAGCCCCCATGCCACGAGTGCTGGGGTGTTCGAGATAAACTTGAGCGCTCTTTTTCCCATTTTTGGGTCCTTCGAGGGAGGCGCTCAACACAACGAACAAGGCAACCGGACTTATAATGCTTGAACACTCCCACTTAGCCATAGAATTCTATAATTTTAAATTTCGGCGAAGCCCCTAGTGTTCGGAAGGCCGAATTCGGGGCGCTATCCACGCCTGGGCCGGACAAAGCCGGCTCCTCGCTCTAAGAGGCATAAGTCTTTAGGGACTCGAAAAAACCTCTCGGACAGCGACCAGCTCTCGCCTTATTATGACGGTCAGTTTTAGCTTTCTCCACTGAGGTGCTCGACCCAGCTCAACTGGGGCACAATCGCAGTGGTTCTCCCAGCGCTACCTTAGCCGATATAACGGAACGTAAGGTACCAAAACATGGGAGACGGGCAAACCCAACTATTGACCCAAGACATGATTCGGAGCCGATGCATATAATGCTATAAGTTCGGGGTGCCGCACTTGTGAAAGTGTTCAGACTTTATCACACCATAATTTGGGGAACTTAAGCCCCTTGTGTATTTGGCCGTACCAAAGCATACAGATGCAACATGTCATAAGTGAACATATATAGATAGAAAAAGGAATGCAATGATAGGCAAAAAGCGATGCATTGTTTATTCAAAAAATACTGCAATGAAAGCAGGACGATACAAATAGTGCGATAAGTAAGGGATGGGACTATTTAACATGTCCCCCTCCAGGGGTAGGCTGCGGAATGGTATGCAAAACAGGTAAAATGCTCGTAATGGAGACCACCTGGATACTCGGCGTAGCTTCTCTGCTTCCCTAGCTGTTGCATCGTGAGTTCAGCAAGTCTGTTGCCGGACAGGGCGTCTGGAAAACGGAGTCCTGAGAATAAGAGAAAAAAATAAATGACACATTTGGGAGCCCTTGGTGTGGTTGAGCTGCACTCTGGGCATGCCGTGGTCGTGCCCCTCCCCCTGTGCCCATGGTATCTCCAGAGCGTAGTTATGTACGCGTGGTACTGGTCTCGCGATTTCGCGAGGGTTGGGGTTGGGGCCGCATTGCTACGCGTGCTTGAAACGTGCCAGGTGGTCTTGTTGTAGGTTACTCCGGGCGCGCTTGACGGTGTCCGTCCGTTTAACAGCCAGACTCGAGAATTGCCTTAAGAGGCTGCTTTGTACTTCCGCCGCGAGAGCCGTTGTGTGCTCCTCCGTTCGAAGAGAGTGTTCGTTGTTTCCGTTGACCGTAATGACTCCTCGAGGGCCTGGCATCTTGAGCTTGAGGTATGCGTAGTGCAGTAGCGCATTGAACTTTGCAAATGCGGTTCATCCGAGCAGTGCATGATAGCCGCTGTGGAACGGGACTATGTCGAAGATTAACTCCTCGCTTCGAAAGTTATCCGGGGATCCGAAGACCACTTCAAGTGTAACTGAGCCTGTACAATTGGCCTCTACACCTGGTATGACGCCTTTGAAGGTCGTCTTTGTGGGTTTAATCCTTGAGGGCTCTATGCCCATCTTGCGCACTATATCCAGATAAAGCAGGTTCAGGCTACCGCCTCCGTCCATCAGGACTCTAGTGAGGTGAAATCCGTCGATGATTGGGTCTAAAACCAATGCGGCGAATCCGCCATGGCGGATGCTAGTGGGGTGGTCCCTTCGATCAAAAGTGATCGGGTAGGAGGACCACAGATTGAACTTTGGGGCGACTGGTTCCATCGCGTATATGTCCCTGAGTGCACGCTTCCGCTCCCTTTTGGGTATGTGGGTTGCGTATATCATGTTCACCGTCCGCACTTGTGGGGGGAAACCCTTCTGTCCTCTATTGTTTGGCGGCCGGGTCTCTTCCTCGTCATCGCTGTGGAGCCCCTTGTCATCGTTTTCGGCAATTAACTTGCCTGCCTGGTTGAACACACAACAATCCCTATTGGTGTGATTGGCTGGCTTTTCAGGGGTGCCGTGTATCTGACACAAGCGATCGAGTATCTGGCCCAAATTGGACGGGCACGGAGTAGTTCTTTTAAATGGTTTTTTCCGCTGACCGGGTTTAGAGCCTCTGAATCCTGCAATGACTGCCGTATCTTCAGTATTATCGCCTTTGATGCGGTGCTCGTGCTTATTGCGACGCGACCTGCCATTGCTGTCCTTGGTATCTGAACTACCAGAGTTTTTGGTTAGGTTGTTACTGCGAGCTAGCCAGCTGTCCTCTCCCGCACAGAAGCGGGTCATGAGTGATGTGAGGGCTGCCATGGATTTCGGCTTTTCCTGTCCTAGGTGCCGGGCAAGCCACTCGTTGCGGATGTTATGTTTGAAGGCTGCAAGGGCCTCTGCATCCGGACAGTCGACGATTTGATATTTCTTGGTTAAGAACCGTGTCCAGAATTGTCTGGCCGATTCGTCTGGCTGCTGAATTATGTGTCTTAGGTCATCGGCGTCTGGTGGTCGCACATATGTGCCCTGGAAGTTATCAAGGAATGCGACTTCCAGGTCCTCCCAACACCCAATTGATTCTGCTGGCAAGTTGTTGAGCCAATGCCGAGCTGGTCCATTAAGCTTGAGTGGGAGGTATTTGATGGCGTGAAGATCATCACCGCGGGCCATGTGGGTATGAAGGAGATAGTCTTCGATCCAAACCGCAGGATCTGTTGTGCCGTCGTAGGATTCAATGTTTACGGGTTTGAAACCTTCGGGTATTTGATGGTCCATTACTTCGTCTGTGAAGCATAGTGGGTGTGCGGCGCCTCTGTATTGGGCTATATCACGACGCAGCTCAAACGAGCTTCGTCTACTGTGTTCGGCCTGGCCGGAATTGTTGTATCCGGCGTGACGGTTGTCGTCATATATCATAGGGCGCCCACGCGATCCGTAGATCGATCTTGTTTGTCTTGCCTTATCCTCCAATATGTCTCGTAAGTCCGGCGCATTCCCTCGTGGCTTTGTACTTTTCGTGCGACGCCGGGGTGTGGCTTTAGTGGAGGGCCTAGAGACCTCTATGTCGTGGCCACGAGGTGGCCGGTCGGCCGTATTGTGCACTGGTGATGTAGGTTTATGTGCTTCCTCCTCTAATCGGGGTAGCATCTTGCATTTGGGGTAGCTTTTGGAGGGTCGTTCGAGTTCATACTCTTCGGCCGCAAGGACTTCAGTCCATCTGTCGGCTAGCAAGTCTTGGTCAGCTCTAAGCTGTTGCTGCTTTTTCTTGAGGCTGCTTGCCGTGGCTAAACCCTAGAAGCTAGCCTATGGTATGATTGTTGTTCGTCCTACGGACTAAAACCCTCCACTTTATATAGACACTGGAGAGGGCTAGGGTTACACAGAGTCGGTTACAATGGTAGGAGATCTACATATCCATATCGCCAAGCTTGCCTTCCACGCCAAGGAAAGTCCCATCCGGACACGGGACGAAGTCTTCAATCTTGTATCTTCATATTCTTGGAGTCCGGCCGACGGTGATAGTTCGGCTATCCGGACACCCCCTAGTCGAGTACTCCCTCACCCGACAACAACCACAACGTCATCGGTACCAAGTGGGTGTTTCGCAACAAGCAAGATGAAGATGGACAAGTAGTTCGCAACAAAGCATGTCTCGTCGCCCAAGGCTACACACAAGTCGAAGGTATGGACTATGGTGAGACTTATGCTCCCGTTGCTAGACATGAGTCCATTCGCATCTTACTTGCCTATGCTAATCATCATGATATCACCTTGTACCAAATGGACATTAAAAGTGCTTTTCTAAATGGTGAAATAGAGGAGGAAGTTTATGTTAAGCAACCTCCCGGCTTTGTCAATCCTAAGAAACCCAATTATGTTTACAAACTTCACAAAGCTCTTTATGGTCTTAAACAAGCTCCTAGAGCATGGTATAAATGCTTGACCAAGTTCCTTATTGAAAAAGGCTTTGAAATTGGGAAAATTGATTCTACTCTTTTTACTAAAAGGGTTAATGGAGAACTATTTGTGTGCCAAATCTATGTTGATGATATTATATTTGGTTCAACTAACCCTCGTTTTAGTGAAAAGTTTGGGAAGCTAATGTCGGAGAAGTTTGAGATGTCTATGATGAGTGAACTCAAATTCTTCCTTGGGTTGCAAATCAAGCAAACAAAGGAAGGTACCTTTGTTTCTCAAACGAAGTACACCAAGGACTTATTCAAGAAGTTCAATATGCAAGAATGCAAAGGTATGTCTACACCCATGCCTACTAGTGGACATAATGACTTGACCAAAGATGGTGAACCGGATGATCAAAAGGTTTATCGCTCTATGATTGGTTCATTATTATATCTGTGTGCTTCACGTCCTGATATCATGCTAAGTGTGTGCATGTGTGCACGATATCAAGCTGCTCCTAAAGAATGTCATCTTAAGGCCATGAAAAGGATAGTGAGATACTTAATCCATAGACCAAACTTTGGCATTTGGTATCCTAAGAGGGCCTCTTTCGATCTTGTTGGCTATTCCGACTTGGACTATGCTGGAGACAAGGTTGATAGAAAGTCCACTTCGGGTACTTGTCAATTTCTTGGTAGATCTCTTGTGTCTTGGTCCTCCAAGAAACAAAACTCGGTATCCTTGTCCACCGTGGAAGCTGAATATATTGCCACTGGTTCATGTTGTGCTCATTTACTTTGGATGACCCAAACTCTTAAAGATTACGGGATATATGTGAGACATGTTCCATTGCTTTGTGACAATGAAAGTGCTATCAAAATTGGTCATAATCCTGTGCAACACTCTCGAACTAAGCATATTGAAGTTCGTCATCATTTCATTCGAGATCATGTTGCTAAGGGTGACATTGATCTTAAGCATGTTCGCACCGGAAAGCAATTAGTGGATATATTCACTAAACCTCTTGATGAGAAAGTGTTTTGCAGGTTAAGACAAGAATTGAACATCATTGATGCTTCAAACTTGGAGTAGGAACTCCATTGGATACATTCAAGACATGAGCTTATGACTAATCCTTGATATTTCTCTTATGATGGAAATCTTATGTCTTGGATATATTTGTATCTTGCATGTCATCTAACCCATGTAGGTACTTGGTGGAATCAAATTCCATGAGATTGTAATCTACTCATATTTTGAGCAATCTCTACATCACCAAGTTTCTACACTATGGTGATTGAAGCCAAGGAAGCACGAAACCATTCGAACATATCCTTTGACAAATTCTATGTTGAACTTCATGATTGTCATTTTGGATACACAAGTGCTCTTCCTTGCAAGGACTAACCCATGTAGGTAGATGGACTCAAATTCCAAGTGGTGCTCCAAATTCTTGATGAGCTACAACATCCTTGAGCAACCCACACAAGTTCAACTACATGGACTACACCACCAACCAAGGTATGATATTCCATCTTATAGAAGCTTTACTCCAAGACATGAGCTAAAGCAACTCGACAAGATGTGAATACATCAAGATGCTTAAATGAAAAATGGCAACCCCATTTTGAGCTTAAACGATGAGTATGACCCATGATCAAGTGATCTCACTTGACTCCTAAGTCAATATACTCTAACATAGGTGACTTTGTCGCCGACCATCTCTAGATGAAGTTCTCTTGTGTTCTTTTTTGTTGTTTTTGCATTTGTCTCATGCATATTTGTTTCCCCTTTCAAAAAAAACTTCATCTAGTTTTCTTTCTGTTTGCTCTGCATTTTCTGCATTCCAATTCATTGCACATCTTTAAGTAAATTCCTTGCAAATCTTTGTGAGATCCTACTAGTCTAGTGAGCTGAGGTGACAAGTGTTTTCTCTGAGATGAACTCGGTTTCACTGATTTGTTGTTTTCGGTCCAATCGAATACTTTCAGTACAACCGAAGCATACCACTCGGTGCCACCGATTTCACATCAGGAAAAACAGTTTGCCACATATTCTGTATTTCTTCTGATCCAGCTCCACTCAATGAATCTTGTCCTCTACAAGCATCACATTTTTTATCATTGCTTTGTGCTGTGTCTCAAGGACCAAACCCATTCGACGGATTCCAGAAAACCCTTCTTGGAAATTGATGTCAAAGGGGGAGAGAGAGAACATCAAAGCTTATCTTTTGGAGAGAGAGAACATCAAAAGCTTATCATTTAGAAAGAGATCCTCAAAGGGGAGAGAGAGATCTCCATGGGGAGAGAATACTTAAAGTGTTAAGTATTTCTCAAGGATCCCAGATGCTTGGTGTTCAAGAGGAGAGATGTCCACATGTCTTCTTGAGGGGAGAGACATGTTCATATGATCCTTTGTGCTTATTTGCTTTAGCATACATTAGTTCTGATCATCATTCATATCTTTCAGCTCTGTTTTTTTTTGCTCTGATTTTCTATTCCCTATCTTCTCCCAGTATCCCATGTTAGATACAGGGGGAGCAAGACATCTAAGGGAAAGAAACCATTAGAACTCATTGCATATCTTTTACTCTTGGGGACATGTCTAATCCAATGTGGTACTTAGTACTCACTCTCTACATGTCATCCCAGTCTTGGTATTCTTGTAGTTTCTTCTGTTTGCTTTGGCTAGTAGATGCATCTGTGTTATCTAACCTTGTTTACACAGGTTCATTTCATCCTAAGCCAACTCAAGACTTCAAGGTAAGTATATGCATCACAATCATGTGTGTGAGCAATTCTTGCTGTTGTACATATTGCTTGCAAGGACTCATGAGCATGAAGGTATTTTCCTTAATATTCTTTGCTCTGATGCATATGACCAAGATACATGTAACACATTGCCTGCTCTATCATGGTTATGCTCTCACATGCTTCTCTATTCCATATTTACATGATTGCATACATGTAGGGGGAGCTTATGCTTGTTGCATGTCTTTCCAAAGCTTTACTTGCTATTCTTTATACACTTATCTAAAAGCTTTGATGTATGTTGTCATCAATTACCAAAAAGGGGGAGATTGAAAGCACAAGTGCTCCCTAGGTGGTTTTGGTAATTAATGTCAACATATCTCTTGTTGGACTAACACTTTAATCTAGTATGTTTCAGACAAGTTCAACAATGGAGTGGCATGGACTAAAGGATGTGGGAACTCCTTCAAGATGCTAAGGACAAAGGATTGGCTCAAGCTTCAAGCTCAGGACTCTTCATTTTACATTTTAGTGATCCAAGATCACATTGAGTCTATAGGAAAAGCCAATACTATCAAGGAGGGATGAGGTGTTGCTTAATGAGCCTCTTGCTTCATGTGCTTAGTGATATGCTCCAAAACCCTCAACTACTTTCCCACTTCCACAAATGACCTAAACCCAAAGCCAAAATCGGTTACACCGATTCTTCCTATCCAGCGCCACCGATTCCAAAAGCCATAGCCACTGCCACAAACCCTAAGCAAATCGTTCTTACCGATAGGGATCTCGGTCTCACCGAGATGGGATTGTAATCTCTCTGTGTATGTCCATTATCAAAATCGGTCTCACCGAGTTTGAGCAATCGGTACTACCGAGATTACAATGCAAACTCTCTGGAAAGCTTATTACCAAAATCGATCACACCGAGTTTGTGTAATCGGTCAAACCGAGTTTGCCTGACCAACTCTCTGGAAAGCTTATTACCAAAATCGCTCTCACCGAGTTTGTGTAATAGGTCCTACCGAGATTACGTTATGCCCTAACCCTAATCATATCGGTCTCACCAAGTTGCATTTTGGTCCCGCCGAAAACCCCAACGGTCACATTATTTGCTAAATCGGTCTGACCGAGTTTAACAATTCGGTCCCACCGAGTTTGTTAGATTGTGTGTAAGGGTTAGATTTTGTGTAGAGGCTATATATACCCCTCCACCTCCTCTTCATTCGTGGAGAGAGCCATCAGACTGAACCTACACTTCCAGCATACATTTTGTGAGAGAGAACTACCTACTCATGTGTTGAGGCCAAGATATTCCATTCCTACCATATGAATCTTGATCTCTAGCCTTCCCCAAGTTGCTTTCCACTCAACTCTTCTTTTCACCAGATCCAAAACCTATGAGAGAGATGTTGGGGAACGTAGTAATTTCAAAAAAAAATCTACGCACACGCAAGATCATGGTGATGGCATAGCAACAAGAGGGGAGAGTGTTCGTCCACGTACCCTCGTAGACCGTAAGCGGAAGCGTTAGCACAACGCGGTTGATGTAGTCGTACGTCTTCACGAGCCGACCGATCCAAGCACCGAACGTACGGAGCCTCCGAGTTCAGCACATGTTCAACTCGATGACGATCTCCGGCCTCCGATCCAGCAAAGCTCCGGAGATGAGTTCCGTCAACACGACGGCGTGTTGATGATAATGATGTTCTACCAGCGCAGGGCTTCGCCTAAACTCCGCGACAATATGACCGAGGTGGAATATGGTGGAGGGGGGCACCGCACACGGCTAAGGAACGATCCGTAGATCAACTTGTGTGTCTATGGGGTGCCCCCCGCCCCCGTATATAAAGGAGGGAGCGGGGAGGTGTGTCCGGCCCCCTAGGGGTGCGCCTGGAGGAGTCCTACTCCCACCAGGAGTAGGACTCCCCCCTCTTGCCTTGGTGGAGAAGGAAAGGGGAGGGAAGAGAGAAAGGGGCGCCCCTTCCTTGTCCTATTCGGACTAGGGGAGGGCGCCTGCCCTACTGCCGCCCTCCTCTTCTCCCTCATGGCCCACTAAGGCCCATTAACCCCGGAGGGTTCCGGTAACCCAAGGTGTTCCGGTAAAATCCCGATTTCACCCGGAACCATTCCGATGTCCAAACATAGGCTTCCAATATATCAATCTTCATGTCTCGACCATTTCGAGACTCCTCGTCATGTCCGTGATCACATCCGGGACTCCGAAAAAACTTCGGTACATCAAAACTTATAAACTCATAATAAAACTGTCATCGTAACGTTAAGCGTGCGGACCCTACGGGTTCGAGAACTATGTAGACATGACCTAGAACTATTCTAGGTCAATAACCAATAGCGGGACCTGGATGCCCATATTGGTTCCTACATATTCTACGAAGATCTTTATCGGTCAAACCGCATAACAACATACGTTGTTCCCTTTGTCATCGGTATGTTACTTGCCCGAGATTTGATCGTCAGTATCCAATACCCAGTTCAATCTCGTTACCGGCAAGTCTCTTTACTCGTTCTGTAATGCGTCATCCCGCAACCAACTCATTTGGTCACATTGGTTGCAAGGCTTATAATGATGTGCATTACCGAGAGGGCCCAGAGATACCTCTCCGACGATCGGAATGACAAAACCTAATCTCGAAATACGCCAACTCAACATGGACCTTCGGAGACACCTGTAGTACTCCTTTATAATCACCGATTCGTTGTGACGTTTGGTAGTAACAAAATGTTCCTCCGTAAACGGAGTTGCATAATTCTCATAGTTACGGGAACATGTATAAGTCATGAAGAAAGCAATAGCGATATCTTGAGCGATCAAGTGCTAGGCTAACGGAATGGGTCATGTCAATCACATCATTCTTCTAATGATGTGATCCCACTAATCAAATGACAACACATGTCTATGGTTAGGAAACATAACCATCTTTGATTAATAAGCTAGTCAAGTAGAGGCATACTAGTGACACTATGTTTGTCTATGTATTCACACATGTATTATGTTTCCGGTTAATACAATTCTAGCATGAATAATAAACATTTATCATGATATAAGGAAATAAATAATAACTTTATTATTGCCTCTAGGGCATATTTCCTTCAGTCTCCCACTTGCACTAGAGTCAATAATCTAGTTCACATCGCATGTGATTTAACATCAATATTCATATATGTATATGATTAACACCCATAGTTCACATCGTCATGTGACCAACACCCAAAGGGTTTACTAGAGTCAATAATCTAGTTCACATAGCTATGTGATTAACACCCAAAGAGTACTGAGGTGTGATCATGTTTTGCTCATGAGAGAAGCTTAGTCAACGGGTCTGTCACATTCAGAGCCGTATGTATTTTGCAAATATTCTATGTCTACAATGCTCTGCACGGAGCTACTCTAGCTAATTGCTCCCACTTTCAATATGTATCCAGATTGAGACTTAGTGTCATCTGGATCAGTGTAAAAGTTTGCACCGATGTAACTTTTACAACAAACTCTTTTATCACCTCCATAATCGAGAAACATCTCCTTAGTCCTTACTAAGGATATTCTTGACCGCTGTCCAGTGATCTACTATTAGATCAAAATTATATTCCTTTGCCAAACTCATAGCAAGGTATACAATATGTCTGGTTCACAGCATAGCATACTTTATAGAACCTATGACTGAGGCATAGGGAATGACTTTTCATTCTCTTTCTATTTTCTGGCCATGGTCGGGTCTTGAGTCTTACTAAATTTCACACCTTGCAACACAGCAAGAACTCCTTCTTTGACTGTTCCATTTTGAACTATTTCAAAATTTATCAAGGTATGTATTCATTGAAAAATCTTATCAAGCGTCTTGATCTATCTATATAGATCTTGATGCTCAATGTAAGCAGCTTCACCGAGGTCTTTCTTTGAAAACTCTTATTCAAGTATCCTTTCATGCTTTGCAGAATAATTCTACATTATTTCCGATCAACAATATGTCATTCACATATACTTATCAGAAATGTTGTAGTGCTCCCACTCACTTTCTTGTAAATGCAGGCTTCACCGCAAGTCTGTATAAAAGAATATGCTTTGATCAACTTATCAAAGTGTATATTCCAACTCCAAGATGCTTGCACCAGTCCATTGATGGATTGCTGGAGCTTGCACACTTTGTTAGCATCTTTAGGATTGACAAAAACTTTCTGGTTGCATCATATACAACTCTTCTTTAATAAATCCATTAAGGAATGCAATTTTTGACATACATTTGCCAGATTTCATAAGATCTGGCAATTTCTAACATGATTCAGACAGACTTAAGCTTCGATACGAGTGAGAAAATCTCATCGTATTCAACACCTTAAACTTGTTGAAAACCTTTCGCAACAAGTCGAGCTTAGTAGATAGTAACACTACTATCAGTGTCTGTCTTCTTCTTGAAGATCCATTTATTTTCTATGGTTTGCCGATCATCGGGCAAGTCCACCAAAGTCCACACTTTGTTCTCATACATGGATCCTATCTCAGATTTCATGGCCTCCAGCCATTTTGCGGAATCTGGGCTCATCATCGCTTCCTCATAGTTCATAGGTTTATCATGGTCTAGTAACATGACTTTCAGCACAGGATTACCGTACCACTCTAGTGCGGATCTTACTCTGGAAGACCTACGAGGTTTGGTAGCAACTTGATCTGAAGTTTCATGATCATCATGATTAACTTCCTCACTAATTGGTGTAGGAATCACTAGAACTGATTTCTGTGATGAACTACTTTCCAATAAGGCAGAAGGTACAATTACCTCATCAAGTTATACTTTCCTCCCACTCACTTCTTTCGAGAGAAACTTCTTCTCTAGAAAGGATCCATCTTAGCAATGAATAACTTGCCTTCGGATCTGTGATAGAAGGTGTACCCAATAGTTTCCTTTGGGTATTCTATGAAGACGCATTTCTCCGATTTGGGTTTGAGCTTATCAGGATGAAACTTTTTCACATAAGCATTGCAGCCCCAAACTTTAAGAAACGACAACTTGGGTTTCTTGCTAAACCACAGTTCATATGGTGTCGTCTCAACGGATTTAGATGGTGCCCTATTAAACGTGAATGCAGCTGTCTCTAATGCATAACCCCAAAACAATAATGGTAAATCAATAAGAGACATCATAGATCGCACCATATCCAATAAAGTGCGGTTACGACGTTCGGACACACCATAATGTTGTTGTGTTCCAGGTGGCGTGAGCTGTGAAACTATTTCACATTGTTTTAATTGAAGACCAAACTCGTAACTCAAATATTCGTCTCCGCGATCAGATCGCAGAAACTTTATTTTCTTGTTACGATGATTTTTCCACTTCACTCTGAAATTCTTTGAACCTTTCAACTATTTCAGACTTATGTTTCATCAAGTAGATATACCCATATCTGCTCAAATCATCTTCTGAAGGTCAGAAAATAACGATACTTGCCACGAGCATCAATACTCATTGGATCGCATACATTGGTATGTATTATTTCCAACAAGTTAGTAGCTCGTTCCATTGTTCCGGAGAACGGAGTTTTAGTCATCTTGCCCAAAAGGCACGGTTCGCAAGCATCAAATGATTCATAACCAAGTGATTCCAAAAATCCATCTTTATGGAGTTTCTTCATGCGCTTTACACCGATATGACCCAAACGACAGTGCCCCAAATAAGTTGCACTATCATTATTAACTTTGCATCTTTTGGCATCAATATTATGAATATGTGTATCATCACGATCGAGATCCAACAAACTATTTTCATTGGGTGTATGACCACTGAAGGTTTTATTCATGTAGACAGAACAACAATTATTCTCTGATTTTAAATGAATAACCGTATTGCAATAAACATGATCAAATCATATTCATGCTCAACGCAAACGCCAAATAACATTTATTTAGGTTTAATACTAATCCCGAAAGCATAGGGAGTGTGCGATGATGATCATATCAATCTTGGAACCATTTCCAACACACATCGTCACTTTACCCTCAACTAGTCCCTGTTTATTCCGTAACTCCTGTTTCGAGTTACTAATCTTAGCAACTGAACAAGTATCAAATACTCAGGGGCTACTATAAACACTAGTAAGGCACACATCAATAACCTGTATATCAAATATACCTTTGTTCACTTTGCCATCCTTCTTATTCACCAAATATTTAGGGCATTTCCGCTTCCAGTGACCATTTCCTTTGCAGTGTAAGCACTTAGTTTCAGGCTTTGGTCCAGCTTCAGGCTTCTTCACGGGAGTGACAACTTGTTTGCCATTCTACTTGAAGTTTCCCTTTCTTTCCCTTTGCCCTTTTCTTGAAACTAGTGAGCTTGTCAATCATCAACACTTAATGCTCTTTCTTGATTTCTACCTTCGTCGATTTCAACATCACGAAGAGCTCGGGAATCGTTTTCGTCATCCCTTGCATACTATAGTTCATCACGAAGTTCTAGTAACTTAGTGATGGTGACTTGAGAATTCTGTCAATCACTATCTTATCTGGAAGATTAACTCCCACTTGATTCAAGCGATTGAAGTACCTAGACAATCTGAGCACATGCTCACTAGTTGAGTGATTCTCCTCCATCTTTTAGCTATAGAACTTGTTGGAGACTTCATATCTCTCAACTCGGGTATTTGCTTGAAATATTAACTTCAATTCCTGGAACATCTCATATGGTCCATGACGTTCAAAACGTCTTTGAAGTCCCGATTCTAAGCCGTTAAGCATGGTGCACTAAACTATCAAGTAGTCATCATAATTAGCTAGCCAAATGTTCATAACATATGCATCTTCTCCTGCAATAGGTTTGTCACCTAGCGGTGCATCAAGGACATAATTCTTCTGTGCAGCAATGAGGATAACCCTCAGATCACGGATCCAATCCGCATCATTGCTACTAACATCTTTCAACACAATTTTCTCTAGGAACATATCAAAATAAACATATGAAAGCAACAACGCAAGCTATTGATCTACAACATAATTTGAAAAATACTACCAGGACTAAGTTCATGATAAATTAAAGTTCAGTTAATCATATTACTTAAGAACTCCCACTTAGATAGACATCCCTCTAATCCTCTAAGTGATTACATGATCCATGTCAACTACACCATGTCCGATCATCACGTGAGATGGAGTAGTTTCAACGATGAACATCAATATGTTGATCATATCTACTATATGATTCACGCTCGACCTTTCGGTCTCCGTGTTCCGAGGCCATATCTGCATATGCTAGGCTCGTCAAGATTAACCTGAGTATTCCGCGTGTGCAACTGTTTTGCACCCGTTGTATTTGAACGTAGAGCCTATCACACCCGACCATCACGTGGTGTCTCAGCACGAAGAACTTTCGCAACGGTGCATACTCAGGGAGAACACTTCTTGATTATTAGTGAGAGATCATCTTAAAATGCTACCGTCGATCAAAGCAAGATAAGATGCATAAAGGATAAACATCACATGCAATCAATATAAGTGATATGATATGGCCATCATCATCTTGTGCTTGTGATCTCCATCTTCGAAGCACCATCATGATCACCATCGTCACCGGCGTGACACCTTGATCTCCATCATAGCATCGTTGTCGTTACGCCATCTATTGCTTCTACGACTATCGCTACCGCTTAGTGATAAAGTAAAGCAATTACAGGGCGTTTGCATTTCATACAATAAAGCGACAACCATATGGCTCCTGCCAGTTGCCGATAACTTCGGTTACAAAACATGATCATCTCATAAAATAAAATATAGCATCATGTCTTGACCATATCACATCACAACATGCCCTGCAAAACAAGTTAGACGTCCTCTACTTTGTTGTTGCAAATTTTACGTGGCTGCTACGGGCTGAGCAAGAACCGTTCTTACCTACGCATCAAAAACCACAACGATAGTTCGTCAAGTTGGTGCTGTTTTAACCTTCGCAAGGACCGGGCGTAGCCACACTCGATTCAGCTAAAGTGAGAGAGACAGACACCCACAAGCCACCTTTAAGCACGAGTGCTCGTAACGGTGAAACCAGTCTCGCGTAAGCGTACGCGTAATGTCGGTCCAGGCCGCTTCATCTCACAATACCGCCGAACCAAAGTATGACATGCTGGTAAGCAGTATGACTTGTATCGCCCACAACTCACTTGTGTTCTACTCGTGCATATAACATCAACGCATAAAACCAAGGCTCGGATGCCACTGTTGGGGAACGTAGTAATTTCAAAAAACATTCTACGCACACGCAAGATCATGGTGATGGCATAGCAATGAGAGGGGAGAGTGTTCGTCCACGTACCCTCGTAGACTGTAAGCGGAAGCGTTAGCACAACGCGGTTGATGTAGTCGTACGTCTTCACGATCCGACCGATCCAAGCACCGAATGTACGGAGCCTCCGAGTTCAGCACATGTTCAGCTTGATGACGATCTCCGGCCTCTGATCCAGCAAAGCTCCGGAGATGAGTTCCGTCAGCATAACGGCGTGTTGACGATGATGATGTTCTACCGGCGCAGGGCTTCGCCTAAACTCCGTGACGATATGACCGATGTGGAATATGGTGGAGGGGGGCACCGCACACGGCTAAGGAACGATCCGTAGATCAACTTGCGTGTCTATGGGGTGCCCCCCGCCCCCGTATATAAAGGAGGGAGGGGGGAGGTGCGTCCGGCCCCCTAGGGGTGCGCCTGGAGGAGTCCTACTCCCACCGGGGGTAGGACTCCCCCTCTGCCTTGGTGGAGAAGGAAGGGGAGGGAAAGAGGAAAGGGGCGCCGCCCCTTCCTGTCCTATTCGGACTAGGGAGGAGGGTGCGCGACCTGCCCCGGCCGCCCTCCTCTTCTCCCTCATGGCCCACTAAGGCCCATTAACCCCGGAGGGTTCCAGTAACCCGGTGTTCCTAAGTAAAATCCCGATTTCACCCGGAACCATTCCGATGTCCAAACATAGGATTCCAATATATCAATCTTTATGTCTCGACCATTTCGAGACTCCTCGTCATGTCCGTGACCACATCCGGACTCGAACAAACTTCGTACATCAAAACTTATAAACTCATAATAAAACTGTCATCGTAACGTTAAGCGTGCGGACCCTACGGGTTCGAGAACTATGTAGACATGACCTAGAACTATTCTCGGTCAATAACCAATAGCGGGACCTGGATGCCCATATTGGTTCCTACATATTCTACGAAGATCTTTATCGGTCAAATCGCATAACAACATACGTTGTTCCCTTTGTCATCGGTATGTTACTTGCCCAAGATTTGATCGTCGGTATCCAATACCCAGTTCAATCTCGTTACCGGCAAGTCTCTTTACTCGTTCTGTAATGCATCATCCCGCAACCAACTCATTTGGTCACATTGCTTGCAAGGCTTATAATGATGTGCATTACCGAGAGGGCCCAGAGATACCTCTCCGACGATCGGAGTGACAAAACCTAATCTCGAAATACGCCAACTCAACATGGACCTTCGGAGACACCTGTAGTACTCCTTTATAATCACCCGATTCGTTGTGACGTTTGGTAGTACCAAAGTGTTCCTCCGTAAACGGAGTTGCATAATTCTCATAGTTACAGGAACATGTATAAGTCATGAAGAAAGCAATAGCAGTATACTAAACGATCAAGTGCTAGGCTAACGGACTGGGTCATGTCAATCACATCATTCTTCTAATGATGTGATCCCACTAATCAAATGACAACACATGTCTATGGTTAGGAAACATAACCATCTTTGATTAATATGCTAGTCAAGTAGAGGCATACTAGTGACACTATGTTTGTCTATGTATTCACACATGTATTATGTTTCCGGTTAATACAATTTTAGCATGAATAATAAACATTTATCATGATATAAGGAAATAAATAATAACTTTATTATTGCCTCTAGGGCATATTTCCTTCAAGAGAGAGTTGAGTGTTGGGGAGACTATCATTTGAAGCACAAGAGCAAGGAGTTCATCATCAACGCACCATTTGTTACTTCTTGGAGAGTGCTGTCTCCTAGATTGGCTAGGTGTCACTTGGGAGCCTTCGACAAGATTGTGGAGTTGAACCAAGGAGTTCGTAAGGGCAAGGAGATCGCCTACTTCGTGAAGATCTACCGCTAGTGAGGCAAGTCCTTCGTGGGCGACGGCCATGGTGGGATAGACAAGGTTGCTTCTTCGTGGACCCTTCGTGGGTGGAGCCCTCCGTGGACTCGTGCAACCGTTACCCTTCGTGGGTTGAAGTCTCCATCAACATGGATGTACGATAGAACCACCTATCGGAACCACGCCAAAAACATCTGTGTCTCCAATTGCGTTTGAATCCTACAAACCCTTCCCTTTGCATTCTTGCAATTTGCATGCTTTACTTTCCGCTGCTCATACACTCTTTGCATGCTTGCTTGATATGTATTGTGAATGTTAAACTTGTGCCTAATCTCCACTTAAACTTAAGGAAACTTAAAAATTGCAACTTTGGCACTTAGTGTCTAATCAACCCCCTCTAGACACCTCTTCTCAAGGTCCTACACAATTCGAGGAAATTGTACGCAAGCAAGGAAGGCACCGGAAGAATCAAGGTGTTGGTTTTCAACGAAAGTTCAATGCCAATGGAGTTGAGTGGGAAGAAGATCAATACCCCAAGACGAAGTTTGTTCCTCAACAAGAGAAGTATGATCCTACTTCTTTCAAAGGGACACAAGCTCAAGATGATCTTCCACCACAAGACCACAAGCAAAAAGGCAAGGACAAGCTTCAAGAGGAGACTGATGCATTTGAAGAAGTTTGATACGTCTCCAATGTATCTATAATTTTTGATTGTTCCATGCTATTATGTTACCCCTTTTGGATGTTTATGGGCTTTATTTTACACATTTATATCATTTTTGGGACTAACCTACTAACCGGAGGCCCAGCCCATATTGTTTTTTTGCCTATTTCAGTATTTCGAAGAAAGGAATATCAAACGGAGTCCAAACGGAATGAAACCTCCGGGAGCGTCATTTTTTGAAAGAACTTGATCCAGAGGACTTGGAGTGCAAGTCAAGAAGCTGTCGAGGCTCCCACGAGATAGGAGGGCACCCCCCATAGGGCGTGCCCCCTGTCTTGTGGGCCCCTCTGGCGTCCACCAACGTACTTCTTCCTCCTATATAAGCCTACGTACCACAAAAACATCCAGGGGGCAGACGAAACACAATTTCCACCACCGTAACCTTCTGTATCCGCGAGATCTCATCTTGGAGCCTTCGCCGGCACTCTGCCGGAGGGGGAATCGACCACGGAGGGCTTCTACATCAACATCCTTGCCCCTCCGATGAGTTGTGAGTAGTTTACCACAGACCTACGGGTCCATAGTTATTAGCTAGATGGCTTCTTCTCTCTTTTTGGATCTCAATACAATGTTCTCCCCCTCTCTTGTGGAGATCTATTCGATGTAAACTCTTTTTGCGGTGTGTTTGTCGAGATCCGATGAATTGTGGGTCTATGATCAAGTTTATCTATGAATAATATTTGAATCTTCTCTGAATTCTTTTATTTATGATTGAGTTATCTTTGCAAGTCTCTTCGAATTATCAGTTTGGTTTGGCCTACTAGATTGGTCTTTCTTGCCATGGGAGAAGTGCTTAGCTTTGGGTTCAATCTTGCGGTGTCCTTACCCAGTGACAGAAAGGGTTGCAAGGCACGTATTGTATTGTTACCATCAAGGATAACAAGATGGGTTTATATCATATTGCTTGAGTTTATCCCTCTACATCATGTCATCTTGCTTAATGCGTTACTCTGTTCTTATGAACTTAATACTCTAGATGCAGTGCAGAGTCGATCGATGTGTGGAGTAATAGTAGTAGATGCAGGCAGAGTCGGTCTACTTGTTGCGGACGTGATGCCTATATACATGATCATGCCTAGATAATCTCATAATTATTCGCTTTTCTATCAATTGCTCGACAAGAATTTGTTCACCCACCGTAATACTTATGCTATCTTGAGAGAATCCACTAGTGAAACCTATGGCCCCCAGGTCTATCTGTTATCATATTTGCTTCCAATCTACTTTTATTTGCATCTTTACTTTTTGCATCTATATTATAAAATACCAAAAATATATTTATCTTATCATATTATCTTTATCAGATCTCACTTTCGCAAGTGGCCGTGAAGGGATTAACAACCCCTTTATTGCGTTGGTTGCGAGTTCTCAATTTGTTTGTGTAGGTGCGTGGGACTTTTGAGGAGCCTCCTACTGGATTGATTCCTTGGTTCTCAAAAACTGAGGGAAATACTTACGCTACTATTGCTGCATAACCCTCTCCTCTTCGAGGAAAACCAACGCAAGCTCAAGATGTGGCAAGAAGGATTTCTGGCGCCGTTGCCGGGGAGGTCTTCGCTCAAGTCAAGACATACCAAGTACCCATCACAAACCCATCTCCCTCGCATTTACATTATTTGCCATTTGCCTCTTGTTTTCCTCTCCCCCATTTCATCCTTGCCGTTTTATTCTCCCTCTCTTTCCCAATCTCCTCCTCTCTTTCGCTTGCCTTTTTCTGTTTGCTTGTGTGTTGGATTACTTGTTGCCATGGCGCAAGATAATACCAAAATTGTGTGATTTCTCGAATACCAATAATAATGATTTCCTTAGTACTGCGATCGCTCCTCTTAATGACGTTGAGTCTTGTGAAATCGATACTGCTTTGCTGAATCTTGTTATGAAAGATCAATTCGCCTGCCTTCCTAGTGAAGATGCCGCTACTCATCTAAACAACTTTGTTGATTTGTGTGATATGCAAAAGAAGAAAGATACGGATAACAATATTGTCAAATTGAAGTTATTTCCCTTTTCTCTCAGAGATCGTGCTAAAGTTTGGTTTTCGTCTTTTCCTCAAAATAGTATTGATTCTTGGAACAAGTGCAAAGATGCTTTTATCTATAAGTATTTTCCTCCCGCTAAGATTATCACTCTTAGGAACGATATCATGAATTTTAAACAACTTGATCATGAGCATGTTGCCCAATCTTTGGAAAGAATGAAATTGATGCTTCACAATTGCCCTACTCATGGTTTGAATTTATGGATGATCATACAAAAATTTTATGCCGGTTTGAACTTTGCTTCTAGAAATCTCTTAGATTTGGCTGTGGGAGGCACGTTTATGGAAATCACGTTAGGACATGCTACAAAACTTCTTGATAATATTATGGCTAATTATTCTCAAAGGCACACCGAAAGATCTTCTAGTAAAAAAGTGCATGCTATAGAAGAAATCAATGTTTTGAGTGGAAAGATGGATGAACTTATGAAATTATTTGCTACTAAAAATACTCCTCTTGATCCCAATGATATGCCTTTGTCTTCTTTGATTGAGAATAATAATGAATATATGGATGTGAATTTTGTTGGTAGGAATAGTTTTGGAAACAATGCTTATAGAGGAAACTTTAATGCTAGACCATTTCCTAGTAATTCCTATAATAATTATGGAAATTCCAAAATAATTCTTATGGTAATTTTAATAAGATGCCCTCTGATTTTGAGAATAGTGTGAAAGAATTTATGATTTCTCAAAAGAATTTTAATGCTTTGCTTGAAGAAAAATTGCTTAAAGTTGATGATTTGGCTAGGAACATTGATAGACTTTCGCTTGATGTTGATTCTCTTAAACTTAGATCTTCTCCTCCTAAGCATGATATCAATGAGTCTCTCAAAGTAATGAGAATTTCCATTGACGAGTGCAAGGAAAGAACCGCTAGATTGCGTGCTAAAAAAGATAGCTTTATAAAAGCATGTTCTTCTAGTTTCCATGAAAATAATGATGAGGATCTTAAAGTTATTGATGAGTTTCCTATTAGATCCATGTTTTTCAATATGAATCTTGATAATTATGGGACTGCTGATGAGTCAACTTTACATAGAAGGTGTCCCAAGAATTCGGAGTTTTTAGATCTTGATGCTAAATTTGGTAAAAGTGGGATTGGGGAGGTCACAACTTTAAATAGCATTAAACCCACTATCTCGGATGATTATGATAATTGTTCTTTAGAAGGTTGTATTTCCTTGTTGCAATCCGTTGTGAATTCTCCTCATGCTTATAGTCAAAACAAAGCTTTTACCAAACATATTGTTGATGCCTTGATGCAATCTTATGATGAAAAACTTAATTTGGAAGTTTCTATACCTAGAATACTTAATGATGAGTGGGAACCTACTATAAAGATTAGAATTAAAGATCATGAGTGTTTTGCTTTGTGTGATTTGGGTGCTAGTGTTTCCACGATTCCGAAAACTTTATGTGATATTCTAGGTTTCCATGATCTTGATAATTGCTCTTTAAATTCGCACCTTGCGGATTCCACCATTAAAAAGCCAATGGGAAGAATCAATGATGTTCTCATAGTTGCAAACAGAAATTTGGTTCCCGTGGATTTTATCGTTCTTGATATAGATTGCAATCTTTCTTGCCCTATTATTCTTGGTAGACCTTTCCTTAGAACGATTGGTGCGATTATTGATATGAAGGAAGGGAATGTTAGATTCCAATTTCCATTAAATAAAGGCATGGAGCACTTTCCAAGAAAGAAAGTCAAATTACCTTATGAATCTATCATGCGGGCTACTTATGAATTGAGTGCCAACGATGGCACTCGTTAGATCTATCTTTGCTTTTATGCCTAGCTAGGGGCGTTAAACGATAGCGCTAGTTGGGAGGCAACCCAATTTTCTTTATGTTTTTTGTTTTTGCTCCTGTTTAGTAATAAATCTTGTATATACTTTCTGTTTAGATGTGTTTTTATCTTTTAATTAGTGTTTGTGCCAAGTAGAACCTATAGGATAACCTATGATGATAGTTGATTTGATTCTGCTGAAAAACAGAAACTTTGCACGCATGAATATAATTTGTTTAAATCACAGGAACTGGTTTTTGCGTTGATTCTTTTTGCTTCTGATCAATAAACACATTTTCCAGGACTTCCTTTTTTTAGGATTTTTAGAGTTCCAGAAATTTGCGTTAGTTACCAATTTCTACAGACTGTTCTGTTTTTTGACAGATTCTGTTTTTCGTGTGTTGTTTGCTTATTCCGATGCATTTATGGCTAGTAAATTAGTTTATAAACCATAGAGAAGTTGGAATACAGTAGGTTTAACACCAAAATAAATAAAGAATGAGTTCATTACAGTACCTTGTGTGGTGGTTTTGTTTTCTTTCACTAACGGAGCTTATAAGATTTCCTGTTGAGTTTTGTGTTGTGAAGTTTTCAAGTTTTGGGTAAAGATTTTATGGACTATGGAATAAAGGTGGCAAGAGCCTATGCTTGGGGATGCCCAAGGCACCCCAAGATATTCAAGAATAGCCAAAAGCCTAAGCTTGGGGATGCCCCGGGGAGGCATCCCCTCTTTCGTCTTCATTCATTGGTAACTTTACTTGGAGCTATATTTTTATTCGCCACATGATATGTGTTTTGCTTGGAGCGTCGTGTATTATATTAGTCTTTGCTTTTTAGTTTACCACAATCATCCTTTCTGTACACACCTTTTGGGAGAAGCCTATTTGATTAGAATTTTCTAGAATACTCTATGTGCTTCACTTATATCTTTTGAGCTTGATAGTTTTTGCTCTAGTGCTTCACTTATATTTTTTAGAGCACGGTGGTGACTTATTTTTGTAGAATTGCTTGTATCTCATGCTTCACTTATATCTTTTTGAGAGTTTTTTAGAACAGCATGGTATTTGCTATGGTTATAAATGGTCCTAGAATGGTAGGCATCCAAGTTGGGTATAATAAAAACTATCATAGGAAGTGAATTGGATGCTATGATCAATTTGATACTTGATAATTGTTTTGAGATATGGAGGTAATGATATTAAAGTCATGCTAGTTGGGTGATTATGAATTTAAAGAATGCTTGTGTTGAAGTTAGCAAGTCCCGTAGCATGCATGTATGGTTAAAGTTGTGTAACAAATTTGAAACATGAAGTGTACCTGGCTTGTGCATCCTTATGAGTGGCAGTCGGGGACGAGCGATGGTCTTTTCCTACCAATCTATCCCCCTAGGAGCATGCGCATAGTGCTTGATTTTTGATGACTTCTAAATTTTTGCAATAAGTATATGAGTTCTTTTGACTAATGTTTAGTCCATGGATTATACGCACTTTTACCTTTCCGCCATTGCTAGCCTCTTGATGCCGTCGTTGCCCTTTCTCACCTTGAGAGTTGGTGCAAACTTCACCGGTGCATCCAAACCCCGTGATACGATACGCTCTATCACACATAAACCTCCTTATATCTTCCTCAAAACAGCCACCATACCTACCTATTATGGCATTTCCATAGCCATTCCGAGATATATTGCCATGCAACTTTCCACCGTTCCGTTCATCATCTTCATGACATACTTTACTTTTGTCATATTGCCATTGCATGATCATGTAGTTGACATCGTATTTGTGGCAAAGCCACCATGCATTATTTTTCATACATGTCACTCTTGATTCATTGCACCATCCCGGTACACCGCCGGAGGCATTCATATAGAGTCATATCTTGTTCTAGTTTCGAGTTGTAATTCATATGTTTAATCAATAGAAGTGTGATGATCATCATTATTAGAGCATTGCCCAAAGAAGAAGAAAAAAGAAGAAAGGCCAAAAAAAGGAAGGCCCAAAAAAAGAGAAAAGAAAAAAAAAGGAAAAAAGAGAGAAGAAAATAAATAAAAAGGGCAATGTTACTATCTCTTTTTCCACACTTGTGCTTGAAAGTAGAACCTTGTTCTTCATGTAGTAAGTCTCATATATTGTGCTTCAAAGTAGCACCATGTTTTTCATATAGTGAGTCTCATAAGTTGTCTTTTCCATACTAGTGGGAATTTTTCATTATAGAACTTGGCTTGTATATTCCTACGATGGGCTTCCTCAAATGCCCTAGGTCTTCGTGAGCAAGCAAGTTGGATGCACACCCACTAGTTTTCTTTTGTTGAGCATTCATTTATAGCTCTAGTGCATCTGTTGCATGGCAATCCCTACTCCTCATGTTGACATCAATTGATGGGCATCTCCATAGCCCGTTCATTATCCTCGTCAATGTGAGACTTTCGCCTTTTTTGTCTTCTCCACAGAATCCCCATAATCATATTCTATTCCACCCATAGTGCTATATCCATGGCTCACGCTCATGTATTGCGTGAAGGTTGAAAAAGTTTGAGATTATTTAAGTATGAAACAATTGATTGGCTTGTCATCGGGGGTATAGAAGTTGGGAACATCTTTGTGTGACGAAAATGAAGTATAGCCTAGCTATATGATTTTGTAGGGATGAACTTTCTTTTGCCATGTTATTTTTGGAAGACATGATTACTTTGATTAGTATGCTTGAAGTGTTACTATTTCTTTTATCAATATGAACTTTTATTTTGAATAATTTGGATCTGAACATTCATGCCACAATAAAGAAAATTACATTATGAATTATGCTAGGTAGCATTCCACATCGAAAATTCTCTTTTTATCATTTACCTATTCGAGGACGAGCAAGAATTAAGCTTGGGGATGCTTGATAAGTCTCCAATGTATCTATAATTTTTGATTGTTCCATGCTATTATATTACCCCTTTTGGATGTTTATGGGATTTATTTTACACATTTATATCATTTTTGGGACTAACCTACTAACCGGAGGCCCAGCCCATATTGTTGTTTTTTTTTGCCTATTTCTGTATTTCGAAGAAAAGGAATATCAGACGGAGTCCAAACAGAATGAAACCTTTGGGAGCGTGATTTTTGGAACGAACTTGATCCAGAGGACTTAGAGTGCAAGTCAAGAAGCTACCGAGGCTCCCACGAGATAGGAGGGCGCACCCCCTATAGGGCATGCCCCCTGTCTCGTGGGCTCCTCGGGCGTCCACCGACATACTTCTTCCTACTATATAAGCCTACGTACCCCAAAAACATCCAGGGGCAGATGAAACACAATTTCCACCACCGTAACCTTCTGTATCCGCGAGATCTCATCTTGGAGCCTTCGCCAGCACTCTGCCGGAGGGGGAATCGACCATGGAGGGCTTCTACATCAACATCCTTGCCCCCCCTCCCGATGAGTTGTCAGTAGTTTACCACAGACCTACGGGTCCATAGTTATTAGCTAGATGACTTCTTCTCTCTTTTTGGATCTCAATACAATGTTCTCCCCCTCTCTTGTGGAGATCTATTCGATGTAAACTCTTTTTGCGGTGTGTTTGTCGAGACCCGACGAATTGTGGGTTTATGATCAAGTTTATCTACGAATAATATTTGAATCTTCTCTGAATTCTTTTATGTATGATTGAGTTATCTTTGCAAGTCTCTTCGAATTATCAGTTTGGTTTGGCCTTCTAGATTGGTCTTTCTTGCCATGGGAGAAGTGCTTAGCTTTGGGTTCAATCTTACGGTGTCCTTACCCAGTGACAGAAAGGGTTGCAAGGCACGTATTGTATTGTTGCCATCGAGGATAACAAGATGGGGTTTATATCATATTGCTTGAGTTTATCCCTCTACATCATGTCATCTTGCTTAATGCGTTACTCTGTTCTTATGAACTTAATACTCTAGATGCACGTAGGAGTCGGTCGATGTGTGGAGTAATAGTAGTAGATGCAGGCAGGAGTCGGTCTACTTGTTGCGGACGTGATGCCTATATACATGATCATGCCTAGATAATCTCATAATTATTCGCTTTTCTATCAATTGCTCGACAGTAATTTGTTCACCCACCGTAATACTTATGCTATCTTGAGAGAATCCACTAGTGAAACCTATGGCCCCTGGGTCTATCTCTTATCATATTTGCTTCCAATCTACTTTTATTTGCATCTTTACTTTTGGCATCTATATTATAAAATACCAAAAATATATTTATCTTATCATATTATCTTTATCAGATCTCACTTTCGCAAGTGGCCGTGAAGGGATTGACAACCCCTTTATTGCGTTGGTTGCGAGTTCTCAGTTTGTTTGTGTAGGTGCGTGGGACTTTTGAGGAGCCTCCTACTGGATTGATACCTTGGTTCTCAAAAACTGAGGGAAATACTTACGCTACTATTGCTGCATCACCCTCTCCTCTTCGAGGAAAACCAACGCAAGCTCAAGACGTAGCAAAGCTCATAGGGCCATGGTCAACTACTGTCAGACGGAGCAACCGATCCAATAAATATGATGGCTTCAAAATCAATCATGCCCCGGATGCTAGGCGCTCCAAATCTAGGGTGAAGCCCAGGGATATTCCTTTTGTCAATGCCGTTTCTTTGGCTGCTGCTCCTGTGCAGGTGATTACTGCTGATTGCCCCCCACCAACACCGATCGAGGATCTTCAACAAATGGGGAGCAAATGTGGGATTGCTCCGGAAGCCCTCTCTCGTGATAAGCTGCTGGATGATCATAGCTCCTCGGGAGATGCTGATCGCTGAAGTCTCCTCGCTTGATGAATAAATCGTGGAATGTGTTGTCCTGGAATATCAGAGACATAAACTCTGATGAAAAACTTTTGGCTATTAGGAATGCGATTGATACTAGTGGTTGTTCTGTGCTATGTATCCAGGAAACCGAACATGAATCCTTCGATCTTGCGTTTATTAAAACCTTCTGCCCTAAGTGCTTTGATAAATTTGTTTTTGCTCCGTCAGTGGGGGCTTCTGGGGGCCTCATTGTTATCTGGAATAGTGCTGTTTTCACTGGCACATCTTGGTTTGTGGATTCTTTTGCCATTGGGATCTCTTTTGTGTCCACGCAGTCAAATGATTCGTGGAATCTAATCAATGTTTATGGCCCATGCTCTGGCCAGCGTTGTCTGGACTTTACAAACTGGCTTTTCGATCTGATTATCCCTCATGACGACATCTGGTTAATCCTTGGCGATTTTAACTTTATTCGATCCACGAACAATCGAAACAAGCCAGGTGGCGTCGCTGCGGACATGCTGCTCTTCAATGAGATCATCCGCGCTCAATCTCTAATGGAACTACCTGTGAAAGGACGAGCATACACCTGGACTAACATGCAGGATGATCCACTGCTCGAACAGCTTGACTGGTTCTTCATGTCGTTTACTTGGACCACCAAGTACCCCAATACAATGGTCCTGCCCCTGGGAAAGCCAGTGTCTGATCATATCCCATGCGTGGTCACGATTGAATCAAGCATACCACATTCCAAGCTGTTTAGGTTTGAGAACTTTTGGACAGATCGTGAGGGTTTCATGGAGGTTGTTGCTGCGTCATGGTCCAAGCCATGCCATGCACCCAATGTTGCGGCTCGTATTTGCAAAAAACTAAAAACCCTTCGATATGACCTCAAACGTTGGAGTAAGGGTGTCTCGAAGCTTAAGGTTCTGATTCAAAATAGTAATGAGGTGTTGGCCACCATGGATACACTCGAGGACAGGTGACCCTTATATGTTCAAGAATCGAACTTCAGGAAAATACTGAAAATCCATTTGCAGGCACTGCTCAAGTTCCAGAATGAGTACTGGAGGAAAAGGTGTACGATCAGGTATTTTTGTTTTTCTGATGAAAACACAAAGCTCTTTCAGTCTTTGGCCACAGAGAGGTACAGGCACAACGCCATTGCCATGCTCAGAGTTGGTGATGTTGAAATACATGATCATGTTGGCAAGGAGGGGGTGCTGTTCAATACATATAAGGATCGTTTGGGTTCTTGCAAACCCACCAATATGAAGTTTGACCTCTCTAGGTTCATTCGCAGAGTTGATGGGCTGGATCACCTGAGTGCTCCTTTCACTAATGAAGAAATAGATGCTGTTGTTAAGGAAATGTCGAATGGCAGAGCACCAGGCCCGGATGGTTTTAATGGCTGTTTTCTCAAGAAATGCTGGTCGATTGTCAAGGAAGAGTTCTACGATCTCTGCCATGCATTTCATGCAGGTGATTTGGATATAACTAGCATTAGCGAGGGTTACATCACCTTGATCCCAAAGATTTCCTCCCCGGAGACGGCTAATGACTTCAGACCAATTACCCTGCTCAATTGCTGTCTGAAAGTTATTACCAAGATCTTAGCAAATCGACTGCAGAAAATCATTCTAAAAATCATTCACAGGAACCAGTATGGGTTTATCAAAGGTAGGACCATCCATGATTGCCTTGCGTGGTCGTACGAGTACATCCACTAGTGCCACTCGTCTGGGAGGGAGATTATATTGCTTAAGCTTGATTTTGCCAAGGCCTTCGACACGATCGAGCATGCCCCCATGTTGGAAATCATGAAACACATGGGCTTTGATGATCGATGGTTGGGTTGGATGGAAACGATATTTGGATCCGGAGTTTCGTCAGTCTTATTAAATGGCGTTCCTGGCTGTAAATTCAAATGTAAATGTGGGGTGCGTCAGGGTGACCCTCTCTCTCCGCTGATTTTTGTTCTTGCAGCTGATCTGCTACAGGCCGCGATCAACGATGCTTATGCCCAGGGACTGCTAGAGCTTCCCATTCCCCGTGAAAGTGCAGGTGACTTCCCGGTGGTTCAATACGCTGATGACACGATCTTGGTGATGCATGCGTGTCCTTCACAGGCAGCCCGCATGAAATTGATCTTGGAGGATTATGCGGCCTCGGTGTGGCTCAAAATTAACTTCCATAAATCGACCCTCATACCCATCAATGTCGATCGCCAGAGTGCCGATGGGTTGGCGGAAGTGTTTGGTTGCCCGGTTGGATCGCTACCATTTACATACCTTGGACTGCCCATGGGGACAACGAGGCCGACTGTTCTTGAGCTTATGCCATTAGTCCATTCGGTGGAGAGGAAAACCTCCACTGCCCTTTCACTGATGTCGTCGGGGGCCAAGTTGACGCTGGTCAATTCGGTGGTCACCTCCATGCTGATATATGCAATGTGTACGATCAAACTCCACCCCAGAATTGTTGAACACCTGGACAAACTCCGCAGATATTGTCTCTGGGCAAAAAACTCTGATGACGGGATCAAAACAAACTCCCTTGCTGCCTGGGAGCTTGTCTGCAGGCCCAAACGATGTGGTGGTCTCGGTGTCATTGATATCAGAGTACAGAATACCGCGCTTCTCCTTAAATACCTGTTCAAATTCTATAATCGTGAGGATGTGCCCTGGGTGCAACTGATCTGGGAGGCGTACTATCAGAACAGGGTGCCGCATGCCGCTGAGCCGATGGGTTCCTTCTGGTGGAAAGATATAATGCAGCTCAGTGGAACCTTCCGTGGGATCACCAGGGTCATTCCGGGGGATGGTCGCAGCTCTCTGTTTTGGAAGGATGTTTGGTTTGGAGACCATAGCTCAGCACTCATGGACACGCACCCGCGGGCGTTCTCGTATGCCCTGAGTGAGAATGACTATGTCGCCAAGATCCTCAACACCATTGATCCTGCTGCAATTTTCAGTCTGCCGCTCTCGGTCCAAGCCAGGGAGGAGATCAGAGAGATACAGCAAGGGTCTGCCCATGTCAGTCTGGACAGCGGTTCGGTTGACTCCTGGGTCTGTGACCTGGGAAGATATTCATCAAAAAATACTACATCCACTGTTTCAGGCAGGTAGTGGCTGACAAGGCCTTTGGGTGGCTATGGAGATCCAAATGCCCGATCAAGTTCAAGATGTTTGGGTGGCTGCTTATGGTTGATCGCTTGAATACCAGGAATATGCTGAAGCGGAGACATTATAATGTGGCTGGAAACAACTATGCTTGCATGCTTTGCCAAAACCCACCTGAGGAAACTGTGGAACATCTCTTCTTCACGTGCCCTTTTGCCCAACAATGCTGGGGTAGGATCGGCTTAACGTGGCCGGGAGGAGCCAACAGGCTTGCAATCCTGCATGGTGGTAGAGACGGCTGGCGTCGGCCTTTGTTCATGGACATTTTCCTGCTTGCGGCTTGGAGTCTGTGGATGGAAAGGAATAACCAACATTTCAGGGGGATCCCACATTCGTTCGGCGCATGGTTAGCTAGGTTCAAATATCTGCTGACCTTGGTGGGCCATAATTGTCCTGAGAAAGTTCTTCCCTTTCTCTCTGATTTCATTGTTAGATTAGGGAGCTAGTCTCTGTAATTATATCCATCATGGCCGAGGGGGCCTAAAACCCTTTGTAACATACATGTAACTGCCTAGTTGTGAGTAATACAAAAAGTCAGTGGGAGCCTCTACCACTGTCACTGATCTTTCAAAAAAAAAGTGGGTTCCCAAGACTACATCAAGTTCTACTTCAACAAGTACAACTACAACTCCAAGGATTCCCATCAAGATGATGTGGATCCCAAAGAAGAAGAACTAGAGAGTTCTTGAGGGTGACTCCGCCAACATACTTCACTCTTATCATATTGGCAAGGACAAGTGCAATCAACTTCCACATCATGCACTAGTTCAAGGAGTCACAAACCCTCTTGGTAAGACAAGGGACAAGGTAACCTAATGCTTTCATGGACATCATCTTGTGTATGCATCACTCTATGTCTATGGATATCCTTGTTTGTTCCTTGTGGGACTAACCCGTGTAGGTATTGAAAGTGCAACTCACTCCAATGGATTGCTCCAAATAATCTACATCAACTTTGAGCGTCCACATCTTCAACACCTACATGAAGTCATCATCGACAAAACCCAAGGTTAGTTCATCCCTCTTAGGGGGGATCTCACATCTAGGGGGAGCTTTACTCTAAGAATTGAGCTAAAGCAACTCTAATGGTGTGAACACAACAATGCTTTATGTAAAAGTGGTAACCCCTCTTGTGCTTAAACGATGAGTATGACCTATGATCAAATGTTCTCATTTGACTCCTAAGTCAATATATCATATATAGATGACCTAGTCATCGCCAATTGCTTTATGGATGCTAGAATCGGTTGTGCATGATTTGCCACATATTTCATTTGCCATTTTATTGTGTGAGCATGTTGGTTGCATATTTTTCTCATTCGAGGACGTCCACTTGTAGTTTTGATTGTTTGGACTCTTTTCTTTTGCCAAGTGGATGGACAAGAATACCTAAGAACCTTCTCTAGCTATCTATGATTTTCTTGTCTCAAACTCTATTCATGCTACATCACAAAGTTTGATCAAGTCAGATTCGAACCACTCTGTGTGAGGAGCACTCGGAGTCCTCGATTCGTCATAGACTTAAACTTCCAAAACTTCTTTGTGCATTTCGGTCTGACCGATTCACCATTTTCGGTCACACCGAGATCACTAAGTTGATCTAGGTTTTCAACCTCGGTGCAACCGATTAGAACTTTTCGGTCCCACCGAGTTGTTCCACTCGGTCACACTGACACGGTCCGGCTATATATACCCCTAGGTCAAATTTTGGAAACTTTTCCGAAACTCTTTCGCCCGCGCATAGCCTGCTCTGCCTCCTCGGGTCTCCGGATCATCCTCCTCGTCGCCAGCGACCTCCCGCCGCTGGTCTCCGCCGCCGTCGACGAGATTCTGCTCCGCCGTTGCCGCCGTAGCAAGTCCATCACCGAACTAGGGTTTGGATTTGAAACTTTGTGCTATCCTCACTCCGATACCTAGAACATTGCATTGCCATGAATCCTGCCACGTTTGAAATCTTCCTATCCAGCGAAACTACTCCGTAGGTTAGTTTTGGATTGAAAATTTAGGGCTAGGTTTCCGCCGAATACATCTTGGACCAACTGAGTTGTAGAAATCGGTCTCACCGATTTGGCTTAGGCCATTGCACATGTGATTCTCGGTCTAACCGAGAATGGCAAATCGATGTGACCGAGATCGATTCTTTGTGAAACCCTAGCAGTCTCGGTGCCACCGAACTGTGACTCGGTCTGATCGAGTTCACTAGTTTAGGTTCCAAAAGTTGCTTTGGTATCACCGATTTTACAAATCGGTAGCCCCGAAATGCTTTCTGTGGAAAACTAAAACTAAGTTTTTGATTCATTTTTTTTGCAAAACCTCTGTGCTTTTTGATGCTCATCCACTCTACCTCATCTACATCTATTCGCAGGGTCTGATGTCATAGAGTTTGCAAGATGTCTGATCAAAGTGACAGTCAGAACAAGACTGAGGAGCAAGCTCAGATGAGTGAGGGCACTAGTCCCTCTAGCAGTTATGATGAGGGCAGCAGGAGCACACCCAGCAATTTGCCAAAAGCTGCCACCAGGGCAAGGAAGAAGAAAACCTCAGATTCTGAAGATGAGGCCTATGTGGCTGTTGAGGATGAGGCCACTTCTAAGAAGAAGGTGTTGAAAAAGGAGTATGGCACAGCTCCTACCACCAAGCCAGGCATGCACAAGAAGGCACCTGCAAGGAGAATTCCCACTTCCAAACCTAGGAAGGTTGCCACTGGTGAAACCATGAAGTTCACCATTGAGTCTGATGAAGAAGCTGTTGGCCAAGATAAGAAGAAGAAGAGTCAGAAATACTACTGCCAAAGTCCTTGGCAAGCCCTCTATGAGGAGATCTTCTAATGAAGAAGAAGAGGAAGAGGATGCTGCACCAGCCCCTAAAGCTCAAAAGCTAATGGGAGATGCAATCAAGTCAGGGGCTGCTCCATCTAAGCCCAAAGCTGCTCCCAAGGCTGTTGCACCAGCACCAAAGCCTAAACCCAAGAGGAACACCAGAAACATTCCTGCATCTGAGAAGAACAAGGCCCCAGTGCCTGAGGCTGCTGAAGAAGATGAAGATTCTCACATTTTGAGGAAGTTGAAGCCCAAGATTCCTGATCACAATGATGCTCATCCAGTTGCTGAAGACATGCATATCAGAAAGGATGATGGACTGAGATTGTGGAGACAATCAGATCCTTATGCTGTGAGGAGAAGGACAGTAGTTGACTACAGATTCCACACCAAGGAGCAACAGGACTTTTATGAGACTATCTTGCTTGGCAAGAAGCCCATTGTGTGTGACATGAGATGGATCAACTGGGATTACATCAAGAAGAATGAAGCTCACTATCCAGGAGTGTTTGACAGCTTCAAGTCTTGTGGAGTAGATGACTTTGTTGCCCAGAAGCTCACCAAGTGGAATGATGAGCCCATCATGCAGTTTTACTCCACAACTCATTTCTACCCAGATGGGAGGATTGTCTGGATGTCTGAAGGTACTAGGTACCAATCCACAGTTGAGGAATGGGTTGAGTTGATCAATGCCCCTAAGGAATCTGAAGATGACTTGGATGTATATGCAGAGAAGAAGAAAGACCACAACTCTATGGCTCACATGTACAGAGAGATCCGAGATACAACTTTGGAAACTCACAAGCTTGGATCTGTGCATTTCTTGTTGTCTGGTCTGCCTACAATCAATTGGATACTTAGACATACATTGCTTCCCAAGTCAGGAGATCACAAGATGATCAGAGGTCATGCTATCAACTTGCTGCACTTGTTTGATATACCTCAGAAATTCAAAGTCATGAGCCCGATTGTGGAAACAATCAAGAGGACTACAGCTGATCAGAAGAGGAGTTGTGGGTATGCTCCACACATTCAGGAGCTCATCAACTCAAAGATGGGCACATGCACATATGTTTTGGACAAGGAGCATCTACCCCTATATCCTAGATTCGAATACAACATTGTTGAGATGAATGAGGAAGAACCATTATCTGTGCAAGCACATGAAAAGACAGAGAAAGCAAGGGCAAAGAAAGCTGCTAAGATGCCAACTGCAGAAGAGGCATCTCAAGTGTTTCTGAAGAGCAAACAAGACCAACTTGGCTACTTGATTGCCTCCACCTTGAGTATTGAGATGGGATTGGCCACCCTGACTCAAAACCAGGAGAGCTTGGAGAGAATCATAGAGCAGAAGTTTTATGCACTTGATGTGAAGGTCACAGAAATCCAACTGCAGTTGAGCAACTTTAGGAGGAAGTGGAGGAGAAGAAGGGCAAGTCTACCACAGATGCATTTGCCAGAGTGCCCAGAGGTCAGAGATCTGGTGTAGTGCCTCTTCCAGACACCAGAGCTACATCATCTGCACCAGTTGCCACAGCCTCAGTGCCTCCAGCTCCAGCACTCACTCCACCAGCTCCAGCTACATCAACTGATGCTTTCGTCCTTGGAGTCATCTCTACACCACCACATGAAGACCAAGCCTAAGAGTCGATTAGCACTATGCATTTTTGAACTTTTTGGTAACTTGTTGCCAAAGGGGGAGAAAAATGTATAGATCATAGGCTTCGAGAGAGAGTGTTGCTTTTTATCTCTCTTGCTTATGGTGGTTGAACTTCTTTATGTGTGTGTTTCGCTTAATACATTATGCCTTTTGTGAGATACTTGGATGATCATGTGTTTGATCATATGCTACCTTAATGCTTGTTGGATGACTTTATCCTTTATATCCTTATATGATCATTCACTTTGCTTGGTGATGAGTGCATGTGTTTAATTATTATCATTTTGAGCGCTCCACCAAGATGTATGTGACATGGAAGAGTGACCCATGATCCTAACTCATTGTGCATTTGCAGTCCAAAGCAAATTTTAAATAGTGCACAAATTTAGGGGGAGCTCTTACTTATCACATACTTCTCAAAGCAGTGATGTATTTCAATCTTATTATCATTTGTCGAAGCTTTGATCTAAATGTTGTCATCAATTACCAAAGGGGGGATTGAAAGTGCAACTATCCCTGGGTGGTTTTGGTAATTCCTAACAACATATAGCTCATTAAGCTAATGCTATTTCAAGATAAATATTTCAGGAAAGCTCAATGATTAGCATGGCATGGATGAGAAAAGTGGATCCCTCAAAATGCTAAGGACACAAGGATTGGCACAAGCTCAAAGCACAAGACTCTACATTTTCTATTTTAGTGATCCAAGATCACATTGAGTCTATTGGAAAAGCCACTATTATCAAGGAGGGATGAGGTGTTGCTTAATGAGGTTCTTGCTCAAAATGCTTAGTGATATGCTCCAAAGCCCTAAACTACTTTCACATATCCACATATGACCCCAAACCAAAAGTCAAATTCGGCCCCACTGAAACCATCTATCTGGCGCCACCGAGTTCAAATGTCATAGCCACTGCCACAAACCCTAGTCTTTTCGGTCTCACCTAGATGGGGTTGCAATCTCTCTGTTTCCCTTCGTAACATTTCGGTCAAATCGAGATGAGTGATCGGTCCCATCGAGATTGCAATGCAAACTCCCTGTTTCCCCTTCATAACGTTTTGGTCAAACCGAGATGAGCGAATCGGTCCCATCGAGTTTGCTTGACCAACCCTCTATGTGTCCATTACCAAAATCGGTCTCACCGAGATTGTGTAATCGGTCTCACCGAGATTACGTTATGCCCTAACCCTAACCATATCGGTCCCACCGAGTTGACATGTCGGTCCCACCGAAAATCCTAACGGTCACATTATTTCCAGAATCGATCCAACCGAGTTTCACGATTCGGTCCCACCGAGTTTGGTAAGTTGTGCGTAACGGTTTGATTTTGTGTGGAGGCTATATATACCCCTCCACCCACTCTTCACTCGTGGAGAAAGCCATCAGAACGTGCCTACACTTCCAGCATACATTTTCTGAGAGAGAACCACCTACACTTGTGTTGAGGTCAAGATCTTCCATTCCTACCACATAAATCTTGATCTCTAGCCTTCCCCAAGTTGCTTTCCACTGAAATCTTCTTTCCACCAAATCCAAATCCTGTGAGAGAGAGCTGAGTGTTGGGGAGACTATCATTTGAAGCACAAGAGCAAGGAGTTCATCATCAACACACCATTTGTTACTTCTTGGAGAGTGGTGTCTCCTAGATTGGCTAGGTGTCACTTGGGAGCCTCCGACAAGATTGTGGAGTTGAACCAAGGAGTTTGTAACGGCAAGGAGATCGCCTACTTCGTGAAGCTCTACCCCTAGTGAGGCAAGTCCTTCGTGGGCGACGACCATGGTGGGATAGACAAGGTTGCTTCTTCGTGGACCCTTCATGGGTGGAGCCCTCCGTGGACTCGCGCAACCGTTACCCTTCATGGGTTGAAGTCTCCATCAACGTGGATGTACAATAGCACCACCTATCGGAACCACAACTAAAAAAATCTCCGTGTCAACATTGCGTTTTCTCCCTCAAATTCCTCCCTTTACCTTCATATGCAATTGTTTTACATTCCACTGCTAGACTCTTAGAATTGCATGTGTAGGTTGATTGCTTGACTTGTGCTAAGTTGCTAAATTTTGCCAAGAACTAAAATTGGGAAAAGGCTAGATTTTTATTTGGTCAAGTAGTCTAATCACACCCCCCCCCTCTAGACATACTTTCGATCCTACAAGTGGTATCAGAGCTTTGGTCTCCATTTGCTTTGATTTCCATAGCTTTTGGTGGTCATAGCCTTGGTTTCACAACCTAGGAGAGTATGGCGTCTAGTGAGGGAAATTACCACCGTAGAGGTCCTTACTTTGATGGTACTAATTTTGCTAGTTGGAAGCATAAGATAAAAATGCATATTCTTGGACATAACCCCGCCGTTTGGGCTATTTAGTGTACTGGCTTGCAAGATGAATTCTTTGATGGGAGGGAACCGAACCGTGAAGCTACCGTGGAAGAGTTGAAGATGCTGCAATACAATGCTCAAGCTTGTGATATCCTCTTTAACGGATTGTGCCCCGAAGAATTCAACAAAATTAGCCGTCTTGAGAATGCAAAGGAAATTTGGGATACTTTGATTGACATGCACGAAGGTACGTCAAGGAATCCAAATTGGATGTGCTTCAAAGTCAACTTGACAAGTTCAAAATGAAGGATGGTGAAGGCGTCCCCGAGATGTACTCTAGGCTTGCTCTCATCACAAATGAGATTGCCGGCTTAGGAAGTGAAGAGATGACCGACAAATTCATCATCAAGAAGATCCTAAGAGCCTTGGATGGAAAATATGATACCGTGTGCACATTGATCCAAATGATGCCCAATTATAAAGATCTCAAGCCAATGGAAGTCATTGGAAGAATTGTTGCTCATGAGATGTCACTCAAGGACAAGGAGGAGCTCCACAACAAGTCAAGTGGTGCTTACAAAGCCTCATGTGAAGCTCCCACATCATCAAGTGAGAAACAAACCTTCAATGAAGAATTAAGCCTAATGGTGAAGAACTTCAACAAATTCTACAAGAATAGAAGCAAGGAAAGAAACTCCAAGTCAAGGTCCTACAATGACAAAAGATCTTCTAGTCGTGAGCGTAATTCCTACAATTGTGGAAGACCCGGACACTACTCCAATGAGTGTACGGCTCCCTACAAAAGAAGAGAAGATTCTCCAAAAAGAAGAAGTAGAAGAGAAGAATCACCATCAAGAGAAAGAAGGAATAGAGATGATCGTTATGAACGAAGAACATCCCGGAGAAGCAAGGATTCGGAAAGGAAGGACAAGTCTTCAAGGAGCTACACAAAACGAAGACATCAAGCTCATGTTGGTGAATGGGTATCCGGCTCCGACTCCGACAATCACTCCGAGAGAAGCTATCACTCCGACTCCGAATATACTCAAGATGAAGGTGTTGCCGGTCTAGCACTTGTGTCAACCAACTCCTACGACATATTTCACTCACCAAATGAAGGACTTGGAAGATTCTTCATGGCTAAAGGCCCAAAGGTAACACACCCCGAGTATGTTAATTTCAATAGTGATGAAGATGACTTGTTAGGTGATGATGATTTACTTGTTGACAACTCTAGTGATGAATACTATGATGAAACGTAAATTAATCATGCTAATCAAGATAAAACGAATGACAATGATAACGAGAAGATTGAGAGCCTAACTAAAGAACTAAACACTCTTAAGTTAGCTCATGAAACTATCTTGGAAGATCATCGAGAACTTTTAAGGACTCATGAGAAGTTACGCTTTGAAAAGCTCAATCTTGAGCAAGAGCATGAGTTTTTAAAGGAAATCAATGATGATCTTTGCAAGAAAAGTTCTTCTTACATTGCCAAGCGTTTACTCTTATCTACTTACATGCCACAAGTCAAGTCTAGTAACAAGAACAAGAAAGATTCTTCTTCTAGTAGTAACAATAATCATGCTAAATCCAATGTTGTTACTTCTAGTAGTTCTCTTGATTCCACTAATGATTCTCTTAGCCAAGTTACACTTGAGTAAGGAAATAGCTTATTGAAGGGAATAATAGAGAAAGGTGTTTACAAGAGTCTTGCCGGAAGTAAGCAATTCGAGGAAATTGTACGCAAGCAAGGAAGGCACCGGAAGAATCAAGGTGTTGGTTTTGAACAAAAGTTCAATGCCAATGGAGTTGAGTGGGAAGAAGATCAATACCCCAAGATGAAGTTTGTTCCTCAACAAGAGAAGTATCATCCTACTTCTTGCAAAGGGACACAAGCTCAAGATGATCTTCCACCACAAGACCACAAGCAAAAAGGCAAGGACAAGCTTCAAGAGGAGATTGATGCATTTGAAGAAGCTCCTAAGGCCATGGTCAAGTGGGTTCCCAAGACTACATTAAGTTCTACTTCAACAAGTAAAACTACAACTCCGAGGATTCCCATCAAGATGATGTGGATCCCAAAGAAGAAGAACTAGAGAGTTCTTGAGGGTGACTCCGCCAACATACTTCACTCTTATCATATTGGCAAGGACAAGTGCAATCAACTTCCACATCTTGCACTAGTTCAAGGAGTCACAAACACTCTTGGTAAGACAAGGGACAAGGTAACCTACTGCTTTCATGGACATCATCTTATGTATGCATCACTCTATGTCTATGGATATCCTTGTTTGTTCCTTGTGGGAATAACCCGTGTAGGTATTGAAAGTGCAACTCACTCCAATGGATTGCTCCAAATGATCTACATCAACTTTGAGCATCCACATCTTCAACACCTACATGAAGGCATCATCGACAAAACCCAAGGTTAGTTCATCCCTCTTAGGGGGGATATCACATCTAGGGGGAGCTTTACTCTAAGAATTGAGCTAAAGCAACTCTAATGGTGTGAACACAAGAATGTTTTATGTAAAAGTGGTAACCCCACTTGTGCTTAAACGATCAGTATGACCTATGATCAAATGTTCTCATTTGACTACTAAGTCAATATACTCATATATAGATGACCTAGTCATCGCCAATTGCTTGATAGATGCTAGAATTGGTTGTGCATGCTTTGCCACATATTTCATTTGCCATTTTATTGTGTGAGCATGTTGGTTGCATATTTTTCTCATTCGAGGACGTCCACTTGTAGTTTTGATTGTTTGGACTCTTTTCTTTTGCCAAGTGGATGGACAAGAATGCCTAAGAACCTTCTCTAGCTATCTATGCTTTTCTTATCTCAAACTCTATTCATGCTACACCACAAAGTTTGATCAAGTCAGATTCGAACCACTCTGTGTGAGGAGCACTCGGAGTCCCCGATTCGTCATAGACTTAAACTTCCAAAACTTCTTTGTGCATTTCGGTCAGTTCACCATTTTCAGTCACACCGAGATCACTAAGTTGATCTAGGTTTTCAACCTCAATGCAACCAATTAGAACTTTTTGGTCCATTGAGTTGTTCCACTCGGTCACACCGACAGGGTCAGGCTATATATACCCCCGGGTCAAATTTTGGATTTTTTTCCGAAACCCCTTCGCCTGCGCATAGCCTGCTCTGCCTCCTCGGTTCTCCGGATCGTCGTCCTTGTCGCCAGCGACCTCCCGCTGCTGGTCTCCGCCGCCGTCAACGGGATTCTGCTCCGCCGTTGCCGCCGTAGCAAGTCCATCGCCGAAATAGGGTATGGATTTGAAACTTTGTGCTATCCTCACTCCGATTCCTAGCACATTGTATTGCCATGAATCCTTCCACGTTTGAAATCTTCCTATCCAGCGAAACTACTCTGTAGATTAGTTTTGGATTGAAAATTTAGGGCTAGGTTTCCGCCGAATTCATCTCGGACCGACCGAGTTGTAGAAATCGGTCTCACCGATTTGGCTTAGGCCATTGCACATGTGATTCTTAGTCTGACTGAGAATTGCAAATCGGTGTGACCGAGATCGATTCTTTGTGAAACCCTAGCAGTCTCGGTGCCACCGAACTATTACTCAGTCTGATCGAGTTCACTAGTTTAGGTTCCAAAAGCTGCTTTTGAATCACCGAGTTTACAAATCAGTAGCTCAGAAATGCTTTCTGTGGAAAAATAAAACTAAGTTTTTGATTCAATTTTTTTGCAAAAACCTCTGTGCTTTGTGATGCTCATCCACTCTACCTCATCTACATCTATTCATAGGGTCTGTTGTCAGAGAGTTTGCAAGATGTCTGATCAAAGTGACAGTCAGAACAAGACTGAGGAGCAAGCTCATATGAGTGAGGGCACTAGTCCCTCTAGCAGTTATGATGAGGGCAGCAGGAGCACACCCAACAATTTGCCAAAAGCTGCCACCAGGGCAAGGAAGAAGAAAACCCTCAGATTCTGAAGATGAGGACTATGTGGCTATTGAGAATGAGGCCACTTCTAAGAAGAAGGTGCTGAAAAAGGAGTATGGCACAGGTGCTACCACCAAGCCAGGCATGCACAAGAAGGCACCTGCAAGGAGAATTCCCACTTCCAAACCTAGGAAGGTTGCCACTGGTGAAACTATGAAGTTCACCATTGAGTCTGATGAAGAAGCTGCTTGCCAAGATAAGAAGAAGAAGAGAGTCAGAACTACTACTGCCAAAGTCCTTGGCAAGCCCTCTATGAGGAGATCTTCTGATGAAGAAGAAGAGGAAGAGGATGTTGCACCAGCTCCTAAAGCTCAAAAGCTAATGGGAGATACAATCAAGTCAGAGGCTCTTCCATCTAAGCCCAAAGCTGCTCCCAAGGCTTCTACACCAGCACCAAAGCCTAAACCCAAGAGGAACGCCAGAAACATTCCTGCATCTGAGAAGAACAAGGTTGTAGGATAGAAAGTATGTCTAGAGGGGGGGTGATTAACTACTTGACCAAATAAAAATCTAGCCTTTTCCCAATTTTAGTTCTTGGCAGATTTTAGCAACTTAGCACAATTCAAGCAATCTTAACACAATTCAAGCAAGCATGCAAAGAGTATATGAGCAGTGGAAAGTAAAGTATGCAACTTGCAAGAATGTAAAGGGAAGGGTTTGGAGAGTGCAAACACAATAGGAGACACGGATGTTTTTGTCGTGGTTCCGATAGGTGGTGCTATCGTACATCCACGTTGATGGAGACTTCAACCCATGAAGGGTAATGGTTGCGCGAGTCCACGGAGGGATCCACCAACGAAGGGTCCACGAAGAAGCAACCTTGTCTATCCCACCATGGCCGACGCCCACGAAGGACTTGCCTCACTAGGGGTAGATCTTCACGAAGTAGGTGATCTCCTTGCCCTTACAAACTCCTTGGTTCAACTCCACAATCTTGTCGGAGGCTCCCAAGTGACACCTAGCCAATCTAGGAGACACCAGTCTCCAAGAAGTAACAAATGGTGTGTTGATGATGAACTCCTTGCTCTTGTGCTTCAAATGATAGTCTCCCCAACACTCAACTCTCTCTCACAGGATTTGGATTTGGTGGAAAGAAGATTTAAGTGGAAAGCAACTTGGGGAAGGCTAGAGATCAAGATTCATATGGTAGGAATGGAATATCTTGGTCTCAACACAAGTGTAGGTGGTTCTCTCTCAGAAAATGTAGGTTGGAAGTGTAGGCATGTTCTGATGGATCTCCATGAATGAAGAGTGGGTGGAGGGGTATATATAGCCTCCACACAAAATCTAACCGTTACACACAACTTGCCAATCTCGGTGGGACCGAATCGTCAAACTCGGTCGGACTGATTTAGCAAATCATGTGACCGTTAGGATTTTCGGTGGGACCGACATGCAACTCGGTAGGACCGATATGGTTAGGGTTAGGGCATAACGTAATCTCGGTGAGACCGATTACACAAACTCGGTGAGACCGATTTTGGTAATGGACACACAGAGGGTAGGTCAGGCAAACTCGGTGGGACCGATTCGCTCATCTCGGCTAGACCGAAATGTTACGAAAGGGAAACAGAGAGTTTGCATTGCAATCTCGGTGGGACCAATCGCTCATCTCGGTTGGACCGAAACGTTATGAAGGGAAACAGAGAGATTACAATCCCATCTCGGTGAGACCGAGATCCCTATCGGTGAGACCGATTTGCCTAGGGTTTGTGGCAGTGGCTATGACATCTAAACTCGGTGGCGCCGGATGGAAAGAATCGGTGGGGCCGAGTTTGACTTTTTGTTTGGGTCATATGTGGATATGAGAAAGTAGTTGAGGGCTTTGGAGCATATCACTAAGCATTTTGAGCAAGTAAGCCATTAAGCAACACCTCATCCCTCCTTGATAGTATTGGATTTTCCTATAGACTCAATGTGATTTTGGATCACTAAAATAGAAAAAGTAGAGTCTTGTGCTTTGAGCTTGAGCCAATCCTTTGTCCTTAGAATTTTGAGGGATCCTCTTTTCTCATCCATGCCATGCCAATCATTGAGCTTTCCTGAAATATTTATCTTGAAATGGCATTAGCTCAATGAGCTATATGTTGTTAGGAATTACCAAAACCACCCAGGGAGAGTTGCACTTTCAATCTCCCCCTTTTTGGTAATTGATGACAACATATAGATCAATGGTTCGACAAATAATTATAAGATTGAAAAATATTGTTGCTTTGAGAAGTATGTGAAAAGTAAGAGCTCCCCCTAAATTTGTGCATTATTTAAAATTTGCTTTGGACTGCAAATGCACAATGAGTTAGGATCAGGGTTACTCTTCCATGTCACATACATCTTTATGGAGCGCTCAAAATGATAATAATTAAACACATGCACTCATCACCAAGCAAAGTGAATGATCATATGAGAATATAAGAGATAATATCATCCAACAAGCATTGATGTAGCATAGCATATGATCAAACACATGATCATCCAAGTATCTCACAAAAGCATAAAGTATCAAGCACCCAAATAACGAAGTTCAACCACCAAAAAGACAAGAGAGAACAAAAGCAACACTCTCTCTCAAAGCCTATGATCTATACATTTTTCTCCCCCTTTGGTAACAAGTTACCAAAAAGTTCATAAAAATGCATAGTACTAAACGACTCTCAGGCTTGGTCTTCATGTGATGGTGTAGAGATGGCTCCTTGGACGAAGACTTCATTGATGTAGCCGAGCTGGTGGAGAGGGTATCGGAGCCGGAGGCACTGGTCAGTGGCTGTGCAGATGATGTAGCTCTGGTGTCTGGAACAGGAACTGCAGCAGATCTCTGTCCTCTGGGCACTCTAGCAAAAGCATCAGTAGTATACTTGCCCTTCTTCTCCTCCACATCCTCCTGAAGTTGCTCAACTGCAGTTTGGATCTCAGTCACTTTGACATTAAGAGCATAAAACTTCTGCTCTATGATTCTCTCCATGCTCTCCTGGTTTTGAGTTCGGGTGGCCAAGCCCTTCTCAATCCTCAAGGTGGAGGCAAGAAAATCTGAGATGCCTCTTCAGCAGTTGACATCTTTGCAGCCTTCTCAGCCCTTGCCTTCTCTTTCTTCTCTTGTGCTTGCACTGAAGATGGTTGTCGGTGTCAAAACCGGCGGATCTCGGGTAGGGGGTCCCGAACTGTGCGTCTAGCCGGATGGTAACAAGAGACGAGGACACAATGTTTTTACCTGTGTTCGAGCCCTCTCGATGGAGGTAAAACCCTACGCCCCGCTTGATTAATATTGATGATATGGGTAGTACAAGAGTAGATCTACCACGAGATCAAGGAGGCTAAACCCTAGAAGCTAGCCTATGGTATGATTGTTGAGATGTAATGTTAGCCCCACGGACTAAGGCCCTCCGGTTTATATAGACACCGGAGAGGCTAGGGTTACACAGAGTCGGTTACAATGGTAGGAGATCTACATATCCGTATTGCCAAGCTTGCCTTCCACGCCAAGGAAAGTACCTTTCGGACACGAGCCGAGTCTTCAATCTTCTATCTTCGCATCGGGAGTCCGCGGATATTGATAGTCCGCTGTCCGGACACCCCTAGTCCAGACTCCTCAAGTAGCCCCGAACCAGGCTTCAATGACGATAAGTCCAGCGTGCTTGTAGTCTTCGGCGTTGCAAGGCGGGTTCTCCCTTAAAATTCCGTGTTCCTGCCGAATAGTGTCCGGCTTCACCTCGAATACTGTGCTCCTTGGCTTCTACGCCAAATTATGGCCCTCTTCCACGCGTCGCATGAATGCGAAAAGCCAGGGAGTCCTTTACATTTTACCCCCTAATTGTGCGGTTCGCCTGCCTATTAAAGGGGCAGGGATCCAGATCCAAACCGCACCATCTTCCTCCCGCGTACACTCCATCGAAGCGCCTCTGACCATGAAATCCATTCCACCATGGATCGTCAACGCGGCTCTTCCTCACGCGCTCCCAGCCCATCGCCGGGGGATTGGAGGAGGTGCTCTATTTCGCACAACGAGCTAATAAAGCTCCAAACGGAGGGATTGCTTCCTCCGGCCTTCATGGTTCCGGTCCGAGCCGGACTGGTTACTTATCGAGGTGGGAGGCAGGGAGGACACCCCAAGCCCCAACAAGGGGAGCGGGTGTGTTTCGTCCCCTATCTAATAAGGGGCTCGGATTTCCAATACATCCGCTCCTCCGCTGGCTCTCAAGTTCTATGGACTCCAGCTCCACCACCTCACGCCCGCTTCTGTGCTGCACATCGCGGGCTATGTAGCTCTTTGCGAGCTATTCCTGGGCATCGAGCCCCATTTCGCATTGTGGAAGAGGCTGTTCTGCCTCGTGCCCCGTTCTCACGAGGGGTCCATATATCAAGTGGGCGGCGCTGAAATATGGCGCGTCGCTGGGACCGGATACCTATCCGGCACCCCCAAGAGGGCGTCCGAAGACTGGCCCTCGGAGTGGTTTTATGTTGTAGACGCTCCGTTGCCCGACCCAGTCCGGATCGGCCTCCCGAAGTTTGATGCTGCTCCCTTGAAGAAACGCCTCAGCTGGCGCCCGCGGAGCCCCCGTTTGGAGGAAGACAAGAGCGTCCATTACTTGATGGGCCGGATAAGATTAATGGCTCATTCCGGCTTGACCATGATTGGAGTCATGGCGACGTGCATCAAGCGGGGGGTGCAGCCGCTGCAATACAGAGGCCACCCCATGTGGGATTTCAATGGGGAGGACGATGCCACCGACGGCCAAGAAGGGCGGGTTCAACCGAGGATCTGTGAAGATCCCGTCCGTCTGTACAAGGGGAGAAGGAGGACTTCTTCGCCCGAACCTCTGGAGGGATTTTCCATGATCAATCCCAGAGGATGGGTGTTTAACACCTCAAAAGGGTCTTTACCGAATCTTTGAAGTTTAAGCTTTTACATTACGCCTTCTGCGAGGTCTGCGCGGACTGTGGAGGACATGGTGAGTCCTGCTCCACAACCCGAGGATCCGAAGGATCCACGGTCCGCCTCCAAGAGGATCCGGACATCGAGGTGGAGCTAATCGACGGGGTGTATCACCAGCTCAGCATTGATAATGCTTTGGTCGCCATTACGGGGGACTACCCCGGGCTAAGTTCGGCATCCCAGGTGACCACGACCGAAGTCCGGACACCGTTATCTTATCCTTGCCTATTTCTGACCTTCACGAATGATGGTATTTTGCAGGAAGCGCCATTACGGCAGGGAGGCGAGCCTGCGGCGGCCGACCTACAAAGGTCAGTCCGAACTAGCAGGAGGAAAAGGAGCGCCGTGCGGGCGGAAACATCACCGCAGAGGTATAGCTCGTGTTTGATCTTTTTGAGCAACGTTCCGAGGAAACTTCTAAGTGCTCATGATCTTTATAGGAGAAAAAGTGCTCGCCGGACTGCGAGCGCAGGAATTGCCAACCCAACCAACACCAGCCAGGCTCCAGCGCCCGGACTGGAGGGGGAGGCAAGCGCAAGACGCGAACCGGATCCTGCTCCAACGGAGGATACCGGCTGCATCGTCCGCCACTAAGTCGAGGTGGAGAGCGCCATGCGTCATAGACGCCGCGGACAGATTTTCAAGAAGCGTGCTTTTCCCGAGGCATTGAATGCCTTTAACGTGGGGACGCGATCTCCGGGCGCTCAAAATGGTTTTACCAGAGCCACGGAGCAAAGATGTTAAAGACATACGGGTAAGGGATTTTTAATGGTTGTATACACCAAGAGTAGCCCCGAGACTTAAATTAGTTATGTTAACTGATTTAAGGATCATTTGAAATTTCAGGCTCTTAACGAGAAGAATGCCCAATTGTCTCGGAGCTGCAAGATTGCAAGGCCCAACTTGAGGCTGCACTTGCGCCGCAGGAGGAGACGAAAAGACCCTCTCCGGTAACACATTTGTATGAATTAATATAAGCGCCTGTGCGGCGTGCGCTGAAGTCTAATAATGACATTGCAGTGCCGCCAACAAGATCCGGACAGGCAAGCATCGCTGCGCCAGCTAAAGGTCGGCGAGAACGCGTCTTGAAACGAGGTTCAGCAGAAAGGAACAAGCTCCAAGATGCCAACGCCAAGCTCGGAGAAGAGCTGAAAGGCGCCAGCCGAGCTGTCCGGCTCCGTCAAGGAGAATCAACGGCCGTTGCGGCATCTATAGTAGTGCTTGAGCGAACTCTGTAAGGAAAAGAGTTCGGCGAGGAAGCGATTTGACATAATATGTCTTGTAGGTATACTCACGGGCCATCCTGCGGAGGAGATGCCCGTATCAATGGGTGATCAACTTCCGAACTGTTGCAGCTGTTCGAACGAGTTCGGCAGCAATGAGTGGCGCCAGACAGCTTTATGGCCATCCTTGCCCCGCCCGAGGGCCTCGGGAGCTTGCAGAGAAGCTGCAGGAGGCGGCAGCGCTTCTTGTGGAAGGTTTCGCTTGCCGTCGAGGTGCCGTGGAGGCTTGGGCCATGGTGAAGACGCTGTACAAGAAGGCGGATCCCAACCATATGGCGAAGTTGGACGGTGGGGCTCGACGGAAGGAGATCCTGTGAGTTTAGTGTACAGCCAGTAGAATCGGCTGCTAAATTTTCCCAACGGGTCTCAGAACTGGACAGCCTGTTAGACGGGATTGAGGAGGAATACAATCAATAAACTTGACAATGTATGTTATCCTTTAAAAATGACATGTGAAATGCCTTCTAGCCGGATTGTAGATCGTTTGTCGTTGCCGACCTTTTCTCTTTGACCTCGGGACCCTAGAGTCTGGAGTGTGTCCGAATACCTTTCTGGTTAAGAAATAACCGTTGTATGCATGGAGACTAGGCGTAGGGGTCATTAGTGCTTTATCAAACAAGTGCCCAACTAGTTATGTTATATTACATGGTTAGTAAGAAACATCTTCCAGGAGAATAGTTCCGTTAAGGGTTCCTTTATTTGGGGAGGCATGCCCTAAAGTGCATGTCCGGACTGCCAAGAGAGCGATAAAACATCCGGGGCAGATGGGAAAAATAGGTAAAAGTCATCTTTAAATCACCGACCAATATTCCCTTAAGAATGCTAGCTTCGGCTTCACCCCTGAGGTACACATCCGGTGACCCGCAAGAATAATCGCAGAGGTGCTCCTTTACCACCTAGCCGAACGATCGGGAACGAGGGGTAAGCACAGAGCCAGCAACCCAGCTTGGCCAAAACTTAAGTCATATCAATGCATATAATGGCGAGTAAAAGGTACATGTGGAAGCGTGACACATGTGTTGGGTAAAAACTCAGATAGTTGAGCTTCGTAAAAGAAGCCCTCAGAATAACGAAAGCGGATGGCACATCGTATGTATGCAAAAATGCGAAAATAGGCCCCGAGGGGCTTGTTAATTTAGAAGGATAAAAGAGAAAAGAAGACAGCCAAATATAAAAGGTTGGACGGGGAAGGGACGAACTCTTAGTCCGGCGCTAGGCATAGAATCGCCGGAGTCGGGCTGCGCTCCATGGGTTCGCTCGAGTCACCGTCCGACGATTTCAGAGACGGTACGCTCCGCCGGTCAAGATTTGATCAATAATGAAGGGCCTTCCCATCCGGGCTTGAGCTTGTCCTTTTTCTTGTCCGGCAGCGAGAACTAGTTCGCCAACGTTATAGGTCTTGGCCCGCATTTCTACGCTTTGATATCTTCGGCTGCTCTTCGTAGAATGCGAAACGAGCCTTCGCGACGCCACGCTCTTCCTCCAATGTGTCCAGCTGTCCTGCCGATCTAGCTCGGCTTCTCTTTCTCATACATGCGCACTCGAGGTGAGTCATGAATAATGTCGCAGGCAAGACTGCCTCTGCCAGATACCATAAAAATGGTGTGAATCCGTAGTGCGGTTAGGCGTTGTCCGCAGCCCCCGTGAGTACGGAGTCGAGCACCTCAACCCATTGGGTATCGGATTTGGTGAGTGACCTCACCAATCTGGGTTTAATGCCGCCATTACTAGACCGCTTGCTCTTTCCACTTGACCGTTGGTTTGAGGGTGATAGACTGACGCATAGTCGAGCTTAATGCCCATATTTTTGCACCATGACTTGACCTCATCGGCCGTGAAGTTTGTGCCGTTCTCGGTGATGATGCTGTGGGGGACTCCGAACGGTGTACCACCTCGATATAAAGTCTATCACTGGTCCGACTCGCCGCTTTGACCGGTTTGGCCTCTATCCATTTGGTGAACTTATCCACCATGACCAATGTACTTTTTCTTGTGGGTTCCCTTTAAGGGTCCGACCATGTCAAACCCCTGCACCGCGAACGGCCGTGTAATGGGTATGGTTTTGAGGGCGTGGGTGGCATATGGCTCGATTAGCAAAGAGTCGACAACCAACGCATCGCTGGACCAAGTCCTGCAGATCCGCCCGAGCCGTCGGCCAATAAAATCTGTCGGAATGCCTTTCCTACCAGGGCCGGGCTGCTGCGTGGTGTCCACCTAGTCCGGCATGGATTTCAGCCAGGAGGTTTCGCCCTTCTTCTCGGAGATACACCTTTGAAAGACTCCGGTTGTACTTCTCTTATAGAGTTCTCCTCATGGACCTTGTAGGCCTTCGATCGCGGACTATGCAATGGGCCTCATTTTGGTCTTGGGAAGTTCCTGCCTAAGTAAGTAGGCTAGAAAGGTTCTGTCCACGCGGCGATTACTGCCATTATATCGTGGGCGGATGGTGTTATGTCGTCTGCTGAATCACCAGTTGGTGCGGCTTTCTCCGGTTTGTAGCTACCGGACTCCTCTTCCCATAGTACGGATGGCTTGAAGAGCCGTTCCAGGAAGATATTTGGAGGGACAGTATCACGTTTCGCACCGATGCGTGCCAGGACGTTGGCCGCTTGGTTATTATCTCGGGTTATGTGATGGAATTCGAGTCCTTCAAACCGAGCTGACATTTTCAGGACAACGTTACGATATGCTGCCATTTTCGGATCCTTGGCATCAAAGTCTCCATTTATTTGGGATATTGCAAGGTTTGAATCCCCGCGCACCTCTAGGCGTTGGATGCCCATGGAGACTGCCATCCGGAGACCATGTAACAAGGCCTCGTATTCGGCTGCATTGTTGGAGTCCGTACATTATTTGAAGTACATATCGATCAGATCTCCGTGGGGACGCTAATACAACGCCAGCCCCATCCGCCAACATTTTAGAGCCGTCGAAGTGCATAGTCCAATTGAGTATGCGCTCGTACTTTTAGGTAGTTCGCTTCATCCATTCGGTGATTTAAGTCAGCCAAAAGTTGTGACTTTATGGCTCGTCGAGGTTTGTAAGTTATGTCGAATGGCAAGAGCTCAATGGCCCATTTTGCAATCCCGCCTGCTATGTCATGTTATTTATAATGTCATTGAGTGGTACTTCGAGGCCATCATTATCGAACACTCTTGAAAGTAGTGCCCGAGCTTCCGAGACGCCATGAACACCGCATATGCTATCTTTTGGTAGTGCGGGTAACGGGATTTGCAGGGGGTTAACACAGTGGAAACGTAATACACTGGTTTTTGAAGAGGGAATTTATGCCCTTCTGTTGCTCGTTCGACGACGAGGACAGCGCTTACAACTTGATGTGTTGCAGCGATGTATAAGACATTGGTTCGCCAAGAGTGGGCGCAGCTAGGACCGGATTTGTTGCCAATATGGCCTTTATTTCTTCCAGTCCGGCAGTGGCGGCATCCGTCCACTCGAAGTGTTCGGTGCGCCTTAGGAGGCGGTAAAGGGGTAACGCCTTCTCTCCTAAACGGGAGATAAAACGGCTTAGAGCTGCCACGCATCCTGTTAACTTTTGTATTTGCTTGAGGTCTTTTGGAATATCCAACTGCGACAGAGCCCGGATTTTGGCCGGATTTGCTTCAATTCCTCTACCGGATACGATGAAGCCCAGCAGCTTTCCGGCTGGTACACCGAAAACACATTTTTCCGGATTCAGCTTAATGTCGTATGCTCTAAGGTTGTCGAATGTGAGCCTCAAATCGTCTACTAAAGTTTCGACGTGTTTTGTTTTGACGACTACGTCATCTACGTATGCCTCGACTGTTTTGCCTATCCGCAGCCGACATGTTTGAATCATGCGCTGATATGTTGCACCGGTGTTTTTGAGTCCGAAGGGCATCATGTTGAAGCGTAATGGTCCGTATGGAGTAATGAATGCCGCTGCGGCTTGATTCGCTTCCGCCATCTTGATTTGATGATAGCGAGTATGCGCCCGTGAAGCACAACGAGTCGTGTTCTGCCGTGGCGCCGATAATTTGATCGATGCGGGAGGGGAAAGGATCCTTTGGGCAAGCCTTATTGAGGTCTTTGAAGTCGACACGAGGCGCCAGGATTTATCCTTCTTGGTACCATCACCAAATTTGCTAGCCAATCCGGATGTTTGATATCTCTAATGAATCCGCTTCCAATAGCTTGGCCAGCTCTTCTCCCATTGCCTGCCTTTTGGGCTCGGAAAATCGTCAAGAGCCTGTTTGATCGGCTTGAATCCTTTAGGATGTTTAGGCTGTGTTACGCCAACTGCGAGGGATTCCGGCATGTCCTAAGGGTGCCGAGCAAAGATGTCCCAATTTTCCCGGCGAATTCGCGTAGTCGGCGCCAACTTCGGTTCAACTATGCCCGATGGAGGCCGCTTTTGTTGGGTCCGCTGGTGGACCTGAAATTTAATTATCTCATCTGCTGGTTTGAAGGAGGTGGACTTGGATCTTTTATCAAGTATCACATCGTCCTGTTTCCGTAGAGCGCAGCGGTGAGTTCCTCTGCCGCTAAGGCTTCGGATAGTGCTTCGAGGGCTAGTGCGGCTGTCTTGTTTTCGGCGCGGAGTGCTGTGTCCGGATCACTGACGAGAGTGATTATTCCGCTGGGCCCAGGCATTTTGAGCTTCATGTACCCGTAATGAGGTATTGCTTGAAAAATTGTGAATGCCTCTCGTCCTAATATGGCGTGATAGCCGCTGCTGAACGGGGCCACCTGGAACGTGACTTCTTCGGATCTGTAATTGTCCGGAGAGCCGAACACCACATCGAGTGTGATTTTTCCGGTGCAGCGCGCTTCCCGGCTAGGGATTATTCCTCTGAAGGTTGTGCTGCTTCGCTCAATACGGCTCCAATCGATTTCCATTTTCCGCAGGGTTTCCTCATAAATGAGGTTTAGTCCGCTGCCGCCGTCCATGAGGACTTTTGTCAGTCGAAAGCCGTCCACTATGGGACTAAGTACCAAAGGGGCGGGCTCGTAGTTCGAGATGTGGGCTCATCGCTGGCGCAAGGTGATAGCTGTGTCGCTCCATGGATTTGTTGTTGCTACTTGGTAGACTTCGCGAAGTTCATGGATTGTTCGTTGCATATTATTTGATGCGAAAGTCTCAAGACTGCTGATACCGTGCTGATATTGTTGGAGTGGTTTCCGAGCCGAAGCTCTTCGCCACTTTTGGCCACCTACCGTAGTATCCAACATGCTCGAAGGCTATGTGTTGGGACAGCTCCTCTCAGATATGAAGTTTACAGGTCCATTGAGCCATCCCTCCAAGACGGTTCCGCTTCCTTGCTTGGGTTTCGCTTTTGATTTTTGCATCTGGGGCCCGATTGTGAGGCGCCTTTACCGCGAATCGGGTTTAAATGATTATCCCAAAATTGATTTTCGTTTTCCGAAACTTTCCATCGCACAAGATTTCAGATTATGGACGCCATATCGGTAAAACGCGTAATCTTGCGACGATCAATGGCGCTCAGATTCCTTGTCCGTGCGCTTATTGCGTAAGATTGAGATTGCGCTTTCCTCTCGGCAGTCCTTTATCCTGTCCATAACCAGGAGGAATCGCCCAAGAACGATGTACTATTTCAAGGCTCTTGCCAATTAGAGATCGGTCGATATGTCCGGGCGGGTGGGTGGAATAAAATCCGGATCCCTGCCCATCTTTGGGCTCAAAGGCGAGGGACTTCCGAATTCGAAGCTTGATTCACCGGAAACAGCCCAATGAGTCCGGAGCGACGATGATTTTAGGTTCAATGCTCGATCAGAGTCCGTCCCTCCGCTGAATCCGCATGGAGGGTTCGGGAATCCGGACACAGATTGTTTTCAACAATGGCAAAGAATTGCCAAGTTGTTCCTCTACCACTTCGACGTGGTGGGTGGCCTGGGGAGAGTTAATCTCTCTCGGATCGGTTTTAAGTCCGATCTGATTGTAGTCTGTTGCGACTCCCAGGGCGGCGATGCGATCCAAGAGCTCGTTAACAGACGAGAGCTCTATTGGATCTAATTGTTCGGCAGCTTTAGGGCTGACGCGAAGATTGCTTCCGACGACTTGAGAAGTCATTGCCGAAGCGACGGCCGGACTGGCGGTCATAAGGAAACCACCAAGCCGGATTGTTTGACCGGCGGCCAAGGCCCCTCCGGTGAAGACACCGTCTTTGAAGACGGGTGAAGGCATCCGCTCTATCGGCGATGACACAGAGGAACTCTCAATGAAAGCACCAATGTCGGTGTCAAAACGGCGGATCTCGGTAGGGGGTCCCAATGTGCGTCTAGCCGGATGGTAACAAGAGACGAGGGACACAATGTTTTTACCTGTGTTCAGCCCTCTCGATGGAGGTAAAACCCACGCCCCGCTTGATTAATATTGATGATATGGGTAGTACAAGAGTAGATCTACCACGAGATCAAGGAGGCTAAACCCTAGAAGCTAGCCTATGGTATGATTGTTGAGATGTAATGTTCGCCCCACGGACTAAGGCCCTCCGGTTTATATAGACACCGGAGAGGCTAGGGTTACACAGAGTCGGTTACAATGGTAGGAGATCTACATATCTCAGATTGCCAAGCTTGCCTTCCACGCCAAGGAAAGTACCTTCGGACACGAGCCGGAGTCTTCAATCTTCTATCTTCGCAGTCTGGGAGTCCGGCGGATATTGATAGTCCGGCTGTCCGGACACCCCCTAGTCCAGGACTCCCTCAATGGTTCATTTTCATCCATCACAATGGTGTTGTCCTCGAAATCAGGATAGATGGGCAGGTGTTCCTTGTCCAAAAGATATGTGCCAGTGCCCATCTTGGAGTTTATAAGCTCCTGAATATGTGGAGCATACCCACAACTCCTCTTCTGATCAGCAGCAGTCCTTTTGATTGTTTCCACAATTAGGCTCATGACTTTGAATTTCTGAGGAATATTAAATATATGCAGCAAGTTAATTGCATGGCCTATGATCATCTTGTAATCACCTGACTTGGGCAGCAAAGTGTGCCTTAAGATCGAGTTGATAGTAGGAAATCCTGACAACAGATAATGTACAGATCCAAACTTATGTTTCTCCAGTGCAGCATCTGGGATCTCTCTGTACATGGGAGCCATGGAGTTGTGGTCTTTCTTCTTCTTGGCATAGACATCCAAGTCATCCTCATTCTCTTTTGGAGCATTTATCAATTCAGACCATTCCTCAACTGTTGATTGGTACCTGGTACCCTCAGACATCCAGACTATCTTCCCATCTGGGTAGAAATGAGTTGTGGAGTAAAACTGCATAATGAGCTCATTGAGGGAGTCCTGGATTAAGGGGTCCTCGGACAGCCGGACTATATACTTTGGCCGGACTGTTGGACTATGAAGATACAAGATTGAAGACTTCGTCCCGTGTCCGGATGGGACTCTCCTTTGCATGGAAGGCAAGCTTGGATATTCGGATGTGTAGATTTCCTCTCTCAGAATCGACTGTAACCCTAGCCCTTCCTGTGTATATATAAGTTTGAGGGTTTAGTTCAGAGGACAACAACAATCATAATCGTAGGCTAGCTTCTAGGGTTTTGCCTCTACGATCTCGTGGTAGATCAACTCTTGTAATACTCATATCATCAAGATCAATCAAGCAGGAAGTAGGGTATTACCTCCATCGAGAGGGCCCGAACCTAGGTAAAACATCGTGTCCCCTGCCTCCTGTTACCATTAGCCTTGGACACACAGTTCGGGACCCCCTACCTGAGATCCGCTAGTTTTGACACCGACATTGGTGCTTTCATTGAGAGTTCCACTACGCCGTTGCTGTAAGGCTTGATGGCCCCTTCGATCATCTTCAATGATGTGGTCCAGGAGGAGGTGCTCCTCCCCGGACAGATCTTCGTATTCGGTGGCTTCTTACTGCGGGCCAACTCTCTTGGCCATCTGGAGCAGATCGATAGCTACACCCCTTGCCATGAGGTTAGGTTTGGAAGCTTAAACTATACTGCCGACATCCGTGGAGACTTGATCTTCGATGGATTCGAGCCCATGACAGGTGCGCCGAACAGTCACGACGGACATGACCTTGATCTGCCATTGGACAATATTCGGGAGATCGCGCCCACGTTGGCACCGGGAATCAATCCAGAGCAGATCGTGCCTTCCGAGGACGGGTGGATGGACCCCGCCATGGAGGCCGCGCACTCATCGTCGTCGAAGCCGAACACTGATCCCACCTCCTGTAAGAGTGGTGTCATCGGACCACCGGACTTTTCCCCGGTTGCAGGATCCGAACCGCGTGCGTCCGTGCCTATCGAATCAGATTGGGCACCCATCATGGAGTTCACCGCCGCGGATATTTTTCACCACTCACCCTTGGGTGATGTGCTGAACTCATTAAGGTCTCTGTCCTTGTCAGAAGATTCTTGGCCGAACTATGTCCGGCTCGAGTGGGAAGCGGACGACGTAGAAATTCATTCCCCACCCACCACCCACTTCATAGCCACTGTCGATGACTTAACCGACACGCTCGATTTCGACTCCGAAGATGACGGTATTTACGACGACACATGAGAAGAACAGGAACCACCGCCCACTGGGCGCTGGACTGCTACCTCATCATACGATATATACATGGTGGACACACCAAAAGAAGGCGATGGTGACGATAAAATGAAGGATAATCCCCTCGATAAGCCACCAAAGCGGCGCCGTAGACACCGCTCTAAATCCCACCACAGTAAAAACAGCGACAATAGCGCAAATAATAATAATACCCCGGTTGATTCCAAAGGAAATGACGACCCCATGGACCCAGCGATGGAGCAGGATGAGCTAGGGGACGGTGAAAACAGTCCGGAGCCGGCGTCACACGATGCCGATCCCGAGGGTAAAATTCAACAACCTGTCTCCGGAGAGGAGAACAACCCGGATAATGATGCACTCATCATCCCAGAAAAACTCTTGGAACAAGAGAACCTCCATAGAAGGCTGATACGTCTCCGTCTTATCTATAATTGTTGATTGTTCCATGCCAATATTCTACAACTTTCATATACTTTTGGCAACTTTTTATACTATTTTTTGGGACTAACATATTGGTCCAGTGCCAAGTGTCAGTTCCTGTTTGGTGCATGTTTTACGTTTCGCAGAAACCCAATATCAAACGAAATCCAAACGGGATAAAAACGGACGGAGAATTATTTTGGAATATTTGGGATTTTCCGGAGGAAGAATCAACGCGAAACGGTGCCCGAGGTGGCCACGAGACAGGGGGGCGTGCCCTCCCCCCTGGGCGCACCTGGCACTCTCGTGGGCCACCCGTAAGGCGGTTGATGCCCTTCTTTTGCCGCAAGAAAGCTAAATTTATGAGAAAAATCTGGGCGAAAGATTCACCCCAATCGGAGTTACGGATCTCCGGATATAAAAGAAAGGGTGAAGGGGCAGAATCAAAGAACGCAGAAATACAGAGATAGATCCAATCTCGGAGGGGCTCTCGCCCCTCCCAAGCCATGGGAGCCAAGGACCAGAGGGGAAACCCTTCTCGCATCTAGGGAGGAGGTCAAGGAAGAAGAAGAAGAAGGGGGGCTCTCTCCCCCTTGCTTCCGGTGGCACCGGAACGCCGCCGGGGGCCATCATCATCACCGCGATCTTCACCAACACCTCCATCATCTTCACCAACATCTCCATCACCTTCCCCCATCTATATTCAGCGGTCCACTCTCCTGCAACCCGCTGTACCCTCTACTTGAACATGGTGCTTTTTGCTTCATATTATTATCCAATGATGTGTTGCCATCCTATGATATCTGAGTAGATTTTCGTTGTCCTATTGGTGGTTGATGAATTGCTATGATTGATTTAATTTGCTTGTGGTTATGTTGATGTCCTATTGTGCCCTCCATGTCGTGCAAGCGTGAGGGATTCCCGCTGTAGGGTGTTGCAATACGTTCATGATTTTTTTATGGTGGGTTGCTTGAGTGACAGAAGCATAAACCCGAGTAAGGGGATTGTTACGTACGGGATAAAGGGGACTTGATGCTTTAATTCTATGGTTGGGTTTTACCTTAATGAATCTTTAGTAGTTGCAGACGCTTGGTAGAGTTCCAATCATAAGTGCATATGGTCCAAGAAGAGAAAGTATGTTAGCTTATGCCTCTCCCACATAAAACTTGCTATCGGTCTAGTAACGTAGTCAATTGCTTAGGGACACTTTCACAACTCCTACCACCACTTTTCCACATTCGCTTTATTTACTTTATTGCATCTTTATCTAAATAGCCCCTACTTTCTATTCACGCGTTCTTTACTTTCTTGCAAAACTATCCTATCACACCTACAAAGTACTTCTAGTTTCATACTTGTTCTAGGTAAAGCAAACGTCAAGCGTGCGTAGAGTCGTATGAGTGGCCGATAGGACTTGAGAGAGTATTTGTTCTACCTTTAGCTCCTCGTTGGGTTCGACACTCTTACTTATCGAAAGAGGCTACAACTATCCCGTATACTTGCGGGTTATCAAGACCTTTTTCTGGCGCCGTTGCTGGGGAGTCATAGCGTGGGGTGAATATTCTCATGTGTGCTTGTTTGCTTTATCACTAAGCAATTTTTATTTGTTGTTCTTAGTTGTTTTCTATCTTTAGTTATGGGTAGGAAACGCAAAATACCAAAAAAATTAGTTGTACCTACTGAACCAATGGTTGAAGAACCACTCAAAATCTATCACACTCCTGAAGCTTTTTACTTGGATCATCTTCGATCCCTTTGTGCTCGTGCTGAAACCCCCACTAGCTTAGTTGAGGGCAAATCTTTAGATGAGAATGCTTGTTATGCCCGACACCGTATATCTGAAAAACGGAAACTTCTACTGGATCAAATTCATGTTTGCAATGCTATGCTTGGAATTTATGTGAAATATATGATGTTACTTGTTGTTCTGAAAACCCTAAGAAAAACCTTCCCTACCATTGTGAGTTTATTCATAATGGGATCGTATCTTCTTATGCTAAGGGTGTTTATAGTTACTATGATGTTCAACAAATTGAAGAATTTGTTGCTTTTAAGGGTGCTTATGAAATTGCTTCTTTGATTGAAAAGTATGATGCCACTCTCTACAAATCTGAAAATTTTGCCATACTTGAATATTGTTATGATAATTATGCTTCTAATGCCTATGTTAAACTATATATTGAGGACTTCTCCGCTGTCCAAGAAGAGACTAATATTTTGCAGGAAGCTATGGAAGAAGAAATTACTGGAACTGTGAGCTCATTGGATGAAAAAGATGATGAGTAGAGCGAAGAACAAAAGGAGGAAGAGCAGATTGATCACCCGTGCCCACCTTCTAATGAGAGTAACTCTTCAACTCATACAGTGTTTAATTCCCCTTCGTGCTTACCGAAGGATGATTGCTATGATCCCGTTAATTCTCTTGAAATATCCCTTTTTGATGATGCTTGCTATGCTTGTGGCCAAGATGCCAATACGAATTATGCTTATGGAGATGAACTTGCTATAGTTCCTTATGTTAAACACTCTGTTGGAAAAGGCAGTGCCTAGGAGGCGCTTAGGCACGCCTAGGCGCTAGGCAATGGCCAAACGCCTCGCCTAGGGCATAAATGGAGGTCTAGCCAGGAAAAGCAAGGAATTGCCTACCCAAGCAAGACATCATGCCACATACTGCACTGATATGCCAAAAGGGTTATATTCCAATGGTTGTAGATGGTAATTAACGTATTTATATGCCCTTAACTAATATGAACACCCATATAATAAACACAAATGCACTACGAGTAAAAACTATATTACCGCCTAGGCCGCGCCTAGGGCGCTTAGGCACCGCCTAGGCACTAGGCGATGGCCAACCGCCTCGCTTACACTTACCTCTTTTTCCAACCTTGTTAAACATGAAATTGTTGCTATTGCACCCACGCATGATAGTCCTATTATCTTTTTGAATTCTCCAAACTACACTATATCAGAGAAGTTTGTGCTTATTAAGGATTATATTGATGGGTTTCCTTTTACCATTGCACATGATCATTTTGATAGATATAATATGCATGTGCTTGCTGCTCCTACTTGCAATTATTATGAGAGAGGAACTATGTCTCCACCTCTCTATGTTTCCAACACGATAGAATTGCAAGAAACTGCTTATACTATGCATTGGCCTTTACTATGTGTGCATTAATTGTTCTTTTATGACATGCTGATGCATAGGAAGAGAGTTAGACTTCGTTGTTGCTTGATATATGTTATTTTTTGCTCACTAGTAAATCACAAATCATTGTTAATTAAAATTGGCTTTGATATACCTTGGGATCCGGGTGGATCCATTACTTGAGCACTAAATGCCTAGCTTAATGGCTTTAAAGAAAGCGCTGCCAGGGAGACAAGCCGGAAGTTTTAGAGAGTCATTTATTTCTGTTGAGTGCTTTCGTATAGTTTAAAAACAAAAAATAAAGAGGGGAACCCTAAAACTTTTCAAAAAGGAAAGTGAAAGTAAGAAAGACAAGCATTGTTGAAGTGGGAGAGCTCCTTGAACCTTGTTCATGCTCACGAAAACTTTGTGAATCTTAATTACAGAAACATTTCATCAAAAATAATTATCCCCTTGTATAATTCCATTGTATTCTAAAAATAATGTGCCAAGGTTTGCCTTTAGGATGTTTACATTGCTTGTGGTTTGTACGGTGCAGGACAGAAACTTTTGCTGTAGTGCGCGATTTTACATTTTTAACTGTAAAGTCAATTTGTTCTGATTCATTTTGAAATGTCTTTCCATACAACTTGTTTATTTTTCCTAATTTTTATAGAATTGTTTGGGTACCAGAAGTATGGTGGATGTTCAGATTGCTACAGACTGTTCTGTTTTTGACAGATTCTGTTTTTGATGCATAGTTTGCTTGTTTTGATGAATCTATCAATTTATATTAGTGGATTAAGCCATGGAAAATTTATATTACAGTAGAAACAATGCAAAAACAAAATATGAATTGGTTTGCAACAGTACTTAGAGTGGTGATTTTCTTTATTATACTAACGGATCTTACCGAGTTTTCTGTTGAAGTTTTGTGTGGATAAAGTGTCTAATCGAGGATGTCTCGATATGAGGAAAAGGAAGAGAGGCAAGAGCTAAAGCTTGGGGATGCCCGAGGCACCCCAAGTAAATATTCAAGAAGACTCAAGCGTCTAAGCTTGGGGATGCCCCGGAAGGCATCCCCTCTTTCTTCAACAAGTATCGGTATGTTTACGTATTCGTTTTGTTCATGTGATATGTGCAAGTCTTGGAGCGTCTTTTGCATTTAGTTTTCATTTTTCTTTTATGCACCATGCTGGTATGAGATAGTCCTTGGTTGATTTATAGAATGCTCATTGCACTTCACTTAAATCTTTTGAGTATGGCTTTATAGAATGCTTCATGTGCTTCACTTATATCATTTGAAGTCTGGATTGCATGTTTCTCTTCACATAGAAAACCGCTATTTGTAGAATACTCTTTTGCTTCACTTATATTTGTTAGAGCGTGGGCATATCTTTTGTAGAAAGAATTAAACTCTCTTTCTTCACTTATATATATTTAGAGAGATGACAGGAATTGGTCATTCACATGGTTAGTCATAAAATCCTACATAAACTTGTAGATCGTTGAATATGATATGTTTGATTCCTTGCAGTAGTTTTGCGATATAAAGATGGTGATATGAGAATCATGCTAGTGGGTGGTTGTGGATTAGTAGAAATACTTGTGTTGAGGTTTGTGATCCCCGTAGCATGCACGTATGGTGAACCGCTTTGTGATGAAGTTGGAGCACAATTTTATTTATTGATTGTCTTCCTTATGAGTGGCGATCGAGGACAAGCGATGGTCTTTTCCTACCAATCTATCCCCCTAGGAGCATGCGCGTATTACTTTGTTTTCAATGGCTTGTAGATTTTTGCAATAAGTATATGAGTTCTTTATGGCTAATGTTGAGTCCATGGATTATACGCACTCTCACCCTTCCATCATTGCTAGCCTCTTCGGTACCATGCATTGCCCTTTCTCACCTCGAGAGTTGGTGCAAACTTCGCCGGTGCATCCAAACCCCGTGATACAATACGCTCTATCACACATAAGCCTCCTTATATCTTCCTCAAAACAGCCACCATATCTACCTATCATGGCATTTCCATAGCCATTCCAAGATATATTGCCATGCAACTTTCATCATCATCATATACATGATTTGATCATTCATTGTCATATTGCTTTGCATGATCGTAAGATAGCTAGCATGATGTTTTCATGGCTTGTCCGTTTTTGATGTCATTGCTACGCTAGATCATTGCACATCCCGGTACACCGCCAGAGGCATTCATATAGAGTCATATCTTTGTTCTAGATATTGAGTTGTAAGTAAATAAAAGTGTGATGATCATCATTATTAGAGCATTACCCCAGTTAGGAAAGGATGAAGGAGACTATGATTCCCCCACAAGTCAGGATGAGACCCCGGACTTTATGAAAAATAAAAGAGGCCAAAGAAGCCCAAATAAAAAAGAGAGGCCAAAGAAGCCCACCAAAAAAAAGAAAACCAAAAGAGAAAATAAAAAACATGAGAGAAAAAGAGAGAAGGGGCAATGCTACTATCCTTTTACCACACTTGTGCTTCAAAGTAGCACCATGTTCTTCATAGAGAGAGTCTCCTATGCTTTCACTTTTATATACTAGTGGGAATTTTCATTAAAGAACTTGGCTTGTATATTCCGATGATGGGCTTCCTCAAATGCCCGAGGTCTTCATGAGCAAGCAAGTTGGATGCACACAAACTTAGTTTCAGTTTGAGCTTTCATACACTTATAGCTCTAGTGCATCCATTGCATGGCAATCCCTGCTCACTCACATTGATATCTATTGATGGGCATCTCCATAGCCCGTTGATACGCCTAGTCGATGTGAGACTTTCTCCTTTTTTGTCTTCTCCACATAACCCCACCATCATATTCTATTCCACCTATAGTGCTATGTCCATGGCTCACGCTCATGTATTGCGTGAAAGTTGAAAAAGTTTGAGATCACTAAAGTATGAAACAGTTGTTTGGCCTGTCATCGGGGTTGTGCATGATTAAATACTTTGTGTGGTGAAGATAGAGCAACAGCCAGACTATATGATTTTGTAGGGATAACTTTCTTTGGCCATGTTGTTTTGAAAAGAAATGATTGTTTTATTAGTACGCTCGAAGTATTATTGTTTTTATGTCAAATGATAGACTATTGCTTTGAATCACTCGTGTCTTAATATTCATGCCATGATTAGACATATGATCAAGATTATGCTAGGTAGCATTCCACATAAAAAATTATTGTTTTTTATCATTTACCTACTCAAGGACGAGCAGGAATTAAGCTTGCGGATGCTGATACGTCTCCGTCGTATCTATAATTTTTTATTGTTCCATGCCAATATTCTACAACTTTCATATACTTTTGGTAGCTTTTTATACTATTTTTTGGGACTAGCATATTGATCCAGTGCCAAGTGCCAGTTCCTGTTTGCTGCATGTTTTATGTTTCGAAGAAACCCATTATCAAACGGAATCGAAATGGGATAAAAACGGGCGGAGAATTATTTTGGAATATTTGGGATTTTCCGGAGGAAGAATCAACGTGAAACGGTGCCCGAGGTGGCCACGAGACAGGGGGCGCGCCCTCCCCCCTGGGTGCGCCTGGCACTCTCGTGGGCCACCCGTAAGGCGGTTGATGCCCTTCTTTTGCCGGAAGAAAGCTAATTTTATGAGAAAAATCTGGGCGAAAGATTCACCCCAATCGGAGTTACGGATCTCCGGATATAAAAGAAACGGTGAAGGGGCAGAATGAGAGAATGCAGAAACAGAGAGATAGATCTAATCTCGGAGGGGCTCTCGCCCCTCCCAAGCTATGGGAGCCAAGGACCAGAGCGGAAACCCTTCTCCCATCTAGGGAGGAGGTCAAGGAAGAAGAAGAAGAAGGGGGGCTCTCTCCCCCTTGCTTCCGGTGGCGCCGGAACGCCGCCGGGGGCCATCATCATCACCGCGATCTTCACCAACACCTCCATCATCTTCACCAACAGCTCCATCACCTTCCCCCATCTATATTCAGCGGTCCACTCTCCTACAACCCGCTGTACCCTCTACTTGAACATGGTGCTTTATGCTTCATATTATTATCCAATGATGTGTTGCCATCCTATGATGTCTGAGTAGATTTTCGTTGTCCTATTGGTGGTTGATGAATTGCTATGATTGATTTAATTTGCTTGTGGTTATGTTGCTGTCCTATTGTGCCCACCGTGTCGCGCAAGCGTGAGGGATTCCCGCTGTAGGGTGTTGCAATACGTTCATGATTCTTTTATGGTGGGTTGCTTGAGTGACAAGCATAAACCCGAGTAAGGGGATTGTTGCGTACGGGATAAAGGGAACTTGATACTTTAATGCTATGGTTCGGTTTTACCTTAATGAATCTTTAGTAGTTGTGGATACTTGCTAGAGTTCCAATCATAAATTCATATGATCCAAGAAGAGAAAGTATGTTAGCGTATGCCTCTGCCACATAAAACTTGCTATCGGTCTAGTAGCGTAGTCAGTTGCTTAGGGACACTTTCACAACTCCTACCAGCACTTTTCCACACTCGCTTTATTTACTTTATTGCATCTTTATCTAAACAGCCCCTACTTTCTATTCACGCGTTCTTTACTTTCTTGCAAAACTATCCTATCACACCTACAAAGTACTTCTAGTTTCAAACTTGTTCTAGGTAAAGCGAACGTCAAGCGTGCGTAGAGTCGTATGAGTGGCCGATAGGACTTGAGAGAGTATTTGTTCTACCTTTAGCTCCTCGTTGGGTTAGACACTCTTACTTATCGAAAGAGGCTACAAATATCCCGTATACTTGCGGGTTATCAAAGGCTTATCGCCACCGCGAGGAGCCTAAGGAAGCAGAAGCAAAGGCTTAAGGCCGCGCAGGATACACTCAACCGCAGGTGGAACAAAGTGCTCGACACTGGAGAAAAGTACGGCGACGATCGCCACACAAAGAGCTATCCAAAGCGCAAACTGCTGCCCGAATTCGATGACGAGGCCGTAGAGCCCACTCAGCCGAAAACGACCGATCAGCCAGACCGACCGCTCTGTGGCCATGAAAAGATGGCTGAGGATGCCACCCACAAGTCAGCACACTATTTACGTGAGCTCCTAGATAGAAAGTCCTGTATGGCCAGATCCGTCTATGGATCTAGGAAGCGCGCTCTGGCACAAGATCTGAACTACCGAAACGATCACATCGATCGAATACTAGCTTGGAATCAGAACCGAACACAACAACCGTCGACAGTATGCTTCGACACAACCAAATATAGGGGTGCCGCACACCCCCTGTGCTTCACCGATGAGGTACTGGATCATGAATTCCCGGAAGGATTTAAACCAGTGAATATAGAGGCATACGACGGAACCACCGACCCTGGGGTCTGGATCGAGGACTTTATCCGTCATATCCACATGGCTCGCGGAGATGATCTCCACGCCATTAAATATCTACCCCTCAAATTAAAGGGACCAGCTCGGCACTGGTTGAAAAGCCTTCCCAAAAACTCAATTGGAAGTTGGGAAGAGCTCGAGGATGCTTTCAGGGCTAATTTTCAAGGGACCTATGTCCGGCCTCCGGACACTGACGACCTAAGTCTCATAATTCAACAGCCCGGAGAGTCAGCCCGAAAGCTCTGGAACAGGTTTCTTACTAAGAAGAATCAAATAGTCGATTGCCCGGACGCCGAAGCCTTAGAGGCCTTTAAACACAGTATCCGGGACGAATGGCTTGCCAGACACCTCGGTCAAGAAAAGCCGAGGACAATGGCAGCCTTAACAAGCCTTATGACTTGCTTATGCGCGGGTGAGGACAGCTGGCTGGCCCGTAGCGGCACCAGCGACCCAAGCACATCCGAAGTCAGGGATGGCAACGGGAAGCCGCGACGTAACAAAAACAGGCGTCAAAACAATGATAGCAGCCCAGAGAGCACGACGGTCAACGCTGGATTCAGCGGCTCTTGACCCGGTCAACAGAAGAAGCCATTCAAAGGCAGCAGAGATGGACCGTCGAGCCTAAACAAGATTCTAGACAAATTATGTCAGATTCACGGCACCCCCGAAAAACCTGCAAACCACACCCACAGAGAGTGTTGGGTCTTCAAGCAGGCCGGCAAACTGAATACCGAACAAAAGGGGAGGGAGACACAAAGTGAAGACGAGGATGAGCCTCGTCAGCCGAACACTGGAGGACAGAAAAAATTCCCACCAGAAGTGAAAACAGTGAATATGATTTACGTAACTCACATTCCAAAGAGAACGCGCAAACGCGCACTCAGAGACGTATACGCTGTTGAGACCGTTGCCCCCACATTTAATCCCTGGTCGGCCTGCCCGATCACCTTCGATCGCAGGGACCATCCGACTAGTGTCCGGCACGGAGGATCGACTGCCTTGGTGCTCGACCCAATAATTGACGAATACCATCTCACACGAGTCCTCATGGACGGCGGCAGCAGTCTAAACTTGATATATCAGGACACTGTCCGCAAAATGGGGATAGACCCTTCAAGGATCAGCCTAAGTAACACTACATTTAAAGGAGTAATACCAGGCGTTGAGGCCCACTGTACGGGCTCTCTAGTACTAGAGGTTGTATTTGGTTCCCCCGACAACTTCAGAAGCGAGGAATTCACCTTCGACATCGCTCCATTCCGGAGTGGCTATCACGCACTACTTGGACGAACGGCCTTCGCTCGTTTTAATGCAGTACCGCATTGCGCCTACCTCAAACTTAAGATGCGCGGTCCACGTGGTGTCATCACAGTTAGCAGAAACACAGAGCGTTCCTTACACGCGGAAGTACGAGTGGCGGCTCTAGCGGCCGAACACTGAGCGGTCCCTCCAACCAGGACTAATGGCCGATCGTCAAGACCACGGACACGGTTAGACGAGTCCGGCGCTCCACCTAATGTAACAGCCCAGTTCGGATTTCCCCATAAAAGATGCTAGGGGCTGCTCACAAAAAGAGCCCATAGTTTGGCTCGACCCTATCAATACAATAGCATATTGCATTTTCATTAACGACCACCTCACACAAAGTCTTTCACCTGGGTTTTTTCTTTTACAGACGACCATCGTGCTACACCCTTTCAGGATATGGCACAACGGAGATAAAGGTGCAGACGTGTAGTAGGGCCCCGCACAAAGGTTTCTCTTTAGATTAAGACCCTGCGTAAACCTTTTTAACAGCTCTTGTTGCTTCTTCCCCTCCGGAAATGTTATACAACCGGGGAGGATACTGGCGTTTTCGGCATTTTTGTCACACCAGAACACTGCTCATACCTGGAAACTCAGGGCTTATTGTTAAGGGCGTTATTCAGCCCAATACACATTATAAAATCCGAATACCTTAGGGAGTGTTCAGCGTCGCGAGTTTGGCCTTATATGCATCAGCTCCGAATCATGTCTTTGGTCAAATGTTGGGTTTTCCCGGCTCCCGTGTTTTGCTACCTTACGTTCCGTTCTATCGGCTAAGGCGGCACTGGGAGAACTACTGCGATTGTGCCCAGCCACACGGACGAGCACCTCAAGAGAGAAAGCCGAAAATCGATCATTATGATACAACATGAGACTAGTCAACCACTCGATGACCCAATGGAATCTTCGCGATTCCTCCGCATTAACGAAGGACCGGTTTCCCAGTCACGTACATATGCGCACCATATCCGGCTGAACGCAAAAGTACCAGGGGCTATATAGTAGCCCCACCGTCAAACTCTTATGGCTAAGTGAAAGTGTTAAAGCTTTATAGTCCGATTGCCTAGTTTGCCGCGCTATCACCTCCTTAACGGACCAAGATGTTGGATCAAGTGTGACTACGCGTTTTCTCGAACACCCCTGCATTATATGCGTGGGGACTGAAGCCGACGACTGCAAACTTTCAGGATATACATATACATAAATGGCCGCACAGGAGGCATTATAATACTTTCGGGTAAAAGTATAAAAAACAACCTTTATAATCAAAATAGCATTGTTTTTACAATCGCGATACATGTCATTCGAACATGGCACTCTTCGAGCACTGAGCCTCTATTAAACGGGCGCCTTCCAAGACTTCTTCAAAATAGTGCTCGGCCGGGTCCTGGCCATCCGCTGCACTCCGGGTTGCAATAGCGGTGGCTTCCATCCTAGCCCAGTATGTTCTAACACGAGCAAGAGCCATCCGCGCACCCTCTATGCACACCGACCTCTTCACAACATCGATATGCGACATAGCACCAAGGAATTGTTGCACCAATCCAAAATAGTTGTCCGGCCTTGGCCCTTGTGGCCAAAGATGATCCACGACAGACCTCATAGCAAGCCCAGACAACCTGTGGAGTTTGGCCCATGCGGCCATCTTTTCATTCAATGGCAGCGGACGCGTCGGGGCACTGAACTGCGACTAGAATAACCTCTCAGCCTTATGGTCCTTCTGATCTTTCTAAAACTCGGATGCATCAACAACACTCTTTGCCAGGTCCACATATGTGTTCGCTGCACTCCACAACTGGTGTAGAGGCGCATACTTCGCATCTCCGAATTTCATCCGCAACAGATAGGGCTTTCCAGCCACAATATCTCCGGCTTCATGAAGCTCCTCCCTCATCCCCCTCTTTTCAGAGCGGGTTTCCTTGGCTGCCTCCAGGGCCTTCTTCAGGTCAGCCGCTTTTGCTTGATTTTCCTTTTCAAGGACCTCGCGGCGGTTGGCGGCATCTTCCAGCGCGGTAGCCATCTGAGCTATCTTTTCTTCGCTCCGGCGACGAGCAACCTGTTCGGCTCTTAACTCCTCGACCGCCTTCAGAGCGGCCGCATCACTTATCCGGGCTTGCTCCTTGGCTCGGGCAAGCTCCGCCTGAAGGGTCTCCATGGCAGCAGCTCCATCTGCAGTAACAGCATATTATAGATACTAGCATCATGCTCCTCTTAAAGATTTGCTGACAAGACGAATATACATACCGTTGGCCTCGTCAAGCCGCTTGTTAACAAGCGTGATGTCGGCATCGGCCATGTCTAGCTGCCGCTTTAGTTCGGCAAAATCAGCAGATCGGTCGGCCGCCGAACCCTCAGCCACCTGCACATAAAGCAGCACGATTATTAACAGAGATTATGATCCTCTGTCCACCACGTTGATGGCAACCAGAGTCTCAGGGGCTACTATCTATATAGAGCACACTTAGCATGTGCAGAACCATCAAAAATACATTTTTTGCGTACCTCAAAGCCTCTTAGTAGACTCGTAAAAGCTTCATTCAAACCGCTTTTCGCGGATGAAATCCTCTCAACTACCATGCCCATTAATGCACGATGCATCTCGGAGATGGTCGCTTGCTCCAGAAGGCCCATTAGGGTGTCCGACTGTGTGTCGGACAATCCTGGACTCCTCCTGAAGCTCCCCTTGGGAGCTGGATATTCCAGACTCCGGGCGGCCGAAGTGTCGACTTCTGGCCTTGGTGGATCAGGAGAAATCCTCCATGACGACACTTCGGGTTCGTCCGCCCCATGTGACGGGGAGGCAAGGGGAGGCGACTCGCTCTCCATCATCTCCGGAGGAAGATCCCCCAAGGATGAACTCTGTGGAGAAGGGCTACGAGCTGGACTGCAACAAATATGTTTCGGTCATTATGCTCAGAAAATAAACAGGGTATGTCTACCAGAGTACTCTTTCACTTACGGCTCGGTGGAGGGTCGGTCCCCTTGTGAGGTCTTCTTCCCTCATTCAGAAGCCTCCGTTTCCAAATCTTCGGAGGTAGCCCTTTTCTTACCTTGAGGAGAAGGGATTCTAGATTCCCCTCCCCAATTATCCTCCTTCGCGGAGGCACCTACTCCTCCAATCTGGATGTGTAAAAAATGAGGCCCATCTGTGGCCTCTCTATTCCTCCCCTCATCTTCGCCTGAGTCAACTCCTGTTCAACAAGGGATTCGGCAAGCCTTCGGGAAGAGGGGCCGGATACCTAATCCTCTCCGCCTTCTTCAGCCAGTCCTGGCAGAGAACATTTTTTAGAATGATGTTAAAATAAATATAAAGGATGGTGTGTTCAGCAGCAGAAGTATTTACTGGGGTATCCAGGCGGTTACAATTGAGACCCACGTCCTCGGTGGTGTCCGGACACTTTATTCGTGATCCGAAGAATAACTCGTACATCTCTTTGAGCGTCATGCCAAAGAATTGTTGAACGGTTCGCGGTCCTTCCGGGTTGAACTCCCACATACGGAGAGGACGACGTTGGCTGGGCAGGACTCGACGAACCAACATCACTTGCATTATCCTGGCAAGAATGATATCCCTCTTGAGAAGGTCTCAGATGCGGCTTTGTAATGTCGGCACGTCATTTGCCGGCCCCCAGTCCAACCCTTTGTTGACCCATGAAGCCAGTTGCAGTGGAGGGCCCGGGCGGAACGCTGGAGCAGCCACCCGCTTTGTACCTCGGGGAGCGGTGATGTAAAACCACTCCCACTGCCATAAATCAGAAGTCTCCACGAAAGAACCCATTGGCCATGGGGCGTCGGTGCCTTTGCTTATTATAGCGCCTCCGCACTCCGCGTGACGCCCGTTGATCACCCTCGGCCTCACATTTAAGGTCTTCAGCCATAGGCCGAAGTGGGGGTGATGCGGAGGAAGGCTTCACACACGACGATAAACGACGAGATGTGAAGAACGGAATCTGGAGCTAGATCGTGGAAATCTAGTCCGTAGTAGAACATGAGCCCTCTCACGAAGGGATCAACGCTAAAACCTAGCCCTCTGAGAAAGTGGGAGATGAAAACAATGCTCTCGTTAGGTTCGGGAGTGGGGACGACCTGCCCTCGAGCAGGGAGCCTGTACAGAATCTCGGCGGTAAGATACCTGGCCTCTCTAAGCTTCCGGATGTCCTCCTCTGTGATGGAGGAGGCCATCCACCGGCCTTGATTGTATCCGGACATGGTCGAAGGACCGAAGCTCTAGCTTGAGCCTTGGATGTTGGAACTCGAGGTGCGGGAGGGGAAGGATCGAGCGTGGAAAGAAAAGGACAGGCCTTGGCCCCCTTTATAAAGAGGACGAATATCAAGCATCTCCCGCGTGACCGTTTGGGACTTGCCTAAAATCAAGGAGTCATATTAAACAAACACGGTTGGGTTACCCACACCTGTATTGATGAGAATCCCGTGATAAGGGGGACACGATCTCTGCTTCAACAAGACATGCCAATAAAACTGCCTCGCAGCGCGTGTAGTGGCTGGTTATGAAAACAGTTCAAATAATGACCGGACCATGGCATAATGTCGTAAAAAGTTGTCAGTAGATTATATTTGTGGAATATTATACTCTCTACGGTGGTATGTGGAATTTTTTTGCAGAGCCGGACACGACCCTTGTGTCCTAAATCTTCTATGGAGTATTCAGAGAAGGAACCCGCCTTGCAATGCCGAAGACAATCTGCACGTCGGACTCATCGTCATTGAAGCCTGGTTCAGGGGCTACTGAGGGAGTTATGGATTAAGGGGTCCTCGGACAGCTGGACTATATACTTTGGCCGGACTGTTGGACTATGAAGGTACAAGATTGAAGACTTCGTCCCGTGTCCGAATGGGACTCTCCTTTGTGTGGAAGGCAAGCTTGGATATTCGGATGTGTAGATTTCCTTCTCTGTAACCGACTCTGTGTAACCCTAGCCCCTTCTGGTGTTTATATACACTGGAGGGTTTATTCTGTAGGACAACAACAATCATAATCATAGGCTAGCTTCTAGGGTTTAGCCTCTACGATCTCATGGTAGATCAACTCTTGTAATACTCATATCATCAAGATCAATCAAGCAGGAAGTAGGGTATTACCTCCATTGAGAGGGCCCGAACCTGGGTAAAACATCGTGTCCCATGCCTCCTGTTACCATTAGCCTTAGATGCACAGTGCGGGACCCCCTACCCGAGATCCACCGGTTTTGACACCAACACTCATCATTCCACTTTGTGAGCTTCTGGCCCACAAAGTCTTCTACTCCACAAGACTTGAAAGTGTCATAAACTCCTGGATAGTGCTCTTCATTTTTCTTGATGTAATCCCAGTTAACCCATCTCATGTCACATACTATGGGCTTCTTGTCAAGCAGTACTGTCTCATAGAAATCTTGCTGCTCCTTAGTGTGGAACCTATAGTCCACTGCAGTTCTTCTTCTGACAGCATAGGGATCAGTCTGTCTCCAGAGTCTCAGACCTGCATCCTGCAAGGAGAATTCCCACTTCCAAACCTAGGAAGGTTGCCACTGGTGAAATCATGAAGTTCACCATTGACTCTGATGAAGAAGCTGCTGGCCAAGATAAGAAGAAGAAGAGAGTCAGAACTACTACTGCCAAAGTCCTTGGCAAGCTGAGGGAGTCCTGGACTAGGGGTGTCCGGATAGCCGAACTATCATCATCGGCCGGACTCCAAGACTATGAAGATACAAGATTGAAGACTTCGTCCCGTGTCCGGATGGGACTTTCCTTGGCGTGGAAGGCAAGCTTGGCGATACGAATATGTAGATCTCCTACCACTGTAACCGACTCTGTGTAACCCTAGCCCTCTCCGGTGTCTATATAAACCGGAGGGTTTTAGTCCGTAGGACAACAACAACAACAAGAAGAACAACAATCATACCATAGGCTAGCTTCTAGGGTTTAGCCTCCTTGATCTCGTGGTAGATCTACTCTTGTACTACCCATATCATCAATATCAATCAAGCAGGAGTAGGGTTTTACCTCCATCGAGAGGGCCCGAACCTGGGTAAAAACATCGTGTCCCTTGTCTCTTGTCACCATCCGCCTAGACGCACAATTAGGGACCCCCTACCCGAGATCCGCCAGTTTTGACACCGACATTGGTGCTTTCATTGAGAGTTCCTCTGTGTCGTCGCATATAGGCCCGATGGCTCCTTCGATCATCAACCACGACGCAGTCCAGGGTGAGACTTTCCTCCCCGGACAGATCTTCGTGTTCAGCGGCTTTGCACTGCGGGCCAATTCGCTTGGCCATCTGGAGCAGATTGAGAGCTACGCCCCTGGCCGTCAGGTCAGATTTGGAAGTCTGAACTTCACAGCTGACATCCGCGAAGACTTGATCTTCGATGGATTCGAACCACAGCCGAGCGCGCCGCACTGTCACGATGGGCATGATTTAGCTCTGCTGCGGACAAGGCCACGAGGCCGCGACACGAGCCCGCTTCGACCCTTAATTCGAGCCGATCAAGCAGACGAGGATGAGTGGCTAGACACCGCCTCGGGGGCTGCCATGTCTACGGCGATGGAGCCGAATACCAACCTTGTCCCTTGTGAAGATCGTGACTCGAGGTGCGGACTCCTCGCGGACTCGAACCTCCTGCGCCCTACCAATCGAATCCGATTGGGCGCCGATCATGGAGTTCACCGCCATGACATCTTCGGCAGACTCGCCTTTCGGCGATATCCTGAATTCGCTAAAATATCTCTCGCTATCAGGAGAGCCCTGGCCGGATTGCGGTCAGGACGGTTGGGATGCGGACAACAAAGAAATTCAAAGCCCACCCACCACCACTTTGTAGCCACTGTCGACGATCTAACCGACATGCTAGACTACGACTCCGAAGACATCGACGGTATGGACGACGATGCCGGAGACGATCAAGAACCAGCGCCTATTGGGCACTGGAAAGCCACCTCGTCATATGACATATACGTGGTGGACACCCCAAAGGATGGGAATGGCGATGGAACAGCGGAGGAGGATCCTTCTAAGAAACAGCCTAAATGCAAGCGTCAGCGGCGCCGCTCTAAATCCCGCCACAGCAAGAATGGAGATTCCGGCACCGGAGATAATAACACCCCAGACAGTGCCGAATACAACCCCCTCCAGCAAGATTCATCACAGGAGCACGGAGAAGTCGGCCCTCACGAGAGAGCGGTAGACCAAGAGGTAGAGGACGATAATTACATGCCTCCCTCCGGAGATGAGGCAAGCCTCGACGACGATGAATTCGTCGTGCCTGAGGATCCCGTCGAACAAGAGCGTTCTAAACGCAGGCTTATGGCCACGGAAAATAGCCTCAAGAAAAAGCAGCAACAGCTCAGAGCTGATCAAGATCTGCTAGCCGACAGATGGACCGAAGTCCTTGCGGCCAAAGAGCATGAACTCGAACGCCCCTCCAAAAGCTACCCTAAACGCAAGATGCTACCCTGATTAGAGGAGGAAGCATATAAACCAACATCACCAGCGCACAATATGGCCGACCGGCCACCTCGTGGCCACGACAGAGAGGCCTCCAGACCCTCCACTAAGGCCGTACCCTGGCATCGCTCGAAAAGCACAAAGCCACGGGGGAATGTGCCGGACTTGCGAGACATATTGGAGGATAAGGCAAGACAATCAAGATCGATCTACGGATCGCGGGCGCCACGACGATCTTGCGACGACTACCGTCACGGATACTGGCAACTCGGCGGGGCGAACACGAGAGACAAAGCTCGCTTGAGCTACATCGTGATATAGCCCAATATAGAGGCGCCGCACACCCATTATGCTTCACAGATGAAGTAATGGATCATCAAATCCCCGAAGGGTTTAAACCCGTGAACATCGAATCCTACGATGGCACAACAGACCCCGCGGTTTGGATCGAAGACTATCTCCTCCATATCCATATGGCCCGCGGTGATGATCTTCACGCCATCAAGTACCTCCCACTCAAGCTTAAAGGACCAGCTCGGCATTGTCTTAACAGCTTGCCGCCGAGAATCAATTGGTGTTGGGAGGACCGGAAGCCGCATTCCTTGATAACTTCCGGGGCACATATGTGCGACCACCGACGCCGATGACCTCAGCCACATAATTCAGCAGCCAGACGAATCGGCCGCATAATTACGGACACGGTTCTTAACAAAGAAAAATCAAATCGTCGACTGTCCGGATGCAGAGGCTCTTGCAGCCTTCAAACATAATATCCGCGACGAGTGGCTTGCCCGGCACCTGGGACAGGAAAAGCCAAAATCAATGGCAGCCCTCACATCACTGATGACCCGCTTCGCGGAGAGGACAGCTGGCTAGCTCGCGAGAATAACCTCAAAGAAAATTTCGATACCAGATACCAAGGACCGCAATGGCAGGTCGCGTCGCAATAAGAACAAACGCAGTATCAACGGTGACAATACTGAGGATACGGCAGTCAATGCCGGATTCAGAGGCTCCAAACCCGGTCAGCGGAAGAAGCCATTCAAAAGAACTACTCCGGGTCCGTCCAATTTGGACCGAATACTCGACCGCTCGTGCCAGATACATGGCACCCTCGAAAAGCCAGCCAATCACACCAACAGGGATTGTTGGGTATTCAAGCAGGCAGGCAAGTTAATTGCTGAAAACAATGACAAGGGGCTGCATAGCAATGACGAGGAGGAGACCCGACCGCCGAACAATAGAGGACAGAAGGGTTTCCCCCCACAAGTGCGGACGGTGAACATGATATACGCAACCCACATACCCAAAAGGGAGCGGAAGTGCACTCGTGGACGATATGCGATGGAGCCACGCCTGGTTCAACCCATGGTCCCCTGCCCGATCACTTTCGATCGAAGGACCACCCCACCAAAGATCCTCCACGGCGGATTCGCCGCATTGGTTTTAGACCCAATCGCCGATGGGTTTCACCTCACCGAGTCCCGATGGATTCGGCGGCAAAGCTGAACCTGCTTTATCGGGACACGGTCATAAGATGGGCATAGACCCTCAAGGATTAAACCCACAAAGACGACCTTCAAAGGCGTCATACCGTGTAGAAGCCAATTGTGCAGTGCTCGCCATACACTAGAAGTGGTCTTGGATCCCGGATAACTTCCGAAGCAAGGAGTTAATCTTCGACATAGTCCCGTTCCACAGCGGCTATCATGCTCTGCTCGGACGGACCACGTTTGCAAAGTTCAACGCGGTACCGCACTACGCATACCTCAAGCTCAAGATGCCAGGCCCTCGAGGAGTCATCACGGTCAACGGAAACACTGAACACTCTCTCCGAACGGAGGAACACACAGCGGCTCTCGCGGCAGAAGTGCAGAGCAGCCTTTTAAGGCAATTCTCGAGTCCATCCATCAAGCGACCGGACACTGCTAAGCACGCCCCGAGCAACCTACAACAAGACCACCTAGCACGTTCCGAGCACGCGTAGCAATGCGGCCCCAACCCTAGCCCTCGCAAGATTGCAAGACTGGTCCCTCGTGTGCATCATTACGCTCTGGAGATACCATGGGCATAGAGGGAGGGGCACGACCACGACAGGCCCAGTGTGCGGCTCAACCACACCAGGGGCTCCCAAGTGTGTCACCTTTTTTTTTTATCCACAGGACTCCGTTCACCAGAGGCCCTGTCCGGTAGTAGACCTGCCGAACTCACGATGCAACAGCCAGGGAAGGAGAAAGGCTACGATGAGTATCCAGGTGGTCTCCATTACGAGCCTTAAATCTGTTTTATACACCATTCCGCAGCCTACCCCTGGAGGGGGACATGTTTAATAGTCCCATTCCTTGCTTACCGCACTACTTGTATCGTTCTACATTCATGGCAGTACTTCTTGAATAAACAATGCATCGCTTTTCGCTTATAATTGCATTCCTTTCTCATACATATGTTAATTTATGACATGTCGCATCCGTACACTTTGGTGTGGCTAAATACACCAGGGGCTTAAGTTCCCCATATTATGGTGTGATAAGTCCGAACACTTTCACAAGTGAGGCACCCCGAACTTATAGCATTATATGCATCGGCTCAATCATGTCTTGGGTCAATAGTTGGGTTTGCCTGGCCCCACGTTTTGGTACCTTACGCCCGCTGTACCGGCTAAGGTGGCACTGGAGAACCATCGCGATTGCGCCCAGCTTGAGCCGGGCGAGCGCCAAAGGAGAAAGCTAAAACTGACCGTCATGATGAGGCGAGAGCTGGTCGCTATTCGAGAGGTTTTTTCGAGTCCCTAAAGACTTATGCCGCTTAGAGCGAGGAACCGGATTTTGTCCGCCCAGCGTGATAGCGCCTCAATTCGCCTTCCTAACACTAGGGGCTTCGCCGAAATTTAAAATTATAGAATTCTATGGCTAAGTGAGAGTGTTCAAGCATCATAAGTCCGATTGCCTTGTTCGTTGTGTTGAGCGCCTCCCTAGATGGACCCAAAAATGGGAACAAGAGCGCTCAAGTTTATCCCTAACACCCCAAAGACTCTCGGCATGGGGGTCAAGCCGACGACTTGCCACCTCTCGATTTGATAAACGGCCGCACAGAAGGTAATATTTTAAATTAAATAGTGTTGCTTAGCGCATATGAACAAAGTTTTCAACGCACAGGATAACAAAATGCGAGTCTACTCAAATATTATATCTTGGGAGCACTCACCCACAATCATGCGGGCACCCTTCAGGACACTCATATAATACATTTCGGGCGTACGATACTCCTTGCCCGGCGGTGGCGCATCCATCACAAGCTTCTCAGCATCCATCCTGCCCCAGTGCACTTTAGCACGGGCAAGGGCCCGACGGCACCTTCAATGCAAAGGAGTGCTTGACGACTTCAACCCAGGACACGATCCACCAGCCGCGACCAGGGCAAGTAGCTCCTGTGCATGGCCTCCTTGGGCCACAAATTAACTATGAGGCCCTTCATGGCCTGTTCGCCACCTTAGGAGCTCGACCAGCTGCTTCACTGGTCGCTAAGGGCACCGGATGTCCGCCTCAAAGATACTAAGACGAGAAGACCTTCTCCGTCGAGCTCCCTCCTCGCCCAAGAGAATGCGGCAAGATCGGACACGCCATGGGCAGATCTGCGAACGCGTTCTGGAGAGCTCCGAATCTGGGTAAGTAACAGGTAATTCACTTTAACATGCTTGCTTTGCATGAAGAATGCCTTACCCGCCGCTATTTTCTTCAGATCCTCGATTTCCTGGAGGGCCTTGTGGGCATCGGCCTAAGCAGCCCTGGCACTCTCAAGAGCCGACGCAAGCTCGGACTCTCGAGTCTTTGAGTCACGCTCTGAACTCTCGTGCTTTTCCACGAGAGCCTGGAGCTCTTGCTGTACCTCCACCACCCGCGCCTCCTGCTTCTCTCGCTCGGCTGCGCTTGGCCGCAGACACCACCTCCTTCAGGGTCGCCACCTCGTTCGTGGCCCCTGGAATACCCACGTTATCCTTGTTATTTCTTTTGCAACCAAATCCTTTTCTGTAAGGTACAACTTTCATAAGGTGTTACTCACCTTGCTTGTCCTCGAGCTGCTTCTTGGCATGGCCGAGCTCGTTCTCGGACCGCTCGAGGCTCTGCTTCAAAGCATCGACCTCCAGCAATCGGCGGCAGAGGTCAAGCGCGCAGCCTGCAAACCCATATTGACATATTTTTAAGACTCCTGCGTATATCTATTTAGATCCTCAATCCGGCTTTTCTTTCCGAACACCGAACCGAGCATCAGGGGCTACTGTCTATGCGGTACTATTTTACATATATAAAACTTCTTACCTCAAAGCCTGTTAGAAGGCTGTTGCAGGCCTCGGTCAGCCCGCTCTTGGCGAGCTGAACCTTCTGAATCACCGCACTCATGACAGTACGGTGTTCTTCTTCGATGGAAGCGCCGTCGAGCGCCTCCAGCAAGTTATCCGGCGCCTCCGGTTGGATGGAGGCCACCGACGTCGCAGTCTTGCCCTTCTTATGAAGGGGCCGCCCGCCGGACTCTGGAACCACTGCAGGTTCCGGTGCGGAGTCCGGTGCAAAGTCCGGGAGGTTGCCCTGCGGCACCTCTGGGGCCTCCTCCTCCTGGTGGGTCCCTTCCCGGGATCCTACCTCGGCGTCATCAGCACCACGGGGGGTGGAGGCGGTCGGAAGAGAATCCATATCCGACGTACCCAAGGACCCGCTCGATGAAGCGGGAAGATCATCCTTGGGCGGACTGCAGGGTTGTATGTGGCATTAGAAAGACACCATGCGACAAAAAGAGAAATTATAAATCATCTAGGAGTCCGGATACTCACGATCTCGCCAGGGGCTTGGCCCTTGAGGGCCACTCCTCGTCGCTGTCGCCGATGTTGGCGGAGCAGTCTGGGGGAAGGGTCCTTCCTTCTGATTCTTCGGCCTCCCTCGTTGGGGAGGCCTTCCTTTTCTTCTCTCCCCCCTCTGGGGGAGAGTCCTCTTTCTTCTCCTCCTTGTCCTCATGGGAGGAGTCCGCCTCGGAGTCATCGGACGACGAGTCCGATACCACCTGACGCCGGGAACTCCTTCGGGTTCCCGTGGCCTTCTTCTTGGCCTTCCTCTCTGGCACTACGTAGTGCGGAACCAAAGCAGCCCCTGGCAAACGGGCATCCGCTGGTCTTCTGGAAGGGGAGCCGGACAGTTGACCTGTCCCGACGTCGTCTGCCAGGCCTGTTAAAGGTATTGGGAGTTTAGATCCCGCATAAAATCAAAACATGAAAAGCAAGTATCCCATAAAGGATAACATGGCTTACCTCGTCACCGACGCCGCGAGCTGAATCCGCGATCTTGAGATGGATGCGGGCGCTAACGCGCCTTGAACAGCACCCTCCTGGCATCTTTGTACGTAGTGTCAAAGAGCCCGCTCAAGGTCTGGTGCTGTGCCGGATTGAACTCCCACAAATTGAAGTCCCGTTGCTGGCAGGGGAGAATCCGGCAGACGAGCATGACCTAGATCACATTGACAAGCTTGAGTTTCTTGTTCACCAGGGTCTGGAGACAGGACTGGAGTCTGGTCAGCTCTTCCGAACTACCCCATAGCAAGCCCTTCTCTTTCCAGGAGGTGAGCTGCATGGGGATGCCAGATCTGAATTCGGGGGCCGCTGCCCATTTAGGGTCACACGGCTCGGTGATGTAGAACCACCCCGATTGCCACCCTTTGATGGATTCCACAAAGGCACCCTCGAGCCAAGTGACGTTGGGCATTTTGCCCACCATGGCGCCTCCGCACTCCGCTTGGCTGCCCTTCACAACCTTCGGCTTGACATTGAAGGTCTTGAGCCACAAGCCGAAGTGGGGCTGGATGCAGAGGAAGACCTCACACATGACGATAAATGCCGAGATGTTGAGGATGAAATTCGGGGCCAGATCATGGAAATCCAGGCCGTAGTAGAACATGAGCCCCCGGACAAAAGTTTGGAGCGGGAAGCCCAGTCCGCGGAGGAAATGGGGAGCCTGGGGGTGGGGATGAGCTACCCCTCGTCGGGCAGCCGATGCGCGATGTCGCTGGACAGATATCCGCGTCACAGAAGCTTGATGTGCCCTCCAGAACGGAGGAGGCCATCCACTTGCCTCCCGCCTCCGGACATGGCTGGAGAAGGTCGAGGTGAGATGTGCGGACTTGGGCGCTTGAGCTCGAGTGCGCGGAGATGGATAAGCAAAGGAGGAAGAAGGCGTAGGTAAAAAAGATGGATCCTTATCCCCTTATGTATGGGCGGATGAAACTATGCGTCCCTACCGGCCTGGTAAAACTCGCTTATCTCCCAAGCGCCGCAATCAATGGCGCGGTTGGGTTACCCACGTCCGTATTGATGGGAATCCCGGAATAAGGGGAACACGATCTCTGCTTCGATAAGACGTGCCAAGAAACCGCCGCTAAACGCTACTGTGGTGGTATAATAAAAATGATTCGAGTAAAGGCTTGGTAGTGGTGTGACGTCACACCACGAAATACGTCAGCAGATTGAAATTGTGTAAATATTATTCTCTCTACGGTGGTATGTGGAATTTATTTTGCAGAGCCGGACACTATCCTGGTGTTCACAATCTTCTACAAATTATTCGGAGGAGGAACCCGCCTTGCAATGCCGAAGACAATATGCGCGCCGGACTCGTCGTCATTGAATCCTGGTTCAGGGGCTACTGAGGGAGTCCTGGACTAGGGGGTGTCCGGATAGCCGAACTATCATCATCGTCCGGACTCCAAGACTATGAAGATACAAGATTGAAGACTTCGTCCCGTGTCCGGATGGGACTTTCCTTGGCGTGGAAGGCAAGCTTGGCGATACGGATATGTAGATCTCCTACCATTGTAACCGACTCTGTGTAACCCTAGCCCTCTCCGTTGTCTATATAAACCGGAGGGTTTTAGTCCGTAGGACAACAACAACAAGAAGAACAACAATCATACCATATGCTAGCTTCTAGGGTTTAGCCTCCTTGATCTCGTGGTAGATCCACTCTTGTACTACACATATCATCAATATCAATCAAGCAGGAGTAGGGTTTTACCTCCATCGAGAGGGCCCGAACCTGGGTAAAAACATCGTGTCCCTTGTCTCCTGTTACCATCCGCCTAGACGCACAGTTCGGGACCCCCTACCCGAGATCCGCCGGTTTTGACACCGACACAAGCCCTCTATGAGGAGATCTTCTGATGAAAAAGAAGAGGAAGAGGATGCTGCACCAGCTCCTAAAGCTCAAAAGCTAATGGGAGATGTAATCAAGTCAGGGGCTGCTCCATCTAAGCTCAAAGCTGCTCCCAAGGCTGCTGCACCAGCACCAAAGCCTAAACCCAAGAGGAACACCAGAAACATTCCTGCATCTGAGAAGAACAAGGCCCCAGTGCCCGAGGCTGATGAAGAAGATGAAGATTCTCATGTTTTGAGAAAGTTGAAGCCCAAGATTCCTGTTCACAATGATGCTCATCCGGTTGATAAAGACATGCATATCAGAAAGGATGCTGGACTGAGATTGTGGAGACAATCAGATCCTTATGCTGTGAGGAGAAAGACATCAGTTGACTACAGATTCCACACCAAGGAGCAACAGGACTTTTATGAGACTATCTTGCTTGACAAGAAGCCCATTGTGTGTGACATGAGATGGATCAACTGGGATTACATCAACAAGAATGAAGCTCACTATCCAGGAGTGTTTGACAGCTTCAAGTCTTGTGGAGTAGATGACTTTGTTGCCCAGAAGCTCACCAAGTGGAATGATGAGCCCATCAAGCAATTTTACTCCACAGCTCATTTCTACCCAGATGGGAGGATTGTCTGCATGTCTGAAGGTACTAGGTACCAATCCACAGTTGAGGAATGGGCTGAGTTGATCAATTCCCCTAAAGAATCTGAAGATGACTTGGATGTATATGCAGATAAGAAGAAAGACCACAACTCTATGGCTCACATGTACAGAGAGATCCCAGATACAACTTTGGAAACTCACAAGCTTGGATCTGTGCATTTCTTGTTGTCTTGTCTGCCTACAATCAATTGGATACTTAGGCATACATTGCTTCCCAAGTCAGGAGATCAAAAGATGATCAGAGGTCATGCTATCAACTTGCTGCACTTGTTTGATATACCTCAGAAATTCAAAGTCATGAGCCTGATTGTGGAAACAATCAAGAGGACGGCAGCTGATCAAAAGAGGAGTTGTGGGTATGCTCCACACATTCAGGAGCTCATCAACTCAAAGATGGGCACATGCACATATCTTTTGGACAAGGAGCATCTACCCCTATTTCCTAAATTTGAACACAACATTGTTGAGATGAATGAGGAAGAACCATTATTTTTGCAAGCACATGAAAAGAGAGAGAAAGCAAGGGCAGAGAAAGCTGCTAAGATGCCAACTGCAGAAGAGGCATCTCAAGTGTTTCTAAAGAGCAAACAAGACCAACTTGGCTACTTGATTGCCTCCACCTTGAGGATTGAGAAGGGATTGGCCACCCTGACTCAAAACCAGGAGAGCTTGGAGAGAATCATGGAGCAGAAGTTTTACGCACTTGATGTGAAGGTCACAGAAATCCAAACTGCAGTTGAGCAACTTCAGGAGGAAGTGGAGGAGAAGAAGGGCAAGTCTACCACAGATGCATTTGCCAGAGTGCCCAGAGGTCAGAGATCTGCTCCAGTGCCTGTTCTAGACACCAGAGCTACATCATCTGCACTAGCTGCCACAACCTCAGTGCCTCCAGCTCCAGCACTCACTCCACCAGCTCCAGCTACATCAACTAATGCTTTCGTCCTTGGAGTCATCTCTACACCACCACATGAAGACCAAGCCTAAGAGTCGATTAGCACTATGCATTTTTGAACTTTTTGGTAACTTGTTGCCAAAGAGGGAGAAAAATGTATAGATCATAGGCTTCGAGAGAGAGTGTTGCTTTTTATCTCTCTTGCTTATGGTGGTTGAACTTATTTATGTGTGTGTTTTGCTTGATACATTATGCCTTTTGTGAGATACTCGGATGATCATGTGTTTGATCATATGCTACCTTAATGCTTGTTGGATGACTTTATCCTTTATATCCTTATATGATCATTCACTTTGCTTGCTGATGAGTGCATGTGTTTAATTATTATCATTTTGAGAGCTCCACCAAGATGTATGTGACATGGAAGAGTGACCCATGATCCTAACTCATTGTGCATTTGCAGTCCAAAGCAAATTTTAAATAGTGCACAAATTTAGGGGGAGCTCTTACTTATCACATACTTCTCAAAGTGACAATGTATTTCAATCTTATTATCATTTGTCGAAGCTTTATCTATATGTTGTCATCAATTACCAAAAAGGGGGGATTGAAAGTGCAACTATCCATGGGTGGTTTTGGTAATTCCTAACAACATATAGCTCATTGAGCTAATGCTATTTCAAGATAAATATTTCAGGAAAGCTCAATGATTGGCATGGCATGGATGAGAAAAGTGGATCCCTCAAAATGCTAAGGACACAAGGATTGACTCAAGCTCAAAGCACAAGACTCTACATTTTCTATTTTAGTGATCCAAGATCACATTGAGTCTATAGGAAAAGCCAATACTATCAAGGAGGGATGAGGTGTTGCTTAATGAGGTTCTTGCTCAAAATGCTTAGTGATATGCTCCAAATCCCTCAACTACTTTCTCATATCCACATATGACCCCAAACCAAAAGTCAAACTCAGCCCCACCGAAACCATCTATCCGGCGCCACCGACTTCAGATGTCATAGCTACTGCCACAAACCCTAGTCTTTTCGGTCTCACCGATAGGGATCTCGGTCTCACCGAGATGGAGTTGCAATCTCTCTGTTTCCATTCGTAACGTTTCGGTCAAACCGAGACGAGTGATTGGTCCCACCGAGATTGCAATGCAAACTCCCTGTTTCCCCTTCGTGACATTTCGGTCAAACCGAGATGAGTGAATCGGTCCCACCGAGTTTTCCTGACCAACCCTCTATGTGTCCATTACCAAAATCGGTCTCGCAGAGATTACGTTATGCCCTAACCCTAACCATATCGGTCCCACCAAAAATCCTAACATTCACATTATTTCCAGAATCGGTCCGATCGAGTTTCACGATTCGGTCCCACCGAGTTTGGTAAGTTGTGTGTAACGGTTAGATTTTGTGTGGAGGCTATATATACTCCTCCACCCACTCTTCACTCGTGGAGAGAGCCATCAGAACGTGTCTACACTTCCAGCATACATTTTCTGAGAGAGAACCACCTACACTTGTGTTGAGGTCAAGATCTTCCATTCCTACCACATAAATCTTGATCTCTAGCCTTCCCCAAGTTGCTTTCCACTAAAATCTTCTTTCCACCAAATCCAAATCCTGTGAGAGAGAGTTGAGTGTTGGGGAGACTCTCATTTGAAACACAAGAGCAAGGAGTTCATCACCAATACACCATTTGTTACTTCTTGGAGAGTGGTGTCTCCTAGATTGGCTAGGTGTCACTTGGGAGCCTCCGACAAGATTGTGGAGTTGAACCACGGAGTTTGTAAGGGCAAGGAGATCGCCTACTTCGTGAAGATCTACCCCTAGTGAGATAAGTCCTTCGAGGGCTACGACCATGGTGGGATAGACAAGGTTGCTTCTTCGTGGACCCTTCGTGGGTGGAGCCCTCCGTGGATTCGCACAACCGTTACCCTTCGTGGGTCGTAGTCTCCATCAACGTGGATGTACGATAGCACCACCTATCGGAACCACAGCTAAAAAAATCTCCGTGTCAACATTGCGTTTGCTCCCTCAAACTCCTCCATTTACCTTCATATGCAATTGTTTTACATTCCGCTGCTATACTCTTATAATTGCATGTGTAGGTTGATTGCTTGACTTGTGCTAAGTTGCTAAAATCTGCCAAGAACTAAAATTGAGAAAAGGCTAGATTTTTATTTGGTCAAGTAGTCTAATCACCCCCCTCTAAACATACTTTTGATCCTACACCAAGGCCTCCACGGAGAAGATCCCAAGTGGATTCAAGTCCCCACAAGGGAAGATCCCCTCGTGGATTTCAGACATGGTCTCCGGATCGGGAAGAACTACCGCCTCTTGTATCGTCCTTTGTTGCGTTTGAATCTTGTATCACTCTTATTGTTCATGGATCTAGCACATGTGTGATTGTTCTCGTTGATTTGAGTGTTTCCCCTCGTGTTTCTCCTCGTGTGTTCGTCGTGTTCTTCATGGGATCCCTTCATTTCGTGAAAGATCGGCCTTAGGGTTTCCACCCTACATCATCTTGGTACCACGAGCCACGTTGATCATGAATTTGGAGTCTCCCCCGCCGTTTTCTAGCTTGATTTTGTTTGATTTCATCCTAAAATCCAAAAATCCCCACAAAAATAGCGTCCTTTTTTGTGATTTGTTGGTTTGATGATGTTTTGTTGATTTTGATCCATGGATTTTCTATGTTGCAAGTGGATCTAACCGTTCCCCACCATCTCCACCACGAAATCCATAAAAAAATCCCTGAAATCCTTGAATTTTCCCTGTTTTCGAGTTCATCCTGAGCCTCACCCATGCGCAGTTGACGTGCCCTGATCCGTACCCTGACCCAGATCATCCGGACTTGCCCAGATCATCCAGCTCCTGGCACGGATCATCCAGCTTCCACTATCGAAACTGCATTTCCTGCAGTTTTCAGCCACCGCCACTTCCGCCACCGCATACCCACTTCGACCACCACCACCCCACTTCTGCTACCCACTCGACATACCCAACCATGCCACCGCTTTCCGCTACCGACATTTGGTCATTTGCTTTCAGAATTTGAGTTGTGGTTCTTTGTTTCCTAGGATGTTTTGGCTAACTAGGAACGGTTCAACTTCGACATCGCCACCGCTCATCTTTGCCAAGGACTCGACATCAACAATGGCCACTTCATAATTTTGACACCCCGATCGTAAGCAAGGATGGTAACTTCGATGACACCTTTGTGTACTCCTTGCCATTGCATTGATAACCCCATAGCCCATTTTGCATCACTTTCCTATCGAGACTAGCCATTGAGTATTGCCGGCAAAATTACTTGTGCACATTAGTGATCATCATTCCCATTGCATAAATACCATATCATCTTGGTACATACATCTTGATATCATCTCTTGTGTCACAAGGTTGTCATCGCATATACACAATTGCTATCTTGGTTCGTGAAGTTTTGGCCAACGAAAGAGCTCAAAAGAGAAAGAGCCAACAAGCTTTTAAGCAAAAGAGAAATATAGGCAAAGAGCTTTTAAGCAAGGACCATAGCATCATACTACACTAAGATTGTCATACTCGATCATCTTGGATCATATCACCGGAACACCATACATATAGCATACTTGGGATAGGAAGTCATTGAATTTTGCCTTGTAGGTTGTGCACAAGTCTCGTATCCACCTATTGAGCAATCGTCCTAGCGTCTCTCTAGCGTTGTGCAAAAAGAGCATTTTTCATGGATTCCGCATTTTGAGCTCGTTCCTTGGTTGCACGACCCCATTTACCTATCTATGAGTGTGTTTCCGTGTGCCACATATTGCTATTGGTCTACTTGTTGCATTTGTGAATTTGTGAATCGTTTTCAACATTATTGAGTCTTGCTAACATTTGCATAAATTTTGTGCCACCATCCTCACCAAGCTCCACCAAAAGCTTTATTTGTGTAGGTGTATGAAATTGACGAGATACGGTACCAATTGTGCTATTTCCTTGCTACATTATTGAGTGATCATTGATCCATTCTCAACATCAGTCAATGTTAGGTATAGTTCTTTCCTTTCTTCCCCTCACATATTTGCTTGCGATGATGGACAGGCCAACTACTTCTTTGAAACCACTCTTCATTGAGCAAGATGATGGCTCGAATACCTACGTCACCAAGAACCACCTCTCTGGCGTACAAAGAGCTTTGCATCAAGAACAAGAAGCTTTGAGCGATCGCATCGACCTACTCACTACCGACTTGCGACAATTCGAGCAACATACAAGATACTACTTTGACAACAAGCTCGCCATGCAAAAAAAGAGGAGAACGATGCAAGGATGGACGAGATTCGTGCCTTGTTGGTCAACCGTTCTTCTACATTTTTGTCATGTTCAAGATGGAGCCACTCAAGTCGACATTCTTCGCAATGTTCTTCAGATGCAAGTCCTCTTCGAGCTTGTTCAAAACTAACTCGATTACATGATAAATCTCATCCAACTGATCACCATCCAGCAAGCCTACGAAGTAATTACTCACTCCCGGCGGTGCGCATCATGGAATTGGTGAATGGAGGAAGGTTGATGATGACGACAGCGTCGAATCCCCCTCTTAGGAGGCCCGGACGGACTCCAGATCAGCCATCCCGATGAAGAACTAGAGGTGGCGGTGGCTCCGTATCATAAAACACGATGAATCCTTCTGTCTGGTTTTTTTCTTGGCGAATAGGTATATGTGGAGTTGGAGTTAGGGTTGCCGGAGGTCCAGGGGGGGCACAAGCTTGTAGGGTGCGCCCCTGAGCTTGTGGCTCCTGGGTGGCCCCCTCTGGTATATCTTTCCGCCAGTATTTTTTATATATTCCATAAAAATTCTCCGTAAAATTTCTGGTCAATCCGAGAACTTTGATTGCTGCACAAAAACAACACCATGGCAGTTCTGCTGAAAACTGCGTCAGTCCGGATTAGTTCCGTTCAAATCATGCAAAATAGAGTGCAAAACAAGAGCAAAAGTGTTTGGAAAAGTAGATACGACAGAGATGTATCATAGTGCAACCTCTGTTATTTTGTAAGGGTCTAAACCAATTCAAGGGCAATAGCTCTGTATCTAGAGGAACTTCAACTTTATACATGGTTTTTAGTGGTGCCCCTTCGTCCATTTGGCCTTGTGTTAGTCCCTGCTTCCATCTTGTCCCTGCATGCGTGCGCCCCCATCGTGGGCTTCGTCCGAACCTACAGGGGCAGTTTAGTGCTCAATGATAGTACAACCGATAAACAGAATTAGCTAGAACATGTGGGGGCTTAATTTCCCAGACTGAAGTGCTATTGTTAAGGCAACACTTACCGACTCCTACTTCCAGCTTGTCTGTCTTCAAGAGACTAAGTTGAGTGTTGTGGACAAATTCATTGTTGCGTCACTAGGGAAAACAGACTGTGTGGCTTTGCTTAGCGTCTGGCTAATGGAACTAGGGGCGGTATCCTATTGCTATGGGATGAGAATCTTCTTGATGCTTCCGAATTTGTCACGTCAGCATATTGTCTTTCTACCATGTTCTGTATACGTGCTTATCGCTCCTGCTTCAAGCTCACTTCGGTCTATGGCCCCACCTATTCTTCATGCAAAAATGCTTTCTTTGCGTAGTTGCTCAACCACAAACCACATGCGGATGTGGCTTGGTTGGTTGCCGTGGACTTTAACCAAATTTACCAAGCCAAGGATAAGAACAGGAGGAACGTCAACACGATCAGAATTAACTGCTTTCGCTCGATGCTTCATTCCTGTGAGCTCAAGGAAATCCACCCCAGAATAGATGCTTCACTTGGAGCAACGAACGCGCCAATCCCACCTTGTGCATGCTTGATTCCTTCTTCTACAACGCCGAGTGGGACACCACTCACAACAATCACTTGCTACATGCCCTATCGTCTTCCCTCTGTGACCATTGCCCTCTGTTGCTCGCCAATGACAAGGGCCCTAGGCACCCACGTACATTCATATTTGAGAATTTCTTGGTATCTTTGCCCGGATTCCAAGAGGTTGTTCTTAATGCTTGGGTTGAGAGGGTGAGTCATTCTGAGACGTACCAGGTCCTCCACCATAAGCTCAAAAAACGGCGCTTCGCCTTGCCAAGTGGAGCAAGCGTATCTTCTCCAAGGCCAAGTTTCAGCTCCATGCAGCCAACATGATCATCCTTCGCCTGGACATTCCGCAAGCGGATTGACTGCTATCCCCGGAGGAGCTTGACCTACACTCTAGGCATAAGAGGCATGTGATCAGTCTTGTGGTGCTCCATAGGGCAAGAAAGAGCCAATGTGCTAGGATTGCAAACCTAAAGGATGGCGATGCTAACACAAAAAATTTCCACCACAACATCAATGCTCGGAGGAGAAAAAATCACATCCATAGGATCAAGAATGCAGAAGGCTGGGTCACCGACCATAAGCAAAAAGAGGACTTCGCCAAGGTCATGGGCAGAACAAGCACGAGCTACGTTCACCTTAATTGGGATGACATGAATATCCAACCGCATGACTTGGATGATCTCAGTGACCCATCACTGAGGATGAGGTTTTGGCGGCCATAAAAGCAATGTCGGGGGACAAGGCTCCCGGTCCGAATGGTTTCACGGGCACCTTCTTCAAACAGTGTTGGGAAATTATTAAGCACGATCTCATGTTGGTCATCCAGCGTTTTGACTCCCTTCACACATACCACTTGCAATGGATCAACTCTTCCAATGTGGTGCTTTTGCCCAAGAAGGAGGGGGTGGAAGGCGTCCCCGACTATAGGTCTATTTTGTGCATGTCGTAGCCAAGATTCTTTCCATGCGGCTTGCCCCTCACATGGACGTTCTTGTCTTCAATGCCCAAAGCACTTCCATAAAGAATAGGAGTATCCACGACAACTTCATGTATGTGCGCAATTTTGCGCGGCGGTTGCACAAGTGCAAGACTTTAGCCCTTCTCTTCGAGGTTGACATTAAAAAAAGCATTTGACTCAGTCAAGTGGGAATACATCCTAGACTTATTACAACGCAAGGGTTCCCTTGCTTTCATCTTCCTCTTCGCGCGTTCTCCTCAATGGGCTTCGATCAAGCATGGCCTCGAGTTTCATCAAGGGGAACCAATTTCACCTCAGCTGTTCGTCCTTGCAATAGCCCCCCTTCAACAAATCCTCGACATCGCAACTCGCAAGGGCATCATCCATAAGATCCGCGAGCGTGGCGTCATGATGAGAACCTTCCTCTATGCGGACGACGCGGCCATCTTCATTGCCCCAATTAAGCCGGACATTGACAACCTCTCAGTCATCCTAACGGGTTTCGGCGAGGTGACAAGACTTTGCACCAACTTCTGCAAGAGCTTGGTTGTGCCCATTCGATGCAACCACCTTCCTCTGAGGCATATTCTGAGTAGCATTCCGGTGGCCCGCACCGCATTTTGAATAAAATATTTGGGCCTCCCGCTCTTAGTACGACAACTTCGGAAGGTCGACTTCAATATCTGGAAGACAAGGCAGCCGAAAAATTGGTAACTTGGGAGGGACAAACCATCACGGCAATTTGGACGCACTACCCTTGTCAGATCGGTCATCACCTCTCAAGCGGTATTCTCCATCACGCGGGGCCTTCCTTTGGTCAGGATATGACAAGACGACCGGTGCAAAATGCAAGGTCAATTGGGACGTGGTCTGCATGCCTACATCTATGGAGGGCTGGGCGTCCTCAACACCGAAAAGTTTGCTCGGGCTTTGCGGCTAAGGTGGCCATGGTATGAATGGAAGGAGCCTGCCAAGCTTTGGGTTTGCTTGTGCAACCCGTGCACCAAGGAAGAATATGGATTTCTTCTATGCCTCCACCACAATCATCGTTGGCAATGGTGCAAAAACACCGTTCTGGGACTCCTCGTGGTTGCTTCGTCACAAGCCCAAGGATATTGCCCCGTTATTTTTCAAGCCTCAAAAAGGAAGAGTTCGACGCTTCGTGAGGCCCTTTGAGGGAACGCTTGGATGACCCACATCAAGCATGACACTGTTGTCTCTAGGAATTTTCTCTCTTTGGGCTCTTGTGCACGACTTCCATCTTGACGACCACGTTCAGGACGACATTGTTTGGAAGCATGCTGATGATGGGCAGTACTCGGGGACCACATCATATAAGGCGCAATTCCTTGGCCTCACGCACTCGCCCATTCACCACATGGTCTGGAGAGCTTGCCCCCCGGTTAAATTCTTCGCCCGGTTGACCTTGCAAGACCGGAACTGGACCGCCAACCGGTTGGAGCGGAGTGGTTGGGATAACTGTGGGCTTTGCCCGCTTTGCAAACGTGAGCAAGAATCGGGCGTCCACCTTTTCGTCAAGTGCCGCTTCTCCATTAGGCTTTGGCGATCAGCCATCGACAAGTTTGGTCTTGTGCACATGGACACCTCCAATTGACACCTTGAGGATTCGCTGATGTGATGGGGGGATAGAAGGACCAACATGTGAAACCCCAATAGACGAGCGATGGCCTCCCTCACCATGCTCGTCTTTTTGACTATTTGGAACGAGAGAAACACGTGTGTGTTTCGCAACAAGAGTGCGCCGCCGTCTATCCTGCTCCAAAATATTGTGCTCGAGGCAAAACTATGGATCACGGCAGGTGCTAAGAAACTAGGCCATATTGTTGTTGTACGAGAGTAATTGCCATGCCGTTTTGCAGGGACGCTTGTAAAAACTCTAAAATCTATTCTCCTGTTATTTAACGGACGAGGCAAATCTTTTGCCTACGTTTCGAAAGAAAAAAAAACAGAGCAAATCATTTGGTCGTCCCCGTCCCAGAACAAGGCACAGTAAAAAACCTTGGCAGAACGATACTTTACTGAATTTGAATCCGAATGTTCTGAAACATACACGACTACAATAATCTGCCAAACCTGCGGCATACAGAAAACACAATAGGCTCCATACTTTATTCAGACGCAGCAACGGAGCAGAGAACGATGAAGCGCATCGATGGCGAACCTAACGGTCTCCCTTGACGACTGTCACAGGGCACGACGCGTTCGACAACACGTAGTTGGTCACACTTCCCAGAAGAATCCTGCAGCACCGCCGGGCAAGAAAAGGGCGTCAGTGAAATTTGAATAAGCTAAATCTGTTTAGGCTATATTGTTCTCAAATGTTCGCCTACAGTTATCAATAAATACATAATTTAACTACTGTTGTCCTTTTTTTTAGGGTAACTACTGTTGTCCTTGACATTAGGAGTTATGCCCAAGGATCAACACGACTGACCGAGCTTGGTGAATCAGTAGGTGTGAAATGCATTGACATTTTGCTCTGTCTTAAAATTGACAGCTATATTAATTTATATTTATACTCATTAGAGATAGTCATAATATTGGGACGTGGACACTCATCAAGATAACTCTAAAAAAGTTTGACAAGATATGCAACCGAAGTCAATGATCCAGAGCAATAAATAAATAAATCACATTCTACTCTGATGAACACTTATTTATGCTGGATCTCGAATATCACAGGCACTGTAGTTGCCGGGCAACTCTATCTACACCATTCTAATCCTTAAACACTGTCTACAGGAGCATTTTAATATCATTGGCGTTTCAGTTGACCACACAAATAATCTGGCAAGCACGATGCAGATGCCACCCAGGTAGGCGATGAATTTTTCTAGACAATAGACAATAGGGCGATCATGCCTCGTGCAAGTTAACAAATGCAAGGGAAACGCCTTGACGGTCCATATTCAACTGCACATTAGCTGTGAACCGTGTTCTAATTGAAATGAATACTGTGATTTAAGTCATAGTGCGCCCTGAAACGCGGAATGATGCAGCCAATCGATCCAAGCGACCAAGGTACTAGTGCAATTAACTTGAAGTATTGCTTCACGGACATTTGACTTCGTATGCATCTTGAATCAAGAAATGTCTGATAGTAGTACTACTATATTAACCCTGGTGACGTGAGGATCGCCTATCTGAACAAGAATACCGTACTACTTTATGCAAGCAGCAACCGGCGATTTCGTGCTCGGGGAAACCATGACCAAGAATCGCACATGTCCGGAGCAACATTTTGGCAGGAGTAGTATCGTACCTCTGGATGGTGCCGAGGCCGCGGCTGCCCATGACGATGGTGTCGATCTTCTGCTCCTCCACCGCTTCGCAGAGCTTCTCCCTGGCGTCGCCCCAGTACACCTTCGCCACCACCTTCAGCTGACGATCAGGCCGGAGAGCCAGTGAGTCCATCGTCCTCGATGCTCGATCGACCAAATCAGAGGATCGGGACACCTCCCGCGTGTACACAAAAACATACCTCGAGCTGGCGCGCGGCGGTGTCGAGCATGTCGAGCACCTCGGCGTCGCAGGTCACGCCGTAGTTCTTCATCACCTCCGGCTCCCGGTACTCGGACAGAGGGATCAGCGCTGCGGGGGAGCCGATGGGGCACGCGTTAGCTTGAGATCGAAGCGAACAGAGGGGTGTGCGTGTGTGTGAGGAGGACGTATGGAGCGCTTACGGGATCCGGACTTGGCCCAGACAGCGTGCTTGGCCTCCTCCCCGCCGTGGCGCTGGACGTGGAGGACGACGACGGTGTCGCCCCGGCGGAGCAGGTTCCGGACGGCCCACTCCAGCGCCCGCTTGCTGCTGGCCGAGTAGTCCATGGCCACCCCGATCCTGCGCTCCCCGTCCGCGTCCGCGCCGCCGGCCATCCTTTCCCGATCCGCTCAAGCACCGCGCTGTGGGCTTCTCCTCTCACGTGGCGAGACGGCGAGTGTGTGCAGCAATGCTTGTACTGTACTTGGTGGGCGAGGCTACAGAGAGCGACAGGTACTTAAAGGGCTGGCCCTGCCTGAGCCGGGCGAGGGTTTTGGGTGGGAGCACACGGGACCGGGGCGCGGCACGTTTCACCGCGTGCGACGCACCGGCATCGGGGCTTTGGCTTTGGATCGGCGTGAGCAGAAGGTGGCGCGGCGTCGTGGGGGAGGCGTGCACCCCTGCGGTTGGCGCCCCGTGCACTGGAATCTTTGCGCGTGGCGTGTCCGCCTGGGCCAACGGCACGGCGGCAGGGAGCCGGCGGTGCGCCTGGGCGGTTTGGCGTGGAGGCCCGACCTCGAGTCGGTAGATGGGGTGGATCGGATCCGTGGATATGGGTGGGAAACTGCGGGTGCCGTCATGGCCGAGGAATACGTTGAGCGCGTCTCGATTTGCATAGGTTGCCTCTCCTCGTTGCTACGTGACGCGCGAAATGGTTGAGACTGGGCAAAGGGGTTCCGTGGTCGAGTTTGCGTGCACGGGAACAGTTTCCTACCCGGGTCCTCACTCCTCTGCATGTGATCGGTGGGCCTCCATCGTCCAACGTTAGCTCGGCGGACATTTCTTGCTTTTGCTTAAACAAGATAGGCGCTATCTTCAGGATTTGCGACGAGGCAGACATCTCACGAGTGCCCTTTTATGGCTCTAGCAACCACTCCTTTGGACGCACAGCTCAGCTGTGATGTTGGCTATTCATGATCTGTATTTCATCGGGCTACCGATGCCGGTTAAATGGCTACTCTTGATTTTTTTTTTTTTGTCAGCCATGTGACCGGGGCAGCGCAGATGGCACTGTGTCCGCTGCCCGTCGCAGACAAGCACATGCTGACATGCATGCCGGAAGGGACTAGCAGACATATTTTTATTGTGGTCTAAAAAAAGACAGATATTTTTTGAGGCCCAAAGAAACGATGCCTGTAACTGCAGACCTTCCGAAGATAAAGAAAGGGAAGGCCCATGCCGTTGGAAACGTCTATGTCTCGCTAGAAGAAAGAGTATATGTTCATGAAAATGTAAAATAAATGTTCGCAAAATTTGTTAAAAAAGAATTTAGTGCCATTCACAATTATACATATATTTAATAAATGTCTGTACGTTTAAAAATATGTCTTATGATTTTTAAAAAGTTCATGAAACAGAAAAAAAAGTTCATGCAATTATAGAAAAATTTGATGCCATTAGTCGGCAGAGCTCCAGCATAGATTTCTACCGTTTTCTTGGGCAGTGAGGTTAGGTTTCTCGTCGTGTGGCGAGATTTGGTGTCAGTTGCTTCAGATCTATTCAAAGGATCAACGACGACGACCGCGGCTCCAGGGCGCCGGTCCTTAAGGCACGTGCACGAAGACTTTCCGGCTATAATCGACAAGGTCAAGCTGGCTCCGATAGGGGAGCGGCGACAGCAGCGCGTCAGCGACTCGTTCTGGCGCCCGTAGGGGTCGTTTGGTGGCCTTGGTATCTTGATGTAATTTTTATTATGTTTGAGGTGCTTTGTACTTCCGGTGAACTTTGATAATAGGTCTGAATTATTTTCGCAAAAGAAATTTCTAACACTTGAAAAAAAATCCGCACTTGAAAAAATATTCATATTTAAAAAAAAAATTGAACGTTTATTTTAAAATGTTCATAATGTATTTTACAAATGCTAAAGTGTATTTAGATATATGGTTAACCTGTATATGAAAGCTGTTTAATGTGTATCAAAAAATGTTCAAGCAGTATTAAAAAATTTCCAACATGTATAAAAAGAAGTCAACACGATAGTTGAAAACTAAAAATAAAAAGAAAGACAAATTTTCAAAAACCAAAAAATATACAAAAGCACAAAAAGAACAGGGAAAACCCTCGCGAAACCTCCCCCCTAAACGACCAAAACCGGTCTGAACTGGTCTTCAGAAGGTTCACAAAATTGTTTCTTGAGCTGCCCACTTCAGCAATCCCTCTGTGCGAGTCTACCATCCATCTCGTGGTAAGCGAGATATAACACTGACGCAAGCCGTTTCGCGACTGAAAGATGACACCGAAATACTCGGGGAATCTCATTTCAAGCGTAGGGTGAGGTGCTCAGACCAAATGAGCACCCCGCCCTCCCCCCACTCCGGTAAATTGAGGCGGCTCACTTGGGTTTCTCTTGATTGTTGTTGCAATTTTAGAAAGGTTCTGTATTATTATTGTCTTTTTATATTTTACTTCAACTAGTTTTCTTTCATTTGTTTATCAATTTTTGGGTTCTTATTTTATTTTTTCCCCATTTTATGGTTGGCAAATATTTTTAAAATTCGAGAGCTTTTGAAGAATTTGTATTTTAAATATTTTCAGTTGGTGAATATTGTTTAAATTCGTGATTTCAAAGCAACTTTTAACATATATATATATATATATACTAGTCGAAGGCACGTGCTTTGCACGTGTACATTATTAATAAAAAGATTCACTCGAGCCAAGTTATGATGTCTTGAAAAAAAATCACTTGACCAAATTACGAAAATATGTCGACAAATCTTGGTTAATACGTGCTACTGCCTTCAATCAAACTATTTTTTTTGTCTAGATACGAATGTAGTTAATACGTTACAAAAATGCATTTGATATTAAAAATAGCAGTTCACAACATGGGATCGTATTTTGCTAAGAAAATGATCATATCCATGCATTCTACATCACCTGGACATACATGGAATACAGCCAGGGGCTGGGCTACAATTATTAAGGGGTCGCACATCCAAAATTTTTTGCCAAAAGGTGGTGTATGTGCGAAAATACACAATGAAACCTGGGTATAGGCACACCCTAATTAAGAAAATATCCAAAGGTTACACAATTCTAAAACTCTTTTTAAAAGAATATGGTCTAGTGTTATACTCGTGTGTATAGTTTCGCGAAGAAATGACTTTCATGGTCTTTTGTTAAAAAAATTATTTTTATATAAAATTACTATTCAATTTTTTCCTTTTAAGAAAATACTATTCAGTTTCTAACTTGTATTTTTCTTCCTTCTCGAAGAACATCGTAGTCATTTCTCATACGTGTATAGAACACTCGATCATATTTGTCAAGAAAAATTTCTGAATTATTTGATTTTTGTTGACAATTTAAAAAATAAAAATGGTATATAGGTTGTGTCTAGAACCTTGTCCAAAAACGGCACCGACATATATATATCTTTTTTCTGGGAAAGTCCATATATATACATGTATATGCATGGTGGTAGCAGCATTTTTTATATCTATAAAACTCATGAAAAAGTGTGGCAAATAGCCGTCCTACTCGCCCTTATGCCACCGGCCTTTCTGCCTGGCTGAAATACGATTTCTGGTTGACACACTCGGCCATACGGGTCATTAAGCCTGCCATTGGCCAGCTATAGCCACTCCAAGCCAAAACACCACTGCTAAAGAAAAAGATTCCAAGCCACAAAGCGTGTCTGCCTCTCTAACTACTCCACGTCAGCAGTTCAGTACACCTTCACGCCCTTTCATCAGATCTCGTTCCTCAACAACCAGACGCATGTGCCACGCTCCACGTCTCAATGGCCCCACAACGAATGGGATCAGCAATCAATTCACTCCATGTATGCGGCCAGGAGGCGACCGTGGTTTTAGAGTCTTCCAGAAGGCACGACTGGTTTGTAGGTTGGCGGGAGCATTGAGTGGCGAATCCAAGCGGTCTGAGCCGTTCGATCTAATAGATTCAACGGCTAGAAATGAATTCATTTTGGAAGAGGCGGGTAGACCAGGTGAGATGAAGGTAGATTCAAATATTCAAAAAAATATGTACTATAGTAGTAGATATATATATATATATATATATATATATATATATATATATATATACGGTGGCGCTATTGTGTGCGTGCGCGTAGAATGCCTTAGCGTACGCTCCGGTCCTAATTAGGTGGGCGCGTCGCACCATAGGAGCCTCTCTGCCGCTAATTAGCTGAGGGTAAAACTCTGAAGAAAAAAGTAAAGTATTTAATTTGGTTACCATCTCTGGTCCGCAACTTCCCGATTGTAAGGTCCTGATCATTGGCAGTAATAGGGATAGAGTGGCTGATAATGAATTGCTACTTATGCTTTACGAAGCAATGAATTCCTCGGCTCGGACACTAGTAAAACCATGCTTATATGTAGTATTGTCCTTTGCTCTCATATTGGTAGTAGTAATGGTGAAAGAATAGATGGTAATGAATTACTAATGTGATTCAGGAAGCATTGAATCCCTCGGCTCATATCCTAGTAAAACCGTGCTTATATGTAGTAATGAATTACTACATGTGATTTGCTCTCAAATTGTTAGTAGTAAAAAGATGGTAATGAAAGCAAATGTTTACCAACGAAAAAATTAGAGATGATTCCTGGCATCCGATAAACCTAGTAAAAAACATGCTGATAGTAGTAAAAGTTACTGCCTTGCTCTTTTCATTGTAATGTACACTTGCAGGATAGAAAAAAAATAATGCGTGAGCAGTAATCCAATTAATATCGTTACTATCTTTTCATAGCTTATTACTAAAAATCCTAATTACTCCTATGTGACAGATGGCGAAGCTACATGTACGGCAGTAATCAGATTAACTTGGTTACTATATTCTCTGTTGATTTTACTACCATGCACAGGAAGAAAAGGTGGTTATTTCGAGCAAACACATGCATAGTAATCATTTTCCTATCATTACGATGCTTTCAAAGATTTTAGCAATTAGGCAAAGGGCCGCAGCGCTAACTTCCCGGCAGCAATGCGCGCAACCTGACCAGCGCGCAGGATAAATGATTAGGCACGCTAAAGTGAGCCTGAGCGCATAATCATTTATCCTCTGTGTATATATATATATAAGTTTTATTGTCATTTTGGAAGTTCATATTTTTTGTAAATTCTTTAACATTTTAATAATTCATAAATGTTACATTGATTTATTTAATAAAAAATTAAATTCATAAATATTTAGAAAATAGGGAACGTGTTCTTTTAACTAAGAATATTTGTCTAGTTACGCATTTTTTTAAAAATTGTGGATATTTAAAAAACATTGTGAATTTTATTTTATTTTCATTTCGTGACGATTTAAAAAATTGCGAGCCTTTTCAAAATTGTATAACATTTGATTATTTTCTTTCAAATTAGTGATCTTTCTTTTAAATCTTGAACAATTGTAAAGTTCACAAAGATGTTCGAAATTCTAGAATATTTTTTAGCTTTGGAATTATTTTTTTATTTCACTATTTTTTTTATTTTAGGAACTTTTATGAGCTTATCAGTAATGAGAGTCAGGTTTTATTTTAGGAACATGTTTGGATTCATGAACTTTTATGAGCTTATCAGTAATGAGAGTCAGGTTTTCTTTTAGCCAATGGCTAGTGCTATTTTAAGAGGGCGTGCTAGAGACAAAACTGCTTAGTCAACCAAATGACATGAGGAACACTATTAGGCTCAGCCCATAGCGCGAGCAGTTGTGGTTTGGTCGCTCCTTTGCGTGAGTCCTCCGAGAGGGTGCAAGGGGTGGTGGAGCCGACCTATGTCCCGCCCCCGCGCGCTTTTGGGCCGGACTCATGTGCGAAGGTGGGGGCACCCTGTTTTATTTAGTTATTTTTCTTTCATTTTTTCAATTTTTATTTTTATCTTTGTTTATTGTTTTTGACAAAAGAATAAAAAACAAAAAAATGATTTTTAATAATTTTAGAAAACCATGAATTCTAAAAATGTTTAGGAAGTTTTCTTAATATTTTGAAGGTTTTTTAAATTTGGAATCCAAGTTTATGAAATTAAATTTAAAAATATGTTTAGACCAATAGGGAGGCTCTCCTGGGCTCCATTACTAGAACGAAACCAATAGTTCATACATCAACCCACATAGGGGCAATTTAGCAAAGTGAATTTAAAGAACAACATTAGGTAGAGAAATAAAAACATAGCACAACCATGTTTCCTTGAAAGAAGCAAGATAACTAAGAAAAAGGAGCAGATACAAGGAGCTCAAGATCTCATGCTCGGCTCTTCCTGCTTTCAGCATCGGCGTCGACGTCGACAAGGGAGACCAGCAACCATTGAGAGTGGACACTTGGATGGATGAGGTCTCTTGTCTCGAGACTACTGTTTTCTTGATGGGTGATTCAAACCTACAACCATCAGATTCGAAGATGTTGAACTTGTGATAGAAATCACCTAGGAGTAGTATTTCTGGATCCTCACACAACTTCTCCTTGAGACACAACTTATTAGTGGATGTTTTGGATAAATTTCGTCATGGATTTTACAAAAACTCATTAGGTTTTTCCTACTCTCCTCTAGGGATAGGTGGTTTTAAGGATCAATCTCCAAACCTCAATAACAGAGAGACATTTGGTGTTCTTAAAAATCATAGAGTGCATATATTTCCACAAACACCCTAAGGCAACAGAACTAACAATATTCAAAGCAGAATTTTTATTTTTGGAGATCAAGAATCAGCCAAGGATTCATAATCAAAACCAACATGAGCATTAAAGTGATCACTAATGAAAGACCAAATCCATTTAGCTACCACACAATCAAACATCAAGTGGTGGATAGATTCATCCTTGGTACAAAAACCACAATCTAAAGGTTTCATTATGGGCCTCTTACTAAGGGTATCCCTAGACATCACCTTATTCTGAAAAGCGACCAAAGAAAGAGATGGATTTTGGGTGGAACTCCGAGGTTCTAGACAATAGGAATAAAAATTGGTTGCACACCCCTAAAGTTGATCACATGGTAGAGAGAGTTGGTAGAATATTGCCCTTTGTTTTCCATTTGTCGAACCAAAGTATTAGTGTCCTCAGTGAACACAATACTGCTAACTACCTCCACCAATTGAAACCATTATTCCATGAACCTCTCACTGAAGTTTCACCTAAAAGAAAGCTTCAGTTGATGGCCATCCCAAACATCACTAATACACTTAGATTGTTCATTAAAAAAAGGTATAGATAGACCATAATTGAACAGCTAGAGGGAAGTACCAAACCAAGTATCCTCCTAAAATCTAATTGTGTCAATGTTCCCAATTATCCACCTATATCCAGATTGAAGGGCCTGGATCATGGATCTAACACTTTTCAAGAACCCTGGAGATATTAGTATTAGAGCTAGAGGCAAACAAGTTGGGTTTGTTAGTTTTTATTTAACAAAAGGGGTTTCCTCCCATTTGCACCTTTTTCGTTTATTACTGTTGCATTTAAGACTTATAGTTAGCTTCCAAAGGTTCCCAAACTCAGAATATCTTCTAATCCAAGATCCTCACGGGCGGCTGAGGGAGTCCTGGACTAGGGGGTGTCCGGATAGCCGGACTATCATCATCGGCCGGACTATGAAGATACAAGATTGAAGACTTCGTCCCGTGTCCGGATGGGACTTTCCTTGGCGTGGAAGGCAAGCTTGGCAATACGGATATGTAGATCTCCTACCATTGTAACCGAATCTGTGTAACCCTAGCCCTCTCCGGTGTCTATATAAACCGGGGGGTTTTAGTCCGTAGGACGAACAACCATTACAACAATCATACCATAGGCTAGCTTCTAGGGTTTAGCCTCCTTGATCTCGTGGTAGATCCACTCTTGTACTACCCATATCATCAATATCAATCAAGCAGGAGTAGGGTTTTACCTCCATCGAGAGGGCCCAACACAGGTAAAACATTGTGTCCCTTGTCTCCTGTTACCATCCGCCTAGACGCACAGATTCGGGACCCCCTACCCAAGATCCGCCGGTTTTGACACCGACATTGGTGCTTTCATTGAGAGTTCCTCGTATCGTCACCGATAGGCTTGATGGCTTCTTCAATCAACAACAACGCCGTCCGGTGAGACTTTTCTCCCGGACAGATCTTCGTGTTCGGCGGCTTTGCATCGGGCCAATTAAGCAGCCATCCGGAGCAGATCGAAGCTACACCCCGACCATCGGTCGATTTGGAAGCCTAAACTTCACGGTGACATCCGCGGAGACTTGATCTTCGATGGATTCGAGCCACGACCGAAGCGTGCCGCCTTTATCACGATGGGCATGATCTAGCTCTGCCGCGGACAAGACCTTGGAGGTCGCTGCGAATCCGCTCCGACTCATAGTTCGAGCCGACCACGCAGATCGAGGACAGGTGGCTGGACACCGCCTCGGGAGCTGCAACTCCTATGGCGATGGAGCCGAATACCGACCTTGTCCTTTGCAAAGCTCGTGACTCCGAGGTGCCGGACTCCTTGCCGGACTCCGAACCTCCGGCGCCCCTGCCAATCGAATTCGATTGGGCGCTGGTCATAGAGTTCACCGTGTTGCGGAACGTAGTAATTTCAAAAAAAATCCTACGCACACGCAAGATCATGGTGATGGCATAGCAACGAGAGGGGAGAGTGTTCGTCCCACGCACCTCGTGGACCGTAAGCGGAAGCATTAGCACAACGCGTTGATGTAGTCGTCGTCTTCACGATCCGACCGATCCAAGCACCGAGCGTCGACGGGCCTGCGAGTTCAGCACACGTTCAGCTCGATGGCGATCTCCGGCCTCGATCCAGCCGAGCTCCGGAGATGAGTTCCGTCGGCCGACGACGGCGTGGTGATGATGATGATGTTCTACCGGCGCAGGCTTCTCCTAAACTCATGACGATATGACCGAGGTGGAATATGGTGGAAGGGGGCACGCACACGGCTAAGGAATGATTCGTAGATCAACTTGTGTGTCTATGGGGTGCCCCCGCCCCCGTATGTAAAGGAGCCTGGGGTAAGGAGGCGGCCGGCCAAGGAGGGCGCGCCAAGGGGTAGGACTCCCTCTTTCCTAGTAGGAGTAGGAGAAGGGGGGAAAGAGGAGGAAGAGGGGAAGGAAAGGGGGGGCGCCGCCCCCCTTCCCTTGTCCTATTCGGACTAGGAAGGGAAGGGGCGCGCGGCCCCCTTCTGCCTCCTTCCCTATTCTCCCTCGAGGCCCATGTAGGCCCAATAACCCCCCGGGGGGTTCCGGTAACCTCCCGGTACTCCGGTAAAATGTCTATTTCACCCGGAACCATTCCGATGTCCAAACATAGACTTCCAATATATCAATCTTTATGTCTCGACCATTTCGAGACTCCTCGTCATGTCCGTGATTACATCCGGGACTCCGAACAAACTTCGGTACATCAAAACTTATAAACTCATAATATAACTGTCATCAAAACGTTAAGCGTGCAGACCCTACGGGTTCGAGAACTATGTAGACATGACCTAGAACCATTCTCGGTCAATAACCAATAGCGGGACTTGGATGCCCATATTGGTTCCTACATATTCTATGAAGATCTTTATCGGTCAAACCGCATAACAACATACGTTGTTCCCTTTGTCATCGGTATGTTACTTGCCCGAGATTTGATCGTCGGTATCCAATACCTAGTTCAATCTCGTTACCGCAAGTCTCTTTACTCGTTCGTAATACATCATCTTATAACTAACTCATTAGTTACAATGCTTGTAAGGCTTAGGTGATGAGTATTACCGAGAGGGCCGAAGATACCTCTCCGACAATCGGACAAAACCTAATCTCGAATTACGCCAACCCAACATGTACCTTCGGAGACACCAGAGAGCACCTTTATAATCACCCGATTCGTTGTGATGTTTGGTATCACACAAAGTGTTCCTCCGGTAAACGGGAGTTGCATAATCTCATAGTTGCAGGAACTTTGTATAAGTCATGAAGAAAGCAATAGCAGTATACTAAACGATCAAGTGCTAGGCTAACGGAATGGATCATGTCAATCACATCATTCTCCTAATGATGTGATCTCACTAATCAAATGACAACACATGTCTATGGTTAGGAAAAATAACCATCTTTGATTAATGAGCTAGTTAAGTAGAGGCATACTAGTGACTATAGTTTTGTCTATGTATTCACACATGTATCATGTTTCTGGTTAATACAATTCTAGCATGAATAATAAACATTTATCATGATATGAGGAAATAAATAATAACTTTATTATTGCCTCTAGGGCATATTTCCTTCACACCGCTGCGGACATCTTTCAGCACTCGCCCTTTGGCGACATCCTGAACTCGTTAAAGTATCTCTCGTTATCAGGAGAGCCCTGGCCGGACTGCGGCCAGGATGGTTGGGATGCGGATGACGAAGAAATTCAAAACCCACCCACCACCCACTTTGTAGCCACTGTCGACGATCTAACCAACATGCTAGACTACGACTCCGAAGACATCGACGGTATGGGCGGCGGCGCCGAGACGATCAAGAACCAGCGCCTACAGGCACTGAAGACCACCTCGTCATCGACATATACATGGTGGACACCCCAAAGGATGGGGACGGCGAAGAAGCGGCGGAGGCAGATTCCTCTAAGAAACAGCCCAAGCGCCGACGTCGTGGCGCCGCTCTAAATCCCGCCACAAAGAAGAATGGAGATTCCGGCACGGAGATAATAACACCCCACGAGTCTTGAAGACAACCCCTCCAAAGAAGATTCAGCCACAGAGGGCGGAAACCAGCCCTCAAGAGAGAGCGGCGGAGGGAGGATGAAAATTACATGCCTCCCTCCGGAGACGAGGCAAGCCTCAACGACGCCAATTAATTCGCCGTGCCCGAGGATCCCGTCGAACAAGAGTGTTTTAAACGCAGGCTAATGGCCACGGCGAACAACCTAAAGAAAAAGCAGCAACAACTTGAGCTGATCAAGACCTGCTGGCCGACAGATGGACCGAGGTCCTCGCGGCCGAAGAGTATGAACTCGAACGCCCCTCCAAAAGCTACCCAAAACGCAAGTTGCTCCCCCGACTAGAGGAGGAAGCATACAAACCTTCATCACCAGCGCTGTCTGGCGAATCGACCACCTCGTGGCCGCGGCGAGAGGCATCTAGGCCCTCGCCGTAACCGTACCCGGCACCGCTCGCGCCGGGCCATGGGGAATCGCCGGACTTGCGGGATATATTGGAGGATAAGGCAAGACAATCAAGATCTATCTACGGATCATGTGGGCGCCCCACGACCCACGACGACTACCGTCGCGCCGGATACAACAACTCCGGCCGGGCCGAACACAGCAGACAAAGCTCTCTTGAGCTACGTCGGGATATTGCTCAATATAGAGGCGCCGCACACCCACTATGCTTCACAGACGAATTAATGGATCATTAAATCCCTGAAGGGTTTAAACACGTGAACATTGAATCCTACAATGGCACAACAGACCCCGCGGTTTGGATCCAAGATTATCTCCTTCATATCCATATGGCCCGCGGTGACGATCTCCACGCCATCAAGTATCTCCCACTCAAGCTTAAAGGGACAGCTCGGCATTGGCTTAACAGCTTGCCAGCAGAGTCAATTGGGTGTTGGGAGGACCTGGAAGCCGCATTTCTCGACAACTTCCAGGGCACATATGTGCGACCACCAGACGCCGATGACCTAAGCCATATAATTCAGCAGCTAGACGAATCGGCCAGACAGTTCTGGACACAGTTCTTAACAAAGAAAAATCAAATCGTCGATTGTCCGGATGCAGAGGCCCTCACAGCCTTTAAACATAACATCCGCGACGAGTGGCTGGCCCGGAACCTAGGACAGGAAAAGCCGAAATCCATGGCAGCCCTTACATCACTCATTACCCGCTTCTGTGCGGGGGAGGACAGCTGGCTAGCCCGCAGCAAAAATCTCAGCAAAAATTCTGGCAGTCCGGACAACAAGGACCGCAACGGCAGGTCGCGTCGTAACAAAAACAAACGCCGCGTTAACGACAATAGCACTGAGGATACGACAGTCAATGCCGGATTCAGAGGCTCTAAACCCGTTCAGCGGAAAAAGCCATTCAAAAGAACTACTCCGGGTCCGTCCAATTTGGACCGAATACTCGACCGCTCTTGCGGATACATGGCACTTCAAAAAGCCAGCTAACCACACCAACAGGATTGTTGGGTATTCAAGCAGGCAGCAAGTTAATTGCGAAAACAATGACAAGGGGCTGCATAGCGATGACGAGGAGGAGACCCGATCGCCCGAACAAGAGGGCGAAGGTTTCCCCACAAGTGCGGACAGTAAACATGATATACGCAACCCATATACCCAAGAGGGAGCGGAAGCGTGCACTTAGGGACGTATATGCGGTGGAGCCAGTCGCCCCAAAGTTCAACCCATGGTCCTCCTGCCCGATCACTTTCGATCGAAGGGACCACCCCACCAGTATCCACCATGGCGGATTCGCCGCATTGGTTTTAGACCCAATCGTCGCATTTAATTTCACCTCACTAGAGTCCCGATGGATTTGCGGCGGCAGCTGAACCTGCTTTATCGGGATACGGTCGCAAGATGGGCATAGACCCCTCAAGGATTAAACCTACAAAGACGACCTTCAAAGGCGTCATACCAGGTGTTGAGGCCAATTGTACAGGCTCACCACACTGGAAGTGGTCTTCGGATCCCCGGATAATTTCCGAAGCGAGGAGTTAATCTTCGACATAGTCCCGTTCATGATGGCTATCATGCTCGCTTTCGGACGAACCGCGTTTGCAAAGTTCAGCGCGTGCCGCATTATGCATACCTCAAGCTCAAGATGCGGGCCCTCGTGGAGTCATCACGGTCAGCGGAAACATCAACGCTCCTCCGAGCGGAGGAACACACAATGGCTCGTGGCGTAAATCTGAGTAGCCTCTTAAGGCAATTCTCGAGTCCGGCCGTTAAACGACCACACATGACTAAACGCGCCGGAGTAACATACATCAAGACCACAGCACGTTAGAAACGCATCGCGTAGCAATGCGGCTAACCCCAGCCCTTGCATGATTGCAAGGCGAGCTCTTCGCGTACATCATTACGCTCTGAAGATACCATGGGCATAGGGGGAGGGGCACGACCACGATAGGCCCAGAGTGCGACTCAACCACACCAGGGGCTCCCACGTGTGTCACTTTCTTTTTTCCTTTTTTTCCACAGACTCCGTTTACGGAGGCCACATCCGGCAGATCTGCCGAACTCACGATGCAACAGCCAGGGAGGGACAATGGCTACGACTAACACTCAGGTGGTCTCCATTATGAGCATTAAATCTGTTTAATACACCATCCCGCAGCCTACCCCTGGAGGGGGACATGTCTAATAGTCCAAACCCTTGCTTACCGCACTATTTGTATCGTCCTGCACTCATAGCAGAATTCCTTGAATAAACAATACATCACTTTTTGTTTATAATTGCATTCCTTTTTTTTCGTTATATGTTCATTTATGACATCTTGCATCTGTACACTTTGGTACGGCCGAATACACCAGGGGCTTATGTTCCCCGCATTATGGTGTGATAAGTCTGAACACTTTCACAAGTGCGGCACCCCGAACTTATAGCATTATATGCATCGGCTCCGAATCATGTCTGGGGTCAATAGTTGGGTTTGCCCGGCTCCCATGTTTTGGTACCTTACGTTCCGTTCTATCGGCTAAGGTAGCACTGGGAGAACCACTGCGATTGCGCCCCGGTTGAGCTGGGCGAGCGCCTCAGTGGAGAAAGCTAAAACTGACCGTCATGATAAGGCGAGAGCTGGTGGCTGTTCGAGAGGTCTTTTCGAGTCCCTAAAGACTTATGCCGCTTAGAGCGAGGAACCGGCTGTGTCCGGCCCAGGCGTGGATAGCGCCCCGAATTCGGTCTTCCGAACACTAGGGGCTTCGCTGAAATTTAAAATATAGAATTCTATGGCTAAGTGAGAGTGTTCAAGCATTATAAGTCCGGTTGCCTTGTTCGTTGTGTTGAGCGCCTCCCTAGATGGACCCAAAAATGGGAACAAGAGCGCTCAAGTTTATCCCACACCCCAAAGACTTTCGTGGCACGGGGCTGAAGCCGACGACTTGCCATCTCTCAGATTTGATAAACGGCTGCACAGAAGGTAATATTTTAAATTAATAAGCCTTGCTTAGCGCACATGAACAAAGTTTTCAGCGCACAGGATAACACATTACGATTCTACTCAAATTACATCTTTGGGGCACTCATCCGCAATCTTGCGGGCACCCTTCAGGACACTTTTATAATACATTTCGGGCGTATGATACTCCTTGCCCGCCGGCGGCGCGTCCGTGATAAGCCTCTCAGCATCCAGCCTGCCCCAGTGCATCTTTGCGCGGGCAAGGGCCCGACAGGCACCTTCAATGCAGGAGGAGCGCTTGATGACTTCCACCGAGGGCACGATCCACCAGCCGCCGCCGACGAGGCCGAAGTAGCTCCTGGCATGGCCTCTTGAGCCACACCGGACTATGAGGCCCTTCATGGCCTGCTTTCGGCTACCTTGTGGAGCTCGACCACCGCTTAAGCTGGTCGCTAAGGCACCGGATGTCCGCCTCAAAGATACTAAGACCGAAGACCTTCTCCGTTGAGCTCCCTCCTCGGCCCAGAGAATGCGGCGGCATCGGACACACCGCGAGGCAGATCTACAATCGCTCTGGAGAGCTCGAATTTGGGTAAGTAATGTAATTCACATTCACATGCTTGCTTTGCATGAAAAATGCCTTACCCGCCGCTATTTTCTTCACCGCCTCAATCTCCTGGAGGGCCTTATGGGCCTCGGCCTTAGCGGCTTTGGCACTCTCAAGAGCTGACGCAAGCTCGGACTCTCGAGTCTTCGAGCCGCGCTCCAAACTCTCATGCTTTTCCATGAGAGCCTGGAGCTCTTGCCGCACCTCCGCCACCCGAGCCTCCTGCTTCTCTCGCTCCGCTCGTTCATGGCAAGATTACGTTCGACGCGGACACGGCCTCCTTCGTGGTTGCCACCTTGTTCGTGGCCCTGCAGTGCCCACGTTATCCTAGTCATTTCTATTGCAACCAAAATCATTTTCTGTAAGGTACAAATTTAATACGGTGTTACTCACCTTCTTTGTCCTCGAGCTGCTTCTTGGCAAGGCCGAGCTCGTTCTCGGACCGCTCTAGGTTCTGCTTCAAAGCACCGACCTCCAGATCGAGACTGGCAGAGGTCGCAGCGCAGCCTGCAAACCCATATTGACATAATTTTTAGAACTCCTGCGTATATCTTTTTAGATCCTCATCCGGTTTTTCTTTCCAACACCGAACCGAGCATCGAGGGCTCTTGTCTATGCGGTATTACATTACATATTTTAAAAACTTCTTACCTCAAAGCCTGTTAGAAGGCTGCTGCGAGCTTCAGTCAGCCCGCTCTTGGCGAAATGAACCTTCCAATCACCGCACTCATGATAGTGTCGTGTTCTTCCTCGATGGAAGCGCCGTTGGCGCCTCCAACAAGTTGTCCGCACCTCCGGTTGGGCGAAGGCTACGGTGTCACGGTCTCGCCCTTCTTCTGAAGGGCCACTGCGGACTCGGAACCATCGGGTTCGGCGCGGAGTCCGGCACGAAGTCCGGGAGGTTGCCCTGTGGCACCTCCGGAGCCTCCCCCTCTTGGCGGGTCCCCTCCTGGGATCCCACCTCAGTGTCCTCAGCATTGCGAGGGGTGGAGGCGGTCGGAATGGAATCTACATCCGATGGAGCCAAGGACCCGCTCGATGAAGCGGGAAGATCCTCCTCAGCCGGACTACAGGTAGTGTGCGGCATTAGAAGGACACCATGTGGCACAAAAGAGAAATTATAAATCATTCAGGAATCCGGATACTTACGATCTTGCCGGGGGCTTGGCCCTTGAGGGCCACCCTTCGTCGCCGTCGTTGGCATTGGCGGAGCTGTCCGGAGGAAGGGTCCTTCCCCTCTTGGACCCTTCGGTCTCCCCCGTTGGGGAAGCCTTCCTCTTCCTCTCTCCCCCCTCCTGGGGAGAGTCCTCTTTCTCCTCCTCGTCTTCGGGGGAGGAGTCTGCCTCGGAGCCATCGAACGATGAGTCCGATACCACCTGGCGCCGGGAACTCCTTCGGGTTCCCGTGGCCTTCTTCTGGGTCTTCTTCTCCGGCACCACATAAAGTGCCGGGACTAGCAGCCCCATTAAACGGGTATCCGCTGGGTCTTCGGGAAGGGGAGCCGGACAGTTAACCTGTCCGGACGTCTTCTGCCAGTCCTGTTAAAGGCATTGGGAATATTAGATCCCACAATAGAGTCAAACTATGAAAGAAGTAAATGTCCCATAAAGGATAACATATCTTACCACACCGGCCGGGCATTTCGTGCTGAATCCGCGATCTTCAGTTGCGGATGCGGGGGCTTCTCCGCCCTTGAACAACACCCTCCAGGCAGCTTCGTACGTTGTGTCGAAGAGCCCGCTAAGGGTCCGGTGCTGTGCCGGATCAAACAGCGGACGAGCATGACCTGGATCACATTGACAAGCTTGAGCTTCTTGTTCACCAGGGTCTGGAGACAGGACTGGAGTCTGGTCAGCTCCTCCGAACTGCCCCATAGCAAGCCCTTCTCTTTCGTGAGGTGAGCTGCATGGGGTACCAGATCTGAACTTCGGGGCCGCCGCCCATTTAGGGTCCCGCGGCTCGGTGATATAGAACCACCCCGATTGCCACCCTTTGATGGTTTCCACGAAGGCGCCGAGCCAGAGGGCGTTGGGCATTTGCCCATCATGGCGCCTCCGCACTCGCTTGGGCGCCCTTCACTACCTTCGACTTGACATTGAAGGTTTTAGCCTAAGCGAAGTGGGGCTGGATGCGAGAGGAAGGCCTCGCACACGCACGATAAACGCCGAGATGTTGAGGATGAAGTTTGGCGCCAGATAGTGGAAGTCCGAGCCATAGTAGTACATGAGCCCCGGACGAAGGGATGAAGTGGGAAGCCCGATCCGTGGAGGAAGTGGGAAGGAATATGACCCTCTAATGGGGCACTGGGGTGGGGATGAGCTGCCTTGTCGGGCAGCCGGTCTTGCGATGTCGCCGGACAGGTATCCGGCGCCACAGATTTTTCGATGTGCCCCTCCGTAACGGAGGAGGCCATCCACTTGCCTCCCTCTCCGGACATGGCTGGAGAAGGTTGAGGCGAGATGTGCGAACTTGAGCGCTGGAGCTCGAGTGCGCGGAGATGGATAAGCAAAGGAGGAAGAAGGTGTAGTTAAAAAAGGTGGATCCTTATCCCCTTATATATGGGCAGACGAAGACTATGCATCCCCACCGGCCTGGTAAAACTCGCTTATCTCCCAAGCGCCACCATCAATGGCGCGGTTGGGTTACCCACGTCCGTATTGATGGGAATCCGGAATAAGGGGAACACGATCTCGCTCGACAAGGCGTGCCAAAGAAACCGCCGCTAAACGCTACCGAGGTGGTATAATAAAAAACAATTCAAGTAAAGGGTTGGTGGTGGTACGACGTCATGCCACAAAATACGTCAGCAGATTGAACTTGTGTACATATTATTCTCTCTATGGTGGAATGTGGAATTTATTTTGCAGAGCCGGACACTATCCTAGTGTTCACAATCTTCTATGAATTATTCGGAGGAGGAACCCGCCTTGCAATGCCAAACAATATGCGCGCCGGACTCATCGTCATTGAAGCCTAGTTCAGGGACTACTGAGGGAGTCCTAGACTAGGGGGTGTCCGGATAGCCGGACTATCATCATCGGCCGGACTCCAAGACTATGAAGATACAAGATTGAAGACTTCGTCCCGTGTCCGGATGGGACTTTCCTTGGCGTGGAAGGCAAGCTTGGCGATACGGATATGTAGATCTCCTACCATTGTAACCGACTCTGTGTAACCCTAGCCCTCTCCGGTGTCTATATAAACCGGGGGGTTTTAGTCCGTAGGACGAACAACCATTACAACAATCATACCATAGGCTAGCTTCTAGGGTTTAGCCTCCTTGATCTCCTGGTAGATCCACTCTTGTACTACCCATATCATCAATATCAATCAAGCAGGAGTAGGGTTTTACCTCCATCGAGAGGGCCCGAACCTGGGTAAAAACATCGTGTCCCTTGTCTCCTGTTACCATCCGCCTAGACGCACAGTTCGGGACCCCCTACCCGTGATCCGCCGGTTTTGACACCGACAGCGGCTCCAGCGTGGGGTCTTGTAGGGGCGGCCGCCCCGGGTAATTTTTCGGATCCTAGGGTACCCCCTACTCATCTTAGCCGGCGGCCACCATGGGAGGCGAGCAGTTTCGCTGGAAGGTCTCAGGTCTGGTCGAGCATGACGAGGGAAGAGGAAAACGACTCGCTGCCAAAGATAACTGCTCGCTAGAGATATATTAATCTATAGATGGGCCAATCAAGTAAGCCCAATAAAAATTAGATGAGCCCATTAGTACGCAGCCTGATTTTCACGTTCACAAGTCCTTTCCTAATTTCTATCGATCGTGGAACTGGTCGTCCTAAACTCACGCCTAGCGATCACGCCCTGAAGACGCGGCGCCGCCTCCAGTGCCGTCTTGCAGTCGCCGGCGCTGCCGAGGTCTGTCCAGCCGATGGTGCTAGATGGAGAAGGAGAAGTGAGTCGGCCTGTTCTGGATGCCGTCCACACGGGAAGCGGTGCCGCCGCCGCCGCCGCTACTGTCCCTGTTCAAAACAACAAGCGAGCAGCCAACACAGGCAACAACGACTAGGTTATTTCACTCTCCCCTAGTCTTCTCTTCTGTTTTATAATGTTTATTTTGTTGTCATGTTGGCCTAATTCTTGGAAGTTGAATATTGAAACTTAACTAAAAATGTGATGTTACAGAGACCTAAGAAGATGAAGCAGATAGAATCTTTTTTCAAGGTTATCCCAGTAAATTAGTATGGACCCCAAGTTTGTGAATCTGAAGTAAATGTAATCATTTCAGAAGCTAGTGTTCCTAAAGTATTAAGCCAAGAGACTGATACAAATAATTTGCAAGATGATATTCCTCAAATATTTAATCCAGCTGACATTGAACCTGATCCTGGCCTTCGGAAACAAATTGAAGAGTATGCTACCCCGGAAATCAGAGATGTAGTGAGAAGGGCGTATATCTCGAAAGGTGCATGTCAGCCTAAAGATCATGATTTTGAACGCAATGAAGATGGCATGGTATTTAGAGAAATATGGTACAAGGAGTTTGATTGGCTAGAGTATAGTGTAGCCAAAAAAGCTGCTTATTGTTTTCACTGTTTTCTTTTCAAGAAACCAACAATTAGTTCAAAGTTTGGGGCTGAAGTCTTCACCAAGACTGGGTATACGAACTGGAAGTAAGCAGTTGAAAACTTCAGGCTCCATGTAGGTTCAACAAATAGTGCTCACAATAATTCAAGAAGGCATTATGAAGATTTTAAAAATCAGAAGCAAAGTGTGACATATGCAATGACTACTCAAACTGAGAAGGCACATATTGAATACCAGAACCGATTGTTGGCTGTTGTTGGTGTTGTAAGGTTTCTGCTTAGGCAAGGTCTTGCTTTCCGTGGTCACGACGAGTCTAAGAATTCGAGAAACAAGGGTAATTTCCTTGAGATGTTAGAGTGGTATGCTCAAAGATGTAAGGATGCAGCTGATGTTCTCTTTGATAATGCTCCTGGAAATCATCAGATGACTTGTCATGAAATTCAGAAGCAATTGGTGCAAGCTTGTGCAGAAAAAACTATTGAAGTCATGATGAATGAGCTTGGGGATGGTCAATTCTCACTTCTTGTTGATGAATCCCGTGATGCGTCAATCAAGGAGCAAATGGCTGTGATTTTGAGGTTCTTCAATAAGCAAGGGGAGACTTTAGAAAGGCTGCTTTGTGTTGAGCATGTTGTTGACACCACATCTGCTTCTCTCAAACGATCTTTGGATAAAGTGTTTGCGACCATAATTTGAGCATGTCTAGGCTGAGAGGGCAAGGATATGATGGAGCCTCAAATATGCGTGGGCAACTTAATGGCTTAAAGAAACTTGTGCTAGATGATAATCCTCATGCATTTTATGTACATTGTTTTGCCCATCAACTTCAACTAGTGGTTGTGGCTGTTGTGAAAGGAGTTCTTGCTGTTAGTGATTTCTTTGGCTATACAAATATCATTGTGACCACGGTAAGTGCATCTTGTAGAAGAAAAGATGCGCTGCTACAGAAACATCATGACAAGATTGTACTCCAATTGGGGAATGGGGAGATTATGAAAGGAAGAGGCAAACATCAAGAGACAACTATAGCACGACCTGGTGATACACGTTGGGGATCACACCAGAGAACTCTAGTTCGTATCTATCAAATGTGGGACTCGGTGATCCAAGTGCTACATGCTATTTGTTTAGATGGAGAAAATGACGACGACAAAGGCAAAGCTTCAGGTTTGATGAAACAAATGGAAGTCTTTGAATTTGTACTCATATTGCACCTGATGATTAAAGTGCTTGGTCTGACTAATGATTTGTTGCAAGCATTGCAACAAAAGGACCAAAACATAGTCAGTGCAATGAACATGATTGTCTCTGTGAAAAGGTTATTACAGCATTTGAGGGATGAAGGGCGGGAGCCACTTTTGGAGGCTGTAACTGCATTTTGTGTTCAGAGAGATATACCGGTGCCAAATATGACTGATAATATTTCAGCAAGGGGTTATCCAAGGAGTTCATGTAAGTCAGTTACTTGCTTCCATCACTACAAGGTAGAAATATTCAACGAGGTGATTGATAGAAACATAGCCGAGATGAACAATCGATTTAGTGAAACAACAACCCGATTATTGATTTGCATTTCATGTCTAGACCCTAGAGACTCATTCAGTAGCTTTGACCATGACAAGATAATTGAGCTTGCAAGCATTTACTCAGCAGACTTTGATCCAGAAGAACTGCAATTTTTGAGTGGTCAGCTTGACATATACATTGATGTGATGAAAAGATCACCTGTTTTTTGTGGTTGTGATAGTCTATCAAGTCTCTCTATCAAGTTAGTTCAAACTAAGAAGTATTTGTGTTTCCCATTGGTTTACCGACTCATCAAACTCGCATTGATATTGCCGGTTGCGACTGCATCAGTTGAAAGGGCTTTCTCAGCCATGAATATAATAAAAACAGATTTGAGAAACAAGATAGGTGATGAATGGTTGAATGATATGATGGTTTGCTATGTTGAGCGAGATATATTTGCTGGGATTGAAGACAAGAAGATTATCGAACATTTTCATGGCCTAAGGGATCGTAGAGGCCATCTTCCAAACCCTCCACGTATAACTACAACTTAATGGTAAACAGTTGTCTTATCTTTTGTTTAAACAAATGGCATACTATGCTGTGATTTAGATTAATCTGATTGTTTTTACATGTTTCAGGTACCTAATGGACTAGAAGAATAAATATTTGGGGTAACGCATGGAAGATTTAACCAGCGGAAGTCCAAGTTAGGCTTTATGTGATTTTTTGCGTTACAATTTTTTGCCTACTTCTTGAGAATAAAATTACCTAGATAAATTTATTGTGTTGATAGTCTTTCCTGCATGCATACTCTTGGCCAACTATTTTTTTTTATTATATTGTGGCTTAGATTTTTTTTCTTTAAAAGTCCGCCCCTGGTAACTTCAAATCCTGGATCCGCCACTGAAGATCCTAGGAGGTAGAGATAAATCTCTTCCAGATTTGGAATGCCTAGCCCACCAAACTCTTTCATACAAACAAGCTTCCAATTAGCTATATAAATTTCCTTCCACTATCAAAATCATTCAAAAGACAATGTGTCATTATAATCTCAATGGCCCATTTAGGGAATTTAAAGAAGGGCAAAAGGTATATGTGAATTGATCATCTCAATGGCCGACTTAGGGAATTTAAAAATATATTCATGAGTTTTCAAAATGTTCTCAAATTTCAAAAAATATTCATGATTTTGAAAAATGATTGGAATTTCAGAAAATACTCACAATTTGTTAAAATGTTGCTGGGTATAAAAAAGTTCTTCCATTTTTGAATCATGAATTTGAGAGAAAACATATTTCTCATTTTTTTCATGAACTTAAAGATGTTCCTAACTTAAAATATTTACCAATTCCAAAACATATTTACAAAATTAAATATGGTAAAAACGGAAAATGCAAAAATAGAAAATAGTTAGTAAAAACTGAAAGAAATGGAACAGAAAAAAAACTAGTTCGGAAGGTTGTAGAACCTTCTAAAAACTGGTGGGAAGGGGGTGAGGGGATATGAGCTGTCCATTTAGTATTGCAAGGCTTGGAGGTGTGCAACGTTTGTTGGGAGGGGGGACATCATTATCCTCTCCGCGCATATCGCGTGGAGTAGGAGGACGGGAAATACCCTTTAGCTCGGGTGTATATGCACCTGATACGAGAAACAAATACTGATTCCAAAACATTTAAAAAATTGAAACATTTTCGAAAACAAACTTGACCATTTGTTGTAATCGTATAGAAGCTTAGCCAAGAAAAGACTCCCATCGATTTTATGGCAAAAGGCAACAAAGTTTTGAGGACAACAAGTGCGAGACGTAACTTGTATATGGTGTTGATTTTGTCAATCCTTGGCGAAACTTTTTATACAATTACACTATAAGGCCAAATTTGCTTCCAAAAAAGGTTAATATTTTTTTCTTTTTTTTGCAGTTACTAAATTAATTTTTCATATGCACCCGAGAACCAAAGGTGCTTGTTCGTAGGAGGGCTTGTTATTCTCTTTAGTATAGCTTAATAGTGTGTGTGCTTTGCCAGAATTTTTATCCATTCATCGACTGTCAAGGAAAGATGAAGAACATCGAAAGTAATATAAATTACATTCTAGTCTGTAGACCACCTAACGACGATTATAAGCACGGAGCAAATTAAAGACGCGCTCATCATAGTCGCTCAATCGTCTGATCCAGACAATTCTTATTGTAGTAAACAGCTGAGAGGTCCTCGTGCTATGGCCCTACAGGACCAGTGCATTAGAATAGCAACCATCGCTGATGATGAGAATCGTAGACACACGAATGCACACAAACAAAGACCCCTCTATATGCCCTTTCATAACTCTACACGCATCGCCGGGAGAACTTTATTCCATCTTTATGCAGTCGCCGACATCTCGCATTCCCGAACAGTGCACAAACCTTAATCAAACTGAAAAATACACCTAGAAACAGAGCCCCCCCTCTCTCTCTCTGATAAAGGTCAAAATCCAACATGTCTTATGGTCCGAAGAGAAGCAAATCGACGGCGGCGGAAGGCAGGGAACCTATTGGCCTATTCGCCTCTGAGCGTGAGACCAAGGGGGCTCGGTAGTGTTTCCGCGGAGGAGAAGCATCTGGGCTCGGTAGCCAGTGGAGTCCAAGTTTCAGAATTGATCATCGCGCAATGGGTTAGAACAAACCTAGATCATGCTGGGTTGTGGTTCTCCAAAGTTTATCACAAGTCACTAGCTCGGAGCTGATGCCAAAGAAACAGTCGTCACTTTCCCGAGTCAATCCGACGGGGACGCGACAAGCGACTGCTGTGCAGCGACAGAGCCATCGACGACATGGGCAGCTGGGGCTCACGACAAGAGTCGAACTTATCCATCGAATAGCCGCCTCGAAGCGAAGCCACTACTAGCAAGGCGCGTGCACCGGTATCTCGAGTCTTCGACGCCACAGTCCAATTGCCCATACCGGTTACTGCCATACTACCCCGTAGGCCGTAGCGACAGAGGCAACCCAATAGCAGAAGCAGAAAGTGACGTGTGATGCCATGGTGTCCCATCTCGGAGCTGCGGCGTAGGTAGTTTGGGCTGGGCACGTATGAGCGGCATGGGGAACGCGTGATACGGATGAGGCAACGGATCAGGACGTGACCCGGTCATGTTTATGGCGCGTCTACCTGCTCGATCTCCGTAAGCTTTTCTTCGGTTCTACTCCTTGCTTTGCTGGGATGTACCATGTGCACTCATATGGTACTGTAGTAATTATCTGTTTTCCAATGTTCTTAGCCACGTGAAAGTCCATTTCAAGTGTATTTTAGCTAGCAGACTAGCAGCTACACCTAGAAACTAACCACTTGTTAGGCACTCCGGCGGTTAGTATGGTTGTTGTCCCTTAGATCCGTTACTCCATTAGGGCATCTCCAACGCCGATTCGAAAAACCTATCACAACTGTTCGGATCGCGAAAGTCATACAACGCCGACCTGTATCGGTTCATGGGGCGGTTCAGACGTGATTTCTCCCGCAAACCGGAGACAAACAACGGGAAGGTTTGTGGGAGTCCGGGCACGTGAAACGTCGCTCGCCGCCCCTGCCCCACCCAAAAGGAAGGCCGAGCACGTGCTTTTATAGCATCCAACACTGTTTTCGCGCCAAAATCCTCCACTCTTTTTTTTCACTCCCCGCCGCTCTTCGCTCAATTCCTGCTCTTTTCTCCCACCCTCTCCTTCCCTCCGCCGCCGACGCATGGAACCATCGGAGATGAAGGCGACGGAGGTGCCGGAGGATCCGAGAATCACACTTGTTGGAAAATGCCCTAGAGGCAATAATAAATTGGTTATTATCATATTTCCCGTTCATGATAAATGTTTATTATTCATGCTAGAATTGTATTGACCGAAAACTTAAATACATGTGTGAATACATAAACTACACCGTGTCCCTAGTAAGCCTCTACTAGACTAGCTCATTGATCAAAGACGGTTAAGGTTTCCTAACCATGGACATGAGTTGTCATTTGATAACGGGATCACATTGTTAGGAGAATGATGTGATGGACAGACCCAACCATAAGCTTAGCATTAGATAGTTTAGTTATTTGCTATAGCTTTTGTCATGTCAAGTATCAGTTCCTTAGACCATGAGATCATGCCACTCCTGGATACTAGAGGAATACTTTGCGTGCTATCAAACGTCACTTCGTAACTGGGTGATCATAAAGGTACTCTACAGGTATCTCCGAAGGTGTTTGTTGGGTTGTATGGATCGAGACTGGGATTTGTCGCTTCGTGTGACAGAGAGATATCTTCGGGCCCTCTCGGTAATACAACATCATAAAAAGCTTCATGTGACTAATGAGTTTAGTCATGGGATCTTGTATTACGGAACGAGTAAAGAGACTTGTCGGTAACGAGATTGAACTAGGTATGAAGATACCGAAGATCAAATCTCGGACAAGTAACATATCGCCGGACAAACAAAATTGCATATGGGATTGACTGAATCCTTAACATCGTGGTTCAACTGATAAAGATCTTCGCGGAATATGTACGAATCAATATGGGCATCCAGGTTCCGCTATTGGTTATTGACCGAGAGGTGTCTCGGTCATGTCTACATGATTCTCGAACCTGCAGGGTCCGCACGCTTAACGTTCGATGACGCTAGACTAGTATTGGGATATGTGCATTGGTAACCAAATGTTGTTCGGAGTCCCGGATGAGATCGCAGACATCACGAGGAGCTCCAGAATGGTCCGGAGGTAAAGATTCATATATAGCAAGTCATGTTTTGGTCGCCAGAAAAGTTTCAGGCATTATCGGTATTGTACCAGGACTGCCAAAAGGGGTCCGGGGGTCCACCTGCCCCGGGGACCCACATGGGCTGTAGGGGTGCGCCCTAGCCTACATGGGCCAGGGGCACCAGCCCGAAGAGGCCCATGCGCCTAAAACAAGGAAAAGGGGAAGAGTCATAAGGGGGGAAGGCACCCCCCTAGGTGCCCATGCGCCTAGATGTTACGTATGCTGCGATTTTTCAATCACAATTCGGGCATGCACGTTAACGCATGCTCACCCAGGGAAAGGAATCCTTAACGGAACTATTCTCTCTGGAAGATGTTTCTTACAATCACAATGTAATATAACATAGCTAGCCGGACACAACTTGTCTGTGCAAGCAACTATGACCCCTACGCCTGGTTTCCACGCATACCCCGGTTTATCTTGCCGCTCAGGTATTCGGGAACACTCTGCACCTTCGGGTCCAGAGTCGAAGCGAAAAGGTCTATCATGACAATTGTTTTACAATCTGGCTAGGGACAAATATGTCAAGGAAAGTACATAGTCACTTGGACTCAAAAATTTCCTCTTCTATGCCGTCCAACAGGTTGTCTAGCTTACAATCATGTTGAGAATATTTTGCGGCTACTTTTACCTGGTCATGTACCAAACTAACGGGAATTTCTTTTCCATCTGACCCTAAAGGTCCGACTCGGGCCATATGATTCGGATCAAGCTTGGTATACCGTGTTTTCACCATGGTCCACGCCTCTCGCGCACCTTCCTGGCAGGCCGATATCTTCCATAATCGGAAACGCTGCCGCACTCCCTTAAATAGTTGTACAAGCTCCTCCATACTTCCTGGAGGGGAGGCGGATGGCCATAAGGCCTTGGCAACACTTTGCATCACCTACCGAGCTCGCTCGTGCATTTGCGACAGCTCTTGTAGCAGATCGCCCGAATATCCGGACATCTCCTCTTCGGGACGGCCAATCAGCATACCTACAGACATAACTCTTTCAGTTCCTTTCCTCGCCAAATTACACGGAGATAAGTTTGAACACATACTAAATATGCCGCCTCGCAACCTCTTATTTTCCTTCACGGAGTCAGCGAGCTGGGCCCGCACATCTTTCAGTTCTTCGCCCAGCTGGGTGTTGGAATCCTTGAGTTTGTTTTTCTCCTCCCTGACCCATGTCAGTATATGTTCGCCCGCGGCCTGTTGCCTTTTGGCTTCTTGTTCACCCGCTTGTGCGACTTCCAGCGCCTCTCCCGGATGATCTGACGATCCTGCCATAAGATATGCAACTCTGTTAGCATTGCTGGTATGTAATTTTGTTTTTCTCGATGGAGGGACCGAAGGAAATATGCCCTAGAGGCAATAATAAAGTTATTATTTATTTCCTTATATCATGATAAATGTTTATTATTCATGCTAGAATTGTATTAACCGGAAACATGATACATGTGTGAATACATAGGCAAACTTAATGTCACTAGTATGCCTCTACTTGACTAGCTCATTAATAAAAGATGGTTATGTTTCCTAACCATAGACATGTGTTGTCATTTGATTAACGAGATCACATCATTAGGAGAATGAAGTGATTGACTTGACCCGTTCCGTTAGCTTAGCACTTGATCGTTTAGTATGTTGCTATTGCTCTCTTCATGACTTATACATGTTCCTACAACTATGAGATTATGCAACTCCCGTTTACCGGAGGAACACTTTGTATGCTACCAAACGTCACAACGTAACTGGGTGATTATAAAGGAGCTCTACAGGTGTCCCCAAAGGTACATGTTGAGTTGGCGTATTTCGAGATTAGGTTTTGTCAGTCCGATTGTCGGAGAGGTATCTCTGGGGCCTCTCAGTAATGCACATCACTATAAGCCTTGCAAGCAATGTAGCTAATGAGTTAGTTACAGAATGATGCATTACATAACGAGTAAAGAGACTTGCCGTTAACGAGATTGAACTAGGTATTGAGATACCGACGATCGAATCTCGGGCAAGTAACATACCGATGACAAAGGGAACAACGTATGTTTTTATGCGGTTTGACTGATAAAGATCTTCGTAGAATATGTAGGAGCCAATATGGGCATACAGGTTCCGCTATTGTTTATTGACCGGAAATGAGTCTCGGTCATGTCTACATAGTTCTCGAACCCGTAGGGTCCGCACGCTTAAGGTTTCGATGACAGTTATATTATGAGTTTATGAGATTTGATGTACCAAAGGTTTTTCGGAGTCCCGAATGTGATTGCGGACATGACGAGTAGTCTCGAAATGGTCGAGACATGAAGATTGATATATTGGAAGCCTATATTTGGATATCGAAAGTGTTCCGGGTGGAATCGGGATTTTTTCGGAGTACCGGGAGGTTACCGGAACCCCCCGGGGGCTTAATGGGCCTACATGGGCCTTAGTGGAAATAGAGGGCAGCAAGGGGAGTGTGCGGCGCCCCCCCCCCCCACCAAGGCCCAAACCGAATTGGTTTAGGGCAAGGGGGGCCGGCCCCCCTCTTTCCTTCTCCTCCTCTCCCTTTCCTTCCCCCTTCTCCTAGTCCAACAAGGAGGGAGTCCTGGCGCTCCCCCTCCTAGGCCGGCCGCCCCCTCCCCCCTTGCTCCTTTATATACGGGGGCAGGGGGCACCTCTAGACACAACAATTGATCTCTTGATCTCTTAGCCATGTGCGGTGCCCCCCTCCACCATAGTCCTCCTCGATAATATTGTAGTGGTGCTTTGGCGAAGCCCTGCGACGGTAGAACATCAAGATCGTCACCATGCCGTCGTCTTGTGAACTCTCCTCAACACTCGGCTGGATCGAGTACGAGGATGTCATCGAGCTGAGCGTGTGCTAGAACTTCGGAGGTGCCGTGGTTTGATGCTTGATCGGTCGGGCCGTGAAGACGTACGACTACATCAACCGCGTTGTTCTAACGCTTCCGCTTTTGGTCTACGAGGGTACGTGGACAACACTCTCCCCTCTCGTTCCTATGCATCACTATGATCTTGCGTGTGCGTAGGATTTTTTTTAAAATTATCACGTTCCCCAACAGTGGCATCCGAGCCTGGTTTTATGCGTAGATGTTATATGCACGAGTAGAACACAAGTGAGTTGTAGGCGATACAAGTCATACTGCTTACCAGCATGTCATACTTTGGTTCGGCGGTATTGTTGGATGAAGCGGCCCGGACCGACATTACGCGTACGCTTATGAGAGACTGGTTCTACCGACGTGCTTTGCACACATGTGGCTGGCGGGTGTCAGTTTCTCCAACTTTAGTTGAACCGAGTGTGGCTACGTCCGGTCCTTGCAAAGGTTAAAACAACACTAACTTGACGAACTATCGTTGTGGTTTTGATGCGTAGGTAAGAACGGTTCTTGCTCAGCCCGTAGCAGCCACGTAAAACTTGCAACAACAAAGTAGAGGACGTCTAACTTGTTTTTGCAGGGCATGTTGTGACGTGATATGGTCAAGACGTGATGCTATATTTTATTGTATGAGATGATCATGTTTTGTAACCGAGTTATCGGCAATCGGGCGAGAGCCATATGGTTGTCGCTTTATTGTATGAAATGCAAGCGCCCTGTAATTGCTTTACTTTATCACTAAGCGGTAGCGATAGTCGTAGAAGCAATAGATGGCGTAACGACAATGATGCTACGATGGAGATCAAGGTGTCACGCCGGTGACGATGGTGATCACGACGGTGCTTCGGACATGGAGATCACAAGCACAAGATGATGATGGCCATATCATACCACTTATATTGATTGCATGTGATGTTTATCCTTTATGCATCTTATCTTGCTTTGATTGACGGTAGCATTATAAGATGACCTCTCACTAATTATCCAGAAGTGTTCTCCCTGAGTATGCACCATTGCGAAAGTTCTTTGTGCTGAGACACCACGTGATGATCGGGTGTGATAGGCTCTATGTTCAAATACAACGGGTGCAAAACAGTTGCACACGCGGAATACTCAGGTTAAACTTGACGAGCCTAGCATATACAGATATGGCCTCGGAACACGAAGACCGAAAGGTCGAACGTGAATCATATAGTAGATATGATCAACATGGTGATGTTCACCATTGAAAACTACTCCATCTCACGTGATGATCGGACATGGTTTAGTTGATTTGGATCACGTAATCACTTAGATGACTAGAGAGATGTCTGTCTAAGTGGGAGTTCTTTAGTAATATGATTAATTGAACTTAAATTTATCATGAACTTAGTACCTGATAGTATTTTGCTTGTCTATGTTTGTTGTAGATAGATGGCTCGTGCTGTTGTTCCGTTGAATTTTAATGCGTTCCTTGAGAAAGCTAAGTTCAAAGATGATGGTAGCAATTACATGGACTGGGTCTGTAACTTGAGGATTATCTTCATTGCTGCATAGAAGAATTACGTCCTGGAAGCACCGATGGGTGCCAGGCTTGCTGCAGATGCAACTGACAACGTTAAGAACGTCTGGCAGAGCAATGCTGATGACTACTCGATAGTTCAGTGTGCCATGCTTTACGGCTTAGAACCGGGACTTCAACGACGTTTTGAACATCATGGAGCATATGAGATGTTCCAGGAGTTGAAGTTAATATTTCAAGCAAATGCTCGGATTGAGAGATATGAAGTCTCCAATAAGTTCTATAGCTGCAAGATGGAGGAGAATAGTTACGTCGGTGAACATATACTCAAAATTTCGGGTATAATAATCACTTGATTCAACCGGGAGTTAATCTTCACGATGATAGTGTCATTGACAGAATTCTTCAATCACTGCCACCAAGCTACAAGAGCTTTGTGATGAACTATAATATGCAAGGGATGGACAAGACTATTCCCGAGCTCTTTGCAATGCTAAAGGTTGTGGAGGTAGAAATCAAGAAGGAGAATCAAGTGTTGATGGTCAATAAGACCACCAGTTTCAAGAAAAAGGGTAAAGGGAAGAAGAAGGGGAACTTCAAGAAGAACAGCAAATAAGTTGCTGCTCAAGAGAAGAAACCCAAATCTGGACCTAAGCCCGAGATTGAGTGCTTCTACTTGCAAGCGATCGGTCATCGGAAGCGGAACTGCTCCAAGTATTTGGCGATAAGAAGGATGGCAAGGTGAACAAAAGTATATGTGATATACATGTTATTGATGTGTACCTTACTAATGCTCGCAATAGCACTGGTATTTTATCTGGTTACATTGCTAATATTTGCAACTTCAAACAGGGACTACGGATTAGCGAAGATTGGCTAAGGGCGAGGTGACGATCTTGCGTGGGAAATGGTTCCAAAGTCAATGTGATCGCGATCGGCACGCTACCTCTACATCTACCTTGATTAGTTTTAGACCTGAATAATTGTTATTTGGTGCCGCGTTGAGCATAAACATTATATCTGGATCTTGTTTGATGCGAGACGGTTATTCATTTAAATCAGAGAATAATGGTTGTTCTATTTATATGAGTAATATCTTTTATGGTCATGCACCCTTGAAGAGTGATCTATTTTTATTAAATCTCGATAGTAGTGATACACATATTCATAATGTTGAAGCCAAAATATGCAGAGTTGATAATGATAGTGCAACTTATTTGTGGCACTGCCGTTTGGGTCATATTGGTGTAAAGCGCATGAAGAAACTCCATACTGATGGACTTCTGGAATCACTCGATTATGAATCACTTGGTACTTGCGACCGTGCCTCATGGGCAAGATGACTAAAACGCCGTTCTCCGGAACTATGGAGCGAGCAACTGATTTGTTGGAAATCATACATACTGATGTATGTGGTCCAACGAATGTTGAGGCTCGCGGCGGATATCGTTATTTTCACACCTTCACAGATGATTTGAGCAGATATGGGTATATCTACTTAATGAAACACAAGTCTGAAACATTTGAAAAGTTCAAAGAATTTCAGAGTGAAGTGGAAAATCATCATAACAAGAAAATAAAGTTTCTACGATCTGATCGTTTAGGAGAATATTTGAGTTACGAGTTTGGTTTACATTTGAAGCAATGCGGAATAGTTTCGCAACTCACGCCACCCGGAACACCACAACGAAATGGTGTGTCCGAACGTCGTAATCGTACTTTACTAGATATGGTGTGATCTATGATGTCTCTTACTGATTTACCGCTATCATTTTGGGTTATGCTTTAGAGACGGCCGCATTCACATTAAATAGGGCACCATCAAAATCCGTTGAGACGACGCCTTATGAACTGTGGTTTGGCAAGAAACCAAAGTTGTCATTTCTTAAAGTTTGGGGCTGCGATGCTTATGTGAAGAAACTTCAACTAGATAAGCTCGAACCCAAATCGGAGAAATGTGTCTTCACAGGATACCCAAAAGAGACTATTGGGTACACCTTCTATCACAGATCTGAGGGCAAGATTTTTGTTGCTAAATTCGGATCCTTTCTAGAGAAGGAGTTTCTCTCGAAAGAAGTGAGTGGGAGGAAAGTAGAACTTGATGAGGTAACTGTACCTGCTCCCTTATTGGAAAGTAGTTCATCACAGAAACCGGTTCCTATGACGACTACACCAATCAGTGAGGAATCTAATGATATTGATCATGAAACTTCAGATCAAGTTAATACCGAACCTTGTAGGTCAACCAGAGTAAGATTCCCACCAGAGTGGTACGGTAATCCTATTCTGGAAGTCATGTTACTTGACCATGGCGAACCTACGAACTATGAGAAAGCCATGATGAGCTCAGATTCTGCAAAATGGCTTGAGGCCATGAAATCTGAGATGGGATCCATGTATGAGAACAAAGTATGGACTTTGGTTGACTTGCCCGATGATCGGCAAGCCATCGAGAATAAATGGATCTTCAAGAAGGAGACAGACGCTGATGGTAATGTAACTGTCTACAAAGCTCGACTTGTTGTGAAAGGTTTTCGACAAGTTCAAGGGGTTGACTACAATGAGACTTTCTCACCCGTAGCGATGCTTAAGTCTGTCCGAATCATGTTAGCAATTGCTACATTTTATGATTATGAAATATGGCAAATGGATGTCAAAACTGCATTCCTAAATGGATTTCTGGAAGAAGAGTTGTATATGATGCAACCAGAAGGTTTTGTCGATCCAAAAGGTGCTAACAAAGTGTGCAAGCTCCAGCCATCCATTTATGGACTAGTGCAAGCCTCTCGGAGTTGGAATAAACGCTTTGATAGTGTGATCAAAGCATATGGTTTTATACAGACTTTTGGAGAAGCCTGTATTTACAAGAAAGTTAGTGGGAGCTCTGTAGCATTTTTGATATTATATGTAGATGACATATTGTTAATTGGAAATGATATAGAATTTCTGGATAGCATAAAGGGATACTTGAATAAAAAAAATTCGATGAAAGACCTCAGTGAAGCTGCTTACATATTGGGCATCAAGATCTATAGATAGATCAAGACGCTTAATTGGACTTCCACAAAGCACATACCTTGATAAAGTTTTGAAAAAGTTCAAAATGGATCAGGCAAATAAAGGGTTCTTGCCTGTATTACATGGTGTGAAGTTTAGTCAGACTCAATGCCCGACCACAGCAGAAGATAGAGAGAAAATGAAAGATGTTCCCTATGCTTCAGCCATAGGCTCTATCTGTTGGAAATATGCCCTAGAGGCAATAATAAATTAGTTATTATTACTATATTTCCTTGTTCATGATAATCATTTATTATCCATGCTATAATTGTATTGATAGGAAACTCAGATACATGTGTGGATACATAGACAACACTATGTCCCTAGTAAGCCTCTAGTTGACTAGCTTGTTGATCAATAGATGGTTACGGTTTCCTGACCATGGACATTGGATGTCGTTGATAACGGGATCACATCATTAGGAGAATGATGTGACGGACAAGACCCAATCCTAAGACTAGCACAAAGATCGTGTAGTTCGTATGCTAAAGCTTTTCTAATGTCAAGTATCATTTCCTTAGACCATGAGATTGTGCAACTCCCGGATACCGTAGGAATGCTTTGGGTGTACCAAACGTCACAACGTAACTGGGTGGCTATAAAGGTGCACTACGGGTATCTCCGAAAGTGTCTGTTGGGTTGGCATGAATCGAGACTGGGATTTGTCACTCCGTGTGACGGAGAGGTATCTCTGGGCCCACTCGGTAGGACATCATCATAATGTGCACAATGTGACCAAGGGGTTGATCACGGGATGATGTGTTACGGAACGAGTAAAGAGACTTGCCGGTAATGAGATTGAACAAGGTATCGGGATACCGACGATCGAATCTCGGGCAAGTACAATATCGCTAGACAAAGGGAATTGAATACGGGATCGATTGAGTCCTTGACATCATGGTTAATCCAATGAGATCGTCGTGGAACATGTGGGAGCCAACATGGGTATCCAGATCCCGCTGTTGGTTATTGACCGGAGAACGTCTCGGTCATGTCTGCATGGTTCCCGAACCCGTAGGGTCTACACACTTAAGGTTCGATGACGCTAGGGTTATAGGGAATAGATATATGTGGTTACTGAATGATTGTTCGGGGTCCCGGATGAGATCTCGGACGTCACGAGGAGTTCCGAAATGGTCCGGAGGTAAAGATTTATATATGGGAAGTCCTGTTTTGGTCACCGGAAAAATTTCGGGTTTTATCGGTAATGTACCGGGACCACCGGGAGGGTCCCGGGGGTCCACCAAGTGGGGCCACCAGCCCCAGAGGGCTGCATGGGCCAAGTGTGGGAGGGGACCAGCCCCAGGTGGGCTGGTGCTCCCCCCACAAGGGCCCAAGGCGCCTAGGGTTTGGGGAGGGGGCGCCCCCACCTTGCTTGGGGGGCAAGTTTTCCCCTCTGCCCCCTTGGCCGCCACCCAGATGGGGATTGGGGCTGCCGCCGCCCCTAGGGAGGGAACCCTAGGTGGGGGTGCAGCCCTCCCTCTCCTCATATATATAGTGGAGGCAAAGGGGCAGCCCAACACACGAAGTTCTTCTCCTGTTGGCGCAGCCCTACTTCTCTTCCTCCTCCTCTCCCGCGGTGCTTGGCGAAGCCCTCCTGGATTGCCACGCTCCTCCATCACCACCACGCCGTTGTGCTGCTGCTAGATGGAGTCTTCCTCAACCTCTCCCTCTCTCCTTGCTGGATCAAGGCATGGGAGACGTCATCGGGCTGTACGTGTGTTGAACGCGGAGGTGCCGTCCGTTCGGCACTAGGATCTCCGGTGATTTGGATCACGACGAGTACGACTCCTTCAAACCCGTTCTCTTGAACGCTTCCGCTTAGCGATCTACAAGGGTGTGTAGATGCACTCTCCTTCCCTTCGTTGCCAGATTACTCCATAGATAGATCTTGGTGATGCGTAGAAAATTTTGAATTTCTGCTACGTTCCCCAACACTATCATGTATGCAATGCTGTGTACCAGACCTGATATATGCTTAGCAATAAGTTTAGCAGGGAGGTACCAAAGTAATCCAGGAGTGGATCACTGGGCAGCGGTCAAGAACATCCTAAAATACCTGAAAAGGACTAAGGATATGTTTCTCGTTTATGGAGGTGACAAAGAGCTAGTCGTAAATGGTTACGTAGATGCAAGCTTTGACACTGATCCAGACGATTCTAAATCGCAAACCGGATACGTTTTATATTGAACAGTGGAGCTGTCAGTTGGTGCAGTTCTAAACAAAGCGTCGTGGCGGGATCTACATGCGAAGCGGAGTACATAGCTGCTTCGGAAGCAACAAATGAAGGAGTCTGGATGAAGGAGTTCATTTCCGATCTAGGTGTTATACCTAGTGCATCGGGACCAATGAAGATCTTCTGTGACAATACTGGTGCAATTGCCTTGGCAAAGGAATCTAGATTTCAGAAGAGGACCAAGCACATCAAGAGACGCTTCAATTCCATCCGGGACCAAGTCCAGGTGGGAGACATAGAGATTTGCAAGATACATACAGATCTGAATGTTGCAGACCCGTTGACTAAGCCTCTTCCACGAGCAAAACATGATCATCACCAAGGCTCCATGGGTGTTAGAATCATTACTGTGTAATCTAGATTATTGACTCTAGTGCAAGTGGGAGACTGAAGGAAATATGCCCTAGAGGCAATAATAAAGTTATTATTTATTTCCTTATATCATGATAAATGTTTCTTATTCATGCTAGAATTGTATTAACCGGAAACATGATACATGTGTGAATACATAGACAAACTTAATGTCACTAGTATGCCTCTACTTGACTAGCTCATTGATACGTCTCCAACGTATCTATAATTTTTTATTGTTCCATGCTATTTTTATTACCCCTTTTGGATGTTTATGGGCTTTATTTTACACATTTATATCATTTTTTGGGACTAACCTACTAACCGGAGGCCCAGCCCGTATTGCTGTTTTTTTTTGCCTATTTCAGTATTTCGAAGAAAAGGAATATCAAACGGAGTCCAAACGGAATGAAACCTTCGGGAGCGTGATTTTTGGAACGAACGTGATCTAGAGGACTTCGAGTGCAAGTCAAGAAGCAGTGGAGGCAGACACGAGATAGGAGGCCGCCCCCCTGTAGGGCGTGCCTCCTGTCTCGTGGGCCCCTCGAGCAGCCACCGATGTACTTCTTCCTCCTATATATACCTACGTACCCCGAAAATATCCTGGAGCACCACGAAACACAATTTCTACCGCCGTAACCTTCTATATCCACGAGATCTCATCTTGGAGCCTTCGCCGGCACTCTGCCGGAGGGGGAATCAACCACGGAGGGCTTCTACATCAACACCATAGCCCCTCCGATGAGTTGTGAGTAGTTTACCACAGACCTACGGGTCCATAGTTATTAGCTAGATGGCTTCTTCTCTCTTTTTGGATCTCAATACAATGTTCTCCCCCTCTCTTGTGGAGATCTATTCGATGTAAACTCTTTTTGCAGTGTGTTTGTCGAGATCCGATGAATTGTGGGTTTATGATCAAGATTATCTACGAATAATATTTGAATCTTCTCTGAATTCTTTTATGTATGATTGAGTTATCTTTGCAAGTCTCTTCGAATTATCAGTTTGGTTTGGCTACTAGATTGATCTTTCTTGCCATGGGAGAAGTGCTTAGCTTTGGGTTCAATCTTGCGGTGTCCTTACCCAAAGTGATGTAAAGGGTTGCAAGGCACGTATTGTATTGTTGCCATCGAGGATAACAAGATGGGGTTTATATCATATTGCTTGAGTTTATCCCTCTACATCATGTCATCTTTCTTAAAGCGTTACTCTATTCTTTACGAACTTAATACCCTAGATGCAGGTGTTGGGGAACGTAGTAATTTCAAAAAAATTCCTACGCACACGCAAGATCATGGTGATGCATAGCAACGAGAGGGAGAGTGTTGTCTACGTACCCTCGTGAGACCAAGCGAAGCGATCACAACGTAGAGGAAGTAGTCGTCGTTCTCCTCGCGATCCAACCGATCCCAGCGCAGTTACTCGGCGCCTCCGAGTTCTTGACACACGTACAGCTCGGTGGCGCTCCTCGGGCTCCGATCCAGCAAAGCTCCGGAGAGAGAGTTCCACAAGACAACGGCGTGGTGGCGATCTTGATGTTCTACCGACGCAGCCTTCGCCTAAGCACCGCTACGATATGACCGAGGTGGATTATGGTGGAGGGGGCACCGCACACGGCTAAGGAACGATCTCAAGGATCAACTTGTGTGTTCTAGGGTGCCCCCTGCCTCGTATATAAAGGAGCAAGGGGAGGGCGGCCGGCCCTAGGAGGCGCGCCAGGGGGGGAGTCCTCCTCCTAGTGGGAGTAGGACTCCCTTTCCTAGTCCAACTAGGAAGGAGGAAGGGGAAGGAAGGAGAGCGAGAGGAGAGGGAAGGGGGCCGCCCCCTCCTTGTCCTATTCGGACTCCCCATGGGGGCGCGCCACCTCTGGCGCAGCCCTCTCTCTCCCTCTTGGCCCATTAAGGCCCATTACTTCCCGGGGTTCCGGTAACCCCCCAAGACTCGGTTTTCTCCGGAAACTTCCGAACCTTTCGGTGTCCGAATATAGCCGTCCAATATATCAATCTTTATGTCTCGACCATTTCGAGACTCCTCGTCATGTCCGTGATCACATCCGGACTCAACTCGTTCGGTACATCAAAATACACAAACTCATAATATAACCGCCATCGAAACCTTAAGCGTGCGGACCCTACGGTTCGAGAACAATGTAGACATGACCGAGACACGTCTCCGTCAATAACCAATAGTGGGACCTGGATGCCCATATTGGCTCCTACATATTCTACTGAATATCTTTATCGGTCGACCCGCATAACAACATACGTTGTTCCTTTGTCATCGGTATGTTACTTGCCCGAGATTCGATCGTCGGTATCAATACCTAGTTCAATCTCGTTCACGCAAGTCTCTTTACTCGCTCGTAATACATCATCTCACAGCTAACTCATTAGTTGTAATGCTTGCAAGGCTTAAGTGATGTGCATTACCGAGAGGGCCCAGAGATACCTCTCCGACAATCGGAGTGACAAATCCTAATCTCGAAATCGCCATCCCAACATCCGCCTTTGGAGACACCTGTAGTACTCCTTTATAATCACCCGATTCGTTGTGACGTTTGGTAGTACCAAAGTGTTCCTCCGTAAACGGAGTTGCATAATCTCATAGTTATAGGAACATGTACAAGTCATGGATAAAAGCAATAGCAACATACTAAGCGATCGGGTGCTAAGCTAATGGAATGGGTCATGTCAATCGATCATTCAACTAATGATGTGACCTTGTTAATCAAATGACAACTCCTTTGTCTATGGTTAGGAAACTTAACCATCTTTGATTAACAAGCTAGTCTAATAGAGGCATACTAGTGACTCTCTGTTTGTCTATGTATTCACACATGTATTATGTTTCCGGTTAATACAATTCTAGCATGAATAATAAACATTTATCATGAAATAAGGAAATAAATAATAACTTTATTATTGCCTCTAGGGCATATTTCCTTCAGTCTCCCACTTGCACTAGAGTCAATAATCTAGATTACACAGTAATGATTCTAACACCCATGGAGTCTTGGTGCTGATCATGTTTTGCTCGTGGAAGAGGCTTAGTCAATGGGTCTGCTACATTCAGATCCGTATGTATCTTGCAAATCTCTATGTCTCCCTCCTGGACCAAATCCCGGATGGAATTGAAGCGTCTCTTGATGTGTTTGGTTCTCTTGTGAAATCTGGATTCCTTCGCTAAAGCAATTGCTCCAGTATTATCACAAAAGATTTTCATTGGACCCGATGCACTAGGTATGACACCTAGATCGGATATGAACTCCTTCATCCAGACTCCTTCATTAGCTGCTTCCGAACCTGCTATGTACTCGCTTCACATGTAGATCCCGCCACGACGCTTTGTTTAGAACTCGCACCAACCGACCGCTCCTCCGTTTAGTGTAAATCGTATCCGGTCTGCGATTTAGAATCATCCGATCGTGTCAAAGCTTGCATCAACGTAACTGCTCACGATGAGCTCTTTGTCACCTCCATATACGAGAAACATATCCTTAGTCCTTTTCGTATATTCAGGATGTTCTTGACCGTTGTCGATGATCCACTCTGGATTACTTTGGTACCTCCTGCTAAGCTTATAGCAAGGCACACATCAGTCAGTACACAGATTGCATACATGATAGAGCCTATGGCTGAGGCATAGGAACATCTTTCATTTTCTCTCTATCTTCTGCGGTGGTCGGGCATTGAGTCTTACTCAACTTCACACCTTGTAACACGTGCAAGAACCCTTTCTTTGCTTGATCCATTTTGAACTTCTTCAAAATTTTGTCAAGGTATGTGCTTTGTGAAAGTCCAATTAAGTGTCTTGATCTATCTCTATAGATTTTGATGCCCAATATGTAAGCAGCTTCACCGAGGTCCTTCATTGAAAAACTCTTATTCAAGTATCCCTTTATGCTATCCAGAATTCTATATCATTTCCGATTAGTAATATGTCATCTACATATAATATCGTAAATGCTACAGAGCTCCTACTCACTTTCTTGTAAATCTGAGCTTCTCCAAAAGTCAGATAAACCCAAATGCTTTGATCACACTATCAAAGCGTTTATTCCAACTCGAGATGCTTGCACCAGTCCATAAATGGATCGCTGGAGCTTGCACACTTTGTTAGCTCCTTTGGATCGATAAAACCTTCGGTTGCATCATATACAACTCTTCTTCCGTAAATCCATTCAGAATACAGTCTTTACATCCATTTGCCAAATTTCATAATCATAAAATGCGGCAATTGCTAACATGATTCGACAGACTTAAGCATCGCTACGGGTGAGAAGGTCTCATCGTAGTCAATCCCTTGATCTTGTCGAAAACCCTTTGCGACAAGTCGAGCTTTGTAGACGATAACATTACCGTCGGCGTCGGTCTTCTTCTTGAAGATCCACTTGTTTTCTATTGCTTGCCGACCCTCGGGCAAGTCAACCAAAGTCCACACTTTGTTTTCATACATGGATCCCATCTAAGATTTCATGGCCTCAAGCCATTTTGTGGAATCTGGGCTCACCATCGCTTCTTCATAGTTCGTGGGTTCATCATGATCTAGTAGCATGACTTCGAACAGGATTACCGTACCACTCAGTGCGGATCTTACTCTGCTGATCTACGAGGTTCTCAGAGTAACTTGATCTGAAGTTTCATGATCAACATCATCAACTTCCTCACTATTTGGTGTAGATGTCGCAGAAATCGGTTTCTGTGATAAACTACTTTCAAATAAGGGAGAAGGTACAGTTACCTCATCAAGTTCTACTTTCCTCCCACTCACTTCTTTCGAGAGAAACTCCTTCTCTAGAAAGGATCCATTCTTAGCAACAAATGTCTTGCCTTCGGATCTGTGATAGAAGGTGTACCCAACTGTCTCCTTTGGGTATCCTATGAAGACACATTTCTCCGATTTGGGTTCGAGCTTATCAGGTTGAAGCTTTTCACATAAGCATCGCATCCCCAAACTTTAAGAAATGACAACTTTGGATTCTTGCTAAACCATAGTTCATAAGGTGTCGTCTCAACGGATTTTGACGGTGTTCTATTCACCGTGAATGCGGCCGTCTCAAGAGCATAACCCCAAAACGATAGCGGTAAATCTGTAAGAGACATCATAGATCGCACCATATCTAGTAAAGTGCGACATCGACGCTCGACACACCATTACGCTGTGGTGTTCCGGTGGCGTGAGTTGTGAAACTATTCGCATTGTTTCAAATGTAGACCAAACTCAGTAACTCAAATATTTGCCTCCACGATCGGATCGTAGAAACTTTATTTTCAGATTACGATGATTTTCAACTTCACTCAAATTCTTTGAACTTTTCAAATGTTTCGACTTATGTTTCATTAAGTAGATATACCCAAATCTGCTTAAATTATCCGTGAAGGTGAGAAAATAACGATATCCGCCACGAGCCTCAACATTCATCGGACCACATACATCTCAGATGTATGATTTCCAACAAGTCTGTTGCTCTCTCCATAGTACCGAGAACGGGTTTTAGTCATCTTGCCCATGAGGCACGGTTCGCAAGTGCCAAGTGATTCATAATCAAGTGACTCCAAAAGTCCATCAAGATGGAGTTTCTTCATGCACTTTATACCGATATGACCTAAACGGCAAGTGCCACAAATAAGTTGCACTATCATTATCAACTCTGCATCTTTTGGCTTCAACATTATGAATATGTGTATCACTACTATCGAGATTCATTAAAATAGACCACTCTTCAAGGGTGCATGACCATAAAAGATATTACTCATATAAATAGAACAACCATTATTCTCGATTTAAATGAATAACCGTCTCGCATCAAACAAGATCCAGATATAATGTTCATGCTCAACGCCGCACCAAATAACAATTATTTAGGTCTAAAACTAATCCCGAAGGTAGATGTAGAGGTAGCGTGCCGACCGCGATCACATCGACTTTGGAACCATTTCCCACGCCAAGATCGTCACCTCGCCCTTAGCCGGTCTTCGCTAATCCGTAGTCCTGCTTCGAGTTGCAAATATTAGCAATGAACCAGATCAAATACCAGTGCTATGCGAGCTCTAGTAATGTACACATCAATAACATGTATATCACATATACCTTTGTTCACCTTGCCATCCTTCTTATCCGCCAAATACTTGGGGCAGTTCCGCTTCGGTGACTACCGCTTGCGGTAGAAGCACTCGGCTTCAGGTTTAGGTCCAGACTTGGGTTTCTTCTCTGAGCAGAGAACTTGCTTGCTGTTCTTCTTGAAGTTCCCTTCTTCTTCCCTTTGCCTTTCTTCTTGAAACTAGTGGTCTTATTGACCATCAACACTTGATGCTCCTTCTTGATTTCTACCTCCGCAGCCTTTAGCATTGCGAAGAGCTCGAGCATAGTCTTTACTAACCCTTGCATATTATAGTTCATCACGAAGCCTTTGTAGCTTGGTGGTAGTGATTGAAGAATTCATCAATGACACAATCATCCGGAAGATTAACTCCCAATTGAGTCAAGTGATTGTAATACCCGGACATTCCGAGTATGTGCTCACCGATGCACCCATTCTCTTCCATCTTGCAGCTATAGAACTTATTGGGGACTTCATATCTCTCAATCCGGCATTCTGTTGAAATATCAACTTCAACTCTGGAACATCTCATATGCTCCATGATGTTCAAAACGTCGTTAAAGACCCGGTTCTAAGCCGTAAAGCATGGCACATCAACTATAGAGTAGTCATCAGCTTTGCTCGCCAGACGTTCTTAACGCCGCCGGTTACATCAAGAAGCAGTTCGCACCCAGCGGTGCATCCAGACGTAACTCTTCTCAGGCAGAATGAGGATAATCCTCGAGTTACGGACCCGATCCGTGTAATTGCTACCATCATCTTTCAACTTTGCTTTCTCAAGGAACGCATTAAAATTCAACGGAACAACAACACGAGCCATCTATCTACAAACAAACATAGACAAGCAAGATACTATCAGGTACTAAGTTCATGATAAATTTAAGTTCAATTAATCATATTACTTAAGAACTCCCACTTAGACAGACATCTCTCTAGTCATCTAAGTGATCACGTGATCCAAATCAACTAAACCATAACCGATCATCACGTGAGATGGAGTAATTTTCAATGGTGAACATCTTATGTTGATCATATCTACTATATGATTCACGCCGACCTTTCGGTCTCCGTGTTCCGAGGCCATATCTGCATATGCTAGGCTCGTCAAGTATAACTCGAGTATTCTGCGTGTGCAAAACTGGCTTGCACCCGTGTAGATGGACGAGAGCTTATCACACCCGATCATCACGTGGTGTCTCAAAGACGACAAACTTTGGCAACGGTGCATACTCAGGGAGAACACTTCTTGATAATTTTTAGTGAGAGATCATCTTAAAATGCTACCGTCAATCAAAGCAAGATAAGATGCATAAAGGATAAACATCACATGCAATCAATATAAGTGATATGATATGGCCATCATCATCTTGTGCTTGTGATCTCCATCTCCGAAGGACCATCATGATCACCATCGTCACCGGCGTGACACCTTGATCTCCATCGTAGCATCGTTGTCGTTTTATGCCATCTATTGCTTCTACGACTATCGCTACCGCTTAGTGATAAAGTAAAGCAATTACAGGGCGTTTGCATTTCATACAATAAAGCGACAACCATATGGCTCCAGCCAGTTGCCGATAACTTCGGTTACAAAACATGATCATCTCATACAATAAAATATAGCATCACGTCTTGACCATATCACATCACAACATGCCCTGCAAAAACAAGTTAGACGTCCTCTACTTTGTTGTTGCAAATTTTACGTGGCTGCTACGGGCTTAAGCAAGAACCAATCTTACCTACGCATCAAAACCACAATGATACTTCGTCAAATAGACTCGCTTTTAACCTTCTCAAGGACCGGCGTAGCCACACTCGCTCAACTAAAGTGAGAGAGACAGACACCCCAGCCACCTTTAAGCACGAGTGCTCGTAACGGTGAAACTAGTCTCGCGTAAGCGTCGCGTAATGTCGGTCCGGGCCGCTTCATCTCACAATACCGCTGAACCAAAGTATGACATGCTGGTAGGCAGTATGACTTGTATCGTCCACAACTCACTTGTGTTCTACTCGTGCAAAACATCAAACCATAAAAACCTAGGCTAGGATGCCACTGTTGGTGATGCATAGCAACGAGAGGGGAGAGTGTTGTCTACGTACCCTCGTAGACCTAAGCGGAAGCGATCACAACGTAGAGGAAGTAGTCGTACGTTCTCCTCGCGATCCAACCGATCCCAGCGCCGTTACTCCGGCGCCTCCGAGTTCTTGACACACGTACAGCTCGGTGATGCTCCTCGGGCTCCGATCCAGCAAAGCTCCGGGGAGAGAGAGTTCCACAAGACGACGGCATGGTGACGATTTTGATGTTCTATCGACGCAGGCTTCGCCTAAGCACCGCCACGATATGACCGAGGTGGATTATGGTGGAGGGGGCACCGCACACGGCTAAGGAACGATCTCAAGGATCAACTTGTGTGTTCTAGGGTGCCCCCGCCTCGTGATATAAAGGAGCAAGGGGAGGGCCGACCGCCCTAGGAGGCGCGCCAGGGGGGGAGTCCTCCTCCTAGTGGGAGTAGGACTCCCTTTCCTAGTCCAACTAGGAAGGAGGAAGGGGAAGGAAGGAGAGGAGAGGAGAGGGAAGGGGGGGCGCCCCTCTCCTTGTCCTATTCGGACTCCCCATGGGGGCGTCGCCACATCCTGGCGCAGCCCTCTCTCCCCTCTTGGCCCATTAAGGCCCATTACTTCCCGGGGTTCCGGTAACCCTCCCAAGCACTCCGGTTTTCTCCGGAAACTTCCGGAACCTTTCCGTGTCCGAATATAGCCGTCAATATATCAATCTTTATGTCTCGACCATTTCGAGACTCCTCGTCATGTCCGTGATCACATCCGGGACTCCGAACTCCTTCGGTACATCAAAATACACAAACTCATAATATAACCGTCATCGAAACCTTAAGCATGCGGACCCTATGGTTCGAGAACAATGTAGACATGACCGAGACACGTCTCCGGTCAATAACCAATAGAGGGACCTGGATGCCCATATTGGCTCCTTCATATTCTACGAAGATCTTTATCGGTCAAACCGCATAACAACATACGTTGTTCCCTTTGTCATCGGTATGTTACTTGCCCGAGATTCGATCGTCGGTATCCAATACCTAGTTCAATCTCGTTACGCAAGTCTCTTTACTCGCTCGTAATACATCATCTCACAGCTAACTCATTAGTTGTAATGCTTGCAAGGCTTAAGTGATGTGCATTACCGAGAGGGCCCAGAGATACCTCTCCGACAATCGGAGTGACAAATCCTAATCTCAAATACGCCAACCCAACATCCGCCTTTGGAGACACCTGTAGTACTCCTTTATAATCACCCGATTACGTTGTGACGTTTGGTAGTACCAAAGTGTTCCTCCGTAAACGGAGTTGCATAATCTCATAGTTATAGGAACATGTATAAGTCATGGATAAAAGCAATAGCAACATACTAAACGATCGTGTGCTAAGCTAATGGAATGGGTCATGTCAATCAGATCATTCAACTAATGATGTGACCTTGTTAATCAAATGACAACTCCTTTGTCTATGGTTAGTAAACTTAACCATCTTTGATTAACAAGCTAGTCTAGTAGAGGCATACTAGTGACTCTCTGTTTGTCTATGTACTCACACATGTATTATGTTTCCGGTTAATACAATTCTAGCATGAATAATAAACATTTATCATGAAATAAGGAAATAAATAATAACTTTATTATTGCCTCTAGGGCATATTTCCTTCAGCAGGCAGGAGTCGGTCGATGTGTGGAGTAATAGTAGTAGATGCAGGCAGGAGTCGGTCTACTTGTTATGGACGTGATGTCTATATACATGATCAAGCCTAGATAATCTCATAACTATGCGCTTTTCTTTCAATTGCTCGACAGTAATTTGTTCACCCACCGTAATACTTATGCTATTTTGAGAGAAGCCTCTAGTGAAACCTATGGCCCCCGGGTTTATCTCTTATCATATTTGCTTTCAATCTACTTTTATTTGCATCTTTACTTTTTGCATCTATATTATAAAACACCAAAAATATATTTATCTTATCATACTATCTTTATTAGATCTCACTTTCGCAAGTGCCCGTGAAGGGATTGACAACCCCTTTATTGCGTTGATTGCGAGTTCTCAGTTTGTTTGTGTAGGTGCGTGGGACTTTTGAGGAGCCTCCTACTGGATTGATACTTTGGTTCTCAAAAACTGAGGGAAATACTTACGCTACTATTGCTGCATCACCCTCACCTCTTCGAGGAAAACCAACGCAAGCTCAAGACGTAGCAAGAAGGATTTCTGGCGCCGTTGCCGGGGAGGTCTTCGCTCAAGTCAAGATATACCAAGTACCCATCACAAATCCATCTCCCTCGCATTTACATTATTTGCCATTTGCCTCCGTTTTCCTCTCCCCCACTTCACCCTTGCCATTTTATTCGCCCTCTCTTTCCCAATCTCCTCTCTTTTTCGCTTGCCTTTTTCCATTTGCCGTGTGTTAGCTCGTTTGCCTTGTCGTTATGGCTAGTCCTCCTATCTTTATTCTCACTCCCGAACAAGAAATTCTCAATTTTAAGCAAAGGGAGAGAGAAAGTTTAAAAGATGCTTGGCATAGAATTTGCAATGCCCAATATAAAGCTACTAGGAAGCTTGCTACTTCCGTTCTTCTTTGCAATTTTTATGTAGGCATTACTCCTTGGAATAGATGTGTTCTTGATATTGCTACCGGAGGTGATTTTATAAGTAGACATACGTTTGATGCTTATAATGCTATGTTAGATTTGTTTGGCCCACCACCTCTTTTGGTTAATGGAACGGTCTTAACTTTAGAACATGTGATGCAACGGCTTGATATTATTGAAAATAAAATTGCCACTGTTGAGTTGATTAAAAATTTGGATAAAAAGATTCATAATCACATTACCCAATTTGGATCTAGGGTCGGAGTTACTTTGAAAAATCTTAAAGAAAAAGAACCTATAGTCAATGAAAAAATAGATCTAGACTCTGCTAGAATCGGTAAACTTGAGGATATCATTACAAACATAGGTTCCGCATTTTCCCCCATGAAAAACACTCCAAAACCCCCTACTAAAACTGCCAAGTTTATTTATGTTCCTAAAAATAAGGGTGAATCTTCTAGTAAGGGAGACGCGGATCTCAAATCCATAAGTGTTCATCCCAATTGTCTCTCTATCGTTAAGGAACCTTTTGCTACCAATGAATTTCTTGAATTTTTGCCTAAAGGTTTAGCCATTGCTAAAAGGGGAGAAATCCCTAAAGATCACAAGCGCTCTATTGATGAATTTAGTGCCAAAGATGGCACCCGTAAGATCTATCCTTGCTTTTTTGCCTAGCTAGGGGCGTTAAACGATAGCGCTAGTTAGGAGGCAACCCAATTTTTCTTTATGTTTTTTGCTTTTGCTCCTGTTTAATAATAAATCTTGCATCTACCTTCTATTTAGATATGTTTTTATCTTTTAATTAGTGTTTGTGCCAAGTAGAACCTATAGGATAACCTACGATGATAGTTGATTTGATTCTGCTGAAAAACAGAAACTTTGCACGCACGAATATAATTTTGTTAAATCACAGGAACGTGATTTTGCGTTGATTCTTTTTGCTTCTGTTCAATAAACAAATTGTCCAGGACTTCCTACTTTGGTAGGATTTTTAGAGTTCCAGAAGTTTGCATTAGTTACAGATTGCTACAGACTGTTCTGTTTTTGACAGATTCTGTTTTTCGTGTGTTGTTTGCTTATTTCAATGCATCTATGGCTAGTAAATTAGTTTATAAACCATAAATAAGTTGGAATACAGTAGTTTTAACACCAAATTAAATAAAGAATGAGTTCATTGCAGTACCTTATGTGGTGGTTTTGTTTTCTTTCACTAACGGAGCTTATAAGATTTCCTGTTGAGTTTTGTGTTGTGAAGTTTTCAAGTTTTTGGTAAAACTTTTATGGACTATGGAATAAAGGGTGGCAAGAGCCTAATCTTGGGGATGCCCAAGGCACCCCAAGATATTCAAGAATAGCCAAAAGCCTAAGCTTGGGGATGCCCCGGGAAGGCATCCCTCTTTAAATCTTCGTTCATTGGTAACTTTACTTGGAGCTATATTTTTATTCGCCACATGATATGTGTTTTGCTTGGAGCGTCGTGTATTATATTAGTCTTTGTTTTTTAGTTTACCACAATCATCCTTTCTGACACACCTTTTTGGAGAAGCCTATTTGATTAGAATTTGTTAGAATACTCTATGTGCTTCACTTATATCTTTTGAGCTAGATAGTTTTTGCTCTAGTGCTTCACTTATATCTTTTAGAGCACGGTGGTGTCTTAATTTTGAAGAAATTTCTAGTCTCTCATGCTTCACTTATATTATTTTGAGAGTCTTTTAGAACAGCATGGTATTTGCTATGGTTATAAAATTGGTCCTAGAATGGTAGGCATCCAAGTTGGGTATAATAAAAACTATCATAGGAAGTGAATTGGATGCTATGATCAATTTGATACTCGATAATTGTTTTGAGATATGGAGGTAGTGATATTAAAGTCATGCTAGTTGGGTGATTATGAATTTAAAGAATTCTTGTGTTGAAGTTAGCAAGTCCCGTAGCATGCACGTATGGTTAAAGTTGTGTAACAAATTTGAAACATGAAGTGTACCTGGCTTGTGCATCCTTATGAGTGGCGGTCGGGGACAAGCGATGGTCTTTTCCTACCAATCTATCCTCCCTAGGAGCATTGCGCGTAGTACTTGGTTTTTGATGACTTCTAAATTTTTGCAATAAGTATATGAGTTCTTTTGACTAATGTTGAGTCCATGGATTATACACACTTTTACCTTTCCGCCTTTGCTAGCCTCTTCGGTACCGTGCATTCCCCTTTCTCACCTCGAGAGTTGGTGCAAACTTCGCCGGTGCATCCAAACCCCGTGATACGATACGCTCTATCACACATAAACCTCCTTATATCTTCCTCAAAACAGCCACCATACCTACCTATTATGGCATTTCCATAGCCATTCCGAGATATATTGCCATGCAACTTTCCACCGTTCCGTTCATCATCATCATGACATACTTTACTTTTGTCATATTGCCATTGCATGATCATGTAGTTGACATCGTATTTGTGGCAAAGCCACCATGCATTATTTTTCATACATGTCACTCTTGATTCATTGCACCATTCCGGTACACCGCCGGAGGCATTCATATAGAGTCATATCTTGTTCTAGTTTCGAGTTGTAATTCTTTTGCTGTAATCAATAGAGTGTGGTGATCATCATTATTAGAACATTGCCCAAAGAAAAAAAAAGAAAGGCCAAAAAAAGGCTAGAAAAAAGAAAAAAGAAAAGAAAAGAAAAGAAAAGAAAAAGAAAAAAAGAAAATAAATAAAAAGGGCAATGTTACTATCTCTTTTTCCACACTTGTGCTTCAAAGTAGCACCTTGTTCTTCATGTAGTGGGTCTCATATATTGTGCTTCAAAGTAGCACCATGTTTTTCATATAGTGAGTCTCATAAGTTGTCTTTTTCATACTAGTGGAAATTTTCATTATAGAACTTGGCTTGTATATTCCTACGATGGGCTTCCTCAAATGCCCTAGGTCTTCGTGAGCAAGCAAGTTGGATGCACACCCACTAGTTTTCTTTTGTTGAGCATTCATTTATAGCCCTAGTGCATCTGTTGCATGGCAATCCCTACTCCTCATGTTGACATCAATTGGTGGGCATCTCCATAGCCCGTTGATTATCCTCGTCAATGTGAGACTTTCTCCTTTTTTGTCTTCTCCACACAATCCCCATCATCATATTCTATTCCACCCATACTGCTATATCCATGGCTCACGCTCATGTATTGTGTGAAGGTTGAAAAAGTTTGAGATTATTTAAGTATGAAACAATTGCTTGGCTTGTCATCGGGGGTATAGAAGTTGGGAACATCTTTGTGTGATGAAATGAAGCATAGCCTAACTATATGATTTTGTAGGGATGAACTTTCTTTAGCCATGTTATTTTGAGAAGACATGATTACTTTGATTAGTATGCTTGAAGTGTTACTATTTCTTTTATCAATATGAACTTTTATTTTGAATCATTTGGATCTGAACATTCATGCCACAATAAAGAAAATTACATTATGAATTATGCTAGGTAGCATTCCACATCAAAAATTCTCCTTTTATCATTTACCTACTCGAGGACGAGCAGGAATTAAGCTTAGGGATGCTTGATACGTCTCCAATGTATCTATAATTTTTGATTGTTCCATTCTATTATATTACCCCTTTTGGATGTTTATGGGCTTTATTTTACACATTTATATCATTTTTGGGACTAACCTACTAACCGGAGGCCCAGCCCGTATTGCTGTGTTTTTGCCTATTTCAGTATTTCGAAGAAAAGGAATATCAAACGGAGTCCAAACGGAATGAAACCTTCGGGAGCGTGATTTTTGGAACGAACGTGATCCAGAGGACTTGGAGTGCAAGTCAAGAAGCAGCCGAGACAGCCACCAGATAGGAGGCTGCGCCCCCCTGTAGGGCGTGCCCCCTGTCTCGTGGGCCCCTCGGGCGGCCACCAACGTACTTCTTCCTCCTATATATACCTACGTACCGCGAAAACATCCAAGAGCACCACGAAACACAATTTCCACCGCCGTAACCTTCTATATCCGCGAGATCTCATCTTGGAGCCTTCACCGGCACTCTGCCGGAGGGGGAATCGACCATGGAGGGCTTCTACATTAACATCCTTGCCCCTCCGATGAGTTGTGAGTAGTTTACCACAGACCTACAGGTCCATAGTTATTAGCTAGATGGCTTCTTCTCTCTTTTTGGATCTCAATACAATGTTCTGCCCCTCTCTTGTGGAGATCTATTCGATGTAAACTCTTTTTGCGGTGTGTTTGTCGAGATCCGATGAGTTGTGTGTTTATGATCAAGTTTATCTATGAATAATATTTGATTCTTCTCTGAATTCTTTTATGTATGATTGAGTTATCTTTGCAAGTCTCTTCGAATTATCAGTTTGGTTTGGCCTACTAGATTGATCTTTCTTGCCATGGGAGAAGTGCTTAGCTTTGGGTTCAATCTTGTGGTGTCCTTACCCAGTGAGAGAAAGGGTTGCAAGGCACGTATTGTATTGTTGCCATCGAGGATAACAAGATGGGGTTTATATCATATTGCTTGAGTTTATCCCTCTACATCATGTCATCTTGCTTAATGCGTTACTCTGTTCTTATGAACATAATACTCTAGATGCACGCAGGAGTCGGTCGATGTGTGGAGTAATAGTAGTAGATGCAGGCAGGAATCGGTCTACTTGTTATGGACGTGATGCCTATATACATGATCATGCCTAGATAATCTCATAACTATTCGCTTTTCTTTCAATTGCTCGGCAGTAATTTGTTCACCCACCGTAATACTTATGCTATCTTGAGAGAAGCCTCTAGTCAAACCTATGGCCCCCGGGTCTATCTCTTATCATATTTGCTTTCAATCTACTTTTATTTGCATCTTTACTTTTTGCATCTATATTATACCAAAAATATATTTATCTTATCATACTATCTTTATTAGATCTCACTTTCGCAAGTGGCCGTCAAGGGATTGACAACCCCTTTATTGCGTTGGTTGCGAGTTCTCAGTTTGTTTGTGTAGGTGCGTGGGACTTTTGAGGAGCCTCCTACTTGATTGATACCTTGGTTCTCAAAAACTGAGGGAAATACTTACGCTACTATTGCTGCATCACCCTCTCCTCTTCGAGGAAAACCAACGCAAGCTCAAGACGTAGCACTCATTAATCAAAGATGGTTATGTTTCCTAACCATAGACATGTGTTGTCATTTGATTAACGAGATCACATCATTAGGAGAATGAAGTGATTGACTTGACTCATTCCATTAGCTTAGCACTTGATCGTTTGGTATGTTGCTATTGCTCTCTTCATGACTTATACATGTTCCTACAACTATGAGATTATGCAACTCCCGTTTATCGGAGGAACACTTTGTGTGCTACCAAACGTCACAACGTAACTAGGTGATTATAAAGGAGCTCTACAGATGTCTCCAAAGGTACATGTTGAGTTGGCGTATTTCGAGATTAGGTTTTGTCACTCCAATTGTCGGAGAGGTATCTCTGGGCCCTCTCGGTAATGCACATCACTATAAGCCTTGCAAGCAATATAGCTAATGAGTTAGTTACAGAATGATGCATTACATAACGAGTAAAGAGACTTGCCGGTAACGAGATTGAACTAGGTATTTAGATACCGACGATCGAATCTCTGGCAAGTAACATACCGATGACAAAGGGAACAACGTATGTTGTTATGCGGTTTGACCGATAAAGATCTTCGTAGAATATGTAGGAGCCAATATGAGCATCCATGTTCCGCTATTGGTTATCGATCAGAAACGAGTCTCGGTCATGTCTACATAGTTCTCGAACCCATAGGTCCGCACGCTTAAGGTTTCGATGACAGTTATATTATGAGTTTATGAGTTTTGATGTACCAAAGGTTGTTCGGAGTCCCGATGTGATTACGGACATGACGAGGAGTCTCAAAATGGTCGAGGCATGAAGATTAATATATTGGAAGCCTATATTTGGATATCGGAAGTGTTCCGGGTGAAATCGGGATTTTACCGGAGTACCGGGAGGTTACCGGAACCCCCCGGGGGATTAATGGGCCTACATGGGCCTTAGTGGAAACAGAGGGCAGCAAGGGGAGTGTGGGGCACCCCCCTGTAAGTGCATCTAGTGCCACCCCTAGTTGGTTTTGGAGTATTGACGACAAAGTTGGTTGAGGGACTAATGCGTTTGTGAGAATTGCAGGATAACGCAGGTAGTGTCCCTCATTGATTCGGTTTACCTACCGGAGATGACCCCTAAAAATGTATGAAGACATTGAAGACAATGGTGGTATGAGAAGATATTCATATTGAAGACTACGACATGAGAAGACATTAAGTGAAGACTATGGTGCGCGAAGACTGTGTGGTTTCGTTGTTTCCTTTTCTTCTTTGTTGAGTCATAGGAACCACCGCATTGTTAAGTGGGGTCCAAGTGAACTAAGTCGAGTGATCAAGTGATGCTCAACTCAAATCCTATGTCTTCGAGCGAAGACAATGAGAGCAAATCTTATCCAGAGCTGGATGAGTCAGCTCTGCTTGTAGCCCAAGTAAAGCTGCCGCGTGTGTTTGAAATCGACCGTTGGAACACGTGTCGGGTTCCTTAGTGACCGTGGTCATTTTGGACAAATCAGGTCGGGTTGCCTAGTGGCTATAAATAGCCCACCCCTACACCATAAATTGGTGGCTGCTCGAGTTTGTGCACGGCTTTTGTCGTTTGAGAGCAACCCACCTCAAGCATTTGAGAGAGAAAATCCTTGCGAGGACAAAGCCCAAACACCCAGAGCCAAAGAGTGTTAGGCATCATCAAGTCTTTACATCTGTGTGACTGAAGACTTATTACACTTGAGGACTGTGAATCCTCCACCCGGTTAGGCGTCGCATTCTGAGCATCCAAGAGTCATTGTGGATTGCCGTGAACGAAGTCTGTGAAGGTTTGGAAGTCTCCCTTGAAGACTTACCAGAGTGATTGGGCGAGGACTGGGTGTCCTTAGCTCAAGGGGAATAAGGTGAAGACACGGTCTTCTGAGTTAAATCTCAGCCTCCCTAACCAAATGTACAGTTGTAACAGCAACTGGAACTGGTCCAACAAATCCTGTATCTTCAACAAATGACTGGTTCTATCCATTCCCAACCTTACTTTAGTTTGTCTTCGTGAAGTCATTGCCTATCTGTGTATCTGTTTGACTTCATTGCTTGACTACTACTGTTGATTGGCTTCATACTATCTTCCATCCTGATCCTTACTACCTAGCTGCTATTGGTCCTGTACTTTCACATCATTGCATACTTGACTATGGCTTGCTTAGGGTAGTTTATCTTCTGCTGCATATTAATTAGGTCATTTCTGTTGTTTGTCTTCAAAACTTCTAAGTTTTGAAGACTTTCATAAAAATCGCCTATTCACCCCCCCCCTCTAGTTGATACTAGCACTTTCAATTGGTATCAGAGCAAGGTACTCCCTTGTTCTGTGTGATTCGGTTTAACCACCTGGAGTTTCAGCTATGTCGACTGCAGGATTGAGGAACATATCTTGTCCCACCTTTGACGGTCATGAGTATCCCCGATGGAAGGCCATGATGAAGAAGCGACTCATGTCCATGGATAGCGAGCTGTGGACCGTCACTGAGATTGGACTCACTGATCTATGCAAGATGGCAGAGGCTGATGACATTCACAATTACACTCTATTGAACCTTACGGTGAAGGATGTCATCTGCTCTCATTTGTCCCGAAATCAGTTTAGGAATGTTATGCACCTCAATCACGCGAAGCTAATCTGGGACCGGCTTTCTGAGGTATATGAAGGTCATCGCACTCGTCATGATCCGTGGTTTGAGGACTACAAGGAGTCTCTTAAGGAGATGACCTTTGCACCTGAATCATCATCATCCTCATCATGCCACATGGCAAGGGGTGATAAGGTAACTGAATGCTATCTCTCTGGATCTAGCGATGATGAATCAGGTGATGAATTTGGCCCCAGTTATGACAAGCTTGCTTCCCTTTCCACTAAACAACAAAGAATCTTGGAAAAGGTTCAAGACATGCTTAGTAAGAGCGATGATATGTTGGGTGAAGAAATGGATCAGTCAAAAGCTTTGGCTGATAGTCTTCAGAGATTTCATGCTAAGTTTGACGCCCTTCAAGATCAACATAATGCTCTCTTGTCTGATCATGAGAAGCTTTCTTCTGAATGTCTTCAAAGAAAGCTAGACCTTGAAAAGATAAGAGTGGATTATAAAGCTCTTCAGAAGGAGCGAGATTTATTACTTGCTCAACAAATCAGCGCTACACAGGATGGATTTGAACCACCATGTCTAAAATGCATTGAGCGTGATAACACTACATCTTCTTGAATGTTCCATTCTGCTCTCGTTTCATTGTCTTCACCTCTTGATGTGGTTACTAACCCTCTCATGGAGGATACCACCGCCGTTCTTGATGAAAATGCTATGTTGAAGACATTGCTTGAAACAAGGATGTACAAAAGTTTGAAGGACATCGACTCTGCGATGTCCTCAAAAGCAGATTCTGAATCAAACCCTAGGAAGGAGGGTGTTGGGTTGAAAGGAAAATGAATGTTGATGGCTCGATCGAAGCCCGAGCAAGACCCCAAAACCACATGGGTTGTCGCAAAGGAACCTTCATGAGATCCATCCACTTTATCCGGCTTTACCTGTGCTAATCCTATTATCATTGATGAATCCTTTGATGCAAACTATAAGCTGTTCAAAAATTAGAATGGTGAAGTGTTTGCGGTACATTGGTACTAATCTGCAGAATGGACCACCTATGAAGAAGATCTGGGTACCTAAGCAAGACATTGAGAATCTTCCCGTGAATGTCGTCATGACACCACCAAGGAAGAAGACAAACCCTGCACCTATAGCTTCATGTGGCCCAAAGGCTTCATACAGAATCAGACTCACATGAGAAACCCTAACGCCAATGTTTTGCAGGAAATCATGCTCAGACTTATGAATATGGCGCGTATCTTCGAACCGCTATGTTAGGACTAAGAACTTTTACGCTTATTCATATGAGTATCATTCATCTCCGCAAGGCTATTTGCTAGGGCTTCAAAGCCAAAATTCTCGATGCTGCACTTAGACTCATTGCTTCTAAGCCACCATCAAGATGTGGGTGGCAAAGAAGAACTAACTCTCTTTTGCATAATACGGTCTCCACCAAAGAATCAATGGCATCCGATACTATTGTCGGGGACCTAAAACCTATTTAGGACGCATACGATAAAATGTCATTCTATATACTTCACATCTGAATCTCTTATCACCATACTATGTCCTAACTTTGATATAAGTCTGTGATCGTCCCTCAGATGTGTCAAATGCTTATGCTTCACAACACTCTTGTGAAGCCTATCCTCCTAATCGCATCAGTAGGGTACATCACCAAAAGCTTCGAATGGATTATGGACAAGGATGCACAAATCATATGATTTGGTGATCGAAGTCTTCTCATGGACTCAACCTTACGTCCATCCGACAAGAGTCACATTACATTTGGTTGACACCGGTAAAAGCAAGGTATTGGGTCTAGGTAGAGTTGCAATCTCAAAGGATCAACACATGGATAAAGTGATGCTTGTTGAATCCTTGGTTTCAACTTAATGTATGTCTCAATGCTTTGTGACTTGAACATGATTGTGATATTTGGAAAATATCGCTGCCTTGTACTAATGGAATCGACAAATCTCTAGTCTTTGAAGGGTATCGAAAAGATGATCTATACATGGTAGATTTCTCAGAGGTCCACAGCTTGTCAGATGTCTTCTCACAAAAGCTTCGAATCGTCGGCTCGCATCGAAGGCTAGGACATGCCGGCATGAGGAACTTACACTCACTCGTCAAGAAGAAGCATGTTATTGGCATCGAGGATGTCAAGTTCAAAAAGGATCATCTGTGTGGTGCCTGTGAAGCTGGAAAGATGACAAGGGCAAAGCACCCCTCGAAGACAGTCATGAAAACATCTCAACCCTTCGAGCTGTTACACATGGACTTATTTGGACCTACTCACTACTCCACCCTCACAACAACTGCTGGTCTCTATGGCTTCGTCATTGTTGATGACTACTCAAGATACACATGGGTTCATATAATTCTTTACAAGACTGAAGTGCAAGATGTCTTCAGTAACCAAATCGAGCAATGAACAATTATGGCGTGAAGATCAAGCACATCGGTGACAATGGCATCAATTCAAGAACATTGGACTTGACCAGATCTGGATACAATGGGAATCACTCATGAGTTCTCTACTCCATACACACCTCAAAGAAATGGCATCGTTGAGCACAAAAACAGAACCCTCATTGAGATGACTCGAACAATGCTAGATGAGTACAAGACACCAAGAAAGTTCGGCTGAAGCTATTGATACAAAGATGTCACATCATCAACCGTGTGTACATCCATAAGCTTCAACAAAACATCGTATGAGCTCCTTCTCGCAAGAAGCCAAACGTCGCCACGCCGAGTATTTGGAGCTAGATGTTTGGATCAAGGATCCCCATCACAAGTCAAAATTTGCACCTAAGGCTCACGAAGGCTTTATGCTTGGCTATGGAAAGGATTCACACTCCTACAGAGTCTTCAACCTTTATCTCTACAAAATCGTTGAAACTGTGGATGTGAAATTTGATGAAACCAATGGTTCACAGAGAGAGATTCTGCCAAGTACACTAGATGAAGCTCCTCCAAGCGAGTCTATCAAGCGATGGGAACCGTGAAATCATGCCCTCTGAAGCACAGCCTGAAGAGGAACTTATCATCTCGCACCAAATCAACTCAAGACAATGCTCAGACCGAAGATAATCCTCCCAATGATGACAATGATCAGCGAGAGCAAAATCTTCGTCCGGTTCATCCTCGTGTTGCAAATGAAGTTCAAATAGAGAAGATAATTGACAGCATCAATGCGCCTGGTCCACTCACTCGATCAAGAGCAACACAGCTAGCAAACTTCTATGGGCACTTTTCATTTGTGTCAATATCAGAACCCAAGAAAGTTGCTGAAGCTTTTATGGAACCTGAATGGATTCAAGCCATGCAAGAAGAACTTCAACAGTTCAAGCTGAATAATGTTTGGGAACTTGTCAAGCGACCTGACCCTCGCAAGCATAACATTATTGGAACAAAGTGGATATATCGAAACAAGCAAGATGAGCATGGTCAAGTCGTCAGAAACAAAGCACATCTTGTGGCTCAAGGATATACTCAAGTTGAAGGAATTGACTTCGATGAAACATTTGCTCCTGTTGCTAGGCTTGAAGCTATTCGCATACTGCTAGCCTACGCTAATCATCACAACATCTTACTATATCAAATGGATGTAAAGAGTGCATTTATCAATGGCAAGATTGAAGAAGAAGTATATGTCGCACAACCACCTGGCTTTGAAGATCCAAAACATCCTGATATGGTGTACAAGCTAAACAAAGCACTGTATGGCCTCAAACAAGCTCCTCGTGCATGGTATGATACAATCAAAGACTTCCTGAGCAAAGGCTTCAAACATGGATCCCTCGATCCCACACTCTTCACGAAGACATATGATGGCGAACTGTTTGTGTGCCAAATATACGTGGACGACATAATCTTCGGCTGCACCAACCAGAAGTATAGTGATGAGTTTGGGTACATGATGCAAGAGCAATATCAAATGTCCATGATGGGTGAGCTGAAGTTCTTCCTTGGTCTTCAAATTCAATCGAGAAAGAAATGGCATCTTCATATCTCAAGAAAAATACCTCAAAGATTGTCTGAAGAAGTTTGGAATGGAAGACTGCAAAGGCTACACGACGCCAATGCTAGCCAAACACCATCTTGGTCCCGACGACAATGGTAAAGAGTTCGATCAAAAGGTATACCGCTCCATGATTGGTTCTTTGCTTTATCTATGTGCATCTAGGCCAGATATTATGCTTAGTATTTTCATGTGTGCTCGATTCCAAGCGGCACCAAAGGAATCACATCACTTAGCTGTGAAGCAAATTCTTCGATATTTGGCTTACACCCCAACACTTGGATTATGGTATCCCAAGGGCTCAAAATTTGATTTGGTTGGATTCTCGGATGCTGATTATGCTGGTGACAAGGTGGATCGCAAGTCTACATCAGGCACATGTCATTTTCTTGGTCGATCACTTGTCTCGTTGGTCTTCAAAGAAGCGTAACTGTATCACTCTCAAGCTGCTGAATCTGAATACATTGCTGCTTTGGATCTGTTGTGCTCAGCTTCTATGGATGAAGCAAACTCTCAAGGATTATGGCATCAACTCAAACAAGTACCTCTCTTCTGCGACAACGAAAGTGCCATCAAGATAGCCAATAATCCATCCGAAGACTCAAGACAAAGCACATTGAAATTCGTCATCACTTTCTCAAAGATCATGTTATGAAGAAAGATATCGATATCATTCACGTCAACACTGAAGAGCAACTAGCAGATATCTTCACAAAGCCCTTGGATGAGAAAAGGTTTTGCAAGTTACGGTGTGAGCTAAATATCTTGGAATCCTCTAATGTCCTGTGATCAGGCACACATCCTAACACTTATGCACGTTGATGACTTAGATGTGCAACACACAAAGTAATGTATATCTTCAATCAATGAAGATTTACACTCTGAGTGTGAATACATTAACATGGAATTTGACTTCGGAGCGCCACGATAATTGTGCGTCGTGTCTGGGTCTAATACTTCCTATACGGTGGGTAACGCCACCACCAAATTTCTCCGTTTGAAATGTTTCACTCATGGCGTTATATTGCAATGACTTCGCATTTGGTTTGTCTTCAGTTTCAATTTATCTTCATGATTTTCTACACTATGATGATTTGATTGCTTTCTAATATATATATATATATATATACACACACACATATACTAGTGTTCTGTCCTCTACAGCATTCACTTATAGCTATGTCTTCAAGATTGGATCTTTTGAACTAAGTGAATGTGATCGGACCCTAACCTCTCTATGCTTCCTATCTCAAACTCTATCTCATCCAAATCATATGCATTCTATTGAAACTGTCGAATGTCTTCTCTGCGTCCTAGTCGTGAGAAGGCAAAGAGACAAACATTAAATCTGTTTTAAATGACTTATCTTTATTGTTGAAATCCGAGAAGCCGGAACAACTCTCCGACATGCTGGCGGGCGGGGGGGAACGTGGGACAACTCGAGTATGTTGCATGCTTTCCACGTGCCCCTCAGATGTGAACCACCAGGGGCACCAGCGTAATTGCGCTGTGTCACTCACCTACTTATAAATACTTGTCCCCTGCGGTAAAGAAATCCTTCTTCCACCTCTCCACCTCCGTCAAAACCCTAGCGCCACCGCTAGCTCTCGACGACGCCGGCGACGAAGCGCTTAGCTGCCGCGACTACTCCGACGCCGTCCTCACGCCGGCCGCGGACATCGTCCTCTCCGCTGTCGCCGCAGGTGTCCTCCGTCGCCAAGTTAGGGCATGGTGGGCTGAACTGTTCGGTCTCCTTTTCATCCCATCTAGCAGTTCTTCGTGCGGTAATTATAACTCTATTTTTACCACCTTTTTGATCTTTAAGATTCATCCTGTTTACCGAAAGTGGTTTCTGCCTATTCAATGTTAGATCTATTCTGTCTGCATCTCATACTGCGTAGTCAATTCACTTAGATTTCCTGTCTAGTTTGATTCCTCACTTGTACTTATTCACGGATTGGTACAAATCTGGAACCGACTCACCTATATAAGGGAATGTCTTCACATCATGAGGTCAATGTCTTCAAACTGATTTATCTTCAAAATCTTCTGAGAATGCATATGACCTCTTCCCCTTCCCTCGCATCTCTAATGCTTTGTCGAGGTACATGTCCGTGGAGAATCCTTGGTTCTCATAGTCCGCATTCGCTTGCGAAATATTTACAACATCATATCAATTCTCCCGAAGCGGTTCTGCTTGACCAGCAAGCATAAGTCTCAAGCCTTTGAACGTGTTGAAGCCATTCAGTTTGAAGTTCATGGCTGCAGAAAAATCAGCAAGGAAGGGTGGCAGACAGCGCAGAGAAGGAACATCCAAAGATCTGCCTGATGACCTAGCAGAACTCTACAAGACAGATCTCGAAGAGAATTATCATCAGAGAAAGACACGAATCCAATGGATTCGACGCTATTGGGCTGAGGAATGGTTCAAGTACAAGTTTGTGACGAAGGAATATGCAGAGAAAGAATACTGAAGCCTCTGATGCCGCTCCCTCCAAGAAGAAGCGCAAGACCAAGAAGACTAGGGCTGCTTCCATAGAGCCCTTAGTTGTTGAACCCATTTCGATTGGTTCGCCCAAATACGTAACATCAAGAATGAAGGATGATAGTCCACGAGCCTGCTCCCACAGAGGCTCATGAAGTCAAGATATTCCAAGAAATTTAACCCACCATCGCCAAGACATTGGTCATGATGACAATGTAGCAAATGATGAAGTTCTTCCTCGGATCGAACATGACGTGGTGTCATCGCCGCTCATACGAACAGCGAAACTCATCAAGATTGGTCGCCCTCCTCGGCGCCAATTGCTCAGGATGCGTCATGGGCTGATCACCCACAGCTACAAGACTCCCCCAGTACTCCCCAACAACAACAACAAGCTACACCTCCCGTGCAAGAAGAGGATGAAGACTTTGAGGCCCAGCCATCTCCATCTCCTAAGGTGTTGCCAGCATTTCGCAGGCTTCGCAAAGGACAAAGGCCTCAAGTCCCTCTATCGAGCGTTCCAGAAGGAGAAGTGCAACGTTCACCTGTTGCTCGTCAAGTCTTTTCTGAACCTACTCCAACTGTGAATGTCTCCGAGTCTGAAGCACAAGCTGCTGAAGACATTCCGGCTACATCAGCCGAGGAAAATCAAGAAGAAGTACGTGTCCCTACTCCCCCAGTAATTGAAGAAGCAGTTCCTGATGTGAACGTGCCTATGCCCGACCCTCCTGTTCGTCAAGAGGAGGTTGAAAATGTTGAAGCTACCACCGCCAACGCCAATGAAGCCAATGACGTAGTCATGGTCGACGCTATTGTGGAGCTGCACCAACCAAAGGTGCTCAAGCAAATGTGGCCACCGAACTCAAACCAATGAGGCTGCTGCACCAAGCTAATGAGACAACTACTCCCGGCACTGCTGTTGTGCCCGACGCCTCATTGTTGCCCGCTCTGTTCCGCCACCAAGGCCCCATACAATTGAGCAAGCATACAACATGGTCACTAACCACCGTCGATGGCCCATTCGGTACCTCCGCCATCGCCTCGGACCTCAATTTGACTATCATGTTGAGCATAGGCCTCGAGTCCGAAGCTAAAGCCTAGGCTACCAAGGTTTCTGTGCATCGCAAACTCACCAGGTCCTTCAATGCAAATGGCTTCAAAATCCACAATACCTTCTTTGACACGCCAAGAACCCCTACTCCAAGCCAAGAATATCATCGATCGGTTCGAGCTATCAGCAGAGAAGCTATTACTCCTGCGTTTATATGATCAAGGGCGATTTTCCCTCATATGCGCCTTGACACCGGGCCATTGTTTGGACTGCCGTGCTTAGAAGAAGCACTTGATTGCTTTCGTGATGATGGTCTGCTCCACTTTGTGACAGACAAAGAACATTGGAATGAAGGGATATTGCTTCAATTCTATGCTACTCTACACATTCGCGGCTACTACAGAGACATCAAGACATGTGTTCTCGAGTGGATGACTGGAAATGTTCATCATGAAGCCAAAGCTATGGATATCATCGAGCTCACAGGACTAGCCACTCCTGGAGAACTATATGAACCTGACTGTCAGCTACGCCGCAATGCAGTGGAGAGTATCTTTCATAAGCCAGAACCCAATACGAGTCAGATGTTGAGCATGATGAAGCGCTTGCCATCTGATGCTGAATATCCAACAGAGTTCTTTGTTGAAGACCTTGAGTATCTGCCTCGCACGATATATCATATCATCAGGCGAGCTCTATGGCCTGTCAAAGGACATTCATCAGCGGACAAGCTTGAAGGAGCTATGAAGACTTTGGTCTTCTATATTCTCAATGGCATCAGCTTCAACACTCAAGAATTCTTCATCAGGCAACTTGCTGCTTCTGGCTTTGACCTATTTGGTCTGAAGTTTTATGCCCCATGGGTCATGCGCCTCATCAAGCGACACTCAACTGTCAACTATCAACCCTTTGTTCGCAATCATCTGATCTTTTTGCCAGATGTTGATATGTCAGTTGAAGCCATATACTCCGACCCTGCCAAGAAGCCTCTTTGTCTTTAGAATGTCGAACACCAAAGCTTCACTCAACCCATTGAAGGTGTGCAAGCAGTAACACGATTCTATCCATTGGCTGGAAATACTCGTCTGCCTCATCGAGCACCTACTAAAGCCACTGAAAGCACCATTGCACAAAGGCCTCGGAAGCGTTCTCGTGTTCTTAATGACCGAGAACTTCTTGTGTCCCTTCATCAGAAACAGGATAAGCATCATTTTTGGCTCAAGAGACAGATGCAAAGCCTCTTGGTGGATGTCGATCGCATTCGCAACCTTGCCACCAAGAATGCCTTTGTTGCTCATGAAACTTGCCGGCGATCATGGAAGAGTTTGACCCTGCTTAGTGCTGAAACAGATCTTCAAGACGATGGCTTCAATGAAAGATTCCAGTTTGACTCCACTCCTCCACGGACTGCTGTCCTACATCGCACTCCATCTCTTGAAGACTCACTGTGATGGCCGTCTGCTACTTATTTGCTTCACTGTGATGCGATGATAAATTCCTCATGTGCGATGATAACTTCCGCACTTAGATCATTCTGCAGACGTCCAATTTCATTATGCATGTCATTCTACTTGCTATATCATTTCATGCATGATGAACTATCTTCATAAGTTGAAGTGGATCTCCACCAGTACAACCTGCCATGTGCATTTGCATTCCAAAAGCAAATTACTTATATGCACATCTTCAGGGGGAGCCCTTGCTACTTATGAAGACAATTCCCAATTCCCTATCCTTACAATTTCACATATTTTATCCCCGTTGAAAACTTCAACCAGTTTGTCATCAATCACCAAAAAGGGGGAGATTGTAAGTGAATCTAGTGCCACCCCTAGTTGGTTTTGGAGTATTGACGACAAAGTTGGTTGAGGGACTAATGCGTTTGTGAGAATTGCAGGATAACGCAGGTAGTGTCCCTCATTGATTCGGTTTACCTACCGAAGATGACCCCTTAAAATGTATGAAGACATTGAAGACAATGGTGGTATGAGAAGATATTCATATTGAAGACTATGACATGAGAAGACATTAAGTGAAGACTATGGTGCGTGAAGACTGTGTGGTTTCGTTGTTTCCTTTTCTTCTTTGTTGAGTCATAGGAACCACTATACTGTTAAGTGGGGTCCAAGTGAACTAAGTCAGAGTGACTGAAGTGATGCTCAACTCAAATCCTATGTCTTCGAGCGAAGACAATGAGAGCAAATCTTATCCAGAGTGGATGAGTCACCGCTTGTAGCCCAAGTAAAGCTGCGCGTGTGTTTGAAATCGACCGTTGGAACACGTGTCGGTTCCTTAGTGACCAGGGTCATTTTTGACAAATCAGGCGGGTTGCCTAGTGGCTATAAATAGCCCACCCCTACACCATAAATTGGTGGCTGCTCGAGTTTGTGCACGGCTTTTGTCGTTTGAGAGCAACCCACCTCGAAGCATTTGAGAGAGAAAATCCTTGCGAGGACAAAGCCCAAACACCCAGAGCCAAAAGAGTGTTAGGCATCATCAAGTCTTTACTGTCATGTGACTGAAGACTTATTACACTTGAGGACTGTGAATCCTCCACCGGTTAGGCGTTGCGTTCGAGCATCCAAGAGTCATTGTGGATTGCCGGTGAACGAAGTCTGTGAAGGTATGGAAGTCTCCTTGAAGACTTACGAGTGATTGGGCGAGGACTGGGTGTCCTTAGCTCAAGGGGAATAAGGTGAAGACACGGTCTTCGAGTTAAATCTCAGCCTCCCTAACCAAACGTCACGCTTGTAACAAAGAATCGAACCGGTCCAACAAATCCTGTGTCTTCAACAAGCGACTGGTTCTATCCATTCCCAACCTTACTTAAGTTTGTCTTCATGGAGTCATTGCCTATCTGTGTATCTGTTTGACTTCATTGCTTGACTACTACTATTGATTGGCTTCATACTATCTTCCATCCTGATCCTTACTACCTAGCTGCTATTGGTCCTGTACTTTCACATCATTGCATACCTGACTATGGCTTGCTTAGGGTAGTTTATCTTCCGCTGCATATTAATTAGGTCATTTCTGTTGTTTGTCTTCGAAACTTCTAAGTTTTGAAGACTTTCATAAAAATCGCTTATTCACCCCCCCCTCTAGTTGATACTAGCATTTCACCCCCAAGGCCCAAACCGAATTGGTTTAGGGCAAGGGGGGCCGGCCCCCCTCTTTCCTTCTCCTCCTCTCCCTTTCCTTCCCCCATTCTCCTAGTCCAACAAGGAAGGAGGGAGTCCTACTCCCGGTAGGAGTAGGACTCCCCATGGCGCGCCCCCTCCTAGGCTGGCCGCCCCTCCCTCCTTGCACCTTTATATACGGGGGCAGGGGGGCACCTCTAGACACAATAATTGATCTCTTGATCTCTTAGCCGTGTGCGGTGCCCCCCTCCACCATAGTCCTCCTCGGTAATATTGTAGCGGTGCTTAGGCGAAGCCCTGCGACGGTAGAACATCAAGATCGTCACCATGCCGTCGTGCTGACGAAACTCTCCCTCAACACTTGACTGGATCGGAGTACGAGGGACGTCATCGAGCTGAACGTGTGCTAGAACTCGGAGGTGCCGTAGTTTAGGTGCTTGATCGGTCGGGCCGTGAAGACGTATGACTACATCAACCGCGTTGTTCTAACGCTTCCGCTTTCGGTCTACGAGGGTAAGTGGACAACACTCTCCCCTCTCGTTGCTATGCATCACCATGATCTTGCGTGTGCATAGGATTTTTTTTGAAATTACTACGTTCCCCAACAGGGACACATTACCAGGCGATGCCTTCTTGGATTTTTCCAGTTCGACTGTAGCAGAAGCTAGCTGGGTCCGACACTTTTCCAGCTCTTGAGACAACAGGTTGTTCTTCTCCGTAAGCACCTGGTTTTATAATGATCCTTAAATCAGCTGAATCAACTACTTCAATTCTCGGGGGCTACAGGTATATAATGTGAGCTCACCCGCATATCTTTCAAATATTGGTCTATGGCTCCGGCAAGCCCGTCTCGAGCAGCTCGGATGTATGCATCACCCGAGCTGAAGGCATTGAATGCCTCTTTTGTAAAGCCGGGGTCATAAAGAGCGGCCCTCCGGCGCCGATGGTTCATGACGCTCTCCACTTCCGAGTTTGTGATGGACACATCATCCGAATCATCTGCCAAAGGACAATCCGGCGGCATTCCCGTATTAGCCCTCGTCATTACGACAGGGTCTGGAACCTGGTTGTGGGGAGTATGACTGGCAGGACTCCTGGACATAGTCCAGCGAACGCTCTTCCTGATAAGACACGAACGGATAATGTCATAGTTGGATGTGACTGCCAAAGGGAATATTCACAAAGCCATACCTCTTTGATGATGGCTCTGATGTGTCTTTGCTTATCTTACTCTTCGAAAGCTTGCCCGGTGCGGGCGCCGCTCTCTTTGGAGTCACCTCTGGTGCGGGATGGCGCGCCGAGTGCCTCCGCTTTGGGGCACAAGATAGTGCAGTGGGTGAGGCAGAAGGAAACTCTTTCGGGGGAGATGTCTCCTGATTACTTACGTGTGAGGCAGGAAGAAGACCGGGATAGTCGGCGGTGATGGCCACTTCCGTGCCGTCATAGCTCGCCTGGTAGAACACCCCATCCTCAAGCTCCACGAATATATCTGGATCCTCTTCGAATCCGGGGTCAAGATCCCGGTTGTGGTCCTTTGGCTGTGGGGCGGGGCTGTGGAGCCCCTTGGTGATCTTCCGCCATTCCTGTTACAAATGGACGGATTAATGTCCATGGAAAGTGACTCGGGGAGTAGATTGAGTAGAGTAGTGGGATTGCAGCTCACCCAGCTAGGAGGATTGTACATGGAAAATCCGTCTTAGCGCTTAATACGAATGAATTCCTCTTTCTCCCCTTTGTATAGTTTGGCCAGTATTTTGGCCAAAGCGGCGGGGGTGTCCGGACCCTTCCGACCGCAGCGGGAGGCGTCATCTTCCCCATTATAGTGCCACATGGGAAGCGCTCTGTATTAGAGTGGCTGAACCCCTCGTACTATGGAAGTCACCATTACCTCGATTATTGATAATCCGGACTTCCGCGCTATCTTCCTCCTCGAGGCTCCGAGAGCGCCAGCTGTGGCGTTTCTTCAATGGAACACTTGAAAATTCGGGAAGACCCATTTGGACTGGGTCGAGAAGGGCGACGTCCGAGATATAGAACCATTCGGAAGGCCACTCTTCGGATGCCTTCTTCGGCGTGCCGGACAGGTATCCGGTCCCGGCGATGCGCCATACCTCGGCTCCGCCCACTTCAAATATTGATCCCTCTTGGCTACGAGGGACGAGGCAGAATAGTTTCCTCCATAATTCAAAATGGGCGTCACAACCCAGGAATAGCTCACAAAGAGCAACGTAACCCACGATGTGCAGGATGGAGGCATGAGTGAAATTGTGCAGTTGGAGGCCGTAATACTCTAGAAGTCCTCGGAGGAATGGGTGGATTGGAAATCCAACACCTCTCAACAAGTAGGGAACGAAGCACACTCGTTCCACCCTGGATGGATTGGGGAAATTCTCTGCCTGAGCCCCGCCGTTGAAGGAAGTCAATCCTGCTCGAACGGGGACTAGATCCACGGGGAATCCTGTGCGCATCTTCACTAGCTAATCATGGGTACGGAACATTTCTCCCAATCGCCTTTTTCGGGGCCGTGGGGACGGGAGGAAGAGCTGGGAGCGCTAGCCATGTTGGAATGGTTTCTCCTAGCAAGCTCTGAGGATTCCTCGCTTGGTGTGGAATGGATCTGAAGATCCCAATCTCTTTAAATCGACGCCTTTCTTACATGGTCAGGGTGATACGTGCAAAAATACCCTGACCTCTCATGTTCGCTCAACACGTGGAAGCTGAAATCATGAAGGTGTGGAAGCCGATGGGCGTGACATTAAATGGAAAGCCGAATACTGCTCTTTAAGTCAGGTACTTTGAAGTAATTGGAGGAGGAACCCGCCTTGCAATGCCGAAGACAATCTGCGCGCCGAACACATCGTCATTGAAAGACTGGATCGGGGGCTACTGAGGGAGTCCTGGATTAAGGGGTCCTCGGGCGTCCGGCCTGTTGACATGGGCCAGACTGATGGGCTGTGAAGATACAAGACCGAAGACTCTCACCTGTGTCCGGATGGGACTCTGGCACCCGGATATGAAGATTCCTTTCTCTGTAACCGACTTTGTACAACCTTAGTCCCCTCCGGTGTCTATATAAACCGGAGGGGTTAGTCCGTAGAGGCAATCATAATCATACAGGCTAGACTTCTAGGGTTTTAGCCGTTACGATCTAGTGGTAGATCAACTCTTGTAATACTCATATTCATCAAGATCAATCAAGCAGGAAGTAGGGTATTACCTCCACAGAGAGGGCCCGAACCTGGGTAAACATCGTGTCCCCCGCCTCCTGTTACCATCAACCTTAGACACATAGTTCGGGACCCCCTACCCGAGAGCCGCCGGTTTTGACACCGACAATAGTATCAGGCTTTTAAGAGCCCAACCCGAAACCTGACCCGGCCCGGCCGAGATATGCCCAGGTTTACCTGCAAGCCCCACGACCGAGGCAGAGACAAGAGACAAAATCATTGTACAACACATAGAAATAATGGTAACATCAAAGTAAACCAATGACCACTTAACGTGTGTGCATGGGGATGCGAGCCTATTCCTCAGCCCTTAGCCTGGGTGGACTACTCACACACCGGGAATAAATCACAAGTAATAGACATTTATAAGGATTGATACTTGATTATGAATGATTATAGTCTTACAATGCCACTAATTGTGATGCACCCTCGATTAGAAGTATTATGGCTAATGAAATGGAGTCTATGGTGGTTGTGCTGGCTATGGCGACGACTGTTGTTGATGGGAATGGAGATGGCGGCAACGGACTGGCTTCGATGAATGGTTGCTTGGTGTCCTTTAGGCGAAGGATTTTCTTCCTCTTTATAATGCAAACGAGCAAAATATGCTTTCGGGTTGCGTCCTATGCGAATCAACCCAACGCCCCTTCACGGAAGTTGTCAGGCATGGCATCACAGAGCCGGTGGTTAGGCGACACGAGCTTCCACATATCGTCTTCTCTTCTGCATACTATTATGCAGCTCCCAATATACTTCTTTATGATTTGATTTATCACCTAAAATAGACAATTTCTTTAGGAAGCAAAATGAACGAAAAGATTTGCAAGCATTAGTCATTAAGTATGCAAATTAAAGTGTTTCTTTCATAAAATATGAGAATACCCGGTTTGAACATGGGTAAAAACAAGTGAAAAATCCACTCATCGGTTGGCCTGGAAGTAGCGAGGACAAATCGATGATGAGATGCTCCACGACAACGGAAGATTTGCTGATGCGAAGAGATCATGATCGGGCATTGGCCTGGAGGGGGTTGCCCTTAGCCATGACAAACATAGGGTGTTTTCTTGATTTCGTTTGTATTGCTAGCACTTAGCAGTTGAACTTTTGCGGTTGCATTTCACAAATTCTACATTATTATTTCTTTATATTTGAGGCAAATAGAAAATTGGAAGTAAACATTATCTTGTCTTTGAATCCCACAAAATAGTGATAAAAATTTATAACCCTTGGTTGGCAGTAATATGTCTTGATATATAACTAAAGATGCTAAAGACTTCACATCACACAACTGGTTCGACAACATTGAGTAAATATAAAAAATGCTACTGAAAATTTGAACATGTTGTTAAGCATGTGAAGAGCTATATTTATTTTAGAATATGCATGATATGCATATGAGAGGCAACCTCACCAGTCTTATGAAAAAGGCGAGCTGGACCAAATTAGCCACATTCCGTATGCCCAATCAAATATCAAAACGAAATAATTTAATTCCAACTTTTTCCCCCGCAAAAAAAAAAATCCAACTTTTTTCCACTCCAGTCAAATGCACAGATGAAATCAACCCATACATGGAACGGAACCGCCGCATGCACAGATCGAACCGTTCCATTTGATCCTCGGCCAGGCACACTATCGAGCACAATAAGAAGCTTATCCTAGTGTCAAGAGGTTCCCACGTTCCAAATTAGACGGCAACATTGCGTCTAAAAATGGGCATAGGGACTGTGCAAATCGAGGAAAAACCAATAGCCATTGACCATTCTCCCAGTCCAGTCTGGCAAGAGCGCCCACCGCCACGCCTGTGTCGTGGGCCGTGGCCCCCAGCCAGCCCGACCGGGTCGCTCACCGCAAAAGGCCGACGACGGCAGGGCAGGCAGCCAACTCGGCGGCTCGGGTCAATCCAGCGTTTAAGACACGCGCCCCTATCCCGGGCCCCCACCCCCCTCCAGGCCTCGGCGCATCCGGCAACCACCGCATGATTGCCATCGCGTCGCGTCGCGTCGCGGCAAACAACGTACGTACGTACCCCGTCCCCCTCCCAATACGCGCCTCCCACGACGCCGTTCGTCCGTCCTCCTCCCCCCTCCCAATCCCCGCCCTCTCCTCCGTCCGCCTCCGCCTCACTCCAGCTTGGCCTCGCGCGGCACCTAAAAAAGGCGGCAGCTTCTGGAGAGGAGAGGGCCGTTATAAAGGCGCCGCTCCCCGGTTCCCATCCCGCCGATTCTTCTGGTGCCAGCCAGCCGCCGCCGCCCCTCCCTCCCTCCCCGCTTCTTCTTTATAATCAATCCTCCAGCCCAGCCAACCCAATCATTCCGAACCCGCGATTCCCATCCCATCACCCCACCCCCACCGCACCGCCACGCGCCCCGCGTGTTGTCTTCGCGGCTTTTCCCCTGCTCTTCCTCCTCCTCCCCGGGGTCCGGACGGCCGGCGAGGGCAAGAATTCTCTGCCCTGCCCTGGTCTGAACCTGGCACGGTACTCGCCCGGTCCGAGTGACGGCCTGCTGGCCCCTCCGGCGGTTGATGATGTCATGTGGCCCCTCTGCTTCATCTCGGACAGGCTTTTCAAGGTGCCGGGAGACGACGGCGGCGACGGCGACGGCGACGGCCCGGGCGCGCCGCTGCCCCCCGACGGCCGAATCCCGCTAGCACGCCGATCCTACTTCATCGATGTCAGTCCCCCCTCTCGCCTCTCTTTATTGTTTTATCGTATCATCACTGTCTCGCGACTCTCGTGTAGTACATGTAACGATGATTCTTGAATCGCTGCGCGGCATTCAGTCCGACTCTCTCCCTGTGCCGGCTTTGGTTGACGTTTCGGTTGCTTTGCTGGTGGTGCTTCTAGGTCCCTCACGTGCAGCAGGCCTTCACCTGGGACTGCGGCCTCGCTTGCGTGCTCATGGTGCTCAGGACCCTGGGGCTTGATTGCTGCCACGGCATTGCCGAACTCGAGAAGCTCTGCCGCACCACAAGGTATCCCATTTAGCAGTTGAAAATTTGGGTTCATTAACAAACTAGCTGCGCCGTACTGCTTGAATTCTTGTTTGAGCCAGTGGCGGTGCTACCTGGAGGAATATTAATTTAGCTGTGCCGCAGTACTTGGAGTACTTGAAGTGCGTTTAAAGAGTTATTAAGCACAAGCTAACACTAATTGTTGGGATTTTGTGGAATATATATTGTCTAAAAAGTGAGGTGCTCCCGGCAGCTAACTGTTAAGAACAGACAAAACACATGAGTTGCTTTGCAGAGGGGAAAAAAAAAGGTACTGTCACACCTTGAAGGTTTATCTAGAAGGGCCAGGGAATCCTTAACTAATTCTGAACTAATAAACGGTTGGTTTGTAAGCCATCCATCAAGCTACAAATATTACTAAGTATTGAACAGCTAAACATGAATTGGTGATGTATCTGTTCTTTGAAACAAAATAATACCTAAAGAACTATATTGGTAATCAGACCTGCATTCTGAAAGATGGGATCTAGGTTCGGTGTTCTGCTGTCATGCAGCACCAAACTATCTGTCCCAGTTTTATAGGTTTATCTCCCACTAATGTATTACCATGATTTTTTAAATAGAAAGTGTCCAACATGATTACATGAGCTATATTGTTTGTTTGTCGGATGTTATCTGGAGTGTAGCTGTGATAGGTTTTGTTTCTGCACCGAGATACTAACCACCTTCTTAAGCGTAAGCTAAAAAAACATTTTAGGCGTACAAATTTTTAAATAATACACAACAATAGTAGGTATATTGTGCACATCCAAATAGAATTTGTTTCTAGCAAGTACACACAAACAAAATGTTAACGCATAGTCGTGTCACAGATTAGCTGAACTGAAGTTTTAATTCTCAAATTTCATACCCTGGTATACTAACATTTTTGGTTATTTTTGCAGCGTCTGGACAGTTGACTTGGCATATCTGTTACACAAGTTTTCAGTTAATTTTTCGTTCTTTACTGTGACTATTGGAGCAAATCCGCAGTATTCTGCAGAAACCTTTTATAGGGTAGGTACTGCAACTTGCTGCTGTAGTAATTCTTCTGATATTCGCTGTACTAATGTTTTCAAAATTACCAATTGTGATAGGAGCAATTGCAAGAAGACATTGATCGAGTAGACGAGCTGTTTGGCAAAGCACTTGATGCTGGAATCAGTATTCAAGTACGCTCACAACACACATCACAAAATTATTTATTCCATTTACTTCTCGTATTGGTTTTAAGTTTTTGCAATTTATGGTTTTTCTCAGTGCAGATCCATCAGTGCGTATGATATTGCTTTTCTACTTTTATCCGGGCACTGCATTGCAATTGCACTAGTGGATAAATCCAAGTTAAAGTAAGATTTTTCTATGCCTGCTAGGAATATTTACCCTTCTAGTTTCACTTCTTACTAATAACATAGACTTTTTATATTTGGCTCTGCATTTGGAGTCATCAATGGGGTAGGATGTTCCTTAAGCAGTAAATCTAATAAGTAGTTTTCATCGATACTTGACCATCTGTATGACTTATGGATTCAAATCCAACTCCGATATCACTTTAATATTCCACCTTTTTTATTAACTGCTGTCAGACGACTTTCAATTTGACATCTTCTGCAATGGTGGCACATTATATGGTAATAGGTGATTAAGCAGTTAAACAGTACAAATGATCAGCAGCAATATTTTTTATGGCTGTATCCATGTATATCTCTGCAAATTGCTTCATCCTAACATTTAAAGAGAAAAATTATAGTGTCCAGTTGAGAAAATAATCAATCCAACATTATCTGAAACGTTCATTGACATTGCGATAATAACTGGACTTTTGGATGCAGTTCCTCTTGGATGAATGATGTACATGATATGCAGCAGTTTGATGAGGATTCAGATTACATGGGTTAGTCAATATTTCCTTTCTTTTAGACATTTACCTTTTTTTTTTCTGTAAGGAGTATTTTTCAGAACATGAACCAAAACCAGTTCCTTCTATTTTAGGTTCCATAGTCTTCATTGTCTGCTTATATAATTTATCAATCTTGTACTGTTTTAAGGCCTGTAGTAACCCGAAACTTCTACTAATCAGCCTGTAACTTTAATAGTTCAACTACTGCTAACATGTATATATGGAGCTAAATTTGTTTCAGAATAAAATATCGTTGGATCTATGGAAATGCCTGCTTGCTGTGATATAAATTAGCACACTATATCCATGCCAATTGGCGACCCAAATCTCTTGTTTTCTTGCCTGTTAGAAATATGAAACAAAAACTTCTTGTTGAGGATGTATTTGGCATTCCTATGTGCAATGCACATTTATAAGCATCACTGGCAGTGCCTATATGGCTAGGCCCCAGGGCCAAAGGCACTTATACTCATAGATTCGTGGAATTATGAATCCACTTATTACTTATTATTAAAAAGAAATGATGGCTACACATAAGATCTTACCTGTTATGGAATGACCCTACTTTTTAAGAGCTTAAGGTTAATTAAGGGATACGTCCAGTTGCTAATTTGTAGTTCCTGTCAATGTAATAAACCTGGTGAATATTGTTCCCCTTTGCAGGGCATTATGTTGTAATATGTGGCTATGATGCTGATGCTTGCGAGTTTGAGATAAGGGATCCAGCCAGTTCTAGGTACCTTGTACTCTTGGTTCCTAAATGTTTTTTTTTTGGGTGCATCTTACACATAAATATGAATAATCTGTGTGCCACTAAGTATGGATATCACTTGTTGCCTTCTCCATATATGTAAGTTCTACAAAGTATGTTACTAGGTAACTAGGCCTGTTGGAGTAGCCTCCTGTTGAGCTGGGATACAAACTTACAAGAGAGGGTAATCAGTTGTCTCACAATAACACGAATGGTGTGTAAACTGAGGATGATGCCCTGCTTTGAGCTAATATTGTCTTTAATGGCGGCCTGTGCCTGATTAGCAAATAACATCAGCCAAATTTCAACATCAAAGCTATATCTTCATTGTTCTCCGCTTGAACTTTATATGCACGGCGGACTCTTAACTTAATTTTCTTTTATTCTTCCAGAAAGCGTGAAATGGTGCCCATGAAAAGCTTAGATGAGGCCCGCAAATCGTTCGGAACTGATGAGGACATTCTTTTGGTAGGAATCGTTTCACTAGGATATGTTTTTAACCTGAGATTTAGTTCTTGTTATGCTCTTATGCTTTGCGTCTCGCCAGCTTTGGTCTGTCGCATAATATGACACTCCTTGCTCTGTTTCTTTGAGCCCGACCGTATGTTTCTACATTCAGGGACACGGTTTTCGAAGGCAAACGTGATTTTTAGCACTGATTTCAGTGATGCATTGCAGGTGTCCTTAACTGGGAAAAACGGGACGAAGCTGTCGCGTAAACTCCCGGTCGGCTCTCCATAGACTGCTCACCAGCCTCCAGTCTCTCCTTGTGTATACTCTGTACATGCCCCTGTAGTTATGCTTACCACCTGTCCAAGTTCGGTATGTAGTTTGAGAAGGTTCTTACAGCCGATAGGAACAGTGTCTAGTGAAGATAGAAGAACATGCTTATGAGTTCAGGTATCACCTCACTGAAGCTTCTGCAACCGGCGCGGCGTCAGCAGCGTTGCTGCTCGGCATGAACTGCTTCTGTAAACAGGAACCGCCGCCGCCGCCGCTTCGACCTCGAGCACAAGCTTGGCACCATCATAGCCGGGCAGAGATGTAGCATATGTACAGATATATCCACGAATAAAATGGTGGCCTCGGTGTGCCACATATTCGTATCCCATTTCAATCATTTCTGGTACCTGAACCACGATCTCATTCTTGTCTGTTGTAAGCCCACCTTTTCTTTCACTGTTCGGCAGCTCGCCACATTTGGGATACCACCGATCTCCACCCAAGCTCAAACCCCTTCCAGGATCTTTGAACGTGCACTCGAGTCTCCCTGACTCGGTGTGGCTTTTTATTCTTTTTCTTATCACCTGGAAAATTTGGGACGCTCGAAATGCTAAAACCTTCAGAAATTTAAATGTCTCCCTCTGATGCCTTAAGGTGGAGGACAAAGTTCACGCCGGCTTGTGGCGGGACTACGTTACTGCTCGCTTTGTCTAGTTTGTAACAAAATACTTCTGAAATATATTCAGGTGGAGAGTCCTCCCCCCTTGACAGTTTCAAAAAAAAAAAAAAAGTCCAAGCGGCCAAGCAGGCGACCTATACATTGATATTTGATACTGTACTGGACTACTAGAATTGCAGTATATGGACTGCAGTGCCGGCCGCCGGCAACGGCGTCGCCGTCGACTGTCGTACGCTTGGAGCGACGCACGCAGTGCGATTTGGACTCGCGTTGGCTGAGCGGTCGTTGCTCGTACGCCAGTGTTAGGCTGTTAGGTCGCACCAACCGCACCTGACTGACCGAATGCACATTGCTTTCAGGCGGTTGGGCTGGGGAGAAAATAGCACGGGAGCTGGTGATACGGGAACAGCCGTCTCATTGTCAGTGATCGGTTGCGCTGGTTGGGAGGATTCATTTGTTTAACATGTACTCCGTCCGTATATACACCGTGCGAAATGCGTCCCAATCAGTTGTCGCTCAGCTTCAGCAGATGCCAGGAGCACTTCGCTTTCCCCGTGCTGTTCGTTCACCTGTCAAGGGAAGTTCAGAGACTTGAATCGCACGCACTTCAGAAGTAGGGTCGAGTGAAGTGACCAAAGGCGTTGCGTAGATTGGCTATTTTTCTTAACTGTTTCTCGCGTAATTGCTCGTCGATGGTGCCAAACGTAGTCCGGAAGTAAACACCGATGGTTTTTGAACTGTACTAGTATCTTTGATCAGAAGTAGGGAGGAGATTCAGAGACTTGGATCGCACGCAGTTCAGACTTCAGAAGCAGGGTCGAGTGACCAAAAACGTTGCGTGAATTTGGCGATCTTTCTTAACTGTTTCGTGAGTGATTGCTCCTTCATGGTGGCAAACGTAGTCTCGAAGTAAACACGGGTCGTTTTCCTAACTGTGTCTTTGATCAATCATCGGTCTTCTTCGAGAGAGCCGCTGCAGGAGAGAAAGAATTCCTTTTGAAAAGGGTAACCAGTCTCATCAGCAGAGACGAGGTGCGCAGGGCAGCTCACATTCCGGCACAAGAAAAGCACCAACTTTCTAGCTGCACGAAGGAGAAGGATATGAAGATAAGAACCAAGTTTCTGCCAGGCCGTTTATATCTTCGACAGGTCAATTACCCTATGCTGGGCTATAGCCCTAGCCCAGTCCCAGTCACCACCGAGTATAGTGGCTGCCCAATCAAGCCCAAACTCAAAACCCTGGAAAGCAAAATTCGACCGCTCCCAGCTTCACATCCTCCCATTCTCCGGTCAGTCCCGGCCTGTAAATAAATCTGAAGCTGACTGATGACATGTCGTAAGAGCACGTACTGTGTTTACTGTTTAGGAGCAGGAAACGTCCATGTTGATCGAGCGCGATTCGTTGGTTAACCACCGTAGACGTCGCCTTTTTTCCGATCGATATCTCGGTGCGTGTCTCCGGTGTAGCTTTGTGCCGGTGACGCGACGTGATGTGGACCGTGCTGGACGTGCGGTGGTCGTGGCGACGCACGCACGCACGCACGGCCACGTCCGGGCGTCGTCCAATGGCGGCGGGGCTCCGGTGGTGCGCCGCCCCTTCCGGTCGCGATCGATTTTACGGTGGCTTCTTTTCGCGGCATGCGACGTCGCGTCGCGTCCGCCCTTTTTCCGTACGCGCGCGCGCGCGCGCATGCGTGCATGCATGCATGCATGCCCGTGCGCAGTTGCGCCGCTGGTTTCTTCGAGTGGAAGCACAAGATCTTGAAGCGATCGATCAGCCGTGCGCGGTGAACGTCACCAAATCATTGCCGAATGCGACTGCCTCGGATCCAACACTTGATATCACTATATACTACTCTAGTTACCCTAACGGAGAGATACGGTGCATCTTGCTTTACGAGTTCTCGCAGAGTTCATGGACCGAATTCAGTTGAGTTCATCGTGCTGCGGGAGATCAGGCCAAACCGATCGAACAAGAACGTTGTCCATTGAATGTCCGACAGATGATACAGCTTGGGCAGGAGCAGCCCTGTGGCACTACGAGCTCCACAGCGTACTAGCACTAGCGCAGTGGCAGCAATCCAACTCACTCGGCCGTACTGCTACCAGCGTAGTGGCATGCAGCAACGTGTGGCCCGTTTGCCTCAACGCGTCGTTTAAAAATCTGAACCCTATATGCCGTGCCGGGCGCAAACTGGCCACACGAAACCTTCGACCTTGCTACAGGGTCGTCTAGATAACATTCGCAGGAACCAAATCTAGATAGGACTGCTAGCCAGTCATCCGTGCGTCAGCTGCTGCAGCTGAGCGTGGACGATGCGACGGGGTCTGCACTTATTCGCCTCGCCTTCTTGAATGCAGGACAAGATTTCCTGTCTGCACGGACAAGCCATATCTCTGCCTCTACAGATCTTCTCATGAGCTCATTCATGGCTATATGGACTAGATGTGTCGCTGCTACACGCAGGCGCGTCCGTTAACAGTCTATGGCCTGTGCCGCGCGATCGGCCGGCAAGCAAGATACTGCTGTGCTAGTACGTCGTCGACGGCATCGACGTGACTTTGCATGCGATCCAATCCAAGATCTCCCATGTCTGGTAATGACAGGCACACATACAGGCCTCAAAACCCTAGAAAGTACAGCACTATAAGCCTGATGGTAGACGCCGATCATGGCTACCGGTGATAAGTCGATGGCCCGCGGTGTCGTTTCATTGTTATTTTGACGAGCGGAAGCAAAACACCACGCAACACAGCTGTTCGTCCATTTGTTTGGAGCTAGCTAAGAGCAAGCCTTGAAGAGCCGCTGTATCGGCGATCGTCGTATGGATGCATATGAAGCCTGCGGTGGTTGTGCACAACCAAAGCGTCATCGTAAGGGCATCTCCAAGGCGGATCCGTAAACCTTTCATATCTGTTCGGACCACGCTGTTTGGATCGCGGAAGTCATCCAATGCGGGTCTGTATCGATCGTGGAGCGGTCCGGATGCCATTTCTCTGTCAAACCGGAGACAAAAGTAGGCGGCTTTGCAGAAGTCCGGACCGATCCCACGCCCATTTCTGACCGCCCTGTTACACCAAAACCCCTCCTCCCTCGCCCGCGCACGTTCCCGCCCGACGCCAGCCGCCCGCATTCATGCCGCTGTAGAGCGCGCCTCTCAACATTGAAGACGGCTCAGGGCGGACGTGACCTCTCACTCCTCTCACTACCTCCGCCAATGAAGCGGTGCGCCTGACGAGGGCACCGCCCGCAATGCATGTCTGCGCTTGTTCAATGCCGGAGACACGTGACTCGGCAGCACGGGACGGGACAGATATCTACCACGCCCGCTCAATGTCGACGTCCGTCCGTATGCCACCATTAAGCAGGCTCGCTGGCCGAGAAACCCAGTTTGGCGCCACGCATTGACGCACCCGGACGCCTCACCTCACCGGAATTCGCTATATAAAGGCGGCCACACCCGACTAACTCCACATCACAACACAAGCCCCTCTCCATACTCCTCCCGTACGCTGCATTCGCCATGACTGCAAGCAGCGAAACTCTGTGGGAGAGCCTTTCTAGAGAGATGAAGCACGCCGTGGCCGCCCTTGCCGCCGCCTGGCAGAGCCACCATGCCAGGCGGATCGATGTTGGCTTGACGCCCAGATCGCCCGAGGTCTCCGACGACGAGGACGAGACATGACGGAGACGGGCTCCGACGACACCGCCCCGGCTCCCACGTCTCCTGTGAATGCCGCCTTCACCATGGAGCAGGCGCAGGCGCATTACAACACCGCCATGGCGGAGGTCCAGCCTGTGTCGGGCCTTTGTCGGCGTTCCAGCGGGCGCAGGAGGAACAATGGTACAACCTGTTTGTCCTGGAGCAGCTCCGGCTGGCGGTACGCCGAGCGGGCGAGCGAAGAGGCCGTGGCGGCCATGACCACGCCGAACCCCAACTTTGTCACAGAGCAGCATGCCATCTACGGTGTTGTCCGCGCTCAAGCCGCCACTCGCTAGGAAGCGGCTGCCGCAGAGGCGCGGTTGCAGGCGATCGCGGACGAGAACAACACCAGCTACGCCTCCTACGCGCCGCCAACGAACCATTCGGTGGCCCGGTGGGGCGACGACAGCGTCAGTGCCACCATTTTCATCGTGGACCTCACGTCCACCGGCGATGGACAGGTCGAAGACTCCTCCGGATGAGTAGGCCATGGGAGGTGCCAGTGCCTTGTGTCCCATGTGTGTTGGTCCGTCTCCCGTGTTCTACTCTTCATTGCTGGAGACCGCACATTCACTTCATCAGTCTTATTGTCGATGGTCATGAAGACGGCGGATGAAGGACGACACGGGCTTGGACGTCGGGCGCAACCGCCGTAGGATAGGTTTAGGGTCGGGTCTTTTTTTTTGTTCTAGATGTTCGAAATGTAATGAAAATCTGTCGTGTTTGTACGGAATCCGTCATCTTTGTATGAAATCCAACCAAGTTTGTGTGAATTTCATCCGGTTTGTGGAAAAGAAGTTTGAGATGTATGTGGCCAGTGTTGGATGACGTCCTCCCTTATCCGTGTTCGTGGACTTGTCCACCCAGTCCGCGGACGGATGCGGGAGAAAATTTGCAGGTTGCCCTCGGAGATGCGCTAACACAACATACATATTTGCCCTACATGTAGCACCCACCGCCATTTTATAGAGAGAAGACTCAAGGAGAGTCCAACTTTGAGTTAACAGAGCCATCAACCAGCCAAAATTACAACAAGAGGCACTTACAGAGAAAAGAAAAAAGACCAAAAACAACGAAGATACAAGGTACCATAAAACTCAAAAGGAGCAGGCAAAAGAAGAGGAACTAAGGGCATCTCCAATGCCTACCCTCAAACTGCCCGTATACATACGGACCACGGAAATCATCCAACGTAAGCCTGTATCAATCCGCTCGGCGGTCCGGACGCACTTGCCACACATGCATTGCCGAACATTCACAACCAGCACCAACGCGCTCGCTCGCCTTTTACAACGTGATGTTGACCCTGTAGTTGTTTGTACCCAGGTACACTCCGCCACCATGTTGACGACCTCCACGGCTGACAGTTGTTCGGTCAAATGCCATTGAGCTTATCTTCAGACGCCATGTCGGTTTTTCAAAGTAATAATGATAATGGGATACTCGACCATGGAGGATAAGTTGTTGTGTGATGCGTGGTTGGGCCTATTTGTTGATTTTGTAGGCAGGAGAAAAGGGGTGACATTCTGGCATCAAGTGCATGAACCATTTCATGAATGAAAGCACATTGCGCCCTACAACATGCACATCATACACGATCGCAAATGTGATATCGTTATGGTATCATGGTCATCACCAAAAAGTATCCCGAATATAGTCACTCTGGGGTTACGGATCGTAACACATAGCAGGTGCATATACCTTTTAAGATCGGATCTAGAACATAAATATAATGGTGAAAACATAAACGGTTCAGATCTAAAATCATGGCACCCGGGCCCAAAGTGACAAGCATTAAGCATGGCAAAATCAATCTCAGAACATAATGGATACTAGGGATCAAGCCGTAACAGAACTAACTCAATTACATGATGAATCTCATTCAACTCCCTCACCGAGCAGCGAGCCTACGAAGGAATTACTCACTCCCGATGGGACCATCATGGAATTGGCGACGGAGAAGGGTTGGTGATAACGAAGATCGAAGATCCCCCTCTCCGGAGCCCCAAACGGACTCCAGATCTGGCCTCCCGATGAAGAACAGGAGGTGGCGACGGCTCCATCTTGTTAAACGCAATAATTCTTCCTCCCTTATTTTTTGGTCCAAAAATATGATTTTATAGAGTTGGAATTAGGGTTTGCGGGGCCACCAGGTGGGCACAACCCACCTGGGCGCCCCAGGAGGGGGGCCCGCCCTGGTGGGTTGTGCTCACCCGGGGGGCCCTCCGGTGGTTCTTGGCTCCAGTAATTTTCTTTTATTGTATAAAAATTCTCCAAAAAATTTCATTCCATTACGAAAACTTTTAGTTCATGGAGAAATAATAATGCAATAAGAATGATGCCATGATGTAGACGAGATCTATTCATGTAGGAATAGCCCCCATCTTGTTATCCTTAATAGCAACGATACATGCATGTCTTGCTGCCCCTTCGGTCACTAGGAAAGAACACTGCACGATCGAACCCATCACAAAGCACCTCTTCCCATGGCAAGAAAAAATGATCTAGTTGGCCTAACTAAACCAAAGATTCGAAGAAGAAATATGAGGCTATAAGTAATCATGCATATAAGAGATCAAAAACTCAAATAACTTTCATGGATATATAGATCTGATCATAAACTCAAAGTTCATAGGATCCCAACAAACACACCGCAAAAAGAGTTACATCAAATAGATCTCCAAGAGACCATTGTATTGAGAATCAAAAGGACAGAAGAAGCCATCTAGCTATGGACTATGAACCCGTAGGTCTTTGATGAATTACTCACGCATCATCAGAGAGGCACCAATGAGGATGGATGAACCCCTCCATGATGGTGTCTATATTGGATCTCGTGGTTCTGGAACTTGCGGCGGCTGGAATTTTTTTTCGTCGTCTCCCCTAGGTTTCTAGAATATTGGGGTATTTATAGAGTGAAGAGGCAGTGCGAGAGGCCACCGAGGGGGGCACAACTCCCTGGGCGTGCCCTGGTGACTTGTGCCCACCTCGGGCCCCTATGGTACTTCTTTGGTCCATCTTGTGTCTTCTCGTCCAGAAAAATTCTCCAAAAAGTTTAGCTGCGTTTGGACAACATTTGGTACTGATATTCTACGAAGTAAAACAATCAAAAATAGCAACTAGCACTGTGCACTATGCCAATAGGTTAGTCCCAAAAAATGGTATAATGTTGTTATAAAATGATTGTAAAACATTCAAGAATGGTAATATAACAACATTGAACAATCAAAAATTATAGATACATTGGAGACGTATCAATAACACGGGCTGGAAATGTCCCAACTTCATGGGCCGTTAATGGTTATAAAGCAATTTATTGTTTATTATGGGCCAGAGTCACCATGGGTCATTAAAGGGCCCAAAGAAACAAAAGGCCTCATATGGGCCGAAAGACGTCATGGGCCATACAAGGACCGAAAGTGACAATGGGCTCGAATTATATTGGAGTGCCCACATGACGCTAATGGGCCGAATTCAAAAAGGCCATAATGGGCTGTGAGTTAACGGGTCATAAATGGGGTATACACGCACATGCCATTGATAGGCTTTCGATGGGCCGACCTTTTTATCCTAAATGGGCCACTTTTGGGCCGTGCCACATGTCAACGTATCATAGGCGCCTCCTATCCATTGGACGATTGACATCTATCCCAAGGCGGAGCTGGCACATGGATCCTTCGGCCAATGAGAATTTTACACGTGGAAATTCGCCATTTGTCGTGGCTGTTATCGGGTTATCAGATCCAAAACTGGACCCGATAGCTTAACGGTGACCCGTTATAGTGGATGTCACGTGTTGGTTACCCTTGACGAAAGCACTTCTATGATGCGCCATTTATCATCATGGAAGTGGACACTTTCATGATGGTAATTTTGAGTTTTGTCACAGAACACTTCTATGAGAGCACATGTATGACTATCTTGATTCTGTCATAAAATCGTCATGGATGTACATGCAAGACATAAAACGTGACCTACTGTGACAAACACGTATCATCACGGAGGTGTTTTTTTGTAGTATTGTATGCTCATATGATTGCATGTTCTTCACCTGTATGTATCTTGTATGCATGCTTTCTGTTTCTATGATGATTTAGTTTCCTCATGTTTCTATTTATTCACTCCAATCGTTGTCAAATTCATCAGAGTTTGACGAATTTTTAAAAATCTCACATTCACCCACCCCCTCTGGGATTAAACCTGTGCTTTTAAGACAGAACTGCACATAGGGTATTACAGTCTGGTTTTTATTGACCTACTCTTCTCAAGGATGCACATAAGTTTGTCCTCTCTTGTGATGAATGTCAAAGAATTGATAATATTGATAGACGTCAGGAAATGCATATGAATTATTCACTTGTTATTTAACCATTTGAAGTCTAGCAATTTGATTATATGGGACCTTTCCCTTCCTCTAATGGGTATACACATATTCTAGTTGTTGTTGATTATGTTACTAAGTGGGTGGAAGCTATTCCAACTAGTAATGATGATCATAACACATATAATAAAATGCTTAAAGAAGTTATTTTCCCAAGGTTTGGAGTCCCTAGATATTTAGTGACAGATGATGGTTCACCTTTTATTCATGGTGCTTTTCATAAACTTCTTACTAAATAAGATGTTAACCATAGAATTGCATCTCCTTATCATCCTCAGTTTAGTGGTCAAGTTGAAGTGAGCAATAGAGAATTGAAATTAATTTTGCAAAGACCGTTAATAGATCTAGAAAGAATTGGTATAAGAAACTTGATGATGCACTATGGGCTTATAGAACCGCCTATAAGAATCCTATGGGTATGTCTCCATATAAAATGGTTTATGGAAAAGCATGTCATTTACCTCTTGAATTAGAACATAAAGCATATTGGGTAATTAAGGAACTTAATTATAATTTCAAACTTGCTAGTGAAAAGAGGTTATTTAATATTAGCTCTCTCGATGAGTGGAGAACTCAAGCATATGAAAATGACAAGTTGTTGAAAGAATAAGTTAAAAGATTGCATGATAAAAGAATTCAAAAATAGGAATTCAAAGTGGGTGAACATGTTCTATTGTACAACTCTCGTTTTAGATTTTTTGCAGGAAAACTTCTCTCCAAATGGGAAGGTCCCTATATCATCGAAGAATTTTATCACTCTGGAGCTATCAAGATCTATAATGCCGAGGGCACTAATCCGAGAGTGGCTAATGGACAAATAATTAAGCATTATATCTCAGGTACACCTATTAATATTGAAAGTAATATTGTTCAAACTATGACACTAAAGGAACACATAAGAGATACCTTTCGGAACACTCTAGAAGCCTGAAAAATAGTAGGTATGTGATACAGTAAGTAAATCGACTCCGAAATATTCATAAAAATAATTTATGTCCATTTGAGAATATTAGAAAAAAATACAAAAATAAGAAACAGCCGAGGGGACCCACGAGGAGGTCATAAGGCAACAAGGCACGCAATACTCCCCTGGGCGCGCCTGGTTGCCTTGTGGACCCCTCGTGTGCCTTCGTGACTACGTTTTCTTCTGGAATACTTGTTTCGTAATATATATATATATATATATATGTGTGTGTGTGTGTGTGTGTGTGTGTGTGTGTGTAAACACAAACATCTGGGCTATTCTGTTTCGCATAACAGAATATTATTCTATTACCCTCCTTGAACTAATAGTTTCAGGTGGTTGTACTGATGATTTTCGAGCAGTTGAACTCATGCTTCCAGTTCTGTTTAACACATCGTCTTCTTTAGTTCAAAAAAAGTTTGCAATTTTTTTGTGAGAACGGGGCCTGTAATATATCTTTGGAAAGCTCTTGACGACTATATTTCAAGTATATTGTACGTTTTTGCAAAATCATTATGGTTTAAGAGCGGTTTTGAAAAAAAAACATTTTTATCAAAATCGAAAACACGAACCGTATTTTGGACTCAGTTTTCAAACGGTTTGTTGGAATTGAGAAAATAAGAAGGCGTTGGAAAGCTGGTGAAAATCCGCATCTTCCATATATCTATTGTTTTTTCTAATTCTATATGATTTAAAAGTAATTTGAAAAACGATGAAATTCTGGGCGAAACGTATTTTCGTGATTTTTTGCAAACGGTTTGTCGGATTGATGCAAATTATATGGCGTTGGAAAGCTATGGAAAATGTTCAACTTTTTTCGTATTGAAATGTTTTTCTAATTCCTTACGGTTTAAAAACGAATTTGAATACGGTCAAATTTGATTTCGAACGTGATTATTTTTAAAGTTTGTCGAAATGAGGCGAATAATATATCGTTGGAAATATATCAAAGTTACGAAACTTAGTCAAGTTAAAAGTTTTCTCAAATTCGCAACCGTTGAAGAGTAATTTGGATTAGGGTGAGTCCCATCGTGCTGTTTTTCCGTCAGAAAAAACAGAGTACTTGTACTGATCTACGTGTACGTTTGTACTGATGTATTCTTCGAGAGTAATTTTGAAAGGTTCCGAAAAAAGAGTACTTGAACTGATGTCCATATGGTTTTGTACCGAGCGTGTTTTAACATACTAGACTTTATTCTTTCGGTATGATTTTCCTCATAGCTTTTCAACAGTTTACGGTATTTGCGTCTCCGAAGTTGCATGGTTTATATCGTTGAACTGAATGATATTTTTTATAAAAAGAAAATGTTGTGTGTTTCTTTTCTTTTTTTGAACTCAAATTTGTTTTGTGACAATGTTCTGGACTTATCTTTTTTTACCACTTGAACTTTTACCTTTTTGAATTTCCATGGATTTTTTAGCATTTTTCCAAAGCCTATGTAGGACCTCATGTTCAACTTTTTTTGTACTTATATGCCAGTAATAATAGAACTTTTCCCATACAACTTTTTATCTATTTTTGGACATCAACCAAAATAGGCAGGAGAGAGCACTATCGAACTGATCGTTGTTTTTGACCGAACTATGTATGTGTTCTTCTTTTCCAAGAACTGATCCTGTAATACATACTGAACGGCCACACATGTATGATGTAATGAACTACAGGGCCTTAAAAGTGTAATGGCAGTACATCTATAAAGCTCCACAAGATCACATGAAACCTCTGCCAAATGAAATATACAAAATACTGACAAAAATTCACACTTTTGAACAAAGGGCATACCTCTAAACATGCTCGACGACACCCAATGAACTTCCGCAATTGACTGGTGGGAGCAAGCATCAACTTTGAAGTATGCAAAGGCATCTTGTTTTTCCAGAAAACAGTAGGAGCGCATCTGCATAGTTATTCATCTCCATATCAATAATAGTTGGACACCTAAAACCCAACAACTTTTTTTCCTAAAAACTCATCACAGTTTTGGAATGCATCAGTACATGCAGGCATTTTGAGTTTTCGTAAGCAATCAGACTTGCTAATTAGTACTCGTGTACTTACCGGGACCACACATACCAAAAAAAATTAATCATGTACTTGCGGGTACAAATTAAATTTGCCACTTGGGAAATTATGCTGTCCAAACATACTAAATTCTCATTTCAACCGATTTAAGTTTACATGTGCAACAGGAAAGGAAAACATAACTGACTCTGAATAGCACTCAAGCAAAAAATTTGTAGGGTGTTCACCGGTATATTATTCAACATGTACTGAAAAAGAACACAACATACTTAGCGCTGCATCGACCACTTGTGGCAGAGGTGAACGGCTTGCGGTGGTAGAGGTGAACAACCTGATCATTGGATCGTCGCACAACCTCCTGTGGCGGAGGTGTACGGCTTGTGGTGGCAAGGGTGAACGGCTTGAGCGTTGCATCATCGAATGGCCTTGTGTGGAGGCTGTGAACGGCCTGTGCCATGAAGGTTCAAGCAGGTTCAAGAAGTGGTGTTGAGAGGCTGTGTGGTGATGACCCACAAGTGTAGGGGATCTATCGTAGTCCTTTCGATAAGTAAGAGTGTCGAACCCAACGAGGAGCAGAAGGAAATGATAAGCGGTTTTTAGTAAGGTTTTCTCTGCAAGCACTGAAATTGTAGGTAATAGATAGTTTTGTGATAAGATAAATAGTAACGAGTAACAAGTAAATAAAGTAAATAAAGTGCAGATAGGTGGCCCAATCCTTTATGTAGCAAAGGATAAGCCTGGACAATTTCTAATAATGAGAAAGGAGCTCACGAGGACACATGGGAATTATCGTCAAGCTAGTTTTCATCACGTTCATATGATTCGCGTTCGATACTTTGATAATTTGATATGTGGGTGGACCAGTGCTTGGGTACTGCCCTTACTTGGACAAGCATCCCACTTATGATTAACCCCTATCGCAAGCGTCCGCAACTACAAAAGAAGTATTAAGGTAAACCTAACCACAACATTAAACATATGGATCCAAATCAGCACCTAACAAAGCAACACATAAACTAGGGTTTAAGCTTCTGTCACCCTAGCAACCCATCATCTACTTATTACTTCCCCATGCCTTCCTCTAGGCCCAAATAATGGTCAACTGTCATGTAGTCGACGTTCACATAACACCACTAGAGGAAAAGACAACATACATCTCATCAAAATATCGAACGAATACCAAATTCACATGACTACTAATAGCAAGACTTCACCCATGTCCTCAGGAACAAACGTAACTACTCACAAAGCATATTCATGGTCATAATCAGAGGAGTAATAATATGCATTACGGATCTAACATAAGATCTTCCACCAAGTAAACCAATTAGCATCAACTACAAGGAGTAATCAGCAATACTAGCAACCCACAGGTACCAATTTGTGGTTTTGATACAAGATTGGATACAAGAGATGAACTAGGGTTTTGAGAGGAGATGGTGCTGGTGAAGATGTTGATGGAGATTGACCCCCCTGATGAGAGGATCATTGGTGATGACGTTGGTGATGATTTCCCCCTCCCGGAGGGAAGTGTCCCCGGCAGAAAAGCTCCGCCGGAGCCCTAGATTGGTTCCTCCAAGGTTCCGCCTCGTGGCGGCGGAGTTTCGTCCCGTAAGCTTGCGACGATTTTTTCCAGGGTGAAAGCTCTCATATAGCAGAAGATGGACATCGGAGGCCCACCAGGGGGCCCAGGAGACAGGGGGCGCGCCTAGTAGGGGGGCGCCCCCACCCTCCTGGACAGGGTGTGGGCCCCCTGGTGTATTTCTTTCGCCCAATAATTCTTATAAATTCCAAAATCATGTTTCGTGGAGTTTCAGGATTTTGGAGCAAAGCGAATAGGTTTCAATGTTTGCTCCTTTTCGGCCAGAATTCCATTGCAAGCATTCCCCTCTTCATGGTAAACCTTGTAAAATAAGAGAGAATAGCCATAAGTATTGAGATATAATGTGTAATAACAACCCATAATGCAATAAATATTGATATAGAAGCATGATGCAAAATGAACGTATCAACTCCCCCAAGCTTAGACCTCGCTTGTCCTCAAGCGGAAGCCGAAATCGGAAAATATGTCCACATGTTTAGAGATAGAGGTGTCGATAAAAATAAAATACAGACATGAGGGCATCATGATCATTCTTATAACAACAACATATATAGATTTTATCATATGATTTCTTATGCTCAAGTAACAATCAATTCACAATGTCAAGTATGGTTCAAAAACATCATTGAGAACCAACAAACTATAATCTCAGTCATTGAAGCAATTGCAATTTATCATAACATCAGAAAGAGTCAACAATAGAGCCTTTCAGCAAGTTCACATACTCAACTATCTTGTAGTCTTCTACAATTGCTAACACTCACGCAATACTTGTGGTTATGGAGTTTCAGCCGGACACTGAGAAAGATAGGGGCTTATTGTGTTGCCTCCCAACGTATTCACCTTTAGGTGATGTCAACAATAATAGCCCATGCTAACTTACATCCAATTGGATATATTCATGATCTTTCAAACACGAGGAGCTTGCCAAAGGATAAAATGAAAAAGGGAAAGGTGAGGATCACCTTGACTCAAGCATAAAGTAAAAACATAAGGTAAAAGATAGGCCCTTCGCAAAGGGAAGCAGAGGTTGTCATGTGCGTTTAGGGTTGATGCACAAAATCTTAATGCAAAAGAACGTCACTTCATATTGCCCCTTGTATGTGGACCTTTATTATGCAGTCCGTCGCTTTTATTACTTCCACAACAAGATCGTACAAAGCTTATTTTCTCTACACTAATAAGTCATACATATTTAGATAGCAATTTTTATTGCTTGCAACATGACAACTTACTTGAAGGATCTTACTCAATCCATAGGTAGGTATGGTGGACTCTCAGGGCAAAACTGGGTTTAAGGATATTTGGAAGCACAAGTAGCATCTCTACTTGGTGCAAGGAATTTGGCTAGCATGAGGGAGAAAAGCAAGCTCAACATGTTTGGAAGGTCAATGAAAATATACTTTAACTGAGATGTGCGAAAACATAAACCATTACGTTGTCTTCCTTGTCCAACGTCAACTCTTTTAGCATGTCATACTTAATGAGTGCTCCCAATCATAAAAGGTGTCCAAGATAATATATTTATATGTGAACCCCTCTTTCCTTATCACTTCCTATTAATTCCAACGATGACCAAAACTACGTTCATCAACTCTCAACAACTTTTATGCCTCATACTTTCTATGTGTGAAGTCATCACTATCCATAAGATCAATATGAACTCTTTTATTCTTTCTACTTTCTCAAGATCATAGCAACATAGAAAAGCCCTTGACTCAACACTAATCTTTATTATAGATAGCTCACGGACTCGAGTAAAAAAGAGATCACAAAGCAAAACTCAAAACTACTTGATATCAATACTTCAATCTACTAGATCAAGATACTACTAAAAAGGATCAAACTAAATAAAACGGTAAAGATAGGAGTGTGATGGTGATACGATACCGGGGCACCCCCCCAAGCTTGTCAGTTGCCAAGGCGAGTGCACATACCCATGTGATTATGTCCTCGGAGGTGGTGAAGTAGGAGTTGTTGATGATGTAGGCTTGTCGTCCTTCTTCCAAGGCATAGGCTCTCCATCATAGAAGGATGATCGAGTCTCCGGGATCCTTAAATCTGCAGCCAAACTCATCCTCTTGAATCTATATTCACACTCACAGTTCTGGTTTTGCAGGTCATAGATCTGAGCTTGGAGGTGCTTGATTTTCTCTTGAAGCTTGAAGATGGTCTCCCCAATGACTTTGGCATCCAGCTTGTGGTTGTTGGTGAACTCCGTGATCATCATCTGGTTGGCGTTGAGTCCACGCTCCACCATCCCTTGGCACTTGAAAACTTGCTGCTCCACGGCTTCGAGCTTTGTCTCCATGCTTCCGGTACGCCTTGGTCCCTCAACATCGCGGATGTGCAGCACCCCCTCACGCATCTCAATTGTTTGAGGGTGTTGCAGCACCTCCGCGAGATAGGGGTTGATAACCCTCTCGAAAAACTTGTCCTTGGGAGCGCGTGGAGACGACATGATGCTCTAGATCTGAAACAGAAACAGCTCAAAACGAAAACAGAGGATATTTGCGTGATACGGTGGTCAAAACCTTCGGGGGTATATATAATGAATTTTTGCCGACCAAAATACTTAACATGCAAGAAAACGGAGTCCGGGAGGCACACGAGGTATCCACGAGACAGGGGGCGCGCCAGATGAGGGGCGCGCTGTCGGCGCTTTCTCTGCGGCCTCGAGCACCTATGGGGCACCGGGGCCCCTTCAGTTCGGCAAGGGAGGGGTCGTCATGGCAGAGCGATCGAGGTCGGGCGCATGTGGGGAGACGGCAATCTTTACCCAGCTTGGGGCTCTCGGAGAGATAACACCCTCATCGCTGCTTTGTGTTGTTATTGAATCTAGCTCGGCGTGCGAGCATATGGTGGTGCTGTGGGTGTTGAATGGACCGAACCCCTTCTCGTGCGCATGGGCCTCCCTTTTATAGTCGAAGGGGTACCCACAGGTGGCAGCGTGGAAGAGGGGTAGAAACGTAAAGCGCAGGTTGGTACAATAGTGCTGTGATGCCCTACCTAATTCTCGGCGGCGGGGACAAGGGCATTAAATGCCCGTCCGGTCGCCCTCTGATCAGGGGGAGGGTGACCGTTAAGTGAGCCACCGGTTGCCACGATGGCGCCTCTGTCGACTCCGCTTTCGCCACCTCGCTCCGCATGGCTGTGTAGCGCCTCGCCACGTGCCCTTGGGATGGCCTTGCGACGACACGTCGCTAGGTGCGCTGGAGTCTGGGTGGCAGCCTTGCCGCGGCATGTGCCTTGCCGCGGCCCTGTTCTTGTTGTGCCGGCAAGTTTGCCGACCGCCAGGCTGAAAGTGCAACTAATCCCCGGGTGGTTTTGGTAATTAATAACAACATATATATCATTGAACTAATAGTTACTTGAGAATCATTTCGAGAGTTCAAGATATGGGTATGGCAAGGACTCAAGAAGTGGACCCCCAAAATGCTAAGGCAAGCATTGGCAAAAGCTCAAGACTCCATTTTTGATTTAGTGATCCAAGATCACATTGAGTCCATAGGAAAAGCCAATACTATTAAAAGGGATGAGGTTATGATGATGATCTGGTTGCTCAAGTGCTTAGTGATACATCTCCTAAACTATCAAGAACTTTCACCGCCATATACACTCATAAGTAGTCTCGGTCCCACCGATATTCCAAACTCACCACACCGAGATGAACCACCTCAGCCATAAGCCAAACCCTAGTAAACTCGGATTTTCCGATTCGAACTCGGTCTCACCGAAACATGAGTTGCCAAGTTTCAGAACCTACGTCATCAAATCGGTGTCACCGAGATGATGAAGTCGGTCCCACCAAACCGGCATGCTCTTGTCATTGCACCGAATCGGACTAACCGAGATTGTATATTCGGTCCCACGAAAATCCCAACGTTCACATTATTTGAACTATCGGTCTCACCGAGTTGTCCACTTCGGTCCCACCGAGATTGCTCAAATGTGTGTAACGGTTGGATTTTGTGTGGAGGCTATTTATACCCCTCCACCCCTCTTCATTCGTGGAGAGAGCCATCGAAAGAACTACCACTCCTACCTTACATTTCGAGAAGAGAACTACCTACCCTTGTGTTGAGATCAAGTTGCTCCACTCCCACCATATGAAGCTTGATCTCTAGCCTTCCCAAGTTGCTTTCCACTCAATCCTTTCTTCCACCACAGCCAAATCGGTGAGGAGAGTTGAGTGTTGGGGAGATTATCATTTGAAGCACAAGAGCAAGGAGTTCATCATCATCTACAACATCTATTACCTTTTGGAGGTGGTGCCTCCTAGATTGGTTAGGTGTCGCTGGGAGCCTCCGTCGTCGAGATGTGGAGTTGAACCAAGAAGTTTGTAAGGGCAAGGAGATCGCCTACTTCGTGAAGATCTACCCCGAGTAAGGCTAGCCCTCCGTGGGCGTAGGCCATGATGGAATAGACAAGGTTGCTTCTTCGTGGACCCTTCGTGGGTGGAGCCCTCCGTGGACTCGCGCAGCCGTTACCCTCCGTGGGTTGAAGTCTCCATCAACGTGGATGTACGATAGCGCCACCTATTGGAACCACGGGAAAAATCACCGCGTCTCCAAAATTGCGTTTGCTCTTCTCCACCTCTCTTTACTACATGTGCAATTTACTTTCCGCTGCCTATACTCTAGAATTGCATGTGTAGGGTGATGCTTGACTTGATCATAATTGTGAATCTGCCAAAAACTGTTCTTTGTCAAAAGGCAGAATTTTTATATTGACAAGTAGTCTAATCACCCCCCCTCTAGACATACTTTCGATCCTACAAGTGGTATCAGAGCTTTGGTCTCCATTGTATTGGTTTCCATTGCATTGGACTCCATAAGCTTGGTTTCACAACCTAGGAGAGTATGGCGTCTAGTGAGGGTAATTTTCCGAGAGGTCCTTACTTTGATGGTACAAATTTTGCTAGTTGGAAGCATAAAATGAAAATGCATATTCTTGGTCATAACCCAGCCGCATGGGGCATTATTTGTGTTGGTATGCAAGGTGAATTCTTGAGGAAGGAAAAGTTCGGATCGCGGCTTACACCGAAGAATTGCGGATGTTGCAAAACAATGCTCAAGCTTGTGACATTCTCTTCAATGCCTTGTGTCCCGAGGAGTTCAACAAAATCAGCCGTCTTGAGAATGCAAAAGAGATTTGGGATACTTTGGTTGAAATGCACGAAGGTACCGAGTCCGTGAAGGAATCAAAGCTAGATATTCTTCAAGGTCAACTTGACAAGTTCAAGATGAAGGATGGTGAAGGAGTCGCTGAAATGTACTCTAGGCTTGCTCTCATCACAAATGAGATTGCCGGCTTAGGAAGCGAAGAAATGACCGACCGATTCATCATCAAGAAGATTCTCGAGCTTTGGATGGAAAGTATGACACCGTGTGCACTTTGATCCAAATGATGCCAAACTACAAGACTCTCAAGCCAACCAAGTCATTGGAAGAATTGTTGCTCATGAGATGACACTTAAGGATAAGGAAGAGCTTCACAACAAGTCAAGTGGTGCTTACAAAGCTACAAGTGATGCTCCCACAACCTCAAGTGACAAGTTAGTTTCCAATGAAGAGATAAGCCTAATGGTCAAGAACTTCAACAAATTCTACAAGAATAGAGGCAAAGAGAGAAGCTCAAAGTCTAGATCATATGATGAAAAGAGATCTTCTAGTCGTGATCGAATCTGCTACAATTGTGGAAGACCCGACACTACTCAAATGAGTGTACGGCTCCCACAAGAGAAGAGAAGAATCTCCAAGAAGAAGAAGCTCAAGAGATGAGTCACCTCGGAAGAGAGAAGGAGCAGAGATGATCGTTATGAACGAAGACCCTCTCGGAGAAGCAAGGATTCGGAGAGGAAAGACAAGTCATCAAGGAGCTACACAAGAAGAAAACATCAAGCTCATGTAGGTGAATGGGTCTCCGGCTCGACTTCGACAATCAATCCGAAGGAAGCTATCACTCCGACTCGACTACAGATCAAGATGAAGGTGTTGCGGTCTTGCTCTTGTATCCTCCAACTCCAACTCCTACGACTTATTTGATTCACCAAATGAGGGAATTGGAAGATGCTTCATGGCTAAAGGCCCCAAGGTATCACACCCTGAATTCATTGACTTGATAGTGATGAGGATGACTTGCTTGGTGAAGATGAGCTCTTGCATGATAAATCCAAAGGAGCCTAGTAACGATGAACATGCTAGTAGTCTTTATAGTCGAGAAGAGTCGAATGACAATGCTATGAAGGAGATTGAGCGTCTAACTAAAGAACTAAACACTCTTAAGTTAGCTCATGAAACAACTCAAGAAGATCATAGAGAGCTCCTAAGATCTCATGAGAAGCTACGCTTGAGAAGCTCACTCTAGAGCAAGAACATGAGTTTCTAAAAGCAATCAATGACGATCTTCAAAGAAGAGTTCTTCATATCTTGCCAAACGACTTCTCTTGTCCAATTTCTTGCCACCCATTAAGACTAAGCATGACAAGCATAAGAAAAATTCTTCCTCTAGCAGTAATAATAACCATGCTAAATCCAATGTTGTTGCTTCTAGTAGTTCTCTTGATTCCACTAACAATGTTTCAAGCCAAGTTACACTTGAGCAAGAGAATAGTTTATTGAAAGGGATCATAGAGAAAGGTGTCTACAAGAGCCTTGCCGGAAGCAAGAACTTTGAGGAAATTGTTCGCAAGCAAGGAAGGCACCGGAAGAATCAAGGAATTGGTTTTGAGCGAAAGTTCAACGCCGAAGGCGTTGAGTGGGAGAAGGTCAATATCCCACTCCACAGTTTGTTCCTCAAAAGGAGAAGTATGTTCCTACTTCTTCCAATGTGGAACAAGCTCAAGATGACCTTCCACCACAAGACCACAAGCTAAAAGACAAGGACAAGCTTCAAGAGGAGATTGATGCATTTGTTGAAGCACCTCAAGCCATGGTCAAGTGGGTTCCCAAGGAAACGTCAAGTTCTACTTCGTCAAGCTCAACTACAACCCCAAGGATTCCCATAAAGATGATGTGGATCCCGAAGAAGAAGAACTAGAAAGTTCTTGAGGGTGACTCCGCCAACATACTTCACTCACATTCATTTTGGCAAAAACTTGTGCAATCAACTTCCACATCGTGCACTAGTTCATGGAGTCACAAACCCTCGTGTTGGTAAGTCAAGGGACAAGGTAATCATTGCTTTCATGGACATCATCTATTGTGAACTTCAATCTATGTCCATGGATATCCTTGTTTGTTCCTTGTGGGACTAACCCATGTAGGTATTGAAAGTGCCCAATCCAAAGGATAGCTCCCAACTCTTGATGATCTCCATCAACATTGAGCATCCACATCTTCAACATCTACATGAAGTCTTCTCGACAACCCAAGGTTAGTTTGACCCTTTAAAAGGGTTCTCACATCTAGGGGAGCTTTGCTCTAAAAATTGAGCTAAAGCATCTTCAAATGATGTGAACACATCAATGCTTTATGTAAAAGTGGTAACCCCACTTGTGCTTAAGCGATGAGTATGACCTATGATCAAATGTTCTCATTTGGCTCCTAAGTCAATATACTCATATAAAGATGACCTAGTCATCGACAAATTGTGTGTTAGTTGCTAGAGTTTTGGTTGTGCATGTTTGACACATATTTCATTTGCTATCTTATTGTGTGAGCATGTTGGATGCATGATTTTATCCATTCGAGGACATCCATTTGTTGTTTTGGTCGTTTTGATTTTTCTCGACCAAATGGATGGACAAGAATGCCTAAGTACCTCCCTAGCTATCTATGCTTTCTTGTCTCAAATTCTATTCATGCTTACATCACAAATTTTGAACAAGTCATTTTCGGACCCTCCGGTGAGGAGCACTTGAGCCACCGATCCGTCAAGGGCTAATTTCCAAAACCTTCTAATTGATTTCGGTCGCACCAACTCACTCAAACTCGGTCGAACCGAAAGCATTTAGACGATCTAGGTTTTCATCTCGGTGAAACCGAGTTGTGATTTTCGGCGTGATCAAGTGCATAATCGCTTAGCAGTTATCCATCTCGGTGCCACCGAAGTTTTACAACTCGGTCCCACCGACAATGAAGGGGTATATATTCCGAGGGCTGCGCGTTGATTCCTCCTTCAAACATTTCGCCCCACACCCCTTGCTTTGCCGCCGCCTTGGTCTCCGGATCGTCGCCGTGCCTGTCAGCGCCCTCGCCGAGTCTCCGTCGCCGTCAACGGCCATCTCCTCCGAGCCGTTGCCGCCGAGAAAAACTCCACCAAGTTAGGGTGAGTTTGATCCCACTCGTGCTCCCATCTCCGATTCAATGCACGCTTGAATTGCCTAGTATCTTGCCACGATTGAAATCCTCCCATGCACACCGTTGGTTCATTTGAACTAGATTCGAGTAAAAGTTTTAGGGTTAGGTTTCCATGAACACATCTCGGTGAGACCGATTTTATATTTTCGGTATGACCGATTTGGCCTATGGCCATTACCTCGCACCCTTCGGTCCAACCGAGTTGTGCAAAATCGGTGTGACTGAAATGAAGATTCTGTGAAACCCTAGTGTTTTCGGCAGATCGAAACCCACTTCGTCAAACCGAAAGTGGTGTGCCAAGCTCTGTTTAACACTTCGGATTCACGAACCTTAAACTCGGTCCGACCAAAATGTCTTCTGTGAAAACTTAATACTAGAATTTGAACTCATTTTTTTGCAAAAACTTCTGCAGTTTGTGATGACTCTTCTTCTCTGCCTACACCTTATCTATTCACAGGGTTGTCGGCCATGTCGATGCCAAGGATGGAGAACAGTCGAGACACCCATTGCGAGACATTCCAGAGGCAGCACTAGTCCCGATCCTAGTAGCTCATCCGATGATGGTGAGAGGAGTACACCAAGTGGCATGCCTCCTGCAGCCACCAGAGCTAGAAAGAAGAGGAATTCAGATGATGAGGATTCAGATTTTGTTGTTGAGGAAGAGGTGACCTCAAAGCCTAAAAGGAAGGTTGTTGCCAAAGAGCAACAAGATCAACAATCTAAGAAGGGCACTAGCAAAGTCAAGCAGTCAACTGTTGCTAAGAAGCTGAATTTGGGAGAGGCAACTGCAAGCAAAGTGAAGAAACCACCAAGAGAAAGAGGATAGTGCATGTGTCGAGCTAGAGCAGATATGTATATTGATCCTCATGCAGATGCAGATGAGGATGAGGATGAGGAAGCACCCCAGCCTCCTCCTCGAAGCCAAGCTCATGGGTGATGCCATTAAGGCCGGAGCCACATCAAAGCCCAAGAAATCTGCTCCACTAAGGAAGCTCCAAAGAAAGCCTCGCGCCAAGCCCAAGAGGACCATAAAAACATTCCAGCGTCTGAAAAGAACAAGGATGATGTGCCACCAATGAGTCGACGATGAAGGACCAGTTTTGCTGAAACTTCGTCCAAAACTTCCACTCCATAATGATGCTCATCCTCAAGCCGAGGATATGAAGGCAAGGAAAGATAAAGGTCTCGGGCTATGGAGACAAACTGACCCATATGCCGTGAGGAGAAGAACTGCTTGAGATCCCAGATTTCACACCGAGAGCAGCAGGACTTCTATGAGACCGTCTTGATGGACAAGAAGCCCATAGTCGCAGACACCGGATATGTTGATCGGAAGTACATTGACAAATGAAGAGCACAAAGATTTCTTTCCACATGTGCATGAAAGTTTCACCGCATGTGGAGTTGCAGATTTTGTAGGTCGAAATTGACCAGTTGGAACGATGAGATGATAATGCAATTTTATGCCACACTCACTTCTACCCCGATGGAAAGATTATGTGGATGACCAAGGTCAAAGGTTTTCTTCTTCTGTTGAAGAATGGGCAGAAATTCTGAATGCTCCAAAGGCAACGAGAAGATGATATTGATGTATATGGGATTCCAAAGAAGAATCATGAATCCATGAAAAACATGTACAAAGAGGTTCCAGCAGAGGATTTGCAACTGAAGCTCGGCTCGATCTACCATCTCGTGCAGGCTTACCTACCACTAATACCATTTTGAGGCATACCTTGATGCCCAAATCTGAGATGATCGCATGATCGAGGATACTCTATCAACATGCTGCACATACTTGATGAGAGAGCACCTTTCAAGGTGATGGACTTGATGGTAGAGACCATTAAGAGGACTGCAATGACGAGAAAAGGTCATGTGGATTTGCCCTGAGACTCAGATGCTTATCAATGCCAAGTTTGGCACGGGCACATTCTTGTTGGATAGAGAACATTTGCCGTTGCAGCCAGAGCATGAAGAAAATGTTGTTCTGATGGATGAGGAGGATCCGACATCTGTTGAAGGTCAAGCCAAGATCGCAGCTGCTAAGAAAGCCAAAGTCGACAAGGAAGCAAAGCGAAGCAGCAGCTAAACCAAAGAGTTTGGAGAGCAAATTCTTGAAGCTACTCAAAGGATTGAACAACGCTCGCCAGCATTGAACAGCCTCGGAGAGCTTAGAGAGGATTGTTGACGAGAAGATCCACGCTCTGGGCGTGAAGTCGATCAAGTACAAGTGACCGCCAACAAGCTCGAGGCGACATTGAGGAAGCAAAGCAGACAAGGCGAGCTTATGCGTGAGTTGCGGGATGACTTAGTCCAGATTCTCATCGACAGATCGCTCCGGTTCCCAAAGGATCCCGATCAACTGCTATTCCATGGATCGACACGGGACTACAGCTTCAAAGACCTCCACAGTTCAAAGAGCTGCTCCTACTCTAGCTCCAGCTCGGTGTCACTCCTCCAAAGACAGACATCACCAAGTCTTCGCCGATGTTGTCATATCCACTCCGACATCAACCTAGACGGAGCCGCCAACAGAGTCCACAAGTGACGCTTAGCTCTATGCTTTTTCGAACTTTTGGTAACTTGTTGCCAAAGGGGAGAAATTGTATAGATCATAGGGCTTCGAGAGAGAGTGTGTTGTCTTTGCGCTTTTGCTCTTCGTTCTTTTGCGGTTTCTTTGAGATACTTTTGGTTTTCGAGACATTCAATGTGTTTGATACTCCATTTGATTCTACCTTAATGAGTGCTTGGTCGTACTATGCTTTAATGTGTGCTTAATGCTTATCATATGCCATTCCTATCTCGTATGACCATTTACTCATGTCTTGGTGATTGGGTGCATGCTGTTCATTCTTATCATTTTGTGCGCTCCACCAAGATGTATGTGACATGGAAGAGTGACCCATGATCCTAATCGGTTGTGCATTTGCATTCAAACGCAAATCTTAAATAATGCACAAATTTAGGGGGAGCTCTTGCTTATCACATACTTCTCAAAGCGATTTATATTATTCATTGATTATATCCTTTGTCGAAGCTTTGATCTATATGTTGTCATCAATTACCAAAAGGGGAGATTGAAAGTGCAACTAATCCCGGGTGGTTTTGGTAATTAATAACAACATATATATCATTGAACTAATAGTTACTTGAGAATCATTTCAGAGAGTTCAAGGATATGGGTATGGCAAGGATCAAGAAGTGGACCCCCAAAATGCTAAGGCAAGCATTGGCAAAAGCTCAAGACTCCATTTTTGATTTAGTGATCCAAGATCACATTGAGTCCATAGGAAAAGCCAATACTATTAAAAGGGATGAGGTTATGATGATGATCTGGTTGCTCAAGTGCTTAGTGATACATCTCCTAAACTATCAAGAACTTTCACCGCCATATACACTCATAAGTAGTCTCGGTCCCACCGATATTCCAAACTCACCACACCGAGATGAACCACCTCAGCCATAAGCCAAACCCTAGTAAACTCGGATTTTCCGATTCAACTCGGTCTCACCGAAACATGAGTTGCCAAGTTTCAGAACATTCATCATCAAATCGGTGTCACCGAGATGATGAAGTCGGTCCCACCGAAACTGGCATGCTCTTGTCATTGCACGAATCGGACTAACCAAGATTGTATATTCGGTCCCACCGAGATTGCTCAAATGTGTGTAACGGTTGGATTTTGTGTGGAGGCTATTTATACCCCTCCACCCCCTCTTCATTCGTGGAGAGAGCCATCAGAAAGAACTACCACTCCTACCTTACATTTCTGAGAAGAGAACTACCTACCATTGTGTTGAGATCAAGTTGCTCCACTCCCACCATATGAAGCTTGATCTCTAGCCTTCCCAAGTTGCTTTCCACTCAATCCTTTCTTCCACCACAGCCAAATCAGTGAGGAGAGTTGAGTGTTGGGGAGATTATCATTTGAAGCACAAGAGCAAGGAGTTCATCATCATCTACAACATCTATTACCTTTTGGAGGGTGGTGCCTCCTAGATTGGTTAGGTGTCGCTTGGGAGCCTCCGTCGTCGAGATGTGGAGTTGAACCAAGAAGTTTGTAAGGGCAAGGAGATCGCCTACTTCGTGAAGATCTACCCGAGTAAGGCTAGCCCTCCGTGGGCGTAGGCCATGATGGAATAGACAAGGTTGCTTCTTCGTGGACCCTTCGTGGGTGGAGCCCTCCGTGGACTCGCGCAGCCGTTACCCTCCGTGGGTTGAAGTCTCCATCAACGTGGATGTACGATAGCGCCACCTATCGGAACCACGGGAAAAATCACCGCGTCTCCAAAATTGCGTTTGCTCTTCTCCACCTCTCTTTACTACATGTGCAATTTACTTTCCGCTGCCTATACTCTAGAATTGCATGTGTAGAGTGATGCTTGACTTGATCATAATTGTGAATCTGCAAAAACTGTTCTTTGTCAAAAGGCAGAATTTTTATATTGACAAGTAGTCTAATCACCCCCCCTCTAGACATACTTTCGATCCTACACAGGCCTTGCCGGGGCGCGCGGGGCGCTGCAGCAAGTCTTCCGATGTTGCCCTGGCTGTCCTTCCCGGCAAGCTCCTCTTGCCGGGGCCTTCGTGTTCTTGGCTAGTACTTTGTTCTTGAATGGCAGTAATGAGTGGTGGAGAGCCTTGCCGGTCGTCCGGCAAGCCTTGCCACGGGTGTGTCAGGACTGCCTGCAGACAAGTTCGGGGTACTAAGGTACCCCTACTTTAGTACACCGGCAGAGCCCCGGGCTGGGCCATACATGTCTTGGCGTTGTTGGGCCAGGCCCAAAATAAAGGTGCGGGCATGCGTGGCACAGGTCTCAAGACAAAGAACGGGCTCAAGGCCCAGCGCCCCCCAAGAACGGCACGCAGCGATCAAGCTGCGGCGTCGTGGGAGAGAACGTGGTCAATACTTAATTCCAGGAAATGCGAACGCTCGCATCCCCATTTATAAGCGAGAGGAACGGGCCGTTCCCCACTTCCGCCACTTGCAGCTCCTTCCTCCGAAAGCTCCGCCGTTTCCCCGCCTCTGGATCGAGAGGAAAACAGCGCCCGCCGCCCGTCGTCGCCGTCGCTTCGCCTCCCCGTCATGGCTCCAAAGCCGGAAGGCTACGAAGGCCGCGAAAACTGCGAAGGCCGCGAATCGCCGAGGCGCTGAGCTCGAGGCGCTGCGCAAGAAGCATGTGCTCTTTCCCCGAAGCTTATTCCGAGGCGCCGCGGCGGAGTTTTACCTCTTCGTCGACGGAACGCGTGCGCATCCGCGCGACGCCGTGATCTCCGCGAGGTTTCCAAATCAAGAAGTGCCCCAGAGGGTACTACTTCTTCCCTGTGTTCTTCTACTGCGGGCTCTGCCCACCTTTTTCCAATTTCTTTTGCGATATCATGAACACCTACGGGTTTCATCTGCTTGACTTCACCGCCAACGCCGTTCTGACAATGGCGGGTTTCGCACATCTCTGCGAGAACTTCGTCGGTATCCTCCCCAATGTGGCCCTCTTCCGTCACTACTTCTGCCCTCGGGCCGAGAAAGGGGAGCCGCTGGCCGGCGGAATCGCCTGGACCTCCCGGATGGGTATGAAGGAAGTGTACTTGTCGGGCGAACTCCGCAGCAAGTGGGACGAGTGGAGGGCGGAGTGGTGTTGGATCTGTGACGACAACCCGCCGTCGTTCACCGAGCTGCGCAAGACTCGGGTGGTGCGCGGCAACGATCGAGCGCTACTGTGTCACGGACGATGCCAAGCCGACGATCGCCACCACCCGATCCTCCGGCTCGGGCATGCCGGACTCACCACAGGCGGTTGGTGCGGATTTCTTCGTCGCCGACGCCTCCTCAAGCGCGGGGCGGCCCGCTGGCGTTCAGCCGCCCGGCAGATTTCATGAGGCTGCGCCCGAGCCTCAACTTCAACTTCACGGTCATGGAGCTTGGAGCGATCTTTGAGGAGATGTTCAAGCATGATCCCAATCATCCGAATGGTTCCAGTTATGCAGGTGTCGCCCCTTGTGCAACAATTCCCAGTAGCGATCGCATCTGCGCGATGATGCTGAGTGTGATTCGCATGGGATAAATGCGAATCGATAGAGCCTGCTGCCGAGGTTGTGCAGCAATTCTTTGACGACTTGTCGGAGGCGGCAATCAACTCGATGAGCGAAACTCCTCACCGCGCCACCACCGCCAAGAGCTAGCGATATTGCTAGCCGGGCCGAAGAGGCGGCCGCAGCCGCCGCGGCGGGCGAGTTTGGATTCACGCTGGCGGAGGCAGACGCCGCAGCGGCGGCAAGCCTTGCCACCCGGGAAGCGCTAGCCGGGGAAGGCGAAGGCGAAGGGGAGGTCGAGGCCGGAACGGGCGAGTCCGCCAAGGGCGCGAGCGGCCAGCTGTCTTCGGGCGACCCGCCGCAGGCGGAGCCCACAGCGCAGCCCCAATTCCGTCCGAGAAGGCGCCTCTGTCGGGTCGGCGAGCTGGCGGAGGAATAGGCCGCCAAAGCCAGCCGCGGGCGCCGTGGGACACGTTCTCTACCGTGGCGGTACCGCAGCAGCGGGCGGATCCTAGGCGCGCCAAGCAACCGAGGCGGGTCTTCCCGGCCGCCACGCCCGACCTCGCCAGAGCCCTCGGCAAGCGCCGGAGGAGCCCACCCTCCACCACGTCGTCTTTGAGAGGGTACTGAGTTCGACCTCTCCGCGCTGAGCTCCGACGACGAGGAGGAGGAGGAGGAGGAGGGGGAGTAAGGCTTTCTTCGCACCGTGCTTATCCTTCTCTCGATCTTTATTATTGTTTGTCTTGTATCTAATCTGTTTTTCTTCAAACTCCTGCCTCGTACCAGGACTCTGGCGGAGAGAGCGGCGAAGAGGGCCAAGGTCCCCGTGGTCAACATCGAAGACGATCCTGCCGTGGTAGCGAAGATACGCCTGAGACCATTTTGACGGACCCGGTCCTTCTCCTCGCAGCAGCTCCCAAAGACAGCCCCCAAAGATGAGTGCCTCAATCCACTCCTCTGCAGTATGCCGCAGGTCGCTTCTTCTTTGCCAATATCTTGATCATCGGCTCTTTTGTACACAGGAGAAGAGCGGGCCCACCAGGAGCAGCCGGAGGCCGATGATGAGGTGTCATCGGCCTCGACTACGCCACCGAGGGCCGACTCCCCGGCGTGGGAGCCGTCTCCGACAAGAAAAGGGTCCCCGGCAAGGGGTGGGACCGGCGAGCCCCTGGTGGTGGAGCCCGTGACTACAGAACCAAACGCCGGTGAGCCTCCTTGTTGGGAACTTTCCCTTGGATCTCGCTGATCTCCCTTTTCCTTCTTCTGGGCATTTGCTCGACTATCTCTTTTCCTCCTCGCTTTGGATCCTCTCCTTGGGGACCCGATGGAGGCCGAGGCCGCCGGGCGAGGAGGGCGGCCGTGTAATACTGGGACGCCGCCATCGCCGAGGAGGGACTGGCGCGAGGAGCCTGTCGGTGAAGGGGCCGCCGGGCCGCTAGCATGAGGGCAGCGAGGGGTCCGTGATCGCACCGATGATCCGTGGACGCAGAGCGCAAGGTGCCGCATCAATGCCGACCCTCCATCACGACGCAGCTGGGCTCCAAGGAGCCCCTACTGGCGATATTTGAAGCCGGCGAGGGCGTGTATATCAAACTCCCCTGGGCATCGAGTTCTAGGGCACCGGTTGAAGGAGAGGAGTTTGACGGGGAAATACTTGCCTCTGCTGGGCTGTCAGTAGTCGACAAGCCAGGCAGCAGAGCGGCGAGTCCGAGGAGGAGCAATCGCCCGAAGCTGGTGTCACTCTACCGCGCCCGCCAGCGGCTTGAGTCCCGGAAGCGCTCGTCGTGCGGCAGGAGCTGATATAGAGAAGCAGGCGCAAGAGCTCAAGAGCCGCAACCAGGAGGCCCTCCGGTCCATTGCCGAGGAGAGGGCGCAGCTCAACGAAGCGAAGAAGGCGTTCATCCTGGAGAAGGCTGAAGTCGAAGAGCAGCAGAGGCTTGCCGCCGAGGAGCTGTCCAAGCGGGACGGCGAGCTGATACAAAGGAAGGCGTACTTGGACAGCCACGACGAGGAGCTCGCCGGCCGGGAACAGTCACTTGGCGGGGCGCTCAAGGAGGCGAAAGACGCCGCCGCGGCCGCTGAGGCCGCCAAGAAGGAGTTGGAGGAAAAGGTTACGCGGCTGGAGGCGGACGCGACGTGGAAGAACGAGGAGCTTGCCGCACTCCAGCGCGATCGTGAGGAGGATGCGCGCGCCCACGGCGATCTGCAAGCCCAATTCTCCGAGAAGATCAAAGAGCTGAACGCTGCCAAGGACTCGAGCGCTGATCTAGAGCTGAAACTGGCCACCTTGACGGAGACGCTGGACGCCGCCAAGAAACGAGAAGATACCCTGAGGAAAGACCTCAAGGACAACGAGGAGCTATTGACGAGGGCCGCCGAGGCTCGTAACACCTCAAAACCACAAAGGAGCTCGACGGAAGGCCTCGCCAACATCGCCGCTCATTGATGAGGAGTTGACGGAGCTGGACTTGATGGGCTTCGGGTATTTCGCAGAAGCGAATGTCCAGCCCAGCGCCAAGCTCACGCTTTTCTTCAAGGATGTGGCGACGGCGCCACGGCAGCTCCGGACAGATCCCGGCAGTTGGCCGCCGAGTCGCGCCGTCTGCTACTGGGGTCCTGGAGAAGGTGTTGGTGAAGGTCCTCTTCCGCAACCTGGGCATCGACCTCTCCCGCGTCACCAAGAAGCTGCCGGAGGGTGCTGATGTTGAGGAGCTCAAGGCCATCGTCGCACCCATCATGGATAAAGTGAACGAGGTCAGGAGGCTCGATGGCGGGCGCGTGGATTAGGCTACTCCTCTTCTCCCCTTTTCTTGCTGCTGCCATTTTAATTATGGGAACAATTTCAGTTAGCGCCATAATAAGACATTCTTGTAATATAACTTAATTATGGATACTGCTTGTCGCGCTACTCCCTTTATTCTGTTGCATCCCTTGTATGCTTTTTACCCTACGCGTTGAGGGACCTTGCCGGCGCGAGCACACTTGCTGAGTGCGGAACATCAAAGAGCTGTGGTGATGTTGCTTCCGCAAGAAATCTTGTCGGGACCAGTTGCGATCCACTCGCATCGCTGAGCGGGCTCGAAAACAACGCAAAGGGTGCAACTTGGTCGCGAGTCGATTCCTCCGCCGCATGTGTTTTCCATACAGGCACCTAACGCCCAAGGGAAATAACTTGAGAATTTTAAAATTGACTAGGTTCAATCTTTGGCTACTTAGCTTTTCTCGCCTTCGTGTCCGGCAAGGCTAGATTCCTTTGAACGTCGCTTTGCTCCATACTTCTACCTTCCCTTCCCCGGTGAACTTGTGGGCGGAGGAATCTTCTGTCTACGAGAAGAAAGAAGAGAAAATAATCGTATGGAACCTTAAGGTTCGCTATTGCTTACCGGGGCGGTTTGCTGCACAGAGCGTCAGATACAGATGCAAAAATGAAGATAATGCATTAAATTTGACAAGATGTGCGAAGCACGCGGACTTTATTTACGCACGGGGGCTGCGCCCGCTTTGTACAAAGGGTTACATGCGACAATGCAATGCTTGTACAAAAGAAAGTGGTTGCCGGAATGGTCCGGCAACCGCGCCTTATGGGTAAAACTTGCGAAGATGTTCTATGTTCCAGGAGTTGCTCACCGGAACGCCATCTTCGGTCTCAAGGCGGACAGCGCCGGGCCTAGTGACTCGTTTCACCCGGTAAGGGCCTTCCCACTTTGGCGTCAACTTGTTTGAATTCTTGGCGGATTGAACTCGCCGAAGAACAAGGTCGCCTTCCTCGAAGCTTCTGGCGTTAACTTTGCGGCTATGATAGCGGCGCAAAGCTTGTTGGTAATGAGCAGCTCGCACAAGAGCCTCAAGACGATCCTCCTCGAGGAGCAGCGCGTCATCTCGTCGCAGCTGCTCTTGCTCAAGCTCATCATAAGCGAGCACTCGTGGTGACTCTGTATACGAGTTCCATGGGAGAATCGCCTCGCCCGTAGACGCGAGAGCAAAGGGTGTCCGGTTGGTGGCTCGATTTGGCGTCGCCCCGATCGACCAAAGAACCACCGCAGCTGCCGATCCAATTTCTTCCGCACTTGTGCAGCCTATCGAAAGTTCTGGTCTTGAGCTCACAAGAACACTTCAGCTGTTAGCCCTCTCCGCTTGACCGCTGCTTCTCGAGTGAGCAATGTATAAAGCAAATCTTGGTGCCAAGATCTTGGGCGATCGCATGAAGGTGTGGCTCGTGAATTGTGTACCATTGTCGGTGATGATCCTGTTGGGGATTCCAAACGACAAACAATTGACTGAAGAACTTGATCACGATCAGGCTGCCACCTTCCTCACTGGTTCCACTTCGGCCACTTTGTGAACTTGTCGATTGCAACGCATAAGTACTCAAAGCCCTCGACAGCTTCGGGGAAAAGGGCCGAGGATGTCGAGCCCCTGACCAAAAATGGCCAGGATAAAGGGATTGTTTGGAGAGCTTGAGCTGGTTGATGAATCTGCTTGGAGTGGAACTGGCACGCTTCACACTTGGTTACTTGTGCGCTTGCATCCCGGAGGGCTGTTGGCGGAAGAAACCTTGCCGGAAGGCCTTGCCGCAAGTGCTCTTGCGCCAATGTGGTGACCACATATGCCTCCATGTATCTCCGCCAACAGCTCTTGTCCTTCTTCCCGGAAATGCACTTCGCCACTCCGTTGAATCTTCTTCAGACAAAGATGTCATCGACAAACCGGTACATACTCGATTGCCGGGCTACTTTCTCGCTTCTTCTTGTTCCTTGGGAAGTTCCCTGCTTGAAGGAAATGGACGATCTGCTTGTGCCCATGTCGGAGCCCGAGGCTCGACGACAAGGACTAAAGGCGCAAATGCTGCTGCTGGGAACATTCGCTTCCACGGCAAGGATCTGGATCCGCCGGGCGTGATGCTCCCGGCAAGCGTCTTTGGACACAGTTTGTCGGGAGCGCCGCCTCAACGAAACAGGCCACAGGGCTTGTCGGAGCAGATCGCTCCTCAAAGACTTTCTCGTGTTGATTCCGGGACCTTCTTGGCGGCGGCTTCGGAAGCTCTGCGGGAAGTGGTCGCCGGTAACCAACTTTCTTTTCTTGCTTTGTCCAGCTTGATGGTGTCACGGACGATCGAAGTTAGTTCGAGCACAAAATCCTCGGTTCCACAGCAATTTGAGTCGCGCGACTTTGACAAGCTATCTGCAATGTCATTACGAGCTCTTGGAATGTGTTCCATTTGCAGTGCCACAAAATGCTCTTCTAGCTTCCTCACTTCATCAACGACGCTGCCATCAACGGACTCGATAATCTTTGTTAACTTGGCGGACGACAAGTCGTGAGTCACCCTCACAATGAGCTTCGACCCCAAGTTCTCGCCATGATCTCGAGTCCGCAAGCAAGCCCTCGTGATTCTCGCAAGATTGTTGGTTGCTTGCTCCTTGGGAAAGTGCATCTGGACCATGTACTTGAGGTGCTCTCCGGTGGGTGCGACAAGTAGTACGCCCGCGCCGGCGCCTTGCAGCGAGAAGGCGCCATCAAAGTACATGATCCATTCTTTGTCTGCTTCCTTGACGGGGACGCTCCCCCCCGGAGTTTCTTTGTCGGGTGTTGGCGTCCATTCTGCTATAAATTCTGCCAATGCTCGGCTCTGAATGCTCCCCCCCGGAGCTTGATAATTCCAGTGCCCACTCGACAATCCTGCCTGTCGCTTCTGGATTCTGCAATATCCTCTTCAGCGGAAAGCGAGTGACCACTGTGATCTCATGTGCTTGAAAGTAATGGCGCAGCTTCCTCGAGGCCATGAGGAGGCCAAAAAGCAACTTCTGCACACCAGAGTACCTTGATCTAACCCCCTGTAGAAGGGAACTGACAAAGTAGACTGGACGCTGCACCATCTTCTTCTGCTTTTCTTCTTGTAGCTGCGCAGGCGCATCCTTGCCGGAACCAGAACTTGCCGGATCGGGGCTTGTCGGGCGAGAGCCTGCCGGGGAAGCCCCCTGCTTGTCGCTGGATTTGCTTGCCGCGGCTGCTGGCTCGTCATCTCGCCTCTCTCTCGCCACTAACGCAGCACTAACCACTTGATTAGTCGCCGCCAGATATAGCAAAGAACTTCTCTTGTGGCTTAGGCGCGACGAGTGTTGGAGTGGAGGACAAATATTTCTTCAAGTCTTGCGGTGCAGCCTCGCTTCGAGTCCATTTCATTGGGCCCGCTTTTTCAAGATTTTGAAAACGGCGGTATGCTGCTCAATGGACTTGAAATGAACCTTCGAGGGCAGAACGCACCGCAAGCCAGACGCCCTGACCCGCTTTGGCGCTCGATTTGCTCGATGGCCCTCGATCTTGTCGGGATTGGCTTCAATCCCCTCTCAGGACACAAAAGAATCCGAGAAGCTTGCGGAAGGAACTCCGAACACGCACTTCTCGGATTCAACTTGAGGTTGATCTTGCGATATTTGTGAAAGTCTCGCCCAAATCTTGGATCAAAGTTTCTTTGTCCTGCTCTTGACCACTATGTCATCCATGTAAGCTTCTACATTTACGCGCCAGGGCTCAAAAGCATGACCGACCACTCTCGAAATGTCGAACCAGCATTCTTAGTCCGAAAGGCATCCGTACAAAACAAAGACGTGCTACATGGAGTAATGAATGCGGTCTTCTTCGCCCTCTTCAGCCATGAAGATCTGATGATATCCCGAGTAGGCATCAAGAAATGAGAGCGATCACATCCCGCCGTGGAGTCTACTATCCGGTCGATGCGTGGCAAAGGAATGGATCCTGGGACAGGCTTTATTAACATCGCGAAGTCGATGCAAAGCCTCCACTTCCGCTCGCTTTATGCATTTACTATTGGGTTAGCTAACCACGTTGGATGCAAAGACTCCTCGGACCAGGCCCGCCGCCCAACTTCCCCGATCTCCTCTGCTATGAACTCTTGACGCCTATCGCTTGCTTTCGACTTTTTGCTTGACGGGCGGCGTGAGGGCGACGGCAATGCGGTGCTCGACATTTCGAACACCAGGGATGTCGATGGTTGCCATGCAAACACATCGACATTCGCCCGCAGAAAGCAACGAAAAGCGCTTCCTATTTAGGATCAAGTGCGGCACTAATGGTGAAAGTACCACCAGTGCCGCCTTCCTTGGCAGCCACCTTCTTGGTCTCCGGCGAGGTTATCCTTGCCTTCTTGGACTTGCCGGTGGAGCTCGATGGTGGTCCTCAACGGCAGCAAGAAGCACCCGGGAGGTGCGCTTGCGGAGTGGGCATCGAGCTATCCTTGCCGCCTTGGCTTTTCTCTTCCCGGGAGCTTCAATGCAAGTGGCTCGCGCTCATGCAGCTGCTGCTTCCGGTAGATCTTGTCGGCGCAGATGAGCGCATCCTCTTGTCGCCTTTGGACAGAGATAACACTCATCGGACCGGCATCTTGAGCACATTGTATGCATAGTGAGAGGCCGCCATGAACTTGGCGAAAGGGTCGGCCGAGTATCCCATTGTAGGGCAAGGATATCAGCCACATCGAACGTGACCCTCTCAGTCCCGGTTCGGTTCGCTGCCCGACGCATCGCAATGTGATCTTCCCTTAGGCTTGCTCTTTCCGGATTTATTCCTTGAAAGGCACCAGCTTCTTCGAGCTCATTGTCGGGATCCGAGCTTCTTGAGCACTGCGGAGGAAATCAAGTTCAGGCCGGCCCCGCCGCCTACCAAAGATCTTCGTGACCTTGAGGTTGCGGATTGTTGGTGAAACCAGCATCGGCAAGCACCGACTGCAAAGGACACGATCGGGGTGGTCCTCAACGTCGAAGACGATGGGCGGCCGGACCACTTCAGAGGCCTGCATGCCTCGACGGACGGCTCTGCTACATTCACTTCCCACACCCATTGTTTGAGTTGGCGGTGCAAAGTGTGCGGAGGCGCCGCCGTCGATGCACAACACTTCGCCGCCTTCAAACTCCCGATCATCGGTCTCATCTTCCTCCATCTCTTCATCTTCATCTTCACCTTCGCCCTTGTCGCGACCGCTGGGAGGCTCTGTCTCCTTGCAGCGCTTAGCCTTGCCGCCAAGTCCCCGGCGGGAAGCTTGCCGATCCTCCGCCACCTCCTCGGCTTTCTCCTTATCGCGTCGCTCATACTCTGCTTTTGCAGCTCCGCCATCTGCTCTACTTTTTGCAGGTTTGGAGGTCATGGCCTTTGGTGCGGTGGATCTTGCAATAACGCTTGCCGGAGCTGCCCCGCTTGTCGGCGATCGCACAGCCTCACCGAATCGCTGGCCTTGGCCTTGTCGGAGCCGCCGCGTTGCCGGAATGCTCAACAGCTAGCACATCCTTAGCTTTCTCTTCCTATTATTCCGCCCGGTTCTTCCTTGCCGGGCAGCATCCTCGCCGCCGATCCTTCGCTCGCAATCTCTCGGGATTTTCCTCCTCCTCAACAGGTGCACACTTGTCACCAGAGCGTAAAGCTCGCGACATCTTCCGATCTTGCACATCGCCATCTCCTCCTCATCCCGCGGTTACGCGACGTTCGATGAAACGCGCTAATAACCGCGCAGGTGAACGCTCGATGTTGCGTTGCACCGGCTGAATCTTTGTATATACTTATGCTAGGGCTCCCCCTTCGGACGAGCAAGTGGAGGTCACTTTCCGGCCATGAGGCTTGTGGCCACCCGTGAAGGCACCGACAAACCGATGGCACAGTCCGCCCATGAGGAGATGGAGCCATCCGCAAGTGCATGAGCCAAGATCGGACGTTGGGTTTGAGTACCACGGAAGTAGTTGGCGAGGATCTTCTCGTCGCGCCCGCAGCTCGCACCGCGATGGTGTAGATGCCGAGGAACTCCGACGGTGTATCCTGCCGCCATACTTCTCGGCACGCCCGCTTGAAATTTTGGTCTTGGGCCATCGACTTGCCGCAACTCGCGGGTGAACGCAGGGCAACCTGCCGCAGACGGCAAGTCGCCTGGTTCTCCGCCGCGTGTGCGCCGACAATGGGCCCAGCAAGACCGGTCGATTGACATCGCGCTTCTCTCCGGCGCTGGCGCGGTACGAGCGCCTTCGTGTTGCCGTTCTTGGAGGACGGGCGCCGATCGCGGCGAAGTTCGCGGGTCCGGCGACGCGTGGAGTCGGCGCTAAGGTTGGTCCGGCGAGCTGGTGATCTCGCCTTTGGGGTTGGGAGCGCATGAAGCGGCACCCCAGCGTCCTGCCGGGCGCAGGCTCGCGCCGGCTTTTTGCCGGCCCTCGACGCTACCGTCGGGGGCTTGTCACCGCTTAAGCGGCCGATGAGGCTGTGTATGGCCATCCTCTAGTCGCCGATCTTGTGCGGCGCCGAGGGAAGTCTAGAAGCAGCCGGGCCCGCCAGCACTTCCTCTCGCTGTCTTGGGTGGCGGTGGTGATGAACGGCGAAAGAGCGGAGGTGCTTGACTCCCAACCGGATTGGGAGGCACCACACCCGCCTGGGCGATCAGATTCGCCAAGCCAAAGATGCGGGCGTGCATGCTTGACCTCGGGCGCCCCGCGACCCACCATGTTGGCCTTTGTTCCATCGCGAGTACGGTGCTAGGAGCACCGGGCGTTATTGACCTTGCACCTCCCGGAGGGTGCGGCGTCGCCGTCGCCGACGCTTGTAAGGCCTTGTTTTTGGATCTAGTGACGACACGAGACCCACCGGCGCGCCCGCTTCTCCGCCGGCGTTCGTCCCCGCCGCCCGCTTGCTCCGGGCGGTGGTGGCGTAACCGATGTAGACGGCGCGCCACCTCCAAAGGCTTCTTCTTCGTGGCATGTTGACGATGACGTTGATGCAGCGTGCGTGGAGACCGGATCGATGCTCACGACCGACGCGCTTCTACCGGCGCGCCAAAGATGTCGGGGTCGCTTTCCTCTGCGGCCTCGAACACCTATGGGGCACTGGGGGCCCCTTCTGGTTCGGCAAGGGAGCGGGGGTCGCGCGCAGAGCAGATCGAGGTCGGGCGCACGCGGGGAGACGGGCAATCTTTACCCAACTTCGGGGCTCTCCGGAGAGATAACACCCCTACTGCTGCTTTGTGTTGTTATTGAATCTAGCTCGAGCGTGCGAGCATATGGTGGTGCTGTGGGTGTCGAGTGGACCGAACCCCTTCTACGTGCGCATGGGCCTCCCTTTATAGTCCAAGGGGTACCCACAGTGGCAGCGAGGGAAGAGGGGTAGAAACATAAAAGCGCAGGTTGGTACAATAGTGCACAACAAAGGCCCCCTACCTACTCGACGGCAGGGACAAGGGCATTAATGCCCGTCCGGTCGCCCTAACAAGGCAGGAGGGGCGACTGTTAAGTGAGCCACCGGTTGCCACGATGGCGCCTGCTGCCTCCGCCGCCACCTCGCTCCGCATGGCTGTGGCGCCGCCACGTGCCCTTGGGATGGCCTTGCGACGACACGTCGCTGGGTGCGCTAGAGTCTGGGTGGCAGCCTTGCCGCGGCATGTGCCTTGCCGCGGCCCTGTTCTTGTTGTGCCGGCAAGTTTGCCGGCCGCCAGGCCTTGCCGGGGCGCGCGGGGCGCTGCGGCAAGTCTTCCGATGTTGCCCTGGCTGTCCTTCCCGGCAAGCTCCTCTTGCCGGGGCCTTCGTGTTCTTGGCTAGTACTTTGTTCTTGAATGGCAGTAATGAGTGGTGGAGAGCCTTGCCGGTCGTCCGGCAAGCCTTGCCACGGGGGTGCTGTGACTGCCCGTGCACAAGTTGGGGGTACTAAGGTACCCCCTACTTTAGTACACCGACACGCGCCCTCCACTCTCGTGGGGGCCTCGTGTCCCTTTTGGACTACTTCTTCCTTCAAAAAATTCTTAAATATTCCAAAACTGATAAAAATTGCCATTGGAGTTGTTTTGGAGTCGGTTTACTTACTGTACCACATACCTATTCCTTTTGAGTCCGAACGCTCGAAAGTGTCCCTTATGTATTCCTCCGGTTACGGTTTCAATAATATTAGTTTCAACATTGATAGGATTACCTGAAATATAATGTTTAATTCTTTGACCGTTTACCACCCTCAGACTTGTGCCTTCGAAGTTGTTGATTTTTATGGCACCAGAACGATAGACCTCCTCGATAACGTAAGGACCTTCCCATTTAGGCCTTGTTCAGTTAATCCCCACCACAAGGGGATTGGAGAGGATTGGAGGGGTTTGATGTGGGTTTTGACTTGCTGGGGATTTAATCCCTGCCAATCTGCTCCAAACCCCTTGAAACCCTGTGGAACCAAACAAGGCCTTAGAGATAAGTTTTCCTGCAAAAAATCTTAAACGAGAGTTGAATAATAACACATAATCTCCTACGTTAAACTCACGCTTTTGTATCCTCTTATCATGCCAGCGTTTGACTTTTTCTTTGAATAACTTGGCATTCTCATAGGCTTGGGTTCTCCATTCATCAAGTGAGCTAATATACCTCTTCTCACCGGCCAGTTTAAAGTCATAGTTGAACTCTTTAATAGCCCAATATGCTTTATGTTCAAGTTCAAGAGGTAAATGACATGCTTTTCCATAAACCATCTTATATGGAGACATACCCATAGGATTTTTGTATGCAGTTCTATAGGCCCATAATACATCATCAAGTTTTTTGGACCAATTCTTTCTAGATCTATTCACAGTCTTTTGCAAAATTAATTTGAGCTCTCTATTGCTCAACTCTACTTGACCACTAGATCATGGATGATAAGGAGATGCGATTCTATGATTAACATCATACTTAGCCAAGCATCTTACGGAAAACACCATGAATAAAATGTGAACCACCATCACCATAAGATATCTAGGGACTCCAAACCTCGAAAAATAACTTCTTTAAGCATTTTAATAGAAGTGTTATGATCAGCACTACTAGTTGGAATAGCTTCTACCCACTTAGTAACGTAATCAACAGCAACTAAAATATGTGTATAACCATTAGAGGCAGGAAAAGGTCCCATATAATCAAAGCCCCAAACATCAAACGGTTTAATAACAAGAGAATAATTCATAGGCATTTCTTGACGTCTACTAATGTTACCTATTATTTGGCATTCATCACAAGATAAGACAAACTTACGAGCATCTTTGAAGAGAGTAGGCCAATAAAAGCAGATTGTAGTACCTTGTGTGCAGTTCTATCTCCAGCGTGGTGTCCTCCATAGGATTCAGAGTGACACTTGCGTAGGATCTATTCCTGTTCATGCTTAGGCACACAACGTCTAATAACACCATCTACTCCTTTATAAAGGTGTGGGTCATCCCAGAAGTAATGTCTTAAATCATAAAAGAACTTTTTCTTTTGCTGGTACGTGAAACTAGGAGGTATAAATTTAGCAACAATGTAATTAGCATAATCAGCATACCAAGGAGCAGTATGAGAAGCATTAATGACCGCTAATTGTTCAGCAGGAAAGCTATCATCAATAGGCAGTGGGTCATCAAGAACATTCTCTAACCTAGACAAGTTGTCTGCAACGGGGTTCTCATATCCCTTTCTATCAATAATATGGAAGTCAAATTCTTGGAGCAAGAGAACCCATCTAATGAGTCTAGGATTAGCATCTTTCTTTTCCATAAGATATTTAAAAGCAGCATGATCAGTGTGGATAGTAACTTTGGAATCAACAATATAAGGTCTAAACTTATCACATGCAAACACAACTGCTAAGAATTCTTTTTCAGTAGTAGCATAATTTCTCCGGCGTATCAAGAGTCTTACTAGCATACTTGGATAACATTCAATTTCTTATTGACTCTTTGCCCTAGAACGACACCTACAAAGATAATCACTAGCATCGCATATAATTTCAAAAGGCAAATTCCAATCGGTGGTGAACAATAGGTGCAATGATCAAAGCTTTCTTAAGTATTTCAAATGCTTCTACACAATCATCATCAAAGACAAAAGGAATATCTTTTTGCAATAAATTAGTCAGAGGCCTCGAGATTTTAGAAAAGTCCTTAATGAACCTCCTATAAAAACCGGCATGACCAAGGAAACTTCTTACACCTTTTATGTCCTTGGGACATGGCATATTTTCAATAGCATCAACTTTGGCTTTATCAACTTCAATACCTCTCTCGGAGATCTTGTGCCCCAAGACAATGCCTTCATTAACCATAAAGTGATACTTTCCCAATTCAGAACGAGACTAGTGTCTTTGCATCTCTGCAAAACTCGATCAAGGTTTCTCAAACAATCATCAAAAGAGGATCCATAAACGGAGAAATCATCCATGAATACCTCACAAATCTTTTCACAAAAATTAGAGAATATAGCCATCATGCATCTTTGAAAGGTAGCAGGTGCATTACATAAACCAAAAGGCATACGTCTATAAGCAAAAGTACCAAAAGTGCAAGTAAAAGTAGTTTTAGATTGATCCTTCGCTGACACAGGTATTTGAGAGAAACCAGAAAACCATCTAGAAAACAGAAATGAGTGTGTTTGGATAGTCTTTCTAGCATTTGATAAATAAAAGGTAAAGGGTAATGATCTTTCTTAGTAGCTTTATTTAACTTACAGAAATCAATTACCATCCTATAACCTGTAATAATTCTTTGCGGGATCAATTCATCTTTACCATTAGGAACAACGGTAATACCTCCCTTTTTAGGAACACAATGGACATGGCTTACCCATTCACTATCAGCAATGGGATAAATTATACGTGCCTCAAGGAGCTTTAGTATCTCCTTTTTGACCACTTCCTTCATCTTGGGATTTAATCGTCGTTGAGGATCTCTAACTAGTTTGGCATCTTTCTCCACTGTAATTTTGTGTTGGCATAATGTGGGACTAATGCCCTTGAGATCATCCAGAGTATATCCAATAGCTGCTCGGTGCTTCTTCAAAGTTTTCAATAATCTTTCTTCTTCTTGTTCTGAAAGGTTAGCACTAATAATAACAGGATATATTTTATTTTCATTAAGATAAGCATACTTAAGATTATCAGGTAATGGTTTGAGTTCAAACACGGGATCACCCTTGGGTGGAGGGGGATCCCCAAGAATTTCAATGGGTAGGTTATGTTTCAGCATAGGTTCTTGTTTAAGGAACACTTCATCTATTTCCCTTCTTTCCTTCATAAACATATCATTTTCATGGTCTAGCAAATATTGTTCTAACAGATCAGTAGGAGGCATGGCAATGGAAGCAAGACCAATAATCTCATCCTTACTAGGTGGTTCCCTATCACGAGGTTGTCTACGAAACTTAGCAAAATTATACTCATGAGATATACCATCTATGCCAACGGTGACAGTATCTTTTTCACAATCAATCTTAGCACTAGCTGTATTCAAGAAGGGTCTACCAAAAATAATGGGACAAAAATCATCTTGTGGGGAACCAAGAACAAGAAAATCAGCAGGGTATTTAACCTTCCCACACAAGACTTCAACATCTCTAACAATCCCAACTGGTTTAATTGTATCCCTATTAGCAAGCTTAATAGTGACATCAATGTCTTCTAATTCAATGGGTGCAATGTCGTGCATAATTTCTTTATATAGATCATAGGGTATCGCACTAGCACTGGCACCCATATCACACAAACCATGATATCAATGATCTCCTATTTTAACAGAAATAACAGGCATGCCTACGACAGGTCTATGTATCTTAGTATCTGGTCTAGCAGTATTAGCAGATTCATTACAGAAATAAATAACATGCCCATCGAAATCATCATCCAAGAGATCTTTAACCATAGCAATACTAGGTTCAACATTGATTTGCTCAGGAGGTGTATAAGTCCTAGTATTACTCTTACGAACAACAGTCGAAGTTTTAGCATGATCCTTTATCCTAACAGGAAAAGGAGGTTTCTCAACATTAAGTAGTAGGAACAATAGGATCACTATAGGTGATAGTCTTTTCCTCAACTGTAATAGGTGCAACTACTTTCACTTCAACAAGAGGATTCTATTTAAACTACTTCTCTTTAGGGAGATCAACATGAGTAGCAAAAGATTCATAGAAAGAAGCTACTATCTCAGAGTCAAGTCCATACTTAGCGTAAATCAACGAAAAGCATCTGCATCCATAAAAGATTTAACACAATCGAACTTAGGTGTCATACCTGACTCCTTACCATCATCGGAACCCCAATCTTCAGAGTTGCATTTAATTCTTTCCAATAAGTCCCATTTGAAATCAATAGTCTTCAAAGATATAAGAACCAAAGACAGAAGCATCGAGCAGGTTGCGATTATCAAGAGAAAGCCGAGCATAAAAGTTTTGAATAATCATTTCCCGGGAGAGCTCATGATTGGGGAATGAATATAACATTGACTTAAGCCTCCCCCAAGCTTGAGTGATGCTTTCTCCTTCGCGAGGCTAGAAATTATATATGTAATTAGGATCATGATGAACAAGATGCATAGGATAGAACTTCTGGTGAAATTCCAACTTCAATCGCTTATAATTCCAAGATCTCGTATCATCACATAGCCTATACCATCCCAATGCATCTCCCTTCAAAGATAAAGGGAAGACCTTCCTTTTGACAACATCATCAGGAATACCTGCAGGCTTAAATAATCCACAAACTTCATCCACAAAGATAAGGGAAAATTTTGTTTTTGCCACTCTAGATTTTGCCATTTTTCCTTATGCCACTCTAGATTTTGACATTTCACTTTTGCCACTCTTAATTTTTGACAATTATCACAATTGCCATTTTGTGGCAAAAGCAAAATAATTTTATTTTATTTTTGCCACTCTTAGATTTTGACAATTATCACAATTGCCACTCCGAAAATTTTGCTTTTGCCACGGGGATGGCAATTGTGATAATTATCAAAAACTAAGAGTGGCAAAATCGAAATGTCAAAATCTAGAGTGGCATAAGGAAAATTGGCAAAATCTAGAGTGGCAAAAAGAAAATTTTCCCCAAAGATAAGGTGTAAATTGGGATGCAATGTTCCATCTCTTGCAAATGGATTAGCTAGCAGTTTCTCATCATACCCGAAGGAATCTCAAAGTAAATATTTTCATAAAGTTCAGTAGGTTGAGGAGCAACTCTTTGCTCTTCTGGTCGGGTTGAAGATACCCCGAACAAGCCCCTCAAAGGATTAGTTTCCATAGTGACAAGTAACAGAAAATTTCAGCACACTATATAAATGTTTCCTTACCAAGTTCCACTCACCAAAAGCGCTACACTCCCCGGCAACGGCGCCCAAAAAGAGTCTTGATGACCCACAAGTGTAGGGGATCTATCTTAGTCCTTTCGATAAGTAAGAGTGTCGAACCCAACGAGGAGCAGAACGAAATGATAAGCGGTTTTCAGTAAGGTTTTCTCTGCAAGCACTGAAATTGTAGGTAATAGATAGTTTTGTGATAAGATAAATAGTAACGAGTAACAAGTAAATAAAGTAAATAAAGTGCAGCAAGGTGGCCCAATCCTTTATGTAGCAAAGGATAAGCCTAGACAATTTCTAATAATGAGAAAGGAGCTCCCGAGGACACATGGGAATTATCGTCAAGCTAGTTTTCATCACGTTCATATGATTCGCGTTCGGTACTTTGATAATTTGATATGTGGGTGGACCAGTGCTTGGGAACTTCCCTTACTTGGACAAGCATCCCACTTATGATTAACCCCTATTGCAAGCGTCCGCAACTACAAAAGAAGTATTAAGGTAAACCTAACCACAACATTAAACATATGGATCCAAATCAACCCCTAATGAAGCAACGCATAAACTAGGGTTTAAGCTTCTATCACTCTAGCAACCCATCATCTACTTATTACTTCCCCATGCCTTCCTCTAGGCCCAAATAATGGTGAAGTGTCATGTAGTCGACGTTCACATAACACCACTAGAGGAAAAGACAACATACATCTCATCAAAATATCGAATGAATACCAAATTCACATGACTACTAATAGCAAGACTTCACCCATGTCCTCAGGAACAAACGTAACTACTCACAAAGCATATTCATGTTCATAATCAGAGGAGTAATAATATGCATAAAGGATCTGAACATATGATCTTCCACCAAGTAAACCAATTAGCATCAACTACAAGTAGTAATCAACACTACTAGCAACCCACAGGTACCAATTTGTGATTTTGATACAAGATTGAATACAAGAGATGAACTAGGGTTTTGAGAGGAGATGGTGCTGGTGAAGATGTTGATGGAGATTGACCCCCTCCCGATGAGAGTATCGTTGGTGATGACGTTGGTGATGATTTCCCCCTCCCGGAGGGAAGTGTCCCCGGCAGAACAGCTCCGCCGGAGCCCTAGATTGGTTCCGCCAAGGTTCCGCCTCGTGGCGGCGGAGTTTCGTCCCGTAAGCTTGCCCACGATTTTTTCCAGGGTGAAAGCTCTCATACAGCAGAAGATGGACACCGGAGGCCCACCAGGGGGCCCAGGAGACTGGAGGGCGCGCCCAGTAGGGGGTGCGCGCCCCCACCCTCCTGGACAGGGTGTGGGCCCCCTGGTGTATTTCTTTCGCCCAATAATTCTTATAAATTCCAAGAACATGTTTCGAGGAGTTTCAGGATTTTGGAGCAAAGGCGAATAGGTTTCAATGTTTGCTCCTTTTCCACCGAATTCCAAATGCCGCATTCCCCTCTTCATGGTAAACCTTGTAAAATCGGAGAATAGCCATAAGTATTGAGATATAATGTGTAATAGCAGCCCATAATGCAATAAATATTGATATAGAAGCATGATGAAAATTAACGTATCAACTCCCCCAAGCTTAGACCTCGCTTGTCCTCAAGCGGAAGCCGAAATCGAAAAATATGTCCACATGTTTAGAGATAGAGGTGTCAATAAAAATAAAATACGGACATGAGGGCATCATGATCATGCTTATAACAACAACATATATAGATTTTATCATATGATTTCTTATGCTCAAGTAACAATCAATTCACAATGTCAAGTATGGTTCAAAAACTTCATTGAGAACCAACAAACTATAATCTCACTCATTGAAGCAATTGCAATTTATCATAACATCAAAAAGAGTCAACAATAGAGCCTTTCAGCAAGTTCACATACTCAGCTATCTTGTAGCCTTCTACAATTGCTAACACTCACGCAATACTTGTGGTTATGGAGTTTCAGCCGGACACTGAGAAAGATAGGGGCTTATTGTGTTGCCTCCCAACGTATTCACCTTTAGGTGATGTCAACAATAATAGCCCATGCTAACTTACATCCAATTGGATATATATATCATGATCATTCAAACACGAGGAGCTTGCCAAAGGATAAAATGAAAAAGGGAAAGGTGAGGATCACCTTGACTCAAGCATAAAGTAAAAACATAAGGTAAAAGATAGGCCCTTCGCTGAGGGAAGCAGAGGTTGTCATGTGCATTTAGGGTTGATGCACAAAATCTTAATATAAAAGAACGTCACTTCATATTGTCCCTTGTATGTGGACCTTTATTATGTAGTCTGTCGCTTTTATTACTTCCACAACAAGATCGTACAAAGCTTATTTTCTCTGCACTAATAAGTCATACATATTTAGATGGCAATTTTTATTGCTTGCAACATGACAACTTACTTGAAGGATCTTACTCAATCCATAGGTAGGTATGGTGGACTCTGATGGCAAAACTAGGTTTAAGGATATTTGGAAGCACAAGTAGTATCTCTACTTGGTGCAAGGAATTGGGCTAGCATGAGGGAGAAAAGCAAGCTCAACATGTTTGGAAGGTCAATGACAATATACTTTAACTGAGATGTGCAAAAACATAAACCATTACGTTGTCTTCCTTGTCCAACGTCAACTCTTTTAGCATGTCATACTTAATGAGTGCTCCAACTCATAAAAGGTGTCCAAGATAATATATTTATATGTGAACCCCTCTTTCCTTATCACTTCCTATTAATTGCAACGATGACCAAAACTATGTTCATCAACTCTCAACAACTTTTATGCCTCATACTTTCTATGTGTGAAGTCATCACTATCCATAAGATCAATATGAACTCTTTTATTCTTTCTACTTTCTCAAGATCATAGCAACATAGCAAAGCCCTTGACTCAACACTAATCTTTATTATAGATAGCTCATGGACTCGATTACAAAAAGAGATCACAAAGCAAAACTCAAAACTACTTGATATCAATACTTCAATCTACTAGATCAAGATACTACTAAAAAGGATCAAACTAAATAAAACGGTAAAGATAGGAGTGTGATGGTGATACGATACCGGGGCACCTCCCCCAAGCTTGGCAGTTGCCAAGGGGAGTGCCCATACCCATGTGATTATGTCCTCGGAGGTGGTGAAGTAGGAGTTGTTGATGATGTAGTGTAACGCCCCGGACACACCCGCCGGTGGTCGTTACTCCTGGCGGGATCTAGACTGGCCCCACAGATCAATACTAGTCTTTTACTCAGGCACTTTGTCCTCACTGCGCGCACCGGGAGCAACTTCGGGCCGGTCACCCATCCTGAAACTACTCCAAGCCGAGCACGCTTAACTTTGGAGTTCATCGAATGGGATCCCGTAAAAGAAGGAATTCCTTATTGATATGAGTAGTCTATCATCCCTAATAAGCCGTGCTATTACATACACCCCCACTCGGAGGAACCGACGTCCTCGTCGGGCCACGAAACGCTCCTCTTGGCACAACCGTCATGCATCTAGTCCGCACATGTGCCATGTCGTGTGCCACAACGGGTCACAAACGCCATGAACAACATGACCGCGACCTGTCCGCAACCATCCGTAAAACCGCGAGGGTCGGCTCGATACCAACTTGTAACACCCGGACACACCCGCCGGTGGTCGTTACTCTGGCGGGATCTAGACCGCCCCACGATCAATACTAGTCTTTTATGTGCACTTTGTCCTCACTCGTGCGCACCCGGGAGCAACTTCCCGGTCGGTCACCCATCCTAAAACTACTCCAAGCTGAGCACGCTTAACTTTGGAGTTCTGTCTGAATGGGATCCCGGAAAAGAAGGAATTCCTTATTGATATGAGTAGTCTATCATCCCTAATAAGCCAGGCTATTACATGTAGGCTTGTCGTCCGTCTTCCAAGGCATAGGCTCTCCATCATAGAAGGATGATCGAGTCTCCGGGATCCTTGAATCTGCAGCCAAACTCATCATCTTGAATCTATATTCATACTCATAGTTCTGGTTTTGCAGGTCATAGATCTGAGCTTGGAGGTGCTCGATTTTCCCTTAAAGCTTGAAGATGGTCTCCCCAATGACTTTGGCATCCAACTTGTGGTTGTTGGTGAACTCCATGATCATCATCTGGTTGGCGTTGAGTCCACGCTCCACCATCCCTTGGCACTTGAAAACTTGCTGTTCCACGGCTTTGAGCTTTGTCTCCACACTTCCGGTACGCCTTGGTCCCTCCACATCGCGGATGTGCAACACCCCCTCACGCATCTCAATGGTTTGAGGGTGTTGCAAAGACTCCATGAGATAGGGTTGATAACCCTCTCGAAATACTTGTCCTTGGGAGCGCTTGGAGACGACATGATGCTCTAGATCTGAAACAGAAACAACTCGAAACGAAAAAAGAGGATATTTGCGTGATATGGTGGTTAAAACCTTCGGTGGTAAAAACCCTTGAAGATCGCGATATGGAAGTGTTGCAAGAACGCGGATGAAGGAGTCGTACTCGCGGTGATTCAAATCGCGGAAGATCCGATCTAGCGCTGAACGGACGGCGCCTCCGCGTTCAACACACGTACAACCCGGGGACGTCTCCTCCTTATTGATCCATAAAAGGTGAGAGGAGAAGTTGAGGGAGAGTTCCGGCAGCACGACGGCGTGGTGGTGGAGCTTGTGGTATTCCTGCAGGGCTTCGCCAAGCACTACGGAGGAGGAGGAGATGTATGAGGAGAAAGGGGCTGCGCCAAGGGAAGGGCATGGCTGCCCTCCCACCCCCTCACTATATATAGGGGGAAGGGGAGAGGGGGCCGACCCCTCTAGATGGATCTAGAGGAGGGGGAGGCGGCCAGGGGAAACCCTAGATGGGTTTGGGCGCCCCCACCCCCTAGGAAACTTGCCCCCCAAGCCGGGAGGGGAGGCTGCCCTAGGGGTGGCGCCCCTACCTCTCCAGGTTACGTGAGATGGGGTGGGAGGGCCGCTCAGCCCCTTAGTGGGCTGATGTGCCCCCTCCCCTTGGCCCATATGGCCCCCCAACACTTACCGGGGCCTCCGAAACCCCTTTCGGACACGCTGGTCATCACCCGGTACTCCCGGAACAATTCCGGACTCCAATACCCTTCGTCCAATATACCGATCTTCACCTCCGGACCATTCCGAAGCTCCTCGTCATGTCCGGGATCTCATCCGGGACTCTGAACAACCTTCGGTAACCACATACTATTTCTCATAACAACTCTAGCGTCACCGAACCTTAAGTGTGTAGACCCTACGGGTTCGGGAACCATGCAGACATGACCGAGACATCTCTTCGGCCAATAACCAACAGCGGGATCTGGATACCCATGTTGGCTCCCACATGTTCCACGATGATCTCATCGGATGAACCACAATGTCGAGGATTCAAGCAATCCCGTATACAATTCCCTTTGTTAATCGGTATGTTACTTACCCGAGATTCGTTCGTCAGTATCCCAATACCTTGTTCAATCTCGTTACCGGCCAGTCACTTTACTCGTTCTATAATGCATGATCCCGTGACTAACTACTTAGTCACATTGAGCTCATTATGATGATGCATTACCGAGTGGGCCCAGAGATACCTCTCCGTCATACAGAGTCACAACTCCCAATCTCGATTCGTGCCAACCCAACAGACACTTTCGGAGATACCTGTAGTGCACCTTTATAGCCACCCATTTACATTGTGACGTTTGGTAAACCCAAAGCATTCCTACGGTATCCTAGAGTTGCACAATATCATGGTCTAAGGAAATGATACTTGACATTAGAGAAGCTCTTAGCAAACGAACTATACGATCTTGTGCTATGCTTAGGATTGGGTCTTGTCCATCACATCATTCTCCTCATGATGTGATCCCGTTATCAATGACATCCTATGTCCATGGTCAGGAAACCATAACCATCTATTGATCAACGAGCTAGTCAACTAGAGGCTCACTAGGGACATGTTGTGGTCTATGTATTCACACATGTATTACGGTTTCCAGTTAATACAATTATAGCATGAACAATAGACAATTATCATGAACAAGGAAATATAATAATAACCATTTTATTATTGCCTCTAGGGCATATTTCCAACAGTCTCCCACTTGCACTAGTCAATAATCTAGTTCACATCATTATGTGATTGTATTGAATCCAACACCCATGGTGTTTGATCATATCTCACTTGTGAGAGAGGTTTATTAGTCAATGGGTCCGAACCTTTTAGATCCGTGCGTGCTTTGAAAATACCTATGTCATCTTGTAGATGTAACTACCAGGCGCTACTTGGAGCTATTCCAAATAACTGCTCTACTATACGAATCCGGTTTACTACTCAGAGTCATCCGGATTAGTGTCAAAGTTTGCATCGAAGTAACCCTTTACGACGAACTCTTTTACCACCTCCACAATCGATAAAATTCCTTAGTCCACTAGTTACTAAGGTTAAGTGTGACCGCTGTCATGTGATCCATTCCTGGATCACTCTTGTACCCCTTGACTGACTCATGGCAAGGCACACTTCAGGTGTGGTACTCAGCATAGCATACTGTAGAGCCTACGTCTAAAGCATAGGGGACGACCTTCTTCCTTTCTCTCTCTTCTGCCGTGGTCAAGTCTTGAGTCTTACTCAATACTCACACCTTATAACACAGCCAAGAACTCCTTCTTTGCTGATCTATTTTGAACTCCTTCAAAATCTTGTCACGGTATGTATTCATTTGAAAGTATTATTAAGCATTTTTTGATCTATCCTTATAGATCTTGATGCTCAATGTTCAAGTAGCTTAATCCAGGTTTTCCATTGAAAAACACTTTTCAAACAACCCTATATGCTTTCCAGAAATTCTACATCATTTCCGATCAACAATATGTCAACAACATATACTCATCAGAAATTCTATAGTGCTCCCACTCACTTCTTTGGAAATACAAGTTTTTCATCAAATTTGTATAAACCCAAAATCTTTGATCATCTCATCAAAGTGTATATTCCAACTCCGAGATGCTTACTCCAGTCCTTAGAAGGACTGTTGGAGCTTTGCATACTTGTTAGCATCTTTTAGGATTGACAAAACCTTCTAGTTGTATCACATACAACCTTTCCTCAAGAAAATCGTCGAGGAAACAATGTTTTGACATCCTATCTGCAAGATTTCATAAATAATGCAATAACTGCTAATATAATTCCAATAGACTCTTAGCATCGCTACGAGTGAGAAAATATCGTCGTAGTCAACTCCTTGAACTTGTCGGAAGACATCTTAGCGACAAGTTGAGCTTTCTTAATGGTGACACTTACCATCATTGTCCGTCTTACTTTTAAAATCCATCTGTACCCAACAGCCTTACGACCATTAAGTAGTTCTTCCAAAGTCTATACTTTGTTTTCATACATGGATCCTCTCTCGGATTTTATGGCCTCGAGCCATTCGTCGGAATCCGGGCCCACCATTGCTTCTCCATAGCTCGTAGGTTCATTATTGTCTAGCAACATGACCTCTAAGACAGGATTACGTACCACTCTGAAGTAGTACGCGTCCTTGTTGACCTACGAGGTTTGGTAGTGACTTGATCTGAAGTTTCATGATCACTATCTTCAGCTTCCATTTCAATTGGTGTAGGCACCATAGGAACAACTTCCTGTGCCCTGCTACACACTAGTTGAAGTGATGGTTCAATAACCTCATCAAGTCTCCACCATCCTCCCACTCAATTCTTTCAAGAGAAACATTTCCTCGAGAAAGGACCCATTTTTAAAAACAATCACTTTTGCTTCCGGATCTGAGATAGGAGGTATACCCAACTGTTTTGGGTGTCCTATGAAGATGCATTTTATCCGCTTTGGGTTCGAGCGCATCAGGCAAAACTTTTCACATAAGCGTCATAGCCCCAAATGACAGCTTAGGTTTCTCTAAACCATAGTTCATATGGTGTCATCTCAACGGAATTACGTGGTGCCCTATTTAAAATGAATGTGGTTATCTCTAATGCCTAACCCATAAACGATAGTGGTAATTCGATAAGAGACATCATGGTATGCACCATATCCAATAGGGTGCATTTATGATGTTCGGACACACAATCACACTATGGTGTTCCAGGCGGTATTAGTTATGAAACAATTTCCACATGGTCTTAATTGTGTACCAAACTCGTAACTCAGATATTCATCTCTATGATCATATCATAGACATTTTATCCTCTTGCCACGATGATCTTCAACTTTACTCTGAAATTGCTTGAACCTTTCAATAAGTCAGACTTGTGTTTCATCAAGTAAATATACTCAAAATCTACTTAAATCATCTGTGAAGTAAGAGCATAACGACATTCACTGCGTGCCTCAGCACTCATTGGATTGCACACATCAAATGTATTACTTCCAACAAGTTGCTCTCTTGTTTCATCTCACTGAAAAACGTGGCCTTTCAATCATCTTGCCCATGTGGTATGATTTGCATGTCTCAAGTGAGTCCAAACGATCCATCTGTATGGAGTCTCTTCATGCATATATACCAATAGACATGGTTCGCATGTCTCAATCTTTTCAAAACGAGTGAGTCCAAAGATCCATCAACATGGAGCTTCTTCATGCGTTTTATACCAGTATGACTCAAATGGCAGTGCCACAAGTGTACTATCATTACTATCTTATATCTTTTGGTATGAACATGTGTATCACTATGATCGAGATTCAATAAACCATTCATTTTAGGTGCAAGACCGTTGAAGGTATTATTCTAAGAGTAACCATTATTCTCCTTAAATGAATAACCATATTGCGATAAACATAATCCAATCATGTCTATGCTCAACGCAAACACCAAATACCAATTATTTAGGTTTAACACCAATCTCGATGGTAGAGGGAGTAGGCAATGCTTGATCACATCAACCTTGGAAACACTTCCAACACACATCGTCATCTCACCTTTAGCTAGTCTCCGTTTATTCCGTAGCTCTTTTATTTCGAGTTACTAACACTTAGCAACCGAACCGATATCATAATACCCTGGTGCTACTAGGAGTACTAGTAAAGTACACATTAAATACAATGTATATCCAATATACTTCTATCAACCTTGCCAGCCTTCTCATCTACCAAGTATCTAGGGTAGTTCTGCTTCAGTGACCGTTCCCTCATTACAGAAGCACTTATTCTCGGGTTTGGTTTCAACCCTAGGTTTCTTCACTAGAGCAGCAACTGATTTGCCGTTTCATGAAGTATCCCTTCTTGCCCTTGCCCTTCTTGAAACTAGTGGTTCTACTAACTATTGGGGATATGACTATTTGTGTAAGCCGCCCAGGAGGGGCCGGGTTACGCAAAGTGTTGGGGATATTACCACTAGGTGTAAACCGGCCAGCTTGGGCCGAGTTAACTTCGTTAGTGGTATAAGCAGAGAAAGGCCCAAGGCCTGTAGTCGGTTTAGAACTTGTAGCCGTAAACCGGCCTGATGTATAACTTGTATTGTAAGTTAGGATAGAGAGATACCAACCGGGATACAGTATGAACGGTTGGGACTCTATGAACCGACAGGCGTCACTCGTGTATATAAGGGGCGACCGGCGGCAGTTCAGGAGAGACAACTACAACTCGAGCCTAAGCGAAGCTTGTTTGCTCCTAGCCATCGAAACCACATCAATTCCATCACAACTAGACGTAGGCTTTTACCTTCATCGAAGGGGCCGAACTAGTATAAACCCTTGTGTCCTTGTGTCCTTGTGTCCGCTTTAACCCCTTCAAGTTAACCCGTGGCGATGGCTCCATGACTAAGTCCTTACGCTAGGACATCTGCCGTGACATATCCACGACAGTTGGCGCCCACCGTGGGACTATCGCACGATGGTTTGGCGATCTTGGAGGGCAAGCTCAAAGGACTCGAAGGCTACGTCGTGGGCCGGATGACCAAGAGTCGTCGCGGCCGGATCTACATCGACGACGCCGGATGGGGTCCCGAGGCCGATTCAATCGAGTACGGATACCGGGTCCCCTTTGGCGTCATACACGTTTTCATCGGCAAGATCAGGGAGCCTGGGCCTGAGCCGGACATCTGCACCGACCTCGTCGAGACGGCTCAGCGTGCGCGACCTGCCCAGGTTAAACCGGCCGTGAAGCATGTCTTCGTTGGAGTCATCCACGGAGGAGAACACGACGCCTATTCAGAACACGGTAGTGAGACCGTCGTTTATTCCGGTGATGAATCTTCAACAGGAGAGACCGAGTCATTGTACCAGCTGCAGGGAGATATGATTAGGGGTTGTTCCGACGGCGGCGATTCGGACCCCCAAGCCGGTTCCACGGGTTGGGATATTCATGGCGATGCGCGCGCAAACCACTCTTCAACCGCAGCGATGATGCTTCCGGATCAACAACGCAACGACAAAGAGGCGGCAGAGGCCCGGTCGCCCGCCGGTTCAAGTTCTATCAGATCTGTTTGATGCACTAGCCGCGCTTATGGCGGAGGACAACCCGGCGGATCAGGAGGCTCATAATGCAGAAATTGTGAAGGTGAAAGAGCAGATCACGCAAGCCAAAGCGGATCTAGCGTCAGAGAAGGAGCGTATGGCCGCAGAGCGGGCCGCTCTGGACGCCTGAGCTTACAAACTCATGCATGACCGAGTGCGTCGCGAGAGGTGTTGAAGCGGAAGTATAGATCACGCCGCCATTAGGATTTGATCCTAGAAATCTCTTTCGGACCGGGAGCGGACCCGATAATCCGCCCGGCCACAGGAGGTAAACCGGATTGAGGCACCAGGAGCAGGAGCGACGGTCCAACCACGCCTGATGGAGCCTCCTCAGCAGAACATGGTGGTTCCTCCGCTGGTACAGACACCCCCAAGTCATTATTCTAATCCTATGGACAACCTTGTTGCGGCCGCCGCATGCGATTGGAGGCTATCGATCGAAGGAGATTCCCCTGGCAGTTGAGACACGCCGGGTTAAGGAGCTTCTCGGACTGCGCTGATCCAAAGCGAGGCGTATTCATACAGCCGTGATCGGATTCATTCTACGCCCGACCAAGCCGGAGCTACAGCGGCGTATGGATGAACCGCCATATCAAGCAGCGCGGGACCGTGAAGCGGCCGAGGCAATCACCGATGGGTGGCATTCGTGATGCTCGGGAGGTGGTGGATCGGGCCGCACGCAGGGAGGCCGAGTTAGCGGCCAGATGATGCGGGTCAACATACACCGGTTCGCCCTACCACCTTCGCGGACCAGGGCCGATCCGCTTTAGGGGTGCCTGTTTAATCCCCTTTACGCAATGTGCGCCGCCTAAAGACTTTAAGGGTCCACGCAAGGTGCGAATTACACCGCTGATCTGTCCCTGAAGCGTGGGTTGAAAGTTATGAGATGGCCATGGAGATGCTAGATGTCGATGAGACGCGTGCATAAAGTACTTCACCATGATCTTTGGAAGGCACGGCTCGTGCTTGGTTGAAGAGCTTACCGCCCAATTCTATCAGCTCATGGGCGATTCACGGGCCTGGTTTATTCGAACTTCAAGGATACGTGTAAGCAGCCCAAGTCCATAGTAGACCGGCGGCTTGTGTCCGGGAGGAAGGAGTCAACAACCCGTTGGATACGCCGTGTTTCCGAGATTTTGCACTCCTCCGACAGGATCAACGCCGACTCTGCGATCTTAACATTAGAAGGCAACGCGGTTTGAGCCTTTAAAATTAAAATTGGGGCGCATGAAGCGGTTACTGTAATGACATGGGAACCCTCATGGCGCTTTGGTGAAGTATGCTGATTCGGACAGTACCAAGGATCCCGAGGCTGATGATGATGAAGCAGGGAAGGGAAAGAAGAACGGCAACTCCAAGGGGCAGCAGTACAAACCGGCGGGTCATGGAAACGGAGGCAAGCGCAAGGCAGATGGCAACCCGGATTTCGTAGCCAACACTAATGCACAGGACAGAGGGCAGCGGCGCAGAGGCAAGGCGAATCGGGGCCCAAATCCTAATACGAGCCGTTTGAATTACTTATTGAATCAACCTTGCCCCAAGCACGGGACGAAGGAGTCCCCATCGAACCATCTCTGGAAAGACTTTTATATTATGCAGGAGTTCAAAAACTCCAATGCTTTCCGGTATGACCAGGGATCAGGTGGCGGTTCAGGATCCGGTTTCCACGGGCCGGATCACGATGGAGCTTCCGGTTCAGGTCTTAATCAAGGAAGTCACAATAGTCGAAATAATCGGGGTGGCGGCGCAACAACAATGATCGGGTTATCGAGCCAACCAAAGCGGTTGAATAGTGGGCGTATCATGTTTTCACAACTAGTTTGGACAAGCGCGATTGGAAGCTTCACAAGCGAGCAGTAAACTCTGTTGAACCGGCCTTGCCGCGTTATTTACGCTGGTCGGAGCAGCCAATCGTGTGGAGCAGAGAGGACCATCCCCCCCCCGGGTTGCTAATCCGGGCCAGCTGGCATTGGTGGTAGACCCTCAGGTAGGGGGCTATAAGTTCACTAAGGTACTTATGGATGGAGGAAGCGGTATTAATATATTATACTATGAAACTTTCCGTCGCATGGGTCTAACGGACAAGGATCTCGAGATCGTCAATACGGTGTTCCTTGGCGTAGTACCGAACAAATCTGCTTATCTGTTGGTAAGATAGCCACGATGTGGCTTTTGGAGACGAGCACGATTCCCGATCCGAAAAGCGAACTTTTGAAGTAGTAAAAATCCGAGTCCATATCATGCCTTGTTTGGGCGGCGGCTTATGCTAAGTTCATGGCACGACCTTGTTATATCTACTTGCAGCTCAAAATGCCGGGTTACAAAGGAACGATAATGGTGCATGGAAGCCGTCGAGTTGCTTTGGAATGTGAGGAAGGTGATGCGACTTATGCGGGCGGTGCGTGCCCGAGGAGTTGAAGTTCTATAAGGACAATGTTGATCCGGCAGATATGACCCCTTTAAAGAAGCCAACTACAGAGCATGAATCGGATCTGAAGTTTAAATCGGCAGCTGAGACCAAGCTTGTTGACTTCGGTACACCTGGCATCCTCCGCCGGTTTAACGAAGAAAGGCGCAAAGCCATTGGAGAGGAAGTAGCCAGGCTTTTGGCGGCTGGCTTTATCATTGAAGTGTTTCATCCAGAGTGGCTTGCTAATCCGGTCTGGTCCTTAAGAAAAATGGCACTGGCGTATGTGTGTGGACTACAGATCTTAACAAAGCCATCGGTGGATCCTTTTGCCCTCCCGCATTGATCAGTTATTGATGCCACGGCAGATGTGGCGTTTAAGTTTTTGGATCGTACTCTGGATATCATCGAGATCAAAATGGCGGTTAGGACCAGGAGAAAACAGCGTTTATAACTCCCTTTGAGCCTTACGCTATGTATCTATGCCTTTTGGGCTCAAAAGCGCCTGAGCTACTTATCGGCGGTGTGTATGAATTGCTCGCATACGGATCGGCCGCAATGTGCATGCTTACGTGGATGATATTGTGGTGAAATCAAGACAAAAGGAGACAACGGTGGGCGATTTGAAGAAACCTTCGACAACTTGCGCATTTACAAGATGATGCTTAATCCGGCCAAGTGCGTTTTTGGTGTTCCGGCAGGCAAGTTATTGGGGTTTCTGGTATCTAACAGAGGAATTGAGGCTAATCCGGAGAAAATTAAAGCTATTACTTCCTTGGCTAAACCGAAGTGTATCAATGATGTTCGGCGTCTGGCGGGCGTAATCGCTGCGTTGAGCGGTTTATCGGCCGCCTCGGAGAAGGCCATCCTTATACCGAATCTTTGAGGAAAATAGATAATTTAAATGCGAGTCCGGCTCTTGACGAAGCATTTGAGGATTTAAAGCGGCAATTGGCCAATCCGCTTTGTTCTTGTGGCTCGGTTGACAAGGAGCCCTTTGTTGTTATATGTGGCAGCCAATGCTCGGCGATGGCGTGGCTATTGTGGTGGAGCGCAAGGAGGCGAGCAAGAATATCGGTTCGCAGGCGGTTTATTATATCGATGAGGTGCTTATTGAGTCCAAACAAAGGTATCCGCATTGGCGAAGCTAGTCTATGGTGTTTTTATGGCGATCGAAAACTAAGCAATATTTCCAAGGGCACCCTATCACGATGGTCGATTCAGCTCCTTTGGGTGATATCATACTGAACCGGAGGCGATCGCGGATTGCCAAATGGGCCATAGAGCTTGGGCGCATGGACTAAAGTATATACCACGGACAGCGATAAAGTCTCAAGCACTTGTTGATTTCATTAATGATGGGCGGAGTTACAAGCGCCAGAGGAAAGCCGGATCACACATATTGGACTATTCATTTCGACGGATCGAGCGGTTGGAAGGCTCGGGGTCGAGTCGTTTTAACTTCCCCACGGGTGATAAGTTTTGTTACATTCTCCGTTTAATGTTCCTTGTACTAATAATGCAGCTGAGTCGAGGCCTTGCTCCATGGTCTCCGGATGGCTAAGGAGATGAATTTAAGCGGGTTAAGTGCTTGGTGATTCGGACTGGTGGCTCGGCAAGTATCCGCACTTGGGATTCTAAGGACCGCTTATGGCTGCATATCGTCGAGAAGTGGATAATATTGCAGGTTGCTTCAAGGGTTATCAAGTGGATCATGTGGATCGCCGGAAGAACGAAGCGGCGGGCGCTTTGAGCCGCTAGGTTCTCAGCGCAAACCGTCCCACCTAATGTCTTTTGGACGTCTTGCACAACCCGTCACCCGGCTCCTGGTGAAGCGGATTTGGCTATTCCTCGATCCGGAGGCTCGGTTGGTGGCAGCATTACATGCTATTCCGGATTGGACGATTCCTTTTCTTGCGTATATGACTCGAGGGGAGTTGCCAGAAGATGAGATTCTGGCCAGATAGATAATCCGGTGCTCCAAGTCTATGACAATTCTTAATGGTGAGCTGCATCATTGCAGTGTATCAGGGGCGTTTCAACGTTGTGTTTCCCCTGAGGAAGGCTGTGAAATCTTAAGAGAAATCCATGAAGGGGATTGTGGACGCCACGCGGTTCAAAGTCCCCAGTGGCAAAGGCGTTCCGTCCACGGATTTTATTGGTTGACCGCACATGCCGATCACGGAGGACTTGGTTAAGCGGTGTGATGGATGTCGAAATTTTCAAGGCGTGCTCATGTACCGCACAAGAGTTGAGGATGATCCCAATAACGTGGCCGTTTGCAACTTGGGCGCTAGATATGGTCGGACCATTTAAGCGATCCAAGGATAAAAGACCCACTGTTGGTGGCGGTGGACAAATTTACCAAGTGGGTTGAAGCGAGCTGTCGGCCAAGTGTGATGCGCAACAATGTGCGCGTTCATCAAAAGGTGATTTTCGGTTTGGCTTTCCACGGTATCATTCTTGACAATGGCACTAATTTATCCAAGGGTGCTATGAAAGAGTTACGTGAGCGTGAGCACATCCGACTTGGCGTGTCGTCGCGGCTCATCCCCATCCAGCGGGCGAGCGAACGAGCTAATCAAGAGATCTTACGAGGCATCAAACCTCGGCTCATGGTTCCGTTATAACGAACACCAAAGATGCTTTGGGTTGAAGAGCTACCATCGGTGCTATGGAGTATCAATACTCGCCAAACCGGTCCACTTGATATACACGTTTTTCATGGTCTACGGAGCGAGGCGATACTTCCCGATGATATCGGCACGATTCGCCCGTGTAGCGGCTTATGTTGAAGCGGACAACGAGGCGGCACGACGGGGCGCTTTGGATCTATTGGATGAAGAGCGTGATGTAGCAGCTGCCCGTTCGGCGATTTACCGCCAGGATCTTCGTCGTTATCACGATCGCGGGTTAAAACCGAACCTTTCAAGAAGGAGATTTGGTGCCGCCTCATCCAAGACCGCACGAGATATGCACAAGCTATCCCGCCTTGGGAAGGACCTTTTGTGGTCGACAAGAATCTACACAACGGATCATACTATCGATTGATATTCGAGGCGTCAAGACTCACGTACATCGAGGAGGAGAGACCAACAGCCGTGGAATATAGCTCATCTTCGTCCTTACTACACTTGAATCATCGGCTAAGTTTATGTACATATCATGACAATGTATATATTATCTTCGATATAATAAAAACCGGAGCCTCAGCTAAAGCGGGGTCTCTGTCTTTCTTATCATGCATGGTTACATGGAGTGATTCTGTTTTAAAGCGGCCTCGGTTTACCCCTTGACATTGTTTTTTATCACTTGGGGGCTTGGTCGTGTCCGAACCAATGCAACACCTCTTGATAGGCGAAAGCCACCAGATCATTGGGGACACGGTCACGCTCTGAACCGTCACGCCTCTTGGTCGACCTACTGGGGCGAGAGTCATTTGGGGGCTTGGTCGAACCCGAACCAATGTCATGCCACTTGGCCGGCGTAATCGCCAAGAGTCTTTTGGGGACCTGGCCGACTTGCACCATCGCTACGCCTTCGGGGGGCTTGGTTGCGTCTGACCATGGTAATGCCATCTGACCAGCTCAGTAAAGCTTTTCTTTTGCAAAGAGTTATTACCTTTGTTGCCATATTTTTTCATAATTGGTGTTCGATTTTTTGTTGTCTTTTTTAACCCGACAAACGTTTTTATCCGGTTCAACTGTCAGTTACACATTGACATGACACGGTTTAATCTTACGCCGGAGTTTTATCTGCCCGGTTTATCTTCTTCCTGTTAATCATCATTGAATAACAAGGGGGCTTGTGCTGATTCAGCACGGTTTATATGGGAGTTATTCTCTCTCCGCTTTACAGACGGTCATGGTTTTTAAGGCCTCCGCTTTAAGTTTGGCTACGCCAGCTTCATGCCTAGAAACGGCAGGTATTTGTATCACACATTTGTTGGATTTCTAATATATATGTTAAATATCATCAACCGGCTGGCGGTATCACCGCCACCGAGATTCAAAATTCTGTGGTTGCAGGAAATACAAATCAAGCAAAAGTTTCGCTATTTATGCGCAAAGGCATATTCAAACGGAAAGTTGTAACTAAAGTTATTACAAGGCAACTCGGTGCCCAAGTGAGATCATTGTTCTTTGGGCAAACCGCCGACGACAGATATTTAAACCGGCCACCGGTTCAAGCCTGCTCTTCATCCTCCGCCGCTTCAGCCTCCTCGTCTCTACCCATTGGTTGGAAATCCACAGTGGTCCAGTCGATTCCCATTAGCGCTTGGAAAACAGCCTCTTCGTGGATCAGAGAAGACGGTTCAATATCAGGAGCGTAAGTATGCTTACGGATTGGAGGGATCAGATTTTCCGCTTCAAAAGTTGGGGCAGGTACTCGCTTGTTTTGATCATTATATTGTGCTTGGTAATGCTCCAAATCGGCTTCTTCGGCCAGCTGACAAGCTAGAGGGTGTACTACACGGTTTATAGCCCGTAAATCCTCTTCATTGAAATCAGAACCATCTTCTTTAACACTGATAGCCTTGAGCTGCTTCCACAGGATCAAAGTCAGGTACCCATGCCTTGGCTCGGATCAAGGCGTTAATTGCTCCGGTTCGAGCAGCAGATTTTTTCACCTCTTCAATCTGGGCAGGAAGCATGGACAGCCGGTTCAGAGTGTCTTGAATCAAGGAAGGTGCCGGATTGTTATGTGAGGCTGTGGTGATGATACGCTGGGCTCCGGTATATAACTGTTCTACTAAGGTGTAGACAGCCTTGATTTCTTCCGCACATCGTTTCCTAAGTGCCCAATCGTGTGCCTACAACGATGAAGGTTAGTTTTAAACCGGAGTAATGATATAGCAGGTTCAACATATCACAACTGTTCAAAGGAAGCTTACCAAAGATTGCCGCAGTCATAGAGTGTACTTGCCGCTTCGGTGTCGGATCATCTACCACGGTTTAAGGGCAGCTTGACATTTTTGCTCGTTTGATCAAATTGGCCTTCTCGGTGGCCCGTCCGCTGTTTCTTTCTTCAAGCTTTCCTTCACTTGTTCAGCAGCGTTCAAAGCACTGGTTAACTCTTTCTTGGCCTTTTCTGTTTCGGCCTGCTGGGTTTTCAAAGCCGCTTGTAAATCGGCAATCCGGTCATCTTTGATCTTCACCTCAGCCTGTGGATCGATAGTACGTTCAGCCAGAAATTCAAGACAGTCAAAGTCTCAACCACACAAAACAGTTATATGCTTGACACTTGGGGGCTAATGTACCTTCGATTTTTATATTATTACTAGATAGCAAAGTCCCAAGCTCAATACAAGTATTCAACTTGGCACTTGGGGGCTAATGGCTATTTGACCTAGCAATATTTCCAAAGGCAGTTTTTATTGAAGTACCGGTTTAAGTATGAACAGTTCAACCGGCCCTTGGAGCTATGCAGATAGATTTCAAAGTGGTTAAGGAATATAGTCAAGTCCTGGTTTGATCAAGATTACAAACCGGCCCTTGGGGGCTACAAGAACTGGTATACTGGCGGTAAGAAAAGGAGTGAGTTACCTCAAACTTGTCCCTCATTAACTTGACCAGGCCAGCTTCATAGTCACGGCTAGTATAAAGCCGGTTTAAGTAGCCAGAATGAAGGTCTTGGGCGCTTAAAGCAGCATATGTTTCCAGTTCAACATCCCATTTTCCTTTATTCAAGGTGGAAAAATCTTCTTTCACAAAGTGCTGGTTAAGGTTGCGAGATTTCCCGTTGAGCGGCCCATACCAATAATCACAACGTCATCATCCTTCGACTCGACGGATTGTGTGGGCACGGCCGTTTTAGTAGCAGGACTACGAGGTTTATCAAACCGGACGGTCTTGGCAGTGGATCGGCAGAGATTGAAGTATTGATGAGCCTCTCTTGAGAATAACCTCTTCTTGAACCGGAGGATCATTGGGAATGTCTTGAGAGGCAAAATTTTCAAGATCCGGCGCTCTCTCATGATCTGAGGCGGCAGCTTCTTGACTATTTTATCCAAACGGGCCTTCTTGTTGGGTTTCGTTTGGTTCTAAGAGACAAAGAGTCGGGGAAAAAGCATATCCATTACAAAATATATTAGAAAGCATATGGCGGTTTGATTTACCCGCGGCTATCTTCAATGGTGGTAGCTGAGTGGCGAGGATTCGCGGAGGATGAATGGGAAGTAACCCGATAATCGGAGTCGGACGGATTAAGAGGTTGTGGAAGAAACCCGCTTTGGAATTTAAAGCAATAAAAGGTCGGAGACCTCGGAGCGGCGCTTCGAACCGGGCTGTTTGGTAAACCGAGAAGTAACTACTGACCACCATCGTGGGTTGTCGGCGAGCTTCATGTTCTTGTATCTTCATAAGAAATTTGGGATCCAAATAAGCAAGAGGTGAGAAAAATTAACTTTCGGTTTGCACGGCAAAATTTTGGTAAAGGCAAATTTGCTTGAATCGGAAGAGAATAGTTACCTCGGCGAATCCTGCGTTCTTGGCTTGACATCATCGACAAGCATCATCATCAATAAGGCGTGTAAAAAGCAAGCCAAGAGAATCAAGTTCGGATTACCCACATCATCGTCAATGGCGGGTCGGATGAAGCGATGGTCTTTCTCTTATGGGCTGATTTCTTGACAATTTTGTTTTGGGCGGGTTGGCGCCTGCTTTCTCCGCTTTGTCTTGTGAAAGTTTCTTGCTCCAAAACGGATTATCACCTGGATCGAAGTGATTAAATGTTGGATACATGAAGCGATAACAGGTTTAATGATGAAGCAACTAGAAACTTACCGCAGTGGTTTGTTGGTGGTGCGATGAAGGAGCTAGACGGTTTGAGCACGAGGTGCTCCGGTTCATTCAAAGATCCTTTTACCGAGTCCGTAACTTTATCATCAGAAAGTTCGAGTTTTGTGTGTCGGAGTGGGTCGTCGACGCTGCCAGTATACTGACACATCAAACCGGAACGCCGGCTCAGAGGCAGTATGCCCCATGATAACCAGCAGCGTGCAAGATCAATTCCAGCCAAACCGTTGGCCATGAAGGCTCGGAGCTTGGATAGTTGCGGGGCATATTTGCTTCTATCTTTGGCGCTTAATCTTTGAGTAAACGGATGAGTGTTGCTTAGCCGCTCTGGACGACAGCCAGGTAAGGGATTTTCATCTTCAGGAGAAGTGTCCTTGCAATAAAACCAAGTCGCATTCCACTCTTTGGGGTGAGTATGGAGTTTGACGTGGGGATAGGTGATCTCCTTCCTCTTCTGAATAGCCATGCCACCCAATTTCGTATTGGGGCCGTCAGTGAATTCAGTGCGACGGTTTAGATGGAAGAGGTCTCTAAACAGTTCAACAGAAGGTTCCTCTTGCAGATATACTTCAGATAGTACTTGAAAGTGGCATAAATTGGTGACGGAGTTGGGGCCAATGTCCTAGGGACGGAGCTGAAAATTGGCCAACACGTCCCGGTAAAATTTTGAACCACGCGGTTTGAAACCCCGGGCCAGGTGATCTGCAAAGACCACAACTTCTCCTTCCTAGGGTGTGGGAGGACATTCCTCTCCAGGGACCCTCCAGTGGACTGTATCTTTGTCATCTAAAGCGCCAATCAAAACCAGATCATTCAAATTGCGACTTCGGTGGCGAGAAGGAACCGATTGCATTCATACACTTGTTTGGCCATGATAAGATCTCTGAAGTAATTGATCCGGTTCAAGAGCGTGCTTGTTACAAAGTGATTGATCTAAGTTATGATAAACCGGAGGCAGTGTCTATAAATCGGTTTCTTGTGATATAATATCAGATGGGCTCTGGCGGTTCAACAAGGGGACTAATGGTGTATCAGTGCCGGTTTAGCAGCTTTTTCTTATGGTGAGTTAAACCGCCTAATCTAGGCTTTGGAAATAATTGAAGCTATGGATTGTTTGCGAAACAAGTTTCACAAGATCCCATGATAGCTACGGATCAAGCGCAGTTTACGAAAATGAAAATATTTCACGGAAGTAAAGCGAAGCGGAAGTGGACTATGAGGCGATATGTATGCGTAAGATCCATGGGCGTAAGATGAGAAAGTACAATGGATGCGTAGGAATCGCTATTAATCTGATCAGATTCATAGTGTGGTTCAAAGTTAAAAGGATGACGGAAGCGTCACGAAGAACACGGTATGAAGTGGAACCCTAAAAACAGATCTAAGTCGAGAAGGGAAGAAGCTACAGGGAGCGAGAAGAGGCGGAAAGAGGCCGCGATGATACGGTACATTCAGGTCGATCAGCGGCCTAGGGCGAAGCGAGCGTCGGCGGCGATGGTGGAGCTCCAAGAGCAGCAGCGAGGAAGACGAAGAAGAGGAGACGAAGGAGGAAAGAAATGACCCTTCGGTCCTATTTATAAAACAGCCAAGCTAGGTCAAGCGTGGATCCGAGAACGCTATTAAAGAAGGCGTTATAAAGGATCAAATTTCAGGATGACGTAATGCGGTTCTGATGATCGAAGTAATGACGACATGGCGGTTTACGGACAATAGAAGATGTCAAGATACAAGCTTTGTAAAAGATTGACATGAACCGTTCAAATCAATCAGGGCCTAATGTTGGGGATATTACCACTAGGTGTAAACCGGCCAGCTTGGGCGAGTTAACTCCGTTAGTGGTATAAGCGAAGAAAGGCCCAAGGCACTGTAGTCGGTTTAGAACTTGTAGCCGTAAACCGGCCTGATGTATAACTTGTATTGTAAGTTAGGAATAGAGAGATACCAACGGGATACAGTATGAACGGTTGGGACTCTATGAACCGACAGGCGTCACTTTCGTGTATATAAGGGGACGACCCGGCGACGGTTCAAGGAGAGACAACTACAACTCGAGCCTAGGCGAAGCTTGTTTGCTCCCTAGCCATCGAAACCACATCAATTCCATCACAACTAGACGTAGGCTTTTACCTTCATCGAAGGGGCCGAACTAGTATAAACCCTCGTGTCCTTGTGTCCTTGTGTCCGCTTTAACCCCTTCAAGTAAACCCGTGGCGATGGCTCCACGACTAAGTCCTTACGCTAGGACATCTGCCGTGACAAATCCACGACACAAAGAGTACTCGTCAGAGGAAGCCGAGGATCAAGCATGAAGATGGCGGTTCAATAAAGAGCTTAAGGCCCACGGGCGGCTTAAGCCCATTGTAGTAAACCGCCATGATGGCATGACTTGTAATGTAAGGTAGATTGAATTGGTCACCGAGCCAGACTCTGTTTATAAGCCGGCTGGGACTCTGTAAGCCGTAGGGTGTCAATCCGTGTATTTAAGGGGACGACCTGCGGGCGACTTAGGGCAAGAAACAACTCATCGAGAACCGGACATAGCGTATCTCACTCTCTGCTTATCGAAACATCAATACCAACCCAACTAGACGTAGGCCTTACCTTCACCGTAAGGGGCCGAACTAGTATAAAACCCTCTCGTGTCCCTTGTTCCGATTTAACCCCTTCAAGCTTCCTAGTTGCGATGGCTCCACAACTAAGTCCTTTCGCGAGGATATCTGACATGACTATTCCACGACAGTTGGCGCCCACCATGGGGCCAGCGCACGGTGGATTTGAGTTCTTGAAGGGCAACTTTGAAGGGCTCAAGGGTTACGTAGTGGGCCGGATGACCAAGAGTCGTCGCGGCAAGTTCTACATCGACAACGAAGGCTGGGGTCCCAATGGCAGCTCAATTGAGTACGGATACTGGGTCCCCTTTGGCGGAATCCACGTCTTCATCGGCCGGATCGGTGAGCCGGGCCCTGAGCCGGACAACTGCACCGACCTCGTCGAGACGGCTCAGCGTGCGAGGAAGACCCGGACTCAGTCGGTCATGAGGCGTGCCTTCGTGGGTTGCGTCCATGGAGAGCAACTTTCTGGATCTGAAGATGGGGGTGAGACAGCCATCCTTTCAGACGGTGATTCGTCCGCCGGCTCAACAGATTCGTTGTATCAGGTACAAGACGGCGCGCTCGGGGGCTGTTTCGATGGCATCAGTATTCCGGACCCCGATGAGCCGCCAAGATGGGCCGGAATCTTCATGGCTGGAACTCAACCCGGTTCAAACTCTACGGCAGCCGCAGCAATCACGTCCGGATCAGGAGCAGCCGGGGCAGGCGGCCCCGTGCACCCACCGGCTCAGGTGCTGATGGATCTCATGGACAAGCTTACGGCCCTGTTAACCGCCACGGTTATTCCTGCAGATAAAGATGAGCATGACGCAGCGGTAGCGCAAGTGCGTGAGGAGATAGCTCAAGCCAAGGAGGCTTTGGCAGCTGAGGATACTAGACTAGCTGCGGAGAGGGCGGCTCTCGACGCCCGGGCACAGCGCTTGCAGTCAGAAGCTTACCAGCTCACGATGAGCTTAAATGCATCTAATGAGGTAATGAGGAGGAGACATCAGAAAATGCAGTCTCGTTTACCTCCGAATTACGACCCCCGGGTTCTCTTTGCTACACCCGGAGCCGGCCCTAGTAACCCGCCAAAGGACGATCGGCTTATGACAGCCGGAACAGGAGGACCGGCTCAGCCTAGGGATATGGTGCTGCCTCACGTGAGCATGCCACCACCGCGTTATGTGCCGATTCCACCGGGTCACTTTTCCAACCCCATGGAAAACTTGATCGCAGCATTAGCGCGTTTAGCGGCTCTTCCAATGGAAGGTGATGACCCGGCGGTAGTAGAAACCCGGAGGGTCAGAGAGCTCCTCCAGATAGCCATGGCTTAGCAGGAGACCTATTCTTACAGCCGGGACATGATTCATTCAACTCCCCCGCCCTGGGTAGCACCGCCTCGCTAGAACCGGAGCCCGAGTTACAGCAGACGCATGGAGTCAGAAGCCTTGTCAAGCAATGCCCAACGACGCAACCAGCCCGGGGGCTATAATCCGGCGCAGGACCAAATCGTCGGAGAATGATCACTGGGTATCAATGACATCTGTTGGTAGGGAGTAGCCACTAGAACCGCGAGTCCCTTGCACAGTGCGGCTCTGCTGCGATGTCGTCTGCCCAAGGACTTCAAGGGACCTCGAAGGTACCAAATTACGGCCGATTTATAGCCCGGGGCGTGGATTGAGAGTTATGAGATGGCCATGGAGCTGCTAGAGGTCAGTGACGCGGCAATGGCTAAGTATTTCACCATGATGTTGGATGGAACGACCCGGTCTTGGCTAAAGGGTTTACCACCCAATTCCATTGGTTCATGGGGCGAGTTAAAGGCCCAGTTCATCCAGAATTCAAGGACACCTGTAAGCAATCCATGTCGATTGTGGACTTGACGAACTGCAAGCAAGAGGAAGGTGAATCCACCACCCATTGGGTACGCCGGGTCAAAGAGATAATTCATTCCTCTGATAAGATGGACGCCGGCTCTGCAGTTCTTATCTTTGGAGAAAAATTGCCGTTTTGAGCATTGAGGCGGCTGGGCGCGTATAGCGTGACCTCACGAGATATGGGTACACCGATGGCGGCTTTAGTCAAATCGCCGATTCGATAGTACCAAGGATCCCGCGTCGGCGATGAGAAGGCGAGGGAAAGGAAAAAGGAACAGCGATGGAAAGATTGACAACATAACCCGGGGAATCAAAGGCGAATAAGCGTAAAGGCGGACGGTAACCCGGAGTTTCTGGCCAATGCCAACATACGGGGTAACAATCCGAGACGTAAGGATAAACCACCTCGTTCCGGCGGGTCAGGCCCATCTCTAGAGCAATTACTCAATGAGCCCTGCCCAAGACACGACACCAGGGAGCGACCTGCCACACATCTATGGAAGGATTGCGCGATCATGAAAGCGTTTAAGAATTCCAACACCTTCGATGGCGGTCATGGATCTGGTGGCGGCCCAAGGGCCGGCGGCTTTCATGGCCCGGGCGGCGGCTCAAATTCCGGCTTTCAGGGGCATCCAGGTAGTAACAATCAACAGCAGTCTGGTCAAAGTGGATAGCAGCAGCAGCAGTCAGGCTATCAAAGCCATCCGAAGCAGTTGAGTGGTGGACAATATCATGTGTTTACCACTTGCTTGTGCAAACGTGACCAGAAGGTTCATAAGAGGGCTGTGAATTCTGTTGAGTCGGCAATTCCTCGTTATCTAAGGTGGTCAGAGCAGCCCATCATATGGAGCAGGGAGGATCATCCCCCATGGGTCGATAACCCAGGTCAGTTGGCTTTGGTAGTGGCGCCTCAGGTTGGTGGGTATAAATTCACCAAGGTGCTCATGGATGGGGGTAGTAGCATCAACATCCTCTACTACGAGACCTTTCAGCGCATGGGATTGACTGATAAAAATCTGAGAACCTCCAACACTGTTTTCCATGGAGTTGTCCCTGGTAAGTCGGCTTACCTAGTTGGCAGAATTGAGCTGGAGGTGGCCTTTGGAGACGAACATGACTCCAGAGCTGAGAAATTGACGTTTGAGGTTGTCAAGATCAAGAGCCCATACCACGCTCTGTTTGGACGGCCGGCTTATGCTAAGTTTATGGCCCGGCCATGCTATGTTTATTTACAGCTCAAGATGCCGGGTTACAAGGGCACCATCATTGTCTATGGTAGTCGTAAGGTGTCATTGGAATGTGAAGAAGGTGACGCGGCTTATGCTGAGTCGGCCTGCGCAGCAGAGGAGATCAAATTTTATCAAGATAATGTTGACCCGGCGGATATGACATCCCTGAAGGAGCTAACTACGGAGCACGACCCGGCGTTGAAGTTTAAATCGGTAGCTGAGACAAAGCTTGTTGATTTCACCCCTGTGACTCTTCTAAGCGATTCGACATCGCAAGACAACTTGGATCCCAAATAGGAAGCGCGCTCGCCGAGTTCATCCATGAGAACGGGACATCTTTGCATGGAAACCTTCCGACATGCGGGTGTACCGAGGAACTCGTGAGCACACTCTCAATATTGATCCAAAGTATAAGCCCGATCGAGCGGTTTCTTTGCCGTTTTAATGAAGAACGACGAAAGCTATTGGGGAAGAAGTCGCCCGGCTCTTAGCGGCGGGTTTATCATTGAAGTTTTTCACCGGAGTGGTTGGCTAACCCGGTGCTCGTCCTCAAGAAGAATGGCACGTGGCGAATGTGTGGACTACGGACTTAAACAAGGCTTGTCCACCGGCGCTTTTGCTCTTCCCGTATTGATCAAATCATTGATGCTTTGGCGGGTTGTGAGCATTTGAGCTTTTGGATGCTTACTCCGTTATCATCAGATTAAGATGGCAGTTAAGGACCAGGAGAAGATGGCTTTCATCACTCCGTTTGGAGCCTTCTGCTATGTATCTATGCCATTTGGGCTCAAGAGTGCCCAGGCAACTTATCAGCGGTGCGTGCAGAACTGTTTGCACGACCAAATTGGGCGTAATGTCCATGCCTATGTGGATGACATTGTGGTGAAGTCCAGAGAAAAGGAGACTTTGATATCTGACTTAAAAGATACCTTTGATAATCTCCGGGTTTACAAGATGATGCTTAACCCGGCAAAATGTGTGTTTGGTGTTCCTGCGGGCAAGCTCTTAGGTTTTCTGGTGTCCAATAGGGGCATCGAAGCCAACCCGGAGAAGATTCAGGCGATCACCTCCCTGGCTAAACCGGCATGCATCAACGATGTTTAGCGACTGGCGGGTCCTGTTGCCGCCTTAAGTCGATTCATAAGTCGGCTCGGTGAGAAAGCCCTCCCATTGTATCAAATGATGAAGAAAACTGACACTTCTGTCTGGAGTGAGGCCGCTGATGCTGCTTTTGAGGACTTAAAGAGACAACTGTCTGAGCCGCCGGTTCTCGTGGCTTCGATTGACAAAGAGCCTTTGCTATTATATGTGGCTGCCAATTCACGAACCGTCAGCGTTGCCATCGTGGTGGAGCGTAAGGAAGCCGGTAAGGAACATCTGGTTCAACGGCCGGTTTACTACATCAGTGAGGTGCTCATTGAATCCAAGCAAAGGTACCCGCACTGGTTTACGGGGTGTTCATGGCAAACCGGAAGTTGAAGTAGTACTTTCAAAGCCACCCTATAACCATGGTAAGTTCTGCCCCTTTGGGGACATCATTCAGAACAGGGAGGCCATAGGATGAGTCACCAAGTTAGCCATTGAGCTTGGGCCTCACGATTTGAAGTACATGCCACGTACTGCTATTAAGTCTCAGGCCTTGGTGGACTTCATCAATGATTGGACAGAGTTACAGGCCCCTGAGGAGAAGCCGGATAACGCATACTGGACTATTCATTTTGACGGGTCCAGGCAGCTAGAAGGCTCGGGGGCTGGAGAGGTGTTAACTTCCCCTCGAGGTGACAAATTTTGTTATATACTCCGGCTTATGTTTCCATGTACTAACAATGCAGCTAAATATGAGGCATTACTCCATGGTCTCCGGATGGCTAAGGAGATGAACTTAGCCGGGTACGATGCTTGGGCGACTCAAATTTGGTGGCTCAACAAGTGTCAGGCAAGTGGGATTCCAAAGACCCCCTCATGGCGGCTTATCGTTGTGAGGTAGATGCTGTAGCTGGTCACTTCACGAGTTATCAAGTGGAGCACATTGATCGAAGGAAGAATGAGGTGGCTGACGCTTTAATCCGGTTGGGATCCCAACGTAAGCCGGTGCCGCCCAATACCTTTCTTGATGTGTTACATAACCCTTCTATCAAGGTGCCTACCGAGGAAGAATTAGCGATGCGGACCGGAGGCACGGTGGTGGCGGCTCTTCATGTTATCCCGGATTGGACGGTGCCTTACTTGGCTTATATGACCCGGGGTGAATTACCGGAGGATGAGACATTGGCGAGACAAATTGTCAGGTGCTCTAAGTCCATGACGATCGTTAACGGCGAGTTACATCACCTCAGCGTTACGGGGGCGTTTCAACGCTGCGTTTCACCTACAGAAGGCCAAGAAATACTCCGTGAGATCCATGAAGGAGACTGCGGCCATCATGCCGGGTCAAAATCCCTCGTAGCCAAGGCTTTTCGTCATGGTTTCTATTGGTTGACGGCTCACGCTGATGCGGAGGATCTGGTCAGTAAATGTGATGGGTGTCAAAAGTTCTCACGACGAGCTCATGTGCCGGCTCAAGAATTGAGGATGATTCCAATCACTTGGCCGTTTGCGATCAGGGGCTTGACATGGTTGGACCTTTCAAAAGGTCTAAAGACAAAAAGACACATCTATGGTGGCGGTGGATAAGTTTACCAAGTGGGTTGAGGCGAGCCGTCGGTAAATGTGATGCAGCCACGGCGGTTCAGTTCATAAAAAGGTGATCTTCGTTTTGGTTTTCCACATAGCATCATAGCGATAATGGCACTAATCTCTCTAAGGGTGCCATGGAAGAGTTCTGTCAAAGAGAACATATCGGCTTGATGTTTGACCGTTGCTCATCCTCAATCAATGGTTAGCGAGAGAGCTAATCAAGAGATCTGAAAGGTATCAAACCCGGCTCTTAGTCCCCTTACAACGGACTCCGGGTTGTTGGGTGGAGGAGTTACCCTCCGTGTTATGGAGCATCAACACTACGCCTAACAGATCTACAGGATACACACCTGTCTTCATGGTTTATGGAGCAGAGGCAGTCCTGCCAAGTGACATCCGGCACGACTCACCCCGTGTGGCGGCTTACGTTGAGGCGGATAACGAAAAGGCTTGTCAGGAGGCACTTGACTTGTTGGACGAAGAGCGAGACTTGACAATAGCCCGTTCGGCGATTTACCCACAAGACCTGCGCCGCTATCACAGCCACCGGGTTAGAAGCAGAACCTTTCAGGAAGGCGACTTGGTGCTCTGGCTCATCCAGGATCAGTCTGATATGCACAAGCTATCCCCGCCTTGGGAAGGACCCTTTGTGGTCGACAGAATCACTGTGGGTCATATTATCTCATCGATATTCGAGAGTGCAAGGACTCATTTAAATCGGAGGAAGAGACCCGCCGGCCATGGAACATAGCTCATCTCCCACCTTACTGTACCTAAGTTATCAGTTTTTAAAGACACCTTTTTATGATGTACATATTATATAAAGCAATAAAGCAGGACCTCTGTCCCTTTTTCCCCATAAAGAATGTTTCATGTTTTCTTTATCAGGTGATGGACACTACCAACAGGGGACGGATCATATCTGAATCTGGCTTTCCCTTTGGTCCGGCTTATGATCAAATCTGAATCTAGCCATGGTCACTTGGGGGCTTCCTGTTCAAACATAGGCCGTATTCGAACCAAAGAGGACATAGCTGTCGATACCCACTTGATCGGCATACTGCCAAATCCACTTGGGGGCTTCCTGATCAAATTTGAATCATAGCTTAACCCCTTTGGGTCTGACGTGGATCGTATTCGAATCAGCGTCATTAAACAACTCTTATGTTCACTTGGGGGCTTCCTGTTTAAACATAGGTCGTATTCGAACCAAAGAGAACATAGTTGTCGATACCCACTTGATCGGCATCGCCAAAACCACTAGGGGCTATATGATCGTATCCGAATCTTAACTTAACCCCTCTGGAATGGTTCTCTGGTCGTATTCGAATCAGGAGCCTGTGAACATTGCAAGTATAATTATTTTTAACTATAATTGAAACCTTCTTGAGGAGATAGTTCTTGATCCTTCCGGTTTTATATTGGTTACCTCAGGTTCTAAAAAGTGCCAGGTAAAAATTTATATAAGCCGGAGAGGTTATCAAAAGGGTCGCAGGTATGATGTTATGGTATGTTTTAACTAATCATGAATAAACATACATGTGATTTTTTGATCATGTCCGGGTTATCAATATTCTATAACTCACTGACGCAGTGAGCCGTGCAAGAAACCTTGCCTATTTTATATGCAGGATAAAACGGAGCAAGGTAAAATATCAAGGGAACACATGATTACCATAAGCAAGAAGAATTTAGTAATGGTGGCTTAACAAAAGCAATAAGTACCACAAGGCATGACAGACATTAAGGAGTTTTTCTATCCTATTACAAGACTCCCCGAGCCTGAATAAGTGAAGCATTGTTCTTTGCAAAGTTATAACCCGGCTGGCGGCTCATTCCTCCGGCTGGCTTGGTGACTCCGGGTTATCCTTCCCTGCCTCTCCTTCGGTTATTTTGTCCTGGAAGGTGGACGAGGCCCAATCAATGCCGCTCAAAGCTTCAAATTCAGCTTCATCATCTATTAAACTGGCCGAGTCCACTTCAGGGGCAAAGGTATGCTTACGCGTTGGAGGGAGCAGGCTGACTTGGTCATGTGGGACATTTGGGATTCTCCGGTTCTCGCTATCATAACCCGGTGAATACTTGGTGAGATCAGTATCCTCCCCAATGAGAGTCGCCAGGCGTACGACTTTAACACAGGGAGTGAAGTCCTGTTAGCCAAAAGCAAAGGTCCTCCTTAAGACTTGGATATCCAAGAGAGAGGTCAGCAAGGTCAAGTTCTGGCACCCATGCTTTTGCCCGGCTCAACGCAGCCACGGCTCCGGCTCTCGCGGATGCCCGCCTTAAGTCTTGAATGCGTTGAGGTAGCACCAAAAGATGTCTCAACATGTCTTGGAGGAGCCGGGGAGAGGTATTTGATAAAGCCACAGCGGTCAACGCACGCTGTGACCCGGAGAACAGCTGCTCTACCAAGGTGTACACTGCCTTAAGCTTGACTAGCATATTTTCCTTCAGATTGGTACTCCTAGGGCTTGCATATTCACAAGTCTAACAGTAAGCCGGAGGCGACTATTACGATAATTCTTGAAGGATTACAATATTTACGGGCGGCTTACCAAAGATAGCTGAGACCATTTGAGATATGTGTTGCTTTAAGTCGGACAGCTCATTTGTTGCCTCGGCAAGAGATGCCTATGTTGTTTCAACCCGAGTCACCAGTGAAGCCCTCTCATCAACCCAAGTCTTCTTTTCCGATTCAAAATTTTTCTTCAGCTTCTCTTGTTCAGAGACACTGAATTCAAACTTGGAATTGGCTTTCTGAGCTTCGAGCTCTTGGGTTTTTAACTGGCTCTTTAGATCAGCAATCTCCGCCTCAAATTGACTTATGGTGGCCTGCATTGACATCAGGTTATGGTAAGAATCTTGGTAAGATAACATTTAAGTCCCAAGCATTTTAGCGTTAAAGATACTTGGCACTTGGGCGCTAATGTATGTTTAAAGAATTTTTAAGCTATTTTACCAAGTCACACATATTAAGTCTCAAGCACTTTACAAGTAAAGGTACTTGACACTTGGGGGCTAATGTAACCCAAATTCAAAGTTTCATGTTATCTCCGGGTTAAACATATTCAATTTAAACCGGACAAAACTAATAGCAAGCAGATTATTAAGTCTACAACATATTCATTCATAAGCAATAGACTTGGGGGCTGGTACAGTAAGTAAGATTCAGAGTGAAAGCTTAAATTTTTCCTCAGATTTATGTTGTATTTGCTTCACCATGTCAATTTCAGTCACGACTCATGTGTACTTGGTTCAGATAACTCGAGACTATATCACCAATACTGAGGTGAGAGTAATCGGTGATGTCTTGTTTGGACTTCCAACGCTGGGCAAACTCCTCCTTGGCGGTGCATTGGGCAAGGGCAGTAGGCCGGCCTGGTTCAACATATTGGCTCTTCACAATTTCCACCTCTGGGTCAGCCGTTTTGGCCGGGCTAAGAGTTTCCGGGTCATCCGAGTTGTGAATAACATCTTCTGCAGGCGGATCAGAAGTTGGCACCGGAATATCAGAAGCCGGTTCAGGCGGTGGCTGAGGAGTGGAGTTGTCAGGAACAGATGAATCAAGCACCGATTCAGTAATCACCGGGTCTTGGGACGGCTTACTCTTCTTTGCCCTCTTGCTGGGCTTTACTTGCAAGCTGTCAGTCAAAGTGGAAGGATAAGTATCAAAGCATAAGTATGGATAAACTTAAAGTAAGAAAGGTTATATTACCCGGGAGCTGTTTTGAAAGCTATCATGTTCGATTGCATCGACTCATCAGAAGAAGGGGAGGTATCCTGATAGTTGGAGTCAGATGAATTGAGAGGCTGGCGAATCAAACCCATCAAGGTAAAACAAAATGTAAGTCGAGATAACCTCGGTCCGGCCTTCTGGTTACATCGGGTAAGCGGAGGAAAGCTCTGCGTCCTGGTTGGCCCGAGTCTGTCGCCGGCTCTCAAGCTGCTGTTGCTTCAAAAGAAATTGAGGATCTTGGTAAGCGAGATGGTGTGAAAACCTTACTTTCCGGGACCCTTCGAATTCTTTGTGTTGGCAAAGGCTCTGAGTCAGAGGAAATTATAGTTACCTCTTCGCTAGCCGCTTGACTGTTCCCAGTATCTTCCTGAAAGGATTAAATATCAGTAAAATAACGGCAAAGGGGTTACAGAAATTCAAAAAAGATTACCTTCCTCATCCGAAGAAGAGTCGTCCAATTTAAGCATGTCAGAGGCGCTGGGTTTCTTCTTCTTAGAGGTGCCCATCCTGGCGGCTTTTCTTTCAGTCTTCTTGGCATACAGGCTGTTTGGCAACCTCATGGTCATATTTGACCTTCGAAAATTATCATCGGCCTGTGGAAAAAGATAAGGAATCATAAGTACCAGAAAGTAACATATTGAAGAGTATTTATGAGGATTAGTAGCTTACCACAGGAGCCGGGTTCTTCTTGCAGAAGGGAAGTAAACCAAAGGTGTTGCTGGTTACGGTGCCCTCCTTCAAAAGCGATCGGACTGTAGCATCTACCACATCATCTGGTAAGTTCTCAGGGCTATGATGCATTGGGTCGTCCTTTTCGCCTGTATAAGTACGCATTAAGCCGGAGCGGTGGCTTAATGGTAGTATCCACCATGTGATCCAGACCCGGACCAAATCGATGCCACTTAACCCGTTGCCCAAAAGGGCTTTGATCTTCCGGATGGTAGGGTTAAGAGGCAGGCGCTCAACAGCAGTTAACTTATCCGCCAAATGATGGTTGGACTCAAGACGCAGGGCACGAAAGCTGGGCAGAGGCTTCTCATTAGCCAGAGAGGTGTCTTGACAATAGAACCACATCTGGTTCCAGTCTTTAGGGTGACTCGGCAGCTCAGCGTAAGGAAAAAGGCAGTCTCTCCACCGCTGGATTGAGATGCCGCCAAGTTCAAGACTAGGCCCGTTGGCGCGTTCATTCTGCCGGTTCAAGTAAAAAAGTTCTCTGAACAATAACAGACTTGGTTCCTCTCCAAGGTATACCTCGCAGAAAACTTGGAAATTGCACAGATTTGACACGGAATTGGGTTCAATGTCTTGAGGCTTCAGGTCAAAGAAATCTAAAACTTCCCTGAAGAATTTTGAGCCGGGAGGGGCAAATCCCCGGTTCATATGGTCTGTGAAAACTATCACCTCCCCATCTTTGGGTTGAGGTATCTCTTCAGACGGATGAGGGGCACGATAGGACATGGCCTCCTTTTTGGGCAGATGGCCAGACTTTATGAACTCAGCAAGTTTGCTTTTTGTTACTGTGGATGGGACCCAGTTGCAAGTCACAGGGGCCTTGGCCGCCTTAGGAGCCATAACAGCAGCGGCCTACGACAAAGTAAGAAAGCTCCGGTTCAAGTTTAACCCGGGAGAAATATTCAAGATTATTTAAAGTAGCGGCTTAAGCAAGGGGCCTAATGATATAAGGGTGATTGTGCAGTAAAGTTTAAGCCGCTAACAGGATCAACAGTGATTCAAAGATTTTTAAGGTCATGAGAGGAAGGCAAGGCTTACAGTTCAGTGTCACTTATTTAAACCGAACGCCTATATAGTGGTGATAAAAGTAAGTTTTCCAGAAGAAGCTTTCCGGGTGATAGAAACAAGTTTCACGGATAACAGTTATTATTATGGATCAAACTATTGCTCTAAAGGAGAAATTTTCTAGACCTAAAAACAGGGCAGAGAAGTTCATGCATTCAAAGGAGGCTTCTAAATAAGAGAAATGAGACATATTTCTGTGCAAGATCAACACAAACAACTACCGCAGCAGTTCTGCATATTTTTTACAATCTAAACAGGCTGTGGAAGTGCAACTAGCAAGGATTCGCATCGGGCGGTGATGAACCCGATGAACTTGGCAGAGCTTCAAGATAGATCTAAGGAAAGGGAAGAAAAGAACTCACGGATGAGGATGAGCTGCGGAGCCTCGCCGTTGATCTCTGGTTATAGTCAGGTTGATGCAGCGGCCTGAGTCGACGAAGACGAGGGGGTCGATGGTGACGGCGGCGGAGCTTGAGCGGCAGAGAGGAGAGGAAGAAGATGACTGAAAGAATAAAAAGGAAAGGACCCAAGTCGTGGCTATTTATAGGGAGAAGATAACTGAGACGTCACGGGAAACGAGGAGATAACAATTATTATCCAGCGGCCCCGACGCCTTGATTTTCGGAGTAGTCGGTAAAGAAGAGATCCGTTGAAGGGTTCGGTGGAATAAAAAATGAGTTAAAGGAAGAATGACGTCACGCCGGGTTAAGACGGATCCAGAAGATGACGTCATGGCGGGTTAACAAAAACCCTCTATATAGTCAGAAGACTGAAGATTTAATTCTTTAAAAATATTTTTTAGACTGACATGAACAGGTTCAAATCAATCTGGGGCCTAATTTTGGGGATATGACTATTTTTGTAAGCCGCCTAGGAGGGGCCGGGTTATGCAAAGAGTACTCGTCAGAGGAAGCCCAGGATCAAGCATGAAGATGGCGGTTCAATAAAGAGCTTAAGGCCCACGGGCGGCTTAAGCCCATTGTAGTAAACCGCCATGATGGCATGACTTGTAATGTAAGGTAGATTGAATTGGTCACCGAGCCGGACTCTGTTTATAAGCCGGCCGGGACTCTGTAAGCCACAGGGTGTCAACCCGTGTATATAAGGGGACGACCTGCGGGCGACTTAGGGCAAGAAACAACTCATCGAGAACCGAGCATAGCGTATCTCGCTCCCTGGTTATCGAAACATCAATACCAACCCAACTAGACGTAGGCCTTACCTTCACCGTAAGGGGCCGAACTAGTATAAAACCCTCTCGTGTCCCTTGTCCCGATTTAACCCCTTCAAGCTTCCTAGTTGCGACGGCTCCACAACTAAGTCCTTTCACGAGGATATCTGACGTGAATATTCCACGACACTAACCATCAACAATTGATACTCCTACTCGATTTCTACTTTCGCGGTGTCAAACATCGTGAATTACTCAAGGATCATCATGTCTATCCCTGATATGTTATAGTTCATCACGAAGCTCTAATAGCTTGGTGACAGTGACTATGGAGAACCAGCACTATCTCATCTGGAAGATTAACTCCCACTCGATTCAAGTGATTGTAGTACTCAGACAATCTGAGCACATGCTCAATGATTGAGCTTTTCTCCCTTAGTTTGCAGGTTAAGAAACTTGTCAGAGGTCTTATACCTCTTGACGTGGGCACGAGCCTGAAGTCCTAATTTCAGCTCTTGGAACATCTCATATGTTCTGCGACATTTCAAAGATGTCTTCGGTGCCTCAATTCTAAACTGTTTAACATTATGCACTGAACTATCATGTAGTCATCAAAACGTGTATGTCAGATGTTCGCAACATACACAAACAACGCTCGAGGTACAGCACACCGCGCGGTGCATTAAGGACATAAGCCTTCTGTGCAGCAATGAGGATAATCCTCAGTATACGGACCCAGTCCGCATAATTGCTACTGTCTACTTTCAACTAAATTTTCTCTAGGAACATATCTTAAAACAATAGAACTAAAGCGTAGGCTACGACATAATTTGCAAAGACCTTTTGACTATGTTCATGATAATTAAGTTCATCTGATTATTTAATGAACTCCCACTTAGATAGACATCCCTCTAGTCATCTAAGTGATACATGATCCGAGTCAACTACGACATCTCCGATCATCACGTGAGACGGACTAGTCATCATCGGTGAACATCTTCATGTTGATCGCATCTGCTATACGACTCATGTTCGACCTTTCGGTCTCTTGTATTCTGAGGCCATGTCTGTACATGCTAGGCTCGTCAAGTCAACATAAGTGTTTTGCATGTGTAAATCTGGCTTACACCCGTTGTGTGCGAACATTAGAATCTATCACACCCGATCATCACGTGGTGCTTCGAAACAACGAACCTTCGCAATGGTGCACAGTTAGGGGGAACACTTTCTTGAAATTTTATGAGGGATCATCTTATTTATGCTACCGTCATTCTAAGCAAATAAGATGCAAAAACATGATAAACATCTCATGCAATCAAATTGTGACATTATATGGCCAATATCATTTTGCTCCTTTTGATCTCCATCTTCGGGGCGCCATGATCATCATCGTCACCGGCATGACACCATGATCTTCATCATCATGATCTCCATCATCGTGTCTTCATGAAGTTGTCTCGCCAACTATTACTTATACTACTATGGCTAACGGTTTAGCAATAAAGTAAAGTAAATATTACATGGCGTTATTCAATGACACGCAGGTCATACAATAAATTAAGACAACTCCTATGGCTCCTGCCGGTTGTCATACTCATCGACATGCAAGTCGTGATTCCTATTACAAGAACATGATCAATCTCATACATCACATATATATCATTCATCACATCCTTATGGCCATATCACATCACACGACATATGCTGCAAAAACAAGTTAGACGTCCTCTAATTGTTGTTGCAAGTTTTTACGTGGCTGCTATAGCTTTCTAGCAAGAACGTTTCTTACCAACGCCAAAACCACAACGTGATATGCCAATTGCTATTTACCCTTCATAAGGACCCTTTGCATCGAATCCAATCAGACTAAAGTGGGAGAGACAGACACCCGCTAGCCACATTATGCAACTAGTGCATGTCAGTCGGTGGAACCTGTCTCACGTAAGCATACGTGTAAGGTCGGTCCGGGCCGCTTCATCCCACGATGCCGCCGTATCGAGATAATACTAGTAGTGGGAAGTAAATTGACAAAATCGACGCCCACAACAACTTGTGTTCTACTCGTGCATAGAAACTACGCATAGACCTAGCTCATGATGCCACTGTTGGGGAACGTAGCAGAAATTCAAAATTTTCTACGCATCACCAAGATCAATCTATGAAGTGACTAGCAACGAGAGAGAGGGGAGTGCATCTTCATACCCTTGAAGATCGCGATACAGAAGCGTTACAAGAACGTGGATGAAGGAGTCGTACTCGCGGCGATTCAAATCGCGGAAGATCCGATCTAGCGCCGAACGGACGCCGCCTCCGCGTTCAACACACGTACAGCCCGGGGACGTCTCCTCCTTCTTGATCCAGCAAGGGGAGAGGAGAAGTTGAGGGAGAGCTCCGGCAGCACGACGACATGGTGGTGGAGCCTGTGGTATTCCTGGAGGGCTTCGCCAAGCACTACTACGGAGGAGGAGATGTATGAGGAGGGAGGGGCTGCACCAAGGGAAGGGTGTGGCTGCCCACCCATCCCCTCACTATATATAGGGGAAAGGGGAGAGGGGGACGGCCCCTCTAGATGGATCTAGAGGAGGGGGCGGAGGCCAAGGGAAACCCTAGATGGGTTTGGGCGCCCCCACCCCCGAGGAAACTTGCCCCCCCAAGCCGGGAGGGGAGGCTGCCCTAGGGGTGGCACCCCTACCTCTCTAGGTCACGTGAGATGGGGTGGGAGGGGCGCTCAGCCCCTTAGTGGGCTGATGTGCCCCCTCCCCTTGGCCCATAAGCCCCCCCAACACTTGTTGGGGCCTCCGAAACCCCTTTCGGACACGCTGGTCATCACCTGGTACTCCCGGAACAATTCCGGACTCCAATACCCTTCGTCCAATATACCGATCTTCACCTCCGGACCATTCTGGAGCTTCTCATCACGTGCGGATCTCATCCGACACTTCGAACAACCTTCGATAACCACATACTATTTCTCATAACAACTCTAGCGTCACCGAACCTTAAGTGTGTAGACCCTACGGGTTTGGTAACCATGCAGACATGACCGAGACATCTCTCCGGCCAATAACCAACAGCGGGATCTGGATAGCCATGTTGGCTCCCACATGTTCCATGATGATCTCATCGGATGAACCACAATGTCGAGGATTCAAGCAATCCCGTATACAATTCCCTTTGTCAATCGGTACATTACTTGCCCGAGATTCGATCGTCGGTATCCCAATACCTCGTTCAATCTCGTTATCGGCAAGTCACTTTACTCGTTCCGTAATGCATGATCCCGTGACTAACTACTTAGTCACATTGAGCTCATTATGATGATGCATTACCAAGTGGGCCCAGAGATACCTCTCCGTCATACGGAGTGACAAATCCCAATCTCGATTCATGCCAACCCAACAGACACTTTCGGAGATACCTGTAGTGCGCCTTTATAGCCTCCCAGTTACGTTGTGATGTTTGGTACACCCAAAGCATTCCTACGGTATCTGGGAGTTGCACAATCTCATGGTCTAAGGAAATGATACTTGACATTAGAAAAGCTCTTAGCAAACGAACTATACGATCTTGTGCTATGCTTAGGATTGGGTCTTGTCCATCACATCATTCTCCTAATGATGTGATCACGTTATCAATGACATCCTATGTCCATGGTCAGGAAACCATAACCATCTATTGATCAACGAGCTAGTCAATTAGAGGCTCACTAGGGACATGTTGTGGTCTATGTATTCACACATGTATTACGGTTTCCAGTTAATACAATTATAGCATGAACAATAGACAATTATCATGAACAAGGAAATATAATAATAACCATTTTATTATTGCCTCTAGGGCATATTTCCAACAGGAGGCGGCCGACACTGAGGTGGAGGAAGGCGGCGGTGCGCCGGGAGGGAGGCGGGCATGGCACTTGGGTGGAGAAAGGAGCCATCGTGCGGGAAGGGAAGCGGCGGCTGGCGCCGAGCGGGGAGGCGGCGGTCGTGCTGGGGTGGAGGAAGGTGGTGGCGTGCGGGGCAGGAGGCGGCCGCCGCGCTGGGTGGAGGACGGCGGCGGCGGGCGGGGAGGGAGACGACCGTTGCGCTGGGAGGGAAAAAAGTAGAAGGTCTCACGAAGAAAATAATTCTATTTGAGAAAATGTCGACTGATTCGTAGGCATGGACGAATTAGAGCCGGAAGGAATTAGTCTCCACTAGCGTAATTCGAAGAATGAACATGAAGGATGGCCTTGCTTTTCTTCTGATTCTGATTCAAAAGCCTCTGCCTCTGGGGAAGTGCTCACATCAACTCCAAATTGGATGGCTGTGTTCTTCTTTTTGTTTTGGTCCGCTTGGGATGAGTTGTTCGGAGAAAAAGCATCGCGCTGTATATAGGGCCCGGAGTAACAGAATACTATTATGTTATATAGGGCCCGGAGTATATACATAAACACTCTTTTGATCACGGGATGAGAATATTATTCTGATCACAACCTGACCTGACCTGGGAGTAGTACGTTGAACTTTCCAAGTGCTAGGTTGAACTTCCTCAAACATTGCCCAAATGGGGTTTGCGATATACCGTTGAAAAGCTATTGACACGAGTAACATGGCCCAAGTTAAATTTTTGGCAAAACGTAAGTGGTTTAAGAGCAGTTTTGAACCGTTTTTTCTTCAAACAAAAAACGTGAATCATGTTTTTATCGCATTTCTAAACCGTTCATTGGATTGAGGCAAATAAGATGGTGTTGGAAAGCTACTGCAAAACTGCTCCTTACACATGTTGAAAGTTTTCTCTAATTCCCTATGGATAAAGAGTAATTTGGAAAATCATAAAATTTCGCAAACCGAACAGCCGAGTTCGTATTTTTGATGTCATTTCTAAACGGCTAATCCAATTGAGGGAAATGATATGACATTGGAAAGCTTGTGAAAATGCGCTACGTTTCCATGTTAAAAGTTTTTTCTAATTTGGAATGGTTTAAAAGTAATTTAGAAAACAATACAAGTACTACCGAGTTTGTATTTTCGAGCTAATTTTTTAACCGTGCGTCCGAATGCAGCAAATGCAATGGCATTGGAAAGCTTGAACAAATGCGAAACTTTTTGGTATATATTGTTTCTCCCAATTCTTTACAGTTTTAAGTGAATTTTGAAAATGTCTAAAAACATATTTTCACCGTAATTTCTACAAACTTTATCGGAATGGGGAAAATAATATACCTTTGAAAAGCTACGAAAAATGCGAAACTTTTTCATGTTGATGGTTTTCTCTGATTGCTAGCCGTTTTCATGTAATTGGAAAACGACGAGATCGTGCGTTCTGCCTTTATCGCGAAACAGATTATCCGAAAATGCACCGCGTGAAGAACTTGAACTTCTCGGCATGTCTACTTAAACATCACTCTGTTTTTCACGTGCTTTTTTGCTCGTAACTCTCCATCGGCTCACCGTAATTGAGCAAGTGATATATCAATGGAAAACTGTTGTAAACATGCAACTTTTCCGTATTGATCATTTTTTCATACTCGCAACGATTTTAAATTTTTTTCATCTGAAATTCATTCAGTGTACTAGTCAAACTTCCAACTGTTTTCACATTGAACTTCTGTGACGTATTTTCGTTTGTAATTTTTTCATTCATTCTTCAGTGTTACACAAATGATATTTCTTTTGTACAAACCTCTCTCACAATATTTTTTTAACTTTATCCGACCGAGGACTTGAACTTATAACAAAAAAGAAACTTGGACCTTGCCTTTTAATTCATTTTTTTATATTAAACACACACCATGTAGTACATGAACTTTTTCCATTTTTACAATTTGAATTTTTTATATTTCTTTTTGAAATCAAATTTCTCACAAATAATAACTGAATTTCTTTGTGGATTGAGAGAATTATTTTAAAACAGGAATTAAATTGCTCGCAAATAATAACATTTTTTGTGTTTTAGTACATAAAAATACAAGGTGAACCTCTCTCGGAAGAATTTTGAACTTACCCAGAAAGAGCAGTTGAAATTCTTTCAACAAACCTTTAAAACTTTTATTTTTCTATACTTTTTATTCTCACCTGAAATGCATTCCTTGGAGTACTTGCACTTCTCGTTGTTTTCACTATGAACTTTTGTAACATTTTTGTGTATACGTCGAATTGCATGCAATTGAAGGGCGAACGTCATTTCTTGCTATTTTAAAACATGTAACTGGAGGTCGGACGTCCCACAATATAAATTCTGAACCATGAACGCAGGTGCACGCGAACTTCCTGCAACAAATCTTAGTCTTTTATACACTTCAAACTTCTCTGTTATTTTAGTTTCAACTTCTTAGTCATATTTCTTAGAAAGGAAATATGTTTTTAAATAAGCATCAGACATTTTTTTTGTAAATTGAACTTAATAGTTTTATTTTTCTTATAAACGGTAATAATTTGAGTTTCCTGTATACATCAAACTACTCCTCTTTTTTAATTTAAACTTTGTCATTTTTATTCTTAAAAAATAAAAAAAATGATTTATTTAGAAAAATGAAAAATTTGGTTCTTATATAAATGCTAAATCGCCCTGTTAGTTTGACATGAACTTCTGTTGCATGTTTTTCCAACACCTAAAAAATAAAACATAGTGAGTAATAACAAGACAAATATGTCAATGTCTCCAATGATCATTCATGTGCAAAATGAATTTTAAAAACCAACCATATCCTGATGTATCATATGTTGGATTGTTTATCTTGTTTGAAACCGACATTTTTTCCACAAACAAAAGGTTTGAACTTCCCGGGCCACGACCCATTAACACGATGAGCACTTGAACTTCCGAGGGAAGAGCACTTGAACTTCTATTAACAAAAAAATTCGACTTCGCCCTTTTACTCCTTTTTATCATATGAAACACACACTTGAACTTCTGTCTATTATCACTTCGAACTTCTCTCGGAGTCACTTTAGTAACGGAAAATATCTAGGTTTTTTGTAGACATTGAGTCGCTCTAACTTTTTATTTGAACTATTTGTGTGTGTTTTTTAGAATTATGAAAATTTAACATTCTTGTTTTATTTCTTTTAGTACCAAGAAAATGTTAGTTTTTTATAAATAGCGAACTTCTCTATTTTTGTAATTTGAACTTCTTGGTTTTATTCCTAGAAAATATATAAATTATAAATAAGAATCAAACATTTTTAAAATAGAACTTCATACTTTTAGTTTTCCTACATATAGAAATAATTTGGGTTTTCTTTTAACTCTCCAATTTATGAAATTTGAACTTCTAGAGTTATTATTTTCTAGGTGATGCTTTGTTTTCTTCATGGTATATAAATGTCGCACAACTCTGTTATTCTAATTTGAATTTCTTGGTCTAATTTTTAGTAACCGAAGGAATCTGAGTTTTGTAATAAACATCGAACCGTTCCGTTTTCTAAATTCGAACTTCTGATTTTTTTATAAAAACGGGGAAAATTCATTTTTTGAGCTTGATAGTTATTTTAATTTGATCTTCTTCGATTTATTCATTGTAGAAAAAACTATTTCCTTTTGTACACTGTTTTTTATTTGAACTTCCAGGTTTCTTAGAAACTGGAATAATCAGATTATTTAAGAATGTTGAGCAACCCTGTTATTTTAATTTGAACTTCTTGAATTTTTTAGAAACACAAAAAACAAACTATTTTAGCATTCGATCGTTTGTTTCATCACTAGCAAAAAGTTCCTCTCATAGGTACTCCCTCCATCTCAGTTTACAAGTGCTATGTGTATACCTTGGTTGCCAATTTTATCATCCTAATATAAACTATATAACACAAAAATTATATCTTTGGAAAATAGAACATCTAAAGTTTATATTGGTATATTTTTTTGTAATATATGACTTGTATTACGTTGGTCAAATTGACGACTTAGTGGTACGCGCACGCCCTGTAAACTGAGAGAGAGGAAGTATTAACACAAGCACCTTTGTGTGCTACAAATGACATCCATGCACGAGGCACTCGAATCACAATATCAATAAATAATTTGGATACAAATCAAGCGAAAAAATAAATTGTGAACACATGAAGTTATGCGCTCATTACCCACAATGAAATAATACTAATGAGTACAAAGTAAGCTCACAAATCTGTACCATAGCATGGATCTCCCATGGATATGTTCAGTGGTACCACTCAATGAAGAATGCATAACAAAAACTATAGGAGGGATTAGCATAGGTTAAGCAATAAAAATTCAAGCTTATTCCCATGATTGCACTACACATGTTCAGATTTTCACCAGTATTTTTTAAGTGTGCTGCCGTCTGAACCTTTGACATTTCCTTCTTATATAAATGATCTTGAACCCCCTAGAAACTTGTGAGATATGGTCGCATCTCTCGAAAGCCATCGACCGCTTTAGAACAATTCCTGGAATCCTCTCACACCATGCACAAAACTTGGCCTTTGGTCCCAACAATAATATTTTCGGGATCCTTCTTCAATCGCCATCAGCATTGTTGTCCCTGCCGGTCAGCTATCAACTTACGGTTCTGAACATACTAGCTTTGGCAAAATGTGTACGAGCTACTAAATAACTAAAGATCGTTGGGGAACAACATCCGGCAGTACCTTTGTTGTGTTTGAACTTCGTGGTTTCTTGATTCTGAACTTGCGATTTATTTAATTTTTTGTAGGGTGCAGGGAGACTGTCGGTTTTGGGAGGCCGGGCTTCGTTCTGTTCTTCTGTCAAGTAGTCGCGTCCACTACCGCACAGGACGGTGAGCAGGGGAGGAAAGAGAGATAGACCTGGAAGCAAACACTATAAGATGATGAATACAACGGACCGTCTACTTATAAGTTCAGGAAAAATATATAAGCACATTAGACTATGTACGTCACAACATGAAGCAAAGGAAAATCAAAGTGAACACTTAGCTACAACATTTTCCTTACATGTATGAACGCAAACACATCTTGGGCAAAGAAATGCTGGGAATATCTCAATCAAAAGAGAAGCACTAGTAGATGCTGTGTTTCAATGCACTACTACATCTCGTTTTTTCTCTTTTTGTTTTCCTATTTTCTAGCCAATTATAAAGTGCTTATAGCCAAATTATAACTTTTCCCCACTCCACGATAAAAGTGCTTGCGATGGAGGTATTTTTGTGCAGTAAATAATTGGGCAAATAATAGAACATAGACGAAGAAAAATTAAACCAAAGGGAAACACGATTACACAACAGTTCTATCTTTAGCTAGCCATTTCATCAAACATGTCTTGTGCTCCTTTTGGTTTGGTGCAAGAAACAGAGGGAAGGAGGCGGGCAAGAGTAGATTGGAAAGGGAGGTGGCGGGACTACCCTAGCAGTAGCTGCTGCTCCTTGTGTGTCACTGTGAAGCTGGAGTACAGACGACGGCTTGCCTCTTCATCAACGTGTGGGAGAGGTGGCTACGGTGTGTCATGAAGGAAATATGCCCTAGAGGCAATAATAAATTTGTTATTTATATTTCCTTATATCATGATATATGTTATTTTTCATGCTAGAATTGTATTAACCGGAAACTTAGTACATGTGTGAATACATAGACAAAACAAAGTGTCCCTAGTATGCCTCTACTTAACTAGTCGTTAATCAAAGATGGTTATGTTTCCCTGACCATAGACATGTGTTGTCATTTGATGAACGGGATCACACCATTACAGAATGATGTGATGTACAAGACCCATCCGTTGGTTTAGCATTATGATCGTTACAGTTTTATTGCTACTTCTTTCTTCATGACTTATACATGTTCCTCTGACTATGAGATTATGCAACTCCCGAATACCGGAGGAACACCTTGTGTGCTATCAAATATCGCAACGTAACTGGGTGATTATAAAGATGCTCTACAGGTGTCTCCGAAGGTGTTTTTGGGTCGGCATAGATCAAGATTAGGATTTGTTGCTCCGTGTATTGGAGAGGTATCTCTAGGCCCTCTCGGTAATGTTCATCACTATAAGCCTTGCAAGCAATGTGACTAATGAGTTAGTTGTGGGATGAAGCATTATGAAATGAGTAAAGAGACTTGCCTGTAACGAGATTGAACTAGGGATGATGATACTGACGATCCAATCTCGGGCAAGTAACATACCAATGACAAACAACGTATGTTGTTATGAGGTTTGACCGATAAAGATCTTCGTAGAATATCTAGGAGCCAATACAAGCATCCAGGTTCCGCTATTGGTTATTGATCGGAGATATGTCTCGATCATGTCTACATAGTTCTCGAACCCGTAGGGTCCGCACGCTTAACGTTCGATGACTATTTGTATTATGAGTTATATGTTTTTTATGTCCAAAGTTTGTTCGGAGTCCCGGATGAGATCAGGGACGTGACAAGGAGTCCTGAAATGGTCTAGACATAAATATTGAGATATTGGAAGGTTATGTTCGGATACCGGAAAGGTTTCGGAAAGGTTCGGGCATTTTTCAGAGAACCGGAGGTTACCGGAACCCCCTGAGAGAAGTAGTGGGGCCTTAATGGGCTTTAGTGGAAAGGAGAGGAGGGCCGTAGGGTGGCTGCGCCCCCCATGGCCGGTCCGAATTGGACTAGGGAGGGGGCGGCGCACCCCTCTTTCCTTCTCCCTCTTGTACTCCTTCCCTCTCTCCCCCTCTTGGAAGGAAGTGGACTCCAAGTAGGATTGGGAATCCTAGTTGGACTCCCCATGGCGAGCGCCCGTCCTGGCCGCCAGCCTCCTTCCTCCCTCCTTTATATACGGGGGTAGGGGGCACCCAAAGCACAATAGTTATTCTCTTAGCCGTGTGCGGTGCCCCCCTCCATAGTTTAACACCTCGGTCATATCATCGTAGTGCTTAGGCGAAGCCCTGCGCTGGTAACATCATCAACACCTTCGCCACGCCGTCGTGCTGACAAAACTCTCCCTCGTCCTCAACTGGATCAAGAGCTCAAGGGACGTCATTGTGTTGAACGTGTGCTGAACACGGAGGTGCCGTACGTTCGGTACTTTGGATCGGTTGGATAGTGAAGATGTTCGACTACATCAGCCGCGTTACTAAACGCTTCCGCATTCGGTCTACGAGGGTATGTGGACACACTCTCCCGTCTTGTTGCTATGCATCTCCTAGATAGATCTTGCGTGATCGTAGCAATTTTTTTGAATTACTACGTTCCCCAACAATGGCATCAAAGCCAGGTCTATGCATATATGTTATATGCACGAGTAGAACACAATGAGTTGTGGGCGATAATAGTCATACTGCTTACCACCAACGTCTTACTTTGATTCGGCTGTGTTGTTGGATGAAGCGGCCTAGACCAACATTACATGACCGCGTTCATGAGACTGGTTCTACCGACGTGCTTTGCACATAGGTGGCTGGCGGGTGTCTGTTTCTCCAACTTTAGTTGAATCAAGTTTGACTACGGCCGGTCCTTCTTGAAGGTTAAAATAGCACACTTGACAAAAAATTGTTGTGGTTTTGATGCATAGGTAATAAGGGTTCTTGCTAGAAGCCCGTAGCAGCCACATAAAACTTGTAACTGTAGAGGACGTCTAACTTGTTTTTGCAGGGCTTGCTGTGATGTGATATGGTCAAGGTATGATGTGATATAAATTGTTGTATGAGATGATCAGGTTTTGTAACAAAGTTATCGGCAACTAGCAGGAGCCATATGGTTGTCGCTTTATTGTATGAATTGCAATCGCCATGTAATTGCTTTACTTTATCACTAAGCGGTAGCTATAGTCGTAGTAGCAATAGTTCGCGAGACGACAACGATGCTACGATGGAGATCAAGGTGTCAAGCCGGTGACGATCGAGATCATGACGATGCTTCGGTGATGGAGATTATGAGCACAAGATGATGATGGCCATATCATGTCACATATTTTGATTGCATGTGATGTTTATCTTTTATGCATATTATTTTTCTTAGTACGGCGGTAGCATTACAAGATGATCCACATACGGGTGCAGCCTGTTTTGCACATGCAGAATACTCGGGTTAAACTTGACGAGCCTAGCATATGCAGATATGGCCTCGGAACACTGAGACCGAAAGGTCGAACGTGAATCATATAGTAGATATGATCAACATAGAGATGTTCACCATTGAAAACTACTCCATCTCACGTGATGATCGGACATGGTTTAGTTGATTTGGATCACGTGATCATTTAGATGACTAGAGGGATGTCTATCTAAGTGGGAGTTCTTAGGTAATATGATTAATTGAACTTTAATTTATCATGAACATAGTCCTAATAGTATTTTGCAAATTATATTGTAGATCAATAGCTCGCGTTGTAGCTTTCCTATGTTTTTTGTATGTTCCTAGAGAAAACTAAGTTCAAAGATTATAGTAGCAATGATGTGGACTGGGTCCGTAATCTGAGGTTTATACTCATTGCTACACATAAGAGTTATGTCCTAGATGCACCGCTAGGTGACAGACCTATTGCAGGAGCAGATGCAGATGTTATGAACGTTTGGCTAGCTCAATATGATGACTACTTGATAGTTTAGTGCACCATGCTTTACGGCTTAGAACCGGGACTTCAAAAACATTTTGAACGCCACAGAGCATATGAGATGTTCCAAGAGCTGAAATTGGTATTTCAGACTCATGCCCGTGTCGAGAGGTATGAGACCCTTGAAAAGTACTTCACCTAAAAGATGGAGGAGAATTGCTCAGCTAGTGAGCATGTGCTCAGAATATCTGGGTACTACAATCGCTTGAATCAAGTGGGAGTTAATCTTTCAGATAAAATAGTGATTGACAGAGTTCTCTAGTCACCATCACCAAGTTACTGGAACTTTGTGATGATCTATGGTATGCAAGGGATGACGAAAATGATTCCCGAGCTCTTCGTGATACTGAAATCAACGAAGGTAGAAATCAAGAAAGAGCATCAAGCGTTGATGATTGACAAGACCACTAGTTTAAAGAAAAGGGCAAAGGGAAAGAAAGGGAACTTCAAGTAGAATGGAAAGCAAGTTGTGACTCCCGTGAAGAAGCCCAAAGTTGGACCTAAGCCTGAAACTGAGTGCTTCTACTACAAAGGAAATGGTCACTGGAAGCGGAACTGCCCCGAATATTTGGCGGATAAGAAGGATGGCAGAGTGAACAAAGGTATATTTGATATAAATGTTATTGATGTGTACCTTACTAGTGCTGATAGTAATCCCTGGGTATTTGATACTTGTTCTATTGCTAAGATTAGTAACTCGAAACAGGAGTTGCAAAATAAATAGAGACTAGTTGAGGGTAAAGTGATGATGTGTGTTGGAAGTGGTTCCAAAATTTATATGATCATCATCACGCACTCCCTATACTTTCGGGATTAGTGTTAAACCTAAATAAATGTTATTTGGTGTTTGCGTTGATCATGAATATGATTAGATCATGTTAATTGCAATACGATTATTCATTTAAGACAAAGAACAATTGTTATTCAGTTTACATGAATAAAACCTCCTATGGTCATACACCCAATGTTGATGGTTTATCTAATCTCGATCGTGGTAATACACATATTCATAATATTGATGCCAAAAGATGCAAAGTTGACAATGATAGTGCAATTTATTTGTGGCACTGCCGTTTGGGTCATATCGGTGTAAAGCGCGTGAAGAAACTCCATAAAGATGGACTTTTGGAATCACTTGATTATGAATCATTTGATACTTGTGGACCATGCCTCATGGGCAAGATGACTAAAACTCCATTCTCCGAAACAATGGAATGAGCTACTAACTTATTGGAAATAATACATACCGATGTATGCGGTCCAATGAGTGTTGAGGCTCGTGGCGGATATCGTTATTTTCTAACCTTCATAGATGATTTGAGCATATATGGGTATATCTACTTAATGAAACATAAGTCTGAAACATTTGAAAATTTAAAAGAATTTCAGAGTGAAGTGGAAAATCATCGTAACAAGAAAATAAAGTTTCTACGATCTGATTGTGGAGGCGAATATTTGAGCTACGAGTTTGGCCTTCATTTAAAACAATGTGGAATAGTTTCATAGCTCACGCCACGTGGAACACCACAGCGTAATGGTGTTTCCGAACATCGTAACTGCACTTTATTGGATATGGTGCGATCTATGATGTCTCTTACCGATTTATCACTATCGTTTTGGGGTTATGCAATAGAGACAACTGCATTCACGTTAAACAGGGCGCCGTCAAAATCCATTGAGATGACACCATATGAACTGTGGTTTGGCAACAAACCTAAGCTGTTGTTTCTTAAACTTTGGGGCTGCAATGCTTATGTGAAAAAGCTTCAACCTGATAAGCTCAAACCCAAATCGGAGAAATGCGTCTTCATAGGATACCCAAAGGAAACTGTTGTGGTACACCTTCTATCACAGAACCGAAGGCAAGATATTCGTTGCTAAGAATGGATCCTTTCTAGAGAAGGAGTTTCTCTCAAAAGAAGTGAGTGGGAGGAAAGTAGAACTTGATGAGGTAATTGTACCTTCTCCCGAACTGGAAAGTAGTTCATCACAGAAATCAGTTCTAATGATTCCTATACCAATTAGTGAGGAAGTTAATGATGGTGATCATGAAACTTCTGATCAAGTTACTACCGAACCTCGTAGGTCTTCCAGAGTAAGGTCTGCACCAGAGTGGTACGGTAATCCTGTTCTGGAAGTCATGTTACTAGACCATGATGAACCTACAAACTATGAGGAAGCGATGATGAGCCTAGATTCTGCGAAATGGCTTAAGGCCATGAAATCTAAGATGGAATCCATGTATGAGAACAAAGTGTGGACTTTGGTGAACTTGCCTGATGATCGGCAAGCCATTAAGAATAAACGGATCTTCAAGAAAGACGGATGCTAATGGTAGTGTTACTATTTATAAAGCTCGACTAGTCGCAAAAAGGTTTTTCACAGGTTCAAGATGTTGACTACAATGAGATTTTCTCAACCGTAGCGATGCTTAAAGTCCGTCTGAATCATGTTAGCAGTTGCCATATTTTATGAAATCTGGCAAATGGATGTCAAAACTGCATTCCTTAAATGGATATCTCTAAGGAGAGTTGTATATGATGTAATCAGAAGGTGTTATCAATCCTAAAGGTGCTAACAAAGTGTGCGAGCTCCAGCGATCCATTTGTGGACAAGTGCAAGCATCTCGGAGTTGGAATATATGCTTTGATGAGTTTATGAAAGCATGTAGTTTTATATAGACTTGTAGTGAGGCCTGTATTTACAAGAAAGTGAGTGGGAGCACTACAACCTTTTTGATAAGTATATGCGAATGACATATTGTTGATCGGAAATGATGTAGAATTTTCTGGAAAGCATAAAGGAGAGTTTGAAAGGAGATTTTCAAAGAAACACCTCGGTGAAGCTGCTTACATATTGGGCATCAAGATCCATAGAGATAGATCAACACGCTTGATAAGATTTTTCAATGAGTACATACCTTGACAAGATTTTGAAAGAGTTCAAAATGGATCAGTCAAAGAAGGAGTTCTTGCCTGTATTACAAGGTGTAAAGTTGAGTAAGACTCAAAGCCCGACCATGGCAGAAGATAGAAAGAGAATGAAATCCATTCCCTATGCCTTAGTCATAGGTTCTATAAAGTATGCTATGCTATGTACCATACTTGTTGTGTGCCTTGCTATGTGTTATTAAGGGGGTACGATAGTGATCCAGGAGTGGATCACTATATAGCGGTCAAAGTTATCCTTAGTTACTTAAGAGGACTAAGGAAGTATTTCTCAGTTATGGAGGTGATAAAGAGCTCGTCGTAAAGAGTTACGTTGATGTAAGATTTACACCAATCCAAATGACTCTGAGTCTCAATCTGGATACATATTGAAAGTGGGAGCAATTAGCTAGAGTAGCTCCATGCAGAGCATTGTAGACATAGAAAATTTGCAAAATACATACGACTCTGAATTTAGTAGACCCGTTGACTAAACTTCTCTCACAAGCAAAACATGATCACACCTTAGTACTCTTTGGGAGTTAATCACATAGCGATGTGAACTAGATTATTGACTCTAGTAAACCCTTTGGTTGTTGGTCACATGGAAATGTGAACTATGGGTGTTAATCACATACAGATGTGAACTATTGATGGTAAATCACATGGCGATGTGAACAAGATTACTGACTCTAGTGCAAGTGGGAGACTGAAGGAAATATGCCCTAGAGGCAATAATAAAGTTGTTATTTATATTTCCTTATATCATGATAAATGTTTATTATTCATGCTAGAATTGTATTAACCGGTAACTTAGTACATGTGTGAATACATAGACAAAAGAAAGTGTCCCTAGTATGCCTCTACTTGACTAGCTCGTTAATCAAAGATGGTTATGTTTCCTGACCATAGACATGTGTTGTAATTTGATGAACGTGATCACATCATTAGAGAATGATGTGATGGACAAGGCCCATCTGTTGGCTTAGCATTATGATCATTACAGTTTTATTGCTACTCTTTCTTCATGACTTATACATGTTCCTCTGACTATGAGATTATGCAACTCCCGAATAAGGGAGGAACACCTTGTGTGCTATCAAACGTCACAACGTAACTGGGTGATTATAAAGATGTTGTACAGGTGTGTCTGAAGGTGTTTCTTGGGTTGGAATAGATCAATATTAGGATGTGTCACTCCGTGTACGGAGAGGTATCTCTAGGCCCTCTTGGTAATGTTCATCACTATAAGCCTTGGAAGCAATTTGACTAATGAGTTAGTTGCGAGATGAAGCATTACGAAATGACTAAACAGACTTGTTGGTAACGAGATTGAACTAGGTATGATGATACCCATGATCGAATCTCGGGCAAGTAATATACCAATGACAAAGGGAACAACATGTGTTGTTATGCGGTTTGACTGATAAAGATCTTTGAAGAATATATAGGAGCCAATATGAGCATCCAGGTTCCGGTATTGGTTATGGATCGGAGATATGTCTCGATCATGTCTACATAGTTCTCGAACCCGTAGGGTCCACACGCTTAACGTTCGATGACGATTTGTATTATGAGTTATGTGTTTTTGATGACCGAAGTTTGTTCGGAGTCCCGGATGAGATCAGGACGTGATGAGGAGTCTCGAAATGATCGAGACATAAAGATTGATATATTGGAAGGTTATGTTCGGACACCGGAAAGGTTTCGGAAAGGTTCGGGCATTTTTTGGAGAACCGGGAGGTTACCTGAACCCCCCGGGAGAAGTAGTGGGCCTTAATGGGCTTTAGTGGAAAGGAGAGGAGGGCTGCAGGGTGGCCGCGCCCCCCCATGACAGGTCCGAATTGGACTAGGGAGGGGGCGGCGCCCCCCTCTTTCCTTCTCCCTCTCCTACTCCTTCCCTCTATGCCCCCCTTGAAAAGGAAGGGACTCCAACTAGGATTGGGAATCCTAGTTGGACACCCCATGGCGCGCGCCCCTCCTGGCCGTCGGCCTCCTTGCCTCCTTTATATACGGGGGCAGGGGCACCCCAAAGCACAACAGTTATTCTCTTAGCCATGTGTGGTGCCCCCCTCCACAGTTTAACACCTCGGTCTTATCGTCGTAGTGCTTAGGCGAAGCCCTGCGCCAGTAACTTCATCAACACCATTGCCACGCCATCGTGCTGACGGAACTCTCCCTCATCTTCAATTGGATCAAGAGCTCGAGGGATGTCATCATGTTGAACGTGTGCTGAACACGGAGGTGCCATACGTTCGGTACTTGGATCAGTTGGATCGTGAAGACGTTCGAGTACATCAACCGCGTTACTAAACGCTTCTGCTTTTTCGGTCTACGAGGGCACGTGGACACACTCTACCATCTCGTTGCTATGCATCTCCTAGATAGATCTTGCGTGATCGTAGGATTTTTTTTGAATTACTACCTTCCCCAACATGACACGCAGGCGACGCACGGGGTGTGGGAGCGCTAGGCGGAGCAGTCTGTGGCAGTTGGTGTGAGCAGTCCATGTACTACACATGCTCTCATCTCCCTCTGTTCTTGCTTATCCATCAAAATTAAGGCATCGACTTCATTAGGATAAAAACAAAACTAGCTGAAAGGATCGAAATAGTTGACAAGAGGGGGGGGGGTGAATAGGCAACTAACAATTTGTAGCTTTTCTTTACCAATTTAAACTTTGCATCGAAGTAGGTTGTCTAGATATGCAACTAGGAGAGCAACCTATATGATGCAACAACAACAAGCACACGAGCAAGCAAAGGATATAACACAATATAGCTTGCACAAGTAAAGGTGAGGGATAACCAAAAGTGGAACTAATGGAGACGAGGATGTGTTACCGAAGTTCCTTCCTTTGAGGGGAAGTACGTCTCTGTTGGAGCGGTGTGGAGGCACAATGCTCCCCAAGAAGCCACTAGGGCCACCGTATTCTCCTCACACCCTCACACAATTGGTGCCCTTGGAGGCGGCGACCGAACCTCTACAAACAAGGTTGGGGCAATCTCCACAACTTAATTGGAGGCTCCCAACGACACCACGAAGCTTCACCACAATGGACTATGGCTCCACGGTGACCTCAACCATCTAGGGCGCTCAAACACCCAAGAGTAACAAGGTCCGCAAGGGATTAGTGGGGGGAATCAAATTTCTCTTGGTGGAAGTGTAGATCGAGGCCTTCTCAACCAAAACCTAGAGAATCAACAAGTTTGATTGGCTAGGGAGAGAGATCGGGCGAAAATGGAGCTTGAGGATGGAAGAGGTGGTCAACTCGGAGAAGAAGACTCCCCTTTTATAGTCAAGGGACAAATCCAACAATTATCCACTTAACCAGCCCGCGACATGCGGTACTACCGCACCAGACAAGCGGTACTACCGCAAGGCGGTGCAGTACTACCGCACCCACGGCAAACACTAAAAGAGGCCCTTTTGCGTTGACGCTGCAAGCGATGGAACCGCCGGAGCGGTACTACCGCGCGCCCTTGCGGTACCACCGCAAGGCAGGGTTTGACTGGGTTGGGAAAGCACGGATGAATAAAGTTACATCCGTGACTACTTCCGCTGAGTTTAGATCGGTGCAAAAACTTGACACGGTGCTACCGCATCTAGGGAGCGGTACTACCGCATAGGGCGCGGATGTAAAAAATTACATCCGCCCCTACTTCCATGCGAGTAGCAGTGCTGGACAAGAAGTCATGGTACTACCGTGACTTCAGAGCGGTACTACCGCAAGGAGGTGTGGTACTACCGCATCCTCGGACGGTACTACCGTGAGCCTCTGCGGTACAACTGCTCCCTTGAGCAGTACTACCATACGCCATAGCACACTACCACTTGGAGTTGTTCATTTTGCAAAGACACGGATAACAGATCGGTGCTCCAAAGAGGCAAGGGGAAGGGTGGTGCAAAGGAACATACGTGTACGTGATGATTCCACCCTAACCTTTCTGAAGCAGACCCCCTCTTAATATTATGGCTTTCCTACGACTCAAATCCACCAAAAGGAAACGTAGAAAAACGCCGTCTTCACTAGGCTCCGAGGGGCATCGAACCGTCTTGTGCCAAAACAAGAGATATCTGAAATGCTCAAAGCAAAGGATTAGTCTGCAAAAGCATTGTCATCAATCACCAAAACCACTTAGGGTGAAATATGCCCTTACAATCTCCCCCTTTTTGGTGGATTGATGACAATACGGGATTTGCTCATAAGAGAACACAAATGAATAAAAGCTATCCCAACTTCTACAAAGTATAGGCAGGCTCCCCTAGATGTGTGCACTCCATATGAGTGCTTTGGACTGCACATCACACATACTAGGATCAACACTCCCCCTATATTTTGTCGACGAGGCATTCCTTGCCACGAAATAAATAACACTAAGCTTGAGAGACAAAAAGGTAAGCTTGAGTGCATATGTCTTACACCATATGATAGAATAGCAGGTCTCACAAGCACAAACCAAACCAAAGCAACACAAACGAAGTTCCAACGAAACGAAAGCAAAGACATGAATGAAAGCAAATCCTACACTCGCTCCTCCTTTGGCATCGAGACACCAAAAGGGCAGAGAGGACACCTATGACATAGGTGGTAGCACCCTCTGCAAAGGTCACTCCACCTGCTCCTCATCAGGCTCTGCAGCTGGAATGGTCTCCTCCTCAGACTCGGTCCACTGATATCCCTGCTTGGCTATCCAGTCAGCCTTCGGAATGATGTTCACCTTCGACCCACTCTCCACAATCTCGCCAAAGGTCCTCAGGATCCTCTTGTCGCACTGGCGACTCTCCTTGGAAGCAACATGGGTCCTGTACTGCCCCTTGGATTGCATACAGAACAGGGTCTTCATCTTGGCATTCAGCTTCTTAGCCCAAGAGGGCTCAGAAGATGGAGGAGCATACCCAGCAGAATTGTCCTCAGCCTCCTCCTCCTCCTCGACCTCGTCCTCATCCACATTCATCCTAGCAGCCTTCATGTCTACTACACAACCTTCTTCTTGTAGACGTTGTTGGGCCTGCAAGTGCACAGGTTTGTAGGACAGTAGCAAATTTCCCTCAAGTGGATGACCTAAGGTTTATCAATCCGTAGGAGGCGTAGGATGAAGATGGTCTCTCTCAAGCAACCCTGCAACCAAATAACAAAAAGTCTCTTGTGTCCCCAACACACCCAATACAATGGCAAATTGTATAGGTGCACTAGTTCGGCGAAGAGATGGTGATACAAGTGCAAAATAGATAGTAGATATAGGTTTTTGGAATTTGAAACAATAAAAACAGCAAGGTAACTAAAGATAAAAGTGAGCGTAAACGGTATTGCAATGATAGGAAACAAGGCCTAGGGTTCATACTTTCACTAGTGCAAGTTCTCTCAACAATAATAACATAGATAGAACATATGACAATCCCTCAACATGCAACAAAGAGTCACTCCAAAGACACTTTTAGCAGAGAACAAACGTAGAGATTATGGTCGGGTACGAAACCACCACAAAGCTATTCTTTCGGATCGATCTATAAAAGAGTTCGTACTAGAATAACACCTTAAGATACAAATCAACCAAAACCCTAATGTCACCTAGATACGCCATTGTCACCTCAAGTATCCGTGGGCATGATTATATGATATGCATCACACAATCTCAGAGGTGAATATTATTGTTGACATCACCCAAAGCTGAATACGTTGGGAGGCAACACTATAAGCCCGTATCTTTCTTAGTGTCCGATTAAAACTCCATAACCATAAGTATTGCGTGAGTGTTAGCAATTGTAGAAGACTATATGATAGTTGAGTATGTGGAGTTTGCTAAATCAAAGCTCTGACATAGACCCTTCCTGAAAATAAGATGAATTGTAATTGTTTGATGACTGAGAATGAAGTTTGCTAGTTTTCAAGAAAGTTTATGGTCTATGCTTTAACATGTGAATAGCTTGTTACTTGATCTTCAGAAGTTCTATGAGATGAACTACTGTTATGACATATAATCATGCTAGAAAAGGTGATTGAAATTATCATTGATAAAACTTGTGCACCTTCTAGCATTCACACTTCATAAATTCTTTCTTTTATCATTTACCTACTTGAGGACGAGCAGGAATTAAGCTTGGGGATGCTAATACGTCTCCAACGTATTTATAATTTATGAAGCATTCATGCTATATTATTATCTGTTTTGGATGTTCATGGGCTTTATTATACACTTTTATATTATTTTTGGGACTAACCTATTAACTGGAGGCCCAGCCCATATTGTTGTTTTCTTGCCTATTTCAGTGTTTCCAAGAAAAGGAATATCAAACAGAGTCCAAACAGAATGAAACCTTCGGGGGCATGATTTTTGGAACGAACGTGATCTAGGAGACTTGGAGTTGAGTCAAGGAAGCTTCAAGGTGGCCACGAGGGTGGGGGGCACCCCCCTACTAGGCGCGCCCCCTGTCTCATGGGCCCCTCGTGGCTCCCTCGACCGACTTATTTCACCTATATATTCCCATATACCCTAAAAACATCGAAGACAACAATAGATTGGGAGTTCCGCCGCCGCAAGCCTCTGTAGCCACCAAAAACCTCTTGGGAGCCCGTTCCAGCACCCTGCCAGAGGGGGGATCCCTCACCGGTCGCCATCTTCATCGTCACGGCGCTCTCAATGACGAGGAGGGAGTAGTTCACCTCGGGTCTGAGGGTGTGTACTAGTAGCTATGTGTTTGATCTCTCTCTCTCTCTCTCTCTCGTGTTCTCTCTATGGCACGATCTTGATGTATCGCGAGCCTTGCTATTATAGTTGGATCTTATGATGTTTCTCCCCCTCTACTCTCTTGTAATGGATTGAGTTTTCCCTTTGGAGTTATCTTGTCGGATTGAGTCTTTAAGGATTTGAGAACACTTAATGTATGTCTTGCTGTGCTTATCTGTGGTGACAATGGGATATCACGTGATCCACTTGATGTATGTTTTGGTGATCAACTTGCGGGTTCCGCCCATGAACCTATGCATAGGGGTTGGCACACGTTTTTGTCTTGACTCTCCGGTAGAAACTTTGGGGCACTCTTTGACGTACTTTTTATTGGTTGAATAGATGAATCTGAGATTGTGTGATGCATATTGTATAATCATGCCCACAGATACTTGAGGTGACAATGGAGTATCTAGGTGACATTAGTGTTTTGGTTGATTTGTGTCTTAAGGTGTTATTCTAGTACGAACTCTATGATAGATCGAACGGAAAGAATAGCTTCGTGGTATTTTACTACAGACTCTTGAATAGATCGAGTAGAAAGGATAACTTTGAGGTGGTTTCGTACCCTACAATAATCTCTTCGTTTGTTCTCCACTATTAGTGGCTTTGGAGTGAGTCTTTGTTGCATGTTGAGGGATAGTTATATGATCCAATTATGTTATTATTGTCGAGAGAACTTGCACTAGTGAAAGTATGAACCTTAGGCCTTGTTTCCTACCATTGCAATACCGTTTACACTCACTTTTATCGCTTGTTATCTTGCTGTTTTTATATTTTCAGATTACAAATACTCTACCATCCATATTGCACTTGTATCACCATCTCTTCGCCGAACTCGTGCACCTATACAATTTACCATTGTATTGGGTGTGTGGGGGACACAAGAGACTCTTCATTATTTGGTTGCAGGGTTGCTTGAGAGAGACCATCTTCATCGTATGCCTCCCACGGATTGATAAACCTTAGGTCATCCACTTGAGGGAAATTTGCTACTGTCCTACAAACCTCTACACTTGGAGGCCCAACAACGTCTACAAGAAGAAGGTTGCATAGTAGACATCAGCGGGCGCCAACGGGCACATCAGGTCCATCATCATGGACATTCAGCAGCGTTATGAATTTCTTCCAAGTGGCAGACAACTTCTTCCCATTGGTCATCCAAGACAAAGATCGCTCCCCATCCGTGTGGAAGTGGACGGAGGCAAAGAACTGGTCCACGAGCTCCGGGTCAAAGTCCATATGGAAAGTGATCAAGTCCTCAATGCCAAACTACTCCACCAAGTCCAGAGCCTCACCAAAGTAGTCCTAGTTCTTCTTCAGATGAGTCATGTCAATCCACTGCATTGGTACATAGAGGTTGTGCTTGGACTTGATCACATTAATGAAGGAAATATGCCCTAGAGGCAATAATAAAGTTATTATTTATTTCCTTATTTCATGATAAATGTTTATCATTCATGCTAGAATTGTATTAACCGGAAACATGATACATGTGTGAATGCATAGACAAACAATATGTCACTAGTATGCCTCTACTAGACTAGCTTGTTAATCAAAGATGGTTATGTTTCCTAACCATGAACAAAGAGTTGTTATTTGATTAACAAGGTCACATCATTAGTTGAATGATCTCATTGACATGACCCATTCCATTAGCTTAGCACACGATCGTTTAGTATGTTGCGCTTTTATCCATGACATATACATGTTCCTGTAACTATGAGATTATGCAACTCCGTTTACGGAGGAACACTTTGGTGCTACCAAACGTCAACGTAATCGGGTGATTATAAAGGAGTACTACAGTGTCTCCAAAGGCGGATGTTGGGTTGGCGTATTTCGAGATTAGGTTTTGTCACTCCGATTGTCGGAGAGGTATCTCTGGGCCCTCTCGGTAATACACATCACTGAAGCCTTGCAAGCATTACAACTAATGAGTTAGCTGTGAGATGATGTATTACGGAACGAGTAAAGAGACTTGCCGGTAACGATATTGAACTAGGTATTGGATACCGATGATCGAATCTCGGGCAAGTAACATACCGATGACAAAGGGAACAACGTATGTTGTTATGCGGTCTGACCGATAAAGATCTTCGTAGAATATGCAGGAGCCAATATGGGCATCCAGGTCCCGCTATTGGTTATTGACCGGAGACATGTCTCGGTCATGTCTACATTGTTCTCGAACCGTAGGGTCCGCACGCTTAAGGTTTCGATGACGGTTATATTATGAGTTTATGTATTTTGATGTACCGAAGAAGTTCGGAGTCCTGGATGTGATCACGGACATGACGAGGATTCTCGAAATGGTCGAGACATAAAGATTGATATATTGGAAGCCTATATTTGGAGTTCGGAATGGTTCCGGGTGAAATCAGGATTTTACCGGAACACCGGGGGGTTACCGGAACCCTCCCGGGGGTTATTGGGCCTTAGTGGGCCATGAGGGAGAAGAGGAAGGGCGGCCAGGGCAGGCCGCGCGCCCCCTCCCCCCCTAGTCCGAATAGGACAAGGAGAGGGGGGCGGCGCCCCCCCTTCCCTCTTCCCCTCCCCCAATCCTACTCCAACTAGGAAGGGGGAGTCCTACTCGGTGGGAGTAGGACTCCTCGGCCGCCCTCCTCAAGGGCCGCCGCACCCCCTTGCTCCTTTATATCTGGGGCAGGGGGCACCCTAGAACACACAAGTTGATCTACGGATCGATCTTTAGCCGTGTGCGGTGCCCCCTCCACCATATTCCACCTCGGTCATATCGTCATAAAGCTTAGGCGAAGCCTGCGCCGATAGAACATCAAGATCGTCACCATGCCGTCGTCCCGACGGAACTCTCCTCCCCGGCTCTCTTTGGATTGGAGCCCGAGGAGCGCCATCGAGCTGTACGTGTGTCAAGAACTCGGGGCGCCGAGTAACGGCGCCGGATCGGTCGGATCGCGAGGAGAACGTATGACTACTTCCTCTACGTTGTGATCGCTTCCGCTTCGGTCTACGAGGGTACATAGACAACACTCACCCCTCTCGTTGCTATGCATCACCATGATCTTGCGTGTGCGTAGGAAATTTTTTGAAATTACTACGTTACCCAACAGTGGCATCCGAGCCTAGCTTTTTATGGTTTGATGTTTTGCACGAGTAGAACACAAGTGAGTTTTGGACGATACAAGTCATACTACCTACCAGCATGTCATACTTTGGTTCAGCGGTATTGTGAGATGAAGCGGCCCGGACCGACATTACGCGTACGCTTACGCGAGACTGGTTTCACCGCTACGAGCACTCGTTGCTTAAAGGTGACTGGCGGGTGTCTGTCTCTCTCACTTTAGTTGAACCGAGTGTGGCTACGCCGGTCCTTGAGAAGGTTAAACGGAGTCTATTTGACGAAGTATCGTTGTGGTTTTGATGCGTGGGTGAGATTGGTTCTTGCTTAAGCCCGTAGCAGCCACGTAAAATTTGCAACAACAAAGTAGAGGACGCCTAACTTGTTTTTGCAGGCATGTTGTGATGTGATATGGTCAAGACGTGATGCTATATTTTATTGTATGAGATGATCATGTTTTGTAACCGGTTATCGGCAATCGGCGAGAGCCATATGGTTGTCGCTTTATTGTATGAAATGCAATCGCTTGTAATGCTTTACTTTATCACTAAGCGGTAGCGATAGTCGTAGAAGCATAAGATTGGCGAGACGACAACGATGCTACGATGGAGATCAAGGTGTCGCGCGGTGACGATGGTGATCATGATGGTGCTACGAGATGGAGATCACGAAGCACAAGACGATGATGACCATATCATATCACTTATATTGATTTGCATGTGATGTTTATCTTTTATGCATCTTATCTTGCTTTGATTGACGGTAGCATTATAAGATGATCTCTCACTAAATTATCAAGAAGTGTTCTCCCGAGTATGCACCGTTGCCAAAGTTCGTCGTGCCTGACACCACGTGATGATCGGGTGTGATAAGCTCTCGTCCATCTACAACGGGTGCAAGCCAGTTTTGCACACGCAGAATACTCAGGTTATACTTGACGAGCCTAGCATATGCAAATATGGCCTCGGAACACGGAGACCGAAAGGTCGAGTGTGAATCATATAGTAGATATGATCAACATAAGATGTTCACCATTGAAAACTACTCCATTTCACGTGATGATCGGTTATGGTTTAGTTGATGTGGATCACGTGATCACTTAGATGACTAGAGGGATGTCTGTCTAAGTGGGAGTTCTAAAGTAATATGATTAATTGAACTAAAATTTATCATGAACTTAGTACCTGATAGTATCTTGCTTGTCTGTGTTTGATTGTAGATAGATGGCTCGTGCTGTTGTTCCGTTGAATTTTAATGCGTTCCTTGAGAAAGCAAAGTTGAAAGATGATGGTAGCAACTACACGGATCGGGTCCGTAACTCGAGGATTATCCTCATTGCTGCACGAAAGAGTTACGTCCCGGATGCACCGCTAGGTGCCAGTGCTCGCTGCCGATGTAACCGACGGCGTTAAGAACGTCTGGCGAGCAAAGCTGATGACTACTCTATAGTTCAATGTGCCATGCTTTACGGCTTAGAACCGGGACTTCAACGACGTTTTGAACGTCATGGAGCATATGAGATGTTCCAGAGTTGAAGTTGATATTCCAACAGAATGCCCGGATTGAGAGATATGAAGTCTCCAATAAGTTCTATAGCTGCAAGATGGAGGAGAATAGTTCATTAGTGAGCACATACTCAAAATGTCCGGGTATTACAATCACTTGACTCAACCGGGAGTTAATCTTCCGGATGATTGTGTCATTGATGTAATTCTTCAATCACGCCACCAAGCTACAAAGGCTTTGTGATGAACTATAATATGCAAGGGTTAGTAAAGACTATACCGAGCTCTTCGCAATGCTAAAGGCTGCGGAGGTAGAAATCAAGAAGGAGCATCAAGTGTTGGTGGTCAATAAGACCACTAGTTTCAAGAAGAAAGGCAAAGGGAAGAAGAAGGAACTTCAAGAAGAACAGCAAGCAAGTTGTCGCTCAGAGAAGAAACCCAAGTCTGGACCTAAACCTGAAATCGAGTGCTTCTACCGCAAGCGCGATCGGTCACCGAAGCGGAACTGCCCCAAGTATTTGGCGGATAAGAAGGATTGCAAGGTGAACAAAGGTATATGTGATATACATGTTATTGATGTGTACTTTACTAGAGCTCGCAGAGCACTGGTATTTGATACTTGGTTACATTGCTAATATTTGCAACTTGAAACAGGACTACGGATTGCTTAACACCGGCAAAGGACGAGGTGACGATCTTGGCGTGGGAAATGGTTCCAAAGTCGATGTGATCGCGGTCGGCACGCTACCTCTACATCTACCTTCGGATTAGTTTTAGACCTAAATAATTGTTATTTGGTGCTGCGTTGAGCATGAACATTATATCTGGATCTTGTTTGATGTGAGGCGGTTATTCATTTAAATCGAGAGAATAATGGTTGTTCTATTTATATGAGTAATATCTTTTATGGTCATGCACCCTGAAGAGTGGTCTATTTTTGATGAATCTCGATAGTAGTGATACACATATTCATAATGTTGAAACCAAAAGATGCAGAGTTGATAATGATAGTGCAACTTATTTGTGGCAATCGCCGTTTAGGTCATATCGGTATAAAGCGCATGAAGAAACTCCATCTTGATGGACTTTTGGAGTCACTTGATTATGAATCACTTGGCACTTGCGAACCGTGCCTTATGGGCAAGATGACTAAAACCCGTTCTCGGTACTATGGAGAGAGCAACAGATTTGTTGGAAATCATACATACGTATGTATGTGGTCCGATGAATGTTGAGGCTCGTGGCGGATATCGTTATTTTCTCACCTTCACAGATGATTTAAGCAGATATGGGTATATCTACTTAATGAAACATAAGTCTGAAACATTTGAAAAGTTCAAAGAATTTCAGAGTGAAGTTGAAAATCATCGTAATAAGAAAATTAAGTTTCTACGATCTGATCATGGAGGTGAATATTTGAGTTACGAGTTTGGTCTACATTTGAAACAATGCGGAATAGTTTCGCAACTCACGCCACCGGAACACCACAAATAAATGGTGTGTCCGAACGTCGTGTCGCACTTTACTAGATATGGTGCGATCTACGATGTCTCTTCTGATTTACCGCTATCGTTTTGGGGTTATGCTCTAGAGACGGCCGCATTCACACTGAATAGAACACCGTCAAAATCCGTTGAGACGACACCTTATGAACTATGGTTTAGCAAGAAACCAAAGTTGTCGTTTCTTAAAGTTTGGGAATGCGATGCTTATGTGAAAAACTTCAACCCGATAAGCTCGAACCCAAATCGAGAAATGTGTCTTCATAGGATACCCAAAGGAGACAGTTGGGTACACCTTCTATCACAGATCCGAAGGCAAGACATTTGTTGCTAAGAATGGATCCTTTCTAGAGAAGGAGTTTCTCTCGAAAGAAGTGAGTGGGAGGAAAGTAGAACTTGATGAGGTAATTGTACCTTCTCCCTTGCTTGAAAGTAGTTTGTCGCAAAAACCGGTTTCTGAGACATCTACACCAAATAGCGAGGAAGTTGATGATGTTGATCATGAAACTTCAGATCAAGTTACTCAGAACCTCATAGATCAACCAGAGTAAGATCCGCACTGAGTGGTACGGTAATCCTGTTCGAAAATCATGCTACTAGATCATGATGAACCTCACGAACTATGAAGAAGCGATGGTGAGCCCAGATTCCATAAAATGGCTTGAAGCCATGAAATCGAGATGGGATCCATGTATGAAAACAAAGTATGGACTTTGGCTGACTTGCCCGAGGGTAGGCAAGCAATAGAAAACAAGTGGATCTTCAAGAAGAAGACCGACGCGACGGTAATGTTATCGTCTACAAAGCTCGACTTGTCGCAAAGGGTTTTCGACAAGTTCAAGGGATTGACTACGATGAGACCTTCTCACCCGTAGCGATGCTTAAGTCTGTCCGAATCATGTTAGCAATTGCCGATTTTATGATTATGAAATTTGGCAAATGGATGTAAAGACTGCATTCTGAATGGATTTACGGAAGAAGAGTTGTATATGATGCAACCGAAGGTTTTATCGATCCAAAGGAGCTAACAAAGTGTGCAAGCTCCAGCGATCCATTTATGGACTGGTGCAAGCATCTCGAGTTGGAATAAACGCTTTGATAGTGTGATCAAAGCATTTGGGTTCATATGAGACTTTTGGAGAAGCCTTTGATTTACAAGAAAGTGAGTGGGAGCTCAGAGCATTTACGATATTATATGTAGATGACATATTACTGATCGGAAATGATATAGAATTCTGGATAGCATAAAGGGATACTTGAATAAGAGTTTTTCAATGAAAGACCTCGGTGAAGCTGCTTACATATTGGGCATCAAAATCTATAGAGATAGATCAAGACGCTTAATTGACTTTCACAAAGCACATACCTTGACAAAATTTTGAAGAAGTTCAAAATGGATCAAGCAAAGAAAGGGTTCTTGCACGTGTTACAAGGTGTGAAGTTGAGTAAGACTCAATGCCCGACCACCGCAGAAGATAGAGAGAAAATGCAAGATGTTCCTATGCTTCAGCCATAGGCTCTATCATGTATGCAATGCTGTGTACCAGACCTGATGTGTGCCTTGCTATAAGCTTAGCAGGAGGTACCAAAGTAATCCAGAGTGGATCATCGGACAGCGTCAAGAACATCTGAAATACCGAAAAGGACTAAGGATATGTTTCTCAGATATGGAGGTGACAAAGAGCTCATCGTAAACAGTTACGTTGATGCAAGTTTTGACACCGATCCGGACGATTCTAAATCGCAGACCGGATAATGATTTACACTAAACGGAGGAGCTGTCAGTTGGTGCAGTTCTAAACAAAGCGTCGTAGCGGGATCTACATGTGAAGCGGAGTACATAGCAGCTTCGGAAGCATCTAATGAAGGAGTCTGGATGAAAGAGTTCATATCCGATCTAGGTGTCATACCTAGTGCATCGGGTCCAATGAAAATCTTCTGTGACAATACTGGAGCAATTGCCTTAGCGAAGGAATCCAGATTTCACAAGAGGACCAAGCACATCAAGAGACGCTTCAATTCCATCCGGGATCTAGTCCAGGTGGGAGACATAGAGATTTGCAAAATACATACGGATCTGAATGTAGCGCACCGTTGACTAAGCCTCTTCCACGAGCAAAACATGATCAACACCAAGACTCCATGGGTGTTAGAATCATTACTATGTAATCTAGATTATTGACTCTAGTGCAAGTGGGAGATCAAGGAAATATGCCCTAGAGGCAATAATAAAGTTATTATTTATTTCCTTATTTCATGATAAATGTTTATCATTCATGCTAGAATTGTATTAACCGGAAACATGATACATGTGTGAATGCATAGACAAACAATATGTCACTAGTATGCCTCTACTAGACTAGCTTGTTAATCAAAGATGGTTATGTTTCCTAACCATGAACAAAGAGTTGTTATTTGATTAACAAGGTCACATCATTAGTTGAATGATCCGATTGACATGACCCATTCCATTAGCTTAGCACACGATCGCTTAGTATGTTGCTACCGCTTTTATCCATGACATATACATGTTCCTGTAACTATGAGATTATGCAACTCCGCTTACGGAGGAACACTTTGGGTGCTACCAAACGTCACAACATAACTGGGTGATTATAAAGGAGTACTACAGTGTCTCCAAAGGCGGATGTTGGGTTGGCGATTTCGAGATTAGGTTTTGTCACTCCGATTGTCGGAGAGGTATCTCTGGGCCCTCTCGGTAATACACATCATCAAGCCTTGCAAGCATTACAACTAATGAGTTAGCTATAAGATGATGTATTACGGAACGAGTAAAGAGACTTGCGGTAATGAGATTGAACTAGGTATTGATACCGACGATCGAATCTCGGGCAAGTAACATACCGATGACAAAGGAACAACGATGTTGTTATGCGGTCCGACCGATAAAGATCTTCGTAGAATATGTAGGAGCCAATATGGGCATCCAGGTCCCGCTATTGGTTATTGACCGGAGACATGTCTCGGTCATGTCTACATTGTTCTCGAACCGTAGGGTCCGCACGCTAAGGTTTCGATGGCGGTTATATTATGAGTTTATGTATTTTGATGTACCGAAGAAGTTCGAGTCCCGGATGTGATCACGGACATGACGAGGAGTCTCGAAATGGTCGAGACATAAAGATTGATATATTGGAAGCCTATATTTGAGTTCGGAATGGTTCCGGTGAAATCGGATTTTACCGAACACCGGGGTTACCGAACCCTCCGGGGTTATTGGGCCTTAGTGGGCCATGAGGGAGAAGAGGAAGGGCCGGCCAGGGCAGGCCGCGCGCCCCCTCCCCCCCTAGTCCGAATAGGACAAGGAGAGGGCGGCACCCCCTTCCCTCTTCCCTCCCCAATCCTACTCCAACTAGGAAGGGGGAGTCCTACTCCGTGTGGGAGTAGGACTCCTCCGGCGCGCCTCCTCCAGGGCCGGCCGCACCCCTTGCTCCTTTATATACGGGGGGCAGGGGGCACCCTAGAACACACAAGTTGATCTACGGATCGATCTTTAGCCGTGCGGTGCCCCTCCACCATATTCCACCTCGGTCATATCGTCATAAAGCTTAGGCGAAGCCTGCGCGCCGATAGAACATCAAGATCGCCACCATGCCGTCGGTTGACGGAACTCTCCTCCCGGCTCTCTTCGATTGGAGCCCGAGGAGCGCCATCGAGCTGTACGTGTGTCAAGAACTCGGGGCGCCGAGTAACGGCGCCGGATCGGTCGGATCGCGAGGAGAACGACGACTACTTCCTCTACGCCAGATCGCTCGCTCGGTCTCACGAGGGTACGTAGACAACACTCACCCCTCTCGTTGCTATGCATCACCATGATCTTGCGTGTGCGTAGGAATTTTTTTGAAATTACTACGTTACCCAACAATCAATGTATATGAGATTCTGCTGCTTGGTCCAGAACAACTCATTCCCTCTAACATTCTCACGAGGGTTCACATAGGGATTGATTCTCCTTCGAATGATGAACTCAGACGGAGGCATCTCATCCATGCCAAGAGCTAGCTCCTTGTACCTTGGCGGTCTTCTTAACATTGCGGTGTTGGGTATTGGAACCCTCTAGTGCCTCTTGATTACGCAGACGCTTCGAGCTCATGTCACGGCTTGGGTTCAAGCAACGGACATTGGAGCCACCACCTATGACACACAACACAAGAACACACAAGAGAAACGAGAAGGAGTAATGCAAAGACCACAACCAAAACAAGCGAAACATGTAGACATAAGATTGGGAAGTTGCAACAAGGTAGCTTCAAAGTCAATGAGAATACCTGACCACTAAGTGGAAGTAAAAATTTACTTCTGCTCTAGCAGCGGTAGTACCGCGCCGGGATGGCACGGTAGTACCGTGCTCGGAGGGGAAGTAAAATTTTACTTCTGTGCCCCGAGCGGTAGTACCGCCCCAGAGGAGCAGTAGTACCGCACGTGATGGATGGGGCCGGAGCAGTAGTACCGCATGGGAGGTGCAGTAGTATCGCTCAGAATCTAATCCGGCACAACAAGGATCTAGGCACATCCACGATAATGGATCGGTACTACGGTTGATCAAAACTACTGTGTGGCAACATTCCAAATAGCATATCTACTGCACACCTACTCTCCTACATCCTTCTCTTGCAAAGATTTGCCCTAAAATCTCAAGAACACCATGCATCTCCCTAAAAACCTAGAAGCAAATTGACGAGGCAAATAGAAAGGGATTCGGGAGAAACCTTGTTCCATGGCAAGAGGGCAAGGTGGGGAACGATTCCACCAGTCAGAATGCGTGGAGAGCGGCCGGAGACGGAGATCCAGCAGTGTCCTCCAGCGCCGTTCTTGGGCAGGAGAGAGAGAGAGAGACGAGGTGGGGAAACAGGGTTGAATGGGTACGGGGGAGTTGAAACTCCGCGCTGCAGATTGACCCCAAGACGCTGCATGACGGCGCAGGGTAGTACTGCTGGTCATCGCGTAGTACCGCCCAGGCGGAAGTACCACACTCAGGGCGGTAGTACCGCTCTTCTAGTGGCAGTAAAAAATTACTGTCACGATGGAAGCGGTAGTACTGTGCACTTCGCCTGCGATAGTACCGTGGCATGCCGCGGTAGTACCGTATACCCAAGAAAGTGCTTGTTTCGACAAAACATAGAAACACGGTCTTTGCACAAGCACCTCCATGCGACTGGACACGCAACCGCACACACACACGAGGCAACGCAGACACAACCACGGCACAACCAGAAGGCAAAGGACAACAAGGAGCAAGCATAAGCCAAAACCTCTCAAGAAGAGAGGGCGGTGACCGAAGCCACCTATGTTTGAGTCAATTGGTATGGCACCGTGAAGAATTATCCTTGGGCCCATGACCAAAACTCGTCTTTGAAGGACATGTACCATCAAGAATGGCTAATGTGAAAGAGATGATCAATTTATGCATAATGGGGGGAGGGAGAGTTCACTGAGAGAACAACACTCCCCCTATGTCCATGCCTAGATCTAAACAAGATATCAAGTTGAGTATGGTGGGGGTGTGCAAGGGTTCAAGCTACATTGCTCGAATCAATGATATTTAGCTCATGCCTTAACTCGCGAAATCTTTCTTCATCCAAGGGATTTGTGAAGATATCTGCGAGGTCATCATGAGTGTTGACATACTTGAGCTTGATCTCCCCTCGCCTAATGTGATCCCGGATGAAGTGATACCGAATCTCAATATGCTCCGTCTTGAAGTGTTGCACCGGGTTGAGAGAGATCTTGATGGCACTTTCATTGTCACACCAAAGAAGCACTTCGTCACAAATGACACCGTAATCCTTCAAAGTTTGCCTCATCCATAGAAGTTGAGCACAACCACTACCGGAAGCCACATACTCCGCTTCGGTGGACGAGAGAGATACACAACTTTGCTTCTTAGAAGACCAACTCAGCAAAGAGCAACCAAGATATTGGCACCCTCCAGAGGTGGACTTCCTATCCACTCTGTCTCCTGCCCAATCTGAGTTTGAATAGCCCGAAAGGTTGAAGTTGGCTCCTCTTGGGTACCATAAGCCAAAGTTTGGGGTATGAGCCAATTATCGAAAGATTCGCTTGACCGCCACATAGTGGCTTTCCTTAGGTGCTGCTTGAAACCGTGCACAAATTCCCACACTCTACATGATATCCGGTCTAGATGCACAAAGGTAAAGCAAGGAGCCGATCATGGAGCGATATACCTTTTAATCCACCGCTTTACCATTGGGATCTATGTCAAGTTGGCATTTGAGGGGCATTGGAGTAGAAGCCGGCTTGACATCACTTAGGTTGAATCTCTTGAGCATGTCTTGTGTGTATTTTTCTTGGTTGATGAAGGTGCCTTCTCTTCCTTGCTTGATTTCGAACCCGAGAAAGAACTTCAACTTCCCATCATGGACATCTTGAACTCTGAGGTCATGAGAGCGGCAAATTCCTCATTGAAAGCTTTGTTAGGGGAACCAAAGATAATATCATCAACATATAGTTGGCATACAAACAACTCCCCTTTGACCTTCTTGGTAAAAAGAGTGGGGTCAATTTCCCCAATTTCAAACCCACAGTCTCGCAACAACTCGGTAAGATGCTCATACCACACACGTGGGGCTTGTTTAAGGCCATAGAGTGCCTTGTCGAGTTGGTACACTTGATCAGGGAAATGGGGATCCCCAAACCCCGGGGGTTGTTTGACATACACCAACTCATTAATAGGACCATTAAGAAAAGCACTCTTCACATCCATTTGTTGCAACTTGAAGTTATGATGAGAAGCATAAGCAATCAATAAACGAATAGATTCAAGGCGAGCAACGGGAGCAAAGGTTTCGCCGTAGTCGATACCCTCGACTTGGGAGTAGCTTGTGCTACCAACTGAGCCTTGTTGTGAACAATGATCCCATGAGCATCTTGCTTGTTCTTGAATATCCACGTGGTTCGAATGACCTTATGACTCCCCGTTGGCCTTGGTACCAATCTCCACACCTGGTTGTGCTCGAAGTTGTTGAGTTCTTCATGCATGGCATTGAGCCAATCCGTATCCTCGAGCGCCTCATAGACCTTTTGGGGTTCGATAAGAAACGAACGCGTGATGTTCACAATAGTTTGCTAATTGTCTACGAGTGCTTACCCCCTTTCTTAGGCTTCCAAGCACATTCTTCACGAGATGATCTTTTGTTGTGAGCTTGGATGCAATCTTAGCGGCACGACGCTCCAATTCCTCCTCGGGAGTAATATGAGGAGTGGAAACTTGATCATCTTGAGCGACATATTGAGCTTGTTCTTGATCTTGAGCTTGCTCTTGATCTTGAACTTGCTCGGAAGGGAGAACTCGACCTTGCGCATCACTTGGTGGCTCACCACCATCTTGAGGTTGATCTTGCCCTTGATCTTGTTCACTTGGTTGAGGGCCTTCACTTTGTTCTTCGGAAGCGTGTGGGTGGGTTGATTATGGCTGATAACCCACCAGTATAGGGGATTGCAACAGTTTTCAAGGTAGCGTATTCAACCCAAATTTATTGATTCGACACAAGGGGAGACAAAGAATATTCCCAAGTATTAACAGTTGAGTTGTCAATTCAACCACACATGGATAACTTAGTATCTGCAGCAAAGTATTTAGTAGTAAAGTAGTATGGAAGTAATGGTAACAGTGGCAAAAGTACAGTAGCAGTTTTGTAGTAATTGTAACAGTAGCAACGGTAAAGTAAATAAGTAAAGCACAATATGTGAAAAGCTCGTAGGCATTGGATCAGTGATGGATAATTATGTCGGATGCGATTCCTCATGTAATAGTTATAACATAGGGTGGCACAGAACTAGCTCCAGTTCATCAATGTAATGTAGGCATGTATTCCGAATATAGTCATACGTGCTTATGGAAAAGAACTTGCATGACATATTTTGTCCTACCATCCCGTGGCAGCGGGGTCCTAGTGGAAACTAAGGGATATTAAGGCCTCCTTTTAATAGAGTACCGGATCAAAGCATTAACACATAGTGAATACATGAACTCCTCAAACTACGGTCATCACTGAGAAGTATCCCGATTATTGTCACTTCGGGGTTGTCGAATCATAACACATAATAGGTGACTATAGACTTGCAAGATAGGATCAAGAACTCAAATATATTCATGAAAACATAATAGGTTCAGATCTGAAATCATGGCACTCGGGCCCTAGTGACAAGCATTAAGCATGGCAAAGTCATAGCAACATCAATCTCAGAACATAGTGGATGCTAGGGATCAAACCCTAACAAAACTAACTTGATTAGATGGTAAATCTCATCCTTCCCATCACCGTCCACCAAGCCTACGATGGAATTACTCACGCACGGCGGTGAGCATCACGAAATTGGTGATGGAGGATGGTTGATGATGACGACGGCGATGAATCCCCCTCTCCGGAGCCCCGAACGGACTCCAGATTAGCCCTCCCGAGAGAGATTAGGGCTTGGCGGTGGCTCCGTATCGTAAAACGCGATGAAACTTTCTCTCTGTTATTTCTCTGCGAAAAAAATATATGGAGTTGGAGTTGTGGTCGGTGGACGTCCAGGGGGCCCACGAGGCAGGGGGCGCGCCCCCCACCCTCGTGGACAGGGTGTGGGCCACTGGTGTCGGTGTCAAAACCGGCGGATCTCGGGTAGGGGTCACGAACTATGCGTCTAAGGCTAATGGTAACAAGAGGCGGGGGACACAATGTTTACCCAGGTTCGGGCCCTCTCTATGGAGGTAATACCCTACTTCCTGCTTTATTGATCTTGATGATATGAGTATTACAAGAGTTGATCTACCACGAGATTGTAGAGGCTAAACCCTAGAAGCTAGCCTGTGATTATGATTGTTGTTGTCCTACGGACTAAACCCTTCGGTTTATATAGACATCGGAGGGGGCTAGGGTTACACAGAGTCGGTTACAGAGAAGGAAATCTACATATCCGAATTGCCAAGCTTGACTTCCACGCAAAGGAGAGTCCCACCCAGACACGGGACGAAGTCTTCAATCTTGTATCTTCACAGTCCAACAGTCCGACATAAGCATATAGTCCGACTGTCCGAGGACCCCCTAATCCTGGACTCCCTGAGTAGCCCCTGGACCAGGCTTCAATGACGATGAGTCCGGCGCGCAGATTGTCTTCGACATTGCAAGGCGGGTTCCTTCTCCGAGTACTCCAAGGTAGATTTTTGAACACTCGAATCGTGTCCAGCTCTGCAAAACAAATTCCACATACCACCGTAGTGAGAACAATATTCCACAAGTCTAATCCGCTGACAACTTTTTCATAGCGTGACATCATGCTGTGGCCCGTTTATTATTTGAACTGTTTTCCCAACCTGCTTCTGCACATATTGCGAGGCGGTTTTATTGGCACGTCTTGTTGAGGTAGAGACCGTGTCCCCTTATCATGGGATTCTCATCAATACAGGTGTGGGTAACCCAACCACGCCATCAACGCCGCGCTTGGGGAATAAGCAAGTTTATCGGGCGAGTGGGGAGGCGCAGGATCCCTGCTGCCTTTATAAGGAGATAAGGACTCCCCTTTTTCACCCACACCTTTCTCATCCATTCTCTCTCGCACGAGCTCCAGCGCCCAAGCGTTCGTCTTCTCCGCCCACAAAGGCCCTCCGAAAATGTCCGGATCTGGAGCAGGAGGCAAGTGGATGGCCTCTACCGTCTGGGGGAAGGATATCAATAAGCTTCGGGAGGCCGGGTATCCGGCCAAGAAAATCGGCCATCGTCTCCCGACGGCGGGACATATCTTCCCTACTCGGGAACCCCACGAGAGGGTTGTATTCCTCCCTCACTTTGTTCGCGTCGAGGGTTTCCTCTCCATCCATTCGTTTGCGGCATTATGTATTACTACGAGATCGACTTTAATGATCTATCCCCCAATTCCTTCCTCAACATCTTGACATTCATTGTCGTGTGCGAGGCCTTTCTCCGCATCTCGCCACACTTTGGCTTATGGTTGGAGATTTTTAATGTGAAGCCCAAGGTAGTGAGCGGCGGGCACGCCGAGTGCGGAGGCGCCATGGTGAGCAAGATGCCCAACATCACATGGCCATCAGGTACTTTCAATGATTCCGTCAAAGGGTGGCAACGGCAGTGGTTGTACGTCACTGAGCCACACGACACGAAATGGGCTGCAGCTCCCGAATTCTGATCCGGAGCTCCCCTGTGGCTTACGTCCTGGCCCAAGAAGGGCCTGAACTGGTCTTCGCCCGACGAGTTTTCGGTGCTCCAGACGCGCGTCAAGGATATGGAAGACAAGAATATCAAACTTGTCAATGTAGTCCAGGTGATGTTAGTTCGCCGGACTCTCCCTTGTCAACACAGGGCCTGCAATTTATGGGAATTCGACCTGGCCAAGCACCAGACCCTACTAGAGTTCTTTGTCTCATCGCACAAAGACATCTGGAAGGTGCTCTTTAAGTCTGGCAAATCATGGCCGGACTCAGCCGAGTACCGCGGTTATCAACTATCCGGTCCCGCAAGTTCGGTAAGTCATTGTACGTTGGTCAAGTCATACTTTTTATTTGCGTAATCAAAGGGAAATCCTTAATGTGTTTTCCACAACTCTCCTAGGGCTGGACGAAGAAGGCGGAGCGGATCTACTGTCTGGCCCCACTGCCAGAAGAACCAGCCGGCCCACTTCTGACGAAGATGCTGGTACCGGCGCCTTACAAGGTGTCGAAGAAGAGAGCCGAGAAGGAGGCCAAAGAGACCAGGGGCGGCCTTCGTCGCCGCGGCACTTCAGACACAATATCCGAAGACTCTGATGCCCGCTCTTCCTCTGGAGAGGACGAGGAAGAGGAGGAAAACCAATCCCCCCCGGCGAGGGGAAGAAAGAAAAGGACGGCCTCCACACACTTGGAGGCCGAGTCGTCTAGGAAGGGAAAAACTCCCCTTCCGGAGGAGTCCACCGCTGCTACCAATAGCAGCCCGGAGTGGGATCCCAGGGCCCAGCCCCTGGTGAGATCGTGAGTATATAAAACCTGGGCACATTACGCATCCAGACTCACTATTGTATGATGTTTAACCATTGAGCCACACCCTTCTTTTATAGTTCGGCGAGGTCCCGCACCGAGCAATCCTCATCGGAGGATTTACTGAGCTCAGATGCTATGGACAGCGGGACACCCCCGAAGGCCCCCTCCCCAAAACACGTGAGTGACACGGAGGCATCATCCCAGAGGGACCTAGGCCAAGGAGGGGGCGAAAAGAACGTCAAGGCGGCGCCAGGGGGTCAAACTTCGGTGGCCGGACACAGGGGAGAAAAGGTTCCCATGGACATCGATGACGGGGGCTGTCTCGAATTCGGCCCCTAGCTAGACACAATTCCGGAGAGCGATACGGCTCCGAAATTAGGCAGGCAGCCTCCCTTGACACGAAGGGGTGCACCTGTTCCACCGGCAACCTCTGCCCAACCAGAGGTGTCGGATACCTTATCGGCGATGCTGAAGAGCGCCTCCACTGTTGAAGAACACCGTGCCCTTATGGGTGCGGTGATTGAGAAGAATCAGTCCACTGAGAGTGGGCTGAATGAGGCCTGCATCAGCCTTATAACGGGCTTTGAGGTATGTGTTGTGAGATTTCCAAGAGTGTTATAGTATAGGTAGTAGCCCCTGATACACTGTTTGGAGAAAGAAAGAACAGAACAAAGGATCAAATATATATTTGCAGGAGAATCACCTTATGGCGTCTCTCCCTCTCTTTTTTATAAGTAGGCGTCTGTAGCGACTGCCACCTCTCATACTTCGGAAGTTTCTATACTGAAGCAGAGTCTGGGGCGGGCCGAAGAAGAACTTGGCTAATTGAAAAAGCAGTTGGAGGATAACCAAGGTATGCAAAAAACCTTGCTCGCGTTCAGCGCAAATGAATAATTTAGTATGATAAAAATATGTTCATGGTGTGCTCTAGGGGTGATGACCGAAGTCGAGGCTCTTAAGAAGGCTGTGGCCGAGGCCGAGAAAAAGGCAGCCGCAGAGCAGGCTCTTCGTGAGAAGCACGAGGCTTGGGTTATTGAAGCTGAGCAAGAGCTCCAAGAGGCTGTGAAGAAATGCGAGACCTTGGAGCAGAGTTTAACGAAGAAAGAATCCAAACTCACCAAGGCTCATCAAGCCACACGCGATGCCCGGGGGGAAGCCCAAGGCGCCCTGCAGGAAATCCAGCAGGCGAGGAAGATTGCGGCAGGTAAGGCTTTTTCTATGCAAAGCAAGTATTTAAGGAGAAAATCATGTTTGCTAATTTGAATTCAGATTTCTCCAGGTGTATTTGCGGAGCTACCATGCAGCATATCTGGTGCCGCACAATTCTATCGAGCCAAAGAAAGGAGCACTGCAGAGAAGCTCGTCTGGTCGCAGTATCTGGCGCCGGAGTATACAGTGCCCTTTGCTGATCAACTGAAGTAGCTAATCGAACTGCATAAGGCAGCCGAACTAGCCATGAAGGATTTAATTATCCGGCTATAGCCGATTCCTAGCAGTTACTTCGGGCTCGTAAAGCGGCTTGTGAGTGCCTGCCCTCGACTTGACGTCATCAAGCGGTCGGTCTGTATGGAGGGTGTGCGAATGGCCTTTGCCCGCGCGAAGGTGCACTGGGCGAAGATGGATGCTGAAAAGATGATGATCGAAGGACCGCCGGAGGGGAAGGAGCACCGCAAGCCCGAGTTATATTATGATAGTGTCCTGAAAGGATCCTGCCTTGTGGCGGAGCAATGCGCCAAGGACATTATATTCCCATGAATATAGTCATGTTGTCCTTTGTAATGTTAAACAAGGTCATTTCTATTATTTATTGCCTGTTATTTGAAAGTTTTTCCTCCTATGCAGCCGTTTCATATATTAATCCTGAGAGTTGGCCAGTCGTCGGCTTTTGCCCCCACGTAGGAAGTATGGGGGTGTTCGGGATAAACCTGAGCACTCTTTACCCCAGTTTTGGGTCCTTGAAGGAGGTGTTCAGCACAACGAACCAGGCAATCGGACTATAAGGCTTTATCACTCTCACTTAGCCATAGGAGTTTGACAAAAGAAAGGTAGGCGCAGCCCATGGTGTTCGGAAGACCGCACTAGGGGCTGTATACGCACCTGATCGGAAGAAAAGCCGATCCCTCGCATGCTGCATTAGTTATTGCATAATGCGGAAGAAATCCTTAAAGATTTTGCAAACTCTCGAACAACTGACCAGCTCTCGCCATATCATGATAGTCAGTTTTCGGCTTTCTCTATTCAGGCGCTCGTCCAGAAGAACCGGGACACAATCGCAGTAGTTCACCCTTTACTACCCTAGCCAATAGAACGGAACGTAGGGTAGCAAGCACAGGAGCCGGGCAACCCAACTATTGACCCAAGACATGATTCGGAGCCGATGCATATAATTCTATAAGTTCGGGGTGCCGAACGACCGTGAAGGTGTTCGGACTTTGTTGCCGTATTATGGGTAGAACGAGGCCCTTGGCATATTAAGGCATATCACAGTGTACGGGTGCCATTTGATAAAGAGTGTCAATAAGAAACAATAGCAGATAAGCGTCATATAAAGCCACATGTTGTAATTGAATAACACGTCGATGCGTACGAGTACAGGTAATGTGATAAAAAGAAATATGACTTAGGAACCTGCTGAGACCAGGCGGGGGGAGGCTGTGTGCGGATCCGGATTGTAATCAAATGGTCATGAAGGGGAATATCTAAGGATTCCCTTACACGTTCGAGTTGTTTCCCTTATTCGTCCATTCATTGGTCTGGTCTCCATGTCGCCAGTCCTGGCCTACACAAAAGTGGACCTGCAAAGAAAATGCAAAAAAAAAAAACGTTTGTGTGCCACGGAGCGGTTAAGCCGCATTTTGTGGCATATCCTAGCTTTGCCTCTATTTACTGCCGGAGTGTTTAACTAAGCTCCTGACGAGCCGGGCTATCATGCCGCGAAGTAGTTCGGACTCCTTTGACGGTGTCCGGAAGCTTGGCCGTCGACTCAAGGTTCGATTGAAAGATGCCACTCGTTGCTTCTACTGTTAGGGCACCGGTGTACTCTTCGGCACGGAGGGAGCGTTCGGCCTTGCCATTAACTGTTATGACGCCGCGTGGACCGGGCATCTTGAGCTTAAGGTAGGCAAAATGTGGCACCGTGTTGAATCGAGCAAACACGGTTCGTCCGAGCAGTGCATGATAGTTACTGCGAAAAGGGATGATGTCGAATATTATGTCTTCGGTACGGTAATTATTCGGTGGTCCAAAGACTACCTCCAGAGTGATGGAGCCAGTACAACAGGCCTCCACACCTAGTATAACACCTTTAAAGGTGGTTTTAGTGGGTTTGATCATTGAAGGATCGATACCCATCTTACGCACTGTGTCCTGATACAGCAGGTTCAGACTGCTGCCTCCGTCCATAAGGACTCGTGTGAGGTGGAATCCGTCAATTATTGGGTCCAGGACTAGTGCGGCCGAATTGCCTTGACTGGAATTGGCCGGGCAATCCGTACGGTCAAAGGTGATCGGGCCGGACGACCATAGGTTATATTTTGGGGCGATTGGCTCCGTTGCGTCGTCATCCCTAAGAGTGTACATCTGCTCCCACTTGGGAATATGGGTGGCATTTATCATGTTCACAGTTTTGATTTGCGAGGGAAATTTCTTTTGTCCTCCTGTGTTCGGTGGCCGGGGCTCCTCGTCGTCGTCATCGCTTTGTGACCCCTTCTCCTTGTTTTCGGCACCTGACCTGCCGGCTTGTTTGAAGACCCAGCATTCTCTGTTGCTATGATTGGCTGGTGTTCCTGGGGTGCCATGAATTTGGCATGGACGGTCGAGTATGCGGTCCAGACTGGACGGGTCCGGATTGTTCCTTTTGAATGGCTTTTTCTGTTGGCCGGACTTAGAGCCACTGAATCCGGCATTGACGATCATGTCTTCGGCGTTATCGCCATTATTGCGACGCTTGTGTTTGTTGCGTTGGGGCTTGTCGTTGCTATCTCTGGCGTCTGAGGTGCCAGGATTGCTTACTGTGCTGTTGCTACGAGCCAACCAGCTATCCTCGCCGGCACAAAAGTGGGTCATGAGTGTCGTGAGGGCTGCCATGGACTTCGGCTTCTGTTGGCCGAGGTGTCGGGCGAGCCACTCGTCACGGATGTTATGCTTAAAGGCCGCTAGGGCTTCGGCATCCAGACAGTTGACAATTTGGTTCTTTTTAGTTAGGAACTGACTCCAGAATTTCCTGGCTGACTCTCCGGGCTGTTGGGTTATGTGACTTAAATCATCAGCATCCGGTGGTCACATATAAGTGCCCTAGAAGTTATCCAGGAATGAGTCTTCCAGGTTCTCCCAACTTCCAATGGAGTTTGCCGGCAAACTATTCAGCCAATGTCGAGCCGGTCCCTTGAGTTTTAGTGGGAGGTACTTGATGGCATGTAGATCATCACCGCAGGCCATGTGAATGTGGAGAAGGAAATCTTCTATCCATACCACGGGGTCTGTAGTCCCATCGTAGGGCTCGATATTCACGGGCTTAAACCCTTCTGGGAATTCATGCTCCATTACTTTGTAAGTGAAGCATAGGGGGTGTGTGGCGCCTCTATGCCGGGCTACATCATGACATAGTTCAAATGAGTCTGGTCTGTTGTATTCGGTCTGGCCGGATTTGTATTTAGCATATCCAGCGTGGCATTCATCGTCACGCATTGGGGCGCGCCCCCGTGATCCGTAGATCGATCTTGAGTTCTTGACTGTCTTGCTTTGTTTTCCAAATTGTCTCGCATGTCATGCGTGTAGCCCCGGGCCTTCGTGTTTTTGTTTGTTTGGCGACGGGGTGTGGGCTGGTGTTCGGGCTGATACACCGCCTTGTCTCGGCCACGAGGTGGCCGGTCAGCCGCATCCTACGCTGGTAGTGTAGGCTCTAGTGCCTCCTCCTCGAATTGAGGTAACAACCTGCGCTTTGGGTAACTTTTGGTTGGGCGCGAGTCAGATTCTCGATCGCTAGGACCTCAGTCCATCTATCAGTTAGCAGATCTTGATCAGCTTGAAGCTGCTGCTGCTTTTTCTTCAGGCTTTTTGAAGTGGCTATAAGCCGGCGCTTGAAGCGCTCCTGCTCGACGGGTGAGGGAGTCCTTGATTAGGGGGTATCCGGACAGTCGGACTATATACTTTGGCCGGACTGTTGGACCATGAAGATACAAGACTCAAGACTTCGTCCCGTGTCCGGATGGGACTCTCCTTTGCGTGGAAGACAAGCTTAGCGATCCGGATATTAGATCTCCTTCTTTGTAACCAACTCTGTGTAAACCCTAGCCCCCTCCGGTGTCTATATAAACTGGAGGGTTTAGTCCTTAGAGGGACAATCATAATCATCATAGGCTAGCTTCTAAGGTTTAGCCTCTATGATCTCGTGGTAGATCAACTCTTGTAATACTCATATCATCAAGATCAATCAAGCAGGAAGTAGGGTTTTACCTCCATCGAGAGGGCCCGAACCTGGGTAAAACATCGTGTCCCTTGCCTCCTATTACCATTAGCCTTAGACGCATAGATCGGGACCCCCTACCCGAGATCCGCCGATTTTGACACCGACATTGGTGCTTTCATTGAGAGTTCCTTTGTGTCATCGCTGCAAGGCTCGATGGCTCCTTCAATCATCAACAACAATGCGGTCCCGAGTGAGACCTTTCTCCCCGGAAAGATCTTCGTGTTCGGCGGCTTCGCACTGCGGGCCAATTCGCTCGGCCATCTGGAGCAGATCGATAGCTACGCCCCTGGCCATCAGGTCAGATTCAGAAACTTGAACTACACGGCCGATGTCCACGGAGACTTGATCTTCGACGGATTTGGGCCTACGCCAGGAGCGCGGAACAGTCACGATGAGCACAGCTTAGACCTGCTATCCGACAATACTCGGGATATCGCGCCTGCAGGAGCCCCGGACCTAAATCCTGGGCAGATTGCGTCGTCCGAGGACGGGTGGATGGACCCCGCCCCGGAGGCCGCACACTCATCCGCAGAAGAGCCGAACACAGAGTTCATCCCCAAGGAAGCATGTGTCTCCGGACCCCTGGACTTGTGTCCGGTTGTAGGTCCTAGACCGCGCGCCCCCGAGCCCGCTGATTCTGGAAGGGCTCCGTTAATGGAATTTGCCGCTGCGGATATCTTCCAGCACTCGCCCTTTGGTGACATGTTGAACGCACTAAAGTCTCTGTCTTTGTCAGGAGACTCTTGGCCGAACTATGTCCGGCTCAAGGGGGAAGAAGGCGACGAAGAAATTCGTTGCCCACCCACCACCCACTTCATAGCCACTGTCGACGACGTAATAGACTTGCTTGACTTCGACTCTGATGACACCGACGGTATGGACGTCGGCGCAGGAGACGATTCAGAACCACCACCCACGGGGTGCTGGACTGCCACCTCATCATATGATATATACATGGTGGATACGCCTAAGGAGGACGATGGCGATAAAACAGAGGATAAAACCCCCGGACAAAAGCCAAAATGACGGCGCAGACGCCGCTCTAAGTCCAGCCACAGTAAAAATAGCGATAACAGCGCTAGAAAGATCGACAGCCCAGTCAATTCTGAAGGCAACAACAACCATATGGTCCCAGCAATGGAGCAGGATGAGCCAGGTCACGCCGAACACAGCCCGGAGCAGACGCCCGATCACAGTGATCCCGAGGGACGAACTCATCAAACTGCCCCGGGACAGGAGCACGGTCCGGGCGACGACGCATTCATCATCCCGGAAACACGTTTGGAACGAGATAACCTCCACAGAAGGCTTATGGCCACCGCGAGAAGTCTAAAGAAGCAGAAGCAAAGGCTTAAGGCCGCACAGGAGACGCTCAATCACAGATGGAATAAAATGCTACACACTGAAGAAAAATATGGCGACGATCGCCACACAAAGAGCTATCCAAAATGCAAGCTGCTGCCAGAATTCGACGATGAGGCCGTTCCACCGAAGAACAATACGGTCAGTAGGCTGGACCAACCACTTCGTAACCGCAATAGAGCAGCCACTGACGCCGCACATGATTTACGTGAGCTCCTGGATAAAAAGTCCGACGCGACGAGGTCCATCTACAGATCTAGAGGACACGCCCCGGCGCAGGACTACGGTCACCAAAACGATCAGACCGATCGAGTACCAGTTCGGAATCAGCACCGGACACAACAATAGCCGACGGCATGCCACAACACGTCCAGATACAGAGGGGCTGCTCACCGTCTGTGCTTCACCGAAGAGGTACTGGACCACAAATTTCCACAGGGTTTTAAACCTGTGAACATAGAGGCATATGACGGAACGACAGACCCCGGGGTCTGGATTGAGGATTTTATCCTGCATATCCACATGGCTCGTGGGAATGACCTCCACGCCATCAAATACCTCCCCCTCAAGTTGAAGGGACCAGCTCGGCACTGGTTGAAAAGCCTCCCCGAAAATTCAATCCAAAGTTGGGAGGAACTCGAGGATGCTTTCAGGGCCAATTTTCAAGGGACCTATGTCTGACCTCCGGACGCGGACGATTTAAGTCAGATAATTCAACAGCCCGGAGAGTCTGCCCGCAAGTTTTGGAACAGATTCCTCACTAAGAAGAATCAAATTGTCAATTGCCGGGATGTCGAATCCTTAGCGGCCTTCAAGCACAATATCCGGGACGAGTGGCTCGCCAGACACCTTGGCCAAGAAATCCCGAGGACAATGGCAGCCTTAACAAGCCTTATGACCCGCTTTTGCGTGGATGAAGATAGCTAGTTGGCCCGTAGAGGCACTAGCGACCCAAGTACATCCGAAATCAGGGATGGCAACGGGAAGCCACGACGCAATAAAAACAAATGTCGAAACAAGGAAGAAAGTCCGGACAACACAATGGTAACACCAAATTCAGGGGCTCTCGACCCGGTCAAGAAAAGAAGCCACTTAAAGGCAGCAAAGAAGGACCGTCTAGCCTGAACAAAGTCCTGGACAGACTGTGCCAAATCCATGGCACCCCCGAAAAACCTGCGAACCACACTCACAGAGAACGCTGGGTCTTTAAGCAGGCCGGCAAATTAAATGCCTAATGAAGGGAAGGAAACACCATGAATACGAGGACGAGCCTCGCCAATTTAACACCGGGGATAGAAAAATTCCCAGAGGTAAAAATAGTAAACATGATCCACGCGACTCACATACCCAAGAGAAGGCGCGAACGCGCGCTTAGAGACGCATACGCTATGGAGCCCATCGCCCCCAAACTTAACCACTGGTCGGCTTGCCCGATCACTTTCGATCACTGGGACTACCCAACTAGTATGCGGCACGGAGGATCAGCTGCCTTGGTGCTCAACCCAATAATCGACGGATACCACCTCACTCGCGTCCTCATGAACGTCGGCAGTAGTCTTAATCTAATATACCAGGACACTGTCCGCAGAATGGGGATAGACCCATCCAGAATCAGCCAAAGTAACACCACCTTTTAAGGGGTGATACCAGGCTTCGAAGCTCGCTGCAGGGGCTCCCTCGTACTACAGGTGACATTCGGTTCCCCAGGCAACTTCAGAAGTGAAGAACTACTCTTCACCATCGCCCCCCTCCAAAGTGGTAATCACGCATTGCTCGGGAGAACGGCCTTCGCCCGCTTCAATGCAGTACCGCACTACGCCTACCTTAAACTCAAGATGCTCGGTCCACGTGGCATCATCACTGTTAACGGAAGTACAGAGCGTTCCTTACGCGCCGAAGAGTATGCGACGGCTCTAGCAGCCGGACTCCAAGCGGCCTCTAATATATGAACGCATGATTGGTTGTTAAGACCACGGGCACGGTTAGACGAGTCCGGCAGCCCAGATAAACCTGACCTGGGGCTACACATGTAATCCCATAAAGGACACCAGGGGCTTCAAATATTCAATAAAGCCCACCTTTTGGCTTGACCTTATTAACAGGCCAATGTCTTACACTTCTGCTATTCATTGATAATAGTCAACTCCTCGCACGCTTACATCATACTCATCTACATGAGTTTTCCTTTTTTACAGACATCATTCGTGCGATACCCTCCTAGGACACGGCACAACGGAGACAAAGGCGCAGACGTGCAGCAGGGCCCCACTGAAAGGTTTCTCTTTAAATTAAGCCCCTATGTAAACCTTCTTTATTGTCTCTTGTTGTTTACACATCCCACGGGTACTACACCCACAGGGGATACTGCCTTATTGGCATTTCGCCACGACAGACTAATGCACGTACCTGGAAATACAGGGTTCATAATAAAGGGCGTTCCTCAGACCAGTACATGTTATAAAGTCCGAATACCTTCGGGAGTGTTTGGCGTCGCGAGTTTGGCATTATATGCATTAGCTCCAAATCATGTCTTTGGTCAAATGTTGGGTTTGCCCGGCTCCTGGGTTTGCCGCCTTATGTTCCATTCTTATCGGCTAAGGCGGCCAAAGGAGAACTACTGCGATTGTGCCCTGGTTATTCCGGACGAGCACCTCAATAGAGAAAGCCAAAAACTGACTTTTATGATATAGCGAGAGACTGTTCAACCACTCGAAGACTTAGTGGAATCTCTAGGATTCCTCCGCATTAACGAAGGACTATTTCCCGGTCATGTACACACGCGCCCGTATTCGGATGCATGCAAAAGTACCAGGGGCTACATAGTAGGCCCACCGTCAAACTCCTATGGCTAAGTGAAAGTGTTAAAGCTATATAGTCCGGTTGCCTAGTTCGACATGCGATCACCTCCTTAATGGACCAAGACGTTGGATCAAGTGTGATTATGCATATTTTCGCGAACACCCCCGCATTATATGCGTGGGGGCTGAAGCCAACGACTGCTAACTTTCAAAATTGCATGTATACAGAAAACGGCCGCATAGGAGGCACAATAACACTTTCAGGCGAAAAGTATAAACATAGCCTCCGTAATTAAAATAACATTGTTTTTACAATGAAACGATTTGTCACTCGAACATGACGTTCTTCGAGCACTGAGCCTCTATTAAGCGAGCACCTTCTGCTACCTGCTCCAAGTATTGGTCGGCCGGATCCTGGCCTCCCGCCGGATTCTGGGTCGCAATGATGGTGGCCTCCATATCTGTCCAATATGCTTTAACGCGGGCAAGAGCCATCTGTGCACTCTCTATGCACGCCGACCTCTTCATGGCATCGATCTGTGATACGGCACCAAGGAATTGTTGCACTAAACCAAAATAACTATCCGACTTAGGCCCCTTTGGCCATAGATGGTCTATTACAGACCGCATTGCAAGACCGGACAGTCTATGGAGCTCGGCCACAGCAGCCATCCTCTCACTCAATGGCAATGGGCGCGTTGGAGCACTGAATTGCGACCAGAACAACTTTTCCACTTCATTATCTTTTTGATCCTCGAAAAACTTGGCCGCATCAACCGTACTCTTCGCCAGATCCGCATACGCGTCTGCAGGGCTCCAGCGTCGATCCAGAGGAGCGTACTTCGAATCTAAGAACTTCATCCACAATAAATAGGGGTTTCCAGCCGCGATTTCTCTGGCCTGTCGAAGCTCCTCCCACGCATCCCTAATTTTGGAACGCGTCACCTTGGCCGCATCAAGGGCCTTCTTCAGGTTAGCCGAATTAGCCTTACTCTCTTTTTCAAGGAGCTCATACCAGTCGGCGGCGTTTTTCAGCTCCACAGCCATCTCGGCTATTTTGTCTTCGCTTCGATGACGAGCAACCTGTTCGGCTCTCAACTCTTCGGCCGCCTTTAGGGCAGCCGCATTGCTAGCCCGGGCTTGTTCCACCCTCAGGGCTTCCACGGCAGCAGCTCCGTCTACAGTCCAAGCATATAACATTAACATTATGCTCCTCTTAGTTTTTCCTATAACAAATAAGAAAAGCAGAGAACATACCTTGTGACTTGTTAAGCCGCTCGTTCACAAGCGTGATATCGGCATCAATAACTCCAATCTGTCGCCTCAGTTCGGCGACTTCAACGGACCGGTCGGCTGCCGGACCCTTAGCCACTTGTGCATAAACACAGTATGATCATTACTCAATGATGTGACCTCCGTTTGCCGCCTTGGGCTGGCAACCAGAGGCTCAGGGGCTACTATCCATAGGGAGCACACCTAGCGCGTGCGCCACAATCAAGAATTGCGTATTCCGTTACATACCTCAAAGCCTCTGAGCAGGCTCGTAAAAGCTTCATTCAATCCGCTTGTGGCGGATGAAATCTTCTCAAGCACCGTGGTCATTAATGAACAATGATCCTCCGAGAGAGCAGCTCGCTCGAGAAGGCCCGTCAGCGTATCCGGCCGGTCGTCGAACTGTGCTGGACCTTTCTTATCGCCCCTCATGGGAGCCGAACGCTCTCGGCTCAGGGCAGCCGAAGTACTAGCTTCTGGCCTCGGCAAATCTTGACTACTCCGTGACGACACCTCAGGATCGCCCGCCCCATGAGGCGGAGAGGTTGGTGGGGTTTCACTCTCCATCATCTCCGGATGGAGATCCCCCGAAGACAAACTCTGTCGAGAAGAGCTGCTAGCCGGACTGCAAAGATTAGATCCTGGTTATTGTTCTCAGAGGAGGAAGCAGTAGCTTCGTATCTACGATTAACTTACACCTCGGCTGAGGGCTGGCCCGTTTGCGGGCATGGCGCGGTGAGGACGCCCTTCGGGGCAGGGCCCCCTGATGAAGCTTTCTTCCCTTGTTTGGGCACCTCTGTCTCCAAGTCTTCGGAGGCGTCCCTTTTCTTCCCCCGAGGGGAGGAGACCTTAGATTCCCCTCCCCGACTATCCTCCTCTGTGGAGGTAGCAATTCCCCCGGTTTGGATGTGCAATGTGTGAAGTTCTGCTTCTCTGTTCTTCCCTTCATCTTTCCCCAAGGGCACTTTACTTAGCACACGACCAAGCATCTTGGCTATGGCGGGACTAGGCGAGCCTTCAGGAAGTGGCGCCGGACACCTGATTCTCTCCGCCTTGCTGAGCCACTCCTGGCCACGGAGGATTTTCAGAATAATGTTATGATAACTATAAACGAACTGTTCGGTTTCTGGGTTACTTACTTGGGTATCTGGGCGGTAGCAGCTCAGGCCCGCATCCTCAGTGGTGTCCGGACACTTTACTTGTGGTCCAAAGAATAACTTACACATCCCTTCGAGCGTCATGCCGAAGAAGTACATAATAGTCCGTGGACCTTCCGGATTGAACTCCCACATCCGGAGAGGCCGGCGTTTGCACGGCAACATCCGTCGGACTAACATTACCTGAATTATGCTGACAAAGCTAATGTCGCTCTCAAGAACCTCCCGGATGCGGCTCTGCAAGGTTGGTACATCATTAGCAGGCCCCCAATCCCGTCCTACATTGGCCCATGACGCCAGTTGAGGCGGAGGGCCCGAACGGAAGTGGGGAGCAGCCACCCACTTTGTGCCTCTGGGAGCCATGACACAAAACCACCTCCGCTGCCATAGATCGGACACCTCTGGGAAGGAGCCCTCTGCCCATGGGGCGTCAGTGTTCCTGCTTATTACGGCACCTCCGCACTCCGCGTGTCGCCCCTCAATCATCTTCAGCTTCACATTGAATGTCTTGAGCCATAAGCCGAAGTGTGGGGTGACGTGGAGAAAAGCTTCGCACACAACGATGAATGACGAGATGTGAAGGATGGCGTCCAGAGCTAGATAATGAAAATCTAGCCCGTAATATAACATGATCCCTCTCACAAAGGGGTCAAGGGTGAAGCCTAAGCCGCGGAGGAAGTGAGAAACAAATACGACGCTCTCGTTGGGCTCAGGAGTATGGATGACCTGCCACGAGCAGAAGCTCTGTGCTTGATGTCGTGATCGATATCCGACCTCCTAAACCGCATAATGTCCTCATCTGTGACCGACGAGGCCATCGACCAACCTTGAAGGTTGGATCCAGACATGATTGAAGATCCGAGGTGCTTGAGCTTGGGCTTCGGGTGTTAGAACTCGAGATGCGAAAAGGCGCAAGCGTGGTAGAAAAGAGGGATAGGCCTCGGCCCCTCTATAAAGGGGGTGAATATCAAGCGTCCTTAGCGTAACTGCTTGGGACATACCTAAAAACACGGAGTCACACCAACAAGCATCGTGGGATTGCACGCGCTCGTATTGATGGAGGATCCCACAATAAGGGGAACACGATCTCTGCTTTGGCAAGGCGTGCCAATAAAACCACCTCACAACACGTGTCGAGGCAGGCTGAGAAAACCGGTTCGTATTGAAACGGGCTACGGCATAAGGGCACCCCACAAGAAAAATTATCAGCAAATCAGATTTGTGAAGTGTTATGCCCTCTACGATGGTGTGCGGAGGTTATCTCACAGAGCCGGACGCAATCCTTAAATCTGCTTTGGAGTATTCGGAGATGGAACCCGCCTTGCAATGCCGAAGACAAACTGCGCGCCGGACTCATCGTCATTGAAGCCTGGTTCAGGGGTTACTGAGGGAGTCCTGGATTAGGGGTTTCCGGACAGCCGGACTATATACTTTGGCTGGACTGTTGGACCATGAAGATACAAGACTCAAGACTTCGTCCCGTGTCCGGATGGGACTCTCCTTTGCGTGGAAGACAAGCTTGGCGATCCGGATATTAGATCTCCTTCTTTGTAACCGACTCTGTATAAACCCTATTCCCCTCCGGTGTCTATATAAACCGGAGGGTTTAGTCCTTAGAGGGACAATCATAATCATCATAGGCTAGCTTCTAGGGTTTAGCCTCTACGATCTCGTGGTAGATCAACTCTTGTAATACTCATATCATCAAGATCAATCAAGCAGGAAGTAGGGTTTTACCTCCATCGAGACGGCCCGAACCTGGGTAAAACATCGTGTCCCTTGCCTCCTGTTACCATTAGCCTTAGACGCACAGATCGGGACCCCCTACCCGAGATCTGCCGGTTTTGACACCGATAACGGGATCCTCAGGCACGATGAATTCTTCGTTGCCGAGGCTCACCTCGTCTTCGGAGAGGGGCATGTAATTGTCATCCTCTGAGTCTCCATCCATTGCCTGTTTATCAGGGCTAGCTTGCCCATCCTCCCGTTTGGCTTGCTCGAAGCTTGGCTGGGCGGTATTGTTTTCGTCTTCGGCATCATCCGGAGTGCTATTGTCTCTTGTGCCGGTATTGCTATATTTGCTATGGCGGGGCTTAGAGCGACATCACTGACGTCGACACTTAGATTGCTTCTCAGGGGGGTTATCCTCCATTGTCTCATCGCCATTGCTTTCTTTGGGTGTGTCCACCATACATATATCATATGATGAGGTGGCTATCCAGCGCCCTGTGGGCGGTGGTTCATGTTTTTCTCCGGAATCGTCATCCATACCGTCGATTTCTTCAGAGTCGAAATCAAGCATGTCGGTTAAGTCGTCGACAGTGGCTATTAAGTGGGTGGTGGGTGGGAAATGAATTTCTTCGTCGTCCGCTTCCCACTCAAGCCGGACATAGTTCGGCCAGGGATCTCCTGATAGGGAGAGAGATTTCAATGAATTTAGCACGTCGCCAAAGGGCGAGTGCTGAAAGATATCTGCGGAGGTAAACTCCATGATCGATGCCCAATCAGGTTCAATAGGCATGGATGCACACGGTTCGGAGCCCCTGGTCGGAGGCGAGTCTGAGGGTCCGATGACACAGACCTCATTGGAGGCGAGGTCTGTGTTCGGCTTTATCACCGATGAGTGTGTGGCCTCCGTGGCGGGGTCTATCCACCCGTCCTCAGATGGCACGATCTGCTCCAGATCTAAGGCCAGGGCAGCTGCAGGTGCGTTCTCGTGAACACCGTCCAGTGGCAGATCTAAGCCATGCTCATCGTGATTGTACGGCGCACCTGTCATGGGCTCGAATCCGTCGAAGATCAAGTCTCCGCGGATGTCGGCCGTGTAGTTCAGGCTTCCGAGCCTGACCTGATGGCCAGGGGCGTAGCTATCGATCTGCTCCAGATGGCCAAGTGAGTTGGCCCTCGTGTAAAAGCCCGAATCTGAAGATCTGTCCGGAAGAAAACCTCACCCTGGATCGCATCGTTGCAGATGATTGAAGGAGCCATCAAGCCTTACTGTGACGACACAGTGGAAATCTAAATGAAAGCACCAATGTCGGTGTCAAAACCGACGGATCTCGGGTAGGGGGTCCCGAACTGTGCTTCTAAGGCTAATGGTAACAGGAGGCAGGGGACACAATGTTTACCCAGGTTCGGGCCCTCTATATGGAGGTAATACCCTACTTCCTGCTTGATTGATCTTGATGATATGAGTATTACAAGAGTTGATCTACCACGAGATTGTAGAGGATAAACCCTAGAAGCTAGCCTGTGATTATGATTGTTGTTGTCCTACGGACTAAACCCTCCGGTTTATATAGACACCGGAGCGGGCTAGGGTTACACAGAGTCGGTTACAGAGAAGAAAATCTACATATCCGAATTGCCAAGATTGCCTTCCACGCAAAGGAGAGTCCCACCCGGACACGGGATGAAGTCTTCAATTTTGTATCTTCACAGTCCAACAGTCCGGCATAAGCATATAGTCCGGCTGTCCGAGGACCCCCTAATCCCGGACTCCCTCACCTGGCGCTGATTCTTTTGCCAGTATTTTTATTAAATTCTGAAAAGTTGCTCCGTGGATTTTCAGGTCATTCCGGGAACTTTTATTTCTGCACAAAGATAACACCATGGCAGTTCTGCTGAAAACAGCGTCAGTCTGGGTTAGTTCCATTCAAATCATGCAAGTTAGAGTACAAAAAAGGGCAAAAGTGTTAGGAAAAGTAGATACGACGGAGACGTATTAATGGCTCCACTTGAGTGGGGCATTGTCCTTCTCCTTCGGCCACAAGGGGTTCCTCAATGGGTAGGATATGACCAACACCCATTCTTATTATGGCTTGGGGAGGAATTTCATCACCTACATCACAAGTACCACTTTGCTCCACTTGGGAGCCGTTATTCTCGTCAAACTCCACGTTACACGTCTCCTCAATGAGTCCCGTGGACTTGTTGAGGACACAGTACCGGTAAGCATGAGAGTTTGTAGCATAACCAAAGAATATGTCCTCATAAGCTCTAGCCTCAAATTTCGACAAACGAACACCTTTCTTGAGAATTAAACACTTACAACCGAACACCCGGAAGTACTTGAGGTTGGGCTTGTTACCGGTGAGTATTTCATATGGAGTCTTGTTCAAGCCCTTGCAGAGATAGAGCCGATTGGATGCATGACATGCGGTGTTGATGGCTTCGGCCCAAAAGTTGTAAGGAGACTTGAACTCCGCCATCATGGTCCTTGCCGCATCCATCAACATCCGGTTCTTCCTCTCTGCTACACCATTTTGTTGAGGGGTGTATGGTGCGGAATTTTTATCCTTGATCCCCTCATCACTAAGAAACTCATCTAGGGTGTAGTTCTTCAACTCGGTGCCATTGTCACTCCTTATTGTCAACATCTTTGCATCATGTTGACGTTGAGCTTCATTTGCAAAGTCGGTGATGGTTTGTTGAGTCTCACTCTTCCTCTTGAAGAAATATACCCAAGTGTATCTTGAATAATCATCTACAATCACCTAGCAATACTTTCTACCTCCAAGACTATCAAAGGATGGAGGCCCAAAGAGATCCATGTGAAGGGGCTCCAAGGGTCTCTTCGAGTAGATGATAGTCCTGGGAGGGTGAGCCTTCTCATGTAGCTTTCCTTTGATACAAGCACTGCAAGCATGATCTTTGGCAAAACTAACATTTGTTAGTCCACGCACATGGTCCCCCTTGAGAAGACTTTGCGAAGATCTCATATTGACATGGGCTAAACGACAATGCCAAAGCCACCCCACATCAACTTTACCTATTAGGCATGTCGCGGTCTTAGTGGGTCGCTCCGAAAAGTTAATGACATAAAGACCATTCTCGACATGCCCAACAAAGGCTACTTTAAGAGTCTTGCTCCACAAGAGGGCCATGGTATCAATATAAAAGGATGTGTCAAAGCCCATGAGTGCAAATTGACGAACGGAAAATAAGTTGTATGCAAGGGACTCAACAATCATGACTTTCTCGATCGTGAGATCATGAGAAATGACAACCTTGCCAAGACCCAATACCTTGGAAGATGAGGCATCACCCCACTCAACATTGGTGGGCATAGATGGGATCTTGTGCACGTCCACCACCAAGTCCTTGCTTCCGGTCATATGATTTGTGGCTCCACTATCGAGCAACCATGACCCCCCACCGGACGCAAACACCTACAAGAGATCAATGCTTGGTTTTAGGTACCCATTTTGTAATGGGTCCTTTGATGTTAGTAACAAGGGTCTTAGGGACCCAAATAGACCAATTTACTCATAAGGAGAACCAACAAATTTAGCATAAACATGCCCATCACTAGCACGGCACAACACATAAGAAGGGTTAAAGTCGCCGGCTTTGTTGGCAGGGGTGGCATTGCACTTTTTGACATCACCACCCTTCACATTGTTCTTCTTCTCCTTAGAAGCACCCTTTCCCTCCTTCACAAAAGTTTGCTTGAGAGGAGGATGTCGTTTGGCCTTGTCATTCTTCTTCTTGTTCTTGGACTTGGGTGTGAACCCAACTCCCTCCTTGGCCACAACTTCCTTTTGATTGCTCAGAAGGTCACTGAGATTCTTCTCACCTTGTATGCAAGACAAAAGGCCTTTCTCAAGTTGCTCCTTCAACTTGGCATTCTCCTCCACAAGATGCACATGCTCACAACACGGGTTAGTAGCATTTGCATTATCAATTAAGACCATATGAGGAAAAGTGGTTTTCTCCTTGGTTAGCTTCACTTGGAGTTGATCATGAGACTCCTTGAGGCTAGCATGAGCACCCTTCAAGGCCTTGTGAGCCTTGTCAAGTATATCAAACTCCTCCTTGAGTCTAGCATGGTCAACCCCAAGTTTAGCCTTCTCAGAGTCGAGCACACGAGAAACAACAAGAGCATGATCAAGATCTTTCTTTAATTTAGCATGGTCATTGTTGTGTGACTCCTCAAGAGCCAAACGATGAACACGCTCTTCCTCAAGCGCATTTGAGAGATCCGATATATCATCGGCATAGTCACGACTATGACCTTCCATCTTTGAGATGGTTTCTTCATGAGCCTCGATCATGTCATTGGCTTCACCAAGTTGTTCCAAGAGAGCAACGAAGTGCTTCGTGGATTTGCCCTTGAGCTTACTCATAAAAGACTAAAATTCATTTACTTCCTCATTAGATCCATCACTTTCATCAATGCAATCCATCAAGGAAGGATTAGTAATGATGGTAGTTTTGATGTTGGGGGTTACCTTGTTGGTGGCTTTGGCCATGAGGCACTTGGCGGTGATGTTCTCGTTGGGTGAATCGAAGAGTGACACCCATGGAGTTATGGCAATGGCAACGGAAGCCATGGCCATGGCTTCACCATCTTCATCATCATCATCATCCTCATTGTATTCTTCTTGTGCCACCAACCCTTTGGTCGGAGTCTTCTTGGTGAAGTTGTTCTTGTTAGGGAAGGACTTGGCTTTGTCTTTTCGGATGAGCTTGCCACCATTGTCTTCCTGCTTCTCGTAAGGGCACTCCACAACAAAGTGGCTCACATTCCCACAATTGTAACATGTTCTCACACGTTGTTTGCCGTTGAAACCACTTGAGTTGTTCTTGTTGAAATTGGGCCTTGAGTTCTTCTTGCTCCAAAATTGCCTTGAAACAAGAGCATGTGCTCATGGTAATCATATTTTATATCTTCGGGGTTGCTCTCCTCATCTTCCTCTTCATCCACTTCTTCCACACTCACCTTGGCCTTCAAGGCAAGGGTGGGCTTCTTTGCTCTTTGAGAATGCAACACCGCATTGTTGGTGGTATTGTCCAAGATCCTCATCACCACAAACTCATCCAACACTTCACTTGAGGACAAGGTGTGGAAGTCCGGCCTTTGACGGATGACGGAGGACATGGCCTTGTGGTAAGGCATCGTGGCCTTGAGGAATTTGCGCTTGATCCAATTATCATCTATATCCTTGCTCCCATGATCTCGGAGATAGACCGCGAGTGTGGTTAATCTCCGGTAAAGCTCACGAGGTTCTTCATCTTCATTCATTGCAAACTCATTGGCTTCATCTTGCACCACTTCACAGTTGGAGCGTTGAATGCTTGCACTTCCCTTGTAAATGGAAACAACATGGTGCCATGCTTCCTTGGCCACGGAGAAGGGTCGGAGATGTGCAATATCTTCGGATGAAATTGCATCTTGGATGATGAAGAGAGCATTCTCGTTGAATGATGGTCCGCGGCTTCTCTCAGGGTGAAGTTGCTTGGGTCATGTGGATAGAAACCTTGCTCAATAATTCTCCAAAGATTAGTATTAACATGGTTTATGACATTTAAAGCGATAGACCCAAGAGTCAAAATCCTCATTTTTCACAATCTTAGGAGGAGGACCAAAATGATTCAAATGAGTGGAGGGAACCGGTCCTCCATAAGTAAGTGGAGGTTCAACTTGGGCAAAGATGTCGCTACCATTTCTACCACTAGATAATGGAACTTTATCACAAGAAGCTTCCCCCTTATCGGAGTTAGCATCCGCCACCTTGTTAGTGGGAGCGGACACTTCCAAAGGTGCGGTGGATAATTTAAGACCATCAAGAAACTCTTTGAACATGACTTTGACCTTGGTCGTCATGGAGGTTTTCAATGTGTCCAAAGCCACATTGAATTCCTCACATGAGACCGGGGATCCCCCATCAGTCGTAGACGAAGAAGGATTCACACCGGGGTGCTCCTCCTCACCGTCTATGGTGTCAACCATACTCTTTGGACGGTAAAGTCCTTAAAAAAGAGATGGCTCTGATACCAATTGAAAGGATCGAAATAGTTGACTAGAGGGGGGGTGTGAATAGGCAACTAACAATTTTTAGCTTTTCTTTACCAAATTAAACTTTGCATCAAAGTAGGTTGTCTAGATATGCAACTAGGGGAGCAACCTATATGATGCAACAACAATAAAAAGCTCACAAGCAACCAAAGGATATAACACAATATAGCTTGCACAAGTAAAGGTCAGAGATAACCAAAAGTGGAACCGATGGAGACGAGGATGTGTTACCGAAGTTCCTTCCCTTTGAGGGGAAGTACGTCTCCGTTGGAGCGTTGTGGAGGCACAATGCTCCCCAAGAAGCCACTAGGGCCACCATACTCTCATCATGCTCTCAAACAATGCGATATGTCGTGATTCCACTATTGGTGCCCTTGGAGGCGGCGACCGAACCTTTACAAACAAGGTTGGGGCAATCTCTGTAACTTAATTGGAGGCTCCAAACGACACCACGAAGCTTCACCATAATGGACTATGGCTCCGCGGTGACCTGAACCGTCTACGGTGCTCAAACACCCAAGAGTAACAAGATCCGCAAGGGATTAGTGGGGGGAATCAAATTTCTCTTGGTGGAAGTGTAGATTGAGGCCTTCTCAACCAATCCCTAGCATCAACAAGTTTGATTGGCTAGGGAGAGAGATCAGGCGAAAATGGAGCTTAGAGCATCAATGGAGCTTGGGGATGGAAGAGATGGTCAACTCAGAGAAGAAGACTCCCCTTTTTTAGTCAAGGGACAAATCCAACCATTATCCACTTAACCAGCCCGCGACATGCGGTACTACCGCACCAGACAAGCGGTACTACCGCAAGGCATTGCGGTACTACCGCAAGGCGGTGCGGTATTACCGCACCACGACAGCCACTAGAAGAGGCCCTTTTGCATTGACGCTGCAAGTGGTAGAACCGCCGGAGCGGTACTACTGTGCGCCCTTGCGGTACTACCGCAAGGCAAGATTTGACTGGGCTGGGAAGGCATGGATGAATAAAATTACATCCGTCTATTTCCACTGAGTTTAGATCGATGCAAAAACTCGACACGGTACTACTGCATCCAGGGAGCGGTACTAGCGCATAGGGCGCGGATGTAAAAAATTACATCCTCCCTACTTCCGTGCGAGTAGCAGTGCAAGGCCAGAAGTCACGGTACTACCGCGACCTCGGAGCAGTACTAATGCAAGGAGGTGCAGTACTACCGCATCCTCGGACGGCACTACCATGAGCCTCTACGGTACTACTGCTCCCTTGAGCAGTACTACCATACGCCACAGCACACTACCACTTGGATTCATTCATTTTGCAAAGACACGGATAACAGATCGGTGCTCGAAAGAGGCAAGGGGAAAGGTGGTGCAAAGGAACAGATGTGTACGTGATGATTCCACCCTAACCTTTCCGAAGTGGACCCCCTCTTTATAGTACGGCTTTCCTACGACTCAAATCCACCAAAAGGAAATGTAGAAAAACGTCGTCTTCACTAGGCTCCGAGGGGCATCGAACCGTCTTGTGCCAACACAAGAGATATCTGAAATGCTCAAAGCACACGATTAGTCCGCAAAAGCATTGTCATCAATCACCAAAACCACTTAGGGCGAAATATGCCCTTACACTAGAATTGGCAGAAAACATAGCAGTAGCATTGGCAAGAAAGGCTACCTCTTCCGTCTTCAGGCCGATGGAGCCTCACCTAGCAGGAGCTGGCCAGGACGAGATTGCGTACACCCTGCGAGCCAGATCCTAGGAAGGTCGAGGTGGCCTTTGCGAGAAGATCAACCAACAGGTGAAGGTTGATGGGTCTGGGGCGCCCCATCGGCAGGTGGTTGCGATGTGGAGCAGCCGTAGTCGGATAAGGCAGGGCGCGGCGGCGCCTGTGGTGGCCTGAGGTGAGGATGACGGTAGCGTGTTAGAAGGTAGGCGATGTTAAGGTGGTGGCGGTGCTCATCGGGAGGCAGGGATCTGTGGAAGGCATGGCTAGTGGACGGGAGAGGCAGTGGCGACCGAATCCGAGGACGGCGGTGGAGCGGCGGCCGGATCCCGGGGCGGCAGTCGTGCGGCAGACGGATCCCGGGGCGAGAAATGGTGGGCGGTCGGATTCGGGGGCGGGCGCAGCGCGGTGGCCGGTCTGCGGTAAGGGGTCTATTATGACAACACCCCTTAAGACCTTATTCTAACAGCACTAGGCTTATTCTGATAACACCCACCGAAATGGAAAAGCACGTCGCAAACTCCATCGAACTGCTAACGAAAAATCCCCACCCGACCATCCCACCCCCACCCCTGACCACCTCCCACCACTCGGCGGTGCAGCTCCCTCGTGCCCACCGCTCACCTTGCGCACGATTCCCCTCCCCCTCCCGACCTTCTTCTTCATGGCCTCGTGGGCGCCGCCCCCCACCCACCAACCTCCAAATCCCCGAGGAGCCACCTCTACCAACCTCCCGCCCGGAGCCCACCTCCTCTCACTCCCTTGCAGCGACTCCAGCCGGCAACCTCCTCCCAGGTCGCGTGCCATCACGCCTCCCACCCGCGGCGCCACTCCTCCTTCTCCTGCGCCGCGGTTCGACGCGACGACTAGCTCCCCGCGCCACCATGCCCTATACCACCGGATCCAGGCCCTCCACCATCGAATCGGCCATCTTCCGGATCCGCAAGCCTGTGTCCATTCTCTGACCAGCCCGGCCACCCGTGCAACCCCACCTCCACCACCATCGTTTGGAACCAGCATGTGTCGGGATCTGACAAGATCCGACGAGCCTGTCCTTGCATTGGTCGCCCTCCCCGTGGACACCCGTCCCGGCGACGAGTTGCACCTCCGTGGCGGCCGACAGCGAGTGGCACGCCGTCCTTCCCCCTAGCAATGTGCAAACTGCTGCACTGCTGTTGCTACATCTTGAGCTTCGGTTGGTTTTCCTTGAAGAGGAAAGGGTGATGCAGCAAAGTAGCGTAAGTATTTCCCTCAGTTTTTGAGAACCAAGGTATCAATCCAGTAGGAGGCTCCTCAAAAGTCACACGCACCTACACAAACAAACAAGAACCTCGCAACCAACGCAATAAAGGGGTTGTCAATCCCTTCACGGCCACTTGCCAAAGTGAGATCTGATAGAGATAATATGATAAGATAAATATTTTTGGTATTTTTATGATATAGATTGGAAAGTAAAAGATGCAAATAAAAGTAGATGGCAAACTTATATGATAAAAGATAGACCCGGGGGCCATAGGTTTCACTAGTGGCTTCTCTCAATATAGCATAAGTATTACGGTGGGTGAATGATACATCTCCAACGTATTTATAATTTTTGATTGTTCCATGCTATTATATTACCCCTTTTGGATGTTTATGGGCTTTATTTTACACATTTATATCATTTTTGGGACTAACCTACTAACCGGAGGCTCAGCCCATACTGCTATTTTTTGCCTATTTCAATATTTCGAAGAAAAGGAATATCAAATGGAGTCCAAACGGAATGAAACCTTCGGGAGCGTTATTTTTGGAACAAATCTGATTCGGAGAGCCTGGAGTGCAAGTCAAGAAAGCTCTAAGGGCCCCACGAGATAGGAGGGCGCCCCCTCCCCCTAGGGAGCGCCTGTCTCGTGGGCCCCTCGGGCGTCCACCAACGTACTTCTTCCTCCTATATATACCTACGTATCCCGAAAACATCCAGGAGCACCACGAAACACAATTTCCACCGCCAGAACCTTCGTATCCATGAGATCCCATCTTGGAGCCCTTGCCGGCACTCTGCCGGAGGGGGAAGCAACCATGGAGGGCCTCTACATCAACATCCTTTCCCCTCCGATGAGTTGTGAGTAGTATACCACAGACCTACGGGTCCATAGTTATTAGCTAGATGGCTTCTTCTCTCTTTTTGGATCTCAATACAATGTTCTCCCCCTCTCTTGTGGAGATCTATTCGATGTAATCTCTTTTTGCGGTGTGTTTGTCGAGATCCGATGAATTGTGGGTTTATGATTAAGTTTATCTATGAATAATATTTGAATCTTCTCTGAATTCTTTTATGTATGATTGAGTTATCTTTGCAAGTCTCTTCGAATTATCAGTTTGGTTTGGCCTACTAGATTGATCTTTCTTGCCATGGGAGAAGTGCTTACCTTTGGGTTCCATCTTGCGGTGTTCTTACCCAGTGACAGAAAGGGTTGCAAGACACGTATTGTATTGTTGCCATCAAGGATAACAAGATGGGGTTTACATCATATTGCATGTGTTTATCCCTCTACATCATGTCATCTTGCTTAATAAGTTGCTCTGTTCTTATGAACTTAATACTCTAGATGCAAGCAGGAGTCGGTCGATGTGTGGAGTAATAGTAGTAGATGCAGGCAGGAGTCGGTCTACTTGTTATGTACGTGATGCCTATATACATGATCATGCCTAGATAATCTCATAACTATGCGCTTTTCTATCAATTGCTCGACAGTAATTTGTTCACCCACCGCAATACTTATGGTATCTTGAGAGAAGCCTTTAGTGAAACCTATGGCCCCCGGGTCTATCTCTTATCATATTTGCTTTCAATCTAGTTTTATTTTGCATCTTTACTTTTTGCATCTATATCAAAACTACCAAAAATATATTTATCTTATCATACTATCTTTATCAGATCTCACTTTCGCAAGTGGCCGTGAAGGGATTGAAAACCCCTTTATTGCATTGGTTGCGAGTTCTCAGTTTGTTTGTGTAGGTGCGTGGGACTTTTGAGGATCCTCCTACTAGATTGATACCTTTGTTCTCAAAACTGAGGGAAATACTTACACTACACTTTGCTGCATCACCCTCTCCTCTTCGAGGAAAACCAACACAAGCTCAAGACGTAGCAAGAAGGATTTCTGGCGCCGTTGCCGGGGAGGTCTTCGCTCAAGTCAAGACATACCAAGTACCCATCACCCTCGCATTTACATTATTTGCCATTTGCCTCTCGTTTTCCTCTCCCGCACTTCACCTGAGGGAGTCCTGGACTAGGGGGTGTCCGGATAGCCGGACTATCGATATCCGCCGGACTCCCAGACTACGAAGATAGAAGATTGAAGACTCTGGCTCGTGTCCCGAAGGTACTTTACTTGGCGTGGAAGGCAAGCTTGGCAATCTGGATATGTAGATCTCCTACCATTGTAACCGTCTCTGTGTAACCCTAGCCTCTCCGGTGTCTATATAAACCGGAGGGCTTTAGTCCGTGGACACAACATTACATCTCAACAATCATACCATAGGCTAGCTTCTAGGGTTTAGCCTCATTGATCTCGTGGTAGATCTACTCTTGTACTACCCATATCATCAATATTAATCAAGCGGGGCGTAGGGTATTACCTCCATCGAGAGGGCGTGAACACAGGTAAAAACATTGTGTCCCTCGTCTCCTGTTACCATCCGCCTAGACGCACAGCTCGGGACCCCCTACCCGAGATCCGCGGTTTGACACCGACATTGGTGCTTTCATTGAGAGTTCCTCCGTGTCGTCACCAATAGGCTCGATGGCATCTTCAACCTCAACGCTGTCCGGTGAGACTTTTCTCCCGGAGAGATCTTCGTATTCGGCGGCTTTGTCTCATGGGCCAATTCTCTTGGCCATCCGAGCAGATCGAAGCTACGCCCGCCGTCGTCGATTCGAAGCTTAAACTTCACGGCCGATGATCGCGGAGACTTGATCTTGACGGACTCGAGCCGCAGCCAAGCCGCCACCACTGCGACGATGGGCATGATCTAGCTCTGCCGCGGACGGTGCTTTGGTGGCGCGACTTAAATCCTCCCCGCCACTTGCGGGCCGATTTCCCATGACGAGGGTCGGTGGATAGACGCTGCCGGGGCTTCAACATCTACGGCGATGGAGCGAATACCGATTTTCCCTTGCGAAACTTCGTGATCCCGAGACGTCGGACTCCTCGCGGACTCCGAGCCTCCCGCGCCCTCGCCAATTAAGCGGATTAGGCGCGGTTATGGAATTCACCGCCGCGGACATCTTTCAACACTCGCCTTTTGGCGATATCCAAATTCTCAAGCATCTCTCGCTATCGAGAATCTGGCGGACTATGGCAGGGCGGTTGGAGTTCGGACGATGAAGAAATTCGAGCCCACCCACCACCCACTTTGTAGCCACCGCCGAGGATCTAACCGACATGCTAGACTACGACTCGAGGACATCGACGCTATGGGCGATGATGCCGGAGACGATCAGACCCAGCGCCACGGACACCGGAAGGCCACCTCGTCATCGACGTCTACATGGTGGATACCCCAAAAGAAGGGGATGGCGAGAAAGCAGCGGAGGAAGATTCTCTAAAGAAGCAACCCAAATGCCGACGGCGCCGCTCTAAATCCCACCACAACAAGAATGGAGAATCCGCACGGAGATAATAACACTCGGAGAGTGCGAAGACAAACCCTCCAAGACTCAGCGAAGGAGGATGTAGAAGCAAGCCCTCACGAAAGGGCGGCGAAGAAAAGGTTGAGGATCACAACTATGTACCTCCCTCAGAGGACGAATCAAGCCCGATGACGACGAACTCGAAGAGCCCGTCGAACAAGATCTTTGCAAACGCAGGCTCATCACTACAAACAAGAAGCTGAAGGAGGAAAAGCGGAAGCTCAACACAGCGGAAGACGCTCCGGATAAGATGGAGCAAAGTGCTCAAAACCGCAGACAAACAAGGCAACAGCCACCAACCAAGAGCTACCCGAAGCGCAAGCTGCTCCCAGACCAACGAAGAGGCCATAAAGCCTCCACCACAAATGGCCCAGCCAGTCCATCTACGGACCCAAAAGGAAAGCCCCAATAAGCGAAGGAACACGTCAAGTGTCCGACGATAGCAACGCGATACAAATGCGGGTGCCGCACACCCACTATGCTTCACAGACGAAGTCTTTGGAACATGAATTCCCAGCAGGGTTTAAACCCATCAACATAGAAGCCTACGATGGAACAACAGACCACAGAGTCCGGATAGAAGACTATATACTACATATACATATGGCGAGGAGACGATCTCCACGCCATAAAATATCTACCCTCAAGCTCAAAGGGCCAGCTCGTCATTGGCTCAAAAGCCTCCCGAGAAAACATTGTTGGAAGTTGGGAAGAGCTCGAGGAAGCGTTTAGAGCAAATTTTCAAGGGACTTATGTCCGCCTTCGGATCTGATTTACCTAAGTCACATAACTCAACAGCCCGGAGAGTCAGCATGAAATTGCAGAACAGGTTCCTTACCAAAAGAACCAAATAGTCATTGTCCGGACGCCAAGCCTTAGCAGCTTTTAAGCACAATGTCCGAGATGAATGGCTCGCCAGACACCTCGGTCAAGAAAACCAAGGACAATGACCGCATTAACAAGCCTCATGACCAGCTTTTATGCGAGAGAGGACAGCTGGTTGGCAAGAAGCAGACCAGCGACCCAAGTACATCCGAGATAAGAGATGGAAATGGAAAATCACGGCATAAAAAAGATCAGCGCGAACAAAGAGAAAAGCCCAAAGAGCACGGCAGTCAACGCCGGATTTAAAAGCTCACGGCGAATAATAAAGCTCAACCCATCAAGGACGGCAATGACGAACCGTCTAACCTACACAAAATCTCGGTCGGATCATCAAATCCACAAGACCCGGAAGGCTCGCAAATCACACCCACAGGATTGTTGGGTTTTCAAACAGTCCGGCCGACTAAGCGCCGAACGCAAGGGGCTCGACGCGTCAGCGAAGAAGATAAACCCGCCAGCGAGGCACCGAAAACAAAAGACTTTCCAACAAGGGGTCAAAGCGATAAACTCACTTCATGTGAGGACACGGAAAAACAGTCGGCACTTTCTAAAAGAGCCTCGCACGGTCCGCCCATAAACCATAGAGATTGGATATCAAAACCAATCACTTTCGACCACCGGATTATTCCAAAAGTGTTCGAACATGGGGCGGACTCCCGATATTGAATCGATAATAGACGGACTACAATTCACAAACGTCCTAATGGACGGAGGCAGTGACTTAAACCTGCTATATTCAAACACAATCCGTCGGATGGGGATAGACCCTACCAAAATTCAACACAGCCGCACTTCCTTCAAAGGAGTTACGCCCGCCCTTACGCCAAGTGCACAGCTCGATATTACTCAAGTCGTGTTCGGATCACCGAACAATTTCCGACGAGAAAAGTTAATTTTCCATATCGTCCCATTTAAAAGTGAACATCAAGCACTATTAGGACGAAAGGCTTTTGTCCGCTTCAATGCCATACCGCATTACGCGTCTCTCACACTTAAGATGCCCGGTCCACATGGCACCATTTCAAAGTCGAGGTCACTTAAAGACCCCGGATTCGGATAGACGAATCCGGACTTAGCAGACTAGGGCTCCTAGCCGCATACCCTTTCACAAGGGCTGCGCGACAACTAACATCGGTTTCATATAAACCTAGCCTTAATTATTTACGCTTATTCTTTTGCATTATTTTCGCATCGAACTGTTTTTGAAATGTTCCTCTCTTTTCTCTGAGATGAGCAACGTGCGTACCGTCCGTGATAACGGCTGCGCGGAGACACAGCGCAGACGTGCAGTAGGGACCCGTCGCAAGGATTCTTTTCAGATTAAGACCCTACGTAGACCTTTTTATTACTGTCTCTTGTTGCTAAATCGGCCTCGGCTTCTTCCTATAGCCGAGGCGGAGCCTGACGATTTGGCATTGGCCGCGTCAGAAGACAATGCCCGTACCCGGACACAAGGGGCTTAGGGTATAATTCTGCCCGTTATCATAAAGTTCGAACACCTCAGGGAGTGTTCAGCGTCTCAAGTTGGGCACTATATGCATCAGCTCCGAATCATGTCTTTGGTTAAATGTTGGGTTTGCGGCTCGTGTTTTGCTGCCTTCGTTCAGTATCACCCGGCTAACGCGCACCGGAGAACTCTGCGATTGTGCCCCGGTTAATTTGGCGAGCACCTCGATGAAAGCCGCCCGATCGTCATGATATAGCGAGTCCGGTCACCACTTGATCGACCACGGAATGTTTAGAATTCCCGCTTTGTGAAGGGCCGCTTCGGTCAGCACATACGCACTCGAATCCGGAGATGTGCGGTGCCATTAGGGGCTACATCGTAGCCCCACCCTCGAGCTCCATTGGCTAAGTGAAAGAGATAAAGCATTATAGTCCGGATTGCCTCGTTAGCTACGCTACCACCTCCTTATAACAGGACCGAGACGTCGGATTAAAGTGTGAAAAGCGCTATTTTGCGAACACCCCAGCACCTTGTGCAAGGGGCTAAGTCAAGATCGCATCTTCGGGTTATACACAAGTATACTTAAACGGCCGCAAGGAGAAGTATTACTACTTGGAAGCACAAGTATAAAAAGCATTCATAGTATAATCATTCATAAACAAGTTAATGCGTTCAATTGAACGTTACATTCTTCAAGCACTACGACTCTATTATACGAAGCGCGCGCATAACTTCCCGAAATAATGTTCGGCAGAAGCGGTTCCCATCCGAACCTGGCAGCAACAGCGGTGGCATCCATCTCCGGACATGCGCCTTTACACGGGCCAGAGCCATCCGCGCGCCCTCGATGCAGGCCGACCGCTTCATCTCCTTGATATGCGGCACCGCCCCAAGGAACTGCTGCAGTAGGCCAAAATAGCTCGTCGCCTTAGACCTCTCTCGCCACACATGGGCCACGATGTCGATCATAGCTAGCCGGACAGTCTATTCAGTTCGCCCATTCGCCAACCTGTTCGACAATGGAAGAGGGCGATCCGGACTGTGGAATTGAGTCCAATATAACTCTTCCACCTCGTGATCCCCCTGGCTCCGGAAGTGCTTAACGGCGTCAGCCGCACTCGCAACCAAGTCCATGTAAGGATCCTCCGAACTCCACTGCTTTTCAAATTGGGCATACGGCATCCATAAACCGGCGACGATAAGAAACGGCTCGCCACCGTGATTTCTCCGGCTTGGCGCAGCTCCTCCTTCATAGCCCGCATTGTAGGCGGGCATCCTTGGTCTCGGCGGTGGCCTTCTTGGTCTTCCCGCTCCGATAGGCGCTCCTTTTCAAGAGCCTCGCTTCGGTCGGTAGCATCCTTTAATTTCTTGGCCAATCCGCCACCTCCGCCTACTTAGGCAAAGCGCAGCCTTTTCGACCTTCAACTCCTCGGCGCCCAGCTGCAGCCGCATCACTTCTTCGGGCTTGCTCCTTGGTTTGTGCAAGCTCGGCCAAAATCTCTCCACAGCAGCAGCAAAGATGCTCAGATAAACAGCATATAACTTATCGAGGAGGGCTTTAACCCACTCAATAAAGCGGCTATGGAGAATTTATTTACCTTGCGACTCGTCAAGTCGCTGATTGACAAGTGCTATGTCAAGATCGCCATGTCCATTGCCGACTTAGTTAACAAAACTGATCGATCGGCTGGCCCCGGACTATCCGCCACCAGTCGAGCGGCGATATTTATTACGAGATATTTAGATTTTCGATCCTCGACGCGCTGTCGTCTTCGACAACCTACCGAGTCTCGGGGCTACTATCTATCTGGCGCATTTTTATATGCACAACTGTTAAAAAACAAAAGTGCGCTATTTTCGCATACCTCAAATCCCGCCAACAAGCTCATGGCAGCATCACGCAACCGCTTTCAGCGACGAAATCCTTCCAATCACCATACGCATTAACGCACGGTGATCTTCGAAATGGACGCCTCTCAAGCAAACCCTTGATCCTCCCGCGGGCTCGGTGGGTGTTGAACTCTTTGACCCCTCTCGACTCGGGGCGCCCTCCGTGATGACACTTCGCTCGCTGCCTCATCTGGCGGCGCGTCGGACGGAGGCGTATCGCTCTCCATCATCTCCGGAAGAAGATCCCCCGAGGACGAACTCATCTGAGATGGCTGCAGATCCGAACTGCGATATAAATATTTCGGTTACCTACAGAAGCATAAACGAAGGTACTTTATTATTAAACTTCCTCTTTCATACTCATGGCCCGTTGGAGGGCTGGTCCTTGGGCGATGATTGCGCGTCCGGATTCTCTCCGGACGCCGGACCCCCCGGTGGGGATTTCTTCCCACGCTTAGGGGCTGGGGCCTCCGGATCTTCAGAGGCGGTCCTCTTCTCCCCCTGAAGGGAGGGATCCTTGGTTCCCTCCTCTTCAGTCGCCCCTTTGGACGAAGTATTAGCTCCTTTATCTCCCCCGTCGCCCCCTCTGTGGGCGCAACCTCCAACATTCTGACCAGCACGGGCTCCAGTGCGGTCTCTGGGAGGGGGGCCGGACACCTTATCAGCTTTGATCGCGCCACCCATTCCTGTAAAAGAACAAAGGGTAAGGAGACGATCTCTTGAAAGGCATACAAAACACGATGTCCGGGCTTTGAGCTATTTACCTGAGTATCCGGACGATCGCGGCTTAGACCCGCATCCTCGGCCGAATCCGGACACGCCACTTGTGGTCCGAAGAACAGCTCGTACATCTCCAAGGGTGTCGCACCCATGAAATGCTGGAGGATACGAGGTCCCTCCGGATTGAACTCCCATAAACGGAGAGGACGACGTTTGCAGGGTAGGAGGTGCCTAGTTAGCATGACCTGCATCACCTTGACCAGATCGATCTCCCTTGTTTGGAGGTCCCGAATCCGGCCCTGCAGTGCGGGCACGTCCTCGGACGGTCCCCAGTTGAGCCCTTGGTTGACCCACGACATCGATTCTTTGTGGAGGTCCCGGCGGAAGGAGGGCGGCGGCTTCGCTTGCGCCCCTTGGAGCGGTGATGTAGAACCACTCCTGCTGCCACAATCCTGTTCCTCTTGAAATAACCTTGAGCCACGGGCATCGACCTTCTTGCTTATGGTCACCCGCCACACTCCGCCGACGCCCCGATCATCTTGGCTCCACCTTGAATGTTTTCGCCACAGGCGAAGTGGGGCATGACGCGGAGGAAGGCATCGCAGACAATAATGGATGCGGAGATATGGAGGATGGACTCGGAGCCAAGTCGTGGAAGTCCAGCCCGTAGAAGAATGTAAGCCCCTCACGAAAGGATCCGTCGGAAGCCTAATCCCGACGGAGGTGAGATCTTGGCGACACATTCGCGGGCTCGAGGGCTGGCACGGCCTGCCCAGGGGTAGGCAACCTGTGCGAGACTTCGTAGGCTGTACTTGGCCTCACGCAACTTCAATATGTCCTCCTCCGTGACGGAGGAGGGCATCCACCGGCCCTGGAGGTCGGAGCCGGACATTGCTGTGGATCCGAAGCGCCGAGTCTGAAGCTCTTGGTGTTGGAACCGGGAGCGGAGGAAAGATTCGATCACGAGGTTAAAAGACAAGGACAGGCCTTGGTCCTCTTATAAAGGGAAATAATACCAAGGGCCGTCTCGTGACCGCTTGAGATTCCCCTTCGATAGAGGAGTGGCGGCGACGGCACGGTTGGGTTACCCACGCGTCTTGATGAGGATCCCGAATAAAGGGAACATGATCGTGCTTCGGGGCGTGCCGTGTTAAGGAAGCCGCCGCTAAACGTCTTTGGCGGAACAATAAAAACGATTCAAACGAGGGCTTGGCTGCGTTGTGACATCACGCTGCGTATACGTCGCCAGATTGGATTAAGTGTGTATTTTATTCTCTACGTTGGAATGTGGAAATTATTTTGCGAGCCGGACACTATCCTGGTGTTCATTATCTTCTCCGGACTATTCAAGGAGGAACCCGCCTTGCAATGCCGAACATTATGCACGCCGGACTTATCGTCATCAAGACTGGTTCGGGGCTACCGAGGAGTCTGGACTAGGGGGTGTCCGGATAGCCGGACTATCGATATCCGCCGGACTCCCAGACTACGAAGATAGAAGATTGAAGACTCCGGCTCGTGTCCGGAAGGTACTTTACTTGGCGTGGAAGGCAAGCTTGGCAATCTGGATATGTAGTTCTCCTACCATTGTAACCGACTCTGTGTAACCCTAGCCTCTCCGGTGTCTATATAAACCGGAGGGCTTTAGTCCGTAGGACACAACATTACATCTCAACAATCATACCATAGGCTAGCTTCTAGGGTTTAGCCTCATTGATCTCGTGGTAGATCTACTCTTGTACTACCCATATCATCAATATTAATCAAGTAGGACGAGGGTATTACCTCCATCGAGAGGGCTCGAACACAGGTAAAACATTGTGTCCCTCGTCTCCTGTTACCATCCGCCTAGATGCACAGCCTCGGGACCCCTACCCGAGATCCGCCGGTTTGACACCGACATTGGTGCTTTCATTGAGAGTTCCTCTATGTCGTCACCAATAGGCTCGATGGCATCTTCAACCTCCAACGCTGTCCAGGGTGAGACTTTTCTCCCCGGACAGATCTTCGTATTCGGCGGCTTTGTACTGCGGGCCAATTCTCTTGGCCATCTGGAGCAGATCGAAAGCTACGCCCGCCGTCGAGTCGATTCGAAGCTTAAACTTCACGGCCGATGACTGCGGAGATTTGATCTTCGACGGACTCGAGCCGGCATTAAAAATCGAAAAAAAATCAAAAAAAATTTCCAAAATTTTCAAAAAAAAAATTCAAAAAAAGAAACCTTTAGTGCCGGTTGGTAACACGAACCGGTACTAAAGGTCCCCATACCGGGCGAGAGCTCACGCCACGTGGTGGCACTTTAAGCGCCGGTTCGTGCCGAACCGGTACTAAAGGGGGGGGCCTTTAGTGACCACCTTTTAGTGCCGGTTATGGAACCGGCACTAAAAGCCCTTACGAACCGGCGCTAAAGCTCCGTTTTCTACTAGTGATCTCCTCCTCTCTTTTCGTTTGTCTTCTTTTGTGTGCTTGTTTGCTTGCTTGACCTTATGGCTGTGCCTAAGGGCCCTGACCACCTTCTCAGAAGGATGGATGAGATTGAATCAAATATTAGAAGTTTTATGAATTTGCAATTCGAGCATAATAATTTCTTTAGAAAAGAGCTTAAGGAATAAAAGAGTTTTTTGGGGTTCATGAACAAAGAGCTTGGTGATATGAATAAAGAATTCTATGGTGTTAACTCTCAAATTACCCGGCTTGAAAATGCTATAGCCAAAATTTCTGACAAGCAAGCCACCTTAGTCAATAAGATGGCCGCTAAACCAGAAAAATTACATGAAAATAATGATGAGGATATTAAAGTTATTGATACGTCTCCAATTAGATCTATGTTTTGCAATATGAATTTTGATGATTATGGGAGTGATGATGAATCAACTTTGCCTAGAAGGCATCCCAAAAATTCGGAGTCTTTAGATCTTGATGTTAAATTTGGTTAAAGTGAGATTGGAGAATCCTCAACTTCTAATAACATTGAACTTACCATCTCGGATTTCAAGGAATTTGATTATGAAAATTGCTCTTTGAAAGGTTGTATTTCCTTGTTGCAATCCGTTGTTAATTCTTCTCATGCTTATAGTCAAAATAAAGCTTTTACCAAACATATTGTTGATGCATTGATGCAATCTTATGATGAAAAACTTAATTTGGAAGTTTCTATACCTAGAAAACTTAATTATGAGTGGGAACCTACTATAAAGATTAAAATTAAAGATTATGAGTGTTTTGCTTTGTGTGATTTGGCTGCTAGTGTTTCCACGATTCCGGAAACTTTATGTGATATTCTAGGTTTCCATGATCTTGATGATTGCTCTTTAAATTTGCACCTTGCAGATTCCACCATTAAAAAGCCTATGGGAAGGATCAATGATGTTCTTATCATTGCAAATAGAAATTTGGTGCCCGTAGATTTTATCGTTCTTGATATAGATTGCAATCTTTCTTGCCCTATTATTCTTGGTAGACCTTTCCTTAGAACGATTGGTGCGATTATTGATATGAAGGAAGGGAATATTAGATTCCAATTTCCATTAAAGAAAAGCATGGAGCACTTTCCAAGAAAGAAAGTTAAATTACCTTATGAATCTATCATGTGTGCTAGTTATGAATCTAGTGCCAAAGATGGCACTCGTTAGATCTATCTTTGTTTTTATGCCTAGCTAGGGGCGTTAAACAATAGCGCTAGTTGGGAGGCAACCCAATTTTTATTTATGTTTTTAGTTTTTTCTCCTGTTTAGTAATAAATCTTGCATCTACCTTCTGGTTAGATGTGTTTTTATCTTTTAATTAGTGTTTGTGCCAAGTAGAACCTAATAACCTACGATGATAGTTGATTTGATTCTGCTGAAAAACAGAAACTTTGCGTGCACGAATATAATTTTTTTAAATCACAGGAATGGGCTTTTGCGTTGATTCTTCTTTCTTCTGTTCAATAGACAAATTTTCCAGGACTTCCTATTTTGGTAGGATTTTTAGAGATCCAGAAGTTTGCGTTAGTTACAGATTGCTACAGACTGTTCTGTTTTTGACAGATTCTGTTTTTCGTGTGTTGTTTGCTTATTTGAATGCATCTATGGCTAGTAAATTAGTTAATAAACCATAAATAAGTTGGAATACAGTAGGTTTAACACCAATATAAATAAATAATTAGTTCATTGCAGTACCTTATGTGGTGGTGGTGTTTTCTTTCACTAACGGAGCTTATAAGATTTCCTGTTGAGTTTTGTGTTGTGAAGTTTTCAAGTTTTGGGTAAAGCTTTTATGGACTATGGAATAAAGGGTGGCAAGAGCCTAAGCTTGGGTATGCCCATGGCACCCCAAGATATTCAAGAATAGTCAAAAGCCTAAGCTTGGGGATGCCCCAGGAAGGCATCCCCTCTTTCATCTTCGTTCATTGGTAACTTTACTTGGAGCTATATTTTTATTCGCCACATGATATGTGTTTTGCTTGGAGCGTCGTGTATTATATTAGTCTTTGATTTTTAGTTTACCACAATCATCCTTTCTGTACACATCTTTTGGGAGAAGCCTAATTGATTAGAATTTGCTAGAATACTCTATGTGCTTCACTTATATCTTTTGAGCTTGATAGTTTTTGCTCTAGTGCTTCACTTATATCTTTTAGAGCACGGTGGTGTCTTAATTTTGTCGAAATTGCTAGTCTCTCATGCTTCACTTATATTATTTTGAGAGTCTTTTAGAACAGCATGGTATTTGTTATGGTCATAAAGTTGGTCCTAGAATGATGAGCATCCAAGTTGGGTATAATAAAAACTATCATAGAAAAGTGAATTGGATGCCATGATCAACTTGATACTTGATAATTGTTTTGAGATATGGAGGTAGTGATATTAAAGTCATGATAGTTGGGTGATTATGAATTCAAATAATGCTTGTGTTGAAGTTAGCAAATCCCGTAGCATGCACATATGGTTAAAGTTGTGTAACAAATTTGAAACATGAAGTGTACTTGGCTTGTGCATCCTTATGAGTGGCTGTCGGGGACGAGCGATGGTCTTTTCCTACCAATCTATCCCCCCTAGGAGCATGCGCGTAGTACTTGAGTTTTTGATGACTTCTAAATTTTTGCAATAAGTATATGAGTTCTATTGACTAATGTTGAGTCCATGGATTATACGCACTTTTACCTTTCCACCTTTGCTAGCCTCTTCGGTGCCGTGCATTGCCCTTTCTCACCTTGAGAGTTGGTGCAAACTTAGCCGGTGCATCCAAACCCTATGATACGATACACTCTATCACACATAAACCTCCTTATATCTTCCTCAAAACAGCCACCATACCTACCTATTATGGCATTTCCATATCCATTGCGAGATATATTGCCATGCAACTTTCCACCGTTCCGTTCATCATTTTCATGACATACTTTACTTTTGTCATATTGCCATTGCATGATCATGTAGTTGACATCGTATTTGTGGCAAAGCCACCAAGCATTATTTTTCATACATGTCACTCTTGATTCATTGCACCATCCCGGTACACCGCCGGAGGCATTCATATAGAGTCATATCTTGTTCTAGTTTCGGGTTGTAATCCTTATGTTGTAATCAATAGAAGTGTGATGATCATCATTATTAGAGCATTGCCAAAAGAAAAAAAAGAAAAAAAGAAAGGCCAAAAAAAAGAAAGGCCCAAAAAAAGAAAAAAAAGAAAAGAAAAAGAAAAAGAAAAAAGAAAATAAATAAAAAGGGCAATGTTACTATCTCTTTTTTCCACACTTGTGCTTCAAAGTAGCACCTTGTTCTTCATGTAGTGAGTCTCATATATTGTGCTTTAAAGAAGCACCATGTTTTTCATGTAGTGAGTCTCATAAGTTGTCTTTTTCATACTAGTGGGAATTTTTCATTATAGAACTTGGCTTATATATTCCTACGATGGGCTTCCTCAAATGCCATAGGTCTTCGTGAGCAAGCAAGTTGGATGCACACCCACTAGTTTTCTTTTGTTGAGCATTCATAGCTCTAGTGCATCCGTTGCATGGCAAACCCTACTCCTCATGTTGACATCAATTGATGGGCATCTCCATAGCCCGTTGATTATCCTCGTCAATGTGAGACTTTCTCCTTTTTTGTCTTCTCCACACAATCCCCATCATCATATTCTATTCCACCCATAGTGCTATATCCATGGCTCACGCTCATGTATCGCGTGAAGGTTAAAAAAGTTTGAGATTATTTAAGTATGAAACAATTGCTTGGCTTGTCATCGGGGGTATAGAAGTTGGGAACATCTTTGTGTGACGAAAATGAAGCATAGCCTAACTATATGATTTTGTAGGGATGAACTTTCTTTTGCCATGTTATTTTGAGAAGACATGATTACTCTGATTAGTATGCTTAAAGTGTTACTATTTCTTATGTCAATATGAACTTTTATTTTGTATTCATTTGGATCTGAACATTCATGCCACAATAAAGAAAATTACATTATGAAATATGCTAGGTAGCATTCCACATCAAAATTTCTCTTTTTATCATTTACCTACTCGAGGACGAGCAAGAATTAAGCTTGGGGATGCTTGATACTTCTCCAACGTATCTATAATTTTTGATTGTTCCATGCTATTATATTGCCCCTTTTGGATGTTTATGGGCTTTATTTTACACATTTATATCATTTTTGGGACTAACCTACTAACCGGAGGCCCAGCCTATATTGCTGTTTTTTTGCCTATTTCAGTATTTCGAAGAAAAAGGAATATCAAACGGAGTCCAAACGGAATGAAACGTTCGGGAGCGTTATTTTTGGAGCAAATCTGATCCGGAGAGCCTGGAGTGCAAGTCAAGAAAGCTCCGAGGGCCCCATGAGATAGGAGGGCCCCCCCCAGGGCGCGCCCCCCTGTCTCATGGGCTCCACGGGCGTCCACCGACGTACTTCTTCCTCCTATATATACCTACGTACCCCGAAAACATCCAGGAGCACCACGAAACACAATTTTCACCGCCAGAACCTTCAGATCCATGAGATCCCATCTTGGAGCCCTTGCGGCACTCTGCGGAGGGGAAGCAACCATGGAGGGCCTCTACATCAACATCCTTACCCCTCCGATGAGTTGTGAGTAGTTTACCACAGACCTACGGGTCCATAGTTATTAGCTAGATGGCTTCTTCTCTCTTTTTGGATCTCAATACAATGTTCTCCCCCTCTCTTGTGGAGATCTATTCGATGTAATCTCTTTTTGCGGTGTGTTTGTCGAGATCCGATGAATTGTGGGTTTATGATCAAGTTTATCTATGAATAATATTTGAATATTCTCTGAATTCTTTTATGTATGATTGAGTTATCTTTGCAAGTCTCTTCGAATTATCAGTTTGGTTTGGCCTACTAGATTGATCTTTCTTGCCATGGGAGAAGTTCTTAGCTTTGGGTTCAATCTTGCGGTGTTCTTACCCGAAGGATGAAAGGGTTGCAAGACACGTATTGTATTGTTGCCATCGAGGATAACAAGATGGGGTTTATATCATATTGCATGTGTTTATCCCTCTACATCATGTCATCTTGCTTAATGTGTTGCTCTGTTCTTATGAACTTAATACTCTAGATGTAGGCAGGAGTCGGTCGATGTGTGGAGTAATAGTAGTAGATGCAGGCAGGAGTCGGTCTACTTGTGATGGACATGATGCCTATATACATGATCATGCCTAGATAATCTCATAACTATGCGCTTTTCTATCAATTGCTCGACAGTAATTTGTTCACCCACCGTAATACTTATGCTATCTTGGGAGAAGCCTTAGTGAAAACTATGGCCCCCGGGTCTATCTCTTATCATATTTGCTTTCAATTTTATTTTGCATCTTTACTTTTTGCATCTATATGAAAAATACCAAAAATATATTTATCTTATCATACTATCTTTATCAGATCTCACTTTCGTAAGTGGCCGTGAAGGGATTGACAACCCCTTTATTGCGTTGGTTGCGAGTTCTCAGTTTCTTTGTGTAGGTGCGTGGGACTTTTGAGGAGCCTCCTACTGGATTGATATCTTGGTTCTCAAAACTGAGGGAAATACTTACGCTACACTTTGCTGCATCACCCTCTCCACTTCGAGGAAAACCAACGCAAGCTCAAGACGTAGCAGTGAACAAATTACTGTCGAGCAATTGATAGAAAAGCGCATAGTTATGAGATTATCTAGGCATGATCATGTATATAGGCATCACGTCCGTGACAAGTAGATCTAAATGATTCTGCATCTACTACTATTACTCCACACATCGACCGACTCCTGCCTGCATCTAGAGTATTAAGTTCATGAAGAACATAGTAACGCATTAAGAAAGATGACATGATGTAGAGGGATAAACTCATGCAATATGATATAAACCCCATATTTTTATCCTCGATGGCAACAATACAGTACAATACAATACGTGCCTTGCTGCCCCTGCTGTCACTAGGAAAGGACACCGCAAGATTGAACCCAAAGCTAAGAACTTCTCCCATTGCAAGAAAGATCAATCTAGTAGGCCAAACCAAACTGATAATTTGAGGAGACTTGCAAAGATAACTTAATCACACATAAAAGAATTCAGAGGAGATTCAAATATTTCTCATAGATAAACATGATCATAAACCCACAATTCATCAGATCTCGACAAACACACCGCAAAAAGAGTAACATCGAATAGATCTCCAAGAAGATCGAGGAGAACTTGGTATTGAGATTCAAAGAGAGAGAAGAAGCCATCTAGCTAATAACTATGGACCTGAAGGTCTGTGGTAAAATACCCACAACTCATAGGAGAGACCTTGGAGATGATGTAGAGGCCCTCCGTGGTTGATTCCCCCTCCGGCGGAGCACCGACGAAGGCTCCAAGATGGGATCTTGCGGATACAGAAGGTTGCGGTGGTGGAATTAGGTTTTCATGGTCGCTTCTGATGGTTTCAGGGTATGGGTGTATATATAGGAGGAAGAAGTAGGTCGGTTGACGCTCGAGGGGCCCATGAGAGTGGGGGCGCGCCCACCCCCAGGGGGCGCGCCGGGCACCCTCGTGGCCGCCTCGCTTGTTGCTTGACGTCCACTCCAAGTCTCCTCGTTGGCATTTGTTCCAAAAAGATCGCTCCTGAAGGTTTCATCCCGTTTGGACTCCGTTTGATATTCCTTTTCTTCAAAACACTGAAATAGGCAAAAAAACAGCAATTTGGGTTGGGCCTACGGTTAGTAGGTTAGTCCCAAAAAATGATATAAAAGTGTAAAGTAAAGCCCATAAACATCTAAAACGGGTAATATAATAGCATGGAACAATTAAAAATTATAGATACGTTAGAGACGTATCAGCTGTCCACACCTCTGCCTCCATCGATGGGAGGTCGAAGGCTCAAGCTCCACCTTTGCGCGACGATCTCGGCGACCATCTAGCCACCCCCCGAGGCGCTCGTCTTGTCAAAAAACCAGAGTCGATGATGCCCTATTGCGGGCTGCTGCCAGTGTGCGTGCAGTCCAACATTTTATTTTTTTTCTTTGTGTTTTTGAGGTGGTCGCGGTTCCTGGGGCATCGGCGTGCAGTGCGGCGCCCATGTGCGTGCAGTCCGCGGAGATGGGGTGCAGAACGACAACGTTTGGTTGGTGTCTATTTTGCTCACAGTTGACATTTTTGTGTATTTCAGATTTTGGTTGCAGTCCCATGGGTGCACAGGTGCAGTGCTGTGGGGGTAGTGCGCCGGCGACCGGCTTGCATTTCACGGACAAAATTGTGGATTTATTTTTGAAGCCCCTCGTCGTTGTAATTTGTAATGTGTCTGTACTATGGCTTATAAAGAGCAGCATTGCAGCCCCGTCTGGTTGCCCATAGACGCACCAATCACAACTCTCCCAAAAACGTGCATTAAAGAAAACAAACAATACTTTTTTTGAAATGCAGCTCACTTGCTTGATCGCCACGGTGATCTTTTTTCCCCATAGGTTCACTATGTTGCCAAAGTGCATTTTTTGTTGGAAAAAGGTTGATTTTTTTATGCAGCTCACTCTGTTGTTGTGTCCAGCAGAAAAAAAGTTGGGAAGAAATATTAATGTAGTACGCTTGTAGGTTGATTTTTTTATGCAGCTCACTCTGTTGTTGTGTGCAGGAGAAAAAAAGTTGGAAAAAAATATTAATGCAGTACACTTGCCTCGTCTCAGTAGTCAGGTAGCATTCATAAAAAAATGAAAAAATAATAGTGCAGTTCACTAACCTCAACCGTGCATACTTACAAAAGCATTTTGCAAAAAAATGCATTACGCTAGCCTCGATAATTCAGTTTGAACGTATTTATAAAAAAGGTAGTTTGAAAGCGAAAAAAACCCAATTCGGTCCACTTTGATTTGTGTAGCCGTTCACTTTCCCCCTGATCTTCACTTCACTCATCCCATGAGGTACCATGTGTTTTGTGTTTCATAAAAAAATCAGAAAAAGGATGGAAGAAATCATGAAGTTCACTTACCCCGTCTGATTTAGTGTAGTTTTCCATATGAAGTAGTGCGGTCGGCCGTATGATGTTTTTCATCCCGTAAGTGCAAAAATGTTACGGCACCGGAAAAAAGTAATGCGGTTCACTTCTTGATAGTGTTGTGGTTTATCTACACCCGATGTGAAGTGCACTCTAATTTCTCGTCCTTGAAAATAATTCCGTTTGAATAAAAGAAACCATGCAGTTCTCTTACCCGTCTGATACGGTGCGGTTTTTCGTCCGATGATTTGTGGTTTTCAGTAGGATGAAGTACGGACGTCGATCTGGGTGTCGCGAAAAATAGTGTCCGCATTTCAGTAAATTCGAAATTCCTCTTAAACCGTAAAGAATTATAGAGAGTGTTCTACATGAAAAAGTTGCGCCTCCTCGATATCTTTCCAATGACGTATTGTTTGAATCATTCCGACCAGCGATTTGTAAAATTTTCACGAAAAACGGCCGCTGCCACTCGTCATCCACCACATAATTTTCAAAATTAACTTAATACCGTAAGGAATCTCAAAAACATTTCAACATATGAAAGTTGTGCCTCGTCCATAGCTTTAAAACGGTATATTACATGCCTCGTTTCAACAAACAGTTAAAAAAACGAGGCGAAAACAGTACCGAAAATTTGAAAAACAGAATTCCACGATTTAGTAAATTTGAAACTGTTAAACTATAATGAATTAGATAAAATAATAGATATGAAAAAGATGCACCTCGATGATATCTTTCCAACGTGTATCATTTGTTTCATTCCAACGAGCGGTTTAGAAAAAACGCGAAAAAAACGTTCGCTGCCACTCGTTGTGGGCCGCACTATTTTTAAAACTGCTCTTAAACCGTGAGGAATGTCAAAAAGTGTTCAACATGGAGAAGTAGCGCTTAATCCATAGCTTTTGAACGGTATATTGCACGTCTCGTTCTGACATACGGTTAAACAACTAGAGCAAAAAAGGTACCGAAGAAACACAGCGTGCAGTTTTTTGCAACGGGAAGTTCGCTCACCTAAGTACTGCGGCACACTTGGTTCAAACAATGACGTGCACTTGTGCCGTATCGTGAGAATCTGATAGCATGTCGTCCCAAGACTCAGATAAAGAGAGCTATTTTTCCCACTATGTTGCAAACCCAAGGATCTATGGAGACATGGATCCTTATGGGCGGTCTATAGACGAAGAGGTGGACACTTATCTAAAAAGGATAGAACTCTCGAGCGACTAAGAAGAAGAAATCCCCTTACCGTTGTTGGGAGATTGTGGAGTTCAAAAAATCAACTTTGCCAAATAAGGTTAAGCCTTCCATTATTCGATTTACCCCTTATCGTCGTGCGTAGGGTCATGCCACCTCGTCCTCCACAACCAAATTGCACTCTCTTGAGGATGGATCAGTCGCCAACAAGCTCCGCAAGGAGAATTTCGATCTTAAGAAGGAAGTCAGTGAGCTTAAGGAGGAGATTTGCACTCTAAGGGGAATTATAGCCAAAAGAATCACTACATCACCACCATCACCGGAGAAAGACACTCGAGTACATGGGTATGGCACCACCCTTGGATGGTGGAGGTGCCCCAATATCGTATGACACTTTCGTCATCTTTACCTATCTCACTTTGATTCTTAGTTATTTCGTGATTTATAAGAATAAAAGTTTAGTATGATCTATTTTAGAACGCTTATTTCGTGTTCTATCTATCCATGTAATCGAGTTGAGAGTTATATAATAAAAAGTAGTTAGAGTTTTGCTTCTTTACTTTATGTTTCAATCTTAGCAATGAAAATAATAAAAAGATCATATGCTAATCCCATGGAAAGTAATGACTTCACATAAATAAATGTATACTTGATAAAATTTGTTGGAAGTTAATAAACATACTATTGGTCAATGATGCAATTCATTAGAGATTAATAAGGGAAGAGAAGATTCACATATAAATATACTATCTTGGACATATTTTATGATTGTGAGCCCCATTAAATATTTTGTGTCAACCAGTTGACGCCGGACAAGGAAGACAATGCAATGGGTCATGTTTGTTTATATTTACATAGAAGTTATATTGTAATGGATCCTCCAACATGTGGTGCTTGCTCAATATCTTTTGCTAGCAAAAATCCGCACCAAGTGGACATACTACTTGTGCATCCAAAACCCTTAAACCCGGTTTCATGTCATGAGAGTCCACTATATCTACCTGTGGATTGAATAATATTTTGAGAGTCCACAAGGGGCAATATAAAGTGACGTTCTTTACAGTAAGAGCATGCAGATCTGATATGTCTCTATCGTATCTACTTTTCCAAACACTTTTGCTCTTGTTTTGGATTCTTATTTGCATGATTTGAATGAAACTAACCCGGACTAACGTTGTTTTCAGCAGAACTACCATGGTGTTGCTTTTGTGCAGAAATAAAAGTTATCGAAATTGGACAAAACTTTTTGGAGATTTATGTTGGAATAAAAGAAAAATATTGGAGCAAAGACCCAGTGGAGGGGGGGCCCTGCTGCCCACTAGGCAACAGGGCGCGCCAACCCCTCTGGCGCGCCCTGGTGGGTAGTGGCCCCCTGGAGGCTCCGCTGACCTTAATCTAGTTGCTGTAAATTCCATTTCCTGAGAATAAAATCAAGGAGGAAGTTTCATCATGTTTTATGATATGGAGCCGCCGCCACCTCGTGTTCTTCATCAGGAGGCCAGATCTGGAGTTCGTTCGGGGCTCCGCGGAGGGGGATCTTTCGTCTTTGCCATCACCAATCATCCTCCATCACCAATTTCTTGATGCTCACTGCCGGGGGTGAGTAATTTCTTTGTAGGCTCGCTGGATGGTGATGGATTGGATAAGATTCATCATGTAATCGAGTTAGTTTTGTTAGGGCTTGATCCCTAGTATCCACTATGTTTTGAGATTGATTTTGTTTGGACTTTGCTATGCCTATTGCCTGTCACTAGGGCCCGAGTGTCATGATATCAGATCTAGACTATTATATTTTCACCAATATATTTGTGTTCTTGATCCGATTTTGCAAGTTATATGCACCTGCTACGTGTTATGATCCGCATATCCCAAGGTGACAATAAGTGGGGTTCTTTTTGGTGATTACCGTAGTTTGCAGAGTTCATGTATTCACTATGTGTTAATGCTTTGTTCTGGTTCTCTATTAAAAGGAGGCCTTAATATGCCTTAGTTTCCTAAGGGACCCCGCTGCCACGGGAGGGTAGGGCAAAAGATATCTTGCAAGTTCTTTCCATAAGCATGTATGACTACTTATGTAATACATGCCTACATTACATTGTTGAATTGGAGCTAGTTCTGTGTTGCTCTAGGTTATGACTGTTATCGATGAATATTATCCAACGTTATCACCGATCCAATACCTACGAGTCTATCACATATTGTTCTTGCTAAGTTACTACTACTGTTACTACTGTTACAACTGCTACAAAACTACTGCTACTACTGTTACTATTACTATCATTACTACTGCTATCAAACTATCATACTACTATGCTACCTGTTGGGGATATTACCACTAGGTGTAAACCGGCCAAGTTTGGGCCGGGTTAGCTCCATTAGTGGTGTAGTCATGGAAAGGCCCAAGGCCTGTAGTCGGTTTAGAACTTGTAGCCGTAAACCGGCCTGATGTATGACTTGTATTGTAAGGTAGGAATAGGGAGATACCAACCGGGATACGAGTATGAACCGGTTGGGACTCTGCAAACCGACGGGCGTCACTGTGTATATAAGGGGCGACCGGGCGCGGTTCGAGGAGACAACCACAGCTCGAGCCTAGGCGAAGCTTATTTGCTCCCTAGCCATCGAGACTACATCAATTCCATCACAACTAGACGTAGGCTTTTACCTTCATCGAAGGGGCCGAACTAGTATAAACTCCTTGTGTCTTTGTGTCCGCTTTAACCCCTGCAAGTAAACCCGTAGCGATGGCTCCACGACTAAGTCCTTATGCTAGGACATCTGCCGTGACAAATCCACGACAGTTGGCGCCCACCGTGGGGCTATCGCACGATGGTTTGACGATCTTGGAGGGCAAGCTCAAAGGACTCGAAGGCTACGTCGTGGGCCGGATGACCAAGAGTCGTCGCGGCCGGATCTACGTCGACGACGCTGGATGGGGTCCCGAGGCCGATTCGATCGAGTACGGCTACCGGGTCCCCTTCGGCGGCATACACGTCTTCATCGGCAAGATCGGAGGGCCTGAGCCGGACATCTGCACCGACCTCGTCGAGACGGCTCAGCGCGCGCAACCAGCCCGGGCTAAACCGGCCGTGAAGCATGTCTTCGTTGGAGCTACCCATGGAGGGGAGTATGATGCCGGTTCAGAGTACGGTAGCGAGACCGCTGCTTACTCCGGCGATGAATCTTCAGCAGAGAGACCGAGTCATTGTACCACCGCGGGATGGTATGATCGAGGCTGTTCGATGGTGACAGATTCCGGACCCCCAAGCCGCCTAAACCGGATCGGTATATTCATGGCGGGACTCAGCCAAAACTCTCTTCAACCGCAGCAAAGCAATGCTTTCCGGTTCAGCAGCGGTAGCGGGGGCAGGAGGCCCGTCGCCCGCCGGTTCAAGTTTTGTCAGATCTGTTTGATGTGCTAGCAGCGCTCATGGCGGAGGATAACCCAGGTCAGATCAGAGGCTCATAACGCAGAAATTGCGAAGGTGAAAGAGCAGATCACGCAAGCCAAAGCAGATCTAGCGGCAGAGAAGGAGCGCATGGCTGCAGAGCGGGCGCTTTAGATGCACAAAGCATAAACTCCTGCCGACCGTAACGCTGTCGCGGGAGGTGTTAAAGCGAAGTATAGATCACGCTCGCCATCGATTCGACCCTAGAAACCTCTTTTCGACTTCGGGCCGACCCAAGAACCCCCCCGGCCACAGGAGGTAAACCGGATTGAGGCACCAGAGCGGGGCGACGGTCCAACCGCGCTGATGGAGCCCCGCAGAGAATACGGTGATTCCTCCGCCGCATGAGCGCCCGGTCATTACTCTAACCCTATGGACAACCTTGTTGCGGCTGCTGCACGATTAGAGGCGATCCCAGTCGAAGGTGATTCCCCACAAGCAGTTGAGACACGCCGGGTTAAGGAGCTTCTCCGGACTTCACTAATCCAGCAGGAAGCATATTCATACAGCCGCGATCGGATTCACTCTACGCCCCGTCCAAGCCGGAGCTACAGCAGGCGAATGGATGAACCGCCCTATCAAGTAATGCGCGGGACCGTGAAGCGGCCCGAGGCAATCACCCGATAGGTAGCGCTCGTAATGCTCAGGAGGTGGTGGATCGGGCCCGGGCACGCAGGGAGGCCGAGTTAGCAGCACAGGACAATGCGGGACAACACACACCGGTCCGCCCTACCACCCCTGCCGGACCAGGAGTCACCTCCGCTCTGGGAGTGCCCTGTTTAATCCCCGCTTTGCGCAATGTGCGTCTGCCCAAGGATTTTAAGGGCCCGCGCAAGGTGCCAAATTACACTGCAGATCTATCCCCTGAGGCGTGGGTTGAGAGTTATGAGATGGCCATGGAGATGCTAGATGTTGATGAAGCAGCGTGTGCAAAGTACTTCACCATGATGATGGAGGGCACAGCCCGTACTTGGTTGAAAAGCTTGCCGCCCAATTCTATCAGTTCATGGGGTCAGTTACGGGCCCAGTTTATCCAGAATTTCAAGGATACGTGTAAACAGCCAAAGTCTATAGTGGACTTGGCGGCTTGCGTCAGAAGAAGGAGTCAACAACCCGCTGGAGTGCGCCGTGTGTCCGAGATTTTGCACTCCTCGACCGGATCAATGCCGACTCGGCGATCATCACACCGAAAGCAACTGCCGGTTTGAGCCTCTGGCAAATCAAGCCGGGACGATGAAGCGGTTCTCGCAATGATACGGGAACCCTCATGACCGCTGGTAAAATATGCCGATTCGAGACGGTACCAAGGATCCCGGGCGATGATGACGGCCGGAAGGGAAAAAGAATGGCAACTCAAGCAGCAGATTTCAAACTGGCGGTCATGGAACGGGGCAAGCGCAAGGCTGATGGTAATCCGGATTTCGTAGCCAACACTAATGCGCAGATGAGGCCGCGCGCAGAGGCAAGGCGAATCGGGGCCCAAATACTGGTGCAAGTCGCTTGAATTACTTGTTGAATCAGCCCTGCCCCAAGCACGGGACGAAGGAATCCCCATCGAATCATCTTTGGAATGACTGTTATATTATGCAAGAGTTTAAAATTCGATGCTTTCCGATATGACCAGGATCGTGGTGGTGCAGATCAGGTTTTCATGGGCGGGTCAGACGGAACTTCCGGTTCAGGCATAACCGTGGCAATTTCAACAACCGAGTAATCAAGGTAGCCAGCAGAGCAGCAGCAGTCGAGCTATCGAGCCAGCCAAAGCAGCTTGAATGGCGGCGAGATCATGTTTTCACAACCAGTTTGGACAAGCGGATCGAAGCTTCACAAGCGGCGAGAATTCCGTTGAACCGGCTTTGCCACGGTATTTATGCGTTGGTCGAGCAGCCTATCGTATGGAGCGAGAGGACCATCCCGGGTTGATAATCCGGGTCACCGGCTTTGGTGGTAGACCCCCATGTTGGGGGCTATAAGTTTACTAAGGTACTTATGGATGGAGGAAGCGAGATCAATATATTGTATTATGACACTTTACGTCGCATGGGTCTCACAGATAAAGATCTCGCATCGTCCAATACGGTGTTCCATGGTGTAGTGCCGAGCAAATCTGCTTATCCTATTGGCAAGATAGCCTTGGATGTGGCCTTTGGAGATGAGCATGATTCCCGGTCCAAAAAGCTAACCTTTGAAGTGGTGAAAATCCGAGCCCATATCATGCCCTGCTTGGACGGCCGGCTTATGCTAAGTTCATGGCACGACCTTGTTATATCTACTTGCAGCTCAAAATGCCGGGTTACAAAGGAACAATAACGGTGCATGGAAGCCGCCGAGTCGCTGGAATGTGAGGAAGGAGATGCAGCTTATGCAGAGGCGGTCTGCATGCCACGAGAGGAGTTGAAATTTATAAGGACAATGTTGATCCGCAGATATGACCCTCTGAAGAAGCCTACTACAGAGCATGAATCGGATCTGAAATTCAAATCGGCAATCAAACCAAGCTTGTTGACTTCGCATCAGGCGATTCGTCCAAGCAGTTCATCATCGGTGCCAACTGGATCCTAAATAGGAAGGCGCGCCATCGAGTTCATCCGTGAGAACCGGACATTTTGCATGGAAGCCATCCGACATGCCAGTGTACCGAGGAACTCGCGAGCACACACTTAATGTGGATCCTAAGTATAAACCGTGAAACAGTTCCTCCGCCGGTTTAATGAAGAAAGACGCAAGGCTATTGGGAAGAAGTAGCCAGCTTCCGGCAGTGGCTTTATCGTCGAGGTGTTTCATCCAGAGTGGCTTGCTAATCCGGCGCTGGTCCTTAAGAAAAACGGCACCTGGCGTATGTGTGTGGACTACACAGACCTTAACAAGGCTTGTCCAGCAGATCCTTTTGCTCTCCCCCGCATTGACCAGATTATTGATGCCACGGCAGGATGTGAGCGGTTGAGCTTTTTGGACGCATACTCTGGATATCATCAGATCAAGATGGCAGTTAAGGACCAGGAGAAAACGGTGTTTATCACTCCCTTTGGAGCCTTCTGCTATGTATCTATGCCTTTTGGGCTCAAGAGCGCCAAGCTACTTATCGGCGGTGTGTGCTGCATTGCTTGCATACACAGATCGGCCGCAATGTGCATGCTTATGTGGATGACATTGTGGTGAAATCTAGATGAAGGAGACGCTGGTGGAAGATTTGAAGGAGACCTTCGACAACCTCGCATTTATAAGATGATGCTTAATCCGGCCAAATGTGTTTTTGGTGTTCCGCCGGCAAGTTATTGGGGTTCCCGGTGTCTAACAGAGGAATCGAGGCTAATCCGGAGAAAATTAAAGCCATCACCTCCTTGGCTAAACCAAAGTGTATCAACGATGTTCAACGCTTGGCGGGCGGATTGCGCATTGAGCGGTTTATCGGCCGCCTCGGAGAAGGCTATCCTTTATACCGATGTCGAGGAAGACAGATCATTTCGTCTGGAGTCCAGCTGCCGACGAAGCTTTCGAGGACCTAAAGCGGCAATTGGCCAATCCGCCTGTCCTTGCGGCTCCGGTCGACAAGGAACCGCTGTTATTATATGTGGCAGCCAATGCACGAGCGGTGAGCGTAGCCATTGTGGTAGAACGCAAAGAAGCAGGAAAGGAATATCCGGTTCAACGGCCGGTTTATTATATCAGTGAGGTACTTATTGAGTCAAAGCAGAGGTATCCGCATTGGCAGAAGCTAGTCTATGGTGTTTTTATGGCCAGCCAGAAGCTGAAACAATATTTCCAAGGGCACCCTATTACAGTGGTTAGTTCAGCTCCTTTGGGTGATATCATACAAAACCGGAGGCGATCGCGGATTGCAAATGGGCCATCGAGCTTGGGCCACATGGGCTCAAGTATACACCACGCTGTGAGTAAAATCACAAGCACTTGTTGATTTCATTAATGATTGGACGGAGTTACAAGCACCAGAGGAGAAGCCGGATCATACGTACTGGACTATCCACTTCGATGGATCCAGGCAGTTGGAAGGCTCGGGGGCTGGAGTCGTGTTAACTTCCCCGCGAGGTGATAAGTTTTGTTACGTTCTCCGCTTAATGTTCCCTTGTACTAATAATGCAGCTGAGTACGAAGCCTTGCTCCATAGTCTCCGGATGGCTAAGGAGATGAATTTAAGCCGGGTTAAGTGCTTCGGTGACTCGGACCTGGTGGCTCAGCAAGTATCTGGCACTTGGGACTCTAAGGACCCCCTCATGGCTGCATATCGACGAGAGGTAGATAACATTGCAGGTTGCTTCAAGGGCTATCAGGTGGATCATGTGGATCGCTGGAAGAACGAAGCGGCAGACGCTTTAAGCCGTTTGGGTTCTCAACGTAAACGGTGCCACCTAATGTCTTTTCTCGACGCCTTGCACAACCCGTCCGTCAGACTCCCGGGTGAAGCGGATTTGGCGATTCCTGATCCGGAGGCTCAGTTGGTGGCGGCGTTGCATGCTATTCCGGATTGGACGGTTCCTTACCTTGCATATATGACTAGAGGAGAGTTGCCAGACGATGAGGTTCTCGCCGCATGATAATCCGGCGCCCAAGTCTATGACGATTCTTAATGGTGAGTTGCATCATTGCAAGTTTCAGGCGTTTCAACGCTGTGTTTCCCCGAGGAAGGTTGTGAAATTTTACGAAATCCATGAAGGGGATTGTGGGCATCATGCCGGTTCAAAGTCCCTGGTGGCAAAGGCGTTCCGTCATGGATTCTACTGGTTAACTGCTCATGCTGATGCGGAGGACTTGGTCAAACGATGCGATGGGTGTCAGAAATTCTCCAGGCGTGCCCATGTACCGGCACAAGAGTTGAGGATGATCCCAATAACATGGCCGTTTGCGACATGGGGGCTGGATATGGTCGGGCCTTTTAAGCGATCCAAAGATAAGAAGACCCACCTATTAGTGGCAGTGGACAAGTTCACCAAGTGGGTTGAAGCGGAACACGCCGAGAAGTGTGATGCGCAACAGCAGCATGCAGTTCATCAAAAGGTGATTTTCCGGTTTGGCTTTCCACACAAGATCATTATCGACAATGGCACTAATTTATCCAAGGGGCTATGAAAGAATTCTCGTGAACGTGAGCATATCCGACTTGATGTATCATCGCGGGCGCACCCCACCCAACGGGCAGGCGAGCGTGCTAATCAGAAATCTTGCAGGCATCAAACCACGACTTCGGTTCCATTACGAGAGAACACCGTGGTGCTGGGTTGAAGAGCTCCCATCGGTGCTATGGAGTATCAATACTACGCCAAACCGGTCTCATCGCTACACGCCTTTCTTCATGGTTTATGGAGCGAAGCGCTTCTCCCAAAGGATATCGAGCACGATTCGCCCGTGTAGCGGCTTATGTTGAAGCGACAATGAAGCGGCACGACAGACGCTTTGGACCCATCGGATGAGGAGCGTGATATGGCAGCCGCTCGGTCGGCGATTTACCAGCAAGATCTTCGTCGTTATCACAGTCGCCGGGTTAAAACCAGAGCCTTTCAGGAAGGAGATTTGGTGCTTTGGGAAGGACCCTTTGTGATCAGCAAGAATCTGCACAACGGTTCCTACTATCTGGTTGATATTCGAGAGCATAAAGACTCACGCACATCAGAGGAGGAGACCAACAGGCCGTGGAATATAGCTCATCTTCGACCTTACTACACATGAGTCATCGGCTCAGTTTATGTACATAGCATAACAATGTATATATTATCTTCGATATAATAAAAATCGGGGCCTCACCAAAGCGGGTCTCTGCTCTTTCTTCTCATGTGTGGTTACATGGAGTGTTTCATTTTTAAAGCGGCCTCCGTTTACCCTTGACAGCTTATATTTATCACTTGGGGCTTGGTCGTGTCCAACCAATGCAACACCTCTTGATAGGCGAAAGCCACCAGATCATTTGGGGACACGGTCACGTCTGAACCGTCACGCCTCTTGGTCGGCCAATAGGGCCAGCGTCACTTGGGGCTTGGTCGAACCCGAACCAATGTCACGCCATTTGGCCGGGCGACTTTCGCCAAGAGTCTTTGGGGACTGGCTGACTAGCACCATCGCTACGCCTTGGGGCTTGGTTGCGTCGACCATGGTAATGCCATCCGACCAGCTCCATGAAGCTTTACTTTTGCAAAGAGTTATTGCCTTTGTTGCCATATTTGGTATTCGATTTTGTTGCGTTTTCAACCCGATTTAATATTTTTATCCGGTTTAGCTGCCAAGAATAAACCGGCAGGACATCGCTTGGTATTACGCCAAGTTTTTGTCTTTCCGGTTTACCTTCTTCCGGTTCATCCTTATGGAGAAGCATGGGGGCTTGTGCTGATTCAGCACGCCTATGTGGGAGTTATTGTTTCCCCAGACGGTTATGGTTTTTAACAAAAAAGCCTCCGCTTCAAGATTGGCTACGCCAGCTTCATGCCCGGATATGGCAGGTATTTGTATCACATACTAATTGATTTTCAATACATAAGATATATTGGATGCCATAAACCGGCTGGCGGTATCACCGCCGCCGAAGTTCAATCTTTTGGTTGCAGGGAGTATGACTTAAACAAAAGTTTCCTCGATGCGCGAAGGCATACCCAGGCAGCAAAGTTTTGACTACGCTATTACAAGGCAACACAGTGCCCAAATGAGATCAGTGTTTCTTAAACCGGCTACCGGTTCATGATTATTCTTCATCCTCCGCCGCTTCAGCATCTTCATCTCTACCCATCGGCTGGAAATCCACAGAAGTCCAGTCGATGCCCATCAGCGCTTGAAAAACAGCTTCCTCATGAATCAAAGACGACGGTTCATCGTCGAGCGTAAGTGTGCTTACGGATTGAGGGATCAAGTTTTCCGTTCAAAAGTTGGAGCGACACACGCTTGTTCGATCATTGTATTGGGCTTGGTAGTGCTCCAAATCGGCTTCTTCCGCCAATTGACAAGCAAGCGGGCGATCGCACGATTTATTGCACGCAAGTCCTCTTCACTAAAGTCCGAGCCGCCTTCTTTCACACCGATAGCCCCGAGCTGCTTCCACGGGATCAAAATCCGCACCCGTGCTTTGGCACGGATCAAGGCGTTGATGGCTCCGGTTCGTGCAGCAGATTTCTTCACCTCTTCAAGCCGGGAAGGAAGGATGGAAAGCCGGTTCAAGGTATCTTGGATCGTGGGCGGTGCTGGGTTATTATGTGACATTGTGGTAATAACGCTACTGGGCTCCGTATATAATCGCTCCACTAAAGTATAGACAGCTTTCAGTTTCTTCCGCACGTCATTACCCAAGTGCCCAACGCGTGTGCCTGCATATGATGACAGGATGTTTTTTAAACCGGAATATTGGGACAGCAGGAAAAGCATATTACACTTATTAACAGGGAACTCACCAAAGATGGCTGCCGTCATAGAATGCACTTGCCGCTTCACGGCTGTCAGATCATCCACGACCGGTTTAAGGGCAGCTTCAGCATTCTCGGCCCGTTTAAGCAAGTCGGCCTTCTCAAAGGCCCTGCATCGCTGTTGCTTCTTCATGTTGTCCTTCAATTGTTCCGCAGCAGTCAAAGCATGGTTAGCTCCTTCTTGGCCTTATCTGTCTCGGCTTTCTTTGGGTTCTCAATGCATCAGAATCGGCAATCCGATCATCCTTGATTCTCACCTCACTCACAGCGCGTTAACAAAGATGATCAGCCAACAATTAGTTCAAGTCTCCACCACACAACATAGTTATATGCTTGACACTTGGGGCTAATGTCCTTCATTTTTCTATCACGATACAAGGCAAAGTGCCAAGTTCAATACAAGTATTCAACTCGGCACTTGGGGGCTAATGTCTATTTGATTCTATTCAAGTGTTGGATTACCGGTTTACGTATGCGTATTTCAACCGGCCCTGGTGGTTATGAGGGAAGATTGCAGAATCTATCAAAGAAAGTTAACAAGTACCAGTTTGATCAAAGATTGCAAACCGGCCCTTGGGGGCTACAAGGATTACTATATTGGTAATAAGGAAAGGAGCGTTACCTCAAACTTATCTCTCATCAGTTTCACCAAGCCAGCTTCATAATCACGGCTCATCAGAAAGCGGTTTAGATATCCGAAATGAAGATCTTGGGCGCTCATAGCGGCGTATGTTTCAGCTCTACATTCCACTTTCCTTTGTTAAAAGTGGAAGAGTCCTCCTTCACAAGATGCCGGGTTAGAGTTGCAGCATTCCCGGTTCGAGTGGCCTGCTCCAGGATTACAACGCCGTGCGTCCTTCGATTCGACGGATCGTGTGGCACACCTGCTTCAGCTGGACTATGAGGATCTTCAAACCGACGGTACGGGCGGCGGATCAACAGACATTGAAACGATCGCAGCCTCTCCTCCGAATCACATCTTCTTGAACCGGGGATCACTTGGAATGTCTTCAAAAGCAACATTTTCATGATCCGGCCTTTGCTCATGATCTCAAGCGGCAGCCTCTTCACTGTTTTTCTCCAAGCGAGCCTTCTTCTGGGTTTCGGTTTGGTCTCAAGAAACAAAAGATTCGAAAATAAGGCACATACATTACGTAAGAAATTGACAAACATGTGGTCATATTGACTTACCCGACAGCCTATCTTCGATGGTGGTAGCTGAGTGGTGACGATTCGCCAGATGATGAATGAGAGGTGACCTGATAATCGGAGTCGGACGGATTAAGAGGTTGACGAATAAACCCGCTTTGGAATTCAAGGTAATAAAATGGTTGGAAACCTCGGTCGCGGCGCTTCGAGCCGGGCTGTTTGGTAAACCGCAGAGGTAACTACCGTCCATTGTGCGGGTTGTCTGGGCGGCCTCGTGCTCTTGTGTCTTCATAAGAAGTTTGGGATCCAAGTGAGCAAGAGGGTGAGAAAAGTTAACTTTCCGGTTTGCCGGCGAAATTTTGGTGAAGGTAAGTTTGTTGAATCGAAGAGAGAATGGTTACCTCGGCAAATCCAGCGTTGTTGGCTTCAGCGCCATCCCCGACAAGCATCGTCATCAATAATACGTGTAAAAACAAGCCAAGAGAATCAAGTTCGGATTACCCACATCATCATCGATGGCGGATCGAGCGAAGCCGTGGTTTTCCTCTTGTGGGCGGATTTCTTGACAACTTTTGTTTTGGGCGGTTTTGCCGCCCAGCCTTGTCCGCTTTATCTTGAGAGAGTTTCTTGCTCCAAAACGGATCATCACCGGATCGGAAATAATTGAGAATTGGAAGTATGAAAGTAATGGTAATATTTAATGATGGCACGATCAGAGACTTACCGCAGGAGGTGCGTTGAAGGTGCAGAAGGAGCCAAGCGGTTTGGGCACAAAGGTGCTCCGGTTCATTCAGATCTTCCTCATCAATCTGTGACTTCATCTTCGCACAATTCCAGTTTGGTGTGTTGGAGTGGGTCATCGACGCTGCCGGTATATCGGCACATCAAACCGAACGCCGCTCGAGGCAATATGCCCCAAGATAACCAGCAGCGTGCGGATCGATCCCAGTCAAACCGTTGGCCATAAAGGCCCGGCTTGATAGTTGTGGAGCGATTTGCTTCTCTCTTTGGCGATCAATCGTTATGAAAGGGATGTGTGTTGCTGAGCCGCCTCGACGAAAACCTGGTAAAGGATTCTCACCTTCGGGGAGGTGTCTTTGCAATAGAACTGTTTCGCTCCACTCTTTGGGATGAGAGTGGAGCTTGACGTGGGGATAAGTGATCTCTTTCCTCTTCGGATAGCCATACCGCCCGATTCAAGATTGGGGCCATCGGTGAATTCGGTGCGGCGGTTTAGGTGGAAAAGATCCCTGAACAGTTCAACAGAGGGTTCCTCTTGCAGATATGCTTCGACAGCACTTGAAAATGGCACAGGTTGGTAACAGAATTGGGGCGATATCTTGAGGACGGAGTTGGAAATTGGCCATCACGTCCCGATAAAATTTTGACCAGGCGGTTTGAAACCCCGAACAAGTGATCCGCGAAACCACAACTTCTCCTTCCCGAGGGGTAGGAGGACATTCCTCTCCGTGAACCCTCCAATGGATTGTGTTTGATCATCTAAAGCGCCGATTGATACCAGTTCCTTCAAGCGTGTCTCGGAGACGCGGGAAGGAACCCAGTTGCATTCGTACACCTGTTTGGCCATCATGAGGTCTACAAGGAGAAGAATCCGGTTTAAGAAAGAACTCATTACAGAGTAATTGATCTAAGTTATGATAAACCGGAGGAGGTTCCGATTTAATCGATTCGATATGATATGATGTCGATATATGTTGGCGGTTCAACACGGGACTAATGGTGTGCGATGCGGTTTAGCAATTTTACTATGATGAGTTAAACCGCCTAATCTTGGCTTCGAAGGTAATGGACAGAAACAGGTTTCACAAAAATTCATATTTACTACGGATCAAACGCAGGTTTTCAGCAAACAGGAAATGCGTTGCGGAAGTAAAGAAGAAGCAGGGAACGCACCATAAGATATATATATGCAGAAGATCTATGGGATTCAGATAAGAAAGTACAACGGATAAGCAGGAGTCTTCGTTTGATACAGAACAGGGTTCATAGCATGGCTCAAAGGCTAGAAAGGTGAAAGCATATGAAGAGCGTGGTATGAAGCTTGAACCCTAGAAACAGATCTAAGATGATGAACAGACTGAAGAAGGGTAAGAGATTTACCGGAAAACGGAGGAGATGCGGAAGAAAAGCCGTAGTATTCTGGTCCGAACAGGTTGATGCAGCGGCCAAGGTCGAAGCAGACGTTGATGACGACGACGGAGCTCCAAAGGCAGCGGCGCAAGGAGGAAGAAGAAGAGGAAGCGAAGGAAGAAACAGAATGACCCTTCGGTCCTATTTATAAGGCAGTAAAGCTAGGTCAAGCGCGTGAATCCAGGGACGGTCATTAAAGAAGGCGTTATAAAGGATAAGTTTCAAGATGACGTCATGCCGGTTTACAGTGACCAGAAGCAATAATGTCATGCCGGTTTACACTGATCAGAAGCAATGACGACGTGACGGTTTATTACACAAAGAAGATGTCCAAGATGCAGGTTTATGAAGGATTGACATGAACCAGTTCAAATCAATCTGGGGCCTAATGTTGGGGATATTACCACTAGGTGTAAACCGGCCAAGTTTGGGCCGGGTTAGCTCCATTAGTGGTGTAGTCATGGAAAGGCACAAGGCCTGTAGTCGGTTTAGAACTTGTAGCCGTAAACCGGCCTGATGTATGACTTGTATTGTAAGGTAGGAATAGGGAGATACCAACCGGGATACGAGTATGAACCGGTTGGGACTCTGCAAACCGACGGGCGTCACTGTGTATATAAGGGGACGACCCGTGGCGGTTCGAGGAGACAACCACAGCTCGAGCCTAGGCGGCTTATTTGCTCCCTAGCCATCGAGACTACATCAATTCCATCACAACTAGACGTAGGCTTTTACCTTCATCGAAGGGGCCGAACTAGTATAAACTCCTTGTGTCTTTGTGTCCGCTTTAACCCCTGCAAGTAAACCCGTAGCGATGGCTCCACGACTAAGTCCTTATGCTAGGACATCTGCCGTGACAAATCCACGACACTACCGATCACACTACTGTAGGTATTTAGTCTGCAGGTGTGGTTGAATTGACAACTCAACTGCTAATACTTACAAGTATTCTTTGGCCCTCCTTGTGCCGAATCAATAAATTTGGGTTGAATACTCTATCCTCGAAAACTGTCGCGATCCCCTATACTTGTGGGTTATCAACATCCGAAAATAAAAAGCACATGACAACCTCTACTTCCCTCTACAAAGAGCATATCTTTTACATTTTTGTATTTACTTTCTATGCAAGAGTCAATAGTGTTCTTCTCTATTCTTTTTCATTTTGATGTGCAAGCGTCATGTGGCGGGGAAAGATCTAGGCACATATACCCAGTTGGATATGAGTAATCATGAGTTATTAATGTTGACATTACCCCTGAGGTAAATATGTTGGGAGGAGAAACTATAAGCCCCTATCTTTCTTTGTGTCTGACTGAAACTTTTGCTCCATATATATGTCATGAGTGTCAGCAATCATAAAATACTAAATGATAGTTGAGTATGTGGAATTGCGAGCCGCGACCTTTCTCCATTGACCTCTCTGCGGTCCACATTGACCCTTTTGACCTCTCCGGCCTCGACGCGCCTTTCTCCGAGGACGAGATTTGGGTTGCGGTCAAGAGCTTGTCGCTCAGGAAGGCGCCAGGCCCCGATGGATTTACCGTTGAATTCCTCCGGAGTGCTTGGGACGTGATCAATCATGACATCTGCACCGTCTTTGACGAGCTACATGTGCTCAACGGGCGTGGTCTCCAGCGGCTTAACGAGGCGCTCCTCACCCTTCTTCCGAAGAAGCAATACGTGGCATCTCTCTTCGACTATCGCCCCATTAGTCTTATCCATCTCATCATGAAGCTGTTCGCAAAGGCGCTCTCTCTTCGGCTGGTTCCACATTTGGGCAAGATGGTTTCTACTAATCAAAGTGCATTCATCGCCGGCCGAAGCATCCACGACAACTTCCTCCTTGTCCAACAAACGGCTAGACTTCTTCACAACCTCAAGATGCCGCGGATGCTCCTCAAGCTCGACATCGCGAGTGCATTTGACTCGGTGGCGTGGCCTTTTCTACTCGACACGCCGCGGCACTTGGGCTTTGGAAACCGATGGTGCGAATGGATCTCCATCCTACTTACTACCGCGTCGACGCGTGTGCTTGTCAATGGTATCCCTGGGCCGCCAATTCTTCACGCGTGCGGACTGCGGTAAGGGGACCCATTTCCCCAATGCTCTTCGTCATTGTCATCGATGTGCTCAACTTCCTTCTTCAGCGAGCCGTCGACCATGGCCTCCTCCAGCGGCTGACCGCAAGGCACCTGCCATCGAGTGTCTCCCTCTATGCTGATGATGTCGTCATCTTCAGCCACCCCCACACCTGCGACATCCGCACCATTCGCCGTGTGTTGGACATCTTCGGCAAGGCGTCCGGGCTTCGCACAAACTTCGCCAAGTGCTTGGCCTCACCTAGCCGATGCGCCGAGGAGCGCATCGCCACGATCGCGGCCAAGATGGCATGCCCGATTGCTCACTTCCCCGTGAAGTACCTCGGCTGATGTGGATACGGACCTAGGTAAGGGTCACAAACCTGACCTATACGCCCTACCTAAGGTCACTACCCTACAAGTAAAGAAGCTCAAGAGACAACAAGGGGTACCCAGTAAAGATGTGGAGTGCAATCCACTCGACCAATGAACCACTCGGATACTCCCCTTTCCTGATGTCAATCGACCATACAAGAAACCACTCGACCTACTGAAGACCAGGAGTCACTCAGCACTGCAAAGGTCAGGCATTCACTCCATAGTCTTTCAGATCATTAATAGCACTTATGGCTGGCGTTGTCAATAACGCCCCGTCTTTATGTACATTGAACCCCTTGTAATGGAGGATGGCTGGGGTCCTGGCGCACTCTATATAAGCCACCCCTTCCTCTGGCACAAGGGTTCACACCCCCTGTCACACCACACACATACAATCCAATCGACCGCCTCCGGGCACCGAGACGTAGGGCTTTTACTTCCACCGTGAAGGGCCTGAACTTGTAAATCTTGTCTGTACAACTCCACCATAGCTGAGATCTTCCCTCCTCATACCTACCCCCATTCTACTGTCAGTCTTAGGACCACGACAGTTGGCGCCCACCGTGGGGTAGGTGTCTTAGCGACTTTTTGGTGAAGTTGCGATTTTTCCGATCCCTATCATCATGGTTTCCGGCGGTGGATTGGCTGAGGGCCGCGAGATCCGTCTTAGCGGGCTCGTCTTCGTCGTCGACGACTCTTCCTGGCTTCAGGAAGCTTCCCTTGACATCAAGGCACTCCCCATCCGAGGGGCGACGCACCTTCGCGCATGCGTACGCGGCATCCTTCTCCGACAGTCGTCGACCTAGTATCGGTCGGCTCACGTGGTGTCCTCTCTCCCCATTGTTCGCCGTCGCAAGCGATCCGATCGGTCGCGGCTTTAGCGGTGGGTGAAACATGCAGTGGCTCATCATTTGGCCACCCAGCAAGTCGCGGCAATCAAGCCTGACGAAACTCTCTACGGCCTGTTCGACCTGTCGACTGGCTCTGTCGAGACCGCATCCGAGTGCGATAGCAGCGACCCTGCGGCTGAAGTCCTGATGGTCGATGGACCATGTAGTCTGCCTGGGTTCCGCCGTGACGATGGCGGTGATGGTGGCGGCGATCCGTTGCGCATTCACGAGGAGTACCGTCCCAAACCCCTCTCTTCACAGCAGAGAGAAGAACTTCGTCGCCGCAACATGGATGCACTCCACATGCCCATCGTTGGAGAAACCCCCAAAGCTCGGGCCTTGGAAGAGGTGTGCCTGGCTAATTTGGCTGAGCGCACTCGATTGGAGAACCTTCAGTATCCACTCGATGAGCGTGCTCGAGAGCGGATCCATGAGTCCAGTCGATGACAGCTTTTTCCGCCTCAACCTAAGGTATACCGCAGTCCGATTCAAAATCTTACAGCTGCAACCCATATAGCAGAATCAATTCAGTCTTCCCAGTCGGAGGCTGGCAGAGGTTTGATGCAGATCCACGGCCTTACTCGAGGCAGCAGGGGAACAGAACACAGCGGTGTCTCAGTCGCGGAATAGGATTCATAGTAGGTCCGTGATGGCGGATATAGTTCAGTCAGCTAACAGCCCAAGATCGCCCCTGCGACGTGAAGGTCGTGGGCATCAGCAGGATCAGTATAGGAACCATGGGCAGCGTGATCACCAACTCGGCCGTGACGACCGCCGTCGAGTGCCCACACCTCCTCTGGGGAGTGGATCATATGTGCCTCGGCAGTATGATGACAGACGCCCTTACAGTGGCGAGCGCAGAGTACCGACTGACCCAAGAGAGCCAGGCTTTGTTGCGAGATCTATTCTCGTTCAAGGTCTAGTCAATCGGAACAGAGCGCATAGGTAAGGCCTTGACAGAGACCATCCGACTAGCAGCAGAGTTCATGTTTTGGGCCCCGAATGTTTCAGCAGAGCAATCGGGGCTGCAGTGATTCCTCCCAACTTCAGGTTGGCGACTGGAGTTAGTGCTATGTCTTGAGCTTGCGTTGGCTTTCCTTGAAGAGGAAAGGGTGATGCAGCAATAGTAGTGTAAGTATTTCCCTCAGTTTTTGAGAACCAAGGTATCAATCCAGTAGGAGGCTCCTCAGAAGTCCCACGCACCTACACAAACAAACAAGAACTCGCAACCAACGCAATAAGGGGGTTGTCAATCCCTTCAAGGCCACTTGCAAAAGTGAGATATGATAGAGATAATATGATAAGATAAATATATTTTTTGTATTTTGTGATATAGATTGGAAAAGTAAAGATGCAAATAAAAGTAGATTGAAAGCTTATATGAGAAAAGATAGACCCGGGGGCCAAAGGTTTCACTAGTGGCTTCTCTCAAAATAGCATAAGTATTACGGTGGGTGAACAAATTACTGTCGAGCAATTGATAGAAAAGCGAATAATTATGAGATTATCTAGGCATGATCATGTATATAGGCATCACGTCTGTGACAAGTAGACCGACTCCTGCCTGCATCTACTACTATTACTCCACACATCGACCACTATCCAACATGCATCTAGAGTATTAAGTTCATAAAGAACATAGTAATGCATTAAGAAAGATGACATGATGTAAAGGGATAAACTCATGCAATATGATATAAACCCCATCTTTTTATCCTCGATGGCAACAATACAATATGTGCCTTGCTGCCCCTGCTGTCACTAGGAAAGGACACCTTAAGATTGAACACAAAGCTAAGCACTTCTCCCATTGCAAGGAAGATCAATCTAGTAGGCCAAATCAAACTGATAATTCGAAGAGACTTGCAAAGATAACTTAATCACACATAAAAGAATTCAGAGGAGATTCAAATATTTCTCATAGATAAACTTGATCATAAACCCACAATTCATCGGATCTCGACAAACACACCGCAAAAAGAGTTACATCGAATAGATCTCCAAGAAGATCAAGGAGAACATGGTATTGAGATCCAAAAAGAGAGAAGAAGCCATCTAGCTAATAACTATGGACCCGAAGGTCTGTGGTAAACTACTGACAACTCATCGGAGGGGCTATGGTGTTGATGTATAAGCCCTCCGTGCTTGATTCCCCCCTCCGGCGGAGCACCGGCGAAGGCTCCAAGATGGGATCTCGCGGATAGAGAAGGTTGCGGCGGTGGAATTAGGTTTTCGTGCCTTTTTCTGATGTTCTCGGGGTACGTGGGTATATATAGGAGGAAGAAGTAGGTCGGTGGACGCCCGAGGAGCCCACGAGATAGGGGGCACGCCCAGTAGGGGGGCGCCCTCCACCCTCGTGGCCGCCTTGGCTGCTTCTTGACTGGCACTCCAAGTCCTCTGGATCACGCTCGTTCCAAAAATCATGCTCCCGAAGGTTTCACTCCGTTTGGACTCAGTTTGATATTCCTTTTCTTTGAAATACTGAAATAGGCAAAAAAAAGCAATACGGGCTCGGCCTCCGGTTAGTAGGTTAGTACTAAAAATGATATAGAAGTGTAAAGTAAAGCCCATAGACATCCAAAACAGGTAATATAATAGCATGGAACAATCAAAAATTATAGATACGTTGGAGACGTATCAAGCATCCCCAAGCTTAATTCCTGCTCGTCCTCGAGTAGGTAAATGATAAAAACAGAATTTTTGATGTGAAATGCTACCTAGCATAATTCTCAATATAATTTTCTTTATTGTGGCATGAATGTTCAGATCCAAATGATTCAAACTAAAAGTTCATATTGACATAAGAAATAATAATACTTCAAGCATACTTAATCAAGGAATCATGTCTTCTCAAAATAACATGGCCAAAGAAAGATATCCCTACAAAAAAGAGGAAGATAGTCTCACATCAACTAGCGTATCAACGGGCTATGGAGATGCCCATTAATAGATATCAATGTGAGTGAGTAGGGATTGCCATGCAACGGATGCACTAGAGCTATAAATGTATGAAAGCTCAACAAAAGAAACTAAGTGGGTGTGCATCCAACTCGCTTGCTCACGAAGACGTAGGGCATTTTGAGGAAGCCCATCATTGGAATATACAAGCCAAGTTCTATAATGAAAAATTCCCTCTAGTATATGAAAGTGACAACATAGGAGACTCTCTATCATGAAGATCATGGTGCTAGTTTGAAGCACAAGTGTGGTAAAAAGGATAGTAGCATTGTCCCTTCTCTCTTTTTCTCTCATTTTTTTATTGGCCTTTCTTTTTTTATTTGGTCTTTTTTTTTAAAGTCTGAAGTCTCATCCCGACTTGTGGGGGAATCATAGTCTCCATCATTCTTTCCTCACCGGGACAAAGCTCTAATAATGAAGATCATCACACTTTTATTTACTTACAACTCAAGATTACAACTCAATACTTAGAACAAGATATGACTCTATATGAATGACTCCGGCGGTGTACCAGGATATGCAATGAATCAAGAGTGACATGTATGAAAATTATGAAGGTGTTCTTGCCACAAATACGATGTCAACTACATGATCATGCAAAGAGCAATATGACAATGATGATGCGTGTCATATAAACAGAATGGTGGAAAGTTGCATGGAAATATATCTCGGAATGGCTATGGAAATGCCATAATAGGTAGGTATGGTGGCTGTTTTGAGGAAGGTATATGGTTGGTGTATGGTACCGGCGAAAGTTGCGCGGCACAAGAGAGGCTAGCAATGGTGGAAGTGTGAGAGTGTGTATAATCCATGGACTCAACATTAGTCATAAAGAACTCATGTACTTATTGCAAAAATATACAAGTCATCAAAAAGAAAGTACTATGCGCACGCTCCTAGGCGGATAGATTGGTAGGAAAAGACCATCGCTCGTCCCCGACCACCACTCATAAGGAAGACAATCGATAAATAAAATCGTGCTCCAACTTCATCACAAAGCGGTTCACCATACGTGCATGCTACGGGAATCACAACCTTTAGCACAAGCATTCTTTAAATAAATAATCACCCAACTAGCATGACTTTAATATTACTGCCTCTATATCTCAAAACAATTATCAAGTATCAAATTGATCATATCATCCAATTCACTTTCTATGATAGTTTTTATTTATACCCAACTTGGATGCTCATCATTCTAGGACCAATTTTATAACCATAGCAAATACCATGATGTTCTAAGAGACTCTCAAAATAATATAAGTGAAGCATGATAGATCAGCAATTTCTTCAAAATTAAGCCACCGCCGTGCTCTAAAAGATATAAGTGAAGCACTAGAGCAAAAACTATCAAGCTCAAAAAATATAAGTGAAGCACATAGCGTATTCTAATAAATTCTAATCAAGTGGGCTTTTCCCAAAAGGTGTGTACAGCAAGGATGATTGTGGAAAACTAAAAATCAAAGACTAATATCATACAAGATGCTCCAAGCAAAACACATATCATGTGGTGAATAAAAATATAGCTCCAAGTAAAGTTACCAATAAACGAAGACGGAAGAGGGGATGCGTTCCGGGGGCATCCCCAAGCTTAGGATTTTGGCTATTATTGAATATCTTGGGGTGCCATGTGCATCCCCAAGCTTAGGCTTTTGCCACTCCTTATTCCATAGTCCATCAAATCTTTACCCAAAACTTGAAAACTTCACAACACAAAACTCAACAGGAAATCTCATAAGCTCCGTTAGTAAAAGAAAGAAAAACCACCACATAAGGTACTGTAATGAAATCATTATTTATTTATATTGGTGTTAAACCTACTGTATTTCAAGTTCTCTATGGTCCATACCACTTAATACTAGCCATAGATGCATCAAAATAAGCAAACAACACACGAAAAACAGAATCTGTCAAAAACAGAACAGTCTGTAGCAATCTGTAACTCTCGAATACTTATGGAACTCTAAAAATCTTACCAAAATAGGAATTCCTGGGAAATTTGCCTATTGATATACATCAAAAAGAATCAACGCAAAAGCACGTTTCTATGAATTACTAAAATTATTTTTCGTGCGTGCACAGTTTCTGTTTTCAGCAGAATCAAATTAACTATCACCATAGGTTATCCTATAGGTTCTACTTGGCACAAACACTAAATAAAACATAAAAACACATCTAAACAGAAGGTAGATGCAAAATCTATTACTAAACAGAAACAAAACAAAGAAACTAAAATAAAATTGGGTTGCCTCCCAACTAGCGCTATCGTTTAACGCCCCTAGCTAGGCATAAAAGCGAGGATAGATCTAAGTAGTGCAATAATAATAAGATAGATCTTGAAAAATCATCTCATATTCTCTACGTTCGGCAGCAAGTTTTCTTTGAGGCAAGCAAAAGTAATCAAATGGGCTAAATTTAATGGGACAAAAGTCCCCAAGATCAATCTCAGTAGGTATGGGTTCCTCCTTGGGCCCTTCATATTTCACAACTAATTCATCATTATAAGAATTCTTTTGGCAGAACTTCGTGAGCCTATACTTAAGAGAGTATCCCAACTCATTGTTTTGAAGAGCAAAATCATTATTAAGAAATCCTATCAACTGGGACATTGGTAGGAACCTTTTTACTAAGGTTTTCATTCAAACTAACATAGTCCAAACTCCAAAGATTGAAAACGCCTAATTTCCTCTTGATCAAAGAGGATTGCCTCTATGGGAGGACGACCGGCATCCACCCTATAGTGCGCAAAGATTTCTTTGGCCTCTCTTATTATAAATCTAAACTCATGAGCCAAAAAGATGGTAACGGCGTGCTTAACAGAAGAATGCTCAATATTAGAAAATTCCAAGAAAATTCTTTGTATGCAAGGATGCATATGCATAAATTGTCTTTCAAGCTCAGCTACAAGCATAGCGATAGCATCCACGAGACTACTAGTTCTATGAAGAATAGAACCACCCATAGAGGGTAAAGCACCGACACAAGTAAAGAAATCTTGAATAACCCCTTTTTCGATAATATTGCCACTACCGATTTGAAACCTTCTAGTATGCAAGATAGGGAGTTCTTCACCAGGAGCATCAGAATTTTCCATATTATCACTATTGTCCATATTGACGATAATTTCCCCAATTCTAAACATAGCAGCAAACAAAAGCGAGGAAGAAGAAGAGGGAAAGCGAAAGAGAGAGAATATTGGGAAAGGGAGGGCGAATAAAATGGCAAGGGTAAAGTGGGGGAGAGGAAAACGAGAGGCAAATGGCAAATAATGTAAATGTGAGGGACATGAGTTTGTGATGGGTGCATGTCTTGACTTGAGCGAAGACCTCCCGGCAACGGTGCTAGAAATCCTTCTTGCTACGTCTTGAGCTTGCGTTGGTTTTCCTTGAAGAGGAAAGTCGATGCAGCAATAGTAGCGTAATTATTTCCCTCAGTTTTTGAGAACCAAGGTATCAATCCAGTAGGAGGCTCCTCAGAAGTCCCACGCACCTATACAAACAAACAAGAACTCGCAACCAACGCAATAAAGGGGATGAATCCCTTCACGACCACTTGCGAAAGTGAGATCTGATAGAGATAATATGATAAGATAAATATATTTTTGGTATTTTATGATATAGATTGGAAAAGTAAAGATGCAAATAAAAGTATATTTAAAGCTTATATGATAAAAGATAGACCCGGGGGCCATAGGTTTCACTAGTGGCTTCTCTCAAAATAGCATAAGTATTACGGTAGGTGAACAAATTATTGTCGAGCAATTGATAGAAAAGCGAATAATTATGAGATTATCTAGGTCCATTCATGTATATAGGCATCACGTCCGTGACAAGTAGACCGACTCCTGCCTACATCTACTACTATTACTCCACACATCGACCGCTATCCAGCATGCACCTAGAGTATTAAGTTCATAAAGAGCAGAGTAACGCATTAAGAAAGATGACATGATGTAGAGGGATAAACTCATGCAATATGATATAAACCCCATCTTTTTATCCTCGATGGAAACAATACAATACGTGCCTTGCTGCCCCTGCTGTCACTGGGAAAGGACACCGCAAGATTGAACCCAAAGCTAAGCACTTATCCCATTGCAAGGAAGATCAATCTAGTAGGCCAAACTAAACTGATAATTCAGAGAGACTTACAAAGCTAACTTAATCACACATAAAAGAATTCAGAGGAGATTCAAATATTTCTCATAGATGAACTTGATCATCAACCCATAATTCATCGGATCTCGACAAACATACCGTAAAAAGAGTTACATCGAATAGATCTCCAAGAAGATCAAGGAGAACATGGTATTGAGATCCAAAAAGAGAGAAGAAGCCATCTAGCTAATAACTATGGACCCGAAGGTCTGTGGTAAACTACTCACAACTCATCAGAGGGGCTATGGTGTTGATGTAGAAGCCCTCCGTGGTGGATTCCCCCCTCCGGCGGAGCACCGGTGAAGGCTCCAAGATGGGATCTCGCGGATATAGAAGGTTGCGGCGGTGGAGTTAGGTTTTCGTGAGTTGTTCTGATGTTCTCGGGGTACGTGGGTATATCACTACAAAAAAATACACTTCCATGATGATATGTGTTTGTCATAGTAGGTCCCTTTTTTGTCATGCATGTACATCCATGACAAATTTATGACAGAATCAAGATAGTCATACATGTGCTGTCGTAGAAGTGTTCGATGACATTACCAAAATTATCATCACGGAAGTATCCACTTCCATGATGATAAATCGCGCGTCACAGAACTGCTTTTGTCAAGGGTTACCGACATGTGGCATCCACCGTAACGGAACGCCGTTAAGCTATCGGGTCGGGTTTTGGATCCGATAACCTGTTAACAGCCCCGACCAATGGGGATTTTCCACGTGTAAAATCATCATTGGCTGGAGGAAACACGTGTCGGCTCACCGTTCGGACAGATGCCATCCACTCATTGGACAGAAGGCGCCTATGATACGTCGACACGTGGCACGGCCCAACAGAGGCCCATTCCTATGAAAAGGTCGTCCCGTTTGACTTGGTCAAAAGGTGGCGGGCCGGCCCATGGAAATCATGTTAACGGCATGTTCGCATATAGCCCATTTACAGCCCGTTACGCTCTATCCGAATTAGGCCCAGTAGCGTCATCTGGGCCATCCAATATGATTCCAGCCCATTTTCACTACTCGCCCATGTATGGCCCATGACGTCTTTCGGCCCATATGAGGCCCTATGTAACTCTTGGCCTATTAATGGCCCGTGGTGAAACTGGCCCGCAATGAAAAGTGTATCACTTTACACCCACTAACGGCCCGTGGTGAAACTGGCCCGTAATGAACAGTATATCACTTTATACACATTAAGGGTCCGCTATTCAGTTGGGCCATTTCCAGCAAATGTTATCTTTCGGCCTTCTCAGAGCCCATTTATTCTTGGGCTCGTTTCCAGCATTCGTTTACTTACGGCCCGTTACTGTCATTTTCTGCTTGTGGGCCAAATTTAGCCCGTGGTTACATTGGCCCGTTTGTGGTCCGTTAATACGTTGGGCCATTCTCATAGCGTCATCAAACACGGCCTATTAACGACATCCCGTTATGGTCATACGGCCCGTATAAGGCCCACTGATGGTACGGCCCGTAGAAGGCCCATTGTTTCTATGGCCCGTAGAAGGCCCATTGTTTCTACGGCCCGTAGAAGGCCCATTGTTTCTACGGCCCGTAGAAGGCCCATTGTTTCTACGGCCCGTAGAAGGCCTACTGTTTCTACGGCCCATAGAAGGCCCACTGTTTCTACGGCCCGTAGGAGGCCCAGTGTCACTACAGTAAATATTAGCCCATGACTATTGTGGCCTAGTTTTAAAAAGAACTGCACTGACTACAAGCAAACAAATAAACAAGACAACAAGGAAATAAATAAGCAAGCAACTTATGTTAGGCTATCACGGTACATTACATATATTACATCCACTGGGCATCAAAGTTCACCACCAAAGGCAAATATAGGGAACAAAGCAAGATATCGATACACTAGTTGTCAAAGTTGGCGACCAGCGCAAATAAACGCCGCAAACAAAACAAATCCAGAATCTGAAACCACATCAAGATCTCAAGAAACAATATCCCAGGTACCCATAATGTGGCATGATGCTTAGCAAGCGTATTAACTTTCTCTTGTTTGGCGCTTAAATCCTCCAAATTTCTTGTCATTGCACGAAAAATATGCATCTGAATTCTGCAGGGAATTCCTCAGTCCTTCAGCTTCCTGTCGCAGCCGATCGATGTCTTTCAACTTGAAGTCGAGACTCAATAAGACGAACTGATTCAGGCAGCGAGTTCGAAGAGCTTGTGCCAGCAGTAGTGGCTAGTAACTCGAACACTACATCAAGACAGGACTTTTGGGTTCCCTCACTGTCGTTAAGATAGTTTTTACCAGCTTTCTTGGAGACCAACAGGGATGTCTCACTATCTTGAACCTTATCTGCATTACTTCCTTTACCATTGGATAACGCGGTACTGTTCTCCAATATTTTGTCCACATTCTAAAAGAGAAACAAGCAGACACATCACATGTTTACCATGTTGTATATGAAACTCATTTTGGTAAAAGAGTTCAGTAGTAAAGTGGACAGGATAACAGCATGAAACAAACATATATCTATGTGCCATGGTCACTTTATGGTCTATATCATTCTAGTTTTTGTTGCCAAATCAAGATAGAGACACGGTTCAAATAATATTTGTTCAAGACAAAGCAGAATAGACAGAATATAAGTATGGGTAACTATAGAGCAATAACAACACTTGTAATGTGCATGACATGAGAACATAACTGTTTATTCAATTGAAACTGAAATCAACATAGAGCAGGTTACAACAAAGAAACCAGTTAAAGAAACAGGTTTAAAACATACCGCTTGCGCCATTGGAGTTTCAATTCCATCCTTCAAATTTGAAAATAGTTGGTATGAGTAAATAAAGTAATGCAAGAGCAAAGGAGTATGAACCATAGCTACGTAACTGACACGAGAACAAATCTTCTTCTCCTTTAAGCGTTGAGTTGGGATTCGGAGTGGTGGTCCTCGTGCTTTGGGCACTGCAGTTCCCTTACTAACCGCTCGTGTTTGCGTGCTCTGTGGTGGAGACGGTGTTGTGTCAACTGGAACTGGGTTACTATCTGCCGGGGTTGGGGTTAGAAGGGGTGTAGCTGGTTCTCTGTCCAACTGGGTAGGGGTACAATCTGCGAGAGTCTGGGTTATGTGTGGTGGATCTGGTCCTTGGGCAAGTACAACGTGGTTCTATCTGCATCAACTGGTAGCACTATCTTTTCTGAAGACCGTGTTGTTACTCCCTTAGATATTGCCATCACGCTCTCCAATTCAAATGGCTGATAAACAAGAAAAGTAATTGAAAGTATAGACATTGTATGATAGATAGGTGCAATGGATAGTGGGGAATAAAAGAGGGCATGAAATAATTCATATTTATGTTGTCTAACCAAACAGGATAGCATGACATAATTTCACATATATGATGGCTAACTAAACAGGATAGCATGACACAATTTCACATTATGATGGCTAACTAAAAAAGATGGAAAGACATAGTTCAAAATATGAGACTATGTAAATAGGATGACATGACATAACTATATAATGTGTTTATTAAATAGGTTGGCATGCCATAATTCACATAAATTCATGGATAGAATGAAATAATTCTAAATATGATGACTGTAAACACTAAACATGATGAGTTGATATAACTATATGATGTCTTTATTAAATGGGTTGCCATGCCATAATTCAGATAGATGATGTGTATGTACTATGTAAACATGATGGCATGATATAATTCAAATATATGATTTATATAGTAAGCAAGTAAGCAGATGTCAATCTATATATGATGTAAAAACTAAGCAATGCAAGACAACATGCATGACATGGGTAATATAACCCTGCCAAGTTTGAGCATAGACCTCAGGGGGGAAATAGGACTGGTCATCGGTCCCTAAATCCTCCTCTGACGAGCTCTCTGTAGCCAGCAAGATGTCTGCTTCAGCAGGTAGCATTGTCTGCTCTGAATACCTTGTTTTCACTCCAGATACTTCCATCACCGCTTAAAATGGCTGATGCACAGGAAGAGTAGTTGAATATACAAACGTTGTCGACAAATGGAACACGTAATACAAAAAAATGATAGCATGATATAATTCACATACATGATGATTGGCTAAACAGCATGGCATTGCATAATTCACATATATAATGCCTTTGCAACAAGATAGCATTGTATAATTCACATATATAATGTCTTGCAACAAGATGGCAATGCATAATTCACATATATGGTAATTAGACACTAAACAAGTGGCATTAACACAAAGCATGTCTAAACTAATCAAATGGCATAGCAATGTGAGACACCGTACACACGATATGAGCAACATAACCCTGCCAAGTTAGAGCATACACATCGGGGGGGATAGGACTGGTCATCTGTCTCTGAATCCTCCTCTGAGGAGCTATCCGTAACCAGCAAGATATGCACTTCGTCAGATAGCATAGTCTGCTCACAAGACCTTGTTTTCACTCTAGAATTTTCATCACCATGTCAAATGGCTGATGCACACGAAGAGCGGTTGAATGTACTAACATTGTTGATGAATGTAATATGTAACAAAAAAAAGGATGGCCTGATATAATTTACAAATAAGATGACTAGCTAAGCAGGATGGCATTGCAAAATTCACATATATAATGCCTGGCTAAACAAGGTGGCATTGCATAATTCACATAAACGATGAATAAACTAAACAGATGGCATTCGCACAAAGGATGTCTAAACTAAGCAGATGACATAGTTGATGTATAAAGTAAGCAATGCAAGACACCATATGCATGATATAACCAACATCAAGCATGCCAAGTTAGGCGAAGACCTCGGGGGTAAATAGGAGTTATCTTCTCCTTCGAATCCCCTCGGATGAGATATCTTCCTCTCGATTACAATCTGAAATGCGTGGAGGGGGCTGCCTTTGCGCCTACCATGGAGCGACGTCGCATGAAATTATATTGCCACGCAAAGGCTCGTCTCTTTTGCTCTACATGTTCAGTTCCATTGTTTACAATAACTGTCATGCATAGGAATAAAACATAGTGAGATTATGTAAGGAGTGCATGCAGAAATCCAAAGTGATAGTAGCAACTTTGTGGATAGACCCAAAACCAATAATAGCGAGCGGATAATGGCTTCAGTTAATAAATACAGATAATGGCTTCTTTATTGTTTGTTTCCACCCAACATGAAACTCATAGTAGACACCGGAGATTAACGGATAGTAGATAGATACTATTGATAGCAGCCCCGATATGTACCCCACAACCATTTAAAAACTCAAGTTTGACCATTAGTTTGGAGCTGACTTAGAGTCTAATCGGTGAACATGACGATAAAGTAGCATGTAATATTAAGCGATGCATAACGTAAGCAGACACGAAAAAGTGCGACCTCTCTTGCAGACCCGTGTAGTCCTCGAGGTCATCTGCTCGGTTGATGATGGTAATGCAGTTTTCATGGCTGCGGTAAGGGAAGAAGATCTGAGGCGGCGAAGATAGTCTGGAGGCGGATCCTCTTTGTCTTTGGACCCTTCATTGTTGGAGCAGGTGAGCTGGGTGGACGACGCAAGAAGAGGACGGGACAAACCATGCAAGGTTTTATTTGACAACTATCTGTAAGAGAAGTAATTCTGTAAGGGCTCATTTGAATTGGAGGATTCCAACAATGCAGGGATAGGAAATAGACAGGAATAAGATAGGAATGCACGTGCAAAACATAGAATTTAAAAACACAGGATTTCTGCCAATCTGGGTGTTTGATTCACAACAATTGGAAGATCACAGGATGCAAAGAAGCATGGTGAGATTAAGTCAAACCACAAGAAAATGTACGGTTATAATGCTATTATGCTACTATCTCTTAGTCTTGTGCTTCATGAGTAGGAATTTGAAAAGGAGAACAAGTGAAAATTAAAATTCCTACGTTTTTCTTTCAAGGAGATACTAAAGGAACAAATCCGTGTGCTCAGTGGACAATATATATAACATGTAGAGTAAAAAGAGATGCAACAAGTGTACAACCTCTTTGGAGAAGCCATGTCGATCTCAGCGTGATTGGGTTGGCCGGTGAGGATGCTCCGGCTGACTTTGCTGTCGGAGGAGGGGAAGAAGATCTTAGGCGTCTGGAGATGGAGCCCGAGGTACTGCTCCGCTGTGATGAAGGGTTTCGTCATTGGAGCAGCTCCGGTGAGTTGTATGACGCCGAGGCTAAAGCAGGACAAGAGAGACAACGAACAACTTTAACCTGAATGGAGTTCTGACAACATCTCCAATACATGACATAAAATACATAACCACAAAGTGCTAGATGTAAAATACATCAGCCGCTCATCTCTGAACTTAACTGTCGAAACTGAACTTAACTGTCGAAACTGAACCTAACTGTCCAAACTGAATTTTGCTGTCCAAACTGAATTTTGTTGTCAAAACTGAACGTACTAGCAAGGTGAGGCTACACGTCGGTCGACTGACTTTTTCATCTCTGGTCATTCGATTTTGCAGCCGTTGGATACGAAATCAAGGGCCTCCGGTTCATCTTCAACCTCCACCCCCCTGAGCCGCCAGCCACCACCGGCCAAACAGAAGCCCCCCGCCGCCCGCGGCCGGCGGTGAGCCGCCCCACCTGCCCCAAAAACACTCCCCACCGCCAGTCCACCGCCGAGAGCAAGAGCAGAGCAGCAGCGCGAGCGAGAGCTAAAGCAGCAGCATCTCCTACTGATGTGGACGTCGCCACCGAGGGAGCGACGCCGTGGAGGAAGTGGCCGGCGACGCCGCCGTGGATGGAGTCGCGCCGTGTCCGCTCGGGACCGAGCGCCGGCAGCACCGTGAGATCGAATCAGCAAGAAAATGCGGCGATTAGTGTACAACCTCTTTGGTGGCGCCGATTAGGCCGCAGCTTCATCCGAGGAAACGGTGATGATGATGCTCTTCCGGTGGTGCAGGTGAAGACGGCGGTGTGGGAATGGAGGTGGCACGAAAGACGAGGGGAACATTGGGGCAGCTCCTTGGAGGTGGAGGACGGGGTGGCTGAACCGGCGGGACAATGAGATTGACGACGGATCCTCATCCGTTACGGTGGATGAGGGACATCGAGGTGTTGCTGTGCACGACGTCGTCGGGGAAGAAGCTTCGGCTGGGTGGCGGACAGAGCAGGGTGTGGGGTTTCATTGCGGGTTTTCGCGGCCTCGGTGTACGAATGGGTGGGCGGATGGGATGGCATTGGGGAACCATGGCTTAGAGACGCGCTTGTCTGAAATGTGGGGTAAGTTACGAAAGTACCCCCCACCGATTTGAGGCGGTTCTTTTGGTTCAGGGGTACCATGGGCATTTCGCGTGTCGGGATTTCACAGGAGGTGGGAGTTTTCGCGCGCGTTGTAATTTCGGAATAGCAAGGTGCGGGTTGAGATGGAGGGAGTTGTCGGAGCACAACGAGACAAAGATATATCTTAAATATTTCGGGCTAACAAGGCGCGGGTTGAAATTTCCGGACAAGCCTAATGTGTACTGTACCAAATCAATGTGCACTACAAATGTCATTCAAAACTTTGAATTCATGTTATGTTCAATTAAAACATTTCGCTATGTGTATACTGCATGCAACCTACTACTCAAATGAATGTTTTAGTGCATTCCAAACGTATATACTACCGCTTCAATATGAACTAAATTTGAATAAGATCTACAGTAATGATTGTTGTGAAGTCAAAGCATTTGAATTCGTTTATCTGTTTTAATAAGATCTACAATCATCATTATTGTCAAGTTAAACCATCGTTTGTGTATTATCTTCATAACACCAATGATCAGTATCGAGTTACATATGAACTATGTGTACTATATGAACTCGAACTAGATTTTTTGAATCCACTTTATTTTGATTTCAAATCACATTAAAATTCTAGCTCTAGCTAGATCTTCATAATCTAAACCATGTCTCGTATGTATAATGTGTTTATCACATTATGTATGGTGCCCCGCCCCCTACGCCTACAAGTATTTAGATGTGAGTTGCAAACACCACACATTACCACAAATTCAAATAAAATGTGAGAATGTTCGATATATAGTATTGTTTAGATTGCTCTATATTTAGTTGTAAGCTGCAAACGCCGCACATTATCACAAATTCAAATAAAATGTGAGATTGTTTGATGTATAGTATGGTTTAGATTGTTCGGCATTTAGCTGTGAGTTGCAAACGCCATGCATTATCACATTATGGTATAACATGTGCACAACACGTGTATCACCGCTATATTCATGCATGCAATGTTTAAAACACTATGATCTCCTATTCAAATATATGAATCCGCTTTCATATGAAATTATGATCTTTGTTAGTCTCTTACACCCACACAATCCTCTAACCTTTGTAGCTACCACTAACTTTCTCTCGTGCATGCACACGCCCTCCTCGCCGTCCCCCTCCCTCGGCATTCTATCCACCAGGCACATTCATTTTTTCCTTTAGGTCGTTTTCCCAAAGTCTCCACAACTCCTTTCCGACACACACCGATCGATAAACCTCTCCAGCGATGCCTGCCTACAGCATACACACACAGCTTCAATCTCCTCCTTTATGTGTCCTTGCCTCGTGTCTCTCATATGGTCAGACACACGTGTAAACTCTCACCCATCTTTTAATCGATCTCACAACCGCACACTCCTCCCCCTATCTAGCTAGTAATTGGGCACCTCGCACCACCTCCTAGCTCCATTCTCTCTGTCTATCCGTCTCGCTGGGCCTTATTGGCCTCTAACAAATGGACGTACACCGACCGGTCTCTCGCTATACATATAGCCAGCTAGGTCCTTATAACTCTTTTTTACCCACACATCGATCGATCTACCTCATTAGTTGTGTCTCTCCCTTCCTCCGACAAACAACAATCGATCTACTGATCTAGTTAGGTTTGCTTACAAAACACATGGTTCCCCTTCATCATCCATGGATGCATCCCGACAGATCTATCACGCACAGGCACACACAAAAACACATCCCCACTCTTATTGATAACATTGCAGTTCCACCCTCAGTTTGTATAGTAGGCCTCTCCCAACATCTCCGAGAAGCAACTCCATCACCCATCCAGCACTCTACCCCTCTCCCTCCCTCTCTCTCTCTTCTGTCTCTCTGTCCCAACATATTTCCTGTCCTTCAGTTATGTATGGATGTCGACCGATCTCCCTCATGACATAGCTGGGTCTCTCCTTCTCAACACATATACGAGTCGTTCTACCTCTATAGTTAGGCCTCTGCCTACCCCACCCCCTCCCCCCCCCCACACACCAATACATCAAGCGCTCTAGTCATGTCTCCCTTCCACACACAAACTTGACATGTACCCTCTAATGTTCCGGTAGGCCAGTCGCCCTATATCTTTGACTTGCACACACACACACACGCAATTTTGATGGCCGTCTTGATCGATCTCGCACCCACCCGTACTTGATCCTCTCTTTGACTCTATCGATAGCTATGACCCCTCCCTCTCTTCTCGTGGATTGCCCGACCCTCTATGTATGATATGGATAGGCCTCCATTTCACACACATTGCATGCAAAATTTTGTTTGAGATGTCATCGACACATATTCCCACAAATAATTCACGAAATCAACCCCCACCCCACCCCCACCCCCCATCACAAAACAAAAAACACTCACGAATGCGGTTTGTATCTCTCACACACACCCACGTAGGTGGGGGACGTGCACAAAGAGAAGAGGTGCATGCACGGCGCACGTACTCCCGTCTCTTTCCCAACCACACCCGCGCGGGTACACGGTGGAGCTCATTTTTGTACGAAAAAGGCAGCCCGTGGTAATTTGGCACGTGTACTGGTTGTCCACTTGGTGGAGGGAGGATCGTCTACCACGGGTGAACAAACAAATTGCAACTTGACGCGTTATGTTAAATTAAAAAAAGAGGCAAACCATGTGGGGCCTACCTTAGAGGCAAGTCTATATACACTGGAGTACTTTTGATGTGTCCCGTCAACTCGCAGAATGAGGAGAAGCTTGCTTAGTACGCCGTCTCCCCCGCCGACGGGCGCGGTGGCTCGCAGGATGAGGTGAAGCTTGCTCCTCCCTCGCCCATGCACGCGGTGGCTGGCAGGACGAGGAGAAAAATTTACTACTCCCTCCGTTTACTCCTCGTCCCTACTACCTTGGTTATAGAGATTATATCATATTGTTTGGAATATATATGTCCTTAGTAGATTTCAATATGAACTACAAGTACATACTCCAAACACTGATGTATATAGACGTATTTTAGAGTGTACATTCACTCATTTTGCTCCATATGTAGTAGCACTCTCCCTCGCCCTTCGACCCTCACCCACGTGGTGGACGTGCAGCAATTCATTCGGTCTCCTATAGCTAGAACGATATATACTGCACTATCAATATTGCTCGACTTTCCGTAGAGGCGAAGAGCCACTCGCAAGGTTAATATTTTGGAGATGCCAAGCGCAAGGTAGGAGAACGAGTAGTAGGTGCCGCATTATTTATAAATATATTTTTTTCTTCAGTGGCACGTACGCAATATGATAGGTTCATAGGGAGAGAAAAGGAAACCGCTCCACTATATACATAGTCAGGACGGGCCAGCCTACACGGTTGCTTCCTGGGGTTGCTCTCTTCACACTCTCTCGCACAAAACGACTGTGGCCACATCTCTAACGTCCCGGCGGATCACGTCCACTGGGGGAAGGGGTGGATGCTTAGTGTAGATGCGGTGGCCGTCGCCGACGGAGAAAACCCAGTGTCGGCACATCCCGATCAGGGGTCCCCGCCGTTCTCTCTCACAAAGCCGGTGAGGTTGCCTTCATCCCTTGCTCACTGCCGCGACGTGGGCAGTTGACGCCTCCCGCCGCCCTCCTCAAGGTCGAGCTATGTCCCTCAGGTACAACTCCCTTTACAACCGGCTTGCACCACTGCTCCAGCTGCCCACATCACTCCCTGTGGATATTTCTCTACTTCTTTGCCCCGCACATACCTGATACCTCTACTAGCTTCTACGTACTGTATTTGTGATGAGTTTATGTCTCATCAACTAGTCCTAGTAATCTTATTCTAATCACACTTCTTCAATTTCTCTGCCACAGGGATACTCATCTCGATTTTGGTGAAACTGCACAAAATGATCCGATGGTCAAAAGGTTGCAAACTTCATTTATTAGGAAGCTCGAACGTTGCCAGAAAATTGAAGCCTGGTCAGGTTTATGGTTCAAGGGTTAGGGACTGCATGGATCGTTTTTTCTTTAGTTGCCTCTATTCCAAAATAAGTGTCAACTTTAGTAGTAGTACAACTTTGTACTAAAGTTTGCACAAAGTTGAGACACTTATTTTGGAGCGGAGGAGTACATATTGCTATGATCATCAATCATTGAGATGCAATAGCATGCATGTTAGTCTCCTTTGTATTTGATGAAATGTTGCAACGGGCAACCTTGGACGCAAGATACATGTAACAGGAGCTGAAAGCTTCATAGCATTGTACAAATTTATCTCGCTGATAAATTACAGTACGTACTATTACTATACTAGTACTTCCTCCGTTCCTAAATATAAGTCTTTGTAGAGATTTCACCATTAGCCACATGCGGATGTATATAGATGCATTTTAAGTGTAGATTCATTCATTTTGTTCCGTATGTAGTTCACCTAGTGGAATCTCTACAAAGACATATCTACTAGTAATAGCTAGCCCCCACTACTAGGAATTCTTTATCCTCTCCTTGAGCCACATCATCAAAATTGACGTAGCCATTAGATGAAGTAAATCAGTCATAATAGCCGTCTGATCTAGACGTTGAGAGGCTCAGCACTAAGCCACATGCAAGCATGCAGAAATACCGTGGCACATGCATGTGAGTGGGTTTTAAATCACATCAACATCTCTGCATGCAAGCATGCACCGTAGCATGCATGTAAGTGAGCTTTTAAGTCCCATTAACATGTCAAAAAGAAAAATATAATCCCATTATGCAGTAGGAGTTGGCTAATCTTTTTCCCTTATGTGGCATGATCTAAATGATGATGGGAGTTTATTTAGTTTGGCTACCACATTTGTCATGCGGTTATAGATTTTTTTTATTCTATGAAATCGATAATTTTGCGCAGAGAGATATACCGCTGTTCCACGGCAACGAGCGGGGACTCATCTAGTAATATTTAGGAACGGAGGGAGTACTAAGTAAAGAGTTAGGGGTCACATGGTGATAGTGTGAGGTAGGCCATGTAATCACTGAGCCTGCGTGTCTTCACTGCTCTTGCACTCCTCCGCTGTCAGAATGGAGAAAATTGTAATATACTACCTCCTTTCGCCGAAAGTAGGGGACATCCAGCAGTCCTACCACCTCAGTAATAAAGACCAATGAACCGTCAAATCACATAGACCCAGCAGTAAGTTGGACGGACGAAGCAACCATCACTCTTGCGCCAGTGAGAGGTCGCGTCCACTCTGCCCGGGCATGAATGTGGCACCGATTCTTTGGAGCGACGCTGACCGTTTCGGGCAGGAAGCGCGCGCTGGCGATGGAGGGGCTTTGGGTGGGCCAGGCTGGTCAGGAGTGGGCGTGGCAGTTGTCCGCATGTCCCTACCGGACACGCCCGGAAACGAGAGGATGCACCGACTCTCGCGGCTAAAATCGTACACTACACACCATATCTCTATAGGAGTAGGTCGATCTGTCGCACTCTCTAATACACACATCTTTATTAAACACACACACGCTGCATACGCACCTTGGTCCCGTTGCACCTTCTAACGTGACTTATTACACCTAGACGGAGGGAGTAGTAAGTATATGAGATCTGGTGGCACACCGACTTAAGTCGAATACAAGTGCCCAAAATTTGTGTGCATGTTATAATAAGGATTCACTTAAAATAGTGCGTGACGAACAGAGGGATCAATTGGACAGTGTTCCCAGCGATGAGCGAGATGTGTGAGGTAGTAAGATACACCGATGGCGCTTTTAATTTTTCTTATTAATTTTTTTGTTTCACCCTCTGACTGGTGGGACCCAACGTACGACATGGAGAGAGGTAAGGTGACTAAGGCTGCATTATTTCTGCACCGCTGTGGATAGTCTTACCACCAAAGCCACATGACACGATTATGATTGAAATCCTAATGACTCCCACACACACAAAAAAACACGGCATGCCTGTCACACGAATGCAGGAATGTATAAAAGGTTATTTTCCTCTCGTTGAACATAATGGGAGGGTTGTGTAGCTGGTTAGCCTGTTCGCTCATCAAACTTGAGGTCTCGGGTTCGATAACTACACTTGAGCATAATTTTTGCCAGGAGGATTCTTTGACTGGTCAAAATGTTTTCTAGGGTTTGCACGCTTCACACTCTCTCTCGAGTATATATATACACGCTGGAGCCTCAGCGCTTGTAGTTGCTCTCTTCACACTCTCTCGCCCTCTCCCACTGGAGCCTCAGCGCTTGAAGTTGCTCTCTTCACACTCTCTCGCTCTCTCCAGATCTAAACAAGACTTCGTTGGCCTCTCTCTCCCCTCACTGCTGCTCAAAGAGCCGGCAGGATCCGTCCGCCGGGAAGGGAAGGAGGCTTAACGTTGTCGCCGTTGGCGAGGGAGGGAATCCACTACCGGCGCTGCTGTTCACTTTCCACCCATCAGCGGCGCGGGAGGGCCTCCGACCCCTTCTTCTTCGTCGTTGTCCCGTCGCCCACCGAACCACGCCCCAAGAACCTTAAGGTATATTTTACTTACTCCACATGCATTGCTCTAGCTGCATGTATACCATGAATCTAGGACATGGTTCAAAGAGGAAAGGAGTGGGGGAAAGTAGTGGGAAAAGTTGTATATAGCATGAATCTAGGACGTGGTTCAAAGAGGAAATGAAGGGGAAAGTTGTATAGCATGAATCTAGGGCGTGGTTCAAAGAGGAAAGGAATGGGGAAAGTAGTGGGGAAAGTTGTATCGCATAAATCTAGGGCGTGGTTCAAAGAGGAAAGGAAGGGCGAAAGTACTAGTTCAAAAAGGAAAGGAAGGGACAAGGTCAGTAGAGTTTGAGCAGACTAGATTTCCTGCGCTCACATAGGGAAAGGTGTCTAAAGATAACAAAACTAGGACCAACACAAATATGCTCCTTGGTTGTATGTTCTTTGTTGCAACAGACTATGCATGACCACAGTACATCAGTAGATGCACATGGTGTTGGTGCGTCCACTGTCCCGTGCAACTCATTAGCTGTTGTTAATCTATGGCCCTGTTTGGTTAAAAACTCCCTAGTCCCTACCTGCTTGGTTCCAGGGACTAAACATGGACTAGAGGTTATTAAATGACATGATAAAATACCATGTTACCCCTAGTAATGAACTAATAGAAACAAGGTGTGATGCGTGGCAGGGGCAACTGTTGGAAAAAGTCCCAAAAAGACTCCCTCGGGGTCTTCTTTCTTTAGTCCCAAATGCCCACTTTTAGTCCCGAAAAGTCCCTCCTGTTTGGTTTAGATGTGACTAACACGGAGTTTTTTTAGTCCCTACACCAAAATGTCCCTGTAAACAAACACCCTCTAATAATGCCGCTGGAAAATTGATGCAATGCCACAGTTAAAAGCAAATTACATGTTTAATGAATTTTATTGTTAATATAATCTCTATGTTAATATTAATCAATGCCACCATTTAAGAAATGCTAGTGTCTTGCTTTATTTCCCATTTAGATAAGGTAGATGCTTCTTTTTGTTGGCTTCTGTGTCATCCACCGTTATTGACCACTAATTGTTTCCTTTGCACCTCTGTGTAAACAGGGTTATCTACTTCACCTTGTTGCCATTGTGACCTTTTGTTGCACTGCACAAAACACTTTTGTTTTAAGAGTGTTTTGTGAAGTTCAACCAAAATGTCACACCGACAATGTTGCTTAATTGCTTGATCTTAGTGGAACTGCACAAGAGGATATCTTACTTCCTATCCATTAAGGCGAATTTGGTTAAGATCTTCTTCTTGTGAGTTATTTGAATTCTGCATCATGAGAGGTCAGTACTAGCCTTCTTTCACACGATTCTGCAGTGTGCTTTCATATGTTGTGCTACTTGTACGATAATGTTGCTTGATTTTAGTGAACTGTACAAATGGAGACAAGACTTCCAATCTGTATGTGCACCGTAATATCCCATTGAGGTAAGATAAGGATATTTCACAACTGCTGGCCTGTATTTTGCCACTTTCATCAGAAAATTAAGTTTAGTAATATACTTGTGCTCCCTAATTGACATGCCAAATCTTACATTGAAGGCGAAGCTTATGCATTATTGAACCAAGTGATGACGGGAAGAACAAGCGGAAGAAAAACAAAAATCAACTCCGGTCTTTGTAATGAAGCCTTTGGAACTGTGATGACACAAGTAATGATATAGTTTTGCATCTTAATTTATTGCTATGGATGGAACGAGCAATTGTTTTGCCACTGATTTGATGCCATACGTAATTATCTCTACATGTGCAAACAGGGATCTTCTTTGAAGATACCATATATTTTAGTGGAACTGCACAAGAAGATGTTGGAAACATTAAACTAATCGAGGAGTATATAGTAAGCATGGCCACCCCGTAGATAGCAAATGATGGTTCGAGAAGTGCTTCATCTGTATGCTCTACACAATCAGCTCCCTGACAAAGGTTGGTACTCGCCCACTGATTTCATCCATATGATTAAGCTTTGTCATCTCTATTGGTGTTGTGCTACTGTTTAGATACTGTCATGAAAAAGTGGTATTGTCCTTGGGAAGTGCTTCATCTGTGCTATTTTAAATATTTTCTTTCCTTTTTTTCGAGCAAACAAGGATGCTAGCATTTAGTAGTCCTCTTGTCTTTGCACAACAGGATCATCTTCCTCTGAAGAAGAATATGGAGTACGTGAAGTGACTAGTTCCGATTATGCCGGGAGGAAGAAGCACTGTCTATCTTCTCATCAGAAGGAGCAGTTGAAGGATGGTTACATTACTCCCCATAAGACCAAACTAACTTCAGCTCAGAAGGACTGACAAATCTCCATTTTTTTGATGTGATGCGCGAGTACAATGTTGTTCTAGGATTCTTTCTGGTGAGTTCCATTTTTCTAAAAGTGTGCTCTACATGGACCATGTATGTGCCTGTTGAAACTTTCAATTCATAGTATAGTTTGCTTTATACTAATCACCTTTTTGTATTTGTGCAAACAGGGGTGCTCAGCTTGATTTCAACGGGAACTGCACAAAATGTTCATGAATACATTGAATCATTCATTTCCACCACTAGAAAGGAGGTGCCCATAAGTTCAAGGCGTTGCAACATATAAGGGCGAAATCATACAAGCTACATGCGAATTTGGTTGATTTTGGTGGAACTGCACAAAAAGAACAGCTGGTTTATTTAGCACGAGGTGCCATGTCAATGTCCGAACTGATGGCAAACCCTGCCCATTCCACAATCATAGGCATTTGATATTTTGGTATGGGACAACCTTGTCAAATTTTGCTCATTGCTTTTAGCAAGATATGCGTGTGATATTTTCGAATGGGACGCCCTTTGCTGTCAGCAGCGGCGATCAATTTTTTCTTTATTCTTTAGTTGTGAAGTAAATATTGCCTCTGACATGTGAGTCGCTGAGATGCATAATCATCGATTGTTTTGAATGTTCTCTATGAATTGCCAGGCCTGTGTGTTTGATTGCAATGTACAGAAACGCTAAAAAGCTGCTACAAATATTTGTACTCATACATTCCTTTTACTTAGCACATTGTGAAAGTGCATACTTTTTTGTATAAGATTGGTCAAAGTAGAGATACTTTGACTACAGACAAAACTTGTATGCAGACTAGAAAGGACCGGAGGCAGTACATGTGAAACTGCTGCAAACGTGGTGATCACCCTGGGAATAATGCTAGTACGTATTGTTTTGCATGTTCATCCAATGCCAGTGATACAGGAATTCAAAATAATCGAAATAAGTTCATTCATACATGGTCGGATTTCATATAAACATGCCGGATTTCATTACATTTCATACATTCTTCACCTAAAAAGGGGTGTTTGTGGCCGCATGCATCTCCCGATCACGAGCATTGAGTCATCCTCCTTTTCGAAAAAAAACTAAAAAGGGGTGCGCTAGAGCTATAATTAATTAACCGAAGCTAACCACCTGTGTCCCGCTGAGCCGAACAGAAGCTTCAGTGACTTAACTGCAGGTGCAGTTGCGTAACTGACATGTGGCCTGTTGGGCCCACGTGTCAGTCAGCCAACTGCACCAGCAGATAAGTAGAAGTGGCGTTATTCTCCAGCGCAACTCTTCGACTCCACGTCGCCGGCAAGAAGCTAACCGGCCATCAATGGTCAACCCGCCATCTTGGCTTCAACCGGAGGGTAGCAGTGCTGACCTTACTTGGACCCGAGCGGCGGCGGCCTACCGTGTTCTACTCTTCCTCGTTTTCCGTGTGGCACGGCCTCGTTGGCAACGGGGCGGGGCCTCAGCGGAGCGGTGGAAATCCTCCCCCACGTTGCCGGCACGGTGGGGCCTCGGCTAAGCCGACGATGTCCTCTGCCTCGTTGTTGGCGGGACGGGGCCTCGGCGGAGCCGGCGGTGTCCTCTGCCTTGTTGTTGGCACCGTAGGGCCTCGGCGGAGCCGGCGGTGTCCTCTGCCCCGTTGTTGGTGCCATGGGGCATCAGCGGAGCAGGGCATCTTCGACGCCAGCGGAGCGAGGACTCGTCGGAGCCGGCATTGTCCTCTGCCTAGTCCTCGGTCTCGCCAAACAGTGCCTCGCCCACTTCATCGCCCTCTTTGCTAGCCTATTTGTAGGCGGCCGCAGCCTCCGCCACCCGCATGCGGTACCGCCAGCGCTCGAGGCAGCCCTTGCGGGCGGAGCATTACGAGTCAAGCAGTGCCTCCTGTTCTGCCCGCTCCGCGGCGATTTGCTCCTCCGCCTGTAGGTGCTCCTGGAGGAGATGGTGGTTGTAGGCGGCGTCGGCCTGCGCCTCCCGGAACTGCTCCTCATGCATCTGCCTCACCGTGTCTATATATTGGGCACGGGCCTCGCCGATGGTCATAGTGCAATGCACCGGCGAAGATGGCGCGGAGGAGGGGGTTGGCGCCGGATCTTCGACTACGATGTTCTCCATTGGGGCGTCGTCGTCCTCTGGCTGCCTGCCGGCCAGCCGGTCAGCAGCAATGGCTGCTATCTCCTTGTGGTCCGTCGTCCGCCCGTCCCGAAGAGCGCTGGAGCACGAGGAAGCCATGGTGGGCAGTAGTAGTGTGGAGAGGAGAAAGGCAACGGATGCGGATGACTGCGGCTATGGCCGGCGCAGCAGTTTATATAGCAATGGTGGGCGGGCGGAGGGACGGACGTGTGACACTGGAGTAGCCACCTCGGCAACCGTGTATCATTAATGTGTGCGGCAGATGGACGGACGGACGACACTTGTGTCGTTTGAAGCGAAGCAATTACTGCACTGAAGCAGGCGATCGTATTGTTGTTTTAGCGGAAGCAGCGAGAGATCACTTTACTTGGATAGGATGACAATGGGGACCCACCAGGTCCACAACCTCACGTCTTATAAGTGCCTCCTTATATATATATATATATATATATATATATATATATATATATATATATATATATATAGGGAAAATCCATCCTACCACCGGTGGTAGTTACCCCACATGTCTCATATACTACCATATGGTACTATATATACTATTTTATTATTTTAAATATGTTCATATACTATATCTAAGATATTTCAAAGCAAGTTACATGAAAAATTGCATATGAACCCATAGTTTTTGTTATATTTTTAAAATACGTACATATTTATGCGTAAAAATGAGCATACTCAAAAATGGTACACACTACCTAAAAATTAGTATATATACTACCTAATCATTGTTATATACTACATACTACACGTACATACTCTCGATTAAGACAGATACTACATACAACATACAAAACGCATAGTGGTGGTAACTACCCTTGCTTGTAGGAAACATTTGTCCTATATATATATATATATATATATATATATATATATATATATATATATATAATTGTTTTGCTTCCTCCTGGTTTCCTGACATCACGGCCCCACACCATTGTCTACCTACGTACTCCCTCCTTTCCGGTTTATAGGGCTTATCTCAAAATTTTAGTTTTTCCATTTTATAAGGCTCAGTTTGGTTGTTTTCCATCACATGTTCAGATTCCAAGGTGCGGTAAATCATTGCATGTAGGTATTAAGAGAAAATTGACCAATGTATGTACTTTATGCATGCATGCATTGCAATTAATTCATTGATAAACATAATTTTTTGAGGATAACAAGAGCATTAATTAGGTGCTTTTGCAAAACTTGAAAAAGTATTCCACCACTCGCCATCTACCTTGATTGGTGATATTTTTTAATTGAGCATTATAAACCGGAAAGGAGGGAGTAGTCAATAAACGAGAGAATTGCACAAGAAGCGGCCGACAGCTGGGACCAAGCAGCTCGAGCGGTATTTGTGTTTTTGAGGTGTCGACCTTCTTGAGTTTTTCGATGTTTACCCTAGATATTAATTTTTCTCCTCTGAACAACAACGAAAACATCGCTGCAGGTATTAATCAGGCGGCTGTGGCCCGTCTAGCCCGAGCCGATATCCTGCCCAGATATTAATTTTTTCAAGTTGAAAATGGCTAGCCCAGCTATACTTTTTTAGGAATACCGGGCAAGGTCAAGTTGTTATTCTTCGCCTCTTTGGCTGCAAATCTTTCCTAGGAGGGATGCATTAGGCTTAACAAGAAAATGGGCTTTAAGAAATAATAAATGGGATGCAATTATAAAAACTGGGTAGTAACTATAAAAAATGCACCAAAGAGTGATTACTTTATAAAATATTATTTTTGGAATATTGAAAATTTTAATTCCATTAATTGTTGCGAGAGGAATGTTTCGTTGGATTTTTGCGCAATATAAATTTATATTGAAATTGTATTTAATCTGACTAAAATTTCGGGATAAAAATATTCGGATCCCATCAAAATGTGGGAAATTTTATTGAATTCTGTTTTGAACGGTTGGTTGAAATGGGCTGTACTTTTAACAAACTATAAATGGGCTGTAGTAAACTCCATTAGAATTCACAAATGGGCTACACATTCTTACAAATCTCAAATGGGCTACAAGTTCTCTGCCACACACTTATGGCCTTACTAAGTTGACGCGTCCTCTAAAAAAACAGAGTTGAGGGGTATGCAAGGCTTTTTCAACTTATAGTCCACACACGGTTCTAGCAGCGATGTCGGTGTACTAAAGTAGGGGTACCTTAGTATCCCTAACTTGTGCCGAGCGATCATGGCGTCCGCTGGCAAGGCCTGCCGGGTGCCCGCCAAGATCCTTCGTAGTTCCTATTGGAGCCATTCAAGAACAAAGTATTTTAACTGAGAAGACAATGCCCCGGCAAGAGGAGCTTGCCAGGAAGGTCAAGGCCCCGGCAAGAGGAGCTTGCCGGGAAGGCCAACCAAGCATCTCAAGGAACTTGCCGTGACGCGCCGCGCGTCCCGGCAAGACCCGGCGAGCGACAAGCTTCCGGGCGCGACAAGACAACAGCCGCGGCAAGGCGCTTGCTGCGGCAAGCCACCTCTCTGTATCTACACTCCATCGCGTCCGTCAACGTGTCGCCTTGACACCGTTCTAGGCGCACGTGGCGAGAAGCTGTGCAGCCAAGCGGTGCGAGGTGGCGGCGGAGATGACAAGATGGCCATCGTGGCGAACGGTGGAGCCCCTAACGGTCGCTTTTAAATGTTTTCTAGGGTTTGCCGCTTCACTCTCTCTCAGTATATATATACCTATTGGAGCCTCGGTAGCTTGTAGTTGCTCTCTTCACACTCTCTCGCCCTCTCCCACTTGGAGCCTCGGTAGCAAGTTGCTCTCTTCACACTCTCTCGCTCTCTCCGGATCTAAACAAGACTTCGTTGGCCTCTCTCTCCCCTCCTTTGCTGCTCAAAAGCGGCGGGATCCGTCCTTGGGAAGGAAGGAGGCTTAACGTTGTCGCCGTTAGCGAGGAGGAATCCACTACAGCGCTGCTGTTCACTTTCCACCCATCGGTGGCGGGGAGGGCCTCAGACCCTTCTTCTTCGTCGTTGTCCGTCGCCCACGAACCACGCCCAAGAACCTTAAGGTATATTTTACTTACTCCACATGCATTGCTCTAGCTGCATGTATACCATGAATCTAGGACATGGTTCAAAGAGGAAAGGAGTGGGGGAAAGTAGTGGGAAAAGTTGTATATAGCATGAATCTAGGACGTGGTTCAAAGAGGAAATGAAGGGGGAAAGTTGTATAGCATGAATCTAGGACGTGGTTCAAAGAGGAAAGGAATGGGGGAAAGTAGTGGGGAAAGTTGTATCGCATAAATCTAGGACGTGGTTGAAAGAGGAAAGGAAGGGGCGAAAGTACTAGTTCAAAAAGGAAAGGAAGGGGCAAGGCTGTAGAGTTTGAGCAGGACTAGATTTCCTGCGCTCACATAGGGAAAGGTGTCTAAAGATAACAAAACTAGGACCAACACAAATATGCTCCTTGGTTGTATGTTCTTTGTTGCAACAGACTATGCATGACCACAGTACATCAGTAGATGCACATGGTGTTGGTGCGTCCACTGTCCCGTGCAACTCATTAGCTATTGTTAATCTATGGCCTGTTTGGTTAAAACTCCTAGTCCCTACCTTTGGTTCGAGGGACTAAACATGGACTAGAGGTTATTAAATGACATGATAAAATACCATGTTACCCCTAGTAATGAACTAATAGAAACAAGGTGTGATGCGTGGCGAGGCATTTGTTGGAAAAAGTCCCAAAAGACTCCCTCGGGGTCTTCTTTCTTTAGTCCCAAATGCCCACTTTTAGTCCGAAAAGTCCCTCTGTTTGGTTTAGATGTGACTAACACGGAGATTTTTTAGTCCCTACACCAAAATGTCCACATAAACAAACACCCTCTAATAATGCATTTGGAAAATTGATGCAATGCCACAGTTAAAAGCAAATTACATGTTTAATGAATTTTATTGTTAATATAATCTCTATGTTAATATTAATCAATGCCACCATTTAAGAAATGCTAGTGTCTTGCTTTATTTCCCATTTAGATAAGGTAGATGCTTCTTTTGTTGGCTTCATGTCATCCACCGTTATTGACCACTAATTGTTTCCTTTGCACCTCTGTGTAAGCAGGGTTATCTACTTCACCTTGTTGCCATTGTGACCTTTTGTTTGCCTTTGCACAAAACACTTTTGTTTTAAGAGTGTTTTGTGAAGTTCAACAAAAATGTCACACCGACAATGTTGCTTAATTGCTTGATCTTAGTGGAACTGCACAAGAGGATATCTTACTTCCTATCCATTAAAGGCGAATTTGGTTAAGATCTTCTTCTTGTGAGTTATTTGAATTCGCATCATGAGAGGTCGATTACTAGCCTTCTTTCACATGATTACTGCGGTGTGCTTTCATATGTTGTGCTACTTATGCGATAATGTTGCTTGATTTTAGTGAGCTGTACAAATGGAACAAGACTTCCAATCATGTGTGTGCGTAATATCCCATTGAGGTAAGATAAGGATATTTCACAACTGCTGGCACATATTTTGCCACTTTCATCGAGAAAATTAAGTTTAGTAATATACTTGTGCTCCCTAATTGACATGCCAAATCTTACATTGAAGGCGAAGCTTATGCATTATTGAACCAAGTGATGACGGGGAAGAACAAGCGGAAGAAAAACAAAAATCAACTCCGGTCTGTAATGAAACCTTTGGAACTGTGATGACACAAGTAATGATATAGTTTTGCATCTTAATTTATTGCTATGGATGGAGCGAGCAATTGTTTTGCCACGATTTGATGCCATACGTAATTATCTCTACATGTGCAAACAGGGATCTTCTTTGAAGATACCATATATTTTAGTGGAACTGCACAAGAAGATGTTGGAAACATTAAACTAATCGAGGAGTATATAGTAAGCATGGCCACCCCGTAGATAGCAGATGGTTCGAGAAGTGCTTCATCTGTATGCTCTACACAATCAGCTCCACGACAAGGTTGGTACTACATGCTGATTTCATCCATATGATTAAGCTTTGTCATCTCTATTGGTGTTGTGCTCTTGTTTAGATCTTGTCATGAAAAAGTGGTATTGTCCTTGGGAAGTGCTTCATCATGCTATTTTAAATATTTTCTTTCCTTTTTTCGAGCAAACAAGGATGCTAGCATTTAGTAGTCCTCTTGTCTTTGCACTGCAGGATCATCTTCCTCTGAAGAAGAATATGGATGCGTGAAGTGACTAGTTCGATTATGCTTGGGAGGAAGAAGCCTGTCTATCTTCTCATCGGAAGGGCAGTTGAAGGATGGTTACATTACTCCCCATAAGACCAAACTAACTTCAGCTCGGAAGGGTGACAAATCTCCATTTTTTGATGTGATCTTGTGAGTACAATGTTGTTCTAGGATTCTTTCTGGTGAGTTCCATTTTTCTAAAGTGTGCTCTACATGGACCATGTATGTACTGTTGAAACTTTCAATTCATAGTATAGTTTGCTTTATACTAATCACCTTTTTGTATTTGTGCAAGCAGGGGTGCTCGACTTGATTTCAGCGGGAGCGCACAAAATGTTCATGAATACATTGAATCATTCATTTCCACCACTAGAAAGGAGGTGCCCATAAGTTCAAGGCGTTGCAACATATAAGGGCGAAATCATACAAGCTACATGCGAATTTGGTTGATTTTGGTGGAACCGCACAAAAAGAACAGCTGGTTTATTTAGCGAGGTGCCATGTCAATGTCGAACGATGGCAAACCCTGCCCATTCCACAATCATAGGCATTTGATATTTTGGTATGGGACAACCTTGTCAAATTTTGCTCATTGCTTTTAGCAAGATATCGTGTGATATTTTGAATGGGGCGCCCTTTCTTTGTCGGCAATGGCGATCAATTTTTCTTTATTCTTTAGTTGTGAAGTAAATATTGCCTCGACATGTGAGTCGTTGAGATGCATAATCATCGATTGTTTTGAATGTTCTCTATGAATTGCCGAGCTGTGTGTTTGATTGCAATGTCTGAAGCTAAAAGCTGCTACAAATATTTGTACTCATACATTTCCTTTTACTTAGCACATTGTGAAAGTGCATACTTTTTGTATAAGATTGGTCAAAGTAGAGATACTTTGACTCTGAGACAAACTTGTATGCAGACTAGAAAGGACGGAGGAGTACATGTGAAACTACTGCAAGCGTGGTGATCACCACAGGAATAATGCTAAATGCGTATTGTTTTGCATGTTCATCCAATGCAGTGATCTGAAATTCAAAATAATCGAAATAAGTTCATTCATACATGGTGGTTTCATATAAACATGCGGTTCATTACATTTCATACATTCTTCACCTAAAAGGGGTGTTTGTGGCGCATGCATCTCCCGAATCACGAGCGCTGAGAGTCATCCTCCTTTTGAAAAAAAACTAAAAAGTGCGCTAGAGCTATAATTAATTAACGGCTAACCACATGTCCCGTGAGCGAGCGAAGCTTGATGACTTAGCTGCGAGTGCGATTGCGTAATGCGACATGTGGCTGTTGGGCCCGCGTGTCGATCGATAAGCGCACCGGCAGATAAGTAGAAGTGGCGTTATTCTCGGCGCAACTCTTGACTCCGCGTCGCCGGCAAGAAGCTAACCGGCCATCAATGGTCGACCCGCCATCTTGGCTTCAGCGGAGGTAGCGATCTTGACCTTACTTGGACCCGGCGGCGGCGGCCTACCGTGTTCTCTCTTCCTCGTTTTCCGTGTGTGCGGCCTCGTTAACAGGGCGGGGCCTCGGCGGGCGGTGAAATCCTCCCCGTTGCGGCACGGTGGGGCCTCGGCTAAGCCGGCGATGTCCTCTGCCTCGTTGTTGGCGGGGCGGGGCCTCGGCGGGCCGGCGGTGTCTGCCTTGTTGTTGGCACCGTAGGGCCTCGGCGAGCCGGCGGTGTCCTCTGCCCGTTGTTGGTGCCATGGGGCATCGGCGGGCGAGGCATCTTCGGCGCCCGGTGAGCGAGGACTCGTCGGGCGGCATTGTCCTCTGCCTAGTCCTCGGTCTCGTAAGCGATGCCTCGCCCACTTCGCCGCCCTCTTTGCTAGCCTATTTGTAGGCGGCGCAGCCTCCGCCACCGCATGCGGTACCGCCCGGCCTTCGAGGCAGCCCTTGCGGGCGGAGCATTACGAGTCAGCGGTGCCTCTGTTACGCCCGCTCGCGGCGATTTGCTCCTCCTTTGTAGGTGCTCTGGAGAGATGGTGGTTGTGGCGGCGTCGGCTGCGCCTCCGGAACACTCCTCATGCATCGCCTCACCGTGTCTATATATTGGGCACGGGCCTGCGCCGATGGTCATAGTGCAATGCCGTGAAGATGGCGCGGAGGAGGGTTGGCGCGGATCTTCGACTTCGATGTTCTCCATTGGGGCGTCGTCGTCCTCGGCTGCTGCCGGCCAGCGGTCGGCAACAATGGCTGCTATCTCCTTGTGGTCCGTCGTCCGCCCGTCCCGAAAAGCGCTGGAGCACGAGGAAGCCATAGTGGGCGATAGTAGTGTGGAAGGAGAAAAGCGGCGGATGCGGATGGCTGCGGCTATGGCGGCGCGGTTTATATAACAATGGTGGGCGGCGGAGGGGCGGACGTGTGACACTGGAGTAGCCACCTCGGCAACCGTGTATCATTAATGTGTGCGGCGAGATGGGCCAGACGGACGACACTTATTAATCGTTTGAAAGCGAACAATTACTGCACCGGGAAGCAGAGGCGATCGTGTTGTTGTTTAGGCGGAAGCCTTGGCGAGAGATCACTTTACTTGGATAGGATGACAATGGGGACCCACCAGGTCCACAGCCTCACGTCTTAAGTGCCTCCTTATATATATATATATATATATATATATATATATATATATATATATATATATATATATAGGGAAAATCCATCCTACCACCGGTGGTAGTTACCCCACATGTCTCATATACTACCATATGGTACTATATATACTATTTTATTATTTTAAATATGTTCATATACTATATCTAAGATATTTCAAAGCAAGTTACATGAAAAATTGCATATGAACCCATAGTTTTTGTTATATTTTTAAAATACGTACATATTTATGCGTAAAAATGAAACATACTCAAAAATGGTACACACTACCTAAAAATTAGTATATATACTACCTAATCATTGTTATATACTACATACTACACGTACATACTCTCGATTACAGCGGATACTACATACAACATACAAAAGCATAAGTGGTGGTAACTACTACTTGCTTGTAGGAAACATTTGTCCTATATATATATATATATATATATATATATATATATATATATATATATATAATTGTTTTGCTTCCTCTGGTTTCACGACATCACGGCCCCACACCATTGTCTACCTCGTACTCCTCCTTTCCGGTTTATAGGGCTTATCTCAAAATTTTAGTTTTTCCATTTTATAAGGCTCGGTTTGGTTGTTTTCCATCACATGTTCAGATTCCAAGGTGCGGTAAATCATTGCATGTAGGTATTAAGAAAAATTGACCAATGTATGTACTTTATGCATGCATGCATTGCAATTAATTCATTGATAAACATAATTTTTGAGGATAACAAGAGCATTAATTAGGTGCTTTTGCAAAACTTGAAAAAGTATTCCACCACTCGCCATCTACCTTGATTGGTGATATTTTTAATTGAGCATTATAAACGGAAAGGAGGGGAGTAGTCAATAAGCGAGAATTGCACAAAGCGGCCGGCAATGGGACCAAGCAGCTCGGCGATGTTGTGTTTTTGAGGTGTCGACCTTGCAGAGTTTTTCGATGTTTACCTAGATATTAATTTTCTCCTCTGAACAACAACGAAAACATCGCTGCGGTATTAGCTGGGCGGGCTGTGGCCCGTCTAGCCCGAGCGAATATCACCTTGGATATTAATTTTTTCAAGCTGAAAATGGCTAGCCCAGCTATACTTTTTTAGGAATACCGGGCAAGGTCAAGTTGTTATTCTTAGCCTATTTGACTGCAAATCTTTCCTAGGAGGGATGCATTAGGCTTAACAAGAAAATGGGCTTTAAGAAATAATAAATGGGATGCAATTATAAAAGCTGGGTAGTAACTATAAAAATGCACAAAGAGTGATTACTTTATAAAATATTATTTTGGAATATTGAAAATTTTAATTCCATTAATTGTTGCGAGAGGAATGTTTAGTTGGATTTTTTACTTAATATAAATTTATATTGAAATTGTATTTAATCGACTAAAATTTGGGATAAAATATTGGGATCCCATCAAAATGTGGGAAATTTTATTGAATTCTGTTTTGAGCAGTTGGTTGAAATGGGCTGTACTTTTAACAAACTATAAATGGGCTGTAGTAAACTCCATTAGAATTCACAAATGGGCTACACATTCTTACAAATCTCAAATGGGCTACAAGTTCTCGCCACACACTTATGGCCTTACTAAGTTGTGCGTCCTCTAAAAAACAGAGTTGAGGGGTATGCAAGGCTTTTCAACTTATAGTCCACACGGTTCTAGCAGCGATGTCGGTGTACTAAAGTAGGGGTACCTTAGTATCCGAACTTGTGCAATGGCGATCGCATGGCGTCAGCATGACAAGGCTTGCCGGTGCCCGCCAAGATCGCCGTAGTTCTATTGGAGCCATTCAAGAACAAAGTATTTTAAGCGAGAAGACAATGCCCGGCAAGAGGAGCTTGCCGGAAGGTCAAGCCCGGCAAGAGGAGCTTGCGGGAAGATAACAAGCATCTCAAGGAACTTGCGTGGCGCGCAGCGTCCGGCAAGACCAGCGGCGACAAGCTTCGGTAGCGACAAGACAACGACAGCGGCAAAGCGCTTGCTGCGGCAAGCCACCTCTCTGTATCTACACTCCATCGCGTCCGTCGGCGTGTCGCCTTGACACCGTTCTGGCGCCGCGTGGCGGCTGTGCAGCCAAGCGGTGCGGTGGCGGCGGAGATGACAAGATGGCCATCGTGGCGAGCGGTGGAGCCCCTAACGGTCGCTTTTACGCCTTTGTTTGGGCGGCAGCAGACGGGCATTTAATGCCTTTGTCCCTGCGTCGAGTTAGGTAGGATCCACTATAGAAGCAGCTGTACCAACCACACCTTTTACACTTTTACCTGCATGCGTTGCCACAGTCGGTGACCCCTTGAGCCTATAAAGGAGGCCCATGCGCAGCGTAGGGGGTTCGACTCATTGAAACGAGAACACTCCCGCTCTCGAGCAAGAACATAATACAACCACAAAGCAGCGGTAGTAGTATTATCTCTCCGGAGAGCTCGAAGCTGGGTAAAATCGCCGGCGTGCTTAGCCTCGATCCGCTCTTGTGCGGCCTCCGCTCCTGCCCGGACGAAAGGGCCCTGCCCCATAGGTGTTCGTTCCCCGACATCTTTGGCATGCCGGGTAGGGGCGTCGAGGTTGTGTGAACCCGATCCGGCGTTCCGCGAGCGGATCTTCATCTTCTTCATCATCTTCATCGACATGCCACGAAGAAGAAGGCTTGGAGGTGGCTGCTCCGTCCGTCGATCCCACCTCCACCGAACAAGCGGGTGGTGGGGTGAGCGTCGGCGAAGAATGGGCGTCGGCGAGGAGCTCATCTGCCGCCCGGTCAAGAGATAAGGCGCGCAAACCTCGGCGTTCATTACCGCCAGCGCCCATCTCGGGGCGTGGGACCCGGCAGCGTCATGGCACTTTCGCGGTACCATCGCTTCGTTGGACCAAAATCGAGCAGCGGATCTCGAGATGCTCGGGACCAGCATACCGCCAACTGCTGGCACGAGCAAGACACGGTCGCCGGGCGGGATCCTGCTCCTTCTAACATAGTTAGAAGTCGAGCATATCCGCTCCTCGCACCGTTCGCCACCACCACGAAGACCCGGAAGAAGCGTTGGCTCGAGCCCAGCTGCTCTGGATTATCCTCAGCGGCGGACAAGATCGGCGATTGGAGGCCACCATCGAGCCTCGCCGGCTTTGCCAGCGGCGATACTCCACGGCAGGCGAATGCGCGCGGCAGCAAGATTGCGGGCAGCGAGCGATGGCGACAAGACTAGTGGGGTGCAACCACCGTGCACTCTCCACCCGAAGGCCCGGATCGCCAAACTTCGCCGGGTCAACCTCGACGCGACTCCACATCGTCGCCGGATCCAGCGAGCTGCGTCGCGATCAGCGCCAAGTTCTTCAAACGACAACAAGAAGCGCTTCGTACTGCGCATCGGCGTCGAAGCTTCTGGCGACAATCGGACCAGCGCCTGGCCTTTGTGACATGCATGCGCCCGAGAGAACGAGGCGACTTGCCATCTGTGATAGGTTGCCCTCGTTCACTTTCGTGAGCTGCGGCAAGTCGGTGGCCCGATACAAAGAACTTCAAGCGGATGTACGGAGAAGTATGATGCGAGGTTGCATCCGTCGGAGTTCCTCGGCATATACACCATCGCGGTGCAAGCTGCGGGGGCGATGAGAAGATCCTTGCCAACTACTTCCGCTGGTGCTCAAGCCCAATGTCGAGATCTGGCTCATGCACTTGCGAATAACTCCATCTCCTCATGGGCGAATCTGTGCCATCGGTTTGTCGGTGCCTTCATAAGCGCCGCAAGCCCCATGGCGGAGGCGATCTTCATCTGCTTTCGCCCGAAGGAAGGAGAGCCCTGCGCAAGTACATTGAGAGATTCAGCCAAGTGCAGCGCAACATCGAATGTCCACCTGCTGCGATCATCGGCGCGTTCCATCGAGAACATGCGTAACCGCGAGATCACGGGAGAGATGGCGATGTGCAAGATAAGGGGCGTCGCGAGCTCTCGCCCGAGCCGACAAGTGTGCGCGTCTTTGAAAGGAGAAACTCCCGGAGAGAATGCAGGAGCGGGAGGGTCTAACGGTGAGGATGCCGCCTCGGCGAAGAAAAACGGCGGCGGAACAACGAGAAGAAGGAAAGGCAAAGATGTGGTAGGCTGTCGGCGGTCCGGCAACGGAGGTGGCGCCAAGAAGCGAGAACACATGGCGGCGCCCGACAAGCGAAGCGGCTCCGACAAGCAATCTGCAAGATCCACCGTACCAAGGGCCATGATCTCCAAAGTTCCAAGAAAGTTGAACAGCTTGTCGAGCGGCGAAGCTGAGTCTGGCGACGCGACAAGGAGAAGGCCGGGAAGATCTTGGCGGATCGGCAAAAGCGTCCGGCGAGGGCCCTTGACAAGGCCAAGCGCGGCAAGGAGGCGAGCCTCCCGCGGCGCAACAAGGATGAAGATGAAGGCGAAGATGAGGATATGGATGATGGCAAGCCGGCGGCGGGAGTTTGAAAGCAGCAGAGGTTACGTGCGTTGATGGTGGTGCTTCTGCATGCGCCGCCCGCCCGCTCAAGCGATGGGTGCGAGAAGTTAATGCAGCGAGAACCCCGGTTGAGTCCGCAAGCCTACGAAGTGGTCATGCCGCCTATCATCTTTGACATTGAGGACCACCCGATTGCATAACTGCGGTGGTGCTTGCCGATGTTGGTTTCACCAACTATCCGCAACCTCAAGGTCACAAAGATGCTAGTTGATGGCGGGCGGCTTGAACTGATCTCCTCGGCGGTACTCAAGAAACTCGGATCCCCGACAATGACTCAAAGAGGCCGGTACATTCAAGGAATCAATGCAGGGAGGAGCAAGCGAAGGGAAGATCACGTTGCCCGGTGACATTTGGCAGCGAGCTGAACTTGAGCGAGAAAGTCACTTTTGGCGTTGCTAATTTCCCATTGCCCTACAATGGGATACTCGGCCGTCGAGCGCTCGCCAAGTTCATGGCAGCCTCTCACTATGCCTACAACGTGCTCAAGATGCCAGGTCCGATAAGTGTCATCTCTGTCCCTGGCGACAAAAAAGATGCCCTTATTTGTACCGACAAGATTTACTGGGAAGCAGTAGCCGCCGCAGAATGCAAGCCACTTGCCGCTGAAGCTCCCGGGGGGAAGAAGAAGACCAAGTCCGACAAGAGCTCTGATGCCCACTTCGGCAAGCGCACCTCTTGGTGTTGCACTACCGTCGAGGGCGCACCATCGAGCTCCACCAACAAGTGTAAGAAGACAAAGACAGCTTCACGGAGACCAAGAAAGTGGCGCCAAGGAGGGCGGCACTGGTGGTACCTTCACCATCGGTGCCATGCTTGACCCTAAATAGGAAGCGCTCGTTGCTTTCTGCGGGTGAATGTCGACTTGTTTGCATGGCAACCGTCGACATCCCGGTGTTCCTGGAAAGTAATTGAGCACCACCTTGTGCGTCTATCCTCCGCAGCGGCCCGTCAAGCGAAAAGTCGAAAGCAAGCGGTGGGCGCCAGAATTCATCGCGAAGAGATCAAGAAGTTGGAAGCAGCGGGCCTCGTCGGAGAGCTGCTCCATCCTACATGGCTGGCCAATCTGTAGTCGTGCGCAAAGCGAGCGGAAAATGGAGGCTTTGTATTGACTTCACCGATGTTAATAAAGCTTGTCCCAAAGATCCATTTCCTTGCGGCGCATTGACCAGATTATCGACTCCACGGCGGGATGTGATTTGCTTTCATTTCTTGATGCATATTCAGGATATCATCGGATCTTCATGGCGAAGAGGATGAGGAGAAACGCGTTCATCACTCCATGTGGCACATCTTTGTTTTGTCACGGATGCCTTTAGGACTAAAGAATGCTGGTTCAACATTTGCAAGGGTAGTTCATGAAGCTTTTGAGCCACGATTACGAAATGTAGAAGCTTACATGGATGACATAGTGGTCAAGAGCAAAGATAGCGCAACTCGATCCAAGATTTGGGCGAGACCTTTGCAAATCTGCAAGATCAACCTCAAGCTCAACCCGAGAAGTGTGTGTTTGGAGTCCCTTCGGCAAGCTTCTCGGGTTCTTCCATATCTCGGCGAGATTGAAGCCAATCCGACAAGATCAAGGCCATTGAGCAGATTGAAGCACCGAAGCGCGTCAAGGATGTCTGAAGGCTTGCGGCTGCATGGCTGCTCTCGGCGAGTTCATCTCTAAGTCATTGGCGTGCCTGCCATTTTCAAAATATTGAACAAGGCAGGTCAATGAAATGGACTCTGAGCGGAGGCTGCCTTTGCGGAGACTTGAAGAGATACCTGTCCTCCACTCCAATACTTGTCGCACCTAAGCCACAAGAGAAGTTGTTGCTGTATCTAGCGGCAACCAATCAAGTGGTTAGTGCTGCATTAGTAGCAGAGAGGGAGACGGATGATGAGTCAGCAACCACGGCAAGCGCGTCCAGCGACAAGCAGGGGGCTTCCCCGACAAGCTCTGGTCCCGACAAGGATGGATCTGTGCAGCCACAAGAAGAAAGCGAGAAGAAGATGGTGCGGCGCCTAGTTTACTTTGTCAGTTCTCTTCTGCAGGGGGCTAGGTCAAGGTACTACGGTGTGCGAGAAATTGCTTTTCGGCCTTCTAATGGCCTCGAGGAAGCTCGCCATTACTTTCAAGCACATGAGATCCACAGTTGTCACTCGCTTTCCGTTGAAGAGGATATTGCGAAATCCGAAGCAGCGAGGCAGGATTGTCGGTGAACCTTTGGGCTGTCGACTTTGGCCTCAAGTTTGAGAGTACTTCAACTATCGAAGCCGAGCATTGGCGAATTCATAGCAGAATGGGCGCCAACACGATGAAGAAATTCGGAAGCGAGCATCCCGTCAAGAAACAAGCAAAGAATGGATCATGTACTTTGATGGTGCCTTATCGCTGCAAGGCGCCGGTGCGGGCGTGTTACTCGTCGCACCCACCGGAGAGCACCTCAAGTACGTGGTCCAGATGCACTTTCCCATATAGCAAGCAACAAACAATACTGCAGAGTATGAGGGATTGCTTGCCGGACTCAGGATCGCTGCAGACCTTGGGATCAAGAAACTCATTGTCAGGGGTGACTCGCAGCTTGTCGTCCGCCAAGTGAACAAAGATTATCAGAGTCCATTGATGGAAGCTTACATTGATGAAGTGAGAAAGTTGGAAGAGCACTTTGGCGGCTGCAGATGGAACATGTTCGAGAGCTCGAGCGACATTGCGGATGGCTGTCAAAGTCGCGCCTCAAGTTACTGTGGAACCGAGGATCTTTGTGCTCAAGCTGACTCAACCATCTGTAACACCATCAAGCTGGACGAAACAAGAAGAGGAAGTTGATTTCCGGTGACTACTTTCCGTGAGCTCCCGAAGCCGCCGCCACGAAGGTCCCTAAGGTCAACACAAAGAGTCTTTGAGGCGATCTGCTCCGACAAGCCCTAGGGTTTGTTCCGTTGAAGCGGCGCTCCCGACAAGTTTTGCTCGGCAAGCTTGCGGGGAACATCAAGCTCGGCTGAACCACGGGTTCTTGTCGTGAAAGCGGATGTACCAAGAGCGGCAACATATGTGCCTTTAGTCCTTGTTGTGAGCCACAAGCTCCGGCATGAGCACAATGATTGTCCGTTTCCTTGAGACGGAGAACTTCCCGAAGAGCAAGAAGAAGCGGAGAGAGTAGCCCGGCAATCAAGTATGTACCGGTTTATCGACGACATACTATCTGAAGAAGATTCAGCGGAGTGAAATTGAAGTGCATTCCCGGGAAGATGGGCGGGGAGCTGTTGGCGGAGATACATGGAGGCATATGTGGTCACCACATTGGCGCAAAACACTTCTGCAAACAAAGCATTCCGGCAAGGTTTCTTTTGGCCGACAGCTCTCGGGATGCTGTTGCACAAGTAACGGTGTGAAGCGTGCAGTTCCATTCAGCGGATACACCAGCCAGCTCAAGCTCTCCAGCGATCCCTTTATCTGGCCATTTTTGATGCAGGGGCTCGACATCCTCGGCCCCTTTCCCGAGCTGTCGGGGCTTTGAGTACTTATACGTTGCAATCTACAAGTTCACAAAGTGGCCGGAAGTGGAAGCAGTGAGGAAGGTGACAACGCAGTCAGCAGTCAAGTTCTTCACGTCAATTGTTTGTCGTTTTAGTGTCCCTAACAGGATCATCACCGACAACGGCACGCAATTCACGAGCCGCACCTTCATGCAGTACGTACAAGATCTTGGCGCCAAGATCTGCTTCGCTTCATTGCTCACGAGAAGCAGCGGTCAGCGAAGAGAGGCAAGCTGAAGTCTTTGCGCGGCTCAAGACCAGGACTTTCGACGGGCTGCACAAGTGCGGAAAAAAGCTGGATCGAGGAGCTGCGGTGGTTCTTTAGTCGATCGGGGCGGCGCCGTCGAGCCAGCGGCCAAACACCTTCGCTCTAGTCTATGGAGCGAGGCGGTTCTCCCCACGGAACTCATATCGGATTGCCTCGAGTGCTCGCTTATGATGAGCTTGAGCAAGAGCAGCTGCGACAAGATGTGTGCGCTGCTCCTTGAGGAAAGATCGTCTTCGAGACTCTTTGTCTGAGCTGCTCGATACCGACAAGCTTTGCACGCTACCATAGCCGCAAAGTCAATGCGAAGTCTCGAGGAAGGCGACCTTGTTCTTGGCGTGTTCAATCCGCCAAGAATTCCAACAAGTTGGCCTTGAAGTGAGAAGGCCCTTATCGGGTGAAGCGAGTCACTAGGCACAGCTGTCGTCCTTTGAGACCGAAGATGGCTTTCGGTGAGCAACTCTGGAACATTGAGCATCTTCGTAAGTTTTACCCATAAAGGCGCGGTTGCGGAACCTGTTCCGGCAACCACCTTTTGTACAAGCCTTGCCGCTGTTGCATGTAACCCTTTGTACAAAGCCGGGCGGAGATCCCGTGCATAAATAAAGATCATATGCGCCACACATTTTGTCAAAATTTCATGCTTTCTATTTTTTGCATGTATTATCTGACACTTTGTGCAGCACTTGCCCCCGGTAAGCAATAACGAGCCTTAAGGCTCCATATCTTTATTTTCTCTTCTTTCTTTTTTCTCCAAGAAAAAGGAAGGTTCCTTCGCCCACAAGTTCACTAGGGGGGAGGAGAAGATAATGGTGTGGACCAGGCGTTGTTCAAGAAAGTATCGCCTTGTCGGGACGCAAACGACAGAAAAGCTAAGTTGCCAAAGTTTGAGCACAATCAGTTTTAAATTTTTTAAGTTATCTTCCTTGAACGACCATGCTGCTGTATGGAAAACACTGTCTTGTGGAGGAACCAACTCGTAGCTAGTTAGCCCTTACCTTGTTTGAGTCCGCTCAACAACTTAAGTGTGCTGCGACTAGTTGCGACAAGGTTTCTTGCGGAAGCGACACCGCCAAAGAGAGCTGCTTGATGTTCCGCACTCAGCGCTTTCATGCAAGGGTACTGCACGGCAAGTTCCCTAAAAGCGTAGGGTAAAAACATACAAAGGAAGGAATCAAGTAAAGGAGATAACATAGCAAATACTGCCCAAGATAAAAGTTATATTACAAAGATAACTTGCCGTGCTCTAATAGATTGTTCCCGTAACATGTCTAGCAGCGGCAAGGAAAGGGAGAAACTGGCGGTCTAATCTACGCGGCCGCCATCAACCCTCCTGACTTCATTCACCTTGTCCACAATGGGCGCGACAAGGGCTTTGAGCTCTTCAAGATCAGCACCCGCCGGCAGCTTCTTGAGGACGTTGGTGAGGTTGAGGCCTGGGTTGCGGAAGACCACCTTCACCAACACCTTCTCGAAACTCTGGCGCGGATCGTCTTGCGACTCGTCGACCAGCTGCTTGGGATCCTTTCCGGAGTTCTTTGGAAGGTCGTCGCCATCACGCCCTTGAAAAACAGTGAGCTTGGCGCTGGGCTGGAGGTTCTCGTCGGAGGAGTACCCGAAGCCCTCGATTTCCAGTTGCGTCAGCTCCTCGTCAATGACCGCGGCGATGTTCACAAGGCCCTCCGTCCAGAGCTCCAGAGTATCCTTGAAGGTGTTCTGGGTTTCGGCGGCCCTCGTCAGCAGCGCCTCATTGGCCTTGATCTCCTCCTTCAAGGTCTCCTCCCACTTCTTGGCGCCGTCCAGCGTCTCAGTCAGCGTGGCCAGCTTCAGCTCCAGATCAGCATTTGAGTCTTTGGCGGCGCTCAGCTCTTTGCCCCTCTTGTGGAGACGACCCTGCAGCTCACCATGGGCAAGGCGTCCTTCTCGCCTTCATTTGGGCCTGACAAGCTCTTCATTCTTCGCCTTGAGATTGGCTTCTAGCTGCGTCACCTTCACCTCCAGCTCCTTCTTGGCGGCCTCGGCAGCTGCAGCAGCATCCTTCGCTTCCTTGAGGGCCCCGCCAAGTGTCTCCTCGCGCACGGCAAGCTCCTCCTCATAGCTGTCAGATTGACCTTCCATTGCATCAGCTCACCTTCCCTTGTGTTGCTCCTCGGCGGCAAGCCGCTGTTGCTCTTCGGCTTCTGCCTTCTCGAGTAGAAAGGCCTTCCGCACCTCGACAAGCTGCGCCCTCTCCTCTGCGATGGACCGGAGGGCTTCACAGTTCTTGACTCTGGAGCTCCTCTGCATGCTTCTCAATGTCCCTCCCTTTGCACAACAAGCGCTTCCGGGACTCAGTTTGGCTTGTCAGACACGGTAGAGTGATAGCAGCCTCCACAGCATTTGTTCCTCCTCGGGCTCGCCTGTTGCTGCTGCTTAGCGCGTCTACCATTGTCGGCCAGTGAGGCAAGCACTTCTTCATCAAAAACTTCTCCTTGACCGGCGCCTGAGCTCGAAGCCCGGGAAGCTTGATGAAGATCCGTCGCCCGACCTTCAAGTAGGATCGGTTGGGGCTCTTGAACTGGCGCTGCGTCGTATGAGAGGATCGGCGGTTGGCGTGGCGCCTTGCGCTCCTGCTGACCCAGTCGTCGGTCTGATCGCGGACCCTCGCCCGGCTCTGCGCCCGGCAGCCTTGGCGGCCTCTTCGTCGGCGGGATCATCAGCGCCGGCCTCTTCTTCGGTGGCAGCGGCATCATCAGTGTTGCCACGCGCGTTCTCCTCACCGGTGGCTTCAGTCTCCATCGGCTCTGTGGAAGGTGGATCTGGCAGACGGAAGAGGGAGAAGAGTCAAGCAAATATCCAAAAAGACAAATCAGAAAAGAAGAACCCGAGGGAAGTTTCAAGCAAGGGAAGTTACGATCTTGGGATCCACGGTCATGGGCTCCACCACCGGGTCATTTGGTGCTGCCTTGCGGAGACTCTGCCTTGCGGGGACTTCGCCCTGCCGAGCAGCTCCTTGCCGGGAACCCTCCCTTGGCGGCGTGGTTAGGCAGATAGCACCTCGGGGCGGCTTAGGAGGCTCTTGGTGGGGCTGTTACGCTCTGCACAAGCAAACCAACAGTCAAGATATTAGCAAAGAAGAACACCCATACCGCTGACGGTGGGAAGTAAAATTATATACTTACTGGCTGGGGGCTGCGGCTGAGAACTGCCGAAGTGATTGCGGGTCCGACAAGGTAGTCTCGGGCGCACCCTCTGTCATCCTGCAGGGATCGTCCTCGGCGACAACCACGGGACCTTGGCTCTCTTCCGCTCTCTGGGCGAGTCACGAAAAGGAACAAGGTTGAGAAAGCGGATCGAGACACAAGACAAGGAACAGCAAAATTGAAGAAATACAAACACAACAGAGAAACTTACTCTTCTTCTTCCTCCTCGTCGGAGCTGGCGGAGAGGTGAAGTCGGTAATCTTTGGTTGTGACGAGCGGAGGTGGGCTCCCTTGGCGCTTGGCGGAGCTCTGGCGAGGATCGAAGCGGCGGCCGAGAGGACCCGCTCCGATTCTTGCGCGCAGTGTGAGATGCTCCGCTGCAATGGTGCTTGTCAGCGGTGGGCGTGACCATGGCCGGCGGCTGTTGACCGTCTGTCGCCTGCTATGTCTCTGGTCTGCGGAGCGCCTTCTTGGTGGAGCTGGGGGCTGCCTTTGGGAGTTCCGCTTGCGGCAAGTTGCTTGAAGGCGGTCGGTCGCTTGCATCCTCGGCGAGCTCGCTCGATTGACCGGACCCTCCCTGCGCCGATGATTTCCCGACAAGCTCGTCTCGATCGGCAAGGCTTGCCGCCCTTGGCTGCCTCTGCCTCCTCCACGGTAAACCCAAACTTCGCCCGTATGGCGGCAGCGCTGCCTCTTACGCCTGGTGGCGTCGCGCATCTCATCTTCGATGGTATCGCGGTGAGGCTCCTCTGCGCTTTCGTCGGCGGACCGCCACCTCCACCAAGCTATCGAAGAACTGCTGCCGCAGCGTCGTCGGCGGGCTCTGCCAAGTTGGAATGATTCCATGCGAGTCGCTTTCGGGCATCATTCTTGCGGATGCGATCGGCGAGGAGTTATTGCTGCAAGACGACGCCTGCGGCAGCTGAACCACTACGGATGATTGGGGTCATGCTTGAACAGCTCATTGAGCATCCCATCCAACTCAAAAGCAGTGAAATTGAAGTTGAGGCCCGGCGCAGCCTCGCGATGTCGCGGACCCCGAACAACCAGCGGGTCTCCCCTCTCCTGCGGAGAAGCGTCTGTGGCGAAGAAAGTCCATGTATGTTCAACGAGAGGAAAATAACCTTTTATACATTCATGCATTCGTGTGACAGGCATGCTGTGTGTTTTTTGTGTGTGTGTGTGTGGGGGGGGGAGTCATTAGGATTTCAATCATAATCGTGTCATGTGGCTTTGGTGGTAAGACTATCCACAGTGGTGCAGAAATAATGCAGCCTTAGTCACCTTACCTCTCTCCACGTAGTACGTTGGGTCCCACCAGTCAGAGGGTGAAACAAACAAATTAATAAGAAAAATTAAAAGCGTCAGCGGTGTATCTTACTACCTCACACATCTCGCTACTGCTCGGGAACAATGTCCAATGGATCCCTCTGTTTGCTCACGTACTATTTTAAGTGAAACCTTATTATAACATGCACACAAATTTTGGGCACTTGTATTCGACTTAAGTTAGTGTGCCACCGTATCTCGTATACTTACTACTCCCTCCGTCTAGGTGTAATAAGTCACGTTAGAAGGTGCAACGGGACCAAGGTGCGTGCGTGTGCATGTGTGTGTTTAACAGCATGTGTGTGTTAGAGAGTGCGACAGATCGACCTACTCCTACAAAGATATGGTGTGTAGTGTACGATTTTAGCCGCGAGAGTCGGTGCATCGTCTCATTTCGGGCGTGTCCGGTAGGGACATCTTGGGACAGCTGCCACGCCGCTCTGACCAGCTGGCCCACCCAAAGCCCCTCCACGCCAGCCTTCCCACCAAGCAGTCAGCGCCGCTCAAAGAATCGGTGCCGCATTCATGCCCGGCAGAGCGGACGCGACCTCTCCTTTAGTGCAAGTGATGGTTGCTTCGTCCGTCCAACTTACTGCTGGGTCTATGTGATTTGACGGCTCATTGGTCTTTATTACTGAGGTGGTAGGACTGCTGGCTGTCCCATGCTTTTTGTGAAAGGAGGTAGTAGATTGCAATTTTCTCCATTCTTACAGCGGAGGAGTGCAAGAGCAGTGAAAACACGCAGACTCGGTGATTACATGGCCCACCTCACACTATCACCGTGCGACACCTAACTCTTTACATAGTACTCCCTCCGTTCCTAAATATTACTAGATGAGTCCCCGCTCGTTGCCGCGGAACAGCAGTATATCTCTCTGCGCAAAATTATCGATTTCATAGAACTAAAAAAAATCTATAACCGCATGACAAATGTGGTAGTTAAACTAAATAAACTCCCATCATCATTTAGATCATCCCACATAAGGAAAAAAGATCAGCCAACTCCTCTTGCATAATGGGATTATATTTTGTTTTTGACATGTTAATGGGACTTAAAGCTCACTTACATGCATGCTACCGGTGCATGCTTGCATGCAGACATGTTGATGTGATTTAAAACCCACTCACATGCATGTGCCACGGTATTTCTGCATGCTTGCATGTGGCTTAGTGCGGAGCCTCTCAACGTCTAGATCAGACGGCTATTATGACTGATTTACTTCATCTAACGGCTACGTAAATTTTGATGATGTGGCTCAAGGAGAGGATAGAGAATTCCTAGTAGTGGGGGCTAGCTATTACTAGTAGATAAGTCTTTGTAGAGATTCCACTAGGTGAACTAAATACGGAACAAACTGAATGAATCTACACTTAAAATGCATCTATATACATCCGCATGTGGTTAATGGTGAAATCTCTACAAAGACTTATATTTAGGAATGGAGGAAGTACTAGTATAGTACTAGTACGTCTTGTAATTTATCAATGAGATAAATTTGTACAATGCTATGAAGCTTCGACTCTGTTACATGTATATTGCGTCCAAGGTTGCCCATTGCAACATTTCATCAAATACAAAGGAGACTAACATGCATGCTATTGCATCTCAATGATTGATGATCATAGGAAATATGTACTCCTCCGTTCCAAAATAAGTGTCTCAACTTTGTGCAAACTTTAGTACAAAGTTGTACTACTACTAAAGTTGACACTTATTTTGGAACAGAGGCAGCTAAAGAAAAAAAACGATCCATGCAATCCCTAGCCCTTGAACCGTGAACCCTGACCAGGCTTCAATTTGCTGGCAACGTTCGAGCTTCCTAATAAATAAAGTTTGCAACCTTTTGACCATCGGATCATTTTGTGCAGTTTCACCAAAATCGAGATGAGCATCCCTGTGGCAAAGAAATTGAAGAAGCGTGATTAGAATAAGATTACTAGGACTAGTTGATGAGACATAAACTCATCACAAATCAAATCACGTAGAAGCCAGTAGAGGTATCGGTATGTGCGGGGCAAAGAAGTAGAAAATATCCACAGAGAGTGATGTGGGCAGCTGGAGGCGATGGTGCAAGCCGGCTGTAAAGGGAGTTGTACACGAGGACATAGCTCAACCTTGAGGAGGGCGGCGGGGGAATCGCAAGCGCCACGCGGCAGGCGATGAGCAAGGGACGAAGGCAACCTCACCGGCTTTGTGAGAGAGAACGGTGGGGACCCCTGATCGGGACGTGCCGACAGTGGGTTTCCACCGTCGGCGCTGGCCACCGCATCTACACTAAGCATCCACCCCTTCCCCAAGCGGACGTGATCCGCCGGGATGTTAGAGATGTGGCCACAGTCGTTTTGTGCGAGAGAGTGTGAAGAGAGCAACCCTAGCAAGCAACCGTGTAGGCTGGCCCGTCCTGACTATGTATATAGTGGAGCGGTTTCCTTTTCTCTCCATATGAACCTATCATATTGCGTACGTGGCACTGAAGAAAAAAAATTATTTATAAATGACGCGACACCTACTACTCATTCTCCTATAACCTTGCGCTTGGCATCTCCAAATATTAACCTTCCGATTGGCTCTTCGCCTCTTCGAGAAGTCGAGCAATAATGGTAGTGCAGTATATATCGTTCTGGCTATATGAGACCGAATGAATTGTTGCACGTCCACCACGTGGGTGAGGGTCGAGGGGCGAGGGAGAGTGCTACTACATACGGAGCAAAATGAGTGAATGTACACTCTAAAATATGTCTATATACATCAGTGTTTGGAGTATGTACTAGTAGTTCATATTGAAATCTACTAAAGGTCATATATATTCCAAACAATATGATATAATCTCTATAACCAAGGTAGTAGGGACGAGGAGTAAACGGAGGGAGTAGTAAATTTTTCTCCTCGTCCTGCGAGCCACCGCGCGCATGGGCGAGGGAGGAGCAAGCTTCACCTCATCCTGCGAGCCACCGCGCTCATGGGCGGGGGAGACGGCGTACTAAGCAAGCTTCTCCTCATTCTGCGAGTTGACGGGACACATCAAAAGTACTCCAGTGTATAGAGCCTTGCCTCTAAGGTAGGCCCCACATGGTTTGCCTCTTTTTTTAATTTAACATAACGCGTCAAGTCGCAATTTGTTTGTTCACCCGTGGTAGACGATCCTCCCTCCACCAAGTGGACAACCAGTACACGTGCCAAATTACCACGTGGGCTGCCTTTTTCGTACAGAAATGAGCTCCACAGTGTACCCACGTGGGTGTGGTTGGGAAAGAGATGGGAGTACGTGCGCCGTGCATACACCTCTTCTCTTCGTGCACGTCCCCCACCTACGTGGGTGTGTGTGAGAGATACGAACCGCATTCGCGAGTGTTTTTTCTTTTGTGGTGGGGGTGGGGTGGGGGTTGATTTCGTGAATTATTTGTGGGAATATGTGTTGATGACATCTCAAACAAAATTTTGCATGCAATGTGTGTGAAATGGAGGCCTATCCATATCATACATAGAGGGTCGGGCAATCCACGAGAAGAGAGGAGGGGTCAAAGCTATCGATAGAGTCGAAGAGAGGATCAAGTACAAGTGGGTGCGAGATCGATGAAGAGAGCCATCGAAATTGTGTGTGTGTGTGTGTCCAAGTCAAAGATATAGGGCGACTGGCCTACCGGAACGTTAGAGGGCACATGTCAAGTTTGTGTGTGGCAGGGAGACATGACAAGAGCGCTTGATGTATCGGTGTGTGTGGGGGTGAGGGGTAGGCAGAGGCCTAACTATAGAGGTAGAACGACTCGTATATGTTTTGAGAAGGAGAGACCCAGCTATGTCTTGAGGGAGATCGGTCAACATCCATACATAACTGAAGGACGGGAAATATGATGGGACAGAGAGAGAGAGAGGAGAGAGAGGGAGGGAGAGGGAGGGAGAGGGGTAGAGTGCTGGATGGGTGATGGAGTTGCTTCTCGGAGATGTTGGGAGAGGCCTACTAGACAAACTGAGGGTAGAATTGCAATGTTATCAATAAGAGTGGGGATGTGTCTCTGTGTGTGCCTGTGCGTGATAGATCTGTCGGCACGCATCCATGGATGATGAAGGGGAACCATGTGTTTTGTAAGCAAACCTAACTAGATCGGTAGATCAATTGTTGTTTGTCGGAGGAAGGGAGAGACACAACTAATGAGGTAGATCGATCGATGTGTGGGTAAAAACGAGTTATAAGGACCTAGCTGGCTATATGTATAGCGAGAGATCGGTCGGTGTATGTCCATTTGTTAGAGGCAAATAAGGCCCCACGAGACGGATAGACAGAGAGAATGGAGCTAGGAGGTGGTGCGAGAGGCCCAACTACTAGCTAGATAGGGGGAGGAGTGTGCGGTTGTGAGATCGATTAAAAGAGGGGTGAGAGTTTACACGTGTGTCTGACCATATGAGAGACACGAGGCAAGGACACATAAAGGAGGAGATTGAAGTTGTGTCTGTATGTTGTAGGCAGGCATCGTTGGAGAGGTTTATCGATCGGTGTGTGTCGGAAAGGAGTTGTGGAGACTCTGGGAGAATGACCTAAAGAAAAAAATGGAAGTGCCCGGTGGATAGAATGCCGAGGGAGGGGGAGGGTGAGGAGGGCGTGTGCATGCACAAGAGAAAGTTAGTGGTAGCTACAAAGGTTAGAGGATTGTGTGGGTGTAAGAGACTAACAAAGATCATAATTTGATATGAAAGCGGATTCATATATTTGATTAGGAGATCATAGTGTTTTAAACATTGCATGCATGAATATAGCGGAGATACATGTGATGTGCACATGTTATACCATAATGTGATAATGCATGGCGTTTGCAACTCACAGCTAAATGCCGAACAATCTAAACCATACTATACATCAAACAATCTCACATTTTATTTGAATTTGTGATAATGTGCGGCGTTTGCAACTTACAACTAAATATCGAGCAATCTAAACAATACTATATATCGAACATTCTCACATTTTATTTGAATTTGTGGTAATGTGTGGTGTTTGCAACTCACATCTAAATACTTGTAGGCGTAGGGGGTGGGGCACCATACATAATGTGATAAACACATTATACATATGAGACATGGTTTAGATTATGAAGATCTAGCTAGAGCTAGAAATGTAATGTGATTTGAAATCAAAATAAAGTGGATTCAAAAAATCTAGTTCGAGTTCATATAGTACACATAGTTCATATGTAACTCAATACTAATCATGTGGTGTGCTGTGAAGATAATACACAAACGATGGTTTAACTTGACAATAATGATGATTGTAGATCTTATTAAAACAGAGAAATGAATTCAAATGCTTTGACTTCATAACAATCATTATTGTAGATCTTATTCAAATTTAGTTCATATTGAAGCGGTAGTATATACGTTTGGAATGCACAAAAACGTTCATTTGAGTAGTAGGTTGCATGCAATATACACGTAGCGAAATATATTAATTGAACATAACATGAATTCAAAGTTTTGAATGACATTTGTAGTGCGCATTGATTTGGTACAGTACATGTTAGGCTTGTCCGGAAATTTCAACCCGCGCCTTGTTAGCCCGAAATATTTAAGATATATCTTTGTCTCGTTGTGCTCCGACAACTCCCTCCATCTCAACCCGCGCCTTGCTATTCTGAAATTACAACGCGCACGGAAACTCCCACCTCCTGTGAAATCCCGACATGCGAAATGCCCATGGTACCCATAAACCGAAAGAACCGCCTCAAATTGGTGGGGGGTACTTTCGTAACTTACCCCACATTTCGGACAAGCGCGTCTCTAAGCCATGGTTCCCCACTGCCATCCCATCCGCCCACCCATTCGTACACCGGGGCCGCGAAAACGCGCGACGAAACCCCACACCCTGCTCCGTCCGCCACCCTGCCGGAGCTTCTTCTCCGACGACGTCGTCCACAGCAACACCTCGATGTCCCTCATCCACCATACTGGATGAGGATCCGTCGTCGATCTCATTGTCCTGCCGGTTCAGCCACCCCGTCCTCCACCTCCAATTAGCTGCCCCGACATTCCCCTCGTCTTTCGCGCCACCTCCATTCCCACACCGCCGTCTTCACCTGCACCACCGGAAGAGCATCATCATCACCGTTTCCTCGGATGAAGCTGCGGCCTAATCAGCGCCACCAAAGAGGTTGTACACTAATCGCTGCATTTTCTTCTTGATTCGATCTCACGGTGCTGCCGGCGCTCGGTCCCGAGCCGACACGGTGCGGCTCCATCCACGGCGGCGGCGGCGGCCACTTCCTCCACGGTGTCGCTCCCTCAGCGGCGACGTCCACATCAGTAGGAGCTGCTGCTGCTTTAGCTCTCGCTCGCTCTACTGCTCTGCTCTTGCTCTCAGTCCCCTGCCTGGTCTGCTCTTGCTATTGGTCTTGCTCGCTGTCGGTGTCAAAACCGGCGGATCTCGGGTAGGGGGTCCCGAACTGTGCGTCTAGGCGGATGGTAACAGGAGACAAGGGACACGATGTTTTTACCTGGTTGGGCCCTCTCGATGGAGGTAAAACCCTACTCTGCTTGATTGATATTGATGATATGGGTAGTACAAGAGTGGATCTACCACGAGATCAAGGAGGCTAAACCTAGAAGCTAGCCTATGGTATGATTGTTGTAATGGTTGTTGTGTCCCTCGGACTAAAGCCTTCCGGATTATATAGACACCGGAGAGGGCTAGGGTTACACAGAGTCGGTTACAATGGTAGGAGATCTACATATCCGTATTGCCAAGCTTGCCTTCCACGCCAAGGAAAGTCCCATCCGGACATGGGACGGAGTCTTCAATCTTGCATCTTCGTAGTCTTGGAGTCCGTGGACGATGATAGTCCGGCTGTCCGACACCCCTAGTCGAGACTCCTCGGTAGCCCCGAACCTGGCTTCAATGACGATAAGTCCGGCAGCATAATGTTCGGCATTGCAAGGCGGGTTCCTCCTCGAATAATCCATAGAAGATTTTGAACACCGGGATAGTGTCGGCTCGCAAAATAAATTCCACATTCCACCGTAGAGAGAATGATATGTACACAAGTTCAATCTGCTGACGTATTTCGTGGCCTGACGTCACGCCACTACCAAGCCTTTACTTGAATCGTTTTTTATTATACCACATCAGCGCGTTTAGCGAAGCGGTTTCCTTGGCACGTCTTGTCGAAGCAGAGATCGTGTTCCCCTTATCCTGGGATTCTCATCAATACGGACGTGGGTAACCCAACCGCACCATTGATGGTGGCGCTTGGGAGATAAACGAGTTTGACTAGGCCGGTGGGGAAACATAGTCTTCGTCCGCCTATATATAAGGGGATAAGGATCCACCTTTCCACCTACGCCTTCTTCCTCCTTTGCTTATCCATCTCCGCGCACTCTCGAGCTCCGGCGCCCAAGTCCGTCGTCTGCCTCGACCTTCTCCGACCATGTCCGGCGGGAGGCAAATGGCTGGCCTCCACCGTTAAGGAGGAGCACATCGAAAGCTCTTGGCGCGGATACCTCTCCAAATGACATCGTGCACCGGCTGCCCGATAAGAGGCAGCTCATCCCCACCCCCAGCCCCATGAGAGGGTCGTTTTCCTTCCCCACTTCCTCCGCGGACTGGGCTTTCCACTTCACCCTTTTGTCCGGGGCTCATGTTCTACTACGGCCTAGATTTCCATGATCTGGCGCGAACTTCATCCTCAACATCTCGGCGTTTATCGTGGGTGTGCGAGGCCTTCCTCTGCATCCAGCCCCACTTCGGCTTGTGGCTCAAGACCTTCAATGTCAAGCCGAAGGTAGTGAAGGGCACTCAAGCGGAGTGCAGAGGCACTATGTTGGGCAAGATGCCCAGCGTCCTCTGATTCGAGGGGCCTTTGTGGAGTCCGTCAAGGGGTGCAATCGGGTGGTTCTATATCACCGAGTCGCGACCCTCGTGGCGGCCCCCCAGTTCAGATCTGGTATCCCTCGCAGCTCACCTCCGAAGAAGGGCTTGCTATAGGGTAGTTCGGAGGAGCCGACGGACTCAAGCTGTGTCCGGAAGCTGGTGAACAAGAAGCTCAGGCTCGTCAATGTGGTCCAAGTCATGCTCGTCCGCCGGATTCTCCCCTGCCAACAACGGGTATTTTAATTGTGGGAGTTCAATCCGGCACAGCACCAGGCATTGAACGGGCTCTTGACCACGATGTCTGAAAGGCGCACGGAGAGTGTTGTTCAAGGGCGCCGAAGCTCCCGCATCCGCTACTGAAGATCGCGGATTTCGCTCGCAGCGACCAGCTGACGAGGTAAGTGATCCTACCCCTTTACGGGACACTTGTTTTCAATAGTTTGACCCTATGTGGGTTTCAATCTTCCTTTTCCTCTGACAGGACTAGATGAAGAAGGCCAAGCAGATCATCTGCCCGGCTCCCATGCCAGAAAACCCAGTAGACGCCCGTCTAGCGGGGCTGCTGGTTCCGGCACTGCATGTGGTGCCGGAGAAGAAGGCCAAGAAGGAGGCCACGGGTACTCGAAAGAGCTCCCGTTTTCAGGTGTCCGATGACTCCGAGGCGGACTCCTCCCCCGAACACGAGGAGGAGAAAGAGGACTCTCTCCCAGAGGAGGGAGAGAGAAAGAGGAAGGCCTCCCCAACGGGGGAGGCCGAAGGGTCCAAGAGGGGAAGAACTATTCCCCCGGACAGCTCCGCCAACACCAACGATGGCGATGAAGAGTGGCCCTCAAGGGCCAGGCCTCCGGAGAGATCGTAAGTATCCGGATTCCTGAATGATTCATAATTTCTTATGTGTCGCATAGTGTCCTTCTAATGCCGCATACTGCCTGCAGTCCGGCCGACGATGATCTCCCCGCTTCGTCGAGCGGGTCGTTGGCTCCGTCGGATGTGGATTCCATCCCGACTGCCTCCACTCCTCGCGCCGCTGAGGACGCCGAGGTGGGATCCCAGGAAGGGACCCATCAGGAGGAGGCTCCGGAGGTGCCGCAAGGCAGCCTCCCAGACTTTGCGCCGGACTCCACGCGAGAACCCGCAGTGGTTCCGAAGTCCGGCAGGTGGCCCCTTCGCAAGAAGGGCAAGACCGTGACGCCGGCGGCCCCCGTCCAACCGGAGGTGCCGGACAACTTGTTGGAGGCGCTCAAAGGCGCTTCCATCGAGGAAGAACACCGCACTATCATGAGTGCGGTGATTGAAATTTCACTCCCCAAGAGTGGGCTGACGAAGCTGCGCAGCACCTTCTAACGAGCTTTAAGGTAAGAAGTTAAAATTATGTAATGTAATACCGCATAGATAGTAGCCCGATGCTCGGTTCGGTGTTGGAAAGAAAAGCGGACCGAGGATCTAAAAGATATCTGTGAGGTTGCTAAAAATTATGTCAATATGGGTTTTGCGGTTCTTGCTGCTGACCTCTGCCGCCTTATTGCGAGATCGGTGCATTGAAGCAAGATCTCGAGTGGTCCGAGCAAGAGCTCGGCCATGCCAAGAAGCAGCTCGAGGACAAAGAAGGCGAGTAACACCACTTTGAATATTTACCTTACAGAAAAGGATTTCGGTTGCAATAAAAATAACAAGGATAGCGTGGAGTCTGCGGGGCCCACGAGCGAGTGGCGGCCTGAAGGAGGCCGTATCCGCAGCCGAGCATAATCTTGACATGAAGCGAGCGGAGTGAGAGAAGCAGGAGGCGCGGTGGCGGAAGTCGGCAAGAGCTCCGGGCTCTCATGGAAAAGCATGAGGGTTTGGGCGCGACTCAAAGACTTCGAGTCAGAGCTTGCCTCGGCTCTCAAAAGTGCCAAAGCCGCCAAGGCCGAGGCCAATAAGGCCCTTCAGGAGATTGAGGCGGTGAAGAAAATAGCGGCGGGTAAGGCATTTTCATGCAAAGCAAGCATGTTAATGTAAACTACGACACTTACCCAATCGGAGCTCTCGAGGCGTTTGCAGATCTGCCTCGCGGTGTGTCGATGCGCCACATTCTACCGAGCCGAGGAGGGCTCAGCGGAGAAGGTCTTACGGTCTCGATCTGCTGAGACCGGCCATCAGTGCCCCCTAGCGACCAGGTGAAGCGGTTAGTCGAGCTCCACAAGGTAGCTGAGCAGGCCATGAAGGGCCTCATAGTGCGGTTGTGGCTGGAGGGGCCATGCACGGGAGCTACTTGACCTCGTCTGCGGCGGCTGGTGGATCGTGCCCACAGGTGGAGGTCATCAAGCGTTCACTTTGTATTGAAGGTGCTCGTCGGGCCCATGCCAGCGCAAAGGTGCATTAGGGGCAGGCTCGATGCGAGAGGCTTATCAGCGGCGCGCGCCGCCGGGTAAGGAGTATCGTCGCCGAGATGTACTATAAGACTGTCACGAAGGGTACCCGCAAGATTGCGGATGAGTGCCCCGGAGATGTAATTATTGAGTAGACTTCGCTATGTATTATCCTGCGCGCTGAAAACTTTGTTCATATCGCTAAGCAACGCTTGTTTGATTTAAAATATTACCTTCATGCGGCCGTTTATAAAATCGAGAGATGGCAAGTCGTCGGCGTCGGCCCCGAACCCACAGTCTTTGGGGTGTTCGGGATAAACTTGAGCACTCTTGTTCCCATTTTTGGGTCCATCTAGGGAAGCGCTCAACACAACGAACAAGGCAACCGGACTTATAATGCTTCAACACTCTCACTTAGCCATAGAATTCTATAATTTTAAATTTCGGCGAAGCCCCTATGTCGGTGTCAAAACCAGCGGATCTCGGGTAGGGGGTCCCGAACTGTGCGTCTAGGCGGATGGTAACAGGAGACGAGGGACACAATGTTTTTACCAGGTTGGGCCCTCTCGCCGGAGGTAAAACCCTCGTCTGCTTGATTAATATTGATGATATGGGTAGTACAAGAGTGGATCTACCACGAGATCAAGGAGGCTAAACCTAGAAGCTAGCCTATGGTATGATTGTTGAGATGTAATGTTAGTCCTCACGGACTAAGGCCCTCCGGTTTATATAGACACCGGAGAGGCTAGGGTTACCTGAGTTGGTTACAATGGTAGGAGATCTACATATCCGTGTTGCCAAGCTTGCCTTCCACGCCAAGGAAAGTACCTTCCTGACACGAGCCGGAGTCTTCAATCTTCTATCTTCGTAGTATGGGAGTCCGGCGGATATTGATAGTCCGGCTGTCCGGACACCCCCTAGTCCAGGACTCCCTCACTCGCGCTGCTACTCTCGCTCTTGCTCTTGCTTGCAATGCTGCTCCGATTTGGCTACACTTCACTCGACTGAATCGACTTTTGGGTCAGTCGATTTCCAAGGGGTGGGCTCGCCAGGGTGAAGGAAGAATCAGCCGCAGCGGGGAGGGGGGCTCGCCGGAGAGGTACCCTACTATCTATCTTAGGGTTCGGATGGGGCGGTGGTCGCCGGTGATGGCGGGCGTTGGCGGGCGGTGGCGTGGGATCGCCAGAGAAAAGCTCGGCATGGGGGCCTAGAGGAAGGCAGGCGGGGACGGACCGGCGGTGGGGAGTGTTTTCGAGGCGGGCGGGGTGGCCTTGGCACTGGCAGCGGCGCGGCGCTCTGTTTGGCGGTGGTGGTGGCGGCTCGAAGTGGAGGTTGAAGATGAACCGGAGGCCCTTGATTTCGTATCCAACGACTGCAAAATCGACTGACGAGAGATGAAAAAATCGATCGACCGACGTGTAACCTCACCTTGCTAGTGCGTTCAGTTTGGACAACAAAATTTTGTTTGACGACAAAATTCAGTTTCGACGATTAGGTTCATTTGACGATTAAGTTCAGTTTCGACAGATAAGTTCAGTTTCGACAGTTAAGTTCAGAGATGAGCGGCTGATGTATTTTACATCTAGCACTTTGTGGTTATGTATTTAACGTCATGTATTGGAGATGCTATTAGAAATCCACTTAGGTTAACGTTGTTCGTTGTCTCTCTTGTCCTGCTTCAGCCTCGGCGTTGTACAACTCACCGGAGCTGCTCCAACAACGAAACCCTCCATCACAGCGGAGCAATACCTCGGGCTCTATCTCCAGACGCCTAAGACCTTCTTCCCCTCCTCCGACAGCAAAGTCAGCCGGAGCATCCTCACCGGCCAACCCAATCACGCTGAGATCGACATGGCTTCGCCAAAGAGGTTGTACACTTGTTGCATCTCTTTTTTACTCTACATGTTATATATATTGTCCACTAAGCACACGGATTTGTTCCTTTAGTGTCTCCTTGAAAGAAAAACGAGGAATTTTAATTTTCACTTGTCCTCCTTTTCAAATTCCTATTCATGAAGCACAAGACTAAGAGATAGTAGCATAACAGCATTATAACCGTACATTTTCTTGTGGTTTGACTTAATCTCACCATGCTTCTTTGCATCCTGTGATCTTCAATTGTTGTGAATCAAACACCCAGTTAGCGAAAATACTTTGTTTTTAAATTCTCTGTTTTGCATGTGCATTCCTATCCTATTCCTGTCTATTTCCTATCCCTGCATTGTTGGAATCCTCCAATTCAAACGAGCCCTTACAGAATTACTTCTCTTACAGATAGTTGTCAAAGAAAACCTTGCGTGGTTTGTCCCGCTCCTGCTGCGCCGTCGTCCACCCCAACTCAGCTGCTCCAACGACAGAAGGGTCTAGCACAGCAGGGATCCGCCTCGGTGTCTTCGCCGCCTCAAATCTTCTTCCCGCTGCTTGGCAGCCATGAAAACTGCATTACCATCATCAACCGAGCGAGATGACCTCGAGGACTACACGGGTCCGCAAGAGAGGTCGCACTCTTTAATGTCTCGCTTCGTTATGCATCGCTTAATATTACATGCTACTTTATCGTCCTGTTCACCGATTAGACTCTGAGTCAGCTCCAAACTAATGGTCAAACTTGAGTTTTTAAATGGTTGTGGGGTACACATGGGGGGCCGCTATTGTAACGCCCCGAGACCGACGGTCCAGAAGACTTCCATATTTTTGTGACCTCCGTGTATTTTTTATTTGTGCTTGCTCTATTTATTTTTGCATTGCATCATGTCATCATGCCATCATCTCATAAATCTTTTGAAACTCAACTAAATAAATGGCATGGATCTTTGATCCATTTAAATCGAGGGTATTTACATGGTGATTCTCTTTAAAACATATCCTCTCGATATTTAGAGAGCTATAGTAAATATTCCAATTATTTGGATTTACCGCAAACACACTTACAAAATATCCTAATGCCTTTGTTGTCTTAATTCTTGATCTCCAACTTTGCCATTTATTCTTTCATCATCTTCCGGAGCTCCACCAAAAATCCCAACATTTTTGGAAACCTCTAATTCCTAGTCCTTACTCAAACCTTTTGAATTAAATTCAAATGACATTGAATTTAATTCCTGCAATCTTGCCACTCCTATTTTTCATGGACCGTGCACATTTTTGTGAGTCCAAGTAAATTAACCCCATGCCCAAATTCTATCTCTACCTTCATTTCTTCTTCTTTTTCTTCCTTGTCATTTTTCTGTTTTTGGGAGAGAGAAGAGCACCTTCCCATGAGCCCATTTGGCCCAAGGCCCAGCCGGACCCGCCTATCTAACCCTAGCCAGCCTCAAACCCCAACACTCCTCTCAATTCCCTCGCGCCGCCAGCACCCACGCACACTCGCACGCGAGCATCCCTCTTCTCGATCCCGCATCGTGCCTGATCCCCTTACTCGCTCGATCCCTCCTCCTCCTTCCCTCACGCACGCCCGCATCGCTCCAGGGAGGAGCTCCTCGCGCCTCCGCCTCCGCCCAAGGCCTCGCCCTTCCTTCTCCCCCGCGTCCCCATCGCCACCCGCCGCCGTCGGCGACCCCCAGGAGGGCCACCCCGCGCGTGGCCCCATCCTCTCCGCCGCGAGTCCTTCCCCTCGTCGCCTCCTCCCTCCGCTGCACGCGAGGCCGTTCAACCCTGTGCCCCTGCGCCTCAAGACTCTCGCCGGAGCCCCGCAGGCCCACGCCGTCGCCTCCTCTGCATCGACCGAGGACGACGAGTAGTGCCTTCTCTGCGCCCAAGTTTCCCCTAACCTGAGGCCGTCGTCCTCGACAGCGCCGAGTCCCTTGTCGCGCCGCCCATCGCCAAGTCCCGCTCGCCGATGCTCCTTGACTCCGTCCTTCCCGCGCGGAACCCGCATAACCAAGCCCCTGCATTGCACTGTTGTTTCCTCTCCTTCAACCCGCGCCGCCTCTGCCAGCCTTGTGCTGCTGCTTGCATCCGCCAAGCTCCTGCGCGCGTTTTGCCTCGGCCGGCCCGAGGAGGACGAGCAGCGTTCTGCTGCTCCGATCCGCTTTGCCGCGAGCCAGCGTTGACTTCCCTGCTCCACCACCATCAGCGCTCGGTAGCACCTCCTCTGTCCGTGACTTGTGATGCTGCCCCTTTTGTTGTTGCCAAGGCCACTGAATCCAGGGACACAAGACCGCCTCGGTGGATTCCATTTGACAAGTTTCTCTCGGCGACCCTGAACATCTACGTGGATTCGCCAAGTAGCACGACGACCATCACTTGCCAAGTTCGACTACTTGACAACCTTGGTCGGCTACCTCCACATCAAGTTCCCCTACGACCGTGTACGACTACGGGGATACCACCAAGTACCCCTTCGGATCACCAAGTTCCACTACGAGATGTACCACTACCGTCGCCAAGATCGCGAGTACCTCTACCGTTTCCATGAACGACTACTTCCACGACGTCCGTGAACCACTACCGTCGCCCCGAAGATGTTGGATTTGTCAAGTACCTCTCCGAGACGAACGTGTACAACTACTTCCTCTACGACCGCTGCGAGAACGTCTACTTCCTCTACATTGCACCAAACTCGTTCCGCCCGAGAACGCACGCTTCGAAGGTATAACCCGAGATGACCGCGATGAGATGCCCGTTCTTGCACCGTGTCCAAATTGTCGCTTGCGCATTCCTTCTCGTTTGCCATGCCGTCCCGTGGGAACCCGGTAGTCGGGAGAACCCCACCATCTCTTGTGTGTTCTACACATCCGCACACTTTCTTTTGCACCGACTTCTCGACGAGTTGTCGGATCACCGGAATGTTGCCGTGGCACCATTTCCATTGTAGTTGCCGTGGCACCCCTTTCGTTCTGCCACGGTGACAAATGCTTCATAACATGCTCTTGCCAACATTTTCATAAAATTGCATAAGACTTGCATATGTCATCCGCATCATGATAATAACAATTAAAATGTTTAAAATTGTTGTTTGCTTTAATTGCTAAATGACATATGGGGATTTTCCGGAATTTTTGTTTGTTGTTCCGGCCTCGTTTAAACTTGCCTAGATAGATAGCTTAATTATGCTTCACCCTTTGCCATGTTTAACAACATTTAATATGGATGAGTAGCATAACCGAGAGAGGACTAAATAATTGATGTGGTGTTTTGTCAATATGCAACTCGTTGCATATTGAGCTCCACTTAACTTGTAGTATTGTTTGTTGCACTTTGCCATGCCATGCCTCATTAAACTGGACATGCATCATACTTGATTGTGCTTCATGCCATGTTTATGTGATGGTTGTTTACTATGTTGTTTGTTTCTTTCCGGGTTGCTTCTCTCGTTAGCTTCGGTTTCGTTCCGGAGTTGTGAGGATCCATTCGACTTCGTCCGTTTGTCTTCTTCATGGACTCGTTCTTCTTCCTTGCAGGATCTCAGGCAAGATGACCATACCCTCGAAATCACTTCTATCTTTGCTTGCTAGATGCTCGCTCTTTTGCTATGCCTATGCTATGATGCCTACCACTTGCTATATCATGCCTCCCATGTTGCCATGTCAAGCCTCTAACCATCCTTTCCTAGCAAACCGTTGTTTGGCTATGTTACCGCTTTGCTCAGCCCCTCTTATAGCGTTCTTAGTTGCAGGTGAAGATGAAGTTTGTTCCTTGTTGGAACATGGAGATGTTGTTCCTTGTTGGAACATGTTTACTTGTTGGGATATCACAATATCTCTTATTTAATTAATGCACCTATATACTTGGTAAAGGGTGGAAGGCCCGGCCTTATGCAGTGTTACATTCCACTCTTGCCGCCCTAGTTTCCGTCATACGGTGTTATGTTCCCGTATTTTGCGTTCCTTACGCGGTCGGGTGATTTATGGGACCCCTTGACAGTTCGCTTTGAATAAAACTCCTCCAAAAAGGCCCAACCTTGGTTTTACCATTTGCCTACCAAAGCCTTTTTCCCTTGGGTTCTGCAGACTCAAGGGTCATCTTTATTTACCCCCCCAGGCGGTGCTCCTCCGGTGCTGGTCCAAACCGAGCAATGTCCGGCGCCCACAGGCAACGAGGTCTATGCCAACCCGACGTCTGCTCATACGGTGTGCCACGAGAACGAGATATGTGCAGCTCCTATCGGGTTTGTCGGCATCGGGCGGCTTTGCTGGTCTTGTTTTACCATTGTCGAAATGTCTTGTAAACCGGGATTCCGAGACTGATCGGGTCTTCCTGGGAGAAGGTCTATTCCTTCGTTGATCGCGAGAGCTTGTCATGGGCTAAGTTGGGACACCCCTGCAGGTTATAAACTTTCGAGAGCCGTGCCCGCGGTTATGTGGCAGATGGGAATTTGTTAATGTCCGGTTGTAGATAACTTGACACCTGATCCGAATTAAAATGCATCAACCGCGTGTGTAGCCGTGATGGTCTCTTCTCGGTGGAGTCCGGGAAGTGAACACGGTTTTGGGTTATGTTTGACGTAAGTAGGAGTTCATGATCACCTCTTGATCATTTCTAGTTGACGACCGTTCCTTTGCTCCTCTTCTCGCTCTCATTTGCGTATGTTAGCCACCATATTTGCTTAGTGCTTGCTGCAACTCCACCTCATTACCCCATCCTTCCTATAAGCTTAAATAGTCTTGATCTCGCGGGTTTTGAGATTGCTGAGTCCTCGTGACTCACCAGATACTTCCAAAACCAGTTTGCAGGTGCCGATGAAACCGTGCAGGTGACGCATCCGAGCTCAAGGAGGAGCTCGATGAAGATCTTGTTCATTGTGTTGTTTCATTTCAGTTGATCAGTAGTGGAGCCCAGTTGGGACGATCGGGGATCTGTGTAGCATTTGGGGTAGTCCTCTTTTATTTTGGTTCTGTAGTCGGACCTTGATTGTATCTGTATGATGTAATGCTTTACTCATGTATTGTGTCAAGTGGCGATTGTAAGCCAACTATGTATCTCTTTTCCTTATGTATTACATGGGTTGTGTGAAGATTACCTCACTTGCGACATTGCTTTCAATGCGGTTATGCCTCTAAGTTGTGCTTCGACACGTGGGAGATATAGCCGCATCGAGGGCGTTACAAGTTGGTAATCAGAGCCTTCCCCGACCTTAGGAGCCCCACTGCTTGATCGTTTTTAGCGGCCGAATTGTGTCTAGAAAAATGTTTTGAGTCATTTAGGATTATATATATCGGAGAGTTAGGAATTCTTTTTACTCCCCAGTCTCTTCATCGCTCTGGTAAGACATCCTGACGTAGAGTTTTGACTCTTCTCTTCTCAAATTTCACTAAAAAAAATTAGGATCACACGGGTATCTTGGAATCGTTCCGATGGTTTTATGATGAGAACATTGTCTTGGTGCCTCCTGTCAGGGGTTTAGTGGAAGTGTCCCGGGAGTTGACCTCGAGGTGTTGTCGCCATAATTTTATCGTTGCAGTTACGGAATACACGAGTTTAATGCGCCAACATCGAAAATCTCTTTTATGCGATTCGTTGGTGAGATAACCTCGGCGCCACCGATCTTTGGGCGGGAGTTCGGAGTATCGCCATAACTTGTATAACGGATGCTTTTGAAGGTTGAGGTAGACGATTTCGAAGGTTTCTTGGTTATGTGTTGAAGGATGGATACAGGTGGATGTAGGATTTGCTAGTTTTGGGTGAGATATTATGCTTCCTGTATCCCCAACACTGATTGCATAACCGGAGAATTTCGGGAGTTTCATAGGTGGGAATTCAAGTAGCCCTTAGGATATCTTTCCGACGGATGTATGATATGAAATTGGGGTTCGACGTCTAGTGGTCCACCTATTCAAGGTTGGTTTCTGATGGTCTCGTTGTGTCTTAAAGAGTCCTTGGCTATGCCGACTGGGACACCGTATGTCATGTGCCTTGCCTTGTACATGATGGTGTTGTCTGATCGAGCCGTGTAGGCCCCACCACAAAAACTTTGGACAAAATCTCTATCATATGTTTGTTCCGCTTATTCGCAAGCCAGTCCTTTGTTTTTGTTTTGAGTTGTGGTATTGAGTTGCTTCAATGTCAAGTGTTGATTCCATACCTTTCCGAAATGGTGTTCTCATACTCCGATGTGAATACCAATCCTTCTCGACAATCGAGATTGTCATGTCAATCCTTTTCAACCGGCGTGTTTCTCTTCAAGTGGATACGATCACTTCAACATCAGCAAGATCAATTATCATTTCTTCTCAACGGTGTTTGTTTCATCCGTCTCCAAGTTGCCTTTGTTTTTCCGCCCACCCACCCTTTTTCCTCAAGGACTAAGATTTCTTTACCAAGTATCCTTTTATTTTTGTGAAGTTTCTCCATTCTTTTCCGTCAATGTTCTTACCCGGTGGTTCTCAAGAAGATGTTCTACTAGTGCGTCATTCCTCATTCCATTCTCTTCTCCGGTGGATTCAAGTCAAGTTTTGTTGATCATACATTTTTCCTCATTTCAATGTCTTCTCATACCGGTGCACCTCATTATCATTCTACTTCTCATTATTTGTCATTCCGGAGTGCTCAAGATATCTCGAAGATTCGTGTTTCCACTTTGCATTCGTTCAAGCTCTTTCGAGATTGGTATCTCATTCAAGTCATTTAATTCAACCGGTGCAACATCTCTTTTAAATCTTTTCAACGATGTTCTTTTGAGTGGGCCCTAACCCACAGGTTTTTCGAGGATCTTACGACTCTTCTATTTTCCCGAGCTATCCTAAATTCTTCTCCAAGTTTGGCGTAAGAATGAGTTATCATCACCAAATGCTTTTCTCCAAGATCTTTCAAATTCTTTTCATAGTTGGCTCAACCTCTTCGCTTTTGATTCTTCGGTGTGCCTCAATAATTCTTCGTGGTGTTTCTCGTTGTCATTCTCATCATTTGAAGACCGAAGAAGAGTTTCTCTTTAATCTTGCTCTATTCTCTTCAAGATTCATGGTGCTAGCTTGTTGCCATCTTCTCATAATTGTTTTCGATTGTGAGAATCTTTTCACCATCGGGAGATATTCAAGAGTCTTCTCGGTTTGTCATCCGAGTCCATCAATTCAGGTTTATTCATTCTCAGTATCGGTTATCATTCTCCTATCTTGCGGTGCATCAATCGAATATCCTCTAATCAGTTCTTGATCTCTTTGTTCTTGTGTATCTAGTTTGTCTCAAGCACCTTCGTTCATTTGCTAATTCTTACGGTGATGCACCCTACTTGATCATTTTCAATTCTTACGGTGGTTCTTTCAAGATCTCTCTTCCTTGTTCATCATATCAATTCATTTGTTGTTCCAATCCTACCGGTGGTTCGTTGAAGACCTTCTCAAGTTTCGATATATCTCTTTTAATCCTTTCTACGAGAATAAGTAGTATGCCAAATCCGTTGCTTGTCATCAATCTAAATTGGTGAAGGATACGCATAACATAATTCTTGTTCTTGTTTCATCCAAGTGATTGATTCATTCTTCCGGAGTTCGTAATGGTACCAATTTCTCAGTTCTAAGTTGTTCATCTCTTCTTTCCGGAGTTTGCTCATCATATCACATTCTCGGTCCGAGATGCTTCATCTTTTCTTTCCGGAGTTCAAAGTTTTCTCGGTTATATCATTTCAAAGCTTCATCTTATCACTGCAAGGCTTCACCTTGTGTTTTCAACTTCTCTTTCTTTTTATCATCCTTTTATTACCGGAGTTCTTTATGGAGGCTCTACATGGTGGTTCGTCAAGGATTCTTTTCATTCTTCAATTGTTCTTCAAGATTTCTCTTGAAGTTAAGATCAGCCAAGCTATACTCAAAAAATTAAACATGGTGTTCAACACATGTCTTGTTTTGAGGAGTTCAAGCATTCTTCATCTTGCATTCCAAAGTGCAATTCTTTCTACCTTATCTTCTGAGGTGGTGTTAGGTCATTCTTGATAATTTCCCTTCGCGTTTCATGATTCACAAGTTTTCAAGGGTGACATATTTAAATCCATCATTTTCTCTTGTTCAAGAGATCTTTTCAACCGTCAATCTCTTCATTGGAGTTATCTTGGTATAGATTTCACCTAAAGCCTTCCCTAAGGAACGTTGCTATTTTGGTGCTTATTAATGACCCAAGTTATCTCTTTTCCATCTTGATGGAACAAGTTTTCATCTCTTCGTTAATCTCAAGCAAGCAATTGTTTTCGTTAGTGGCCGGTTGTCACCTCATAATGTTGAGATGTTTCCATAAGCCCACTACAAACTTATTCTTTTCGTTGTTGGTCTTCCAACAACTCTATTCTAACCTTCTTGGAAGGATGCCTTCCAAATTCAATTGTGGTAGAAGTTATCACTTTCTTCTCTGTCCCTTTATTCCAATGATCTACTTCTATTCTTTCTTACGGAGGCATTGTGATGTTGCTCTTTTCACTCATCATCTCGATTGTGAGGATCGTGTTCTTTTCGTGCTTATCCATTTAACCGAAGTGTCGTGTTTTCATTCGAGTTCTCTAATTTTATCAAGTTTTCCCTCATTCCTCAACTGGAGAGCTGTCTGAAATCTTTCTTACCCCTAGTGCCATTCTTTCAATAGTTCCAGAGGTAGTGTGTTGTTAATTTCATCAAGTATCCTCTCATCTTGTCAAGTTCATGTTCAATTCCTTCCATGTTCAACCGGAGTGCTGCCCGAATTCTTCCCCTCTCATCTTGTTTTAACCGGAGTGGTTTCGAATTCTATCTTGTCCATTAAACTCTTGATTCATGTCTTTGCAACCTTCAAGTTCCCATAATGTTCCTTGTTCCTTTTTCTAACGGATTGTTTGCAATCTCGTTCATCTCTGTTGTACTCTTTCTTTTAAATTGCTCAACCTCTCAAGGTTCGTGGTTTCACTCGTTAACAAAGAAGCAACTTAGTTTTACCTCCTCTCTTCCTCTACCGTTTCTCTCGGTGCCATCCTAGATCTCGGGGCGAGATCCTCTTGTAGTGGTGGAGTGTTGTAGCATACAGAGACCGGCGGTCCGAGAAGACTTCCATATTTTGTGACCTCCGTGTGTTTTTTATTTGTGCTTGCTCTATTTATTTTTGCATTGCATCATGTCATCATGCCATCATCTCATAAATCTTTTGCAACTCAACTAAATAAATGGCATGGATCTTTGATCCATTTAAATCGAGGGTATTCACATGATGATTCTCTTTAAAACATATCCTCTCGATATTTAGAGAGCTATAGTAATTATTCCAATTATTTGGATTTACCGCAAACACACTTACAAAATATCCTAATGCCTTTGTTGTCTTAATTCTTGATCTCCAACTTTGCCATTTATTCTTTCATCATCTTCCGGAGCTCCACCAAAAATCCCAACATTTTTGGAAACCTCTAATTCCTAGTCCTTACTCAAACCTTTTGAATTAAATTCAAATGACTTTGAATTTAATTCCTGCAATCTTGCCACTCCTATTTTTCATGGACCGTGCACATTTTTGTGAGTCCAAGTAAATTAACCCCATGCCCAAATTCTATCCCTACCTTCATTTCTTCTTCTTTTTCTTCCTTGTAATTTTTCTGTTTTTGGGAGAGAGAAGAGAGCCTGCTTCCCCGCAGCCCATTTGGCCCAAGGCCCAGCCGGACCCGCCTATCTAACCCTAGCCAGCCTCAAACCCCAACACTCCTCCTCTCAATCCCCTTGCGCCGCCAGCACCCACGCACACTCGCACGCGAGCATCCTCTTCTCGATCCCGCATCGTGCCTGATCCCCTCACTCGCTCGATCCCTCCTCCTCCTTCCCTCACGCACGCCCGCATCGCTCCAGGGAGGAGCTCCTCGCGCCTCCGCCTCCGCCCAAGGCCTCGCCCTTCCTTCTCCCCCGCGTCCCCATCGCCACCCGCCGCCGTCGGCGACCCCCAGGAGGGCCACCCCGCGCGTGGCCCCATCCTCTCCGCCGCGAGTCCTTCCCCTCATCGCCTCCTCCCTCCGCTGCGCGCGAGGCCGTTCAACCCCGTGCCCCTGCGCCTCAAGACTCTCGCCGGAGCCCCGCAGGCCCGCGCCGTCGCCTCCTCTGCATCGACCGAGGACGACGAGCAGTGCCTTCTCTGCGCCCAAGTTTCCCCTGACCTGAGGCCGTCGTCCTCGACAGGGCCGAGTCCCTTGTCGCGCCGCCCTTCACCAAGTCCCGCTCGCCGATGCTCCTTGACTCCGTCCTTCCCGCGCGGAACCCGCCTCGCCAAGCCCCTGCATCGCGTTGTTGTTTCCTCTCCTTCAACCCGCGCCGCCTCTGCCAGCCTTGTGCTGCTGCTTGCATCCGCCAAGCTCCTCTGCCCCGTTTTGCCTCGGCTTCGACTGAGGAGGACGAGCAGCGTTGCTGCCTGCTCGATCCGCCTGCACGCGAGCCCGCGTTGACTTCCCCTGCTCCACCACCATCAGCGCCCGGTAGCACCTCCTCTGTCCATGACTTGTCATGCTGCCCCTTTTGTCGTTGCCAAGGCCACTGAATCCAGGGACACAAGACCGCCTCGGTGGATTCCATTTGACAAGTTTCTCTCGGCGACCTTGAACATCTACGTGGATTCGCCAAGTAGCACGACGACCATCGCTTGCCAAGTTCGACTACTTGACAACCTTGGTCGGCTACCTAGACATCAAGTTCCCCTACGACCGTGTACGACTACGGGGATACCACCAAGTACCCCTTCGGATCACCAAGTTCCACTACGAGATGTACCACTACCGTCGCCAAGATCGCGAGTACCTCTACCGTTGCCGTGAACGACTACTTCCACGACGTCCGTGAACCACTACCGTCGCCCCGAAGATGTTGGATTCATCAAGTACCTCTCCGAGACGAACGTGTACAACTACTTCCTCTACGACCGCTGCGAGAACGTCTACTTCCTCTACATTGCACCAAACTCGTTCTGCCCGAGAACGCATGCTTCGAAGGTATAACCCGAGACGACCGCGATGAGATGCCCGTGCTTGCACCGTGTCCAGATTGTCGCTTGCGCATTCCTTCTCGTTTGCCATGCCGTCCCGTGGGAACCCGGTAGTCAGGAGCACCACACCATCTCTTGTGTGTTCTACACATCCGCACACTTTCTTTTGCACCGACTTCTCGACGAGTTGTCGGATCACCGGAATGTTGCCGTGGCACCATTTCCGTTGTAGTTGCCGTGGCACCCCTTTCGTTCCGCCACGGTGACAAATGCTTCATAACATGCTCTTGCCAACATTTTCATAAAATTGCATAAGACTTGCATATGTCATCCGCATCATGATAATAGCAATTAAAATGTTTAAAATTGTTGTTTGCTTTAATTGCTAAATGACATATGGGGATTTTCCGGAATTGTTGTTTGTTGTTCCGGCCTCGTTTAAACTTGCCTAGATAGATAGCTTAATTATGCTTCACCCTTTGCCATGTTTAACAACATTTAATATGGATGAGTAGCATAACCGAGAGAGGACTAAATAATTGATGTGGTGTTTTGTCAATATGCAACTCGTTGCATATTGAGCTCCACTTAACTTGTAGTATTGTTTGTTGCACTTTGCCATGCCATGCCTCATTAAACCGGACATGCATCATACTTGATTGTGCTTCATGCCATGTTTATGTGATGGTTGTTTACTATGTTGTTTGTTTCTTTCCGGGTTGCTTCTCTGTTAGCTTCGGTTTCGTTCCGGAGTTGTGAGGAGCCATTCGACTTCGTCCGTTTGTGTTCTTCATGGACTCGTTCTTCTTCCTAGCGGGATCTCAGGCAAGATGACCATACCCTCGAAATCACTTCTATCTTTGCTTGCTAGATGCTCGCTCTTTTGCTATGCCTATGCTACGATGCCTACCACTTGCTATATCATGCCTCCCATGTTGCCATGTCAAGCCTCTAACCATCCTTTCCTAGCAAACCGTTGTTTGGCTATGTTACCGCTTTGCTCAGCCCCTCTTGTAGCGTTGTTAGTTGCAGGTGAAGATGAAGTTTGTTCCTTGTTGGAACATGGAGATGTTGTTCCTTGTTGGAACATGTTTACTTGTTGGGATATCACAATATCTCTTATTTAATTAATGCACCTATATACTTGGTAAAGGGTGGAAGGCCCGGCCTTATGCCAGGTGTTTTGTTCCACTCTTGCCGCCCTAGTTTCCGTCAGACCGGTGTTATGTTCCCTGATTTTGCGTTCCTTACGCGGTCGGGTGATTTATGGGACCCCCTTGACAGTTCGCTTTGAATAAAACTCCTCCAGCAAGGCCCAACCTTGGTTTTACCATTTGCCTACCTAAGCCTTTTCCCTTGGGTTCTGCAGACTCAAGGGTCATCTTTATTTTACCCCCCCCCCCCCGGGCCAGTGCTCCTCCGGGTGCTGGTCCAAACCGAAGCGATGTCCGGCGCCCTGGAAACCAGGGTCTATGCCAACCAGACGTCTGGCTCATCCGGTGTGCCACGAGAACGAGATATGTGCAGCTCCTATCGGGATTTGTCGGCACATCGGTGGCTTTGCTGGTCTTGTTTTACCATTGTTGAAATGTCTTGTAAACCGGATTCCGAGACGATCGGGTCTTCTGGGAGAAGGTCTATTCCTTCGTTGATCGCGAGAGCTTGTCATGGGCTAAGTTGGGACACCCTGCGGGTATAAACTTTCGAGAGCCGTGCCCGCGGTTATGTGGCGATGGGAATTTGTTAATGTCGGTTGTAGATAACTTGACACGGATCCGAATTAAAATGCATCAACCGCGTGTGTAGCCGTGATGGTCTCTTCTCGGCGGAGTCCGGGAAGTGAACACGGTTTTGGGTTATGTTTGACGTAAGTAGGAGTTCAGGATCACCTCTTGATCATTTCTAGTTGACGACCGTTCCTTTGCTCCTCTTCTCGCTCTCATTTGCGTATGTTAGCCACCATATTTGCTTAGTGCTTGCTGCAGCTTCACCTCATTACCCCATCCTTCCTATAAGCTTAAATAGTCTTGATCTCGCGGGTTTTGAGATTGCTGAGTCCTCGTGACTCACCAGATACTTCCAAAACCAGTTTGCAGGTGCCGATGAAACCGTGCAGGTGACGCATCCGAGCTCAAGGAGGAACTCGATGAAGATCTTGTTCATTGTGTTGTTTCGTTTCAGTTGATCAGTAGTGGAGCCCAGTTGGGACGATCGGGGATCTGTGTAGCATTTGGGGTAGTCTTCTTTTATTTTGGTTCCGTTGTCGGACCTTGATTGTATCTGTATGATGTAATGCTTTACTCATGTATTGTGTGAAGTGGCGATTGTAAGCCAAGTATGTATCTCTTTTCCTTATGTATTACATGGGTTGTGTGAAGATTACCTCACTTGCGACATTGCTTTCAATGCGGTTATGCCTCTAAGTCGTGCTTCGACACGTGGGAGATATAGCCGCATCGAGGGCGTTACAGCTATCAATAGTATCTATCTACTATCTGGTTAATCTTCGGTGTCTACTGTGAGTTTCATGTTGGGTGGGAAACAAACAGTAAAGAAGCCATTATCTGTATTTATTAGCTGAAGCCATTATCTGCCTGCTATTATTGGTTTTTGGTATATCCACTGGTTGCTACCATCACTCTGGATTTCTGCATGCACTCCTTACATAATCTCACTATGTTTTATTCCTATGCATGACTGTTATTGTAAACAATGGAACTGAACATGTAGAGCAAAAGAGACGAGCCTTGCGTGGCAATATAATTTCATGCAGACGTCGCTCCATGGTAGGCACAACGGCAGCCCCCCTCCACGCATTTCGGATTGTAATCGAGAGGAAGATATCTGTTCTGAGGGGGATTCAGAAGAAGATAACTCCTACTTACCCCCTGAGGTCTTCACTCTAAATTGGCATGCTAATGTTGGTTATATCATGCATACGGTGTCTTGCATTGCTTACTTTATACATCAAATATGTCATCTCCTTAGCTTAGACATCCTTTGTGCGAATGCCATCTGTTTAGTTTATTCATCGTTTATGTGAATTATCCAACACCACCTTGTTTAGCCAGGCATCATATATGTGAATTTTGCAATGCCATCCTGCTTAGCCCGTCATCTTATATGTAAATTATATCAGGCCATCATTTTTTTTGTTACATATTACATTCGTCAACAATGTTAGTACATTCAACTGCTCTTCGTGTGCATCAGCCATTTGACACGGTGATGGCAAATTCTAGAGTGAAAACAAGGTCTTCTGAGCAGACTGTGCTATCTGACGAAGCGCATATCTCGCTGGTTACGGATAGCTCCTCAGAGGAGGATTCAGAGACAGATGACCAGTCCTATCCCCCCCCCCGAGGTGTATGCTCTAACTTGGCAGGGTTATGTTGCTCATATCGTGCGTATGGTGTCTCACATTGCTATGCCATTTGATTAGTTTAGACATGCTTTGTGTGAATGCCACCTGTTCAGTGTCTAATTACCATATATGTGAATTATGCATTGCCATCTTGTTGCAAGACATTATATATGTGAATTATACAATGCTATCTTGTTGCAAAGACATTATATATGTGAATTATGCAATGCCATGCTGTTTAGCCAATCATCATGTATGTGAATTATATCATGCTATCATTTTTTTGTATTACGTGTTCCATTTGTCGACAACGTTTGTATATTCAACTAATGTGCATCAGCCATTTGAAGCGGTGATGGAAGTATCTGGAGTGAAAACAAGGTATTCAGAGCAGACAATGCTACTCTTTGAAGCGAGACATCTTCTTTGCTCTGAGAGCTCCTCAGAGGAGGATTCAGAGACTGATGACCAGTCCTATTTCCCCCACTGAGGTCTATGCTCAAACTTGGCAGGGTTATATTACCCATGTCATGCATGTTATCTCGCATTGCTTAGTTTTTACATCATATATAGATTGCCATCTGCTTACTTGCTTACTATATAAATCATATATTTGAATTATATCATGCCATCATGTTTACATAGTACATGCACATCATCTATCTGAATTATGGCATGGCAACCCATTTAATAAAGACATCATATAGTTATATCATCTCATCCTATTTAGTGTTTACAGTCATCGTATTTAGAATTATGGCATTCTATCCATGAATGTATGTTAATTAGGGCATGCCAACCTATTTAATAAACACATTATATAGTTATGTCATGTCATCCTGTTTACAAAGTCTCATGTTTTGAACTATGTCTTTCCATCTTTTTTTAGTTAGCCATCATAATGTGAAATTGTGTCATGCTATCCTATTTAGTTTGCCATCATATATGTGAAATTGTGTCGTGCTATCCTGTTTGGCTAGACAACATAAATATGAATTATTCCATGCCCTCTTTTATTCCCCACTATCCATTGCACCTGTCTATCATACAATTGTTGGGGAACGTAGTAATTTCAAAAAATTTCCTACGCACACGCAAGATCATGGTGATGTATAGCAACGAAAGGGGAGAGTGTTGTCCACATACCCTTGTAGACCCGGCGGAAGCGATCTGGCGTAGAGGAAGTAGTCGTCGTTCTCCTCGCGATCCGACCGATCCGGCGCCGTTACTCGGCGCCCCGAGTTCTTGACACACGTACAGCTCGATGGCGTCCCTCGTACTCCGATCCAGCCGAGTGTCGAGGGAGAGTTCGTCGGCCGACGGCGTGGTGGCGATCTTGATGTTTCACCGGTAGCGGGGCTTCGCCTAAGCTTGCGACAGTATAACCGAGGTGGAATATGGTGGAGGGGGCACCGACGGCTAAGGCGATCTAAAGATCAACTTGTGTGTTCCTAGGTGCCCCCTGCCCCGTATATAAAGGAGCAAGGGGGAGGGGCGGCCAAGGGTGGCGCGCCAGGGAGTCCTACTCCCTCGGGAGTAGGATTCCCCCCAATCCTAGTTGGACTAGGATTCCTGGAGGGGGAAAGAGAGAGGGGCGGCCCTTCTCCTAGTCCTAGTAGGACTAGGGAAGGGGGGGCCAGCCCACCTAGGGCTGGCCCTTCTCCTTTCCACTAAGGCCCATCGAGGCCCATTTACCTCCCGGGGTTCCGGTAACCTCCGGTACTCGATAAATTCCGTTTTAGCCGGAACCATTCGAACTCCAAACATAGGCTTCAATATATCAATCTTTATGTCTCGACCATTTGAGACTCCTCGTCATGTCCGTGATCACATCCGGGACTCGAACTCCTTGGTACATCAAAATACATAAACTCATAATAAGCATCGCCGAAACCTTAAGCGTGCGGACCCTACGGTTCGAGAACAATGTAGACATGACCTAGAACTATTCACGGTCAATAACCAACAGCGGGACCTGGATGCCCATATTGGTTCCTACATATTCTCTGAAGATCTTTGTCGGTCGGACCGCATAACAACATCGTTGTTCCTTTGTCATCGGTATGTTACTTGCCCGAGATTCGATCGTCGGTATCCAATACCTAGTTCAATCTCGTTACCGCAAGTCTCTTTACTCGTTCCGTAATACATCATCTCACAACTAACTCATTAGTTGTAGTGCTTGCAAGGCTTGATGATGTGTATTACCGAGAGGGCCCAGAGATACCTCTCCGACAATCGGAGTGACAAAACCTAATCTCGAAATCGCCAACCCAACATCGCCTTTGGAGACACTGTAGTACTCCTTTATAATCACCCGATTCGTTGTGACGTTTGGTAGCACCAAAGTGTTCCTCCGGTAAATGGGAGTTGCATAATCTCATAGTTACGAGGAACATGTATAAGTCATGGATAAAAGCATTAGCAACATACTAAACGATCGTGTGCTAAGCTAAGGGAATGGGTCATGTCAATCGATCATTCTACTAATGATGTGACCTTGTTAATCAAATAACAACTCCTTGTTCATGGTTAGGAAACATAACCATCTTTGATTAACAAGCTAGTCAAGTAGAGGCATACTAGTGACACTCTGTTTGTTTATATATTCACACATGTATTATGTTTCCGGTTAATACAATTCTAGCATGAATAATAAACATTTATCATGATATGAGGAAATATATAATAACTTTATTATTGCCTCTAGGGCATATTTCCTTCAGCCTCCCACTTGCACTAGAGTCAATAATCTAGATCACATCACCATGTGATTAACATCGATAGTTCACATCATCATGTGATTAACACCCATAGTTCACATCGCCATGTGACCAACACCCAAAGGGTTTACTAGATTCAGAATCTAGTTCACATCGCTATGTGATTAACACCCAAAGAGTACTAAGGTGTGATCATGTTTTGCTTGTGAGAGAGTCTTAGTCAGCGGGTCTTTCATATTCAGATCCGTTATGTATTTTGCAATTTTCTATGTCTACAATGCTCTTGCACGGCTACTCTAGCTAATTGCTCCCACTTTCAATATGTATCTAGATCGAGACTTAGAGTCATCGGATCGGTGTCAAAACTTACATCGGCGTAACCCTTTACGGCGAACCTTTTGTCACTTCCATAATCGAGAAACATATCCTTATTCCACTAAGGATAATTTTGACCGCTGTCTAGTGATCTACTCCTAGATCACTATTGTACTCCTTGCCAAACTCGAAGTAGGGTATACAATAGATCTGGTACACAAGATGACATACTTTATAGAACCTATGGCCAAGGCATAGGGAATGACTTTCATTCTCTTTCTATCTTCTGCCGTGGTCGGGTTTTGAGTCTTACTCAATTTCACACCTTGTAACACAGGCAAGAACTCTTTCTTTGACTGTTCCATTTTGAACTACTTCAAAATCTTGTCAAGGTATGTACTCATTGAAAAAACTTATCAAGCGTCTTGATCTATCTCTATAGATCTTAATGCTCAATATGCAAGCAGCTTCATTGAGGTCTTTCTTTGAAAAACTCCTTTTAAACACTCCTTTATGCTTTGCAGAATAATTCTACATTATTTCCGATCAACAATATGTCATTCACATATACTTATCGAAATCTTTGTAGTGCTCCCACTCACTTTCTTGTAAATCAGGCTTCACTTTGCAAGTCTGTATAAACTATATCTTTGATCAACTTATCAAAGCGTATATTCCAACTCGAGATGCTTGCACCAGTCCATAGATGGATCATTGGAGCTTGCACACTTTGTTAGCTCCTTTGGATCGAAAAAACCTTCGGTTGCATCATATACAACTCTTCCTCCGAAAACCATTCAGAATGCAGTTTTACATCCATTTGCCAAATTTCATAAATTGTGGCAATTGCTAACATGATTCGGACAGACTTAAGCATTGCTACGGTTGAGAAAATCTCATTGTAGTCAACATCTTGAACTTTGTCGAAAACCTTTTTTGCAACAAGTCGAGCTTTGTAGATAGTAACACTACTATCAGCGTCCGTCTTCCTCTTGAAGATCCATTTATTTTCTATGGTTTGCCGATCATCGGGCAAATCCATCAAAGTCCATACTTTGTTCTCATCCATGGATCATATCTCGATTTCATGGCCTCAAACCATTTTGCGGAATCTGGGCTCATCATCGCTTCCTCATAGTTCGTAGGTTCATCATGGTGTAGTTACATGACTTCCGAACAGGATTACCGTACCACTCAGTGCGGATCTCACTCTGGTTTACCTACGAGATTCGGTAGTAACGATCGAAGTTACATGATCATCATCATTAGCTTCCTCACTAATTGGTGTAGTAGTCACGAGAACAGATTTACGTGATGAACTACTTTCAATAAGGGAGAAGGTACAATTACCTTATCAAGTTCTACTTTCCTCCCACTCACTTCTTTCGAGAGAAACTCCTTCTCTAGAAAGGATCCATCTTAAGCAACGAATATCTTGCCTTCGGATCTGTGATAGAAGGTGTACCCAACAATTTCCTTTGGGTATTCTATGAAGGCGTACTTCTCCGATTTGGGTTCGAGCTTATCGGGATGAAACTTTTTCACATAAGCATCGCAGCCCCAAACATTAAGAAACGACAACTTTGGTTTCTTGCTAAACCACAGTTCATATAGTGTCGTCTCAGCAGTTTAGATGGTGCCCTATTTAGCGTGAATGCAGCTGTCTCTAATGCATGATCCCAAAAGCGATATTGGTAAATCGGTAAGAAACATCATAGATTGCACTATATCCAATAAAGTGTGGTTACGATGTTTGGACACACCATAACATTGTGGTGTTCGGTGGCGTGAGCTGTGAAACTATTCCACATTGTTTTAATTGAAGACCAAACTCGTAACTCAAATATTCGTCTCCGTGATCGGATCACGAAACTTTATTTTCTTGTTACGATGATTTTTCCACTTCACTCTGAAATTCTTTGAACCTTTCAACTATTTCAGACTTATGTTTCATCAAGTAGATATACCCATATCTGCTCAAATCATCTGTGAAGGTCGAAAAATAATGATACCCGCCATGAGCCTTAACACTCATTGGATCGCATACATCGGTATGTATTATTTCCAATAAGTCGGTTGCTCGCTCCTTTGTTCGGAGAACGGAGTCTTAGTCATCTTGCCCATGAGGCATGGTTCGCAAGCATCAAGTGATTCATAATCAAGTGATTCCAAAATCCCATCAACATGGAGTTTCTTCATGCGCTTTACACCAATATGACCTAAGCGGCGATTACCACAAATAAGTTGCACTATCATTATTAACTTTGCATCTTTTGGTTTCAACATTATTAATATGTGTATCACTACGATCGAGATCCAATGAACCATTTTCATTGGGTGTGTAACCATATAAGGTTTTATTCATGTAAACAGAACAACAGTTTATTCTCTTACTTAAATGAATAACCCTATTGCAATAAACATGATCAAATCATATTCATGCTCAACGCAAACACCAAATAACATTTATTTAGGTGCAACACTAATCCCGAAAGTATAGGGAGTGTGCGATGATGATCATATCAATCTTGAAACTACTTTCAACACACATCGTCACTTCACCCTTAACTAGTTTACATTTGATTCGCAACTCCGCTTGAGTTACTACTCTTAGTAACCGAACCAGTACCAAATACCGAGGGGTTGCTATAAACACTAGTAAAGTACACATCAATAACATGTATATCAAATATACCTTTGTTTACTTTGCCATCCTTCTTATCCGCCAAATACTTGGGGTAGTTCGCTTCGATGACCAGTCCTTTGCGGTAGAAGCACTTAGTCTCGGGCTTAGGTCCGGACTTGGGCTTCTTCACTTGAGCAACAACTTGCTTGCCGTTCTTCTTGAAGTTCCTTCTATCCCTTTGCCCTTTTCTTGAAACTAGTGGTCTTGTTAATCATCAACACTTGATGTTCTTTCTTGAATTCTACCTTCATCGATTTCATCATCATGAAAAACTCGGGAATCATTTTCATCATCCCTTGCATACTATAGTTCATCACGAAGTTCTACTAACTTGGTGATGGTGACTAGAGAATTCATCAATCGATATCTTATCCGGAAGATTAACTCCCACTTGATTCAAGCGATTGAAGTACCCAGACAATCTGAGCACATGCTCACTAGTTGAGCGATTCTCCTCCATCTTTTAGCTATAGAACTTGTTGAAGATTTCATATCTCTCAACTCGGGTATTTGCTTGAAATATTAACTTCAATTCCTGGAACATCTTATATGGTCCATGATGTTCAAAACATCTTTGAAGTCCCGATTCTAAGCTGTTAAGCATGGTGTACTTAAACTATCTAGTAGTCATCATATTGAGCTAGCCAAACGTTCATAACGTTTGCATCTGCTCCTGCAATAGGTCTGTCACCTAGCGGTGCATTAAGGACATAATTCTTCTGTGCAGCAATGAGGATAAACCTCTGATCACGGATTGAATCCGCATCATTGCTACTAACATTTTTCAACACAATTTTCTGTAGGAACATATCAAAAACAAACATATGAAAGCAACAACGCGAGCTATTGATCTATAACATAATTTGCAAAATACTACCAGGACTAAGTTCATGATAAATTTAAGTTCAATTAATCATATTACTTAAGAACTCCCACTTAGACAGACATCTCTCTAGTCATCTAAGTGATCACGCGATCCAAATCAACTATACCTTAACCGATCATCACGTGAGATGGAGTAGTTTTCAATGGTGAACATCTTATGTTGATCATATCTCTATATGATTCACGCTCGACCTTTCGGTCTCCGTGTTCGAGGCCATATCTGCATATGCTAGGCTCGTCAAGTATAACCCGAGTATTCTGCGTGTGCAAAACTGGCTTGCACCCGTTGTAGATGGACGTGAGCTTATCACACCCGATCATCACGTGGTGTCCGGGCACGACGAACTTTGGCAGCGGTGCATACTCGGGAGAACACTTCTTGATAATTTAGTGAAAGATCATCTTATAATGCTACCGTCAATCAAAGCAAGATAAGATGCATAAAGGATAAACATCACATGCAAATCAATATAAGTGATATGATATGGTCATCATCATCTTGTGCTTCATGATCTCCATCTTGCTGCACCACCATGATCACCATCGTCACCGGCGCGACACCTTGATCTCCATCGCAGCATCGTTGTCGTCTCGCCAAACTTATGCTACTACGACTATCGCTACCGCTTAGTGATAAAGTAAAGCATTACAGATGCGATTGCATTGCATACAATAAGCGACAACCATATGGCTCCTGCCATTGCCGATAACCGGTTACAAAACATGATCATCTCATACAATAAAATATAGCATCACGTCTTGACCATATCACATCACAACATGCCTGCAAAAACAAGTTAGGCGTCCTCTACTTTGTTGTTGCAAATTTTACGTGGCTGCTACGGGCTTTAGCAAGAACCGTTCTTACCTACGCATCAAAACCACAACGATAGTTTGTCAAATAGACTCCGTTTTAACCTTCACAAGGACGGGCGTAGCCACACAGTTCAACTAAAGTGAGAGAGCAGACACCCGCCAATACCTTTAAGCAACGAGTGCTCGTGGCGGTGAAACCAGTCTCGCGTAAGCGTCTGGCGTAATGTCGGTCCGGGCCGCTTCATCTCACAATACCGCTGAACCAAAGTATGACATCTTTGGTAGGCGGTATGACTTATATCGTCCACAACTCACTTGTGTTCTACTCGTGCATATAACATCAACGCATAAAACCTAGGCTCGGATGCCCTTTGTTGGGGAACGTAGTAATTTCAAAAATTTCCTACGCACACGCAAGATCATGGTGATGTATAGCAACGAAAGGGAGAGTGTTGTCCACATACCCTTGTAGACCCGGCGAAGCGATCACAACGTAGAGGAAGTAGTCGTCGTTCTCCTCGCGATCCGACCGATCCGGCGCCGTTACTCCGGCGCCCCGAGTTCTTGACACACGTACAGCTCGATGGCGTCCCTCGTACTCGATCCAGCCGAGTGTCGAGGAGAGTTCCACGGACCTGACGGCGTGGTGGCGATCTTGATGTTTCACGGCGCAGGGCTCGCCTAAGCTTCATGACGACAGTATAACCGAGGTGGAATATGGTGGAGGGGCACCGACACGGCTAAGGAACGATCTAAAGATCAACTTGTGTGTTCCTAGGTGCCCCCTGCCTCGTATATAAAGGAGCAAGGGGAGGGGCCGGCCAAGGGTGGCGCCAGGGAGTCCTACTCCCTCAGGGAGTAGGATTCCCCCAATCCTAGTTGGACTAGGATTCCTGAGGGGAAAGAGAGAGAGGGGCGGCCCTTCTCCTAGTCCTAGTAGGACTAGGGGGGGGGGCGCGCCCACCTAGGGCTGGCCCTTCTCCTTTCCACTAAGGCCCATCGAGGCCCATTTACCTCCCGGGGTTCCAGTAACCTCCGGTACTCGGTAAATTCCGTTTTACCGGAACCATTCCGAACTCCAAACATAGGCTTCCAATATATCAATCTTTATGTCTCGACCATTTCGAGACTCCTCGTCATGTCCGTGATCACATCCGGACTCGAACTCCTTCGGTACATCAAAATACATAAACTCATAATAAGCATCATCGAAACCTTAAGCGTGCATGGACCCTACGGTTCGAGAACAATGTAGACATGACCTAGAACTATTCACGGTCAATAACCAACAGCGGGACCTGGATGCCCATATTGGTTCCTACATATTCTCGAAGATCTTTGTCGGTCAGACCCGCATAACAACATCGTTGTTCCCTTTGTCATCGGTATGTTACTTGCACGAGATTCGATCGTCGGTATCCAATACCTAGTTCAATCTCGTTACGGCAAGTCTCTTTACTCGTTCCGTAATACATCATCTCACAACTAACTCATTAGTTGTAGTGCTTGCAAGGCTTGATGATGTGTATTACCGAGAGGGCCCAGAGATACCTCTCCGACAATCGGAGTGACAAAACCTAATCTCGAAATCGCCAACCCAACATCTGCCTTTGGAGACACTGTAGTACTCCTTTATAATCACCCGATTACGTTGTGGCGTTTGGTAGCACCAAAGTGTTCCTCCGTAAACGGAGTTGCATAATCTCATAGTTACAGGAACATGTATAAGTCATGGATAAAAGCATTAGCAACATACTAAGCGATCGTGTGCTAAGCTAAGGGAATGGGTCATGTCAATCGATCATTCTACTAATGATGTGACCTTGTTAATCAAATAACAACTCCTTGTTCATGGTTAGGAAACATAACCATCTTTGATTAACAAGCTAGTCAAGTAGAGGCATACTAGTGACACTCTGTTTGTTTATATATTCACACATGTATTATGTTTCCGGTTAATACAATTCTAGCATGAATAATAAACATTTATCATGATATGAGGAAATATATAATAACTTTATTATTGCCTCTAGGGCATATTTCCTTCAACAATGTCTATACTTTCAATTACTTTTCTTGTTTATCATCCATTTGAATTGGAGAGCGTGATGGCAGTATCTAAGGGGGTAACAACACGGTCTTCAGAAAAGATAGTGCTACCAGTTGATGCAGATAGAACCATGGTTGTACTTGCCCAAGGACCAGATCCACCACACATAACCCAGACTCTCGCAGATTGTACCCCTACCCAATTGGACAGAGAACCAGCTACACCCCTTCTAACCCCAACCCCGGCAGATAGTAACCCATTTCCAGTTCACACAACACCGTCTCCGCCACAGAGCACCCAAACACGAGCGGTTAGTAAGGGAACTGCAGTGCCCAAAGCATGAGGACCACCACTCCGAATCCCAACTCAACGCTTAAAGGAGAAGAAGATTTGCTCTCGTGTCGGGTTACGAGCTATGGTTCATACTCCTTTGCTCTTGCATTCTTGTATTTACTCATACCAACTATTTTCAAATTTGAAGGATGGAATTGAAACTCCAATGGCGCAATGTATGCTTTAAACCTGTTTCTTTAAGCGATCTGCAGTTGTAACCTGCTCTATGTTGATTTCAGTTTCAATTGAATAAACAGTTATGTTCTCATGTCATGCACATTACAAGTGTTGTTATTGCTCTATAGTTACCCACACTTATATTCTGTCTATTCGCTTTGTCTTGAACAAATATTATTTGAACTATGTCTCTATCTTGATTTGGCAACAAAAACTAGAATGATATAGACCATAAAGTGACCATGGCACATAGATATATGTTTGTTTCATCTTTGTTATCCTGTTCACTTTACTCTTGAACTCATTTACCAAAATGAGTTTCATATACAACATAGTAAACATGTGATGTATCTCGCTTGTTTCTCTTTTAGAATGCGGACAAAATATTGGAGAAAAGATCTTGCGTTATCCAATGCTAAAGGAAATAATCTGAGATAAGGTTCAAGATAGTGAGACATCCTGTTGGTCTCCAAGAAAGCTCATAAAACTATCTTGACGACGGTGAGGGAACCCAAAGTCTGTCTTGATGTAGTGTTCGAAAGCATCGCCACTCTGCCGGCACAAGCTCTTTGAACTCATTGCTGAATTAGTTCGTCTTCTTGTGTCTCAACTTCAAGTTGAAAGACATCAATCGATGTGTCTTTGACAGAAGTCAAGGACCGAGGAAGTCCTGCGAAATTCAGATGCATATTTTACGTGCAACAACAATAGTTGGAGGATTTAAGCTCCAAACAAGAGAAAGTTAATAAGCTTGCTAAGCATCTTGCCAGCATTATGGGTACCCAGGATATTGTTTCTTGAGATCTTTTGAAGTGGTTTCAGTTCTGGATTTGTTTTGCTGTGGCGTTTATTTGCGCTAGTCACCCACTTTGACAACTAGTGTATATGATATGCTGCTCTGTTCCCTATATTTGCACTGGTGGCAAACTTTGATGCCCAGTGGATGTAATATGTGTAACAACCGTGATAGCCTAGCATAAGTTGCTTGCTTATTTATTTCCTTGTTGTCTTTTTTATTTGTTTGTTTGTAGTCAGTGCAGTTCTTTTTAAAACTAGGCCATAATAACCATGGGCTAATATTTACTGTAGTGACACTGGGCCTCCTACGGGCCGTAGAAACAGTGGGCCTTCTACGGGTCGTAGAAACAGTAGGCCATCTATGGGCCATAGAAACAATGGGCCTTCTACGGGCCGTAGAAACAATGGGCCTTCTACGGGCCGTATCATCAATGGGCCTTATACAGGCCGTATGACCTTAACGGACCATCGTTAATAGGCCGTATTTGATGACGCTATGAAAACGGCCTATTAACGGACCACAAACGGGCCGATGTAACCACAGTGCTGAATTTGGCCCACAAGCGAAAATAGCGATGTGAACGAGCCGTAAGTAAACGAATCTTTGAAATGAGCCCAGAATAAATGGGCTCGAGAAGGCGAAAGATAACATTTGCTTGAAGCGGACCAAGCAATAACGGGCCCTTAATGGGTATAAAGTGATATCTTCACCACGGGCGGTTTCACCACGGGCCGTTAGTGGGTGTAAAGTGATACATTTGTTCATTGCGGGCGGTTTCACCATGGGCGTTAATAGGCCAAGAGTTACATAGGGCCTCATATGGGCGAAAGACGTCATCGGCCATACATGGGCGAAGTGAAAATGGGCTGGAATCATATTGGATGGCCCAGATGGCGCTCTCGGGCCTAATTCGGATAGGGCGTACGGGGCCTTGGGTTAGCGTCTTTGTAAATGGGCTATATGCGAGCAGGCCGTTAACGAGTTTCCATGGGCGGCCCGCCACCTTTTGACCAAGTCAAGCGGGCGGCCTTTTCACATGAATGGGCCTCTGTTGGGCGGTGCCGCGTGTCGGCGTATCATAGGCGCCTTCATCCAATGAGTGGATGACATATGTCCCAGCGGTGAGCCGACATCGTGTTTCCTCCGGCCAATGATGATTTTACCGTGGAAAATCCCCATTGGTCGGGTCTGTTAACGGGTTATCGGATCCAAAACCTGACCCGATAGCTTAATGGCGTTCCGTTACGGTGGATGCCACGTGTCGGTCACCCTTGACAAAAGCAGTTCTGTGACGCTAATTTTGGTAATGTCATGGAACACTTCTACGACAGCACAGGTATGACTATCTTGATTCTGTCATAAATTTGTCATGGATGTACATGCATGACAAAAAACACGACCTATTGTGACAAACACGTATCATCACGGAAGTGTATTTTTTTTGTAGTGACGGAGCATATCGTATTTTCAACATCGAGCACAATAAAGATGAGCCACGCGCTTGGAATGTGGAGCTGCTCCGCCCCTTTTACACTTAAGCATTCAGACTATTAAGATGTAATAAGAGATACCTTCTAGTTTGCTTATAAAAGATTTTACAGTTTCCTGAATTTACATGTTTTAAATCCCCCAGTGGGTGCCTTAGCTGCGAAACCATTTCGCCTAAAGTTGAAAGATCCTACTGAGTGGTGAGCAAGCCTCTCACTCGGGGGCTTAGCTGCGAATCCGTTTCGCCTAAGTTTGAAAAATCCTATCGAGTGGTGAGCCAGCCTCTCACTCGGGGGCTTAGCTGCGAACCCATTTCGCCTAAGTTTGAAAAAATCCTACCGAGTGGTGAGCAATCCTCTCACTCGGGGGCTTAGCTGCAGTTCAGTACTCACCTAAGTTTGAAAAATCCTACCGAGTGGTGAGCAATCCTCTCACTTGGGGGCTTAGCTGCAGTCCAGTACTCGCCTAAGTTTGGAAAATCCTACCGAGTGGCGAGCAATCCTCTTACTCAGGGGCTTAGCTGCAGTCCAGTACTCACCTAAGTTTGAAAAATCCTACCGAGTGGTGAGCAATCCTCTCAGTCGGGGGCTTAGCTGCAGTCCAGTACTCGCCTAAGTTTGAAAAATCCTACCGAGTGGTGAGCAATCCTCTCAGTCGGGGGCTTAGCTGCAGTCCAGTACTCACCTAAGTTTGAAAAATCCTACCGAGTGGTGAGCAATCCTCTCACTCGGGGGCTTAGCTACAGCCCAGTACTCGCCTAAGTTTGAAAAATCCTACCGTGTGGAGAGCAATCCTCTCACTCGGAGGCTTAGCTGCAGTCCAGTACTTGCCTAACATTAAAAATAAATTCCGAGTGAGAACCAATCTTCTCGCTCGGGGACTTAGCCATACGCTCCATCTCAATCCGCAAGGACGGCGAGGTGCAGGTCGATTACAACCTCCTTCTCAAAGCCGCGCCATCAAGAAGGAGGACGAGATTGAGCGTGTTGCCAAGGCGAACCGCTTTCAGGAACATCAAGACCATTGCTGAGTGCCTCGCTGATGAGCTGATCAATACTGTCAAGGGCTCATCCAACAGCTATTGCCAAGGCGAACCGCTTTCAGGGACTTCAAGACCATTGTTGAGTGCCTTGCTGATGAGCTGATCAATGCTGCCAAAGGCTCATCCAACAGCCGCTCCATCGTGATCCGCAAGGACGACGAGGTACAAGTCGACTGCGACCTCTTCCTCAGAACTGCATCAAACGAACAAGAACTATTCCGAGTGAAGAACAAGTTCCACTCGAAGACAAACACAACATATTCAGAGATAAACTAAGTTCAGATAAATCCAAAAGTTCCAGACCGCGGATTAAAGTGCTCAGGCATCAGGACCAGTTTTGTAGCAAGTTGTCCCAGATAGCACTCCAGCTCGCCCGTCTTGGCTTTGAGGCTTCCGACTTCATTGGTCAGGTTCTCCTTGTCCTTCTTTAGTTGCTCAACTTCCCGATTGGCCTCAGAGATGGCAGTCTTTAGCTTCGAGTTCTCCTCTTCCAACTTGACGACCGAAGCCAGCTTCTTGTCCGCAAGCGTTGTCTTCTCTCGCGCCTCCTTCTGAGCAGCAGCAAGATCCAGATCCTTCTTCTCCAGAGCTTCCTACATTTTCTCTAAAGAAACAACAGTCTTCAGACGAGCTTGAAGCTGACGGTTTTCACTACGCACATCTGTTCGTGTGAAGTCACTCGGTTCAAAGAGATTGAAAGGCGCGAGCCACAAGGTGGACAGGTGTCGATTGGTTACCTCCCATGATGGTTGTTTCTTCCTGAGCAGTCTTGAGGTTCTTCTTTGCCAGTTCAAGATCAAGGTTGAGGCTGATTTGCTTCTTGTTCAACTTAGAAAGTTGAGCCCCAAGATCACAAGACCTCTGCAGTCAGCGAGAGAGAGATATCAGTCGACAGAAACAAAAGATAATCACAGTGAAAGTTACTCTAAGACTACTGCCGAATCAAACATTCAATAGTAGTCTTGAGGACTACACACAGTGGGTGCACTTAGCGTGCCCCCACTGGTTTGGATCAACACTCAGCATGGTCTGCCCAGCATGAGTCAAAAAAAAACTAGACTTTCAGACCCCAGCCAACTGACCAGTAGTCGACCGTGGTCTCGGGGACTACACCCAGTGGGTGCACTCTGCGTGCCCCCACTGGTTCGGACAAAACACTCGACTTAGCATGATTCGAGTGGAGTAGAAGACCTGTTAAACTCCAAGGCAGGCACACCCCAGTGGGTGATCGGATATGAAACACAGACCCATGATAGTAGATGCACATATGGGCAGCGAAGTTACAACGGCAACTTTTCACGCTTCAAAAGTTTAGTCGAGAGGTAACTGACCTTAACATTGGTCTGCAGAGCAGTGCTGGCATTATAGGCCACCTGACTGGCCTCGTGCATCACCTTCACCTGCTCCATAAAAAGATTCACCTGGCAAAGAGCCTCCCTGGCGGCACTTGGCGAGTCGTGTGGAGTTTGGTATGTAGCAAAGAGTGATGGCGCCAAAGCGGCCGAAGCAGCCACGAGGTCAGACGCATGGAGTTGCACTGGAGCGGAAGGAGTCGGAGCAATCGACCCTGATGGGCGATCAGTCGTCAGTGGGTCGGCGAATGTGACGTTGGTCCGAACCATATCTCCGGATCGCTCGACCACCATCTCAAGCGCCGGCGTCGACTGAGGGACTTGAACCTCAAGCGCTCTCCCGCTCGAGCCCTTGCCTCGCCTCCTCCTCTCCTTCAGAGGCGCTTCTTCTTCTTTGTCATCGGGAAGCACGACAATGTCTCCTGGAGCTGCGGCGAAAAGAAAAACATCAGAAATTAACTGACCGACAACTCAATCGACAAAATAAGTTTTGGTCAAGCGGACTTACCAGCTCGGGAGGTGACCGCGTCATCGGTTTCCTCATCTCTTGGAGCTCTTGTCAATATCCATGTCAGTCGCGGCAGAGGTTGGGCTGGAAAGGTACATGATCCATTCGGCCAGAACAGAAGAATCAGTCGGCAGAATAAACACAGGAAAGATGCTCACCCTGAGGCAACAGGGACGTCCATCTTGATCCTCGGCAGGGTCTTCCGAGCCTTTGGAGGAGCAACTTTGGGCTGCTTGATGACTTTCTCTGTTGGCTCCGGAGTCGACGTCCGAGTGCGCTTCTGCGTTTGGGTGCTTGGGGCCACGTTCTTTTCGCACCCGCCCGCCGGGTCATGGTGTTGCTTGGATCGGCGTTCAGAGCAAGGCGGCGAGTCGACCACCTCCTCGTTGTCTGACTCCTCGCTTTCCTCCTCATCTTATTCGTCCGAAGATTCCCATTCGCCGCTCTCCTCCGCACTGGCGTCTCCCTCCTAGCCTTGCTCCAGAACTTGTTCACCATTGGGCATCGAATACATGTCAGTAAAAACCTACAAGACAAGAAGTCAAGTAAAAGTCAGTCGGGCTCAAGAGCAGTCGGAATGTGTATTAAAAAACGGTCGGAATGGAGGACACACCTTGTCAGGCTGATTATCATCACTGAAGGGGACGACTCTCCCCGCTCCTCTGGGGCTGTCCTTGTTGCCTGTAATGCTCTTCAACCACATGGCCACTGTCTTGGCCGGTACTTCTTCTGGATGAACCCGAGCAGTGTCGTCAGCCCCAGAGTACATCCACATGGGATGGTCACGGGCCTAGAGAGGCTGGATGCATCGACTGAGGAATACTTCCAGCAGGTCCATGCCAGTGACACCCTGATTGATCAGTTGGACCACCCTCTCAACATGCATGTTCGTCTCCACGCTCTCAGCAGCAGTCACTTTCAGCGAGGAAGGAGTCTGAACACGGTCAAAGGTGAAGTGGGGAAGTTCGGTCGACTGACCTGGAGTTGCGAGGTCCTGGCAGTAGAACCAGGTCGACTGCCAACCCCTAACTGTTTCAGGAAGAGTCATGGAAGGGAAAGAGCTCATCTGCCTCTTCTGGATATCCAAACCCCCACACATCTGAATGACATGTGTTTTCTCGTCACTCGTGTTTGCTTTCTTCACCAACTGAGAACGGATGGTGAAAATATGCTTGAAAAGACCCCAGTGCGGTCGACACCCCAGAAAGTTCTCGCACATAGACACGAATGCAGCAAGGTACATGATGGTATTGGGAGAAAAGTGATGGAGTTGGGCACCAAAGTAGTTTAAGAAGCCCCGGAAGAAGGGGTGTGGAGGAAGCGAGAAGCCCCGGTCGACGTGGGTGGCGAGTAGTACACACTCACCCGGTCGAGGCTGCGGCTCCGTCTCCCCCTCCGGCAGCCTCGCTACACCCTTGGCAATCAGCCCGGACTCCACCAGCTCGTCCAGATCTTCCTGCCGGAGCGAAGACCGGATCCAATCGCCTTGGATCCGACCTGGCGGCAGCGCCGAGCGTGACGACGACCCGCGATTCTGCTTCTTGCCTTTCGCCACCCCCGTCGCCTTCTTCGCACATTCCAGCGCCGCCGTCTTGTCCTTCACCATGGTGGCGGAGCGGCGGCGTTGAGAGCGGAGGAGCCGGATGCAGTGGAGAAGCAGAGGAAGAGGGGAGAAAACAGACGCACACAGTGCAAGCGCCTCGGCTCTGTCACCTTATAAAGGCCCGCTTCCGAGTGGCTAACGTGTGGGCCCAGGCGATCCGTCAAATCCTGCAACAGTCATACGCGGGGTACGTGGCGAAAAAGGTGGCACGGAGATCGAGGCACTCCTGTTTATCCATCCCGCTTACCTCGGCACACTCCGTCCCGCGCGCTTCCCTGAATTTTTGAATCCTGTGAGATCTAGGATACGCTGCAACCAATCGTGCCAAAGATTCTGCGCCCAGAAACAACATTCGACAGATGATGTTGCAAATTCACTCGGCAACTTTCTGAATCGATCAAGGCGACTGAAGCGAAGCTGAAGTTCTAACGTGAGTCTTCCATCCTGCGTAAATACTCATGAAGCGCAAAGGCCGAAGCAAGATCAACTTCAATCTTCCTTCCACTCGGACCTTAATCCATTCGGGGGCTAATGATGTGGATACAGACCTAGGGTAGGGTCACAAGCCTGGCCTATACGCCCTACCTAAGGTCACTACCCTAGAAGCAAAGAAGCTCAAGAGACAACAAGGGGTACCCAGTAAAGATGTCGAGTGCAATCCACTCGACCAACGAACCACTCGGATACTCCTTGAAAGCACATTTGCTCCCTGGGTGGTTTTGGTAATTAATGACAACATACTTTGTGGTTGGACTAATGCTTTTATCAAGTATGTTTCAGGAAAGTCAATCACTTTGGCATGGCAAAAGGACTAGAAAGGTGAACCCCTAGGATGCTAAGGAAAGGATTGGCAAAAGCTCAAGACTCCATTTTGGTTTAGTGATCCAAGATCACATTGAGTCCATAGGAAAGCCAATACTATTAAAGGGATGAGGTTATGATGATGATCTGGTTGCTCAAAGTGCTTAGTGATTTATCTCTCAAACTATCGGCAATCTTTCATTCCAACATATACTCATAAGTAATCTCGGTCCCACCGATTCCATAAACTCACCACACCGAGATGAACCACCTCACCATATAGCCAAACCCTAGAAATGTCGGATTTTCCGATTCCAAACTCGGTCTTACGAAATTGGTGTTGCCAACCTTCAGAACCTACGTACTCAAATCGGTGTCACCGAGATGAGAAAGTCGGTCCCACCGAGATTGGCAAACCCTAGACTTTGGAAGAATCGGACTAACCGAGATTGTATTTTCGGTCCCACTGAAAATCCCAACGTTCACAAGATTTGAACTTTCGGTCTCACCGAGTTGTCAACTTCGGTCCGACCGAGATTGGTCAAATGTGTGTAACAGTTGGATTTTGTGTGGAGGCTATAAATACCCTCCACCTCCTCTTCATTCGTGGAGAGAGCCATCGAAAGAACTACCACTCCTACCTTACATTTACGAGAAGAAAACTACCTACCCTTGTGTTGAGATCAAGTTGCTCCACTCCCACCATATGAAACTTGATTTCTAGTCTTCCCAAGTTGCTTTCCACTCAATCCCTTCTTCCACCACAGCCAAATCGGTGAGGAGAGTTGAGTGTTGGGGAGATTATCATTTGAAGCACAAGAGCAAGGAGTTCATCATCACCAACACCATCTATTACCTTTTGGAGGTGGTGCCTCCTAGATTGGTTAGGTGTCGCTTGGGAGCCTCCGTCAAGATGTGGAGTTGAACCAAGAAGTTTGTAAGGGCAAGGAGATCGCCTACTTCGTGAAGATCTACCCCGAGTAAGGCTAGTCCTCCGTGGGCGTAAGCCATGATGGCATAGACAAGGTTGCTTCTTCGTGGACCCTTCGTGGGTGGAGCCCTCCGTGGACTCTCGCAGCCGTTACCCTCCGTGGGTTGAAGTCTCCATCAACGTGGATTGACGATAGCACCACCTATCGGAACCACGAGAAAAATCTCCGTGTCTCCAAATTGCGTTTGCTCTTCTCAACCCCTCCTTACTACTTGTGCAATTTACTTTCCGCTGCCCATACTCTAGAATTGCATGTGTAGTATGATACTTGACATGTATGCATGTTGCTTGACTTGATCTCCATTGTGAACTTGACTAAACCTTATCCTAATCAAAAGGCATAAACTTTTATCTTGTCGAGTAGTCTAATCACCCCCCCTCTAGACACTCTTCCCTTCAACGATCCTACAATTGGTATCAGAGCTTTGGTCTCCATTGCTTTGGTTTGCACACCATTGGAGGAAGATGGACGTGTCTACGTTTGGGAGTGTTAGCCATAGAGTGCCTATTCTTGATGGAGTGTCCTATAACTCGTGGAGGATTGAAATGCTTGCTATCTTTAAGATGTACAACTTGAGCAAATATGTTGAAACCCCATATGTACCTCCATTTGACCCCTTGCACCCTACTATGGATGAAGAGCTTGATTTGCTTCGTAACCTTAGAACTGTCAATCTTATCATTAGAGGTTTGCCCGATAACTTGCTTGAGCTTGTCACAAACTTTGAGTGCGCCCATGCTATATGGAAATTCTTGGAAGAACTTTATCCGGACTACTCCTTGAGAGGTCTTGATGAAATTCTATACAAGACTGTTAAATTTGATATGTTGCGCCCCAATGATCCTAACTTTGACAAATGCTTCTTTGAGCTTCGTGATCTTATGAAACGGAAGGGTGATTCCGGACTTATCAATGTTCGAAATGCTCTTGTATTGCATTCCGATGATTATTATCACATTGATAAAACTGATGCAAGTCATTGTCAAATTGACCTAGGTGTTGATGATGAATTATCAATGGGTCAATATGATGATGAGCATGAGCATGATGACGATTACTCCGATTCGGACACCGAGCTAGACAAGATCATGAAGAGTCTCGATCTTATGGCAAATCTGAGAGACTACATATCCGGTGGAAAAGAGTGGATTCTTGATAGTGGATGTACCGATCACATGACCGGGGATGAAGACATGTTTCGAGAGCTCGCAAAGAACGATGGTCCACGCAAGTATGTGACTTTTGGAGACAACTCCAAGGGTAAAGTACTTGGCCTTGGTAAGGTGGCCATATCTCATGATAGCTCCATTAAAAATGTCATGCTTGTTGAATCTCTTGGATACAATTTGCTTTCCGTGTCTAGATTAGCTGACTTTGGATTCAATGTGCTATTCACTGAAGTAGATTGCCAAGTTTTTCGTCGTGACAATCATAACATGGTCTTTACCGGTATCCGTAGAGGTGATTTGTATATCGTTGATTTCACTAAGAAAGCTCAACCTAGAACTTGCTTTATTGCTAAATCTGCTAAAGGTTGGCTTTGGCATAGAAGGCTTGGACATGTTGGTATGCGTAATCTAGATAAGCTAATCAAAGGTGATCACATTCTTGGTGTTAAAGATGTTTTCTTTGACAAAGATAGACTCTGCAGTGCATCTCAAGCAGGAAAACAAGTAGGTGGAAGTCATCCCGTGAAGAACATCATGACTACAAGGAGACCGCTTGAGCTTCTTCATATGGACCTCTTCGGTCCCAATGCTTACAAAAGCCTTGGTGGTAACTCCTTTGGTCTAGTTATAGTTGATGATTATTCCAGATTTACGTGGGTATTTTTCCTTGATGACAAATCGCGAGTTCAGAGAATCTTCAAAACCTTTGCGGAAAGGCTCAAAATCAGTTTGAGGTGAAGATCAAGAAAGTTCGGAGTGACAACGGAACGGAGTTCAAGAACGCCCATGTGGACTCTTTTCTCGATGAGGAAGGATTCTACATGAGTTCTCGACTACGTACACACCTCAACAAAATGGAGTTGTTGAGAGGAAGAACCGAACGCTCATTGAGATGGCGAGAACGATGCTTGATGAATACAAGACACCAAACACTTACGGGTGAAGCCGTCGAGACACTTGTCATGCTATCAACAGGCTCTATCTTCACAAGCTCCTCGGCAAGACTTCATCGAGCTCCTCACCGTAACAAACCCCAAGTGGGATACTTTCGTGTCTTTGGTTGAAATGCTATATCCTTGATAAGCATCGTCGGTCTAAATTTGCTCCTAAAACTCATGAAGGCTTTTTCCTCGGTTATGGATCAAACTCTCACACCTACCGTGTCTACAATAATTTCACCGAAAGGTTGAAGAGGCGGTAGATGTGAAGTTTGATGAATCTAATGGCTCATAAGTAGAGCAAATGCCTATTGATGTAGGAGACAAGGACCCATCGGAAGCCATTCAAGATCTATCTATTGGAAAGATCCGTCCCATGGAAGTGAAGGAGAGTACCTCATCTACATATGTGGAGCCCCCTACCTCACGGAGAGAGGAACCTCAAGGCAACATGGAGGCCTCCACAAGTGGAACTCACCAAGATGAGGAAGTGCGACGAGAAGATCCACCACAACCTCCTTCTCCACCACCTCAAGACAACACCAACAACGATGATGAAGAAGAAGATGAGGATGATGAGGAAGCTCAGCCACGACCACGACAAAAGCTATCCCGAGTTCGAGCAAGAGTCAAGAAGGACCATCCCGTGGAACAAATGATGAATGACATCGACTCCGGGAGAATCACTCGCTCTAAAACTCGTTTAGCTAACTTTTGTGAGCACTACTCATTTATCTCTAGTCTTGAACCTATGAAGGTAGAAGAAGCGCTTGAAGACCGGATTGGGTGAGCGCTATGCATGAAGAGCTACACAACCGAGAGGAACAATGTTTGGACTTTGGTAGAAAGCCCAATGATGACCAAAACGTCATTGGAACCAAATGGGTGTTTGGAACAAGCAAGATGAAGATGGACAAGTCATCCGCAACAAGGCTCGTCTCGTAGCTCAAGGTTACACACAAGTCGAAGGTATGAACTATGGTGAGACCTATGCCCCCGTTGCTAGACTTGAGTCCATTCGCATTCTTCTTGCTTATGCCAACCACCATGATATTACTCTCTATCAAATGGACATTAAAAGTGCTTTCCTAAATGGTGAAATTGAGGAGGAAGTATTTGTGAAACAACCTCCGGTTTGTGAATCCTAAAAGCCTAATCATGTTTACAAATTGCACAAAGCTCTTTATGGTCTTAAACAAGCTCCTAGAGCTTGGTACAAATGCTTGACTAGCTTTCTTCTCGAAAAAGGATTTGAGATTGGAAAAATAGACTCAACGCTATTCACGAAAAGGGTTGATGGTGAACTATTTGTGTGCCAAATATATGTTGACGATATTATCTTTGGTTCAACTAACCCTCATTTTAGTGAGAAGTTTGGAAAGCTTATGTCGGAGAAGTATGAGATGTCCATGATGAGTGAACTCAAGTTCTTCCTTGGGTTGCAAATCAAGCAATCTAAGGAGGGTACTTTTGTCTCACAAACAAAGTACACTAAGGATCTCTTCAAGAAGTTCAACATGTAAGAGAGCAAAGGTATGAAAACCCCCATGCCTACTAGTGGACATAATGACTTGACAAAAGATGGAGAACCTGTTGATCAAAGAGTTTATCGATCCATGATTGGTTCTCTACTATATCTCTGTGCATCTCGTCCTGACATCATGTTGAGTGTTTGCATGTGTGCTCGATATCAAGCTGCCCCTAAGGAATGTCATCTTAAAGTTGTTAAAAGAATTGTGAGATACTTGATACACACACCTAACTTTGGCATTTGGTATCCTAAGAGGGCCTCGTTCGATCTTGTTGGCTATTCCGACTCGGACTATGCCGGAGACAGGGTTGATAGAAAGTCAACTTCGGGTACGTGTCAATTTCTTGGACGATCTCTTGTATCTTGGTCCTCCAAGAAACAAAATTCAGTATCATTATCTACTGCTGAAGCAGAATATATAGCTGCTGGTTCATGTTGTGCTCAGTTGCTATGGATGACACAAACGCTTAAGGATTATGGGATACATGCAAGACATGTTCCTTTGCTTTGTGACAATGAGAGTGCAATTAAGATTGGACACAATCCCGTGCAACACTCTCGCACAAAACATATTGAAGTTCGTCACCATTTTATTCGTGATCACATTGCTAAGGGTGACATTGATCTTAAGCATGTTCGATCTTGACAAACAGCTTGTAGATATCTTTACAAAACCACTTGATGAGAAAGTGTTTTGTCGCTTAAGGAGTGAGTTGAACATCATTGATGCTTCAAACTTGGAGTGAAAACTCCATTGATGCATGCAAGGCATGAGCCTTATTAAATAATCCTTGATATTTCTCTTATGATGATGATCATATGTCTTGGACACATTTGCCTCCTTGTATTGCATCTAACTTCTTGCGGTACTTGGATGGTATACATTCCACAAGATTACCACTCACTCAAATCATGAGTAATCTTGTCATTGACCAAGTATCTAGCCCTTTGGGAAGTTGAGTTCAAGGAACAAAATTCCACATATCCTTTTTGACACCTTATACATCTAGTATTTCACTCTTGTCATCTTGGATATTCTTGAGTATTTCCTTGCTTGCCTAACCCATGTAGGAAGATGAACTATTCAATTGGAAATGGTGCTCCAACATCACATTCTATGAGCATCTACATCCAGTTCACCTACATGAGTACAAGCAACAACAAGCCCAAGGTATGTTCTTCACATCTTGAAGAAGCTTTGCTCAAAGTCATGAGTACAAGCAGCTTCAAAAGATGTGATCACATCAAAATGCTTAATCGAAAAATGGCAACCCCATTTTGAGCTTAAACGATGAGTATGACCTATGATCAAATGTTCTCATTTGACTCCTAAGTCAATATACTCAAACATAAGTGACTTTGTCGCCGACCCCTATCTAAATGAAGTACATATGTTTTGGAGTTTTTCTATTTTCTCTTATGATAAAAAAAATCACTTCTATTTCTTATGTTCTTGTGAATATCTTTTTGGCTCTGATCAATTCCCTGAAAATCATTTACAAATTTATTGCAAATCTTTTGAAACATTCCTTGCAAAGTGAGCTGAATTATTTCTATTAAACTCGGCGTCACCGATTCAATTACTTCGGTCTGACCGAAAAGGATCTGCCCTAAGTCTCTGACTTTCGGACTCACCGATCCATATCAATTCGGTGTCACCGATTTACATTCACCAGGATATCATCTTCTGCAGCTCAACTAAATGATTTATTTTTGCAAACTTAATTTGCTCAGTTGTGATTCTTAAGGATCCCACTTCTTTCCTTCCATCTTTCCCGCCCTTCCTAGTTTACTGTCCTTTTCGGCACTTGATGTCAAAGGGGGAGAAGATTTAGGGGGAGCTTAGGGGGAGATTGGAAGATAAGGGGAGAAGAGAAGATTTAAAGGGAGAAGAAAAACAATCTTACCTTAAGGGGGAGAGGATCACATCAAAGCTTTGCATCTCACCTTGGATATTACTTTAGGCATTATTCTTTTGATTTTGCTTCCCTTACTCTTACAATTGATATCTTCTGAAAAGCACAATTGGTATCTTAAGAAAAGCAAAATCCCTCAGAGTTCATTGAAAATCTTTTAGTCTTGGGAGACATGTTTGCTGATTCAAGCTAGTGCTCAACATGAGACACTCTTTATACATGTCATCCCTGGCTTGGTACTCTTGATGTTCTTGCTGTTGGATGAAGAAATACTCTTGTGTTATCTAACCTTGTTTTCCCAAGTTTATTTCTTCAGGTACAATGCCAAGGAACTTCAAGGTAAGTATATGCATCTTGCAGAATGTGCATGATGGTGACTTGCTTGTGAATACTTGTTTGCAGAAAATCACCATGCACATATGCATCATCTCTCACTTACCCTCATATGCTCTGATGCATATAGCCAAGCTGCATGTAGCACATCTTGCTTTTCTCTCATGTGTGCTTGTGGTAGTCCAAAACCAAAATCTAAAATCCTGCACACTTGTAGGGGGAGCCTGTGTACTACATGTTTGTCAAAGCTTTAATGATAATCCTGTCTTTCTTTCAGTAAGCTTTGATATCTTCTTTTGTGTGTTGCCATCAATTACCAAAAAGGGGGAGATTGAAAGCACATTTGCTCCCTGGGTGGTTTTGGTAATTAATGACAACATACTTTGTGGTTGGACTAATGCTTTTATCAAGTATGTTTCAGGAAAGTCAATCACTTTGGCATGGCAAAAGGACTAGAAAGGTGAACCCCTAGGATGCTAAGGAAAGGATTGGCAAAAGCTCAAGACTCCATTTTGGTTTAGTGATCCAAGATCACATTGAGTCCATAGGAAAGCCAATACTATTAAAAGGGATGAGGTTATGATGATGATCTGGTTGCTCAAAGTGCTTAGTGATTTATTCTCAAACTATCGGCAATCTTTCATTCCAACATATACTCATAAGTAATCTCGGTCCCACCGATTCCATAAACTCAGTCACCGAGATGAACCACCTCACCATATAGCCAAACCCTAGAAATGTCGGATTTTCCGATTCCAAACTCGGTCTTACGAAATTGGTGTTGCTAACCTTCAGAACATACAGACTCAAATCGGTGTCACCGAGATGAGAAAGTCGGTCCCACCGAGATTGGCAAACCCTAGACTTTGGAAGAATCGGACTAACCGAGATTGTATTTTCGGTCCCACCGAAAATCCCAACGCTCACAAGATTTGAACTTTCGGTCTCACCGAGTTGTCAACTTCGGTCCGACCGAGATTGGTCAAATGTGTGTAACAGTTGGATTTTGTGTGGAGGCTATAAATACCCTCCACCTCCTCTTCATTCGTGGAGAGAGCCATCGAAAGAACTACCACTCCTACCTTACATTTCGAGAAGAAAACTACCTACCCTTGTGTTGAGATCAAGTTGCTCCACTCCCACCATATGAAACTTGATTTCTAGTCTTCCCAAGTTGCTTTCCACTCAATCCCTTCTTCCACCACAGCCAAATCGGTGAGGAGAGTTGAGTGTTGGGGAGATTATCATTTGAAGCACAAGAGCAAGGAGTTCATCATCACCAACACCATCTATTACCTTTTGGAGGTGGTGCCTCCTAGATTGGTTAGGTGTCGCTTGGGAGCCTCCGTCAAGATGTGGAGTTGAACCAAGAAGTTTGTAAGGGCAAGGAGATCGCCTACTTCGTGAAGATCTACCCCGAGTAAGGCTAGTCCTCCGTGGGCGTAAGCCATGATGGCATAGACAAGGTTGCTTCTTCGTGGACCCTTCGTGGGTGGAGCCCTCCGTGGACTCTCGCAGCCGTTACCCTCCGTGGGTTGAAGTCTCCATCAGCGTGGATTGACGATAGCACCACCTATCGGAACCACGAGAAAAATCTCCGTGTCTCCAAATTGCGTTTGCTCTTCTCAACCCCTCCTTACTACTTGTGCAATTTACTTTCCGCTGCCCATACTCTAGAATTGCATGTGTAGTATGATACTTGACATGTATGCATGTTGCTTGACTTGATCTCCATTGTGAACTTGACTAAACCTTATCCTAATCAAAAGGCATAAACTTTTATCTTGTCGAGTAGTCTAATCACCCCCCCTCTAGACACTCTTCCCTTCAACGATCCTACACTCCTCCTTCCTGATGTCACTCGACCATACAAGAAAGCACTCGACCTACTGAATACCAGGAGTCACTCAGCACTACAACGGTCAGGCGTTCACTCCGTAGTCTTTAAGATCATTAATAGCACTTTTATGGCTGGCGTTATCAGTAATGCCCCGTCTTTATGTATATTGAATCCCTTGTAATGGAGGATGGATGGGGTCCTGGCGCACTCTATATAAGCCACCCCCTCCTCTGGCACAAGGGTTCGCACCCCTGTAACACCACACGCATACAATCCAATCGACCGCCTTTGGGCACCGAGACGTAGGGCTTTTACTTCCACCGTGAAGGGCATGAACTCGTAAATCCTATGTGTACAACTCCACCATAGCTGAGATCTTGCCTCCTTATACCTACCCCCATTCTACTGTCAGTCTTAGGACCACGACAGTTGGCGCCCACCGTGGGGCAGGTGTCTTAGCGACTTTTTGGGGAAGTTGTGATTTTTCCGACCCATGTCATCATGGTTTCCGGCGGTGGATTGGCTGAGGGCCACGAGATCCGTCTCGACGCGCTCGTCTTCATCGCTGACGACTCTGCCTGGCTTCAGGAAGCTCCCCTTGACATCGAGGCGGTCCCCGTCCGAGGGGCGACGCACTTTCGCGCGTGCGTACGCAGCGTCCTTCTCCGGCAGCCGTCGACCCAGTATCGGTCGGCTCCCGTGGTGTCCTCTCTCCCCGTTGTTCGCCGTTGCAAGCGATCCGGTCGGTCGCGGCTTCTGCGGTGGGTGAAACATGCGGTGGATCGTCATTCGGCCACCCATCAAGTCGCGGCAATCGAGCCCGACGAAACTCTCTACGTCTTGTTCGACTGGCTCATCGAGACCGCATCCGAGTGCGATAGCAGCGACCCTGCCGCTGATGTCCTGATGGTCGACGGACCAAGTAGTCCACCTGGATTCTACCGTGACGATAGCGGTGATGGTGGCGGTGATCCGTCGCGCAGCACTTGGGCTTTGGAAACCAATGGTGTGAATGGATCTCCATCCTACTTACTACCGCGTCGACACGTGTGCTCATCAATGGTATCCCTGGGCCGCCAATTCTTCACGTGTGCGGGCTGCGGCAAGGGGACCCCATTTCTCCAATGCTCTTCGTCATTCTCATCGATGTGCTCAACTCGCTTCTTCAGCGAGCCATCGAGCATGGCCTCCTCCAGCGGCTAACCGCAAGGCACCTGCCATCGAGTGTCTCCCTCTATGCTGATGACGTCGTCATCTTCAGCCACCCCGACACCCACAACATCCACATCATTCGCCGCGTGCTGGACATCTTCGGCAAGGTGTCCGGGCTTAGCACAAACTTTGCCAAGTGCTCGGCCTCACCCATCCGATGCGCCGAGGAGCACATAGCCATGATCGCGACCAAGATGGCATGCCCGATTGCTCACTTCCCGGTGAAGTACCTCGGCCTCCCGCTCTCCATCCGCAAGCCCTCGACAATCAACCTCATGCCGCTCGTCGACAAGCTTGAGAAGAAGCTCTCCACTTGGCTTAGGTCCATGCTCTCCTTAGGGGATCGCCTCGTGCTCTGTCGGCATGTCCTCTGCACCATGCCCATCAACATCCTTGTCACCATTGTCATCAACAAATCCATCCTTGCTCGGGTCAACAGGATCATTTGAGGTTTTCTTTGGGTTGGCCGCAAGGACATGCGTGGAGGGCAATGCCGAGTGAATTGGGATCGGGTGTCTCGCCCCACCTTCCTCGGCGGCATGGGAATCCGTGACCTGCAGCACGCTGGTGTCGCCCTGCATACCCGATGGCTCTGGCTCCAACGTACCGATGCTTCGCGCCCCTGGAGTCAGCTGCACCTTCCCCATGATCCTGCGGCCTCGCAGATTTTTAGGGCCTCCACCGCATAGGAGGTGCGTGATGGCCGCACCTGCAAGTTCTGGACTGACCCCTAGATTGAAGGCAAGGCATCCCCGAGCTTTCTCCTCTCGTGTTCTCCTTTGTCTCCAGACGGCATCGCCACGATAGAATGGTGTCGAGGGCCTGCTTGGGCGTGCCTGGGTGCGCGACATTGCCGGCGCGCTCGGCCCAGCTACCCTACTTCAGTACGCCGACCTTTGGTGTATGCTGCAAAATGCAACCCTCACGGTCGGGCATGATGTGCTGCGCTGGAAGTGGATGGAGTCCGGCGTCTACTCTGCCAAGTCCTGCTACCTAGCACTCTTTCGTGGGTCTACGATCGACACTTCATGGAAGCTCACCTGGAAGACTTGGGCCCCCCAACGCATCAAGGTTTTCATCCGGCTTGCCTTACAGGACCGATGTTGGACGGCCGACTGCCTCGCCTGGCGAGGGCTGCCCCACAACGACAACTGTGTGCTGTGCGACCAGACCACCGCGGACATGCACCACTTGTTCACTGCCTACCCCTTCTCCCGCCAAATCTGGCACGAGGTCCTCTCCTGGTGCCGATCGACTGCCACGATCCCGAGTCCAGACACACCGTTCGTGGAATGGTGGATAGACACCTGCACTTCATCACCCACGGCTCTACGGAAGGGACTCAACTCCATCATCGCTCTCACCGCATGGGCCATCTAGAAGCATCGGAATGGATGCGTGTTTGACCAGCGACACCCCTCGGTCACAAGTCTACTTCAATCCATTCGAGAAGACGCTCACCTATGGGCTAGCACCGGCGCCAACGGCTTGGCGAACTTGATACCTGGGATATAGGCTTTAGTGCTATGTAATGAGGGACGAGCAGCCCCTCCCCTAACTGCTCCGGCCACTTGTGCCCGCGCCGGCTTATGTACGCGTGGCCAATGTAGGCACACCTCTCTGTATTTTTACCCCCTCCTATCAATGCAATGATACGCAATCTTTGTGTATTCGCAAAAAAAGTATGCGGACTTGCTAAACAAAAGCTCTTACATAAGATTCTTCCTGGGAATATGAGGAATTATAATTGTTTCGTTGACTAAGAACACGGTACGTTGGTTTTCAAGAAAAGCATATGCTCTATACCTTGATATTGTGATGAATTGTTACTTGCTCATGAGAAGTTCTATGATGATATATTGTTGCTATGATCATGATCACGATGCTACTATGTTTGTATTTTGTTTTTATTGACACATCTCTCTCTAAACATCTGGTCATGATTATCGATTTCAGCTTTTGCTTGAGGACGAACGAGGTCTAAGCTTGGGGGTGTTGATACATCCATTTTGCATCATGTTTTCCTACTGACATTTATAATGTTTTTATGATTATAAAACATTGTGATGCTATTCTAATGCCTTTTATCCCTTAATTAGCAAGATCTACATGAAGAGGGAGATTGACGGCAGCTAGAATTCTGGACATGTAAAAGCTACATCAGAGATACCTATTCTACAACTCCAAATGACCTGAAATTTCACAGAGAATTTTTTAAGGAATATATAAAAATACTGGAGCAAAGAATTACCAAAGGGAGGCCACTAGTTGCCCACAAGGCAACAGGGCACGACCACCACCCTGGGCAAGCCCTGATGCCTTGTGGGGCCCACAGCTGGCCTTAGGCCCCAATCTTCTGCTATATGAAGGGTTTTGACCTAGAAAAAAAATAAGAGGAGGACTTTCGGGATGAAGCACCGCCGTCTCGAGGCGGAACCTGGGCAGGAGCACTTTGGCTCTCCGGCGGAGAAATTTCATCGGGGATACTTCCCTCCAGGAGGGGGAAATCGAAACCATTGACATCTCCAACGATCCTCTCATCGTGGGAGGACCAATCTTCATCAATATCTACGCCAACACCATCTCATCTCAAACCCCAGTTCATCTCTTGTATTAAATCTTTGTCTCTAAACCTTAGATCGGTACGTGTGGGTTGCTAGTAGTGTTGACAACATCTCGTAGTCGATGCTAGTTGGTTTATTTGGTGGAAGATTATATGTTCAGATCCTTGATGATATTCAATACTCCTCTGATCTTGAACATGAATATGATGTTGAGTAGTCACTTTTGTTCTTAAGGACTTGGGAGAAGCCTCGTTATAAGTAATCATGTGAAATTTGTGTTTGTCCGATATTTTAATGATATGTATGTTGTTGCTTCCTTTAGTGGCCCAAGGGAAGGCACTGTGGAGTAATAAGTAGATGATAGGTTGCTAGAGTTTCAGAAGCTTAAACCCTAGTTTATGTGTTATTCCATAAGGGGCTAATTTGGATCAATATGTTTCATGCTATGGTTAGATTTATCTTAAGTCTTCTTTCGTAGTTGCAGATGCTTGCGAGAGGGGGTAATCATAAGTCGGAGGCTTGTTCAAGTATGAACAACACCCAAGCACCGGTCCACCCAAATATCAAATTATTAAAGTAACGAACGCGGATCAAATAAACATGATGAAAGTAACTAGATGATAATTCTCCTGTGTCCTCGATAATGCTTTGCTTATTAAAAGACATCGTTCCAGCTTGTCTTTTGCTATAAAAAGGATTGATCCAGCTTGTTGCACCTTTGTTACCATTGCTACTTGTTGCTCGTTAAATTACCTTGCTATCAAACTATCTCTTACCAATAATTTCAGTGCTTGCAGAGAATACTTTGCTGAAAACCGCTTGTCATTTCCTTCTGATCCTCCTTGGGTTTGCCACTCTTATTTATCGAAAGAACTATGATTGATCCCCTATACTTGTGGGTCATCAATGACACATTTCAAAGAAGGAGGAGGCGTACGTCAAGCGCCCTCACATCAAGGAGGAGAAAAAAGGCGGAGAGGTTCAAATTGTTGATAGAGGCGACCGAGAAGAAGCTCAAGCTCGAAGAGAAGAAGGCCATGCTTGAAGAGAAGAGGGTCATGATCGAAGAGAATAAGGTGTTGCTCGAAACGAGGAAGGTGAAGATCGCAGCCAATTGGGAGGACACCAAGATGTTAACTTTGAATTTGGATGCTTTGGATCCTGACGCAAGAATGACCGTGCAAGCCGTCCGCTACAAGATGTTGAAGTGGCACAAAGATGAGTTGGAGGCGGCGGACAAGGACAAGATGGAGGCGGCGGAAAACGAGGTGGAGGCGGAGATGGAGGTCACCTTGTGGCACCTTGAGCATGGAAGTTCGGATTGCCAGTTCAGTAGGGTAGAAAATCTGAGTTATGTTTTCACGAACCGCCGGACTAATATTCTTTTGTGATCGATTTGACCAGCAAGAATCAATCCATCTAGGAGAGGTCTAGCTTCAGCTCTAGCTGGATCATACACAAAAGGAACCCCGAGGCGCTAGCTGCAATGAACCTGCCCATTTCATCCCTAAGAGCATCTCCAGCCGCCCCCCCCCCCCAGAACGGCCTCCCCACGCGATTTTTTCGCGCCGGCGCCGAAAAAAGGGCCCAGTCGCGCCCCCAGGAGCCCGATTTTCGCTGGCGTGGACCGAAATCAGCGCCGACGGACCCAAGCCGAACCCGGCGCGCTGGGGAGGCGCCCGAGGCACCGAGGCGAGTGGTTTTGGTGCGAAGCAGCCGCGGGCCCGCCGAGTCAGCGAGACGGGCGCTTCGTCGCCCTCATTGCCTCGGTTCTCGCGGGAATCAATGCCAAGGCTGCCACGCTACCGCTGCCGGTCAGCCTTGCCATTGATTCCTCACGGACGGCGCGGCGACGCCTCCCACCCGCCACGCGTACACACGGGCGCGGCTGTATAAGCTGGTGCCCTCCCTCGCCTCAGGCCACACCAGCCGTAGCTGCCGAGCTCTCTTCTTCTCTCGTGCACCACCGCCGCCGAGCTCTCCCTCTCCCGCTCCAGTGCGCTGCCTCCGAGTCCTCCCTCACTCCGACAGCCCCCAATGGCCGAACGCTTCCCCGGCGACGAGGCGGCGGCCAACGGCTTCGGCCGCCGCTCGCTCCATGAACATGAGTCGTGGCTCGTGTTCGAGGCCAACATCCCAGCGCCGCCGGACATGCGCGCCGGGCCGTCGGGGTGGCGGCTCAGCAACGGGGTAGTGCCCGTTCCCCCATTGCCCGACGCCGTGGCGCGGACCGTCTACTTCGCCGATGAGGTCGAGCTCGCACGCGCCTTCCCCACCGATGAGCAGCACGCCCTCTGTCAGTGTCAAAACCGGCGGATCTCGGGTAGGGGGTCCCGAAATGTGCGTCTAGGCGGATGGTAACAGGAGACGAGGGACACAATGTTTTTACCCAGGTTCAGGACCTCTCGATGGAGGTAATACCCTACGTCCTGCTTGATTAATATTGATGGTATGGGTAGTACAATAGTAGATCTACCACGAGATCAATGAGGCTAAACCCTAGAAGCTAGCCTATGGTATGATTGTTGAGATGTAATGTTGTCCTACGGACTAAAGCCCTCCGATTTATATAGACACCGGAGAAGCTAGGGTTACACAAAGTCGGTTACAATGGTAGGAGATCCACATATCCGTATTGCCAAGCTTGCCTTCCACGCCAAGTAAAGTACCTTCCGGACACGAGCCGGAGTCTTAAATCTTCTATCTTCGTGATGCAGGAGTCCGGCGGATATCGATAGTCCGGCTATCCGGACACCCCGATCCAGGACTCCTCGGTAGCCCCGAACCAGGCTTCAATGACGATAAGTCCAAAGCATGCTTGTAGTCTTGGCGTTGCAAGGCGGGTTCTCCTTCAATTCCATGTTCTGCGAGCGTGTCCGCTTTACCTCGAATCTTGTGCTTCTTGGCTTCTACGCCAAATTATGGCCCTCTTCCACGCGTCACACGAATCGAAAAGCCGGAGACTTTACATTTCACCCCACGGTTGTGCGGGTCACCACCTATTAAAGGGCAGGATCGAGATCCAAACCGCACCATCCTCCTCCAGCGTATACCCATCGAGCGCCTCTAACTCTGAAATCCATTCCACCATGGATCGTCAACGCGCTCTTCCTCACGCTCCCAGCCCATCGCGGGGATTGGAGGAGGTGCTCTATTCGCACAACGACCTAGTAAAGCTCCAAGCAGAGGATGGCTTCCTCCGGCCTTCATGGTTCGGTCCGAGCCGGACTGGTTACTTATCGAGGAGGGAGCAGCGGAGGACACCCAAGCCCCAGCAGGGGAGCGGGTGTGCTTTGTCCCTTATCTAATAAGGGGCTCGGGTTTCCAATACACCCGTTCCTCCGCGGGCTCTGAAGTTCTACGGACTTCAGCTCCATCACCTCACGCCCGCTTCATGTTGCACATCGCGGCTCGTAGCTCTTCTGAGCTATTCACGGGCATCGAGCCCCATTTCGCATTGTGGAAGAGGCTATTCGCCTCGTGCCCGTTCTCACCAGGGGTCCATATATCAAGTGGGCGGCGCCAAATATGGCGCATCGCGGGACCGGATACCTATCCGACACCCCCAAGAGGGCGTCCAAGACCGGCCCTCGGGTGGTTTTATATAGCGACGCTCCGTTGCCCGACCCAGTCCGGATTGGCCTCCGGAGTTTGATGCTGCTCCCTTGAAGAAACGCCTCGGTGGCGCCCATGAGCCCCGTTTGGAGGAAGACAAGAGCGTCCATTATTTGATGGGCGGATAAGATTAATGGCTCATTCCGCTTGACCATGTTTGGAGTCATGGCGGCGTGCATCAGCGGGGTGCAGCGCTGCAATCTGAGGCCACCCATGTGGGATTTCAGCGGGAAGACGATGCTACCGGCACGCGCCGCAAAGGGCCGGACTCGACCGAGGATCTGGTGAAGATCCTATCCGGCCTGTACAAGGGGGAGAAGGAGGACTTCCTTCGTCCGAACCCCGTGAATGGGTTTTCTATGGTCAATCCCAGAGGATGGGTAAGCGAATGCCTCAAAAGGGCATTTACCCATATTTTCAAAGTTTAAGCTTCTTATATTACGTCTTCGGCGCAGAGTTTACGCCGGACCGTGGAGGACATGGTGAGTCCCGCTCCACATCCCGAGGACCCGGAAGGATCCCTGGGTCCGGCCTCCGAAGAGGATCCGGACCTTGGGGTGGAGCTAATCGACGGGGTGTATCACCAACTAAGCATTGATGATCGCTGTCGCCATTACGGCGGACTACCCCAGCTGAGTTCGGCATCGGTGACCAAGACCAAGTCCGGACACCGTTATTTTATCCTTGCCTATTCGACCTTCGCGAACGATGGTATTTTGCAGAGGCGCCATTACGGCAGAAGCGAGCTGCGGCGGCCGACTTCTGAGGTCGGCCGAACCAGCGGGAGGAAAAGGAGCGCCGTCTTGGCGAAAACGCCGCAGAGGTATAGCCTGCTTCGACCTTCGAGCAACGTTAGGAAACTTCTAAGTGCTCATGATCTTCATAGGAGAAAAAGCGCTCGGATCATGCGAGCACAGGAATTGGCCCCAACCAACTCCCGCCAGCTCAACGCCGGAGGAGGGAGGCAAGTGCAAGACGCGAATCGGATCCTACTCCAATGGAGGATACCGACGGACTGTCGCCACAACGTCGGAGGTGGAGAGCGCTATGAATCATAAACGCCGCGGACAGTTCTTCAAGAGGCGTGCTTTTCCCGAGGCATTGGATGCCTTTAAAGCGGGGACAGCGCATCTCGGGCTGCCCAAAATGGTTTTACGAGCCACGGAGCAAGATGTTAAAGACATACGGGTAAGGGAATTTTAATGGTTGTATACACCAAGCCCCCCGAGACTTAAATTAGTTATGTTAACTGATTTAAGGATCATATAAACTTTCGAGCTCTTAACGAGAAGAACGCCCGGCTGTCCGGGAGCTGCAAGATTGCAAGGCCCAACTTGAGGCCGCACTTGCTGCCGCAGGAGGAGACGGAAAGACCTCTCTGGTAACACATTTGTATAAATGAATATAAGCGCTGTGCGGCGTGTGCCTGAGTCTAATAACGACATCAGAGGTGCTTTGCGAACAAGATCCGGACAGTAATCACTACTCGCCACCTAAAAGCCGGCGAAAATGTCTTGAAACGAGTTCAGCAGAAAGGAACAAGCTTCAAGATGCCAATGCCAAGCTCGGAGAAGAGCTGAAAGGCGCACAGGCCGAGCTGCCGGCTCCATTAAGGAGAATCAACGGCTTCGTCGCAGCATCTATAGTAAGTGCTTGAGCGAACTCTCTTAGGAAGAAGAGTTCGGCGAGGAAGTGATTTGACGTGATATGTCTTGTAGGTATACTCACGGGCCATCCTGCGGAGGAGATGCCCGTATCAATGGGTGATCAACTTCCGAACTGTTATGCGGCTAGTCGAACGAGTTCGGCGAGCAATGAGTGGCGTTATGCGGGCTTTATGGCCATCCTCGTCCCGCCCGAGGGCCTCGGGAGCTTGCCGAGAAGCTACAGAGAGTGCGGCAGCGCTTCCATTTAATGGAAGGTTTGACCTGCCGTCAAGGTGCCGGGAGGCTGGGGCCATGGTGAAGACAGCGGTACAAGAAGGCGGATCCCAACCATATGGCGAGTTGGACGGTGGGGCCCGGCGGAAGGAGATCCTGTGAGTTTAGTGTACAGCCGGTAGAATCTGGCTGCTAAATTTTCCCAACGGAATGTAAGCTAGACAGACTGTTAGGCGGGATTGAGGAGGAATACAATCAATAAACTTGACAATGTATGTTATCCTTAAAATGACATGTGAAATGCCTTCTAGCTGGATTGTAGATCGTTCGCCGTTGCCGACCTTTTAAGCCGACCTCGGGACCCTAGAGTCCGGAGTGTGTCCGAATACCTTTTGGTTAATAACTAACCGTGGTATGCATGGAGACTAGGCGTAGGGGTCATTAGTGCTTTATCGTGCAAGTGCCCAACTAGTTATGTTATATTACATGGTTAGTAAGAAACATCTTCCAGGAGAATAGTTCCGTTAAGGGTTCCTTTATTTGGGGTGGCATGCCCTAAAGTGCATGTCCGACTGCCAATGGAGCGATAAAACATCCGGGGCAGATGGAGAAAATAGGTAAAAGTCATCTTTTAAATCACCAACCGAATATTCCCTTAAGAACGCTAGCTTTTGGCTTCACCTATCGAGGTACACATCCGGTGACCCGGCAAGAATAATCGCAGAGGTGCTCCTTTACCACCTAGCCGAACAATCGGGAACGTAGGGGTAAGCACAGGAGCCAGGCAACCCAGCTTGGCCAAAACTTAAGTCATATCGATGCATATAATGGCGAGTAAAAGGTACATGTGGAAGCATGACACATGTGTTGGGTATAAAACCCGTATAGTTGAGCTTCTGTAAAAGAAGCCCCCAGGAATAACGAGTGTGGGTGGCACGTCGTATGTATGCAAAAAATGCGAAAATAGGCCCCGAAGGGATTTGTTAATTTTAAAAGGATAAAAGAGAGATAAAAGACAGCGAAGTATAAAAGATTGGGCGGGGAAGGGGCGAACTCTTAGTCGGCGCTAGGCATAGAATCGTCGGAGGCGGGCTGCGTTCCATGGGTTCGGCTCGAGTCGGTTGTCAAGCGTATTTAAGTAGACGGATGCGCCCGCCGGTCGATGCTTGGTCAATGATGAAGGGCCTTCCATCCGGTTTGAGCTTGTCCTTTTTCTTGTCCGGCGCGTAGAACTAGTTCACCAGCGTTATAGGTCTTGGCCCGTGCTTCTGCTTTGATATCTTGAGCTGCTGCTTTGGTAAAATGCGGAGCGAGCCTTGGCGCGTCACATTCTTCCTCCAATGTGTCCAAGCTGTCCTGCCGATCAAGCTCGGCTTCTCTTTCCTCGTACATGCGCTTTCGAGGTGAGTCATGAATAATGTCGCAGGCGATCTTGCCTCATGCCGTATACCATAAAAATGGTGTGAATCCGGTAGTACGGTTAGGCGTTGTCCGCAGCCCCAGTCTGGTCGAGCTCCTCGACCCATTGGGTGTCTGATTTAGAGAGTGACCTCACTAGTGCGGGTTTAATGCCGCTCATTATTAGACCGTTTGCTCTTTCCACTTGACCGTTGGTTTGAGCTTGATAGACTGACGCGTAGTCGAGCTTAATGCCCATATTTTTGCACCATGCCTTGACCTCATCGGCTGTGAAGTTCGTGCCGTTGTCGGTGATGATGCTATGGGGGACTCCGTAACGGTGTACCACCTCTGATATAAAGTCTATCACTGGTCCGGACTCTGCCGTTTTGACCGGTTTGGCCTCTATCCATTTGGTGAATTTATCCACCATGACCAGCAGTATTTTTTCTTGTGGGTTCCCCCTTTAAGGGGTCCCACCATGTCAAGCCCCTGCATGACGGCGGGTAATGGGTATGGTTTTGAGGCGGTGGGTGGCATATGGCTCGATTAGCGAAGAGCGGCAGCCGACGCATCGCTGGACCAAGTCTGTGCATCTGCCGAGCTGTTGGCCAATAAAATCCGGTACGGAACGCCTTTCCTACCAAGGCCCGGGCTGCTGCGTGGTGTCCACCTAGTCCGGCATGGATTTCAGCCAGAGGTTTCGCCCTTCTTCTTGGAGATACATCTTTGAAGGACTCGGTAGTACTTTTCTTATAAAGTTCTCCCTCGTGAACCTTGTAGGCCTTGGCGCGGGACTATGCAATGGGCCTCATTTTGGTCTTGGGGAGTTCTGCCTAAGTAAGTAGGCGGAAAGGTTACATCCATGCGGCGATTATGCCATTATGTCGTAGGCGGATTGTGTTCGTTGTCTGCTGAATCACCAATTGGTGCGGCTTTCTCGGTTTGTCGCTACGGACTCCTCTTCCCACATGCGGATGGCTTGAAGAGCCGTTCGGAAAGATATTTGGAGGGACAACATCACGTTTCGCACCGATCGTGCGTAATGTCGGCGCTTGGTTGTTATCTCGGGCTATGTGATGGAATTCTAGTCCTTCAAACCGGTGACATTTTCGGACAGCATTACGATATGCTGCCATTTTCGGATCCTTGGCGTCAAAGTCTCCATTTATTTGGGATATTGCGAGTTTGAATCGCGCACCTCTAGGCGTTGAATGCCCATGGAGATCGCCATCCGGAGACCATGTAACAAGGCCTCGTATTCGCTGCGTTGTTGGAGTCCGTGTACATTATTTGAAGTACATCTTGGACTGTATCCCGATGGGGACGTCGATCTGACGCCTTGACCCGATCCGCCAACATTTTGGAGCCGTCGAAGTGCATAGTCCAATTGGAGTATCGCCGTACTCTTTAGGTAGTTCGCTTCCGTCCATTCGCGACGAAGTCAGCCAAGACTTGCGACTTTATGGTTCGTCGAGGTTTGTAAGTTATGTCGAATGGCAAGAGCTCAATGGCCCATTTGCAATCCTGCCCGTTCGTCGCGGTTATTTATAATGTCGTTGAGTGGTACTTGAGGCCCTTGTTATCGAACACTCTTGAAAGTAGTCTTGGGAGCTTCCGGCGCCATGAACACCGCATATGCTATCTTTTGATAGTGCGGGTAACGGGATTTGCAGGGGGTTAACACAGTGGATACATAATACACTGGTTTTTGAAGAGGGAATTTATGCCCTTCTGCTGCTCGTTCGACGACGAGGATAGCGCTCACAACTTGATGTGTTGCAGCGATGTATAACAACATCGGTTCGCCTTGAGTGGGCGCAGCCAGGACGGTTGTTGCCAATATGGCCTTTATTTCTTGAGTCCGCGGTGGCGCATCCGTCCCACTCGAAGTGTTGGTGCGCCTTAGGAGGCGATAAAGAGGCAACGCCTTCTCTCCTAAGCGGGAGATAAACGGCTTAAGGCTGCCACGCATCTGTTAATTTTGTATTTGCTTGAGGTCCTTTGGGATATCCAAGCTGTGTGAGCTCGGATCTTGGCGGCTTTGCTTGATTCCTCTACGGATACAATGAAGCCCAGCAGCTTTACGGCTGATACGCAAAAAACACATTTCTCCGGATTGACAATGTCATATGCTCGAGGTTGTCGAATGTGAGCCTCAAATCGTCTACTAAAGTTTCGGCGTGTTTTGTTTTGACGACTACGTCGTCTCACGTATCTCTCATTGTTTTGCCTATCTGGGTAGCGGACATGTTTGAATCATGCGCTGATATGTTGCGCCGCATTTTTGAGTCCGAAGGGCATCGTGTTGAAGCGAGAATGGTGCGTATGGAGTGATGAATGCCGTTGCGGCTTGGTGCGCTTCCGCCATCTTTATTTGATGATAGCGAGTATGCATCCGGAAGCACAACAAATCGTGTCCTGCCGTGGCATCGATAATTTGATCGATGCGGGGAGGAAAGGATCCTTTGGGCAAGCCTTATTGAGGTCTTTGAAGTCGATCTTTGGCGCCAGTTTGTCCTTCTTTGGTACCATCACCAAATTTGCTAGCCATCCGGATGTTTGATATCTCGATGAATCCGGCTTCCACTAACAGGCTAGCTCTTCCCCATTGCTTGTCTTTTGGGCTCGGAAAATCGTTGAAGAGCCTGTTTGATTGGTTTGAATCCTTTCGGGATGTTTAGGCTGTGTTACGCCAACTGCGAGGATTCCGGCATGTCCGAAGGGTGCCAAAGCGAAGATGTCCCAATTTTCCCGAAGGAATTCGCGCAGTTCGGCATCGACTTCGGGGTTCAACTGTGCCCCAATGGAGGCCGTCTTTGTTGGGTCCGTTGGGTGGACCTGAAATTTAACTATCTCCTCTGCTGGTTTGAAGGAGGTGGACTTGGATCTTTTATCAAGTATCACGTCGTCCTGTTTACCGTGGGCGTGGCGCGATAAGTTCCTCTGCCGCTAAGGCTTGGATAGAGCCTCGAGGGCTAGTGCGGCTGTCTTATTTTCGGTCGCGAGTGCTATGTCCGGATCAGCGACGAGTGATTATTCCGCTGGGCCTGGCATTTTGAGCTTCATGTACCCGTAATGAGGTATTGCTTGAAAGATTGTGAATGCCTCTCATCCTAATATGGCGTGATAGCCGCTGCTGAGCAGGGCTACAGGAGCGTGACTTCTTCGGATCTGTAATTGTCGGAGAGCCGAACACCACATCGAGTGTGATTTTTCGGTGCAGCGCTTCGGCTAGGGATTATTCCTCTGAAGGTTGTCTTTGCTTCGCTCAATCGGCTCGATCGATTTCCATTTTCCGCAGGTTTCCTCGTAAATGAGGTTTAGTCATGCCGCCGTCCATGAGCACCTTTGTCGATCGGAAGCCGTCCACTATGGGACTAAGTACCGGTCTTGGTGGGGCTATGGTAGTTCGAGATGTGGGCTCGTCGCTAGCGCTGAAGGTGATAGCTGTGTCGCTCCATGGATTTGCTGTTGCTACTTGGTAGACTTGGCGAGTTCGCGGATTGTTCGTTTTCGCATATTATTTGATCACGAAAGTCTCAAGACTGCTGACACCGTCTTTGGTATTGTTGGAGTGGTTTCTCGGGCGAAAGCTCTTCGCCACTTTTGGCCACCTGCCGTAATATCCAACATGCTCGAAGGCTATGCGTTGGGACAGGTCCCCCCGTATTGTGAAGTTTACAGGGTCCATTGAGCCATCCCTCCAGTACGGTTCCGTTTCCTTTGCTGGGTTTTTGCTTTTTGCTTTTTGCGTATGGGGCCTGATTGTGAGGCACCCTTTTACCGCGGACTAGGTTTGGGGCCGGATTATCCCAAAATTGATTTTCAGTTTTCCGGAAACTTTCCGTCGCCAAGATACTTCGCACTATGGGCGCGGATCGGTAAAACAGCGTAATCTTGCGACAATCGATGGCGTTCGAGATTCCCTTGTCCGTGCGATTATTGCTGAATATTGAGATTGCGTTCTCCTCTCGGCAGTCCATTATCCCGTCCATAACCGGGAGGAATCGCACAATAAAGATGTCTTGTTTCCGAGGGCTCTTGCCGAACTAGAGATAAGTCGCATATATGCAGGCGGGAGGGTGTAACAAAATCCGGATCCTGCCCATCTTTGGGCTCAATGGCGAGGACTTCCGATTTGGAAGCTTGATTTGCTTGAAACAGCCCAATGAGTCGGAGCGACGATGATTTTAGGTTCAATGCTCGATCGAGTCCGTACCTCCGGAAATCCGGCGTGGAGGGTTGGAGTCCGGACCTGATTGTTTTCAGCAATGGCAACGAGTTGCCGAGTTGTTCTTCTACCACTTCGATGTGGTGGGTAATGGGGGAGAGTTAATCTCTCGGATCGGTTTTAAGCCCAATCTGATTGTAGTCTGTTGCGACTCCCAGGGCGGCAATGCGATCCAAGAGCTCGTTAACAGATGAGAGCTCGATTGGATCTAACTGTTCGGCAGCTTTAGGACTGACTCGAAGATTGCTTTCGACGACTTGAGAAGTCATTGCCAAAGCGACGGCGGACGGCGGTCATAAAAAACCGCCGAGCGGATTATCGACCGGCGGCGGGGCCCTCCGGTGAGAACACCGTCTTTGAAGGCGGGTAAAGGCATCCGCTCTATCGGCGATGACACGAGGAACTCTCAATGAAAGCACCGATGTTGGTGTCAAAACCGCGGATCTCGGGTAGGGGGTCCCGGCTGTGCGTCTAGGCGGATGGTAACGGGAGACGAGGGACACAATGTTTTTACCTGAGTTCGAGCCCTCTCGATGGAGGTAATACCCTACGTCTGCTTGATTAATATTGATGGTATGGGTAGTACAAGAGTAGATCTACCACGAGATCAATGAGGCTAAACCTAGAAGCTAGCCTATGGTATGATTGTTGAGATGTAATGTTGTCCTCACGGACTAAAGCCCTCCGGTTTATATAGACACCGGAGAGGCTAGGGTTACAGTCGGTTACAATGGTAGGAGATCCACATATCCGTATTGCCAAGCTAGCCTTCCACGCCAAGTAAAGTACCTTCCGGACACGAGCCGAGTCTTCAATCTTCTATCTTCGTGATGCAGGGAGTCCGCGGATATCGATAGTCCGGCTATCCGGACACCCCGATCCCAGACTCCTCACCTCCCTTAGTATGCGCCGACAACCACTCAGCGTGGGGCGCGCTTGGCGTTAACGAGGCGAGAGGATGGCGTGCACCAACGGGGTGCCGGTGGTGGGCGGCATGAAGAGCAGCGAGTGGCGCCGCGTGTGGTGGGGCGTCCCCGGCCGCACGCTCGACGGCGTGCTGGCGCACCTTGAGGGCGGCAACGAGCCGCCATTGGCATACCCTCCCCCGGCGGCCCCGGCCCTGGCCCACCGCCGACGCGCCGGGCAATTGCTGCCCAGGAGGTTCGTCTCTTCTTCGTCTTCCTCCTCCTCGTCGCGATCTTCTTCCCACTCCTCCGGCTCTCCGGCGCTTCTCGGTGTCAAGACCGAGCCCGCGGCAGAGACGCCGCTCGGCCGGCGCGCCCCCTCGTCGGCTCCTCCGCGCTTCGTCAAGCCGAAAACGGAGCCGGGGCTCGCGCTGGTGAAAACGGAGCCGGGGCTCCCCGCCGTGAAGACGAAGCTCGGCGAGGTGGAGCTCGACGATGATGCAGCCCTGAAATGGGCGTGCAAGGATTCCTCGGGATGGAGAGGGAGCGCTAGGTCGCCGCACTGCGGCGCTTCGAGCAGCACCGCCGGGGCCGCGAAGAAGGGGGAGTCGTCGTCCTCGACGACAGCGACGATGACGCGCCACCACCTCCGGCACCTTCCGCCATGGCGACGCCGGGCAGGGGTGCAGCATGGACGGCCGCGTCAAGGAGGAGAAGGCCGCCGCCGACGATGACGGCGAGGATGGCGGCTGTCGTGGTTCTAAGTCTGACAGTAGAGTGGGGGTATGTATGGAGAGGCAAGGTTCTAGCTATGGAGCAGTTGTAAACACAAGGGATGTACGAGTTCAGGCCCTTCTTGGAGGAAGTAACAGCCCTACATCTCGAAGCTCGGAGGCGGTCGACTAGATTATGTGTGTATGGATTACAGGGATGCGAACCCTTTACACTGAGGAGGGGGGTGGCTTATATAGTGCCTGCCCGACCCCTCCGGCCCTCAGTAATGCGGGGTTTAAAGTACATTAAGTCTAGGCGTTACTGGTAGCGCCTCACATAAAGTGTCCTAAATGCCATAAAGTCTACTTAATTACAGACCGTTGCGGTGCGAGTGCCTCTTGTCCTTACGGTGGTCGAGTGAGTCTTCATGGTGAGTCCTTGAGTCATCGAGTGAAGTCCCTCTTGGTCGATTGGAAGGCGGTCTCTTCGAGGGTGTCCTTGGGTAGGGTACTTAGATCAGGTCTATGACCCTACCCTAGGTACATGACTTCATCATTAGCCCCCGAATGGATTGAGGTTTGAGTGAGGAAGGAGTTGATATTATTTCTGACCTGCTTTTGCGTTATGGATATGTATCGTCTTGGACCAATAATCTCTTCGTTGATAATCAGCAACTTTTCTTCAGTCGCCTTGATCCATTCTTTTCTCTCATCGAGTGAACTTTTGAACTTAACAATCTCCGAGCGACGGATCGCAGGAAATCTCTCGTCTGACAGATTGACCTTCCGTTCGCGGATTTTGTGGGATTCGAAATTTGGGGAGGCGCGCGAAGCGAGGCGAACCGCGGTGCTCGGATGGGATAGGGCATAGACGCCTCGATTCCCGCGCCACCTTTTTCGCCACGTATCGCGTCTGTACTGATCTTGTTCGGGATGTGATTGGATCGCTGGGCCCTTGTCATCCACTCGGAAGTGTTCTTATAAAGGCGCCCCGCGAGGGTTTTTGAACATTATCTCTCCATTCTCCCCCTGCCCTCTCCACTTCCGCTCACTGCGCCCGCTCTCGCCCCCGCGCAATCGCTCCTCGTACGCTTCACCGGCAACAATGGTGAAGGAGAAGGCGGCGCGCTAAAGCACGCGAAAAGGCGGCGGCGACGGGAAGGCGAAGCGGCGAAGGGAGAGCGACCGATCGGCGGGTCTTCCTTGAGATCTCGTCTGCCGCATGGCTGGGTCAAGGAGATTGGATCCGATCGACCATCACCGAGAAGGATCTCACGGAGATGGCCAGCGAAGTTTGATCCCCACAGGCGCGAGGCTCCGGGGACGAGTGGCAACCACAGTCGGAAGAGGGTAAGTGCGTTCTTCTGGCCACTCACGTCGACCGTGGGTTCTCTCTGCCTCCGAGTGTCTTTTTTCGTGGTTTCTTGAACTTCTTTGGGGCGCAACTCCACCACTTCAACCCGAATTCCATCGCCTATCTTGCTGCCTTCGTGTCCATGTGTGAGAACTTCCTAGGCTGCCGACCGCCTTGGGGCTGTTCAAACACATATTCACCTATCGTTCTCGAGCGGTGAAAAAGCGAGTCGATGATGATATAGAACTAAGATTATCCAGATGTGCGGGGTCTTGGGATCGGATGAGAAACAAGAGTACTTTCCGGCCATGACCCTTCTGAGTCGGTCGAGGATGGCGATCGACCTGGTTTCTTGCGCTGAGAATGAGTCGACGCCAGGGCGATCAGTGGTCTCCCTCCGTTTACCATGGACCGAGCAAACAAGCCCTCTTCTCTGAAGGTGCTCCGGAGGAAAGCCGGCGTGAAGATGTTGATGGGCGTGTAGTCCGGTTAGTGCGGGAAGGAGTGACGGGTATGGATCTTCTGGAGGTCTTCCTTAGGCGGCGCATCCAGCCACTCCAGTATCGAGGCCATTGCATGTGGTTGTACTGTGGGACCGAAGATGACACTCGGGTCCACCCAGAAGCAGTCGACGATGCTACACTAGAGAGGTGGATGGCCGTGGTCACAGGGAACAAAGACAACACTCGAGGAGCCAGGAGGATTCCACCACTCGACCATTCTAGCATTCCGGACAAGGTATGCCCACATTATCTCCAATTGTATTCTTGCCATACTTATTCTGTTCTCGCCGCAAATTGGTCGATTGACCTTTGTCTTGATGTCTGGCAGGCCCTCACTGAACTATACTCGATGCCCAATGGAGCGCAGACTCCGACTAAAGAGGGGGAAGCGAGTGGGGGAGAAAGCCAGGAAAGAGTGGGACTCGGATGCTGCTGAAGATGATGATGATGACGACTCCGATGGGGAGGAAGGAGGAGGAGGAGGAGGTTGCGCCGCCTCGCACGGAGAGGCGATCGAAGCTCATCCATGACCCTACGACTGAACGTGGTAAGGGGGTTGCGACTGTCGCGCAGTCGACCAAGCGCCCTCGGACCACTTCTCCGGCGCCGACTGAGAAGGCTCCGAAGCAATCTCGAATGGTGACGACGAAACCAGCGAAGGTCTTGCCGAAGATGAAGGTGTCAATTCCCACCATATCAGGGTAAAAATGTTATATGAGTCTTCTTGCTCTACACGAGTTTATTTTTGGTCGACTCATGAGTTAACCAACTGATTTTTGGAATTGTAGTGCTGCTACTTCCGATACCTCAGCCAGGGCTGACGATCATGAGATGGAGGATGCTGCAACCTCAAAACCTGGTACCACTCTCTTAATTCCGTTTTTAGTCGATTGGCTCTTGGCCTCTAATTCTGATCCTTTTCTGCAGATCCATCCAATGTCGTTATCACCCTTCCCGACGGCGGCGGCGATGAGAACCGCTGAAGCACGGAGGAAGCGAAAGCGTCTGTTGGCGGGGTGGCTCAGGACGTGACAGCACCCGAGACACTGGTCACAGAGGAGGAGAACACCACTCGGCACACCGTATCTTTCGCGGTGCCGCTGACGAGTGCTCAGCCCGCGTCGCCGAGTGCTGCACAGCCTTCGCTCTTCTCAACCCACTACGTCCCAGAGGACCAAGCCAGTGCTGCAAAAGAAGCGATATGCCAGGCGGGAGTCATGATGGAGCAGGTGAAGGCCATCCGGGAGGCTAGCTAGGCAGCTTATGACGCCAGTTCCACTCTTCAAAGCAACGTTCAGGTCAGTCGGTCATCGCCTGTTCTGTTAGGATATGATCTCTGAAAATTCTTCTTTGTGGAATCCGTAGTAGTCACCCAATGGGTGTGTCGATTGAAATCCGGTTTAGTGGGGGCACGCTGAGTGCACCCACTGGGTGTAGTCCCCAAGGCTATGGTGGACTGCTGGCAGTCGACCATAGGCTTTATGAATTAAGTTCTTCTTTTATTCGTCTAGGTCGAATGGATTTCTCCAACTAGTGGGGGCACGCTGAGTGCACCCACTGGGTGTAGTCCCCGAGACTGTGGTCGACTGCTGGCAGTTGACTACAGTCTGTAGAACATGCCATGTTTTTTTTTGGATCGACTGGTCGACTCTATCTTGATAGAACTAGTGGGGGCACGCTGAGTGCACCCACTGGGTGTAGTCCCCGAGACTACGGTCGAATGTTTGTATGCGGCTGTAGTCTTAGAAACGCATGATTTTTCCTTAGTCACTCGGAAGTGAATTGTTTTTGACATGTTGTCGATTGGTTCTTTGTAGAAATCCTGCGACCTTGCGGCTCGTTATACCGAGCTGGAGAACAAGCATATCCAGCTCAAGCTTGATCTGAAGCTGGTCCAGGAGAATCTGGCGAAGGCGAAGGAGGAGACCAAAGCTACGTTTGGTGAGGCCTCGACGACTGCTTTTGCACCTCATTTGTTTCAAAATCTGATCTTGCTGTAACTTTGCAGGCAGAGTGAAGGAGGCCCAGAAGAAGAAAGATCTTGAGCTAGCTGAGATGCAAAAGACAGCTTTAGAGAAGACCAAGCTCATGAGCGATAAGTTAACCGGTCACTAAGCTTGAAGAAGAAAACACCAATCTGAAAGCTGCTCTTGCTATTGCTAACAAGGAGGTCAGTCGACTGAAAAGCGACAAAGCTGCTCTGAATGACAAGGCCAGTCAGTTGGCTAGGAAGAAGAATGATCTGGAGGCCTATCTGAGCGGACTCGCCAAGAAGTTGTTCCTCACGCTCGAAGGTAATCCTTTGTGTCAAACAATCATTTTTACAGTGATCTTTCCATTCGACCATTGCCTTGACTCGGCGATTGTACTTGCAGAATTTTGCCAAAACTTTGAAGAGGAAACTAGTCGACTGGAACCAAACCTGGACCCTATCAACTCTCCGGTGAACGATGAAGTTGCCATGAACGTGCTCCGGCTCGAGTCTCGCTTTGCTGCTGTCGTTGACTATCTTGCAAGGCTGAAGGTCGCCACTTCCCGCATTGACACTACGCTCTGGCCCAGGGAGACACTCCAAAATGACCTCGAGTCTTTGATGACTCGACTAAACACGGTCCCTGGTCGAGTGCAGGAGTGGAAGAAGTCTTCCGCCAGGTGTGGTGCAGATGTCGCTCGTATGCGGCCGAGTCCATTTCAGGATCGCGAGAAGACAAGTGGCGGCTCTTGGTGGCTAACACCAAGAAGCATGATTTCCGGTCTTTCATGGAGACTTTCATCGCTGCTGCCACTCGGATCGCGGACGGAATTGATCTTGATGAGTTTGTTGCACCTTCCAGCCCTCCACAGGAGGGGTAAAAAACTTCTTGAGCTCGACACTTTAAATTTGCCTCGCTATGCCGAGTGATTTTGTAACCGATAAACCTTAACAGGCTTAGCGCCTGAGCACTTTCAGTTCCGTTAGGTATTTATCCGAACTTGGATTCGACGTTCAAATACGCTTGCATTTGGCTTGGGATGTCTTTTGTAGGTTAAAGCGAGGTGCTCATTGCAGTCGACTTGTTCCCCAATTTGCTTAGGCAGGCACTGAGCTGCGGCTAAGCCTCCGAGTGGTTGGCATGCTCTTCACTCGGCAGGATTTTTATTACTTAGGCGAGCACTGGGCTGCAGCTAAGCCCCCGAGTGGGAGGTCTGCTCTCCACTCGGTAGGATTTTTATTACTTAGGCGAGAACTGAGCTGCAGCTAAGCCCCCGAGTGGGAGGTCTGCTCTCCACTCGGAAGGATTTTTATATCTTAGGCGAGCACCGAGCTGCAGCTAAGCCTCCGAGTGGGAGGTCTGCTCTCCACTCGGTAGGATTTTTATTACATAGGCGAGCACTGGGCTGCAGCTAAGCCCCCGAGTGGGAGGTTTGCTCTCCACTCGATAGGATTTTCACGTTGTACTTGTGGCGTAGCTCGGAGGCGAAAGTCGCAGTCGACCTGCACCTCGTCTTCCTTGCTACCGCACATTGTACTTGTGGCGTAGCTCAGAGGAGCGGGTCGCAGTCGACCTGCGCCTCGTCTTCCTTGCGACCACACATTGTACTTGTGGAGTAGCTCAGAGGAGAGGGTCGCAATCGACCTGCGCCTCGTCCTCCTAGCCACCGCACGTTGTACTTGTGGCGTAGCTCGGAGGAGAGGGTCGCAGTCGACCTGCGCCTCGTCTTCCTTGCGGCCGCACATTGTACTTGTGGCGTAGCTCAGAGGAGAGGGTCGCAATCGACCTGCGCCTTGTCCTCCTAGCCACCGCACGTTGTACTTGTGGCGTAGCTCGGAGGAGAGGGCCGCGGTCAACCTGCGCCTCGTCCTCCTTGCGAGCACACGTTGAATTTGAACTTAGGCGAGCACTGGGCTGCAGCTAAGCCTCCGAGTGGGAGTCTGGCTCACCACTCGGTAGGATTTTATTGAAACTTAGGCGAGTACTTAGACTGCAGCTAAGCCCCCGAGTGGGAGTCTGGCTCACCACTCGGTTGGATTTTTATTGAAACTTAGGCGAGTACTTAGACTGCAGCTAAGTCCCCTAGTGGGAGTCTGGCTCACCACTCGGTAGGATTTTTATTGAAACTTAGGCGAAACGGATTCGCAGCTAAGCCCTCGAGTGGGAGGCTGGCTCACCACTCGGTAAGGATTTTTTTACAAACTTAGGCGAAATGGATTCGCTGCTAAGTCACCCACTGAGGGGGGAATTTTTACTGAACAAATAAAAGTGACAAAAATCTATGGGGAAATTATGACACTATTATCTTGCATAACATGGACTACAGAAGTACTTTTATTACAACTCATCCGAGTGAAAACTTAAGTGTAAAATGGACGGAGTAGTTCCGCGTTCCAAGCTTGGGGCTCGTCGATATTGTGTTTGACGTTGTAGAGACGGTACGCCCCGTTGTGGAGGACCTTGGTGACGATGAAGGGTCCTTCCCAAGAAGGAGCAAGCTTGTGTTGTTTCTGCTGATCCACTCGGAGAACCAAATCTCCTTCCTGGAAGGCTCGGCTCTTCACGTTTCTGGCGTGGAAGCGATGCAAGTCTTGTTGGTAGATGGTCGATCGGATCAGAGCCATCTCCCTTTCTTCCTCTAAAAGGTCGACTGCGTCCTGCCGCGCTTGTTCAGCTTCAACTTCGTTGTAAAGTTCAACTCGAGGAGCATTGTGGAGAAGATCACTCGGCAAGACTGCTTCAACTCCATAGACCAAGAAGAATGGAGTTCTTCCGGTCGACCGATTAGGCGTGGTCCACAGACCCCAAAGCACTGAGGGAAGTTCGTCGACCCATGCTCCAGCCGCATGCTTGAGACCACGCATCAGTCGGGGTTTCAACCCTTTGAGGATCAAGCCATTAGCTCGCTCCGCTTGTCCATTCGATTGTGGATGGGCGACCGAAGCGTAGTCGACTCGTGTGCCTTGAGAGGTGCAGAAATCCCTGAATTCCTCCAAGTCAAAGTTTGACCCATTATCTGTGATGATGCTATGCAGGACTCCATATCTGAATATGAGTTCCCTGATGAAGCTAACAGCAGTACCGGCGTCAAGGTTCTTGATGGGTTTAGCCTCGATCCACTTGGTGAACTTGTAGACTGCCACCAGTACATGCGTGAAACCGCTTCGACCTGTTCTCAAGGGGCCTACCATATCAACCCCCATCTGCGAAGGGCAGACGAGTGGTATGGTCTTGAGAGTGAGCGAGCTTGTGTGACATATTGGAGTAGAACTGACATCCTTCGCACTTGTCCACTATTTCCTTTGCCATCTCATTTGCCTTTGGCCAGTAAAATCCGGCTCGGTATGCTTTGGCCACAATGGTCCGAGAGGACGCATGATGACCACAGGTTCCCGAGTGGATATCATCAAGGATGATTCGACCTTCTTCTGGCGTTATGCACTTCTGACCAACTCCAGTCGCGCTCTCTCTGTACAACTGTCCTTTGAGTACGGTAAAGGCCTTGGATCGACGGACGATCTGTCGAGCCTCTTCCTCATCCTCCGGGAGCTCTTTTCTCAGGATATACACAATATATGGAACTATCCAGTCGGGAATGACCACTAAGACCCCCATGACCAAGTCGACCACTGCTGGGACTTCTACTTCAGTCGGATCTGTGGCACTCTTGGGTTGCGGAGCTTCTTCAGTGAAAGGATCTTCTTTATTGACGGAGTATGGATATGCTCCAAGAACACACCACTCGGAATGGCTTCTCTCTTGGAACCTATCTTTGCTAGATCATCAGCTGCTTGATTTTTTAGTCGGGTATATGATGGAGCTCTAACCCCTCAAACTTCTTTTCCAGCTTCCTCACTGCATTATAGTATCCAGTCATGGCTGGGCTTCTAACGTCCCACTCCTTCATCACTTGATTGACCACCAAATCTGAGTCGCCATAAACCATAAGGCGACGGACGCCGAGTGAAATGGTTATGCGCAACCCATACAAAAGGGCCTCGTACTCTGCCTCATTGTTGGAGGAATCAAAGTGAATTTGGAGCACATATCTGAGCTTATCTCCTCAGGGGACACCAGACAACCCGACACCGAACCATTCAACATCTTAGAGCCATCAAAGAACATGGTCCAATGCTCAAGTGAACTTTAGTCGGCTGCATTGTTCAATCCACTCGGCGAGAAATCTGCTATTGCACGGACTTAATGGCTTTCTTTGCCTCAAACTTGATATCAAGGGAAGAAGTTCAATCGCCCATTTAAGCCACTCGACCGATTGCATCTCTGTTGTGCAAAATCTCGAAAGTGGAGCATCGGCGGCGATTGTGATGGAATGATCGGAGAAATAATGAGCAACCTTCTTCGTGGTCATGTATATCCCATACACAAGCCTTTGATAATGAGGGTATCTTTGCTTGGATGGAGTCAAAACTTGAACGAGATAATACCTTTGGTATTGAACTTTGAAGGCTTTCCTTCTTCTTCCCGCTCGACCGTAAATCTATCTTGGCGACTTGTCCTGTGGCTGCGATATAAAGCAGCAGAGGCTCTTTGCTGATTGGAGCAGCAAGCACCGGTGGTGCGAGCGAGCTTTAGCTCGGCAAGCGCTGCATCGACTTCGAGTCCACTCGAACTTGTGCGCCTTCTTCATCGATCGGTAAAGAGGCAATGCTTTTTCACCGAGTCGTGAGATGAATCGACTTAACGCGGCCAAGCATCCAGTAAGCTTTTGGACATCGTGCACTCACACGGGGCGTTTCATTCGGAGTATAGTGCCGATCTTTTCGGATTAGCGTCGATTCCTCGTTCGAAGCGAAAACCGAGTAACTTGCCACGGGAACTCGAATGTGCACTTTGATGGATTGAGCTTGATATCATACCTCCCGAGGTTGGAAAATGTTTGGCGAGGTCGGTTAGCGGTCGGAACCTTTTCGCGACTTGACCACGATATTATCCATATCGCTTCCACATTCCGACTGATTTGGTGAGCAAACACTTCAATCATTCGCATAAGCGTGGCTCCGGCATTCTTGAGGCGAATGGCATGGTGATATAGCGAAGCACCGAATGGAGTGATGAAAGTTGTTTTATCTCATCGGGTCCATCTGATGGATCGATGGTACCGGAATAGGCGTCTAGAAAAGACAATCTCGCATCCAGCGGTCGAGTCAACAATTTGATCAATGCGAGGGAGAAAATGATCTTTCGGGCAGGCCCGATTGATGTGCTTGAAATCAATGCACAATCGGGTGAGTTGTCCTTCTTAGGAACCATGACGACATTGGCGAGCCACTCGGAGTGGTATATCTCTCGGATAAATCCTGCCGCCAATAGTCGAGCCACCTCCTCACCAATAGCTTTTCTCTTCTGGACGGTGGACCGCCAAAGATGTTCTTTAACTGGTTTTGCTGCTGAGTCGACTCTAAGACGATGCTCGGCCCGATCCCAGGAACACTCGGCATGTCGGTGGCTTCCATGCAAAATGTCCCGATTCTCACGGAGGAACCGGATGGCGATTCTTCCTATTTGGTCGAGTGTTGTGGAGATGTGGGTCGGAGCTGCATTGGGGTCGGTCGGGTGAATGTGGGCGGGCTTCGTCTCACCGGACGGCAAACGCCGACTTCTGTGGCGGGCTTCTTGGCTCGCAGCAAATCACTCGGATCCGCATTTTGCTTATATTCTTCAAACTCGACCGCTATCACCTGGGAATCGGCAATCTTTGAGCCTATCTGGAAACACCCATACGCCTTTTCCGATCACGGTGGCGGTGATCACTCCTTTGGGGCGGGCATCTTCGGTTTGAGGTATCGTAACATGGTCGAGCCATGAACCGTGCGTGGGCTGGTCTCCCCAAAATAGCGTGAATGCAGCGCTCGAAAATCCACGACCTCAAGCGTCGGCTTATCCTTGCGAAAATGCTTTGAATCACCAAACACCACGTCGAGCTATTTGGCGAGTGACTCGGCTTTCTTTCTGATATAACTCCATGAAAACTCATATTCTTGGTGCTCGGTCGGGACATCGGAATGCCCATTCCTTTCATTGTGTCCGCATACAATAAGTTCATCCGCTACCACCGTCCATCAAGACTTTCGTCGGTAGAGTGCCTTCGACAACCGGGTCGACCACCAAAGCTTGCCTCCTAGGGGTGGCTATATGAGTCGGGTGATCAGACTGGTCGAATGTAATGGGTGTTTGGGACCATCTTAGATAACTTGGTTTCGCCGGGGCAACCATGTTCACCTCACGGTTAATAACCTTCAGTCGGCTCTTGCTTTCCACATCCGCAAAAATCATCAGTGGAGTTAACACGAGGATATCCTCCTCCTTGTCTTCCTTATCTTGGCTTTGTCCGACTCCTTTTCCTTGTCCTTGGACCGCTTTCCTTAGGCTTCTTTGGATCAAGAGTCGACACGCGAGTGGTATGCTTCGGGTAGATGATATTACCCTCTTCGTCTTTCTTCGTGTGGATGTGACATGGCATATCCATCACGTCACTTCCTTCTTTATCCTTCACCTTCTTGGGGTTCCAGGATCCTTTGGGTTTCCCTTTGAACTTGCCCTGAGTCACGGCCAGAGCCCCTCCAGGAGCTGCTGGTTCAGCCTTCCGCTTCTGCTTCCGACTGGTGTTTCCCTTCTCCGACTGACTCGGTTTGTACTTGCCGCTTCGGAGTCGGTCTTCCTCTTCGCCGTTGGCATACTTGGTAGCAATCTCCATCATTCGACTCAGGGTCATGTCTCCGGTTCGACCAAACTTCAAACTCAATTCTCTGTTCTTAACACCATCTTTGAAGGCGCAGACTGCCTGATGATCAGACACGTTCTCCACGGTATGATGCAAAGTGATCCATCTCTGAATATACTCTCTTAGAGTCTCATTAGTCTTCGCACACAAACTTGCAGCTCGGTCAATCCAGCTGGTAAACTTGCAAGTTCCTCAAATGTTACAGCGAACACTGGGGCAGATCTTCCCAAGTGTAAATCTGCTTGGAGGTGGCGATTCAACCATGCTCTCGAGAACCTTCCAACATGAGTGGCAAATGCTTCATGGCCACCTTGTCATTCCGCCACCAATTTGTACCGCCACTCGGTAGTCCTCAAGCCAGTTTCGGGCTTAGACTCACCATGAACTTGCTTACTCGATTGCCAACTTTGAAGTTGGGGCGAATCACCGCGCTCGATAGCCTCTTTGAAACATTCGGACGAAAACATGCACTCGATCGCTGGTGGGCGCATCTCTGTCGAGGGCCACCTCGATGAGCCTGTTCCGATCGACCAAGCCTTGCCGCGATGATGGATCGCGCGTCAAAGCACTGGTTCCACAGGGTCGGCCGGAGCTCTTCGCCATACACCGAGTTGACTTTGTCATCCTGCTGCCGAGGAGCGTAAGACCCACCCCTCGAGAGTGGGCACTCGGCGCCTATCATCACGATCATGTCGGTCGCGTCTTGGTCTCGCCGATTCTCGCGTCCTTCACGCGCGGAGGCGATCTAGGGCTGTGAGCCGATGAACCCGTATTCGCGGCGGCGGATCGACTGTGAATTACATTGCGTGGCTGCGACACGGCTGAATTATGATCTCCTGCTGCCGAAGCAAATCACGATCGCATCAAGCCTCTGCCGACCTCCGACCGAGAGGGCTGGATGGACTCTGCGATCGGGTTGCGACTACTAAATTCTAAATCGGGGTTCGATATACGAGTCGGCGGGAAGAGTTGGCGTCGATTGAGTCGGTACTTACTCGTTGCCACAGCATCGTCGAGTGCTGTTGAAGGTTCTCGAACGAGCGCGTTGACCAAGTTAATAAACGTGCTTCCTCCAAGGCGCGAGCCTCGGGGTTTCTCCGCGATGGGAGTATGCAGGGCATCCATGTTCTGCGGCGAAGTTCTTCCTCTGCGAGAATTAAGTGGCTCGGGCTGGTACTCTTCATGGACTTGGCGGGTCGCCTCCACCGTCTACCCGTCCTCGCGAGGGAAACCGGGAGGGCTGCGAGGCCCGTTGACCATCAAGACCTCTGCCACTGGATCATTTGCTATCACACTCGGATGCGCTCTCTACCGAGCCGGTCGGCGGATCGAGCAGCCGTAGAGAGATTCGTCGGGCTCGATTGCATAACTTGGGTGGTGGCCGTCTGGCGAAACCACAGCGTACCTCACCCACCATGGAGCCTCGACCGACCAGGCGCTTATACCAAGGGAGACCGGAGGTGACCGATAGAGGAGTCGACCGATATGGAGTCGGCGGTTGTCGCATGACAGAACGCCGCGGACACATGCGCGAAAATCGTCGCACCCATCGACGGGCGCATCAGCGTCGAGTGGAGCCTCTGGGAAGCGGAGTCGTCGGCGATGAAGGTGAGGCGCCAAGACGGATCTCGCGACCCTCGACCAAAACTCCACCGGCAACCATGATGAAAGTACTCGGAAGAATCGCCTTCTCCAAAAATCGCTAAGACACACCCCCGGTGGCGCCAACCGTCGTGGTTCTAAGTCGACGATAGAGTGGGGGTAGGTATGGAGAGGCAAGGTCCTAGCTATGGGCGATTGTAAACACAAGGGATGTCTGAGTTGAGGCCCTTCTCGGAGGAAATGTGACCTCGTCTCGGGCCGGAGGCGGTCGATGGATTATGTGTGTATGGATTACTGAGTGCGAACCCTTTACCTTGAGGAGGGGGTGGCTTATATAGTGCTGCGCCTCCCCTCCGGCCCTCGATGTCTGAGGGTTTAAAGTACATTAAGTCTAGGCGTTCTTGGTAGCGCCTCACATAAAGTGTCCTAAATGCCATAAAGTCTACTTAATTACAGACCGTTGCGGTGCAGAGTGCCTCTTGTCCTTCTGGTGGTCGAGTGAGTCTTCATGGTCGAGTCCTTCGAGTCCGTCGAGTGAAGTCCCTCTTGGTCGACTGGAAGGCAGTCTCTTCTAAGGGTGTCCTTGTGTAGGGTACTTAGATCAGGTCTATGACCCTACCCTAGGTACATGACTTCATCAGCGGCGACGACGGCGACTACTCCGCGTTCATCGTTTTTTTAGTTTTATGTAACGTGTCGTGAACATGTCTAATGTATGCCAAGTTTGCCGAAATTTAGCCGTGTTTGACCGAACTTCGCCGAACCTTTTTTTTTTGAAAAAATTAAGCGCTACTGAGTCGGCCAGGGGGCAGCGAATGAGGACCAACTTCATGAGGCCTTTTTTTTGTTGGCCTCGAGCAGCGATTTTAGGCGCCCTTGGGGGGCAACGGCTGAAGATGCTCTAATGATCGCACTGTTAGTGAAGTGACCAACGACTGTTTCTGTTGACTACATGTACAACGATTTCATGTTTTCTTTCTTCTGATCTCCTGGTAGAAAAATATCATGGGCCTATGGCGTCACTGCTGTTATTTCACGTGATAATGAAGTCCGGGACTGACCTTTGTTTTTTCTTGTAAAAACAATACTGAATCCTAAATCCCTTCGGCCAAGGACACAGGGAAAAAATGACAGCAACCAGCTCGTGAATCTTGGGTAAACATCGGCATTCGGCAACAGTAGTACCATCCTGGTACTATGGTACTGTGCATGCGTATGATTAATACCATCCAAAAAATCAATGCCGTCTGTATAATATATTTCTTTGAACAGTTACAGATTTATTGATTTGGACGTACAATGGCGCACACATGCTGAGGCGTAAATAGTCAGGCCACCCTTTTTCTTCTCATTTTCTTATCCGTGGCTCCGTGCTGCCGGCCACATCGATTTTCAAGGCCATGTTTGAGTAACGATGTGAGTTATCCTCTGTTCACAGCATGACCCAATCAAGCACAATTCGACACATTCGTGTACAATCCTGGCAGCGCTACTGCCATCTACGTATCCAAGTATCCACACACAGCGCGGGCATTCATACACCGCATTGCTGTCAGTAGGCATCATGACGCTGTGAGTGTAATGGAACGGCGAGCAAAGTAGCAAGTGGAGAGTGACTGACCGTCGCGCCCTGCCCCGCCCCCGCAACCGCAAAGCAGGCGCCATCATTCGCGCGGGAAAAGCTCGGGGCTCCTCCAGAAATGGCGGGAAAGCGAGGCCCGATGGCGCCAAGGAGCGTTTGAGGTTTGACCAGGGACAGCTGGCCCCGCGACCGCCGCAGCGAGACGAGCACACCGCTCCAACCACCGTCCGTCCGCGTGCCCGTGGCTTATCTACCTGGCGCCGACACAAATATCTCCAAAACACACCATCCTGCGCTGTCACCCCACTCTCACCTCACTTCACTCGCAGGTGCCAGCCAGTCTCCCGTTCGATTTCTCTAGCCCACGGCCCCATGCCATTGTCTGCACTCCAATCTCTGCAGTTAAACCGAGCGCAGAGGGGGACAGATTGTCCCACGAGAACACCGCCCGGTTCTTTAACCACGCCCATTGACTCCACTAAACTAATTTGACTCCGCGGCCGCAATGCTGCAAAACCCTAGCAGAGTAAACTAGGTCACGAGGCGGCAGGCAGGCGCCGCAGTCTGCGTCGGGCTGGCCGGCCTCAGCGGCGGAGCGAGGCCCAGAAAGAGAAGCCGCCAGCCGTCGTGCCGCGCGCAGCGGGAGCGTGCAGGCCGGCCTGGAGACAGGGACAGGCGCCAAAACCCCTCGTCCCGCCCAAACGCTTCTCAAACTTTCGTGCGTCGGGTCTTTGTTTGCGCATTCCTTTCCCACCATTCGCTCCACCCTTTCTTCTCTCCGTGCTGGAGTTTTGCGCGGAAACAAAACACGGTGGGCGAGCGCGATGTAATCGTTCGCCCTTTACGAAGCTCTGGTTGCTTGAATCGCTCGGCATGCCGGACAATCCCGGGGTCCCTGCTCTCTAGTAGCTGCTTTACTGAAAGGATACTAGTACGTGCCTACGTCCCGCTCTGGCCGTCTCACTCGCACGGCAAAGAGCAACGAAAGGGCATCCAATGCGTGACGGGATTTCCGTTCGGAGACAAACCACGCCGCTATCTCTTACCAAAAAGAGAGAGACCGAGAGAAAAAACTATGCTGCTAACAAGCGTGCATTAAGTTAAGTACTAGCACTAAGTATAATCTGGGGACGAGCTATTCGTCGATGTTGATCCGAAACAGAAAGGACGTAGCTGTCGCAGCCGACGTCACGAGACGTGGAGCGGCCAGTGGGGATCCGACACGTCCGCGGGCGGCGGGCGCGCGCATCATTGGAGCTCTGCGAACGCGCGCGTGCCACTCGATAGCATGAACGAACGAACGGATAGGCACCGCGGTGCGGTGCAATCTGCAATGAAACGCAGCGATGCTCGGTCAAGCAAGCAATACGTCACGTACAAGCAGACTGTACCTGGTTTGTGTACGTAGCATATTCTTTTCCTGCCCGAGCACCCAACCATGCAGTCGCTCGTCGGAGGAGAAAGCATTTCCATGCGATCAGAGGATGAAGATACCCTGCTTCGACTTTTATCTCAACATGCGGGGTTTCTTTTGCCGCCAAACTTTTACGGAGGGATAACAACCAGCAGGGTAAAAGAGAACGGTTGCTTTCTGGTCGGTACGCACGTCCCCACGATCACCGCCTCAACACCTCCCCTCATCTATATCTATATCTATACCAATATAAAAAGATCCAAAGTGGCAGATCTAAACCATCTCGACCGTTAAATCATGTTATCTAGTGGTTCAAATCGCTTCAATGTTGAGCACCAAACATGTTACCGCTTTAATTACCCACCACTGCTATTGATTATAAACACGTTTTGACTCAATGCTATACCATGAAATCTGCCATGTAATTAATAACCTACCATTCCCGCGAAAAAGTAATTGATATCTTACAAAAACCAACGTGCAACAGATATATCTTACATAATATAACGTGCCGCTAATATCCTATCTAATATAAACGTGCATTGCACGTACATTATTACTAGTTTCAGTAATAATAAGCCGTATTTTACGTACTTTATAAAAATACAAAAATGAGTCAGCGTAAATGCGAGGGAAATTTCCCCGCCGAGAAAGAACTAGAGGAAAATGAACTGGAGATGATAATTGCTGGCTGGCGTCCGCGAGGTTCGGGGCCCTGGCCGGGCCCGCTCCGTCGGTAGGAGCGGTTGGGTAGGCCCAACGAAGCGGCAGACGAGAGCGAAACCAAGGTGGGCCGCGGGTGAGAGCGACGTGGTGGGGGCCACGGGAGCCCGTTGCGGTGCGGGGATCTTCGGCGTTCGTCCGGTTCGCAGAGATTCACAGGATTCCGAGAGCCCCGCTCCGGTGGCCCCAGCAGGCCGATGACAGGTGGGGTCCGGCCTAGGCAACTGGCCGGCGCTGCACATCGTACTACTACAGTTTCCCGTTTGCCTCTGTCCTTCTTATCCAGAGCTCTCAGAAGAGAGAGCTCCGAGCCGTCGAGAAAAGCCCGTAAATTGGAGCAGAATTTCTCTAACATGTGAAAAGGAAGAAAAAAAAACTACAAGTTCGGCCACCAAGCGGCGGATGGGCACTCGCCGCCGACCGCCCCACCGCTTCGACAGCGCCGTCTCACCGGGTCGGGTTACCGGGTCACGTCCATTCCGGCGCCGCCATGAACCGCCGGGCCAGTACCACGACCGCCAGTACAGTACTGCTGTCCGTCTAGCGCAAGTACGTACAGTACCTTCCACCGGAGCGCATCGGCCGCCCACTTCACTTCACTTTACAGCGGCAGGTTACCGGGCGCGCGCCGTGTATTTTCCTCCACTGGGTCTGGGTGCAGCTCAGCATTTCGCCAGTTTTCTACTCGAGCCCGTACCCGACATCACGCCATCAACCCACACGCCCTTTCCCTTTTCCACTCCGTATACCGCACCACAGCACACCACACCCGCCTTTAAAGCGCCCGCGACTTTAATGCGCTGTAGCAGTACAAAGAACACAACTTAAATTCCCAAAGCCCACCTACAGAAATCTCCGAGGGGATGCAATTCTCGTGACCGCATCGCAAAAACTCCCGCCGCTTCTTTACTCCCGCCAACTCGCCCAATTTATTGACCTGAAAACTAACCTCGTCTGAGCCAGAGCAGTTGCACTTGCGGCACTGGCCGGCAGGCACTCCACTGCACTGGTTTAGGTGTAGGTCTAGGTTTAGGTCAGTGCCTGACGAAGGAAGAAAATTTTCCTTTCCCGCTATTCTGATTTTGGTTGTAGAGTGGGTTCAGCTACCGTTAACAATCTGGTGAGTGGGTGGAATGCCATTGACATGGCGCACATAAACGTAATAATAATAATTATATTAACCTACAATACGATGTCAGATGTAGAACAATAGATTACGCCGGCCAGAGTTGCAAAATGCTCCGTGCAGTAAATCAGAGCACAATTTGTATATAATCTAAAAAGAGGTGTGTGAAAGAAAAAGTTCGGAGCACAAGAAAAAAGTCTGAATATACTTCAGAAATTGTGCGCAGACGAGGTATGCGAGCTGAGCCCACCGGGCTACGGTTCACACGCACCGTCACAGGCACAGCTCACTCCACTCACAAATGCATGCACGGCAGGTTAAAAAAGAAAAGAGAGCTCCTTAATGAAGGAAAATAATTATTTCCCAACAAATCTCGCCGCTGGCCTCTCTTTTATAAACCCAACGGAGAGAGAGGGTGAGCAGCATTTGCACCCGCCGAAGCCCATCGGCATTCCCCTCCCTCCCCTCTCCTCCGTCCCACGACCCCCCACCTCTCTCCGCTGATAAGCACAGCACTCCTCTGCCTTTCATTCGACGGCCGGCCCGCTCGCTCGGATTACGCGGACGAGGATTCTTAAAGGTGGAGCAAATGGCGGTGGAGTGGTCAGACGGCGGCGAGGAGTTCCTGCTTCCCGACGAGTTCTTGGACGACGACTTCTTCTCCGAGGAGGAGAAGGCCGCGGTGGCCGCGCGGAGCGAGAGTGATGAGGAGGATAGCCTGGCCGGCCTCTCGCGCCGCCTCGCGGGCCTCCTCGGCGGCGACAAACTCGCCGTCACGCCTGCCAAGGTTGGTTTCTTGCTCCTTCAATCTCTTTGTTTGCGTGGTTCGTCCTGCGTTGATTCCTGATTGTTCGCTTCTTTCCTTGGCAGGAGGAGGTGACTGCGGGGTCGCCGAAGTCGACGCTGTGTGGGCTGCCCAAGTCGGGCCAGGAGAGCCCCAACAGCGGCGCGTCCCATGGGAACTCGCCGCCGTCGTCCCCGCTGGAGCAGCAGCCGGCCGACCCGTGGGACGTCCTCTACGAGGCAGCCGGGCAGGTCAACAGCATCCCGGCGCCGGGCCACCCCTACGGCTTGCACGGCCGCGGTGGCTTCGTGCCGCCTGCGCGTAAGGCTTCGCCTCCGCCGCCGCCCCCTCACGTGCCCGCGCCAGCCGGCACAGCCGCGGGCGGCGTGTACTACCACCCTTTCGCGCACCTCATCACGCAGCGCCAGATACAGGCTGCCAGGGTGAGTTTTCAGTCGCATGGCGCTCTTGTTATGCATATCCTACCTGAAGATTTCTTGGTTTTAACATCTTTGTTTTGTGTTTGTGTTATGCAGTTTCATCTCTTAAAACAGCAGCAGCTCTTCAAGCAGCAGAGGGACCGGCAGCTGGCCGCGGCCGCCGCATGGGGCGTGCGCCGTAACGCGGCAGCCAAGAGGGCCGGCGCCGCTCCTATTGACCTGAGCCCGGCGTCGTTCCCGCCGCTGTTGAAGACGCAGCTGCAGCACACGCCTGCACCCCATCCCACCCATCCCGCCGCCGCCGGCATGCGGGCCGTGTTCCTCACGCCGCCCGGTGCCAAGCGCGAGCGCAACGGCACCGGCGTCTTCCTGCCGCGCCCGGCCGGCGCCCCCGCCGAGCCCCGGAAGAAGACTGGTGCGTGTGTACCTCGTAACACCTCTTTTGGCCGTTCTGGTTGTTGATTACCGGGGCTGGCGTTCGTCGTTGGTGGCTAAATATTCTCCCCGTTTGGTGTTTTTCGCGTCATTGCAGGCTGCTCGACGGTTCTTGTCCCCGCCCGTGTCGTGCATGCTCTTAATCTGAACCTCGACGACCTCGGCGCCCAGCCTCGCTACGGCGGCGGCATCGTTCTTGATCATGGTAAACATCTCATCCTGCACTAGCTTATGGTGTTTAATTAATGGCAAGTTAATCTGACAGCGAGCTCCGTTGGTGCGCAGATGCCTTGATCAGTCGGAGCAACGCCATGCTCGCAAGCCAGAAGATGCGGGCTGCGGAGAGCTCGGCGCCGCCGGCGCTCTGCCACAGTTCGTGAACCCAGTCGCCCGCCGGAACAGTCCATGTTCTTGGCTCCGTTTAATCTCAAAAATAAAAATTTAGTATCAGCAGTAATCTGTATTAGGTTGTACTAGTAGTCATATCCTAGTAATAGAAGTAGAAGAGCAGTATTAGCAGCGTGAGTTTTAGCAGGTGTGTATTTTGGATTGGTGACACATTGGTTTTGGGGTGCCGGCGATAAGCGGTGGAGATGGATGAAGAAACAAGAAATCCATGTCTAGCAGCAGTTGGTTTGTTAGAAACAATAAGTGGGGTTCTTTCGGAGACGAGAGAGATGTGTTAGCCGTTTGTAGCAAGCGAGATGATGATAATGTTGAAGTGAAATGAGGCTAATCTTGAAGGAGCAGAAATAAAAGGCCCATGTTATCTCTCCGTCTCCGTCCATGGCTTTGCCGCTTTGCCAAGGAGCCCCAGCGCACATCCAGCTAAGGTTTCCGTCTCTGTTCCCCCCTTTTGCAGCCTTTTGCTTGCGCCTGAAGCTTTGCCGTGGGCTCCATGAATAAGGGCGTTCGTTGTGTGTGACAAGAAATAAAGGATTTTCTTGATTTTCGTTGTAATAGCTAGCTAGTTGCAGTATTTCTTTCATTCGTTGCTTTAGCCGCAAAGTTAGTCTCGGCTTTATAATAATGAATTTAATTATAGAATTGTACTTGTTCCTCGGAATGAATGGAAGCGTATGGCGGTCTCGTTTATTTGGTAATGATGCGTGTCATATCTTAATCAAGGTGTTTCTCCGCTTGTGTGCATCTGAGGAGCGCTGGAGTTTATCTTAATCGGGGTGTCATGTGTGCGCTATGCTTCCGCGGCTGTGGCGTGGTACGTGACAGCATGTGAGAAGAACAGTTTTGTCCGGTGCGCGCGCCCAACCGCCTGAGAATCTGCGACGGTGGTGGGGCATGGGATCTGCATCTCCGTGCCCCGCAGCATTCCCCTGTCTGAAAACGACGCCTCTGGCCTCCTCTCCTAATCTTGGCTGGCTTGCTCGGACGGACGGGCGGTCCAGCGTGGGCATAGCTGGAACGGGTGGCTCCGGCGCCGGCCCGACCCCCATCACACTGAGCTCTCACTGCCATCAATGCCGCTGAGACGCATCCGGACCCTAAATCGCACCGTATAAATGAAAACCCCACCGCTTATCGCAAAGCTTCTCGGCCGCATGTAGCGCATCTCTCGGCCAGGTGAGCGGTGCTGCTTTGGTCGCATGCGTCCTCGGCCCTGCCTGATCCGGTCAAAGCTCTGGCTTCTTTTTCGCTGCGACGCTTCGGGTGTGTACTGTGCGGTGCTGCGCCGCGGTTTTTAAATTCGAAGGCTGCCATCGGTCGGCTCGCACATCCATCGGTTGCCGGAAAAAAAGGCGTGTTTCCAAGAGAAAGCGGCCTCCTCGGGTTCCGCCGGCGGGAGCCCGAAAAGGAGCCATCGCCTCGGGCCCTGTTACCATGATCCTGTCCCTTTTTCCCGGCAGGGTAAACCGCACGGTACCCAACCCGCGGTTTTCTACTCGCCGCTGCCGTGACTCCGGCTTGACGACGGTGTGTTTTGGGGTGGTGGCAGGCACGACCGCGCGGAGGGCGGTGCGCCAACATGTGTGGGTGTGGCCTATGCTCGTATGCCGATTGCTGCCCAACAATACACAGGGAGAGAGAGTGGGGTTGCGAGGCCGAACGGCGACGTGGAGTTGGGGCGTCGTGATCGGTGGAAAGGTGGTTGCGGCCATGTGGGTCGTCACGTTGAGCCGTTGCGGTGGGGAGGGAGGAGGATGAGTCGGTGTTGAAGTGCGGCGAGGGCCACCACCACCGGCGCATCTCGGATCTCCTCGGGTTTGTTCTCACGTTTGATGCACGGGACGGGAGATGCGCTGTGGGTGGACTGCAACTTACCCAACTCCTCGGCTGCCGCCGCTTTTAGGTTAGCTGTACGACGACTCTTGCTACGTACTGCACCGGTGCTACTACACTGGTGGCACTAGAAGTCTTCCTGCTACTTCCATTTTCAGTCCGGTTCACTTAGATTAATCGACTTCCTGTCGCCATTGAGTTATACTAGATCGATATTTTCTATACGATTGACTTTTAGCAGAGTTGTTGATAGATTTGCCACCGCCGAAGTCGACTTTTAGCAGAGTTGATAGATATGCAACGGCCGATGTCAACCTTACGAAAGTTTTTTCATTGTTGTATAGGGGCAACGCTCACATATCATGAGAATGATAATTCAGAGTATTATTGGTCAGCTAATTAGATTGCAACAATACGAACAAGAGGGGCATCGATGTGTCCACCATAGCTTCTAGGAGTACTACGAAAAGGTAAAACCTGCAGAACTTGTCAATCTTGAAGATACTTTTTCACACAACCAACAAATCACATCAGAACCATCCCTCTGCTCCTTTTTTTGAGCAACATCCCTCTGCTCCTGGGGTAAAGTCAAGATTCAGTCCCCAGCACCAATTAACGGTCCTCAACACGACCACACTAGCCCAACCACTTCTACTTAGGCCCTGTTTGTTTACATGGGCTAGACTAGAAAAAATCCCTTTTAGTCCCTATGTAATCAAACAGGAGGGATTTTTTTTCAAGGGACTAGAAAAAAACTCTACTGAAGGGTCTTTTTTCTTTAGTCGCTGGGACTAAAAAATGTCTAGCCCCTTCACCCCTTTCAAATGTCAACCACAAATTAAAGCAACCAACAGTTTTACCCCTTCACCTATAAGGGCATCTCCAACGCTGAACCAAAAATTTGCTCCTGCATCCATTCGTAGAAAGGGGGACCATTGCGCGGATAATAATGGAGGAGACGACCATCTGACGCCGCCCCACATAAATTTCAACCACTATTTGAACTAACCGGACGAAATTCATGCAAACACGCTGGATTCCATATAAACTGGACGAAATTCATTACATTTCGGACATACTTCAATTAAAAGCGAAGCTCATCCAACTCTGGAGGTATAATTTCGGACATACTTCAACTAATCACCTAGTCTAATGCTGGTCGCGGCGGATCTTCATTCCCACGACATGGCTACCCTTTGTGGCTTCCGCCTCCGCCATATTTTCCTTATGTCCGGTCACACCGCTCCTCGGAGTGGCCATGCTTCAGCCGGAGGGAAGAGTGCCCTACTCCACTTCCGTGAAGCTGAGGTGGGGGTCGTCGATGGTCTGTGCTGAACCGGGCAAGACATCGGCTGTGTATGCAGGCGACACAGTGGCAATAGCCAACATGGGACCCAAGCGGTGGTGGCCTCCCGTGGCCTCTTTTCCTCGGTGTGAGCGGCGGCCGCAAATGTGCTGGCCGCCTCCGCCGGCAGGGTGCGATTTTTTCAATGTTTGCGGCGGAAGGCGCGGCCTTATGTGTGGGAAGAGTGTGACGAAACGGCAGCGGCCACAACATCCATGGTGCATGTGCCATCGTGCTCCCCTGCGTGCCGACGTGGAACAACTGGCCACTCATATGCGATTTATCTTGGAGCAGTGAGTTGCTGCACCAGGGGCAAGCTTGGAGCGGAGGCATGCTCCTCATCTTGCCCGCCTGCAGCCTCGCCCATGGTATTGACGCCCTGGGGTGGGGATGGAGGTGGAGCCACCCAACTGGCTTTGATGCCGTAGTACCCCTCTTCCTACTCGCCGGATGTCATGGAAAGTGTGCAAAATATGGTGCAAGGAGGAGATGGGGAGCGGAGGTGTGGTGCAGTTCTTGCCCGACGCCTGGCCTTGTTTAAATAATGGGCGGACGCGAGGAGCTAGCCGACGTTTAATGTCGGTCTGCTGGCGAACACGTGTGGCTGAAGTAGATTTCTTGGCACACGAGCGGGTTCAATGGAGGTAGGTGGGGGCAGTCTGAAACTGGTTGAATGCGTCGAGGATGGGTGTTTAGACGGTCATGCAGCGGGCGGCGTTCCCTCGGCCGGTGATGGGGTCACCTACTAGGGGCAGTGCCATGGACCTGACATTTAAGGGCCAACCTAGGCCCCACATCATCATTGGAAGGTCTCCGGACCATAGGCGTATTCGGATGCACACTTTTGTATATCCACTCGGTTATAGTCCAGCCACTCAGACGCGCTTCTACCAGTCGGCCTCATTCACAGCACTCGGACATGGAAGTTGAAGAGGTGACATGGGAGCTGAAACATTCGAGGGACTTAATGCTGGACTTCAAGCATAGTTATAACGACATTTCCTTGTAACGCCCGTAGTAACTCTACCTCTTGACGGTGCCCTGGACTAGGGGGCCCCGACCTAGCAGGTATAGTCCATGGGCTGGACTGATAGTGACGATGCCATAGACCTAGGGTAGGGTCATAGGCCTGACCTATACGCCCCACCCAAGGTCACTGCCCTAAGAAGCAAAGACATTCAAGGCACAACAGGAAGTATCAATTGAAGCCATCGAGTGCAATCCACTCGACCAGTCACCTCACTCGGATACCCCCTCATTTCACTCGACCTGGATGGAGTCATTCGACCATGAAGGAAACCACTCGGAGTACAGAAGACCTGGAGTCACTCAGAATGACAATGGTCAGGCGTTCACTCCGTAGTCTTAAAGATCATTAATAGCCCTTTATAGCTGGTGTTACCAGTAACGTCCTGTCTTGGTGTACATTGAACTCCTTGTAATAGAGGATAGCTGGGTCCTGGTGCACACTATATAAACCACTGCCTTCCTCTGGGACAAGGGTTTGCACCCCTTGTAACACACACCCATATTCCAGTCGACCGCTTCAGGACACCGAGACGTAGGGCTTTTACCTCCTCCGAGAGGGGCCTGAACTCGTAAACTCGTATGTACAACCTCGCCATAGCTAGGGCCTCGCCTCCTCATACGTACCCCCTATTCTTACTGCCAGACTTAGTACCACGACAGTTGGCGCCCACCGTGGGGCACACCGTTTTAGAAACTTCCGGCGAGGTTGCGTTTTCTTCGATCTTCATCAACATGGTTTGCGGTGGTGGTTAGGTCATGGGCCGCGAGTTCCGACTCGGCACGCTCACTTTCGTCGCCGACGACTCCGCCTGGCTTCAGGAAGCCCCCCTCGATGTCGAGGCTCTCCTGATCCTGGGTTCGTCGCACTTTCGCGCGAGTGCTTCTGGCGTCCTCCTTCGACAGCCGTCGACTCCTTGTCGGTCGGTCCTGGCGTCGCCTACTCACTCCGTCGGACGCCGCCACAAGTGATCTGGTCGGTTGCGGCTCCAGCGATGGGTGAAGCATGTGGTGGCTCGTGAGACAACCAACCCCCAAGTCGCGGCAATCGCCGACAAATTTCACTGTGGACCAGTCGACCTGTCGACTAACTTCGCAAACACATTTTCTGAGAGCGGGAGCTGTGACCCCGCGGCAGAAGTTCTTATGGTCAACTCCCGTCGCAGCCCACCTGGTTACCACCGCAGCGGCGACAACGGTCGCGGTGATGACCCGTCATTCAGCCACGAGGAGTACCAGCCCCAACCTCTCAACTCGCAGCAGAGGGAGGAGCTGCAACGCCGCAACATGCAGGCCCTCCAGACCCCAATCATAGGGGCAACCACCAAGGCTCGGGCCTTAGAGGCAGCGCGCCTAGCCACGCTGGCTGAGCGCACTTGTTTGGAGAATCTCCAATATTCTCTCGACGAGCGTGCCCGTTGATTGAACCCCGAATCCAGTCGACGACGGTTGTTTCCGCCTAAACCTCAGGTATTCCGCACTATGATCCAGAATCTTGCAGCTGCTGCATGCATCACAGAGTCTATTCAGCCTTCCAGTTTAGAGGCTGGAAGGGGTTTGGAACAGATCAGAACGCTGGTTCGAGCAACAGGAGAGCTGAACTCCGCCATTTCTCAGTCGCGGAACAGGATCCACAGCAGGTCAGTAAGAGCAGATACTGTTCAGTCGGCACACAGTCCCGGGTCGCCCTTGCGACGCGAAGATCATGATCACCATCAAGATCGATACCTGGGAAGAGCTCATGGAGAGTATGACCAGGAATACGCCCGTGACAACTGTTGTCGAGTGCCTTCGCCTCTTCCGAGAGACGGGTCGTACGTGCCCTAGCGGTATGACAACAAGCGCTCGTATGGTAATGACCGTAGAGTTACATTCAACCCAAGAGAGGCTGGCTTCGACGCAAGGTCAGTCCTTGTTCAGGGTTTGGTCGATAGAGAGCATACAGAGAGGGGCTAGATAGAGATAGGCCCAGTCGAAGCAGGGTCCACGTTTCTGGCCCTAAGTGTTTCGGAAGAGCCATCAGAGCCGCTGAGATCCCTCACAACTTCAGATTGATGACTGGCTCCAGTATGTTCATAGGAGAATCGAAGCCCGACACTTGGCTTGAAGACTACCGAGTCACTGTGCACATCGGTGGCGGCAGTGATGAGGTGGCCATGAAGCACCTCCCTCTGATGCTTGAAGGTTCTGCTAGAGCTTGGCTGAATCAGTTGGCCCCTGGAAGCATTTTCAGTTGGGATGAGGTGGCCCGAGTGTTTACCAAAACATTCGAGGGCACCTGCAAGAGACCTGCCGGTTTGTCAGAATTGCAACATTGCGTGCAGAAGAAGAATGAGACCTTTAGAGATTATATCCAGAGATGGATCACTCTGCACCACACAGTGGAGAATGTATCAGATCACCAAGCATCTGTGCCTTTAAAGAAGGCGTTCGTTATAGAGAGATCAATCTGAAGTTCGGTCGGACCGGAGACATGTCTCTGGCTCGAATGATGGAGATTGCCACTAAGTACGCTAATGGCGAAGAAGAAGACCGACTCCGGAGTGGCAAGAATAGACTAGTCACCCAGGACACCGGAGGAGGAAATTCCAGTTGGAAGCAGAAGCGAAAGGCTGAGGCAGCAAGCCCTGCCGAGGCAGCGGTTTTGAACCAAGGAAAGTTCAAGGGGAAGCCTAAAGGGCCATGGATCCCTAAAAAGTGAAAGATCAAGCAGGAAATGATGTGATGGATTTGCCATGTCATATACACACCAAAAAAGATGAAGAGGGGAATCTGATTCTCCCCAAGCATACCACTCGATAGTGTCGACTCCTAATCGAGAGCTTCAGAGAAAGCCAACCCAATGAAAAGGACAAGGAGTCTGATAAGGAGGAAGACAAAGAGGATGATGGTGGTTACCCCAATGTTAATGCCACCTTGGTGATTTTTGCTGATCTCGAGAGCAAAAAAGTCAACTGAAAGTCATTAACAGAGAGGTGAACATGGTTGCTCCGGCAACACCAAGATATTTGAAGTGGTCAAAAACTCCTATTACATTCGACCAGACCGACCACCCGCCGCACGTTGCTACCCCTGGGCGGCAAGCGTTGGTGGTCGACCCAGTCATTGGGGGCACCCGACTAACCAAAGTTTTGATGGATGGTGGCAGTGGTCTGAATATATTGTACGTTGAGGCCCTCCGGGGGATGGGCATTCCGATGACCAAACTCAGTGAGAGCAACATGAGATTTCATGGCATCCTTCTAGGAAAGAAAGCCGATTCACTCGGTCAGATCACCCTTGATGTGGTTTTCGGTGATTCTCTGAATTACCGCAAGGAAAAGTTGACGTTTGAGGTAGTGGATTTTGAAAGTGCCTATCATGCCATTCTAGGTAGACCTGCTTATGCTAGTTTCATGGCTCGAACGTGCTATGTGTACCTCAAGTTGAAGATGCCTGGCCCCAAAGGCGTAATCACGGTCACTGGAAACTGGCAGAGAGCAGAGGATTCTCTTCAGAACGGTTCGAAGATCGCCGACGAGCAGATGGTCGCCGTAGAGTTTCAACAATATCAGAAGACTACAGATCCGAGTGATTTGATGCGTGCCAAGAGGCCTGCCTCGGAGTCCGCGTTTCAATCGGTCGGGGAGACCAACCCAGTCCACATTCATCCATTCGATCCCAATGCTGCTCCGACCCATATCTCGACGACACTCGACAGCAAATAGGAAGAAGCGCTCATCCAGTTCCTCCATGAGAACTGGGACATCTTTGCATGGAAGCCATCTGACATGCCAGGTGTACCCAGGGGACTGGCTGAGCACCGTTTGCGAGTCGACTCAAAGGCAAAACCCTTTAAAGAGCATCTCCATCGGTCCGCCATGGAGAAGAGAAAAGCGATTGGCGAGGAGGTGGCTCGGCTTCTGGCCGCCGAGTTCATCCGCGAGATATACCACTCCGAGTGGCTCGCCAAGAAAGATAAGTCACTGTGAATGTGTATTGATTTCAAGCACATCAATCGGGCCTACCCGAAAGATCATTTTCCTCTGCCCCACATCGACCAGATAGTCGATTCGACTGCGGGGTGTGAGCGATTGTCCTTTCTGGATGCTTATTCCGGGTACCACCAGATCCGACTGTATGGACCCGACGAGATAAAGACAACTTTCATCACCCCATTCGGCTGTTTTTGCTATGTTACTATGCCCTTTGGCCTCAAGAATGCTAGTGCCACATTCATGCGCATGATTCAGAAGTGTCTGCTCATTCAAATCAGTCGGAATGTGGAAGCATGCATGGATGACATAGTGGTTAAGTCACCCAAAGGTTTCGACCTGTTGACTGACCTCGCTGAAACCTTTGCCAACTTAAGAAGATATGATACCAAGCTCAATCCATCAAAGTGCACATTTGGAGTCCCCGATGGAAAGTTGCTCGGTTTCCTTGTTTCCGAACGGGGGATCGATGTGAACCCAGAGAAGATTGGCACAATCCTCCGAATGAAGCGCCCTGTGCTTGTGCACGATGTACAGAAGCTTACTGGTTGTTTGGCCGCGTTGAGTCGATTCATCTCACGCCTCGGTGAAAAGGCACTGCCTCTTTACCGACTGATGAAGAAGTCTGACAAGTTCGAGTGGAACGATGAAGCTGAAGTAGCGTTTGAAGAGCTCAAAGCAATCTTTCCACCCAGCTGGTGCTTGCCGCTCTAGTCAGCAAGGAGCCCTTACTGCTTTACATCGCAGCCACTGGACAAGTTGTTAGCACAGTGCTCACGGTCGAGCGGGAAGAAGAAGGCAAAGCCTTCAAAGTTCAGCGCCCTGTGTATTACATTTCAGAACTCTTGACCCCGTCCATGCAGAGATATCCTCATTATCAGAAGCTTGTTTATCGGATTTACCTGACCACGAAGAAAGTTGCACACTACTTTTCTGACCACTCAGTTTCAGTCGTCAGCGACGCTCCATTGTCAGAAATTCTGAATAACAGAGATGCAACTGGTCGAGTGGCAAAATGAGTGATTGAACTCCTTCCTTTAGATATCAAGTTTGAGGCAGAGAAAGTCATCAAGTCTCAAGCAATTGCAGATTTCCTCGCAGAGTGGATTGAATAGCAGCAGCCGACTCAGATTCAGTCGGAACATTGGACTATGTTCTTTGATGGGTCCAAGATGTTGAATGGCTCTGGTGCAGGAGTGGTTTTAGTGTCCTCGAGAGGAGACAAGCTCAGTTATGTCCTCCAGATTCACTTTGATTCTTCAAACAATGAAGCTGAGTTGAGGCAGTATTGTATGGGTTGCGTATGGCCATTTCACTCGGCGTCCGGCGCCTGATGGTTTATGGCGACTCAGACTTAGTGGTTAACCAAGTAATGAAGGAATGGGACGTCAGGAGTCCAGCAATGACCGGTTATTGCAATGCAGTGAGAAAGCTAGAGAAGAAGTTCGAGGGGTTAGAGCTCCATCACATACCCCGAATCAGGAATCATGCTGCTGACGATCTGGCGAAGATAGGTTCCACTCGGAAGCCTATTCACAACAACGTGTTCTTGGAGCATCTCGACACCCCGTCAGTACAAGAAGATCCCATCAAGGAAGAGCCCCCGTAACCGATAAGATCAACCAATCCAACTGATATTGAGGTTCCAGCTGTGGTCGACTTGATCATGGAAGTCTTGGTGATCACGACCGATTGGACGGTACCGTACATTGCGTACATACTCAGGCAGGAGCTCCCAGAGGATGAGGATGAGGTTCGCCAGATAGTCCGACGATCGAAGGCCTTCACTGTGATAAAAGGACAGCTTTACAGAGAAAGTCCACAGGAGTGGCTCAACGCTGCATCACCCCAGAAGAAGGTCGAATGATCCTAAACGATATCCACTCGGGGACCTGTGGTCACCATGCATCCTCTCGGACCATCATGGCGAAAGGATACCGAGCGGGATTCTATTGGCCTCGTGCAAATGAGATGGCAAAGGATATAGTCAACAAGTGCGCAGGTTGCCAGTTCTACTCCAACATGTCTCACAAGCCTGCGTCTGCCTTGAAGACTATTCCACTCGTCTGGCCGTTTGCAGTGTGGGGGTTAGATATGGTTGGACCCTTCAAGACCGGAAGAAGTGGTTTCACTCATTTGCTCGTAGCAGTCAACAATTTCATTAAGTGGATCGAAGCCAAGCCCATCAAAAACCTTGACTCAAGCACTCTCGTCAGTTTCATCAAGGAGCTGAAATTCAGATATGGAGTTCCTCACAGTGCTATCACAGATAACGGCTCCAATTTTGATTCTGATGAGTTCAAGGCGTTCTGTGCTTCCCGAGGTACTCGGGTTGACTATGCGTCTGTTGCACACCCGTAGTCGAATGGGCAAGCAGAAAGGGTGAATGGTTGATCCTTCAAGGGTTAAAGCCCCGACTGATGCGCGACCTGAAGCATGCTGCTGGAGCTTGGGTGACTGAGTTACCATCCGTCAGATGGGGGCTGAGAACAACGCCGAACTGGTCGACTGACCGAACTCTTTTCTTCCTGGTGTACGGCGCCGAGGTTGTGCTTCTGAGTGACTTGCCGCACAATGCTCCCCGGGTGGAACTCTTCTCAGAAGCTGAAGCAGGGCAGGCACGCGAAGACACAGTTGATCTCCTGGAAGAGGAACGCAAGATGGCTCTGATTCACTCGACCATCTATCAGCAAGATCTGCGGCGATTCCATGCCCATAATGTCAGAGGTTGAGCCTTCCAGGAAGGAGACCTTGTGCTCCGAGTGGATCAGAAACGGCCTCACAAGCTTGCTCTGGCCTGGGAAGGCCCCTTCATCATCACCAAGGTGCTTCACAATGGAGCATACCACATCTACAATGTAGCCAAGAATAAGGACGAGCTTCGCACGTGGAATGCAGAGCTACTTTGCCCTTTCTATACCTGAAATCACTCGGATCAACGAGTTGTAATAAGAAGTCCTTCAGTTTGCTTACCAAAGACAAGATTTTTGCTGTATCTTAATGATTGATTTCTCGTAATCATTTGTGTCTGAATCCCCCAGTGGGTGGCTTAGCCGCGGACCTGATTCTCCTAAGTTAAAAAAACATTCCGAGTGGAGAGCAATCCTCCCACTCGGGGGCTTAGCTTGGACCCCGTACTTGCCTAAGTTAAAAACACTCCGAGTGGAGAGCAATCCTCCCACTCGGGGGCTTAGTTGCGATCCCGTACTCGCCTAAGTTAAAAACACTCCGAGTGGAGAGCAATCCTCCCACTCGGGGGCTTAGCCGCGAACCTGATTCACCTAATTTAAAAAAACATTCCGAGTGGAGAGCAATCCTCCCACTCGGGGACTTAGCTGCAACCCCGTACTCGCTTAAGTTAAAAACACTCCGAGTGGAGAGCAGTCCTCCCACTCAGGGGCTTAGCCGTGACCCCATACTCGCCGAAGTTAAAAACACTCCGAGTGGAGGGCGATCCTCCCACTCGGGAGCTTAGCTGCGACCCCGTACTCGCCTAAGTCACAAACATCCTATGAGCTACGTCACAAGTACAACGTACGCTCCATCTCGATCTGCAAGGATGATGGGGTGTCGACTGAATACAACGTCAGAGCTACGTCACAAGTAAAATGTATGCTCCATCTCGATCTGCAAGGACGACGAGGTGTCGACTGAACACAATGTTAGAGCTGCGTGACAAGTACAACGTACGCTCCATCCCGATCTGCAAGGACGATGAGGTGTCGATTGAACACATCGTCAGAGCCACTCGATGAAAGGTGAAAAGGTCAAGTTCCATTCAGAATCGAATAACATTCAAAAGCGATAAAGGCAAAGCCATCATATTCAAAGAAAACCAAGTTCAGATAAATCCCGCAAAAGTTCAGAACCGCAACGGGCAAGAGTACTCAGGCATCAGGCCTGAAAGAGTTTTAACGGTTACAAAACCACTCGGCATTTCGAGGCAAATAAAGTTGGAGCATAATGTTTTTTCAGCCAGCAAGAGGAGGACTCGCTGGCTCGACGAAGCTGTCAATGTCGATGCTGTCTGCGATGCGAGTGGCAGCGTCAAGGAAGGTGTCCATGAAGGACTGGAAGCTAAGCTTCTTAGTGTTGCCAACCTTGAGAGCCACCAGCTTGTCTTCTCTGACGTCCTTGTAGTGGACTCGGACCAACGATAGAGCAACATCGGCGCCATAGCGAGCAGACGACTTCTTCCACTCCTGCAGTCGACCAAGGATGTCATTCAGTCGAGTCATCAGAGACTCAAGATCTTTTGGGAGTTTTGCTTGAGGCCAGAGTTCATCCGCGACATTGCCACCTTCAGATGACCGAGATAATCCACAACACTGTCCAGACGAGACTCCAATCGTAGCACACTCATCGCAATGTCATCTTTGACAGGAGAGTTTATGGGCTCAAGACCTGTCTCAACCCGCCCAATCTCTGCTTTGAAGTCTTGACAAAGTTCTGCATAGTCAGAAAGACGGTGAGCCGACAGTTTAATAAGATGTGTTAGTCGGCATCGACAAATCAGTCAGGAAAAAGGAAATACCTTCAAGCTTCAAGACCAGCTTCTCAGCAAGCCGTCCCAGATAAGCCTCCAGTTCACCCTTCTTGGCCTTGAGACTCCCAACCTCGTCAGTCAAGCTTTCCTTCTCCTTCTTCAACCTCGCAACCTCTTCAGTAACGACGGTTTTCAACTTGGATTTCTCCTCTTCCAACTTGTTGAATGAGGCCAGCTTCTTATCAGCAAGTGCCATTTTCTCTCGCGCCTCCTTCTGTGCTGCGGCAGGATCTTGATCCTGGTTCTCCAGAGCCTTCTTCATTTTCTCTAAAGAAATAACATTCTTCAAACGAGCTTGGAGTTGACGGTTTTCACTATGCACATCTGTTCGAGTGGAGTCACTTGGTTCAAGAGACTAAAAGAAAAAAAAGTCATATGGAGGACAGTCGACGAATTATTACCTCACATGGTAGCTGCTTCTTCCTCGGCCTTCTTGAGATTCTTCTTGGCCAGCTCCAGATCAAAGTTGAGGCTGATCTGCTTCTTCTCCAGTTCAGCAAATTAAGCTCCAAGATAACAAGATTTCTGTGGTCAGCAAATAAGATATGTTAGTTGACAGGAACAAAAGTCAATCACAACGAAAATTGCTCTAAGACTACCGCCGAATCAAACATTCAACAGTAGTCTTGGCGACTACACCTAGTGGGTGCACTTGGTGTGCCTCCACTGGTCCGGTTTTCCACTCGGCATGGTCTGCCCAACATGACTATGCAAAAAAAGAGAGAGAAATTCTCAGACCCCAGCCGACTACCAGCTGTCGATCGCGGTTGAGGGAGTCCTGGATTAGGGGGTATCCGGACATCCGGACTATATACTTTGGCCGTACTGTTGGCCTGTGAAGATACAAGACTCAAGACTTCGTCCCGTGTCCGGATGGGACTCTCCTTTGCGTGGAAGACAAGCTTCGCAATTTGGATGTTAGATCTCCTTCTTTGTAACCGACTCTGTGTATCCCTAGCCTACTTCTGTGACTATATAAACCGGAGGGTTTAGTCCGTAGGACAGGGAACAATCATAATCATAGGCTAGCTCCTAGGGTTTGGCCTCTACGATCTCGTGGTAGATCAACTCTTGTAATACTCATATCATCAAGATCAATCAAGCAGGAAGTAGGGTATTACCTCCATCGAGAGGGCCCGAACCTGGTGTGACGCCCGGGTAATCAAGCTACAGCAACCTCGCCTAATGATGCCACATCACCTCGATTACTATTGGTAATTGCACGTTAGTTCGAAACCTATTCAAATTCAAATTCAAAATCAAGCAAACAATAAAACTTTTCAAATATTAAAACTAAAATGTTCGGAGTGAACCAAATAATTCATAGGAAATTATGGTGGAGAGACAACATTTTTATAAAATGTTTAAATACCCTTAGGTGAATAAAACAGTAGCAAAAACCAATATTTAAATGCTTTTGTAATTAACAAAATACTAAACTAAATTGTTTTGGGGTAAAACCTTTTGCTGTAGTGGGTTTTAATGTATTACTAAATTAAGGATCATTTTAATATTAGATAAAAGCTAAATGTAAAATAAACTTTAAATGAAAACAGTAAAGAAAATAAATAAAAGGTGAAAGAGAAAACAAACTAAAAAAAGGAAAAGGAGAGAAAGGCCACCACTAGGCTTGGCCCAAAGAGCCGCCCATTAAACCACCGCCCAACCGGCCACCACCCCCGCCTCCCTTTATCCCCCCACGACCAAACCCTAACCCATCCCGTCGCCCCACTACTCCCACTCGCCCACATTCCCTCTCCCTCGCCCCCCTCTGCCTGATCCCAATCTGGATCGGGAGGGGCCAAACCGACGTCGCCGCCACCCAACGCCGGCGCCAGCCGCTTGCAGTCATCATCGTCACCTCACCGGCGATGCCTCCTCGCCTCTTCATCCTCCCCCGCGACGGGCCACCTCATCGCCGTACCACCTCCCCGTCTTCGCCGGATCTTCCTCGTCGGACCTCCCCGAACTCCGTCGAGCCCGCTGCCCGAAATCCCTACGGACACCGTGAGCATCGCCCCTCTCCTCTCCCCCTGCTTCGCTCTGTCGCCGTTGAGGCCGTTCCGCCCGGCCGCCATGGCGGGAGCTCACTCGCGCTTCGTCCTCACCAAGCCCCATCCTCGCTCCACCACGTCGGCGGCCGTGCGGGCTTCGCCACAGTCGCGCCCGCGACCGCGCTCACGCGCCCGGTCCCTTCCTTCCCTTCTGCATCGCCGGCGTCGTTCCCCGCGCGCCTGCGCGTCGTGGCGCGCTCCAGCGCCTCGTCCACCATCTGCTAGGCCACGCTGGCGCCCTACCGCCTCTGGCTGCGCCGTGCCTCGTCTGGCCGTATGGCTCGGCAAGCCACTCCCCCGGCCATGGCCCCACTCCGGCGCCGCCTGCTGCTCTCATTGGCGTCCCCCTCGGTGACCGTCCGGCCCGGCCTCGTCCCGCCCTCTGGCGGGTGCTCATTTAGGCGCCAGGCGCCCTACCCCTGCGCCAAGACGCCTGTTGCTGATTGGCCTCTCGGTCACTTCCAAACGGGGCCCATCGGTCCCACAGGATGTTTAAAAAAATAGGAATAAAAAAACAACAATAATAACAATAATAATAAATAAATAAATAAATAAATTAACTTAATCAATTTTGAGTAATTAAACTAATCAATTAGCTAATCTAATTAAACTGTTAGTTAATTAATTAATCAGCCAATGACCGTGGGCCCACCCCCTAATTAATCCTGATTAGGTTAATTAAAATGCCTAATTAAAATGTGTCATTGACAAGTGGGACCCACTGGTCAGGTTGACTAGTCAACTCTGTTGACTGCTGATGTTAGCATGACCTCATGCTGATGTCAATAATCCATTTTTTGAATTAATTTAAATAATTAAATTTCTATAAATTAATAAAATCTTTAGAAAATCATAACTTTTAATTCGTAACACGGATTAAATTATTTTCAACATGAAAGTTGCTTAGAACGACGAGACAAATCCGGATACGCAACCCGTTTGTCCACCCCACATCCCTAGCATAGCGAACACGCAACTTTCCCCCTCCGGTTCATCATGCAAAGCGTGAAACAGGGATACTTTCCGGATGTTTCCCCACCGCCAGATCACCTCCTCTTTGCGTTAGGGCACACCTGGCACCGTTATTTGTTATGTCATGCATCATTATGCATCTGTTTGCATTGTATTCATTATTTCTTCTCCCTCTTCTCTCCGGTAGACTACGAGACCGACGCTGCTGCTACCCAGTACGACTACGGTGTTGACAACCCCTCCTTGCCAGAGCAACCAGGCAAGCCCCCCCCTTGATCACTAGATATCGCCTATTCTTCTCTATACTGCTTGCATTAGAGTAGTGTAGCATGTTACTGTTCGGTTACTCCTATTCTGTTGCATAGCCTGTCATTGTTGCTACAGGAGTTGATACCTTACCCGCAATCCTAAATGCTTAGTATAGGATGCTAGTTTATCATCATTGGCCCTACATTCTTGTCAGTCTCCTTGCTATACTATTGGGCCGTGATCACTCGGGAGGTGATCACGGGTATATACTATACATACATACTATCTGAGATGGTGACTAAAGTCGGGTCACTCGTTGAGTACCCATAAGTGATTACGATGAGGGGCTGAAAGGACAGTGGCTCCATCCGGTAAGGTGGGCACAGGTTCCCGGCGGCCCCGACAGTTACTTTGTGGCGGAGCGACACGGCGAGTTGAGACCGCCTAGGAGAGAGGTGGGCACTGCCTGCTCAGCGTTCGCGGATACTTAACACGTTTAACGAGATCTTGGTATTTGATCCGAGTCGCTCTTGGCCTATCGCACTAACCAACTACGCGAAACGATTATGGGCACTTGGCGTCGTGGTATCACCAAAACTTCGTGATGTCGAGAATCGAGCGGCGCGCCCGATTGGAATGTAAGCTTTGCTCTTGTATTAAGGGGCTAGTTACGCTTACGGCACAGTCGCAGCGTCTTGGTGTGCTAAGGCGATGGGCGGACCCTGTCGCGCTTAGGTTTAGACCGGCGTCTTGACCTCTGTTGTGCCTAGGTGGGGCTGCGGCGTGTTGATCTTCCGAGGCCGGGCATGACCCAGAAAAGTGTGTCCGGCCAAATGGGATCGAGCGTGTTGGGTTATGTGGTGCACCCCTGCAGGGAAGTTAATCTATTCGATCTTCGGTAACAGGATGACTTGGAGTTGTACCTTGACCTTATGACAACTAGAACCGGATACTTAATAAAACACACCCTTCCAAGTGCCAGATACAACCCGGTGATCGCTCTCTAACAGGGCGACGAGGAGAGGATTGCCGGGTAGGATTATTGCTATACGATGCTACTTGGAGGATTTCAGTCTACTCTCTTCTACATCTTTGCAAGGCGGAGGCTGCGAGCGTATTCTTGACGAGATTAGTTATCCCCTCTTATTACGGCATTCTGCGATTCGGTCCACTAATATGGCCCTTTACACATATACCCATGCATATGTAGTGTAGCTCCTTGCTTCGAGTACTTTGGATGAGTACTCACGGTTGCTTTCTCCCCTTTTCCCTTTCCTTTCTACCTGTTGTCGCAATCAAATGTCGGAGCCGAGGGCGAGATGCCACCGTCGGCGGCGACTACTACTCGGAGGTGCCTACTACTACGTGCGACTTCTCGCGGCGACCGACTGAAGTAGTTTAGGAGGATCGAGCGGGAGGCTGCGCCTCTTTGATCTGTATCGGTTTGTGCTAGCCTTCTTAAGGCAAACTTGTTTAACTTACTGTACTCAGATATTGTTGCTTCCGCTGACTCGTCTATGATCAAGCACTTGTATTCGAGCCCTCGAGGCCCCTGTCTTGTATTATGATGCTTGTATGACTTATTTAAGTTTTAGAGTTGTGTTGTGATATCTTCCCGTGAGTCCCTGATCTTGATCATACACATTTGCGTGCATGATTAGTGTACGATTGAATCGGGGGCGTCACAAGTTGGTATCAGAGCCGACTGCCTGTAGGAATCCCCCTTCCACACTCCTTGACCGAAGTCGAGTATAGACTCTACAAAACTTTTACTAACATGGCTGTGTGGCCCATGGGCCCACGTCGCCATTGGGTGGTATTAGGATCTTTTACTCCTCATCTATACTCTGGGACTCTGATCTCTCTTCTATTCGGATTAAATGAATTGTGCTAAATCTAACATTAGGATCTCGTTATCACTTTCACCCGGAGAGCCCTTATTACTGATGATCGTCTGCTACACGTGAAGACCCTGAAGATACTCTCCGCTGTTAAACCGAGAACTTTTTTGTTCATCGCGTTTGCAATTCCCCTTCGACCGTTAACCCTTATGGATAACTACTTATAGTTGTTATTCTTATATTCATCCCCAGTTGGTCTTGTTATTACAAGATACCCCGAAACACTCGTCCTTGTTTCGATAATCCTTTAAGCTTACTGCCTTGCCGTTCTTTGTCACCTAAATACCCATACGGATAATTCTCGCACTTATCGAGTATCCGCTCATCCCCTGTTGTTCATGTGTTTCACAATGGTATTCGAAATATTATTCGATCTTCAAAAAATCCTTAGTAACTTATTGCTATGCAATACTTGACTACTTGCATGATGGATGCTTTCCATATGTCTGGCAATATTCGTTAGTATTCTTAGGCGCCGTCATTTTGATCCTTTTGATTCAACATGAGTGCGAATGCACGCAATCATCAGTTGATCCTTTTAAATTATCTTTCCGGCTCAGACATCATTTTAAACATGAGGTGGTTGTCAACCAATCCAATTGCCGTCGATTGTACCCCTAAGGCTATTCTACTTACCCACCCCTAATCAGAACATTGCTTCTGATCCCTTGATTTGAAAATCTTAATTCCTTTGCATTTGAGCTCTGGATTAGTCAGTTGTTTCTATGATCCACTGCCCTTGCATTGTTACTTCCTCTGGTTGTGTGCCGATGCTCACATCAGCTCTGTTATGGACCGGCAGATCCTTTAATGGATTTTATTCGACATCGCCCTTCATGTTCAATAACCTATTGAGCCTTCCCTCGGATACATAATGCCTTTGTTAAATTGTATCATCTACTTTCTCAACCTTGCTCTACGTTCGAGCTTGTGATATTTACTCCTGAAACTTGTGGTATATGTTTCTAAGAAGCCCCTATGGGTTGAACATATGCCTTCTCTAAACCGTGTGAACCCGAAAGTTTTCACGAGTCATACTCTTCGGTGCTTCGCGGATAAAATTTCAACACCGCAACTTCTTGAAGGCGGAAGTGAATGAAAGGTTATGCATTGAAAAAGTGGGAGTCGACCTTGAACTTTGTGTTCATGCCCATGAACATGATGTAGATCCTATCATGGAAACTTCTTGCAATAATAAATATTTCCTTGATAAATATCATCTGGTAGCTGTGAGTTGATCCTTTGCAACCGTGGTTCCGACCATGTTTGTTCTCCTTTGATTTGTTTCTCGGACAAGTTAAATTACTTGCCTTCTGCAGATCAGTACGCCTTCCCAACCTCTATTTTGTTCTACCTTCGAGTATTACCCCCTGGCATCTTGAGAATATCCACCCATTGCACTTCATATATGAAATTCTGACGAAGTAGTACCTTTTCCCATCATAGTCACTCCACGGGTTCTGGGTTGTCGTCAACCGAGAACACCAATTGGTGAATCGAATCGATACTGAGATTCATTACTCTTAGTACTTTGTTGTTGAGAAATTTAATACTCCATCACGTAACTCCTAGCCTGATCGGCTATATCATTATCATGCTAAACCTTAAGCTGTGCTACGGTCCTTAATCTCGGAGCACAACTTTCGATGATGAGCTAAGCTTACGTCGAGCTTCCTCGTCCTATCAATTCTCCTTGAACAACAAACTTGATTCCAAGTTTGTGTCGCACTATAGTTCCAATAACCTTTAGCTTCACCATTCATTTGACTTGATGTCATCATGATCGATTACATCTTGAAATCTCTCGACAAAGTGTGTCGTGATCATCATCAACCTTATGAGCTCTTCCAGGATATCAATTGAGTTCATGATGAGAAATACTATCCTTGCCCTCGATGATCTGCGTTATCATCGACCACTTTATTGCCTTCCCACCAACACAAGCTTGTTCGTGTTTGATGTTATACCTTGAGTTCCTTGCTATCTAGCAATTGTTCTCCCTTACCTTGGAACATTAACATCTCTTATGTCATCAATGTTGTGAGAATTTCACCACCACTTTAGAATTGTTGGTATGGTGATACTTCTCACCATCACCATTCTTTCTTGGGTCCTTGTGTTGGTTCCAACCGGGGTACCAACAAGTGAGCGGTGCTGTTTGGATTCTGCCCTTCTAGCAACCCTATTGCTTTGAAGTTAATGGTCGGCCATTCATTCTTAGACTATTGATTATTGAATCACCATTCCGATGTTAGTCGTGCAACCCAGCCCATATTTCGGGTGCACCTTTCAACCAATGTTTAATTGTGCATGTTTTTCCTCGAGCATACATCATTTTACCATTTGATCTGACAAATGTTATCTCCTTGTTCACATAATTGTGGAAATCCATCTTTTGTTAACCTCGATGGATTGTCGCTGAGTCAATCAGTCACCTCCTCTCCTCTCCTTGATTTAATGGTGAACCCCTGTTCGGAACTCGCTTCCATAGTTCATTTCCCGAGAATCATATAATGTCGTCTCGTCAATTGTGTTGCACCTCTTCTTCTCGGGCATCCACGAGTTTAAGGTGTCTGACACCATTCAGATTTGAAGCTTGTCAAATATGATGGTTGGAACATTTTCAAGAGTCATAGCATTGATCTTTATATAACCCGATGAAGGTGATGTCATGCCTAGCACACCGACGAGAGGACCGAGTGTTATAGTTTCCTTTTTAACAAGGTTATCCATTCTTCCATGAGGAAGCTGTAAGACTTATTCTATAAGTTGTTTTCGATGGATCCTTTGTATCAAAGCGACCTTTGCTTGAAGACCATGTCAATCTTGTCTCGAAGCATATTTGTGGTACTCTGATTTTCAATAAGAACATTTGAAGCACCATGCTAAATGTTTCTTGTTGAAATTACCCAAACACCGTTGTATGGGTAATGTCATGAAATTTCTCTCCTCTTATCTAAAGGGTTTTCTACCTTATATCCTGTCTTGGATATCATCCTCTGCTTGACTTTGGGAAGGATATACCCCTGATATATGTGTTTAAACACATTTTCCTTTCCGTTGTTTTGTTCAAACTTTCTTATAATCTACTTAACTGAGCAGTGGTAATTCCCTGCTTAGGTAAGCACCTCGTGGTACAACTCTGCCAGTAAGACCCTATTACTATAATTGATGACATTTCGGTAGCCACCGATGGACGAGAACTTTGCCTAATAGTCCGCCTCGTTCAACGAGAAGGAAAACGGTTCTCTTCGTCCCTCGCCCTTGGTATCGACATTGTTGCCAACATAACTGATAGGCTACCCTCTGACATGTCTTGCTATCATGACCGTGCAAGATATCAACGCTTTTCCTACTTTTAACCACATGGTGGGTCCATAACCCACAGTTCCACAGGATCGAAACCTGACTCTCCTGTACAACCTATTGTCAAAGTTATTCCTCGCGCTTGACTTCGTATGTAATTCACGAGCCACCTACCTAGTGATCTAGTCTGGTACCAGACACAATACTATTTCCCGCTGCTCTGAACCCCTTTCACACTTTGTTCTAGGCATCGAACAATTGCCTACCCGCTTGAAACTTCTCATGGTACCTTCTTACTTGGCTCTCGATATGTTTCATCCGTTCAACTCAAGAGATACTCTTGTGTTCATCCCTGGGATAACCCCAAATGATTTCCCCTTATACCATTCTATCGTTGTAGAGCAGCCCCTTACCTATTCGTAAGTACGACATAATTTTCGAAGAAAGGAGGACGGCGTCATCATGATGAACTGAAAAGAAAAGAAATAAAGACACCAACGAGGAGGATCAAGTACTTCAGCAAGAGCAACCAAGACCGAGAACGCTCATTAGAATTTCGTAACCAAATCCCTTCCCCGTCACTTCCCCTCTTAAATCTCGGGACGAGATTTCTTGTAGTGGAGGAGAATTGTGACGCCCGGGTTATCAAGCTACAGCAACCCTCGGCTAATGATGCCACATCACCTCGATTACATTTGGTAATCGTGCATTAGTTCGAAACCTATTCAAATTCAAATGCAAAATCAAGCAAACAATTAAACTTTTCAAATATTAAAACTAAAATGTTCGGAGTGAACCAAATAATTCATAGGAAATTATGGTGGAGAAACCACATTTTTATAAAATGTTTAAACACCCTTAGGTGAATAAACAGTAGCAAAAACCAATTTTTAAATGCTTTTGTAATTAACAAAATACTAAACTAATTTGTTTTGGGGTAAAACCTTTTGCTGTAGTGGGTTTTAATGTATTACTAAATTAGGAATCATTCTAATATTAGATAAAAGCTAAATGTAAAATAAACTTTAAATGAAAACATTAAAGAAAATAAATAAAAGGTGAAAGAGAAAACAAACTAAAAAAAGGAAAAGGAGAGAAAGGCCCCCACTGGGCTTCGGCCCAGTAGGCCGGCCCATTCGGCCACCGGCCCAACCGGCCACCACCCCCGCCTCCCTTTATCCCCCACGACCAAACCCTAACCCACCTCGTCGCCCCACTACTCCCAATCGCCCCCATTCCCTCTCTCTCGCCCCCCTCTGCCTGATCCCGATCTGGATCGGGAGGGGCCGCACCAACGTCACCGCCACCCAATGCCGGCGCCAGCCGCTCGCAGTCATCGTCGTCACCTCACCGGTGACGCCTCCTCGCCTCTTCATCCTCCCCCGCGACGGGCCACCTCGTCGCCGTACCACCTCCCCGTCTTCGCCGAATCTTCCTCGTCGGACCTCCCCGAACTCCGTCGAGCCCGCTGCCCGAAATCCCTACGGACACCGTGAGCATCGCCCCTCTCCTCTCCCCCTGCTTCGCTCTGTCGCCGTTGAGGCCATTCCCGCGCCCGACCGCCATGGCCGGAGCTCACTCCGCGCTCGTCCTCACCCGAAGCCCCGTCCCCGCGCTCACCACGTCGACGGCCGCGCCCGGGCTCGCCCCTGGTCGCGCCCGCGACCGCGCTCACCGCGCCCCGGTCCCTTCCTTCCCTTCTCTGTCGCCGGCGCCGTTTGTTGGGGAACGTAGTAATTTCAAAAAATTTCCTACGCACATGCAAGATCATGGTGATGATATAGCAACGAGAGGGGAGAGTGTATGTCCACGTACCCTCGTGACCGTGGCGAAGCGATCTGGCGTAGAGGAAGTAGTCGACGTTCTCCTCGCGATCAACCGATCCCAGCGCCGTTACTCCGGCGCCTCCGGAGTTCTTGACACACGTACAGCTCGGTGGCGCTCCTCGGGCTCCGATCCAGCAAAGCTCCGGGGAGAGTTCCGTCAAGACGACGGCAGGCGTGGTGGCGATCTTGATGTTCTACCGGCGCAGGCTTCGCCTAAGCACTTGCTACGATATTACCGAGGTGGAATATGGTGGAGGGGGCACCGCACTGCGGCTAAGGAGCGATCTCAAGGATCAACTTGTGTGTCTATGGGGTGCCCCCCCCAGTATATAAAGGAGGGAGGGAGGAGGAGGCCGGCCTAGGGAGGAGGCGCCATAGGGGAGTCCTACTCCCACCGGAGTAGGATTCCCCCTTCCTAGTCAACTAGGGATCCTTCCATGTATTAGGAGTAGGAGACTAGGAAGGGAAGAGAGAAGGGAAGGAAGGAGGGTGCGGCCCTCCCCTAGCCCAATTCGGACTAGGGCAAGGGGGGCCTTGGCCTGCCTAGGGCAGCCCCTCTCTCTTTCCGTATGGCCCATAAGGCCCAATACTTCTCCCGGCGAATTCCGTAACTCTCGGTACTCGATAAATACCGAATGACTCGGAACCTTTCCGAACTCGAATATAGTCGTCCAATATATCGATCTTTACGTCTTGACCATTTCGGGACTCCTCGTCATGTCGCCGATCTCATCCGGGACTCGAACTCCTTGGTACATCAAAACTCATAAACTCATAATATAAGCATCGCCGAAACCTTAAGCGTGCGGACCCTACGGTTCGAGAACAATGTAGACATGACCGAGACACGTCTCGGTAAATAACCAATAGCGGGACTTGGATGCCCATATTGGTTCCTACATATTCTCGAAGATCTTTATCGGTCGAACCGCATAACAACATACATTGTTCCTTTGTCATCGGTATGTTACTTGCCCGAGATTCGATCGTCGGTATCAATACCTAGTTCAATCTAGTTACGGCAAGTCTCTTTACTCGTTCCGTAATACATCATCTCGCAACTAACTCATTAGTTACAATGCTTGCAAGGCTTAAGTGATGTGCATTACCGAGAGGGCCCAGAGATACCTCTCCAGACAATCGGAGTGACAAAACCTAATCTTGAAATCGCCAACTCAACATGTACCTTCGGAGACACCTGTAGTACTCCTTTATAATCACCCAGTTACATTGTGACGTTTGGTAGTACCCAAAGTGTTCCTCCGTAAACGGAGTTGCATAATCTCATAGTTACGAGGAACATGTATAAGTTATGAAGAAAGCAATAGCAACATACTAAGCGATCAAGTGCTAAGCTAACGGAATGGGTCAAGTCAATCATATCATTCTCCTAATGATGTGATCCCATTAATCAAATGACAACTCTTTTGTCCATGGCTAGGAAACATAACCATCTCGATAAGCAGAGCTAGTCAAGTAGAGGCATACTAGTGACACTATGTTTGTCTATGTATTCACACATGTATTATGTTTCCGGTTAATACAATTCTAGCATGAATAATAAAATTTATCATGAAATAAGGAAATAAATAATAACTTTATTATTGCCTCTAGGGCATATTTCCTTGATCTCCCACTTGCACTAGAGTCAATAATCTAGTTCACATCGTCATGTGATTTAATACCAATATTCATATCTGTATATGATTAACACCCATAGTTCACATCATCATGTGACCAACACCCAAAGGGTTTACTAGAGTCAATAATCTAGTTCACATCGCTATGTGATTAACACCCAAAGAGTACTAAGGTGTGATCATGTTTTGCTCGTGAGAGAAGCTTAGTTAACGGGTCTGTCACATTCAGAGCCGTATGTATTTTGCAAATATTCTATGTCTACAATGCTCTGCACGGAGCTACTCTAGCTAATCGCTCCCACTTTCAATATGTATCCAGATTGAGACTTAGAGTCATCTGGATTAGTGTAAAAGTTTGTAGTTATGTAACTTTTACAACAAACTCTTTTATCACCTCCATAATCGAGAAACATCTCCTTAGTCCTTACTAAGGATATTCTTGACCAATGTCCAGTGATCTACTCCTAGATCACTATTGTACTCCTCGCCAAATTGAGCAAGGTATACGATAGGTGCGGTACATAGCATAGCATACTTTATAGAACCTATGACTGAGGCATAGGGAATGACTTTTCATTCTCTTTCTATTTTCTGCTGTGGTCGGGATTTGAGTCTTACTCAATTTCGTGGAATCTGGGCTCATCATCGCTTCCTCATAGTTCGTAGGTTCATCATGGTCTAGTAACATGACTTCCAGAATATGATTACCGTACCACTCACAGTGCGGATCTTACTCTGGAAGACCTCACGAGGTTTGGTAACAACTTGATCCAAGTTTGATGGTCATCATCATTAACTTCCTCACTAATTGGTGTAGGAATCATTTGGAACTGATTTACGTGATGAACTACTTTCCAATAAGGGAACAGTACGATTACCTCATCAAGTTCTACTTTCCTCCCACTCATTTCTTTCGAGAGAAATTCCTTCTCTAAAAAGGATCCATTTTTAGCAACGAATATCTTGCCTTCGGATCTGTGATAGAAGGTGTACCCAACTATTTTCTTTGGGTATTCTATGAAGACGCACTTCTCCGATTTGGGTTCGAGCTTATCAGGATGAAACTTTTTCACATAAGCATCGCATCCCCAAACTTTAAGAAACGACAACTTGGGTTTCTTGCTAAACCACAGTTCATACGGTGTCGTCTCAACGGATTTATATGGTGCCCTATTTTAAAACGTGAATGCAGCTATCTCTAATGCATAACCCCAAAATGATAGTGGTAAAGAGACATCATAGATCGCACCATATCAAATAAAGTCTTGATTCTGACGTTCGGACACACCATAACGATGTGGTGTTCGGTGGCGTGAGCTGTGAAACTATTCCACATTGTTTTAATTGAAGACCAAACTCAGTAACTCAAATATTTGTCTCCGCGATCGGATCGCGAAACTTTATTTTCTTGTTACGATGATTTTTCCACTTCACTCTGAAATTCTTTGAACCTTTCAACTATTTCGGACTTATGTTTCATCAAGTAGATATACCCATATCTGCTCAAATCATCTTGTGAAGGTCGAAAAATAACGATACTTGCCATGAGCCTCAACACTCATTGGATCGCATACATCGGTATGTATTATTTCCAATAAGTCGGTAGCTTGTTCCATTGTTCGGAGAAGCGGAGTTTTAGTCATCTTGCCCAAAAGGCACGGTTCGCAAGCATCAAATGATTCATAACCAAGTGATTCGAAAATCCATCTTTATGGAGTTTCTTCATCGCTTTACACGATATGACCCAAGCGGCGATGCTACAAATAAGTTGCACTATCATTATTAACTTTGCATCTTTTGGCATCAATATTATGATTATGTGTATCACTACGATCGAGATCCAACAAACTATTTTCATTGGGTGTATAACCATCGAAGGTCTTATTCATGTAAATAGAATAACAATTATTCTTTAACTTCAAATGAATAACCGTATGCAATAAACATGATCAAATCATATTCATGCTCAGCATAAGCGCCAAATAACATTTATTTAGGTTTAACACTAATCCCGAAAGTATAGGGAGTGTGCGATGATGATCATATCAATCTTGGAACTACTTCCAACACACATCGTCATTTCACCCTTAACTAGTTTCTGTTTATTCTGCAACTCCCGTTTCGAGTTACTACTCTTAGCAACTGAACCAGTAGCAAATACCGAGGGGTTGCTATAAACACTAGTAAAGTACACATCAAATACCTGTATATTAAATATACCTTTTTTTTTAGTTTGCCATCCTTCTTATCCACCAAATATTTAGGGCAGTTCCGCTTCCAGTGACCATTTCCTTTGCAGTGTAAGCACTCAGTTTCAGGCTTTGGTTCAGCTTTGGGCTTCTTCGTGGGAGTGACAACTTGCTTGTCAATCTACTTGAAGTTCTCCTTTCTTTCCCTTTGCCCTTTTCTTGAAACTAGCGGTCTTGTCAATCATCAACACTTGATGCTCTTTCTTGATTTCTACCTTCGTTGATTTCAACATCACGAAGAGCTCGGGAATCGTTTTCGTCATCCTTGCATACTATAGTTCATCACGAAGTTCTACTAACTTGGTGATGGTGACTAGAGAATTCATCAATCACTATCTTATCTGGAAGATTAACTCCCACTTGATTCAAGCGATTGAAGTACCTGCACAATCTGAGCACATGCTCACTAGTTGAGCGATTCTCCTCCATCTTTTAGCTATAGAACTTGTTGGAGACTTCATATCTCTCAACTCGGGTATTTGCTTGAAATATTAACTTCAACTCTGGAACATCTTATATGGTCCATGGCGTTCAAAACGTCTTTGAAGTCACGATTCTAAGCCGTTAAGCATGGTGCACTAAACTATCAAGTAGTCATCATATTGAGCTAGCTAAACGTTCATAACGTTTGCATACGCTCTGCAATAGGTCCGTCACCTAGCGGTGCATTAAGGACATAATTCTTACGTGCAGCAATGAGGATAAACCTCGGATCACGGATCCAATCCGCATCATTGCTACTAACATCTTTCAACATAATTTTCTCTAGGAACATATCAAAATAAACATATGAAAGCAACAATGCAAGCTATTGATCTACAACATAATTTGCAAAATACTACGGGACTAAGTTCATGATAAATTTAAGTTCAATTAATCATATTACTTAAGAACTCCCACTTAGACAGACATCTCTCTAGTCATCTAAGTGATCACGTGATCCAAATCAACTAAACCATGTCCGATCATCACGTGAGATGGAGTAGTTTCAATGGTGAACATCGCTATGTTGATCATATCTACTATATGATTCACGCTCGACCTTCGGTCTCCGTGTTCCGAGGCCATATCTGTATATGCTAGGCTCGTCAAGTATAACTGAGTATTCGCGTGTGCAACTGTTTTGCACCGTTGTATTTGAGCGTAGAGCCTATCACACCGATCATCACGTGGTGTCTCGGCCACGAAGAACTTTCATAGCGGTGCATACTCGGGGGAACACTTCCTTATAATTAGTGAGAGATCATCTTAAAATGCTACCGTCAATCAAAACATAATAAGATGTATAACGAGATAAACATCATATGCAATCAAAATATGTGACATGATATGGCCATGATCATCTTAGCGCCTTTGATCTCCATCTCCAAAGTCTTGTCATGATCTTTATCGTCACCGCACGACACCATGATCTTCATCATCTTGATCTATATCAATGTGTTGTCACATGGTCGTCTCGCCAACTATTGCTCTTGCAACTATTGCTATCGCATAGCGATAAAGTAAAAGCAAATATTTGGCACTTGCATCTTTATGCAACAAAGAGACAACCATAGGGCTTACGCCATTTCGATAACTTCAACAAAACATGATCATCTCATACAATAAAATATAGCATCACGTCTTGACCATATCACATCACAACATGCCTGCAAAAACAAGTTAGGCGTCCTCTACTTTGTTGTTGCAAATTTTACGTGGCTGCTACGGGCTTAAGCAAGAACCAATCTCACCTCGCATCAAAACCACAGCGATAGTTTGTCAAATAGACTCGTTTTAACCTTCACAAGGACGGGCGTATACACTCGTTCAACTAAAGTTGGAGAAAGCAGACACCCGCTAGTCACTGTGTGCAAAGCACGGCGGTAAAACCAGTCTCGCGTAAGCGTCTGGCGTAATGTCGGTCGGGCGCTTCATCCAACAATACCGCTGAACCAAAGTATGACATGCTAGTAGGCGTTATGACTTATATCGTCCACAACTCACTTGTGTTCTACTCGTGCATATAACATCAAACCATAAAAACCTAGGCTCGGATGCCACTGTTGGGGAACGTAGTAATTTGAAAAATCTTCCTACGCACATGCAAGATCATGGTGATGATATAGCAACGAGAGGGGAGAGTGTATGTCCACGTACCCTCGTAGACCGTAAGCGGAAGCGATCACAACGTAGAGGAAGTAGTCGTACGTTCTCCTCGCGATCCAACCGATCCCAGCGCCGTTACTCCGGCGCCTCCGAGTTCTTGACACACGTACAGCTCGGTGACGCTCCTCGGGCTCCGATCCAGCAAAGCTCGGGGAGAGAGTTCCGTCGAGACGACGGCATGGTGGCGATCTTGATGTTCTACCGACGCAGGCTTGGCTAAGCACTGCTACGATATTACCGAGGTGGAATATGGTGGAGGGGCACCGCACGGCTAAGGAACGATCTCAAGGATCAACTTGTGTGTCTATGGGGTGCCCCTGCCCGTATATAAAGGAGGGAGGAGGAGGAGGCCGGCCTAGGGAGGAGGCGCCATAGGGGAGTCCTACTCCCAGGAGTAGGATTCCCCTTTCCTAGTCAACTAGGGATCCTTCCATGTATTAGGAGTAGGAGACTAGGAAGGGGAAGAGAGAAGGGAAGGAAGGAGGGTGCGGCCTCCCCAGCCCAATTCGGACTAGGGCAAGGGGGCGCGCTGCCTGCCTAGGGCAGCCCTCTCTCTTTCCCGTATGGCCCATAAGGCCCAATACTTCTCCCGGCGAATTCCGTAACTCTCGGTACTCCGATAAATACCGAATGACTCGGAACCTTTCCGAACTCCGAATATAGTCGTCAATATATCGATCTTTACGTCTCGACCATTTCGAGACTCCTCGTCATATCGATCTCATCCGGGACTCGAACTCCTTGGTACATCAAAACTCATAAACTCATAATATAAGCATCATCAAAACCTTAAGCGTGCGGACCCTACGGTTCGAGAACAATGTAGACATGACCGAGACCGTCTCGGTCAATAACCAATAGCGGGACCTGGATGCCCATATTGGTTCCTACATATTCTCGAAGATCTTTATCGGCCGGACCGCATAACAACATCGTTGTTCCCTTTGTCATCGGTATGTTACTTGCCCGAGATTCGATCGTCGGTATCAATACCTAGTTCAATCTCGTTACGGCAAGTCTCTTTACTCGTTCGTAATACATCATCTCTGCGAACTCATTAGTTACAATGCTTGCAAGGCTTAAGTGATGTGCATTACCGAGAGGGCGGAGATACCTCTCCGACAATCGGAGTGACAAAACCTAATCTTGAAATCGCCAACTCAACATGTACCTTCGGAGACACTGTAGTACTCCTTTATAATCACCCGATTACATTGTGACGTTTGGTAGTACCCAAAGTGTTCCTCCGTAGCAGGAGTTGCATAATCTCATAGTTACGAGAACATGTATAAGTTATGAAGAAAGCAATAGCAACATACTAAGCGATCAAGTGCTAAGCTAACGGAATGGGTCAAGTCAATCATATCATTCTCTGTGATCCCATTAATCAAATGACAACTCTTTTGTCCATGGCTAGGAAACATAACCATCTCGATAAGCAGGCTAGTCAAGTAGAGGCATACTAGTGACACTATGTTTGTCTATGTATTCACACATGTATTATGTTTCCGGTTAATACAATTTTAGCATGAATAATAAACATTTATCATGAAATAAGGAAATAAATAATAACTTTATTATTGCCTCTAGGGCATATTTCCTTCACCGTTCCCCTTGGCGCCCAGCCTATATGTGTGGCAGCTCCCATGCGCCCTCAATCCACTACTACAGCCACGCCCGGCGCCCTACCGCCTCTGGCTGCGCCGTGCCTCGTCTGGCCGTCTCGCTCGGCAAGCCACTCCCCTCGGCCCGCGCCCCACTCCGCGCCGCCTGCTGCTCTCCTTGGCGTCCCCCTCCGATGACTGTCCAGGCCCGCTGGCCTCGTCCCTGTCCTACGGGCGGTGCTCACTTAGCGCCAGCGCCCTGCGCCCTGACGCCAAGCCGCCCGTTGCCCGATTGGCCTCTCGGTCACTTCCAAATGGGCCCATCAGTCCCACAGGACGTTTAAAAAATAGGAATAAAAAACAACAATAATAACAATAATAATAAATTAATTAGTTAATTAATTAATTAACTTAATTAATTTTGATTAATTAAACTAATCAATTAACTAATCAAATTAAGCTGTTAGTTAATTAATTAATCAGCCAATGACCGCGGGGCCCACCCCCTAATTAATCCTGATTAGGTTAATTAAAATGCCTAATTAAAATGTGTCACTGACCAGTAGGACCCACTGGTCAGGTTGACCAGTCAACTCTGTTGACTGCTGACGTCAGCATGACCTCATGCTGATGTCAATAATCCATTTTTTGAATTAATTTAAATAATTAATTAAATTCTACAAATTAATAAAATCTTTAGAAAATCATAACTTTTAATCCGTAACTCGGATTAAATTATTTTCAACATGAAAGTTGCTCAGAACGACGAGACGAATCCGGATACGCAACCCGTTTGTCCACCCCACATCCCTAGCATAGCGAACACGCAACTTTCCCCCTCCGGTTCATCTGTCTGAAAACGTGAAACACTGGGGATACTTTCCCGGATGTTTCCCCCCTTCACCGGTATCACCTCCTACTGCGTTAGGGCACACCTGGCACCGTTACTTGTTTTGTCATGCATCATTATGCATCTGTTTGCATTGTATTCATTGTTTCTTCCCACTCTTCTCTCGGTAGACTACGAGACCGACGCTGCTGCTACCCAGTACGACTACGGTGTTGACGACCCCTCCTTGCCAGAGCAACCAGGCAAGCCCCCCCCCTTGATCACCAGATATCGCCTATTCTTCTCTATACTGCTTGCATTAGAGTAGTGTAGCATGCTCTTGTTCGGTTACTCCTATTACATTGCATAGCCTCTCATTGTTACTCTGATCATTTGTTACCTTACCCGCAATCCTAAATGCTTAGTATAGGATGCTAGTTTATCATCATTGGCCCTACATTCTTGTCAGTCTACCTTGCTATACTATTGGGCGTGATCACTCGGGAGGTGATCACGGGTATATACTATACATACATACATACTATCTGAGATGGTGACTAAAGTTGGGCCAGCTCATTGAGTACCCGCAAGTGATTACGATGAGGGGCTGAAAGGGCAGTGGCTCCATCCGGTAGAGGTGGGCACAGGTTCCCGCGGCCCCGACTATTACTTTGTGGCGGAGCGGCAGGCAGGTTGAGACCGCCTAGGAGAGAGGTGGGCCTGGCCCTGTTCGGCGTTCGCGGATACTTAACACGTAAACGAGATCTTGGTATTTGATCTGAGTCAGCTCTTGGCCTATCTGCGATAACCAACTACTGTGAAACGATTATGGGCACTTTCGGCGTCGTGGTATCGGCAAGCATTAAATGGCGTCGGCAAGCGGCGGCGCGCGCGGATTGGAACGTAAGCTTTGCTCTTGTATTAAGGGGCTAGTTACGCTTCGGCGCGTCACAAGCGTGCGTGTGCTAAGGCGATGGGCCTGCACCCTGTCGCTTAGGTTTAGACCGGCGTGTTGACCTCTGTTATGCCTAGGTGGGGCTGCGGCGTGTTGATCTTCGAGGCGGGCATGACCCGGAAAAGTGTGTCGGCCAAATGGGATCGAGCATGTTGGGTTATGTGGTGCACCCTGCGGTGAAGTTAATCTATTGAATAGCCGTGATCTTCGATAACAGGAGGACTTGGAGTTGTACCTTGACCTTATGACAACTAGAACCGGATACTTAATAAAACACACCCTTCCAAGTGCGGATACAACCCGTGATCGCTCTCTAGCAGGCGACGAGAGAGGATTGCGGGTAGGATTATTGCTATCGATGCTACTTGGAGGATTTGATCTACTCTCTTCTACATCTTTGCAAGGCGGAGGCTGCGAGCGTAGTCTTCGATAGGATTAGTTATCCCCCTCTTATTCTGGCATTCTGTAGTTCATTCCACTAATATGGCCCTTTACACATATACCCACGCATATGTAGTGTAGCTCCTTGCTTGCGAGTACTTTGGATGAGTACTCACGGTTGCTTTCTCCCCCTTTTCCCCCCTTTCCTTTCTACGGTTGTCGCAACCAGATGTCGAACCAGGGCGGATGCCACCGTCGGCGGCGACTACTACTGGGAGGTGCCTACTACTCGTGCAACTTCTTGGCGGCGACCGGGAGTAGTTTAGGAGGATCGAGCGGGAGGCCTGCGCCTCTTTTGATCTGTATCCCAGTTTGTGCTAGCCTTCTTAAGGCAAACTTGTTTAACTTACGTCTGTACTCAGATATTGTTTCTTCCGTTGACTCGTCTATGATCAAGCACTTGTATTCGAGCCCTCGAGGCCCCTGGCTTGTATTATGATGCTTGTATGACTTATTTAAGTTTTAGAGTTGTGTTGTGATATCTTCCGTGAGTCCTCGATCTTGATTGTACACATTTGCGTGCATGATTAGTGTCTGATTGAATCGAGGCGTCACACTGGGTAAACATCGTGTCCCCGCCTCCTGTTACCATTAGCCTTAAGCGCCGAGTTGGGACCCCTTACCCGAGATCCGCGGTTTGACATCGACATTGGTCCTTTCATCGAGTTCCTGCGTATGCGTTGCTACAAGGTTTGATGGCTCGTCTCGTTGTCAAGGACAACATCACCTCTGGGGGAGCCCTGGCGGTAGGCCAAACTCTCTGACTAGGCGGCTTCGTCATGACCGCCCGATCTGCTGCCGCGCCGACGATGACTTCTCGGGTCATCAAAAACAGCCTCCACGTCAATTCGGAACTCGCCGAACAGATGGATCCAATGGAGCTCTCCTCCCTTAATGAGCTCTTGGATCGCATCGCCGCTCTGGGAGTCACTACAGACTATGATCGGATTGGGTTTAAACCCGACCAAAGGGATATTAAATCCCCACCGGTCACCCATGAGATAGCGGTAGTGGAAGAGCCACACATGGATTATCCCTCTACTTTGAGGACGAACTATGTCCAGATTACCGAGCTCTCTGAGCCGGATACTCGTTCGTGGGACGACATGACCTAGACCCCGAACTTAGAATCGGGCAACGGGCCAGAAAAATTGGGCAACATCCCAGAGTTCGAGCTGCCAAGCCCGGAAGCTCCTTTGCCCCTGGGTGTCCGATCGGGTCAGAATTCAGACTTAACTACGCCCACCCACCTAGACTTATGTCATCTTTCCCATATCAGGCAAGAGCCCCAAGAGACAGTACATCGCTACTCGGCCAGATTCCTCCTTGTGATAAACAGGGTCAAGGACTTTTGCCAGGAAGACACAATCTCACTTTTCTGCAAAAATTGCACAAACAAAGGGATCCTCAATGCTATAAGTCGCCGTGACATAGTACACTTTGCTGACTTAGCAGCCATAGTACAGAAGTATTGTGCAATGGAAAGCGCCTGGAAAACCCAAACAGACTTCTGGGATAATCCGGCTCTCACTAAACCCTTCGTCCGAACTAAACTGGTAAACTCTCGTAAGTTACCCGATCCAATTCCCAAAAAACCAAAGCCCGCTCCAGGGCATGGAACCGTATTGGAAGAATGGCTCAATGGGCCATGCAAAATTCACAGCACGCCGGATACCACGCCACCGCATAGCCTTAGAGCATGTTGGATACTCCGGCAGGTAGCGAAAAGCGACGAGGATCATCTTGTAAACCATAAAGAAGAGCAACATCCCGCCGAAGACAACAATGCGGTACTGACAGTCTTCAAGACTTTCACCTCAAATAATAGGCGCAAGCAAGCTCATCGAAGTTTCGCTGAAGTCTGCCACGTGGCAAAAATAAATCCATGGAGCGACACTGCTATAACCTTCAGTGCCAGTGAAGAACCTCAATTCCAAACAGTCCGGGCACCAGCCGCTTTGGTCCTTAGCCCAATCGTGGACGGCTTCCGGCTCACTAAAGTACTCATGGACGGCGGAAGCGGATTAAACCTGATCTACAAAGAAACCCACAACAAGATGGAAATTGACAAAAGCCGCATTGAGCAAAGCAGCACGACCTTCAGGGGAATCATCCCTAGTCGGGAGGCACGGTGTGCGGAAAATTCTGCTTGGATGTGATATTACGCCTTGGGAGAATTATAGGTCGAAGAAATCACGTTCCAAGTGGCCCGTTCAGCGGCGGATACCACGCCTTTTAGGGCGGGACACATTCTAAGCTTTCAAGCTATACCCCATTCGGGTACATGAAGCTCAAAATGCCCGGACCCAATGGAATCATCACTCTAGCCAGTGACCCGGACGTCGCACTCCGCGCCGAAAATAAAACTGCCGCACTAGCCCTGGAAGCATTATTCGAAGCCCTAGCGGCCGAAGAACTAACAACGCTGCACGCCCAGTGGACAGAGAAAACGTGATACTTGACAAGCAACCCAAGTCCACCTCATTCAAGCCCGCGGACGAGATAGTCAAATTCCAGGTCCACCCAACGGACCCCACAAAGACAGCTTCCATCGAGACACAGTTGAGTTCCACAATGGACGCCTCACTGCGAGACTTCCTACGCGAGAATTGGGACATTTCCGCCTGGCATCCTTCAGACATGCCGGGGATCCCATGCAGGCTGTCCGAACACAACCTCAATATACTGAAAGGATACAAGCTAGTCAAGCAGACTCTTAGGCGCTTCTCAGAGCCTAAACGGCAAGCCATGGAAGAAGAGCTAGCCAAGCTACTTGAGGCCGGATTCATCAGAGATATAAAACATCCGGATTGGCTGGCAAACCTGGTAATGGTACCAAAGAAGGACAAATCCTGGCGCCTATGCATCGATTTCAAAGACCTCGACAAGGCCTGCCCCAAGGATCCCTTCCCCCTCCCTCGCATTGACCAAATCATTGACGCGACCGCAGGACACGACTCACTATGTTTCCTCGACGCATACTCCGGATACCATCAAATAAAGATGGCGGAATCTGACCAAGCCGCAACGGCCTTCATAACGCCATATGGCCCCTTCAGTTTCAACACTATGCCTTTCAGGCTCAAAAATGCCGGCGCAACCTATCAACGTATGATTCAGACATGCATGGAGAAGCAAATCGGCAAAACAGTGGAGGCATACATGGACGACGTGGTCATAAAAACAAGACACGTCAAAACTTTAATAGAAGACTTGGGACTCACGTTCGACAACCTCCGAACATACGACATCAAGCTCAACCCGGAAAAATGTGTTTTTGGCGTACCCTCCAGGAAGTTGCTCGGCTTCATCGTTTCCAATAGAGGAATCGAAGCAAATCCGGCAAAAATCCGAGCTATCCCAACAGACCTCAAGCAGATCCAGAAAGTAACTGGATGCGTGGCTGCCTTAAGCCACTTTATCTCCCGATTAGGAGAAAAGGCACTACCTCTTTACCGCCTTCTTCGATGCACCGAACACTTTGAGTGGACGGATGCGGCCATGACCGGCCTAGATGAAATTAAGACCCTATTGGCCAGCAATCCAGTCCTGACCGCGCCAAATACTGGCAAACCTATGCTATTATACATAGCTGCAACACATCAGGTTGTAAGCACAGTGCTCGTCGTCGAACGAGAAGCAGACGGATACAAGTTCCCGCTCCAAAAGCCGGTATATTACGTGTCCACTGTCCTCACTCCATGCAAATCCCGATACCCACACCATCAAAAGATAGCATATGCGGTCTTCATGGCATCCCGGAAGCTACGACACTGCTTTCAAGAGTGTTCGATTACGGTGGCCTCCAAATTACCACTCAACAAAATAATAAACAACCGCGACGCCACGGGATGGATTGCTAAATGGGCTATCGAGCTCCTTCCATTTGACATAACATACAAACCACGGCGGGCCATTAAGTCGCAAGTACTGGCTGACTTTGTCGTCGAATGGACAGAAGCCGAACTCCCTATAAATCGGCGCATACTCGGATTGGATCATGCACTTGACGACTCTAAAATCTGGCGGATTGGGAGCGGGTGTAGTCTGACATCCCCACGGAGACCACGGTCCATCGTACTCCAAATATTATACACAGACTCCAACAACGCAGCCGAATACGAGGCTCTGTTGCATGGTCTTCGGATGGTAGTCTCTATGGGCATTCAACACCTAGAAGTGCGCGGGGACTCGAACCTCGCAATATCACAAATAAAAGGAGATTTCAATGCCAAGGATCCGAAAATGGTGGCCTACCATAATGTCATCCTCAAAATGTCAGCTCGGTTCGAGGGGCTCGAATTCCACCATGTGGCCCGACAAAACAATCAAGCGGCGGATATCCTTGCCTGCATCAGCGCTAAACGCGACCCCGTCCCACCTAATATATTCTTGGAAAGGCTATTCAAGCCATCCGTGGCATGGGAAGGGGATTCCGGCAACACCAGTCCGACTTCGAATACAACCCCAGATTCCGAACCATCTGACGTAATCGGGGGCTCCGCCACCGAAATAACACCTTCGGCCCACGAAATCATGGCTATCATTGCCCCGTGGACCGAGCCCTTCTTGGCCTACCTACATAGGCAAGAGCTCCCCGAGGACCAAAATGAAGCAAGTTGTATTGTGCAGTGTTCCAAGGCCTACAAAGTCCATGAGGGACAGCTCTATAAGAAAAGTGCCATCGGAGTGCTCCAAAGATGCATCTCCGAAGAGGAAGGGCGACAGCTCTTGGCTGAAATCCATGCCGGACTCGGTGGACACCACACTGCGGCTCGGGCACTTGTCAGCAAAGCCTTCCGTACATGTTTTTATTGGCCGACAGCCCGTGCAGATGCACAAGACCTTGTCCAACATTGCGTCAGTTGCCAGCTCTTCGCCAATCAGAGCCATATGCCCCCTACCGCTATCCAAACAATCACCATAACTTGGACCTTCGTGATTTGGGGCTGGATATGGTCGGACCTCTTAAAGGGGGAAGCCATAAGAAAAAATACTTATTGGTCATGGTAGACAAGTTCACCAAATGGATAGAAGCCAAACCAGTTAAAACGGCCGAATCCGGACCAGTGATAGACTTCATATCAGGGGTTGTACATCGTTACAGTGTCCACCACAGCATCATCACTGACAACGGCTCAAACTTCACAGCCGGTGAAGTGAAAACTTGGTGCGGCAACATGGCATTAAGCTCGATTACGCCTCCGTCTATCATCCCCAAACAAATGGCCAAGTCGAACGCGCAAATGGTCTCATCATGAGCGCCATCAAACCCAGACTAGTGCGATCCTTGAAAGAATCGGACACGCACTGGGTAGAGGAGCTCGATTCCGTACTCTGGGGGCTGCGGACCACGCCGAATCGTACCACCGGATATACACCATTTTTTATGGTGTACGCGCAGAAGCAGTACTACCCTGCGACATAATCCATGACTCACCTCGCGTGCGCATGTACAAAGAGAAGGAAGCCGAGCTAGATCGGCAGGACAACTTAGATGCCCTGAAGGAGGAGCGCGATGCCATCAAACCCAAGTGGGAGGGTCCCTTCATCATTGATAAAGTTCTCACCGGAGCAGCGTACCATCTGCGAAATGCATCCGATAAAAGACTCGAGCCGAACCCATGGAACGCGGCCAGACTCCGATGATTCTACGCCTAGTGCTGAACTCAGTGTTCGTCTCCTTACCCCCGCTCTTTCAATTATGTTCTCCCTTTTTCCTTTCTTGCCCTTTTTACCTTCTTCACACAAAGTATTAAATACAGTGTGGATGCTTGGATCTCTCCGGCCGCACTATGTGTGATCACCATACCTAGGGGCTTCCTATACGGAAGCTAAATATAATTACTTTTATGGCTTCCTGCCTACCACATATGCGTCCTTTTTCCATATGTGCCTTTTCTTCACCATTATATGCATCGATATGACTTAAGATTTGGCCATGCTGGGTTGCCTGGATCTTGTGTTTATGCCCTACGTTCGTTAATTCAGCTAAGGCATAAGGGAGCACCTCTGCGATTATTCTTGCCGGTTCAGCGGATGTGTACCTCGGTGGGTGAAGCCGAAGATAGCGTTCTTAAGGAATATTGATTCGGTGAACAAAAGATGTTTTTTCGTTTATTACAACGTGAACCCCAGATGTTTTGTATACCGCGCTTACATTACATGATTCGGACATGCACATCGATGCATGCGTACCGAGAAAGAACCCTAACGAAACTATTCTCTCGGAAGATGTTTCTTACTACCCATGTAATATAACATAACTAGTTGGGTACTTATGCATTCAAGAACTTATGACCCTACGCTGGTTTCCACGCATACCCGATTTTACATAGCGGCGGGTATTCGGATACACCCTGATTGTCGCGTCTGAAATTTGAAGCAAAAAGGTCCGCCATGACAAATGATTTTTAATCCGGCTAGGGACTACATATGTACATTGAATTACATAGTCACTTGGACTGGCTATATTCTTCCTCTATACCATCCAACAGGCTATCTAGCCTACAAACCTGTTGGGAATACTTTGCGGCTAACACTACTTGGTCATACACCAGACTTACGGGAATCTCTTGCCCATCTAGCCCCACCGGTCCGACTTCGGCCATATGGTTGGGGTCAGCCTTGGCGTATTGCGTCTTCACCATGGCCCAGGCTTCCCTTGCACCTTGCTGGCAGGCTGATACCTTCCATAACCGGAAGCATCGTCGTGCTCCTTTGAGCATATCCACGAGCTCCCCCATGCCTCCTGGCAGGGAAGCAGATGGCCACAAGGCCTGGGAAATACCCTGCATCACCTACCGAGCTCGTTCGTGCAGTTATGAGGGATCTTGCAGCAAATCACTTGCGGATCCGGGCATCTCCTCTTCAGGACGGCCCGTCAGCATACCTACAGACATAAACTCTTTTATTACGCTTCCTCACCAAATGCTGTCTGCGGTTAGTTTAAGCACTTACCATAAATGCCGCGGCAAGCCTCTGTTCTCCTTCACGGAGTCCATAAGCTGCGCTCGAACATCTGCTAATTCGACGCCCAGACGGATGTTGGCATCTTGGAGATTATTTTCTCTGCCTAACTGCGTAAGCTTTGCGCCGCCAGCCTTTAGCTGTCTTTGGAGATGTGACTCACTATCTTTTCCGATCTCCGGATTCTCCCCGGGATTGTCTATAGAATTTTCTGTTAGACTTATAAAGCAAGCCAAATACTAACTGGTATATGTCCTTAAAATCTCTCTATTGAGACAAGTGTTACCAGATGAGGCCTTCTGGGATTCCTCTAGTTTGGCAACCGCGACCCTCAGCTGGGTCTTGCACTCCTCTAGCTCTCGAGACAAATGGGTATTCTTCTCTACAAGAACTTGTGCATACAATGATCCTTAAATTAGTTGTTCCAACTGTTTCAAGTCTCAGGGGCTACTGATATACATGCTTATCAAATGTTCTTACCCATATATCTTTTGCATACTGGTCTGTCGCTCGGGCGAGTGCATCTTGGGCAGCTCGGATGTATGCGTCTCCTGAATTGAAGGCATTGAATGCCTCTTCAGAAAAGATACCATTGCGAAGTACGGCCCGTCGGCGCCGGTGATTCATGGCGCTCTCTACTTCGGAATTTGTGGCAGTGAGCCTATCCGCATCCTTTGTCGGAGGACAATTCGGCGTTGGCCCCACATTGGCCTCCTCTCTTGAAGCAGTTACGGAATCCCATTTGGTGGAGCGTGACGGCGAGAATCTCCGGATATAGTCCGGCGACTACTCTTTCTGCCAGGACACCATGCACGCTGTTACATTTCAAAAATGATAATCACAAAGCAGATTTTAACTATACCTCTGCGATGGCGTTTCGACCCTAACCGCCTTCCTCTTGAGCCTGCCTGGCCCGGATGCCCTTTGCTGATGAGCCCCCAGGGGCTCGACGCCGCATTCCGATGGTCGTCTCTATAAAAATATGATATTTGTGCATAAGGCATGGTATAAAGAAGGAATCCTCTTCAGAGGTTAAGGCTACAGCTTTGCTTACACGCGACGCAGGGAGCAGTCTGGGATAATCAGCGATAATAGCCACAAAGGTGCCGTCGCAGCTTGCGTGATAAAATGTCCCGTCGACAAGCTCCACAGATATATCCGGATCTTCTTCAAGTCCGGGGTCGAGGGCCCGGCCAGGATCCTCTGGCTGCGGAGAGGGGCTGTTGAACTCTTTCACGGCCTTCCTCAGTTCCTGCTTAGAAATATCAAGGTAAATGATTGCGATGAAGGGCGCAAGAATGGATAGAGTTGAGCAAGGAGTAACGGCTTCCCCAGCTTGGGGAGTTGTACATGGAAAATCCATCCCGCGATTTGATACGGAGGAACTCCTCTTCTTCTCCATTATATAAATCGGACAATATTCTCGCCCGAGAAGCGATGGCGGTCCGGACCTTCTGACCGCGGCGGGTGGCATCATCTTCCCGTTGAAGTGTCACATGGGCTTCCCGATATTGAAGTGGCTGCACCCCGCATTATGCATATTGATATAACCTCGACTATTGTCGATCTGATTGGGCGGTGTCTTTATCACGCCCATCGAAGTGGACTTCTCGGCTTCTTCCTCACAGGGGCTCGAGGGCGCCAACTTTGGCGTTTCTTCGGTGGGCGTTATTAAACAGGAAGGCCGTCGGATTGGGTCCGAAGGGAACATCATCTACATAAAACCACTCAGGGCGGTCTTCACATGCCTTCTTTGGAGTGCCGGACAGGTATCCGGTCTGGGCGACGCGCCATATTTCGGCTACGCCCACTTGATATATAGATCCCCCTGATTACGAGGGACGAGGCAGAATAACTTTTTCCATAACTCAAAGTGAGCCTCGCAGCCCAGGAATAATTCACAGAGGGTAACATATCCTGCGATGTGCAGCACAGAGGCGGGGGTAAAGTTATGCAACTGGAGGCTGTAGAACTCTAGAAGCCAGCGGAGGAATGGGTGGATTGGAAACCCGACGTCTCTTAGCAAATATGGGACGAGGCATACCCTCTCCCCCTGAGATGGGTTAGGAGATCTCTCCGCTTGCGCCCGCCATTGTAGGTGGCTAGTCCGGCTCGGACGGGGACCATGTACGCCGGTGGAAGAAACCCTTGGGTCTGCAACTCTACTAAACGGCTGTGGGGACATAACATTTTTCCCAATCACCTGGCTTAGAGCTAAGGGAGCGAGAAGAGGAGCTACAGCGACCGGCCATGATGGAATGGTTTTTTCCAGATGCACTCTGTTGAATGCTTGCTTGAGGGAAGAAGGTGAGATTTGGATCTGAGGATCCCCATCTCTTCAAATAGACAGTTTGCCTGGAGGGTCGGTATGGCAAATGTAAAAATGCTCTGGCTCCTCGTATTCGCTCGACACATGGAGATGGCCATTATTGAAGCATAGAAGCCAAGGAATACAACATTGATGGGAAGCCGGACACTGTTCGCTACAACAGGTACTCTGGATTTGGATAAGAACCCGCCTTGCAATGCCGAAGACGATCTGCATGCCGGACTCATCGTCATTGAAGCCTGGTTCAGGGGCTACTGAGGGAGTCCTGGATTAGGGGGTATCCGGACATCCAGACTATATACTTTGGTCGGACTGTTGGACTATGAAGATACAAGACTCAAGACTTCGTCCCGTGTCCAGATGGGACTCTCCTTTGCGTGGAAGACAAGCTTGGCGATTCGGATGTTAGATCTCCTTCTTTGTAACCGACTCTATGTAACCCTAGCCTCCTCCGGTGTCTATATAAACCGGAGGGTTTAGTCCGTAGGACAGCGAATAATCATAATCATAGGCTAGCTCCTAGGGTTTGGCCTCTATGATCTGGTCGTAGATCAACTCTTGTAATACTCATATCATCAAGATCAATCAAGCAGGAAGTAGGGTATTACCTCCATCGAGAGGGCCTGAACCTGGGTAAAACATCGTGTCCCCTGCCTCCTGTTACCATTAGCCTTAGATGCATAGTTGGGGACCCCCTACCCGAGATCCGCCGGTTTTGACACCGATAGCGGTCTCGGGGACTACACCTAGTGGGTGCACTCAGCGTGCCCCCCACTGGTCTGGATTCCACTCGGATCGAGCTATTCAACCGAGTGAAAGAACGATGAAGTAACATTCGGTGAAGACCACCACTGCATCAAACACCCGACGGTGGCCTCGGGGACTACACCGAGTGGGTGCACTCCGCGTGCCCCCACTCGTTCGAAAAAACACTCGACTCAACCTGGTCGACTCAAGTGGAAGAACTATTCAACACTAAGTCAGAACATCCAGTGGGTGATTGGATGCAAAATGCAGACCCACGATAGATGCACATAAATGGTTCCAAAACGCTCATCCAAGGACACCTCACGGACAATGAAGCAACAATTGCAACTACCACTAATGGGGAGATCAGTCGGAAATCCAACTAACCTCGACATTAACATGTAGAGCAGAACTGGCGTTGTAGGCAGCCTGACTGGCCTCGTGCACTATCTTCATCTGCTCCATCATGAGGTTTGCTTGGAGTAGAGCCTCTCTGGCAGCACCCGCCGGATCATCTAGAGTGCGATGCACAACAAAGAGCGACAATGGCGATACAGTCGGAGCGATCATAGGATCTGAAGCATGGAGTTGTGCGGGCATGGCAGAGACTTGAGCAGTCGACGTCGAAGGACGATCAGTCGGCAGTGGATTGGCAAAAGTAACATTGGCCCGAGCCGGATCTCTGGATCGCTGGACCACCATCTCTGGTGCCGATGTCCACTAAGACACCAGACCCTCGGCCATTGAGGGAGTCCTGGACTAAGGTGTCCTCGGACAGCCGGACTATATACTTGGGCCGGACTGTTGGGCTATGAAGATACAAGATAGAAGACTTATTCCCGTGTCCGGATGGGACTCTCCTTTGTGTGGAAGGGAAGCTTGGCGATTCGGATATGTAGATTTCTTTCTCTGTAACCGACTTTGTACAACCCTAGTCCCCCCGGGTGTCTATATAAACCGGAGGGTTTAGACTTCTAGGATTTAGCCACAACAATCATAACCTCATAGGCTAGACTTCTGGGGTTTAGCCATTACGATCTCATGGTAGATCAACTCTTGTAATACTCATATCCATCAAGATCAATCAAGAAGGAAGTAGGGTATTACCTCCATAGAGAGGGCCTGAACCTAGGTAAACATTGTGTCCCCCGCCTTATGTTACCATTAGCCTTAGATGCACAGTTCGGGACCCCCTACCCAAGATCCACCGGTTTTGACACCGATAACCGTCCTCCCGCTTGAAGCCCTGCCCCTCCTTCTCGAATCTTTCAGAGGCACTTCTTCCTTGTCGTCCGGAAGCTCAATGACGTCCCGCGGAACTACAACAAAAAGCAACCATAAGGGTTCAATCGACCAATAATCCAGTCGTCAAAGCAAGTCCAAGATTGCAAGATCGTACCGGCTTTGGAAGTAGCTGGGTCATCAGTCTCCTCGTCACCTTGGGCCTTGTCAATATCCATGGAGGTCCCGGAAGTTGCAGCACTGAAAAGTTCGTAATCTACTCGGTCAAGAGCGAGAATGTGAGTCGGTAAGAAAACATAGAAAGGCAGAACAATCATGCAGAAGCAACAGGGACGTCCATCTTGATCTTGGGCAAGGTCTTCTGAGACTTTGAGGGGGCAACCTTGGGCTGCTTGGTGACCTTCTCCAACAGCTCCGGAGTCGAAGTCCGAGTGCGCTTATGCGCTTGCTTACTCGGAGCCACGGTCTTGCCACGCCCGTTCGCTGGATCATGGAACTGCTTGGATCGGCGCTCTGTGCGAGGTGGTGAGTCGACTTCCTCTTCTTCTTCATTTGACTCATCGCTCTCCTCCTCGTCGTCATCATCTAGAGATTTCCACTCACCGCTCTCCTCCACACTATCCACTCCCTCCTGAACCTGCTCCTGGGCTTGTTCCCCGTTCAGCATCGAGGACATCTCGATATAAAACTGCAAGACAAGAAATCAATCAAACATCAGTCGGATTCAGATACAGTTGCAAGACGGAATAAAGCACACTTGGTAACAAAGGTCAGACCTTGTTCGGCTGGTTGTCAGCGTCAAATGGATCGACTCTCCTGGCCCCCATGGGGTTTTCTTTGTTCCCGGTAATGCTCCTCAGCCACAGGGCCACAGTCGCATCGGGAAGCTCCTCTGGGTGGACCCGAGCAATGTCATTGGCGCCCGAGTACATCCACATCGAGTGGTCACGGGCTTGAAGTGGCTGGAAGCGTCGACTGAGGAACACCTCCAACAAGTCCATGCCAGTTACACCCAGACGGACCAACTAGACTACCCTCTCGACAAACATGTCCGTCTCTACTTTCTCCGCTGCTGTCATGGTCAGTGAAGAAGGTTGCTGGGCACGGTCTAAGGAAAAAGGAGGAAGACCGGTCGACTGACCGGGGGTCGCAATATCCTGGCAGTAAAACCAAGTCAACTGCTATCCCCTGACCGACTCGGGAAGTATCATGGCAGGAAAAGTGCACCTCTTCCTCATCTGGATCCCTAAACCCCTTTTATCTGGATCATGTCGTCCTCTAAATCACTTTCGGTTTGCTTTCTTCATAGTGCAGGAGTGGGTAGTGAAGATGTGTTTGAAGAGACCCCAATGCGGTTGACAATCCAAGAAGTTCTCACACATAGACACGAACGCAGCGTGATACGTGATTGTGTTGGGAGAAAAGTGGTGAAGCTGAGCACCGAAGAAGTTCAAAAAACCACGGAAGAAAGGATGCAGAGGAAGGGAGAAACCACGGTCGACATGGGTAGCGAGAAGGACATACTCACCCGGCCGCGGCTAAGGTTCTGTCTCGCCCTCCGGCAGCCTCGCAGTCTAATACGTCTCCAACGTATCTATAATTTTTGATTGTTCCATGCTATTATATTACCCGTTTTGGATGTTTATGGGCTTTACTCTACACTTCTATATCATTTTTGGGACTAACCTACTAACCGGAGGCCCAGCCCAAATTGATGTTTTTTTTGCCTATTTCAGTGTTGCAAAGAAAAGGAATATCAAACGGAGTCCAAACGGAATGAAACCTTCTGGAGCGATCTTTTTTGGAACAAACACAATCCAGGAGACTTGGAGTGGACGTCAAGAAGCAGCTGAGGCGGCCACGAGGCAGGAGGGTGCGCCCTAGGGGGGTGGGCACGCCCCCCACCCTCGTGGACCCCTCGTGGCTCCACTGGCCGACCTCCTTCGCCTATATATACCGCCATACCCTGAAAACATCCAGGAGCACCACAAAACCCTATTTCCACCGCCGCAACCTTCTGTAACCGTGAGATCCCATCTTGGGGCCTTTTCTCCGCCGGAGGGGGAATCGATCACGGAGTGCTTCTACAAAATCGTCAAGGCCTCTCCGATGAGTTGTGAGTAGTTTACCACAGACCTTCGGGTCCATAGTTATTACCTAGATGGCTTCTTCTCTCTCTTTGAATCTCAATACAAAGTTCTCCTCGATCTTCTTGGAGATCTATTTGATGTAACTCTTTTTGCGGCGTGTTTGTCGAGATCCGATGAATTGTGAGTTTATGATCAAGTTTATCTATGAGAAATATTTGAATCTCCTCTGAATTCATTTATGTGTGATTGGTTATCTTTGCAAGTCTCTTCGAATTATCAGTTTGGTTTGGCCTACTAGATTGATCTTTCTTGCAATGGGAGAAGTGCTTAGCTTTGGGTTTAATCTTGCGGTGTCCTTTCCGGTGACAACGAGGGCAGACAAGGCACATATTGTATTGTTGCCATCAAGGATAAAAGATGGGGTTTATATCATATTGCTTGAGTTTATCCCTCTACATCATGTCATCTTGCCTAATGCGTTACTCTGTTCTTATGAACTTAATACTCTAGATGCATGCTGGATAGCGGTCGATGTGTGGAGTAATAGTAGTAGATGCAGAATCGTTTCGGTCTACTTGTCGCGGATGTGATGCCTATATACATGATCATGCCTAGATAATCTCATAACTATGCACTTTTCTATCAATTGCTCGATAGTAATTTGCTCACCCATCGTAATACTTATGCTATCTTGAGAGAAGCCACTAGTCAAACCTATGCCCCCCGGGTCTATTTTCCATCATATAAGTTTCCAATCTACTTTATTTTGCAATCTTTACTTTTCAATCTATATCATAAAAATACCAAAAATATTTATCTTATCTTATTATCTCTATCAGATCTCACTTTCGCAAGTGGCCGTGAAGGGATTGATAACCCCTTTATCGCGTTGGTTGCGAGGTTCTTGTTTGTTTGTGTAGGTATGAGGGACTCGTGTGGAGCCTACTACTGAATTGATACCTTGGTTCTAAAAACTGAGGGAAATACTTATGCTACTTTGCTGCATCACCCTTTCCTCTTGCTACGTCTTGAGCTTGCGTTGGTTTTTCACTTGAAGAGGAAAGGGTGATGCAACAAACTAGCGTAAGTATTTCCTCGATTTGAAACAAGGTATCAATCTAATAGGAAAAAAATCAAAATAATGAGATGATAAATAAAAGTATGATAAATAAGATAGATAATATATAGATGGAAAATGATGATAAAAGATGAAGATGCAAATGAAGATAAAGAGATGATCTGCATCTATAAAATTACAAACTCTGCGTCATGATGAAAGAGTGCATCTGATTAAATCAATGAGATCGGATCATGATCTATGAAAAAAAGTTACATCAAATAGATCTCCAAGAAGTTCGTGGAGAACTTTGTATTGAGATTCAAAGAGAGAGAAGAAGCCATCTAGCTAATAACTATGGACCCGAAGGTCTGTGGTAAACTACTCACAACTCATAGGAGAGGCCTTGGAGATGATGTAGAGGCCCTCCATGGTTGATTCCCCCTCCGGCAGACCGCCGGCGAAGGCTCCAAGATGGGATCTCGCGGATACAAAAGGTTGTGGTGGTGGAATTAGGTTTTCGTGGTCGCTTCTGATGTTTTCAGGGTACGGGAGTATATATAGGAGGAAGAAGTGGGTCGGTGGATGCTCGAGGGGCCCACGAGGGTGGGGGCGCGCCCACCCCCAGGGGGCATGCCGGGCACCCTAGTTGCCGCCTCGTTTGTTGCTTGACGTCCACTCCAAGTCTCGTGGTTGGCATTTGTTCCAAAAAGATCGGTCCCGAAGGTTTCATCCCGTTTGGACTCCATTTGATATTCCTTTTCTTTGAAACACTGAAATAGGCAAAAAAAACGATTCGGGCTGGGCCTCCGGTTAGTAGGTTAGTCCCAAAAATGATATAAAAGTGTAAAGTAAAGCCCATAAACATCCAAAACGGGTAATATAATAGCATGGAACAATCAAAAATTATAGATACGTTGGAGACGTATCACCTCTTCAAGGGAAAACCAATGCAGTGCTCAAGAGGTAGCACAAACCCGACGGTGATCAAACTGGTGGCGGTCAGCTCCTCCAGATCCTCTGGCTGGAGCGTAGGTCGGATCCAGTCTACCTGAATCTAACCCGGCGGCAGCCCAGACCTTGACGACGACCCCTGATTCAACTTCTTGCCCTTCGCCTTCGCCATCGCCTTTTTTGCGCGCTCCAGCGCCGCCGTATTGTCCTTCACCATGGTGACGAGCTGCGCACTAGTGGAACGGCGGCGGCGGCGGCGATAGTGGATGCGGTGTAGAAGCAGAGGGAGAAAGAGGGGAACGGGAGCGCACAGTGCAGAAGCCTCGGCCTCGACGCCTTTTAAGGGCCTACTTCCGAGTGGCTGACGTGTGGGCCCGAGCGACCCTGTCAAATCCCGCAACAGTCGCACACCGGATACATGGCGAAAAAGGTGGCACAGAAATCAAGGTGCCCCTGTCTATCCGTCCCGCTTACTACGGCACGCTCCACCTTGCGCGCTTCCCCAAATTTTCGAATCCCGTGAGATCCGGCATCCACAGTAACCAATCGCGCCAAAGATTTCACGCCATATCAACACTCGAGGAGTAGCAGCGTAAGTTCACTCGACAACCTCTGAATCGATCAAGGCGACTGAAATGAAGCCGAAGTTTCAGCATGGACCTCGAATCCAGTTTGAATACTTGTGAAGCACAAGAGTCAAGGCAGGACCAACTTCAACCTTCTTTTACCTTGAACTTCAATCCATTCGGGGGCTAATGACGATGCCATAGACCTAGGGTAGGGTCATAGGCCTGACCTATACGCCCCACCCAAGGTCACTACCCTAAGAAGCAAAGACATTCAAGGCACAATAGGAAGTATCAGCTGAATCCATCGAGTGCAATCCACTCGACCAGTCACCTCATTCGGATACCCCCCCATTTCATTCGACCTGGATGGAGTCATTCGACCATACAGGAAACCACTCAAAGTACAGAAGACCTGGAGTCACTTAGAATGACAACGGTCAGGCGTTCACTCTATAGTCTTAAAGATCAGTAATAGCCCTTTATAGCTGGCGTTACTAGTAACGCCCTGTCTTGATGTACATTGAACTCCTTGTAATGGAGGATGGCTTGGGTCCTGGCGCACTCTATATAAGCCACCCCCCCTCCTCTGGGACAAGGGTTCGCACCCCTTGTAAAACAAACCCATATTCTAGTCGACCGCCTCAGGGCACCGAGACGTAGGGCTTTTACCTCCTCTGGGAGGGGCCTAAACTCGTAAACTCGTGTGTACAACCTCGTCGTAGCTAGGGCCTCACCTCCTCATACATACCCCCTATTCTTACTGTCAGACTTGGTACCACAACAGATAGCCCATTGACGAGGAGGGACTTTGGAGGCCTCTAACCCGTGGCGCAAACATATTGGGCTTGACCAAGGACTTGGTGTGTACTCCAAGTATATCTGTTAGATTCGGCATGTAACCCCTAGATGACAACCGACCATGTGTAACCCTAGATACCCCTGGTACCTATATGAACCGGAGGGTTTAGTCGGTAGAGGGACATTCATCATCACCACCAGTACCCTTAGGGTTTAATCCACAACTTACGATCTCGAGGTAGATCAACTGTGTAGTTTGATACACCCATAATACAAGCAAGAGCGGGACGTAGGGTTTTACCTCCTTAAGGAGGACTCGAACCTGGGTAAAAACAGCGTGTCCCTCATCTCTTGTTACCCATCAATCTGATCTCACAGCTCGGCCCCCCATGCTTGAGGTCTACTGGTTTTGACACCGACACCTCTTATCTCCCCTTGTAACGTAGCCATAACAAGGGGCGGTGCACTCTATACAAGCCGCCCCCAGTACTCGGGCAAGGGTTTGCAACCTCCTGTAACCAGACACCCCCTAAGAAAACACAACTCAAGAGCTTGAGACATAGGGCTAATACCTCTTCGAGAAGTAGGACATCCTCCTCACTCAGCGTGCCCCCACTAGAATAAACTGACTCGGATTAAGAACCTGTCATTGGGGTTACTATCCTGACAATGAGTACTAGGGTTACGGAAGAGGGGCAGAGCCTAGCTACATCGCAGGTGCAACACTCAGTGTTTAACGAGTTCAGGCCCCTCTCAATGGAGGTAATAGCCCTACGTCTTGTGCTCTGAGGCTTGCTTTTCTTGAGGGGTCTGATTACAGAGATTGCTTAACCCGAGCTCAGGAGGAGTGCAACTTATATAGAGTGCGGCGCAGCTCCAACGCTCCCACGTCGCCGGGGCACTTAATGCCCATTATTATGGCAGTTACAGGTATGAAGTGCCACAAATACAATGGTTATAAGTAGGGACATTTCCATTTGTGCCCCTAACTCGAACCCACTACTCAGATTTGCCCCTAATTTCGAAGCATGCTCAAATTTTCCCCTCCGCCTTTAGTTGCACTTACAGAAATACCCTTCCGTTCCGTTTCCGTCGAGTCAAAGCCGTTTGACTATTATCTGGCCGTTTCTTTGACATTTTTGCCCCTGTCTCAATGTGTCACTTACTGGTAGGGCCCATTCTCAAAAAATAAAACAAAGAAAACCTCTCTCTCACCCCCTCTCCCTCATACACTTACATGTGGGGCCAGTCTAAAAAACTATTTTCTCTCTCTCTTACCTCTCCCACGCTGCCCAACGACGGGCCGACGGCCACTGTCTCAACGGGCGCCGCCACCACTGCTGGTCTCCCCTGTCGCCGCAGCCCTCTCACCCTCCTTCTCTCTCCACCGCTCGCCCTCGTTCTCTCTCTCTCCCCTCCTCTAGCCCTCTCTCGCAAGCTCGTCGGAGGCCGCCCCATCGCCATCGCCATCGCCATCATCTTTCCAGCACATGGCCAACGATAGCCCAAGCTTCACCACCTCGCCAGGACGATCTTACCACATGACATAGTCATCCCGGCCTACCAATTTGAACAGACAAGTCTAGGACCGAGCGCCCGAACGCATCTTCCTCGCGTCCGGCTTCGGACCGTCGCCTTCGATTGGATGCCATCGAAGCACGTCGGCCGATCCCAGTCGCTCCCCGGGCGTCCTAATGTATAACAGAAGTCGTGGGCATCCTCCATAGCAAGCCCCATGTTCTTGGGTTGTCTTCCCCGCGAGCTCCGAGATCTGCCATGGCCGCCATGGTCGAAGTCCTTGCTCTGGTCTTCCCCGAGCCCCAGCGGCGTCACCGTCGTGCTCCTAGTGAGCTCGCCAATGTCACACAACCTTCCCCTCTCTCCCCTTGCATCGTAGGTTCCCCACTTGCGCCACCCAAAGCCACCACGGGAATAGTCACCGTCGTTCACTCCGGTGACCATATGGTCTGAAGAATTCATCCCTGGATGCGGTAGATCCAGGGCTATCACCTGCTTCCCTCATCCGGCCTCCTCGTGGCCTCCCGGCGTGCCTCCGCCGCGGGAATTGGTCGCCGTCGGCAACTGTCAGCCTAATCAACAGTTAATTAAAACAAAATATTCAGAAATATTGTTAAGCCAATGACAGTGGGCCCAATACCTTGTTTGATTAGTCTTTTTCTTTTTCTTCTTTCTAGATTGGCCCCACGTGTAAGTTTTGAGGGAGAGAGGGTGAGAGAAAGGTTTTTTGTTTTATTTTTTGAGAGTGGGCCCCACTAGTAAGTGACACATTGAGACGAGGCAAAAATGTCAAAGAAACGGCCAGATAATAGTCAAACGGCTTTGACTGGATGGAAACGACACGGAAGAGTATTTCTATAAGTGAAACTAACAGCGGAGGGGAAAATTTGAGCATGCTTCGAAATTAGGGGCAAATCTGAGTAGTGGGTTCGATTTAGAGGCACTAAAGGAAATGTCCCTTATAAGTAACGGTATCCATGACTCTACTTTAAGGGTGGCTTAGGATTCCTCGACTATTTCACCTCCCACATCGTCCCTCCACTTCCCTTGTCCGAGTTGCGGTTGTCATGTCGACTGAAGGGTTGATACGTCTCCGTCGTATCTACAATTTTTGATTGTTTCATGCCAATATTCTACAACTTCCATATGCTTTTGGCAATTTTTTATACTATTTTTGGACTAACATACTAATTCAGTGCCCAGTGCCAGTGCCAGCTACTGTTTGTTGCATGTTTTTTGTTTCAGAGAAAATCCATATGAAACAAAGTCCAAACGTGATAAAAACTTACGGAGATTTTTTTAGAATATATATGATTTTTGGGAAAAAAGACTCAACGCAAGACGATGCCCGAGGGAGCCACAAGGTAGGGGGCGCCCCCCAGGGGGTAGGGCATGCCTTGGGCCCTTGTGGTAACCCCGTAAGGCGGTTGGTGCCCTTCTTTCGCCGTAAGAAAGCTAATATCTGGATAAAAATCGTGTTAAAATTTCAGCCCAATTGGAGTTACTGAAAGTGCAACTAATCCCCGGGTGGTTTTGGTAATTAATAACAACATATATATCATTGAACTAATAGTTTCTTGAGAATCATTTCAGAAAGTTCAGTGATATGGGTATGGCAATGACTGAAGAAGTGGACCCCTCAAAATGCTAAGGCAAGCATTGGCAAAAGCTCAAGACTCCATTTTGGTTTAGTGATCCAAGATCACATTGAGTCTATAGGAAAGCCAATACTATTAAAAGGGATGAGGTTATGTTAATGATCTGTTGCTCAAAGTGCTTAGTGATACATCTCCCAAACCATCGACAATCTTTCATTCCAACATACACTCATAAGTAATCTCGGTCCCACCGATTCCATAAACTTCAGTCACACCGAGATGAACCACCTCAGCCATATAGCCAAACCCTAGAAATTTCGGATTTTCCGATTACGAACTCGGTCTCACGAAACTAGTGTTGCCAAGCTTACAGAAACATACATCATCAAATCGGTGTCACCGAGATGATGAAGTTAGTCCCACCGAGATTGGCAAACCCTAGTCTTTGGAAGAATCGGACTCACCGAGATTGTATTTTCGGTCCCACGAAAATCCCAACGTTCACATGTTTTGAACTTTCGGTCTCACCGAGTTGTCAACTTCGGTCCGCCGAGATTGGTCAAATGTGTGTAGCAGTTGGATTTTGTGTGGAGGCTATAAATACCCTCCACCCCTCTTCATTAGTGGAGAGAGCCATCGAGAAAGAACTACCACTCCTACCTTACATTTACGAGAAGAAAACTACCTACGCTTGTGTTGAGATCAAGTAGCTCCACTCCCACCATATGAAGCTTGATCTCTAGCCTTCCCAAGTTGCTTTCCACTCAATCCTTTCTTCCACCACAGCCAAATCGGTGAGGAGAGTTGAGTGTTGGGGAGATTATCATTTGAAGCACAAGAGCAAGGAGTTCATCATCATCAACACCATCTATTACCTTTTGGAGGTGGTGCCTCCTAGATTGGTTAGGTGTGTCGCTTGGGAGCCTCCGTCAAGATGTGGAGTTGAACCAAGAAGTTTGTAAGGGCAAGGAGATCGCCTACTTCGTGAAGATCTACCCGAGTAAGGCTAGTCCTCCGTGGGCGTATGCCATGATGGCATAGACAAGGTTGCTTCTTCGTGGACCCTTCGTGGGTGGAGCCCTCCGTGGACTCTGCAGCCGTTACCCTCAGTGGGTTGAAGTCTCCATCAACGTGGATTGACGATAGCACCACCTATCGGAACCACGAGAAAAAATCTCCGTGTCTCCAAATTGTGTTTGCTCTTCTCCACCTCTCTTTACTACATGTGCAATTTACTTTCCGCTGCCTATACTCTAGAATTGCATGTGTAGGGTGATACTTGACTTGATCATCATTGTGAACTTGCCAAAAACTTGTCTTTATCTAAAGGCTAAATTTTTATATTGTCAAGTAGTCTAATCACCCCCCCTCTAGACATACTTTCGATCCTACAAGTGGTATCAGAGCTTTGGTCTCCATTGTATTGGTTTCCATTGCATTGGACTCCATAAGCTTGGTTTCACAACCTAGGAGAGTATGGCGTCTAGTGAGGGAATTGGAAGATGCTTCATGGCTAAAGGCCCCAAGGTATCACACCCTAAATTTATTGACTTTGATAGTGATGAGGATGACTTGCTTGGTGAAGATGAGCTTTTACATGACAAATCTAGTGAGCCTAGTAATGATGAACATGCTAGTAGTCTTTATAGTCGAGAAGAGTCGAATGACAATGCTATGAAGGAGATTGAGCGTCTAACTAAAGAACTAAACACTCTTAAGTTAGCTCATGAAACAACTCAAGAAGATCATAGAGAGCTCCTAAGATCTCATGAGAAGCTACGCTTCGAGAAGCTCAATCTAGAGCAAGAACATGAGTTTCTAAAAGCAATCAATGACGATCTTCGAAAGAAGAGTTCTTCATATCTTGCCAAATGACTTCTCTTGTCTAATTTCTTGCCACCTATTAAAACTAAGCATGACAAGCATAAGAAAAATTCTTCATCTAGTAGTAACAATAACCATGCTAAATCCAATGTTGTTACTCCTAGTAGTTCTCTTGATTCCACTAACAATGTTTCAAGCCAAGTTACACTTGAGCAAGAAAATAGTTTATTGAAAGGGATTATAGAGAAGGTGTCTACAAGAGCCTTGCGGAAGCAAAAACTTTGAGAAATTGTTCGCAAGCAAGGAAGGCACCGAAGAATCAAGGAATTGGTTTTGAGCGAAAGTTCAACGCCGAGGGTGTTGAATGGGAAGAAGGTCAATATCCCACTCCAAAGTTTGTTTCTCAAAAGGAGAAGTATGATCCTACTTCCTCCAATGTGGAACAAGCTCAAGATGATCTTCCACCACAAGACCACAAGCTAAAAGGCAAGGACAAGCTTCAAGAGGAGATTGATGCATTTATTGAAGCACCTAAAGCCATGGTCAAGTGGGTTCCCAAGGAAGCGTCAAGTTCTACTTCGTCAAGCTCAACTACTACCCCAAGGATTCCCATCAAGATGATGTGGATCCCAAGAAGAAGAACTAGAGAGTTTTTGAGGGTGACTCCGCCAACATACTTCACTCACATTCATTTTGGCAAGAACTTGTGCAATCAACTTCCACATCTTGCACTAGTTCATGGAGTCACAAACCCTCTTGTTGGTAAGTCAAGGACAAGGTAATCATTGCTTTCATGGACATCATCTATTGTGAACTTCAATCTATGTCCATGGATATCCTTGTTTGTTCCTTGTGGGACTAACCCATGTAGGTATTGAAAGTGCCCGAATCCAAAGCATTGCTCCCAACTCTTGATGATCTTCATCAACATTGAGCATCCACATCTTCAACATCTACATGAAGTCTTCTCGACAACCCAAGGTTAGTTTGACCCTTTAAAGGGTTCTCACATCAAGGGGAGCTTTGCTCTAAAGAATTGAGCTAAAGCATCTTCAAATGATGTGAACACATCAATGCTTTATGTAAAAGTGGTAACCCCACTTGTGCTTAAGCGATGAGTATGACCTATGATCAAATGTTCTCATTTGACTCCTAAGTCAATATACTCATATATAGATGACCTAGTCATCGACAAATTGTGTGATAGTAGCTAGAGTTTTGTTTGTGCATGTTTGACACATATTTCATTTGCTATCTTATTGTGTGAGCATGTTGGATGCATAATTTTATCCATTCGAGGACATCCATTTGTTGCTTTGGTCTTTTGGATTTTTTTGACCAAATGGATGGACAAGAATGCCTAAGTTCCTCCCCTAGCTATCTATGCTTTCTTGTCTCAAATTCTATTCATGCTTATATCACAAACTTTGAACAAATCATTTTCGGACCCACCGAGTGAGGAGCACTCGGAGCCACCAATCCGTCAAAGGCTAACTTCCAAAACCTTCTAAGTATTTTCGGTCAGACCAACCCACTCACACTCGGACAGACCAAAAGCACTTGGATTGATCTAGGTTTTCACCTCGGTGAAACCGAGTTGCAAATTTCGGCGTGACCGAAATGTGTAACTGCCCTGCAGTTAACCATCTCGGTGCCACCGAGTTTTACAACTCGGTCCCACCGACAGCAGAGGGGTATATATACTCCGTGGGTCGCGCGCATTGATTCCTACTTCAAAACGCCTCGCCCCCACACCCCTTGCTGCCGTCGCCGTGGTCTCGGGATCGTCTCCGTCGTCGCCTGTGCGCCCTCGCCGCAGGTCTCCGTCGCCGTCAACGGACATTCTCTCGCGCCGTTGCCCGTAGAGGAACTCCACCAAGTTAGGGTGAGTTTGATCCTCTCGTGCTCCCATCTCCGATTCAATGCACGATTGGTTTGCCTAGCATCTTGCCACGTTTGAGATCTTCCTTAACACGGATGAGTTCGTTAGAACGAAATTGATAAAAGTTTTAGGGTTAGGTTTCCGCGAACACATCTCGGTAAGACCGATTCTACATTCTCGGTATGACCGATTTGGCCTCTGCCATTACCTTTGCACCTTCGGTCCAACCGAGTTGTGCAAATCGGTGCGACGAAATGAGGATTTAGTGAAACCCTAGTGTTTTCGGCAAGACCGAAACCCATTTCGGTCCAACCGAAAGTGGTGTGAATGGTTACTGTTTGAACACTTGGATTCACGAATTTTAGACTCGATCGACCGAAATGCATTCTGTGAAAACCTAAAACTGAAATTTGAACTCATTTTTTGCAAAATCTTACGCAGTTTGTGATAACTCTTCTACTCTGCCTATACCTAAACTATTCACGGGTTGTCGGCCATGTCGGATGCGGTGACAGCGAAACAGTGTCCGAGTCACCAATTGCTGAAATTCGAGGCGGCACTAGTCCCGAGGCCAGCAGCTTTTCAGATGATGGTGAAAGGAGCACACCAAGTGGTTTGCCTCCTGCAGCCACCAGGGCGAAAAGAAGAGAAATTACGATGAAGAAGACTCGATTTCATTCTTGAGGAAGAGATCTCCTCCAAGCCAAAGAGGAAAGTTGTTGCCAAAGAGCATCAAGGGCACAAACCAAGAAAGGCACCGACAAAGTGAAGAAGTCCACTTTGTTGCCAAGAAGCTGAGTATGGAAGAGGAAACTTCAAGCAAGGTGAAGAAAACTTCCAAGAGGAAGAGGATTGTGCATGATGAAGCAGCGATGATGATGATGAGGAAGCACCCCAGCCTCCTCAAAGCCTAAGCTCATGGGTGATGCCATCGAGGCGGAGCACCTTCAAAGCCCAAGCCATCTGCTCCAAAAAGGCAGCTCAAGCCAAGCTGCTGCCAAGCCCAAGAAAACTGTCAGGAACATTCCAGCTTCAGAGAAGAAGAAAGATAATGTGCCACCAGCTGAGTTAGATGATGAGGCACCTGTATTGCTAAAACTTCGTCAGAAACTGCCAATTCACAATGATGCTCATCCTCAAGCTGAGAACATGAAGGAAAGAAAGGATAGAGGTCTCAGGCTATGGAGACAAGCTGATCCATATGCTGTGAGGAGAAGGACTGCTGTTGATCCAAGACCCCACACCAGAGAGCAGCAAGATTTCTATGAGACTGTGCTAATGGACAAGAAGCCCATAGTTGCAGACACTCGCTATGTTGACTGGGCATACATTGACAGTGATGAGCACAAAGGCTTCTTTCCACATGTGCATGAGAGCTTCACTGCATGTGGTGTTGCAGATTTCGTTGGTCAAAAGTTGACAGATTGGAATGATGAGATGATCATGCAATTCTATGCCACAGCTCATTTCTATCCAGATGGAAAAATCACATGGATGACTGAAGGCCAAAGATTCTCTTCAACTGTTGAAGAATGGACAGCACTGCTGAATGCTCCAAAGGAGAGAGAGGATGATGTTGATGTCTATGGGATTCCCAAGAAGAACCATGAGTCTATGAAGAACATGTACAATGAGGTACCAGCTAAGGATGTGGAAATCTGGAAGCTCGGCTCGAGTATCATCTCGAGCAGGTCTACCTACCACAAACACAATTCGAGGCATACCTTGATGCCCAAGTCAGAGATCATCGCATGATCGAGAGGATATTCTATCAACATGCTGCATATACTTGATCGAAGGCACCTTTCAAGGTGATGGACACGATAGTTGAGACTATCAAGAGGACTGCAGCAGACGGAAGAGGTCATGTGGATTTGCCCGCACATTCAGATGCTTATCAATGCCAAGTTTGGCATGGGCACCTACTTGTTGGATAGACCACACTTGCCACTGCAGCCTGAGCATGAGGACAATGAAGTTGTGATGGATGAGGAAGACCCAACGTCAGTTGAAGGTCAAGCAAAGAGTGAAGCTGCCAAGAAAGCTAAAGCTGAGAAGGAAGCAGCAGCAGCAGCAGCTAAACCCAAGAGTGTTGGAGAGCAGCTCCTTGAAGCTACCGAGGATTGAACAACGCTGCCAACATTATGCGATCTCGGGAGAGTCTTGAGAGGATTGTTGAAGACAAGATCCATGCTCTGGATGTCAAGTCGATGAAGTGCAAGTCATCACAACAAGCTTGAGGCGATATCGAGGAAGCAAAGAGGAGAAGGGCTCATGCGTGAGATGCAGGATGACCTAGTCCAAGATGATTATGAACAGCCTGCTCCGGTTCCCTAAGACCCGATCATTGCTATTCGATGGAGACACGGGACTATAGCCTCGGCACCTCCCACAGCTCCATCGGTTCCAGCTCCAGCTCAAGTGACCACTCCTCCAGCAGCCGGACATCACCAAGCCTTTGCGGATGCAGCCATCTCAACTCCATCAACCTGCATAGAGCCGCCAGTGAGAGTCCCTAGTGGCGTGTAGCTCTATACCTTTGAACTTTTGGTAACTTGTTGCCAAAGGGGAGAAATTGTATAGATCATAGGACTTCAAGAGAGAGAGAGTGCTTGCTTTTGCTCTTTCGTTCATTTGCGGTTTCTTTGAGATACTTTTGAGATTTTGAGACATTCCGTGTGTTTGATACTCGTTTGCTCTACTTTGATGAGTGCTTGGTCGTACTATGCCTTAATGTGTGCTTAATGCTTATCATATGCTATTCATATCTTGTATGATCATTTACTCATGTCTTGGTGATTGGGTGCATGCTATTCATTCTTATCATTTTGTGCGCTCCACCAAGATGTATGTGACATGGAAGAGTGACCCATGATCCTAATCGATTGTGCATTTGCATTCAAGCGCAAATCTTAAATAATGCACAAATTTAGGGGAGCTCTTGCTTATCACATACTTCTCAAAGCGACGATATTATTCATTGGTTATATCCTTTGTCGAAGCTTTGATCTATATGTTGTCATCAATTACCAAAAGGGGAGATTGAAAGTGCAACTAATCCCGGGTGGTTTTGGTAATTAATAACAACATATATATCATTGAACTAATAGTTTCTTGAGAATCATTTCAGAAAGTTCAGTGATATGGGTATGGCAATGACTGAAGAAGTGGACCCCTCAAAATGCTAAGGCAAGCATTGGCAAAAGCTCAAGACTCCATTTTTGGTTTAGTGATCCAAGATCACATTGAGTCTATAGGAAAGCCAATACTATTAAAGGGATGAGGTTATGTTAATGATCTGGTTTCTCAAAGTGGTTAGTGATACATCTCCCAAACCATCAGCAATCTTTCATTCCAACATACACTCATAAGTAATCTCGGTCCCACCGATTCCATAAACTCAGTCCACACCGAGATGAACCACCTCACCATATAGCCAAACCCTAGAAATTTTGGATTTTCCGATTACGAACTCGGTCTCACGAAACTAGTGTTGCCAAGCTTCAGAACCTTCGTCATCAAATCGGTGTCACCGAGATGATGAAGTCGGTCCCACCGAGATTGGCAAACCCTAGTCTTTGGAAGAATCGGACTCACCGAGATTGTATTTTCGGTCCCATCGAAAATCCCAACGTTCACATGTTTTGAACTTTCGGTCTCACCGAGTTGTCAACTTCGGTCCGACCGAGATTGGTCAAATGTGTGTAACAGTTGGATTTTGTGTGGAGGCTATAAATACCCTCCACCCCTCTTCATTCGTGGAGAGAGCCATCGAAAGAACTACCACTCCTACCTTACATTTACGAGAAGAAAACTACCTACCCTTGTGTTGAGATCAAGTAGCTCCACTCCCACCATATGAAGCTTGATCTCTAGCCTTCCCAAGTTGCTTTCCACTCAATCCTTTCTTCCACCACAGCCAAATCGGTGAGGAGAGTTGAGTGTTGGGGAGATTATCATTTGAAGCACAAGAGCAAGGAGTTCATCATCATCAACACCATCTATTACCTTTTGGAGGTGGTGCCTCCTAGATTGGTTAGGTGTCGCTTGGGAGCCTCCGTCAAGATGTGGAGTTGAACCAAGAAGTTTGTAAGGGCAAGGAGATCGCCTACTTCGTGAAGATCTACCCCGAGTAAGGCTAGTCCTCCGTGGGCGTATGCCATGATGGCATAGACAAGGTTGCTTCTTCGTGGACCCTTCGTGGGTGGAGCCCTCCGTGGACTCTCGCAGCCGTTACCCTCCGTGGGTTGAAGTCTCCATCAACGTGGATTGACGATAGCACCACCTATCGGAACCACGAGAAAAAATCTCCGTGTCTCCAAATTGCGTTTGCTCTTCTCCACCTCTCTTTACTACATGTGCAATTTACTTTCCGCTGCCTATACTCTAGAATTGCATGTGTAGGGTGATACTTGACTTGATCATCATTGTGAACTTGCCAAAAACTTGTCTTTATCTAAAGGCTAAATTTTTATATTGTCAAGTAGTCTAATCACCCCCCCCCCTCTAGACATACTTTCGATCCTACAGTTACGGATCTCCAGAATTTAAGAAACGGTGAAAGGCCAGAATCTAGGAACATAGAAACAGAAGGAAACACACACAGACACAGACACACACACACACACACACACACACACACAGAGAGAGAGAGAGAGAGAGAGAGAGAGATCCAATCTCGAAGGGGCTCTAGCCCGTCCGCCGCCATGGAGGTCATGGACCAGAGGGGAAACCCTTCTCCGATCTAGGGGGGAGGTCAAGGAATAAGAAGAAGGAGGGCACTCTCGCCCTCTCTACCGGTGGCACCGGAATGCCACCCGGGCCATCATCGTGACGACGATCTACACCAACAACTTTGCCGCCGTCATCACCAACTCTCTCCCCCTCTATGCAGCGGTGTAACCTCTCTTTTACTCGATGTAATCTCTACTTAAACATGGTGCTCAACTCTATATATTATCATCCAATGATGTATGGCTATCCTATGATGTTTGAGTAGATCCGTTTGTCCTATGGGTTCATTGATGATCGTGATTGGTTTGAGTTGCATGTTTTATTATTAGTGTTGTCCTATGGTGCTCTTCGTGTTGCGCAAGCATGAGGGATCTCCACTATAGGGTTTGCAATATGTTCATCTTTTGCTTATTTTCTATGTTGCATGAGTGATAGAAACACAAACACAGATAAGTGGGTTACGGCGTATGGGAATAGAGAGGACTTGTTACTTTAATGCTATGGGTGGGTTTTCCTTAATGATCTTTAGTAGTTACGGATGTTTTCTAGAGTTCCAATCATAAGTGCATATGATCTAAGAAGAGAAAGTATGTTAGCTTATGCCTTTCCCTCATATGAAGTTGCAATAATGATTACCGGTCTAGTTATCGATTGCCTAAGGACAAATAACTTTCTCGTGACGGAAAACTTTCTACTAAAACTAACTTAGTTGTTTCTTTATCTAAAAAGCCCCTAGATTTTATTTATGTGCTCTTTATTATCTTGCAAATGTATCCAACAACACCTACAAAGTACTTCTAGTTTCATACTTGTTCTAGGTAAAGCGAACGTTAAGCATGCGTAGAGTTGTATCGGTGGTCGATAGAACTTGAGGAAATATTTGTTCTACCTTTAGCTCCTCGTTGGGTTCGACACTCTTACTTATCGAAAGAGGCTACAACGGATCCCCTATACTTGTGGGTTATCAAGACCTATTTTTGGCACCGTTGCCGGGGAGCAATAGCATGGGGTGAATATTCTCGTGTGTACTTGTTTGCTTTATCACTAAGTAGATTTTATTTGTTGTTCTAAGTTGTTCTCTATCTTTAGTTATGGATATGGAACACGAAATACCAAAAACATTAGGTGTACTTGCTACTCATGGAGATGGGGAACCTCCTAAAACCCTCGATGCTCGTTATGTGAAAGATATTATGCACTACTTTAATAATCCTAAGAAAACCCCATACAATTATATAATGGGAGACACGTTGGATCAACGTGAATACTTTAGGGATTATCGCTTGATTCAAAAGAAGAAATTATTATGGGATCAAATTCATATGTTGCATTGGTATGCTCGGGAACTATGCTTGAGATATGATTATACATGTTGCTCTAGGATGAAGGCTCCACACCTTCCCTTTTCATATAAATTTAATGATAATCAAACCTTGGCTTCTTATGCTAATGGTATTTATAATTACTATGAATGGAACGAACAGAAGAATTCATTGCTTTTAAGGGTGCTTCTGAAATTGAATCTTTGTTTGAAAAGTGTGAAGCTTTTGATGATGATGTTTATAGGCCTGAAAATTTTGCTATACTTAAATATTGCTATGAGAATTATGAATATAATTACGATATTGATGCGTTTATTGAGAAAGCCTCGCTGTCCAAGAGGAGACTAATATTTTGCAGGAATCTATGGAAGAAGAAATTGATGACACTGTGAGCTCATTAGATGAAAAAGATGATGAGGAGAGCGAAGAACAAAAGGAGGAAGAGCGCATTGATCACCCATGCCCACCTTATAATGAGAGTAACTCTTTATCCCATACATTCTTTAATTTCCCTTCATGCTTACCAAAGGATGAATGAGATGATGATTGCTATGATCCCTTTGATTCGTTTGAAATATCCCTTTTTGATGAACTTGATGCTTGCTATGCTTGTGGCCATGATGCCAATATGAATTATGCTTATGGAGATGAACTTACTATAGTTACTTATGTTAAGAATGAAGTTATTTCTATTGCACCCACGCATGATAGTCCTACTATCTTTTTGAATTCTCCCAACTACACTATATCGGAGAAGTTTGCGCTTATTAAGGACTATATTGATGGGTTGCGTTCTACTATTTCACATGATGATTTTGATGAATATAATATGCATGTGCTTGCTTCTCCTACTTTCGATTATTATGAGAGAGGAACTACATTTCCGCCTCTCTATGTTTCCAATACGATAAAATTGCAAGAAACTGTTTATACTATGCATTGGCCTTTACTTTGTGCGCATGAATTGTCCTTTTATGACATCCCAATGCATAGTAAGAGAGTAAGACTTCGTCATTACATGATATATGTTACTTTGTGCTCACTACTAAATTATAAATCATTGTTAATTAAAATTGGCTTTGATATACCTTGGGATCCGAGTGGATCCATTACTTGAGCACTATATGCCTAGCTTAATGGCTTTAAAGAAAATGTTGTCAGGGAGACAACCCGGGAGTTTTAGAGAGTCATTAATGTCTGTTGAGTGCTTTTAAGGTTTAAAAACAAAAAATAAAGAGGGGAACTAAAACTTTTCAAAAAGAAAAGTGAAAGTGAGAGAGACGAGCATTGTTAAAGTGGGAGCATGCCTTGAACTTTGTTCATTCCCATGGAAACTTTGTGAATCTTAAATACAGAAACTTTCAACAAAAATAATTACCCACTTGTATAAATCCATTGTATTATAAAAATAATGTGCCAAGATTTTCCTTTAGGATGATTAGATTGCTTGTTTGGTTTGTACGGTGGAAAAACAAAAACTTTGGCTGTAGTGCGTGATTTTACAATTTTTGCCTACAAAATCAAACGCTTCTGAAACTTTTTGCATAGTACTTCTATACAATTTTTATGTTTTGTACTAATTTTGCAGAATTTTTGGAATTACATAATTATGGTAGATGTTTAGATTACTACAGACTATCCTGTTTAAGACATATTCTGTTTTTGATGCATTGTTTTGCTAGTTTTGATGAAACTATCGATTTTATCGGTGGTATAAGCCATAGAGAAATTATGATACATTAGCTACAATGCTAAAAACAAAATTTGAATGGGTTTGCAATAGTACTTAAAGTGGTGATTTGTTTTATTATACTAACGGATTTTCTAAAGTTTTGTGTGATTGAAGCTTTCAAGTTTTGAGTGAGATCACGATGGATGAAAGAATAAGGAGTGGCAAGAGACTAAGCTTGGGGATGCCCGAGGCACCCCAAGGTAATATTCAAGGACTCCTCAGCAACTAAGCTCGGGGATGAGTCGGAAGGCATCCCCTCTTTCTTCTAATGATCATCGGTAATTTACTTGGAGCTATATTTTTATTCGTCACATGATATGCGTAAATCTTGGAGCGTCGTGTGCTTTTTTTTTATTTTAATAAATGCACCATGCTGGTATGAGATAGTCCTTGATTGATTTATAGAATGCTCTTTGCACTTCACTTATATCTTTGGGGTATGGCTTTATAGAATGCTTCATGTGCTTCACTTATATCATTTGAAGTTTGGATTGCTTGTTTTTCTACACATAGAAAACCGCCATTTGTAGAATGCTCTTTTGCGTCACTTATATTTGTTAGAGCGTCGACATATCTTTTGTATAAAGAATTAAACTCTCATTCTTCACTTATGTCTATCTAGAGTCATAAGGAATTGGTCATTCACATGGTTAGCCATAAAATCCTACATAAAAGTTGTAGATCACTGAATATGATATGTTTGATTCCTTGCAGTAGTTTTGCGATATAAAGATGGTGATTTTAGAGTCATGCTAGTGAGTAATTGTGGATTGGTAAGAATACTTGTGTTAAAGTTTGTGATTCCCGTAGCATGGATGTATGGTGAACCGTTATGTAACGAAGTCGGAGCATGATTTATTCTTTGATTGTCTTCCTTATGAGTGGCGGTCGGGGACGAGCGATGATATTTTCCTACCAATCTATCCCCCTACGAGCATGCACGTAGTACTTTGTTTCGATGGCTAATAGACTTTTGCAATAAGTATGTGAGTCCTTTATGACTAATGTTGAGTCCATGGATTACACACACTCTCACCCTTCCATCATTGCTAGCCTCTTCGGTAGCGTGCATTGCCCTTTCTTACCTTGAGAGTTGGTGCAAACTTCGCCGGTGCATCCAAACTCCATGATACAATACGCTCAATCACACATAAGCTTCCTTATATCTTCCTCAAAACAGCCACCATACCTACCTATCATGGCACTTCCATAGCCATTCTGAGATATATTGCCATGCAACTTCCATCATCATCATATACATGACTTGAGCATTCATTGTCATATTGATTTGCATGATCGTAAGATAGCTAGCATGATATTTTCATGGCTTGTCCGTTTTTTGATATCTTTGCTACGCTAGATCATTGCACATCCTGGTACTCTGCCAGAGGCATTCATATATAGTCTATTTGTTCCAGTATTGAGTTGTAATATCGAGTTGTAAGTACATAAAAGTGTGATGATCATCATTATTAGAGCATTTCCCCAGTGAGGAAAGGATGATGGAGACTATGATTCCCCCACAAGTCGGGATGAGACTCCGGACGAAAAATAAAAAATAAAAAAAGAGGCCAAAAAAGGGGAGAGCCAAAAAAAGAGAAAAAAATGAAAAAATGAGAGAAATAGAGAGAAGGGGCAATGATACTATCCTTTTACCACAATTGTGCTTCAGAGTAGCACCATGTTCTTCATACAGAGAGTCTCTTGAGTTATCACTTTCATATACTAGTGGGAATTTTTCATTATAGAACTTGGCTTGTATATTCTGATGATGGGCTTCCTCAAATGCTCGAGGTCTTCTTGAGCAAGCAAGTTGGATGCACACCCACTTAGTTTTCAGTTTGAGCTTTCATACACTTATAGATTTAGTGCATCCGCTACATGGCAATCCCTACTCCTCGCATTGACATCAACTGATGGGTATCTCCATAGCCCATTGATTAGCCACGTCGATGTGGGACTTTCTCCTTTTTTGTCTTCTCCACACAACCTCCACCATCATATTCTATTCCACCTATAGTGCTATATCCATGGCTCACGCTCATGTATTGCGTGAAAGTTGAAAAGGCTTGAGAACATTAAAAGTATGAAACAATTGCTTGGCTTGTAATCGGGGTTGTGCATGATGAAATACTTTGTGTGATGAAGATGGAGCATAGCCAAACTATATGATTTTGTAGGGATAACTTTCTTCGGTCATGTCATTTTGAAAAGACATGATTGCTTTATTTGTATGCTTGAAGTATTATTGTCTTAATGACAAATGATAGACTATTGCTTTGAATCACCTATATCTAAATATTCATGCCATGATTAGATTATATGATCAGATTATGCTAGGTAGCATTCAACATAAAAAATTGTCTTTTTTATCATTTACCTACTCAAGGACGAGCAGGAATTAAGCTTGGGGATGTTGATACATCTCCGTCATATCTATAATATTTGATTGTTTCATGCCAATATTATACAACTTTCATATACTTTTGGCAACTTTTTATACTATTTTTGGGACTAACATGTTGATTCAGTGCCCAGTGCTAGTTCCTGTTTGTTGCATGTTTTTTGTTTCGCAGAAAATCCATATCAAACAAAGTCCAAACGCGATAAAAACTTACGGAGATTTTTTTTCGAATATATGTGATTTTTGGGAAAAAGACTTAACATGAGACGATACCCGAGGGGGCCACAAGGTAGGGGCGCGCCTTGGGCCCTTGTGGTCACACCGTAAGGCGGTTGGTGCCCTTCTTTCACCGCAAGAAAGGTAATATACAGATAAAATCGTGTTAAAATTTCATCCCAATCGGAGTTACGGATCTCCAGGAATTTAAGAAATGGTGAAAGGCTAGAATCTGGGAACGCAGAAACAGAAGGAAATAGAGAGAGAGAGAGAGAGAGAGAGAGAGAGAGAGAGAGAGAGAGATCCAATCTCGGAGGGGCTCTCACCCCTCCGCCGCCATGGAGGCCATGGACCAGAGGGGAAACCCTTCTCCCATCTAGGGGGAAGGTCAAGGAAGAATAAGAAGGAGGTGGCTCTCTCCCCCTCTCTCCCGGTGGCGCCGGAACGCCGCCGGGACCATCATCGTGACGTCGATCTACACCAACAACTTCGCCGCCGTCATCACCAACTCTCTCCCTCTCTATGCAGCGTTGTAACCTCTCTTTTACCCACTGTAATCTCTACTTAAACATGGTGCTCAATGCTATGTATTATTATCCAATGATGTATGGCTATTCTATGATGTTTGAGTAGATCCATTTGTCCTATGGGTTCACTGATGATCGTGATTGGTTTGGGTTGCATGTTTTATTATTGGTGTCGTCCTATGGTGCTCTCTGTGTCACGCAAGCGTGAGGGATCTCCGTTGTAGGGTTTGCAATATGTTCATGGTTTGCTTATTGTCTGCGTTGCGTGAGTGATAGAAATACAAACACGGATAAGTGGGTTATGGCGTATGGGAATAAAGTGGACTTGGTACTTTAATCCTATGGTTGGGTTTTACCTTAATGATCTTTAGTAGTTACGGATGTTTGCTAGAGCTCCAATCATAAGTGCATATAATCCAAGAAGAGGAAGTATGTTACCTTATGCCTCTCCCTCATATAAAATTGCAATAATGATTACCGGTCTAGTTATCGATTGCCTAGGGACAAATAACTTTCTCGTGACAAAAAGCTCTCTACTAAAACTAACTTAGTTGTTTCTTTATCTAAATAACCCCTTGATTTTATTTACGTGCTCTTTATTATCTTGCAAACCTATCCAACAACACCTACAAAGTACTTCTAATTTAATACTTGTTCTAGGTAAAGCGAACGTTAAGTGTGCATACAGTTGTATCGGTGGTCGATAGAACTTGAGGGAATATTTGTTTTACCTTTAGCTCCTCGTTGGGTTCGACACACTAACTTATTTAAAGAGGCTACAACTGATCCCCTATACTTGTGGGTTATCAAGGGTGCTCGCCAAGTGATGTTGAGGTGTCCGAGTGGACTTCCTGGCATCCGCGTATGAACGTGGGTGTGTTCCTGAGACCTACCCATGACGGTGTGGATCCCTAGGAGGATCCCGGATGGTAGGTCCTTGACCCTACCTATCGTAGGTGACCGCATCATTAGCCCATGAATAGCTTGAGGTTTTGTAGGGCACATGGACCGAGCCTTCGGTTAGGTCCGAGTGCTTCAGGAGCACTCAGAATATGTATCTGATTCGTGATTCGTTGCTCCTTAATTAGATGAAAACAAAATGGATTCTGGACTATAGGTGAGGGAGTCCTGGATTAGGGGGTCCTCGGACAACCGGACTATGTACTTGTGCCGGACTGTTGGACTATGAAGATACAAGATTGAAGACTTCGTCCCATGTCCGGGTGGGACTCTCCTTTGCGTGGAAGGCAAGCTTGGAAATTCGGATATGTAGATTTCCTTCTCTATAACCGACTCTGTGCAACCCTAGCCCCCTCCGATGTCTATATAAACCGGAGGGTTTAGTCCGTAGGAGGATAACAATCATAATCATAGGCTAGCTTCTAGGGTTTAGCCTCTACGGTCTCGTGGTAGATCAACTCTTGTAATACTCATATCATCAAGATCAATCAAGCAGGAAGTAGGGTATTACCTCCATAGAGAGGACCCGAACCTGGGTACACATTGTGTCCCCCGCCTCCTGTTACCATTAGCCTTAGACGCATAGTTCGGGACCCCCTACCCGAGATCCGCCGGTTTTGACACCGACATTGGTGCTTTCATTGAGAGTTCCACTGTGACGTCGACAAAGGTTTGATGGCTCGCCTTGTTATCAAGGAAAACATCACCTCTGGGGGAGCCCTGGCTTTAGGCCAAACCCTCCGACTAGGCGGCTTCGTCATGGCCGCCCGTCTGGCCGCCGCACCGACGATGACTTCTCGGGTCATCAAAAACAGCCTTCACGTCAGCTCGGAATACACCGAGCAGATGGATCCAATGGAACTCTCATCCTTGAACGAGTTCTTGGATCGCATCGCTGCCTTGGGAGTCGTTACAGACTATGATTGGATTGGGCTTAAACCCGATCAAAGAGAGATTCACTCTCCGCCGGTCACCCATCAGATAGCGATGGTGGAGGAGCAATACAGCGATTGTTCCTCTATTTTGAGGACGAACTATGTCCAGATTCATGAGCTCTTTGAGCCGGATACCCGTCCGCGGGAGGACATGACCCAAGCTTCAAACTTAGAATTGGACAGCGGGCCAGAAAAATTGGTCAACATCCCGGAACCCGAACTGCCAAGTTCGGAAGCTCCTCTGCCCCTGGGTCTCAGATCGGGTCAGGGTTCGCACTTAAATCCGCCCACCCACCCAGATACAACCAATCTTTCCCACATTAGACAACAATCCCAAGAGACAATACATCACTTTTGGGCCAGATTCCTCCTTGTAATGAGCAAGGTCAAGGATTGTCGCGAGGAAGACGCAATCTCATTCTTTTGCAAAAATTGCACGGACAAGGGAGTCCTCAACGCCATAAGTCGTCGTGACATATCACACTTCGCTGACTTGGCTGCCATAGTACAGAAGTACTGTGCGATGGAAAGCACCTAGAAAACCCAAGCAAAATTCTGGGATCCTCTGGCTCTCACTAAACCCCTCGTCTGAATTAAAAGGGTGCACTCTCGTAAGTCACCCGATCCAATTACAAAGAAACCAAAGCCCACTACAGGGCATGGAACCGTATTGGAGGGATGGCTCAATGGGCCATGCAAATTTCACACCACACCGGATACTATACCAACACACAACCTTAGAGCATGTTGGATACTTCGGCAGGTGGCCAAGAGCGGCGAGGATCTCCTCATTAACGATACTGCAGAGCATCATCCCGCAGAAAACAACAATACAATATTGATAGTATTCGAGACTTTCGCCTCAAATAACAGGTGCAAGAGAGCACTCCGCAGCCTCGCCGAAGTCTGCCATGTTGCAGCAATAAATCCATGGAACGACACGTCCATAACCTTCAACGCCAGTGACGAACCTCAATTCCGAACAGTTCGAGCACCAGCCGCTTTGGTCCTTAGTCCAATTGTGGACGGCTTCTGGCTTACTAAAGTGCTCATGGATGGTGGCAGCGGATTAAACCTCATCTACGAGGAAACTCTCAACAAAATGGAAATAGACAAGAGCCGCATCGAGCAAAGCAGCACGACCTTCAGAGGAATTATCCCTAGTCAGGAGGCACGATGTGCGGGAAAAATCACACTCGATGTGGTATTCGGCACGCCGGAGAATTACAGGTCCAAAGAAATAACATTCCAAGTGGCCCCATTCAGTAGCGGATACCACGCCCTTTTAGGGCGGGATGCATTCGCGATCTTCCAAGCTATACCCCATTACGGGTACATGAAGCTCAAGATGCCCGGGCCCAATGGAATCATCACTCTAGCCAGTGATCCGGATGTAGAACTCCGCGCCGAAAATAAAACCACCGCCCTGGCCCTTGAGGCATTATCCGAAGCCCTCGCGGCCGAAGAACTAACTGCGTTGCACTCCACAGTGGACAGGGACGACGTGATACTCGACAAATGATTCAAGTCCACCTCTTTCAAACCAGCGGACGAAATAGTCAAATTCCAAGTCCACCCAATGGACTCAACAAAAACAGCATCCATCGGGGCACAGCTGAACCCCACAATAGACGCCGCATTGTGAGCGTTCTTGCGTGACAATTGGGATATCCTCGCCTGGCACCCTTCAGACATGCCAGGTATCCCACGCAGGCTGGCCGAGCATAGCCTAAACATACTGAAGGGATACAAGCCGGTCAAGCAGACTCTTCGGCGCTTTTCAGAACCTAAACGACAAGCCACGGGAGAGGAGCTAGCAAAGTTACTCGAAGCCGGATTCATCAAAGAAATAAAACACCCGGACTGGCTAGCAAACCTGGTGATGGTACCAAAGAAGGACAAATCCTGGTGCCTATGTGTCGATTTCAAGGACCTCAATAAGGCTTGCCCCAAGGATCCCTTCCCTCTCCCCCGCATCGATCAAATCATCGACGCTACTGCAGGACACAACTCATTGTGCTTCCTCGACGCATACTCCGGATACCATCAAATCAAGATGGCGGAGTCCGATCAAGTCGCAACGGCATTCATCACTCCATACGACCCCTTCTGTTTCAACACCATGCCTTTCGGGCTCAAAAATGCCGGTGCAACCTATCAACACATGATTCAGACATGCCTGGAAAAACAAATCGGCAAAACAGTGGAGGCATATGTAGACGACGTGGTCATCAAGACCAGACACGTCGAATCTTTAATAGACGACCCGAGGCTTACGTTCGACAATCTCCTAACATATGACATCAAGCTCAATCCGGAAAAATGCGTTTTCGGCGTTCCTGTCAGAAAGCTCCTAGGCTTCATTGTTTCCAATAGAGGAATTGAAGCAAATCCGGCTAAAATCCGAGCTTTGTCATAGTTGGCTACCCCAATAGACCTCAAGCAAATCCAGAAATTAACTGGATGCGTGGCTGCCTTAAGCCGCTTTATCTCCCGATTGGGAGAAAAGGCACTACCTTCCTATCGCCTTCTTCGATGCACCGAACACTTCGAGGGGATGGATGCGGCTACAGCCGGACTGGAAGAAATAAAGGCCCTCTTGGCCATCAATCCAATCCTGGCCGCACCAAACATCAGCGAACCCATGCTGTTATATATAGCTGCAACGCACCAAGTTGTAAGCGCAGTGCTCGTCGTCGAACGAGAGGAGGACGGACATAAGTTCCCGCTTCAAAAGCCGGTATACTACGTATCCACTGTCCTTACACCATGCAAGTCACGGTACCCACATTATCAAAAGATAGCATACACGGTCTTCATGGCATCCCGGAAACTACGACACTACTTTCAAGAGTGTTCAATCACAGTGGCCTCCGAAGTACCACTCAAAGATATAATAAATAACCGCGATGCCACGGGCTGGATTGCTAAGTGGGCCATCGAGCTCCTCCCGTTCAACATCATATATAAACCACGGCGAGCCATTAAATCATAATCTTGGTGACCGTTCTTTGAATGGATGAAGCGAACTCCCTAAGAATGCGGTGCATACTCCAACTGGATCATGCACTTTGACGGCTCTAAGATGCCGGCTGGTCTGGGAGCGGGCGTTGTCCTGACATCCCCACTGGAGATATAGTCCAATACGTACTACAAATATTATACAAAGACTCCAACAATGCAGCCGAATACGAGGCTCTGTTGCATGGTCTTCGGATGGCAGTTTCCATGGGCATTCAACGCCTAGAAGTGTGTGGGGATTCAAACCTTGCAATATCTCAAATAAATGGAGGCTTTGACGCCAAGGACCCGAAAATGGCGGCTTACCGCAATGCCGTCCTCAAAATGTCAGCTCGGTTCAAGGGGCTCGGATTCCATCATGTGGTCCGAGAAAACAATCAAGCGGCGGACATCCTCGCCCGCATCGGTGCTAAGCGCGACCCCGTCCCACCTAATATCTTCTTGGAAAGGTTGTTCAAGCCATCCGTGGTGTGGCAAGGGGAGACCGACAATACTAGTCCGGATCCGACCACAACTCCAGATCCCGAACACACTGACATAATCGGAGGCTCCGCCACCGAAATAACACCTTCGGCTCACGTGATCATGGATGTCATCGCCCCGTGGAAAGAACCCTTCTTAGCCTACCTAAATAGGCAAGAACTCCCCGAGGACCAAAATGAGGCATGTTGCATTGTGCGGTGCTCTAAAGCCTACAAGGTCCACGAGGGGGAGCTTTATAAGAAAAGCGCTACCGGAGTACTCCAAAGGTGCATCTCCGAAGAGGAAGAGCGGCAGCTCTTGGCCGAAATTCATGATGGACTCGTCGGCCACCACGTCGCAGCTCGGGCCCTTGTAATCAAGGCCTTCGGCACATGTTTCTACTGGCCGACTGCCCAAGCAGACACATAGGACCTCGTCCAACATTGCATCGGTTGCCAGCTTTTTGCAAATCAAAGCCATATGCCACCTACCGCTCTCCAAATAATCCCCATAACTTGGCCCTTTGCGGTCTAGGGGCTCGATATGGTCGGACCCCTTAAAGGAGGAAGCCATAAGAAAAAAATACCTATTGGTCATGGTGGATAAATTCACCAAATGATAGAGGCCAAACCAGTTAAAACGATCGAATCCGGACCAGTGATAGACTTCATATCAGGGGTTGTACACCATTACGATGTCCCCCACAGCATCATCACCGTTAATGGCTCCAACTTCACAGCCGACAAGGTGAAATCTTGGTGCGGCAACATGGGCATTAAGCTCGATTACGCCTCCGTATATCACGCCCAAACAAACGGTCAAGTCGAACAAGCAAATGGTCTTATTATGAGCGGCATCAAACCCAGATTAGTGCGGTCCTTGAAGGAATCAGATACGCACTGGGACGAGGAGCTCGACTCCATACTACGGGGACTACGGACCATGCCAAATCACACTACCGGATACACACCATTCTTCATGGTGTATAGCACAGAGGCGGTATTGCCCTGCGATATCATTCATGATTCACCTCGAGTGTGCATGTATGAAGAGAGAGAAGCCGAGCTTGATCGGCAGGACAGTCTAGATGCCCTGGAGGAGGAGCGCAACGTCGTAAAAGCCCGTTCCGAATTCTATCGGCAACAGGCTCGAAGGTATCAAAGCAGAGAAGTACGGGCCAAAACTTATAATGTTGGCGAACTCATTCTACGCCTACCGGAGAAGAAAAAGGACAAGCTCAAGCCCAAGTGGGAGGGTCCCTTCATCATTGATAAAGTTCTCACCGGAGGAGCGTACCGCCTGCGTGATGCATCAGATAATCGACTCGAGTCGAACCCTTGGAATGCTGCCAGACTCCGAAGATTCTACGCCTAGCGCCGAACTCTGTGTTCGTCTCCTTACCTCCGCCCTTTTTTTAATTATATCCTCTTTCTTTCTTTTTTATGGCCCTAAAAAGCTTCACGTGTGACTCGACTACACAATCTTGACGTGCTATGCGCGCTCACCATACCTGGGGGCTTCTTATACAGAAGCTTAATACAATTATCTTCCGGGCATCATGCCCACTACATATGTGTCACTTTTCCATATCTACCTTTTCTTCGCCATTATATGCATCAATATTACTTAAGTTTTGGCCAAGCTGGGTTGCCTGGCTCTTGTGTTTATGCCCTACGTTCCCGTTAGTTTGGCTAGGGCATAAGGGGAGCACCTCTGCGATTGTTACTGCCGGGTCCGCCGGATGTGTACCTCAGACTGGGTGAAGCCAAAAGCTAGCGTTCTAAAGGGAATATTTGGTCGGTGAACAAAAGATGTTTCTTACCTATTACAATATAAAGCCCCAGATGTTTTATATCCTACGTATCTGTTTGCAGTTTGGACATGCACATTAATGCATGTGTACCCAGGGAAAGGAACCCTTAACGGAACTATTCTTCCTGGAAGACGTTTCTTACTATCCATGTAATATAACATAGCTAGTTGGGTACTTGTCTGTCCAAGCACTTATGACCCCTATGCCTGGTTTCCACGCGTACCCCGGTTTACATAACTGAGCGGGTATTCGGATACACTCCGGACTGTCGGGTCCGGAGGTTGAAGCGAAAAGGTCCGCCATGCCAAATGATATACAATCCGGCTAGGGACAAAATATGTCAATTGAAGTACACAGTCACTTAGACTGGCTAAATTCTACTTCTATACCATCCAACAGGTTGTCTAGCCTACAATCCTGTTGGGAATACTTTGCAGCTAATCCTACCTGGTCATATACCAGACTCTCTTTCCCATCGGACCCTACAGGTCCGACCAGGGCCATGTGATTCGGATCAACCTTGGTGTACCGAGTTTTTACCATGGCCCAGGCTTCCCCCGCACCTTGTCGGCAGGCCGATATCTTCCATAATCGGAAGCGCCGCCGCGCTCCCTTGAGCATCTCTACAAGCTCACATATGCTTCCTGGCAGGGAGGCGGACGGCCACAAGGCCTAGGTAATACCCTGCATCACCTACCGGACTTGTTCATGCAGTTGTGAAAGCTCTTGCAGAAGATCGCCTGTGGATCCGGGCATCTCCTCTTCAGGATGACCTTTCACCATACCTACACACATAACTCTGTTAGCCCGTTTCTTCGCTGAACTGTATAAAGGTTCGTTTGAGCACATAATAAAAATGCCGCATCGAAGCCTCTTATTCTCCTTCACGGAGTCAGCAAGCTGGGCCCGAACATCTTCCAATTCAACGCCCAGCCGGGTATTGGCATCCTAGAGATCGTATTTCTCTCGCCTAACCCGTGTAAGCACGCGCTCGCCAGCCTCTAGCTGTCGTTGAGCTCGTTCCTCATCATTTTGTACGATCTCCGGATCCACTCCGGGATTGTCTGCAGAATCTATTGTTAGATTTGCAAGCATGCCGAATACTAACTGGTACACGTAATTACATTCTTTTTTATCGAGACAAGTATTACCAGATGAGGCTTTCTTGGATTCCTCCATTCCGGCAACTGCAGCCCTTAGCTGGGCTTTGCACTCCTCCAGCTCTTGAGACAAATGGGTGTTCTTCTCTGTAAGAACCTATTCATACAATGATCCTTAAATCAGTTGTGCCAATTGTTTCAAGTCTCAGGGGCTACTGATATACATAATTATCAGATTTTTCTTACCCATATATCCTTTAAATACTGGTCTGTGGCACTTGCAAGCCCATCTTGAGCAGCTCGGATATACGCGTCTCCCGAGTTGAAGGCATTGAACGCCTCCTCGGAGAAGTTAGGGTCGCGGAGTATGGCCCGTCGACGCCGATGATTCATAGCGCTCTCCACTTCGGAATTCGTAGCGGATATTCTATCCGCATCCTCTGTAGGAGGACCGTCCGGCGTTGTCCCCATGTTAGCCTCCATCCTTGAGGCCGGTTCTGGAGTCCGGCTGCTAAAGGCGTGGCTGGTAGGATCTCCGGACACAGTCTGACGAGCACTCTTTCTACCAGGGGACAATGGACGTTGTTATATTTTAAAGACGATAATCATGGAGCAGGTTTAAGATCATACCTCTATGACGGTGTCTCGGTCCTGACCGCCTTCCTTTTAAGCCTACCCGGCTTGGGTGCCCCTTGTTGGTGAGTCGCCCCGGGTTCGGCACGGCGCCCTGATGGCCTTCCCTATAAAGTGCAATACATGTGTGGTGGGTAAGGCGTAAAGAAGGGATCCTTATCGGAAGTTAGGACTCCGGTTTTACTAACATATGATGCCGGGAGTAGACCAGGATAGTCGGCTATAATGGCCACCAAGGCACCGTCATAGCTTGCCTGGTAAAACATCCTATCGACGAGCTCCACAAATATGTCAAGATCTTCTTCAAGTCCGGGGTCGAGGGCCTGGTTGTGGTCCTCTGGCTGTGGAGACGGGCTGTGGACCTCCCTCACAGCTTTTCGCAGTTCCTGCTATGAATTAGCAAGGTAAATATTTGTGATGAAAGAATGTGGGAATGAATAGAGTTGAGTAAAAGATAGCAGCTCACCCAGCTAGGGGGGTTGTACATGGAAAATCCATCCCGTGGCTTAATGCGGATAAACTCCTCTTCTTCTCCTTTATACAAATCGAACAATATTTTCGCCAGGGGGGTGGCGGAGTCCGGACCTTTCCGACCGCAGCGGGTGGCATCGTCCTCTCCGTTAAAGTGCCACATGGGACGGCCCCGATACTGGAGTGGCTACACCCCCCGCATTATGCATATTGACATAACCTCGATTATTGTCAATCCAGATTTGGCCAGCGTATTTATCCTGCCCATCACATAAAGGACCTCTCTGCTATCTTCCTCGTGGGGGCTCCGGGGACGCCAGCTGCGGCGTTTCTTCAGTGGGGCATTGGTAAACTCAGGAAGGCCCATCCGGATAGGGTCCGAAAGGGGGGCATCCTCTATATAAAACCACTCCAAAGGCCAGTATTCGGATGTCTTCTTCGGAGTGCCGGACAGGTATCCGGTCCCGGCGATACCCCGTATTTCGGCTCCGCACACTTGGTATATTGATCCCTCCTGATTGCGAGGGACAAGGCAGAATAGCCTCTTCCATAGCTCGAAATGAGCTTTGCAGCCCAGAAATAGCTCACAAAGGGCGACATAACTTGCGATGTGCAACATGGAGGCAGGAGTGAAGTTATGCAGCCGAAGGCCGTAATACTCCAGGAGCCCGCGGAGGAACAGATGGATTGGAAATCCGAGGCCCCTCAGCAAGTAAGGGACAAGGCATACTCGCTCCCCCTGGATGGGTTGGGGAAACTCTCTGCTTGCTCCCCGCCATCATAAGTGGCTAGTCCGACTCGAACAGGGACAAGATATGCAGGCGGGAGAAACCCCTGGGTCTGTAACTCCACCAACTGGCCGTGGGATATGGTGCACTTCACCCACTCACCTAGCTTAGTGCTATGGGAGCGAGCGAAGGAGTTGCGGTGGCCGGACATGATGGGATGGTTTTGTCGGGCGCGCTCTGATGAATCCTTTCTTGGGGAAGATGGTGTGGTTTGGATCTGAGGACCCCCGTCTCTTTAATATACGATTTACTTACATGGTCAGGGTGGCAAAATGTAAAAATGCCCCGACTTCTCGCATTCGCTCGACACGTAGAGACTACCATTATTAAGGTACAGAAGCCGAGGAGTGCAACATTAATGGGAAGACGGACACTGCTTGTTACAACAGGTACTCAGGGATTTGGAGAAGAACCCGCCTTGCAATGCCGAAGACAATCTGTGCGCCGGACTCATCGTCGTTGAAGCCTGGTTCGGGGGCTACTTAGGGAGTCCTGGATTATGGGGTCCTTGGACAGCCGGACTATGTACTTGTGCCAGACTGTTGGACTATGAAGATACAAGATTGAAGACTTCGTCCCGTGTCCGGATGGGACTCTCCTTTGCGTGGAAGGCAAGCTTGAAAATTCGAATATGTAGATTTCCTTCTCTGTAACCAACTCTGCGTAACCCTAGCCCCCTCCGGTGTCCATATGAACCGAAGGGTTTAGTCCATAGGAGGACAATAATCATAATCATAGGCTAGCTTCTAGGGTTTATCCTCTATGATCTCGTGGTAGATCAACTCTTGTAATACTCATATCATCAAGATCAATCAAGCAGGAAGTAGGGTATTACCTCCATAGAGAGGGCCTGAACCTGGGTAAACATTGGGACCCCCTACCCGAGATCCGCTGGTTTTGACACCGACAATAGGTTTGTCGGATGACCAGGCATCGTTGATCGTCAAGAAAGCATGGTGGCATTCATTTATCTCTCCGAGGTGATAGACTTGAGGCCCGAGTGGGGGCATGCAATTATAACTCGAGTGGTGACGCGAGTGCGTGGTCTGATTCTTCGGAGAGATGCCACTCCTTATCCCAGGAGAGCGCGTGGTCCAGACTTACGGGTCATGCGCCTTGGATCCTAATGAAAGGTTCAAGTCAACCCTCGGAGGGTCATCAAGATCGTCCTAGAGAAATCCTGAAGAGGACTTCAGTCGGGTGTTTAACATGGCTGAGTGCATGGTCCCCGCGGAGGGTGGTCAGTCGGACTGACGGAGGTCCCTTAGGAAAGGGACTGCGAGCAATCAATTGGGTCGATTTGCCCCAAAAATCTCCGGATTTTAATATGTGCATTGAAGGAAATATGACCTAGAGGCAATAATAAAGTTGTTATTTTATATTTCCTTATTCATGATAAATGTTTATTATTCATGCTAGAATTGTATTAACCGGAAACTTGATACATGTGTGGATACATAGACAAAACACCGTGTCCCTAGTTTGCCTCTACTTGACTAGCTCGTTAATCAAAGATGGTTAAGTTTCCCAACCATAGACATGTGTTGTCATTTGATGAACGGGATCACATCATTAGGAGAATGATGTGATGGACAAGACCCATTCATTAGCTTAGCATTATGATCATTCAGTTTTATTGCTACTGCTTTCTTCATGTCAAATACATATTCCTCCGACTATGAGATTATGCAACTCCTGAATACCGGAGGAATGCCTTGTGTGCTATCAAACGTCACAATGTAACTGGGCGATTATAAAGATGCTCTAAAGGTATCTTCGAAGGTGTTTGTTGGGTTGGCATAGATTGAGATTAGGATTTGTCACTCCGAGTATCGGAGAGGTATCTCTGGGCCCTCTCAGCAATGCATATCATAAGAAGCCTTGCAAGCAAAGTGACTAATGAGTTAGTTGCAGGATGATACATTCAGAACGAGTAAAGAGACTTGCCAGTAATGATATTGAACTAGGTATGAAGATACTGATGATCGAATCTCAGGCAAGTAACATACCGATGACAAAGGGAATAACGTATGTTGTCATAACGGTTCGACCGATAAAGATCTTCGTAGAATATGTGGGATTCAATATGAGCATCCAGGTTCCTCTATAGGTTATTTACCGGAGAGGTGTCTCGGTCATGTCTACATAGTTCTCGAACTCGTAGGGTCCGCACGCTTAATGTTTGATGACGATTTGTATTATATGAGTTATGTGATTTGGTGATCGAATCTTGTTCGGAGTCCCAGATGAGATCACACACATGATCGAGAGTATCGAATTGGCCTAGAGTTAAAGATTGATATATTGGATGATAGTATTCAGACTCCGGAAGTGTTCCAGAATGTATCGGGTACATATCGAGATCTGCGAAGTCTGGAACCCCGGGGAAGATATGGGCCACATGGGCCATAGGAGGGGAGCACACCAGCCCATAAGGGGTGGCGCCCCCCTTATGGCAGGAGGCCTAATAGGAGAAGGAGGTGGGGGTTTGCCCCCCCCCCTTTCCTTCCTCCTTCCCTCTTCCCTCTTTTCCCCCTTCCGGTAAAAGGAAAGGGGGGAGACCGAATTGGACTAGGGGCCCAAGTAGGATTCCTCCTACTTGGGCGCGCCCTAGGCTGTCTCTCTCCCCCTGCCTCCTTTATATACATGGGGAGGAGGCACCTAGAACACACATCAATGTTTGTTAGTCGTGTGCGGCGCCTCCGTCCACGGTTTACGCCTCCGGTCATGTTCATGTAGCGCTTAGGCGAAGCCCTACGCGGATAACTTCACCATCAACACCACCACGCCATCGTGCTGACGGAACTCTTCTACTTCCTCGACACTCTGCTGGATCAAGAGTTCGAGGGACTCATCGAGATGAACGTGTGCAGAACTCGGAGGTGACGTACGTTCGGTACTTGATCTGTCGAAATGAGAAGAAGTTCGACTACATCAACCGAATTGGAAAACGCTTCCGCTTTCGGTCTACAAGGGTACGTGGACACACTCTCCCCCTCTTGTTGCTATGCATGTCCTAGATAGATCTTGCGTGAGCATAGGAATTTTTTTGAAATTGCATGCTACGTTTCCCAATAGTGGTATCAAAGCCAGGTCTATGCGTAGATGATATGCACGATTTGAACACAAAGAGTTGTGGGCGGCGATCGTCATACTGCTTACCACCAATGTCTTATTTTGATTCGGCGGTATTGTTGGATGAAGCGGCCTGGACCAACCTTACATGACTACGTTTATGAGACCGGTTCCACTGACAGACATGCAACTAGTTTTGCATAAAGGTGGCTAGCGGGTGTCTGTTTCTCCAACTTTAGTTGAATCGAATTTGACTGCGGTCGGTCCTTGTTGAAGGTTAAAACAACAAACTTGATAAATCACCGTTGTGGTTTTGTGCCGTGGGTAAGAACCGTTCTTGCTAAAAGCCCGTAGTAGCCATGTAAAACTTGCAACAACAAAGTAGAGGACATCTAGCTTGTTTTTGCATGGCATGTTGTGATGTCATATGGTCAAGACATGATGAGATATACGTTGTTGTATGAGATGATCATGTTTTGTAAAAGTTCTTGGCAACTGGCAGGAGCCTTATGGTTGTCGCTTTATTGTATGAAATGCAAACGCCACGTAATTGCTTTACTTTATCACTAAGTGGTAGTGATAGTTGTAGAAGCAATAGTTGGAGAGACGACCACGAGACTACGAGGGAGATCAAGGTGTCAAGCCGGTGACGATGGAGATCATGACGTTGCTTTGGATATGGAGATCAAAAGCACATGATGATGATGGCCATATCATGTCACATATTTTGATTGCATGTGATGTTTATCTTTATGCATCTTATTTTGCTTAGTACGGCGGTAGCATTATAAGATGATCCCTTAACTAAGTTTCAAGGTATAAGTGGTCTCCCCGAGTATGCACCGTTCCGAAAGTTCTTCGTGTTGAGACACCACGTGATGATCGGGTGTGATATGCTCTATGTTCACATACAACTCGTGCATGCCAGTTTTGCACATGCGAAATACTCGTGTTAAACTTGACGAGCCTAGCATGTACAGACATGGCCTCAGAACACTGGAGACCAAAAGGTCGAACATGAATCATATAGTAGATATGATCAACATAGAGATGTTCACCATTGATGACTACTCCATCTCACGTGATGATCGGACACGGTTTAGTTGAATTGGATCACATATCATTTAGATGACTTGATGGATGTCTATCTAAGTGGGAATTCTTAAGTAATATGATTAATTGAACTTCATTTATCATGAACTTAGTCATCATAGTTTTTCCATATCTATGTTGTAGATCTATGGCCCGTACTACCGTTCCCTTGAATTTTAATGCGTTCCTAGAGAAAGCTATGTTGAAAGATGATGGTAGCAACTACACGGACTGGGTCCGTAACTTGAGGATTATCCTCATTGCTGCACAAAAGAATTATGTCATTGATACACCACTAGGTGAAAGGTATGTTGTAGGAGTAGATGCTGATGTTATGAATGGCTGGCAAGCTCGATATGATGACTACTCGATAGTTCAATGTGCCATGCTTTACGGCTTAGAATCGGGACTTAAAAGACGTTTTGAACGTCATGAAGATGAAGTTAATATTTCAAGCAAATGCCCGAGTTGAGATATATGAAGTCTCCAACAAGTTCTATAGCTGCAAGATGGAGGAGAACAGTTCTGTCAGTGAACACATACTCATAATGACTGGATATCATAATCACTTGACTCAGCTAGGAGTTAATCTTCTAGATGATTGTGTCATTGACAGAGTTCTTCAATCACTACCACCAAGCTACAAAGGCTTCGTGATGACCTATAATCTGCAAGGGATGGAAAATACTATTCCCGAGCTCTTCGCAATGCTCAAAGCTACGAAGGTAGAAATCAAGAAGGAGCATCAAGTGTTGATGGTTAACAAGACCACTAGTTTCAAGAAAAAGGGCAAGGGAAAGAAGGGGAACTTCAAGAAGAATGGAAAGCAAGTTGTCACTCCCGGGAAGAAGCCCAATGCTGGACCCAAGCTTGAAACTGAGTGCTTCTACTGCAAAGGGACCGGTCACTGGAAACGGAACTGCCCCAAGTATTTGGCGAATAAGAAGGATGGCGAAGTGAACAAAGGTATATTTGATATACATGTTATTGATGTGTACCTTAATAATGCTTGTAGTAGTGCCTGGGTATTTGATAACGGTTTGGTTGCTCATATTTGTAACTCGAAATAGGGACTACGGATTAAACGAAAATTGGCTAAGGACGAAGTGACGATGCGCGTCGGGAATGGTTCCAAGGTCGAAGTAATCACCATCAGCACGCTACCTCTACATCTACCTTTGGGATTAGTTTTAGACCTGAATAATTATTATCTGGTGCCAGCGTTGAGCATGAACATTATATTTGGATCTTGTTTAGTGCGAGATGGTTATTCATTTAAATTTGCGAATAATGGTTACTCTATTTATATGAGTAATATCTTTTATGGTCATGCACCCTTGAAGAGTGGTCTATTTATTTTGAATCTCGATTGTGATGATACACATGTTCATGATATTGATGCCAAAAGATACAAAGTTGATAATGATAGTGCAACATATTTGTGGCACTGCCGTTTAGGTCATATTGGTGTAAAGCGTATGAAGAACTCCATTCATATGGACTTTTGGAATCACTTGATTATGAATCATTTGATACTTGTGAACCATGCCTCATGGGAAAGATGACTAAAACTCCGTTCTCCAGAATAATCGAACGAGCCAATGACTTATTGGAAATAATACATACCGATGTATGCGGTCCGATGAGTGTTGAGGCTCGTGGCGGGTATCATTATTTTCTGACCTTCACAGATGATTTGAGTAGATATGGGTATATCTACTTAATGAAACACAAGTCTGAAACATTTGAAAAGTTCAAAGAATTTCAGAGTGAAGTAGATAATCATCGTAACAAGAGAATAAAGTTTCTACAATCGGATCGCGGAGGTGAATATTTGAGTTACAATTTTGGCCTTCATTTAAAACAATGTGGAATAGTTTCACAACTCACGCCACCTAGAACACTACGGCGTAATGGTCTGTCTGAATGTCGTAACCGTACTTTATTAGATATGGTGCGATCTATGAGGTCTCTTACCGATTTACCACTATCATTTTGGGGTTATGCATTAGAGACAGTTGCATTCACGTTAAACAGGGCACCATCAAAATCCGTTGAGACGACACCGTATGAACTGTGGTTTGGCAATAAACCTAAGTTGTCGTTTCTTAAAATTTGGGGATGCAATGCTTATGTCAAAAGGCTTCAGCCTGATAAGCTCGAACCCAAATTGGACAAGTGCGTCTTCATAGGATACCCCAAGGAAACAATTGGTACACCTTCTACCACAGATCCGAAGGCAAGATCTTTGTTGCCAAGAATGGAACCTTTCTAGAGAAGGAGTTTCTCTCGAAAGAAGTGAGTGGGAGGAAAGTAGAACTTGATGAGGTAATTATACCTTCTCTCAATTTTGAAAGTAGCTCATCCGAGAAATCCATTCCCGTGACGCCTACACCAACTAGAAAGGAAGCTAATGATGATGATCACGAACGTTCAGATCATGTTACTACTGAACCTCGTAGGTCAACCAGAGCACGATCCGCACCAGAGTGGTACGGCAATCCTATTCTGGAAGTCATGTTACTTGACCATGATGAACGTACGAACTGTGAAGAAGCTATGATGAGCCCAGATTCCGATAGATGGCTTGAGGCTATGAAATCTGAGATAGTATCCATGTATGAGAATGGACTTTGGTGGATTTGCCTGATGATCGGCGACCCATAGAGAATAAATGGATCTTCAAGAAGAAGACTGACGCTGATGGTAATGTTACTGTCTATAAAGCTTGACTTGTCGCAAAAGGTTTTCAACAAGTTCAAGGAGTTGACTACGATGAGACTTTCTCACCCGTAGCGATGCTTAAGTATATCTGAATCATATTAGCAATTGCCACATTTTATGATTATGAAATCTGGCAAATGGACGTCAAAACTGCATTCCTTAATGGATTTCTAAAGAAGAGTTGTATATGATACAAGCGGAAGGTTTTGTCGATCCTAAAGGTGCTAAAAAGTGTGCAAGCTCCAGTGATCCATTTACGGACTGGTGCAAGCATCTCGGAGTTGGAATATACACTTTGATGGGGTGATCAAAGCAAATGGTTTTATACAAACTTTCGGAGAAGCCTGTATTTACAACAAAGTGAGTGGGGGCTATGTGGCATTTATAATATTATATGTGGATGCCATATTGTTGATTGGAAATGATATAGAATTTCTGGATAGCATAAAAGGATAATTGAATAAAAGTTTTCAATGAAACACCTCGGTGAAGCTGCTTATATATTAGGCATCAAGATCTATAGAGATAGATCAAGATGCTTAATAGGACTTTCACAAAGCACATACCTTGATAAAGTTTTGAAAAAGTTCAAAATGGATCAGTCAAAGAAAGGCTTCTTTCCTGTGTTACAAGGTGTGAAGTTGATTCAGACTCAATGCCTGACCACTGCAGAAAATAGAGAGAAAATGAAAGTCATTCCCTATGCCTCAGCCATAGGTTCTATCATGTATGCTATGATGTGTACCAGACCTGATGTGTGCCTTGCTATAAGTTTAGTAGGGAGGTACCAAAGTAATCCAGGAGTGGATCACTGGACAACGGTCAAGAACATTCTAAAGTACCTGAAAAGGACTAAGGATATGTTTCTCGTTTATGGAGGTGACAAAGAGCTCGTCGTAAATGGTTACGTCGATGCTAGCTTTGACACTGATTCGGATGACTCTAAGTCACAAACCGGATACGTATTTATATTGAATGGTGGAGCTGTCAGTTGGTGTAGTTCCAAGTAGAGCATCGTGGTGGGATCTACATGTGAAGCGGGGTACATAGCTGCTTCAGAAGCAGCAAATGAAGGAGTCTGGATGAAGGTGTTCATATCCGATCTAGGTGTAATACCTAGTGCATCGGGTCCAATGAAAATCTTTTGTGACAATACTGGAGCAATTGCCTTGGCGAAGGAATCCAGATTTCACAAAAAGACCAACCACATCAAGAGGCACTTCAACTCCATCCGTGATCTAGTCAAGGAGGGAGACATAGAGATTTTCAAAATACACACAGATCTGAATGTGGCAAACCTGTTGGCTAAGCCTCTTCCACTAGCAAAACATGATCAGCACCAAGACTCCATGGGTGTTTGAATCATTACAATGTAATCTAGATTACTGACTCTAGTGCAAGTGGGACACTAGAGGAAATATGCCCCAGAGGCAATAATAAAGTTATTATTTTATATTTCCCTATTCATGATAAATGTTTATTATTCATGCTAGAATTGTATTAACCGGAAACTTGATACATGTGTGGATACATAGACAAAACACCGTGTCCCTAGTATACCTCTACTTGACTAGCTCGTTAATCAAAGATGGTTAAGTTTCCTAACCATAGACATGTGTGTGTCATTTGATGAACGGGATCACATCATTAGGAGAATGATGTGATGGACAAGACCCATTCATTAGCTTAGCATTACGATCGTTCAGTTTTATTGCCACTGCTTTCTTCATGTCAAATACATATTCCTCTGACTATGAGATTATGCAACTCCCGGATACCGAAGGAATGCCTTGTGTGCTATCAAACGTCACAACATAACTGGGTGATTATAAAGATCCTCTAAAGGTATCTCCGAAGGTGTTTGTTGGGTTGGCATAGATCGAGATTAGGATTTATCACTCCCAGTATCGGAGAGGTATCTCTGGGCCCTCTCGGTAATGCACATCATAAGAAGCCTTGCAAGCAAAGTGACTAATGAGTTAGTTGCAGGACGATGCATTACGGAACGAGTAAAGAGAATTTCCGGCAACGAATTGAACTAGGTATGAAAATACCGACGATTGAATCTTGGGCAAGTAACATACCGATGATAAAGGGAATAATGTATGTTGTCATAACAGTTTGATCGATAAAGATCTTCGTAGAATATGTGGGAGCCAATATGAGCATCCAGGTTCCACTATTTGTTATTGACCGGAGAGGTGTCTTGGTCATGTCTACATAGTTCTTGAACCCGTAGGGTCCGCACGCTTAACGTTTCATGACAATTTGTATTATATGAGTTATGTGATTTGGTGAGAAAATGTTGTTCGGAGTCTTGGATGAGATCACGGACATGACGATGAGTCTCGAAATGGTTGAGAGGTAAAGATTGATATATTGGTTGATAGTATTCGGACACCGGAAGTGTTCCGGACTATATCGGGTACATATCGGAGTGCCGGGGGGGTACAGGAACCCCCTAGGGGAAGATATGGCCGTCTCGGCCAAGCGGGTGGAGGACCTCACCGCGGAGGGGCTCATTCCGCAAGACAGGTGCCGTCGTTCGAGGGCGGGGGAGGTCCAACCAGTGCCTCAGGAGGACGAGCACGTCCTTCTGGTCACCCACATCGAGAGAGGTTTCTCAGTGCCTCCCCATCCTTTCTTCCAGGCATTCCTCGACTATTTCAGTGCGCAGCTCCGCCATCTTCCTCCAAATATGATCATCTAACTTGCGGATTTCATCTCTCTTTGTGAGAATTTCATCGACTGTCACCCCCATTGGGGCCTATTCAAACATGTCTTCCCATGTCGGTCGGTGACGGTCAAGAAGGATTCGCGTGCTGACGCCAAGACCAATGTCACCCAGATGTTCGGATATGGAGGGAGTGCCTTCCTGAAGATGAGTTCGCCGACTCTGTTAAGGGGTGGCAGGGGACTTGGTTCTACTGTAGGGACGTCCCTGGGGCCAGTAGCCAATCGGGTCTCCCGTCATACTCGTCGAAGAGGGTGAGAGCTCCCAAGTCTCTTTATGTGATGAAGGAGGAGGAGACGAAGGTCGGCATCTTGGCCAGCGCCCTTGTTGGGGTCGTGAACACCGGTGTGAAAGGAGTGGGTCTGCCGGAGACCTTCCTCACTCGGCGGATCCAGCCGCTGCAAGCCAGGGCTCACCCCATGTGGTTGTACGAGGGGCCGACTCTGACCCCACCCGATTGCACCCAAAAGTCCTTGACGAGAAGGACGTGGGGGCCAAGATCCGAGCGATCGCTTGTGCCCGAGACAATCCCAGGGGGCCAGGATGGTGCCTCCATACTCCAAGGATCTGCCACCAGTCGAGGTATGCATCTCTTACACAGTCGGGCCGTCTATATGTTATTCCCTGTGCATCTGACTCTTATGTTCGTGGTATGTTTGTTTCTCCAGAGTTTCCAACATCTAATCTTTGATATTCTAGTGGTCGACCGGTCGCCTGAGGACATGACGAGGGACACCGAGCGCTAGTACTCGGAGGGGACTAATGACAATGATGAAAGCGACGAGGACGATAGCTCTGAGGAAGGTGAGGATGCCGAGTCCTCTCCGTCCTATGAGGCCCCTAAGGAACCCCGTCATCGGAGTTCGTTAGTGTTCATCAGCTCTTACCGCCATGCTGTTTAGACAATGATTCAATAAACTTCTCATAGAAATATGTTCCGGTGCAAGTTGTAATACCGTTTTTGCATTTAGGAACTTTAGTTCCTTATTAAATCCTATTAGTAGACTAGCCGATGCTTCCACTGCTGCTCTTAGGTTTGGTATATATTTCCTTTTTGAATCATTTTGTAGATCCATAACCGCAACTGTTTTAATATAAACTTGTTTGTCCAACACTTAGCTAGAAAAATCAAAAAACCCCAATCTAGGATGAGAGTCCTTGTGCCTTTCCGGCTTATTACTATATACCGTAACTCGCCCATCTTGGAAGTCATAACCGTTCCTTCGTTCGACCGGGTCATAATTTTGGCGACTTATTAATAATAGCCCTGCTGACTCACCGCTTTAGTCATATCCATCTTATTGCACCACCAGCTTATCATATAAATCAACTAGCCACTCGTCTTTCATAAAAGACCCGCCATTCATACTTCTCTTGCTGTTTTGACCCCTTAGGTGGCTCATTATGGCCAAAAACGATAAAGCCTGTATATTGGGTCAAATCCCAAGTTTCGAAACTTTTGCTTGATGATCTTGTGGGACAAGGTCTGCTGCCAGATCAAGAGGTAATCAGCTGGCGAGCACCTGGGGAAGGAAGTATCCCTCAACCTGGCTTAGGAGAAGTCGTTACACGCCATCTTCATAGGGGCTTCTCTCCACCCAGATCAAAGTTTTTTCGGGATTTGCTTAATTTCTACAATCTTCATCCTCAAGATATCGGCCCCAATTCCATGACCAATATGTGTCAGTTCCATGTCTTTTGTGAGGTTTATCTTCAGACAGAAGTGAATGTCCCTATCTTCGGGGAGTTTTTCTACATCAACCATCAGACGGAATTTGTAGATGGTCCCATCATAGAACTTGGTGGGGTTTCTATTCAGAGGCGGATGAGTTGTATGTTTCCACCAGCTACTTTGCCGAGTCATCCGAAAGGATGGAACAAGACTTGGTTTTATTGTAAGAATACTCTCTTGCGGATGAGAATCCCTCACCGGGTTACAAATCTGATCATCTTAACGCCACTGAAGTTTATCCTAGCTGGCCTTCTAAATAAGATCGTCAACAAGTCGCCCACATATATCCTAAGTTGAGAGCCTTATTAGCCAATGGCCTCACTGGGATTGATTTGACTCGGTGCTAGGTCAGTTGGAGAATTCTGCTATTAAGTCGTTGGGGTGACTTAATGTATAATTATACTGGCGGCTTGGACGATGTGCAATGCTTCAACCACGCTAACTTATCAGCTGATGAGATAAACAAGATTGGGAAGAGACTGCTAGGGGAGCCTCAAGAAGCATGTAACAAGACATGGCTTAATCCCTTATGTACTATGAATCCAACACCTCCAGTAAGTATGCTTATACTCATTTATCCGACTTGTTGATCTTTATTTGAATAGGGCTCACTTCTTAATTTGTTAAACTATGCAGGCCAACTCCCCCTTCTGGAAAAGGTAAAAAAACAAAGCACGCAAGTCTTCTGCTGCCCGCGCCCCTCGGGTAAACGAGTCAGTTGATGACGATGAGTTGGCCGCAGGGAATGAGTGTGAGGTAGAACTTGACTCACTTGGTCCTCTTTTTATGCAACTTACCGATGCTCATTCTTCCCAGGACAATGCTAAAACAAGCCGGGCTGATGACATCGAGGTAATTTCCATATCCTGCCAAAGGGTTTATGGGGCCAGGAGATCTTATTCACGTTCTCTAAGAGCGATGGAGAAGGACAGTGATGGCCTACCAATCAGCTAACTATTCAGGTTACAGAGAATAGCGCAACCCAAGGTTCCAATTAGAGGCAGCAAGCTCCTAGATGGAGATCGACTGGTCGGTACAGTAGGAGAACAAAGTCGGAAGGAGTGGCATTGGAAATCTTCTTCGAGGCGTCATCTTGAGTTTTTTGCGTTGATTTCCATTTGGGGCACCTTTTCTTGGGTGAAAAACTATGAGTCGACTCTGGTTGGTGGTTCAGACGTCAACCATAGATGTGTCGTTTTGAAGCTTCATATCTTCACACTTCCAATATAGGACGAATGACTCGTTTAAGGATAGGCATATATGTCCACTTAAGACAAGTCTCATGCAGAGTAAAAAGAAACAAAAGGAGTACAACTTGGGTTGGCCACTTGGCAATCAAGATCTTATGGCTTGCTTCTGAAAACAATGTGGACAACTAGGTATCGGATTTTATGACCATACTTCTTGGCCTTTCCTTACTCTTTTATGTCATGGTGTGTATAGGCTACTTGTACGTGCATTTTCGATGCTTTGTTAGTTATTATTGTCGTTGTTGTTATTGTTGTCGTGCCCAAGCTTATTTATTAGTGTCAGCTTAACACATTAATATTATTTTGACTCTCTACCTCCATCCTAATTTATTGGTCTCCTCCGTATTTTGTGTTAAATTTTGACTATAGATTTAACTAACAAAATATTAATGCATGTCATCAAAAACGTAGTATCATCGAAAACTATGTTGAAATATGAATCCAATGATATAATTTTCCTTGACATGAATTAACATTTTATTAGTTAAAGTTTTGATCAAAATTTGACGAAATACAGAGGGGACTAATAAACCAGAACGAATATAGTATTTTTGCGACTTGCGCATATTTTCTGACCCAGATGACATTTTTTTTTTCAGTTGACCAGAATGACACGCTGAGGGAGTAATCAAGATTATCCATCTCGTTGCATCTACTACGCAATATCATGATCGAGGGCATTTGGGGACTGCTGTTCCTGTTGGGCACTCCAATCCGGTGCAGTGTATCGTTCCATTTTGTATGCACCACTCCCTTTCGTGCATCGATTGTGTGCGCAACAGTAACACGGGCATATTATTATGGATTCATGGGCGACTGATGGGCAAATTGCCAAGTGGGCTTCCATCATATCACCTGTTCTCCGCTTATGTCACATGACTGGACTGGAGCGGCCTTCCGATCCTTGCGCTCTTGAAAGGCTGATAATAAAAATCATGCTGTGAGCTTTGCCACAACCAGAAAGGCAGATAAAAATCTTGCAGTTGGAGCAGGCATAGGCTAGAGTGTTTTAGCTCGCGCTCTTGATCTGATCCTCTCGAGACCTTTTTAGCTTAGTCCAACGGAACGGCCTGACGTTTGCCTCAGCGCGCACTCGCCACCGGCCGAGGTTTCCCGCCTCCAATTATCTACAGTTTGTCTATCAACGTCTGACGGTGACATTTTCATCTTTCTTCTTTCGTTAGCACGTAGCTCTTGCGCCCGCTGTGGTTCACCGTTCACCCACCAGACGTCCGTCTCAATAAATCTATCAGCAGGCCGCTGAAAGGTGAAAGCCTTGCCGAACTAGCTGCCGCCGTTTGGCATGGTACGCATCATGCAAATCAAATCAGTACGTGTGCATGAGAGACGATCTAGCGGCAGCAAGATCGCGGCCAGGACGGCTACAACCTGGCAAATGTCGCCTCGACATGCCTTGCACCCACCCGCGCATGTTATGTTGGTCCATCTGGCGGGCAACCGAATTCCACCGTGCAATTATGCGAGCCGAGCGCATTAAACTGAGCTTCAAACATCTCGCTCGCCGACGGGCGGGGCGTCGGTCGCCTTCACTGCACGTACCGAGATCCAATCCATGGACATGATCTGCGTATGCGTTTTCTTCCATGTGACGTAAATGGAAAAATGATCAATCAGATTGGGTAGCTTAACGACTTGCTACATACAGAGCTGTCGTAGCAGCGCTAGTGCTGATGGTAACTTGGGTAGAGTAGTTAAGTATCTTGGTTGGTGATGGGTATGGTATGGTGGAGACAAATGTGTATGCCAACAGCCAGGAGCGGGGTAGGCGCCGACAAGGTGAAGAGAAGAGAGAAGCTGGCTCCTAGGTATCTGTCTGGATCTGGGCTTTTGGCGGCATGACAGTTGGGTTCATCGCGGGTTTAGCTGTTGCTAGCTGTTGGACCAGCACCAGCCGGTGGGAATGGTGGCCATTTTTCTTCTTCTCAAAGACCGCAAGCCTGGGGAAGGGGACCGAGATGTCTGTCTAGCTGTGCCGCGCGACCCAGCAGAGAGAGATCCACCAACAGCTATGATCTAGTAAGACAACCATTTGATTAACACTCGAGGACCCTCCGTCTGCAGGACCCCCTAACCGTTGCGTGTGGTGACCGGGAAGAAAACCTAGAGCAGGATGGGCATATGGGGTGATTCTTCTGCTGCTCATATGTTTGGAGTGCGTATCAGCGCGATACGACATGTTGTTTATGGGGACAGCTATGCGTACTCGGTGATTTATTTACGTCTCGGATGGTGATTTACTTTTGACAAAGTACTAGTACTATAATTAGGCACTACTACTACTAGTACCACTGTTAGCAGTAGGATATGGTAACAAAGTAGTACTAGCGGTACATATGCATGGTACTTGTGTGAGAGTATTCACCTGTAAGTTTTTTTCTGAATGGTGATTGACAGGCCGGCCGGGTGCAACTCTGTGAGGTCAGACTCTGATTGGGTACGTACAATATCGTCAAACTTGCAGCAGTGTTGCGTGCATTTCCCCGTGTTGTTAATTGAAGCGTTGTAGTTGGATACTTGGATTGCTGTTGCAATGCATGGCGGCAAGCCGGCGCCGACACTATCGGCCGTTGAAAGATGAGACGGCGCTGTTTGCTATAGCAAAAAAAAAAAAACCTTCGCATGCCAGCAAGATTGCGCTGCAAGTTGGCTGTTGCTGAATACGGAGTATATGGACGGGCCAAGGAGCACCGACGGATCACAATAGAAGACGGGCTCCACTCCAGTAAGAGCGCACGCACGCGGCCTGACGTGCGAATGGAGCAAGACGCATCACAACGACATAAAATGATAAAAACTCCCTCCTTCACCGGCAACCCGCGCGAGCGGATCCAAACCCCCCTTGCCGCACTCAACAGAAGAGACGGCAGTACCGCCCGGGCCCCCGATCGATCGATGGATGGATGTATGGAGCTAGAGTACAAAGCACGCGGAGGTTGGCGCGCCGACGGCACGTCCGGCTTTAAGAAACCACGCGCCTCGCATGTCCCGCCTCGGGCTGGCGTGCGGGCGGGCGTGCACGGAACGCTTCTGCTTCACGCCTCGGCCATCTCGATCGATCGATTCCATCCATCGGTGCACGTCCTGCGTTGCGTTGCAACATTGCATGCAATTCCTCGTTGATTTCGGCGTCGCTTTCGGTGATGAGTGGCTGGCGGGTGCTGGTTTCCGTTGGCGTCGTGCGTGGCTTCACGTCCAAGGGACGGCGCGTCGGGGCGCTGATCCATCCTGCTGTGCGTCGGCCGGCGCTGGAGGGTCGTGCGGTCCAGCTCCGGCGTGTTTGTTTTAGGGCTGGCTGGAAGGGCAACGCGACGACGCGCGAGCCGAGGCCTGCCGGGAATCGGCCGATTTCTGGCAGCCACTGCTACTACTACTTGAAAGGCCCACTCTGGATGGCAGTTTACGCTTGTCTGGTCCGACTGCGCTCTCATCCTAATTTTGGGATTCCGTCTCGTGTGCATCGAACGCCCTCCGTTGTCCGCTTCTGCATAAGTGTCCAATCCCATCGATCCACAGAGAAACCCCAAACTGAAAGCCACACCACATCTAGCCATCGAGCCAGATGAACAAGGCACCCGCCACCCGGGGATAGGTACTCCGATACTCCACTACGGGCGCGCGAGCATGCCAAGCGCATGCGTGCCGATGGACGCTCTCGTCGATTAGGTTGCCACCGCACGGCACTCACGGGCACGCCATGGCGCGCAGGCAGGCCTGTCTGCTCCATCCTGGTGAGCGCGCCGCGGGGTGGCTGCTACACATCGTACGTACCCGCCACGGAGCCGTAGGAGCTGCTGGCTGCGGCACGCACCCCGGCGAGCACGTACATGGACGCACAATGCTCTACTGTGGCAAGGTATACTGCACTGCGCGGTATTGCAGCGTTTCGCTGTACCGAGCGGTTTACAAACTTTGCGATCGAATTTTGGAAAAGGTGAACATTTTTTTTAATTCTGAATGTTTTTCAACATTGCCACAAAAATTTTGGAAATATTCCAAATATTTTTTCAAATCGTGGATTTCTTTTGGAAAATAAGACATTTTTAATTTTTTAACCATTTATTGAAATTGTTATATTATTTTTATAAAAACATGATTTTTTACAAAAAAATTGGCACGTATTACAATATGATTAGCTTTCAAAAACGGAAACATTTTTCTCAAAATTACTGATAATTTATTTAAAACTATAATAAAGAATCTGGAAATCCAAAGTTTAATAAAAGGAAAGCAACATGAAAACGGAAGCCGGAACAAGCTGTAAGAAAAAAAAACTGGAAGACTACTTCAAAAAGAAAGTTCTTATTTGGGATTTCAAAAATGTTTTTAAAATAAAATAAAATGCCAGATTTCAAAAAAAAAATGCAAATTTTAAAATGCCCAGTAATTTTAAAATTTACAAAACGGGTCCACCATTAAAAAAAAATCAGTTTTTTTTTTAAATTTGGGACACAAAAAGATGTACAAGGATTAAACTGTCAATGATTTTTCAAAATTATTCGTGTATTAAAAAATAGTAATTATGAAAAGAAAAATGCTGGGATAATCAAAAAATGTTCGTGAATTGAAAAAATAATATTGAATTCAAGAAATGTTCACAAAACTTTAAAAATTGTTGACTTATTCATAAAAAATGTTCCACATTGTGAAAAAATGTTCATGATTTTGAAAACAATGCTCGGGAAATAAAAAGATATCGTGTTTTTGGGAAAATGTTAATGGCTCAAAAACTAATCATGTATTAAAAAATGTTCAAAATTTTGAAAAATTGTTCAGGACATCATAAATTGGTCCGATTCGAAAAATGCTCTTGACTTTGGAAAACAATTTGCATGTATTCATTAATTGTTAGTAATTCTGAAATAATGTTCAAAAAATCATAAAGTGTTCATGGATACAGAAAACGATCTTGATTTCCCAAACAAATGTTTGCTAATTCAACACATGTTCAAAATTTCAAAACTGATTATGGTTTCAAAATAATTGCAAATTTGTAACAATGAAGAAAAAACGGGGAAAGTAAAAGAAATAGCATAATAAAGAAAAAGACAAAAAAAATGAAAGACAAAAACAAAGAAAAACACAGTTCAAGGAGTTTCTAGAACCTTCCGAAAATGGGCCGCCCCTTACAAAATTGGTAGCGAATTCGGGGTATCATTCGAACGCAATCCATTCGGTAAGCGGGGAATAGGATCCACGCCAAAACCGGGTAGCTCTTATTTGGCGATCGCTGGATGCTTAGCGAACGCGCACCCCGCTCCCTCCTCCGCGCACGATTTGTTCCTACCCATTTGGGACAAGTGGCGCCCTAATATTTTTTTTGGTTTTTCTTTTTCTTTTTTTTTGTATTTTTCTTCACTTTGAGAACTGTTCATAAATCTTTAAATCGAAAAAAATATATTGGGATTTCATAAAACGTTCTTAAGTTTAAAAACTATACATGAATTTGAAAAGCATTCAATAATTCAAAAAACAATTCATAATTTTAAAAATGTTCAGTATTTTATAAATTGTTGACGAATTATAAACAAAATCACGAATTCTTCAAATCTGTTCACGAAATTCGAAAGGATCATCGATTTAAAAAGTATTAAATTGATCCAAAAATGTTCATTAAATTTAAACATCTTTGTCAAAAAAAATGTTCGTCTATTTAAAATTATTCCCAAATTTCAAAGAATGATCGTCAATTAAAAAAAGTACGCTGACACAAATCAATTGATGGAGTTTGAAAAGGATGTTCGGTATTTAAAAAATGCTTACTAATTTGTAAAAATTGTTCGAAAAATTATAAAAGCTTGATGATTTCGAAAAATATTGGCAAATTTGTAAAACAACGTTTTGAATTTTCAGAAATGTTCATAGCCCCCCAAAAATTTGATGGTTCTCAAAAGAATATTCATGCAAAAAAAATATTTATTATTTCAAAAAATATTCACGCTTTCAAAAATATTCAAGAATTTGTAAGATTTTCATAACATAAGAAAAGAAAAACAAATTTGAAGGAAAAATATAAAGGAAAATAAAAACAAACATAAAAAGGAAAATAAAAAACGAAATGAACGATAAAAATTAAAAAGAAAATAAAACAGAATAAGAAAAAGCGATAGGAACGAAAATTAGGAAGAAAAAACGGATAAAAAACCGGTTCAGGGAAGATATTTGAACGTTCCCAACAGTGGTGTGAAAAAAGCCCACGATGGGCCATCCCGTACAGAGGAAGGAGGTCGGGAGAAGGTGCCCGCTAGGTCGCTTTCCAGCGACCTCTACGGCACGTCCGACAACCTACCGTCCGGCCCTTCATACATGCTTGGCTTGGCTCCGGCTACGGAACGACCCTTCGGCAACGCATCATGAAGCCCATCCTGGAGGTGGTGTTCGTGTTGTTCCCCTTAATCCTTGTTGTTATTTCCTTCTTGTTAGTGGTATTGTTATAATCCTGGATTATCAATTGTGAGCTTCAGGCTCTTTCCGAAAGAAATATATTTAGGATTTGCATAGGTCTTGTACTTTGTTCTGTTGTAAAATTGGGCCGACTCATCTTGTTCGACCGGTCGCTCTTCTTGTGCGAATCGCCCCATAACAAGTGGGGAGCCCCTATACGGTGCTGCAGGCGCCCGTTGGCGCTACCGGCGCTCGCTAGCGACGCCTAGCGAACCGGTCAAGCAACAGACTCGATAAGAAAATGCGAAGGAAAAAACAAAAATATGGTGTAGCTGTGTTTCAAACCTAGCACCTCACCACTCGCAGCTTAACACCATAACCACTAGGTCATCTTACCTCTTCTGTGTACTGTATGAAAACCGCCCTAGTTAACGTTCCTCTAGTAAAATGTTAACATATGATAAATATAAGTTTTCTTTTTTTAACAAAACAATATCATCGATTTTTCGAAAAGATCATCGATTTTTCGAAAAGATCATCGATCTTTAGCAAGAAGAAAAAATCTTTGATTTTGGGAAAAGTTAATACGTTTTGAAAAAAGTTCACCAATTTCGTAACATAGTTCACCGATTTGGAAAAAGAGTTCACCAATTTTGGAAAAAAAATCACCGATTTTGAAAAAAAAGTTCACCTACTTTGAAAAAAGTTAATCGATTTTGAAAAGAATCACTTATTTTGAAAAGGACTTCACCAATTTTGAGAAAAGTTTATCAATTTTGAAAAATAGTTCACCGATATGAAAAAAAATCACCAATTTTGAAAAAAGTGAATTGATTTTGAGAAAAATCACCAATTTTGAAAAAGAATTCACCAATTTTGGAAAAAAAATGTTCATCGATTTAGAAAATAGTTCATCGATTTTGAAAAAAAATCATTCAAATTAGCAAAAGAAGAAAACTAAACCAACAAAACCGTTCCAAAAAGAGAAATGGAAAAGGGATAAAAAAACAAAACAAGACCGTTCCGAATGAAAAGAAAAAAGAAATAGCAAAAAAATAATCGTTCTATGAAAAAAGGGTAAAGAAGCAATAGGTGGGCAACTAACACGAGGTAGTGGGTTGGTTAGTACTCCCTCCGTTCCAAAATAGATGACCCAACTTTGTACTACCTAAAGCGTCCGTTGTTTTTCTGTCTTTACGATAGAGCAAAATGGGAAATCGATGGGCCAGGCCCGACTAATCCCAGTACGTGAAGCAGCCCCATGTCTTTTGTTTTTCCCGTGGTTTTCCTTTACTTTCTTGATTTTGCATTTTTTTTAGTTTTCTCTTGGTTCTTTTATTTTCTTCGCGGTAGGTTCATGTTGGTCCGGTTTTCTTTTCCTTTTCATTTTCTTTGGTTTATTTGTTTTACACCGGTTTTTTTGGCTTTCCTTTTTTATTTTGCTGGTTTTCTTTGTTTTGACACTGATTATTTTGGTTTTCTTTCTTTGTTATACTTTGCTTTTTTCTTTTGTTTCTTTCATTGTTTTACTATGGTTTTTTTGCTTTTCTTTTTTGCCAGTTTTTATTGTTTTCTCACACATGTCTAACTTATGATACACCCACTAGGGGCAACCTGAGCACGTACTTGCTCTATTTATATGGCTCCGGCTATCTCCATATTCCGGAAAAAATGCACGTATAAGAAGAGCCGGGACAAAGTACCTACTCTAGCAATTTTCTTAAACTGAAAAGTCAGATCTCTTCCAATAAACACCACATCTCTAAGATAGAGGGAAAGTTGCAACTCTCCCTATCCATCAGTTGACATTAGTGGGAACCAAGGTTCACCGCCTGTCGTTGCGCCACCTTTGCCTTCACGCGCCGCCGAACCTCCACACCCCGTCATCGGTCGGCTGTTGCCACACCGACCCCTCGCCTTCGAGTGCGCGACAACAGGGGTTGACGAGCCGCCTGCCGCCACAATGCTTTGGGTCACCTCCCTGCCATCCGGCCACCACAGTCACCGCGCGTCACGTTACATCCCCTGCCCCCGGTGTGCCATGCTGGCAGCCTCCTGAGCCGGCCGCCATCCAGTTAATATCGTCGGAGTTAGCGCCACCGTTGTTCAGCACCTCGTTGGCTCCCTTTTTGGCATTGTCGAGGGAGAGATGCATGTGAGAGAGAGAGGGGAAAAGAAAAAAATAATGCACTGACAGTTGTGTTCCATTTGTTAGATTGTATATAAGGGAAGTTGTATTGGGGATTTGCTACAACACATCACCTGTAGGCACTTATAGAGAGAGATTTATTGGGTGGCTTCTAGAGATGCTTTAAGGCATTAACAAATTGGATAGTGAGGTTTGTTAGGTGAGAAGAGTGTACCATTTGATAGATTGTTAGAGCAGACTCTATTGGATGAATAATGGCATCTTAAACACGGACCCTCAAAACACCCACAACAGTCCGGTGTCCAGACGCAATTTTCCATCCAACGTGGTACCCTCATCGGTCCACGGATGCGTCCGATTGTTTGAATTCCCATAAATCAGACGCAAGCGGGGGTCGGGGGAGGAGGTTGCGGGAGTCCGAACTGTCGTGACATAGTACTCTAACCCCCCCGGCACACTCAAATCCCCTCCCAGTCCACTTCACTTCCACTCTGCCCCTGCCCCCTGTTTGTACCTCTCCGGCAGCTGCCCAAGCATCCTCGGACGTCCGCAACCTCCACCCACACGCCTACCTTCCTTCGGCTATGTTGTCATACGGATCCGTCCGCAGCCAGGTACCCTCCGTCCCCCCGCCGGCGCCGTCCATGGCGGACACCACGCCCGACGGGTGTTCGATCAAATGCCATTGAGCTTTTTTGTTGACCTCATGTTTTCTTCTAGAGTAAAACAATGGCGGGGTACTCGATGATGGAGGATGAATTATTGTGGATGTGTGGAAGGTCATATGTGCGGACTTTGTGGGCATGAGGGAAGGGGCTCGACCATTAGGCAAAACGAGCATGCTTCATTTCATGAGCAAAAGCACGACACGCCCTACAACTTGCATGTGATTCATGATCGCAATGTGAAGTCCTCAGCGCGTCGGTGGTACACCATCTACAACACTGTCATGAAATTTTGCGGTGCGATTAAACAAGTGGAGACAATGGGGCCATCGGTCTCGTCAACCATTGAGAACGTAAGTTTTGCTTCTTGTTGTTCTACATGTTAACCAATTCATTGATTCACACAATGTTGCAACTTGATATCATCATGTTGTGTAGCCCGGACGCGTTGTCGTGTTGTATTACAGGACCGGGGGCAAGCCATTTATGCTCATACATTGTTGGATGAAGCTCGAGTGGTATAGTGCGTGAAATGACATATGCTGATTATGACTCGAGTATCGTTGATGAACTCGATGAGCTTGAAAAACTTGTTGAACATCCAGTTATCTCGCGTGCTCACCCAGCCGTGTGTGCTTGAGCGGGCCGCCGTACTCCCGCAGTCGTACAGGGGGCCCGCCGTGCTCGAGCTAGTTGCACGGCCGTGCATACCCTTCGTCAGAAGCGCGTGCGGGCGGGCCGCCACGGCTGCAGCCGCGTGCAGCCACAACTACATGTTGGCGTGCTAGCTAGCTACTCCCTCTGTTCCAAATTACTCGTCGTGGTTTTAGTTCAAATTTGAACTAAAACCACGACGAGTAATTTGGAACAGAGGGAGTAGCTACTAGCCACCGCTTGCTTGCTAGCCGGCCGCCCGTTGGCCTCGTGCGTGCTCTACGATGTCGCATAGAATGTGCTCGATGAAATGACTGAAAAAAAGATAGAAGAGTATGAGGGACGTGGTTATTAGGCGGCAAATATGATGAGTCAAAATCGACACGCCCGATCGCTGTCCGGGCGTGTCCACGGGCGCTTGAGGGGTCAAACCAGCAATGTCCGGCTGGAGATGCTCATAACAGCAGCACTTTCTAAGCAACGTCCAGAACGTCTTGTTCTAGGCATAAGGCTGGTCATAGTGGGGAGTAACTTAGACTAGTAACATACATATGTTACTAGTCTATGTTACTACCTTCATATTGGGTAGTGTCATAGGTGTGATAACATAGTTGCCTTCATTTATTACTTTGTAGACTCATTATGCATTGGAAACCGCTATGTGATGGTAACATATTATGTTACTCTATTTGCCTCTCTCCTCATTAACTACTTGCCACATCATCATTTTTGCTTATGTGGCATCTATGTTACTACCTATGTTACTCCCACTATGACCAGCCTAATCGTATGTTCAACAATCAACAGGGTACTACCAGCTTTTGAACTTTGACTTTAAAGGGCAATCATATGGGCATTCTTACCAAGACAACGCTGCACAAATTCGTTATTGCAAGTTGGGAACATGGAAGTTGACCATGTTCTCAGATCGAGTCGAAGCAGAGACTTTTCGCCCCGCCGCCACCACCCGGATATGTCAGACACCACGTCCACATGGCGAACTGCTGACTGGCATTTCGAGTTGACCCACCCAACCGCCGCGTCATGCCCACCCTTCAGGCGCTGACAAGTCACAGATGAAGTGGAACGTGACACGCCAGCAAAGACGCAGTTCAGATCGAGGCCACTGCCCACTGTACACGACAGCATCACATGTGGCGGAATACGGTATTTTTGTTGTATTTATTTTTGCAACTGCGTGGTGGGGGGCGCACGGGCTCGTCATGTCACTCGGGTCGGCGTCATCAGCTGCATCTACAATGCCCCGGATGGCCCGGCCGGGACCCACCCAACTGCCAGCTCCACTACGTCCAGGCAGGTTTGCATCTTGCGTCACCCACACTGCAGCTTCATTTTTCTTTCTCCATTTTAATCAGGACGGTTCAGTCTTGAAAAGATCTGACGGGAGCTCTTGTTCTAAGATTATGGACGCTTGTCTTACGCGGAGTGGACGCGGATGGATCGGATTCCATTATCTAAGTTTTCTTACACAGAGCGCCACTTGGAACAATGGCAATAGCGCGTTGTTTGAACGGGGGAGATGGCATTTCCACGTGAACTTTGGGAGATATTCAAGGTGAATTTTCTGCAAGGACGGTCTAGAACGACAAGGACTGCATGGACAGAAGGAAGGACGAGCCCGTGTTCCACAAACAAAGCTCGTGTTCTCTTCTCATCTTGCCTTGAATTCCTATAACTCCTCTGGGGTGTAAAAGTGAATCGTTTGGGAAAACAAACATCAAAATATTCGTTCATGTACCAATCGTGTATCCACATGTTTATTCAATTCAATTAGCGCCCATCAGGTTCTGCAAATTTGATCCAGCTATTTACCTACACAAGAACAATGTTGCTGGTTCCTTCCATGCTTAAAGCAACTCTAGTCGATCGAAACCAAAAAAAAAAGACTTTAGGAGAGTTAAGTGGGCCAGTCGGAGGACTCATGCTCCGTTTTTAGTTTTTTTAGGTCGACTAGGGTTTATATCTTGCTTAGAAAGATGACGGCGCCCTAAAAGTGAAATGGAGTCCTCCCCGCTTAGCCTCCGTCTTGGCGGTGCATCTAGCGTCACAAGGCCGGCCCATGGCCCTACAAACGGATGGACACGAGAGACTTGGAGCATACAACAAGGCAACCATCGTCCACGAGGACCCTCCAAACCGACTAGGACCGTGTAACCCTAGACCCCGATATCCATATAAGTCAGGATCAGGATAGTTGATTAGAAACAGAAACTCGGAGCTATTGCTTCGTCCTTTGATCTTTGTAACCGCTATGTGCAAGCAATATATACGAGCAGGAGGTATTGATAATGAAGGAAGAAGGAAGAGGCTAGAATAGTTGGCCAAGTTCTCAGTTAGGTCATAGATACATTAGGCAAAAATAGGACATACAAACATGCTAATTTGATGAGAGGTTATTTCTGGACAATGTGGTGTATCTGACGACCTTTTATGTGACATTTCACAAGGAGCTCTTTCTCCGCACTACAACTACGATGAGAGTGGGTGATTCTAGGTTAACTCGAAGTAGAGATGCTACTAGACAAATTAGCACCGCTGTTGTTCACAAATATAACGCGACAATGTGTACGCTGGTATATGGAATCTTGGGTGACTTGGTCAAGGAATATGTTTGCTTCGCCTTAGACCATATCATCATTTCCATGAAGTGATTTATAAAGTTTGTGATTGAGGCATTCGGAGAAGAGTACCCACGAGCACCCAATGTAGGTGATACGCCAAGGCTTATGGGGATTGGTGCCACTAGAGGGTACCCTGTGATGCTTGGGAGCATGGATTCCATGCACTGGAGATTAAAGAACTACCCCGCGGGATGGCATGTGTAGTACACCGGCTATTGCAGCGATCCAACCATCATACTCGAAGATGTTGCTTCCAAGATCTATGGTAAGCATGTAACTTTGAGATGTTTGGATCTCACAGTGATCTCAACGTCGTCCAAAAATCTCATCTTTGCAAGGCTTACTTCCGGGATGCTCCACCTGTTGGGGAACGTAGTAATTTCAAAAAAAATTCCTACGCACACGCAAGATCATGGTGATGCATAGCAACGAGAGGGGAGAGTGTTGTCCACGTACCCTCGTAGACCGAAAGCGGAAGCGTTAGCACTACGCGGCTGATGTAGTCGTACGTCTTCACGGCCCGACCGATCAAGCACCGAAAGCACGACACCTCCGAGTTCTTGCACACGTTCAGCTTGATGACGTCCCTCGAACTCCGATCCAGCCGAGTGTCGAGGGAGAGTTCCGTCAGCACGACGGCGTGGTGACGATGACGATGTTCTACCGTCGCAGGGCTTCGCCTAAGCACCGCTACGATATTATCGAGGAGGACTATGGTGGAGGGGGGCACCGCACACGGCTAAGAGATCAATGATCAATTGTTGTGTCTAGAGGTGCCCCCTGCCCCCGTATATAAAGGAGCAAGGGGGGAGGCGGCTGGCCAAGAGGAGGGTGCACCAAGGGGGGAGTCCTACTCCCACCGGGAGTAGGACTCCTTCTTTCCTTGTAGGAGTAGGAGAAGGGAAGGAAAAAAGCAGAAGGAAGGAAGGGGGCGCCCCCTCCCTAGTTCAATTCGGACCAGTCCAAGGGGAGGGGTGCGGCCACCCATTGGGGCCTTTCTATCCTTTCCTGTATGGCCCATTAAGGCCCAATACGAATTCCCATAACTCTCCGGTACTCCGAAAAATACCCGAATCACTCGGAACCTTTCCGATGTCCGAATATAGTCGTCCAATAAATCGATCTTTACGTCTCGACCATTTCGAGACTCCTCGTCATATCCCCGATCTCATCCGGGACTCCTAACTACCTTCGGTACATCAAAACACATAACTCATAATATAAATCGTCACCAAACGTTAAGCATGCGGACCCTACGGGTTCGAGAACTATGTAGACATGACCGAGACAGATCTCCGGTCAATAACCAATAGCGGAACCAGGATGCTCATATTGGCTCCTACATATTCTACGAAGATCTTTATCGGCCAAACCGCATAACAACATACGTTGTTCTCTTTGTCATCGGTATGTTACTTGCCCGAGATTCGATTGTCGGTATCTCAATACCTAGTTCAATCTCGTTACCGGCAAGTCTCTTTACTCGTTATGTAATGCATCATCCCGCAACTAACTCATTAGTCACATTGCTTGCAAGGCTTATAGTGATGTGCATTACTGAGAGGGCCCAGAGATACCTCTCCGACAATCAGAGTGACAAATCCTAATCTCGAAATACGCCAACTCAACATGTACCTTTGGAGACATCTGTAGAGCTCCTTTATAGCATCTAGTTACGTTGTGACGTTTGGTAGCACACAAAGTGTTCCTCCGGTAGACGGGAGTTGCATAATCTCATAGTTGTAGGAACATGTATAAGTCATGAAAAAAGCAATAGCAACATATTAAACGATCAAGTGCTAAGTTAACGGAATGGGTCAAGTCAATCACATCATTCTCCTAATGATGTGATCCCGTTAATCAAATGACAACTCATGTCTATGGCTAGGAAACACAACCATCTTTGATTCAATGAGCTAGTCAAGTAGAGGCATACTAGTGACATTATGTTTGTCTATGTATTCACACATGTATCAAGTTTCCGGTTAATACAATTCTAGCATGAATAATAAACATTTATCATGAAATAAGGAAATAAATAATAACTTTATTATTGCCTCTAGGGCATATTTCCTTCAGTCTCCCACTTGCAGTAGAGTCAATAATCTAGTTCACATCATCATGTGATTTAACACAAATATTCACATATGTATGTGATTAACATTCATAGTTCACATCGTCATGTGATCAACACCCAAAGGGTTTACTAGAGTCAATAATCTAGTTCACATCGCTATGTGATTAACACCCAAAGAGTACTAAGGTTTCACTACAGGAAACTGCTACTTTGCCATCAGCCACGGGGGACGGCAAAGGCATGGATGGCGGACTGCTTCGGGCAGCTGACGGCAAAGGGGCCTTTGCCATCAGCAACGGACGGCAAAGAATACGGACGGCAATAAATGCGTTGTTACTCCGTTAGGTGGTTAACGGCAGGCCTTTGCCGTTCGCTGTGGACGACAAATCCTTTGCCGTCACCATCAGAAACAACCCCGACCAAATTGGTCACCTCCCGAAGCTACGATTGCTCGCCATGTGGCCTCTTTGCCGTCTGCGGTGATGGCAAAGATCTCTTTACCGTCGGTGGCGACGGCAAAGATCCCGTGATATTGTCTCTTTTTCTGTTTTTTACTCCAACAATTTTCACAGCAAATATATATCACATATCCAGCACATAAGTTTCATATCACATATCCAGCACATAAGTTTCATATCACATATCACATCAGTTTCATCCATACACATCAGTTTCACATATCACATCTAGAACAAGAAGTTTCATACATAAGCAAAGCTAGAACAAGAAGTTTCATACAATGCAAGTTTCATACATAAGCAAGTTTCATCAAAGGAAAAGCAAGCACTCCATCATGGCAAGCTAGCTTCCATGAAGTGAGTGAAATCCGCAAAATGGTAAATAAGAAAGTTAGAAATAGGTGACTAGAACAAGAAGAAGACTAGAACAAGAAGTATATGTCATTTATGAGCTAACTTAGGTGAAATGGATCATATATGAGCTAACAAAGTTGAAATGGGTTGTTTATGAGCTAACTTAGTTGAAATGGATCATTTATGAGCTAACTTAGTTGAAATGGGTCATTTATGAGCTAACTAAGGTGAAGGGCATCGTTTTTGAGCTAAGTAAGGTGAAATGAATCGTTTTTGAGCTAACTTAGGTGAAATGGATCATTTACGAGCTTTTATGAGCTAACTTAGTTGAAATGGGTCGTTTATTACCTAACTTAGGTGAAATGGATCATTTAAGAGCTAATTTAGGTGAAATGGATCGTTTTTAGCTAACTTAGGTGAAATTGATCGTTTAGGAGCAAATCTAGGTGAAATGGGTCATTTTGGCGCTAACCTACGTGAAATGGGTCATTTTGGAGCTAACCTAGGTGAAATGGGTCATTTTGGAGCTAACCTAGGTGAAATGGGTCATTTTAAAGCTAACGTAGGTAAAATGGATCATTTACGAGCTAATCTACTAAAATGGGCATTTTAGAGCTAACTTGGATAAATTGGATCACTTGTAAGCTAACTAAGGTATGAGTCATATTAGAGCTAACTTAGGTAAAATGGATCGTTTATGAGCTAACTAAGTTAATTATGCAATTTTTGACATAAGTAAGCTTATTAAGTCATTTTGAAGGAAAAGAAGCTAACTCTAGGTCATTATGGTAAGCATATTGGAGGAAATAAAGCTAAGTCTAAGTCTAGAGAAACTTACCGTAATCAGGGAGGTGTAGGAGCGGGCTGGCTCGTGCCGGTAGCTGGAGAAGGATCGTGCGATGCGTTTCTGGAGTTAAGCTGCACCAAAGATCATTTCCAATGTCTCGTTAGCATTAGGACACTCAAATGTTAAGACTAGCAAGTAATGTCCATTCAAATTAAACTCACCGTGCTCCCAGGAGCAATCACTGGCATCGGCGGAGCGGTCCGACCAGCACTTCTCGCACACGATCGCACATTTGGTTTTCTAACAGAGTCATACTAGTTAGTAATGAGACTCAAATGTTAAGACTAGCAAGTAATCTGCAGAAGAAACTTACCACAAGGAGCTCATACATGGCCCTTGCCTGCATGTCATTCCGTGCCCTCTCCTCCTCCAACATCTTTGTCGTCCTCTCCTCCAACTCCCGCTGCCTCTCCGCCGCCTCCGCCAAGTTTCTCCGTTCTATCTCTCTCACTCAGATAGCAGCCTGCAACACCACTCACATGACCATTTGTAATCATTGATGGAAGCGCACAAAATGTAATGGAGAAAGATAGCTGAGTACGTATAACTAACCTTGATGGCGAGTTGGACTGGCCGTTCACGAGGCCTTATCTCAGGAGCGGAGCTCGACTGGCGCGCCTTGATCTCCGGGAGAGTGCTAGGACAACGGATAAGTCCATCTCCCATGGCTATGGAGCCATGGGACCTCCCGCCACCAGATATCATCAGCAACTCAGTATCAATGGGACCCTGGCTCGGGTTAAAGTCCTCCCCTTTCCTCGCCTTCCCCTGATCTCTATATTGCACGAGCTTGTCGTGGGCGGAGATGTTGGTGAAGTTCTTTGGATCATCAAGGTCAGACGCAGAGAATGCCTTGACTTTCTTGTAAGAGCCAGTGTGGGCCATGGCATACAGGTCGTACACCTCTGGCACCTTATCCGCCTTATTGTAGCGTGCCTGAAAGAGAGAAACAAAGTAAATTAGTAATTAAAGGGCTAAAGCTAGCATGATGAATGAATTGCATGAATCATGAAGCAAACCACATACCCAGTTCCGCCTGTACTGAAATAAGTTGGAGCTGCCTTGGTGGTGTGGCACACCTTCCATTTGGGAACGTTTGTCCTTGGCCTTGTTGTGGGTGGCCCGCCATTCTTTTGAGCACCACCCATCGACCAACACCTCCTAACAATCCATCCGATCCGCACACCATCTCTGAGGGGCCTAAGTTAGCAAATAGAAACTTCAGCGCTACGGCTATGAATTACTAAATAAAGGAATTAAGTACAAGGCCTTAAGAATTACCTTCATGTACTGCTCCTTACTCAAGAACTTATCGCGGCACTCCTGCTTGGACTTCTTGATACCACGGTCGGCGTAGTAGTCTCGAATAGACTGCACCCGAGCCTCATGCCGTAAGTTCTGAAGTAGGCGCTTGCACTCCTTGTGGATAACATCTGCCGCCTCCTCCTCGTATCCCTCCTCACACCAGAGAATGTCCGCAATCAAATGAGACAATATTGATTAGTACAATTAATAACTAGCTAGTTGAAGATTTTTAATCGTGTAAAGGAGAAATTACCTGAACTTTCGATCACCATGTTCCGCCTCGTCTTGCACAAGACACCGTCGATAATCTCACCCGGCGGGGCGGGCAGCCAAGTAGTGCTCCTGTGTACAAAAGATTAAATGCACTTACCTCTCGCCATCGGGAAAATCAACAACCTCTCTTTCATGGTCGCCCGCACAGACGGAGCCGTAGTACCACGCTGTTGGTAGACGCTGCCCCTCCTCCCCTCCTCCTCAAAACCGGTGGCTCCCGCCATCATCAAGATGGCCACTCGGCCCCCACCATCATCAGCATGGCCACTCGGCTCCTCAGGCTGACCCGACCAAGTACCCCATCCAGACGTGTGCTCATCCGGGGTCTCGTGGATCCAACTCTCGTGGGCCGAAGGCCCATCGACCCGAGGCTCGTGGGCCAAAGACCCGTGGACCGGAGGCTCGTGGACCGGAGTCCGAGTAGCCTCCTCCTCAGACGAGTCCATCCTAGCAGTCACATGCTCGGGTGAAACAGCTAGGGGCGGCGGCGAGGAAGGAGCCGTAAGAGTCACCCTACCTCCTCTCCAGCGACCACGTGCTCCACCTTGCCTTCTTCTTACCTCGTCCCCTGCTGGGCACCGCGATCGACGAAGAAGGGCCCGGCGGTGTCGCCATACTGTCCAGCAACGCTCGACAGAGAGGTGCGTGTGGAATGGAAGACCTCACACTACGCGCCGACGAAGAAGGGGCCTCGACGCGCTCCTGACCAGCGCCCACCATCTTTCAACACCTGCCATGACAAAGAATAAACGAAATTAGTACAACATGAAAAAAAGTACCGACATGAATAATAATATGTATATCACTTAAGTGTATCATCATCAAGTACAACATTAACAACTGCACATTTAAAACAACCCCATCAACACAATTATATATGATGTTTTTCATAACAAAATCGAAAAAAATATGACCTAACTAATAATTCACAAATATATGACCCCGTCGGCCTCTGGAAGGCCAAAGAACACATTTTCGGGAGGTGTCGGGGGTAGGGGTGTCGTGTCGGTGTCGGGGTGCCGTGTCGGGGTCGGGGTCGGGGTGTCGGGTCGGGGTGCCGGGTCGGGTCGGGTCGGGTGTCGGGTCGAGCTCGGGGTCGGGGTGTCGGGTCGGGTCGGGTCGTGGTCTCGGGTCGGGTGCCGGGTCGGGTCGGGGTGTCGTGTCGGTGTCGGGGTCGGGGTGTCGGTGTTGGGGTCGGGGTGCCGTGTCGGTGTCGGGGTCGGGGTGTTGGGTCAAGCTCGGGGTCGGGGTGCCGGGTCGGGGTCGGGGTGCCATGTCGGTGTCGGGTCGGGTGTCGGTCAGGCTGGGGTCGGGGTGTCGGTGTCGGGTCGGGGTTGGGGTGTCGGGTCGGGGTCGGGTCTCGGGGTCGAGGTGTCGGGTCGGGGTCGGGGTGCCGTGTCGGTGTCGGGGTCGGGGTGTCGGGTCAGGCTCGGGGTCGGGGTGTCGGTGTCGGGGTCGGGGTCGGGGTGTCGGGGTCGGGGTCTCGGGGTCGGGGTGTCGTGTCGGGGTGCCTTGTCGGGTCGGGGTTTTTTCCTCTTTTTTCCTTTTCTTCTTCTTCCTTTTCTTCTTTTTCTTCCTTTTTTTCCTTCTTCTTCTTCTTCTTCTTCTTCTTCTTCTTCTTCTTCTTCTTCCTCCTTTCCTTTTTCCTCTTCTTCTTCTCCTCCTCTCCTGTTTTTTTTCCTTCTTCTTTTTCTTTCCTAAAACTGAACTAAACCTAAAACTAAACCTAAATCTAATCTAAACATAAACCTAAAACTAAAAAAACAGAAAAAAATAAAAAAATAAATCTAAACCTAAAACTAAACCTAAAACTAAAACTAAAACTAAATCTAAACTAAACATAAACCTAAAACTAAAAAAACAGAAAAAAAAGGAAAAACAGAGGAGAGGTAGAGCTCACCTGGGCCGGTGGAGGAGGTGGCCGGTGGAGGAGGGGGGGTGGCACGGGAGGCGCGCCGCCCAGGCGGTGGGGGGGGGGGCGGCAAGGCACCGACACGGCAGGCGGCAGGGCGGCGAGGCGGGGGGCATGGAGCGACGGCACCAGGCGGCAGTGGCAACGAGGCGGGGGCCGGTGGAGGAGGGTGGCGGGCGCGTGCTGCCTGGCGCGGGCGGGGGGGCCGGGGTCAAGGCGGCGCCGAGACGGGCGGGGGGGGCCGGGCAACAGTACGGGCATGACGGGCAATGGGCGGGATGGCCGGCGGCGAGTGGTGGGGCGGCAGACGCGTGTGTCTGGGGAGGAAATAGAGAGAGGGGGGGGGGCGCACGCCGTTAGATATGTTTAATCTGTGTCGTCCGCCATCTTTGTCGTTCGCTAATGTGCTCTTTGTCGTCCGCTAGCGGACGGCAAAGAGGGGGCCGATAAGTATTTTTAACCAGCTCCTCGGTGGGGCCCCCTCCTCTTTGCCGTCCGCTATCGGACGGTAAAGATTCTTTTGCCGTCGACTAGCGGAAGGCAAAGAACAGTGATGGCAAAGGCTTTCTTTGCCATCACCAATCTTCTGCCGCTGCTTTCGGTAGTGATGGCAAGAGCTTCTTTGCCGTCCGCTAGCTGACGGCAAAGAGCTGGCAGATGGCAAAGTAGCTGATTCCAGTAGTGTATGATCATGTTTTGCTCGTGAGAGAAGTTTAGTCAACGGGTCTGTCATATTCAGAGCCGTATGTATTTTGCAAATATTCTATGTCTACAATGCTCTTGCATGGAGCTACTCTAGCTAATTGCTCCCACTTTCAATATGTATCCAGATTGAGACTTAGAGTCATCTGGATCAGTGTAAAAGCTTGCACCGATGTAACTCTTTACAACGAACTCTTTTATCACCTCCATAATCGAGAAACATTTCCTTAGTCCTTACTAAGGATATTCTTGACTACTGTCCAGTCAACTACTCCTAGATCAAAATTGTACTCCCTTGCCAAACTGAGAGCAAGGTATACAATAGGTCTGGTACACAGCATAGCATACTTTATAGAACCTATGACTGAGTCATAGGGAATGACTTTTCATTCTCTTTCTATTTTTGCCATGGTCGGGTTTTTGAGTCTTACTCAACTTCACACATTGCAACACAGGCAAGAACTCTTTCTTTGACTATTCTATTTTGAACTACTTCAAAATCTTGTCAAGGTATATACTCATTGAAAATCTTATCAAGCGTCTTGATCTATCTCAATAGATCTTGATGCTCAATATGTAAGTAGCTTTACTGAGGTCTTTCTTTTGAAGAACTCCTTTCAAACACTCCTTTATGCTTTCCAGAAAATTCTACATTATTTATGATCAACAATATGTCATTCACATATACTTATCAGAAAGGTTGTAGTGCTCCCACTCACTTTCCTGTAAATACAGACTTCACCGCAAGTCTGTGTAAAACTATATGCTTTGATCAACTCATCAAAGCGTATATTCCAACTCCGAGATGCTTGCACCAGTCCATAGATGGATCACTGGAGCTTGCACACTTTGTTAGCACCTTTCGGATTGACATAACCTTTTGGTTGCATCATATACAACTCTTCTTTAAGAAATCCATTAAGGAATGTAGTTTTGACATCCATTTGCCAAATTCCATAAAATGCGGCAATTGCTAACATGATTTGGACAGACTTTTAAGCATCAATACGAGTGAGAAAATCTCATTGTATTCAACACCTTGAACTAAAACCCTTTTTGACAATTCGAGCTTTGTAGATAGTAACACTACTATCAGCGTCTGTCTTCCTCTTGAAGATCCATTTATACAATATGGCTTGCCGATCATCGGGCAAGTCCACCAAAGTCCACACTTTTTTTCATACATGGATCCCATCTCAGATTTCATGGCCTCAAGCCATTTCGCGGAATCTGGGCTTATCATCGCTTCCTCATAGTTCGTAGGTCGCCATGGTCAAGTAACATGATCTCCAGAATAGGATTACCGTACCACTCTGGTGCAGATCTTACTCTGGTTGACCTACGAGGTTCGGTAGTAACTTGATCTGAAGTTTCATGATCAATATCATTAGCTTCCTCACTAATTGGTGTAGGTGTCACAGGAACCGGTTTCTGTGATGAACTACTTTCCAATAAGGGAGCAGGTACAGTTACCTCATCAAGTTCTACTTTCCACCCACTCACTTCTTTCGAGAGAAACTCCTTCTCTAGAAAGGATCAATTCTAGCAAGAAATGTCTTGCCTTCGGGTCTGTGATAGAAGGTGTACTCAACAGTTTCCTTTGGGTATTTTATGAAGACGCACTTCTCCGATTTGGGTTCGAGCTTATCAGGTTGAAACTTTTTCACATAAGCATCGCAGTCCCAAACTTTAAGAAACGACAACTTTGGTTTCTTGCCAAACCACAGTTCATAAGGCGTCGACTCAACAGATTTTGATTGCGCCTTATTTAGAGTGAATGCAGCTGTCTCTAATGCATAACCCCAAAACAATACTGGTAAATCGGTAAGAGACATCATAGATCGCACCATATCTAGTAAAGTACGATTACGACGTTCGGACACACCATTACATTGTGGTGTTCCAGGTGGCGTGAGTTGCGAAACTATTTCACATAGTTTCAAATGAAGACCAAACTCGTAACTCAAATATTCGTCTCCACGATCAGATCATAGAGACTTTATTTTTCTTGTTACGATGATTTTCCACTTCACTCTGAAATTCTTTGAACTTTTCAAATGTTTCAGACTTATGTTTCATCAAGTAGATATACCCATATCTGCTCAAATCATCTGTGAGGGTCAGAAAATAACGATTCCCGCCGCGAGCCTTAACACTCATCGGATCGCATACATCAGTTTGTATTATTTCCAATAAGTCAGTTGCTCGCTCCATTGTTCCGGAGAACGGAGTCTTAGTCATCTTGCCCATAAGGCATGGTTTGCAAGCATCAAGTGATTCATAATCAAGTGATTCCAAAATCCCATCAGCATGGAGTTTCTTCATGCGCTTTACACCAATATGAACTAAACTGTAGTGCCACAAATAAGTTGCACTATCATTATTAACTTTGCATCTTTTGGCTTCAATATTATGAATATGTGTATCACTACGATTGAGATCCAAAAAACAATTTTCATTGGGTGTATGACCATAGAAGGTATTATTCATGTAAACAGAACAACAATTATTATCTAACTTAAATGAATAACCGTATTGCAATAAACATGATCAAATCATATTCATGCTCAACGCAAACACCAAATAACACTTATTTAGGTTCAACACTAATCCCGAAAGTATAGGGAGCGTGCGATTATGATCATATCAATCTTGGAACCACTTCCAACACACATCATCACTTCACCCTTAACTAGTCTATGCTCATTCTGCAACTCACGTTTCGAGTTACTACTCTTAGCAACTGAACTAGTATCAAATACCGAGGGGTTACTATGAACACTAGTAAAGTACACATCAATAATCTGTATATCAAATATACCTTTGTTTACTTTGCCATCCTTCTTATCCGCCAAATGTTTGGGGTATTTTCGCTTCCAGTGACCATTCCCTTTGCGGTAGAAGCACTCAGTTCCAGACTTTGGTCTAGCTTTTGGATTCTTCATTGGAGCAGCAACTTGCTTGCTATTCTTCTTGAAGTTCCCCTTCTTCCCTTTGCCCTTTTCTTGAAACTAGTGATCTTGTCAACCATCAACACTTGATGCTCTTTCTTGATTTCTACCTTCGTCGATTTCAACATCACGAAGAGCTCGGGAATCATTTTCGTCATCCCTTGCATACTATAGTTCATCACGAAGTTCTAGTAATTTGGTGATGGTGACTAGAGAACTCTGTCAATCACTATCTTATCTGGAAGATTAACTCCCACTTGATTCAAGCCATTGTAGTACCCAGACAATCTGAGCACATGCTCACTAGTTGAGCGAGTCTCCTCCATCTTTTAGCTATAGAACTTCTTGGAGACTTCATATCTCTCAACTCGGGTATTTGCTTGAAATATTAACTTCAACTCCTGGAACATCTCATATGGTCCATGACGTTCAAAACGTCTTTGAAGTCCCGATTCTAAGCCATTAAGCATGGTGCACTAAACTATCAAGTAGTCATCATATTGAGCTAGCCAAACGTTCATAACGTCTGCATCTACTCCTCTAATAGGTCTGTCACCTAGCGGTGCATCAAGGACATAATTCTTCTGTGCAGCAATGAGGATAAACCTCAGATCACGGACCCAGTCCGCATCATTGCTACTATCATTTTCAACTTAGTTTTCTCTAGGAACACATATAAAACATAGGGAAGCAACAATGCGAGCTATTGATCTACAACATTATTTGCAAAATACTATCAGGACTAAGTTCATGATAAATTAAAGTTCAATTAATCATATTACTTAAGAACTCCCACTTAGATAGACATCCCTCTAATCATCTAAGTGATCACGTGATCCAAATCGACTAAACCATGTCCGATCATCACGTGAGATGGAGTAATTTTCAATAGTGAACATCACTATGTTGATCATATCTACTATATGATTCACGCTCGACCTTTTGGTCTCCAGTGTTCCGAGGCCATATATGTATATGCTAGGCTCTTCAAGTTTAACCTGAGTATTCCGCGTGTGCAACTGTTTTGCACCCGTTGTATTTGAACATAGAGCCTATCACACCCGATCATCACGTGGTGTCTCAGCACGAAGAACTTTCGCAACGGTGCGTACTCAGGGAGAACACTTATACCTTGAAATTTAGTGAGAGATCATCTTATAAAGCTACCGTCGAACTAAGCAAAATAAGATGTATAAAATATAAACATCATATGCAATGAAAATATGTGACATGATATGGCCATGATCATCTTGCGCCTTTGATCTCCATCTCCAAAGTACTATCATGATCTCCATCGTCACCGGCATGACACCATGATCTCCATCATCTTGATCTATATCAATGTGTCGTCACCTAGTCGTCTCGCCAACTATTGCTATCGCATAGCGATAAAGTAAAGCAATTATTTGGTGTGTGCATCTTATGCAATAAAGAGACAACCATAAGGTTTTTGTCAGTTGCCGATAACTTCAACAAAACATGATCATCTCATAATAAAAATTTAGCATCATGTCTTGTCCATATCACATCACAACATGCCCTACAAAAACAAGTTAAGATGTCCTCTACTTTGTTGTTGCAAGTTTTACGTGGCTGCTACGGGCTAAGCAAGAACCGTTCTTACCTACGCATCAAAACCACAATGATGTTTCATCAAGTTAGTGCTGTTTTAACCTTCTCAAGGACCGGGCATAGCCACACTCGGTTCAACTAAAGTTGGAGAAACTGACACCTGCCAGCCACCTGTGTGCAAAGCACGTCGGTAGAACTGGGCCACGAGTATCGACGCAGTAATGTCGGTCCGGCCGCTTCATCCAACAATACCGCCAAGCAAAGTATGACATGTTTGGTAAGCAGATGACTTGTATCGCCCACAACTCACTTGTGTTCTACTCGTGCATATAACATCAACGATAAAACCTAGGCTCGATACCATCTGTTGGGGAACGAGTAATTTCAAAAAAATTCCTACGCACACGCAAGATCATGGTGATGCATAGCAACGAGAGGGGAGAGTGTTGTCCACGTACCCTCGTAGACCAAAAGCGGAAGCATTAGCACAACGCGGTTGATGTAGTCATACGTCTTCACGGCCCGACCGATCAAGCACCGAAAGCACATCACCTCCGAGTTCTTGCACACGTTCAACTCGATGACGTCCCTCGAACTCCGATCCAGCCGAGTGTCAAGGGAGAGTTCCGTCAGCACGACGGCTGGTGACGATGATGATGTTCTACCGTCGCAAGGCTTCGCCTAAGCACCGCTACGATATTATCGAGGAGGACTATGGTGGAGGGGGGCACCGCACACGGCTAAGAGATCAATGATCAATTGTTGTGTCTAAAGGTGCCTGTCGGTGTCAAAATTGGCGGATCTCGGGTAGGGGGTCCCGATCTGTGCGTCAAGGCTGATGGTAACAGGAAGCAAGGGACACAGATGTTTACCCAGGTTCGGGCCCTCTCAATGGAGGTAAAACCCTACTTCCTGCTTGATTAATATTGATGATATGGGTAGTACAAGAGTAGGTCTACCACGAGATCGTAGAGGCTAAACCCTAAGAGCTAGCCTATGATGGTATGATTGTAATTATGATCGGCCTTCTAAGGACCAACCTCTCCGGTTTATATAGACACCGGAGAGGGCTAGGGTTTACATGGAGTCGGTTACAAGGAAGGAAATATAATATCCGGATCGCCAAGCTTGCCTTCCACGCAAAGGAGAGTCCCATCCGAACACGGGCCGAAGTCTTGAGTCTTGTATCTTCACGTTTCAATAGTCCGGGCGTTGTACATAGTCCGGCTATCCGGATACCCCCTAATTCAGGACTCCCTCAGTAGCCCCTGAACCAAGCTTCAATGACGATGAATCCGGCGCGCGGTATTGTCTTCGGCATTGCAAGGCGGGTTCCTTCTCTGAGTACTCCAAAGTAATTATCGAACACATAGACCGTGTCCGGATCTGCAAAATGATCTTCACATACCACCGTAGAGAGAATAATATTTCACAAATGCAATCTGCTGACAACTTTTTCTGATGACATGACATGTTATTACGGTCGGATCATTATTCGAACCGTTTTCCCACAACCAGCTACAACGCATATTGCGAGGCGGTTTCTTTGACACATCTTGTCAAAGCAGAGATCGTGTCCCCTTATCATGGGATTCTCGTCAATACGGGTATGGGTAATCTAACCGCGCCGCTAATTGCGGCGAGTGGGAGGCAGACGGGTTCCACCAGGCAAGTGGGGAGACGCAAAAAGCATTCACCACCTCTATAAAGAGGTTAGGGTTCTTTCTCTTTTACCCACGCCTTCTCCTCCCGCTAGCTCATTCCCCTTTGTTTGAGCCCTAACGCCCAAGCACTCTTCTTCTCCACCGAAGAGAGGTTTCCAAAGATTTCCGGATCTGGAGTAGGAGGCAGATGGATGGCCTCGACTGTCCAGGAGAAGGACATCAAGAAGCTCCGGAGAGCCGGGTATCTGGCCCAAAAGATCGGCCACCGTCTTCCACTGGTGGGATAGGTCGTCCCCACTCCGGAATCTTATGAGAGAGTCGTGTTCCTTCCCTATTTCATCCGTGGGCTCGGGTTTCCCCTTCACCCTTTCGTTCGGGGAGTCATGTATTACTACGGGATCGATTTTCACGATCTTTCCCCTAACTCCTTCCTCAATATCTCGACGTTCATCTTCGTGTGCGAGGCTTTTATTCGGATCCCACCTCACTTTGGCATATGGCTGAAGATCTTCAATGTGAAGCCCAAGGTGGTGAGTGGCGAACATGCCGAGTGCGCCGGTGCCATGGTAAGCAAGATGCCCAAGGTTGTTTGGCCCAAAGGCGCTTTCAACGACTCCGTCAAGGAGTGGCAACAGCAGTGGTTCTATATCACCAAACCACGCGGCAAAAAGTGGGCGACAGCTCTAGAGTTCAGGTCCGGTGCTGCACCGCGGCTCACGTCCTGGCCCGAGAAGGGCCCGAACTGGTGCTCGTCCGATGAGCTATTACTGCTCCAGACACGCCTTCAGGGTGTGGTCGATAGGGCGTCAAATTCGTCGACGTAGTCCAGGTGATGCTAGTTCGCCTGGTCCTCCCCTGTCAGCGCCAAGCTTGTACTCTGTGGGAGTTCGATCCAGCCGAGCACCAAACTCTTCGGGAGCTTTATGATTCCTCCCACAAGGATATCTGGAAGGTGCTCTTTAAGTCCGGCAAATCGAGGCCGGGCCCCGCCGAGGACCGTGGGTATCAATCATCCCATTCTCCAAGCTCGGTAAGTCACAGCCACACTCTGTCTCTTCATGCTTCAGCTGGCATGTCATGAGGGAGACACCTTAATTGTGTTTCATTGTGACCTCAGGGATGGATAAAGAAGGTGGAGCGGATACATTGTCCAGCCCCCCTGCCGGAGGAACCGGCCGGACCTCTTCTGACGAAGATGCTGGTCCCCGCACCTTACAAGGCGCCAAAGAAAGAGGCCTCCAAGGAGGTCAAGAAGACCCGGGGTGGCCTTCGCCGTCGCGAGGCTTCGGACGCCAAATCCGAAGACTCCAGCGACGATCCTTCGTCTGAAGACAAAGAGGAGGAAGCAGAGGAGGATGAGCCTCACTCTGATGGCGGGAGGAAGAGGACGGCCTCCACATCTCTAGAGGCCGGATCGCCCAAGAGGGGGAAATATTCCCTCCCAGGGGCATCCCCCACGGCTGCCGATAGCAGCCCGGAGCGGGATCCCAGGGCCCAGCCCCTGGAGAAGTCGTAAGTATCCAAACATGCATATGCGTCCGGATTTGTCTTTGGGTATAGTAGTTTTGACCGTTGCTTACATATTGCACAGTCCGGCAACGTCCTGTGCCGGTCGGTCCTCGTCGGAGGATTCACTGGGATCAGACGCCTTGGCGAGCAAGACGCTGCCGCAGGCCCCTTCCCCAAAATCCGAGAACGACACTGTAGTGTCATCTCGACAAGACCCGGACCAGGGAGGACCTGTCCCTGGTGCCGGACACACGGGGATGGATACGACCCGCGGGGCCTTTGGGGCTCTGGGATCGAGCGAGCAGCCATCCCCGATGGTGGGGGGCCTGCCTACCCCGCCGGCGTCCTCTATTCGAGCAGAGCTGCCTGGCGGTCTATCGATGGCGTTGAAGAACGCGTCTATTGTTGATGAGCATCGGGCCCTCATGGGCACGGTGGTCGAGAAGATTCAGTCCGCCGAGAGTGGGCTGAACGAGTCCTGCCTTGGCCTTATAAAGGCTTTTGAGGTATGTTTCCTAGGAAACCTTTGAGCAATTGTCATAATGTGATTAGTAGCCCCTGATGCACTGTCCGACGGAGGAGATAAAGCCGGGCAGGGGATCAAATCCCCTGCCCTCACAGGAGCCTATGTGAATGATGTATACCCATTTGCGTGGAAACATGCATCTGCAGAGAGGACGACCGCTTGTAATGCGGAAGTGTCCGAACTGAAGCAGAGCCTTACACGGGCCGAGGAGGAACTCGGCCGTGTGAAGAAGCAATTGGAAGACAATCAAGGTATGTTGAAAACATTTGTCTTGAAATTGGCACGAACGAATAGTTGTGCATAATATAAAATATTTGTATTGTGCGCTCTAGGAGCGGGTGCCGAATACGAGGCACTAAAGAAAGCTTTGGCTGATGCCAACAAGAAGGCTGAGGCCAAACAGGCGCTTCGTAAAAAACACGAGGCCAGGGTTATCGCAGCTGAGCGAGAGCTCCAGGAAGCTGTGAAGAAAAGCGAGGGCTTGGAGCAGAGTCTAAAAGGGAAAGAATCCGAACTCGCCCAGGCTCTGGAGGCTGCGGAAGGTGCTCGGGAAGAAGCCCAAGGTGCTGCGCGGGACATTCAGGAGGCCCGGAAAGTGGCAGCTGGTAAGGCCTTCTGTATTCTTAGCTCTTTATATGTGATAATGGGAAGAATCCTAAGCGGCAAGCTGAATTCTTATTTTTCCAGGGGCTTTTATGGATCTTCCTCGCAAAGATATCGATGCCGCCCAATTCTACCGCCGAGGAAAAGAAGATCGTGGAGAGGATTTCGGTCGCAGATTCGAGTCGAACTATCCGGTGCCCTTTATCGATCAAATGAAATAGCTGGTCGAACTGCACCAGGCGGTCGAACTAGCCATGAAGGACTTAGTTGTCCTACCGTGGCTCTGCGGAGCCGATTCCAAGCAGTTACTTCGGACTTGTCAAGCGGATTGTGGGCGATGTCCTCGCTTGATGCTATCTGCGATCACCAGATAGAAAGCGCGCATGGCGTTTGCCCGTCCAAAAGTGCATTGGGGCAGGCTTGACGCGGAGAAGCTGATGACTGAGGGGCCGCCGGAGGGTAAGGAGCACCGCAAGCCCGAGTGTTACTATGAAAGTGTACTGAAAGGGGCCCGTCTTGTGGCGGACAAGTGTGCTAAAGACATTATATTTCCCTGAGGGCATTTGTGCCGCTTTTTGTAATATGGGATAATGGCATGTTTATTATATATTGCCTGTTTTGTTTGAACATATGTTCTTCATGTGCGGATGTTTATTGTATGCAAATCCTGAGAGTTGGCCAGTCGTCGGCTTCTGCCCCCTCGTAAGAAGAATACGGGGGTGTTCGGGATATATCTGAACGCTCTTTATCCCATAGTTGGGTCCTATTAAGTAGGTGTATCTTTCCGCGAACCAGGCAATCAGACTATAAGGCTTTATTACTCTCACTTAGCCATAGGATTTCGAGTATGGTCGGCGCAGCCCCTAGTGTTCGGAAGGCCGAACTAGGGGCTCTATTGGCACCTGATCAGAAGACCGATCCGTCGCACTCAGCATTTATAATGGCGTTGTGCGGAATAAATCTTTAAGGATTTTGTAACCTCCCGAATAGCGGACCTGCTCTCGCTTTATCATGACGGTCGGTTTTTGGCTTTCTCTACTGAGGTGCCCGTCCGGCTGAACCGGGACACAATCGCAGTAGTTCTCGCAGCGCTACCTTAGCCGATAGAACGGAATGTAAGGTACCAAAACATGGGAACCGGGCAAACCCAACCAATGACCCAAGACATGATTCGGAGCAGATGCATATAGTGCTATAAGTTCGGGGTGCCGAGCGACTGAAAAGGTGGTCGGACTTTATTGTCGTACTATGAAGCCCCTGGTATAACCAGGCGAACGTGAAACGTGGCTGTCATTTTCGGCAAAGTGGCGTCGATGATACGCGACGGCTGGTGAGTATTTTCCCAGTCCACGCATTGTAGTAGGATGATATGTCTATGCATATGAGTATGATGTATGAAAAGAGGTGTTATTTTGCGGAACCTGTGGTGGCCGGACTGGAGGGGGTTATGAGTGGATCAAGAAAGAATCTGAACTGCCTTCTACCTGCATGTTCCCGCCATTGTGTGTCCGGGCTAATTCCACGCCGCCAACCCTGTTCTGTGACGATAGTTAGTTTTTAAAGGCAAATGTTTGAAAGCGGCTGGGCATCCTCTTGTGGTTGGTCCCAAGGGTTCCTTATCGGACCTTGGTGAACCCAGCCGTTATACCGTGAGGTAGCGCAGACTCCTCAATGGGTGTCCGGATAGTTGGCCTGAGCGATTTACCATGTGGGATCTAGTCGACGTGGTTTGTCCCGTTGTAATGTCGTGAACTACCGCATGGTGGGAAGGTGCCAAAGATTTATTCCTTGGCGTAGCAATTGTGAGTGATCTGAAGACAACCGTCAGGGGGATGGGTCAATAAAACTTGGCCTTTGCGCCTTACATATTTTAGGAGATGTTATTCGTGGCTTCATACCCGTGTGGGCTTTGTGTGTTATAGAGCCCCGGACTACTAGGTCTAGAGGTACTGCAATTGACTTGCTGTGGTTTATGTGATTCTGGGCGATCGACCGTACTGTTATGCTCTGGGGGGGGTCTTGATGAAGCGCCTCCCCTTATTGCTTCCGGCGCGCGACCAGCTGCTTTGTTTTGAGGATCCTACATTCTCTATTGGTATGCTTTGCCGTCCTTCTGGGGGTACCGTGAATTTCACACGGTTGATCCAGTGTGTGGCTTTGGTCGAGTAGGATTGGGTTGTTCTTTGTCCGTTTACCAGACTGAGAGTTGCCGGACTTGGCACCAGCGTCCTTGTCTTGACATTTATGACCTTTGTGTCGAGGCCTGAGGGTGCCTCTTCGTGTATGCCTCTTACTGTCTTGGACCGTAGTGATGTGTGGGCGTCTGGGTGCGTGCATGTGGTTTTCCTGTTCGAGTTGAGGTAGCCAGTTGTGCTGTGTATGCCCTTTGCTGGGGCTGTTGGGTTCGTACTTTTCGGTGGCCAGTATCCTGGTCCACCTATCCACTAGCATGTCTTGGTCAGCTTTAAGCTGCGCTTGCTTCCTTTGCAGGCTCCTTGCCGTGGCCATGAGCCGTCACTTGAAGCTAACTTGTTCCACTGGGTCTTCAGGTACGCCGAATTCATCATTGCCGAGGCTTACCTCGTCGTCCGAGGGGGGTGTATAATTGTCCCTCTCCAAGTATCCCTTCGTGACCGGTCCGGCCTGCTTGAGGGTAGGCTGACTAGGGATGTATTCCTCTTCGGTAATTGAAGTCTCTCTCTTCGCTCGGATCTCGGGTAGGGGGTCCCGATTTGTGCGTCAAGGCTGATGGTAACAGGAAGCAAGGGACACAGATGTTTACCCAGGTTCAGGCCCTCTCGATGGAGGTAAAACCCTACTTACTGCTTGATTAATATTGATGATATGGGTAGTACAAGAGTAGATCTACCACGAGATCGCAGAGGCTAAACCCTCAGAGCTAGCTTAGGATGGTATGATTGTAATTGTGATCGTCCTTCTAAGGACCAACCTCTCCGGTTTATATAGACACCGGAGAGGGCTAGGTTTACATGGAGTCGGTTACAAGGAAGGAAATATAATATCCGGATCGCCAAGCTTGCCTTCCACGCAAAGGAGAGTCCCATCCGGACACGGGCCGAAGTCTTGAGTCTTGTATCTTCACGCTTCAATAGTCCGGACGTTGTACACAGTCCGGCTGTCCGGATACCCCCTAATCCAGGTCTCCCTCAGTGCTCCCCTGCCCCCGTATATAAAGGAGCAAGGGGGAGGCTGCCGGCCAAGAGGAGGGCGCGCCAAGGGGGGAGTCCTACTCCCACCGGGAGTAGGACTCCTCCTTTCCTTGTAGGAGTAGGAGAAGGGAAGGAAAAAGGAGAAGGAAGGAAGGGGGCGCCCCCCTCCCTAGTCCAATTCAGACCAATCCAAGGGGAGGTGTGCGGCCACCCTTTGGGGCCTTTCTCACCTTTCCCGTATGGCCCATTAAGGCCCAATACGAATTCCTATAACTCTCCGGTACTCTGAAAAATACCCGAATCACTCGGAACCTTTCTGATGTCCGAATATAGTCGTCCAATATATCGATCTTTACATCTCGACCATTTCGAGACTCCTCGTCATATCCCCGATCTCATCCTGGACTCCGAACTACCTTTGGTACATCAAAACACATAACTCATAATATAAATCGTCACTGAACGTTAAGCGTGCGGACCCTACGGGTTCGAGAACTATGTAGACATGACCAAGACACATCTCCGGTCAATAACCAATAGCGGAACCTGGATGGTCATATTGGCTCCTACATATTCTACGAAGATCTTTGTCGGTCAAACCGCATAACAACATATGTTGTTCCCTTTGTCATCGGTATGTTACTTGCCCGAGATTTGATCGTCGGTATCTCAATGCCTAGTTCAATCTCGTTACCGGCAAGTCTCTTTACTCATTATGTAGTGCATCATCCCGCAACTAACTCATTAGTCACATTGCTTGCAAGGCTTATAGTGATGTGCATTACCGAGAGGGCCCAGAGATACCTCTCCGACAATCGGAGTGACAAATCCTAATCTTGAAATACGCCAACTCAACATGTACCTTCGGAGACACCTGTAGAGCTCCTTTATAATCACCCAATTACGTTGTGATGTTTGGAAGCACACAAAGTGTTCCTCGGTAAACGGGAGTTGCATAATCTCATAGTTGTAGGAACATGTATAAGTCATGAAGAAAGCAATAGCAACATACTAAATGATCAAGTGCTAAGCTAACGGAATGGGTCAAGTCAATCACATCATTCTCCTAATGATGTGATCCCGTTAATCAAATGACAACTCATGTCTATGGCTAGGAAACACAACCATCTTTGATTCAACGAGCTAGTCAAGTAGAGGCATACTAGTGACATTATGTTTGTCTATGTATTCACACATGTATCAAGTTTCCGGTTAATACAATTCTAGCATGAATAATAAACATTTATCATGAAATAAGGAAATAAATAATAACTTTATTATTGCCTCTAGGGCATATTTCCTTCACCGCCTTGCAACTTTGAAGTCAACGATCATCAATATTGCTGGAATTTGGTCTATTTTGGGCCACCCCAATAACCAGTTTCAAAATTCCTAATAAATCCTAGAGGCTCATTTGGCCCATTCATGCAATGCAAGAGGTGGGACTAAAGTTTAGTCTCATACTGCTCACTTAGTAGGGGTTGGACCTTCCTATAAAGGACGTTGTTTCCTCACATGCATGAGCATGAGAACAAGAGATACATTCATGCGCGCTCCTCCTCTGCCGCCCACCTCACAACGCCATGCCTCGTCACGACGCGCCGCACCACGGGTTGCGGGAAGGAGCAGAGTCGTTGTCTGAATTTTTGCCACGCACGACTGGTATACGAAAGGTAACATGGGAGCTGAAAAGTTTTTGTTGTACAAACGATGCTCCCTTCAGCTTCTGCCTGCTTGTTTCGTCTCCCTTTTTTGCTTCACCTCCCGTCGTTGCATATTAGCCTCCTTCTCATGTGCCTATAAAAGAGAAGGAGGCAAATATGCACGGAGTGTTAACGTGTGTTTTTGCTCCTTAGACCATAGAGTATCGTGATCATTTCTTACCGCACGGTGGGCTTTAGGGTTGCTCAAACATCACATGGAACGTGGTGATCATAACGAAAACTTGTGGGTTCATCAGGAAGTTTGACAAGTAGCCGGATAGCTCAAGAGTGGGATTTTCTCCTCTGACGATGAAGAGATATTCTTAGTGCACTCTCGGTGTGACGACACCAATCATCGTCTGGCCAGACATTGGTGACTTCATCACGGGGATGTCGGAACACAATAACAAGAGAGAAGAACAAAACCGGTAACGATGATTTCGGTATAGTGAGCATAGTGATGACTCTGGAGGATAATGATACACCCCAAGTTTTGTGAATATCGCGAAGAAAAGGGAACATCACATGATAACCAAAGGTTCACTCAAATATCATTCGTATACTCACAAGGATCAGTATGGACGTCCACGATCCTTCTATCCGTCATTGAACAAACGGTTTCGTCCATGTCTGTGAGTTACCGAACCTATGGGGTCACAAGCTTAAGGCAACCATGATCTGCTGAGTGTTAGTAGGACGGGAGTCATGAGAATATATTTGTGGAGTTGTTTCATGGATATTTTGAATAGTTTTGAGAGGATACAAAAGCATTTCGGGGTCACCGGAAGGGTTTCAGATAGTATCGGGTAATACCAGGTATTACCAATAAATTGTATATAGGTGGAAAATGTTTTTGGAAATGTTAAATAATATATAAAATGGTCTAGAAGTATAGAGAACAATTTTATATTTAATTTAATATCAATGGGCCTAAAAAGGCTAAGAGGTGGAAGGCAACTTGGGCCACAAGGGCCCAAGTGGGGAAGGCGCCTCCCTTCCCTAAGGAAGTGGGGCGAATCCTACCAGGGGGACTCTAACTCCTCCACCTTTGGTCGGCGCCCCAAGAAGGATTTCCCTCCCTAGTGGCTGCCTCTCCCTCCCCCTCTAACCTATATATACTTAGGTATTGGCCACAATTGAATATGCAAGTTCTAGTTCTTCTAGTTCTAGTTCTAGTTGGTCCCAGTTGACTAATTAGAGCCAGGCTAATCCTCTTGCCCTCATAATTAGAAGCCATGTGTAGTTATAATATCATCCCTCTAATTCTTTGACGAGGATAACCTCTGGATAGCGAAGCGCTGCTAGATCGTGAAGGTTGCACGCTTGCAACCAAGTAGAGTGGTCATGCTTTCGGTCTTCAGTTCGAGGGACTATTCATGGGCGGTACACGGGATCGTTCATCGACGGTTCGAGGGACTCCAAGTATGATCTACACTGACATGTTCTTCTTTCACTACAACCCAGTGACGGCAACGATTGTGATCCCAACCCGTTATGCATCTTCATATTGATCTTGGGTGATCATAGGCACGATTTTTTTCTACTGTGTTTCTCAACAGTGGCATCATGAGCAGTTATATGAGTAGGTGCAAGTTGCGATGTAGATAACATGTGATTTTGAGGGTTGATGTTCTTGCTATGCTTCCCTCGAGCGTTTTTTTTTTGCTTCAATTCATCAACGACATGGTGTCGCTTTTCACAAGTATCTGACAATAATTCAGCTCTAGCTGTCGATGATGTGCTAACAGTTCCTTGGGCTTCACCATAGTTGAGAATAGTGAACCACCGCATACACAAGAGGGTGCCGAAGATGGATGATCTTCTAGGGGGTCACACGTATTTGATGAAGTTTCTTGTGGGGGGCGAGACTTTTAATTAAGTCTCTTCTTTCACACACCCCGAAACTTAATCTAGCATCAAGAATCATCACCTAAATTGTGGATGCAGGTAGGTAGTATTACTTGTTAAAAGTGGTTAACCACATAATTAAAATTTTGCTAAAACTGATTAGAGTATGTCTAAATTGGTTTTGTAGGGTATGCATATGCTTTGGTATAGCCTTCGTCATGATAATGAGTTTATGTATGAGATGGTTATATGTTGTAATGTTAAGTGGCCTACGCATCACGGCATGATGGCTAGAGGCACGAGATTGCCACATTAATGTAAATATCATAGATATAGCCTAGAGGTTACATGTTATGATGGAAAACGTACACGAAGGATCTCGACGAGGAGAAGGTGTACTAGGCGGGGGACGAGGAGTTATAATTTCATGCCACGGCAACGTTTTCTGAGATGGCCGCCACGAGAACGTTTTCTGAAATTGTCGCCACGGCACCTTTTTTGAAACGGTTGCCACGACAAAGAAATATTGGCCGTGACAACGCTTTAGCTAGAGATTGAAGATGATCACAGAGATTCCCAGTGCCTAGGGCTATACCATATCATGCTATTATGAACCGCCAGAGATGTTTATCCCTTTATTGTTTTGCACCCATTGATTGCACGGTAATCAATTATTAGGGTGATCTCTCATAGTAAATATCAAGTTAAAAGGTGCTCTTCCCAGTGTTGCAACCGTCTATAGCACGTAACGTTCCGGAGTGCGTCGTGTCCACATGAGTACAAATGGGGCGTGAAGTGTAAGACAGGACTGATCAGACCATGTCGGTAGATAGCACTCGGTTGTCTTGACGTTCTAGCAGAATTGTTTTCAGCTCGGAGCACAAAGCAACGAAAGATGAACAATAGTCATATGGTGATATGATCGGCAATAGTTTGCGGTCAAAATTCTCATCATCGATGATGTCCATATAATGGCTGAGAACTAGACCAGGGTCTTGAATCACTCACTTTCAATTATCAGAGATATTTCTTTGAGTGGAGTGCACTTTATATTAATTCTTTTTAAACACTAGAGCAACATTAGTTATGAATAAATGTCTAAATGAATTTTGTGTCTATTGTTTTAGATCAATGGCTCGCAATATTTTCAACTTAGCCCCTTGGTAGAGAAAGAAAAGTTGACTGCTAATGGTGGAAACTATGTGGATTGGATCCAAAACCTAAGACTTGTTCTCAGGAGTGCTAAGAAGGAGTACATGCTAGATCAACCCTAAGGTGATGCTCCTAGAAAGGATGCAACACCAGAAGAAGTTTTTACTTACCTTGCTCGTAGTGATGACTATGATTCGGTCTAGTACCTCATGTTAACTTGCATGGATCCTGAACTACAGAAGCGTTTTAAACGACCCACTACTCAATTCATAGTTGGGTCACTGGATGTTCTGTACAAGAAGCAGGCAAGGACCGAACATTTTGAGTTAACCATGGCCTTGATTGCATGCAAGATGAAAGAGGGTTCCTCAATGAGTGAGCATATAGTGAAGCTTGCTGCATATGTTGATAGAGTAGCTTCTCTAGAATTTGGAATTCTGCTGACACTCGGTACATATATTGTGCTTGCTTCACTCCCCCATCTTACGATGGCTCTATCATGAATTACGACATGAATGAGATGAAGAAAAGTGCAAATGAGTTGTTTTCTATGCTAAAAAATGCGGAAGCTGGAATGCAAAAGGACAAGATAGTGTTGGTGGTCAACAAGACCACCGGTTTAAGAAGAAGGGAAAGTCCAAGAAGAAGAAATCTACTGAAGCCAGTAAGACCGAGTCTCAGAAGAAGAACAAGGGAGGAGCCTCGAAAGAGAATAAATGTTTCTACTGCAAGCAGAAGGGATACTGGAAGCGTAACTGCAAAAAGTATTTGGCGGATAAGAAGAATGGTTCTTCCGGTAAACGTATACTCGTTATACAAAGTTGATGGTATTCTACTTGTAAATTTCTATATTTTATGAGTATTTGATACTGATCGGTTGCTCTCATCTTGCAAACCAATACAGGGACTACAGAGAGCTCACAAGGAGAGAAGAAATGAAGCGTGATATAAGTCGGGAATGGCTATGGGATTGCTGCTCAGAGATCGTCGAAGTCATGTCTTTAGTTTATCTTCGAGATTTATCTTAGAACTAACATAATGGTTATATTGCTTCGGAGTTACGTAATGCATTATGGATATTCTTATAAGTTTTAAACGATAGTTGTTCGGATTATTATGAGAATATGGTTTTTGATTAAACCTCTATTTTGGTGATGGTTTATTCATGATGAATCGTGAAGTCTATGCTATAACATTAAACCTAAACGTCTTGAGAAGACTGATGAAATCACTTGCGTGTGTGACACTGCTTAGTTATATCGGATAATTGATCTTCATATAGATGATGCATAAAAGTATTTTATTTGATTTGACTGAATACATTGTGATATATAATGTCCAACAGATATAACAGAGCGGGATGAAAAATTATACTTCATCAAAGGTTATGAGTAAATACGATTTACTTGATAAAACATAAGGACTAAAATATTGGAAATAGTTCACTGAAATTCAAGATGAAGATATAATATCATTATGACAAAAGATAAAGGATTCTTCTTCCATGAAGAAATATATCTAAGTCATAAGTTTAGCAAGCAATTGAATAATTGTGGAGTTATTATTACCGATCTGCTTCTACTAAATTATGGGATTTATAAATGAAACATCATTATACTCACTAAACAGATGCACCATCTAGGAGTCTGATAAAATTATAAAGAGTTGTAAAATATTTTCAGACCATTGCTTGATTGTAGTTTTAGTATTTCTCTCACAAATTCAAAAGGACAAAGTGTTTGTTAGAGAATGAAAAGATTTACTCGTTAAAAGGAGTAAGTTGGAGGATGATATTGTTTATCGATATTATAGAATCTCTGGCTCAAGTTATAACAAGATCAAATCAAAAAAGTTCTGGAGTATTTTCTTGTATAACGAGTAAAGAAATCTACTACATTAGATGTGGAAATTCATTTAAAGATTGTAACAAAATGCAAAAGTCAGGAAAGATTATTGAATCTACTGAACATTTCATCCTAGAAGAAGATGAAACCTGTGCACTACAAGGAAGCACTGATGGCGCGTAGCTAGAGAGGTATTATTCAAACCATTGAAATCCAAAGTGAAGTCCATATGCAAGAAAACAAGTTTTGAACTTAAAAAGCCTTCAAAAGGTGTATAAATGGATCTTCGAATATTCATGGATAGTGATCCTGAAATAACTTTTGTACAAAAGAGTTCTGTAGAAATAGAAGAGTTGGTCTTATCAAAACTTCTTGTTAGTAGCAATACTAAAAGTATAAGATTACAACAATGAGTGTTGTATATTATTGATATATAACATATGAGTAACAGAAACTATTTTGAAAGAGATTTCTAACAAGATATATATAAGATATAACCAAAAGGTTTTGTTCTGATACCATAATGAATATTTGCATTATGTGAACTATTGTTGTACTATGAATATTTGCATATTATTTATGGATGAATTATGATTTTTTTTCTATAATAATTAAGTGTTGCGGACTTGAAAAAAAAAAGAGTAAGGAATAAGTTGTGTTTGTGCACTGGTCCGACCAACAATAGTGTGTCTGTTTTAGAGACAGTTGTTGGACTGAGGCAGGGCAACAGATCACGCAGAGGGCTTCATCAGTTTGACCTTGATTAATGCCTTTTCTTTTATGAAAAAGCAATAGGATTTATAATTTTGTAACTGTCCAATGCTCCATCCAATCCAAGCACAACAAATCATCAAACAGCAAATGAGCGACATCATCCTGTTTTCTTATAATGGCTTGTTCATTCAGTGCGGCTTGCTTGCTGCTTTAGCAGCAGCACTTTCTAAGCAACGTCGTATAACATCTTGTTCTAGGCATGATCCTCCATACTAATACTACTACGACTACGAGTAGCTCTTTTCTTGAGACTTTTCAACAGGGTACGTACTAGCTTTTGAACTTTGACTTCAAAGGGCAATCATATGGGCACTCTTACGAAGACGCCGCCGCACAAGTTCGTTATTGCAAGTTCATCGCAACATGAAAGTTGACCATCTTTTCAGTTTTCAGATCGAGTCGGAGCAGAGACTTTTCGCCCCACCGCCGCCGCCGCCCTGACATGTCAAACACCACGTCCACATGGCGAGCTGCTGACTGGCATTTCGAGTCGAGTTGACCCACCCAACCGCCGCGTCATGCCATGCCCACCAAAGACGGTCTTCTTCAGGCGCTGACAAGTCATCACAGATGAAGTGGAACGTGACACGCCAGCAAGGACGCACTTCGATCGAGGCCACTGTCCACGACCGCATCACATGTGGCGGAATACGGTATTTGGGTTGTATTTATTTTTGCTATTGCGTGGTGGGGCTGGGGCACCGGGGGCACGGGCTCAGCATGCGGCCTGGCACCGTCACTCGGGTCGGCATCATCAGCTGCATCTACAATGCGCGGCTAGCCCGGCTGGGACCCACCCAACTGTCAGCTCCACTACGTCCAGGCAGGGTTGCATCTCGAGTCACCCAAACTGCAGCTTTTAGAATTTTTCATTATCCATTTTAATCAGGACGGTTCAGTCTTGAAAAGATCTGACGGGAGCTCTGTTCTTATATCCTTGTGTGTTACGCGGAGTGGACGCGGACGGATCGGATTCCATTATCTAAATGCCGATGAGCGGCAGCCGCGCCCACTCGGATTACATAAAGCGACACTTGGAGCAAAGGCAGATAGCGCGTGAACTTGGGTGATTAATTTTCCGTTGGAACTTCTGGAGAAAGACAGTTTGAACGAAGGAGACGACATTTCCACATGAATTTTGTCATGTTAAAGATGAACCTTGTGCCAGGACTGTCTAGAACGACAAGGACTATTATGAATAGAGTGAAGGACGTGTTCCACGTACAAAGCTCGTGTTTTCTTCTCATCATGCCTTGAATTCATGTGGTTTCTTTGTCATATACTCCCTCTGTCCGGAACTACTTGGATCACGGTGTGCTCTGCTCTAGGCTAGACTCCGCTCGCTCTGCTTGGCCATTGCCACTCCGGCCATGGCGGCCACCGCCTCTAACGCCGCTTTACACCGGTGGCCGTTGCCGCCCATGCCGGCCCCACCACTGCCCCGGGATCCCGCATCCCCACCAGCCAACCATCAATGCTCCCGCATCCCCGGGTGTGTGCGTTGTTGTTTGCTTTCAGGGCTTGTTGAGCTGTGCCCTCAGCTTTAACCCTTTTGGATCTTGTGTGTTTGTGACCTTTGTGTGTGTGTTTGTGTCTGAACCTTTGTGGAATGTTGGCTTGGCAGTTGCTTTATATATAAAGCGGGGCAAAAGCCTTTTTCGGTAATGCTCTGGGATCGGGGGCGGATCTGGATCCCCTGGTTCTTCCGCGGCGCCTATCTCTCCCCGTTCTTCGACCGCGCTAGAGTGGGGGCGCCCTCAAAATCTGTTGCGGGTCTTGACCTCGGCGCCCGCCAGACGGACGGCACGGCTTCGGCAAGCATCCCCGCCAACAAGAACCCCGGCTTCGATCCATCGTAGTTGTGCCCTCCCCGCCGCCCGTTTCGGAGCCGACCGCCATTGATGAGGGATGGACTCGCTTTCAATTCCGCAAGAGCAAGAAGGCCGGCAAGCGCCCGCCAGGCAACTCTGGGCGCCTCCGCGGGCCCGGATCTGGGCGCTCCCCTCCCTCGCCGAGGCGCGAGGCCTTCTTAAGAAAGTTCAAGGGTCTCTGTTTTCGGTGCCTCAGCCACCATCACCGCCGCGTCGACTGCCACGATCCCCTCCATTGCATCATCTGCAAGCGACCGGGCCATTTTGGCAGGGAGTGCCCCAAGAACAAGAGCGGACGAGCGGCGGGCCCGTCCGGTGCGGGAACGGCTTGTGTTCCCCGCCAGCCCTCCACCGCCACCGATGGCCTCGACGAACGCCCCTGCATCGACCACGGGCGCCGGCCAAGATCCAACCACAAGGTGATCGCCTCCACCCCGGAGATGGAGCAGCAGGCTTTCCTGCAGCAGCAGCACGCGGTGGTGGTAACTGCGATGAGCAAGCTGCACGCGGCCAGCCCCCTCTCCATCGGCCGGGCCATCGAGCGGGAGTTTCAGATCCTCACGCACCTTCTCCGCGTCACCAGCCATGATCCTGAGGACTTCTTCATCCACTTCACCATGCCGGCGCACAAGGATCTCGTCGTTCGACGTGGCTCGATCACCGTGGAGGGCATCTCCTTCCTCCTGGAGCCGTGGAGGGAGGACACGCACGCGATCCACGACACTTGGATGTTGCACGTCCGCGTCGTCATGGAGAAGCTGTCGATGCAGCTGTGGACCCTGGAGGGCGCGAAGGAAGCGCTGGGCGACAAGGTGATCACCGACCGCCTCGACAGCCGCACCTTTGAGCGCGCGGACACGAAGCTCCTCGCCGTCTGGGTATGGGTGTGGCAGCTCCACCACATCCCCACCAAGAGGACGTTGTGGAAGCACACGCGGGGAGCCGGCAGGGTGGAGGAGATGCTCGGCTTCTCCTCGCCGAGCAGAGCGGTCGCGCCACCCCACAACCTGCTCCGCTGGGACGTGCTGGTGCACATCGATCGCGCTGAAGACTGGACGCCGCTCTCCCCCCGCTCCTCGCACTCTGGCCAGAGCGGGCTCCCCTCCTCCGACGACGATGATCGCCCGTACCCACGCTTCCCACTCGTGGGTGGCTGGGTGGTAGGTGTGGAGGACGGCAGGCCATCGCAGGACTCGGGGTCGCGCCTGCGCCCTCCCGCGCAGGTGCTGTCCTCGGGCTGCAAGGGCATGCCCTCGGCAGGCCACATGCGCAGTCACGACGACGACGACAGCCAGAGAAGGTCCTGGAAGGACACACTGCTGGGACGGGGCTGCGGCAAGGAGCCAGACGCGCTCCCCCCACAGAACGCCGCCGCAGCCGCACACCTACCTCGCGGCACAGCCGGAGCCGCCCCCGCGACGGACGCCAGGGCCACGCTGCCAAGATGGGCAGGGCCGGGTCCCGGGCCGCGTCTTCCTCTGGGACGGCTGCTGCCCCGTCTAACCCGCTGTTGGCGCCGTCCCGGCCCCTGCCAAGGGAATCGGGCGGGCCATCGAGCGGCGGCGACCCATTGTCGGCGTTCTTCAACGAGGTGGGCAAGGAGCTGCCCCTCCGCCACGGGTGGACCCGAGGAAGGCTGCGGTGGATAAGGTTGTTGCGGCCATCGTAGACAAGCCCCTCTACTTCGTGGAGAACGCAGAAGCGGCCAGCAACCTCGACGACGGCATCGACATGGGCCCGGCCCTCTCCCTCGCCCAGCACACCCCCAGAGCGGCCACAACGCATTCCCTGCAGCTCGGCGCGATCACCTCCTGTGTGTCACTGCAGCTCGATCTTTGGTGGCGGCGGCGCCGACGACGAAACCACTGTTCGCCACCCCCTGTGCCATCCGTGTTGGGGAAGGCCCCGGCCCGCGCCAAGACGCTGGCTCGCTCCAGACCTGCAGCACCGACGTCCCGTCAAAGTGCTCGTCAGGCAGCCAACCCATCCAGGGTCCCGGTCAGCCAAAGGGCCATGCTGCGCATCGTGCACGGCCTGGGCATCCACAGACCGAAGGAGACCATGACGGCCAAGGCAGAAGAGGCCCTGATCTGCCGTTTTGACGAGCCGCTCTCTGACTCCGGCATCAAGGCCATTGCCAAGCTCACCAACCTCGACGCTGCAGCCCTCAAGATCGCCGCGGGCATGCATGGACAAGACGGAGAGGCCGCGCAGGCTAGTGCTTCCCCATGTTAGGCTCCCCCAGTAGTTTTAGTTTCCGGCGACGCCCAGCGTGCGGCTAGGTAGAGTTAGGTTTCTCCATGTGCTGTAACAGTCTAGGATGCTCTCATAGCAGGGGCATAGCTGATCGACGGTGGAATTTGGGGACTATTGGTGGCCGCCGGCGACGCCTCGGGCCGATGGTGGTGTACTTGTATTTGCTTTCTAGTAGTCTTAGTCGTCGGAGCAATCACCCGTTTTCCCCATGATTGACACTAACTACCAAATCACGTGCTAGAATGTCCGAGGGCTCAATTCACCGGCCCAGCGAGCCGTAGTATGCGGAGGCGGCAGAGACGCACAAACTGGCTCTTCTCTGCCTGCAAGAGACTAAGATCGACGAGTGGAGTAGATCGTTAGTTAGAGAGGTTGGTGGGTGCAGACTCACCGATTGCGTCGTCCTCCCGGCGGATGGCACTCGTGGTGGTGTGGCAATCTTCTGGGACAAGGGCCGCGTAGACGTGCAATCCCACGCCATCGGCTGCTTCTCCATCACGGCCAAAATCAGCCTGGCGACAACGGCTTCATCCTTTTGGATGACGACGGTGTACGGACTCGTCGTTGATGGGAGGAAAGAGGAGTTCCTAGCTGAGCTAGCCCAAGCTGCACCACCATCAGACGCCCCCTGCCTCATCAATGGCGACTTCAACCTCATCTATGAGGCGCGACACAAGAACAATAGCAATATAAACCGCAGAATCATGGGCAAATTTAGGGCTGCTATCGACGCGGCAGGACTGAAAGAGATCAAGTGCAAAAACAGAAGATTCACATGGAGCAACAAACGGATGACACCAACCCTAGTTAGCATAGACAATTTTTTCTGCAATATGGCCTGGAGCTCCATGTTCCCGTCATATCTCCTCCATGCTGCTTCAACATCATGCTCCGACCACTGCCCCTTGCTGCTGTCTGAAGCTTCTGCGCCTCGTCGTGCAGCCCGTTTTCGCTTAGAATCCTTATGGTCGCGCCCTCGCTTCCACATGACGGTCTAGCGCGCTTGGAACCGCCCGGTCGCTTCCAACTGCGCCTTCCAATGTCTCAATACCAAGCTGGCTAGAACGACAAAGGACCTGAAGATTTGGGCGAAGGGCTTCTTCAGTGAGTCGAGGCTCCAGATGCACATGGCCAATGAGATCATCCTGCGCTTTGACATCGCCCAGGAGCGCAGGCAGCTGTCGTGCGATGAGCTACAGTTGCGGAAGCAGCTCAAGCTGCGCATCCTCAGTCTCGCTGCGATCGACAAAGCCCGCAAACGGCAGGCGTCGTAGGTCACCTGGCTACGTGCGGGCGACTCCAAGATGGCGTTTTTCTAGGCCAAAATCAACTCCATGCGACAGAAGAAATTCATCCATGCCCTCCACAGCGGCGACGCCATCGCCACCTCTCATGGTGACAAGGAACAGATCATTCATGAGCACTTCAAATCCACCTTGGGGACGGCGATGCCTCGTAGTTGCACCATCAACTGGGACGCCGTCCGCTTGCGAATCTTGCCCACGACCGGCCTCGACAATCCATTCTCCGAAGAGGAGGTGTGGGTGGCAATCTGCAAGTCTCCACAAGAAAAATCCCCAGGGCCAGACGGCTTCAGCGGCTCCTTCTTCCGCTCCTGCTGGTCCATCATCAAGGACGACGTCATGGCAGCCTTCCATCAGTTTTACAACCTCGCAGGATGCAACATGTCCGTGTTCAACAACGCGTCGATCATCCTACTGCCAAAGAAGGACGGGGCGACGGAGATCATTGATTATAGGCCCATCAGCCTGATCCATTCAATCGCGAAGCTCATCTCCAAGGTCCTCTCCATTAGGCTTGCCTCCATCATCGGCTCAATCATCTCGCCAGCGCAGACGGCATTCCTGAAGACAAAGTGCATCCACGACAGCTTCCTCTACGTGCAAAACTCCTTCCGGGCCCTACATCACTGCAAAACGCCATGTCTTCTAATGAAGCTAGACATAGCGAAAGCATTCGACACCGTGTCCTAGGAGTATCTTCTCGAGCTGCTACAAAAACTAGGGTTTAGCGCACGCTGGCAAGACTGGGTGGCGCGTCTTCTTGCCACGGCTTCATCTTCGATCTCCCTCAACGGCACAGCAGGCCCAAGAATTCTCCACCTCTGTGGGTTGTGGCAGGGCAACCCGCTGTCCCCCTTCCTCTTCATCCTAGCAATCGATCCACTGCACCACCTCATCATCGCTGCTGTGGAGCAGCAGCTCCTCCACCGCCTCCCTGGGCGTGATCTCGCGCTACGGGTGAGCCTATATGCTGACGATGTCGTCATCTTCTTAAACCCTAGCCGTGGCGAGGTCAACTCCCTACTGCGCATCCTAGGTGATTTAGGAAAAGCTACCGGGCTCTGCATCAACCCGGCCAAGTCCACGGTCTCCCTCATCCGCTGCAAAAACATCAACATTGGGGAGGTGCTGCAGGGTTTTGCAGGCTCTGTCGCCCCCTTCCCCATTAGGTATCTAGGGCTCCTGATCACCACGGGTCGTCTACGTCTCGTTCACCTCCAGTTTATCATCGATAGAATCAAGGCGAGATTAGCAGGCTGGAAAGGCAAGCTGCTACCGATGGCGAGGCGACGAGTGCTGGTCCGCTGCGTGTTGAGCGCCATGCCAACCTTCGCGCTCACCATCCTCCGTGTCCCGAAGAAGGGAGATTGACAAGTGCAGGCGACGCTTCCTTTGGCGCCAAGATGAGGAGATCACTGGTGCCAGATGCAAGGCAAACTGGCTGACGGTGTGTGCCCCAATGGAGCAGGGGGGCCTGACATCCCTGACCTACAGCGTTTCGGCAGAGTGCTCCGCTGCGCTAGCTGTGGATCTCCTGGCACCACCCGAAAAGGCCCTGGGTGGGATCCGAACTGCCATGTGACGACGCGGACAGGGCACTCTTCTCGGCCTCGACAAAGGTGACGATTGGAGACGGGACGCGGGCATCCTTCTGGCTCTCCCCGTGGCTCGGACATGGAAATCTCTCGCAGCGTTTCCCCATGCTCTTCATCCACTCTCGACGCAAACACAGATCAGTCCATGAAGCGCTCAACGATGACACCTGGATCCGCGACCTCGCCCACGAACAAAACCAGCACCTCCTCGAGGACGTCCCGAGCTTGCACCGGGAGCTGCAGCGATTGGTGCAGCCTACTCGACTAGGAGAGTCGGACGCCCTCAGCTGGAAGCTTTCGAGCGCGGGGACATATTCGGCCAGATCTGCATACCAGGCACAGTTTTGGGGCAGGACGGCGACCAACTTTGATCAATTGATCTGGAAAGCCTGGGCGCCAGGGAAGATCAAAATCTTTGTGTGGCTGCTGCTGCGGGACAGGCTATGGTGTAATGACAGATTGCAGAGGTGAAGCTGGCCGAATAGCTACTTCTGCCAACTCTGCGTCAGAAACCTCGAGTCCCCGAGCCACCTGTTCTGGAACTGCCCGGAGTCCAGGCACGTTTGGAGCGAGATCGGGCAATGGCACAGCTGTTCCGCGCTCTCCCCTACGAGATGATGGAGCCGCGGCAAGTCCACCACGATCATCCAGAGCATCCTGGCGCGCATCGATCCATCACGGCGGCACGACGCGTGGTCAATCTTGCTGCTGGCATGCTGGGAGATTTGGCAAGAAAGAAACCACAGCACCTTTCGTCACAACCTACCGAGCATGCGAGAGATCATCAGGCGCATCCAAGATGGTATCGAGCTCTGGAGGATCACATGAGCAACATGCATCGAGAGCCCATTTGGGGAACCACCTTGGGAGAGAAAAATTTCCCTGTACTAGGGTTTGCGGCCACCTGTGGCCAACCCTGCGCACTTGATCCTGGGATCTTCACCTCCCACTTGTTTTTCCGCTGCTTCCTGCTGTAATCAATGAAAAGCCAGCAATTGTTGGATCTTTCAAAAAAATGAATGTATCTGGATGTATTTTAGTTGTAGATACATCCATTTTTATCTATTTTTGTGACAAGTAATTCCGAACGAAGGGACTAGTATCAAATAAATCATTCAAGAAAATAACAAAATTTTCTTCATCTAGCAATCTTGTTTGCACATTTTTAGTGAATCCAAGTATGCAAGCAGGTGCTGCAAACTTTATGGGACTATTTACCTAGAGAAACAGCCTCTTCCATTGCTCACCAAAGGATCCAATAACATTAGAGCATCTACAGCTGGCCGCACAAAACCCTCCTCAGTGACCGCTTAAAAAAGTCCAACCCAAACAGGCGCCTCAAACGTCCGGGCTGACCGGCACCCCTCATAACCAGCCCAAATCCGTGTCGGATATGGGGAGGCTCGGGTGCGACCGGGCATGTCTGTCACGTCGGGCGAAGGTCCCACAGGGAAACACTCCGAAACCTAGCGGTCCAAAACTCGTCTCCTTCGTTGGACCGATGGCGCCAAGTGGTACCGCTCTGGCGGGCTGCGTAGTGCCCTAGCCCGGCTATTTAAGCCGACCACCGTCATCGAAGCCCTATCCATCCACACACCCCACCATGTCCGTCGTCGCTGTTACTTTCCAATCTCCTTCCGCCACCACTAGTAGCCATGCCCCCACACTGCCGGGTAAGGAGCTACCCATATCTAACGTCAGAGCGTCAGCTGATCACCGCGGGGCTCCCTCCAACGCACTAGATCCAGAGGGGGACTTGGAGGTGGAGGAGGACACGGATCATGTGAAGGACGAGGAGCATGTGGGGGACGCTGGGGACGCATATCTGTAGGCGGAGCAGCATGCAAACCTCGATTCCCTCTGGTCGGATCGGAGCGGAGGCTAGACGTTGCCCGCAGGAGGCGGAGGCAGAGCACGCAGCAGAAGTCGGCGAGATGCTCACATATGTGGATGAGGAGGAGGAACCGGAGCCTTTTTAAACGCCCATCTACCGACACCGACATTTTGGACATCTCCGATGACAAAGCGTAGTTAGACTAGCGGATGTGCGTAGTTCGTAGGATTTCTTTTATATGGTTTGTATGGATCTAGGGGATGGAATATGAGAGACTTGGATGCATAGCACTGAGTATGAGGTGCGATTGGCAGAACCCACGGACGCATCCGGTTGTGTCCGCGGGCATTTGAGGGGCTGAAAATTTTCAAGTCCGGTTGTAGATGCTCTCACCATTTCACCGCAAATTATATGGCATAGTTCATTTGCTGTTCTGACACATGTATATATACTTTACAAAGTTTTTTCTCAAGGGGGATATATTCTGAGGACTAAAGAAGCTTCAAAATTTGATGTTCCTTTAATGAACTTTGATGTAATGCGTGGCTTCCTGACATGCATTTTGCGGCTAGATATGTTGGAAATACGCCCTAGAGGCAATAATAAAATGGTTATTATTATATTTCCTTGTTCATGATAATTGTCTATTGTTCATACTATAATTGTATTAACCGGAAACCGTAATACATGTGTGAATACATAGACCACAACATGTCCCTAGTGAGCCTCTAGTTGACTAACTCGTTGATCAATAGATGGTCATGGTTTCCTGACCATGGACATTAGATGTCACTGATAACGGGATCACATCATTAGTAGAATGATGTGATGGACAAGACCCAATCCTAAGCATAACACAAGATCATGTAGTTCATCTGCTAATGCTTTTCTAATGTCAAGTATCATTTCCTTAGACCATGAGATTGTGTAACTCTCGGATACCGTAGGAATGCTTCGGGTGTACCAAACGTCACAACGTAACTGGGTGGCTATAAAGGTCCACTACAGACATTTCCGAAAGTGTCTGTTGGGTTGGCACGAATCAAGGCTGGGATTTGTCACTCTGTATGACGGAGAGGTTGTTGGGGAACGTAGTAATTTCAAAAAAATTCCTACGCACACGCAAGATCATGGTGATGCATAGCAACGAGAAGGGGAGTGTATCTTCATACCCTTGAAGATCGCTAAGCGGAAGCGTTTATCAACGCGGTTGATGTAGTCGTACATCTTCACGATCCGACCGATCCAAGTACCGAACGCACGGCACCTCCGAGTTTTGCACACGTTCAGCTCGATGACGTCCTCGCCTTCTCGATCCAGCAAGACGGGTGAAGTAGTAGATGAGTTCCGGCAGCACGACGGCGTGGTGACGGTGTTGGTGAAGAACAATCTCCGCAGGGCTTCGCCTAAGCACTAAAATAACTATGATGGAGGATAAACTAGAGGGGACAGGGTTGCCGGCACACGGCTTGGTGTTTCTTGATGTGTCTTTGGTGCTAGCCCTGCCCCTCTATTTATATGTTGAGCCCTGGGGTCGAAACTTGGAGTAAAAGCTTCCTCAAAGTCGGTTTTGCCCAGGCAAGAGTCCTACACGGACTCGGGGCTAAACGCCAGGGTTCGGCGTCTACCCCTAGACGCCAGGTTCTGGCGTCTAGCCTCTGGTCTCCGCAAAACTTCCTTTTGCACTTTCCATAAGCCTCGTGGGCTTTCCCCTTTGGCCCAAATAACGTGTTCTCGTACCCAAACATTTCGGGAAACATCCGGAACCCTTTCGGAGATCAAACACTATTATCCCATATATCAAATTTTATCTCCGGACCATTTCGGAGTTCCTCGTCATGTCCATGATCTCATCCGGGACTCCGAACAACCTTCGATCACCAACATACATAACTCATATAATACTATATCGTCAACGAAACGTTAAGCGTGCGGACCCTACGGGTTCGAGAACTATGTAGACATGACCGAGACACGTTTTCGGTCAATAACCAATAGCGGGACCTGGATGCCCATATTGGCTCCCACATATTCTACGAAGATCTTTATCGGTCAAACTGCATACAACATACGTTGTTCCCTTTGTCATCGGTATGTTACTTACCCGAGATTCGATCGTCGGTATCCAATACCTAGTTCAATCTCGTTATCGGCAAGTCTCTTTACTCGTTACGTAATGCATCATTCCGTAACTAACTCATTAGCTACATTGCTTGCAAGGCTTATAGTGATGTGCATTACCGAGAGGGCCCAGAGATACCTCTCCGACAATCGGAGTGACAAAACCTAATCTCGAAATCGCCAACCCAACATGTACCTTTGGAGACACCTGTAGTACTCCTTTATAATCACCCGATTCGTTGTGACGTTTGGTAGCACCAAAGTGTTCCTCCGTAAACGGAGTTGCATAATCTCATAGTTACGAGGAACATGTATAAGTCATGAAGAAAGCAATAGCAACATACTAAACGATCAAGTGCTAAGCTAACGGAATGGGTCAAGTCAATCACATCATTTTCCTAATGATGTGATCCCGTTAATCAAATGACAACTCATGTCTATGGTTAGGAAACTTAACCAACTTTGATTAACGAGCTAGTCAAGTAGAGGCATACTAGTGACACTATGTTTGTCTATGTATTCACACATGTATTATGTTTCCGGTTAATACAATTCTAGCTTGAATAATAAACATTTATCATGAAATAAGGAAATAAATAATAACTTTATTATTGCCTCTAGGGCATATTTCCTTCAGTCTCCCACTTGCACTAGAGTCAATAATCTAGTTCACATCGCCATGTGATTTAACACCAATATTCATATCTGTATATGATTAACACCCATAGTTCACATCGTCATGTGACCAACACCCAAAGGATTTACTAGAGTCAATAATCTAGTTCACATTGCTATGTGATTAATACCCAAAGAGTATCAAGGTGTGATCATGTTTTGCTAGTGAGAGAAGCTTAGTCAACGGGTCTGTCATATTCAGAGCCGTATGTACTTTGCAAATATTCTATGTCTACAATGTTCTGCGCGGAGCTACTCTAGCTAATTGCTCCCACTTTCAATATGTATCCAGATTGAGACTTAGAGTTATCTGGATCGGTGTGAAAACTTGCACCAATGTAACTCTTTACGACGGGCTCTTTTATCACCTCCATAATCGAGAAATATTTCCTTATTCCACTAAGGATAATTTTGACCAATGTCCAGTGATCTACTCCTAGATCACTATTGTACTCCCTTGCCAAACCAGGGCAGAGTATACAATAGGTTTGGTCCATAGCATGGCATACTTTAAAAGAACATATGACTGAAGCATAGGGAATGACTTTCATTCTCTTTCTATTTTCTGCTGTGGTCAGGATTTGAGTCTTACTCAATTTCACACCTTGTAACACAAGCAAGAAACTCTTTCTTTGATTGTTCCATTTTGAACTACTTCAAAATCTTGTCAAGGTATGTACTCATTGAAAAAACTTTTCAAGCGTCGTGATCTATCTCTATAGATCTTGATGCTCAATATGTAAGCAGCTTCACCAAGGTCTTTTTTTTGAAAAAACTCCTTTCAAACTCTCCTTTATGCTTTGCAGAATAATTCTAAATTATTTTCGATCAACAATATGTCATTCTCATATACTTATCAGAAATGCTGTAGTGCTCCCACTCACTTTCTTGTAAATACAGGCTTCACCGCAAGTCTGTACAAAACTATATGCTTTGATCAACTCATCAAAGCGTATATTTCAACTCCGAGATGCTTGCACCAGTCCATAGATGGATCGCTGGAGCTTGCACATTTTGTTAACACCTTTAGGATTGACAAAACCTTCTGGTTGCATCATATACTACTCTTCTTAAATAAATCCATTAAGGAATGCAGTTTTGTCTATCCATTTGCCAGATTTCATAAAATGCGGCAATTGCTAACATGATTCAGACAGACTTAAGCATAGATAAGAGTGAGAAACTCTCATCGTAGTCAACACTTTTGACCTTGTCGAAAACCTTTTGCGACAATTCTAGCTTTGTAGATAGTAACACTACTATCAGCATCCGTCTTCCTCTTGAAGATCCATTTATTCTTAATGACTCACCGATCATCGGGCAAGTCAATCAAAGTCTACACTTTGTTCTCATACATAGATCATATCTCAGATTTTATGGCCTCAAGCCATTTCGCGGAATCTGGGCTCATCATCGCTTCCTCATAGTTTGTAGGTTCATCATGGTCTAGTAACATGACTTCCAGAATAGGATTACCGTACCACTCTGGTGCGGACTGTACTTTGGAAGACCTACGAGGTTTCTGTAGTAACTTGATTTGAAGTTTCATGATCATCATCATTAGCTTCCTCACTAATTGGTGTAGGAATCACTGGAACTGATTTCTGTGATGAACTACTTTCCAATTCGGGAGAAGGTACAAATTACCTTATCAAGCTCTTACTTTCCTCCCACTCATTTCTTTTGAGAGAAACTCCTTCTCTAGAAAGGATCCATTTTAAGCAACGAATATCTTGCCTTCGGATCTGTGATAGAAGGTGTACCCAACAATTTCCTTTGGGTATTCTATGAAGACGCACTTCTCCGATTTGGGTTTGAGCTTATCAGGATGAAACTTTTTCACATAAGCATCGCAGCCCCAAACTTTAAGAAACGACAACTTGGGTTTCTTGCTAAACCACAGTTCATATGGTGTCATCTCAACGGATTTAGATGGTGCCCTTTTAACGTGAATGCAGCTGTCTCTAATGCATAATCCCCAAAACGATAATGGTAAATCAATAAGAAACATCATAGATCGCATCATATCCAATAAAGTGCGGTTACGATGTTCGGACACACCATAATGTTGTGGTGTTCCAGGTGGCGTGAGCTGTGAAACTATTCCACATTGTTTTAATTGAAGACCAAACTCGTAACTCAAATATTCGTCTCCGCGATCAGATCGCAGAAACTTTATTTTCTTGTTACGATGATTTTCCACTTCACTCTGAAATTCTTTGAACCTTTCAATTATTTCAGACTTATGTTTCATCAAGTAGATATACCCATATCTGCTCAAATCATCTTGTGAAGGTCAGAAAATAACGATACTTGCCACGAGCATCAACACTCATTGGATCGCATACATCGGTGTGTATTATTTCCAACAAGTCAGTAGCTCGTTCCATTGTTCCGGGGAACGGAGTTTTAGTCATCTTGCCCAAAAGGCACGGTTCGGAAGTATCAAATGATTCATAACCAAGTGATTCCGAAAATCCATCTTTATGGAGTTTCGATATGACCCAAACGGCAGTGCCACAAATAAGTTGCAATATCATTATTAACTTTGCATCTTTTGGCATCAATATTATGAATATGTGTATCACTATGATCAAGATTCAATAAACCATCACCATTGGGTGTATGACCATAGAAGGTTTTATTCATGTAAACAGAATAACAATTTATTCTCTATCTTAGATGAATAACCGTATCGCAATAAACATGATCTTATCATATTTATGCTCAACGCAAACACCAAATAATATTTATTTAGGTTTAACACTAATCTCGAAAGTATAGGGAGTGTGCGATGATGATCATATCAATCTTGGAACTACTTCAACACTCATCGTCACTTCCCCTTCAACTAGTCTCTGTTTATTCAGAACTCTGTTTGAGTTACTAATCTTAGCAACCTAACAAGTATCAAATACCGGGGCTACTATAAACACTAGTAAGGTACATATCAATAACCTGTATATCAAATATACCCTTGTTCAATTTGCCATCCTTCTTATCACCAAATATTCAGGGCTTCTCCGCTTCCAGTGACCATTTCTTTTGCAGTGTAATCACTCAGTTTCAGGCTTTGGTCCAGCTTTGGGCTTCTTCGCGGGAGTGACAACTCGCTTGTCATTCTACTTGAAGTTCCCTTTCTTTCCCTTTGCCCTTTTTCTTGAAACTAGTGGTCTTGTCAATCATCAACACTTGATGCTCTACCTTCGTTGATTTCAACATTGCGAAGAGCTCGGGAATCATTTTTGTCATCCTTTGCATACTATAGTTCATCACGAAGTTCTACTAACTTGGTGATGGTGACTAGAGAACTCTGTCAATCACTATCTTATCTGGAAGATTAACTCCCACTTGATTCAAGCGATTGAAGTACCTAGACAATCTGAGCACATGCTCACTAGTTGAGTGATTCTCCTCCATCTTTTAGCTATAGAACTTGTTGGAGACTTCATATCTCTCAACTCGGGTATTTGCTGGAAATATTAACTTCAATTCTTGGAACATCTCATATGGTCCATGACGTTCAAAACATCTTTGAAGTCCCGATTCTAAGCCTTTAAGCATGGTGCACTAAACTATCAAGTAGTTATCATTTTGAGCTAGCCAAGCGTTCATAACGTCTGCATCTGCTCCTACAATAGGTTTGTCACCTAGCGGTGCATTAAGGACATAATTCTTCTGTGCAGCAATGAGGATAAACCTCAGATCACGGATCCAATCCGCATCATTGCTACTAACATCTTTCAACTCAATTTTCTCTAGGAACATATCAAAAAAAACATATGAAAGCAACAACGCAAGCTATTGATCTACAACATAATTTGCGAAATACTACCAGGACTAAGTTCATGATAAATTTAAGTTCAATTAATCATATTACTTAAGAACTCCCACTTAGACAGACATCTCTCTAGTCATCTAAGTGATTACGTGATCCAAATCAACTAAACCATGTCCGATCATCACGTGAGATGGAGTAGTTTCAATGGTGAACATCACTATGTTGATCATATCTCTTTGTATGATTCACGTTCGACCTTCGGTCTCCGTGTTCCGAGGCCATATCTGTATATGCTAGGCTCGTCAAGTATGACTGAGTATTCGCGTGTGCAACTGTTTTGCACCGTTGTATTTGAACGTAGAGCCTATCACACCCGATCATCACGTGGTGTCTCAAAGACGAAGAACTTTCGCAGCGGTGCATACTCGGGAGAACACTTCTTGATTATTAGTGAGAGATCATCTTAAAATGCTACCGTCAATCAAAGCAAGATAAGATGCATAAAGGATAAACATCACATGCAATCAATATAAGTGATATGATATGGCCATCATCATCTTGTGCTTGTGATCTCCATCTTGAAGCACCGTCGTGATCACCATCGTCACCGCGCGACACCTTGATCTCCATCGTAGCATCGTTGTTGTTTACGCCATCTATTGCTTCTCGACTATCGCTACCGCTTAGTGATAAAGTAAAGCAATTACAGAACATTGCATTTCATACAATAAAGCGACAACCATATGGCTCCTGCCAATTGCCGATAACTTCGGTTACAAAACATGATCATCTCATACAATAAAATATAGCATCATGTCTTGACCATATCACATCACAACTTGCCATGCAAAAACAAGTTAGACGTCCTCTACTTTGTTGTTGCAAATTTTACGTGGCTGCTACGGGCTTAGCAAGAACCGCTCTTACCTACGCATCAAAACCACAACGATAGTTCGTCAAGTTAATGTTGTTTTAACCTTCGCAAGGACCGGGCGTAGCCACACTCGATTCAGCTAAAGTGAGAGAGATAGACACCCGCCAGCCACCTTTAAGCACGAGTGCTCGTAACGGTGAAACCAGTCTCGCGTAAGCGTACGTGTAATGTCGGTCCGGGCCGCTTCATCTCACAATACCGCTGAACCAAAGTATGCCATGCTGGTAAGCAGTATGACTTGTATCGCCCACAACTCACTTGTGTTCTACTCGTGCATATAACATCAACGCATAAAACCTAGGCTCGGATGCCACTGTTGGGGAACGTAGTAATTTCAAAAAAAATCCTATGCACACGCAAGATCATGGTGATGCATAGCAACGAGAAGGGGAGTGTATCTTCATACCCTTGAAGATCGCTAAGCGGAAGCGTTTATCAACGCGGTTGATGTAGTCGTACGTCTTCACAATCCGACCGATCCAAGTACCGAACGCACGGCACCTCCGAGTTACGCACACGTTCAGCTCGATGGCGTCCTCGCCTTCTCGATCCAAAGGCGGGTGAAGTAGTAGATGAGTTCCGCAGCACGACGGCGTGGTAGCGGTGTTGGTGAAGAACAATCTCCGCAGGCTTCGCCTAAGCACTACGAAAACTATGACGGAGGATAAACTAGAGGGGCGGGGTTGCGGCACACGGCTTGGTGTTTCTTGATGTGTCTTTGGTGCTAGCCCTGCCCTCTATTTATATGTTGAGCCACAGGGTCGAAACTTGGAGTAAAAGCTTCCTCAAAGTCGGTTTGCCCGGCAAGAGTCCTACGGACTCGGGGCTAGACGCCAGGTTCCGGCGTCTACCCCTAAACGCCAGGTTCTGGCGTCTAGCCTCTGTCTCATAAAACTTCCTTTTGCACTTTCCATAAGCCTCGTGGGCTTTCCCCTTTGGCCCAAATAACGTGTTCTCGTACCCAAACATTTCGGGAAACATCCGGAACCCTTTCGGAGATCAAACACTATTATCCCATATATCAAATTTTATCTCCGGACCATTCCGGAGTTCCTCGTCATGTCCATGATCTCATCCGAGACTCCGAACAACATTCGGTCACCAACATACATAACTCATATAATACTATATCGTCAACGAAACGTTAAGCGTGCGGACCCTACGGGTTCGAGAACTATGTAGACATGACCGAGACACGTTTCCGGTCAATAACCAATAGCGGGACCTGGATGCCATATTGGCTCCCACATATTCTACGAAGATCTTTATCGGTCAAACCGCATAACAACATACGTTGTTCCCTTTGTCATCGGTATGTTACTTACCCGAGATTCGATCGTCGGTATCCAATACCTAGTTCAATCTCGTTATCCGGAAGTCTCTTTACTCGTTACATAATGCATCATTCCGTAACTAACTCATTAGCTACATTGCTTGCAAGGCTTATAGTGATGTGCATTACCGAGAGGGCCCAGAGATACCTCTCCGACAATCGGAGTGACAAAACCTAATCTCGAAATACGCCAACCCAACATGTACCTTTGGAGACACTGTAGTACTCCTTTATAATCATCCATTCGTTGTGACGTTTGGTAGCACCAAAGTGTTCCTCCGTAAACAGGAGTTGCATAATCTCATAGTTACAGGAAGATGTATAAGTCATGAAGAAAGCAATAGCAACATACTAAACGATCAAGTGCTAAGCTAACGGAATGGGTCAAGTCAATCACATCATTTTCCTAATGATGTGATCCCGTTAATCAAATGACAACTCATGTCTATGGTTAGGAAACTTAACCATCTTTGATTAACGAGCTAGTCAAGTAGAGGCATACTAGTGACACTATGTTTGTCTATGTATTCACACATGTATTATGTTTCCGGTTAATACAATTCTAGCATGAATAATAAACATTTATCATGAAATAAGGAAATAAATAATAACTTTATTATTGCCTCTAGGGCATATTTCCTTCAGAGGTATCTCTGGGCCCTCTCGGCAATGCATCATCATAATGAGCTCAATGTGACTAAGTAGTTAGTCACGGGATCACGCATTATGGAACGAGTAAAGTGGCTTGCCAGTAACGAGATTGAATGTGGTATTGGGATACTGACGATCGAATCTCGGGCAAGTAACGTACCGATTGACAAAGGGAATTGTATACGAGATTACTTGAATCCCCGACATCGTGGTTCATCCGATAAGATCATCGTGGAACATGTGGGAGCCAGCATGGGTATCCAGATCCCGCTGTTGGTTATTGACCAGAGAGATGTCTTGGTCATGTCTACATGCCCCCCGAACCTGTAGGGTCTACACACTTAAGGTTCGATGACGCTAGGGTTATAAGGAAAGTTTGTATGTGGTTACCGAATGTCGTTCGGAGTCTCGGATGAGATCCCGGATGTCACGAGGAGTTCCAGGATGGTTCGGAGGTAAAGAATAATATATAGGAAGTGAGGTTTTGGCCACCATAAGTATTTCCGCCATCACCGGTAATGTATCGGGACCACCGGAAGGGTTCCGGGGGTTCACCGGGAGGGGCCACCAGCCCCGGAGGCTTGCATGGGCCAAGAGTGGGAAGGGACCAGCCCCTGAGTGGGCTGGTGCGCCTCCCACCAAGGCCCAAGGCGCAGCTAGGAGGAGAGGGGGGAACCCTAGACGCAGATGGGCCTAAAGCCCACCCTAGGGCGCGCCCCCCCTCTCTCCCCCTCTTGGCCGCCCCCTCCAATCCCATCTAGGGCTGCCACACCCCCTAGGGTGGGAACCCTAGAGGGGGCGCAACCACCTCCCCTCCTCCTATATATGGTGGGGGGGGGGGGCTGCCAAAGACACGAGTCTCTCTCTCTCTCTCTCTCTCTCTCTCTCTCTCTCTCTCTCTCTCTCTCTCTCTCTCTCTCTCTCTCTCTCTCTCTCTCTCTCTCTCAGCGCAGCCCTACCTCTCCACATCCTCGTCCTCGTAGTGCTTGGCGAAGCCCTGCTGGAAACCACGCCGTCGTGCTGCTGCTGGAGTTGTCTTCCCCAACCTCTCCCTCCTACTTGCTGGATCAAGGCGCGGGAGACGTCATCGGGCTGCACGTGTGTTGAACGCGGAGGCGCCGTTGTTCGGCGTTTAGATCGGAATCGACCGCGATCTGAATCGCTGCGTGTACGACTCCTCCAATCGCGTTCTTGTAACGCTTCCGCATCGCGATCTTCAAGGGTATGAAGATACACTCCCCTCTCTCTCGTTGCTAGTCTCTCCATAGATTGATCTTGGTGATGCGTAGAAATTTTTTAATTTTTTGCAACGATCCCCCACAAGATATGCCTTCGCCAATTGAATAAAGTGTCATAGGGTGGAGAGTTAAAAAAACTATCTGGTTGCAATTTTTGTTTACGTAAACTGAAGCATAATAACTTTTTTTAGTTGAAAAAGGTTAAATCATTCAAAACCGTTTTCAAGATAATATAAATCATAATTACACCCAATAAAATTTATTGAGGGCACGACCCTTACAAGACTAGCATTACTAAAGTCGGAAATTAAACATAGGTCACGTGTAATGGCGAAGCTACGGCCCACCCAACCCATTAAAGTCCCAATAGGACATCAGAGCAAAAAATTGGCCCCTGAGAGTTAATTTGTTGGTCTTCCCTTCAATTTGGTCCGCACGGCTTTTCAGGTGTAGTATTGCTACTCGTCCAGGGCTATATCGACATCGTCTTACTCATGCATTCAGCAGCGTCACCTGGTGAGTAAAGCTTGATACCACCTTTGGATCGGAACACCCTAGAAGCCAAGGCTGCGACCTAGCAGCCGAGAAGCGTTGGTCGAGGCCATAAGAAGTTGAGAATGGCATACTAAGGACCAGATCGTTGTCCTAGAGAAGAAGACGATGAAGGGGGTTGGACAATCATCCCACGTCCGCCCAGACAGAACCAGTGAGGCCTTACCTTACTAAATTCTTGACGCCGCCGAAGGCCGGATGTGCATCATCAAAGGGAGAAGAAAATCAGAAGACCACTTCGCCAAACGACGTTGTCTAAGACCACCTAGAATAAACATGGACAAAAATGAGGCACGCGACCTGGCCTAACCGAAACTCCATGCGTTGTCCACCGACACCAATCATCATAACTCGGACGAGGACATGAAGGCAAGAACTTATTCCGCGTTGTGGATAACACCACCACCTTGCCAGCACCAGCTAGACACCTAGACTGAGCCACAACAAAAGTTAGGGCGACCCATACACCACCTCAAACTAGGGCTTCCCGCACCTCATTATGCTAGAAGGCACCTGGAGGCAAGGAGAACCGGTGGCGACGACACTTATGCAGAAACCCTAGCTGCCTTTCTTTGGAGAGAGGTGGAAGACGATAGAAGAAAACATTGTACAACATAAGCTAAGAGAGTAACTCGTGCACACCTTTTGCTACGACATATATGCTGTAAACAGAACTTGGAGTTCTTTTTTACAGGAACAACTTTTGATTCAAAGGTGCGCCGCCATCACCGGCCCTCTTTCATCAGAGCCGGGAAAACCTTGTTTTAGTAGAGATCCGGGAAGTCGTCGAGCTAAGGTCCCAAAGAACCAACGCACCAGAACAACAACCACCGCCGATAAAGAGAAGCGTAGATTGGAAGAATCAACATGTAGACACATGAACACACACAAACGAAGACCGGATCTACGCAGATTCACCGAAGACAACACTGACAAAATCTCGTGAGATTCGCCGGAGACACACCTCCACACGCCCTCTTATGATGTGAGACACACCGTCGGGTCGGGGGCTAGGCGAAGAGAACCTTATTTCATCTTTGGGAGTCGCCGCTGCCTTGCCTTCGAGAGTAGGACACAAACCCTAATCAAATTAAAAAAACACCTAAAATCAAAGCATGAGCCCTCCCACTGGCATGGGTCGGAATCCACCGCCCCTCCATGACTCTAAGGCCACAGGAGACGAGGCGGATCGGCGATGACACCGACGAGAGGAAGGAAACCCTAAACGCCTGGAAGCCGCCTTCTTTCTAGGGGAGAAAGAAAACGACAATTAATAACTGAACCTGGATTTAATACCACTGATTTAAAAGAGTTGTAAAGCTACACAAACAAGCTCCATTGAAACTTTCAAAGGAAAGCCCATCGCCGTGGCGGTCTCTCTCCGGGAAAAGAAGAAAGAAAAGCCATCGGCAGGCCATATCACGTGCCCTCGCCATTTTTAACTAGACCGTGCCAAAAGGCGGTTGGAAAACTCCACGAGGCCACGACCCCCATCACCCTCCCCCACCTCCTGCCCGCCTTTTCCCCATAAACCCCCTCGCTCTCCCGCATTTCACAGACTCGTCATTATCTCGTTTCCCTTCATCTCCTCTCTTGAACTCCCTGCCGACTCCCAACTCCCCCAGCCCCAGGTCTCACGCCGCCGGTCGCCGCCCTCCCGCCCCTCCGAGCGCCTCCGCCGCCCGCGAGATCCCCAGAGCGACGGCCTTTCAGCCTCCCCCGTCCGGCCGCCTCCCTGCCGGAGGACTGGAGCCAGATTGCTGGTCCCGTCCCGTCCCCCCCTGGCCAGCGCCGTTCTCTGCTCCACTCAACCGGCGACCCCTCCCGCGGACGCGGCAGGCCGAGGCGTGATGTGCGGATCGGAGCATGGACGTGATCGCCTCGCCCAGTAGAAGCTGCAGCAGCCGTTGTGGGAGCAGGGTTTGCGCCGTCTACTGCCATGACGATCTACCTAGCTCGGGAGGCTTCCAAGGTCTCCTCTCCGCTGGATTCGGCGACGCCTTCTGCCGCCTCCGCCGCGTGCGCTTTTCTTGGTAGCTGTGAGGATTCACAATCCCTTTTCTTTGGGCTGTGCAGGTATGGAGGAAGGTGTGCGCGGAGACGACGACCGAGCTGCCGCTACTTCGCGAGAAGTGGCCGCTACTCCTCGCTGGGATTGTGTTTCAGGTGAGCGCCCCGATCCAGTATCCCACTCTACGTCGTGTGTGTGAACCTATTAATTTCGTTGTGGCTAGTGGTGCGCGTTTCAGTATTTAATAATGGCTTGTTAATATGGGTACTTGTCATAACAAATTTGCCCCTTTTGGTAACTTTCCTGCATTATCTAATTATTAATCTTGTTTCTTCCCTGGAATTGGGACGCCCTTAGGTTTGCAGGTTGTTAAGCATTTGTAGCAGTCTTTCCTGTTGCAGATTAGACTACATTCTAGCAGTTTGGCTGATCGTCAGAAATATAGAGGGGAAATTTCTCTTATGGAAACTGTTTTGCACCCACACATACCCCCTTTGAAGGACATATGCATTTGAAACATTTACCTTTTTACTGTTTAGTTTGAACCGCTGATACAATCATTATGATCTGGTACACCCCTGATAATTTGTCGCTTGTGTGTATGGCGGGAATAATTGACCGTCGAATAGTATAATGAGCGCGGGTAAGCATTTTGTTCAAATGTTTGTCGCTGCTGGAGCAGCATTGTTATGCGATTTATGTCGTGTTGTAGAGATGAATTGTCGTGTTCTGCATCGGTCTATAACTTATATGCATGGATAATATTCTGTTTGTCGACTTGTTGTCATCTCTAGGTCATTCTCAAAATTAATTTAGATTTATGTTTCTGTAAAAAAAAAACCGCCTTGTACCAAGTTGTGCATAGAAAATTAATCCTGCTCTGTATGCTGTGAATGTTTCATCGGGCTTTACCTTCTTCTCTGTGATTGCATTTGTCGAACCCTCCTTTAGTGTCATCAAATTCTGCTGGATATATCTGCGAGAACCAGAATCATATCAAGTAACCTGCTTTGAGCATGCTCGGACTAACACAATTCCCATTGGTTAATATTGTTTCTTCCCTTACAGTCCATTTACTATCTTTTCCTTTTTTAGTGTGATGGACATTTCCTGATTGTCCACTTCAAAGTTTTCTTCATTTAGTTATGTAGGATCACTTATTGTGTTATGCTTGACAGTTTATTAATATATCACTTGGAAATTCATACAATAATGTTCTTTATAATTAGTATATTCATGGGCTGGCTGCTCGAGGAGTGCATTACTTGCATCGGCCTGGACCACTGCTCCAGGACCTGGGATTTATGGCCCTTCCAGTACGTGGATTTCTTTTATCTTTTGAGAGCATGTCAATATGTCTATTAAGTTGATATAATTTCATTACAGTGTTTTTGTACTGCTTTGTTTTAGGAGCTTGGACAAGACAAAAATTATCTTAGTGAATGCACATTTGTTTTCATCTTCTTCTCCTTTTTTCTGGTAGGTAATTCTTATACTCTACTACTTGTTTTGACTACTTCTGCCTACCTTATATCCCTGTATTCCCATGTGTTTGTTTCTTTCTGTATGTTTAGTTAATAGTTCATTACACATAACCTGAAAAACTCCAGATTAGTAATTATTTCTTGAGTTTGACATCTATGATTCCAACAAAAGGTAAGCATTATGTGTTGTTTGATATCATTGTTTTCCAAAAAGGACTAGGTGGTTAATACCCTGCTTGTGTGTCATTTGTAGCTCTTCCTTATTTTAGGCTTCTATTATGAATTTCCCCTGTTTTCTATGATGGTGTTAACCAAGGCGGGTATTACAGGGATCATGACATTATCTTTTATATGCAGTGGACCTTTCATCCTTTTATTTATCATAGCAAACGCTTCTACACCATCCTAATCTGGCGCAGGGTGCTTGCTTTTTTAGTTGTGAGTGCATCCTCCCTAACCATGTATGTATATAATATTTTGCATGCCCAGATAAGTTACTAAATATTGCTTCTCCAGGCTTCACAGGTTTTAAGGATCATTACATTCTATTCAACCCAGCTTCCAGGTCCAAACTATCACTGTCGTGAGGTAGCCCTTGTTTCACCTTAGCCAATTTTCGCATGCGCTCTTTGTCAGCATTACGTCCTGGAAGAAGTTGTCGTTTAGTCATACATGGAGTCATGTATAGCTTTGTATTTATAGGGCTCAAATATGGCCACTCTTCCACCACCCAATAATGTGCTTGAAGTGCTCCTGATCAATTGTAAGTTCCATTTCATCATTGGCTTGACATTTTGTGCAAGTTTTTCCAACTTACCATCCAGAACTTTGTATCATCCATTGCAGTTCCTCGTGGAGTAAATCTTGGGTGTGGTGATCTTATATTTTCATCCCATATGATTTTCACTCTTGTTTTCGTCCGAACATATCACAAATATGGCTCAAAAAGGTTATTGTCCTACCCATGGTTGGCTTGAAATTGATGAATCTCCATCTGGGAAATCCCTGGGTGGGTATGCCATGCCCGAATCGTAGTTGAACTGGTGGACCCTGTATATTGCAGGTTTATTAAGCTCCTTGCCTGGGTCATGGCTATAGTTCAAAGTCTTCTCATCATTGCTGCTCGCAAGCACTACACCGTGGATGTTGTTGTTGCCTGGTATGGCTGGTAGCTTACATTTCACCTACTATCAGCTACTATTTGGCTGCTCTAGTACCTGTCTTCTAACAGTTGCTTTGCTCACAGGTATGCCGTTAATCTAGTTGTGTTCTTCGTGGACACCAAGCTCCCAGGTACTGTTTTCATGACACACAGTATATGATTTGTTTTGATTTTCTATTTGAAGGCACTTTGTAACAACAGTCTTTGTGGATGTCTTGCGCAGAAATGCCGGACCGTTCAAACGGGTCGCCCTTGATTCCGCTGAGCAACAAAGATAAAGATGGGAGGCCAAAGGATGAGAAAGACGTGAGGCTGAAGGACGAGTTCCATAAGCTGTTGAACGGGAACCATGGGGATCCTACTGATCGGGTACGGCATTAGCTCTCAGCGCTGAACACTCTAGGGTTTTTGGCCCGTTGATCATCCATCTTAAATTCGAGCTCCCTTAAATTTTAAATCCGTTGAGCTGAGCTGAGTTTGTACCCGTGGAGGCACGCCGGGCTGCCTGTAGTACAGTTTTGCTGCCACCTTTTGGCTGACGCGCCTGTGTCTGACTGTTTCAGCGGCAGCGGGTGCAGATGAACGGGAGGCACCCCGAGGAGGACATGAGCAGCATGCTGTCCGACGCCACACCCAACGGCACATGAGCGCTTCTCCAGTAGTCCACCACCGGGAGTTTTGTCCCGGCGCGCCCGAGGAGAATCCTGTGGGCGGGCGACGGTCGAAACTGCCCGGCCGGTCCATTCTGTATGCATGCTGAAGCCCCCACCCATCGTTCAGTTGAGCCACCCCCCCTCCATTGCGATGGCCTTCCCTTCAACAACACCACCAAAAAGATTGATGATGAATGTGGGTGTACATGTATATATCGTCCGACCGACCTTCCAGCTTAATTCTACCATCATCTATGATGCATTCATATCGATTCGCCACCGGCCCGACGGGGTCGCTCCATGCGTGTCGCGTGCCGCGGTAGGACGAGTTTCATTCATTCTGTTGCGTGCGGCAGCCGCGGGGCCCGTGCCGCGTCCGGTGCACGGCGACGACGTAGGCGCCGTATGGGCGCGGGCGCGGCACATGCGACGAGTAGCGTGTGGCCGCGAAAGACGTGCGGCGCCATCGAGTGCGCCGCGCAGCAGCCCGGCCGCCCATGCCGCCATTGGGTTTTGCGTGTGAGTTCCCTCCACTTTGCCTTGGGCCCGGGATTCACCATTTCGTGCTGAGGACAAGGGACCGCGACCACGCTGCTGCGTCTCAGCAACCAGCTCTGTTTCGATATGCATGCTGTACGTTGGTAGGGTTTTCGCTTCTGCCCCGCACGCACCCGGTGCAGGCGCTGGAGCCGGCCATGGAGAGGAACAAACGCATGCAAGGGTACCTCTCAACCTGCAGCATTTTATGCGCTCAGCGTTTCAATTTTTTCACCGATTCTCGTTTGCAATTATAGCTGGCCCAGCTCGCAGCACAGTGCTGCCGCAGCGCCTTCAAGTACGCGCTGCTACTACCACTACTGCATATCGTCGCGATTCATTGCGCGGTCCTGGGAATTCTGCGGCCTCATCGCACCAGATCCTATGCCTGGCACTGCGCACCCACGATGCAAAGAGGCCAGAGCCTCTGCCCTGCGCTCACAGCGACCAAATTATGGGAATGTGGGTCGCCCATATTGGTCCAACCCCTTGAAAAGAATTGTGTTATTAGCCAGGAGTATATATCTGAAAAAAGAACATAAGTTTCTGTCATCATTTCCATGCGCACATTTGAGCTCAAGCATTTCACAATAATTTCCTCATGATTATTTCGGCGACATTTGTTCGGGACTGACCTGGCACTACATTTTCCTTGCTAAGGACAGCTGGCTGCCACCTCATCCTGTTTATCAGGACTATAAACACTGGAACAAAGGGCAGGCGTAGAGAAATCTGCACACACAGACCACACCAACTCACAAGGCAAAACGGCAAAAAGCTACTAGGAAATGACGACGCTAACATAATCCTGTTCTTCTTCAAACCAAGACAACAATAATCACGGAACAAGCGAACAACAAGACATCTTCTAATTCTTCGCCGCTATCTTCAACTTCACTCAAATCCTGGGGCACGCGGGAGGAGATAATGATCAGGGTTCCTTTTGTACTGCCGAACCTCGATCAAGGCAAACTTAAGACCGCCGCGCCGACCATATATTTGTGTACCTCTTCACAACTGAACTTCACTTTTAGCCTGTCCTCCAGATTTGTTGAACCTAACCCACATGTTTGCTGCCGTAATGGCCTTGGAGCTTTTTATTGAGGGACCGTTCGCTGTGAAACTCACCCAGGGACGTTGAAGTGGAAGAGCCATGAGATGACAAAGGCGAAAACCATGCATGCCAGTAGGAAGTTGAGGAACCGGTGCCCTTGCCAAAATCTCCTGGTTTCGTTTGGAAATGCATGCCCGGCTACTGTGGTGTTTGATTCGTTCGACTGCTCGACGAACTCCGGATCGCCTAACACAACCACATTGCATGCGGTTGAGCTGCAGATCTCACAGGTCCTGGGCAAAGAAAAGGAGAGACATATTTTAGGTTCATCATCCAGATTCAAATTGCACATAGGTATCTTTGCACTTGAACAGAATAATTCTACAGGGTCATCATCAATGTTCAAAAGGTAATTGGTAGATGATGCTTAACCGTGGACGAGAATATGCTAGTGACCGTAAGAAACCTTAGGCAGATAGACACATCATTCAGTCTGGTCCTCTTATTCTCTTAACACAGGAACAACATAAAAGTTGTTAAATAGTTCACTTCATGATCTGAAGTTCTCGATATTGGAATAAAAAAAATCGACCCAGTAAGTTTCGATGTAGTTGCAATCACACAACTATATAATTTCATTAATAAAACAATGGATTCTAAAATTGCCAACTCCTATTGAAAAGGTCAGCACTAGAAACTGAACTAACATGATGAAAATGTTACGTGGCTAGCTTCACACGGTAAGCATTGAGTGCAATGATTCCTTGAATGACAGCAACATTGTACGAGTATGGGGGAAATGTGCTGCTATGCTGTACACTATATGCCAATATGCCCCTCAGTGGGTTACTGCAACTCCTCCTGTTAATGCCAATGTAATTAAGAACCCACTAGTAATGTTCCTGTTGCCAGTTGCAATATTTGGTTATGGTCTAACTAATTTTAGTGGAACATCTTGTCCTCTTTTAAGGTAGTGTACAGTGAGAACTCCTGCAGCATAAACTGCATCGTTTGGGAAATAGGAGTACCCCTATTAGCCTATGAGCAGTTTGCATAAATCATTTTACATCATATGATGAAGCTGTCAGCCTGTCACACCTAAGTAAAATTTTGGAAAATAAGCGAACAGTTAATTTTCTCTTTATATGGACCGGTTCTACGACGAACGATCACCAGACATTTGATAAATTTCATTTTCCCTGATAGCTCGTATTGCTGAGTGCTTTCTACACTTTCATAGTAACTGATTCAGTAATACTCAGAGCTCACAAAAGCTAGTATATTTTTGCTACAACCATACGCCCCCCCTCATACCTCTTGTCACCAAGGTTTGGCGCAAAACATTATGATTCTCACCTACAGTTCCATCCAAACAAACACTTTTGTAGTGGGAAGTGTCACCTGACCTAGTCAATCTATTAAGAGACAAACTTGGTCAACACTCAACACAACAATTCAGCAGAGGAAATAGATGAGTTTCTGTGAGAACGACAGACTGAAGAACCATTCCTACTTTCACCCCCCTCCAATGATCTCAACATTTCCTAGTTCCTACAGCCCTATACATACCCCTACTAATCGACCCAGCACTTTGCCTTTTCCTCACCATCTGCCCCCCTTTACCTTTACCAATGTAAAGAAACAAAGAACTAAAGAAAACAACACCCCATAAGATTCCTGAACCATGTGTTCATCCACCCAAATGCACCATCTTTCAGAAAAGCCAAGCAAAATTCAGTTCTTTACTGTCACCGAATACATAAATCCCTGAAACGAAAACCCTGCCTGCAACTGTTCGAGCGTTATGCTTATGCCTAATCCAATTAACTGAACTTTAGTGAATTGACAGTTTGTTCAAGTTAATTACTGAGTAGGAAATGATTCGGCGCACTAACAGAGTAACCATGGGGAGTGAATTACGGACTGAGCTAGCAGATTGACAGAGTGGGAGCTTACTTGTTGCCTCTGATCTTGAACCAGGTCTCGGCGCACTGCTTGTGGGAGTAGGAGAGGTCGCCCTTGCAGGAGCAGCCGAGCGTGATGCCGGCGCCGGACTCGGCCGCCGCGCTCTCCAGGCCCAGGTGGCAAATGCGGCAGTTCTTCTCGGCCTTCTCGGGGTCGGGGCTGCCCTTGGCGCTCTCGCCGCCGAACCCGGCCTCCAGGTCGACGTCGTCCAGCGAGCACTCGGACACGCACGACGACTTCCTGAAGTGGCCGCCGCCGGCCTCGATGTCCGCGTCGCTGTCGGCGCCGCCGCAGGAGCTGGCGCGGGTGGAGGCGCACCGCGAGATGCAGTCCTCGAAGGCGGCGGACTCGTGGCGCGAGTGCGACGGCCACGACCGGTCCTCCGCGTCCGTGAAGTACTGGCTGCCCTCCTCGTCGTCGTCCACGAACTCGTCCGCGCGCCGCCGCTCGCCGAGCTCGATGTCCTCGACCTCCGCGGCGCTTGCCGACTGTGCGCCGCCGCCGACCATTGTCCCCCCCTCTTCCTCAACCTACCCAAAACAAAATCCCAAGAAACGGGGCGAGCCATTTCAGCCACCCACAAGATCAAATCCCACCAAACTCATTACCAGAAGAAGAAAATACCAGCCAGAATGCCGCCGCCCCGAATCCCGCCGCCGGCAACGCGACGGAAATGAAATCAATCCGCGTCGAAGATCAGGAAGAGCGCATGCAATGCGATCGCTAGAAACGATCCGGCGAGGACTGGGGCCCGACTAATGCGGCAACATACGGCTGAAGCGGCGGGGTTCTCGTGAGGTTTCTTGATCCATAACCGCAGGAGGGACACGCAACGAGACAAGGGCAGCCGGGGGAATAAAGAGTGGGCGGATTGTACTGGCAGTGGCCACGCCGCACAGTGAGGTGAGGTGAGGGGAAAAGAGGGACGGGGGAGAAAGGAAAAGACGAGTTCTGTGCTTGTCGGGAGGAGGAGAGACTGTGGAGGGGTTTGGCTTGGCACTATCAGCTCAGCTCACCGTGGTCTTATGGCCATGGCCATGGCCATGGGTGATGGGTCTCATGGAGAGGAGTGCGGCTGAAGATTTGCCTCCTCTGAGTCTGTGGTGTACTGGTGTCTGCTGAGCAGCAGTTTTATTTTATTTTTTCCCTTTTTTTTTCAATGAGAAACCCTAGGCCTTTGTCAACCTGTCATATAGCATCTCCATACACAAAATGAGCAGTTGGATATTGCTTGGTGATGTGGTTTTATCATTACATAGTAAGGCTTTGTTAGGGCATATAGTGGGACATGATAATTGCTTGTGAGATCAAACTCTGTTTTTTTTTGGGTAGACTCCATTTTGGGAAATATGGTAAATAATTCAACAATGTTAGTTCGGTGTATACATCTCCAACAAGCTCTCGTGTGGTCTAGCGTAATATATCGGTCTCCTCGTTGAGGGGTTATTTTAACCAGTGACGATCTAGCGAAAATAAACCACAGGGTAGTAAGTTAGGTTCTTCTTGAAATAAGGACGAGACAACACAGTATCGCTTGTTTGAACATAAAAATGCCGTTTGATGTGTTTTCACACATTATTTCCGTTTATCTCTATCCTATTATATTTCTTGTATGTTCGGTAACTGGCTTGTAAGGCCACAAGGTATAAGGAAGCGAGAAGCCGGAGATAACGAAATTTGTGTCCTGACATGGGTGGCAGTCTAGTAACATGTTATGTGATTTCCAATATCACTATGTTTAATGGTTTGTTGATTTTTCTCAAGTGAATTGAACTGTAATTTTAGTTGTTTGGATTTCATGACGCGGAAAAGAGAAATCGTAATATTTTATCGATGCCGCGCGATATGTTTTTCCTTCAAATGAGTCATTCTAAGTTCTTCATATTACATATTCTTGACTTTGTTACCAGGACTCAAATATCAAAAATGTGTATCTTTCTCCTTGTTTCAAACAAACCCTTTCCCATTGTGCAAAACAGTGCCCCCAAACCGCGAAAGGATAAGGTAGAATCACCCTTTGATTTTCTTCTTCTTCTTCTTCACAAATCACAAGGGCATTGAGCTGCAATTGTAGTCACCTGGGTTCCACATGCCTAGAAAATGTAAATCATAATATTTTTTAGTACCACACATGATCTTTTTTCCTTCGAATGGATCTTGCTTGGTTGTTATTTTTACCATATGTCTTCGGAGAGATTTTGTTACGAGGACTCAAACATCCAAAATCCCACATGTTTCCCCTTGTCCCAAATACTAAAATCCTCCCATTCTGCAAAACGCTGCCCGGATAATCGAGAATAGTCCTGGCCATGGGAAGCCCGGCCCGAAAAAGCCCGACCCGGCCCGGCCCGACGCTGCCTCGAGCCGGGCTCGGGCTGGGCCCGGACCCGTCGTTTTGCATTTTTCTGAAGGTCGGGCCGGGCCGGTCCGAAGCCCGACGGGCTTTTACTTGCTCAGGCCGGGCTCAGGCCCAGAAACACAAGCCCGATGGCCGGCCCGGGCCTGGGTTTTTTGTGTCGGGTCTGGCTAGGCCCGGCCCGAAGCCCGGCCCGGCCCGAGGTTTGGCCAGGTATAATCGGAAGGGGATAAGGTGGAACCCGACAGGAATGAGACGAGCGAAACAGAGCGTTAAAGAAATATATCCACCGTGTCCTGGCCCCAAGATTATCAATGATTCGGCAATGTCAGTGGCAGATGTTGAGTATTGGCTACTCCATGTCAGTTAAGTATGTATTGGCTACTCCACGCTAGGCTATCATCAATGATTCGCCAATGTTAGGGGCAAGTTATTATAACCAAGGTCTCGTATTTGTTGACTTTTAGTTCGTACTCCCTCCGTTTCTTTTTAGTCCGCATATAAGGTTTGGTCAAAGTCAAGCTTTGTAGAGTTTGACTAACTTTATACTAAAAAATATAAACATTCACAATATGAAATTAATATTATCAAATGCACCATAAAATGTATTTTCATACTATATAGTTTAAGTATTGTAGATGTTCACATTTTTTTATATAAATTTGGTCAAACTTTGTGTAGTTTGACTTTGACCAAATCTTATATGCGGAGTAGAAAGAAACGGAGGGAGTACGTGCTACCTCAGTCCGGGTTTATTGGTCCCCATTGTGTTTCGTGCCAAATTTTGATCATAGATTAAACTAACAAAATGTTCACGCATGCCATCAAACATTATATTTTTGAAAACTATGTTCAAATACGAAACCAATAAGATAATTTTTCTTGACATGCATTAATATTTTATTATTTAAATGTTTAGTCAAAATTTGGCACAAAGACCTATAAACCAGGACGGAGATAGTACTCCCTTTGTTCCAAAATAGATGATCCAACTTTGTATTAAAGTTAGTATAAAGTTGAGTCATCTATTTTGAAATGAAGGGAGTACTACGTACCTGCTCGATTAATTAATCGTAAGTACATTGGAGAGCAGGGGTGTATGTATGTACGATCGTCGTGTCAGGGCGTAGGTGAGACGTGCACGGAGCATCACGGCCCACCGTGATTTGTTTTGTTCCCGGAAGCGCCATCTCGTGATCCATCTCGGCCAGGCACGCTCCGTCCGCACGCCACCGGCCAATCGGCCTCAAGTAGGCTGTTCAGGTTGCTAATCTGGCGCGATAATGAAGGATGCTTTGCGTCGCACTGAAACCGTCGCCCGCCACCGATGCCACATTTGGGATGGAGGAAGCTGATATCCAATTTTGTTTTCGCCGGCTTTCGCATGGAAGTGGAAGTATCCAATCGGAGCATGCATGACGGCCTTTGGTGTACGCAGGTCGTGAGATTATTCCCTGCGGAGCCACTGGGATGATCCCAGTCCAGGAGCGCAACCATGATTTGTCATGATCTGGTTTTCGGCACGCTTGAATCATGTTTTTTTTTTCTCGCCGGGCCAAAGTAAATACCCCCTATTTAGGTTTAGCAAAGGATGTGATGCATACTATACTTGCATAGGTTGCGTAAAGATTAGTCGGTGGGAACCTCTTATGGTTAAATTCCCGCAAAATAAATAAATAAATTAGACCAACCCTGAAATACTCTTCTTGTGAGAGTGCGGAGCCACTGCTGCAGCTCTACCAGGCTAAATTTCGTGTTTTGACCCTTTTTTAAAACAAAATCGAGATCTGACCCCAGTTTGAAACCTTTTCGAGATCTGAACCCGGTGCTCGAGGAGCCATGACAGCGGTATGCCGGAAGTCCGGTTGCTCTTACCCGAAGCGATCGCCGATGAGTGACAACCCTCTCGTGCGATTCGCCTCTCCACTCTTCTGTGAGAGCACGACCCTCGAGCGGTAGTGCCGTAATCATCGCCCAATCCTCGAGGGTCACGATCATCTCCCCACATGGAAGATGAAAGCTGTGCGTCTCTGGCCGCCACCGGTCGATCAAAGCCGTGAGAGCCGAGTGGATGAGCGTCGGCGGCTTACGCTTGAACTGCAGGACGAAACCCAATAGTCGGGCTCTCCTGAAGAACGGCGCGTACCGCTCGTCGTACTCCATCTTAACCGTCGTCTTGTGAGCTCTCATCCGCATGTTGGGTAACGTAGTAATTTCAAAAAAAATTCCTACGCACACGCAAGATCATGGTGATGCATAGCAACGAGAGGGGAGAGTGTTGTCTACGTACCCTCGTAGACCGAAGCGGAAGCGTTGGCGCAACGTAGAGGAAGTAGTCGTCGTCCTCCGGTCCAACCGATCCAAGCACCATTACTCCGGCACCTCCGAGTTCTTGACACGCGTCACAACTCGATGGCGCACCCTCGATCTCCAATCCAAAGAGAGGCTCGAGGGGAGTTCCGTCGAGACGACGGCGTGGTGGCGATCTTGATGTTCTCTGTCGCGGGCTTCGCCTAAGCACCGCTACAATATGATCGAGGTGTAATATCGTGGAGGGGCACCGCGCACGGCTAAGGAACGATCAATGATCAACTTGTGTGTCCTAGGGTGCCCCCTACCCCGTATATAAAGGAGGGAGGAGGTGGCCGGCCACAAGGCGCGCCATAGGGAGGAAACCTACTCCAAGTAGGTTTCCTCTCTTTCCTTATCTTATTTGGAGGGAAGGAAAGAGTACTAGTATTAGGAAGTAGTACTAGTAGTAGTAATAGGAAGAGGGGAAGGAGAAAGGAAAGGGGCCCCCCCTCCCCAATCGGATTGGGCTTGGGGCGCCCCCCCCCTTGCTCCTTCTCTCTTCCTCCTACATGGGCCCAATAAGGCCCATATACCTCCGGGGTTCCAGTAACCTCCGGAGCTCCAAACTTCTCCTAACCTTTCGGTGTCCAAATATATCCGTCCAATATATCAATCTTTATGTCTCGACCATTTCGAGACTCCTCGTCATGTCCGTGATCATATCCGGACTCGAACAACCTTCGGTACATCAAAATACATAAACTCATAATATAAGCATCATCGAAACCTTAAGCGTGCGGACCCTACGGTTCGAGAACAATGTAGACATGACCGAGACATGTCTCCGGTCAATAACCAATAGCGGGACCTGGATGCCCATATTGGTTCCTACATATTCTCGAAGATCTTTATCGGTCGAACCGCACAACAACATCGTTGTTCCTTTGTCATCGGTATGTTACTTGCCCAAGATTTGATCGTCGGTATCCAATACCTAGTTCAATCTCGTTACCGGCAAGTCTCTTTACTCGTTCCGTAATACATCATCTCACAACTAACTCATTAGTTGAAATGCTTGCAAGGCTTAAGTGATGTGTATTACCGAGAGGGCCCAGAGATACCTCTCCGACATTCGGAGTGACAAATCCTAATCTCGAAATATGCCAACTCAACAAGTACCTTCGAGACACCTGTAGATCACCTTTATAATCACCCGATTCGTTGTGACGTTTGGTAGCACACAAAGTGTTCCTCCGTAAACGGAGTTGCATAATCTCATAGTCATAGGAACATGTATAAGTCATGAAGGAAGCAATAGCAACATACTAAGCGATCGTGTGCTAAGCTAACGAAATGGGTCATGTCAATCAGATCATTCAACTAATGATGTGACCTTGTTAATCAAATAACAACTCCTTGTTCATGGTTAGGAAACATAACCATCTTTGATTAACAAGCTAATCAAGTAGAGGCATACTAGTGACACTCTGTTTGTCTATATATTCACACATGTATTATGTTTCCGGTTAATACAATTCTAGCATGAATAATAAACATTTATCATGATATGAGGAAATAAATAATAACTTTATTATTGCCTCTAGGGCATATTTCCTTGATCTCCCACTTGCACTAGAGTCAATAATCTAGATTACATAGTAATGATTCTAACACCCATGGAGTCTTGGTGTTGATCATGTTTTGCTCGTGGAAGAGGCTTAGTCAACGGGTCTGCAACATTCAGATCCGTATGTATCTTGCAAATCTCTATGTCTCCCACCTGGACTAGATCCCGGATGGAATTGAAGCGTCTCTTGATGTGCTTGGTTCTCTTGTGAAATCTGGATTCCTTCGCTAAGGCAATTGCTCCAGTATTGTCACAAAAGATTTTCATTGGACCCGATGCACTAGGTATGACACCTAGATCGGATATGAACTCCTTCATCCAGACTCCTTCATTGGCTGCTTCCGAAGCAGCTATGTATTCCACTTCACATGTAGATCCCGCCACGACGCTTTGCTTTGAACTGCACCAATTGACAGCTCCACCGTTTAATGTAAACATGTATCCGGTTTGCGATTTAGAATCGTCCGGATCAGTGTCAAAGCTTGCATCAACGTAACCATTTACGATGAGCTCTTTGTCACCTCCATATACGAGAAACATATCCTTAGTCCTTTTCGGTATTTCAGGATGTTCTTGATCACTGTCCGATGATCCACTCTGGATTACTTTGGTACCTCCTGCTAGACTTATAGCAAGGCACACATCAGTCAGGTACACAGCATTGCATACATGATAGAGCCTATGGCTGAAGCATAGGGAACACTTTTCATTTTCTCTCTATCTTCTGCGTGGTCGGGCTTTGAGTCTTACTCAACTTCACACCTTGCAATCTGAGCAAGAACCCTTTCTTTGCTTGATCCATTTTGAACTTCTTCAAAACTTTGTCAAGGTATGTGCTTTGTGAAAGTCAATTGAGCGTCTTGATCTATCTCTATAGATCTTAATGCCCAATATGTAAGCAGCTTCACCGAGGTCTTTCATTGAAAAACTTTTATTCAAGTATCCCTTTATGCTATCCAGAATTCTATATCATTTCCAATCAATAATATGTCATCCACATATAATATTAGAAATGTTCTGAGCTCCCACTCACTTTCTTGTAAATCTGAGGCTTCTCCAAAAGTCTCATATAAAACCAAATGCTTTGATCACACTATCAAAACGTTTATTCCAACTCCGAGAGGCTTGCACCAGTCCATAAATGGAGCGTTGGAGCTTGCACACTTTGTTAGCTCCTTTGGATCGATAAAACCTTCGGTTGCATCATATACAACTCTTCTTCTAGAAATCCATTCAGAATGCGGTTTTACATCCATTTGCCAAATTTCATAATCATAAAATGCGCAATTGCTAACATGATTCGGACAGACTTAAGCATCGCTTCGGGTGAGAAGGTCTCATCGTAGTCAACCCCTTGAACTTGTCAAAACCTTTTGCAACAAGTCGAGCTTTGTAGACGATAACATTACCGTCGTCGTCGGTCTTCTTCTTGAAGATCCATTTATTCTCTATTGCTTGCCGACCATCGGGCAAGTCAACCAAAGTCCATACTTTGTTATCATACATGGATCCCATCTCAGATTTCATGGCTTCAAGCCATTTTGCGAATCTGGGCTCACCATCGCTTCTTCATAGTTCGTAGGTTCATCATGATCTAGTAGCATGACTTCCGAATAGGATTACCGTACCACTCAGTGCGGATCTTACTCTGCTCGACCTCGTGGTTCTCAGTATTAACTTGATCTCAAGTTCTATGATCATTATCATCAACTTCCTCACTAGTTGGTTTTGACGTCCACGAAGCGGTTCTGTGATGTATTATTTTCCAACAAGGGAGCAGGTCAATAACCTCATCAAGTTCTACTTTCCTCCCACTCACTTCTTTCGAGAGAAACTCCTTCTCTAGAAAGGATCCATTCTTAACAACGAATGTCTTGCCTTCGGATCTGTGATAGAAGGTGTACCCAACTGTCTCCTTTGGGTATCCTATGAAGACACATTTCTCCGATTTGGGTTCGAGCTTATCAGGTTGAAGCTTTTTCACATAAGCATCGCAACCCCAAACTTTAAGAAACGACAACTTTGGTTTCTTGCCAAACCATAGTTCATAAGGTGTCGTCTCAACGGATTTTGACGGTGCCCTATTTAACGTGAATGTGGCTGTCTCTAGAGCATAACCCCAAAACGATAGCGGTAAATCTGTAAGAGACATCATAGATCGCACCATATCAAGTAAAGTACGATTACGACATTCGGACACACCATTGCGCTGTGGTGTTCCGGGTGGCGTGAGTTGCGAAACTATTCCACATTGTTTTAAGTGTAGACCAAACTCGTAACTCAAATATTCTCCTCCACGATCAGATCGTAGAAACTTTATTTTCTTGTTACGATGATTTCAAGTTCACTCTGAAATTCTTTGAACTTTTCAAATGTTTCAGACTTATGTTTCATTAAGTAGATATACCCATATCTGCTTAAATCATCTGTGAAAGTGAGAAAATAACGATATCCGCCACGAGCCTCAACATTCATTGGACCACATACATCTGTATGTATGATTTCCACCAAATCTGTTGCTCTCTCCATAGTACGGAGAACGACGTTTTGGTCATCTTGCCCATGAGGCACGGTTACATAAGTACCAAGTGATTCATAATCAAGTGGTTCCAAAAGTCCATCGAGATGGAGTTTCTTCATGCGCTTTATACCGATATGACCCTAACGGCGGTGCCACAAATAAGTTGCACTATCATTATCAACTCTGCATCTTAAAGCTTCAACACTATGAATATGTGTATCACTACTATCGAGATTCATCAAAATAGACCACTCTTCAGGGTGCATGACCATAAAAGATATTACTCATATAAATAGAACAACCATTATTCTCGATTTAAATGAATAACCGTCTCGCATCAAACAAGATCCAGATATAATGTTCATGCTCAACGCGGCACCAAATAATTATTTAGGTCTAATACTAATCCCGAAGGTAGATGTAGAGGTAGCGTGCCGACCGCGATCACATCGACTTTGGAACCATTTCCCACGCGATCGTCACCTCGTCCTTTGCCGGTGTTAAGCAATCCGTAGTCCTGTTTGAGTTGCAAATATTAGCAATGAACCGAGATCAAATACCAGTGCTCTGCGAGCTCTAGTAAGGTACACATCAATAACATGTATATCACATATACCTTTGTTCACTTTGCCATCCTTCTTATCCGCCAAATACTTGGGGCAGTTCCGCTTCCGGTGACCGGTCGCTTGCGGTAGAAGCACTTAGTTTCGTGCTTAGGTCCGACTTGGGTTTCTTTTCTTGAGCAGCAACTTGTTTGCTGTTCTTCTTGAAGTTCCCCTTCTTCTTCCCTTTGCCCTTTTTCTTGAAACTAGTGGTCTTGTTAACCATCAACACTTGATGCTCCTTCTTGATTTCTACCTCCGCAGCCTTTAGCATTGCGAAGAGCTCGGGAATCGTCTTATCCATCCCTTGCATATTATAGTTCATCACGAAGCTCTTGTAGCTTGGTGGAAGTGATTTGAGAATTCTGTCAATGATGCTATCATCCGGAAGTGTAACTCCCACTTGAATCAAGTGATTACAATACCCAGACATCTTGAGTATGTGCTCACTGACAGAACTATTCTCCTCCATCTTGCAGCTATAGAACTTATTGGAGACTTCATATCTCTCAATCCGGCATTCTTACGGAATATCAACTTCAACTCCTGAAACATCTCATATGCTCCATGACGTTCAAAACGTCGTTGAAGTCCCGGTTCTAAGCTGTAAAGCATGGCACATTGAACTATCGAGTAGTCATCAGCTTTGCTCTCGCGAGACGTTCTTAACGTCGTCGGTTACATCAGCAGCAGCGGCACCAGCGGTGCTTCGGGGCGTAATTTTTTGTGCAGCAATGAGGATAATCCTCAAATTACGGATCCATCCGCGTAGTTGCTACCATCATCTTTCAACTTAGCTTTCTCAAGGAACGCATTAAAATTCAACGGAACAACAAAGACGGGCCATCTATCTACAAACAACATAGACAAGCAAGATACTATCAGGTACTAAGTTCATGATAAATTTTAGTTCAATTAATCATATTACTTAAGAACTCCCACTTAGACAGACATTTCTCTAGTCATATAAGTGATCACGTGATCCAAATCAACTAAACCATAACTGATCATCACGTGAGATGGAGTAGTTTTCAATGGTTAACATCTTATATTGATCATATCTACTATATGATTCACGCTCGACCTTTCGGTCTCCGTGTTCCGAGGCCATATCTGCATATGCTAGGCTCATCAAGTATAACTGAGTATTCTGCGTGTGCAAAACTGGCTTGCACCGTTGTAGATGGACGTGAGAGCTTATCACACCCGATCATCACGTGGTGTGCGGGCACGACGAACTTTGGCAACGGTGCATACTCGGGAGAACACTACTTGATAATTTTAGTGAGAGATCATCTTAAAATGCTACCGTCAATCAAAGCAAGATAAGATGCATAAAGGATAAACATCACATGCAATCAATATAAGTGATATGATATGGCCATCATCTTCTTGTGCTTGTGATCTCCATCTCTCAAGCACCATCATGATCACCATCGTCACCGGCGCGACACCTTGATCTCCATCGTAGCATCGTTGTCGTTTCGCCATCTATTGCTTCTCGACTATCGCTACCGCTTAGTGATAAAGTAAAGCAATTACGAGCGTTGCATTTCATACAATAAGCGACAACCATATGGCTCCTGCCAGATTGCCGATAACCGGTTACAAAACATGATCATCTCATACAATAAAATATAGCATCATGTCTTGGCCATATCATATCACAACATGCCCTGCAAAAACAAGTTAGGCGTCCTCTACTTTGTTGTTGCAAGTTTTACGTGGCTGCTACGGGCTTAAGCAAGAACCAATCTCACCTCGCATCAAAACCACAGCGATAGTTTGTCAAGTTGATGCTGTTTTAACCTTCGCAAGGACCGGGCGTAGCCTTTTCGGTTCAACTAAAGTTGGAGAAACCGACACCGCTAATCACACGTGTGCAAAGCACGGCGGTAAAACCAGTCTCGCGTAAGCGTACGCGTAATGTCGGTCCGGGCCGCTTCATCCAACAATACCGCCGAACCAAAGTATGACATTGTAGGATCGAAAGTATGTCTAGAGGGGGGTGATTAGACTACTTGACAATATAAAAATTCAGCCTTTGATAAAGACAAGTTTTTGGCAAGTTCACAATGATGATCAAGTCAAGTATCACCCTACACATGCAATTCTAGAGTATAGGCAGCGGAAAATAAATTGCACATGTAGTAAAGAGAGGTGGAGAAGAGCAAACGCAATTTGGAGACACGGAGATTTTTCTCGTGGTTCCGATAGGTGGTGCTATCGTCAATCCACGTTGATGGAGACTTCAACCCACGGAGGGTAACGGCTGTGAGAGTCCACGGAGGCTCCACCCACGAAGGGTCCACGAAGAAGCAACCTTGTCTATGCCATCATGGCTCACGCCCACGAAGGGCTAGCCTTACTCGGGGTAGATCTTCACAGTAGGCGATCTCCTTGCCCTTAAAAACTTCTTGGTTCAACTCCACATCTCGTGGGAGGCTCCCAAGCGACACCTAACCAATCTAGGAGGCACCACCCTCCAAAAGGTAATAGATGGTATTGATGATGATGAACTCCTTGCTCTTGTGCTTCAAATGATAATCTCCCCAACACTCAACTCTCCTCACTGATTTGGCTGTGGTGGAAGAAAGGATTGAGTGGAAAGCAACTTGGGAAGGCTAGAGATCAAGCTTCATATGGTGGGAGTGGAGCAACTTGATCTCAACACAAGGGTAGGTAGTTTTCTTCTCGAAATGTAAGGTAGGAGTGGTAGTTCTTTCGATGGCTCTCTCCACGAGTGAAGAGGGGTGGAGGGTATTTATAGCCTCCACACAAAATCCAACCGTTACACACATTTGACCAATCTCGGTCGGACCGAAGTTGACAACTCGGTGAGACCGAAAGTTCAAATCATGTGAGCGTTGGGATTTTCGGTGGGACCGAAAATACAATCTCGGTGAGTCGATTCGTAAAGACTAGGGCTTGCCAATCTCGGTGGGACCGACTTCATCATCTCGGTGACACCGATTTGATGACGAAGATTCTGAAGCTTGGCAACTCAAGTTTCGGTGAGACCGAGTTCGAATCGGAAAATCCGAGATTTTTAGGGTTTGGCTATATGGCTGAGGTGGTTCATCTCGGTGTGGTGAGTTTAGGAAATCGGTGGGACCGAGATTACTTATGAGTGTATTATGGAAGTGAGAGTTGCTTGATAGTTTAGGAGATGTATCACTAAGCACTTTGAGCAACCAGATCATTATCATAACCTCATCCCTTTTAATAGTATTGGCTTTCCTATAGACTCAATGTGATCTTGGATCACTAAACCAAAAATGGAGTCTTGAGCTTTTTCCAATGCTTGCCTTAGCATTTTGAGGGTCCACTTCTTGAGTCCTTGCCATACCCATATCAATTGAACTTTCTGAAATGATTCTCAAGAAACTATTAGTTCAATGATATATATGTTGTTATTAATTACCAAAACCACCCGGGATTAGTTGCACTTTCAATCTCCCCTTTTGGTAATTGATGACAACATATAGATCAAAGCTTCGACAAAGGATATAATCAATGAATAATATAAATCGCTTTGAGAAGTATGTGATAAGCAAGAGCTCCCCTAAATTTGTGCATTATTTAAGATTTGCGTTTGAATGCAAATGCACAATCGATTAGGATCATGGGTCACTCTTCCATGTCACATACATCTTGGTGGGCGCACAAAATGATAAGAATGAATAGCATGCACCCAATCACCAAGACATGAGTAAATGGTCATACAAGATATGAATAGCATATGATAAACATTAAGCACACATTAAGGCATAGTACGACCAAGCACTCATTAATGAGCATCAAACGTAGTATCAAACACACAGAATGTCTCGAAAACCAAAAGTATCTCAAAAAGACCGCAAATGAACGAAAGAGCAAAAGCGCAAAGACAAAGCACTCTCTCTCTCGAAGTCCTATGATCTATACAATTTCTCCCCTTTGGCAACAAGTTACCAAAAGTTCGAAAAGGCATAGAGCTAAACGTCACTAGGGACTCTGTGGCGGCTCTATGCAGGTTGATGTTGGAGTTGAGATGGCTGCATCGGCGAAGACTTCTGCGATGTCTGTGGAGCTGGAGGAGTGGTCACTTTGGAGCTGGAGCTGGAGCAACCGATGGAGCTGTGGGAGGTCTTGAGGCTGTAGTCCCGTGTCATCCTTTGGAATAGCAATGATCGGGTCTGTGGGAACCGGAGCGATCTGTTCATAAGCATCTGGACTAGGTCATCCTGCATCTCACGCATGAGCTCTTCCTTCTCCCTCTTTGCTTCCTCGATGTCGCCTCAAGCTTATTGTGATTACTTGCACTTGATCGACTTTACATCGAGCATGGATCTTGTCTTCAACAATCCTCTCAAGGCTCTCCTGAGACTGTACAATGCTGGCCAGGCGTTGCTCAATCCTTTGGGTAGCTTCAAGTAGCTGTTCTCCAACACTCTTTGGTTTAGTTGCTACTGCTGCTACTTCCTTCTCAGCTTTGGCTTTCTTGGCAGCTTCAATCTTTGCTTGACCTTCAACAGAAGTTGGATCCTCCTCATCCATCACAACATCATTGTCCTCATGCTCAGGCTGCAGTGGCAAGTGTGGTCTATCCAACAAGTATGTGCCCGTGCCAAACTTGGCATTGATAAGCATCTGAATATGCGGGGCAAATCCACACGACCTCTTCTGGTCAGCTGCAGTCCTCTTAATAGTCTCAACTATCAAGTCCATCACCTTGAAAGGTGCCTTCTCATCAAGTATATGCAGCATGTTGATAGAGTACCCTCTGATCATGCGATGATCTCCAGACTTGGGCATCAAGGTATGCCTCAGAATAGTGTTTGTGGTAGGTAGACCTGCCTGGAGATAATACACTGAGCCAAGCTTCCAGATTGCCAAATCCTTAGCTGGAACCTCCTTGTACATGTTCTTCATAGATTCATGGTTCTTCTTGGGAATGCCATAGACATCAACATCATCCTCTCTGCCTTTGGAGCATGCGAAGTTCTGCCCATTCTTCTCCAAAGAGAAGAGAATCTTTGGCCTTCACCATCCATGTGATCTTTCCATCTGGATAGAAATGAGTGTGGCATAGAATTGCATAATCATTTCATCATTCCAACTTGTCAACTTTTGACCAACAAAATCTGCAACACCACATGCGTTGAAGCTCTCATGCACATGTGGAAAGAAGTCTCTGTGCTCTTCACTTTGTCAATGTATTTCCAATCAACATAGCGAGTGTCGCAACTATGGGCTTCTTGTCCATCAACCTGATCTCATAGAAGTCCTGCTGCTCTCGGTGTGGAATCTTGGATCAACAGCAGTTCTTCTCCTCACAAAGATATGGATCAGCTTGTCTCCATAGCACGAGACCTCTATCCTTCCTTTCCTTCATGTTCTCGGCTTGAGGATGAGCATCATTGTGAATTGGCGGTTTCACAAAGTTTCAGCAGAATCGGTGCTTCATCATCGACACACACCGGTGGCACATCATCTTTCTTCTTCTCGATGCGGGATGTTCTGACGGTCTTCTTTGGCTTGGCGGCGAGGCTTTCTTTGGAGCTGCCTTGGCTGGAGCAGATGGCTTGGACTTTGAAGTAGCTCCTGCCTGATGGCATCACCCATGAGCTTAGGCTTCGAGGAGGCTGGGGTGCTTCCTCATCCTCATCTTCCTCTCTTGCATCATCATGCACAATCCTCTTCCTCTTGGAAGTTTTCTTCACCTTGCTTGTGGTTTCCTCTTCCATACTCAGCTTCTTGGCAACAATGGGACTGCTTCACTTTTCGGTGCCTTTCTTGGTTTCTTGCCCTTGAGGCTCTTTGGCAACAACCTTTCTCTTTGGGTTGGAGGAGACCTCTTCCTCAACAATGAAATCGAATCTTCTTCATCGAGTTCCTCTTCTTTCGCCCTGGTGGCTGCAGGAGGCAAACCACTTGGTGTGCTCCTCTCACCATCATCGATGAGCTGCTGGGTTCGGGACTAGTGCCCGCCTCGAATATCAGCAATAGGTGACTCGGACTGTTACGGCTGTCACGGCATCGACATGGTGACAACCCGTGAATAGATAAGGTGTAGGCGAGTAGAAGAGTTATCACAAACTGCAGAAGATTTTGCAAACAAATGAGTTCAAATTTCAGTTTTAGGTTTTCACAGAAGACATTTCGGTCAAACCGAGTTTAAATTCGGTGAATCCGAAGTGTTCTAACAGAAGCATTCACACCACTTTCGGTTGGACCGAAGTGGGTTTCGGTCCTGTCGAAAACACTAGGGTTTCACTAAATCCTCATTTCGGTCACACCGATTTGCACAACTCGGTTGGACCGAAAGGTGTAGTGCAATGGCCAGAGGCCAAATCGGTCATACCGAGAATGTAAAATCGGTCTCACCGAGATGTGTTCGGCGGAAACCTAACCCTAAAACTTTTACTCGAATTTCGTTCGAAGGAACTAATCTTGTGTTCAGGAAGATTTCAAACGTGGCAAGATGCTAGGCAAACCAAACGTGCATTGAATCGGAGATGGGAGCACGAGTGGGATCGAAACTCACCCTAACTTGGTGGAGTTCCTCTACGGCGGCAACGGCACGGAGAGAATGTCCGTTGACGGTGACGGAGACTGCGGCGGGGCGCCTGGCGGCACGGAGACGATCCGGAGACCAAAGCGACAAAGAAGAAGGGGTGTGGGGGCGGCGTTTGAAGTAGGAATCAACGCGCGGCCCTCGAGTATATATACCCCTTTGTTGTCGGTGGGACCGAGTTGTAAAACTTCGGTGGCACCGAGATGGACAACTGCAGGCGATTATGCACTTCGTCACGCCGAAATTCACAACTTCGGTTTCACCGAGGTGAAAACCTAGATCAATCCAAATGCTTTCGGTTCGACCGAGTTTGAGTGGGTTGGTCGACCGAAATCACTTAGAAGGTTTTGGAAGTTAGCCCTTGACGGATCGGTGGCTCCGAGTGCTCCTCACTCGGAGGGTCCGAAAATGACTTGTTCAAAGTTTGTGATGTAAGCATGAATAGAATTTGAGACAAGAAAGCATAGATAGCTAGGGAGGTACTTAGGCAATCTTGTCCATCCATTTGGTCGAAAAATCAAAAGACCAAAGCAACAAATGGATGTCCTCGAATGGATAAAATCATGCATCCAACATGCTCACACAATAAGATAGCAAATGAAATATGTGTCAAACATGCACAAACAAAACTCTAGCTACTATCACACAATTTGTCGATGACTAGGTCATCTTTATATGAGTATATTGACTTAGGAGTCAAATGAGAACATTTGATCATAGGTCATACTCATCGTTTAAGCACAAGTGGGGTTACCACTTTTACATAAAGCATTAATGTGTTCACATCATTTGAAGATGCTTTAGCTCAATTCTTTAGAGCAAAGCTCCCCCTAGATGTGAGAACCCCTTTAAAGGGTCAAACTAACCTTGGGTTGTCGTAGAAGACTTCATGTAGATGTTGAAGATGTGGATGCTCAATGTTGATGAAGATCATCAAGAGTTGGGAGCAATCCTTTGGATTGGGCACTTTCAATACCTACATGGGTTAGTCCCACAAGGAACAAACAAGGATATCCATGGACATAGATTGAAGTTCACAATAGATGATGTCCATGAAAGCAATGATTACCTTGTCCCTTGACTTACCAACAAGAGGGTTTGTGACTCCATGAACTAGTGCATAATGTGGAAGTTGATTGCACAAGTTCTTGCCAAAATGAATGTGAGTGAAGTATGTTGGCGAAGTCACCCTCAAGAACTCTCTAGTTCTTCTTCTTCGGGATCCACATCATCTTGATGGGAATCCTTGGGGTTGTAGTTGAGCTTGACGAAGTAGAACTTGACATTTCCTTGGGAACCCACTTGACCATGGCTTTAGGTGCTTCAATAAATGCATCAATCTCCTCTTGAAGCTTGTCCTTGCCTTTTAGCTTGTGGTCTTGTGGTGGAAGATCATCTTGAGCTTGTTCCACATTGGAAGAAGTAGGATCGTACTTCTCCTTTTGAGAAACAAACTTGAGTGGGATATTGACCTTCTTCCCATTCAACACCCTCGGCGTTGAACTTTCGCTCAAAACCAATTCCTTGATTCTTCCTGTCTTCCTTGCTTGCGAACAATTTCCTCAAAGTTCTTGCTTCCGGCAAGGCTCTTGTAGACACCTTTCTCTATAATCCCTTTCAATAAACTATTTTCTTGCTCAAGTGTAACTTGGCTTGAAACATTGTTAGTGGAATCAAGAGAACTACTAGGAGCAACAATATTGGATTTAGCATGGTTATTGTTACTACTAGATGAAGAATTTTTCTTATGCTTGTCATGCTTAGTTTTAATAGGTGGCAAGAAATTAGACAAGAGAAGTCGTTTGGCAAGATATGAAGAACTCTTCTTTCGAAGATCGTCATTGATTGCTTTTAGGAACTCATGTTCTTGCTCTAGATTGAGCTTCTCGAAGCGTAGCTTCTCATGAGATCTTAGGAGCTCTCTATGATCTTCTTGAGTTGTTTCATGAGCTAACTAAGAGTGTTTAGTTCTTTAGTTAGACGCTCAATCTCCTTCATAGCATTGTCATTCGACTCTTCTCGACTATAAAGACTACTAGCATGTTCATCATTACTAGGCTCACTAGATTTATCATGTAAGAGCTCATCTTCACCAGTCATCCTCATCACTATCAAAGTCAATGAATTCAGGGTGTGATACCTTGGGGCCTTTAGCCATGAAGCATCTTCCAATTCCCTCATTTGGTGAATCAAATAAGTCATAGGAGTTGGAGTTGGAGGACACGAGAGCAAGACCGACAACACCTTCATCTTGATCAGTAGTCGGAGTTGGAGTGATAGCTTCTTCGGAATGATTGTCGGAGTCGGGCCGAGACCCATTCACCTACATGAGCTTGATGTTTCCTTCTTGTGTAGCTCCTTGATGACTTGTCTTTCCTCTCCGAATCCTTGCTTCTCCGAGAGGGTCTTCGTTCATAACGATCATCTCTACTCCTTCTCTCTTTCCGAGGTGACTCTTCTCTTGAGCTTCTTCTTCTTGGAGATTCTTCTCTTCTCTTGTGGGGAGCCGAACACTCATTTGAGTAGTGTCCGGTCTTCCACAATTGTAGCAGATTCGATCACGACTAGAAGATCTCTTTTCATCATATGATCTAGACTTTGAGCTTCTCTCTTTGCTTCTACTCTTGTAGAATTTGTTGAAGTTCTTCACCATTAGGCTTATCTCTTCATTGGAAACTAGCTTGTCACTTGAGGTTGTGGGAGCATCACTTGTAGCTTTGTAAGCACCACTTGACTTGTTGTGAAGCTCTTCCTTATCTTTAAGTGTCATCTCATGAGCAACAATTCTTCCAATGACTTGGTTGGCTTGAGATTCTTGTAGTTTGGCATCATTTGGATCAAAGTGCACACGGTGTCATACTTTCCATCCAAAGCTCGAGAATCTTCTTGATGATGAATCGGTCGGTCATTTCTTCGCTTCCTAAGCCGGCAATCTCATTTGTGATGAGAGCAAGCCTAGAGTACATTTCAAAGAACTCCTTCACCTTCCTTCATCTTGAACTTGTCAAGTTGACCTTGAAGAACATCTAGCTTTGATTCTTTCACGGACTCGGTACCTTCGTGCATTTCGACCAAAGTATCCCAAATCTCTTTTGCATTCTCAAGGCGGCTGATTTTGTTGAACTCCTCGAGACACAAAGCATTGAAGAGAATGTCACAAGCTTGAGCATTGTTTTGCAACATCCGCAATTCATCCGTTGTAAGCCATGATCCGGAACTTTTCCTTCCTCGAAGAACTCACCTTGCAAACCAACACAAATAATGCCCCATGAGGCTGGGTTATGGCCAAGAATATGCATTTTCATTTTATGCTTCCAACTAGCAAAGTTTGAACCATCAAAGTAAGGACCTCTCTGAAAATTACCCTCACTAGGCGCCATACTCTCCTAGGTTGTGAAACCAAGCTTATGGAGTCCAATGCAATGGAAACCAATACAATGGAGACCAAAGCTCGATACCACTTGTAGGATCGAAAGTATGTCTAGAGGGGGGGTGATTAGACTACTTGACAATATAAAAATTCAGCCTTTGATAAAGACAAGTTTTTGGCAAGTTCACAATGATGATCAAGTCAAGTATCACCCTACACATGCAATTCTAGAGTATAGGCAGCGGAAAATAAATTGCACATGTAGTAAAGAGAGGTGGAGAAGAGCAAACGCAATTTGGAGACACGGAGATTTTTCTCATGGTTCCGATAGGTGGTGCTATCGTCAATCCACGTTGATGGAGACTTCAACCCACGGAGGGTAACGGCTGCGAGAGTCCACGGAGGCTCCACCCACGAAGGGTCCACGAAGAAGCAACCTTGTCTATGCCATCATGGCTCACGCCCACGGAGGGCTAGCCTTACTCGGGTAGATCTTCACGAAGTAGGCGATCTCCTTGCCCTTACAAACTTCTTGGTTCAACTCCACATCTCGTGGAGGCTCCCAAGCGACACCTAACCAATCTAGGAGGCACCACCCTCCAAAAGGTAATAGATGGTGTTGATGATGATGAACTCCTTGCTCTTGTGCTTCAAATGATAATCTCCCCAACACTAAACTCTCCTCACCGATTTGGCTGTGGTGGAAGAAAGGATTGAGTGGAAAGCAACTTGGGAAGGCTAGAGATCAAGCTTCATATGGTGGGAGTGGAGCAACTTGATCTCAACACAAGGGTAGGTAGTTTTCTTCTCGAAATGTAAGGTAGGAGTGGTAGTTCTTTTGATGGCTCTCTCCACGAGTGAAGAGGGGTGGAGGGTATTTATAGCCTCCACACAAAATCCAACTGTACACACATTTGACCAATCTCGGTCGGACCGAAGTTGACAACTCGGTGAGACCGAAAGTTCAAATCATGTGAGCGTTGGGATTTTCGATGGGACCGAAAATACAATCTCGGTGAGTCCGATTCGTAAAGACTAGGGCTTGCCAATCTCGGTGGGACCAACTTCATCATCTCGGTGACACCGATTTGATGAAGATTCTGAAGCTTGGCAACTCAAGTTTCGGTGAGACCGAGTTCGAATCGGAAAATCCGAGATTTCTAGGGTTTGGCTATATGGTGAGGTGGTTCATCTCGGTGTGGTGAGTTTAGGAAATCGGTGGGACCGAGATTACTTATGAGTGTATTATGGAAGTGAGAGTTGCGATAGTTTAGGAGATGTATCACTAAGCACTTTGAGCAACGGATCATTATCATAACCTCATCCCTTTTAATAGTATTGGCTTTCCTATAGACTCAATGTGATCTTGGATCACTAAACCAAAAATGGAGTCTTGAGCTTTTGCCAATGCTTGCCTTAGCATTTTGAGGGTCCACTTCTTGATCCCTTGCCATACCCATATCATTGAACTTTCTGAAATGATTCTCAAGAAACTATTAGTTCAATGATATATATGTTGTTATTAATTACCAAAACCACCCGGGGATTAGTTGCACTTTCAGACATGCTGGTAAGCAGTATGACTCATATCGCCCACAACTCACTTGTGTTCTACTCGTGCATATAACATCAAACCATAAAAACCAGGCTCGGATGCCACTGTTGGGTAACGTAGTAATTTCAAAAAAAATTCCTACGCACACGCAAGATCATGGTGATGCATAGCAACGAGAGGGGAGAGTGTTGTCTATGTACCCTCGTAGACCGAAGCGGAAGCGTTGACGCAACATAGAGGAAGTAGTCGTACGTCCTCCCGGTCCAACCGATCCAAGCACCGTTACTCGGCACCTCCGAGTTCTTGACACGCGTACAACTCGATGGCGCACCCTCGATCTCCAATCCAATAGAGGCTCAGAGGGGAGTTCCGTCGACCTGACGGCGTGGTGGCGATCTTGATGTTCTCTGTCGCAGGCTTCGCCTAAGCACCGCTACAATATGATCGAGGTGTAATATCGTGGAGGGGGCACCGCACATGGCTAAGGAACGATCAATGATCAACGTGTGTGTCCTAGGGTGCCCCTACCCCGTATATAAAGGAGGGAGGGAGGAGGTGGCCGCCACAAGGGGCGCGCCATAGGGAGGGGAAACCTACTCCAAGTAGGTTTCCTCTCTTTCCTTATCTTATTTGGAGGGAAGGAAAGAGTACTAGTATTAGGAAGTAGTACTAGTAGTAGTAATAGGAAGAGGGGAAGGAGAAAGGAAAGGGGGCCCCTCCCCACCGGATTGGGCTTGGGGCGCGCCTCCCTTGCTCCTTCTCTCTTCCTCCTACATGGGCCCAATAAGGCCCATATACCTCCGGGGTTCCAGTAACCTCCGGAGCTCCAAACTTCTCCTAACCTTTCCGTGTCCAAATATATCCATCCAATATATCAATCTTTATGTCTCAACCATTTCGAGACTCCTCGTCATGTCCGTGATCATATCCGGACTCAACAACCTTCGTACATCAAAATACATAAACTCATAATATAACATCATCGAAACCTTAAGCGTGCGAGCCCCGGTTCGAGAACAATGTAGACATGACCGAGATATGTCTCCGGTCAATAACCAATAGCGGGACCTGGATGCCCATATTGGTTCCTACATATTCTACGAAGATCTTTATCGGTCAAACCGACAACAACATACGCTGTTCCTTTGTCATCGATATGTTACTTGCCCGAGATTCGATCGTCGGTATCCAATACCTAGTTCAATCTCGTTACGGCAAGTCTCTTTACTCGTTCCGTAATACATCATCTCACAACTAACTCATTAGTTGAAATGCTTGCAAGGCTTAAGTGATGTGTATTACCGAGAGGGCCCAGAGATACCTCTCCGACATTCGGAGGACAAATCCTAATCTCGAAATATGCCAACTCAACAAGTACCTTCGGAGACACCAGAGAGCACCTTTATAATCACCCGATTCGTTGTGACGTTTGGTAGCACACAAAGTGTTCCTCCGTAGCACGGAGTTGCATAATCTCATAGTCATAGGAACATGTATAAGTCATGAAGGAAGCAATAGCAACATATTAAACGATCGTGTGCTAAGCTAACGGAATGGGTCATGTCAATCAGATCATTCAACTAATGATGTGACCTTGTTAATCAAATAACAACTCCTTGTTCATGGTTAGGAAACATAACCATCTTTGATTAACAAGCTAGTCAAGTAGAGGCATACTAGTGACACTCTGTTTGTCTATATATTCACACATGTATTATGTTTCCGGTTAATACAATTCTAGCATGAATAATAAACATTTATCATGATATGAGGAAATAAATAATAACTTTATTATTGCCTCTAGGGCATATTTCCTTCACCGTAGTGGTGGCAGCATCTGTGAAAATCAATAACCAAAGCATAATTAGCATGGACATAATAGTTAGCAACTTGTTTTCATCATTTCGAAAGATTTGGTTTGAAATGGTAATTACCACTCCATTCTCAATGAAACGGGCACGGTGACGCTTGTCGAACCTAGGGTCAAGCATGGTGTACTTCGTGCTGATGTCGTCCGCAAGAGGTGGCCTCCTAAAAGAATTGCATAAGCATATCAAAAGATATCGATGCATAACAAAGGTTCATCGCATCCAAAAAAACCTATGAGTTCAATCGTTGAATAATCATATATCTAGATTATCATGAACATGAACTAAATACAATACATATATCAAAAACAAAAACCATGAACTAGGGTCCATCTTGAGGGATTAACCATGTTTACTCCAACAAAATCCACTACTTGCATCATATAAGATCCACATGCATCCTGTATCAAAACAAATATTTTCAATATTCATCATATCATAAATTTTTTTAACGCAAAAAATTATGAACTAGGTTCATCTTGAGGGTTCAACATTTGTACTCCAACTATATCCACTACTTGCATCATAGCATATCAACATGCATCATCATATCACAATATATTCCTCCAACATGCATCATATCAAAAAAAATCCTCCAAAAATAATATGAACTAGGGTTCATCTTCACATAATCATACCAACTAGTGAAGAGAGTTCATATCTAACACAATATAACATCTATAATCAACCTAAATCAATCCTAGGGTTCGAAATATTTAAATCTAGTTCAAGAAGGGGGGTGATTTGAATCAAATAATGCGACGAATCGGAAGCTATTTGACTAAAACTAATTGGAGGGATCGAAGGAGCTTACTTTTCTTTCTTCGGGGCCATCTCAATCCGCAAAAACGGTAAAGAAACGACGAAGATCTGAGGGAGGGGAGTGGAGGAGAAGAGAGAGGGGCGAGAGGAAGAACTCCTCTGTTCTTGGGGCGGGTGGTTGGGGAGAAGGGAGGGGGGGGCGGCGGCTTATAATCGCCAAGACCCTACCGCCAGTACCCGTGATAGGATCGGACAGGCTACCGCCATATCCGGTGGCGGTAGGGTGGGACGGAGGCCGTTAACGCTGCTGGCGTGGATAAGTTTTTTACCGCCGCAGTGTCCGGCGGTAGCCTAGGTAATCCTACCACCGGGCCTCCTGGCGGTAGCAAAAAGGGTCAAATGTCAAAAAGAATTTAAGGGGGGGGGGGTGTCAAATCCTGATGTTGTTTGACAAAAGGGTCAAAACACGAAATTTGGCCGCTCTACCACAGAGAAGATCGATGCGCTGGGAGAAGGTGGCAACCGGGGGGCAGGTTTTCCTCGGGAAGACGGACCCGTCACCACTTTACTCGGGTGGAAGATCATTATGTCCCCCGGGTGGACGTGGCAAAGGCCGGCCGCCATGATTCCTTCACCTGCCACGGCCTTTGCGTCGCACGGGAAGACGGCCAAGGACACACGTGGCGCACTGCTTGTTAGCCTGGCTTGTCCGGCTAATCGTTCTTGTCCCGTAGTCCTAATTCTGATGTTCTATGACTATGCGTGTACGTAAGTCAGTGTTGACGTTTGCTGGCGCCGTGTTGCCATCCACCGAGAGCGCCAGATCTCATCGGCATTCCAATTATGGAAGGAAACACGGCACATGCGTGTGGGTTTTTCGGGCCTCGTGATCGGCTTGTATTTGTGCGCCCCTTTTATTGGGCCGATGATCTCCTCTTGGACTGTTATTGGGTTGCAAGACAAACTTGAGGGCAAGCACTTGTTTCTTTGGTGATATACACTGTGGTTTCCGCAGCATTGATATGCCTTTTCGAAAGCGAGTCCTGGTGATGTCTTCAAATGCCAAGGATGCTTGTGAAACCGAGCAGAAAATGATGGATGCTTGTGAAAACTAGGAGATGGCATGCATGGAGCCGGTTGAGTGTGGTAAGCACGACTGCCCAAGTGCTTAAAAAAGATAGTTAAATAAACAAGAGCTAAAGTACGTAGCAGGAATCTAGGGAAATAATTCTTGCCGCTCCTACTTAACCACCCACAAACACAAAGCACCACCAGCTCGATCCGCTAATATCTTAGCTGCAAAGCGTGTGGTATTTTAAGCCGCTTCCTGCTGTTCCCATGCACTCCACCCATGCCCCATGGTCCCTGGAGGAGAGCAGAGTTCTCTTCTCTATGTTATCATCATCATCTTCTCTGCATTATCCAACGCCGACGGCTAGGCCCCACCGGCCAGTGACCGCCCTAAGTAGCGTCGCGCATGCGTCGATGCACCATCATCATTAGTTCAGTACTTGCTGAAAGTGTAATGGTACTAGAGGCGTGTGAGTTGTGACTCTTGTTGTCAAACAAGATGCAACATGATGCCACTGACCACACTCTCTCTGAAATTGAAGCTATCGGGTACATTATGAGAGAGGATTAGGTGTCGCCATTGCACTACTGGTGACACTAGCAAAGCAGCAGGGCACATACTGTACTGGTATCACTACTGTACGTTATGTCACTATTGTTGTCAAACAAAATGCAAATGATACCACTGACCAATCTCTCTCTGAAGCCATCGAGTACATCATGAGAGAGGATTGGGTGTCATACTGCACTGGATGCAAGCATCAATTAGTCCAGGGTGGTATTAAAGCAAGTGCTTAGACTTTTCTTCCGGACAAAGCGCTTTTGGAGGCTTGAGACCTACTCCTTCTCCTCAGCCCTGCCACCATGTTGAGTTGTTCTAATCACTGCTAGAATCCTCGACGCTACGTGACAAATCAAAACAGCCAACCCGTGTACGTAGACCGTGAGAGAGAGCCAAGAGGAGCTAATGGTAAGAAGAAGAGGCGCCCAGTGTTCAGAGCAGCATAATCGACCGAGTTACGTTGCTCAGGGCCGTGCGGTGAGACTCATTATCTATGATGTCAGGCCAATGCACAGGGCCAGGAGAAGGAAGAAGAACTCCTCCTGCATCTCCATAACTTCAGACGGCAGCAGGCAGGGGTTGGATTGGACCAGGCCAATTAAGTAATGCAATGTACTACCGTCACAGTGGGTGCAGTCTATAAATAATGGCTAGAGATTTTGCCAGGGAGTACCGAAGATTGTACTGCGAACAGTCTGCAGATCGATCTTGGATTCAGGCCAAAGCATCACGAAATGCAATTGGTGTACTACTGGTGCTGGCGAGCGTACTGCCGTCGAGATTAATGTCCCCTGGCAGTGAGCATTGCCTCCCATTTATGCTGTGGCCAGGATACGGCGTCGAGGGTGCAGGCTAGCGGAAGCGGATCGTATGGCGGCAGCGCATTAACCGCGGGCTGAGACGAGGGGCGAGGAGACAGTGGAATCGCGGGGCAGGATTTGGATGCTTTGTGCCACCATGATTGATTGCAACGCAGGTTAGGGAGGGCAGACGCTGTGGAGGAGAGTCTAGCGAGGGGCCGGCATTAAGACTGTACTGACGGCGCCATCGGTAGCATGCAGGTGAGGTGAGGTGCCATGTGTGTGCGCGACAAGACACATGGTTTCTCAAGGTTATCTTGCTCCTCTTTGGCCTGTCTAGAACGCATGATTTCCGCGAGAACACTATGTAGTAGTAGCACAGAGTAGAACAAATAGGCAAAAAACCAATTAGACGTTTACTAAGTAACTAGTAAGATGCCCGTACGTTTAAATGCATTGATTCGAGAGTTGTTTATTTGGCAGAGTATATGTGAGTCATCTCATGTGTAACAAATATCGATAGGTTTCTCTGGATGTTTATTTTTTTTTTATCTTTTTTGCGGTTGGTTTCTTTGGATATTATTTCTTCTCTAGAGCTCACAAGCATCCGGTTGAATTGTAAATGTAGGCAAAGTAGATAAAAGAATATCTTTTGCAAACAAAAGCGTTCAAGTGTTCAACCTGCATCCAAAACTTATTTTGCTTTGCAAAAAAATAACATCTAAGAATTATTTTTTGATTATCGATTTTGTTTATTTTTTCTAGACCACCATGAATGTAACTCATGATGACTTGGAAGGGGGCAGAGGAGATGGCGAGGAGGAGGGGGTCATGGTGGTGATCGGCAATGCAACCTGAGAAGGCATGTGAGGAGTTGGGGGCAGACGGACGCCGAAAGCAGTGACCTCTGCAAATCTTTTTTTATTTTTTCCTGAGATGGCGAGATGAGGTGAGAGGGAGAGATGGCTGAGGCTGTGTTTGATAGTAGAGTGCTAAAAAGACCAAAGTATTAAAAACTACAGTATTTTAGCATGAAGCTATAAGATACCACAGTTTTCAGATATCACAGTATTTTAGAGTATTGAGAATACTTTGAGCTGTTTGGCTAATGTTGTATATCAACGTAAATTAGCTAGCTATCCGTTTTCTCTTAGCTGCCCAGTTTATCAAAGATGAGGAGGAAATCAAACTGCCATGCACAACGCTAGTTATGCTGAGGTGACTCAACGTGCCGTCGGCACCGCCGCACTCGCACAGAGAAAAGTAGGAGCGGAGGTGACTGAATTTTTCATTAGGCTGCAGAAGGCGTATCATTACGGCCGGTATTCTTGAGCTAGGTCTGCCCAGCGTACTCACCATTATTTATCTCTAGCAACACGAGAGCAGCGGCTGCAGTTTGGGAGTGAACAAGACAGAAAGATAGCGACCGGCCCGTTTTTCTCTCATGCTCAGTTTGTAAAAAAGAGGTCTGGGGGTCTTTTTTTTATGCAGAGGTAATACCGTGTTTTTGGGAATACTGTACTATAAATACTTCAGTTTTTTGTGGAGGCCAAACAGCTCAAAGTAAATTAAACCATGGTATTTGGAAAAACTGCAGTATTGTTTAAATACTTAGAATATGCAGAGTTATCAAACGGGGCCTGAACGTGCGAGGGAGGAGGTTATCTACAAACGAGGAGTGAAGTACAGAGTTTTTTTTTTTTTTGCAAAACTGACATAGTTTGTCTCAGATGTGTTGGATGTAAATCGAACAATTGTAACTGTTGGATGGCACGCACTTCATCATCATCAACTCAGTTTTTTTATAGAAGTAGAGATATACTGCATGGCTCATGACCAGTCTGCGCATCGATCTTTTTTGATTTAGAGCAGAGCATCATGAAATGGTACGAGCACTTGAAAGTGCACGGCAAGATCGGTTTATTTTGCTGACGGAGACAGTTCAATAACTGGTCTTTTATCTTTGGTCCGCATATGCTGCAGTGCAGAGACACCATTCATCTCTGCACAATCAATTTTTTTTCGTGACCTTCATGATAAGTTACGGAGACACTTACAGAAGCAATCATGTGTGTACACATGAGTGTGGTGCAGTCGCAATAAGTTACGGAAACACTTAGAAAGAAAAGGTACCAATGAGACGCTATCTAATTCCTTTTTACTGGTGAGACAGCTACAAGGATGATGAACCAGGGACGTGATAATCACACACGACACATCCACCACAAAAAAAAAAACACGCACGACAGAGAACAAAAAAAAATTACGCCGTTGCCGGGGATCGAACCCGGGTCACCCGCGTGACAGGCGGGAATACTTACCACTATACTACAACGACTTGATTGATAAATGCATGATCTAGGCCCTCATCAAATTATGCTATAGAAAACCAAGGCGTAACGACCGTCGCCGCATCTTGCAGGAAAGCCCACCTCCTCAGACTGAAAGCCCATTGCTATTCTCGCTTGCCCATCATCCCGGCTCGCACGCGTCAGAAATCGCAAATGGGCAATCCCTATTCGTCGCTCACTGAAACCATGTCCGGCCCATGTTTGTCCGTTTTTTGTTGTTGTTTGCTTTATCCTGTTTTTTCTCCGCCTCAGTGCGTTTTGCTCGGTTTTCTTTTCAGTTTGCCTAGTTTATTATTCTTCATCATCTCGTTTTTTATTCTTTATTCTTTATATATTTTTCTCTTTTTTCATTTTCCTTTTTCCCTTTCATTTCTTTTTGTCAGTAAAAATACATTTTCTCGTGTGTATATGAATGTTTTTCCTTCTAAAATATACGGTGATAATATATTAAAATATATGGTGAATTTTTTCAATACACTAGAGTGTTTCTTCATATGGGTTGTTTCACATAAAGGTTGCATTTCAAGGCCTACCGAACCAACAAAACACATAAGGTTCACCCGAAAACAGAACACACAAGGTTACATTTCATATAACATTTTATATTCACACCATCTCTAAAATCAACTAATTTGATGAAAAACATTAGTTGCATATTCAGCACTCGAGTCAACATCATGGAAAAATGACGGTGCTACGGGAGCTCCCATGCTTCTGGAGCTTCCTAAGCATTAGATCGTGGAACCAATGGTCATCTTGAGATTTTGGGTCTGGGCATAATTAAGGGACTCCGTGTGTGTGTGTGTGTGGGGGTCACAATTTTGTGTGAGATATCCCTATGGCCATTGCATCCACGATTCGACGACTAGGAAGGTCCTGGAGCATGGGACCTCCCATAGCACCAGATATTCTCCCTCGACATCTTCCCAATATTCCACATCATTGATCTTTCAAATGCCACCATGTCCTCCTCCCTTAATACCATAACACCACTGTTGACATCAGATTTTGGCATGGTCAATAACTTATTTAGGATGGTCTCAAATGAAGAAGTGATCTTCATGAAAGAGTTCCGTATTGTCGATATGAACATCTTTGAAGTTTGGGTCATCGTAGTCCGATTTCATCTCGAAGGCCGAAAATATGCTCAAAGTACTAGGATCTTATATTCAGAGTACAGTTTGGCTGATTAAGCACCCAAGACGACCTCAAATGGAGAAATTATCTACACGGATTGTCTTCGTCTCATCGAAACGATCGATTTTGATATAAAAATCATTCCAATCCGAGTTCGTATGCAAAACTTAGAGCCATCAGAATACAGCCCTGTCAGGAGGCAAAAAGCGGCGCCCCACCGGACACCACATCGATGGGTAGCGAGGATAGCCTATTTTGCGCGACCGATTTGACCCTCAAGATGAGCTCTGATCAAAAAACGTTCAACATAAAAGTTGTTCATCTTGTCGAAATGGTCAAGATTGCTTTTGGGCTCGTTTCCATCCGAGATCGTTTACCACCACAAATTAGACCCGCAAGGTGCAGCCTGTTTAAACCGAACAGTTTTGGAAAGTTCGGACAAAACCAATCCGAATTTGACTAGGGTTTTGGACGTGAATCCAAACTTTTTCCTTGCACGGGAAGTCCAGCCGCCTCTTATATAACTAAGGGGTGACGGCCGATTGAACAACACACAATCGATCAATTCATCTACCACTTTTTATTTTTATCTTTTCTGCTTAACCCTAGTTCTTCTTCTTCCTTGTTCTTCGTCTGTTCTTCTTGTTGCAGGGCGGCGAACCTCGAGGCCCTAGGGGCGATCAGGTCGACCTAGGGCATGTTGGGGAACGTAGCAGAAATTCAAAATTTTCCTACGTGTCACCAAGATCTATCTATGGAGAAACCAGCAACGAGGGGAAGGAGAGTGTATCTACATACCCTTGTAGATCGCTAAGCGGAAGCGTTCAAGAGAACGGGGTTGAAGGAGTCGTGCTGTCGTGATCCAAATCACCGGAGATCCTAGTGCCGAGCGGACGGCACCTCCGCGTTCAACACACGCACAACCCGGTGGCGTCTCCCATGCCTTGATCCAGCAAGGAGAGAGGAAGAGGTTGAGGAAGACTCCATCCAGCAGCAAAGACAACAACGTGGTGGTGGTGGAGGAGCGTGGCAATCCCGCAGGCTTCGCCAAGCACCGCGAGAGAGGAGGAGTACTTGGGAGGCGGAGGGCTGCGCCAGGGGAAGGTGAAGCCCCCATGCGCCTCCCACTATATATAGGGGTGGAGGGGGCTGGTTTCTTGCCCTCCAAGTCCATTGGGGCATTGGAAAAGGTGAGAGAAAAGAAATCCCATCATTTCCTTCCCCATCGATTGTTATCCCCTTTTAGGGATCTTGATCTTATCCTTCGGATATGATCTTATTCCTTCTAAGGGGATCTTGGTGCGCTTGACCAGGGGTGTGGGGCCTTGCCCCCACTACCCACGTTCATGTGGGTCCCCATGCAGGTGGGCCCCACTCCGAACCTTCTAGAACCTTCCCAGTACAATACCGAAAAATCCCGAACATTTTCCGGTGGCCAAAATAGGACTTCCCATATATAAATCTTTACCTCCGGACCATTCCGGAACTCCTCGTGACGTCCGGGATCTCATTCGGGACTCCGAACAACATTCGGTAACCACATACAAACTTCCTTTATAACCCTAGCGTCATCGAACCTTAAGTGTGTAGACCCTACGGGTTCGGGAACCATGCAGACATGACCGAGACGTTCTCCGGCCAACAACCAACAACGGGATCTGTATACCCATGTTGGCTCCCACATGTTCCACGATGATCTCATCGGATGAACCACGATGTCAAGGACTCAATCGATCCCGTATACAATTCCCTTTGTCTAGCGGTATAGTACTTGCCCGAGATTCGATCGTCGGTATATCGATACCTTGTTCAATCTCGTTACCGGCAAGTCTCTTTACTCGTTCCGTAACACATCATCCCGTGATCAACCCCTTGGTCACATTGTGCACATTATGATGATGTCCTACCGAGTGGGCCCAGAGATACCTCTCCGTTTACTAGAGTGACAAATCCCAGTCTCGATTCGTGCCAACCCAAAAGACACTTTCAGAGATACCTGTAGTGCACCTTTATAGCCACCCAGTTACGTTGTGATGTTTGGTACACCCCAAAGCATTCCTACGGTATCCTGGAGTTGCACAATCTCATGGTCTAAGGAAATGATACTTGACATTAGAAAAGCTTTAGCATACGAACTACGATCTTTGTGCTAGGCTTAGGATTGGGTCTTGTCCATCACATCATTCTCCTAATGATGTGATCCCGTTATCAACGACATCCAATGTCCATGGTCGAAACCGTAACCATCTATTGATCAACGAGCTAGTCAATTAGAGGCTTACTACGGACATGGTGTTGTCTATGTATCCACACATGTATCCGAAGTTTCCTATCAATACAATTATAGCATGGATAATAAACGATTATCATGAACAAGGAAATATAGTAATAATAACTAATTTATTATTGCCTCTAGGGCATATTTCCAACAGTCTCCCACTTGCACTAGAGTCAATAATCTAGTTCACATCGTCATGTGATTAACATTCACACGTCACATCGCCATGTGACCAACATCCAAAGAGTTTACTAGTGTCATTAAACTAGTTCACATCATCATGTGATTAAGACTCAATGAGTTCTGGGGTTTGATCATGTTTTGCTTGTGAGAGAGGTTTTAGTCAACGGTCTCAGATTTCGCAAATCTCTAGGTCATTCTCAGAAATCTGCTTCCACGCTCCACTTGGAGCTATTCCAAATGGTCGCTCCACTATACGTATCCGGTTTGCTACTCAGAGTCACTCGGATAGGTGTTAAAGCTTGCATCGACGTAACCCTTAATGCCGAACTCTTTATCACCTCCATAATCGAGAAACATGTCCTTATTTACTCCAAGGACAATTTTTGACCGCTATCCAATGATCCATTCCTGGATCATTCTTGTACCCCTCGATGACTCATGGCAAGGCACACTTCCGTCGGTACACAAAGATAGCATACTTTGAGAGCCTACGTCTAAAGCATAGGGACGATCTTCGTCCTTTCTCTCTTTTCTGCCGTGGTCGAGCTTTAAGTCTTAACTTCATACCTTACAACTCGTGCAAGAACTCCTTCTTTGATCGATCCATCTTGAACACCTTCAAGATCATGTCAAGGTATGTGCTCATTTTGAAAGTACCATTAAGCGTTTTTGATCTATCATTATAGATCTTGATGCTCAATGTTCAAGTAGCTTAATCCAGGTTTTCCATTGAAAACACTTTTCAAATAACCCTATATGCTTTCCAAATTCTACATCATTTCGATCAACAATATGTCAACAACATATACTCATCGAAATTCTATAGTGCTCCCACTCACTTCTTTGGAAATACAAGTTTCTCATAAACTTTGTATAAACCCAAATCTTTGATCATCTTATCAAAGTGCATATTCCAACTCCGAGATGCTTACTCCACCATGGAAGGGTCATTTGAGCTAGCATACCTTTAGCATCCTTAGGATCGACAAAACCTTTCGATTGTATCACATACAACCTTTCCTTACGAAGACTGGTAAGGAAACTTGTTTTGACATCCATCTGCCAGATTTCATAAATGCAGCTAATGCTAACATGATTCCGACGGACTTAAGCATCGCTACGGATGAGAAAATCTCATCGTAGTCAACTCCTTGAACTTGTGAAAAACTCTTCGCCACAAGTCGAGCTTCATAGACGGTGACATTACCGTCCACGTCCGTCTTCTTCTTAAAGATCCATTTATCTCAATGACTTGCCGATCATCGGGCAAGTCCACCAAAGTCCATGCTTTGTTCTGATACATGGATCCTATCTCGAATTTCATGGCTTCTAACCATTTGTCGGAATTTGGGCCCACCATCGCTTCTCCATAGCTCGTAGGTTCATTGTTGTCTAGCAACATGACCTTCAAGACAGGATTACTGTACCACTCTGAAGTAGTACGCATCCTTGTCACCCTACGAGGTACGGTAGTGACTTGATCCAAAACTTCATGATCACTATCATAAGCTTCTACCTCAATTGTTGTAGGGGCCACAAGAACAACTTCCTGTGCCCTGCTACACACTTGTTGAAGTGACAGTTCAATAACCTCATCAAGTCTCCACCATCCCCCCACTCAATTCTCGAGACAAACCTTTCCTCGAGAAAGGACCCGATTCAAGAAACAATCCCTATTGCTTTCGGATCTGAATTAGGAGGTATACCCAACTGTTTTGGGTGTTCTATGAAGATGCATTTTATCCGCTTTGGGTTCGAGCTTATCAACCTGAAACTTTTTCACATAAGCGTCGCAGCCCCAAACTTTTAAGAAACGACAACTTAGGTTTCTCCAAACCATAGTTCAAACGGTGTCGTCTCAACGGAATTACGTGGTGCCCTATAAAGTGAGTGCGGTTGTCTCTAATGCCTAACCCATGAACAATAGTGGTAATTCGATAAGAGACATCATGGTACGCACCATATCCAATAGGGCGCAACTGTGATGTTCGGACACACCATCACACTATGGTGTTCCAGGCGGTATTAATTGTGAAACAATTTCCACAATGTCTTAATTGCATGCCAAAGCTCGTAACTCAGATACTCATCTCTATGATCATATCATAGACATTTTATCCTCTTGTCACGATGATCTTCAACTTCACTCTGAAATTACTTGAACCATTCAATAATTCAGACTTGTGTTTCATCAAGTAAATATACTCAGCATCTACTCAAATCATCCGTGAAGTAAGAACATAACAATATCCACTGCGTGCCTCAGCACTCATTGGACTGCACACATAAAAATGTATTACTTCCAACAAGTTGCTTTCTTGTTCCATTTTGCTGAAAATGAGGCTTTCAGTCATGTTGTCCATGTGGTATGATTTGCATGTCTCAAGTGATTCAAAATCAAGTGAGTCCAAAACGGTCCATTTGCATGGAGTTTCTTCATGCATATACACCAATAGACATGGTTCGCATGTCTCAAACTTTTCAAAAAACGAGTGAGTCCAAAGATCCATCAACACGGAGCTTCTTCATGCGTTTTATACCAATATGACTTACATGGCAGTGCCACAAGTAGGTGGTACTATCATTACTATCTTATATCTTTTGGCATGAAAATGTGTATCACTACGATCGAGATTCAATAAACCATTCCTTTAGGTGCAAGACCATTAAAGGTATTATTCAAATAAATAGAGTAACCATTATTCTCCATAAATGAATAACCGTATTGCGATAGACATAATCCAATCATGTCTATGCTCAACGCAAACACCAAAAGACAACTATTCAGGTTTAATACTGATCTTGATGGTAGAGGGAGCGTGCGATGTTTGATCACATCAAACTTGGAAACACTTCCAACACATATCGTCAGCTCACCTTTAGCTAGTCTCCGTTTATTCCGTAGCCTTTTATTTTTGAGTTACTAACACTTAGCAACTGAACCGGTATCTAATACCCTGGTGCTACTAGGGTACTAGTAAAGTACACATTAACATAATGTATATCCAATATACTTCTATCGACCTTGCCAGCCTTCTCATCTACCAAGTATCTAGGGTAATTCTGCTCTAGTGGCTGTTCCCCTTATTACAGAAGCACTTAGTCTCGGGTTTGGGTTCAACCTTGGGTTTCTTCACTAGATCAGCAGCTGATTTGCTGTCGTGGGAAATGAACACCTATGGGGCAGGGCCCCTTTTCGGTCCGGCAGGGAGCGGGGATCGCACGAAGAGTGGATCGAGGCGAAGCACGCGAGCGATTTTACCCAGCTTCGGAGCTCTCCGGAGAGATAATACTCCTACTGCTGCTTTGTGGTTGTATTATGCTCTTGCTCGAGAGCGTGGGAGTGTTCTGGTTTCGAATGAGTCGAACCCTTCTACGCTTGCATGGGCCTCCTTTTATAGTCTAAAGGGGTCATCGACAGGTGGCAACGCATGCAGGGGTAAAAGTGTAAAAGGTGTGGTTGGTACAACTGTTTCTACAGTGGATCCTACCTAACTCTGACGGCAGGGGACAAAGGCATTTAATGCCCGTCCACGTCGCCCAAACAGTGCAGAAAAGCGACCGTTAGGGGCGCCACCGCTTGCCACGAGGGCCTTCTCGTCGTCTCCGCTTGCCAACTCGCACCGCTTAGCTGCACAGCCTCTTGCCACGCACTCCTGGGAAAGTCTCAATGCGACACGTAGGCGGATGTGCTGGAGCGCAGGCGCAAAGTGGTAGCCTTGCCGCGGCAAGCGCCTTGCCGCGGCCGTAGTCTTGTCGCGCCCGGAAGCTTGCCGCTCGCCGGGTCTTGCCGGGACGCGCGGCGCATCGCGGCAAGTTCCTTGAAATGCCTTGGTTGGCCTTCCTGGCAAGCTCCTCTTGCCGGGGCCTTGTCTTCTCAGTTAAAACACTTTGTTCTTGAATGGCATCAAAAGGAACCACGGAGGACCTTGGCGGGCACCCGGCAAGCCTTGCCACAGGACGCTGCGACTGCCCGTGCACAAGTTCGGGATACTAAGGTACCCCTACTTTAGTACACCGACAGGAGCCCCCGGGCCTGGGCCACACACGATGCCGAGCGCTGTTGGGCCAGGCCCAAAACAGGGCACGGGCACGCGCGGCCTGGGTCCACACCGTATCTAACTCCGTATCCACCGCGCCCTCCCGTAACGGCACGTGTCGAATGCGGCGTCGTGGGAGAGATCGTGGGTGATTCTTTATTCGGAAAAAGCGTAACGTTCACCTCCTCCTCCTTATAAGCAGGGGAAACAGGGGCAGTTCCCCCATCTTCGCCACTTGCGGTTCCAATCTCAGAAATCTCCGCCGCTCCCCTCCGCTTCCAAAGCCGAAAGCGAGCAGCGCTCCGCCCGCCATCGCCGCCGTTGCCGCCAACGCCCTCGATCTCCCCCACCGCCTCCGCCATGGCTCCGAAGACCGGGAAGGGTGCGAAGTCGGCCGAGGCGCTGCGGTTCGAGGCGCTGCGAAAGGAGCGGGCAACTTTCCCCCCTGAGCTCTCCGCGAAGGAGCTGAGGGAATGGTTCTATCTCTTCTGGTCGACGGAGACGCGAGCGCATCCGCGCACCAAGGTACTCTCCGCCACCGCTTCTGCTTCGAAACGGGCTCCAAAGGGATACCCCTTGTCGGTGTCAAAACCGGCGGATCTCGGGTAGGGGGTCCCGAACTGTGCGTCTAGGAGGATGGTAACAGGAGACGAGGGACACAATGTTTTTACCTGTGTTCGTGCCCTCTCGATGGAGGTAATACCCTACGCCCCGCTCGATTAATATTGATGATATGGGTAGTACAAGAGTAGATCTACCACGAGATCAAGGAGGCTAAACCCTAGAAGCTAGCCTATGGTATGATTGTTGAGATGTAATGTTCGTCCTATGGACTAAGGCCCTCCAGTTTATATAGACACCGGAGAGGCTAGGGTTACACAGAGTCGGTTACAATGGTAGGAGATCTACATATCCGTATCGCCAAGCTTGCCTTCCACGCCAAGGAAAGTACCTTCCGGACACGAGCCGGAGTCTTCAATCTTCTATCTTCGTAGTCCGGGAGTCCGCGGATATTGATAGTCCGCTGTCCGGACACCCCTAGTCCAGACTCCTCAAGAGCCCTCGAACCAGTCTTCAATGACGATAAGTCCGGCGTGCATAATGTTCGGCATTGCAAGGCGGGTTCCCTCCTTGAATAATTCGAGAAGATAATGAACACCGGGATAGTGTCCGGCTCTGCAAAATAAATTCCACATTCCAACGTAGAGAGAATAAAATATACACTTAACTCAATCTGCTGATGTATTATGCGGCGTGACATCACACCGCAGCCAAGCCCTTGTTTGGATCGTTTTATTATTCCGCCAAAGACGCTTAGCGAAGCGGTTTCTTGGCACGCCCCGCCGAGGCGTAGATCGTGTTCCTTTTATTCCGGATCCTCATCAATACGTGTGTGGGTAACCCAACCGCTCCTGCCGCCACGCCTCTCTATCGAAGGGAATCTCAAGCGGTCACGGAGACGGCCCTTGGTATTATTTCCCCTTTATAAGAGGACCAAGGCCTGTCCTTGTCTTTCAACCTTGCATCGAATCTTTCCTCTGCTCCCAGTTCCAACACCTAGAGCTTCAGATTCGAGCACCTCGGATCCACAACAATGTCCGGCTCCGACCTCCAGGGTCGGTGGATGCCCTCCTCCGTCACGGAGGAGGACATATTGAAGTTGCGCGAGGCCAAGCACACTGCCTCACGGTTTCAAGACAGTTGCTGCCCTGTGGCAGGCCGTGCCAGCCTCGAGCCCGGCGAATCGCTGTTTTCGATCTCACCTCCGTCGGGGATTAGGCTTCCCGACGGATCCTTTCATGAGGGGGCTCCTATTCTACTACGGGCTGGACTTCCACGACTTGGCTCCGGAGTCCATCCTCCATATCTCCGCATTTATCATTGTCTGCGAAGCCTTCCTCCGCGTCATCCCCCACTTCGGCCTGTGGCTGAAAACATTCAAGGTGGAGCCGAAGATGATCGGGGGGCGTCAAGCGGAGTGCGGCGGGGCCACCATAAGCAAGAAGGTCGATGCCCCATGGCTCGAAGGTTCCTTCCAAGAGGAACAGGGATTGTGGCAGTAGGAGTGGTTTTACATCACCGCTCCAAGGGGCGACAAGCAAAAGCCGCCGCCTCCTTCCACCCGGACCTCCACGGCAACTAATGTCGTGGGTCAACCAAGGGCTCAACTGGGGCCGTCCGAGGACGTGCCCACACCGCAGGCCGGATTCGAGACCTCCAAACAAGGGAGATCGACCGGTCAAGGTGATGCAAGTCATGCTAATTAGGCACCTCCTACCTCGCAAACGCCGCCCTCTCCGCCTATGGGAGTTCAATCCGAGGGACCTCGATTCTCCAAATTTTATGGGTGCGACACCCACGGAGATGTACAAGCTGTTCTTCGGACCGCAGTAGCGTGTCCGGATTCGCCGAGGACGCGGGCTTAAGCCGCGATCGCTCGGATACTCGTGTAAGTAGCTCTGAGCTCGGACATTCTATTCAGATGCCTTTCAAAAGATCATCTCCGGACCCTTTTTGTTCTTTACAGAATGGGTGGTGCGATCGAGGCTGATAAGGTGTCCGCCCCCCCCGAGAGACCGCACCGGAGCCCGTGGCTGGTCGAATGTTGGAGGTTGCGCCACAGAGGGGGCGACGGGGAGATAAAGGAGCTAATACTTCGTCCAAAGAGGCGATCAAGAGGAGGGAGCCAAGGATCCTTCCTTCAGAGAGAGAGAGGACCGCCTCAAGATCCGGAGGTCAAAGCCCTAAGCGGGAAGAAATCTCCGCTGGGTCCGGCGTCCGGAGGGAATCCGGACGCAAAATCATCGCCCAAGGACCAGCCCTCCAACGAGCCATGAGTATGAAAGAGGAAGTTTTAATAAGGAAGTACCTTCGTTTATGCTTCTGTAGGTAACCAAAATATTTATATCGCAGTTCGGATCTGCAGCCGCCTCGAGATGAGTTCATCCTCGAGGATCTTCTTCCGAGATGATGGAGAGCGACACGCCTCCGTCTGCGCGCCGCCAGATGAGGCAAAGCGAGCCAAGTGTTGTCGCGGAGGGCGTTCCCGAGTCCGGAGGGGCCAAAGAGTTCAACACCCACCAGAGTCCAGCCGGGAGAACTGAAGAGTTTGCTTGAGAGGGCGTCCATTTCAGAAGATCACCGTGCGTTAATGCGTATGGTGATTGGAAGGATTTCGTCCGCTGAAAGCGGATTGCGTGACGCTGCCATGAGCTTGCTGGCGGGATTTGAGGTATACGAAAATAGCGCACCCCTTTGTTGTTCTAACAGTTTGTGCATATAAAAAATGCGCCGTGTATAGATAGTAGCCCCTGAGACTCGGTAGGTTGTTGAAGACGACAGCGTGCCGAGGATCGAAAATCTAAACAACTCAGGTAATGAATACCGCCGCTCGACATCTGGTGGCGGATAGTCCGGGGCCACCGGATGATCGGTTTGTCGAATCGAGTCGACAACTGGACATGGCAGATGCTGATATCGCACTTGTCAATCAGCGACTTGACGAGTCGCAAGGTAAATAAATTCTCCGCAGCCGCTTTATTGAGTGGGTTAAAGCCCTCCTCTGATAAGTTATATGCTGTTTATACGAGCAGTCTTTGCTGCTATGGAGAGTTTTCGGGCGAGCTTGCACAAGCTAAGGAGCAAGCCGAAGGAGTGATCTGGTTGCCGCGAGGGCGGCCAAGAGTTGAAGGCCGAAAAGGTCGCGCGACCGCCTAAGCGGGCGGAGGTGGCCGAATTGGCCAAGAAATTAAAGGATGCTACCGACCGTGGCGAGGCTCTTGAAAAGGAGCACCTATCGGGCGGGAAGACTCAAGAAGGCCACCGCCGAAGCCAAGGATGCCCGTTCTACAATGCGGCTATGAAGGAGGAGCTGCGCCAAGCCGAGAACTCGTGGTGGCAAGCCTTTTCTTATCGTCGCCGTTTATGGATGCCAAATGCGCCAATTTGAGCGGCAAGGGAGTTTGGAGGATCCGCATATGGATTTGGTGCGAAAAGCGGCCGATGCCGCTAAACACTTCCGAGCCAAGGGGATCACGAGGCGGAAGAGTTGTATTGGTCTCAATTCCACAGCCCGGATCGCGCTTCTTCCTCTGACGGACAGGTTGGCGAATGGGCCGAACTGAATAGATCGTCCGGACCGCCATGATCGACATCGTGGCCCATATCGGCCGAAAGATCCAAGGCGACGAGCTACTTTGGCTTATTGCAGCAATTCCTTGGTGCGGTGCCGCATATAAGGGAGATGAAGCAATGACCAGATCGAGGGCGCGCGGATGGCCCTTGCTCGTGTGAAGGTGCATTATCCGGAGATGGATGCCACCGCCGTTGTTGCCAGTGGTCCGGATGGAAGCCGCTCCTCGCCGAGCACTACTGAGAAGTCATGCGCGGTGCTCAGAAGTAGAGGCGCAGTGCTCAAAGAATGTAACATTCAAATGAACGCAATACCTTGTAAATTAATGATTATAGTATGAATGCTTTTTATACTTGTGCTTCCAAGTAGTAAAACTTCTCTGTCGGCCGCTTATGATACTTGTGTATAACCCGAAGATGCAGATCTTGACTTCAGCCCCTTTGCACAAGGTGCTTTGGGGTGTTCGCAAAATAGCGCTTTTCACACTTAATCCGACGTCTCGGTCCTGTTATAAGGAGGTGGTAGCGAGCGAACGAGGCAATCCGGACTATGGTGCTTTATTTCTTTCACTTAGCCAATGGAGCTCGAGGGTGGGGCTACGATATAGCCCCTAATGACACCGCACATCTCCGGATTCGAGTGCGATGTGCTGACCGAAGTGGTCCTTCGTCAAGGCGGGAATTCTAAACATTCCGGTAGTCGATCAAGTGGTGACGGACTCTCGCTATATCATGACAATGTTTCGCTTTCATCGAGGTGCTCGCCCGGCCGACTGGGCACAATCGCAGAGTTCTCCGGTGCCGCGTTAGCGGGTGATACTGAACGTAAGGCAGCAAAACACGTGAGCCGGCAAACCCAACATTTGACCAAAGACATGATTCGAGCTGATGCATATAATGCCTAACTTGAGACGCCAATACTCCGAAGGTGTTCGGACTTTATGATAATAGGCGAATTATGCCCTAAGCCCCTTGTGTCCAGTGCAGGCATTGTCTTCTCGACGCGCCGATGCCAAAGCGCCAGTTCGCCTTTGGCTATAGGAAGAAGCCGAGGAGATTTAACAACAAGAGACAGAATAAAAAGGTCTACGAGGGTCTTAATCAAAAGAATCCTTGCGACGGGTCCCTACCGCACGCTCTGCTGTGTCTCCGTTATGCCGTTATCCTCGACGGGCACGCACGTTGTTCATCTCAGAGAAAGAGAGGAACACTTTAGTTTTAGAAACAGTTCGTGCGAAAAATATGCAAAAGAATAAGTGTAAATAATTAAAGCTAGGTTTATATGAAACCGCTGTTAGTTGTGCGCGTAGCCCTTGTGAGAGGGTATGCGGCTAGGAGCCCCTAGCTCGCTGAGTCCGGATTCGCCTATCCGAGTCCGGGTCTTTAAATTACCCACAGACTGAAATGGCGCCATGTGGACCGGCATCTTAAGTGTAAGAGACGTGTAATGTGGTATGGCGTTGAAGCGACAAAGCCTTTCGTCCCAATAGTGCTTGATATTCACTTTTGAATGGGACGATATGGAAAATTAACTTTTAGTGTCGAAAGTTGTTCGCAACCCAACACGACTTCTAGTAATATCGAGCCTGCACTTGGCGTAAGGGCCTGGCGTAACTCCTTTGAAGGAAGTGCGGCTGTGTCAAATTTTGGTAGGGTCTATCCTCATCCGACGGATTGTGTTTGAGTATAGCAGGTTTAAGTCACCGCCTCCGCCCATTAGGACGCTTGTGAATTGTAGTCCGCTCTATTACGGATTCAATATCGTGAGTCCATCCTGCGCTTGAACACTTCGAATAATCCGGTGGTCGAAAGTGATTGGTTTTGATATCCAATCTCCATGGTTTGCTTTCGGCTGGACCGTCGAAGCTCTTTTAGAAAGTGCCGACTGTTTTTCCGTGTCCTCACATGAAGTGAGTTTATCGCTTTGACCCCTTGTGGGAAAGTCTTTTGTTTTCCGATGCCCCGTGGCGGGTTTATCTTCTTCGCTGACGCGTTGAGCCCTTGTGTTCGGGCGTTTAGTCGGCCGGAGTGTTTGAAAACCCAACAATCCTCGTGGGTGTGATTTATGGCCTTTCGGGGTACTGTGGATTTGGCATATCCGACCCGAATTTTATGTAGGTTGGACAGTTCATCCTTGTCATCCTTGAGGGGCTGAGTTTTACTATTTGGCCGTGAGCTTTTAAATCCGGCGCTGATCGCCGTGCTTTTGGGCTTTTTCTTTATTCCAGCGCTTTGCTCTTTTTTGCGCCATGATTTTCCATTTCCATCCTTATCTCGGATGTACTTGGGTCGTTGGTGTTGCATCTTGCCAGCCACTATCCTCTCCGCACAAAAGCGGTCATGAGGCTTGTTAATGCGGTCATTGTCCTCGGTTTCTCTTGACCGAGGTGTCTGGCGAGCCATTCGTCTCGGACATTGTGCTTAAAAGCTGCTAAGGCTTCGCGTCCGGACAATGACTATTTAGTTCTTTTGGTAAGGAACCTGTTCTAGAATTTCCGCTACGACTCTCCGGGCTGTTGAGTTATGTGACTTAGGTCATCTCAGATCCGGAGGCCGGACATAAGTCCCTTGAAAATTTGCTCTAAACGCTTCCTCGAGCTCTTCCCAACTTCCAACAAGATTTTACGGGAGGCTTTTGAGCCAATGACGGGCTGGCCCTTTAAGCTTGAGGGTAGATATTTTATGGCGTGGAGATCATCTCCTCCGCCATATGTATATGCAGATATAGTCTTCTATCCGCACTCTGTGGTCCGTTGTTCCATCGTAGCTTCTATGTTTATGGGTTTAAACCCGGAATTCATGATCCAAAGACTCGTCGATGAAGCATAGTGGGTGTCGGCGCCCAGCACTTATGCGTGCCGCTATCGCCGGACACTTGACGTGTTCCTTTGCTTATTGGGGCTGTCTTTTGGGTCCAGAGATGGACTGGCTGGGCCATTGACGGTGGGGGCTTTATGGCCTCCTCGTCGACTCGGGAGCAGCTTACGCTCGGGTAGCTCTTCGATTGGTGGCGTTGCCGTGTTTATATGCGGTTTTGAGTACTTTGCTCCATCTCATTCGAGCACGCCTTCCGCTGTGTTGAGCTTCCGTTTTTCTTTCTTCAGGCTTCTTGCTGTAGCGATGAGCCTGCGTTTGAAAAGCTCTTGTTCGACGGGCTCCTCGAGTTCGTCGTCATTGGGGCTTGTTTCGTCTTCGGAGGGAGGTATATAGTTGTGATCCTCGACCTTTTCTTCTGCCGCCCTTTCGTGAGGGCTTGCTTCTGCATCCTCCCGCACTGAGTCTTGCTGGAGGGGTTTGTCTTTGGCACTCTCTGGGGTATTGTTATTTCCTGTGCCGGAATCTCCATTCTTGTTGTGGCGGGATTTAGAGCGGCGCCCGACGCCGGGCGCTTGGGCTGCTTCTTTAGAGAATCTTCCTCCGCTGCTTTCTCGCCATCCCTTCTTTTGGGGTATCCACCATGTAGACGCTATATGACGAGGTGGCCTTCCAAAGTGCCTGTGGGCGCTGGTCTCGTTTCTTCTCCCATCGCCGTCCATAGCGCCGATGTCATCGAGTCGTATTCTAGCACGTCGGTTAAATCCTTGACAAGTGGCTACAAAGTGGGTGGTGGGTGGGCTCTCAATTTCTTCATCGTCCAGTACTCCAACCGCCCCGCCATAGTCCGCCAGATTCTCCCGATAGCGAGAGATGCTTCAGCGAATTCAGGATATCGCAAAAGGCGAAAGTCTTGAAAGATGTCCGCGGCGGTGAATTCCATAACCGTGCCCAATCTGGTTTAATTGGCGGGCGCGGAAGCTCGGAGTCCGCGAGGAGTCCGCGCCGATCACGAAGTTTTGCAGGGACAAGGTTAGTATTTGGCTCCATCGCCAGATGTTGAAGCCCCTGTGGCGGCGCTCATCCACCGCCCTCGTCATGGGCAATCGGCTCGCTAGTAGCCGGAGCGGTTCGAAATCTGACCTCCAAAGCACCGTCCGGCGGCAGAGCTAGATCATGTTTATCGCCACAAGGCGGCGCGACTTGGTTGGGCTCGGTCCGTCAAGATCAAGTCTCCGCGGTCATCGGCCGTGAAATTAAGCTTCCGAATCGACTCGACGGCCAGGGCGAGCTTTTGATCTGCTCCAGATGGCCAAAAGAATCGCCCGCAGCAAAGCCGCCGAATCGAAGATCTGTCCGGGAGAAAAGTCTCACCCGACAGCGTTGATGGTTGAAGATGCCATCGAGCCTATCGGTGACGCATACGAGGAACTCTCAATGAAAGCACCAATGTCGGTGTCAAAACCGGCGGATCTCGGTAGGGGGTCCCGAATCGTGCGTCTAGGCGAATGGTAACAGGAGACGAGGGACACAATGTTTTTACCTGTGTTCAGCCCTCTCGATGGAGGTAATACCCTACGCCCCGCTCGATTAATATTGATGATATGGGTAGTACAAGAGTAGATCTACCACGAGATCAAGGAGGCTAAACCCTAGAAGCTAGCCTATGGTATGATTGTTGAGATGTAATGTTCGTCCCTATGGACTAAGGCCCTCCGGTTTATATAGACACCGGAGAGGCTAGGGTTACACAGAGTCGGTTACAATGGTAGGAGATATACATATCCAGATCACCAAGCTTGCCTTCCACGCCAAGGAAAGTACCTTCCGGACACGAGCCGAGTCTTCAATCTTCTATCTTCAGAGTCCGGGAGTCCGGCGGATATTGATAGTCCGCTGTCTGGACACCCCTAGTCCAGACTCCTCACCCCTTCTTCAAGGCCAGCTTCTCTGCGGGCTCTGCCCGCCTTTCTCTGATTTCTTTTGTGACATCATGAACACCTACGGGTTTCATCTCCCTGACTTCACCCCCAATGCTGTCCTGACCATGGCGGTTTTCGCCCATCTCTGCGAGAACTTTGTCGGAATCCATCCAAACGTAGCCCTCTTCCGCCACTACTTCATGCCCCGGGTCGAGAGAGGAGAGCCCTTAGCTGGCGGGATCGCCTGGGTCTCGAGAACCGGAAAGAAGGAGACATATCTGGAAGGGGAGCTCCGCAGCAAATGGGATGAGTGGAGAGCGGAATGGTGCTGGATCATTGAGGAGAACCCGCAGCCGTTCACAGCCCTGCGCCAAACCCCAGCAGTGCGCGGCAACGACTGGAGCGCCCTGGCGGCGGACGACGCTAGGCTGAAGATCGCCACCACCCGGATCTTGCGACTCAGGCTTGCCGGGCTTACTGTAGGCGCTGTTGGCGCGGACTTCCTTCGCCGTCGCATCGCCCCTCTGCAGGAGAAGGGGCGGCCCACCTGGCTGTTCGGGGTCCGGCGGACATCATGAGGTTGCGTCCGGGCCTCAACTTCAATTTCACTGTCTTGGAGTTGGATGCGATGCTCAAGGAGCTGTTCAAGCATGACCCCAATCATCCAGAGTGGTTCAGCCGCCGCAGGCGCCGCCCGTTGTAATAATTCTTCGCTCGATCGCATCCGCGCAATGATGCCGGAGTGCGACTCGCATGGAATCATTCCAACTTGGCAGGAGCCCGCCGACGAGGTCGTACAGCAGTTCTTTGATAGCTTGGTGGAGGTAGCGGTCCGCGCCGACAAGCAGAGGCTCCTCACCCGCGACACCACCGAAGACGAGATGCGCGACGCCACCAGAGGAAGAAGGCGGCGGCGGAAGGCCGCCATGGGCGAAGTTTGGGTTCATCAGGAGGAGGCAGAGGCAGCCACGGTGGCAAGCCTTGCCGATCGAGACGAGCTTGTCGGGGAAATCGTCGGCGAGGGAGGGTCCGAAGCCGAATCGAGCGGGCCTGCCGAGGATGCTAGCGGCCGACCGTCTTCAAGCAACTTGCCGCAAGCGGAGCTTCCCGTGCAGCCCCCAGCTCCAACAAGAAGGCGCCTCCGCAGGACCGGAGACATAGCAGGGCGGCAGACGGGTCAACAGCCGCCGCCCCGCGGGACACGCTCCACCGCAGCAAGCACCGTTGCCGCGGGAGCATCTCACACCGCGCCGGCAACTGGAGCGGGGTCCTCTCGGGCCGCCGCTTCTGATCCTGCCGCAGCTCCCGCCAAGCGACCAAGGGAGACTACTGCTCCGTCTCGTCGTGCTGAAAGAGTACCAGACTTCGACCTCTCTGCGCTCAGCTCCGACGAGGAGGAAGAAGAAGAGTAAGTTCCTCTGTTGTGTTTGTATTTCTTCAATTCTTGCTGTTTCTTGTCTTGTATCTGATCTACTTTCTTCTGAACCTTGTTCCTTTTCAGAACTCTGGTCCAGAGAGCAGCGAAGAGAGCCAAGGTCCCCGTGGTTGTCGTCGAGGACGATCCCGTCGTGACGACAGAGGGCGCGTCCGAGACCACCATGTCGGACCCGGCAATCACTCCTCAAAGCAGCCCCCAGCGTAAGTATATAGTCTTACTTCCCGTTGTTGGGTGCGCATAGGTGTTCTTTCTTTGCTGATATCTTGACTGTTGGTTTGCTTGTGTAGGAGCAGAACAGGCTCACCAGGAGCAACCGGAAGCCGCTCCTGAGGCGTTATCTGCTTCAACTACGCTGCCAAGGGATGATTCCCCGGGAAGGGAGCGCTCTCTGGCAGGGGAGAGGTCCCCGGCAAGGGATAGTTCTCCGGCAAGGGACGGGACCAGCGATCCCCCGGTGGTGGAGCCCATGACTACAGAGCCCAGCACAGGTAATCCTTCTTGTTGGAAAACTTCCCTTGGGTTCTTCTTCTTCTGATCTTTTTTCTGGTTATTTGCTTGACTTTTTCTCCCTCTTCCTGTCTTCAGATCCTCCTTCCACAGAGCCGATGGAGACCGAGGCCACCAGCGAGGAGGACGTGCGCGGCAACACTGATGACGCCGCCGCCACCGAGGAAGAGGCTGGCGCTGATGATCCTGCCGGCGAAGAGGCCGCCAAGGCTGCTAGCGCAGGAGCTGGCGAGGGATTCGGCGATCATACTGACGACCCTGGGGCCGCAGGAGTGCAAGGCGCTACACCGACCGCCGATCCCTCTGCCGCTGACGCAGCGCCAGGCTCCAAAGAGCCCCAGCCCGGCGCCTACTTGAAGGCCGGCGACGGTATCTTCATCAAGCTCCCTTGGGCTTCGAGCTCCAGGGTGCCGGTCGAAGGGGAAGTTTTTGATGGAGAAGTGCTTGCCTCCGCTGGGTTGTCAATGGTCGACGCGCCAAGCAGCAGCAGCGGCGAGCCTGAGGAGGAACAGCTACTGCGGAGGCTGCTATCACTCTACCGCGCCCGACAAGCCAAACTGGAGTCCCGAGAAGCGCTTGTCGCGCAGGAGGGAGTGGACATTGAGAAGCATGCGGAGGAGCTCCAGAGCCGCAACCAAGAGGCCCTTCGGTCTATTGCAGAGGAGAGGGTGCAGCTTGCCGAGGCGCGGAAGGCTTTCCTCCTCGAGAAAGCAGAAGCTGAAGAGCAACAGCAGCTTGCCGCTGAGGAGCTATCCGTGCGGGAAGGCGAGTTGACGTAGCGGAAGGTCAATCTGGATAGCTATGAGGAGGAGCTTGGTGCGCGCGAGGAGACACTTGGTGGGGCTCTCAAGGAAGCGAAGGATGCTGCTGCAGCTGCCGAGGCCGCCAAGAAAGAACTGGAGGTGAAGGTGACGCAGCTAGAGGCCGATCTCAAGGCGAAGAATGAAGAGCTTGCCGCGCTCCAGCGCGAGCGCGAGAAGGACGCCCTCGCCCACGGCGAGCTGCAGGGTCGCCTCCTCGAGAGGGGCAAAGAGCTGAACGCCGCAAAAGACTCAAATGCTGATCTGGAGCTGAAGCTGGCCACGCTGACTGAGACGCTGGATGGCGCCAAGAAGTGGGAGGAGGACTTGAAAGGGGAGATCAAGGCTAACGAGGCGCTGTTGACGAGGGCCGCCGAAACCCAGAACGCCTTCAGAGATACTGTGGAGCTCTGGACGGAGGGCCTCATCAACATCACCGCAGTCATCGACGAGGAGCTGGCGCAGCTGGAACTGGAGGGTTTCGGGTACTCCTCCGACGAGAACCTCCAGCCCAACGCCAAGCTCACTCTGTTCTTCAAGGGCATGGCGACGGCCCTCCAGCAACTCCGGGAAAGGATCCCAAAGCAGCTGGCCGACGAGTCGCGCATGATCTGTGCCAGAGTCTTGGAGAAGGTGTTGGTGAAGGTGGTCTTCTGCAACCCAGGCCTCAACCTCACTAACGTCCTCAAGAAGCTGCCGGCGGGTGCTGATCTTGAAGAGCTCAGGGCCCTTGTCGCACCCATTGTGGACAAGGTGAATGAAGTCAAGAGGGTCGACGGCGATCGCGTAGACTAGGCCGCCCTTTCCTTCCTTTCCTTGCCGCTGCTAGACATGTTATGGGAACAATCTATTAGTGTGCCGCAAGTTATCTTTGTAATATAACTTTATCTTGGGCAGTATTTGCTATGTTATTTCCTTTACTTGATTCCTTCCTTTGTATGTTTTTACCCTACGCTTTTAGGGAACTTGCCGGCACAGGAACCCTTGCCGCGAGCGCTGAGTGCGGAACATCAGCAGCCTGCTGGCGGTGCCACCTCCGGCAAGAAACCTTGTCGCAGCTAGTCGCAGCACATTTAAGTTGTTGAGCGGACTCGAAACAAAGTAAGGGCGCAACTAGCTACGAGTTGGTTCCTCCGTGCACAGGTTTTCCATACAAAGCATGGTCGTTCAAGGAAGATAACTTTAAAATATTTAAAACTGATTGTGCTCAAACTTTGGCAACTTAGCTTTTCTGTTGTTTGCGTCCCGGCAAGGCGATACTTTCTTGAACAACGCCTTGTCCACACCATTATCTTCTCCTTCCCCCCCGGTGAACTTGTGGGCGAAGGAACCTTCCTTTTTCTTGAGAAAAAGAAAGAAGAGAAAATAAAGATATGGAGCCTTAAGGCTCGTTATTGCTTACCGGGGGCAAGTGCTGCACAAAGTGTTAGATAATACATGCAAGAAATGACAAAGCATGAAATTTGACAAGATACGCGGAGCATATGATCTTTATTTATGCACGGGATCTGCGCCCGGCTTTGTACAAAGGGTTACATGCAACAACGGCAAGGCTTGTACAAAAGGTGGTTGCTTGAACAGTTCCGCAACCGCGCCTTTATGGGTAAAACTTACGAAGATGCTCAATGTTCCAGGAGTTGCTCACCGGAGAGCCATCTTTGGTCTCAAGGCGGACAGCGCCAGGCCTAGTGACTCGCTTCACCCGATAAGGGCCTTCCCACTTCGGCGTCAACTTGTTGGAATTCTTGGCGGATTGAACGGCCGAAGAACAAGGTCGCCTTCCTCAAGACTTCTGGCATTAACTTTGCGTCTATGGTAGCGGCGCAAAGCTTGCTGGTATCGAGCAGCTCGTACAACAGCCTGAAGACGATCTTCCTCAAGGAGCAGCGCGTCATCTTGTCGCAGCTGCTCTTGCTCAAGCTCATCATAAGCGAGCACTCGAGGAGATCCATATACGATTTCCGTGGGGAGAATTGCCTCTGCTCCATAGACTAGAGCGAAAGGTGTCTGGCCAGTGGCTCGATTTGGCGTCGTTCTGATCGACCAAAGAACCACCGGCAGCTCCTGAATCCAATTCTTTCTGCACTTGTGCAGCCTGTCGAAAGTTCTGGTCTTGAGTCCACGCAGCACTTCAGCATTTGCCCTCTCCGCTTGACCGTTGCTTCTCGGTGAGCAATGTGCGAAGCGCACCTTGGCGCCAAGATCTTGGACGTACTTCATGAAGGTGCGGCTCGTGAATTACGTGCCTTTGTCGGTGATGATCCTGTTGGGGACTCCGAAACGGCAAACAACCGACCTGAAGAACTTGACTGCTGACTGTGTCGTCACCTTCCTCACTACTTCCACTTCCAGCCACTTTGTGAACTTGTCAATTGCAACGTACAAGTACTCAAAGCCCCTGACAGCTCGGGGAAAGGGGCCAAGGATGTCGAGCCCCAGCACCAAAAATGGCCGGATAAAGGGATCGTGCGAGAGCTTGAGCTGGCTGGTGTATCCGCTGAATGGAACTGCACGCTTCACGCTTGGTTACTTGTGCGGTTGCATCCTGGAGGGCTGTTGGCCAAAAGAAACCTTGCCGGAATGCTTTGCCGGCAAGTGCTCTTGCGCCAATGTGCTGACCACATATGCCTCCATGTATCTCCGCCAACAGCTTCTGTCCATCTTCCCGGGGAATGCACTTCAATTTCACTCTGTTGAATCTTCTTCTGTACAGTGTGTCGTCGACAAACTGGTACATACTTGATTGCCGGGCTACTCTCTCCGCTTCTTCTTGCTCTTCGGGAAGTTCTCCTGTTTGAAGGCAACGGACAATCTGCTGTGCCCATGCTGGAGCTTGTGGCTCAACAACAAGGACTAAAGGCACATATGCTGCTGCGGGAACATCCGCTTCTACGGCAAGAACCTGCGGCTCAGCCGGAGCTTGATGTTCCCCGACAAGTTTGCCGGAGCAAAACTCGTCGGGAGCGTTTGCTTCAACGAAACAAACCCTAGGGCTTGTCGGAGCAGACTGCTCCTCAGCACTCTTGGTGTTGATCTTGGGGACCTTCTTGGCGGCGGCTTCGGGGAGCTCTGCCGGAAAGTAGTCATCGGAAATCAACTTCCTCTTCTTGTTCTGTCCAGTTGATGGTGTTACAGAGGGTTGAGTCAGCTTGAGCACAAAGATCCCTCGTTCCACAGGTAACTTTAATGCAGCGCATTTTGACAGGCCATCGGCAACGTCGTTCTGGGCTCTTGGAACATGCTCCATTTGCAGGCCGTCAAAATGCTCTTCCAACTTTCTCACTTCATCAATGTAAGCTTCCATCAACGGACTCTGATAATCTTTGTTTACTTGGCGGACGACAAGTTGTGAGTCACCCCTAACAATAAGCTTTTTGATCCCAAGGTCTGCCGCGATCCTGAGTCCGGCAAGCAAACCTTCATACTCTGCAGTATTGTTTGTCGCTTACTCCTTGGGAAAGTGCATCTGGATCACGTACTTGAGGTGCTCTCCGGTGGGTGCGACAAGTAACACGCCCGCACCGGCGCCTTGCAGCGAGAAGGCACCGTCAAAGTACATGATCCATTCTTTGCTTGCTTCCTTGACGGGGATGCTCGTTTCCTGAATCTCTTCATCGTGTTGGCGCCCATTCTGCTATGAATTCGCCAATGCTCGGCTCGATAGTTGAAGTACTCTCAAACTTGAGGCCAAAGCTTGATAGTTCCAAAGCCCACTCGACAATCCTACCGTTGCTTCGGATTCGCAATATCCTCTTCAACGGAAAGCGAGTGACAACTGTGATCTCATGTGCTTGAAAGTAGTGGCGCGCTTCCTCGAGGCCATGAGAAGGCCGAAAAGCAATTTCGCACACCGAGTACCTTGACCTAGCTCCTGCAGAAGGGAACCGACAAAGTAAACCGGGCGCTGCACCATCTTCTTCTCGCTCTTCCCGTGGCTGCACAGATCCATCCTTGTCGGGACCAGAGCTTGTCGGGAAGCCCCACCTTGTCGCCGACGCGCTTGCCGCGTTGTCGCTCATCATCCGCCTCCTTTCGCTACTAACGCAGCACTAACCACTTGATTGGTTGCCGCTAAATATAGCAACAACTTCTCTTGCGGCTTAGGGCGACAAGTATCGGGTGGAGGACAGTATCTCTTCAAGTCTGCAGCAGCCTCCGCTTCGAGTCCATTTCATTGACCCGCCTTTTCAATATTTTGAAAATGGCGTATGCCGCCAATGACTTAGAGATAAACTCTTTGAGCAGCTACGCAGCCGGCAAGCCTTCGCACATCCTTGACGCGCTTGGGTGCTTCAATCTGCTCAATGGCCTTGATTTTATCGGAATTAGCTTCAATCCCCCGCTGAGATACAAAGAACCTAAGAAGCTTGCCGGAAGGGACTCCAAACACACACTTCTCGGGGTTGAGCTTAAGGTTGATCTTGCGCAGATTTGCAAAAGTTTCGTCTAAATCTTGGATCAGAGTTGCTCTGTCTTTGCTCTTGACCACTATGTCATCCATGTAAGCTTCTACATTTCTGTGCAACTGTGGCTCAAAAGCTTCATGAACTGCCCTTGCAAATGTTGAACCAGCATTCTTTAGTCCGAAAGGCATCCGTACAAAACAAGATGTGCCACATGGAGTGATGAATGCGGTTTTCCTCATCCTCTTACGCCATGAAGATCCGATGATATCCTGAATATGCATCAAGAAATGAAAGCAAATCACATCCCGCCGTGGAGTCGACAATCTGGTCAATGCGCGGCAAGGGAAATGGATCTTTGGGACAAGCTTTATTAACATCAGTGAAGTCAATACAAAGCCTCCATTTTCCGTTCGCCTTGTGCACGACTACAGGGTTGGCCAGCCACGTAGGATGGAGCACTCCTCTGACAAGTCCTGCTGCTTCCAACTTCTTGATCTCTTCTGCGATGAACTCTTGACGTTCCACAGCTTGCTTTCTGACTTTCTGCTTGACGGGCCGCACGTGAGGAAAGACGGCAAGGTGGTGCTCAATTACTTTCCTGGGAACACCAGGGATGTCAGATGGTTGCCATGCAAACACATCGACATTCGCCTGCAGGAAAGCAACGAGCGTGCTTTCCTATTTAGGGTCAAGCGTGGCACTGATGGTGAAGGTACCACCAGTGCCGTCCTCCTTGGCGGCCACTTTCTTGGTCTCTGGTGAAGCTGTGTTTGTTTTCTTACACTTGCCGGTGGAGCTCGATGGTGCGTCCTCGACGGTAGCGCAGTACTCCGAAGAGGTGCGCTTGCCGGAGTGGGCATCAGAGCTCTTGCCGGACTTGGTTCTCTTCTTCCCCCCGGGAGCTTCAGCGGCAAGTGTCTTGCGATCTGCTGCGGCTGCTGCTTCCCGGTAGATCTTGTCGGTGCATAAGGGCATCTTTCTTATCGCCAGGGACAGAGATGACAGTTATCGGACCTGACATCTTGAGCACATTGTATGCATAATGAGAGGCTGCCATGAACTTGGCGAGCGCTGGACGGCCGAGTATCCCATTGTAGGGCAATGGGAAATCAGCAACGTCAAAAGTGACTTTCTCTGTTCTAAAGTTCAGCTCGCTGCCAAATGTCACTGGCAACGTGATCTTCCCCTTCGGCTTGCTCCTTCCCGGATTGATTCCTTGGAACGTGCCGGTCTCTTCGAGCTCGCTGTCGGGGATCTGGAGCTTCTTGAGTACCGCGGAGGAGATCAGATTCAAGCCGGCCCCGCCTTCAACTAGCATCTTTGTGACCTTGAGGTTGCGGATAGTTGGTGAAACCAACATCGGCAAGCACCCGACCGTAGTTATGCGATCAGGGTGGTCCTCAATGTCAAAGATGATAGGCGTCTTCGACCACTTCGAGGCTTGCGTGACTCAACCGGTGGCTCCGCTGCATTAACTTCCCGCACCCAATTGCTTGAGCCGGCGGTGCGAAGTATCTGAAGAAGCACCGCCACAACACACAAAACCTCTGTTGCTTTAAAAACTCCCGCTCGCCGGCCTCATCATCATCCATTTCTTCATCGTCGTCTTCATCTTCATCCTTGTCGCGGCCGCGGGGAGGCCTGTCTCCTTGCCGCTGCTTGGCCTTGCCGCGACGTCCTCCCCGGCCGGGACGCTTCTTGCCGGACCCACCAGTACCTTCCTGGGCTTTCTCCTTGTCGCGTCGCTCGTACTCAGCCTTTTGCAGCTCAACGAGCTGCTCGACCTTCTTGCAACTTTGGAGGTCATGGCCCTTGGTACGGTGGATCTTGCAGTATTGCTTGTCGGAGCTGCCCTACTTGTCGGTGACCGTGACATGTTCTGCTTCCTTGGCGCCACCTCCAATGCCGGACTGCTCGACAGCTACCACATCTTTGCCTTTCCTTCTTCTGTTGTTCCGCCTCCGGTTTTTCCTTGCCGGGGCGGCCTCCTCACTGTCAGATCCTCCTGCTGCTGCATTCTCTCCGGGGAGTTTCCTCCCTTCTTTAGCACGTGCACACTTGTCGGCCAGGGCGTATAGCTCACTGACGTTCCTGATCTTGCACATCGCCATCTCCTCCCTCATCCTGCGGTTTCGCACGTTCTGATGGAACGTGCTAATAACCGCGGTAGGGTGGACATCTGGGATGTTGCGCTGCACCTGGCTGAATCTCTGAATGTATTTTCGCAGGGGCTCTCCTTCCTTCTGGGCAAGCAGGTGAAGATCACTTTCCTGGCCATGAGGCTTGTGGCCGCCTGTAAAGGCGCCGACAAACTAATGGCATAGATCTGCCCAGGAAGATATGGAGTTGTCCGGCAAGTGCATGAGCCAGGACCTGACATTGGGCTTGAGCACCAGCGGGAAGTAGTTGGCGAGGATCTTGTCGTCGCGCCCCGGCAGCTTGCACCGCAATGGTGAAGATCTTTGAGGAACTCCGACGGATGCAACCTGCCGTCGCATTTCGGGTACATCCGGCTTGAAGTTCTTCGTCTCGGGCCACCGGACTTGCCGCAGCTCATGAGTAAATGCAGGCAACCCATCTGCAGACGGACAAGTCGCTGGTTCCCCTGTGCATGCATGTCAACAGTGGGCCCAACGCTGATGTCGATTGCCGCCGCTTTTCTCTTTGGCCGCCGATGCGGTACGAGCATCTTCTTCTTTGCCGTTCTGAGAACGTGGCGCTGATCGCGACGAACTCGTGGATCTGATGACGCTGTGGAGTCGGTGTCGAGGTTGACCCGACGAGTTGGCGATCTTGGCCTTCGGGGCGGGGAGTGCACGGTGGTTGCACCCCCCCCCCCCCCGCCGGTCTTGTCGCCATCGGCTCGCGTCCGGCAATCTTGCCACGGCTGTGATGTAGCTGGCTGCCGTGGAGTGTCGCCGTTGGCGAAGCCGATGAGGCTCTGAATGGTGGCCCTCCAATCGTCGATCTTGTCCGCCGTTGGAGGGTAATCCAGGAGCAGTTGGGCTCGGGCCAACGCTTCTTCTGGAGTCTTCGGTGGCGGCGGTGAGCGGTGCAAGGAGCGGGATATGCTCGGACTTCCAACTGGGTTGGAAGGAGCGATACCCCCGGCGACCGTACCTCACTCGTGCCGCATCTTTGGCGTGCATGCTGGTCTTGAACGCCCCGAGATCCACCAGCTTGGTCTTGTTCTAACGCGCGTATGGTGCTGCGAGCGCCATGACGCTGTCGGTCCCGCGCCTCCTGAGACGGGCGCGGTGCGTGTACGGACGCCGAAGTTTGTGGGGCCTTGTCCTTGGATCTGGCAACAACATGAGCTCCCTCATCGGCGCCCGTTCCTCCGCCGGCGTCTACCCCACCGCTCGTTTGCTCCTGCGGCGGCGGGATCGACGTGGACGGAGCAGCCACCTCCGAAGCCTTCTTCTTCGGTGGCATGTCGATGAAGATGATGATGAACTGGCTCACGTGAACGCCGGATCGGGTTCACACAACCTCGACACCCCCTACCTGGCGCGCCAAAGATGTCATGGGAAACAAACACCTATGGGGCAGGGCCCCTTTTCGGTCCGGCAGGGAGCGGGGATCGCACGAAGAGCGGATCGAGGCGAAGCACGCGAGCGATTTTACCCAGCTTCGGAGCTCTCCGGAGAGATAATACTCCTACTGCTGCTTTGTGGTTGTATTATGCTCTTGCTCGAGAGCGTGGGAGTGTTCTGGTTTCGAATGAGTCGAACCCCTTCTACGTTGCGCATGGGCCTCCTTTTATAGTCTAAAGGGGTCATCGACAGGTGGCAACGCATGCAGGGGTAAAAGTGTAAAAGGTGTGGTTGGTACAACTGTTTCTACAGTGGATCCTACCTAACTCTGACGGCAAGGGACAAAGGCATTTAATGACCGTCCGCGTCGCCCAAACAGTGCAGAAAAGCGACCGTTAGGGGCGCCACCGCTTGCCACGAGGGCCTTCTCGTCGTCTCCGCTTGCCACCTCGCACCGCTTAGCTGCACAGCCTCTTGCCACGCACGCCTGGGAAAGTCTCAATGCGACACGTAGGCGGATGTGCTGGAGCGCAGGCGCAAAGTGGTAGCCTTGCCGCGGCAAGCGCCTTGCCGCGGTCGTAGTCTTGTCGCGCCCGGAAGCTTGCCGCTCGCCGGGTCTTGCCGGACGCCTTGTGGCGTCGCAAGTTCCTTGAAATGCCTTGGTTGGCCTTCCCGCAAGCTCCTCTTGCCGGGGCCTTGTCCTTCCCGGCAAGCTCCTCTTGCCGGGGCCTTGACTTCTCAGTTAAAACACTTTGTTCTTGAATGGCATCAAAAGGAACCACGGAAGACCTTGGCGGGCACCCGGCAAGCCTTGCCGCGGGACGCTGTGACTGCCCGTGCACAAGTTCGGGATACTAAGGTACCCCTACTTTAGTACACCGACATTTGCCGTTTCATGAAGTATCCCTTCTTGCCCTTGCCCTTCTTGAAACTAGTGGTTTCACCAACCATCAACAATTGATGCTCCTTCTTGATTTCTACTTTCGCGGTGTCAAACATCGTGAATACCTCAAGGATCATCATATCTATCCCTGATATGTTATAGTTCATCACGAAGCTCTAGCAGCTTGGTGGCAATGACTTTGGAGAAACATCACTATCTCTGGAAGATCAACTCCCACTCGATTCATGTGATTGTCGCTTTTCGCATAAATCGAGCACAAGCTTAACGATTGAGCTTTTCTCCCTTAGTTTGCAGGCTAAGAAAATCGTCGGAGGTCTCATACCTCTTGACATGGGCACGAGCCTGAATTCCCAATTTCAGCCCTCGAAACATCTCATATGTTCCGCGATGTTTCGAAAACGTCTTTGGTGCCTCAACTCTAAACCGTTTAACTGAACTATCACGTAGTTATCAAAACGTGTAGGTCCGATGTTCGCAACATCCACAATCGACGTTTTGGGGTTCAGCACACTGAGCGGTGCATTAAGGACATAAGCTTTCTACTGTCCGCATAATCGCTACTGTCAACTTTCAACTAAATTTTCTCTAGGAACATATCTAAAACAGTAGAACTAAAGCGCGAGCTACGACATAATTTGCAAGAATCATTTGACTATGTTCAGGATAATTAAGTTCATCTTATGAACTCCCACTCAGATAGACATCCCTCTAGTCATCTAAGTGATTACATGATCTGAGTCAACTAGGCCGTGTCCGATCATCACGTGAGACGGACTAGTCATCATCGGTGAACATCTTCATGTTGATCGTATCCACCATACGACTCATGCTCGACCTTTCGGTCTCTTGTGTTCCGAGGCCATGTCTGTACATGCTAGGCTCGTCAAGTCAACCTAAATGTTTCACATGTGTAAATCTGGCTTACACCTGTTGTATGTGAACGTAAGAATCTATCACACCGATCATCACGTGGTGCTTGAAACGATTTAACTTTCGCAACGGTGCACGCTTAGGGGAACACTTTCTTGAAATTTTAATGAGGAATCATCTTATTTACTACCGTCGTTCTAAGCAAATAAGATGCATAAACATGATAAACATCACATGCAATCAAAAGTGACATGATATGGCCAATATCATTTTGCTCCTTTGATCTCCATCTTCGGGCTCCATGATCATCATCGCCACCGCATGACACCATGATCTCCATCATCGTGTCTCCATGAAGTTGTCTCGCCAACTTATTACTTCTACTACTATGGCTACCAGTTAGCAATAAAGTAAAGTAATTACATGGCGTTGTTCAATGACACGCAGGTCATACAATAAATAAAGACAACTCCTATGGCTCCTGCCGGTTGTCATACTCATCGACATGCAAGTCGTGATTCCTATTACAAGAACATGATCAATCTCATACATCACATATCATTCATCACATTCTTCTTGGCCATATCACATCACGTAGCATACCCTGCAAAAACAAGTTAGGCGTCCTCTAATTGTTGTTTGCATGTTTTACGTGGCTGCTATGGGTTTCTAGCAAGAAGTTTTTTACCTACGCAAAAACCACAACGTGATATGTCAATTGCTATTTACCCTTCATAAGGACCCTTTTCATCGAATCCGTTCCGACTAAAGTGGGAGAGACTGGCACCCGCTAGGCACCTTATGCAACAAGTGCATGTCAGTCGGTGGAACCTGTCTCACGTAAGTGTACGTGCAAGGTCGGTCCGGGCCGCTTCATCCCACAATGCCATCGAATAAAGATTGGACTAGTAACGGTAAGCATATTGAACAAAATCAACGCCCACAACTACTTTGTGTTCTACTCGTGCAAAGAATCTACGCAATAAACCTGGCTCTGATACCACTGTTGGGGAATGTAACAGAAATTCAAAATTTTCCTACGTGTCACCAAGATCTATCTATGGAGAAACCAGCAACGAGGGGAAGGAGAGTGTATCTACATACCCTTGTAGATCTCTAAGCGGAAGCGTTCAAGAGAATGGGGTTGAAGGAGTCGTACTCGTCGTGATCCAAATCACCGGAGATCCTAGTGCCGAACGGACGGCACCTCCGCGTTCAACACACGTACAACCCGGTGACATCTCCCATGCCTTGATCCAGCAAGGAGAGAGGGAGAGGTTGAGGAAGACTCCATCCAGCAGCAGCACAACGGCGTGGTGGTGGTGGAGGAGCGTGGCAATCCTGCAGGGCTTCGCCAAGCACCGCGAGAGAGGAGGAGTACTTGGGAGAGGCGGAGGGCTGCGCCAGGGGAAGAGTGAAGCTCCCATGCGCCTCCCCACTATATATAGGGGTGGAGGGGGCTGGTTTCTTGCCCTCCAAGTCCATTGGGGCGTTGGCAAAGGTGGGAGGAAAGAAATCCCATCATTTTCTTCCCCACCGATTGTTATCCCCCCTTTTTAGGGATCTTGATCTTATCCCTTCGGGATATGATCTTATTCCTTCTAAGGGGGATCTTGGTGCGCCTTGACCAGGGGTGTGGGGCCTTGCCCCCACTACCCACGTTCATGTGGGTCCCCATGCAGGTGGGCCCCACTCCGAACCTTCTAGAACCTTCCGGTACAATACCGAAAAATCCGAACATTTTCCGGTGGCCAAAATAGGACTTCCCATATATAAATCTTTACCTCCGACCATTCCGAACTCCTCGTGATGTCCGGAATCTCATCCGGACTCAACAACATTTGGTAACCACATACAAACTTCCTTTATAACCCTAGCGTCATCGAACCTTATGTGTAGACCCTACGGGTTCGGGAACCATGCACATGACCGAGACGCGTTCTCCGCCAATAACCAACAGCGGGATCTCGATACACATGTTGGCTCCCACATGTTCCACGATGATCTCATCGGATGAACCACGATGTCAAGGACTCAATCGATCCCGTATACAATTCCCTTTGTCTAGCGGTATAGTACTTGCCCGAGATTCGATCGTCGGTATACCGATACCTTGTTCAATCTCGTTACCGGCAAGTCTCTTTACTCGTTCCGTAACACATCATCTCATGATCAACCCCTTGGTCACATTGTGCACATTATGATGATGTCCTACCGAGTGGGCCCAGAGATACCTCTCCGTTTACCGGAGTGACAAATCCCAGTCTCGATTCGTGCCAACCCAAAAGACACTTTTAGAGATACCTATAGTGCACCTTTATAGCCACCCGCCATTGCCAGGACGCTTTGGTACACCCAAAGCATTCCTACGGTATCCTCGGAGTTGCACAATCTCATGGTCTAAGGAAATGATACTTGACATTAGAAAAGCTTTAGCATACTAACTACGCATCTTTGTGCTAGGCTTAGGATTGGGTCTTGTCCATCACATCATTCTCCTAATGATGTGATCCCGTTATCAACGACATCCAATGTCCATGGTCGAAACCGTAACCATCTATTGATCAACGAGCTAGTCAATTAGAGGCTTACTAGGGACATGGTGTTGTCTATGTATCCACACATGTATCCGAGTTTCCTATCAATACAGCTTATAGCATGGATAATAAACGATTATCATGAATAAGGAAATATAGTAATAATAACTAATTTATTATTGCCTCTAGGGCATATTTCCAACAGGGCAGCCCATAGTCGCCACGGCTACCGACGGGTCCCTCCCATGCGTGTGAGGTTTCGGTCTTCAAAAGCGCTCACGGATTGTCTTGCGTGCAGCGCTTCGGCTGGTCTCCTTCGACGTGAGTTGCGTGCACCACCCCGCATCGAGGGTACACGGTGACGTGTTCGTGTGCGAACACACTTTTGGCGACTCACTGGGATTTAAGCTTTGAACGGTCTCCGCCCGTTCTTGCTACAAAGAGATCGCATCTAGGGTTTGCAATCTACAAAGGTAATATGAATACCCAATTCACATATGTAGATGCAAATAATGCATATGTTGTTGCTAGATCATCTAATGAGCATAATGTATCGGCTAGCCCTAGCTTTATCAATCATGCATCTAATTATGTGCAAGGGCCGATGCAAGAAAATCTCCATGATTCTACTTCATATAATTTTAGCAACATGCAACATATGTATCCCAACTCCCATGCATCGGCAACCCCACAAATTTATATGCCGATGAATAACATGATGAGTTCGGTTAATCAAGTTGAGACACCCTATGTAGGAACTTCCAATGGTATGCAACAAAGTGTTTTAAGTTTTTATTCATCGGCAAATAACTTGCAGTACGCTAATCCAAACGTGCCGGTGGAGAGGGGAATTGGCCATGTTACTACTAGTTATTTGGCAAATTACCCTCAAACATCATATGCTACGCCTAACGCTACTAATTTTTTGGCACCATACGCAACTGTTGATGTCCATAATTCGGCTCAGCACCTTCATGGTCATGGCCGAGTAAGTGAAACTTCTGCAGGAGCACAAATGCCTTCACCTACTACCGTGGCATATCATGTCCCCCTACACAAGCTGTAATTTCGCAACATCTCATTGCCGAAAGAGTCTAAAAGCATTGGGGGCAACCATATCCAGACCGGGTAATTGAGAACAAGCTTACATTCTCTTGGGATTTGTGCAACTCTATTCGCCAGAACTAATAGAAGGCAGGAAGCCTCATGATTTTGCTGTCAGTAAAAGCTAGAATTGTGCAAATGATGCAATCGCCAGTCTGTACCATCCAAAGGTACCACCTAAAAATCGCAAAGTTTGGTACCTCATTGCGAAAAGAGTCTCAAAGTATTAGGGGCAATCTCATGACGAGTGGATGGAAATTGAGATGAAAAAGTTTAAAGCTCGCCAAGCTGAGATGTGGGCTAAAATTAGACGAGAGCGAGAAGCCTTGCAAATTCAAAAATATAAAGTTGTTGATTCAGGTAACAAAGAAAATTCGGTTATTAGAAAAGCCGAATCAAGTAGTATATATCCTGAGACCATCAAATCCAAAGAGTCAAGCATTATTGAGAAAGGGCATGGAAAGCATAGCAAAACAACCATACTTGATTTTTCCGAAGTCAATGGAACCTACTTCCTGCCCTATGAGTTTCGTGCCATAGAAATTGACAAGCCTCAAGGACAAGAACAAGTAGCCGAACAAAGTTCGGCTAACATGGATCTTCAAAGCAATGATGCACGGAATCAAGAAAAAGATGATGACAAGGTGTTGGGGAGCCATCCAAAGAAGGAGCAGGATGTTCTTCAAGTGGCACCACCATCATGCTCTCCCAACATATTTGAAGAGGTATGCATAGAGAGTAATTTGCCTATTTTCAGATTTGGTCGCAACTTCATTATTGATGCATCTATAAGAAATATTCTCATAAGTAATTTTGAAAGACCAATGAAGAAGGGTAATTTACTTGTTAGCAATAAACTTGTTATGGAACATATCGGTCAACACATTGCGCCATTTATAAAGACCGATAATGACTTATTGTTACAGCCAAAGCTTTTCCCGCTGCTTTATCTAAAGTTCAGATTCTAGTTGGGTAGCTTTGCTTATTTCATACTTGGCTTGCACTTGGTCTCAATTGAGACATGTGTGTTCTAAATATTTTTGTTTCAGAAGTTTAAAGCCAAGGTTAATTTCTTTTGAGAAATCCGATGCTAATATAATATCTTATCCAAAGACACCGGAGATAGAGTGGAAAACACAATGTATAGCCGAATGGGGAGATTCCAAATCTGAACCATTTATTTGCTTATCTCCAAAGCCATTCACACAGCAAGATCGGCTAGAAAACAAGAAGTTTACCTTCAATTCAAGCATGTGTGATCAAATATTTGATTTATTGCTAAAAAATAATTACATAAGAATTCTTGGTCACCATGTTGAGCCATCTATCCAAGGACGAATGTATTGTAAGTTGCATGATTCGTTCAAGCATGATTTTGAGGATTGCAACATGTTCATTAAATAGTTAAATCGGCCATTGAAAAGGACGATTGAAGTTTGTTGAAACACCAAGAGATGACCAGTCTATTCCGATTGGTCCTGATGGCAAAAGGTTTTTGCATCGGCTGCTTCAAGCCGATACATTTAAAGAGAAGGTAAAAACTACAGGTGATGGGATCAAGCTTTGAAGTAAAGAAGTTGTTGAAGAGCATAATGAAGATAATCTTGAGGGTGACAATGCCATCGAAGCTACAATGGAGATACCAAGTACTGGGGGGCAGCAAGCAAATCCAAAGATCGGTGCAAGCACAACCAAAGAAAACAAAGGCCGACGTAAGCACAAAGTTAAAAGCCGAAAGTCACTTTCGCACAACTATTGGAAAAATATCAAAAGAAGAGTGAAGAGAAAAATGCTTATCAGCCAAATCATGCAAAGAAACCAAGATCACCCCCAAGGTGCAAATATGAGGATTGGTATTGGCAAAGTGATAATTTTAATGCAACATATTCATATCCTTATTTTGGGCCGTCAATGCCAATGCCGTGGATGCCTCCCTATGCTCATATAGATACATATACATCATAGGACAGGTATGATACAAGGGCACATTCTACATCTTATTCTAGACCATCTCACCAATACTATGCAGCTCAAAGAAGATCAATATTTGAACAATCACGCGTCAAAGACCGTTTCAATCATAAGGAATCGGTCCAGAGCTCAAGGAAGAAGAAAGAGGTGGTCAAGTAGGTTTACCGCATTAAAAGAGATGGTTGTAAGAGTGCAATTTCAGATTTGATCTCAAATGAAAAATAGCCAATTAAAGTGTTGACATTGGCTACTAAAGGCAATGAGACAAAACAATCAATTGATAAAAATCAGAGTGCCAAATCTGAAGAAAAGAAGTTGAGGGTGCACAAGGCCCAAAAAGAGTTGCCATTTGTTGAAACAAAATCACAGCCGAGATGCCCACTCGGTTTATCGACATGAAAGAAGGAATTACAAAAACTTAGTGCACAAGAGCTGAAAAAGAAGAACATGGCATGGGTTCCGAAGAGGAGCAGTCAAAATGAAAGTGATGTGCAACCTTCTATTGCAACAAGTGTTACGCAAGTGAAGAAAGAGAAGGATGGAAGCCAAAAACAGTTAAGCCGAAGGTTTGCATCACCCCATCAAAATCTTCGGTTAGCACATCATCCATATTGTTCAACTATACCATTGATGCCTTTGCCATGGAATTCATCATCAGGTATGATAAATTACCCTCCCTGGATTTATTTTAATCCATGGAAGCGACATAATTTTCTGCATCATGAGAGGGTATTACCAAATCTCTATACATTTTGTTAGCTACATTTTTTCTTGCAAATCCAAAGGGCCGAAATATTTGATTGCTATTTCATTTGTTTATTTCAGCTATACATGATTTGGTGAATGAATTCTACATGGGCATTATGTTGATGGCCGGTATTTATCTATCGCCCTAAGAATATGTCAAAGCATGGCTGATGTAGTATCCTAACATCGTCCTTAGTTCAATTAGAGGCCAAAACGAGGTACATGTTCATTGATATTGCCCTTGTCTTTCTAGTACTATGGAGATTATTTTCGACGGTAAATTTGTGGCAATGGCCAAGGTGTTGGTGTTGCTTATTTATCTTCATATGGAGCTATTTTGTGAAGCCTCGGGCCGCTTATAATACTTTTGCACAATCATCAAAGCCGAATATGCATTGTCATTTGGATTGGAGCTTTGCCTTGATATAGGTGCTATACATATTGAGGCTTCCGGTGATTCGTTATTAGTAGTGCAACAAATATCCAAGGGTTATCAATGTTTTGACGGATCACTTATAGTTTATCTTTTGGTATGTATAGATGCAAGATTTACCTTGGGTTGCTTTGAAATTGTTCATATATCTAGGCATGACAATTTGAAAGAGTTGGCACAGCAAGCGTCCGGCTACTATGTTAACCATGGTGTATTGCATTTCTATCAATAGCCGATGCTAGGTCTTGTCAACATAGGTAAGGCTGAATCAAAGCCCACCGCTTCGGCCACTAATGAAACTTTTATGTAGGCGAAGTAAGGATTGAAGGAAGTTCATTCTTGATTATCTGCAAAATCCTAGCGAAAGGGTGAACAATATGGTTCAGAGGATGGTTTTGATCTATGGAACCTTATCACCGGATTGTTATAGAAGCTGAGAAGTTTTCACCCAAGTTTGCATCAAGAGGTTCAAACAAGCAATGGTCGATATATACTTGTCGTCCTAAGAACATGCAAAATGGACGATGGAGTGTTGACATCGTTCTTAGAACAAGCTATGCGGAAGTTATTTTTCGGCACACAAACTTTGCCGAAAAACAGGGGGGCATGTGTTGACACCAGATTTTGGCACGGTCAATAACTTATTTAAGATGGCCTCAAATGGAGAAGTGATCTTCATGAAAGAGTTCCGTATTGTCGATATGAACATCTTTGAAGTTTGGGTCATCGCAGTCCGATTTCATCTTGAAGGCCGAAACTATGCTCAAAGTACTAAGATCTTATATTCAGACTACAGTTTGGCTGATTAAGCCCCCAAGAAGACCTCAAATGGAAAAATTATCTACACGGATTATCTTCGTCTCGTCAAAACGATCAATTTTGATTTAAAAATCGTTCCATTCCGAGTTCGTATGCAAAAGTTAGAGCCATCAGAATACAGCCCTGTCAGGAGGCAAAAACTAGCGCGCCCCACTAGACACCATGTCTGATGGGTAGCGCGAGGGATAGCCTGTTTTGCGCGACCGATTTGACCCTCAAGATGACCTCTGATCAAAAAATGTTCAACATAAAAGTTGTTCATCTCGTCGAAACGGTCAAGATTGCTTTTGGGCTCGTTTCCATCGGAGATCGTTTACCACCACAAACAAGACCCGCAAGGTGCATCCTGTTTAAACCGAACAGTTTTGGAAAGTTTGGACAAAACCAATCCGAATTTGACTAGGGTTTTGGATGTGAATCCAAGCTTTTTCCTTGCACGGGAAGTCCAGCCGCCTCTTATATACCTAAGGGGTGACGGCTGATTGAACAACACACAATCGATCAATTCATCTACCACTTTTTATCTTTTATCTTTTCTGCTTAACCCTAGTTCTTCTTCTTCCTCGTTCTTCGTCTGTTCTTCTTGTTGCAGGGCGGTGAACCTCGAGGCCCTAGGGGCGATCAGGTCGACCTAGGGTTGCCCATAGCCGTCGCGCGCCCTGACGGGGTCCCTCCCGGGCGTGTGAGGTTTCGGGTCTTCAAAAACGCCCGCCGGATTGTCTTGCGTACCGCGCTTTCGGCGGGTCTCCTTCGACGTGAGCTGCGTTGCACCACCCCCGGCGTTGAGGGTACACGGTGACGTGTTCATGTGCGAACAACCACCATCTATATTCATCCCCAAGATAAAAATTCTCATGATGCTCTATGTTGTAAGGGAATGCAAATATATTGTGTTTCCTATCACCGTGTTTCATTCAATTGACATAAACGTGTTGGCGCCGATATGTACCTCTCAGATCCTCAGATTCTCTTCTTACTCACACATGTCTTGGAATGTTCCTACACCTCTCCATCACCTTTCTCAAACCACCGATTTGTTTTGCCCAAGCCACCCAACATGTTAATGCATATATGGATGGATTTTGTGTGTGAACATACGCATGTCTTGAAGCGAGGATTGTGTATGTGCAAAAGCTATTACATCACCTTTATTGCTGCTAAATAATGCATTGATCTCTTTCTTAATTTTATTCGCTTTGAATTGGTGGTCAACTTGGGTGGTACAATTGAGCGGTATTGTTCAAGTTAAGTTTTGGTTGATCATGCATTATACCCCTCCATGAGATGGTAATATTCAAGGATAAACCTATGCAAAAACTAATGTTCCGACATGCAGCACGAAGGATAGAAGTGGGATCTTTGATTCATCATCGTCAAGCAAACCTACGTCGAAGGGCGCCAATAAAATTTATAGGCAGCAAAATGCCCCAGGATCGCTAGCTGTAGTACCACATTTCGATCGCATCAAGCCCGCACCAAGATGGCAATGTAACTGTCCACGATATCAGACAATCCTTGTAAGTTTCTAGACATTAGACCCCCTTTGGGTTGGATGAATTTTTTAGTAATTCTATAGGAAAAGATCCTTTAGAGTCCTTTGGCTTATAGGAATAGAATCCTATTCATATGGAGGAATTCTTCCTATCCTTCACATTTCATAGGAAAATAAAAACAAGCCTAGACCGAACAGAAAAAAACCTATGACATGAACCAATGGACATCTCATTTCATAGGATTTGATATACATGACACCTCATTTCCTATAAGTTTTCTATTCCTATGATATTTCTACCCTATGAACCAAAGGAGATCTTATTAATTTTTTATTTTAATATTAATTTATTAAAAATTGCTACACAATGATATTGCCTACATTATTCAATAGACTTAAAATATCGCCTACATTATTCAGTAGAAGCAAGCATTATGCTACACAATGAGGGTTCCCTCTCATCCCGACTAATCCGAGAAACTTGATTGCCCCGTGAAAATCGCGCGGCTCGGAATGCTCGGCTTGGAAAGTCATCACAAGACACGCGTCTTTGATACAATTTTTGAACAATCAACCGAGGAAAACTATATAAGAGTTGCACTATTATGAAATTTCTATGAATATCCTCTATGAATTGTGGTAGAAAGAATTTGACCTTTTTCTTGCCTAAAAATAAATAATTTGACATGTTACTTTATTTTAGCCGTATCCTGGACGAAAATTATTTGAGATTTTTTTGCGGTGATTGTTTTGTTGGGATTTTCTTTCGAAAAATATTTGAGAGTTGATGGGCGCATGCACACGAGTTGTTGACAACACTATTTTGACGTGAGTGCTTATGTTTTTTAATTACTTTTAATACAATAGCTAAATGTCAATCGACTGACTCGCGTTTCGGGTTAGTCGATTTCAAGAATAGCGAAGAAGTTCGCCGGAGGGCTACCCCAACATCTATCATTGAGAGGGGGGAGCACGATGGTGGTGCAAGTTTATCGACGAAAAAAATGGTCATTTTCAGGGCTAGAGGGATGGCAGGGGCAACGGTAGCATGGCGGTGGGAGAAGGTTTCGACGAGGGCGGGGCAGCGAGGCCACGCGGGAGTGCCACCGGCTGCTGGTGGTGGTCGCAGGCGGCGAGACCGATGGTCCATGCGGCGGGCTGCGAAAAGAGAAGAGACGGAGAAAGAAGGATGGCCAGGCCCCGTTGGATCTTCATCAAATGTTCGACTGACCCAAATTTAAAAGTTAGACGGCTTACTTAGTGATACGTCTCCAACGTATCTACTTTTCCAAACACTTTTGCCCTTGTTTTGGACTCTAACTTGCATGATTTGAATGAAACTAACCCGGTCTGACGCTGTTTTCAGCAGAACTGCCATGATGTTGTTTTACGTGTAGAAAACAAAGGTTCTCGGAATGTCCTGAAAATCCACGGAGGCACCTTTTGGAATATATAAAAATACTGGCGAAAGAATCAAGACTAGGGGGCCCACACCCTGTCCAAGAGGGTGGGGGGCGCGCCCCCTGTCTCGTGGGCCCCCTGAGGCTCCGCCAACCTCAACTCCAACTCCATATATTCCGTCTCGCGGAGAAAAAAATCATAGAGAAAGTTTCATCACGTTTTACGATACAGAGCCGCCGCCAAGCCCTAATCTCTCTCGGGAGGGCTGATGTGGAGTCTGTTCGGGGCTCCGAAGACGGGGATTCATCGCCGTCGTCATCATCAACCATCCTCCATCACCAATTTCATGATGCTCACCGCCGTGCGTGAGTAATTCCATCGTAGGCTTGTTGGACGGTGATGGGTTGGATGAGATTTACCATGTAATCAAGTTAGTTTTGTTAGGGTTTGATCCCTAGTATCCACTATGTTCTGAGATTGATGTTGCTATGACTTTGCTATGCTTAATGCTTGTCACTAGGGCCTGAGTGCCATGATTTCAGATCTGAACCTATTATGTTTTCATGAATATATGTGTGTTCTTGATCCTATCTTGCAAGTCTATAGTCACCTATTATGTGTTATGATCCGACAACCCCGAAGTGACAATAATCGGGATACTTCTCGGTGATGACCGTAGTTTGAGGAGTTCATGTATTCACTAAGTGCTAATGCTTTGTTCCGGTTCTCTATTAAAAGGAGGCCTTAATATCCCTTAGTTTCTGCTAGGACCCCGCTGCCACGGGAGGGTAGGACAAAAGATGTCATGTAAGTTCTTTTCCATAAGCATGTATGACTATATACGGAATACATGCCTACATTACATTGATGAATTGGAGCTAGTTCTGTGTCACCCTATGTTATAGCTATTACATGAGGAATCCCATCCGACATAATTATCCATCACTGATCCAATGCCTACGAGCTTTTCACATATTGTGTTTCGCTTATTTACTTTTTCGTTGCTATTGTTACAATCTTTACAAAACCCAAAAATATTACTTTTTCTACCGTTACCTTTATTATCATACTACTTTGCTACTAAATACTTTGCTGTAGATACTAAGTTATCCAGGTGTGGTTGAATTGACAACTCAACTGCTAATACTCAATAATATTCTTTGGCTCCCCTTGTGTCGAATCAATAAATTTGGGTTGAATACTTTACCCTTGCAAGTTGTTGCGATCCCCTACACTTGTGGGTTATCACTTAGCCACGCTGTAAGGGCATATTTATCCCTAAGTGTTTTGGTGATTGATGACAATGCTTTTGCGGACTAATCGTGTGCCTTGAGTCCCTCAGATACTTCATCATTAGGCACAAGACGATTCGGTGCCCCTCGGAGACTATGAAGCCGGGCGTTGTTCTACGCTTCTCTTTGGTGGAGTTGAGTCGTAGGAGAGCCGTACTATTAAGAGGGGGTCCGCGTCGGAAAGGTAGGGTGGAATCACACATACACTTGTCCCTCCTTTGCTTGCACTTTGGAGCTACCCGTCGTTATCTTTGTTGTGCGGAAAATCGGCGACTCATCACTGTACTTGCGGTAGTACTGCAGGTACAAGCGGTAGTACCGCGGCGTGTCACGGTAGTACCGCCCTTTTGGTGCGGTAGTACCGCGGCACCCTTGCCTTATGCCGCTCCGGTGCGGTAGTAGGGGCGGATGTAATTTTTTACATCCGCGCCCCCCACGGTAGTACCGCTCGTCCTGCGCGGTAGTACCGCGTGGGCCCACGGTAGTACCGCTCCCTAGGAGTCGCAGTACCGTGGCCCCTCGACCTAGTACCGCAGTGTCGCGGTAGTAGGCGCGGATGTAATTTTACATCCGCCGCCACGCTTAGTACCGCGCCGCAAGCGGTAGTACCGCGTCGGGTTTTGCACCACCCCGCCAGCGAAGTAGGCATGGATGTAATTTATTTCATCCGCGCCTTCCCAAAGCCGTGACTCTCTGCCTTGCGGTAGTACCGCAAGGGGAGCGGTAGTACCGCCACCAGCTGTAGTGCCGCCTTAGTCGCTAGTTCGGCACGTGTTGCTGCCAGCGGTAGTACCGTGGTCGCCCATGGTAGTACCACGCAGCTCGCGGTAGTACCGCTTCCTTGGAGCGGTAGTACCGCGCGTCATGGGCTGAACATGTGAATAACGGTTGGATTTTTCCCACGACTATATAAGGGTGTATTCTACCTCTAGTTGACTACCTCTTCCACCTCTAAGCTCCATTGTTGCTCCAAGCTCCATTTTCGCCGATCTCTCTCCTAGCCAATCAAACTTGTTGATTTGCTCGGGATTGGGTGACAAGGGCCCGATCTACACTTCCACCACAGGATATTTGATTCCCCCCACTTATCCCTTGCGGATCTTGTTACTCTTGGGTGTTGAGCACTCTAGACGGTTGAGGTCACCTCGAAGCCATACTCCATTGTGGTGAAGCTTCGTGGTGTTGTTGTTGTTGGGAGCCTCCGATTGTTGTGGAGATTGCCCCAACCTTGCTTGTAAAGGTTCGGTCGCCGCCTTCAAGGGCACCAATAGTGGAATCACGACATCTCGCATCGTGTGAGGGTGTGAGGAGAATACGGTGGCCCTAGTGGCTTCTTGGGGAGCATTGTACCTCCACACCGCTCTAACGGAGACGCACTTCCCTTTAAAAGGAAGGAACTCCGGTAACACATCCTCGTCTCCACCGGCTCCACTCTTGGTTATTTCGTGCCTTTACTTCCGCAAGCTTACTTATTGTTACATCTCTTGCTTGCTTGTGTGCTAGTTGTTCTTGCATCATATAGGTTGCTCATCTAGTTGCATATCTAGACAACCTATTTTGTTGCAAAGTTTAATTTGATAAAGAAAAGCTTAAAAATTGTTAGTTGCCTATTCACCCCCCCCCCCTCTAGTCAACCATATCGATCCTTTCAATTGGTATCAAAGCCTCGTCTCTTTATTAAGGACTTCGTTGTCCGAAGAGTATGGTTGACACCAACGATGGTGCGGAGGAACACTCCGGTGTGAATCCCATCTCGTCTTCGGCCGAAGGGGGAACCTCGGTCTCTCGTGAGGAATTCAATGTGGCTTTAGTCACATTGAAAACCTCCATGACGGCCGAGGTTAAAAGCATGTTTAATGATTTTCTAGAGGGACTTAAACTATCTACCGCGCCAATGAAAGTGGGTGATCCTACTAACAAGGTGACGGATGCTATCTCCGACAAGGGGGAAGCTAACAATGAAAAGAGTCCTTCTACTAGTGGTAGAAATGGCACCGGCATCTTTGTCCATGTGGAGGGCCAATCCCCTCCACTCATTTGAATCATCTCGGTCCACCTCCTAAATATGAGAAACATGAAGATTTTGATAATTGGGTCTATCGCTTTAAGCGTCATTTGAAACATGTGAACACTAACCTTTGGAGAGTTATTGAAGAAGGTTTTTATCCTCATGACCCAAGCAACTTCACCCCTCGAGAGGCCGTGGACAATCAATTCAATGAGAGTGCTCTCTTCATCATCCAAGATGCAATCCTTCCCGAAGATCTCCCTCATCTTCGACCCCATGTCGTGGCTAAAGAAGCATGGAAATGTGTCGAGGGTCTCTATCGTGGAAGTGCTAGCATTCAACGCTCCAACTATGAAGTGGTGCAAGATGAAGCCGATGAGTTTGCAATGAAAGAAGATGAAGAACCTCGTGAGCTCTTCCAAAGAGTGACCAAACTTGCGGTCGCACTTCGAGATCATGGAAGCAAGGACACGGATGACAATTGGATCAAGCGGAAGTTCCTCAAGGCCATGATGCCCTACAACAAGGCCATGTCCTCCGTCATTCGTCAACGACCGGACTTCCACACCATGACCTCAAGTGAAGTGTTGGATGAGTTCGTTGCAATGAGCATCTTGGACAAGACCGCCGACAATGCGGTGCTCCGTTCTCAAAGAGCAAAGAAGCCTAACATTGCTTTGAAGGCCAAGGTTACTATGGAAGAAGAGGAGGAAGTGGAAGATGAGGAAAGCAACCCCGAAGACACCAAGTTTGACTACCATGAGCACATGGCCCTTGCTTCAAGACAATTTTGGAGCAAGAAGAGCTCAAGACCCAACTTCAACAAAAACAACTCAAGTGGCGTCAAGGGCAAGCAATGAGTTAGAACTTGCTTCAACTGTGGCAATGTGAGCCATTTCGTTGCAGATTGTCCTTACGAGAAGCGGGAAGACAATGGTGGCAAGTTCATTCGGAAAGACAAAGCCAAGTCCTTCCCCAACAAGAACAACTTCGCCAAGAAGACTCCCACTCGTGGGTTGCTGGTTCAAGAAGAATACCAAGAGGATGACGATGATGATGAAAATGAAGAAGCAACGGCCATGGCGTCCATTGCCATTGCTACTCCCCGGGTGTCTCTCTTCGAATCACCCAATGAAAACATCACCGCTAGATGCCTCATGGCTAAAGCTTCAAACAAGGTAACCCCCAACATCACAACCACCATCATTACTAATCCCTCCTCGGAAGATTGCATTGATGGACATGTTGAGTCTAATGAGGAAGTGAATGAATTTGAGTCTTTTATGAGTAAGCTCAAGGGAAAGTCCAAGAAGCACTTTGTTGCTCTCTTGGAACAACTTGGTGAGGCCAATGACATGATCGAGGCTCACGAAGAAACCATCTCCGAGATGGAAGGTCATAGTCGTGACTATGCCGATGAGATATCGGATCTCTCTAATGCTCTTGAGGAAGAGCGTGTGCATTGTTTGACTCTTGAGGAGTCACACAATGATGACCATGCTAAGTTAAAGAAAGATCTTGATCATGCCCTTGTCATGTCTCGTGTGCTAACCTCCGAGAAGGCTAAACTTGGGGTTGATCATGCTAGACTCAAAGAGGAGTTTGAGATACTTGACAAGGCCCACAAGGTCTTGAAGGGTACTCATGCTAGCCTCAAAGAGTTTCATGCTCAACTCCAAGTTAAGCTAATCAAGGAAAAGGCCACCTTTCCTCATATGGTATTAATTGATAATGCATGTGCTACTAACCCTTGTTGTGAGCATGTGCATCTTGTGGAGGAGAATGCCAAGTTGAAGGATCAACTTGAGAAAGGCCTTGTGTCTTGCATTCAAGGTGAGAAAAACCTCAACGACCTTTTGAGCAATCAAAAGGAAGTTGTGGCCAAAGAAGGAATTGGGTTTGCACCCAAGTCCAAGAGCAAGAAGAAGAAGAACAACAAGACCAATCGTCCTCCTCCTCTCAAACAAACGTTCGGGAAAGAGGGACAGGGTGCTCCTAAGAAGAAGAAGGAGAAAGTGAAGGAAGTTGATGTCCAAAAGGGCAAAAGCATTTCCTCAAACAAAGCCGGCGACTTTAACCCGTCATATGTGTTGTGCCGTGCTAGTGATGGACATGTTTATGCTAGATTTGTTGGTTCTTCTTATGAGTACATTGAATGGTCTATTTGGGTTCCCAAGACCCTTGTTACTAACATCAAAGGACCCATTACTAAATGGGTACCTAAAACCAAGCATTGATCTCGTGTAGGTGTTTGCTTCGGTGGGGATCATGGTTGCTCGATAGTGGAGCAACAAATCATATGACCGGGAGCAAGGACTTGGTGGTGGACGTGCAAGAGATTCCATCTATGCCCACCAATGTCGAGTGGGGTGATGCATCACATTCTAAGGTATTGGGCCTCGGCAAGGTTGTCATTTCTCAAGATCTAACGATCGAGAAAGTCATGCTTGTTGAGTCCCTTGCATTCAATTTACTTTCCGTTCGTCAACTTGCACTCATGGGCTTTGCTACATTCTTTGATATTGATACCGTGGCCCTCTTGTGGAGCAAGACTCTTAAAGTAGCCTTTGTTGGGCATGTCGAGAACGGTCTCTGTGTGGTTAACTTTTTGGAGCGACCCACTAAGACCGCGACATGCCTAATGGCTAAAGTTGACGTGGGATGGCTTTGGCATCGCCATTTAGCCTACGTCAATATGAGATCTTTGCAAAGTCTTCTCAAGGGGGACCATGTTCGTGGACTAACAAATGTTAGTTTTGCCAAAGATCGTGCTTGCAGTGCTTGTATCAAAGGAAAGCTTCATGAAAAGGCTCACTGTCGGTGTCAAAACCGGCGGATCTCGGGTAGGGGGTCCCGAACTGTGCGTCTAGGCGGATGGTAACAAGAGACGAGGGACACAATGTTTTTACCTGTGTTCGTGCCCTCTCGATGGAGGTAATACCCTACGTCCCCGCTTGATTAATATTGATGATATGGGTAGTACAAGAGTAGATCTACCACGAGATCAATGAGGCTAAACCCTAGAAGCTAGCCTATGGTATGGTTGTTGAGATGTAATGTTGTGTCCTACGGACTACAGCCCTCCGGTTTATATAGACACCGGAGAGGCTAGGGTTACAGTCGGTTACAATGGTAGGAGATCTACATATCCAGATTGCCAAGCTTGCCTTCCACGCCAAGTAAAGTACCTTCCTGGACACGAGCCGAGTCTTCAATCTTCTATATTAGTAGTCCGGGAGTCCGGCGGATATTGATAGTCCGCTATCCGGACACCCCTAGTCCAGACTCCTCAAGAGCCTCTGAACCAGTCTTCAATGACGATAAGCCCGGCGTGCATAATGTTCGGCATTGCAAGGCGGGTTCCTCCTTGAATAATCCGGAGAAGATAATGAACACCAGATAGTGTCCGCTCGCAAAATAATTTCCACATTCCAACGTAGAGAGAATAAAACATATACACCGATCCAATCTGGCGACGTATTATGCGGCATGACATCACACCGCACCAAGCCCTTGTTTGAATTCTCGCACCACTTGACACATTTAGCGGCGGTTTCTTTGGCACGCCCCGTCAAAGCGTAGATCGTGTTCCCTCTTTCCGGATTCTCATCAATACGCGTGGGTAACCCAACCGCGCCATTGATGGTGGTGCTTGGGAGATAAGCGAGTTTTACCAGCCGGTGAGGGACGATAGTTTTGTCCGCCTATATATAAGGGATAAGGTTTTACCTTCTCACCCACGCCTTCTTCCTCCTTTGCTCATCCATCCTCGAACCCAAGCTCCAACGCTCAAGCTCAAGATTCCGCCGACCCTTCTCCGAACATGTCCGGAGGGGAGGCAAGTGGATGACCTCCACCGCCAAGGAGGAGGACATCACCAAGCTGCGCGACGCGGATACCTTTCCGGAAACATCACGCATCGGCTGCCCGACGCAGGCAGCTCATTCCAACCCCGGACCTCACGAGAGGTTGTTTTCCTCCCCACTTCCTCCGCTGGATCGGGCTTCCGCCCACCCATTCGTCCGGGGATCATGTTCTACTACGGCTGGATTTCCACGATCTGGCGCCAATTTTGTCCTCAACATCTCGGCGTTTATCGTCAGTGCGAGGCCTTTCTCGCATCCGCCCCATGCGGCTGTGGCTCAAGACCTTCAACGTCAAGCAAGATCATGAAGGGGACACAAGCGAATGCGGAGGCGCTATATTGGGCAGCCGCCCAACGCCCCTTGGCTAGAAGGGACCTTCGTGGACTCCGTCAAGGGGTGGCAATCGGGTGGTTCTATATCACCGAGCCGCCATGAGCCTACATGGGCAGCGCCCCGAATTTAGATCTGGAATCCCCATGCAGCTCACCTCCGGAAAGAGAAGGGCTTGCGGTGGGGTGACCCGTGGAGGTGACGGACTTCAACATGCATCAAGAAGCTGGTGAGCAATGGGCTCCGCTCGTCGACGTAGTCCAGTCATGCTCCTCCGGATTCTCCCCGCCAAGAAAGGGCATTTAATCTGTGGAGTTTAATCCGAACAGCACCAGACGTTGAGCGGCTCTTCGATACAACATACGAAGGGGCCGGAGGGTGCTGTTCAAGAGCGCCGACGCCAAGATCCGCGACCGAAGACCGCGGATTCAGCTTGCGCCTCCGTCGGACGGGTAAGTGATTCGACCCCACCACGGGACACTTGTAGTAATTAGATTGACTCTAGCGTGGTTTTTAATCGACCTCTTCCTTTGACAGAATGGATGGAGAAGGCCGAGCTGCTTATTAGCCCGGCTCCCATGCCGAAGAACCAAGTGAACGCCCGCTTAGCGAGGTTGCTGGTCCCGCACCGTCGTGGTGCCGGAGAAGAAGGCCAAGAAGGTGGCGCGGGACTCGAAAGAGTTCCGCAATCAAGCGTCCCGACGACGACGACGAGGACTCCTCCCCAAAGACGCATTTACGAGGAGGATTTAATACTCTCCCGGAGGAGGGAGAGAAGAAGAGGAAGGCCTCCCCAATCGGGGCGGCCGAAGGGTCCAAGAGGGGGAGAACCATCCCCCCGGACAGTTTCGCCAACATCAGCGTTGGCGAGGAAGAGTGGCCTCCAAGGGCCCGGCGTCCGGCAAGATCGTGAGTATCCGGATCATTCATATGCCGTATTATAATATGTCACGCGATTACCCTTCTAATGCCGCCTTTGTGCTTTATAGTCCGCGGTGACGACTTTCCCTACTCGATGAGCGGTCGTTGGCGCCGTCGGATGTAATTCCATCCCGACCGCCTCTACCCCACGCCCGAAGACGACGAGGCGGAATCCCATAGGGGGCGCGCCAGAGGAGGCTCCGAGGCGCCGCCAGCAGCCTCCGGACTTTGTGCGGACTCTACTCCGAACCCGTGGCGGTTCCAGAGTCCGGCGAGCAGCCCTCGAAGGAGGGCAGATCGTGACGCCGGCGGCCTCCGTCCAACCGAGGCACGGACAACTGCCGGAGGCGCCAAAGGCGCCCATCGAAGAACACCGCACTCTCATGAGTGCGGTGATTGAGAAGGTCCAAGACGCCAAGGGCGGGCTGACCGAAGCTTCGCAACAGCCTTCTAACGAGCTTTGAGGTAAGAAGTTTAAAATTAAGCAATATAATACCGCATAGACAAGAGCCCCCTAATGCTTAGTCCGGTGTTTGGAAAGAAAAGCCGGACTAAGGATCTTTAACAAGATATATGCAGGTTTCTAAAATATGTCAATATGGGTTTGCGAGTCGCCATTGTTGACCTCTGCCGCGTGCAGTGGAGGTCGAGGCGCTGAAGAAGGACCTTGAGCGGTCGGAGCAAGAGCTCGCCATGCCAAGAGGCAGCTCAAGGAAAAAGAAGGTGAATAACACCACTTTAAATATGCACCTTACAGAAAAGGGTTTTGGTTGCAAACAAGATAAACAAGGATAATATGTGCAATGCAGGGGCCACTAACGAGGTGGCAGCCCTCAAGGATGCCGTGTCCGTGGCCGAACGCAATGCGGCCGCGGAACGGACTGAGCGAGAAAAGCAAGCGGCGCTAGTAGCGGAAGTTCGGCAAGAGCTCCAAGCTCTCATGAAAAAGCATGAGAGTTTGGAGCGTGACTCCAAGACCCGAGAGTCCGAGCTTGCCTCGGCTCTCGATGGGGCCGAGTCCGCCAAGGCCGAGGCCCAGAGGGCCCGTATGGAAATAGAGGACATGAGGAAGATAGCAGCGGGTAAGGCGTTTTTCATGCAGAGCAAGCATGTTAATGTAAATTACCGGATACTTACCCGAATTCGGAGCTCTCCAGGGGCATTTGCAGATCTGTCGCGTAGTGCATCTGATGCCGCTGCGTTCTATCGTGGAGAGGAGGGGAGCTCAACGGAGAAGGTCTTCGTCTCAAGATGCCGAGGCCGCCATCCGTGCCCCAACGACCAACCAAGCAGCTGGTCGAACTCCACAAGGTAGCCGAGGAGGCCATGAAGGGCCTCACAGATCCACTATGGCCGGGCAGGCCCTACCGCAGCTACTTTGGCCTAGTCTGGCGGCTAGTTGATGCGTGCCCAAGGCTGGATGTGATCAAGCGATCCGCCTGCATTGAAGGCGCTCGTCGAGCCCTTGCCCGCATCAAGGTGCAATGGGGCAAGCTGGATGCGGAGAAGCTTCACGGATCCGCCGCCGCCGGGCAAGGAGCACCGTCTGCGGGCGATATTATAAAGTTGTCTGAAGGGAGCCCGCGATATCGCGGATGAGTGTCCCTTAATGTAATCCTTGAGTGAACTCGCCAGTGTGTTTATCCTCATGCGCAGAAAACTTCGCTTATATGCGCTATGAGCAACGCTTTGTTTAATTTAAAATATTACCTTCAGGCGGCCGCTTGTTAAATCCGAGAGATGGCAAGTCGTTGGCTTCACCCCAAGCCACAGTCTGCCGGGTGTTCGGTGATAAACTTGAGCACTCTTGTTCCCATCTTTGGGTCCATCTAGGAGGCGCCAACACGACGAACAAGGCGACCGGACTTATAATGCTTGAACACTCTCACTTAGCCATAGAATTCTATAATTTTAAATTTCGTGAAGCCCCGGTATTCGAAGACCGAATCCGGGCGCTATCCACGCCTTCGCTTGACATCATCCGAACTTCGCTCAAGCGGCATGAGTCTTTAGGGACCCGAAAAGACCTCTCGAACAGCGACCAGTCTCTCGCCTTATCATGCCAGTCAGTTTTAGCTTTCTCCACTGAGGCGTTAACCCGGCCGAACCGGGGCGCAATCGCAGTGGTTCTCCTAGTGCCACCTTAGCCGACGGAACGGAACGTAAGGCACCAAAACATAGGAGCCGGGCAAACCCAACTATTGACCCAAGACATGATTCGGAGCTGATTCATATAATGCTATAAGTTCGGGGTGCCGCACTTGTGAAAGTGTTCGGACTTTAATCACACCGTAATATGGGGAACAGAAGCCCCTGGTGTATTCGGCCGTACCAAAATGTACGGGTGCAATATGTCATATAGTGAACATTTGTAAAGGATAACGCAATTGCCATGAAAAGGTAATAAACTTGCAAAAAGGGAAGTGCTGCGTTATATATGACGGAAGGTCTGCTAATAAAGCGGACTGATACAAATAGTGCGGTAAGCAAGGGATTCGGACTAAATTAACATGTCCCCCTCCAGGGATAAGCTGCAGACTTGGTGTATGTAATTGAATTTAATGCTCGTAATGGAGACCACCTGAGTGTTCGTCGCAGCCTTCTTTAATGCCCGATCACAGTATCGTGAGTTCGGCAAGTTCGCCGACGGGCAGGGCTTCTATTTGGTAGAGTCCTGCATATATAAAAAAGAAAAGATAAAAAATAACACCAAGGGGGGCGCTAGCACGAGCCCCTGGTGCGGTCGAGCCGCACTCTTCAATCTTTGAGGTTAAGCCCCTCCCCTGCGCCCATGGTACCTCCAAAGCGTAATGATGTACGCGGAGTGTTATACTTTTGATCATACGCGGGCGAGGGTGGGGGGCGCATTGCTACGCGTGCTCCGATCGCGCCAGGTGGTCTTGGTTAGTGTTGCTTCGGGTGCGCTTTAATGTGTCCAGCTTTTTAGTTGCCGGCCTCGAGAGTTGCCGTAGGAGGCTGCTCTGTACTTCCGCCGCGAGAGCCGCTGTATGTTCCTCCGTTCGGAGGGAGCGTTCCGTATTCCCATTGACCGTAATCACTCCACGAGGGCCCGGCATCTTGAGCTTTAGGTATGCATAATGCGGCACCGCGTTGAATTTTGCAACGCGGTGCGTCCGAAAGCGAGGCATGATAGCCGCCACTGAACGGGACTATATCAAGATTAACTCTTCGCTCGAAATTATCCGGGATCGAAGACCACTTCGGTGTGACAGATCTGTGCATATTGGCTTCCACACTGGAATGACACCTTTAAAGGTTGTCTTGGTAGGTTTGATCCTGGATGGGTCTATGCCCATTTTGCGCCTTGTGTCCCGATAAAGCAGGTTCAGTTCTTGCCGCCGCCCATCGGGACTCGTGAGGTGAAATCCATCGACGATTGGGTCTAGGACCAATGCGGCGAATCCGCCATGGCGTATGCTAGTCGGATGGTCTCGCCGATCGAAAGTGATTGGACAGAGGACCATGGATTGAACTTGGGCGATCGCTCCATTGCATAGACGTCCCGTAGTGCGCGCTTCCTCTCCCTCTTGGGTATATGGGTCGCGTAAATCATATTCACCGTCCGCACTTGCGGGGGGAAACCCTTCTGTCCTCTGTTGTTCGGCGGCCGGGTCTCATCCTCGTCGTCGCTATTTAGCCCCTTGTCATTGTGTTCGGCAATTAACTTGCCAGCCTGCCTGAACACCCAACAATCTCTATTGGTGTGATTAGCTGGCTTTTCGGGGGTGCCATGTATCCGCATGAGCGGTCGAGTATTCTGTCCAGCATTGACGGGCCGGAGTTGTTCTTTTGAATGGCTTCTTCCGCTGACCGGTTTGAGCCTCGAATCCGCATTGACCGCCAGATCCTCTTTGTCGTCGCCGTTAGTACGGCGTTTGTTTTTCATTCGACGTGACCTGCCGTGATTGTCCTTGGAGTCCGGGCTGCCAGAATTTTTGCGGAGATTATTGCTGCGGGCTAGCCAGCTGTCCTCTCCCGCGCAAAAGCGGGTCATTAATGATGTGAGGGCTGCCATGGATTTCGGCTTCTCCTGCCCGAGGTGCCGGGCTAGCCATTCGTCCCGGATGTTGTGTTTGAAGGCTGCAAGGGCCTCCGCATCCGGACAGTCGACGATTTGATTTTTCTTCATCAAGAACCGCGTCCAGAACTGTCTGGCCGATTCGTCTGGCTGCTGAATAATGTGGCTGAGGTCATCGGCGTCTGGTGGTCGCACGTATGTACCTTGAAGTTATCAAGGAACGCGCCTCGGATCTTCCCAACACCCAATCGACTCGTGGGCAGGCTGTTAAGCCGCTTGAGCTGGTCCTTTAAGCTTGAGCGGAGATATTTGATGGCGCGGTGTCGTCGCCGCGGGCCATATGGATGTGGAGAAGATAATCTTCGATCCACACCGCGGGGTCTGTTGTACCATCGTAAGATTCGATGTTTACGGGTTTGAACCCTTCGGGGATCTGGTGATCCATTACTTCATCAGTGAAGCATAGCGGGTGTCTGGCGCCCAGATTGAGCAATATCGCGACGCAGCTCGAGGGAGCGCTGTCGCTGTGTTCGCCCGCCAGCGTTATGTCCGCGCGACGGTATTCGTTAGGGTCGAGGGCGCCCACGTGATCCATAGATGGATCTGGACTGCCTTGCTTTGTCCTCCAAGATGTCTCGCAAGTCCGGCGCGTTCCTTTTGGCTTCACTCTGGATCGATGTCGGGATACGGTCTTGGCTGGGCCTTGAATGCCTCTCTTCGCGCGACCGCTGGGCGGTCGGTCACCCATGTCGTCTTGCCGGTGATAAAGGTATGTATGCTTCCTCCTCTAATCGGGGAGCAGCTTGCGTCTTAGGTAACTTTTGGAGGGAGTTCGAGTTTATACTCTTGTCGCGAGGACCTCGGTCCATCGATCGGCTAGCGATCTTGATCAGCTTGAAGCTGTTGCTGCTTTTTCTTTAAGCTATTTGCCGTGGCTATGAGTCTGCGCTGAAGCGCTCTTGTTCGACGGATCCTCGGGTATGACGAATTCGTCATCGTTGAGGCTCGCTTCGTCTTTGGAGGGAGGCATATAGTTATCATCCTCAACCCCTTCGCCTGCCGCCTGTCGTGAGGGCTTGCTGCGTCCTCCCGCGCTGAGTCTTGCAGGAGGGATCGTCTTCGGCACTCTCGAGTGTTATTGTCTCCGTGCGGATTCTCCATTCTTGTTGTGGCAGGATTTAGAGCGGCGCGCCACGACGCGGCGTTTAGGCTGCTTCTTCAAAGAATCTTCCTCCGCTGCTTTTTCGCCATCCCTTCTTTCGGGTATCCACCATGTAGACGTCGATGACGAGGTGGCCTTCCAAAGGTGTCCCGTGGGCGCTGGGTCCTGATCGTCTCCGGCATCATCGTCCATAGCGTCGATGTCCTCGGAGTCGTAGTCTAGCATGTCGGTTAGATCCTCGACAGTGGCTACAAAGTGGGCGGTGGGTGGGTTCCGAATTTCTTCATCATCCAAACTCCAGCCGTCCTGGCCATAGTCCGGCCAGGATTCTCCTGATAGCGAGAGATGCTTCAGAGAATTCAAGATATCGCCAAAAGGCGAGTGTTGAAAGATGTCCGCGGCGGTGAATTCCATAACCGGCGCCCAATCTGGCTTAATTGGCGGGGGCGCGGGAGGCTCGGAGTCCGGCGAGGAGTTCGGCGCCTCGGGATCGTGAGTTTCGCAAGGGACAAAATTGGTATTCGGCTCCATCGCCATAGATGTTGAAGCCCCCGGGGCGGCGTCTATCCACCGACCCTCGTCATGGGCAATCGGCTCCGGGTAAGTAGCCGGAGCGGATTCGAGTGCGGCCACCAAAGCACTGTTCGGCGGCAGAGCTAGATCATGCCCATCGTCGCAGTGCAGCGCGCTTGGCTGTGGCTCGAGTCCGTCGAAGATCAAGTCTCCGCGGTCATCGGCCGTGAAGTTTAAACTTCGAATCGACTGGCGGCGGGGCGTAGCTTCGATCTGCTCTAGATGGCCAAGAGAATTGGCCCGCAGACAAAGCCGCCGAATCTGAAGATCTGTCCGGGAGAAAAGTCTCACCACGACAGCGTTGAAGGTTGAAGATGCCATCGAGCCTATTGGCGGCGACACGAGGAACTCTCAATGAAAGCACCAATGTCGGTGTCAAACCGCGGATCTCGGTAGGGGTCCCGAACTGTGTGTCTAGGCGGATGGTAACAGGAGACGAGGGACACAATGTTTTTACCTGTGTTCAGGCCCTCTCGATGGAGGTAATACCCTACGTCCCGCTTGATTAATATTGATGATATGGGTAGTACAAGAGTAGATCTACCACGAGATCAATGAGGCTAAACCCTAGAAGCTAGCCTATGGTATGGTTGTTGAGATGTAATGTTGTGTCCTACGGACTACAACCCTCCGGTTTATATAGACACCGGAGAGGCTAGGGTTACACAGAGTCGGTTACAATGGTAGGAGATCTACATATCCGTATTGCCAAGCTTGCCTTCCACGCCAAGTAAAGTACCTTCCGGACACGAGCCGGAGTCTTCAATCTTCTATCTTCGTAGTCTGGGAGTCCGGCGGATATTGATAGTCCGGCTATCCGGACACCCCCTAGTCCAGGACTCCCTCACTCACCCTCCTTCAACCATCATCTATTCGAAGAGACCCTTGGAGCTCCTTCACATGGATCTTTTCGGGCCTCCATCTTTTGATAGTCTTGGAGGGAGAAAGTATTGCTTGGTGATTGTGGATGATTATTCAAGATACACTTGGGTATACTTCTTCAAGAGGAAGAGTGAAACCCAACAAACCATCATCAACTTTGCAAATGAAGCTCAACGTCAACATGATGCAAAGATCTTGACAATAAGAAGCGACAACGGCACCGAGTTCAAGAACTACACCTTGGATGAGTTTCTTAGTGATGAGGGGATCAAGCATCAATATGCGGCACCTTATACCCCTCAACAAAATGGTGTTGCAGAGAGGAAGAACCGGACGTTGATGGATGCGGCAAGGACCATGATGGCGGAGTTCAAGTCTCCGTACAACTTTTGGGCCGAAGCCATCAACACCACATGTCATGCATCCAATCGGCTCTATCTTCGCAAAGGCTTGAACAAGACTCCTTATGAGATTCTCACCGGCAACAAGCCCAACCTCAAGTACTTCCGGGTGTTCGGTTGTAAGTGTTTCATTCTCAAGAAAGGTGTTCATTTGTCTAAATTTGAGGCTAGAGCTCATGAGGGCATATTTGTTGGTTATGCTACAAACTCTCATGCTTACTGTGTTCTCAACAAGTCCACCGGACTCATTGAGGAGACGTGTAACGTGGAGTTTGACGAAAATAACGGCTCCCAAGTGGAGCAAAGTGGTACTTGTGATGTAGGTGATGAAATTCCTCCCCAAGCCATAAGAAGAATGGGTATTGGTCAAATCCTACCCATTGAGGAACCCCTTGTGGCCGAAGGAGAAGGACAATGCTCTACTCAAGTAGAGCCATCACCTCATCAAGACCCACACGCTTCCGAAGAACAAAGTGAAGGCCCTCAACCTCGTGAACAATACCAAGGGCAAGATCAACCTCAAGACGGTGATAAACCTCTAGATGATGCCCAAGGTCAAGTTCTCCCCCTCGAGCAAGTTCAAGATCAAGAGCAACCTCAAGATCAAGAACAAGCTCAAGACGGTGCTCAAGATGATCAAGTCAACCCTCCTCCTTCCACACCCGAGGAGGAATTAGAGCGTCATTCCGCGAAGATTGCTTCCAAGCTCACCACCCAAGGCCATCTCATGGAAAATGTGGTTGGAAGCCTAAGAAAGGGGGTAAGCACTCATAGACAATTGGCAAACTATTGTGAACATCACGCGTTTGTCTCTTGTGTTGAACCCCAAAAGGTTTATGAGGTGCTCGAAGACTCGGATTGGCTCAATGCCATGCATGAAGAACTCAACAACTTCGAGTACAACAAGGTGTGGAGATTGGTGCCAAGACCATCCGGGAACCACAACGTCATTGGAACCAAGTGGATCTTCAAGAACAAGCAAGATGCTCATGGGAACATCATTCGCAACAAGGCAAGATTGGTAGCACAAGGCTACTCCCAAGTCGAGGGTATCGACTACGGTGAAACCTTTGCTCCCGTTGCTCGTCTTGAATCCATTCGTTTGTTGATTGCTTATGCTTCCCATCACAATTTTAAGTTGCAACAAATGGATGTGAAAAGTGCTTTCCTAATGGTCCTATTAATGAGTTGGTCTATGTCAAGCAAACCCACGGGTTCGAGGATCCCTACTTTCCGGATCATGTGTATCAACTCGATAAGGCACTCTATGGCCTTAAACAAGCCCCACGTGCGTGGTATGACCACCTTACCGAGTTGTTACAAGATCGTGGATTTGAGGTGGGGCTAATCGACCCCACTCTTTTTACTAAGAAGGTCAACGGGGAGTTGTTTGTATGCCAACTATATGTTGATGATATTATCTTTGGTTCCCTAACAAAGCTTTCAATGAAGAATTTGCCGCTCTCATGACCTCCAAGTTTAAGATGTCTCCGATAGGAGAGTTGAAGTTCTTCCTTGGTTTCGACATCAAACAAAGAAGAGAAGGAACCTTCATCAACCAAGCCAAATACACTCAAGACATGCTTAAAAGATTCAAGCTAAGTGATGTCAAGCCGGCTACTACACCAATGCCTACCAAGTGCCAACTTGACATCGATCCCAATGGTAAAGCGGTGGATCAAAAGGTATATCGCTCCATGATTGGCTCCTTGCTTTACCTTTGTGCATCTAGACCGGATATCATGTTGAGTGTGGGGATGTGTGCACGTTTTCAAGCCGCACCAAAGGAAAGTCACTTTGTGGCGGTCAGCGAATCTTCGATATTTGGCTCATACCCCAAACTTTGGCTTATGGTACCCAAGGGAGCAAACTTCAAGCTTGAAGGTTTCACGTTCGATTAGGCGGAGACAAAGTGGATAGGAAGTCCACTTCCGGAGGGTGCCAATTTCTTGGTTGCTCTTTGGTAAGTTGGTCTTCCAAGAAGCAAAGTTGTGTGTCTCTCTCGTCCACCGAAGCGGAGTATGTGGCGGCCGGTAGTTGTTGTGCTCAACTCCTATGGATGAGGCAAACTTTAAAGGAGTACGGTGTCATTTGTGACAAAGTGCCTCTTTGGTGTGATAATGAAAGTGCCATCAAGATTTCTCTCAACCCGGTGCAACACTTCAAGACGAAGCACATTGAGATTCGGTATCACTTCATCCGGGATCACATTAGGCGAGGGGAGATTGAGCTCAAGTATGTCAACACTCATGATAACCTTGTAGATATTTTCACGAAGCCCTTGGATGAAGCAAGATTTCGCGAGTTAAGGCATGAGCTAAATATCATTGATTTGAGCAATGTGACTTGAACCCGTGCACCCCCCACCACACTTAACTTGTTGTCTAGTTTAGGTGTAGGCATGGACATAGGGGGAGTGTTGTTCTCTCAATGAACTCTCCCTCCCCCCATTATGCATAAATAGATCACCTCTTTCACATTAGCCATTTTTGATGGTACTTGTGCTTCAAAGACGAGTTTTGGTCATGGGCCCAAGGATAATTCTTCGCGGTGCCATACCATCCAACTCAAACATAGGTGGCTTCGGCCACCGCCCTCTCTCCTCGAGAGGCTTTGTCGCTTGGGGATTTCCTGTTGTACCTCTGGTCTATGCATGTTCTTGTGGTTTCGTGTGTGTGTCAAATTTCCATGCAAAGGCATTTTTCTCTCTTGTTTGAAACCTTTGGTGTCGTGAGCTCACGGTACTACCGCGGTTGGCCACGGTACTACCGCGGTCTGCCACGGTACTACCGCAGATGGAAGCACGGTACTACCATCCCCACGCGGCAGTAATTTTTTACTGCCGCCTAGTTGAGCGGTACTACCGCCTCGGCGCGGTACTTCCGCCCGAGCGGTACTACTGCAATGACCCGCGGTACTACCGCACCGGTTCGAGCGCGTGGGGATAAGGACGGGCAGGGGGAGTTCTAACTCCCCATACCCATTCGTGTCCTCTCTCTCCACGTCGTCTCTTCCTCTCCCGTGCTCACGAACGGAACCGGCGTTCGTCACCGGATCTCCTTCACCGGCTGCCCTCCCGTGATCCCGTCCGGTGGGATCGTTCCCCACCATGTGCTCTTGCTATGGACCAAGGTTTTTCCCCAAATCCCTCTCCTTTTGATTGTATTTGGTGCTTTTAGGTTTTGGGGGAGACTTGTGTGTTCTTGGGATTCCTAGTCTAAATCTCTGCAAGAGTAGGATGAAGGAGTGTGGTATTGCATAGGATTTACACTTGTATTGTTGTCTTGCGCTAGATCTGATCACCATAGCACCGCCATGGTTTCACGGTTCTTTTCAGATTCAAATCATGTTAGATCTGACGCGACGCGGTACTACCGCCCGTATGGTGTGGTACTACCGCTCGCACGGTACTACCGCCCCTAGGGAGCGGTACTACCGCGCCCCGTGCGGTACTAAGAGCCTACTACTGCTCCAGCCACGGTACTACCGTGACCCCGCACGGTACTACCGCGTCTGGAGCTGTACTAATCCTTTAGTACCGCAGACAATGGTTGTTCTACCGTGGCTCACTTCTATCGCATGCCAACTTACTCGTTTGCCTCCTATGAGTTTCCTATGCTATTTCATGGCCTTTGCATTAATCTTCTTCGCGTTTTTGTTTTGGTGCTTTGCCTGTGTGTCTCAGGTGGTGGCTCTCGCCGGTCCAATCCCATTCGTGACACTGGCTCCAAGCGTCTGCGCAACCCAGGAGAAGTTCCAGAGGGATCATCTGCGTCCAAGCGCAATGTCAAGACCACAGCTAGCAAGCACAAGGAGCCCGCCAGGGGTATGGATGAGATAGCCCCTACTGAGTATGTCCGTCTCAGGCAGCTTCACCCCTATGTGCACCCGCGCTCCACTGTCAGAGGCTGTGAGCTGTTCTGGAACAAGACCCAAACCCAAATCTGTTTGGATGTCATCAAGAACAAGCAGAATACCTATGTGGAGGTGAAGTGGATTGATATGCACCACATGAGGAAGGACAGGTTCCGTGACTACTTTGGGGAGGCTCTGGACTTGGTGGAGCAGTTTGGCATTGAGCATGTGATCTCTTTCCACCGGACTATGACCACGAGATCATATGTCGGTTCTTTGCCTCGATGTACTTTCACTCCAATGAAGAAAGAAGGATGACTGGATGACCAATGGCCGTCAACTGCGCTACCTCGGAAGGAGTTCATGGATTTGCTTCAGGTTCCTGATGAAGGACTTAACACTCCAGTCGGTGTTCGTCCCCATGGCAATGCTGATTCTGCCAACAAGGACAAGCTCACCCCGTTCATGGTTGAGAAGGCGCTCGCCAATGGCAAGACAACTTTGGTACTCAACCCCTTTCTGGATATCATGTACCGCATCTTCCGCAACTCCGTGTTTCCACGCATTGGTGACAAAGACAAGGTTCATGCCTATATGGTGGATATGATGCTCATCTGTCAGGAGGCTCGTTCGACTCAGTCTCAGCCACTTGATGTCTCACACATCATGTGGTGTGAGCTTCGGTTTGCAGTGTTCAACCGCAAGGTGCCTATCTATGGGCCCTATCTGTTCCGGCTGATTTCGAAGACTTGGGAGAAGATGTACCCTGAGGAGGAGTTCCTTGCTCCTGACTGGATTCGCCATGAGCCCATTTGTCTTCGTATCAAGTCTAACTGGGCCAACACCACTACTCGTGCCGAGGCGACTGCTACTAGGGCTGCTGTTAATGAGTATGTTGCTGGCGCCGAGGATGTTGCTGAGGGCCGTACTGCTAGGCCCTCTCAGAGTGTCTCTAGGCCATCATGGGCCAAGAAGTTGAAGGATAAGATGAAGTCTCTTTTCTGCATGCAAGCCAAGGGGCAGTACAGGGCTCACGTGGAGTCCAAGGAGAGTCATCGCCGGCACAACAAGGTCTTGCAGCTCTATGGCGAGGAAGTGTCTGGCGGGTCTGAGGAGCACATCACTCCTGAGACCGAGTGGATGGAGAAGCAAGGATACAGGTGGACTGATTCTGAGGAGGATGTCGAGGAGTCCATTCCAGCTGCAGAGGCATCTAACGAAGAGGCTTGGGACGACTTCTCTGCTTGAGCCACCTCGTGTGTGTAGGTGCCCTCTCTGCCTTTTTGGCGTCTCGATGCCAAAGGGGGAGAGAGTGTAGGGATTTGCGAGTTTGCGGGTCGTGTGTGTCGTGTGTTTGATGCCTTCTTAGTTGAACTCTTTGCTGTTTTTTTTCTCGTTTGAACCTTGGTTATCTTACTTCGTATGGTGTAAGACATATGCACTCTATCTATCCTAGCAAGCTTGTGTTATATTGTGCTATCTTCATGCTATGCTATGCTTATTATCATGTCTTGGTCTCTAAAATATAGGGGGAGTGTTGATCCTAGTCTGTGTGCCATGCAGTCCAAAGCATTCATCTAAAGTGCACACATCTAGGGGGAGCCCGTCTATATTTTAGAGAGGTGGGGTTTGCCCCTGCTCTAAATTATCTTATCTTTGTGCAAATCCCATGTTGTCATCAATCCACCAAAAAGGGGGAGATTGTAAGGGCATATTTATCCCTAAGTGTTTTGGTGATTGATGACAATGCTTTTGCGGACTAATCGTGTGCCTTGAGTCCCTCAGATACTTCATCATTAGGCACAAGACGATTCGGTGCCCTCGGAGACAGTTGAAGCTGGCGTTGTTCTACGTTTCTCTTTGGTGGATTTGAGTCGTAGGAGAGCCGTACTATTAAGAGGGGGTCCGCGTCGGAAAGGTAGGGTGGAATCACACGTACACTTGTCCCTCCTTTCCTTGCACTTTGGAGCTACCCGTCGTTATCTTGGTTGGGCGGAAAACTGGCAACTACTGCTGTACTTGCGGTAGTACCGCAGGTACAAGCGGTAGTACCACGGCGTGTCACGGTAGTACCGCCTTTTTGGTGCGGTAGTACCGCGGCACCCTGGCCTTGTGCCGCTCGGTCTTGATAGTAGGGCGGATGTAATTTTTACATCCGCGCCCCCTGACGATAATACCGTGTTGGGGAACGAGCGAAATTCAAAATTTTCCTCGAGTCACCAAGATCTATCCATGGAGAGACTAGCAACGAGGGGAAGGAGAGTGCATCTACATACCCTTGTAGATCGCTAAGCGGAAGCGTTCAAGAGAACGGGGTTGAAGGAGTCGTACTCGTCGTGATCCAAATCACCGGAGATCCTAGTGCGAGCGGACGGCACCTCCGCGTTCAACACACGTACAGCCGGTGACGTCTCCCATGCCTTGATCCAGCAAGGAGAGAGGGAGAAGTTGAGGAAGACACCATCCAGCAGCAGCACGACGGCGTGGTGGTGGTGGAGGAGCGTGGCAATCCTGCAGGGCTTCGCCAAGCACCGCGGGAGAGGAGGAGGACTTGGGAGAGGGGGAGGGCTGCGCCAGAACTTTGTGTGAAGCTCCCATGCGCCTCCCCACTTTATATAGGGGTGGAGGGGCTGGTTTCTTGCCCTCCAAGTCCATTGGGGCGTTGGCCAAGGTGGGAGGAAAGAAATCCCATCATTTCCTTCCCCACCGATTGTTATCCCCCCTTTTTAGGGATCTTGATCTTATCCCTTCGGGATATGATCTTATTCCTTCTAAGGGGGGATCTTGGTGCGCCTTGACTAGGGGTGTGGGGCCTTTCCCCCACTACCCACGTTCATGTCGGTCCCCCCATGCAGGTGGGCCCCACTCCGAAACCTTCTAGAGCCTTCCCGGTACAATACCGAAAAATCTCGAACATTTTCCGGTGGCCAAAATAGGACTTCCCATATATAAATCTTTACCTCCGGACCATTCCGGAACTCCTCGTGATCCGGGATCTCATCCGGGCTCCGAACAACATTTGGTAACCACATACAAACTTCCTTTATAACCCTAGCGTCATCGAACCTTAAGTGTGTAGACCCTACGGGTTCGGGAGACATGTAGACATGACCGAGATGTTCTCCGGTCAATAACCAACAGCGGGATCTAGATACCCATGTTGGCTCCCACATGTTCCACGATGATCTCATCGGATGAACCACGATGTCAAGGACTCAATCAATCCCGTATACAATTCCCTTTGTCTAGCGGTATTATACTTGCCCGAGATTCGATCGTCGGTATACCGATACCTTGTTCAATCTCGTTACCGACAAGTCTCTTTACTCGTTCCGTAACACATCATCCCGTGATCAACCCCTTGGTCACATTGTGCACATTATGATGATGTCCTACCGAGTGGGCACAGAGATACCTCTCCGTTTACGGAGTGACAAATCCCATCTCGATTCGTGCCAACCCAATGACACTTTTGGAGATACCTGTAGTGCACCTTTATAGCCACCCGATTCGTTGTGGCGTTTGGTACACCCAAAGCATTCCTACGGTATCCGGAGTTGCACAATCTCATGGTCTAAGGAAAAGATACTTGACATTTGAAAAGCTTTAGCATACTGAACTACGATCTCTGTGCTAGGCTTAGGATTGGGTCTTGTCCATCACATCATTCTCCTAATGATGTGATCCGTTATCAACGACATCCAATGTCCATGGTCGAAACCGTAACCATCTATTGATCAACGAGCTAGTCAACTAGAGGCTTACTAGGGACATGGTGTTGTCTATGTATCCACACATGTATCTGAGTTTCCTATCAATACAATTATAGCATGGATAATAAACTATTATCATGAACAAGGAAATATAATACTACCTAATTTATTATTGCCTCTAGGGCATATTTCCAACAGTCTCCCACTTGCACTAGAGTCAATAATCTAGTTCACATCGTCATGTGATTAACATTCACATGTCACATCGCCATGTGACCAACATCCAAAGAGTTTACTAGTGTCATTAAACTAGTTCACATCATCATGTGATTAAGACTCAATGAGTTCTGGGGTTTGATCATGTTTTGCTTGTGAGAGAGGTTTTAGTCAACGGGTCTGCAACTTTCAGATCCGTATGTACTTCGCAAATCTCTAGGTCATTCTGTAAATGCTGCTTCCACGCTCCACTTGGAGCTATTCCAAATGGTTGCTCCACTATACGTATCCGGTTTGCTACTCAGAGTCACTCGGATAGATGTTAAAGCTTGCATCGACGTAACCCTTTACGCCGAACTCTTTATCACCTCCATAATAGAGAAACATGTCCTTATTTACTCCAAGGACAATTTTGACCGCTATCTGGTGATCCACTCCTTGATCACCTTTGTACCCTCTTGCCAGACATGTGGCAAGGCACACATCAGGTGCGGTACTTAGCGTAGCATACTGTAGAGCCTACGTCTAAAGCATAGGGGACGACCTTTGTCCATTCTCTCTTTTCTGCCGTGGTCGAGCTTTAAGTCTTAACTTCATACCTTACATCTCATGCAAGAACTCCTTCTTGGACTAATCCATCTTGAACACCTTCAAGATCATGTCAAGGTATATGCTCATTTGAAAGTACCATTTAGCATTTTTGATCTATCCTCATAGATCTTGATGCTCAATGTTCAAGCAGCTTATTCGGGTTTTCTATTGAAAACACCTTTCAAATAACCCTATATGCTTTCGAGAATTCTACATCATTTCGATCAACAATATGTCAACAACATATACTCATCAGAAATTCTATAGTGCTCCCACTCACTTCTTTGGAAATACAAGTTTCTCATAAACTTTGTATAAATCCAAAATCTTTGATCATCTCATCAAAGCGTACATTCCAACTCCGAGATGCTTGCTCCAGTCCTTAGAAGGATAGCTGGAGCTAGCATACCTTTTAGCATCCTTAGGATCGACAAAAACTTTCGGATTGTATCACATACAACCTTTCCTTACGAAGACTGGTAAGGAAACTCGTTTTGACATCCATCTGCCAGATTTCATAAATGCAGCTAATGATAACATGATTCCGACGGACTTAAGCATCGCTACGGATGAGAAAATCTCATCGTAGTCAACTCCTTGAACTTGTGAAAAACTCTTCGCCACAAGTCGAGCTTCATAGACGGTGACATCACCATCCACGTTCGTCTTCTTCTTAAAGATCCATTTATCTCAATGGCTTGCCGATCATCGGGCAAGTCCACCAAAGTCCATGCTTTGTTCTGATACATGGATCCTATCTCGGATTTCATGGCTTCTAACCATTTGTCGGAATTTGGGCCCACCATTGCTTCTCCATAGCTCGTAGGTTCATTGTTGTCTAGCAACATGACCTTCAAGACAGGATTACTGTACCACTCTAAAGTAGTACACATCCTTGTCAACCTACGAGGTACGATAGTGACTTGATCCAAAAACTTCATGATCACTATCATAAGATTCTACTTCAATTGGTGTAGGAGCCACAGGAACAACTTCCTGTGCCCTGCAACATACTTGTTGAAGTGACGGCTCAATAACCTCATCAAGTCTCCACCATCCTCCCACTCAATTTTTGAGACAAACCTTTCCTTGAGAAAGGACCCGATTCAAGAAACAATCCCTATTGCTTTCGGATCTGAATTAGGAGGTATACCCAACTATTTTGGGTGTCCTATGAAGATGCTTTTTATCCACTTTGGGTTCGAGCTTATCAACCTGAAACTTTTTCACATAAGCGTCGCAGCCCCAAACTTTTAAGAAACGACAACTTAGGATTCTCCAAACCATAGTTCAAACGGTGTCGTCTCAACGGAATTACGTGGTGCCCTATTTCAAAGTGAATGCGGTTGTCTCTAATGCCTAACCCATAAACGATAGTGGTAATTCGATAAGAGACATCATGGTACGCACCATATCCAATAGGGTGCAACTATGATGTTCGGACACACCATCAAACTATGGTGTTCCAGGCGGTATTAATTGTGAAACAATTTCTGCAATGTCTTAATTGTGTGCCAAAGCTCGTAACTCAGATACTCATCTCTACGATCATATCATAGACATTTCATCCTCTTGTCACGATGATCTTCAACTTCACTCTGAAATTACTTGAACCATTCAATAATTCAGACTTGTGTTTCATCAAGTAAATATACTCTACATCTACTCGAATCATCTATGAAGTAAGAACATAACGATATTCATCAGCATGCCTCGGCACTCATTGGACTGCACACATCAAAATGTGTTACTTCCAACAAGTTGCTATCTTGTTCCATTTCTTTGAAAAACGAGGCTTTTAGTCATCTTGCCCATGTGGTATGATTTGCATATCTCAAGTGATTCAAAATCAAGTGAGTCCAAACGATCCATCTGCATGGAGTTTCTTCATGCGTATACACCAATAGACATGGTTCGCATGTCTCAATCTTTTCAAAACGAGTGAGTCCAAAGATCCATCAACATGGAGCTTCTTCATGCGTTTTACACCAATATGACTTACATGGCAGTGCTACAAGTAAGTGGTACTATCATTACTATCTTATATCCTTTTTGGCATGAAAATGTGTATCACTACGATCGAGATTCAATAAACCATTCCTTTAGGTGCAAGACCATTGAAGGTATTATTCAAATAAATAGAGTAACCATTATTCTCCTTAAATGAATAACCGTATTGCGATAGACATAATCCAATCATGTCTATGCTCAACGCAAACACCAAATCTCGATGGTAGAGGGAGCATGCGATGCTTGATCACATCAACCTTGGAAACACTTCCAACACATATCGTCAGCTCACTTTAGCTAGTCTTCGTTTATTCCGTAGCTTTTATTTCGAGTTACTAACACTTAGCAACCGAACCGGTATCTAATGCCCTAGTGCTACTAGGAGTACTAGTAAAGTACACATTAACATAATGTATATCCAATATACTCCTATCGACCTTGCCAGCCTTCTCATCTACCAAGTATCTAGGGTAATTCCGCTCCAGTGGTTGTTCCCCTTATTACAGAAGCACTTAGTCTCGGGTTTGGGTTCAATGTTGGGTTTCTTCACTAGAGCAGCAGCTGATTTGCCGTTTCATGAAGTATCCCTTCTTGCCCTTGCCCTTCTTGAAACTAGTGGTTTCACCAACCATCAACAATTGATGCTCCATCTTGATTTCTACTTTCGCGGTGTCAAACATCGTGAATACCTCAAGGATTATCATATCTATCCCTGATATGTTATAGCTCATCACGAAGCTCTAGCAGCTTGGTGGCAATGACTTTGGAGAAACATCACTATCTCATCCGGAAGATCAACTCCCACTCGATTCAAGTGATTGTTGCACTCGGACAATCGAGCACAAGCTCAATGATTGAGCTTTTCTCCCTTAGTTTGCGAGCTAAGAAAATCGTCGGAGGTCTCATACCTCTTGGCGTGGGCACGAGCCCGAAATCCCAATTTCAGCCCTCGAAACATCTCATATGTTCGCGATGTTTCAAAACGTCTTTGGTGCCTCAACTCTAAACCGTTTAACCGAACTATCACGTAGTTATCAAAACGTGTATGTCCGATGTTCGCAACATCCACAAACGACGTTTGGGGTTCAGACACCGAGGCGGTGCATTAAGGACATAAGCTTTCTCTTGTCGCATAATCGCTATTGTCAACTTTCAACTATATTTTCTCTAGGAACATATCTAAACAGTGGAACTAAAGCGCGAGCTTACGACATAATTTGCAAAGATCTTTTGACTATGTTTAGGATAATTAAGTTCATCTTATTAACTCCCACTCAGATAGACATCCCTCTAGTCATCTAAGTGATTACATGATCCGAGTCAACTAGGCCGTGTCCGATCATCACGTGAGACGGACTAGTCATCATCGGTGAACATCTTCATGTTGATCGTATCCTCCATACGACTCATGCTTGACCTTTCGGTCTCTGTGTTTTGAGGCCATGTCTGTACATGCTAGGCTCGTCAAGTTAACCCTAAGTGTTTTGCATGTGTAAAACTGTCTTACACCGTTGTATGTGAGCGTAAGGATCTATCACACCGATCATCACGTGGTGCTTGAAGCGATTTAACTTTAGCAACGGTGCACGCTTAGGGAGAACACTTCTTGAAATTGTTGTAAGGGATCATCTTATTTACTACTGTCGTTCTAAGAAACAAGATGCATAAACATGATAAACATCACATGCAATCAAATAGTGACATGATATGGCCAATATCATTTTGCTCCTTTTGATCTCCATCTTCGGGGCTCCATGATCATCATCGTCACCGGCATGACACCATGATCTCCATCATCGTGTCTCCATGAAGTTGTCTCGCCAACTTATTACTTCTACTACTATGGCTACCGGTTAGCAGTAAAGTAAAGTAATTACATGGCGTTGTTCAATGACACGCAGGTCATAAAATAAATAAAGACAACTCCTATGGCTCCTGCCGGTTGTCATACTCATCGACATGCAAGTCGTGATTCCTATTACAAGAACATGATCAATCTCATACATCACATATCATTCATCACATTCTTCTTGGTCATATAACACCACATAGCATACCCTGCAAAAACAAGTTAGATGTCCTCTAATTGTTGTTGCATGTTTTACGTGGCTGCTATGGGTTTCTAGCAAGAACGTTTCTTACCTACGCAAAAACCACAACATGATATGCCAATTGCTATTTACCCTTCATAAGGACCCTTTTCATCGAATCCGTTCCGACTAAAGTGGGAGAGACTGGCACCCGCTAGCCACCTTATGCACCAAGTGCATGTCAATCGGTGGAACTCTGTCTCACGTGGAAGTGCGTGTAAGGTTGGTCCGGCCACTTCATCCCATAATACCGTCGAAACAAGATTGGACTAGTAACGGTAAGCATATTGAACAAAATCAACGCCCGAAACTACTTTGTGTTCTACTCGTGCAAAGAATCTACGCAATAGACCTAGCTCATGATGCCCTTTGTTGGGGAACGTGGCGAAAATTCAAAATTTTCCTCTGAGTCACCAAGATCTATCCATGGAGAGACTAGCAACGAGGGAAGGAGAGTGCATCTACATAACCTTGTAGATCGCTAAGCGGAAGCGTTCAAGAGAACGGGGTTGAAGGAGTCGTACTGTCGTGATCCAAATCACGGAGATCCTAGTGCCGAGCGGACGGCACCTCCGCGTTCAACACACGTACAGCCGGTGGCGTCTCCCATGCCTTGATCCAGTAAGGAGAGAGGAGAAGTTGTGGAAGACACCATCCAGCAGCAGCACGACGGCGTGGTGGTGGTGGAGGCGTGGCAATCCTGCGCAGGCTTCGCCAAGCACCGCGGAGAGGAGGAGGACTTGGGAGGGGAGGGCTGCGCGAAACTCGTGTGAAGATCCCATGCGCCTCCCCACTTTATATAGGGGTGGAGGGGCTGGTTTCTTGCCCTCCAAGTCCATTGGGGCGTTGGCCAAGGTGGGAGGAAAGAAATCCCATCATTTCCTTCCCCACCGATTGTTATCCCCCTTTTTAGGGATCTTGATCTTGTCCCTTCGGGATATGATCTTATTCCTTCTAAGGGGGGATCTTGGTGCGCCTTGACCAGGGGTGTGGGGCCTTTCCCCCACTACCCACGTTCATGTGGGTCCCCCCATGCAGGTGGGCCCCACTCCGCAACCTTCTAGAACCTTCCCGGTACAATACCGAAAAATCGCGAACATTTTCCGGTGGCCAAAATAGGACTTCCCATATATAAATCTTTACCTCCGGACCATTCCGGAACTCCTCGTGACGTCCGGGATCTCATCCGGGACTCCGAACAACATTCGGTAACCACATACAAACTTCCTTTATAACCCTAGCGTCATCGAACCTTAAGTGTGTAGACCCTACGGGTTCGGGAGACATGTAGACATGACCGAGACGTTCTCCGGTCAATAACCAACAGCGGGATCTGGATACCCATGTTGGCTCCCACATGTTCCACGATGATCTCATCGGATGAACCACGATGTCAAGGACTCAATCAATCCCGTATACAATTCCCTTTGTCTAGCGGTATTATACTTGCCCGAGATTCGATCGTCGGTATACCGATACCTTGTTCAATCTCGTTACCGACAAGTCTCTTTACTCGTTCCGTAACACATCATCCCGTGATCAACCCCTTGGTCACATTGTGCACATTATGATGATGTCCTACCGAGTGGGCCCAGAGATACCTCTCCGTTTACACGGAGTGACAAATCCCAGTCTCGATTCGTGCCAACCCAATGACACTTTCGGAGATACCAGTAGTGCACCTTTCTAGCCACCCGATTCGTTGTGGCGTTTGGTACACCAAAAGCATTCCTACGGTATCCGGGAGTTGCACAATCTCATGGTCTAAGGAAAAGATACTTGACATTTGAAAAGCTTTAGCATACGAACTACACGATCTCTGTGCTAGGCTTAGGATTGGGTCTTGTCCATCACATCATTCTCCTAATGATGTGATCCCGTTATCAACGACATACAATGTCCATGGTCAGGAAACCGTAACCATCTATTGATCAACGAGCTAGTCAACTAGAGGCTTACTAGGGACATAGTGTTGTCTATGTATCCACACAAGTATCTGAGTTTCCTATCAATACAATTATAGCATGGATAATAAACGATTATCATGAACAAGGAAATATAATAATACCTAATTTATTATTGCCTCTAGGGCATATTTCCAACATACCGCTCGTCCAGCGCGGTAGTACCGCGGGGGCCCACGGTAGTACCGCTCCCTAGGAGTCGCAGTACCGTGGCCCCTCGACCTAGTACCGCAGTGTCGCGGTAGTAGGCGCGGATGTAATGTTTTACATCCGCGCCGGCCACGGTAGTACCGCGCCTCGCAAGCGGTAGTACCGCGTCGGGTTTTTGCACCACCCCAAGTTCAGCGAAAGTAGGCACGGATGTAATTTATTTCATCGCGCCCTTCCTGAACCGTGACTCTCTCGCCTTGCGGTAGTACCGCAAGGGGAGCGATAATACCGTGCCGGTAGTAATCTTGCTCCTTCATCGAGCTTGTTCCGCACGTGCATGTGGATAACGGTTGGATTTTTCCCACGACTATATAAGGGGTGTCTTCTACCTCTAGTTGACTACCTCTTCCATCTCTAAGCTCCATTGTTGCTCCAAGCTCCATTTTCGCCCGATCTCTCTCCCTAGCCAATCAAACTTGTTGATTTGCTCGGGATTGGGTGACAAGGGCCCGATCTACACTTCCACCACAGGATATTTGATTCCCCCCACTTATCCCTTGCGGATCTTGTTACTCTTGGGTGTTGAGCACTCTAGACGGTTGAGGTCACCTCGAAGCCATACTCCATTGTGGTGAAGCTTCGTGGTGTTGTTGTTGTTGGGAGCCTCCGATTGTTGTGAAGATTGCCCCAACCTTGCTTGTAAAGGTTCGGTCGCCGCCTTCAAGGGCACCAATAGTGGAATCACGGCATCTCGCATCGTGTGAGGGCGTGAGGAGAATATGGTGGCCCTAGTGTCTTCTTGGGGAGCATTGTGCCTCCGCACCGCTCTAACGGAGACGTACTTCCCTTTAAAAGGAAGGAACTCCGGTAACACATCCTCGTCTCCACCGGCTCCACTCTTGGTTATTTCGTGCCTTTACTTCCGCAAGCTTACTTATTGTTACATCTCTTGCTTGCTTGTGTGCTAGTTGTTCTTGCATCATATAGGTTGCTCACCTAGTTGCATATCTAGACAACCTATTTTGTTGCAAAGTTTAATTTGATAAAGAAAAGCTTAAAAATTGTTAGATGCCTATTCACCCCCCTCTAGTCAACCATATCGATCCTTTCACACGCCCTATTTCTTTTAAGAAAAAAAACTAGAGTGCACTGTGCTCGCCCATTTTCAATGTCCACCACCCGTCGGAACAGGATCCTCTAACATCCTCAAGGGATGTCACGTAAGCTACAGTAACCGTGACATCCCTCCTTCACATTCATATGGTTAAGCCTAAAATGATTATAATTAATTTGCAGATTAGAAATCTACTGTATACATTTACAAAAGGACTATGATATTTGTCAACTGTGTGGCAGATTGCAAAACTACCACAAGACCCCATCCTCTAGAACGAATCGATCCCTTCAATCCTACCTCATCTCACGGGCTCCTCCCGATTCTGGGCTGCCAACCTTCGATCCCACCTCCGCTCGAACAAACCAACTCTGAGGTTGGGTCCACCTAATTTTCTGGGCAGTCGGCTGTTTAAAAATAGGCACAAAAAATGGAACATATGGGGGATCGAACCCACACCGTCACAAATACTGAATGTAATGATATCCAGCTGTGCTAGCCACCTTTATTGATTAGATTCAATCTACATGCTAGATGTATATACTTGAGACCAGATTAAACAAAAAAAGAAGACAACCAACAGTAACTGAAAATACAAAACACCAGCCTCATTTGCTTGGGTTTTAGGACCATGCATTCTAGTTCCATCTTTTTTTTTTTTGCATGTTTCATATCGGTTCACATGGTTCACAAACCCGGAAGTCCCCTTCCCTCCTTTTTAGATGCAAATTACCATGGTTTTTGCACTTAAGTTATCAGAGATGAGGGTCATATATTACCATACTATTTACATAGAAATTACCGGGGTATGTTCGTAAACAATGTTTTCCCTTTGTCAAATGTTACCATGGTGATTGTACTTAAGTTATCGTGTGAGCTTTGTATATTATCATACTACTTATATAGAAGTTACCCGAGGATATTTTTCAATACATCCCCCCCTAGTAAAAAATGTTACCACATTGTTTGTACTTAAGTTATGAGGTATGAAGTTTGTATATTATCATACTATTTACATAGAAGTTATCAGGGGCTATCTTTTCAATAACATTTCCCCCGGTTAAGTTTACCGCGGTGTTTGTACTAAATTGTCAGATATGTGGTTCGTATATTACCGTGCTATTTTCACATAAATTACCGCGGTACAGTTTTCAATAACTTTTTCCCCTTTGGACAAAGTTACCGCGATGTTTGTACATAAACTATCCACTAGGCGGTTCTTATATTACAGTGTCATTTTCACATAAGTACCGGGGTATGGTTTTTCAACAACTTTTTCCCTTTGGTAAAAGTTACCGTAGTGTTTGTATGTAAAATAATCGGGTACGTATATTACTGTGCTATTTTCACATAAACTGTGGGGATATTTTTCAACAACTTTGTTTTTCTTCAGTCAAAGTTACCGTGGTGTTTGTATGTCAGTCATTGGGAATGCGGTGCTATTTATCACATAAGTTACTAGGGGTGTATATTTTTCAACAATATTTTTCCCTTTGATCAAAATTAGCGAGGTGTTTGTACATAAGTTAACGGGTATGCAGATAATATGTTACCGTGCTATTTTCACATAAGTTACCGGGGTATATTTTTAACAACTTTTTTTCCGTTTGGTCAAAGTTACCGTGTTATTTGTGTCTAAATTATCACGTCTGCAGTGAGTATATTATCATGCTATTTGCACATAAGTTATCGGGGGAGGGTATGCTTTTTCAACATTTTTTACCCGAGTCAAAAGTTATTGTGTTATTTGTATATGAGTTATCAGATTTATTGTGTGTATATTACCATGTTATTTTACACATGAGTTATTGGGGTATATTTTTCAATAAAAAATTTCTTGAGTCAAATTACCGTGGTGCTTGTATGTAATTTATCAGGTTATGGTGTGTATATTATTATGCTACTTGCAAAGAAGTTACAGAGGCATGTTTTCAATAACTAATTTCCCCCGGTTCAAAAGTTACCACATTGTTTGATCATGAGTGATGTACAAAAAAGTTACCACACTAATTTGGCTAAAAAGACCTGCTACTCTATTTCTGCTCCCTCCCGATTAATTTTCATGAATACAAGTTCCCTGTTACCCTTGATCAGATCTTTCGCTTCAAATGGGTAAATGTTTTGTAATAGTTCTAAATAAATGTATTTTAGAAGAAGCTTAATCAGCATGAACTTTAATTAGTGTTGCAGGACACACTCTCTATTGGAGCTCTTCCATATGAACTAAGCAAAAATATACTGCTCACATATGAGATGTAAAAGGTCAAAAAAAGAGGTGCCTCGTAATTCATACTTGAAAATAGTCTCTGAAAAGAAGCCCCAAAAATATGTCCAAGGAAATTTCAAATGCTAATCACTGACACAAAAATGTGAGAATCCTCAAAACCCAGTGACCAACTCATGTGCCCAAAGATTATAGATCATGGTAATACCTGATCCTGACCCCAACAAAAGGGGGGAAAAGGAAGCCAAAAATCTGCCGATCAGTTTCTTTTGGTTACTGCTCATCCTCTGAGTATAACTTCTTGGTCGTCAGCATACTGAACCACTTGCTTCTTTTATTCTAGGTGATTTTAACAATGAAACTGAAGCAAGGCATGGGGAATTTGTTAAAAAACATGCAAATATTTTTGCTTCGTTTTTCCCGGCAAAGTTTGCCTACAATGTACTAGTAAGTACTACTTGTATACTAAACATGTCTTCATCTCAATGAACTGTCTTGCGAAAAATAGAATTGTCCATTCAATCATCATCACCACCTTGAGGGATTCATCACGAGTGATTAGTAGGGGCTGCTGGAACCAGCCACTGAACTACTCCCTCCGTCCCATAATATAAGAACGTTTTTGATACTAGTGTGGTGTTAAAAACGTTCTTATATTTTGGGACAGAGGGAGTAGTTCAGTAAGGTAAACTGAACCAAGGAGAACACACCAGATTCACAGACGAATTCAGTAGCAACAGCATAGTGACGACGTTGTATGTAGGACCTGGTGGCTCGGGGCGTGAGTCCATGGAGGCCGTGGAGGATCTTGTCGGCGGAGGTCTGCGGCTGCTTCGGGTATAGGAGCGACATGCCGTTGCCGAAGCCGATGGCCGGTGATAACTCACAAGTATAGGGGATCGCAACAGTTTTCGAGGGTAGAGTATTCAACCCAAATTTATTGATTTGACACAAGGGAAGCCAAAGAATATTCTCAAGTATTAGCAGCTGAGTTGTCAATTCAACCACACCTGGAAACTTAGTATCTGCAGCAAAGTGTTTAGTAGCAAAGTAATATGATAGTGGTGGTAACGATAACAAAAGTAAAGACAGCAAAAGTAATGTTTTTGGTATTTTGTAGTGATTGTAACAGTAGCAACGGAAAAGTAAATAAACGAGGACCAGTATATGGAAAAATCATAGGCACCGGATTAGTGATGGATAATTATGCCGGATGCAGTTCGTCATGTAACAATCATAACATAGGGTGATACAGAACTAGCTCCAATTCATCAATGTAATGTAGGTATGTATTCCGTATATAGTCATACGTGCTTATGGAAAAGAACTTGCGTGACATCTTTTGTCCTACCCTCCCGTGGCAGCGGGGTCCTATTGGAAACTAAGGGATATTAAGGTCTCCTTTTAATAGAGAACCGGAACAAAGCATTAGCACATAGTGAATACATGAACTCCTCAAACTATGGTCATCACCGGGAGTGGTCCCGATTATTGTCACTTCGGGGTTGCCGGATCATAACACATAGTAGGTGACTATAAACTTGCAAGATAGGATCAAGAACACACATATATTCATGAAAACATAACAGGTTCAGATCTGAAATCATGGCACTCGGGCCCTAGTGACAAGCATTAAGCATAGCAAAGTCATAGCAACATCAATCTCAGAACATAGTGGATACTAGGGATCAAACCCTAACAAAACTAACTCGATTACATGATAAATCTCGTCCAACCCATCACCATCCAGCAAACCTACGATGGAATTACTCACGCACGATGGTGAGCATCATGAAATTGGTGATGGAGGATGGTTGATGATGATGATGGCGACGAATCCCCCTCTCCGGAGCCCCGAACGGACTCCAGATCAGCCCTCCCGAGAGAGATTAGGGCTTGGCGGCGGCTCCATATCGTAAAACGCGATGATTTCTTCTCTCTGATTTTTTTCTCCCCGAAAGCCAATATATGGAGTTGGAGTTGGCGTCGGAGGGCCACGAGGGGGCCCACGAGGTAGGGGGGCGCGCCCCCACCCTCGTGAGCAGGGTGTGGGCCCCCTGGTCTTCATCTTTGGCGAGGATTTTTTATTGTTTTTTCTAAGGTGTTCCGTGGAGTTTCAGGTCATTCCGAGAACTTTTATTTTCTGCACATAAAACAACACCATGGCAATTCTGCTGAAAACAGCGTCAGTCCAGGTTAGTTCCATTAAAATCATACAAGTTAGAGTCCAAAACAAGGGCAAAAGTGTTTGGAAAAGTAGATACGACAGAGACATATCAACTCCCCCAAGCTTAAACCCTTGCTTGTCCTCAAGCAATTCAGTTGACAAACTGAAAGAGAAAAAGAAAAACTTTTACAAACTCTGTTTGCTCTTGTTGTTGTAAACATGAAAAGCCAGCATTCAAGTTTCAGCAAATATTATGAACTAACCATACTCACAATAACACGTAGGTCTCACAATTACTCATATCAATAGCATAATCAGCTAGCGAGCCATAATAATAAAACTTGGATGACAACACTTTCTCAAAATAATCATAACATGATATAACAAAATGGTATCTCGCTAGCCCTTTCTGAGACCGCAAAACATAAATGCAGAGCACCTTTAAAGATCAAGGACTGACTAAACATTGTAATTCATGGTAAAGAGATCCACCAAGTCATACCCAATATAAACCAATTATAATGAATGCAAACGACAGTGTGCTCTCCAGCGGGTGCTTTTTAATGAGAAGGGTGATGACTCAACATAAAAGTAAAATAGATAGGCCCTTCGCAGATGGAAGCAGGGATTTGTAGAGGTGCTAGAGCTCGGTTTTGAAATAGAGATAAATTATATTTTGAGCGGCATACTTTCATTGTCAACATAACAACTAAAAGACGACGATATCTTCCATGCTAAACAGATTATAGGCGGTTCCCAAACAGAATGGTGAAGTTTATACTCCCCCTCCTCCACAAGCATCAATCCATGGCTTGCTCGAAACAACGAGTGCCTCCAACATTCAACGGGTCCCAGGGAGAGTTTTGTTTGCAGTTATTTTGATTTAGTTTGCATAAAGCATGGGACTGGGCATCCCGGATACCACCCATTTTCCTGTGAATGAGGAGCGGAGTCCACTCCTCTTGAGAATAACCCGCCTAACACGGAAGATAAGGGCAGCTCTAGTTGACATATGAGCTATTCGAGCATGCAAAACATAATGTTTATTTGAAGGTTTAGAGTTTGTCACATACAAATTTACTTGGAATGGCAGGTAAATACCGCATATAGGTAGGTATAGTGGACTCATATGGAACAACTTTGGGGTTTAAGGAGTTTGGATGCACAAGCAGTATTCCCGCTTAGTACAGGTGAAGGCTAGCAAAAGACTAGAAAGCGACCAACTGAGAGAGCAACAACAGTCGTAAACATGCATTAAAATTAATTTACACCGAATACAAGCATGAGTAGGATATAATCCACCATGAACATAAGTATCATGAAGGCTATGTTGATTTGAATCAACTACATGCGTGAACATGTGCCAAGTCGAGTCACTCAATTCATTAAAAGGAGGATACCATCCCATCATACCACATCATAATCATTCTAATAGCATGTTGGCACGCAAGGTAAACCATTATAACTCATAGCTAATCAAGCATGGCACAAGCAACTATAATCTCTAAATGTCATTGCAAATATGTTTACTTCATAATAGCTAATTCAGGAACGATGAATCATCATATTTACAAAAACAAGAGAGGTCGAGTTCATACCAGTTTTTCTCATCCCAATAAGTCCATCATATATCATCATTATTGCCTTTCACTTGCACGACCGAATGATGTGTATAATAATAAGAGTGCACGTGCATTGGACTAAGCTGGAATCTGCAAGCATTCAATTCAAGAGAGAAGACAAGTAATATGGGCTCTAAGTTAAATAAACAATCATGCATATAAGAGCCACTAAGCATTTTCAATATGGTCTTCTCAACCCCAAAGAAAGGAAAAGAAATAAAAACTATTTACACGGGAAAGCTCCCAACAAGCAAAAGAAGAACGGGAAATATTTTTGGGTTTTCCTTTTTAATTACTACAGCAAGGAAATAAACTACTACTAATTTTTTTGGTTTTTTCTCAAGGTTTATCAAACACACAAGAAGAAAGCAGGAAAAATAAAATAAACTAGCATGGATAATACAGTGAAAGAATATGAGCACCGACGTCTAGCAATGAGTGTGTGTGAACATGAATGTAATGTCGGTGGGAAATACGTACTCCCCAAGCTTAGGCTTTTGGCCTAAGTTGGTCTATTGCCGAGATAGCTGGCGGATACCCGTAGGTGAAGTCAGGTCATCTTCATGATCAGCGGCTATCGCCGCCTGAGCTCTAGCGTGGCGTCGAGCAGCCTCCGCTCTCCTCTCGTACTCACCTGCCTCCTCTCTTGTAATAATATATCTTCCTTTTGTCTGTGAATCAAAGAAGGCAGGAGCAGGAAGAGCAATATGGACTACACGACGTTTGTTAAAGATTAGTTGATACTGGAGAGGTGGTTCAGTCCTCTCAACAAACTGGTGGGAAACCATAGAATCAAAATCTAAATAAGAACGGGGTAACTCCATATCACCCTCACGAATGTCTATCTCAAGAAAATTAGCTAAGCGGGTTGCATAAATTCCTCCAAAGAAATCACCGCTGTGTCTATTCTGATGCAACCTGCGAGCTACAATGGCTCCCATATGATAAGATTGGTCTCCTAACACAGCACTCTTGAGAATGCCGCGATCAGGGACACACATATGACATGCTTCATCCTTAGCATTTATACATCTACCTATGAAGAGAGCAAAATAATGTATAGCAGGAAAGTGAACGCTCCCTATAGTGGCTTGTGTTATATCTCTAGATTCCCCCACGGTTATTTTAGCAAGAAAGTCTCTATATTCAAATTTAGGGGGATCCCTGACATTACCCCAAGATGGAAGTTTGCAAGCAAAAGTGAAATCCTCTAAGTCCATGGTATAAGATTTGTCATAAAGGTCAAACATGACTGAAGGAGAATTACGCGAAGATGGAAACTCAAACCTCCTCACAAATGAACTAGTGAGATCATGATACTGGGGGCATTTGTCAGCTTCAAAGTCCTCAAGACCAGCGTTACGCAAATATGCGCTAAATTCTTCTTTGATTCCCGCTTGATTCATAAAATTTTCCGATGGCCATTCACAGGGCCTCACAGGAGCGTCTCTTGGTGGTTCCTCGTCAGCATCACGTATTGCAAGTCTGGGACCTTGCTTCCTTGAAGAACCACCTTGAAACATCCTCCTGAACATATTGTTTCCTTTGAAAAATTTCTGAAATTTTTAGTAACTTCAAATAAAAGTGAACCAACTTCAATAAAATTGATAGCAACAACTCCCATAAGTGCCTAGGGCCTATATAAAGCATTGGAACTATTTGGAACCATATAAATTTGACATGCAAGCTCAAGAACATGGTCACCTATGCAACACAAATTTGCAATGAATAAAGCACTAGAACAAAAACTAATTGGACCAATGGAGGAGTCACATACCAAGGAACAATCTCCCCAAGCAGTTTTGCGAGAGGTGCTTTGAGCAAGGAGATCGAAAATCACAAAGAACGGGGCCGGAACTCGTGCTTGAGTTGGTTTTTCGTGTTTGTGTGAAGCAGAGGAAGAAGATGGGTGCAGGGATAAGTGGAGGAGGGCCACCGTGGGCCCACGAGGCAGGGGGCGTGCCCAGGGGGTAGGGTGCGCCCTCCACCCTCGTGACCAGGTGGCAGCTCCCCCCGTGGTAATTTTTGCACAGTAAATCCTCAAATAGTCCCGAAAAAATCATATTAAATTGGCATGGCATTCTGAGGAATTTTATTTTCGGGATATTTTTATATTGCACGGATAAGTCAGGAGACAGATAGAAAAATACTATTTTACTTTATTTCTACTAAATAACAAAAAATATAAAGAGGGTACAGAAGGTTGTGCTTCTAGTTTCATCCATCTCGTGATCATCAAAATGAACCCACTAACAAGGTTGATCAGGTCTTGTTAACAAACTCATTCCGAATAATCACGGAACCGGAGAAATTTCGAATAACACTAAGTTACCTCAACGGGGATATGAAAATCCCCAACAATAAGAATATCATACTTTTTCTTGACAATAGGGAGAGGAAATTCAAAACCTCCAAATATAATCGATGGAATTTTTCCAATAGAGTTGATACTATAAACTTGAGGTTGTTTCCTTGGAAAATATACCGTGTGCTCATTGCCATTAACATGAAAAGTGACATTGCCTTTGGTGCAATCAATAACAGCCGCTGCAGTATTAAGGAAAGGTCTTCCAAGAATAATAGACATACTATCATCCTCGGGAATATCAAGAATAACAAAGTCCGTTAGAATAGTAACGTTCGCAACTACAGCAGGCACATCCTCACAAAATACCGACAGGTATAGCAGTTGATTTATCAGCCATTTGCAAAGATATTTCAGTAGGTGTGAACTTATTCAAGTCAAGTCTACGATATAAAGAGAGAGGCATAACACTGACACCGGCTCCAAGATCACATAAAGCAGTTTTAACATAATTTCTCTTAATGGAGCATGGTATAGTAGGTACTCCGGGATCTCCAAGTTTCTTTGGTATTCCACCCTTAAAAGCATAATTAGCAAGCATGGTGGAAATTTCAGCTTTAGGTATCTTTCTTTTACTAGTAATGATATCCTTCATATACTTAGCATAAGCATTTGTTTGAGCACATCAGTTAATCGCATATGCAAAAAGATGGGTCTAATCATTTCAGCAAAGCGCTCAAAATCCTCATCATCCTTTTTCTTGGATGGTTTCGGAGGAAAAGGCATGGGATTTTGAACCCATGGTTCCCATTATTTACCATGTTTCCTAGCAACGAAGTCTCTTTTATCATAACGTTGATTCTTTGATTGTGGGTTATCGAGATCAACAACAGGTTCAACTTCTACATCATTATCATTACTAGGTTGAGCATCAACATGAACATTATCATTAACATTATCACTAGGTTCATGTTCATCACCTGATTGTGTTTCAACATCGTACATAGAGATGTCATTTGGATTCTCAGGTGGTTCAGCAATAGGTTCACTAGAGGTTTGCAAAGTCCTATCATTTTTCTTTTTCTTCCTTTTAGAAGAACTAGGTACATCAATATTATTTCTCTGAGAATCTTGCTCGATTCTCTTAGGGTGGCCTTCAGGATACGAAGGTTCCTGAGTCATTCTACCAGTTCTAGTAGCCACTCTAACAGCATAATCATTTTTCTTACTATTCATTTCATCAAGCACTTCTTTCTGAGCTTTAAGTACTTGTTCTACTTGAGTGGTAACCATAGAAGCATGTTTGCTAACAAGTTTAAGTTCACCTCTAATATCAGCCATATAATCACCCAAGCGTTTAATCATAAAAGTATTCTGTTTTAATTGTCTACCAAAATAAGCATTAGAGTCATCTTGCTTAAACATAAAGTCATCAAACTCATCCAAGCATTGACTAGCAATTTTAGTAGGAGGGACTTCAGCTTTATCATATCTATAGAGAGAATTTACCTTTACTACGTAGTGTCGATATCGGAGGTTCTTGATAAATAAGTAATTGAGATCATATACTTCTTCAACAGGCGGTAAATTAAGACCATGCATTTCTTCAATAGGAGGTAAATTCTTAACATCTTCAGCTTTAATACCTTTTTCTTTCATATATTTCTTTGCCTCTTGCATATCTTCAGGACTGAGAAATAGAACACCTCTCTTCTTCGGAGTTGGTTTAGGAATAGGCTCAGTAATTGGCTCTGGAACTGGCTCAGGAGGTGGCTCAGGAGGTGCCCAATTACTTTCATTTGTCAACATATTGTTCAATAGAATTTTAGCTTCATCCGGTGTTCTTTCCCTGAAAAGAGAACCAGCACAACTATTTAGGTAATCTCTGGAAGCATCAGTTAGTCCATTATAAAAGATATCAAGTATTTCAAGTTTCTTAAGAGGATGATCAGGCAAAGCATTAAGTAACTTGAGAAGCCTCCCTCAAGCTTGTGGGAGACTCTCTTCTTCAATTTGCACGAAATTGTATATTTCCCTCAAGGCAGCTTGTTTGTTATGAGCAGGGAAATATTTAGCAGAGAAGTAATAAATCATATCCTGGGGACTTTGCACACAACCAGGATCAAGAGAATTAAACCATATCTTAGCATCACCCTTTAATGAGAACGGAAATATTTTGAGTAAATAAAGGTAGCGCGATCTCTCATTATTAGTAAACAGGGCAGCTATATCATTTAACTTAGTAAGATGTGCCACAACAGTTTCAGATTCATAGCCATAAAAAGGATCAGATTCAACCAAAGTAATTATATCTGGATCAACAGAAAAATCATAATAATCCTTATCAGGAACACAAATAGGTGAAGTAGCAAAAGCAGGGTCGGGTCTCATTCTATCTCTAAAAGATTCTTTACTCCATTTAACTAGCAACCTCTTAAGTTCATATCTATCCTGGCAAGCAAAAATAGCAGCAGAAGATTTTGCATCAAAAAGATAACCCTCAGGAATAGAAGGCATATTTTCATCATCACTATCATCATTGTATTCAGGTGCAATAATTTCTCTTTCTCTAGACCTAGCAATTTGCTCATCAAGAAATTCACCAAGGGGCATAGTAGTATCAAGCATAGAAGTAGTTTCATCATAAGTATCATGCATAGCAGAAGTGGCATCATCAATAACATGCGACATATCGAATTCATAGCGATGGCGCAGGTTTAGGTGTCGCAAGCTTACTTGTAATGAAGGAGAATCTAGTGCAAGGCTAGATGGCGTTCCTTACCTCCCTCGTAGTTGATGGCAAAATAGTAGTTCGATCATCTTTCAAGTTCTTCATAGTGTCCAGCAGATATAAATCCCAAGTGACTCAAAGAATAGAGCTATGCTCCGAACGGCGCCTTGGAAAAAGGTCTTGATAACCCACAAGTATAGGGGATCGAAATAATTTTCGAGGGTAGAGTATTCAACCCAAATTTATTGATTCGGCACAAGGGGAGCCAAAGAATATTCTCAAGTATTAGCAGCTGGGTTGCAATTCAACCACACCTGGAAACTTAGTATCTGCAGCAAAGTGTTTAGTAGCAAAGTAATATGATAGTGGTGGTAACGGTAACAAAAGTAAAGACAACAAAAGTAATGCTTTTGGTATTTTGTAGTGATTGTAACATTAGCAACGGAAAAGTAAATAAGCGAGGACCAGTATATGGAAAACTCGTAGGCACTGGATTAGTGATGGATAATTATGCCGGATGCGGTTCGTCATGTAACAATTATGACATAGGGTGACACAGAACTAGCTCCAATTCATCAATGTAATGTAGGCATGTATTCCGTATATAGTCATACATGCTTATGGAAAAGAACTTGCATGACATCTTTTGTCCTACCCTCCCATGGCAGCAGGTTCCTATTAGAAACTAAGGGATATTAAGGTCTCCTTTTAATAGAGAACTGGAACAAAGCATTAGCACATAGTGAATACATGAACTCCTCAAACTATGGTCATCACCGGGAGTGGTCCCGATTATTGTCACTTCAGGGTTGCCGGATCATAACACATAGTAGGTGACTATAAACTTGCAAGATAGGATCAAGAACACACATATATTCATGAAAACATAATAGGTTCTGATCTGAAATCATGACACTCGGGCCCTAGTGACAAGCATTAAGCATAGCAAAGTCATAGCAACATCAATCTCAGAACATAGTGGATACTAGGGATCAAACCCTAACAAAACTAACTCGATTACATGATAAATCTCATCCAACCCATCACCGTCCAGCAAGCCTACAATGGAATTACTCATGCACGGCGGTGAGCATCATGAAATTGGTGATGGAGGATGGTTGATGATGAAGATAGCGGCGAATCCCCCTCTTCGGAGCCCCGAACGGACTCTAGATCAGCCCTCCCGAGAGAGATTAGGGCTTGGCGGCGGCTCCGTATCGTAAAACGCGATGATTTTTTCTCTCTGATTTTTTCTCCCCGAAAGCCAATATATGGAGTTGGAGTTGACGTCGAAGGGCCACCAGCGGGCCCACGAGGTAGGGGGGCGCGCCCGGGGGGGGGGGGCGCCCCCATCCTCGTGAGCGGGGTGTGGGCCCCCTGGTCTTCATCTGTGGCGATGATTTTTTATTGTTTTTTCTAAGGTGTTCCGTGGAGTTTCAGGTCATTCCGAGAACTTTTATTTTCTGCACATAAAACAACAGCATGGCAATTCTGCTGAAAACAGCGTCAGTCCGGGTTAGTTCCATTCAAATCATACAAGTTAGAGTCCAAAACAAGGGCAAAAGTGTTTGGAAAAGTAGATACGACGAAGAAGTATCAACCGGCTAGTAGGGCTGCTTCTGCGGCTCCGGCGCGCGCCTGGGCCCAACGCTCGTCCGCCGCTGAAGCGCTCCTTTTTCAGAATTGGATCAGCACGCGCGTTCGCCGCAGAAGCGCTCCTGTTCGTGGTCCCGACGCCAAGGAGGTCCAGCCATGGCCGCCGCACTTCCAATCTATGCCTATCGGCAACGATGTTGGGAGCTCGTGGTGCACGCTTTGTCTCCGCCCCGGACGACCATGAACCCAATCGTTTTCGTCGTCCTTGGGAACGTCCTCCCCTGCCACCCTTGGACCGCACCTCGCTGCCGCAGCTCATCTCTGTCGGCGGCGCCATTCCTGCAGCTCCCTCTCCTTATCGGCGTCTCCCCCGGACAACGGCACCACGGTGATGTGGGGATGGTCAGCAGCATAATATGGATTGGAGCTTCATCGATGTAGGCGCGTGAGAAACATTGAGGTGGCAGTGGGAAGAAGGGGATTCATGGTGGAGCACTCGCCGTGATTATTTATCGAACGGAGCGGATGTGTTTTGAGGGAGATCGGGATCTAGATGCGTGTGATCGTTTTTGCAATCTGCCACACGGTTGCCATACACATATTTCATTCACAAAAATTGCATACAAACAAAATTATGGTGCAATAATTTATTTATTTTTTATTTATTTCTGCACATGCTATAGTACGTCCGCACAATGGTTGCTACAGTAACCTGACATCCCTTCTTAGTTTTACACACGCATTCCACGGTAGCTTCATGACATCGCTTCATTGAGAATGTTAGAAGATCCACTTCCCCACCCGTCTCCCTTCCTTCGCGCGTACGCCTCCTTTGGTCATCTCATCTTCCTCGCTGCTCTTTTCCGATTCAAAACTCCACCCCTTCCCCCCTCCCCTCCTCTCCCGACCCCCCCAAAACCCTACCATGTCCTCCTCTACCGACGCCATGGCGTCGCCATGCTCCCATGATCAATTCGACGGTAAGCGCCTCTCCCCGCAGCCCATCCCTAACCCTAACCCCAGCCCAAATCCTAACCCCGCCGCCTCCCGCCCCAGAACCAGACCGTGGCACAGTGCTGAACTACATTTTCCAGGCGGCCTCCGACGACGAGCTCTCCATCTTCAAGGGTACGCTGTCCCCGTCCCAGATTCCGGCCCTGATCCAGTTTTGGAGTTCGAGTGCTAACATTTTGGGGGGCCCAATCCGGTGCAGAGCTGGTCACGATAATACTAGACAATGGCAGGTGCCGCCCCAAGGAAGCGATTGAGGAATTGAGGGTGGAAGATGTCGGGCAGCTTGAAGGTTTCAGTGCGCTGCACATCGCGGCCAGTAAAGGGAGTCTGGGGGTGTGCAGGTACCTCGTCGAGGAGCTGCTGGTAGATGTGGATCTGGTCGACAAGGAAGGTCCATCTATCTTGAAAACCCTAATCTATTGGTTTAGGACCGTGCGCACACATTCAGTGTATGTTTTGTCAAACTGTATGAAGTGCTATTTTACATGCTGGATTTATTGTTCACAAGGGTTGCTTGATCTGTAAATCTCATGATATCTGACTGTTTTTTGCTTTCTCTGGGTTTGGCATAGAGGTGCATCATGATAATCCAGCTTGTCGAACCAGCTTTTGCCGTGGCTCCAAGCTCAACACAACACAGTCCAGCAACCATAAACAGAGCCTAAGATTATCTACGACAGTATGAACCAATGTATCATAAGAACCAATATTTATCTCACAAAATAAAATTATGATTTATCATATTCTGTTGTGCTAACTCATGATCTTGCATCTTTATATGAATGAATCTGTCTTTGTAAGGGAAGAAATAAGTCGGGCTTAATTATGATACTGAATGTGAATACCCTACATAAGCACCGCTCATATAAATAATTAAACTGGCTACTCTTTGAGGGAAAATTAATCTTTATTTTAGGATAGTTGGTTGTTTAATTATTGCACATATGTATTGACTCCAACTCTGAGGATACATTTGATTCTTCTATTCGTGTAGTCTAATGTCTAATTTTCATGTGTCAGTTCCATTTAACCAATACTCTCTCGAGCATTATGAAAATCCTGCTTCATATTATATCTAATTCGATGGGTCTACTTTGTGTGTCTTGGGGAGCCATATCTAAATTCCATGCTCTCAGAGAAGACAGAGCAGTGTTAGGAAACTTCTGGGTGAGATGCTTTTGGAGATAAGACATACTTTGATACAAAAAAGATCGCATTTCTTGCTACACCGAGGAGTGCGTTGATATAATTACATTTTTGTCTGTTTGTCTGCTTTATAGGTAGAACACCTCTCTTGTTTGCAACATACCACAATGGGGGTACTGCCGAATATCTTCTTGATCATGGCGCTAATCAAGACAAAGCTGATCACGATGGGTCTTCCCTGTTACATTATGCCGCTCAATTAGGTCCACCTCTATAAACACATCTCTGTTCTGCATCTCTGCATTGCAAATTGTTTTGTGTTATCTTATTCAGAGCTATTTGCCTTTGTTTCATATAGTAATTTACTAATATTGTTCTTGTGCTAATAATTTATCTTCAAATCTGATGGTTAAGTTCTTGTGATGTGTCTCTCTATTCGGAAGTACATGTTGTTTTAGACTTATTAGGCTGTTTGAGAATGTGCGACATATTAGGTTTCCAAGTAGAAGTTTGGTGGTATTTCCTGATATACTCTTAGCTGTACTAAATAATAATCTTGCACACGCTTCTAGTCAAAGTCATCGATATATTTGTGTTTAGCCATTAGCCAAAGTTCTACCATCTGCATGCATGTATTGCATCAAACCAGGGCTCTTTGTGTAGCATAATTACTAATATTTTGAACACTTTAACATGGATATAGTGTCCATTAGCTGTTGTGCATGTGCAATATCCTAAAATGTCACCTAATTGGGAAGTCAAATAACCTAATACTCCCTCCGTTCCCAAATACTTGTCTTTCTAGGCATTTCAAATGGACTCAACATACGGATGTATGTAGACATATTTTAAAGTGTAGATTCAATCATTTTACGCCGTATGTAGTCACTTGTTGAAATCTCTAGAAAGACAAGTATTTAGGAACGGAGGGAGTACATGTCACTATGATTCCAGTCTTACATGGGTGTGGTGTGACAATAATCTGATAACTGGCTTAATAACCTGGTTACCAAGTGGCTATAATCGATAACCTGAGAAGCAAGTGGCTTTAACCTGGCAATTAGTAACTAAAAAATGTTACCGAAACATATCTACGTGGGATCTAGTTTCAACGGTATCATTACAGCAAAGCCAACAATGAGCAGTTGAGCACAGATCGTCAATCAGATACACGATTTGAGAGATAGAGAGAGAGAGGGAGAGGTAGGAGAGGGAGAGAAAGAGGTGCAGGACGGGAAGGCTCCGGTGCAATGCTGCTACCTAATCTAGTCCTTTTATTTTTTCATTCTCTCTTATTTCTTTTTGTGTGTTCCCTTTCAGGGATCTTTTCCTCGCGAGACTGGCTTATTTGGTTTCTCATATTACATTCTTACATAGAGATAAAAATACCTTGCATACTAACTAGATCCATAAAACCAGAATTGTTGTGTTTGTGAACCAATCTCCTGTTACTGAATTGGAGAGGTCCATGCTGCACTTTGGGAAGTAGGAAGTGGTGAACTGTGAACCTGATGAACCATGAATCGAGTAACCATGCTGTAGATCATGGTCTTATCTTATTGAATATCCCCCTTGATGGGAATTAGGCCCCATCCCTAAATACCCCTATTAAAAGTTAACTTAACTATGATTTTTTTGGCTTTTATTCCTTCCAATCCAAACAAGTCCGCATTGGGCTTTTTTGTAGCACATGATCAAGGCAAACACAGGTCCAGGATACATCAGAAACAAAAGAAATTGTCACAAAAAAATACCTATCATCTTATCTTATAAGCTCATGGGTTCTTTTTAGAAGAGATTGCCCGAAAACACCTCTCCTCTTTGTAACAAGTTCCGTGTTTTCTTCCAGGCAATTGTGAAATGGTAGAGCTTTTGCTTGCAAAAGGAGCTTATGTTGACCCGGTATCTGCTGATGGAACACCACTTCATGTTGCTGCTGGTAAAGGGCATTATGGTGCTATGAAGATTTTACTGGACCACAATGCAGATGTAAGTTCAAGTACATACCATTTCTGCCTCAAGTTACCCTACATGTTTCAACTTTAATTATTTGTGTTTTGCAATTTTTTTCCCTCGGCTTGTCATGTTCTATTTAATTGATTGTGTATGGTTGCTTGATGCTGCTATGGTGTTTGTGCTGCATAGTTAACTCTTGAAATCATCAGTACATTTTTCTTCTCTTCTGCATGCCCCTAGTTGTGTAGTTGTTGTAATGCTACATCTCATCATAGTGTCTTGGTAATAAGCGTTGAAGTGCTTCATCCACTTCCCTTTCAAATTCATAGTCTTCTGCGTGTCTTTCCCTCATATAACATTTCCCTGTTGGCTCATTCATCTTCCCAAATAAGCTGTGGGTGTGACCGTGTGAGGGCGCCGTTGCCTCCCAAATCATTCTCACTGCCGGCGTCATGCATCATCATATTCCTTTTCTGGTTGTGGTTCCATATTCAGTTGTAGTAACTTGTCTTCTTGATGGCTGCATTGCTTTTGTTGGGGTTAGAGATCCTAATGACTGGCCGGTGATGATTAAAAGATTGAATCCTTCTTGAAACAAAATAGTCTGAATCTGTAAACTAGAATGGCATGCTCCATTAATATTGTGGCAATGTAATTCACATTGGATTCGTATGAGCAGAAAGGCAGTATACCCATGCAATGCCGCTTGCAGATTCCATGTAAAAATCATAAATAAATGCTATGTGGTGGTAATCGTGGCATTATCTTTGGACTATAGGAGCATGTATGTGGGCTCAATGGCATTAGGGCCTGATTACCAATATAATCTTGACAAAAATAACATTCTAACTGATTTTACAGTGGGTGTACCGAATCAGTTTTCTTTGCTGAAAGCTTGCTTCATCAGTTTGTTCTATGCATTGACCATTGGAGCTGACATCTTAATATTTCTCCAGTACAACAAGATGGTAAATGGCGTGACACCTCTTATTGTTGCTACAGATGCCAAGTCAATGAAATGTATCAAGCTCCTAGTTAAGGTGTTGTACATTAATCTGAGCTTTGTCAAGTCCATGAATTTTGTTGGGTACCCATTTTCTATGTTTATTTTCCATACTGAATTTGTTTTTTCTTACTTCCTTTTCTGGCATTTGTTTTTCATACTGGCTGCAGCTTTGGCACGCTGCAATTTGTGACCCTTGTACCGGACACTTTCTTAACCATTTTTTTTGGTGAAAAAACTTGTGCCATCAATTTGGTCGCTATAAGCATGATGATAACAAGTCAAACCAAAACAACCCAGTTGATCTTGAGCATTCATAGGCAGTGCCATTAAGGTCGTATTCATTCCTGAAAGTGCAAAAACATGAAACCCAGGCCATTTAAATACATTACAACCGCGCACTATTCCAGCCCTCTCACGCATTTGAAGATTTTGGCCGTCAGATTAAGAATCTGGGTCATCTTGGCCGTCCGATGCTCAGTTTCGCGCTAACTGGGCCGCTGTCTTAGGGGCTCCTACTCCGATAGAAAAAACGGTGGCCTCTGGTTAATCGGGCCTGTTTACACTCGGAGCCCATTCAACCCCACGAAGCCCGCAAACACGTCCCTCTCCTTCGTCTATCTCTTTCCCCGACCTCCCTCGCCGCCGCCACTGCCACTGTCGACGCCAACCTCCAGCCACGACGTTCCTCTCTCACCCGAGCGACGAAGGCACCCCCTTGACCTCGCCTCCAACTGTATCGTTGTGCGTCGCCGCCGCCGCTACCACTGTCGACGCCAACCTCGAGCCGCGACATCCCTCTCTCGACCGAGCGACAAAGGCACCCCCGACGGCGGGTACACGTCGGACACGCACGAGGATCCGGAAGACCGCAAGCACAAGAAGGAGATGGTGAGCGAGTTGCCGCCGCAGGCCTGGTCCAGCTTCTTTCTACGCCAGGTTTGAACTTCTCGGTTGCCCCGTTGCTGGATCCTACCTCGGTCGAGCCCCCGGCAAGCAAGGTACAATCGTACGTCATATGATCTTTTGGCGCGATCGAAATAACATCGGTCACTTGCTGATGGAGGCACGGCCGGTCACGGTGTCTACAATGGCAGCATGTGGATGTGTATGCCCCGACCCCTCCTATACGTGCACCTCTGCAGCGATCTAAAGGTATGGACCATGCTAACCTGTCGTGGCACTCTACAACTACCATATATCCAATTTCTTTCTATTGAGATGGCGCTTTAGCCTTTGCACTTGAACTGTTTGATGAATTGCCGATATGATGTCAGTGTTCACCAGATATGATGTGAAAAATATGATATCTTCGGGTATTTATCCTCCTAAATATTCAGATATTCTAACCCTGTAATCCTCACTGCTCACAACTAGACATAGCTTTCTGATGTATCTTTTGGATTTGGTCGATGTCAATCAGATATCAGGACGTTTGTGAGGACATATATTTCCGATACCTGTATTCTGTAGCAAAAAGTCTAATGTCTCTGTTCTCCAAATAATTGATTACCAACTCACTATACAGCTGCAGATTGGTCAATAACATCTTTTTTCATGTAAGAGCTGGGTGTTTTGATTGAAAGTATATTGGGGATGTATTGAAGTACTTTTTTTCTTTCCCTCTCCCCAGCATTCTGATCTTCCATATATGCTATATCTCTTTCTACTTCTTTCATGCATTATAAGAAACATGTGGCAGTGGACATGTTTAAGAAAAAAAAGAATATGGCAGTGGAGATCAGTAGATCTAATTTTCTTTTCTGTGCAAAATGTGTCTATTCTCTAATGTAAGGCCAACTTTCGCTTCTAGGATGTTTTTCCTTGGCTGCTGTATCTATTTCTAATTTGTTGCAAATTCAATATCTTCATACTAATTCACTGGTTTCATGATTGGCTCCTCACTAAGTTATCACCGGTTCTATGTTTTTTCTCATGTATGTACATTGTGTTCATAACTGAAATCCCCTTTCCATGACGGAAGCTGATTCCAGATTTTTGACCTCTCTTCAAATTAAATTAAATATATTTTCTGTCAAGCTCTATCATTTATTTTGTGAGCTATTTAGGCCATCCTTATTCTGATTAAGCCAGACATTTTGTGAGTTACTTCTGTGTAATGGTACAGCAGCTTTTCTCTGAGCTGGATGACCTGAAGCGATGGTTGACTCGGTACATTTGAAGCGGCACGTTTACATGACACATGCAGTTTTTTTCACTTTACATATGTTAAATTATATTTGCATGGTGTGGTGTTGTTGCAGCGTTGAGGAAAAATAACAGGTTGTAACATATGAAAATAACCAATACTCCTAGAATTCCAGCTTATAGAGGCTATGGTAGGAATGTTGAGAGGTATGTCTGCTAGCTGCATTAGTTATTTTATAAATTGAGTGGGCAGAAATTTGGAGATTTCTGCGTTCTTTCTGTGGGCCATCCATTCGTTGGTCTGGCCTATTTTCATGGGTTGTAGTACATCGACTAAGAACAAGATCATTATTTTTATCCAGGACTACCAAGTTAAGAGTATTTAGACATTGTTTTGTTTCATTGAGTAAATTGGTCTTGTGAATCTAAATCTGTGTGTTTGTTTGACTAATGCAGGTGTAATTCCTCAAGCATATTGGCTGGTCACCCGAGCCTAATTGACAAATTATTCAACCTATTCATGGATCAGGCAAAATATTCCATTCATAATAAATTTATTTGGTTTGATTTCAGTTTGTTGATTTTAACAAGCTTCGGAATACAATAGTTATGTTAGGTCAGTTGTTAGCTTTTTACATCTTCACAGATAGGTCAGTTATTAGCTTTTGACATATTCACAAATAACTGATGATACCTTGCAGGCTATTCAAACGAAAAAAAACATGCATGCATCATGACCGGCTCGAGGTGGTTGGAGGTTATTTAATTTAGGTGAAACAGTTCCAACTTCAACTATTTGGTTTGGGAAGTATATATATACTCTCGCTGCTAGGAATAGCAGGCACCATGATATTCTCAGTTATCTTTATTCTTGTCGAGCTTTACATCACAGCGACAAAGACATGCATGCGTCATGACCAGCTCGAGCTGGTTGGGCGATTAGTTACAGTATTGTCACACTATTATTGGGTATTTTTTCAATGCCTCATATTTGACAAACGGGATTACATGTATTCTCTCAAAAAATGACAAGTTTATAGGTGTACTTTTCAATATGTGCTGATGATGTTGATGAGACTGGAAAACCATCTTTGTTTGTCTCCATCTCCGGACTATGGCAATCCTTCCCGGTAAAAGAGGTTTCACATCCGTTTGTTAGAATTAAATTTGTTTCATTTTAGTGCAAAAAAATAGCCGGTAGCTCAACCTGGCTGCTGAATGACTTAGAAAATATGTCATTGTGTTATTTGATTATTTGTAATTCAGAGTGTGTCCTTCCATTTTTTGGGAATTGGTTGTGTGTGTTTTATGCCATTGTACATTTATGGATTTCCTATTTATTTATCGAAAAAATGAACGGGCGCGGCAACGCGCGCCTATCATGATCTAGTCTGTAATAGAGATCTGTACCTTTTTTTCGTCTGTGATAGGCTGGTGCCAATCTCAAGGAAGCTGCAGCATATACAACTCTCCACGCGGAAAAAGTGTTTTCAGATTACTTTCTCAATTGCATAATGGAGGACGTTGGTGCCAACCGTGATGTTCCTTTTGATGTGAGATTAATCTCTTCGCTACTACTTGCAAAAATAGTCCTAAGAATGTGCTTAAGGTAAAATACAGTAGGAACTCATCATCGTGCTCCTAGTTCGTAAAGATGGCATTCTGCCTTCCCCATAAGTGGCTGAGGTATTGTGGCTGGGGAGGACATCTGCATATGTGCCATGTTGATATCAATAGTTACCTAAACATGGTACCAGTTTATGACAATTTTGCCGGTAATTTTTGTACTTACAATACTGAGCATGGATGTTCGGAGATTATCATGAGTACTTGTAATATTAGGCTTGTGCAGTCATAGAAATTTGAGAAAAGATATGCTTATGTAATCAAATATTTTCCCCCCGTATATGTACAGCAAAATTTCAGGCAGTTTGTTCATATTTTATATATCGAATGCATCCTGCATAGAATTGATTTAATTGATGTTCTCTATGGTTCAGCAGGGGCCTATGCTTAAACGGGCAATCATGACATCAGGGCTTATATCACGAGGGAGCAACTCTTTAAAGAACAAGGATTATGTTGTCGCAGCAAAATTGTACAGTCAGGTATGTTAAAGCACCATATATTTCTTGCTGTCTTTAGCCTTCCAGCGTTTCAGTCTACGTTGCATGCATTATAGTGGCCTGCAACCTGCATAGCTCCCAGTCTGAAAATATTTGAGGTTCACAACTTAATATATGATTTCGAAAGGATTGTATCCTGGTTTCGCATTAATTGTTGAATGCATAGTCTGAAGTAATACTTTTGGGCAAGAATATACCAAAATACCTGGAGCTCCACATGGAGCTGGGTGTCGTTTATCAAAAGCTTTGAGTCATGGAAAGGTTCCCACTGAAAGGGTCCAGGGCGTAGACTCCAGCTGGCTTTGTTATTTCTATAACAACTTAATCAGATTTTGTTCAGAATCGGGTTCAGCTGATAGTATACAGTGTTTTTCTTTTCGTTGCTTTGGTCATGTATCTTCTCAATTTTGTGGTGCAAAGCACTCATTTTGTGATAATGGATATGGAACATGAGATATTCTTGTACTTCCACTCAGGTATAGACAGGAAAAAATAGTGTCACCTTGATGACTGGTGCAATTTATTTGAGGATGTGATTAGGATTTCTGTGTATTGACCATTTTTTTTTGTCAGACAACTATATTATTGTTTTGGAGTTGTGTTGCCTTGCTTGCACTTGTCTAAAACACAGGGATGATCCACTTTGTTTTTTTGTCTCAATTAATAAAGACTGCATTTTTTTGGTCTCACAGTAGTTAGTCGGGAAGAAAACACACAAGGAGGACTGGAATGAACGAGTGGGCTGATGTTAAAGCAAGCTGTTTAATATAAGTTACTTAGTTCAAAAGTTACTCTGCAGCCATGTGCAGATTTCTTGTTAGGACTAGAATGAACGTGTACTTCAACATTGTGCTATATAATTAGTAAATGTATGTTAGGCTGGCTTTGGTAGACTTGCTAATTTGTATTTTATGTAGCTTAGTATGAATTTATCTGCAGCTATGTGCAGATTTCTTGTTTGAGTGTTCACAGCTTCCTAACTGTTTTTTACATTCAGTTAACTAATTCAATTTTTGTTAAAAAGACTTAGTAAGCTCAATTGTCGATTTGTCTTGTGTGACGTAGGCAATGGTGCTTGATCCTGATGATGCAGTCTTGTTCTCAGACAGGAGCCTTTGTTGGCTTCAACTGGGTGATGGAAAAAAGGCTTTGCTAGATGCTAATAGATGCAGAAAAATGCGGCCTCACTGGCCAAAAGCTTGTCACCGGCAGGGTGAAGCTCTGATGCTACTGAAGGTTACATAGAGGATATGGCTGCCTTTTTCTCCTGGTGCCGCAAATAGTTTATGATCGTTCACCTGGTCTTTTATCATCAGGACTATGAGGGTGCAAGTGAACGGTTCTTGGATGGATTCAAGTTGGACCCAGTGGACACTGATATCGAGGATGCATTACGGTGAACCCATCTGCCTCTTTAGTTACACTAATGCCTTTTGACGATGACCTTGCATTGGCGGCTGGCTGACCGTGTTTTAGCACATCTCAAGCACAGCATTAGTTATGTGTTGAACACTTTCCTATGCTGTAAGTAGATGCATGTGCCCTTGTCATGAGACTGTCGAAAACTTGTGAAGATATTGACTATAGCTCCGTTCTGTTTTGAGTTTGTTAGGATTTCGGAATTCCACTTTGTATTGTTATCAATCGCTAATGCCACCTCTTACCATGCATCAACCTACCCTGATGTATAGTACAGTAACTCTGTATCTGCCCTTCAGTAGTATTTTACTGATATTTAGAAAGAGGCATGCAATTATCAGTAATTCAATATATACTGTCGTGCAATGGCGCCTAAAGAATTACAAGTGCCAGACATAACCATGCAATTCCAAATATCTGATACCTCTCCTTGGAATATTCAGGGAAGCTATGAAGTCCTTGAAGATGTCTCGGAGCATGAAAGCCAAGTGATTTGGGTGTTGCAGGGAAATCTGTTGAAGACTTGAAACGGGCCAGGAGTTTCTCCGTTTGTGCAAAGACTGATTTCCTTTTTAGAAAGTAAATCGATGCGCGGGATGGAGTATTACCGTGGCATGTTTGTATGAGCATGACTATTGATGTATGCAGTAACAATACCCCGTGGAAATTCCCCAGTTGCCATCTAGCGTGTATTAGAGGCCCTTATGTCAGGCTTTTGGGTATTCTACGAAGCTCACTCGTCTGCCGCTCTGGTGCGGCGTACACTTGTCTGAGCCTACGTAGTTCAACCAAATGAACAAAAGATTCAAAAATGAAGTGAATTCTGAAAATTTAGTTCATTTATAGTTGAACTAAAGAGGGTCGGACGGTACCCTCAAGGTTTCAAATTTGCATGCCTATGCAGAAGACGAGGAGAGCGTGCAGGAGCTGCTATCTGTCTTGTTTTTCTGAACTCGGTTGGTTGACGTGTCAGGTTGTTCGGACAATGTAACGATGATTTCAGAAATCAGGGAGTAAGGGCACCTACAATGCCGGGCGCTAGGATTAATATCCTGCCCAATTGGCAGTTAGGCTAGCAAATCCTGGCGTCTTACCTGGCATCGGCGCAAAGGTTGGAGGCGGACGCTTCGTCTTTTTTTCCCTGCTAGACTTCAACGATGCATGTAGCGACAGACTTCCCCTGCTGGTTTTGGGATTAATTAGTGCCCGTTCTTAGCGCTCAGCGTTGGGGTGTAAAGCGCTAAGCTGATAGTTTATTTTACGATGTTTATTTTTTTTCGTCATAAGCGCCTACGCAAGCGCTTTGCAATGGACATGCCCTAAATGGCAAAAGCTAGCACTTTTGAGGTAATAAAAACTACCACAATTGGAAGACCTAACAAAGCGGTAACAGTTGTACGCTAGTTCGTCGTAACTTACTGCCACCACTTCCAAGTTCGAAAAAATAACAAAAAAATACTGCAACCACTTCCAGTTAAAGTACCGAGGACCGCGGATTCCTCCCTCTACCTCGGCCGCTAGCAATTCCCTGTCTCCAGTGAGCCCCCAGCCACGATTTCTTCTCCCCTTGCCTCCCTAGAACCCTTTGAAGCTGACTTCTTTTCAATTGCAGCTCTCGGTGGCCTTGGGATTGCCTCCGTTTTCGAGCTCGCCGGCTGTCGCTTGGCTTCGACGATGCACTCAACTTAACGGAGATTGAGAAGGGGTTAAAAAAAGGATTTACTTTTTTTTATAGTGACTCGTATGTGGGCCCCTTCGTTCATAACAACCAACTTAACGGGATTGATTTTTTGTGTCACATCAACTCTGATGGGTGGGCCAATCTTGTCATAGCTGTGTTTAGTTTGAACCTAACTGGTCACTGACTGAAAAGTCTTTGTTAGGGTTGTCATATTTGCGATGAATTTTTTTAAATTTTTTGCGGGGGTATTTGCGATGAATTAGCACAAGACTGGTGGTGTTTTGTTAGGTCTTCCAGTTGTGGTAGTTTTCGCCGACGGTTGCCACAAAAGTGATGTTTTTTGCTATTTACGCGAAATACGAGGAACCCTTTTTTCATAAAAAAAGGAAGAAAATTTCTCACGCTAGGGCCGCCTTGACGTGACTGGTTTCTCATGCTAGGGACGCATTGACGCCTCTTTGCAATCTTGATAGGTGGTTGTTTTTTCACTCCAATCCCGCGAGCGGGTATGGATCCCGTGAACGAGTGTGGGCCGTTGGTACGAAGGTAGTAGCAAAGTATTGAGTGGACTGGCTGGTTCACACTTTAGGATTTGAGCATGTCTTTGTTGTTAATAGTTTGGTTTGTGTCTTTTGGACAGAACATGTAGTGTTTTTTATTATAAACTTTTCAAAGTATCATATTGACATCGATAGTGTCTAAGACTGTAGGTGATTAATAGTGCACTATATACCTTATGGTGTGGACAGGCAGAGTCAACCAAAGAGGGCCTAGGGAGGCTAAATTTCATGTGTTGACCCTTTTGCCCTAGTCTAGCCGGATCTGGCCCCTGTTTGAAACAATTTCGGGATCTGACCCTTTTACCTACCGCCAGGGAACATGGCGGTAGGGTTGAGCAGGCTACCGCCAAGGTGTGTGTGGCGGTAGCACACTCATCCACGCCACCCCCGAGTAAACCGAACCGTCTCAGGCCGTCCACCCTACCGACAGCGCCTGCGGCGGTAGGCTATGCAAACCTACCGCCGAAGACCCCGGCGGTTGTTGGGGGACGTAGCATGCAATTCAAAAAATTTCCTATGCTCATGCAAGATCTATCTAGGAAATGTATAGCAACGAGGGGGAGAGTGTGTCTATGTACCCTCGTAGACCGTAAGCGGAAGTGTTTCACAACGCGGTTGATGTAGTCGAACATTCTTCACGATCCAACGATCGAGTACTGAACGTACGACACCTCCGAGTTCTGCACACGTTCAACTCGGTGACGTCCCTTGCCTTCTTGATCCAGCAAGACGTCGAGGTAGTAGATGAGTTCCGTCAGCACGACGGCGTGGTGACGGTGATGGTGAAGTGATCCTCGCAGGACTTTGCCTAAGCACTACGAAAATATGACTGAGGGTGTAAATGGGGGAGGGGGCCGCCGCACACGGCTAACAATTGATCTGGGCTTGCTAGGCGCTCCCCGAGTAGGCCGAATCCTACTTGGTGTCCCTCCTTCGCCCCTACCATATTTATCGGAAGGGAAAGGGGGAAGGAAGGGGGAATCCTATTCCCTTTCTTTCCTTTCATTTCCTTCTTCCCCTTTCCTTCTCCACCTTGGCCGGCCCATATGGGGGGTGCACCAGCCCCTTGTGGCTGATGTGTTTCACCTCTTGGCCCATAAGTCCCATATCTTTTGCCGGGGGTGCCCGAAACTCCTTCCGGTGATCCGATATGTACCCGATATTCTCCGGAACACTTCCGGTGTCCAAATACTATCGTCCTATATATATATATATCAATCTTTACCTCTCGACCATTTCGAGAGTACTCGTCATGTTTGTGATCTCATCTGAGACTCTGAACTACATTCGGTCACCAAATCATATAACTCATATAATACTATATCGTCATCGAACGTTAAGCGTGCGGACCCTACGAGTTCGAGAACTATGTAGACATGACCGAGAAACCTCTCCGGTCAGTAACCAATAGAGGACCCTGAATGCTCATATTGGCTCCCACATATTCTATGAAGATCTTTATCGGTCGAACGGTTATGACAACATACATTATTCCCTTTGTCTATCGGTATGTTACTTGCCCGAGATTCGATCGTCGGTATCTTCATACCTAGTTCAATTTCATTACTGGCAAGTCTCTTTACTCGTTCCGTAATACATCATCCTGCAACTAACTCATTAGTCACTTTGCTTGCAAGGCTTCTTATGATGTGTATTACCGAGAGGGCCCAGAGATACCTCTCCGATACTCGCAGTGAAAAATCCTAATCTTGATCTATGCCAACCCAACATACACCTTCGGAGATACCTCTAGAGCATCTTTATAATCACCATGTTACGCTGTGACGTTTGATAGCACATAAGGCATTCCTCCGGTATTGGAGTTGCATAATCTCATAGTCGAAGGAATATGTATTTGACATGAAGAAAGCAATAGCAATAAAACTGAATGATCAATATGCTATGCTAACAGATGGGTCTTGTCCATCACATCATTCTCCTAATGGTATGATCCCGTTCATAAAATGACAACACATGTCTATGGTTAGGGAAACTTAACCATCTTTGATTAAGAAGCTAGTCTAGTAGAGGCTTACTAGGGACACAGTGTTTTGTCTATGTATCCACACATGTATCAAGTTTCTGGTTAATAGAATTCTAGCATGAATAATAAACATTTATCATAAAACAAGGAAATATAAAATAAGAACTTTATTATTGCCTCTGGGGCATATTTCCTTCAGTCCCCCACTTGCACTAGAGTCAATAATCTAGTTCACATCGCCATGTGATTTAACACCAATAGTTCACATCATCATGTGATTAACACCCATAGTTCACATCGCCATGTGGCCAACACCCAAAAGGTTTACTAGAGTCAATAATCTAGTTCACATCACCATGTGATTAACACCCAAAGAGTATTAAGGTGTGATCGTGTTTTGCTTGTGAGAGAGGTTTAGTCAACGGGTCTATCACATTCAGATCCGTATGTATTTTGCAAATTTATATGTCTACAAAGCTATGTATGGAGCTACTCTAGCTAATTGCTCCCACTTTTAATATGTATCCAGATTGAGACTCTGAGTCATCTGGATCAGTATTAAAGCTTGCATCGATGTAACCCTTTACGATGAACCCTTTATCACCTCCATAACCGAGAAACATTTCCTTAGTCCTATTTAGGTACGGATAATTTTGACCACTGTCCAGTGATCCACTCCTAGATCACTATTGTACCCCCTTGCTAAACTCGTAGCAAGGCACACTACTGGTCTGGTACACAACATGACATACTTTATAGAACCTATGGCTAAGGCATAGGGAATGACTTTCATTCTTTCTCTATCTTCTACCGTGGTCAGGCTTTGAGTCTTACTCAACTTTACACCTTGTAACACAAGTAAGAACCCTTTCTTTGACTGATCTATTTTGAACTTCTTCAAAATTTTATCAAGGTATGTGCTTTGTGAAAGTCCTATTAAGCGTCTTAATATATCTTTATAGATCTTGATGCCCAATATATAAGCAGTTTCACCGAGGTCTTTCATTGAAAAACTCTTATTCAAGTATCCTTTTATGCTATCCAAAAATTCTATATCATTTCCAATCAACAATATGCCATCTACATATAATATCAGAAATGCTACAAAGCTCCCACTCACTTTCTTGTAAATACAGGCTTCACTGTAAGTCTGTATAAAACCGCATGCTTTGATCACCTCATCAAAGCGTATTCCAACTCCGAGATGCTTGCACCAGTCCATATTTGGATCGCTGGAGCTTGCACACCTTGTTACCACCTTTAGGATTGACAAAACCTTCTGGTTGCATCATATACAACTCTTCTTAGAGATATTCATTTAAGGAATGCAGTTTTTACATCCATTTGCCAGATTTCATAAAATGTGGCAATTGCTAACATGATTCAGATGGACTTAAGCATCACTACGGTTGAGAAAATCTCATCGTAGTCAACCCCTTGAACTTGTCGAAAACCTTTTGCGACAAGTCGAGCTTTGTAGATAGTAACATTACCATCAGTGGCAGTCTTCTTCTTGAAGATCCATTTATTCTCTATGGCTTGCCGATCATCGGGTAAGTCCACCAAAGTCCACACTTTGTTCTCATATATGGATCCTATCTCAGAATTCATGGCCTCAAGCCATCTGTCGCAATCTGGGCTCATCATAGCTTCTTCATAGTTTGTAGGTTCTCCTTGGTCTAGTAACATGACTTCCAGGACAGGATTACCGTACCACTCTGGTGCGGATTGTGCTCTGGTTGACCTACCAAATTCAGTAGTAACTTGATCTGAAGTTTCATGATCATCATCTTTAGCTTCCTATCTTGTTGGTGTAGGCATCACAGGAACAATTTTCTCTGATATACTACTTTCCAATTCGAGAGAAGGTACATTTACCTCATCAAGTTCTACTTTCCTCCCACTCACTTCTTTCGAGAGAAACTCCTTCTCTAGAAAGGACCCATTCTCAGCAACAAAGATCTTGCCTTCGGATCTGTGATGGAAAGTGTACCCAATTGTTTCCTTATCCTGTGAAGGTGCACTTCTCCGATTCTGGTTCAATCTTATCAGGCCGAAGCCTTTTGACATAAGTGTCGCAACCCCAAATTTTAAGAAATGGCATCTTAGGTTTCTTGCTAAACCACAGTTAATACGGTGTCGTCTCAACGGATTTAGACGGTGCCCTATTTAACGTGAATACGGCTGTCTCTAATGCATAACCCCAAAACGATAGTGGTAAATTGGTAAGAGGCATCATATCGCACCATATCTAAAAGAGTGCGGTTACGACATTCGGCACACCATTACACTATGGTGTTCCAGGTGGCGTGAGTTGTGAAACAATTCCACATTGTTTAAGTGAAGACCAAACTCGTAACTCAAATATTCGTCTCTGCGATCAGATCATAGAAACTTTATTTTCTTGTTACGATGATTCTCCACTTTGAAATTCTTTAAACTTTTCAAATGCTTCAGACTTGTGTTTCATCAAGTAGATATACCCATATCTACTTAATTCATCAGTGAAGGTGAGAAAATAACGATACCCGCCGCGTTCTTCAACACTCATCGGACCACATACATCGGTATGTATTATTTCCAATAAGTGATTAGCTCGCTCCATTGTTCCGAAGAACGGAATTTTAGTCATCTTGCCCATGAGGCATGGTTCGCAAGTATCAAATGATTCATAATCAAGTGATTCCAAAAGTCCATCAATATGGAGTTTCTTCATGCGCTTTACACCAATATGACCTAAAAGGCAATGCCACAAGTATGTTGCACTATCATTATCAACTTTGCATCTTTTGGCATCAATATTATAAATATGTGTATCGCTACGATCGAGATTTCAATAAACCATTCACATTGGGTGTGTGACCATAGAAGGTTTTATTCATGTAAACAGAATAACAATTATTCTCTGAATTAAATGAATAACCATATTGCAATAAACATGATCCAGTCATATTCATGCTCAACGCAAACACCGAATAACATTTATTTACGTTCAACACTAATCTCGAAGGTAGAGGGAGTGTGCGATGGTGATCGTATCAACCTTGGAATCACTTCCAACACACATCGTCACCTCGCCCTTAACTACTCTCTGTTTTATCCCGCAACTCCTGTTTCGAGTTACTAATCTTAGCAATTGAACTAGTATCAAATACCAAGGGGCTACTATGGATACTAGTAAGGTACACATCAATAACATGTATATCAAATATACCTTTGTTTACTTTGCCATCCTTCTTATCCGCCAAGTATTTGGGGCAGTTTCGCTTCTAGTGACCACTCCCTTTGCAATAGAAGCACTCAGTTTTAGGCTTAGGTCCAGCTTTGGGCTTCTTCACGGGAGTGACAACTTGCTTGCCATTCTTCTTGAAGTTCCCTTTATTTCCCTTGTCCTTTTTCTTGAAACTAGTGGTCTTGTTAACCATCAACACTTGATGCTCTTTCTTGATTTCTACCTTCACCGATTTCAGCATTGCGGAAAGCTCGGGAATCGTTTTCGTCATCCCTTGCATATTATATATAGTTCATCAGGAAGTTCTAGTAGCTTGGTGATAGTGACTACAGAATGTTTGTCAATCACTATCTTATCTGGAAGATTACCTCCCACTTGATTCAAGCGATTGTAGTACCCAAACAATCTAAGCACATGCTCACTAGTTGAGCTATTCTCCTCCATCTTGTAGGCAAAGTACTTGTCAGAGGTCTCATACCTCTCGACACGGGCATGAGTCTGAAATACCAATTTCAACTCTGGGAACATCTCATATGCTCCCTCGCGTTCAAAACGTTTTTGAAGTCCCAGTTCTAATCCGTAAAGCGTGGTGCACTAAACTATCAAGTAGTCATCATATCGAGCTTGCCAAACATTCATAACGTCTGCATCTGCTCCTACAATAGGTCTGTCACCTAGCGATGCATTAAGGACATAATTCTTCTGTGCAGCAATGATGATAATCCTTAGATCATGGACCTAGTCCGTATCATTGCTACTATCATCTTTCAACTTATTTTTCTCTAGGAACATATCAAAAATAGGGGAGCTACAACACGAGCTATTGATTTACAACATAATTTGCAAATACTATCAGGACTAAGTTCATGATAAATTTAAGTTCAATTAATAAAGTTACTTAACAACTCCAACTTAAACTGACATCCCTCAAGTCATCTAAGTGTAACGTGATCCAAATCAACTAACCCATGTCCGATCATCACGTGAGATGGGGTAGTCATCAATGGTGAACATCTATATGTTGATCATATCTACTATATGATTCACGTTCGATCTTTCAATCTCCAGTGTTCTGAGGCCATGTTTGTACATGCTAGGCTCGTCAAGTTTAACCCAAGTATTCCGCGTGTGTAAATCTGGCTTACACCCGTTTCATGTGAACGTAGAGTCTATCACACCTGATCATCACGTGGTGTCTCGAAACAACAAACTGTAGCAATGGTGCATACTCAGGGAGAACACTTTTATCTTGAAATTTAGTGACGAAATCATCTTATAATGCTACCACCGTTCTAAGCAAAATAAGATGCATAAAGGATAAACATCACATGCAATCAAAAATATGTGACATGATATGGACATCATCATCTTGTGCTTTTGATCTCCATCTCTAAAGCATCGTCATGATCTCCATCGTCACCGGCTCTACACCTTGATCTCCATCATTGCGTCGTGGTCGTCTCGCTGACTATTGCTTCTACGACTATTGCTAACTCATAGCGATAAAATAAAGCAATTACATGGTGTTTGCATTTCATACAATAAAGAGACAACCATAAGGCTCCTGCCAGTTGCCAATAGATTACAAAACATGATCATCTCATACAATAACGTATATCACATCATGTCTTGACTATATCACACCACAACATTCCATGCAAAAACAAGTTAGACGTCCTCTATTTGTTGTTGCAAGTTTTACGTGGCTGCTATAGGTTTCTAGCAAGAACCCTTCTTACCTACGGCACAAAACCACAACGGTGATTTATCAAGTTTGCGTTTTAACCTTCAACAAGGACCGGCCGCAGTCAAATTCGATTCAACTAAAGTAGGAGAAGCAGACACCTGCCAGCCACCTTTATGCAAAACTAGTTGCATGTCTGTCGGTGGAACCGGTCTCATGTACGTGGACATGTAAGGTTGGTTCGGGCCTCTTCATCCCACAATGCCACCAAATCAAAATAAGATGTTGGTGGTAAGCAGTATGACGATCACCGCCCACAACTCTTTGTGTTCTACTCGTGCATATCATCTACGCATAGACCTGGCTCATGATGCCATTGTTGGGGAACGACTCATGCAATTTAAAAAAAATCCTACGGTCACGCAAGATCTATCTAGGATATGTATATCAACGAGGGGGAGAATATGTCTATGTACCCTCATAGACCGTAAGCGAAAGCGTTTCACAATGCAGTTGATATAGTCAAACATTCTTCATGATCCACCGATCGAGTACCGAACGTACGACACCTCCGAGTTCTGCACACATTGAGATCGGTGACGTCCCTCGCCTTCTTGATCCAACAAGACGTTGAGGTAGTAGATGAGTTCCGTCAGCACGACGGCGTGGTGATAGTGATGGTGAAGTGATCCTCGCAGGGCCGCCTAATTAAGCACTACGTAGTATGACCGAGGGTGGAAACAGTGGAGGGGGCGCCACACACGGCTAACAATTGATCTGGGTGTGCTAGGCGCTCTCCCTCCCACATATATATAGGTGGGTGGGAGGAGGGAGCAGCCAGGAGGCGCCTCCAAGTAGGACAAATCCTACTTGGTGTCCCTCCCAATTCGCCCCTACCATATTTATCGAAGGGGAAGGAAAGAGGGGGAAGGGGGAATCCTATTCCCTTTTCTTTCCTTTCCTTCTTCCCCTTCCTTCTCCACCTTGGCCAGCCCATATGGGGGACGCACCAACCCCTTGTGGCTTGTGTGTTTTCCCTCTTGGCCCATAAGGCCCATATCTATTGCCGGGGGTGCCCGGAACCCCTTCCGGTGACCCGATATGTACCTGGTACTATCCGGAACACTTCCGGTGTCCAAATACCATCATCCTATATATCAATATTTACCTCTCGACAATCTTTAGACTGCTCGCCATGTCCATGATCTCATCGGGACTCCGAACAACATTCGGTCACCAAATCATATAACTCATATAATACTATATCGTCATCAAACGTTAAGCGTGCGGACCCTATGGGTTCGAGAACTATGTAGACATGATTGAGACACCTCTCCGTCAATAACCAATAGCAGAACCTGGATGCTCACATTGGCTCCCACATATTCTACAAAGACCTTTGTCGGTCAAACCATTATGAGAACATACATTTTTCCCTTTGTCTATCGGTATGTTACTTGCCCGAGATCCGATCATCAATATCTTCATACCTAGTTAATCTTGTTACCGGCAAGTCTCACTCGTTCCATAATACATCATCCTACAACTAACTCATTAGTCACTTTGCTTGCAAGGCTTCTTATGATGTGTATTACCGAAGAGGGCCCAGAGATACCTCTCCAATACTCGTAGTGACAAATACTAATCTTGATCTGTGCCAACCTAACAAACACCTTCAGAGATACCTATAGAGCATATTTACAATCACCCAGTTGCGTTGTGACATTTGATAGCACATAAGGCATTCCTCCGGTATCCGGGAGTTGCATAATCTCATAGTCGAAGAAATATGTATTTGACATGAAGAAAGCAATAACAATAAAACTGAACGATCAATATGCTATGCTAACGGATGGGTCTTGTCCATCATATCATTCTCCTAATGATGTGATCCCATTCATCAAATGACAGCACATGTCTATGGTTAGGAAACTTAACCATCTATGATTAACGAGCTAGTCTAGTAGAGGCTTACTAGGGACACGGTGTTTTGTCTATGTATCCACACATGTATCAAGTTTCCGGTTAATACAATTCTAGCATGAATAATAAACATTTATCATGAAATAAGGAAATATAAAATAACAACTTTATTATTGCCTCTAGGGCATATTTCCTTCAGTAGGTAGCCCCGAACAGTTATAAACCCCAGCGGGGGCCTGGGGCACGGGGCCCACCCATGAATCCCAGCCCCATCTTCTCCCATCGCGCCCGCCGTGCCGCCCAGAACAGAGAGGAAATCCTCTCCCCCTCCACTCCCCCTCCACTCCCCCTCCGATCTTCTTCGTTTGGCCACCATTTTTGTGGATCGAGATGGCTCCGAAACGAGAAAAGTAAGCTCTCTCAATCCCTCCAATTAGTTTTACTCGAAACAGTTTCGATACGATGCATTATTTGGTGCAAATAAACCCTATTTTTCTTACTTTTGGTTGATTCTAGGATTTCTTAGCTTGATTCTAGATGATGTATAGGGTTTAATATGAACTCTAATAACTACTTGTAGAGATTATATGTACTTTCCATATGAACCCTAGTTCTTCACCAAGTTAGTTGTAGATTCATTTTTTTTGAAAGAATGGTCATATGGTTGATGTTGGAGGGATTGTAAGTAGTTGGCTACATATGATAAATGTTGTTGAATGAATGGATCATATGCATATGTTTGAATATGATGGATTTTGGTGAATTATGCATATGCGAGTTTCTTTTATAAATGTTGAATAAACAAGTGCATTAGTGATGGTTGAATGTTGTTGAATGAATGATGTTGGTTGAATATGATTCATTTGCATTGATCATTTATAGTGGTTGAATATGATAATTGATGAATGTTGGTTGAATATGTGATAATTGATGAAAATGATATGATTCATATCGGTTGAATATGATTCATTTATATTTGGACTTGATATGTTTCATGTTTGTTCAAAATGATACTAGTTGGTTGAAAATGACATCATTTTCAATTGTTTTAGGCGGCCCCTTGCGCCAGAATCGGCGTGAAGTGCACGATGCTTGATCATGCTTTCGACAATGGTTACCACGACCCGTTTTATGGAGAACAGAGTGGTAATGTCTATCATCAAGTCGTTGTATTGTTTATTATGAGAAAATAAGTTACTAACAATTCCGTTTACATTTTGACACATACTCCCCTAACTGCGGATGAGGGGCCACACGAAAGCCATCTATATGCAGTATGATGAACGCTACACTCCGTACTCGAGGAGATCACGACTGTTGGGTTTCGTTCTTCAGTTCAAAAGATAGCTGATGAAGCTCGCCCACTCGGATCTCACGGCATTGATCGACTAGTGGCGCCCCAAGACGCACAGTTTCCATCTCACCTGTGGTGAGATGACGTGACTCTGGAGGACCTCGACATGATCACGACCCTACCCATCAAGGTCCATGCTCTCACTGGCCGAGTGGAGAGGGCCAACTGGCAGGAGAGGGTTATCGCCCTCATCAGAGGCTGCCCTCCAATGAAGGGGAACAGAACATATGGTGTGCCACTCAAGTGGCTCTTGGAGAACCGGTCTGTATGCCCGCAAGGTGCCGATGAATGGACCATGGAGTAGTACACAAGGGCCTATTTGTGGTACCTTCTAACGGAGGTTGTCTTTCCAGACTGCTCGGGGGATAACACCCTATGGATGTATCTCGACTTCTTGGAGGACTGGGATGCGGGGTACAACCGGGGGTCTGCCGACCTCGCTTACCTATACCGCTCAGTATGATAAAAATCTCAATACTCATTTTTCGACCTATGTATGCTGTTTTAGATTGTGTTATCTCATCATCATCATTTCATGTTTGTAGCTGGAAGACGCAACGCAGAGGACCAAAGATACCTCTGGCATGTGTGGATTTGTCTGGGCCCTCTCAATCTGGATGTGGGAGCGGTTGCCGGTCGGACCTCCTAAGAGAGTCTGCTCGCATGCATGGACGGATTATGGCGAAGAAGGCGACAATGCTTGATACCCGACCGCCGCATACGCTTGGGACAAGGTGAAGGTCTACACGGGCAAGGCCAGTATGGTGTACAAGATCTTCACCAACGAACTGGACAACCTGGCAGATTTCCAGGTATACCAAGTCGCTTATCAGTTGTTTCGTATCAACTTTCATGGTTCTTAACAATTCTTCTGTAGGTGAACTGGTTTCCGTACCACGACTGAGAATGGGGGTTCGAGCTCAACTCGATGTGCGAGGAGGATCGGCTTGCCTGGCCATGCATTGTGCCATTGATATGTGTGTATGCCGTCGAGTGGCACCTACCACAGCGTGTGGCCACATAGTTTGGTATCTTCCAACATACCCCGCCGGGTAAACCCACCGACACCGGCGGCTTCAACTTTCACTGGTGAGGACATTGTTCTCTACTTGCTATGTTTTTGTTAGTGTTTGATGTTGTCATGACATCCACTGCTTCCTATGCCTTGCAGGAAGAGTAGGCATCATTTTCAGTTGATCACAGACTGGGGGCACGAGCATGAGGATCACGTGAAAAAGTGGGACGAGAGGAGGTATCGCAAAGATGGCGAGAGGAGAGCGGTTGACTGGGGCGCCTACTGTGAAGATCACATGAAGTGGTATGACGATGGTGTGAAGTACCGTCTACGCCTGAGGCCGCAGTGGATGGAAGACGATATTGCCGAATTGGAGGAGAATAACTCCGATGATGAAGCTTATCGTGGCCGGCTTAGAGATCTCAAATGTGATTTCAGGGAGTATGCACCCTTGATGAACAGAGTGGTAAGTGGTGTTCTCATTTGTTTTGATCTATGAGCGGTTGGGTGAACACTTGGCCTTTAACATAATGCTTACATGTGTAGGCTTCAGAGCTCAACAAAAGCATTATTGATGGCTCAAACGCGCTTACTTTTGACGTCACAACCGTGGAATCCAACACCTAGCTGAGGGATACGATGAAGGTAACATCATGGAGGGTTGATGCGTGCCATCGCTTCATCGAGCCACGCTGGCGGAGCTTCATCTACCCATGCCACCTCGTCATCTCGCATTGTTGAGAAGGAAGAGGAAGAAGTTTATGAGGAAGAGGAAGAAGAAAACAAGGAAGAAGAGGAAGAGGAGGAGGAGGAGTACGACAACGATGATGGACCTCCACCGACTCAGCCAACCCAGAAGTAGAGAGGGAAATTTCCAAAGAAGGACTGGCATAGTCCATCCCCGTTTCAGAAACCGCCTACTCGTCATCGCACAAAGAAGCCGGACAAAGCCCGCTCGAAGAGAAATGAGGAGCGTACCGCGGCTAAGAGGGGGAGGAGCAAGTGATTGGTCGTGTCATTTAGTGCAACTAGTTGTGAGCAAGAACTTGTATGCTACATTAGTGATGTCGATTTGGTACCTTTAAGCTTTGTTGGCGATGTCAATTTGCTACTTTCAAACTATGTTGAACCTATTTGATATGTCAAATTTCTATCTACAATGTGTGAGATCATCATATTATGTATTGCAAACAATATTTTTTGTGTTGTGCTGAACTATCATTTATATTTGTGATTGAAATGACCAAGATCCTCTTTAAGGAATAAGTGACATAAGACCGTACCGCCACACACCACGTTGGTAGGTTTGTGCAACCTACCGCCCAGCTCCACGACAGTAGGGTGTGATAGCCTACCGCCAGCAAACTGTGTACTCACCGCCACAGCGCCACCGCGCACCCTACCGCCAAACCACCCGGCGGTAGGCTGTGGTACCTTACCGCCAAGGGGGCACACATTCCCCATTACAGCGCCCACGAGCACGTTTTCCATGTTCGTCCTAGGCCAACCCTACCACCGAGGCACCGAGCGGTAGCCTTAGCTTGCCTACCGCCGTCACCTATGGCGGTAGGACCGTTACGCCATGTCAGCCTCAACATGTCTTGCTCACGACGACCATCATTAAGCTACCACCACACACCATGGTGGTAGCCCGCTCAACCCTACCGCCATGTTCCCTAACGGTAGGTAAAAGGGCTAGATTTGAAAATTGTTTCGAACAGGGTCAGGTCCGGCTAAACTAGGGCAAAAGGGTCAAAACATGAAAGGGACCCCGAGCTTGCACTTAGTCATGCAAATGTAGGTGCTATGAGGACATTAGGATGGATGCAAAAATTTGGGATTGTGTCGTTGTTGGAGATATTTCTTGTAATGGTGGGAGATCATTAGGTATCGTACCTTGCGAATCTTCTAATCCTCCTGTATTTTGATGATGTGGCATTGCATAAGGGCATCTCCAATGCATACCCTTAAACTGTTTGCAACCATTCAGACTGCACAGTTCGGATGCATTTTCCCCCACAAACCCGTCAAACTGGGGGGGAGGGGACTTGCGGGCGCCTAGACTACTGCCACACGCTGCTTCTGACGATGGTGGACCACCCAACAAAATCACCCACCTCTCCCGCGTTTTTCATCCAACACCCACGTCACATTCATGTCGACCCAGAGCATGAAGTGGCCAACATTGATGTCGAGCGAAGTGACCGAATGTGAGGGTGGCACTGACGGACGTGACCTCTCGAGTGTCACCACTTCAGTGCGGATGCCACGTCTCGAGAAACCAACTCTGTCTACTATGCGCCATTGAAGTGGGCTGACCAGCCCTTTGGATGGCCTGGCCGTGGCTATTTAAGCAGTGCGCTGGTGATGCACATCCGCACTTCATCCTCTCTGATCCCCTCCTCTTCGAGCCCCTCCAACTGCAGCGGCGATGCCGAAGTCATGGTTCCCCGCGCCTGTAGACAGAGGCCATGGCAGTTCTTCGTCAAGCAGATCTTGGCGCCGCCATCCTCTCTTTCCTGGCCCTTCCGCATCCACGGCGCCAGCTCCTCCGGCAAGGAGGAGATTGTCATCTCCTCCGCCAGAGCTCTACAGGTGTTGTTGGCATTGGCCGTGACGGCCCTCTGCACCTGAAAACACAAGTGCTCCCTGGGTGATTTTGGTAACTAATGTCAACATATCTCTTGTTGGACTAATAGTTTTATCTAGTGTATTTCAGACAAGTCCAACAATGGCGTGGAAAGGACAAGAGGATGTGGAACCCCTTCAAGGTGCTAAGGACAAAGATTGACAAAAACTCAAGACTCTGCATCTTTATTTTAGTGATCCAAGATCACATTGAGTCCATAGGAAACCCAATACTATTAAAAGGGGATGAGGTGTTTCTTAATGGTTTTCTTGCTCGGATGCTTAGTGATATTGCTCCTTGGTTTTCTTGCTCAGATGCTTGTGATATTGCTCCAAAACCCTAAGCCACTTTCTCATTCCAAATACGTCAAAACCCTAAACTCCAACTCGGTCGCACTGATTCTTTCTATCCCGTCGCCACCGAGTTCATATGACATAGACACAACAAGAAACCCTAATAGTTTGGTCACACCGATATGGGTCTCGGTCTCACCGAGATGGCCTTGCCAACTCCCTGTTATGTGTTGCAATTATTTTGGTCTCACCGAAATTGCAATCGGTCTCACCGAGATGACTTGTCCAACTCTCTGTTGCCCTAGTGCTTCACTTTGGTCTCGCCGAGTTGATGCGATCAGTGCCACCGAGATGAGGTTTGCCCTAAGCCCTAGCACATCGGTCCCACCGAGTTGTCCCAGTCGGTCCCACCGAGATTCCTAACATTCACATTTTTTACTAATCGGTCCCACCGAGTTTAGCTATTCGGTCTCACCGAGATGGGTCAAATGTGTGTAACGGTTGGATTTTGTGTGGAGTCTATATATACCCCCACCCCCCATCAGTGAGAGAGCCATCAGAACGTGCCTACACTTCCACCATACATTTCTGAGAGAGAACCACCTACTCATGTGTTGAGATCAAGATATTCCAATACTACCACAAGAATCTTGATTTCTAGCCTCCCCCAAGTTGCTTTCAACTCAAATCATCTTTCCACCATATCCAAATCTATGTGTGAGAGAGAGTTGAGTGTTGGGGAGACTATCATTTGAAGCACAAGAGCAAGGAGTTCATCATCAACACACCATTTGTTACCTTTTGGAGAGTGGTGTCTCCTAGATTGGTTAGGTGTCGCTTGGGAGCCTCTGTCAAATTGTGGAGTTGAACCAATAAGTTTGTAAGGGCAAGGAGATCGCCTACTTCGTGAAGATCTACCCGAGTGAGGTGATACATCTCCAACGTATCTATAATTTTTGATTATTCCATGCTATTATATTATCATTCTTGGATTTTTTACAATCATTTTATTATCATTTTATATCATTTTTTGTACTAACCTATTGATATAGTGCCCAGTGCCAGTTGATGTTTTCTGCTTGTTTTTTACATTGCAGGAAATCAATACCAAACAGAGTCCAAACACAGTGAAACTTTTGTGGATTTTTTCTGGACCAGAAGACACCGTATGGGCCAAGAAAGTACGTGAGGGGTGCTCCGAGGGGAGAACAACCCACCAGGGCGTGCCTGGGGGCCCAAGCACGCCCAGGTGGGTTGTGCCCACCTCAGTGGCCTCCCGCACCGCCTCTTTGCTCTATAAATACCCCAATATTCCAGAAACCCTAGGAGAGTCGACGAAAATCAATTCCAGCCGCCGCAAGTTCCAGAAACACCAGATCCAGTCTAGACACTATCACGGAGGGGTTCATCATGTCCATTGTTGCCTCTCCGATGATGCGGGAGTAGTTCTTTGTAGACCTACGAGTCCGTAGTTAGTAGTTAGATGGCTTCCTCTCTCTCTCTCTTGATTCTCAATACAATGGTCACTTGGAGATCCATATGATGTAAGTATTTTTGTGGTGTGTTTGTTGGGATCCGATGAACTTTGAGTTTATGATCAGATCTATGCTTTTATCCATGAAAGTTATTTGAGTCTTCTTTGATCTCTTATATGCATGATTGATTATAGCCTCGTATTTCTTCTCAGATATTTGGATTTTATTATATTTGGCCAAATTGATCTATTTATATTGCAATGGGAAGAGCTGCTTTGTGATGGGTTCGATCTTACGGTGCTTGATCCCAGTGACAGAAGGGGAAACGACATGTATGTATCGTTTAAGGATAACAAGATGGGGTCTATTTCTACATAAATAGATCTTGTCTACATCATGTCATCATTCTTATTGCATTACTCCATTTTTCCATGAACTTAATAAACTAGATGCATGCTGGATAGCGGTCGATGTGTGGAGTAATAGTAGTAGATGCAGGCAGGAGTCAGTCTACTAATCTTGGACGTGATGCCTATATAATGATCATTGCATGGATATCGTCATGATTATTTGAAGTTCAATCAATTGCCCAATAGTAATTGTTTTCCCACCGTTTGCTATTTTCTCGAGAGAAGCCATTAGTGGAACCTATGGCCCCCAGGCCTCTTCTTTAATATATTTGCCTTCACGATCTATTTTCCTTTGCTTTTATTTTCAGTTCTATTAAACCAAAAATATAAAAATACCTTGCTGCACTTTATTTTATTTGCTATCCATTTATCCAATCTATTACAACCTTAGCCCGTCTCTGTGCCAATTTCTGGCGCCATTGCCCGAAAGGGATTGACAACCCATTTAACACGTCGGGTTGCGAGTATTTGTTATTTGTGTGCAGGGGCTGTTTATGTTGTGTTGTGTGGTTCTCCTACTGGTTCGATAACCTTGGTCTCATCACTAAGGGAAATACCTATCGCTGCTGTGCTGCATCATCGCTTCCTCTTTGGGGAAATACCAACGTAGTTCTAGCAGACATCATGAGGCAAGTCCTTCATGGGCAATGGCCATGGTGGGATAGACAAGGTTGCTTCTTCATGGACCCTTCGTGGGTGGAGCCCTATGTGGACTCACACAACCATTACCCTTCGTGGGTTGAAGTCTCCACAACGTGGATGTACGATAGCACCACCTATCGGAACCACGCCAAAAATCTCCGTGTCTTCATTGCGTTTACACACTCCAATCCCATCTCTTTACTTTCTTGCATTTAGCATGCTTTACCCTTTCTGTTGCATATATTCTTGTCATGCTTGCTTAAAATGTATTGTGAATGCTTGAACTTGTGCTAAAACTCTATCTTAACTTGAAGAATTTAAAAACTGCCACTTTTACTTGTTGAAGGGTCTAATCACCCCCCTCTAGACCCCTCTTCTCAATCCTTTCAATTAGTATCAGAGATTTGGTCTCTATTGCTTTGGTTTAATCACCATTGGAGGAAGATGGATGAGTCTACGATTGGGAGTATTAGACGTAGAGTGCCTATGCTTGATGGAGAGTTCTATAATTCTTGGTAGAATGAGATGCTTGAGATTTTCAATGAATATGATTTGAATAAGTACATTACTAACCTTATGTACCTCCCATTGATCCTTTGCATCCTACCCCCGGTGAGTATCTTGACATGACTCACAATCTTAGAACTATTGATCTTATTATTAGAGGATTGCCTAGAAATTTTCTTGTATGCTTGCCCACTTTTGAATGTGCTTATACTATATGGAAATATCTTGAGGAGCGCTTTCCAAATTATTCCCTGAAAAATCTAGATGAGATTCTTCAAAAGTCTATTACTTTTCATAAAATGAAGCCTAATGATCCTAAGTTTGATGAAAGTCTATTTGAGCTCTGTGACCTTATACGTGCCAAAGGAGATGTTGGAGTCATTAGTAGCATCATTTCACAAATTATTAGAATTCATAAACATGCACATTGTCATGGTCATAAATCTAATGAATCACTTGCCCTAGGTGTTGATCATTCACATGATGATATTGAGCATGTATATTATGATGAAGATGAAGATAGTGACTTTGACCTTGAGGATTCGATGAGACATTTTGGTCTTATGGATAACCTTCATGGTTATATGGACGGATGGAAAGAGTGGATTCTCGATAGTGCATGTACTGATCATATGACTGGAGACAAGGACATGTTCCATGAGCTTGCAAAGAATGGCGGCCCACGCAAGTATGTCACTTTTGGAGATAACTTCAAGGGTAAGGTACTTGGCCTTGGTAAGGCGGCCATTTTCGATGATAGCTCTATCCAAAATGTTATGCTCGTTGAATCTCTTGGTTACAATCTCCTTTACGTATCTAGACTAGTCGACTTTGGTTTCAATGTTCTATTTACTGAAGTATATTGCCAAGTGTTTCGTAGAGATAATCACAGTATGGTCTTTACGTGTATTCGTAGAGGTGATCTATGCATTGCATATTTCACTAAGAGAGCTCAACCTCGTACTTGCTTAATTGCTAAATTTTCTAAAGGTTGGTTATGGCATAGAAGGTTAGGTCATGTGGGCATGTGGAATCTTGATAAGCTTATTAAAGGTGATCATATCCTTGGTGTTAAAGATTTCATATTTGACAAGGATAGACTTTGAAGTGCTTGTCAAGCAGGAAAACATATTGGAGGAATTCATCCCGTGAAGAACATCATGAACACGAGGAGACCGCTCGAGGTACTCCATATGGATCTTTTTGGTCCCAACGCCTACAAGAGTCTCGGTGGTAACTCGTTCGGTTTGGTTATTGTTGACGACTTTTCAAGATTCATGTGGATGTTCTTTCTTAATGACAAATCGCAGGTCCAAAAGATCTTCAAGAACTTCGCTAAGAAGGCTCAAAACCAATTTGAAGTGAAGATCAAGAAGGTTCGAAGCGACAACGGAACGGAGTTCAAGAATGCCAATGTGGATACCTTTCTTGAGAAGAAGGGATTTCACATGAGTTCTCGGCTACGTACATGCCTCAACAAAATGGGGTTGTTAAGAGGAAGAACACGACACTTATCGAGATGGCAACAATGATGCTTGATGAATGCAAGATGCCAAGACCCTTTCGGGCCGAAGTGGTTGAGACAGCTTGTCATGCTACGAATATACTATATCTTCACAAGCTTCTCGGGAAGATGGCATACGAGCTTCTCACCGGTAACAAACCACAAGTTGGATACTTTCGAGTATTTGGCTCAAAATTTTACATTATTGATAAGCATTGTCAATCAAAATTTGCTCCTAAATCTCATGAAGGTTTCCTACTTGGTTATGGCTCAAACTCTCACACTTACCGTGTCTACAACAATTTCACCCGAAAGGTTGAACAGACGGTAGATGTGAAGTTTGATGAATCTAACATCTCGCAAGTAGAGCAATTGCCAATTGATGTAGGAGACAAACATCCCTTAGAAGCAATCCAAGGTTTGTCCATTTGTAAGATTCGCCCAATGGAGGTGAAGGAGAGTACTTCGTCCATACAGGTGGAAGCCTCAACTTCACATCAAGGTGCACCACAAGTTGACTTGGAGGCATCCACAAGTGGAACACATCAAGATGGAGGAGATGAGGAAGTGCAACAAGATGAACCACCTTGACCTCCCTCTCCACCTCCACAAGAGAATGACAACGCCAACAACAATGAAGGAGGAGAAGAAGGAGAAGACAATGAAGAGGATGTTCCACCCCAACCCAAACGAAAGCTCTCACGAGTTAGAACAAGAGTTACGAGTTAGAATGAATCTTCGATGACATCCAAACCGGGAGAGTCACTCTCTCTAAAACTCGTTTGGTTAACTTTTGTGAACACTACTCATTCATTTCTAATGTTGAACCTATGAAGGTAGAAGAAGCTCTTGAGGACCCGGATTGGGTGAATGCTATGCATGAAGAGCTACACAACTTCGAGAGGAATCAAGTGTGGACATTGGTTGAAAAGCCTGACAACGATCACAACGTCATTGGAACCAAATGTGTGTTTTGGAATAAGCAAGATGAAGATGGACAAGTTGTATGCAACAAGGCCCGTTTCGTCGCTCAAGGCTACACTCAAGTTAAAGGTATGGACTATGGTGAGACATATGCCCCTGTTGCTAGACTTGAGTCCATACGCATCTTACTTGCTTATGCAAATCATCATGATATCACCTTATACCAAATGGACATTAAAAGTGCTTTTATTAATGGAGAAATTGAGGAGGAAGTTTTTGTTAAGCAACCTCCCGGCTTTGTCAATCACAAGAAACCTAATCACGTCTACAAACTTCACAAAGCTCTTTATGGTCTTAAACAAGCTCCTAGAGCATGGTATAAATGCTTGACAAAGTTTCTTATTGAAAAAGGCTTTGAAATTGGGAAGATTGATTCTACACTTTTTACTAAAAGGGTTAATGGTGATTATTTTTGTGCCAAATTTATGTGGATGATATCATATTTGGTTCTACTAGCCCCCATTTTAGTGAAAAGTTTGGAAGGCTAATGTCAGAGAAGTTTGAGATGTCTATGATGAGTGAACTCAAATTTTTTCCTTGGGTTGCAAATCAAGCAAACTAAGGAAGGTACCTTTGTCTCTCAAACAAACTATACCAAGGATCTTTTCAATAAGTTCAACATGCAAGAAAGCAAATGTATGAAAACACCCATGCCTACTAGTGGACATCTTGATTTGACTAAGGATGGAAAACCAGTTGACCAAAAGGTTTACCGCTCTATGATTGGTTCATTGTTATATCGATGCGCCTCCCGTCTCGATATTATGCCAAGTGTGTGCATGTGTGCACGATATCAAGCAGCCCCTAAAGAGTGTCATCTTAAGGCCGTGAAAAGGATAGTGAGATACTTAATACATACACCAAACTTTGGCATTTGGTATCCTAAGAGGTCATCTTTTGATCTTGTTGGCTACTCCGATTCGGACTATGCCGATGACAAGGTTGATAGAAAGTCCACTTCGGGTACTTGTCAATTTCTTGGTAGATCCCTTGTGTCTTGGTCCTCCAAGAAACAAAACTTGGTATCCTTATCCACTGCCGAAGCGGAATACATAGCCGCCGGATCATGTTGTGCTCAATTACTTTGGATGACCCAAACTCTTAAGTATTATGGCATACATGTGAAGCATGTTACATTGCTTTGTGATAATGAAAGTTCTATTAAGATTGCCCACAATCCCATGCAACATTCTGGAACTAAGCACATTGAAGTTCGCCATCATTTCATTCGGGATCATGTTGCTAAAGGAGACATCAGTCTTAAGCATGTTCGAACCGATAAGCAATTGGTGGATATATTCACCAAACCGCTTGATGAGAAAGTATTTTTCCGTTTGAGAGGTGAATTGAATATCATTGATGCCTCAAACTTGGAGTAGAAGCTCCATTTGGATACATGCAAGGCGTGAGTGCTACCTCTTGAGCATGCGTTGGTTTTCCCTTGAAGAGGAAAGGGTGATGTAGCAAAGTAGTGTAAGTATTTCCCTCAGTTTTTGAGAACCAAGGTATCAATCCAGTAGGAGGTTACACGCAAGTCGCCTTGTACCTGCACAAACAAATAAGAACCTTGCAACCAACACAATAAAGGGGTTGTCAATCCCTTCACGGCCACTTGCAAAAGTGAGATCTGATAGAGATAATAAGATAAATATTTTTGGTATTTTTGTTGTATAGATTGAAAAGTAAAGATTGCAAAATAGTACATGAGATGCAATGTAAATAAAAGAGATAGAATACGATGGAAACGAGACCCGGGGGCAATAGGTTTCACTAGTGGCTTCTCTCAAGATAGCATATCTTACGGTGGGTGAACAAATTACTGTCGAGCAATTGAGAGAAAAGCGCATAGTTATGAGAATATCTAGGCATGATCATGTATTTAGGCATCACGTCCGTGACAAGTAGATCGAAACGATTCTGCATCTACTACTATTACTCCACACATTGACCGCTATCCATCATGCATCTAGAGTATTAAGTTCATAAGAACAGAGTAACGCATTAAGCAAGATGACATGATGTAGAGGGATAAACTCAAGCAATATGATATAAACCCCATCTTTTTATCCTTGATGGCAACAATACACTACGTGCCTTGCTACCCCTGCTGTCACTGGGAAAGAACACTGATGTCTACTACACAACCTTCTTCTTGTAGACGTTGTTGGGCCTGCAAGTGCACAGGTTTGTAGGACAGTAGCAAATTTCCCTCAAGTGGATGACCTAAGGTTTATCAATCCGTAGGAGGCGTAGGATGAAGATGGTCTCTCTCAAGCAACCCTGCAACCAAATAACAAAGAGTCTCTTGTGTCCCCAACACACCCAATACAATGGTAAATTGTATAGGTGCACTAGTTCGGCGAAGAGATGGTGATACAAGTGCAAAATAGAGAGTAGATATAGGTTTTTGTAATCTGAAATAATAAAAACAGCAAGGTAACAAGTGGTAAAAGTGAGCGTAAACGGTATTGCAATGATAGGAAACAAGGCCTAGGGTTCATACTTTCACTAGTGTAAGTTCTCTCAACAATAATAACATAGATAGAACATATGATAATCCCTTAACATGCAACAAAGAGTCACTCCGAAGCCACTAATAGCGGAGAAGAAACATAGAGATTATGGTCGGGTACGAAACCACCACAAAGCTATTCTTTTGGATCGATCTATAAAAAAGTTCGTACTAGAATAACACCTTAAGATACAAATCAACCAAAACCCTAATGTCGCCTAGATACTCCATTGTCACCTCAAGTATCCGTGGGCATGATTATACGATATGCATCACACAATCTCAGATTCATCCAACCAATATAAAAGAACTTCAAAGAGTGCCCCAAAGTTTCTACCGGAGAGTCAAGAACGTGTGCCAACCCCTATGCATAGGTTCCCAATGTCACGAAACCCGCAAGTTGATCACCAAGACATACATCAAGTGTTCTCATAAAAGACTCAATCCGATAAGATAACTTCAAAGGGGAAACTCAATTCATCACAAGAGAGTAGAGGGGGAGAAACATCATAAGATCCAACTGCAATAGCAAAGCTCGGGATACATCAAGATCGTGCCATAGATGGAACACGAGAGAGAACACGAGAGAGAGAGATCAAACACATAGCTACTGGTACATACCCTCAGCCCCGAGGGTGAACTACTCCCTCCTCATTAGGGATAGCGCCGGGATGATGAAGATGGCCTCCGGTGATGGGATCCCCCTCCGGCAGGGTGCCGGAACAGGTTTCCCGATTGGTTTTTGGTGGCTACAGAGGCTTGCAGCGGCGGAACTCCTGATCTATCTTCTGTTGTGGAAGTTTTAGGGTACGTAGGTTTATATGGGTGCAAGGAGAACGTCGGTGGAGCTACGGGGGCCCCACGAGGCAGGGGGCGCGTCCAGGGGGGAGGGCGTGCCCCCCACCCTCATGAGCACCTCCCGTATCTTCTGACGTGGGGTCCAAGTCCATCAGGTAGGTTTCCTTCCAAAAATAACTTCTCCAGTTGATATCGTTCGCTTTTGACTCCGTCGATATTCCTTTTCCTCAAACACCAAATAGGCATAAAACAAAAATCGGCTTGGGCCTCCGGTTAATAGGTTAGTCCAAAAATAATATAAAAGTGGATAATAAAGCCCAATATTGCCTAAAACAGTAGATAAAGTAGCATGGAGCAATCAAAATTATAGATACGTTGGAGACGTATCAAGCATCCCCAAGCTTAATTCCTGCTCGTCCTCGAGTAGGTAAATGATAAAAAGAATTTTGATGCGGGTGATACTTTGGCATAATTTCAATGTAAATCTTCTTAATCATGGTATGAATATTCAGATCCGAAAGATTCAAGATAAAAGTTCATATTGACATAAAAATAATAATACTTCAAGCATACTAATCAAAGCAATCATGTCTTCTCAAAATAACATGGCCAAAGAAAGTTGATCCCTACAAAATCATATAGTTAGGCTATGCTTCATTTTCGTCACACAAAGATGTTCCCAACTTCTATACCCCCGATGATAAGCCAAGCAATTGTTTCATACTCAAATAATCTCAAACTTTTTCAACCTTCACGCAATACATGAGCGAGAGCCATGGATATAGCACTATGGGTGGAATAGAATATGATGATGGGGATTGTGTGGAGAAGACAAAAAAGGAGAAAGTCTCACATCAACTAGGCGTATCAACGGGCTATGGAGATGCCCATCAATAGATATCAATGTGAGTGAGTAGGGATTGCCATGCAACAGATGCACTAGAGCTATGAATGCTCAACAAAAGAAAACTAGTGGGTGTGCATCCAACTTGCTTGCTCATGAAGACCTAGGGCATTTGAGGAAGCCCGTCGTAGGAATATACAAGCCAAGTTCTATAATGAAAAATTCCCACTAGTATGAAAAGGACTACTTATGAGACTCACTACATGAAGAAACAAGGTGCTACTTTGAAGCACAAGTGTGGTAAAAGGATAGTAACATTGCCCCTTCTCTCTTTTTCTCTCATTTTTTTGGGGGGCCTTCTTTTTGGCCTTTCTTTCTTTTTTATCTTTTTTGGGCCTTTTTTTTGGCCTTTCTTCTTTTTTTTCGTCCAGAGTCTCATCCTGACTTGTGGGGGAATCATAGTCTCTATCATCCTTTTCCTCACTAGGGCAATACTCTAATATTGATGATCATCACACTTTTATTACTTTGATATTACAACTCGAAACTAGAACAAGATATGACTCTATATGAATGCCTCCGGCGGTGTACCGGGATGGTGCAATGAATCAAGAGTGACATGTATGAAAAATAATGCGTGGTGGCTTTGCCACAAATACGATGTCAACTACATGATCATGCAATGGCAATATGACAAAAGTAAAGTATGTCATGATGAACGGAACGGTGGAAAGTTGCATGGCAATATATCTCTGAATGGCTATGGAAATGCCATAATAGGTAGGTATGGTGGCTGTTTTGAGGAAGATATAAGGAGGTTTATGTGTGAAAGAGCATATCATATCACGGGGTTTGGATGCACCGGCGAAGTTTGCACCAACTCTCAAATGTGAGAAAGGCAATGCACGGTACCGAAGAGGCTAGCAAATGCGGAAAGGTAAAAGTGCGTATAATCCATGGACTCAACATTAGTCAAAAGAACTCATATACTTATTGCAAAAATTTAGAAGCCATCAAAAATCAAGTACTACGCACAATGCTCCTAGGGGGATAGATTGGTAGGAAAAGACCATCGCTCGTCCCCGACCGCCACTCATAAGGATGCACAAGCCAGGTACACTTCATGCTTCAAATTTGTTACACAACTTTACCCATACGTGCATGCTACGGGACTTGCAAACTTCAACACAAGTATTTCTCAAATTCACAACTACTCAACTAGCACGACTTTGATATTATTACCTCCATATCTCGAAACAATTATTAAGCATTAAATTTATCTTAGTATTCAATTCACTCAAAATAAAGTTTCACATATCTTGAACACTAAGTATATTAACATTAAGAAAATTACCATGCTATCAATGACTCTCAAAATAATCTAAGTGAAGCATGAGAGATCAATAGTTTCTTTAAAACAAATCCACTACCGTGCTCTAAAAGATCTAAGTGAAGCACTAGAGCAAAAATTATCACGCTCAAAAAGATATAAGTGAAGCACTATGAGGAAAACTATCAAGCTCAAAAGATATAAGTGAAGCACATAGAGTATTCTAACAAATTCCAAATCATGTAAGGCTCTCTCTCATTAAAGAATTTCAGATCTTGATACTTTATTCAAACAGCAAGCAAAGCTAAAGAAAACTACAATGCAAGGATATCACAACTCATGTGAAGAAGCAAAAACTTAGGCTCAACCGATACTAACCGATAGTTGTTGAAGAAGAAAGGTGGGATGCCTACCGGGGCATCCCCAAGCTTAGATGCTTGAGACTTCTTGAAATATTATCTTGGGGTGCCTTGGGCATCCCCAAGCTTGAGCTTTTTTGTCTCCTTAATTCCTCTCATATCATGGTTTCTCTTTTTATCAAAAGCTTCATTCACAACAAACTCAACAAGAACTCGTGAGATAGGTTAGTATAAACCAATGCAAAACCTTATCATATTATACTGTAGAAAATCACTTAAATTATTATCCAACATTGCATACTAAATGCCTCTGTATATTTAATACTCCTATCCTCAAATAGAATCATTAAACAAGCAAACATATGCAAACAATGCAAACATAACAGCAATCTGCCAAAACAGTACAGTCTGTGAAGAATGCAAGAGTATCAATACTTACCTGACTCCAAAAATTATGAACTAAAATTCCCACTGTAATAAATTTATCATAGATCAATATGCAAAAAGATTCAACATTATACCACTCTCTGACTTTTCTAGGGAATTTTTGCAACAGCGGTAAACTTTCTGTTTTCAAACAGCAACATGTATACTAGCAAAATAAGCATGGCAAAGGCTATCCTTGACTTCTTTATTGAAACTAAAGATGCAAAACATTATTGTAACTAACATAAAGCAAAAAATAACAAAAGGAAATGACGCTCCAAGCAAAACACATATCATGTGGTGAATAAAAATATAGCTCCAAGTAAAGTTTCCGATGAACGAAGATAAAAGAGGGGATGCCTTCCGGGGCATCCCCAAGCTTAGTTGCTTGGTTGTCCTTGAATATTACCTTGGGGTGCCTTGGGAATCCCCAAGCTTAGGCTCTTTCCACTCCTTATTCCATTGTCCATCGAATCGTTACCCAAAACTTGAAAACTTCAACCACACAAAACTCAAAACAAAACTCGTAAGCTCCGTTAGTATAAGAAAATAAAACCACCACTTAGGTACTGTAATGAACTCATTCTAAATTCATATTGGTGTAATATATACTTTACTCCAACTTATCTATGGTTCATACCCGCCGATACTACTCATAGATTCATCAAAATAAGCAAACAACACATAGAAAACAGAATCTGTCAAAAACAGAACAGTCTGTAGTAATCTATATAAAACGTATACTTCTGGAACCCCAAAAATTATGAAATAAATTTCTGGACCTGAGAAATTTGTCTACTAATCATATTCAAAAAGAATCAACCGAAAATCACTCTCCAGTAAAAAATGGCAGCTAATCTCGTGAGCGCTAAAGTTTCTGTTTTTCACAGCAAGATCATATAAACTTCACCCAAGTCTTCCCAAAGGTTCTACTTGGCACTTTATTGAAATAAAATCTATAAAACATGATTACTACAGTAACATAATCATGTGGACACACAAAAACAGTAAGGATAAATATTGGGTTGTCTCCTAACAAGCGCTTTTCTTTAATGCCTCTTAGCTAGGCATGATGATGACAATGATGCTCACATAAAAGATAAGAATTGAAACATAACGGGAGCATCATGAAGCATATGACTAGCACATTTAAGTCTAACCCACTTCCTATGCATAGGTATTTTGTGAGCAAACAACTTATGGGAACAATAATCAACTAGCATAGGAAGGTAAAACAAGCATAACTTCAAGATTTTAAGCACATAGAGAGGAAACTTGATATTATTGCAATTCCTACAAGCATATGTTCCTCCCTCATAATAATTTTGAGTAGCATCATGAATGAATTCAACAATATAACCAGCACCTAAAACATTCTTTTCATGATCTACTAGCATAGAAATTTTACTACTCTCCTCATAAGCAAACTTCTTTATAGCATACGTATCATCACAATAATCATCATAAATAGGAGGCATGCTTTCATCATAGTAAATTTGCTCATCAAAGCTTGGGGGACGAAAAATATCATCTCCATCAAACATAGCTTCCCCAAGCTTGTGGCTTTGCATATCATTAGCATCATGGATATTCAAGGAATTCATACTAACAACATTACAATCATGCTCATCATTCAAAAATTTAGTACCAAACATTCTATAGATTTCTTCTTCAAACCCTTGAGCACAATTATCCTTTCCATCATACTCACGAAAGATATTAAAAAGGTGAAGCTTATGAGACAAACTCAACTCCATTTTTTTTGTAGTTTTCTATTCTAAACTAGACTAGTGCTAAAACAAGAAACAAAAAGATTCGATTGCAAGATCTAAAGATATACCTTCACTTACCTAGCCTCCCCGGCAATGGCGCCAGAAAAGAGCTTGATGTCTACTACACAACCTTCTTCTTGTAGACGTTGTTGGGCCTGCAAGTGCACAGGTTTGTAGGACAGTAGCAAATTTCCCTCAAGTGGATGACCTAAGGTTTATCAATCCGTAGGAGGCGTAGGATGAAGATGGTCTGTCTCAAGCAACCCTGCAACCAAATAACAAAGAGTCTCTTGTGTCCCCAACACACCCAATACAATGGTAAGTTGTATAGGTGCACTAGTTTGGCGAAGAGATGGTGATACAAGTGCAAAATAGATAGTAGATATAGGTTTTTGTAATCTGAAATAATAAAAACAGCAAGGTAACAAGTGGTAAAAGTGAGCGTAAACGGTATTGCAATGATAGGAAACAAGGCCTAGGGTTCATACTTTCACTAGTGTAAGTTCTCTCAACAATAATAACATAGATAGAACATATGACAATCCCTCAACATGCAACAAAGAGTCACTCCGAAGCCACTAATAGCGGAGAAGAAACATAGAGATTATGGTCGGGTACGAAACCACCACAAAGCTATTCTTTCGGATCGATCTATAAAAGAGTTCGTACTAGAATAACACCTTAAGATACAAATCAACCAAACCCTAATGTCACCTAGATACTCCATTTTCACCTCAAGTATCCGTGGGCATGATTATATGATATGCATCACACAATCTCAGATTCATCCAACCAACATAAAAGTACTTCAAAGAGTGCCCCAAAGTTTCTACCGGAGAGTCAAGAACGTGTGCCAACCCCTATGCATAGGTTCCCAATGTCACGAAACCCGCAAGTTGATCACCAAGACATACATCAAGTGTTCTCATAAAAGACTCAATCCGATAAGATAACTTCAAAGGAGAAACCCAATTCATCACAAGAGAGTAGAGGGGGAGAAACATCATAAGATCCAACTACAATAGCAAAGCTCGGGATACATCAAGATCGTGCCATAGATGGAACACGAGAGAGAGAGATCAAACACATAGCTACTGGTACATACCCTCAGCCCCGAGGGTGAACTACTCCCTCCTCGTTAGGGATAGCGATGGGATGATGAAGATGGCCTCCAGTGATGGGATCCCCCTCCGGCAGGGTGCCAGAACAGGGTCCTGATTGGTTTTTGGTGGCTACAGAGGCTTGCGGCGGCGGAACTCCCGATCTATCTTCTATTGTGGAAGTTTTAGGGTACGTAGGTTTATATGAGTGCAGGGAGAACGTCGGTGGAGCTACGGGGGCCCCATGAGGCAGGGGCGCGCCCAGGGGGGAGGGCGCGCCCCCCACCCTCGTGAGCACCTCCCGTATCTTCTGACGTGGGGTCCAAGTCCGTCAGGTGGGTTTCCTTCCAAAAATAACTTATCCAGTTGATATCGTTCCGTTTTGACTCCGTCTGATATTCCTTTTCCTCGAAACACTGAAATAGGCATAAAACAACAAATCTGGGCTGGGCCTCCGGTTAATAGGTTAGTCCCAAAAATAATATAAAAGTGGATAATAAAGCCCAATATTGCCTAAAACAGTAGATAAAGTAGCATGGAGCAATCAAAAATTATAGATACGTTGGAGACGTATCAGACACCGCAAGATTGAACCCAAAGCTAAGCACTTCTCCTATTGCAAGAAAGATCAGTCGAGTAGGCCAAACCAAACTGATAATTCAAAGAGACTTGCAAAGATATCAAATCATACATATAAGGATTCAGAGAAGAATCAAATATTGTTCATAGATAATCCTGATCATAAACCCACAGTTCATCGAATCTCCACAAACACACCGCAAAAGTATTACATCGAATAGATCTCCAAGAAGATCAAGGAGAACTTTGTATTGAGAATCAAAGAGAGAGAAGAAGCCATCTAGCTAATAACTATGGACCCGAAGGTCTGTTGTAAACTACTCACACATCATCAGAGAGGCTATGGTGTTGATGTAGAAGCCCTCCGTGATCGATTCCCCCTCCGGCGGGTACAGAAGGTTGCGTCAGTGGAAATAGGGTTTCGTGGTGCTCCTGGATGTTTTCAGGGTATATGAGTATATATAGGCGAAAGAAGTAGGTCGGTGGAGCCACGAGGGGCCCACAAGGGTGGGGGCGCGCCTACCCCCCTGGGCGCGCCCTCCTACCTCGTGGCCGCCTCGTTGCTTCCTTGACGTCCACTCCAATTCTCCTGGATTGTGTTTGTTCCAAAAACGATTCTCCTAAAGGTTTCATTCCGTTTGGACTCCGTTTGATATTCCCTTTCTGCGAACCACTGAAATAGGCAAAAAAATAGCAATTTGCACTGGGCCTCCGGTTAATAGGTTAGTCCCAAAAATAATATAAAAGTGCATAATAAAGCCCATTAAACATCCAAAATAGATAATATAATAGCATGGAACATAAAAAATTATAGATACGTTGGAGACGTATCAAGCATCCCCAAGCTTAATTCCTGCTCATCCTCGAGTAGGTAAATGATAAAAACGGAATTTTTGATGTGGAATGCTACCTAATTTTTAATGTAATTTTCTTTATTGTGGCATGAATGTTCAAGTCCAAAAGATTCAAGATAAAAGTTTAATATTGACATAAAAATAGTAATACTTCAAGCATGCTAACCAAGAAGTTTATGTCTTATCAAAATAACATAGCCAAAGAAAGCTTATCCCTAAAAAATCATATAGTTTGGCCATGCTTCATTTTCGTCACACAAAATGCTCCCATCATGCACAACCCCGGTTTCAGCCAAGCAGTTGGTCATACTTTTTAACGCGCTTCAGCCTTTTCAACCCTCACGCAATACATGAGCGTAAGCCATGGACATAGCACTATGGGTGGAGTAGAGTATGATGATAGAGATTATGTGAGAAAACAAAAAAGGAGAAAGTCCCACATTGACGCGGCTAATCAACGGGCTATGGAGATGCCCATCAATTGATGTCAATACGAGGAGTAGGGATTGCCATGCAACGGATGCACTAGAGCTATAAATGTATGAAAGCTCATAAAAAGAAACTAAGTGGGTGTGCATCCAACTTGCCTGCTCACTAAGACCTAGGGCATTTTGAGGAAGCCCATCATTGGAATATACAAGCCAAGTTCTATAATGAAAAATTCCCACTAGTATATGAAAGTGACAAAATAAGAAACTCTCTATCATGAAGATCATGATGCTACTTTGAAGCACAAGTGTGGAAAAAGGATAGTAACATTGTCCGTTCTCTCTTTTTCTCTCATTTTTTTATTTGGGCTTCTTTGGCCTCTTTTTTCTTCTTCTTTTTTCTCTTTTTTTTATTTCGTCTGGAGTCTCATCCCGACCTCCATCATACTTTCCTCACATGGGACAATGCTCTAATAATGGAAATCATCACACTTCTATTTATTTACAACTCAAGAATTACAACTCAATACTTAGGACAAAATATGACTCTATGTGAATGCCTCCGGCGGTGTACCGGGATATGCAATGAATAAAGAGCGACATGTATGAAAGAAATATAAAGGTGGCTTTGCCACAAATACAATGTCAATTACATGATCATGCAAAGCAATATGACAATGATAGAGCGTGTCATAATAAACGGAACGGTGGAAAGTTGCATGGCAATATATCTCGGAATGGCTATGGAAATGCCATAATAGGTAGGTATGGTGGCTGTTTTGAGGAAGATATAAGGAGGTTTATGTGTGACAGAGCGTATCGTATCACGGGGTTTGGATGCACCAGCGAAGTTTGCACCAACTCTCAAGGTGAGAAAGGGCAATGCACGATACCGTAGTTGCTAGCAAATTGCGTAAGGGTAAGAGTGCGTATAATCCATGGACTCTTAGTCATAAAGAACTCATATACTTATTGCAAAAGTTTATTAGCCCTCGAAGCAAAGTACTACTACGCATGCTCCTAGGGGAAGTGTTGGTAGGAGTTAACCATCGTGCAATCCCGACCTCCACAAATAAGGAAGGCAATCAAAGAACACCCCATGCTTCAAATTTGTCACACAACGTTCACCATACGTGCATGCTACGGGACTTGCCAACTTCAACACAAGTATTTCTCAATTTCATAATTACCCAACTAGCATGACTTTAACATTACCACCTTTATATCTCAAAACAATTATCAAGTATCAAATTTATCATAGTGTTTAATGCACTCCATATGAAAGTTTTTATTTTACCCAACTTGGATGCCCATCATATTAGGACTAATTTTATAACCAAAGCAAATTACCATGCTGTTCTAAAAGACTCTTAAAATAATATAAGTGAAGCATGAGAGATCAATAATTTCTACAAATAAAACCACCACCGTGCTCTAAAAAGGTATAAGTGAAGCACTAGAGCAAAATTGTCTAGCTCAAAAGATATAAGTGAAGCACATAGAGTATTCTAATAAATTTTGATTCATGTGTGTCTCCCCAAAAGGTGTGTACAACAAGGATGATTGTGGTAAACTAGAAAGCAAAGACTCAAATCATACAAGACGCTCCAAGCAAAACACATATCATGTGGTGAATAAAAATATAGCCTCAAGTAAAGTTACCGATAGACGAAGACGAAAGAGGGGATGCCTTTCGGGGCATCCCCAAGCTTAGGATTTTGGTTGTCCTTGAATTTTACCTTGGGGTGCCTTGGGCATCCCCAAGCTTAGGCTCTTGCCACTCCTTATTCCAAAATCCATCAAATCTTTACCCAAAACATGAAAACTTCACAGCACAAAACTCAACAGAAAATCTCATGAGCTCCGTTAGTGCAAGAAAACAAACCACCACTTTAAGGTACTGTAATTAACTCATTATTTATTTATATTGGTGTAAACCTACTTTATTCCAACTTCTCTATGGTTCATACCCCCCCGATACTAGCCATAAATTCATCAAAATAAGCAAACAACACACGAAAAACAGAATCCGTCAAAAACAGAATAGTCTGTAGCAATCTGTAACTCCTGAATACTTATGGAACACCAAAAATTATACCAAATTAGGAAGTCCTAGGTAATTTGTTTATTAATCTTCTTAAAAAATAATCAACTGAAAATCACGTTTCTGTGATTTATGAAAACTAATATTGTGCGTGCAAAAGATTCTGTTTTTCAGCAAGATCAAAATAACTATCACCATAGGTTATCCTAAAGGTTTTACTTGGCACCAACACTAACTAAAATACAAAACCACATCTAACCAGAGGCTAGATGAATTATTTATTACTAAACAGGAACAAAAAGTAAAGAACAAAAATAAAATTGGGTTGCCTCCCAACAAGCGCTATCGTTTAACGCCCATAGCTAGGCATAAAAATAAGAATAGATCTAGGTATTACCATCTTTGGTTGACAATTCTTCAATTGAACACTTATAACCCTTAGGAGTTTCCTTCTTTTTATTGGTGATCAAACTCCTAGGCAAGAAATCAAGAAATTCATTTGTAGCAAAAGGTTCCTTAATGATAGCGAAAAAGTTGGGGTGAACATTTATTGATTTGAGATCCGCAGTTTCTTTACTAGAAGATCCACCCTTATTTTTAGGAACATACATAAATTTAGCAACTTTTGTAGTAGAAGGGTTTGAAGTATTTCTCACGGCAGAAAAAGCAGAACCTAAGTTGGTAATAATATCCTCAAGTTTATCAATTCTAGTGGAATCTTGATCTAATTTTCCGTCAACTATGGGTTCTTTTTCTTTAAAACTTTTTAGAGTAACTCCTACCTTAGATCCATATTGGGTAATTTGGTTGTGGATCTTTTTATCCAAAATCTCAATCAACTCCAAAGTGGCAACTTTATTTTCAATAATTTCAAGCCTTTGCATCACGTGTTCCAAAGTTAAAATAGTTCCATTAACCAAAAGAGGTGGTGAGCCAAACAAATCTATCATAGCATTATAAGAATCAAAAGTATGGCTACCCAAGAAATTCCCTCCGGTAATGGTGTCAAGAGTATATTTGTTCCAAGGAGTGATGCCTACATAAAAATTGCGAAGAAGAACGGAAGTAGATTGCTTCCTAGTGGATCTATTCTGAGCATTGCAAATTCTGTACCAAGCATCTTTTAAATTTTCTCCCTCCCTTTGTTGAAAATTAAGAACTTCATTCTCAGGAGTACTAACAATGATAGAAGAACTGGCCATGACGGCGAAACAAATGATCTAACACACGGACACACAAGAAGCAAGCAAAATGAGACGAACGTAAAAAAGGCAAATAAAACAGCAAGGGTGAAGTGGGGGAGAGGAAAACGAGAGGCAAATGGCAAATAATGTAATGCGAGGGATAAGAGTTTGTGATGGGTACTTGGTATGTCTTGACTTGTGCGTAGATCTTTCCGCCAACGATTCTAGAAAATCAGCGAATTGTCGAGAGAGCAAATCTTGACTTGACTTGGCATAAGCCTCCCCGGCAACGGCGCCAGAAATCCTTCTTGCTACCTCTTGAGCATGCGTTGGTTTTCCCTTGAAGAGGAAAGGGTGATGCAGCAAAGTAGCGTAGGTATTTCCCTCAGTTTTTGAGAACCAAGATATCAATCCAGTAGGAGGTTACACGCAAGTCGCCTTGTACCTGCACAAACAAATAAGAACCTTGCAACCAACACGATAAAGGGGTTGTCAATCCCTTCACAGCCACTTGCAAAAGTGAGATCTGATAGAGATAATAAGATAAATATTTTTGGTATTTTTGTTGTATAGATTGAAAAGTAAAGATTGCAAAATAGTAAACGAGATGCAATGTAAATAAAAGAGATATAATACAATGGAAAAGAGACCCGGGGGCCATAGGTTTCACTAGTGGCTTCTCTCAAGATAGCATATCTTATGGTGGGTGAACAAATTACTGTCGAGCAATTGATAGAAAAGCGCATAGTTATGAGAATATCTAGGCATGATCATGTATATAGGCATCACGTCTGTGACAAGTAGATCGAAATGATTCTGCATCTATTAATATTACTCCACACATCGACCGCTATCCAGCATGCATCTAGAGTATTAAGTTCATAAGAACAGAGTAACGCATTAAGCAAGATGACATGATGTAGAGGGATAAACTCAAGCAATATGATATAAACCCCATCTTTTTATCCTTGATGGCAACAATACAAACATGCCTTGCTGCCCCTGCTGTCACTGGGAAAGGACACCGCAAGATTGAACCCAAAGCTAAGCACTTCTCCTATTGCAAGAAATATCAATCTAGTAGGCTAAACCAAACTGATAATTTGAAGAGACTTGCAAAGATATCAAATCATACATATAAGAAATAGAGAAGAATCAAATATTGTTCATAGATAATCTTGATCATAAACCCACAATTCATCGGATCTCGACAAACACACCGCAAAAGTATTACATCGAATAGATATCCAAGCAAATCAAGTAGAACTTTGTATTGAGAATCAAAGAGAGAGAAGAAGCCATCTAGCTAATAACTATAGACCCGAAGGTCTGTGGTAAACTACTCACACATCATCGGAGAGGCTATGGTGTTGATGTAGAAGTCCTCCATGATCGATCCCCCCTCCGGCGGAGCGCCGAAAATGGCCCCAAGATGGGATCTCACGGGTACAGAAGGTTGCGGCAGTGGAAATAGGGTTTCGTGGTGCTCCTGGATGTTTTTGGGGTATATGAGTATATATAGGTGAAAGAAGTAGGTCGGTGGAGCCACGAGGGGCCCACGAGGGTGGGTGATAACCCACAAGTATAGGGGGTCAACTGTAGTCTCTTTCGATAAGTAAGAGTGTCGAACCCAATGAGAAGCTAAAGGTAGAACAAATATTCCCTCAAGTTCTCTCGACCACCAATACAACTCTACGTACGCTTAACGTTCGCTTTACCTATAACAAGTATGAAACTAGAAGGACTTTGTAGGTGTTGTTGCATAGGTTTGCAAGAATATAAAGAGCACAGAAATAAAAACTAGGGGCTGTTTAGGTAAAGATGCAATAAAGTTAGTATAGCGAGTGTGGAAAAGTGGTGGTAGGAGTTGTGAAATTGTCCCTAAGCAATTGCCTACTTTACTAGACAGATAGCAAGTTTTATGTGGGAGAGGCCACTGCTAGCATGTCATCCCTGACTTGGAATTCTATGCACTTATGATTGGAGCTATTAGCAAGCATCCGCAACTACTAACGTTCATTAAGCTAAAACCCAACCATAGCATTAAGATATATTGGTCCCCCTTTAATCCCGTATGCATCAATTTCTATGCTAGGTTGAAGCTTCTGTCACTCTAGCCCTCCAATACATAGTCCTAGCAACATACAACTAACACTATGGTGTGATACACGCGCATGCTCATATGATGGGCACCAAAGTACAACAACATAACCACAAGGAAATTAAACCAATCATAGCAATTCACCAATTACCGATAGGACAACGAAAATCTACCCGTACATCATAGGATGGCAACACATCGTTGGATAATAATATGAAGCATAAAGCACCATGTTCAAGTAGAGGGTACAGCGGGTTGCGAGAGAGTGGACCGCTGAATATAGCTGGGGGAAGGTGATGACGATGTTGGGGAAGATGACAGAGGTGTTGGTGTAGATCGCGGGGATGATGTGTTGGAAATATGCCCTAGAGGCAATAATAAAATGGTTATTATTGTATTTCCTTGTTCATGATAATTGTCTATTGTTCATGCTATAATTGTATTAACTGGAAACCGTAATACATGTATGAATACATAGACCACAACATGTCCCTAGTGAGCCTCTAGTTGACTAGCTCGTTGATCAACAGATGGTCATGGTTTCCTGACCATGGACATTGGATGTCATTGATAACGGGATCACATCATTAGGAGAATGATGTGATGGACAAGACCCAATCCTAAGCATAGCACAAGATCGTGTAGTTCGTTTGCTAAAGCTTTTATAATGTCAAGTATCATTTCCTTAGACCATGAGATTGTGTAACTCCCTGATACCGTAGGAGTGCTTTGGGTGTACCAAATGTCACAACATAACTGGGTGGCTATAAAGGTGCACTACGGGTATCTCCAAAAGTGTCTGTTGGGTTGGCACGAATCAAGACTGGGATTTGTCACTCCGTATGACGGAGAGGTATCTCTGGGCCCACTCGGTAATGCACCATCATAATGAGCTCAATGTGACTAAGTAGTTAGTCACGGGATCATGCATTATGGAACGAGTAAAGTGACTTGCCGGTAACGAGATTGAATGAGGCATTGGGATACCGACGATCGAATCTCGGGCAAGTAACATACCGATTGACAAAGGGAATTGCATACGGGATTGCTTGAATCCTTGACATCGTGGTTCATCCGATGAGATCATCGTGGAACATGTGGGAGCCAACATGGGTATCCAGATACCGCTGTTGGTTATTGGCCGGAGAACGTCTTGGTCAGGTCGGCATGGTTCCCGAACCCGTAGGGTCTACACACTTAAGGTTCGGTGACGCTAGAGTTGTTATGGGAAACAGTATGTGGTTACTAAAGGTTGTTCGGAGTCTCGGATGAGATCCCGGACGTGACGAGGAACTCCGGAATGGTCCGGAGGTGAAGATCGCTATATTGGATGAAGCGTATAGGAGTTCGGAATTGTTCCGGGGGTAGCAGGTGATGACCAGCGTGTCTGAAAGGGGTTTCGGAGGCCCCGACAAGCGTTGGGGGGCCTTATGGGCCAAGGGGAGAGGGCACATCAGCCCACTAAGGGGCTGAGCGCCCCTCCCACCCCATCTCACGTAACCAAGAGAGGTGGGGGCGCCACCCCTAGGGCAGCCGCCCCTCCCGGCTTGGGGGGCAAGTTTCCTAGGGGTGGGGGCGCCCAAACCCATCTAGGGTTTCCCCTGTGGCCGCCACCCCTCCCCTAGGGAACCCTAGGGCGCCTCCTCCACCCCCTTAGCCCTATATATAGTGAGGGAGAGAGAGGGCAGCCGCACCCTTCCCTAGCGCAGCCTCTCCCTCCTCCAACACCTCCTCCTCCTCCTCCGTAGATCTTGGCGAAGCCCTGCAGAAATTCCACAAGCTCCACCACCACGTCGTCGTGCTGCCGGAGCTCTCCCTCAATTTCTCATCTCCCCTTTCTGGATCAAGAAGGAGGATACGTCCCCGGGCTGTACGTGTGTTGAATGCGGAGGCGCCGTCCGTTCGGCGCTTAGATCGGAATCGACCGTGATTTGAATCGCTGCGTGTACGACTCCACCAACCGCGTTCTTGTAACGCTTCCGCATCGTAATCTTCAAGGGTATGAAGATACACTCATCCTCTCCCTCTCTTGTTGCTAGAATCTCCATAGATTGATCTTGGTGATGCGTAGAAAATTTTGAATTTCTGCTACGTTCCCCAACAGTGGCATCATGAGCTAGGTCTATTGCGTAGATTCTTTGCACGAGTAGAACACAAGTAGTTGTGGGCGATGGTTTGTACAATTTTCTTACCGTTACTAGTCCTATCTTGATTCGGTGGCATTGTGGGATGAAGCAGCCCGGACCGACCTTACACGTACGCTTACGTGAGACAGGTTCCACCGACTGACATGCACTTGTTGCATAAGGTGGCTAGCGGGTGCCAGTCTCTCCCACTTTAGTCGGGTCGGATTCAATGAAAAGGGTCCTTATGAAGGGTAAATAGCAATTGGCATATCACCGTTGTGGCTTTGCGTAGGTAAGAAACCTTCTTGCTAGAAACCCATAGCAGCCACGTAAAACATGCAACAACAATTAGAGGACGTCTAACTTGTTTTTGCAGGGTATGCTATGTGATGTGATATGGCCAAAAGAATGTGATGAATGATATATGTGATGTATGAGATTGATCATGTTCTTGTAATAGGAATCACGACTTGCATGTCGATGAGTATGACAACCGGCAGGAGCCATAGGAGTTGTCTTATTTATTGTATGACCTGCGTGTCAGTGATAACGCCATGTAATTACTTTACTTTATTGCTAACCGTAAGCCATAGTAGTATAAGTAATAGTTGGCGAGACAACTTCATGAAGACACGATGATGGAGATCATGGTGTCATGCCGGTGATGATGATGATCATGGAGCCCCGAAGATGGAGATCAAAAGGAGCAAAATGATATTGGCCATATCATGTCACTATTTGATTGCATGTGATGTTTATCATGTTTACGCATCTTATTTGCTTAGAATGACGGTAGTAAATAAGATGATCCCTCATAATAATTTCAAGAAAGTGTTCCCCCTAACTGTGCACCGTTGCGAAAGTTCGTTGTTTCGAAGCACCACGTGATGATCGGGTGTGATAGATTCTAACGTTCACATACAACGGGTGTAAGCCAGATTTACACACGCGAAACACTTAGGTTGACTTGACGAGCCTAGCATGTACACACATGGCCTCGGAACACAAGAGACCGAAAGGTCGAACATGAGTCGTATAGTGGATACGATCAACATGAAGATGTTCACCGACGATTCCGTCTCATGTGATGACCGGACACGGCCTAGTTGACTCGGATCATGTATCACTTAGATGACTAGAGGGATGTCTATCTGAGTGGGAGTTCATAAGATGAACTTAATTATCCTGAACATAGTCAAAAAAGTTTTTGCAAATTATGTCGTAGCTCGCGCTTTAGTTCTACTGTTTAAGATATGTTCCTAGAGAAAATTCAGTTGAAGGCTTATGTCCTTAATGCACCGCTCGGTGTGCTGAACCTCGAACGTCGTCTTTGGATGTTGCAAACATCTGACATACACATTTTGGTAACTATGTGATAGTTCAGTAATGTTAAACGGTTTAGAGTTGAGGCACCAAAGACGATTTCGAAACGTCGCGGAACATATGAGTTGTTTCGAGGGCTGAAATTGGCATTTCAGGCTCGTGCCCACGTCAAGAGGTATAAGACCTCCGACGATTTTCTTAACCTGCAAACTAAGGGAGAAAAGCTCAATCGTTGAGATTGTGCTCAGATTGTCTGAGTACAACAATCACTTGAATTGAGTGGGAGTTAATCTTCCAAATGAGATAGTGATGTTTCTCCAAAGTCATTGCCACCAAGCTGCTAGGGTTTCGTGATGAACTATAACATATCAGGGATAAATATGATGATCCTTGAGCTATTCGTGATGTTTGACACTGCGAAAGTAGAAGTCAAGTAGGAGCATCAATTGTTGATGGTTAGTAAAACCATTAGTTTCAAGAAGGGCAAGCGCAAGAAGGGATACTTCATGAAACGGCAAATCAGTTGCTGCTCTAGTGAAGAAACCCAAGGTTGAACCCAAACCCGAGACTAAGTGCTTCTGAAATAAGGGGAACGGTCACTGAAGCGGAACTACCCTAGATACTTGGTAGATGAGAAGGCTGGCAAGGTCGATAGAAGTATATTGGATATACATTATGTTAATGTGTACTTTACTAGTACTCCTAGTAGCACCAGGGTATTAGATACCGATTCGGTTGCTAAGTGTTAGTAACTCGAAATTAAAGCTACGGAATAAACGGAGACTAGCTAAAGGTGAGCTGACGATATGTGTTGGAAGTGTTTCCAAGGTTGATGTGATCAAGCATCGCACACTCCCTCTACCATCGAGATTCGTGTTAAACCTGAATAATTGTTATTTGGTGTTTGCGTTGAGCATAGACATGATTGGATTATGTCGCAACACGGTTATTCATTTAAGGAGAATAATGGTTACTCTGTTTATTTGAATAATACCTTCAATGGTCTTGCACCTAAAATAAATGGTTTATTGAATCTCGATCGTAGCGATACACATGTTCATGCCAAAAGATATAAGATAGTAATGATAGTACCACATACTTGTGGCACTGCCAATTGAGTCATATTGCTATAAAACGCATGAAGAAGCTCCATGTTGATGGATCTTTGGACTCACTCGTTTTTGAAAAGATTGAGACATGCGAACCATGTGTATTGGTGTATACGCATGAAGAAACCCCATGCAGATGGATCGTTTGGACTCATTTGATTTTAAAATCACCTGAGACATGCAAATCATACCACACGGGCAAGATGACTGAAAAGCCTCATTTTCAGTAAAATGGAACAAGAAAGCAACTTGTTGGAAGTAATACATTTTGATGTGTGCAGTCCAATGAGTGCTGAGGCATGCAGTGGATATCGTTATGTTCTTACTTCACAGATGATTTGAGTAGATACTGATTATATTTACTTGATGAAACACAAGTCTGAATTATTGAATGGTTCAAGTAATTTCAGAGTGAAGTTGAAGATCGTCGTGACAAGAGGATAAAATGTCTATGATATGATCATAGAAATGAATATCTGAGTTATGAGTTTGGCACACAATTAAGACATTGTGGAAATTGTTTCACAACTAATACCGCCTGGAACACCATAGTGTGATGGTGTGTCCGAACATCGTAACTGCACCCTATTGGATATGATGCATACCATGATGTCTCTTATCGAATTACTACTATTGTTTATGGGTTAGGCATTAGAGACAACCACATTCACTTTAAATAGGGCACCACCTAATTCTGTTGAGATGACACCGTATGAACTATGGTTTAGAGAAACCTAAGCTGTCATTTCTTGAAAGTTTGGGGCTGTGACGCTTAGGTGAAAAAGTTTCATCTTGATAAGCTCGAACCCAAAGCGGATAAATACATCTTCATAGGACACCCAAAAAAGTTGTGTATACCTCCTATTTCAGATCCGGAAGCAAAAGGGATTGTTTCTAGAATCGGGTCCTTTCTTGAGGAAAAGTTTCTCTCGAAAGAATTGAGTGGGAGGATGGTGGGGACTTGATGAGGTTATTGAACCGTCACTTTAACTAGTGTGTAGCAGGGCACAGGAAGTAGTTCCTGTGGCACCTACACCAATTGAAGTGGAAGCTGATGATAGTGATCATGAAGCCTCAGATCAAGTCACTACCGAACCTCGTAGGACGACAAGGACGCGTACTGCTTCAGAGTGGTACGGTAATCCTATCTTGGAGGTCATGTTGCTAGACAACAATGAACCTACGAGCTATGGAGAAGTGATGGTGGGCCCAGATTTCGACAAATGGCTCAAGGCCATAAAATCCGAGAGAAGATCCATGTATAAAACAAAGTGTAGACTTTGGAAGAACTACTTGATGGTCATAAGGTTGTTGGGTACAGATGGATTTTAAAAGGGAAGACAGACAATGATGGTAAGTGTCACCATTAACGAAGCTCGACTTGTCGCTGAGATGTTTTCCGACAAGTTCAAGGAGTTGACTATGATGATACTTTCTCACTCGTAGCGATGCTAAGAGTCTGTTAGAATTATATTAGCAGCTACTGCATTATTTATGAAATCTTGCAGATAGGATGTCAAAATATAGTATCCTCGACGATTTTCTTGAGGAAAGGTTGTATCTGATACAACCAGAAGGTTTTGACAATCCTAAAAGATGCTAACAAGTATGCAAAGCTCCAGCAATGCTTCTAAGGACTGGAGTAAGCATCTTGGAGTTGGAAAATACGCTTTGATGACATGATCAAAGATTTTGGATTTATACAAAGTTTATGAGAAACTTGTATTTCCAAAGAAGTGAGTGGGAGCACTATAGAATTTCTGATGAGTATATGTTGTTGACGTATTGTTGATCAGAAATGATATAGAATTTCTAGAAAGCATATAGGGTATTTGAAAAGGTGTTTTTCAATGGAAAACCTGGATTAAGCTACTTGAACATTGAGCATCAAGATCTATAAGGATAGATCAAAAACGCTCAATAATACTTTCAAATGAATACATGCCGTGACAAGATTTTGAAGAAGTTCAAAATAGATCGGCAAAGAAGGAGTTCTTGGCTGTGTTATAAGGTGTGAGTATTGAGTAAGACTCAAGACATAACCTCGACAGAAGAGAGAGAAAGGACGAAGGACGTCCCCTATGCTTCAGACATAGGCTCTACAGTATGCTATGTTGTGTACCGCACCTGAAGTGTGCCTTGCCATGAGTCAGTCAAGGGGTACAAGAATGATCTAGGAATGGATAACAAGACAACGGTCAAACATATCCTTAGTAACTAGTGGACTAAGGAATTTTCTCGATTATGGAGGTGGTAAAAGAGTTCGTCATAAAGGGTTACGTCGATGCGAACTTTGACACTAATCAAGATTATTCTGAGTAGTAAACCGGAATTGTATGGTAGAACAGTTATTTGGAATAGCTCCAAATAGAGCGTGGTAGCTGCATCTAGGAGATGACATAGAGATTTGTAAAGTACACACGGATCTGAAAGATTCGACCGTTGACTAATAACCTCTCTCTGGCGAGATATGATCAAACCCCATGGGTGTTGAATTCATTACAATCACATAGTGATGTGAACTAGATTATTGACTCTAGTGCAAGTGGGAGACTGTTGGAAATATGCCCTAGAGGCAATAATAAAATGGTTATTATTGTATTTCCTTGTTCATGATAATTGTCTATTGTTCATGATATAATTGTATTAACTGGAAACCGTAATACATGTATGACTACATAGACCACAACATGTCCCTAGTGAGCCTTTAGTTGACTAGCTCGTTGATCAACAGATGGTCATGGTTTCCTGACCATGGACATTGGATGTCATTGATAACGGGATCACATCATTAGGAGAATGATGTGATGGACGAGACCCAATCCTAAGCATAGCACAAGATTGTGTAGTTCGTTTGCTAAAGCTTTTCTAATGTCAAGTATCATTTCCTTAGACCATGAGATTGTGTAACTCCCTGATACCGTAGGAGTGCTTTGGGTGTACGAAACGTCACAACGTAACTGGGTGGCTATAAAGGTGCACTACGGGTATCTCCGAAAGTGTCATTGGGTTGGCACGAATCGAGATCGGATTTGTCACTCCGTATGACGAGAGGTATCTCTGGGCCCACTCGGTAATGCATCATCATAATGAGCTCAATGTGACTAAGTAGTTAGTCACAGGATCATGCATTATGGAACGAGTAAAGTGACTTGCCGGTAACGAGATTGAACGAGGTATTGGGATACCGACGATCGAATCTCGGGCAAGTAACATACCGATTGACAAAAGGGAATTGCATACGGGATTGCTTGAATCCTTGACATCGTGGTTCATCCAATGAGATCATCATGGAACATGTGGGAGCCAACATGGGTATCCAGATCCCGCTGTTGGTTATTGGCCGGAGAACGTCTCGGTCATGTCTGCATGGTTCCCGAACCCGTAGGGTCTACACACTTAAGGTTCGGTGACGCTAGAGTTGTTATGGGAAATAGTATGTGGTTACCGAAGGTTGTTCGGAGTCCCGGATGAGATCCCGGACATGACTAGGAACTCCGGAATGGTCCGGAGGTGAAGATCGATATATTGGACGAAGGGTATTGGAGTCCAGAATTGTTCCGGGGGTACCAGGTGATGACCAGCGTGTCCGAAAGGGGTTTCGGAGGCCCCGACAAGCGTTGGGGGGCCTTATGGGCCAAGGGGAGAGGGCACATCAGCCCACTAAGGGGCTGAGCGCCCCTCCCACCCCATCTCACGTAACCAGGAGAGGTGGGGGCGCCACCCCTAGGGCAGCCGCCCCTCCCGGCTTGGGGGGCAAGTTTCCTAGGGGTGGGGGCGCCCAAACCCATCTAGGGTTTCCCCTGTGGCCGCCACCCCTCCCCTAGGGAACCCTAGGGTGCCTCCTCCACCCCCTTACCCCTATATATAGTGAGGGAGAGAGAGGGCAGCCGCACCCTTCCCTAGCGCAGCCCCTCCCTCCTCCAACACCTCCTCCTCCTCCGTAGATCTTGGCGAAGCCCTGCAGAAATTCCACAAGCTCCACCACCACGCCGTCGTGCTGCCGGAGCTCTCCCTCAACTTCTCCTCTCCCCTTTTTGGATCAAGAAGGAGGAGACGTCCCCGGGCTGTACGTGTGTTAAACGCGGAGGCGCCGTCCGTTCGATGCTTAGATCGGAATCGACCACGATTTGAATCGCTGCGTGTACGACTCCACCAACCGCGTTCTTGTAATGCTTCCGCATCGCAATCTTCAAGGGTATGAAGATACACTCATCCTCTCCCTCTCTGTTGCTAGAATCTCCATAGATTGATCTTGGTGACGCATAGAAAATTTTGAATTTCTGCTACGTTCCCCAACATGATGATGGCCCCGGCAGCGTTCCGGCGCCACCGGGAGAGAGGGGGAGAGAGCCCCCTTCTTCTTCTTCTTCTTCCTTGACCTTCTCCCTAGATGGGAGAAGGGTTTCCCCTCTGGTCCATGGTCTCCGTGGCGTGGGAGGGGCGAGAGCCCCTCCAAGATTGGATCTGTCTCTCTCTTTTTCTGTGTTCCTGGTTCTGCCCTTTCACCGTTTCTTATATTCCCGGAGATCCGTAGCTCCGATTGGATTGAAACTTTGAACATGATTTTTCTCCGGATATTAGCTTTCTTGGGCGAAAGAAGGGCAACAACCGCCTTATGGGGTGTCCACGAGGGTCAGGGGCGCGCCCACCCCCTGGGGCGCGTCCCCCTGCCTCATGGGCCCCCTCGAGCATCATCTCGCATTGATTCCACTTCCCAAAATTCATAAATATTCCAAAAATAACCGCCGTCAGTTTTTATCCCGCTTGGACTCCGTTTGATATGGATTTTCCGTGAAACAAAAAAATGCAACAATCAGGAACTAGCATTGGGCACTGGATCAATATGTTAGTCCCAAAAATAGTATAAAAAGTTGCCAAAAGTATGTAAGAGTTGTAGAATATTGGCATGGAACAATCAAAAATTATAGATACAATGGAGATGTATCAGCATCCCCAAGCTTAATTCCTGCTCGTCCTCGAGTAGGTAAATGATAAAAAAGATAATTTTTAATGTGGAGTGCTACCTAGCATAATCTTGATCATGTAATCTAATCATGGCATGAATATTAAGACACAAGTGATTCAAAGCAATAGTCTATCATTTGACATAAAAGAATTGAATACTCGGGCATCCCAACAAACAATCATGTCTTTCAAAATATCAATGCTAAAGAACGTTATCCCTACAAAATCATATAGTCTATTATGCTCCCTTTTCTTAGCACAAGGTACCCCTCATGCCCATCCCGGTGTCAGCCAAGCAATTGGTTCATACTTTTTAACGCGCTTTAGCTTTTTAAACCTTCACGCAATACATGAGCGCAAGCCATGGATATAGCACTACCGGTGGAATAGATTATGATGGTGGAGGTTGTGTGGAGAAGACAAAAGGGAGAAAGTCTCACATCGACACGGCTAATCAACGGGCTATGGAGATGCAATGCGAGGAGTAGGGATTGCCATGCAACGGATGCACTGAAGCTATAAGTGTATGAAAGCTCAAACTGAAACTAAGTGGGTGTGCATCCAACTTGCTTGCTCATGAAGACCTCGGGCATTTGAGGAAGCCCATCATTGGAATATACAAGCCAAGTTCTATAATGAAAATTCCCACTAGTATATGAAAGTGATAACTCAAGAGACTGTCTATATGAAGAATGTGGTGCCACTTTGAAGCACAAGTGTGGTAAAAGGATAGTAGCATTGTCCCTTCTCTCTTTTTCTCTTTTTTATTTTTATTTTTTTATTTTTTGGTGGGATTCTTTGGCCTTTTTTATATTTGGGCTTCTTTGGCCTCTTTTATTTTTCATAAAGTTTGGAGACTCATCCCAACTTGTGAGGGAATCATTGGTTCCATCATCCTTTCTTCACATGGGACAATGCTCTAATAATGATGATCATCACACTTTATTTATTTACAACTCAATATTACAACTCGATATCTAGAACAAATATATGACTCTATATGAATGCCTCCGGCGTTGTACCGGGGTGTGCAATGATCTAGCGTAGCAATGACATCAAAAAAATGGACAAGCCATGAAAACATCATGCTAGCTATCTTACGATCATGCAAAGCAATATGACAATGAATGCTCAAGTCATGTATATGATGATGATGGAAGTTGCATGGCAATATATCTCGGAATGGCTATGGAAATGCCATAATAGGTAGGTATGGTGGCTGTTTTGAGGAAGATATAAGAAGGCTTATGTGTGATAGAGTGTATCGTATCATGGGGTTTGGATGCACCGGCGAAGTTTGCACCAACTCTCGAGGTGATAAAGGGCAATGCACGGTACCGTAGAGGCTAGCAATGATGGAAAGGTGAGAGTGCGTATAATCCATGGACTCACATTAGTCATAAAGAACTCATATACTTATTGCAAAAGTTTATCGGCCCTCGAAGCAAAGTACTACTATGCATGCTCCTGGGGGGGGGGAGGTTGGTAGGAGTTAACCATCGCGCGCCCCCGACCTTCACGCAAAGATAAACAATTAAAATACAATGTGCGCCAATTTGGTTACATAGTTAGGAGACCATACATGCATGCTTCAGGAATCACAAACCTTAACACCAATATCCTTACTAAACACAACCATTTACTAGAACCTCCCACATATTATCATCTCTATATCACAAAACTATTGCAAGGAATCAAACATATCATATTCAGTGATCTACAAGTTTTATGTAGGATTTTATGACTAACCATGTGAATGACCAATTCCTGTCATCTCTCTAAATAGATATAAGTGAAGCAAGAGAGTTTAATTCTTTCTACAAAAGATATGCCCACGCTCTAACAAATATAAGTGAAGCAAAAGAGCATTCTACAAATGGCGGTTTTCTATGTGAAGAGAAAGAGGCAATCCAAATTTCAAATGATATAAGTGAAGCACATGAAGCATTCTATAAAGCCATACTGAATAGATTTAAGTGAAGTGCAAAGAGCATTATATAAATCAACCAAGGAATATCTCATACCAGCATGGTGCATAAAAAAAGTTAAAACTAAATGCAAAAGACGCTCCAAAATTTGCACATATCACATGAACGAAACGAATCCGAAAACATACCGATACTTGTTGAAGAAAGATGGGATGCCTTCCGGGGCATCCCCAAGCTTAGACTCTTGAGTCTCCTTGAATATTTACTTGGGGTGCCTTGGGCATCCCCAAGCTTGAGCTCTTGCCTCTCCTCCTTCTCCTCACATCTAGACCTCCTCGATCTTCGAACACTTCATCCACACAAAACTCAACAGAAAACTCGGTAAGATCCGTTAGTATAATAAAGCAAATCACTACTCTAAGTACTGTTGCAAACCAATTCATATTTTGTTTTTGCATTTTAGCTACTGTAATATAACTTTTCCATGGCTTAATCCACTGATAGAAACTGATAGTTTCATCAAAACAAGCAAACTATTCATCAAAAACAGAATTTGTCTTAAACAGGACAGTCCGTAGTAATCTGAACATTAACCATATTTATGGTACTCCAAAAATTCTGCCAAAAGTAGGAAAAATAAAAAATTTGTATAGAAATATAGTGCAAAATGTTTCAGGACTGTTTGACATTCCAGTAAAAAATGTAAAATCACGCACAACAACCAAAGTTTCTGTCTTGCACCGCACAAACCAACATGCAATCTAAACATCCTAAAGGCAAACCTTGGCACATTATTTTTATTTTTAAACTTTACAAAAGCACACAACAGAAATAAATTACTCTCTAAAACTTCCGGGTTGTCTCCCTGGCAGCGCTTTCTTTAAAGCCATTAAGCTAGGCATAAGGTGCTCAAGTAATGGATCCACCCAGATCCCAAGGTATATCAAAGCCAATTTTAATTAACAATGATTTGTAATTTAGTAGTGAGCGCAAAGTAACATATATCATGCAACCAACGAAGTCTAACTCTCTTCCTATGCATCAGCATGTCATAAAAGAACAATTCATGCACACATAGTAAAGGCCAATGCATAGTATAAACAATTTCTTGCAATTTTATTCCTCTCTCATAATAATTGCAAGTAGGAGGAGCAAGCACATGCATATTATATCCATCAAAATCATCATGTGTAGTAGTAAAAGGCAACCCATCAATATAATCCTTAATAAGTGCAAACTTCTCCGATATAGTGTAGTTGGGAGAATTCAAAAAGATAATAGGACTATCATGTGTGGGTGCAATAGCAACAATTTCATGTTTAACATAAGGAACTATAGCAAGTTCATCTCCATAAGCATAATTCATATTGGCATCTCGGCCACAAGCATCAACAAAAAGGGATACTTCAAAAGGATCAACGAGATCATAACAATCATCATAGCAATCATCCTTCAGTAAGCACGAAGGGAAATTAAACAATGTATGGGTTGAAGAGTTACTCTCATTAGAAGGTGGGCATGGGTAGCTAATCCTCTCTTCCTCCTTTTGTTCTTCGCTCTCCTCATCATTTTTTTCATCCAATGAGCTCACAGTTTCATCAATTCCTTCTTCCATAGACACCTGCAAAATATTATTCTCTTCTTGGACAGCGGAGACTCTCTCAATAAAATCATCAATATCATAATTGAATTCATAATTCTCATAGCAATATTTAAGTATAGCAAAATTTTCAGGTCTGTAAACAACATCATCAAGATTTTCACACTCTTTAAACAAAGATTCAATTTCATAAGCACCCATAAAAGCTACGAATTCTTCTATTTGTTCCACATCATAGTAATCATATATACCATTAGCATAAGAAGCCAAGGTTTTATCATAATTGAATTTGCATGAAAAGGGAAGGTGTGGATCCTTCATCCTAGAGCAACAAGTATAATCATATCTCAAGCATAGTTCCCGAGCATACCAATGCAACATATGAATTTGATCCCATAATAGTTTCCCTTTTTGAGTCAAGCGTTAATTCCTAAATTATTCACGTTGATCGAACATGTCTCCCATTACATAATTGAATGGGGTTTTCTCAGGATTATTAAAGTAGTGCATAATATTTTTCACATAACCAGCATCGAGGGTTTTAGGAGGTTCCCCATCTCCATGAGTAGCAAGTACACCTAATTTTTTTGGTATTTCGTGTTCCATATCCATAACTAAAGATAGAGAACAACTTAGAACAACAAATAAAAATTACTTAGTGATAAAGCAAACAAGCACACACGAGAATATTCACCCCACGCTATAACTCCCCGGCAACGGCGCCAGAAAAAGGTCTTGATAACCCACAAGTACAGGGGATCAATTGTAGCCTCTTTCGATAAGTAAGAGTGTCGAACCGAACGAGGAGCTAAAGGTAGAACAAATATTCCCTCGAGTTCTATCGACCATCAATACAACTCTACACACGCTTAACGTTCGCTTTACCTAAAACAAGTATGAAACTAGAAGGACTTTGTAGGTGTTGTTGGATAGGTTTGCAAGAATATAAAGAGCATGTAAATAAAAACTAGGGGATGTTTAGATAAAGATACAATAAAGTTAGTATAGTGAGTGTGGAAAAGTGGTGGTAGGAGTTGTGAAATTGTCCCTAAGCAATTGACTAGACCGATAGCAAGTTTTATGTGGGATAGGCCACTGCTAGCATGTCATCCCTGACTTGGAATTCTATGCACTTATGACTGGAACTATTAGCAAGCATCCGCAACTACTAACGTTCATCAAGGTAAAACCCAACCATAGCATTAAGATATATTGGTCCCCCTTCAATCCCGTATGCATCAATTTCTATGCTAGGTTGAAGCTTCTGTCAATCTAGCCCTCCAATACATAGGTCTATCAACATATAGCTAGCCCTATGGTGTGATCCACGCGCGCGCTCATATGATGGGCACCAAAGGACAGCAACATAACCACAAGCAAATTAAACCAATCATAGCAATTCACCAATTACCGATAGGACAACGAAAATCTACTCAGACATCATAGGATGGCAAGACATCATTGGATAATAATATGAAGCATAAAGCACCATGTTCAAGTAGAGGGTACAACGGGTTGCGGGAGAGTGGACCGCTGAATATAGATGTGGGAAGGTGATGACGATGTTGGGGAAGATGACGGAGGTGTTGGTGTAGATCACAGTGATGATGATGGCCCCGGCGGTGTTCCGGTGCCACTGGGAGAGAGGGGGAGAGAGCCCCCCTTCTTCTTCTTCTTCCTTGACCTTCTCCCTAGATGGGAGAAGGGTTTCCCCTCTGGTCCATGGTCTCCATGGCGTGGGAGGGGCGAGAGCCCCTCCGATATTGGATCTGTCTCTCTGTCTCTCTCTATTTTTGCGTTCCTGGTTCTGCCCTTTCACCGTTTATTATATTCCCGGAGATTCGTAACCCCGATTGGATTGAAACTTTGAACACGATTTTTCTCTGGATATTAGCTTTCTTGCGGCGAAAGAAGGGCAACAACTGCCTTACGGGGTGTCCACGAGGGTCAGGGGCGCGCGCCCTGCCTCGTGGGCCCCTCGAGCATCGTCTAGCGTTGATTCCACTTCCCAAAATTCATAAATATTCCACAAATAATCTCCGTCTGTTTTTATCCTGTTTGGACTCTGTTTGATATGGATTTTCCGCGAAACAAAAAACATGCAACAAACAGGAACTGGCACTGGGCACTGGATCAATATGTTAGTCCCAAAGATAGTATAAAAAGTTGCCAAAAGTATGTAAGAGTTGTAGAATATTGGCATGGAACAATCAAAAATTATAGATACAACGGAGACATATCAGTGGGGGCGCACTTACCCCCTGGGCGTGCCCTCCTACCTCATGGCCGCCTCGTTGCTTCCTTGACGTCCACTCCAAGTCTCCTGGATTGCGTTTGTTCCAAAAACGATTCTCCCGAAGGTTTCATTCCGTTTGGACTCCGTTTGATATTCCTTTTCTGGGAAACACTGAGATAGGCAAAAAATGACAATTTGCACTGGGCCTCCGGTTAATAGGTTAGTCCCAAAAATAATATAAAAGTGCATAATAAATCCCACTAAACATCCAAAACAGATAATATAATAGCATGGAACAATAAAAATTATAGATACATTGGAGACGTATCAGTGAGCCTTTTGTGACTAATCCTTGATATTTCTCTTATGATGATGATCATATGTCTTGGATCTACATTTGTACCCTTGCATGTCATCTAACCCTTGTAGGTACTTGGATGAGCCCAAATCCATGAGATTGCAAGTCACTCACATTTTGAGCAATCTCTACATCACCAAGTTCCCATGATTTGGTTGTTGAATACACGGAAGCATGACCTCACTAAGACATCCTTTGAATATTTCTATTAGAATCAAATTTCATGGTTTTCAATTTGGATACACAAGTGATCTTCCTTACAAGACTAACCCATGTAGGAAGATGGACTCAAACTCTAAGGGGTTCTCCCAACAACATCAACCTTGAGCATCCAACACAAGTTTGACTACATGATCAAGATCAACACCACAACCCAAGGTATGTCATTCCATATTAGAGAAGCTTTGCTCCAAGTCATGAGCCAAAGAAACTCAATAAGATGCAAGTACATCAAAATGCTTAATTGAAAAATGGTAACCCCATTTTGAGCTTAAACGATGAGTATGACCTATGATCAATTGATCTCACTTGACTCCTAAGTCAATATACTCTAACATAGGTGACTTTGTCGCTGACCCCTTTTCTAGATGAAGTTTTCAAGTGACCTTTTACTTAGTTGATCTTTCTTTCACTTGATTTTCTTGTCTTTATGTCTCCCTCTAAAAAAATTCATCTAGATCTTTTTATTTTTTCTGCTCTTTATCTATGTTTAATACATTGCAAATCTTTCTGCTAATTCCTTGAAAATCCTTGTGAGATTTCATTTGCTAACTGAGCTGAGTTGACAAAATCTTTACTCTACGTTGAACTTGGTCCCTCCGATCCAAACCTATCGGCGTCACCGATTTCAACTTTGAGAAAACCTTTTGCCATTTCTTACTGCTTATTTTCTTCAGCTCCACTCAATGATTCTTTCCTCTATCAGCATCATAAGCTACCTACTTCTTTGTAGTGGCTCTCAAGGATCACACCTACTTGGCTCATGCTCCATAAGTGCCCTTCTTGGAAATTGATGTCAAAGGGGGGAGAGAGCACATCAAAGCTTATCAAATGAGCACATCTAAGCTCTTCTACAGATGCTTGTTAACAAAGAAGAGAGAATTCACATGTCTTTAAGAGGGGAAGACATGTTAATATGTTTAATCCTAGCTATTGATGACAATTCTATTTGCTCTTATTCCATTTTCTCTGAGTTTATCTCACCCTACCTTCTCCCATTACCCAATAGCAGATTCAAGGGGAGAAAGAGTCCATGTCTAAGGGGAGAAAAATCTTTGGAACTTATTGCAAATCTTTAAATCTCTGGGGACATGTCTATATCTACTTGAAGTACTCATTTTGTAGTACCCACCCATTACATGTCATCCCAGTCTTGGTATTCTTGTGGATCCTTTAAACTGCTTTATTTGGAGTGTTCTTGTGTTACCTAACCCTGTTTTCTCAAGTCTACTCCCTCAAAGGTCATCTCAAGATCACAAGGTAAGTATATGCATCACACTCATGTGCATGATGATCTCTTGCTGTTGCACATATTGTTTGCAAGAGGGAATCATAAACATGAAGGTACATTGCTCAACCACATTATTTGCTCTGATGCATATAGCCAAGATACTTGTAACTCTCTGCTTACTCTGCCATGTTATGCATTCGCATGTTCTTATATTCTATTTTCACATGATTGCGTACATGTAGGGGGAGCTTATGCATGTTACATGTTCCTCCAAAGATTTACCTGCTACTCTTCATATCATTTACTTAAAGCTTTGATGTATGTTGTCATCAATTACCAAAAAGGGGGAGATTGAAAGCACAAGTGCTCCCTGGGTGATTTTCGTAATTAATGTCAACATATCTCTTGTTGGACTAATAGTTTTATCTAGTGTATTCTAGACAAGTCCAACAATGGCGTGGAAAGGACAAGAGGATGTGGAACCCCTTCAAGGTGCTAAGGACAAATATTGGCAAAAACTCAAGACTCTGCATCTTTATTTTAGTGATCCAAGATCACATTGAGTCCATAGGAAAGCCAATACTATTAAGTGATGGAAATATGCCCTAGAGGCAATAATAAAGTTGTTATTTTATATTTCCTTATTCATGATAAAGGTTTATTATTCATGTTAGAATTGTATTAACCGGAAACTTGATACATGTGTGGATACCTAGACAAAACACTGTGTCCCTAGTAAGCCTCTACTAGACTAGCTCGTTAATCAAAGATGGTTAAGTTTCCTAACCATAGACATGTGTTGTCATTTCATGAATGGGATCGCATCATTAGGAGAATGATGTGATGGACAAGACCCATCCATTAGCATAGCATATTGATCGTTCAGTTTTATTGCTATTGCTTTCTTCATGTCAAATACATATTCCTTCGACTATGAGATTATGCAACTCCCGGATACCGGTGGAATGCCATGTGTGCTATCAAGCGTCACAACGTAACCGCGTGATTATAAACATGCTCTACAGGTATCTCCGAAGGTGTTTGTTGGGTTGGAATATACCAAGATTAGGATTTGTCACTGCGAGTATCGGAGAGGTATCTCTAGGCCCTCTCAGTAATACACATCATAAGAAGACTTGCAAGTAAAGTGACTAATGAGTTGGTTGCAGGATGATGTATTATGGAACGAGTAAAGATACTTGCCGGTAACGAGATTGAACTAGGTACGAAGATACCGACGATCGAATCTCGGGCAAGTAACATACTAGTAAACAAAGGGAATAACGTACGTTGTCATAACGGTTCGACCGATAAAGATCTTCGTAGAATATGTGGGAGCCAATATGACCATCTAGGTTCCGCTATTGGTTATTGAACGGAGAGGTGTATTGGTCATGTCTACATAGTTCTCGAACTCGTAGGGTCTGCACGCTTAACGTTCGATGACAGTATAGTATTATATGAGTTATATGATTTGGTGACCGAGTGTTGTTCAGAATTCCGGATGAGATAAAGGACATGACGAGGAGTCTCGAAATGGCCTAGAGGTAAAGATTGATATATAGGACGATGGTATTCGGACACCGGAAGTGTTCCGGAGAGTACCAGGTACATATCGGATCACCGGAAGGGGTTCCTGTTGGGGAACGTAGTAATTTCAAAAAAAATTCTACACACACGCAAGATCATGGTGATGGCATAGCAACGAGAGGGGAGAGTGTTGTCCACGTACCCTCGTAGACCGTAAGCGGAAGCGTTATGTCAACGCAGTTGATGTAGTCGTACGTCTTCACGATCCGACCGATCCAAGCACCGAACGTATGGCACCTCCGAGTTCAGCACACGTTCAACTCGATGATGATCCCCGGGCTCCGATCCAGCAAAGCTTCGGGGATGAGTTCCGTCAGCACGACGGCGTGGTGACGATGTTGATGTTCTACCGGTGCAGGGCTTCGCCTAAACTCCGCGACGATATGACCGAGGTGGAATATGGTGGAGGGGGGCACCGCACACGGCTAAGGAACGATCCGTAGATCAACTTGTGTGTCCTAGGGTGCCCCCCCACCCCCGTATATAAAGGAGCAAGGGGGAGGCCGGCCGATCCTAGAGGGCGCGCCAGGAGGAGGAGTCCTCCTCCTAGTAGGAGTAGGACTCCCCCTTTCCTACTAGGAGGGGGAAAGGGAGAAGGAAAGAGGGGGGCGCCGCCCCCCCTCCTAGTCCAATTCGAACCAGAGGAAGAGGGGGCGCGCGGCCCACCCTGGCCTCCCCTCTCTCTTTCCACTAAGGCCCATGTGGCTCATTATCTCTCCCGGGGGGGTTCCGGTAACCCTCCGGCACTCCGGTTTTCTCCGAAAACGTCCGGAACATTTCTGGTGTCCGAATATAGTCGTCCAATATATCAATCTTTATGTCTTGACCATTTCGAGACTCCTCGTCATGTCCGTGATCACATCCAGGACTCCGAACAAACTTCGGTACATCGAAACTTATAAACTCATAATAAAACTGTCATCGTAATGTTAAGCGTGCGGACCCTACGGGTTCGAGAACTATATAGACATGACCTAGAACTATTCTCGGTCAATAACCAATAGCGGAACCTGGATGCCCATATTGGTTCCTACATATTCTACGAAGATCTTTATCCGTCAAACCTCATAACAACATACGTTGTTCCCTTTGTCATCGGTATGTTACTTGCCCGAGATTCGATCGTCGGTATCCAATACCTAGTTCAATCTCGTTACCGGCAAGTCTCTTTACTCGTTACGTAATGCATCATCCTGTAACCAACTCATTGGTCACATTGCTTGCAAGGCTTATAGTGATGTGCATTACCGAGAGGGCCCAGAGATACCTCTCCAACAATCGGAGTGACAAAACCTAATCTCGACATACGCCAACTCAACATGTACCTTTGGAGACACCTGTAGTACTCCTTTATAATCACCCGATTCGTTGTGACGTTTGGTAGCACCAAAGTGTTCCTCCGTAAACGGAGTTGCATAATCTCATAGTTACGAGAACATGTATAAGTCATGAAGAAAGCAATAGCAATATACTAAACGATCAAGTGCTAGGCTAACGGAATGGGTCATGTCAATCACATCATTCTCCTAATGATGTGATCCCATTAATCAAATGACAACACGTGCCTATGGTTAGGAAACATAACCATCTTTGATTAATGAGCTAGTCAAGTAGAGGCATACTAGTGACGTTATGTTTGTCTATGTATTCACACATGTATCATGTTTCCGGTTAATACAATTCTAGCATGAATAATAAACATTTATCATGATATAAGGAAATAAATAATAACTTTATTATTGCCTCTAGGGCATATTTCCTTCAGTCTCCAACTTGCACTAGAGTCAATAATCTAGATTACATAGTAATGATTCTAACACCCATGGAGTCTTGGTGCTGATCATGTTTTGCTCGTGAGAGAGGCTTAGTCAATGGGTCTGCAACATTCAGATCCGTATGTATCTTGCAAATTTCTATGTCTCCCACTTGGACTTGGTCCCGGATGGAATTGAAGCGTCTCTTGATGTGCTTGGTCCTCTTGTGAAATCTGGATTCCTTTGCCAAGGCAATTGCATCAGTATTGTCACAAAAGATCTTCATTGGTCCCGATGCATTAGGTATGACACCTAGATCGGAAATGAACTCCTTCATCCAGACTCCTTCATTTGCTGCTTCCGAAGCAGCTATGGACTCCGCTTCACATGTAGATCCCGCCACGACGCTCTGTTTAGAACTGCACCAACTTACAGCTCCACCGTTTAATAAAAATACGTATCCGGTTTGCGATTTAGAATCGTCCGGATCAGTGTCAAAGCTTGCATCAACGTAACCATTTACGACTAGCTCTTTGTCACCTCCATATACGATAAACATATCCTTAGTCCTTTTCAGGTATTTCAGGATGTTCTTGACCGCTGTCCAATGATCCACTCCTGGATTACTTTGGTACCTTCCTGCCAAGCTTATTGCTAAGCATACGTCAGGTCTGGTACACAACATTGCATACATGATAGATCCTATGGCTAAAGCATAGGGAACATCTTTCATTTTCTCTCTATCTTCTGTTGTGGTTGGGCATTGAGTTTGACTCAACTTCACACCTTGAAGCACGGGCAAGAACCCTTTCTTTGCCTGGTCCATTTTGAACTTTTTCAAAATTTTATCAAGGTATGTGCTTTGTGAAAGTCCTATTAAGCGTCTTGATCTATCTCTATAAATCTTGATGCCCAATATGTAAGCAGCTTCACCGAGGTCTTTCATTGAAAAACTTTTATTCAAGTATCCCTTTATGCTATCCAGAAATTCTATATCATTTCCAATTAATAATATGTCATCTACATATAATATCGAAATGCTACTGAGCTCCCACTCACTTTCTTGTAAATACAAAGCTTCTCCAAAAGTCTCAGATAAAACCATATGCTTTGATCACACTATCAAAGCGTTTATTCCAACTCCGAGATGCTTGCACCAGTCCATAAATGGATCGCTGGAGCTTGCACACTTTGTTAGCACCTTTTGGATCAACAAAACCTTCTGGCTGCATCATATACAACTCTTCTTCCAGAAATCCATTCAAGTATGCAGTTTTGACATCCATTTGCCAAATTTCATAATCATGAAATGCAGCAATAGCTAACATGATTCGGATAGACTTAAGCATCGCTACGGGTGAGAAAGTCTCATCGTAGTCAACCCCTTGAACTTGTCGAAAACCTTTTGCAACAAGTCGAGCTTTATAGAGAGTTACATTACCATCAGCGTCAGTCTTCTTCTTAAAGATTCATTTATTCTCAATGGCTTGCCGATCATCGAGCAAGTCAACCAAAGTCCATACTTTGTTCTCATACATGGATCCCATATCAGATTTCATGGCCTCTAGCCATTTTGTGGAATCTGGGCTCATCATCGCTTCCTCATAGTTCGTAGGTTCATCATGGTCAAGTAACATGACTTCCAGAATAGGATTAGTGTACCACTCTGGTGCGGATCTTACTCTGGTGGACCTACGAGGTTCAGTAGAAACTTGATCTGAAGTTTCATGATCAATATCGTTAGCTTCCTCACTAATTGGTGTAGTTGTCACAGGAACCGGTTCTTGTGATGAACTACTTTCCAATAAAGGAGTAGGTACAGTTACCTCATCAAGTTCTACTTTCCTCCCACTCACTTCTTTCAAGAGAAACTCCTTCTCTAGAAAGGATCCAATTTTAGCAACGAAAATCTTGCCCTCAGATCTGTGATAGAAGGTGTACCCAATAGTCTCTTTTGGGTATCCTATGAAGACACATTTTTCCGATTTGGGTTCGAGCTTACCTGGTTGAAGTTTCTTCACATAAGCATCGCAACCCCAAACTTTAAGAAACGACAACTTTGGTTTCTTGCCAAACCACAGTTCATAAGGCGTCGTCTCAACGGATTTTGATGGTGCCCTATTTAACGTGAATGCGGCCGTCTCTAAAGCATAACCCCAAAACGATAGTGGTAAATCAGTAAGAGACATCATAGATTGCACCATATCTAGTAAAGTACGATTACGACGTTCGGACACACCATTTCGTTGTGGTGGGGTGGCGTGAGTTGCGAAACTATTCCGCATTGTTTCAAGTGTAGACCAAACTCGTAACTCAAATATTCTCCTCCACGATCAGATCATAGAAACTTTATTTTCTTGTTACGATGATTTTCCACTTCACTCTGAAATTCTTTGAACTTTTCAAATGTTTCAGACTTGTGTTTCATTAATTAGATATACCCATATCTGCTCAAATCATCTGTGAAGGTGAGAAAATAACGATACCCGCCGCGAGCCTCAACATTCATTGGACCACAAACATCAGTATGTATGATTTCCAAGAAATCAATTGCTCGCTCCATAGTTCCGGAGAACGGTGTTTTAGTCATCTTGCCTATGAGACACGGTTCGCAAGTACCAAGTGATTCATAATCAAGTGATTCCAAAAGCCCATCAGTATGGAGTTTCTTCATGCGCTTTACACCGATATGACCTAAACGGCAGTGCCACAAATAAGTTGCACTATCATTATCAACTCTGCCGCTTTTGGTTTCAACACTATGAATATGTGTATCACTACTATCGAGATTCAATAAAACTAGACCACTCTTCAAGGGTGCATGTCCATAAAAGATATTACTCATATAAATAGAACAACCATTATTCTCTAATTTAAATGAATAACCATCTCGCATCAAACAAGATCCAGATATAATGTTCATGCTCAACGCTGGCACCAAATAACAATTATTTAGGTCTAAAACTAATCCCGATGGTAGATGTAGAGGTAGCGTGCCGACTGCGATCACATCGACTTTGGAACCATTTCCCACGCCAAGATCGTCACCTCGCCCTTAGCCAATCTTCGCTAAGCCGTAGTCCTGCTTCGAGTTGCAAATATTAGCAATGTAACCAAGATCAAATACCCAGTGCTATGCGAGCTCTAGTTAGGTACACATCAATAACATGTATATCACATATACCTTTGTTCACTTTGCCATCCTTCTTATCCGCCAAATACTTGGGGCAGTTCCGCTTCAATGTCCATCTGCTTGCGGTAGAAGCACTCGCCTTCAGTGCTTAGGTCCAGACTTGGGTTTCTTTTCTTGAGCAGCAACTTTTTGCTGTTCTTCTTGAAGTTCCCTTCTTTTCCCTTTGCCCTTTTTCTTGAAACTGGTGGTCTTGTTAACCATCAACACTTGATGCTCCTTCTTGATTTCTACCTCCGCTGCTTTTAGCATTGCGAAGAGCTCGAATAGTCTTGTCCATCCCTTGCATATTATAGTTCATCACGAAGCTTAGCTTGGTGGCGTGATTGAAGAATTCTATCAATGACACTATCATCGTGAAGATTAACTCCCAGCTTGAATCACGTGATTATTATACCCGCACATTTTGAGTATGTGTTCACCGACGTAACTATTCTCCTCCATCTTGCAGCTATAGAACTTATTGGAGACTTCATATCTCTCAATCCGGGCATTTGCTTGAAATATTAACTTCAACTCTGGAACATCTCATATGCTCCATGACGCTCGTAACGCCGTTGAAGACCCGGTTCTAAGCCGCAGCATGGCACAATCGAACTATCGAGTAGTCATCAGCTTTGCTCGCCAGACGTTCTTAACGCCGCTGGTTGCATCAGCAGCAGGCTCGGCACCCAGCGGTGCTTCCAGGATGTAATTCTTCCAGGCAGCAATGAGGATAATCCTCAAGTTACGGACCCAATCCGTGTAATTGCTACCATCATCTTTCAACTTTTCTTTCTCAAGGAACGCATTAAAATTCAACGGAACAACAAAGACGAGCCATCTATCTACAACAAACATAGAAAGCAAAATACTATCCAGGTACTAAGTTCATGATAAATTTAAGTTCAATTAATCATATTACTTAAGAACTCCCACTTAGACAGACATCTCTCTAGTCATCTAAGTGATCATGTGATCCAAATCAACTAAACCATGTCTGATCATCACGTGAGATGGAGTAGTTTCAATGGTGAACATCACTATGTTAATCATATCTACTATATGATTCACGCTCGACCTTCGGTCTCCGTGTTCCAAGGCCATATCTGATATGCTAGGCTCGCCAAGTTTAACTTTGAGTATTCGCGTGTGCAACTGTTTTGCACCGTTGTATTTGAACGTAGAGCCTATCACACCCGATCATCACGTGGTGTCTCAGCACAAAGAACTTCGCAATGGTGCATACTTAGGGAGAACACTTCTTGATAATTAGTGAGAGATCATATTAAAATGCTACCGTCAATCAAAGCAAGATAAGATGCATAAAGGATAAACATCACATGCAATCAATATAAGTGATATGATATGGCCATCATCATCTTGTGCTTGTGATCTGCATCTTTGAAGCACTGTCGTGATCACCATCGTCACTGGTGCGACACCTTGATCTCCATCTTAGCATCGTTGTCGTTTACGCCATCTATTGCTTCTACGACTATCGCTACCGCTTAGTGATAAAGTAAAGCAATTACAGGGCGTTTGCATTTCATACAATAAAGCGACAACCATATGGCTCACTGCCATTGCGATAACTTTGGTTACAAAACATGATCATCTCATACAATAAAATATAGCATCACGTCTTGACCATATCACATCACAACATGCCCTGCAAAAACAAGTTAGACGTCGTCTACTTTGTTGTTGCAAATTTTACGTGGCTGCTACGGGCTTAGCAAGAACCGTTCTTACCTAAGCATCAAAACCACAACGATAGTTCGTCAAGTTAGTGCTGTTTTAACCTTCGCAAGGACCGGGCGTAGCCACACTCGATTCAGAAAAAGTGAGAGAGAACCCGCCAGCCACCTTTAAGCACGAGTGCTCGTAACGGTGAAACCAGTCTCGCGTAAGCGTACGCGTAATGTCGGTCCGGGCCGCTTCATCTCACAATACCGCTGAACCAAAGTATGACATGCTGGTAAGCAGTATGACTTGCATCGCCCACAACTCACTTGTGTTCTACTCATGCATATGACATCTACGCATAAAACCTGGCTCGGATGCCACTGTTGGGGAACGTAGTAATTTCAAAAAAATTCCTACGCACACGCAAGATCATGGTGATGGCATAGCAACGAGAGGGGAGAGTGTTGTCCATGTACCCTCGTAGACCGTAAGCGCAAGCGTTATGTCAACGCGGTTGATGTAGTCATACGTCTTCACGATCTGACCGATCCAAGCACCGAACGTACGGCACCTCCGAGTTCAGCACACGTTCAGCTCGATGACGATCCCCGGGCTCCGATCCAGCAAAGCTTCGGGGATGAGTTCCGTCAGCACGACGGCGTGGTGACGATGTTGATGTTCTACCGGTGCAGGGCTTCGCCTAAACTCCGTGACGATATGACCGAGGTGGAATATGGTGGAGGGGGGCACCGCGCACGGCTAAGGAACGATCCGTAGATCAACTTGTGTGTCCTAGGGTGCCCCCCGCCCCCGTATATAAAGGGCAAGGGGGGAGGTCGGCCGGCCCTAGAGGGCGCGCCAGGAGGAGGAGTCCTCCTCCTAGTAGGAGTAGGACTCCCCCTTTCCTACTAGGAGGGGGAAAGGAAGGGGGAGAGGGAGAAGGAAAGAGGGGGGCGCCGCCCCCCTCCTAGTCCAATTCGGACCAGAGGGAGAGGGGCGCACGGCCCACCCTGGCCGCCCCTCTCTCTTTCCACTAAGGCCCATGTGGCCCATTATCTCTCCCGGGGGGGTTCCGGTAACCCTCCGGCACTCCGGTTTTCTCCGAAAACGTCCGGAACATTTCTGGTGTCCGAATATAGTCGTCCAATATATCAATCTTTATGTCTCGACCATTTCGAGACTCCTCGTCATGTTCGTGATCACATCCGGGACTCCGAACAAACTTCGGTACATCAAAACTTATAAACTCATAATAAAACTATCATCGTAACGTTAAGCGTGCGGACCCTACGGGTTCGAGAACTATGTAGACATGACCTAGAACTATTCTCGGTCAATAACCAATAGCGGAACCTGGATGCCCATATTGGTTCCTACATATTCTATGAAGATCTTTATCGGTCAAACCGCATAACAACATACGTTGTTCCCTTTGTCATCGGTATGTTACTTGCCCAAGATTCGATCGTCGGTATCCAATACCTAGTTCAATCTCGTTATCGGCAAGTTTCTTTACTCATTACGTAATGCATCATCCCGTACCCAACTCATTGGTCACATTGCTTGCAAGGCTTATAGTGATGTGCATTACCGAGAGGGCCTAGAGATACCTCTCCGACAACGGAGTGACAAAACCTAATCTCGAAATACGCCAACTCAACATGTACCTTTGGAGACACCTGTAGTACTGCTTTATAATCACCCAGTTACGCTGTGACGCTTGGTAGCACCAAAGTGTTCCTCCCAAACGGAGTTGCATAATCTCATAGTTACAGGAACATGTATAAGTCATGAAGAAAGCAATAGCAATATACTAAACGATCAAGTGCTAGGCTAACAGAATGAGTCATGTCAATCACATCATTCTCCTAATGATGTGATCCCATTAATCAAATGACAACACATGCCAATGGTTAGGAAACATAACCATATTTGATTAATGAGCTAGTCAAGTAGAGGCATACTAGTGACGTTATGTTTGTCTATGTATTCACACATGTATCATGTTTCCGGTTAATACAATTCTAGCATGAATAATAAACATTTATCATGATATAAGGAAATAAATAATAACTTTATTATTGCCTCTAGGGCATATTTCCTTCAGTTCTGGGCACCCCCGGCAAAAGATATGGGCCTTATGGGCCAAGAGGGGAAACACACCAGCCACAAGGGGCTGGTGCGCCCCCCATATGGGCCGGCCAAGGTGGAGAAGGAAAGGGGAAGAAGGAAAGGAAAGAAAGGGAATAGGACCCCCCTTCCCCCTCTTTCCTTTCCCCTCCGATAAATATGGTACGGGGGGCTGAATTGGGAGGGACACCAAGTAGGATTCGGCCTAATTGGGGCACCTCCTAGCTGCTGCCTCCTTCCCCCCACCTATATATATGTGGGAGGGGGAGCGCCTAGCACACCCAGATCAATTGTTAGCCGTGTGCAGCGTCTCCCTCCACCATTTACACCCTCAGTCATATTTTTGCTGTGCTTAGGTGAAGCCCTGCGAGGATCACTTCACCATCACCGTCACCACGCCGTTATGCTGACGGAACTCATGTACTACCTCGACATCTTGCTAGATCAAGAAGGCGAGGGATGTCACCAAGTTGAACGTGTGCATAACTCGGAGGTGCCGTACATTCGATACTCGATCCGTGGATCATGAAGAATGTTCGAATACATCAACCACGTAGTGAAACGCTTCCGCTTATGGTCTACGAGGGTACATAGACACACTCTCCCCCTCGTTGCTATACATCTCGTATATAGATCATGCACGAGCGTAGGAAATTTTTGAAATTGCATGCTACATTCCCCAACATTAAAAGGGGATGAGGTGTTGCTTGATGGCTTGCTTGCTCAAATGCTAGAGATATTGCTCCAAAACCCTTAGCCACTTTCTCATTCCAAATATGTGAAAACCCTAAACTCCAACTTGGCCCCACTGTTTCTTTCTATCAGGCTCCACCGAGTTCATATGACATAGCCACAGCCAGAAACCCTAATAGTTCGGCCACACCGATACGGGTCTCGGTCTCACCGAGATGGCCTTGCCAACTCCCTGTTGTTTGTTGCAATTATTTAGTCTCACTGAAATTGTAATCGGTCTCACCAAGATGGCTTGAATAATTCTTGACTCACCGAGATGGCTTGACCAATTCTCTGTTGCCCTATTGCTTCAATTCGGTCTCACCGAGTTGAAGCGATCAGTGCCACCGAGATGAGGTTTTCCCTAAGCCCTAGCACATCAGTCCCACCGAGTTGTTCCAGTCGGTCCCACTAAGATTCCTAACATTCACATTTTGAACTAATTGGTCCCATTGAGTTTAGCTATTTGGTCTCGCCAAGATGGGTCAAATGTGTGTAACCGTTGGATTTTGTGTTGATGCTATATATACCCCTACACACCCTTCTCCATCAGTGAGAGAGCCATCACAACATGCCTACACTTCCACCATATATTTTCTGAGAGAGAACCACCTACTCATGTGTTGAGATCAAGATATTCCAATCCTACCACAAGAATCTTGATTTCTAGCCTTCCCCAAGTTGGTTTCCACTCAAATCATCTTTCCACCATGGCGTGGGAAACGAACACCTATGGGGCAGGGCCCCTTTCGGTCCGGCAGGGAGCAGAGGCCGCACGAAGAGCGGATCGAGGCGGAGCACGCGAGCGATTTTACCCAGCTTCGGAGCTCTCCGGAGAGATAATACTCCTACTGCTGCTTTGTGGTTGTATTACGTTCTTGCTCGAGAGCGTGGGAGTGTTCTGGTTTTGAATGAGTCGAACCCCCTCTACGTTGCGCATGGGCCTCCTTTTATAGGCTCAAGGGGTCACCCACAGGTGGCAACGCATGCAGGGGTAAAAGTGTAAAAAGTGTGGTTGGTACAACTGCTTCTACAGTGGATCCTACCTAACTCTGACGGCAGGGGAAAAAGGCATTAAATGCCCGTCCGCGTCGCCCAAACAGTGCGGAAAAGCGACCGTTAGGGACGTCACCGTTCGCCACGATGGCCATCTCGTCATCTCCACTCACCACCTCGCACCGCTTGGCTGCACAGCTTCTCGCCACGTGCGCCTGGAACGATCCTGTGGCGACACGTCGACGGATGCGCTGGAGCATGGGCACAGAGTGGTGGCTTCACCGCGGCAAGCGCCTTGCCGCGGTCGTTGTCTTGTCGCGCCCGGAAGCTTGTCGCTCGTCGGGTCTTGCCGGGACGCGCGGCGCGACGCGGCAAGTTCCTTGAAATGCCTTGGTTGGCCTTCCCGGCAAGCTCCTCTTGCCGGGGCCTTGTCCTTCCCGGCAAGCTCCTCTTGCCGGGGCCTTGTCTTCTCAGTTAAAACACTTTGTTCTTGAATGGCTCCAATAGGAACTACGGAGGATCTTGGCGGGCACCCGGTAAGCCTTGCCGCGGGGCGCTGCGACTTCCCGTGCACAAGTTCGGGATACTAAGGTACCCCTACTTTAGTACACCGACAGGAGCCCCCGGGCCTGGGCCACACACGGTGCCGAGCGCTATTGGGCCAGGCCCAAAATAGGGCACGGGCAAACGCGGCCTGGGTCCACACCGTATCTAACTCAGATTCACCGCGCCCTCCGAACGCACGCGTTTAACACGGCGTCGTGGGAGAGATCGTGGGTGATTCTTTATTCGGAAAAAGCGTAATGTTCGCCTCCTCCTCTTTATAAGCAGGGGAAACAGGGGCAGTTCCCCCACCTTCGCCACTTGCGGTTCCAACCTCAGAAATCTCTGCCGCTCCCCTCCGCTTCCCAAAGCCGAAAGAGAGCGACGCTCCGCCCCCCGTCGCTGCCGTCGCCGCCAACGCCCTCGCTCTCCCCCACCGCCTTCGCCATGGCTCCGAAGACCGGGAAGGGTGCGAAGTCGGTCGAGGCGCTGCGGCTTGAGGTGCTGCGGAAGGAGCGGGCACTCTTCCCCCCCTGAGCTCTCCGCGAAGGAGCTGAGGGAATGGTTCTATCTCTTCTTGTCGACGGAGACGCGAGCGCATCTGCGCACGCAGGTACTTTCCGCCGCCGCTTCCACTTCGAAATGGGCTCCAAAAGGATACCCTTTCTTCGCGCTGTTTTTCTATTGCGGGCTCTGCCCGCCCTTCTCCGATTTCTTCTATGACATCATGAACACCTACGGGTTCCATCTCCTTGATTTCACCCCCAACGCCGTTCTGACCATGGCGGTTTTCGCACATCGCTGCGAGAACTTTGTCGGAATCCACCCAAACGTAGCCCTTTTCCGCCACTACTTCATGCCTCGGGTCGAGAGGAGAGCCCTTAGCTGGCGGGATCGCCTGGATCTCGAGAGTTGGCATGAAGGAGGTCTATCTAGAGGGGGAGCTTCGCAGCAAATGGGAGGAGTGGAGAGCGGAATGGTGTTGGATTGTTGATGAGAACCCGCAGCCGTTCACTGCCGTGCGCCAAACTCCAGCAGTGCGCGGCAACGATTGGAGCGCCCTGGCGGCGGACAATGCTAGACTGAAGATCGCCACCACCCGGATCTTGCGACTCAGGCTTGCCGGGCTCACTGTAGGTGCTGTTGGCGCGGACTTTCTTTGCCGCCGCATCGCCCGTCTGCAGGAGAGGGGGAGACCCGCCTGGCTGTTCGGGGGTCCTGCTGATATCATGAGGCTGCGCCCAGGCCTCAACTTCAATTTTACTGTCTTGGAGTTGGATGGGACGCTCAAGGAGCTGTTCAAGCACGACCCCAATCATCCCGAGTGGTTCAGGCTGCCGCAGGGCGTCGTCCCGTTGTGCAACAACTCCTCGCTCAATCACATCCGTGCAATGATGCCGGAGTGCGACTCGCATGGAATCATTCCAACTTGGCAAGAGCCCGCCGACGACGTAGTGCAGCAGTTCTTCGATAGCATGGTGGAGGTGGCGGTCCGCGCTGACGAGCAGAGGATCCTCACCCGCGACACCACCGATGATGTGATGCGGCGCATTGCCACCAGGGCGGAAGAGGCGACGGCGGCCGCTGCCGCGGGCGAATTTGGGTTTACTGTGGAAGAGGCAGAGGCAGCCGAGGCGGCAAGCCTTGCCGATCGAGACGAGCTTGTCGGGGAGGTTGCCGGTGAGGGAGAGCTTGCTGACCCCGAAGCTGAGTCGAGCGAGCCCGCCGAGGGTGCAAGCGGCCAGCCGTCTTCAATCAACTTGCCGCAAGCGGAGCTCCCAGTGCAGCCCCCAGCTCCACCAAGAAGGCGCCTCCGCAGGACCGGAGACATAGCAAGGCAGCAGACGGGCCAATAGCCGCCGCGCCGCGGGACACGCTCCACCGCGACAAGCACCGTTGCCGCGGGAGCACCTCACGCCGCTGCGGCAACTGGAGCGGGGTCCTCTCGGGCCGCCACTTCTGATCCTGCCGCAGCTCCCGCCAAGCGTCCAAGGGAGCCTACTCCTCCGCCTCGTCGCGCTGAAAGAGTACCAGACTTCGACCTCTCCGCGCTCAGCTCCGACGAGGAGGAAGAAGAGGAAGAAGAGTAAGACTTTTTTGTTGTACTTATATTTCTTCGATTCTTGCCGTTTCTTGTCTTGTATCTGATCTGCTTTCTTCTGAACCTTGTTCCTTTCCAGGACTCTGGCCCAGAGAGCGGCGAAGAGGGCCAAGGTCCCCGTGGTTGTCATTGAGGACGATCCTGCTGTGACAACAGAGGGCACGTCCGAGAGCACCTTGTCGGACCCGGCAACTACTCCCCGAAGCAGCCCCCAGCGCAGCCCCCAGCGTAAGTATATAGTTTTACTTCCCGCTGTCAGGTGCGCATGGGTGTTCTTTCTTTGATGATATCTTGATTGTTGGCTTGCTTGTGTAGGAGCAGAACAGGCTCACCAGGAGCAACCAGAAGCCGCCCCTGAGGTGCTATCTGCTTCGACTACGCCGCCAAGGGATGATTCCACGCAAGGAGCGCCTCCGCAAGGGAGAGGTCCCCGCAAAGGGCAGTTCTCCGCAAGGACAGACCAAAGATCCCCGGTGGTGGAGCCCATGACTACAGAGCCCAGCACAGGTAATCCTTCTTGCCAGAAAACTTCCCTTGGGTTCTTCTTCTTCTGATTTTCTTTTTGGATATTTGCTTGACTTTTTCTCCCTCTTCCTGTCTTCAGATCCTCCCTCCACGGAGCCGATGGAGACCGAGGCCACCGGCGAGGAGAACGTGCGCGGCAATACTGACGAAGCCGCTGCCACCGAAGAAGAGGCCGGCGCTGATGATCCTGCCGACGAAGAGGCCGCCAAGGCTGCTGGCGCAGGAGCTGGCGAGGGGTCCGGCGATCGCACTGATGACCCGGGGGCCGCAGGAGCGCAAGGGGCTACGCCGACCGCCGATCCCTCTGCCGCTGACGCAGCGCCATGCTCCGAAGAGCCCCAGCCCGGCGCCTACTTGAAGGCCGGCGACGGTGTCTTCATCAAGCTCCCCTGGGCGTCAAGCTCCAGGGCGCCGGTCGAGGGAGAAGCTTTTGACGGAGAAGTGCTCGCCTCCGCTGGGCTGACAGTGGTTGACGCGCCAAGCAGCAGCAGCGGCGAGTCCGAGGAGGAGCAGATGCTCCGGAAGCTGGTGTCGCTCTACCGCGCCCGACAAGCCAAACTGGAGTCCCGGGAAGCGCTTTTAGCAGCGGGAGTGGACATTGAGAAGCATGCGGAGGAGCTCCAGAGCCGCAACCAAGAGGCCCTCCGGTCTATTGCAGAGGAGAGGGCGCAGCTTGCCGAGGCGCGGAAGGCCTTCCTCCTCGAGAAGGCTGAAGCTGAAGAGCAGCAGCGGCTTGCCGCCGAGGAGCAGTCCACGCGAGAAGGCGAGCTGACATAGCGGAAAGTCAACCTGGACAGCTATGAGGAGGAGCTGGCTGCACGCGAGCAAGTGCTTGGCGGGGCTCTCAAGGAGGCAAAGGATGCTGCCGCAGCTGCTGAGGCCGCCAAGAAGGAGCTGGAGGTGAAGGTGACGCAGCTAGAAGCCACTCTCAAGGCGAAGAATGAAGAGCTTGCCGCGCTCCAGCGCGAGCGTGAGAAGGACGCCCTCACCCATGGTGAGCTGCAGGGTCGTCTCCTCGAGAGGGGCAAGGAGCTGAGTGCCGCCAAAGATTCAAATGCTGATCTGGAGCTGAAGCTGGCCATGCTGACTGAGACGCTGGACGGCGCCAAGAAGCGGGAGGAGGACTTGGAGGAGATCAAGGCCAACGAGGCGCTGCTGACGAGGGCCGCCGAGACCCAGAACACCTTCAGGGACACTGTGGAGCTCTGGACGGAGGGCCTCGTGAACATTGCCGCGATCATTGACGAGGAGCTGACACAACTGGAAATGGAGGGCTTCGGGTACTCCTCCGACGAGAACCTCCAGCCCAGCGCCAAGCTCACTCTGTTCTTCAAGGGCATGGCGACGCCCTCCAAAGAACTCCGGAAAGGATCCCAAAGCAGCTGGCTGACGAGTCGCGCACGATCGGCGCCAGAGTTCTGGAGAAGGTGTTGGTGAAGGTGGTCTTCCGCAACCCAGGCCTCAACCTCACCAACGTCCTCAAGAAGCTGCCGGCGGGTGCTGATCTTGAAGAGCTCAAGGCCCTTGTCGCACCCATTGTGGACAAGGTGAATGAAGTCCGGAGGGTTGATGGTGGCCGCGTAGATTAGGCCGCCCGTTTTCTCCTTTTTCTTGCCGCTGCTAGACATGTTACGGGAACAATCTATTAGAGCGCGGCAAGTTATCTTTGTAATATAACTTTTATTCTGGGCAGTATTTGCTATGTTATTTCCTTTACTTGATTCCGTCCTTTGTATGTTTTACCCTCGCTTCGTGGAACTTGCGGTATGAGCACCCTTGCCGCGAGCGAGTCTGAACATCAGCAGCCTGTCTGGCGGTGCTGCTTCCGGCAAGAAACCTTGTCGCAACTAGTCGCAGCACACTTAAGTTGTTGAGCGGACTCGAAACAAAGTAAGGGCGCAACTAGCTACGAGTTGGTTCCTCCGCGCACAGGTTTTCCATACAAAGCACGGTCGTTTAAGGAAGATAACTTAAAATTTTTTAAAACTGATTGTGCTCAAACTTTGGCAACTTAGCTTTTCTGTCGTTTTCGTCCCGGCAAGGCGATACTTTCTTGAACGACACCTGGTCCACACCATTATCTTCTCTTCCCCCCCGGTGAACTTGTGGGCGAGGGAACCTTCCCTTTGGGAAAAAGAAAGAAGAGAAAATAAAGATATGGAGCCCTAAGGCTCGTTATTGCTTACTGGGGGCAAGTGCTGCACAAAGTGTCAGATAATACATGCAAAAAATTGAAAAGCATGAAATTTGACAAGATGTGCGGAGCACATGAGCTTTATTTATGCACGGGATCTGCGCCCGGCTTTGTACAAAGGGTTACATGCAACAGCGGCAAGGCTTGTACAAAAGGTGGTTGCCGGAACAGGTTCCGGCAACCGCGCCTTATGGGTAAAACTTACGAAGATGCTCAATGTTCCGGGAGTTGCTCACCGGAAAACCATCTTCGGTCTCAAGGCGGACAGCGCCAGGCCTAGTGACTCGTTTCACCCGATAAGGGCCTTCCCACTTCGGCGTCAACTTGTTGGAATTCTTGGCGGACTGAACGCGCCGAAGAAGAAGGTCGCCGTCCTCGAGACTTCTGGCATTAACTTTGCGGCTGTGGTAGCGGCGCAAAGCTTGCTGGTATCGAGCAGCTCGAACAGCAGCCTGAAGACGATCCTCCTCAAGGAGCAGCGCGTCATCTTGTCGCAGCTGCTCTTACTCAAGCTCATCATAAGCGAGCACTCGAGGCGATCCGTATACGAGTTCCGTTGGGAGAACTGCCTCTGCTCCATAGACTAGAGCGAAAGGTGTCTTGCCAGTGGCTCGATTTGGCGTCGTCCTGATCGACCAAAGAACCACCGGCAGCTCCTCAATCCAGTTCTTTCCGCACTTGTGCAGCCTGTCGAAAGTCCTGGTCTTGAGCCCGCGCAGCACTTCAGCGTTTGCCCTCTCCGCTTGACCGCTGCTTCTCGGGTGAGCAATGAAGCGGCGCACCTTGGCGCCAAGATCTTGGGCGTCTCGCATGAAGGTGCGGCTCGTGAATTGTGTGCCATTATCGGTGATGATCCTGTTAGGGACTCAAACGGCAAACAATCGACCAAGAACTTGATCGCCGACCGTGCTGTCACCTTCCTCATCGCTTCCACTTCCGCCACTTTGTGAACTTGTCGATTGCAACGCATAAGTACTCAAAGCCCCGACAGCTCGGGAAAGGGGCCGAGGATGTCGAGCCCCGGCACCGAAAATGGCCAGGATAAAGGGATCGTCTCGAGAGCTTGAGCTGGCTGGTGTATCTGCTGGGAGTGGAACTGCACGCTTCACACTTGGTTACTTGTGTAGTTGCATCCTGGAGGGCTGTTGGCCAAAAGAAACCTTGCCGGAATGCTTTGCCGGCAAGTGCTCTTGCGCCAATGTGATGACCACATATGCCTCCATGTATCTCTGCCAACAGCTTCTGTCCATCTTCCCGGGGAATGCACTTCAATTTCACTCCGTTGAATCTTCTTCTGTACAGTATGTCGTGGACAAACTGGTACAGACTTGATTGCCGGGCTACTCTCTCCGCTTCTTCTTGCTCTTCGGGAAGTTCTCCTGTCTGAAGGAAACGGACAATCTGCTGTGCCCATGCCGGAGCCTGCGGCTCAACAACAAGGACTAAAGGCACAAATGCTGTTGCGGGAACATCTGCTTCTACGGCAAGAACCTGCGGCTCAGCCGGAGCTTGATGTTCCCCGGCAAGCTTGCCGGAGCAAAACTTGTCGGGAGCGTCTGCTTCAACGGAACAAACCCTATGTCTTGTCGGAGCAGACTGCTCCTCAGCACCCTTGGTGCTAATCTTGGGGACCTTCTTGGCAGCGGCTTCGGGAAGCTCTGCCGGAAGGTAGTCACCGGAAATCAACTTCCTCTTCTTGCTCTGTCCAGTTGATGGTGTTACGGATGGTTGAGTCAACTTGAGCACAAAGATCCCTGGTTCCACAGGTAGCTTAAGTGCGGCGCACTTTGACAGGCCATCTGAAGTGTCGTTCTGAGCTCTCGGAACATGTTCCATTTGTAGGCCGTCAAAATGCTCTTCCAACTTTCTCACTTCATCAATGTAGGCTTCCATCAACGGACTCTGATAATCTTTGTTTACTTGGCGGACGACAAGCTGCGAGTCACCCCTAACAATAAGCTTCTTGATCCCAAGGTCTGCCGCGATCCTGTGTCCGGCAAGCAAACCTTCATACTCTGCAGTATTGTTTGTCGCTTGCTCCTCGGGAAAGTGCATCTGGACCACGTACTTGAGGTTCTCTCCGTTGGGCGCGACAAGTAACATGCCCGCACCGGCGCCTTGCAGCGAGAAGGCACCATCAAAGTACATGATCCATTCTTTGCTTGCTTCCTTGACGGGGATGCTCGTCTCTGGAGTTTCTTCATCAGGTGTTGGCGTCCATTCTGCTATGAATTCTGCCAATGCTCGGCTCTAGATAGTTGAAGTACTCTCAAACTTGAGGCCAAAGCTTGACAATTCCAAAGGCCCACTCGACAATCCTGCTGTTGCTTCGGATTACGCAATATCCTCTTCAACGGAAAGCGAGTGACAACTGTGATCTCATGTGCTTGAAAGTAATGGCGCAGCTTTCTCGAGGCCAAGAGAAGGCCGAAAAGCAACTTCGCACACCGTAGTACCTTGATCTAGCCCCTGCGAAGGGGGAATCGACAACGTAAACCTGGCGCCGCACCATTTTCTTCTGCTTCTCTTCTTGTGCCTGCGCAGATCCATCCTTGTCGGGACCAGAGCTTGTCGGGGAAGCCCCCTGCTTGTGAAGGGTATGGGGAGAGTGATTACATGTACTATGTGAAGGAGGAGGAAATTGGATTTGAAAGAGTAAAGTATTTAGGTAATGAAGCTAGTGTTCATGAAATGTTGGAGTTTTATCATCATGTCAAGGTTGTGAACATAAAGGTTGTGAGAGATGTTGAACCTGCAAGTAGTACACATGCTAATGAGAATTACATGAATAATCAAGAGAGCTGCTGCATGAAAAAGGTTGTGGAGCAATCTTAGCTTCAGAATTAGATAAATGATAGAAAGGCTCAGCTTGAGAGGAGTAGGATCCAAAGAGAGGCGGATTTGAACCAGAAGGAGACACTGAATTTTGTTCTGATGATTCAGTTTATTCAGATGGGAGTGTTGAAGCTATTCAAATGGAAATAGAGTGTGCCTCTGAAGAGGATAGAGCATTGGGAACTACTGCTATTGTGAAACATGTGGAGAATCCTGGTCCAACTAGTAGATGTCACAATGAGGTAGAGAAAAAATGCTTTGAAGATTGTTTTCCTGAAGCAGATGAGTTTTGTTTTGCTGATGATATAGGTATAAGTGATGAGGAAGAAGAATATGAAGTTGAACTACCATACCTCCTGAAGAAGCCAAAGAGGAATAAGAAAAAGATGAAGGATAGGGTATATTTTGACCCCTCAATTCCCAATTCACATTTACTGTTGTGCAAGCGCTTGTGTTTTGGGAGTGTTTACCAGTTCAGGGAAGCATTAAGGGATTTTCATATAAGGACTTTGAGGTCTTTTCACTACCACAGGAACTCCCCAATAAGAATTATTGTTTGGTGTTCACATAGAGAGCATGGATGTGAATTTTACATGTGTACCTCCAGGATAGCTCATGAAAGAACTTTTTGCATTAAGAAGTGTAACATGGAAGGTTACTACTAAGTGGCTTTCCAAAGCAGTTGTGACTTCTCTTAGAGCAGATCCTAGAGCACATGTGGATGCACTTATTAAAAACAACAAAGTCAAGTTTTCAATTGATGTATCAAGGAGTGTGGCCTATAGGGCAAGGAGGAAGACTATTAAGGTTGTGCAAGGTGACCAAAAAGAGCAGTACTGTAGTCTGAGAGACTACCTACAAGCAGTTATTGATACAAACCCTGGTAATAGGTGTATAGTTATAACATTTGAGGACCCAGAAAATCCTGCACCAAATCCTAGATTTAAGTACATGTTCTACTGCTTGCATGCATCAAAGCAAGGATTTCTTAATGGTTGCATGCCCTTTATAGGTAAATCTACAACTGTATTTTCTTCAAAATATCTTGTTCAGAAATTTATGGTAGCTAATTTGGGTATGGATGCAGGGCTTGATGGTTGCTTCATCAAGCTAACCACTGGACAACAAATTCTTGCAGCCACAGGAAGAGATGGCAACAACAACATCTTCCCCGTAGCCTTTGGTGTGGTTGATAAGGAAGATTCTGACAATTGGACATGGTTCCTAACCCAGCTAAGATGTTGCATTGGAAGTGGAAGCAAATTTGGAACCTACACCATTACTTCTGACAGGCAAAAGGTATGCACCCTATCTCTGCCAGTAGTTCAGAAATATTGCTATTAATGGATGAATTTCTTTTTGTTCATGACCATGGTTATTAATTTATAAACATGGTCTTCTTAAGGCTATAAATGAGGTGTTCCCTGATTCCCCTCGGAGATATTGCCTCAGGAACATATATGCAAATTTTCAGTCAGCTGGCTTCAGAGGAGCAGAACTAAAGAAGCTAGTAGATCCGTCTAGCTACTCATTCACCAAACATGGCCATGAGTTAGCAATGCAGAGCCTAAAGCTGAGCGTGAGGATACCTGGAGGTGGCTTAAGAAAATTCCAAAGGAGACTTGGTGTACGTCTGCAATGGATTATAATTGCAAAATTGATCTTGTTGTGAACAAGCTTAGTGAGGTTTTCAACAAAATGATCCTTGATGTTAGGGCCACACTAATTAGGACAATGTTTGAAGGAATTACGATTAAGCAGATGATCAAAAGGCAAAAGACTAGGGGAAAGACAGAGACCAGCAAGTGGATGATCACACCCAACTATTTAGAGAAACTGGAGGAGAAAAAGAAGTATGCCAAATTTTGTGAGGCACATAGGGCTGGTCCTGACATTTGGCAAGTATCAAGTGGTGAAAATCAGTACTGTGTGAACATAGCTACTAATTCGTGTGACTGTAGGAGGTGGGACATGATAGGTGTGACATGCAGTCATGCAATAACAACAATGAGCAAGCTTCACATGCACCCAGAGGACTATGTGCATGAATTTTTCAAAAACCACTATATATTGGAGCATACAAAGACACTGTGTGCCCTGTCCCTCGTCCTGAATTCCGGCCTGACACCCATACTTAGGATATTGAGCCCCCGGTTTTCAAAGAAAAACCAGGCAAGAAACAGACAACTAGGAGGAATGGCAGTTTGAGGTGCCAGCACCAAAGGACACAAGCAGGATGGGAACAATTACATGCAGCAATTGTGGTATACAAGGCCATAGATATACAAACTGTGGGAAAGCTCTCAAACCAAGTCTTGAGATGAGAAAGAACTTACACCAGGTCATTTAAAAATGTTGCATTCTATGTTTAATTATTTTAGGTGTGGTCTAATTACTAACTGTTTTAATTTTGTCATGCAGGAGAATAGAGAAATTTTCAGGGGTTCCTCTAGTGCTACACACCTACCTCCAAAACCACCACATCAACAACAAAGTTCACACATCCCATCCTCATCTGCTCCACCTCCTAAAGCAATGAGGAACAGAAAAACAACAGCAACTAAGAGAGGTTCAGCATCAACAGTTTCAGCAGGACCAGCCAAGTCTTCACCAGCACCTCCAAGAGGATCAGCATCAACAAGAGCTCCAAGAGGATTCGATGCACCCAGAACATCCACTAGAGAACCTGGGATATTAACAGGCAAGAGGAAGAGGAAACCTCCTGGCAAGTTTGCAGCCTATTTCAGTGCAAGTGGAAACCATTGAAACTCTATTCTGCTACTTCAATGTTGAGTGTATGCTACTAAGTTTGTGTTCTGCTACTTGAATGTGAATTGTATGCTACTAAGTTTGTGTTGTGGTACTTGCATGGTTAAATTCAGACTAGTGAACTTGAATGTTGATTGTATGGTACTTAATTTGTGATACTGGAAGTGCATGTTTCAGAAATGTGTTTATTTGGTTTAATTTGTGATACTGGCAAGTGCATGTTCAGAAATGTGTTTATTTGTTTTAATTTGTGATATTGGCAAGTGCATCTTCATATTAATCAGAAGTCACAGACAAATTCATTTTATAAAACCAGAAAAAAACTAATAAAAAAATAGTTTGGTTTGGAGCTCGAACCCAGGACCAGTGGGTTGTAACCATGCGTTCAATACCAACGGGATACTGCTAGTGATTTTTTTGACTAGCATCGGCCCACCTAGTTATCTAGTGTTAGTGGGCACCTACTGTGTTGAGCGTGTGTTGCGCCCGGCTGCGTCATGAGCGTGCGTTTCGTATCACTTGTCGTTTTGGATTCTCACGCATTAATACGTGTCCACTCGCCGCTCTCTCTGCCCACTCGCCCACTCACCGCTCTCTCTCTGCCCACTACACTCCCCCCTCTCTCCTGTCGAAATCCACGCTGACAACCATCACACGGCCGTCGCCATGGACGGGAGCCTAGGCTGGCAGAAGGCCGTCGAAGAGCTCGCTGGCAAAAACAAAGAGTTGCGCGCGCAGTACAGGAAGATCGCGCGCTGGTTCCCCAGTGTGGAGATGATGAGCAACCACGCCCGCGGCCTTGTGAAGGTAATGACGACTGCTAAAAAGCAGCGTGCCTCCCCTCGCGGCTTCATCGTCCCACCGGTGACCATTCTTCTGTGGGAGATGCGCGAGGTGCAGCGCTCCCCCAACCCCAGGCAGTGCGCCCGTTGGTGGATGTACCACTCATCTACCATGCCGCCAGCAGGCAAGGATCCTGTGTGTGTTGGCTCTAGGGCGGAGCACGTCACCGACGCCGTCCTTTCTCTCCCAGCCCCCATCAACAATGCCTACTAGGAGAAGCGCAATCCATGGGTCCTCGGGCCAGACGACGACTCCGAGGTGGACTCATCTGACGACTCTGACGACGAGTCCTCTGATGACGAGGTGGAGGAGCTCGTCGTACTCTCCGACGACGAGCCAGATGTGCAGCTGCTGGCGCCCGTCCTCGATGGCTTGGAGGGGGAAAAGAACCTCCCAATTGACATGGATAAGCTACCGGAGGTCGCAGATCTCCCAGAGGTCGTCGTCGTGAAGGATGAGGTTGAGGAGGAAGATGTGGTGGCGCCGGCGCCGGGCAAGAAGAAGAGGGCGGCGGTGAAGAAGACTGCGGTGCGGCGCTCCCAATGCCTGAAGATGCTGAAGGAGGAGTGACATGCTGTCTTCAGTTTCATCAGTCCAAGAAATGTTCAGTTTCGTCAGTCCTATCTTAGTTTAGTAAGTTAGTCTGTCAGTTTGGTCAGCACTATGTGACTCCTATGTTAGTTCTATGCCAGTTCAGTTAGTTTGATAATCTACTTGCGATCTATGTATCCCACTACTATGTTATCAGTTCACTATCAATGTCAGACTATGTACGCCACTACTATGTTATCAGTTCACTATCTATGTCAGACTATCTAAGTTGGATATTAGTAACACTGAGTATCTATGTTACCGTTTCCAAGTATGTCACTAGTGTCAGTTAGCTATATATATATATATATATATATATATATATATATATATATATATATATATATATATATATATATATATATATATATATATATATATATATATATGGAAAATCCATCCTACCACCTGGTGGTAGTTACCCCATATGTCTCATATACTACCATTTGGTACTATATATACTACTTTATTATTTTAAATATATTCGTATAATATATATAAGATATTTTAAAACAAGTTACATGAAAAAATTGCATATGAGTCCATAGTTTTTGTTATATTTGTAAAATACGTACATATTTATACGTAAAAAGAGCATACTCAAAACATGATATATACTATCTAAAATTAGTATATATACTACCTAATCATTGTTATATACTACATACTACACACACATACTCTTGATTTCGACAGATACTACATACAACATACAAAACGCAAGTGGTGGTAACTACCACTGCTTGTAGGAAACATTTGTCCTATATATGTATATATATATATATATATATATATATATATATATAGACGGTCTATTCTTCTAATATTAGCAGAATAATTATTGGAAAGATAGAGATGGAAAACTAAAAAAACATAGTATTAGCTTTTTTATCCAATGGAAATTCATACCGCGTGAGCCCTGAGGTTGAGAATGGGAAAATGACTGAACTTGTTCACAACACTAGCAGTAATGTTGACCTTTATTTAACTGGTTTTGTATTCTCGACCTGTTTGCATATTTTTATAGATGAATTAGTCCCAGTGTTACTGGTTCACTTGCTACATGGCTCGAGCATGCTACTCCTAACCTAAGTGGTTGTTGGTCTCACTTTATTGATGGATGGGGGAGGTTGAGAATTTTCTTATGTTTGTTTGTATTTTCTTTCCAGATAATCTACATGGTGCTACTTAAAATTTATGAATGGTTTGTCGGCATGTTAGTGGGATTTAGAGGCAGAAACGTCTTACTCCTGACTACATGGAGTTCCCAATAAATTATTCTTGTCATTTTTTTTGAGGTGATGTTCGCTCCGGTTCCTCCTTCTCTACCCAGCAGTATGGGTAACTCAAAGCATAGATCTGATTGTGCTTCTTGCAGTCTATGCTTCCTATCTCCGGGTCATCCGCCTCCCAAAGACTACTCCGAGGTATGAAAGTAAAGCCCCTTCCTCCGCCTTAATGTTCATCGCGTTCATACCTGTGTTATATATTTTGTGTGCAACCACAATAATGGTTCTTTATTTGTTTCATTTTGACATACATGTTTCTGGAATACTCTTACCTGCCATAAGACATGCAGTCAAAGTTGATTTTCTTATAAGCTAGAACATGGCATAGCTAATTGATAGTTACACCGCCTGATTCTTTTTACCTAGAAGGTCCCGATGCACATTGTATAGCGACATAAAGTGTATGTAGTCTTCTTGACGAGGAGGTTTTACAATGATATAAATATAAAATAATTGGAATCATTGCAATGCATTATTTTCTCTCATTCAATATAAATATAAAATGATTTTGGCACGGCCATCCTTTTTGGTATATAGTATTTCCGATGACAAACATAGGGAATCTTTTGTACAGATGCAAATTTCCATGTTCTTGTATTAGACCTTGGAACTTTGCAGTTATTGCAAGTTCTCTTACATATACTGTCTTCGGACTTTGTACTTCATTTTTAAATTTCGGAACTAGGATAGTTATATACCTCCTTGGCAGTGGCGGAGCTAGCATTTGACAGCAGGGTGGTCTGGCCCAAAAAGTTGATAAGCAAAATGACATCTGAATGTTCTAACAAACTATCAATATCTTATAGAAGGTCTTACAAACAACTAAAATTCTCAATTAATCTCAGTTTTGTACATGATATGTTAGCTTGCCTTTTGTAAGTATTTTTCGATCGAGTCGAATTAGCTGCTGCTATATATTGGTGATTTGCATGAGCATAATACTGCTGTAGAAGACCATGCTAATCAGCTTAATATGCTTCTTCAGAGAATCGAAATAACGATCGATCGTGGATGGATTAGAATGGAATATTTATTACCTTGGTGACAATGTCGGGCAGGCGTTGAATCGTGGACATGTCCCCCATGGATCTGGGCGGCTGGGCGAACAGATGGACCGAGCTCCCTCCTCCGCCCAAGAAGCAGCCGAGCTCCCTCCTCCGCCCAAGAAGCAGCCGGGGAAGCAGCACCGACGGCCGGAACAACATGGTGGATCCAAATCGCCAGTCTCCTCTATCTAGAGCTGAACTGAGTGGATGCCCCCATGAGAGGACACGGGACAACCAAACCCACACACACCAGACACGCGTGCATGGTGGCTTATCCAGTGGGAGACTACCGCTTGCTCCCGCTGAACCAGTGTGTCCCACAACGCTTGCACCTGTCCACCCGTGAACGTTGTGTCCCACTGCGCTTGCACCCGTGAATGTTGTGGCCCACCCGGAAACTGCATATCTGAGCACTCGCAGGTGCCAGCCATCTATTCCAAGGGGAGAAAAAAACTCTACTTCCAAGGAGTTTTTCTTTTCTTTCTAAAGGGTCTATTATTCTCAGGTACTCTCTCGGTCCCATAATATAAAATACTTTTTGACACTACATCAGTGTTAAAAAACGTCTTATATTATGGGACGGAGGGAACAGGTTTTATTCACATAAACAAGTGTGACGACTGGTCAAAATCTTACCAGTCAATTATTATTTTCAAAAATGATCCATATCTATTATCAATGTTCATTGAAAATACAAAGCATATCAAACATATAAAAATTACATTGAGATTCCAAGACCATCTCGCATAGCCACTACTGTCGCGGACGCTAGCTAGGAAGTCTTCATGCATGTTCCCTTTGTTCAATACGTGGAGCCGCAATCATCATTGTTGAACCCTTTCCTAGATCTGAAGCATCTGACATCAAATCCCGTCACATGACGAGAAACCCTAACCTCATCACCCCAAGGAGACGACAGGAATCGACGCTAGAGCGTCATCGGCTATGTTCAAATGGACTGAAAGACAAACTCGAAGAAGTAGTGCCATCATCCACTCGAGTGTCGACTTGTGAGGACTAAAAAACCTGACCTAAACTACTAACCGAATTGAAGGCATCAAGATTCCCATCCCCATCATCGATCGACGGAGCGGTAGAAAGGGGAAGGTGAATCCACGGGCTCGCCGGTGAAGTTTGGAGGGGAGAGTTTTCCCTAGCCACCTAGAGTTAACTCTCCCCGAACAGCAAGCGACCGAACGAAAACACATCTCCGAGCGCTCCCAACCACCCATTCCCAAGGAGTTTTTTTTTCCTTTTGAGTGTCTATATTCTCTAAGAGTTTTTATTCACATAAACAAGTGTGATGTGAGATAATTAAAAAAGGTATTTATCTTTCCGACCGACATCGGACCTCCTATAGTTTTGAGCAACATCTCGAAGCAACCAGAGATAGTTTCTGATAGACTTTGGTCAATGTATCCTGGCCAGCATGCTTCAATGGTTACTAAAACAGCCACCTTTTGTTTCATATCAATGAGACCAAGATCTTTCCCCTTTCGAAGAACTCCGAGCAAGCTATATATAAACTTTAGTCTTCCCTTGCTGCTTCTATGGTGAAAATAGTATATGAGCTCACTGCATATAGTATATAAGCCATTCTTTTGTGCATCGTTTCCAATCTTATGTGCTCACTGCATATAGTATATGAGCTATTCTTTTCAAGCAAGAAATATATTAATGCATTCTATCACAATAAGTAACTTACACATGGCCTTTGCGCCATTGGCGCAACGGCTCATCTAGTATAAGGAAACATAGAACCAACAAAGAATAATATTTTGACAACAAAATGAGCATATTTTAGCAGCATAACTTGAGCAAATTTTAACACAAAACAATAGTAGATGGCTCAACAGCTATAGGGAGTGTATTTCAACAACATAATTTGAGCAAAAAGAGCAATAGTAACAGCTAGAAGGAGCATTTTTTAGCACAGTATGATACAACAAAGCGAGCATATTTCAACAGCTGTGGGAGAGAGAGAGAGAGAGATGCGGGCTCAAGCGAGGGGGAGGGAGCGAGCGATATTGGCCACCCAGCAAGGGGTGATGACCCACAAGTATAGGGGATCTATCGTAGTCCTTTCGATAAGTAAGAGTGTCGAACCCAACAAGGAGCAGAAGGAAATGATAAGCGGTTTTCAGCAAGTTATTCTCTGTAAGTACTGAAATAAGTGGTAACAAATAGTTTTGTGATAAGATAAATTGTAACGAGCAACAAGTAACAAAAGTAAATAAAGTGCAGCAAGGTGGCCCAATCCTTTTTGTAGCAAAGGACAAGTCTGGACAAACTCTTATAATAGGAAAAGCGCTCTCGAGGACACATGGGAATATCGTAAAGCTAGTTTTCATCACGCTCATATGATTCGCGTTCGGTACTTTGATAATTTGATACGTGGGTGGACCGGTGCTTGGGTGCTGTTTTTACTTGAACAAGCATCCCACTTATGATTAACCTCTATTGCAAGCATCCGCAACTACAACAAAAGTATTAAGGTAAACCTAACCATAGCATGAAACATATGGATCCAAATCAGCCCCTTACGAAGCAACGCATAAACTAGGGTTTAAGCTTCTGTCACTCTAGCAACCCATCATCTACTTATTACTTCCCAATGCCTTCCTCTAGGCCCAAATAATGGTGAAGTGTTATGTAGTCGACGTTCACATAACACCACTAGAGGTTAGACAACATTCATCTTATCAAAATATCGAAGGAATACCAAATTCAAATGACTACTAATAGCAAGACTTCTCCCTTGTCCTCAGGAACAAGCGTAATTACTCACAAAGCATATTCATGTTCATAATCAGAGGGGTAATAATGTACATAAATGATCTGAACATATGATCTTCCACCAAATAAGCCAAATAGCATCAACTACAAGGAGTAATCAACACTACTAGCAACATACTAGCACCAATCCCGGATTTCGAGGCAGGAATTGGATACAAGAGATGAACTAGGGTTTGGAGATGAGATGGTGCTGGTGAAGATGTTGATGGAGATTGCCCTCTCCCGATGAGAGGAGCGTTGGTGATGACGATGGTGATGATTTCCCCCTCCGGGAAGTGTCCCAGCGAACAGCTCTGCCGGAGCCCTAGATTGGTTCCGCCAAGGTTCCGCCTCGTGGCGGCGGAGTCTCGTCCCGAAAGGTTGCCTTCTATTTTTTTTCTCATCGAAAGACTTCATATAGGAGAAGATGGGCGTCGGAGAGCCACCAGGGGTCCACGAGGTAGGGGCGCGCCCAGGGGGGCGCCCCCCACCCTCGTGAGCAGGGTGTGGGCCCACTGTCCTTCATCTTTGGCGACGATTTTTCTTTATTTATTTTAAGACATTCCGTGGAGTTTCAGGACTTTTGGAGTTGCGCAGAATAGTCCTTCAATATTTGCTCATTTTCTAGCCCAGAATTCCAGCTGCCGACATTCTCCCTCTTCATGTAAACCTTGTAAAATAAGAGAGAATAGCCATAAGTATTGTTACATAACGTGAAATAACAGCCCATAATGCAATAAATATTGACATAAAAGCATGATGCAAAATGGACGTATCAACTCCCCCAAGCTTAGACCTCGCTTGTCCTCAAGCGAAAAGCCGATAACAATAAATATGTCCTCATGTTTAGAGGTAGAGGCGACGATAAAAATAAAATACGGACATGAAGGCATCATGATTATTTCCATAACAGCAACATAAATAGATTTTGTTATATGATTACTCATGTTCAAGTGATGATCTTTTAACAAAGCCAATGTATGAATCAGAAACCTTATTGAGCACCAACAAATTATAGCCTTAGTCATTGAAGCAATTGCAATTTATCATAACATCGGAAAGAGTCTATGTCAGAGCTTAAAAGCAAGTCCACATACTCAACTATCACTTAGTCCTTCATAATTGCTAACACTCACGCAATACTTGTGGTTACGGAGTTTTAATCGGACACAGAGAAAGATAGGGGCTTATAGTTTTGCCCCACAACTTTTTACCTCAAGGGTAATGTCAACAATAATAATTCATGCTCCCCCACATCCAATTAGATATATATATATATATCATGGTCTTTCCAACATGCTGAGCTTGCCAAAGGATAAAATGAAAAAAGAAAGGTGAAGATCACCGTGACTCTTGCATAAGGTAGAGGATAACAATAAAAGATAGGCCCTTTGCAGAGGGAAGCAGAGGTTGTCATGCGCGTTTAGGGTTGATGCACAAAATCTTAATGCAAAAGAACGTCACTTTATATTGCCCCTTGTATGTGAACCTTTATTATGTAGTCCGTCGCTTTTATTGCGTCCACAATAAGTTCGTACAAAGTTTATTTTCTCCGCACTAATAAGTCATGCATATTTAGAGAGTAATTTTTATTGCTTGCACCGATGACAACTTACTTGAAGGATCTTACTCAATCCATAGGTAGATATGGTGGACTCTCATGGCAAAACTGGTTTAAGGGTATTTGGAAGCACAAGTAGTATTTCTACTTGGTGCTAAGAATTTGGCTAGCATGAGGGGGAAAGGCAAGCTCAACACGTAGAGGATCCACGACAACATACTTTATCTCAGATGTAAGAAAACATAACTCATTATGTTGTCTTGCTTGTCCAACATCAACTCTTTAGCATGTCATATTTTAATGAGTGCTCCCAATCATAAAAGATGTCAATGATATTATATCTATATGTGAAACCTCTCTTTCCTTATTACTTCCTATTAATTGCAACAATGACCAAAGCTATATTTGCCAACTACCAACAGCTTTAAATCATCATACTCTTTCTATGTTAAGTCATTACGTTCACTAAGATCAATATGAACTCTTCGATTCTTTTTATTCTTTTTCTTCTAATCACCCAAGATCATGGCAAAATACTCAAGCCCTTGACTCAACACTAATCTTTATTATATAGCTCACGAACTCGATTACAAAGAAGAATCATAAAGTAAAACTCAAAACTAGATCATGCCATGACTTTATTCTACTAAATCAAGATACTACTAATATGATCGAACTAAGAAAAAGGTAAAGATAAGAGTTGTGATGGTGATATGATACCAGGGCACCTCCCCCAAGCTTGGCAGTTGCCAAGGGGAGTGCCCATACCTAGGTGATTATGTCCTCGGAGGTGATGGAGGTGGTGATGATGATGGTGAATAATCGCACATCGAGCGTAGAAGTTCCTCCAACTTGCGGATAATGCCCTTGAGCCCAGCAATATGATCCTTCAACAAAATATTCTCCTGTGTAAGATACTTGTTCTGTATGTGGGCTAACTCAATCATCTTGAAGGCTTCAATCTCCGTTGGAGTGAAAAAGTTAGGTAAAGGTTGAAGGATGTCTTCTTCTTTCACCACCGGAACTTGAACCTCCATGGCCTTCTTGATCCTTTCGTCCTTGTTTATCTCGTCTGGTTCCTCTCTTTTCAACTCTATCTTCAATAGCCAAGCATCCTTGTCTTCATTGTTGGAGGAAGGAGAAGTCATGGTGCTCTAAATCTGCAATGGAAATAGCTCGAAACAAGAACAGGGGAGATTCGCGTAATACGAGAGTCAAAACCTTCGGGAGTATATATAATGAATTTTTACCAACCAAAATACGTATCGTGCAAGGAAACGGAGTCCGGAGGGCACACGAGGTGCTCACGAGGTAGGGGGCGCGCCCAGGGGGGTTGGGCGCGCCCTCCACCCTCGTGGAGGCCTCGTGTCCTCCCCGGACTGCTACTTATTTTTCTATTTTTCTAAATATTCCAAAACGGAGAAATATTGCCTTGAAATTTGTTTTGGAGTCGGTTTACTTACCGTACCACATACCTATTCCTTTTCGGAGTCTGGAACGTTCAGGAAGGTGTCCTTTATATATTCCTCCGTGGTTACGGTTTCAATAATATTAGTTTCAACATTTATAGGATTACCTGAAATATAGTGTTTGATCCTTTGATTGTTTACCACCTTCGGATTTGTGCCCGCGAAGTTGTTGATTTTTATGGCACTGGAACGATAGACCTCCTCGATAGCATAAGGACCTTCCCATTTGGAGAGAAGTTTTCCTGCAAAAAATCTTAAACGAGAGTTGTATAGCAATACATAATCACCTACATTAAACTCACGCTTTTGTATCCTTTTGTCATGCCATCTTTTAACTTTTTCTTTAAACAACTTGGCATTTTCATAAGCTTGGGTTCTCCATTCATCAAGTGAGCTAATATCAAATAACCTCTTCTCACCGACAAGTTGGAAATCATAGTTGAGCTCTTTAATAGCCCAGTATGCCTTATGTTCTAGTTCGAGAGGTAAGTGACAAGCTTTTCCATATACCATTTTATACGGAGACATACCCATAGGATTTTTATATGCAGTTCTATAGGCCCATAATGCATCATCAAGTTTCTTGGACCAATTCTTTCTAGACCTATTGACAGTCTTTTGCAAAATTAATTTGAGCTCTCTATTGCTCAATTCTACCTGACCACTAGACTGAGGGTGATATGGAGATGCAATTCTATGATTAACGTCGTATTTAGCAAGCATCTTACGGAAAGCACCATGAATAAAGTGTGAACCACCATCAGTCATTAAGTATCTAGGGACTCCAAACCTTGGAAAAATAACTTCCTTAAGCATTTTAATAGAAGTGTTATGATCAACACTACTAGTTGGAATAGCTTCTACCCACTTAGTAACGTAATCAACAACAACTAAAATATGTGTGTATCCATTAGAGGCAGGAAAAGGTCCCATATAATCAAAGCCCCAAACATCAAATGGTTCAATAACAAGTGAATAATTCATAGGCATTTCTCAACGTCTACTAATATTACCAATTCTTTGAGATTCATCGCAAGACAAAACAAACTTAAGGGCATCCTTGAAGAGAGTAGGCCAATAAAAACTGGATTGCAATACCTTATGTGCAGTTCTATCTCCAGCGTGGTGTGCTCCATAAGCCTCGGAGTGACACTTGCGTAGGATCTGTTCCTGTTCATGCTCAGGTACACAACGTCTAATAACACCATCTACTCCTTATTTATAAAGATGTGGGTCATCCCAAAAGTAGTGTCGCAAGTCATAGAAAACCTTTTTCTTTTGTTGGTATGTGAAGCTAGGTGGTATAAATTTAGCAACAATATAATTAGCATAATCAGCATACCATGGAGTGCTACAAGAAGTGCTTATGACATTTAATTGTTCATCAGGAAAGCTATCATCAATAGGTAGTGGGTCATCAAGAACATTCTCTAACCTAGATAAGTTGTCTGCAACGGGGTTCTCAGCTCCTTTTCTATCAACAATATGCAAATCAAATTCTTGCAGCAGGAGAACCCATCTAATAAGTCTAGGTTTTGCATCTTTCTTTTCCATAAGATATTTAATAGCAGCATGATCTGTGTGAATAGTTACTTTAGAATCAACAATATAGGGTCTGAAATTATCATAAGCAAATACAACTGCTAAAAGTTCCTTTTCAGTAGTAGCATAATTGCTTTGAGCATTGTCTAGAGTCTTACTAGCATAATGGATAACATTTAATTTCTTATCAACTCTTTGCCCTAGAACAGCACCTACAGCATAATCGCTAGCATCACACATAATTTCAAATGGTAAATTCCAATCAGGTGGCTGAACAACAGGTGCAGATACTAATGCTTTCTTAATTATTTCAAATGCTTCTACACAATCATCATCAAAGACAAATGGTACATGTTTTTGTAATAAATTAGTCAGAGGCCGAGAGATTTTTGAGAAGTCCTTAATGAACCTCCTATAAAATCCCGCGTGACCAAGGAAACTTCTTATACCTTTGATGTCCTTGGGATATGGCATCTTTTCAATAGTATCAACCTTGGCTTTATCAACTTCAATACCTATTTCAGAAACTTTGTGCCCCAAGACAATACCTTCATTAACCATAAAGTGGCACTTTTCCCAATTCAAGACAAGATTAGTTTCTTCACATCTCTGCAAAACTCGAGCAAGATTGCTCAAGCAATCATCAAAAGAGGAATCATAGACGGAAAAGTCGTCCATGAAAACCTCACAAATTTTCTCGCAAAAGTCAGAGAACATAGCCATCATGCATCTTTGAAAGGTAGCAGGTGCATTACATAAACCGAAAGGCATACGTCTATAAGCAAAAGTACCAAAAGGGCATGTAAAAGTAGTCTTTGATTGATCTTTAGCTGACACAGGTATTTGAGAAAAACCGGAATAACCATCTAGAAAGCAATAGTGTGTATGTTTGCATAATCTTTCTAGCATTTGATCAATAAAAGGTAAGGGGTAATGATCTTTCTTAGTAGCCTTATTTAATTTGCGGAAATCAATTACCATCCTATAACCTGTGATGATTCTTTGCGGAATCAATTCATCTTTATCATTAGGGACAACAGTAATACCTCCCTTCTTAGGGACACAATGGACAGGACTTACCCACTGACTATCAGCAACGGGATAAATTATACCTGCCTCCAGAAGCTTGAGTTTTTCCTTTCTTACCACTTCTTTCATTTTCAAAAGTCGTTGAGGATCACAAACTGGTTTGGCATAAGCTTCCAAATTTATTTTATGTTGACATAGAGTGGGACTGATGCCCTTAAGATCATCCAGAGTATATCCAATAGCGGTACGGTGCTTCTTCAGAGTTTTCAATAATCTTTCTTCTTCATGCTCTGAAAGGTTAGCGCTAATAATGACAAGATATATTTTCTTTTCATCAAGATAAGCATATTTAAGATTATCAGACAATGGTTTAAGCTCAAACACGGGATCACCCTTGGGTGGAGGGGGATCCCCTAGGATTTCAACAGGCAAATTGTGTTGCAGGTTCCTATTTAAAGAATACTTCATCTATTTCCCTTCTTTCATTCATGAACATATCATTTTCATGGTCTAGCAAATAATGTTCTAAAGGATCACTAGGAGGTACGGCAATAGAAGCAAGACCAATAATTTTGTCCTTACTAGGAAATCCTTCCTCATGATGTTGTTTACTAAATTTAGAGAAATTAAACTCATGAACCATATCATCCAAGCCAATAGTAACAACATTCTTTTCGCAGTCTATCTTAGCATTAACAGTATTCAAGAAGGGTCTACCAAATATAATGGGACAAAAGCTGTCTTGTGGAGAACCAAGAACAAGAAAATCAGCGGGATATTTGGTTTTCCCACACAAGACTTCCACATCTCTCACAATTCTCACTGGTGAAATAGTATCTCTATTGGCAAGTTTAATTGTGACATCAATTTCTTCTAACTCAGGAGGTGCAATTTCATGCGTAATTTCTTTGTATAACTCAATGGGTATAACACTAGCACTAGCACCCATATCACATAATCCATGATAACAATGATCTCCTATTTTAACAGAAATAACAGGCACGCCTACCACAGGTCTATGTTTATCTCTATCACAGGGTTTAGCAATTCTAGCAATTTCACCAGAGAATTGAATAACATGCCCATCAATATTATCAGACAAGAGATCTTTAACAATAGCAATATTAGGTTCTACTTTGACTTGCTCAGGAGGTGTATAAGTTATAATATTGCTTTTACGAACAACAGTTGAAGTTTTAGCATGACCCTTCATTCTAACAGCGAAAGGTGGTTTCTCAACATAAGAAGTGGGAACAATAGGATCATTGTAAGTGACAGTCTTTTCTTCAACTTTAATAGGTGCAGCTACTTTTACTTCTATGGGAGGATGATATTTAAACCACTTCTCCTTGGGGAGATCAACATAAGTAGCAAAAGATTCACATAAAGAAGCTACTATCTCAGAGTCAAGTCCATATTTAGTGCTAAACTTACGGAAATATCGGTATCCATAAAAGATTTAACACAATCAAACTTAGGTGTCATACCAGACTCCTTACCTTCGTCGAGGTCCCAATCTTCAGAGTTGCATTTAATTCTATCCAATAAATCCCATCTAAATTCAATAGGCTTCATCATAAAAGAGCCAGCACAAGAAGTATCGAGCATGGTGCGATTGTTATCAGAAAGCCGAGCATAAAAACTTTGCATAATCACTTGTCTTGCGAGCTCATGATTGGGGCATGAATATAACATTGATTTAAGCCTCCCCCAAGCTTGAGCGATGCTTTCTCCTTCGCGAGGCCAAAAATTATATATATAATTGCGATCACGATGAACAAGATGCATAGGGTAATACTTTTGAGGAAATTCCAATTTCAATCTTTTATAGTTCCATGATCTCATATCATCACATAGCCTGTACCATGTCAATCGTCTCCTTCAAAGATAAAGGAAGGCCTTCTTCCTAACAACATCATCGGGTATACCGCAAGCTTAAATAGTCCACAAACATCATCCACATAGCGTAGATGTTCATCGGGATGCGTTGTTCCATCTCCGTAAAAGTGTTAGCTAGCAGTTTTTCCATCATACCGAAGGAATCAAAAGGAGTTTCATTTTCAATAGGTTCAGAGGTTGAGGAGCAACTCTTTGCTCTCTCGACGAGGTGAAGATACCCTAACAAGCCCCTCGGACATTTACTTTCCATACTAACAAGTGACAGAAAATTTCAGCACACTATATAAATTTTTCCTTACCAAATTCCACCTACCAAAGGCGCTTCACTCCCCGGCAACGGCGCCAGAAAAGAGTCTTGATGAACCACAAGTATAGGGGATCTATCGTAGTCCTTCTGATAAGTAAGAGTGTCGAACCCAACGAGGAGCAGAAGGAAATGATAAGAAGTTTTCAGTAAGGTATTCTCTGCAAGTACTGAAATAAGTGGTAACAGATAGTTTTGTGATAAGATAAATTGTAACGAGCAACAAGTAACAAAAGTAAATAAAGTGCAGCAAGGTGGCCCAATCCTTTTTGTAGCAAAGGACAAGCCTGGACAAACTCTTATAATAGGAAAAGCGCTCCCGAGGACACATGGGAATATCATCAAGCTAGTTTTCATCACGCTCATATGATTCGCGTTCGGTACTTTGATAATTTGATATGTGGGTGGACCGGTGCTTGGGTGCTGTTCTTACTTGAACAAGCATCCCACTTATGATTAACCTCTATTGCAAGCATCCGCAACTACAACAAAAGTATTAAGGTAAACCTAACCATAGCATGCAACATATGGATCCAAATTAGCCCCTTACGAAGCAACACATAAACTAGGGTTTAATCTTCTGTCACTCTAGCAACCAAGCATCTACTTATTACTTCCCAATGCCTTCCTCTAGGCCCAAATAATGGTGAAGTGTTATGTAGTCGACGTTCACATAACACCACTAGAGGTTAGACAACATACATCTTATCAAAATATCGAATGAATAACAAATTCACATGACTACTAATAGCAAGAATTCTCCCTTGTCCTCAGGAACAAGCGTAATTACTCACAAAGCATATTCATGTTCATAATCAGAGGGGTAATAATGTGCATAAAGGATCTGAACATATGATCTTCCACCAAATAAACCAACTAGCATCAACTACAAGGAGTAATCAACACTACTAGCAACCTACTAGCACCAATCCCGGACTTGGAGACAAGAATTGGATACAAGAGATGAACTAGGGTTTGGAGATGAGATGGTGCTGGTGAAGGTGTTGATGGAGATTGCCCTCTCCCGATGAGAGGAGCGTTGGTGATGACGATGGTGATGATTTCCCCCTCTCAGAGGGAAGTCCCCGGCAGAACAGCTCTGCCGGAGCCCTAGATTGGTTCCGCCAAGGTTCCGCCTCGTGGCGGCGGAGTCTCGTCCCGAAAGGTTGCCTTCTATTTTTTCTCATCGAAAGACTTCATATAGGAGAAGATGGGCGTCGGAGAGCCACCAGGGGGCCCACAAGGTAGGGGGGCGCGCCCGGGGGGGCACCCTCGTGAGCAGGGTGTGGGCCCCCTGGCCTTCATCTTCGGCGATGATTTTTCTTTATTTATTTTAAGACATTCCATGAAGTTTCAGGACTTTTGGATTTGCGCAGAATAGTCCTTCAATATTTGCTCCTTTTCCATTGAGAATTCCAAATTATCGGCATTCTCCCTCTTCATGTAAACCTTGTAAAATAAGAGAGAATAGCCATAAGTATTGTGACATAACGTGAAATAACAGCCCATAATGCAATAAATATTGACATAAAAGCATGATGCAAAATGGACGTATCAAGGGGTTGGTTTGGCCTTCGACGCTGGGGGTGGGGAGCTCGGTCACTCAGGCTCGGTAGCTTTGGGTTGGGCCACGCCAGATCAGTGCTTGGTAAAAAATGTATTTTGCCGGGTTTGCCGGGTTTCGGGTTCAGGGACTACTGATGTCTACTACACAACCTTCTTCTTGTAGACGTTGTTGGGCGTCCAAGTGCAGAGATTTGTAGGACAGTAGCAAATTTCCCTAAGTGGATGACCTAAGATTTATCAATCCGTGGGAGGCGTAGGATGAAGATGGTCTCTCTCAAACAACCCTGCAAGCAAATAACAAAGAGTCTCTTGTGTCCCCAACACACCTAGTACAATAGTAAATAGTATAGGTGCACTAGTTCGGCGAAGAGATGGTGATACAAGTGCAATATGGATGGTAGATATAGGTATTCGTAATCCGAAAATATAAAAACAGCAAGGTAACTAATGATAAAAGTGAGCGTAAACGGTATTTCAATGCTAGGAAACAAGGCCTAGGGTTCATAGTTTCACTAGTGCAAGTTCTCTCAACAATAATAACATATTTGGATCATATAACAATCCCTCAACATGCAACAAAGAGTCACTCCAAAGTCACTAATAGCGGAGAACAAACGAAGAGATTATTGTAGGGTACGAAACAACCTCAAAGTTATTTTTTCTGATCGATCTATTCAAGAGTCCGTAGTAAAATAACACGAAGCTATTCTTTCCGTTTGATCTATCCTAGAGTTTGTACTAGAATAACACCTTAAGACACAAATCAACCAAACCCTAATGTCACCTAGATACTCCAACGTCACCTCAAGTATCCGTGGGGTATGATTATACGATATGCATCACACAATCTCAAATTCATCTATTCAACCAACACAAAGAACTTCAAAGTGCCCCAAAGTTTCTACCGGAGAGTCAAGACGAAAACGTGTGCCAACCCCTATGCATAAGTTCACAAGGTCACTGAACCCGCAAGTTGATCACCAAAACATACATCAAGTAGATCATGTGAATATCCCATTGTCACCACAGATAAGCACATGCAAGACATACATCAAGTGTTCTCAAATCCTTAAAGACTCAATCTGATAAGATAACTTCAAAGGGAAAACTCAATCCATTACAAGAGTGTAGAGGGGGAGAAACATCATAAGATCCAACTATAATAGAAAAGCTCGCGAAACATCAAGATCGTGCCAAATCAAGAACACGAGAGAGAGAGAGAGAGAGAGAGAGATCAAACACATAGGTACTGGTACATACCCTCAGCTCGAAGGTGAATTACTCCTTCCTCGTCATGGAGAGCGCCGGGATGATGAAGATGGCCACTGGTGAGGTATCCCCCCTCCGGTAGGGCGCCGGAGCAGGGTCCTGATTGGTTTTTGGTGGCTACAGAGGCTTGCGGCGGCAGAACTCCCAATCTATTGTGCTCCTAGATGTTTTCAGGGTATATGGATACATATATAGGCGAAAGAAGTCAGTCAGGGGAGCCACGAGGGGCCCACGAAGGTGGGGGCGCGCCCAGGGGTAGGGCGCTCCTCCCTACCTCGTGGCCACCTCGAAGCTTCCCTGACATCTACTCCAAGTCTCCTGGATTGCTTCCGTTCCAAAAATAACTCTCCCGAAGGTTTCATTCTGTTTGGACTCCGTTTGATATTCCTTTTCTTCGAAACACTGAAATAGGCAAGAAAACAACAATTTGGGCTGGGCCTCCGGTTAATAGGTTAGTCCCAAAAATGATATAAAAGTGTAAAGTAAAGCCCATAAACATCCAAAATGGGTAATATAATAGCACGGAACAATAAAAAATTATAGATACGTTGGAGACGTATCAAGCATCCCCAAGCTTAATTCCAGCTCGTCCTCGAGTAGGTAAATGATAAAAACAGAATTTTTGATGTGGAATGCTACCTAGCATATTTCTCAATGTAATTTTCTTTATTATGGCATGAATGTTCAGATCGAAATGATTCAAGATAAAAGTTTATATTGACATGAAAATAATAATACTTCAAGCATACTAACAAAGCAATCATGTCTTCTCAAAATAACATGGCTAAAGAAAGCTATCCCTACAAAATCATATAGTCTGGCTATGCTCTATCTTCATCACACAAAGTATTTAATCATGCACAACCCTGATGACAAGCCAAGCAATTGTTTCATACTTTAGTATTCTCAAACTTTTTCAACTTTCACGCAATACATGAGCGTGAGCCATGGACATAGCACTATATGTGGTATAGAATGGTGGTTGTGGAGAAGACAAAAAAAGGAGAAGATAGTCTCACATCAACTAGGCGTATCAATGGGCTATGGAGATGCCCATTAATAGATATCAATGTGAGTGAGTAGGGATTGCCATGCAACGGATGTACTAGAGCTATAAGTGTATGGAAGCTCAACAAAAGAAACTAAGTGGGTCTGCATCCAACTTGCTTGCTCACGAAGACCTAGGGCATTTTGAGGAAGCCCATCATTGGAATATACAAGCCAAGTTCTATAATGAAAAATTCCCACTAGTATATGAAAGTGACAACATACGAGACTCTCTATCATGAAGATCAAGGTGCTACTTTGAAGCACAAGTGTGGAAAAAAGATAGTAGCATTGTCCCTTCTATCTTTTTCTCTCATTTTTTTCTTTTTTTTCTTTTCTCTTTTTTTCTTTTCTTTTCTCCCCTTTTTTATTTGGCCTTTCTCTTTTTTTATTTGGCCGTTCTCTTTTTTGGGCTTCTTTGGCCCCTTTTATTTTTATAAAGTCCAAAGTCTCATCCCGACTTGTGGGGGAATCATAGTCTCCATCATCCTTTCCTCTCTTGGGACAATGCTCTAATAATGAAGATCATCACACTTTTATTTACTTACAACTCAAGAATTACAACTCAATACTTAGAACAAAATATGACTCTATGTGAATGCCTCCGGTGGTGTACCGGGATATGCAATGAATCAAGAGTGACATGTATGAAAGAATTATGAAGGTGTCCTCGCCACAAATACGATGTCAACTACATGATCATGCAAAAGCAATATGACAATGATGGAGCGTGTCATAATAAACGGAACGGTGGAAAGTTGCATAGCAATATATCTCGGAATGGCTATGGAAATGCCATAATAGGTAGGTATGGTGGCTATTTTGAGGAAGGTATATGGTGGGTGTATGGTACCGGCAAAAGTTGCGCGGCACAAGGAGGCTAGCAATGGTGGAAGGGTGAGAGTGCGTATAATCCATGGACTCAACATTAGTCATAAAGAACTCATATACTTATTGCAAAAATCTACAAGTCATTAAAAACAAAGTACTACGCGCATGCTCCTAGGGGGATAGATTGGTAGGAAAAGACCATCGCTCCTCCCCGACCGCCACTCATAAGGAAGACAATCAATAAATAAATCATGCTCCAACTTCATCACAAAGTGGTTCACCATACGTGCATGCTGCATGAATCACAAACTTCAACACAAGTATTCCTCAAATTCATAATTACTCCACTAGCATGACTCTAATATCACCATCCTCATATCTCAAAACAATTATCAAGCATCAAATTGATCATAGCATTCAATTCACTTTCTATGATAGTTTTTACTATACCCAACTTGGATGCCCATCATTTTAGGACCAATTTTATAACCGTAGCAAATACCATGCTGTTCTAAAAGACTCTCAAAATGATATAAGTGAATCATGAGAGATCAACAATTTCAACAAAATTAAGCCACCGCCGTGCTCTAAAAGATATAAGTGAAGCACTAGAGCAAAAATTATCTAGCTCAAAAGATATAAGTGAAGCACATAGAGTATTCTAATAAATTCTGGATCAAGTGTGTCTCTCCCAAAAGGTGTGTACAGAAAGGATGATTGTGGTAGACTAAAAAGCAAAGACTCATATAATACAAGACACTCCAAGCAAAACACATATCATGTGGCGAATAAAAATATAGCTCCAAGTAAAGTTATCGGTAGACGAAGACGAAAGAGGGGATGCCTTCCGGGGCATCCCCAAGCTTAGGCTTTTGGTTGTCCGTGAATTATACCTTGGGGTGCCTTGGGCATCCCCAAGCTTAAGCTCTTTCCACTCCTTATTCCATAGTCCATCGAATCTTTACCCAAAACTTGAAAACTTCACAATACAAAACTCAACAGAAAACTCGTAAGCTCTGTTAGTATAAGAAAATAAACCACCACTTAGGTACTGTTGTGAACTCATTCTAAATTCATATTGGTGTAATATCTACTGTATTCCAACTTCTCTATGGTTCATAACCTCCGATACTACTCATAGATTCATCAAAATAAGCAAACAACACATAGAAAACAGAATCTGTCAAAAACAGAATATTCTGTAGTAATCTGTATCAAACTTATACTTATGGAACTCCAAAAATCCTACCAAATTAGGAAAACCTGAGAAATTTGCGTAAAAATCCATATCAAAAAGAATCATATCTAAATCACGTTTATGTGAATTATAAAAACTAATTTACTGGGTGCAAAAGTTTTTGATTTTCAGTAGGATCAACACAACTATCACCGTAAGATATCCTAAAGGTCTTACTTGGCACTTTATTGAAACAAAAGCTATAAAACATGATTAATACAGTGGCATAATCATGTGGACACACAAAAACAGTAAGGGTAAATATTGGGTTGTCTCCCAACAAGCGCTTTTTTTAATGCCTTTCTAGCTAGACATGATGATGACAATGATGCTCACATAAAAGATAAGAATTGAAACATAACGGGAGCATCATGAAGCATATGAATAGCACGTTTAAGCCTAACCCACTTCCTATGCATAGGTATTTTGTGAGCAAACAACTTATGGAACAATAACCAACTAGCATAGGAAGGCAAAACAAGCATAACTTTAAAACTTTAAGCACATAGAGAGGAAACTTGATATCATTGCAATTCCTACAAGCATATAAGCATATATTCCTCCCTCATAATAATTTTCAGTAGCATCATGAATTAATTCAACAATATAACCAGCACCTAAAGCATTCTTTTCATGATCTACAAGCATATAATTTTTATTGCTCTCCACATAAGCAAAATTCTTCTCATTCAGAATAGTGGGAGTATCATAAGAAACTCGAATACTATAAATTGTTTCCACATTAAAAGAGTAATGTTCAGAAAAAGGGTAATCATAATCATGACAAGTTTTATAAATATAATCATCACTACTTTTTATAGCATAAGTTTCATCACAATAATCATCATAAGTAGCAGCTTTGTTCTCATCATAATCCATTGAAACCTCTTCCAAAATAGTGGATTCATCACTAAATAAAGTCATGGCCTCTCCAAATCCAATTTCATAAATATTATAAGATTCAACACCCTCCAAAATAGTGGGATAATTACTTCCTAAAGTTGACACTCTTCCAAACTCACTTTCATCAATATAATTAACATAGGTAGGAGGCATGCTATCATCATAACAACTTTGCATATCAAAACTTGGGAGGCTAAAATATCATCTTCATTAAACGTAGCATCCCCAAGCTTGGGACAAACATTAATTGCAGCAAATATATTCTCAAATATGTCATTCTCATCAAACATAGCATCCCCAAGCTTGGGCCTTTTCATATCATAAGCATAATCACTCTCATCATTAATAGTATGGATAGCACCAATAGTATAGCAATTATCATCATCACAATGAGTAATAGGAGAAACATCATTTGGGAGGGATACCTTTTTACCTTTGCTTCTCCGTCTTTTCTTTTTCTTCTTCACATCATGTGTGGGTTTAACCCTCTTTTTTGAGCTCCTTATTAATGAGATTGGTTGAATAGAAAGCCCCTCCTCGTTACCTGATTCATCATAAGAAATAATAGGAGGATATTGGGAAGTCTATTCCCTTTCATTAGTATTCTCTTCATCTTCTATTTTCTTTCTTTTCTTTGTGTAATTGGCAATATAAGGATTTTCAATGCAATTCACTGCACAATACATATAAATTTCCTCTAGATCAATATCAAGGAATTTATCAAGATTAAATTTTGAATATGCTTAGTTAAACGTTTCAATTCTTCATAACCCAAAAGCAAACTAAGTTCATTATGATGTGCAAGGGAAATCAAGTCATCAAAATTTTTGGACACGATTCGATCATGAAACAATTTGCATCGGAGATTTAAATGACCATGTTCATTGCAAAGTTCACAAGTACGATAAAGAAATTTTAAATTTTCAGCACTCACATCTAGCCTTTCTTGCAACCATTTAGTTTCTAAATACTTATGCCTCTTGCAAAATCTATCTTCCCTATTTGGTGTGTACTTGCAAACTCTATGCACTCCACAAAAATTGACGTGCTTATAAGAGACATTTTCATCATGACTAGTGCAATCATCATTAGTACTATGGATATTCAAAGAGTTCATACTAACAACATTGCAATCATTTTCATCATTCAAAGATTTAGTGCCAAACATTTTATAGACTTATTCTTCTAGCACTTGAGCACATTTTTCCTTCCCATCATTCTCACGAAAGATATTAAAAAGATGAAGCGTATGAGGCAAACTCAATTCCATTTTTTGTATTTTTCTTTTATAGACTAAACTAATGATAAAACAATAAAAAAAGATTTGATTGCAAGATCTAAAGATATACCTTCGAGCACTCACCTCCCCGGCAAGGGCGCCAGAATAGAGCTTGATGTCTACTACACAACCTTCTTCTTGTAGACGTTGTTGGGCCTCCAAGTGCAGAGGTTTGTACGACAGTAGCACCTCAAGTGGATGACCTAAGGTTTATCAATCCGTGGGAGGCGTAGGATGAAGATGTTCTCTCTCAAGTAACCCTACAACCAAATAACAAAGAGTTTCTTGTGTCCCCAACACACCCAATACAATAGTAAATTGTATAGGTGCACTAGTTCGGCGAAGAGATTGTGATACAAGTGCAATATGGATGGTAGATATAGGATTTTCTAATCTGAAAATATAAAAACAGCAAGGTAACTAATGATAAAAGTGAGCGTAAACGATATTGCAATGCTAGGAAACAAGGCCTAGGGTTCATACTTTCGCTAGTGCAAGTTCTCTCAACAATAATAACACAATTGGATCATATAACAATCCCTCAACATGCACCAAAGAGTCACTCCAAAGTCACTAATAGCGGAGAACAAACAAAGAAATTATTGTAGGGTACGAACCACCTCAAAGTTATTTTTTTGATCGATCTATTCAAGAGTCTGTAGTAAAATAATATGAAGCTATTCTTTTCGTTTGATCTATCCTAGAGTTCGTACTATAATAACACCTTAAGACACAAATCAACCAAAACCCTAATGTCACCTAGATACTCCAATGTCACCTCAAGTATCCGTGGGTATGATTATATGATATGCATCACACAATCTCAAATTCATCTATTCAACCAACACAAAGAACTTCAAAGTGCCCCAAAGTTTCTACCGGAGAGTCAAGACGAAAACGTGTGCCAACCCCTATGCATAAGCTCACAAGGTCACCGAACCCGCAAGTTGATCACCAAAACATACATCAAGTAGATCATGTGAATATCCCATTGTCACCATAGATAAGCACATGCAAGAGATACATCAAGTGTTCTCAAATCCTTAAAGACTCAATCCGATAAGATAACTTCAAAGGGAGAACTCAATCCATTACAAGAGAGTAGAGGGGGAGAAACATCATAAGATCCAACTATAATAGCAAAGCTCGCGAAACATCAAGATCGTGCCAAATCAAGAACACGATGGAGAGAGAGAGAGAGAGATCAAACACATAGCTACTGGTACATACCCTCAGCCCCGAGGGTGAACTACTCCCTCCTCGTCATGGAGAGCACCAAGATGATGAAGATGACCACTGGTGAGGGATCCCCCCTCTGGCAGGGTGCCAGAATAGGGTCCTGATTGGTTTTTGGTGGCTACAGAGGCTTGCGGCGGCAGAAATCCCAATCTATTGTGCTCCTAGATGTTTTCGGGGTATATGGATACATATATAGGCGAAAGAAGTCGGTCAGGGGAGCCACGAGGGGCCCACGAGGGTGGGGGCGTGCCCAGAGGGTAGGGCGCTCCTCCCTGCCTCGTGGCCACCTCGAAGCTTCCCTGACGTCTACTCCAAGTCTCCTGGATTGCTTCCGTTCCAAAATAACTCTCCCTATGGTTTCATTCTGTTCGGACTCCGTTTGATATTCCTTTTGTTCGAAACACTGAAATAGGCAAGAAAACAACAGTTTGGGCTGCGCCTCCGGTTTATGGGTTAGTCCCAAAAATGATATAAAAGTGTAAAGTAAAGCCCATAAACATCCAAAATGGGTAATATAATAGCATGGAACAATCAAAATTTATAGATACATTGGAGACGTATCAACTACCGAAACGGGTGCAAACCCACGAAACGTAGCGGGTTGTATAATGTGCCCAACAACAGCCCGGCAGGGATGAAAAGATGCCCATCCCCGTCCCCTAATAGGGTAATAACCCGCAGGGACGCGGGTTTCGGGGCCCCATTGCCATCTTGAGTGATACTCTTCTTATTTTCTTATGCCATATAAACCAATTTCCGGCAATTACTTTATGTATATGCAATTCAAATTTTATTATATCAATTAAATGCCTAAAATGCATTTAATGGATTAAATATAGCTAATGGACCATGAAAAATGTTCACTTTTGAGATGATACATGAAATGGTGTGTGTTGAGTGCGAAAACAAAATCTAGGCCCACCAACAAAGCATCGATCGATCGCTTCACATGCAACCCTAGCTCATTCCTTCTCGAAAAGTCTCTTCATGGGAGGTTCAGATTGTAATATCATGACACCATGTCAAGTATGCTGAAATATTCTCAAAATTGTAGCACAACATAGCCGTGGTGGTGGCTCATCCCTCCGGCTTTGGTGACTTGCTCCATGCGCGTCAGCAAAGCAAGGCAAGGCGAGGCGATGCAGTCTGGCGCAACTCCTTCGGGCGCGCATGCTGCGGCATCCTTTGGCCACTACAAAAAATACACTTCCGTGATGATACGTGTTTGTCACAGTAGGTCGCGTTTTCTGTCATGCATGTACGTCCATGACGATTTTTTGACAGAATCAAGATAGTCATACCTGTGCTGTCATAGAAGTGTTCCATGACATTACCAAAATTATCATCACGGAAGTGTCCACTTCCATGATGATAAATCGCGTGCCACAAAAGTGCTTTCGTCAAGGGTGACCAACACGTGGCATCTACCGTAACGGAACACCGCTAAGCTATCGGGTCGGATTTTGGATTCGATAACCCGTTAACAGCCCTGACCAATGGGAAATTTCCACGTGTAAAATTCTGATTGGCCGAAGGGAACACTTGTCAGCTCGTCAGTGGGCCAGATGTCGCCCGTCAACTGGAGGAGACATGCCTATGATACGTCGACACGTGGCTGGGCCCAACAGGGGCCCATATAGGTTAAAAAGGCCGGCCCAGTCAAAGGCCCATAGTACTTAATTAGGTACTGGTGGGCCAGCCCAATAACGGCCTGCTTAATAGAGGCCCATTTACGGCTCAAAGCCAGATCTAGCCCGTTAATTTTTCGCCCAATATTTGGGCCCATTTACGGCCCGAAGCTAGATCTAGCCCGTTAATTGTTCGCCCAATATTTGGGCCCATTTGCGGCCCGAAGCCAGATCTGGCCCGTTAATTGTTCGCCGGATATTTGGGCCCAACTACAGCCCAGTGACTTTTGGCCTGTTAGAGGCCTGATGTAGACATGGGCCCATTTCAGTCCGGTGTGACTTTCGGCCTGGGAATGGCCCGTGCTGCCCATGGGCCATATATGGTCCGACGGGACATCGGGCCCACTAACGTCTCGTGCTAAAGGTGGCAACGGTTAAGCCCAACGTGACTTTGGGCCTATTAAAGGCCTGTCGCGTAATTCGGCCCGTTTATGCCTGTATTAAGCTTTCGGCCTCTTAATGGCCCATGATATCAGTGGGACAACTAAGGCCCGAGATATGTCTCGGCCTGGTAACGGCCCGTGAGCTAACTGGGCCCAAAAAGGCCTGGTCTACATTTCGGCCTGCTGAAGGCCCGTCGACAACTAGTGAAAATTGAGGCCCAACATGCATTTTGGCCTGCTAAAGGCCCGTGGTTTCATCTCGGCCGTAACAGGCCAGTACAATATTCAGCCTGTTAATGGCCCAATGCTACCTGGGCCAAACTAAGCGTTGGGTCGACAAAAGGCCCAACTAAAATATAGGCCGGTGTAAGTTTGGGCCTGGCGCAATGTGTGAAGGCCCCAATCATTCGGGCCCAAGAAAGACGCAGGCCGGCCCAATTGTGGCCCGCTAAAAACCTGGCCTGTTAGAGTTGAATGTTTTGGCCCGGTCGACTACATCTGATTTTTTTCCAGAACTAGTAGGAATTAAGAACAAACCTACTCTATACAATAAAGAAATTATGGCATAGTAACTAAGAATAAACCTACACTATACAATAAAGGATTTAAGGTATATTACATCCACTGGGCATCGAAGTTCACCACTAGTGATCATAAACCACAACGAAGAAGCAGATTACAAAAACTGGGTACCATTGCAGCGTAACAAAATAATACTGAACCGAGACCACTTCCAAGACAGTTCAAGAAAGGTTAGCCTTGTGGGGGAACTGCTGCGCAAGCTGCTGAGCAAGGCTGTGAGACCGGCCTAGCATATCGGTCATAGCTTCCAGGTGTAGCTGTTTAGCGATGAGGTTCTCATTGGTGTTCTCCGCAATCTTTCTTAGAGATAGGACTTAAAGTCGAAGTTGAGTTGCATAATGCCTTTCTGCTAGAACTTGGGACTGAAGAAGTCAAACTGATTCAGACAACGAATTCTGTGAGCTTGTCTGACTGTTAGTCTCAAGTAACTTAAACACTGCATCAAGACAAGACTTTGGGGTTGTCTCGCTATCTTCAAGATGTTTTGCCTTCTTTGCTGCAATATATGTTGGGTTTGTCTCACAGCCTTCAGTAGACTTGTGCATGCCATCGTGAAATCACCACAAACAAAGCGAGAGAGATGACAGGTTTTGCACGTGTATAAACAAAGATGATAACTGTGCTGTCAATTCTATCCAATTTCAAATTAGAAAATAAAGAGTAAGTTCAAAATATCAATATCATAATTTGGCATTGTTCATAATGCGGGGAGCTTCACCACACTACTGGATTACCATGTCAACATAACAAGCATAGATGAAGGGCAAAGAAAATCACTGTATCTATTTTGGATAATGTGCATGGCATGTTGTTCATATCATCAGCCACATCAGTAAGATAAAACAGGAGATGACAAGGTGCAAACGTGGGTTGCTTCACCACACACTGGATTATAGATCCACAAAAACAAGCATACATATAGGGAGTATTAAGTAATGTGCATGGTATGAATAAGGAATTTGGTTTTACAAGTAAAACTTAGAACTTACGGTTCTTGCGAACATGCATTTTGGTAGAAACAGCAAACTAAACAGCAGTAAACAATAGGGAGTATGAGAAAATTAAACAGCAGTTGAGGATAAAGGCTTTAGAAGGACTGACTTAAATTAACAGTTAACACCGGCTTTATAATGCCCTTCTCCATGTCAAGGGAAGGATAACTCAAGAATTTCAGCACAGAATCTTCTTCATAAGCATTGCCTGTACTCTACATTTTGTAGAGAGTAATTATAAATATGATAATACTAGAAGGGATAGAGGATAATGAAGATAAGATGCAGATTGATGCTACATAATCAACTACCAATCCCTGGAAGTAGAAGCGTTACAGGACAAAATGTACTAACAAGAGCAATGGGCTACACTTCTGCACTGGCATTGTCTGTGTATTCTACTTGTTGGTAAGATTAAATATAGATCTGATCTTTTTTAGTAAATGGTGGGCGAGGGAGATAAGATGCAGAATGCTACAAAATGAACCAATCCCTCTTCCCATAATACAAGAGTGTTTTGAACACTGGTGTACTGTACAAAACATTCTTATATTATGGGACGGAGGGAGTAGCTGTTAATGTAAGTCAGTGATAGACCACGTTCAGTCCTTACAAGAGGACCGCAGAGCTAAACCTATTCAAAAGCATTGGGTTGATTCTAAATTTATGTAAGAGTCCATACGGATCTTATAATGTCCACCAAATGGACGATTACGAGGCTAACATGTGCAGTGATGCTACATAATCAAACAGCTATGAAAGTAAGTATTGTCATACAGGGCAAGAGGTACTCACAAGAGCAATGCGATTATGCGATATAGTTGCGAGATTCTGTGGTCCCTTGAGAACGAATGTTCTTACGCTAACAGCCAGACAAGTGAGACATTAAGGCAAATGCAGAAATGTAGTTCAAATTGTGATGTGATATCATAGACAGTACCTTACGCTGCAGCCGAGACCAATGTGTAACAAGACTATTCCAGTCACCGTCGGATAAATATAGCACGGGAGACTTTATAGAAATTTTGTTCAGAGGCTTGCCATCGAAGTGCGCTTGCCTCAGGTAAGAATGATACTTCATCAATGAGTGCTTGAAAAGCGCAACCAACCCTTGCCCGTCATCACAATCCAGTTTGCTCCTCGCCTATTTAAAAGAATGAAATCTTGTGTCTTCTGTCAGCAGAAAATATGCAGTAATGACCATGAATAACATTAGTACATTACTTACGCGTAAGATGCGGAGGAAGATTGGAAATTGTTCTGTGTCTGCGGTATAATCTTTCCATGAAGGAAAGATGCACACAAAGTTCCTGACAACAACATAAGCTTCGTCTTCTAAACTAGGAAGAAATGGAACAGGGGTCCTATTTGCTGCATTGGGCTCTCTCTAGTTCAAAAAGGGATTTGGCAACTGGATTTGGTGTACTATTTGATGGAATGGGGGTTTTGGATCGTACAGCTGGTGCTATGTCAACTGGCATAATCATACTGTTTGCTACAGTTGGGGTCTGCTGAGTTGGGGCATCAGAAATGACCACTGTAGTAGGGCTAGAGTCTGCTAGAGTTGGGGTGTTTTGTGGGTCAGGTGATATTACAACTACACCTAATGGGCTATTTGATTTATCAGGTGCCAGTACCTTTTCCAAATACTTTGCTTGTGCTCCTCCATGATCAGCAATCACCCTCTTCCTTTTGAACGTCTGATACACAAGAACAGCATTTGAATGGATAAATATGGTATGATGACAGATGGAATATGTACTAAAAATGGATAGGCAGGGCGTATTCACATACACGATGTGTAAACTAAGCTAATGGCAGTTCAACAAAGTAGAAGCAATGCAAAGCATCAGTTGCAAGATATGTGCAAGCAATGTAACCTTGGAAAGTTAGAGCAAGTACCTTGATGGGTGAATAAGATAGGGCATCTTCCTCTGACTCCTCCACTAGGGAGCTACATTGACTTAGGTCTCCCTCTAGCTCGTAATCACTTAGGATCATATTACGAGGATGAATCAGAGGTGGAGAGCATTTGCATTGCATTGCATCCAGACTTGATTTCAATCCCTTAATGCCAAGTTTGACAGCCATGGCATTGTTACGCTTTATTCTTTTCATGCCGCAAGCTCATAATCATTATGATGCTGTTCGAATCTGAGATTCATGAAAATATAAAAAGTAGTCAGATTATCTATGGAATGCATTGCGGATTCAACTCGGAGAGTGTCTCCCTATAAACCCCTGCATATGCAAAGTTCACCTCCCCAACCGTGCTGACCAGACCACACACAGAAATACAAACCCCTTATGTCTCTATAACAGGCATGCACACATTTCAAAACTGAAGTAGGAACATTAGAATCATATGAAATTCGTATTTGAACAAATATACTAAGCAATTATGAGTGGCATAATGTTTAGCTTCAAGGGTGGAGTGTTGGTAGTGTGACACAAAGCAAGTAGGCAGATTGTATTCCATGTAAAAGATCGAAACCTATGTAAAAGCTAGAAATGACACTTTCTTTCTATACAATGCAGTGTTCGTTGCCCACACATGATGGAAGAGATCACATAGAGAAATACTATTCACTCATGTCTACGGTTCTAGTATTTAGAAACAGGGTGGTCCACCCTAAAAGAATATTGACAACAAATATGACAAGGCAAGCATAGATGTAGTGAATGTATCATTTACTTGTGAGCTTACTAGGAACAAGTATGCAGAATTGTAACTGCAGTAAGAGACCGTCCAAAATCTGAATGAAGAAGTTTGTCTAGCACTTATTTTTGCAACTAATCGACGTGAATAATTGGATATTATATCGAATGAGTAAGAAAGACAAGTAAAATTGTCAACAAACCTGGCTTGCAGTAGTAATCTGGGTCAATGTCACTACGACCAACAATCCAAAATGACTAGTGTCTGTTTCGAGGGCCGGAATTTTGAAAACCCTCTGAACTTTAGAGGTACTAAAGATTACCGAAATACATCTGAACCATTAAGTGTAGGTAGCACTGAGCACACAACAAACCCTAATGACAGTCCTGCCTAATGAGTAATGAATCAATTCAAAAATGGGTGATGAGGAGTGGCTGCTGAGTGTTGAGGACGTATCTCAGGATAAATCGGGTTGGCTTGGTGGGTACTGCATGCCTGAGCCCTGAACGGACTGGGAAGGTAGGCACGGCGGCGCGCCCGTGCAGCGGTGACGCTGTTGGGCGAGCGGCTCCTGGTCTCCTGTTAGTCGGGCATCTCCTCCTAGAGTCATGCCGTCCGGGGACGGCAAGTCGCCGGCGAGGCAGGTGGCTGGGAGCGAGTAGAGATCAGAAGCGCGAAGCAGAGCATAGGGGAATCGGGGCCTGGGATGACCCAAAATCCCAGGGTGGGCCAGCCCATCGTGGGCACCGTGTAGAGATACACACCCGAGCGACGAACATGCATTTTCGAAAGTAATTTAGGAACATTTAGCTGACCAATTAAACAACTCTGTTTTAATAATATCAGATTCGTATTTGAACAACTAAGCTTGTTTAGCTTGATGGGTGGAGCAGTGTTATATGACACGAAGCACATATTCTGATCGTATGGTGATCATAAAAGGGGGAAACTCTATGCATATTTTTTTTAGCAAAAGAGGGTTTCCCCTCCGATTTCTATTAAAGAAACCACCACGGAACCAACATGATCAATTAAAGCCTAAGCATGATCAATTAAACCGTATTATGGCTGTGCCATGGCAAATTTGAAGCTGCAAACCGGAGAAATGATATTTAGCATCCATTGTTTGCTTCGAACTAAGAACTAAATTCTAAGAGCTGAAAAGAAAGTATAGTAACCAAGTTAAGATCTATTTTCTGGTTGAGATCAAAAAGTTGAGGAGATATGAAGTACCACCTCTCTTGCGGCGTCGTGTAGGCATCGAGGGTGCGATGGCTGTCAGTGTTGTTGAAGCAGATCTGTGATGGTAGACGGGTGCATCAGGGGATAAGTCCCGTTGTGGTGGAAGAGAAGGTCATGTGAGCGGCCCCGGCAAAGAGGACGGCGACGCCGATGAAGTGAGAGGACGCGATGCAAGGCTATTGGTCCGTCGCCGTGGATGAGAAACGTCCATCTCTAGCAATGGACGATGCAGTCTTGGTAGGCGCTCCGACATGGTGGAGGACGGTGGCGATGGATGTGGTGGAGGACGGCAGCGATGGATGGGGTGGCGGACGGAGGCTGGTGTGGGGATGGGGTGTTCTAGCGCGGAAAACAGAGGGAGAGGTTCGGGGAACCATGTTTTTGGGACACGCCTATCTGAAATATGGGAAAGTTACAAACTTAGCCCCCGTCTAAAATTTGGACATATCGTCGGTTGGGGATAGGACGGTAATCTTGCATCTCACCAATATTTGCCAGAGCGATTTCGAGCGAGGAGAGGGTGGTTGGCTCCCATGGTTGGCGCCCACGGTGTATGAACGGGGCTGACAGGTAGGGTGGTTGTGTCATGTCTGAATGAAGTTACAAACCTGCCCCTATTGAAAATATTTGCCTACATCGATTTCGGCCGAGTCGAGTTTGTTTTGCCGCCCACCGTGTATGAATGGGGAATGGAGGGAGAAACAGAGGTCTTTCGGACGAGCTTGAATCAAATGTGTTTTGTCATTTATGTTTGACGCCCACCGTGTCGGAATGGGCTCAGAGGCGGCCGTGTCACGCCTAATTGAAGTTACTAACCTACCCCTATTTAGAGCAAAGGAAATCGGGCCGATGGATTGTCCGTGTAATGGGTAGACAGTAATTTCCATCTCCCAAACACTTGGCTTCGGGCAGCCGACGTGGGAGTGGACATTTTGCCGCTTCTTTCGAATTTTGGGACAATAAGCATCCACGTTTACCCTGGCAACTAAATCCGAATCCATTTTGTATTCCTATATGAATCTTTATAAATCATTCAATGTGTTTTTATATATCTTCAAAAGGACGACAAAGATGTATTCCACTGTCATTTATGAATATGGTTTACAAATGCCGATACTCAAATTCAGAAGCTAGAATCTAGTTTAAGGTGAATTCGAATATTTGGAACACTTCATGTCCAACTCAAATGTCACATGCCGCATAATGTGTACTCCTATTTAGATATGTACACAAGCGATGTATCAAGATTCAAATACCGAGTCAATCAACCAAGAATGTACAGAACTAACAGACATATAAACACTTATAGAGTATATGGATCCATAATATCAACTAACATACATAAGCCAGGCCGTTGTACTTTTTTTGGCTACAACAACATCCTTTTTTAGCCAGCATCTTGGCCCTTTCCGATGCATGCCACTTACGGTCCATCTATACTTCTACTATTGCTGAATGCACATTCAGCCCGATTGGCATATTTGTAGGTCTGGCACAACAATCCAAATGAAATGTCTCCGAGTCTTATCAATTAATACAGACTTGTGCTCAAATAAAATTACAAACCAAAAAACAAAAAAACAATTATTACATGATCTCTAAAACAAATGGTTTGATTGATTACATGAACAGACAACACAAAGGTTATTCAACGATGGAAAGAACATTTCACCTATGATTTACCAAGTAGGAATTTTATTTCCTTTTTTCCTTCAGGACCTTAACAATCTGGTCAGTCTCAGCTTGCTTCGTTTTGAAATCCACCAAATATTTAATGGTTGTCTTGAGTACTGCTTGTGATTGTGCTGTTTGCTTCCTCAACATGTCAACTTGATCTCTAAGTGCAGAAGCAGAATCTCTTTCTACCACTAGTTTAGCCTCTAGAGCATCAGCAGTTGGCAATTCATAATTCACGGTTGGGCCGGTGCCACTGCTGTGGGATGATGCAATGTCCATGGGGACCTCGCTCTTTGATCTTGGGCTAACATGTTTTGCCATTAAAGTTCCGATTGGATTCAGAAAAGTTGAAGTTAGCAAAACATCCCAACTGGGAGTTATAACAGCAAACCAGTTAAACAAACAAGGAATTAAAGAGTTCCAATTGGATGCTGAAAAGTAGTTATTAACATCATTGTAACCCATTTGTTGCAGCAGAAAGCGCTTAAACAAACAAGTAGATATTTAAGTTAAGGCAAACAGGTAATTCTTAACAGTAAGTATCAAACACATAGATATGCGTAGTCTACAATATGATTAACAGGCTGTGGCATTATATAATCAGTAGCAAACAAAATTAAGCCAAGCAACTTAATTGAACAATTTTGCAATAAGTGGCTAACTAAAATTCCGAGAAGCAGGTAACTGAACTTACGCTAGTTCTTTGTACAGGCACACTGCAACTTCTTTTTTGCTTACAAGGTTGTACGAAGGAGTCCATGGCATCAATTTCTTGGATACGTAGTCCCAATACTTCTTTCTTCCCACACTGCATGGGTAAGTCAAATGGTTAATCTAGTAAGATGGTGCGTCCTTGATATGTTATATGAGGACGTGTAGTCAGACTAGTTGTAGCCACACACATCACACTGGCTTTTACTGTATATTTCATGTGATTACTTTTGGCATATCGAGGTCTAAGCAATCTACAATAGGATGAAAAGACTGGCATCCTTCACATTATTGGCGAACTCAGTTCGTAGAAACAAGCAATTCAACCATTCTGTGGGTAAATCAAAAGCGCCACTGGAATATTTTTCACTATCCAATCATACACGCAAAAAGGGGCGACGCCACCATAGGGGCTGGTATGGGCGGCTGCCTCAGGTGGCTGGAAAGTGTGCACCTAGTTTGAGTCGTCGTGGTTGGCCCACGCTAGTTTTGTTCGTCCCAACGCACGAGCAGGCAATGTAAAAAATGAAGAAAAATGTTTCAATTTGGATGGGCCAATAATATAAGTGCAAGGCAGGCCCTATAGCAGGCTCGTGGCCCCAACGAGCGCCTCCCATATTGATCGACAGCAGGAAAAATCCCAATTCATTCGCTCCAACGTCCAGTTTGGTTCGCTCCTAACCTAGCCGCCGCTGGATAGACCGACACAGCACTTCCTCGCGTCCTTGTTCGAGGGCGGTCGCCGGGCTTCAAGCAAACGGAAGGACAAGAAGATGAAGATCCAACCTTGTGTGTAGCCTGCGTGGGAGGCAGCGGCGGCAGCACGGGCATGGCATCGAGCTTGCGCAAACGGACAGTCGCAGCTTGCAAGAGTAGCATGCGCAATGAAAGGTACATCACATCCCCGATTATATCTAATTCAACTCTTCAATTTCGGCCAATAGTTAAACTCGACGGTGTTGTAAAACTGCTTGTATGTAGGTAATCTATGAGAAAATGAAACCAATTCCTACTTATTTTATAACTCCCCAATCAATACTTGAATGATTGAATCGATGTATCTAATCAAGTTTCGGTGCAAACATACAAGCTCATGTTGTTCTTGAGCTCAAGTGTCTAATGAACAGACTGCTAATGAAGGATTTGATGCAAACTTTTTACATGCTCCTGGTGATGAACATATAGTGTCTAATGAGGGATCTAATGCAAGCATTTTGCAAGCTCATTGAAGGATTTAGTGTCTAATGATGATCTACTATGTTGAGAGAGACAGAGATTTGCAGGCATTGATGACAAGCAAATTATAGTGCATTTTCATAGCTTGAGGAAACATCGAGGCCATCTACTAGAAAGTCCCCGTATCATGACAACACAGCATAAATACTTTTCTAATCTGTTGTTTGAAACTATTGGCATACTTGTGCAGGATAAATATATTGATATGCAGTTTGCGCACTGGTTATACGTGTAATTACACTTTGATATTTTCAGCTAGAAAACGAATAATTCAAGCAGGTACAGACCATGTTTGTAGTCCTTGTACACCATGTTGCATTTTGTGTTTTTTGGTGCTTGCATCATTTAGTGTTTATAATCTGAACTACTTTGGATCATTAGCTGGGTTTCAAAGTGCATGTAGCTTCACATTTCTCAAGTTATGTTGACTTCCAGAGTGCAAGTGCCTTCGTATTTTTTAAGTTAAATGTTCGCCCCTGGTAACTTGAATTCATGGATCAGCCACTGCACACAAATCATACACGAATGCCAGTACAAATTAAATGAAATGCAGGGACTTACGCTAGCTCGTTGTACAGGCTCACTGCAGCTCTGCTTGCGCTTGGGATGTTCCATGTACAAGTCCATGTTACCACTTGCTTGGATGTGCAGGCCTTGTGCTCCTTGCATCCCCCTCTGCATTTTTGACACGGCGAATGGTTGATCAAATAAGAGGAATCGACCTTGATGTTGTACCGGAGGACAGATACTTACAAGGTTATATGGGTGTGCGGGATGTGTACAGATCCCAGTAGCGCCGTCATGCTTCGCTAAAAATGGATTTGCTTGTTTCAGATGATATCTCCGTAAGAAATAAGAGTTAAAGTCGAGTTGCATAGGCGTGTAAGCTAAGAGAGCAGTGAAAGGATATCCAAACATCATCGGAACAGTGCACAAGGGAGTGATGTGTGGATACCTAGTTTGGGCCGGCGTTTGGGCATGCTCGCCTAGCTAGAGTGCGGGTCACTTCAGAGCCGTTGAGGATGATGCGCTGGCGTTGGCTGGCCGCGCACGGATGCAGATCTTGAGTGGCAGTGGAGCGCTATGATGTGGTGGACGAGACCGTTGGTGAAGCCCCAACGGCCTCGGGGGGCGGAGGTACGACGATGTGCTCGGTGAAGTAGCCCCGGTGAGCTGGGAGACGGGGTCGGTGAAGCGCACCTGATGCGGTGGAACTCGGTGTCTGTGAGGCACGTCGGTTGTGGCGTCTGACGTTGTCGGTGGACCACCCGGTGCGGTGGACGAGGGCGTAGATGAGGTAGCTCCGGTGCGGTGGTGAAGCGCGACCATCGTCTTCGTCGTCGTCGTCCGGCACAGAGGTGGGGAACGATGGGGAAAGAGACGAGACGAGGGGTGATTCGAACTTTTCTTGGGTTGGCGGCGGATTAGGGATTTGAGCAATCTGGGCGCGGAAGAGGACGATGGAGAAGAGAGATTTTGCAGGGCTGGAATTGGGGCCGCCAGATATTTCAATCCGAAACGTGGAAGCGCGAACTTATTTTGTCGTTGTCCTTTGGGGGGGTGGCTTGGTGCTACGCGTCCGTCCGACACATGCGACCACCCCGACAGGACTATGCTTCCGTGCCTTAAGGCACCTGCCTTTGTGTCCATGACATGTGGGCCCAACAGGTGGCTGGCCCACATGTCAGTGACCCAAAGGCAGTTGCCTTTAAGGCACCGAAGCAGTGTCCACCCCGATACGACCCTAGTCTGCCTACATTTGAGAATGCAAACGAATCTTCTTTCATTTCCAAACGAATCTGTATGTATTACCATGCCTGTGTTTTCCTTGCAATAATTAGTCATCCGAAACGAGATACTCCCTCCATTCACTTTTGTAAGTCATTTCAGACAACTTAAAATGAACTATTTTGCACATTGTCTGAAATATCTTCAAGGTCTTATAAAAGTGAACAGAGGGAGTACTATAAATTAAGTAATGAGGAGTTATTTAAAAAAAACAAAACGGTACCCACGCTAACATGGATTAGAGTGTGTGTCACATAATTAGTTATTTGAATTAGAGTGTGTGTCACGTAGTTAGTTATTTGAATTAGAGTGTGTGTCACGTAGCGATCTCCAATTTTAACATGGATTTCGCATTTCACTATATCCATGCTACTTTTTTAATACAAATTCATATGTATTTGATGAACACCATGGTAGTGAGAAAACTTTTGGATGGATTCAAACATATGACCTACAAAAAAGCACAACAAATTGAGTCAATGTCAACTTCTCAAAACTTAGTATGGCATGAATTCTAAATAATTACCCGTATGCCTAGTCCTCGGTTCAAATCTTACAATGTACACCGAATTGAAACATCGATATTAAGTGTCGTACTATGTACATTCAAATGTTGTTTTAGCCCCCCCCCACAAATGCTACATACTTCCTGTATCGGTCAATCTTCCTCTCCTAACCACCTTAGGAAGCTATCGGTTTCCAACACACGTTCATTCTTTCTCTCCATGTTTCGATCTCTAAGTCTCTCAACTACACAACCCCTTTTTCCACTCTGTTACCAAATGTATTTACCTCACACACCCACCATTGCACCCCATGCCGAGTTCTCTCTCTCCCCCTATCCCTCTCACCCTCTCACGCTAAATACATGCATTGCCTATCTAGCCCCCCAACCTCTCGTGCGCACGCACGCACGTTGTATATCTAGGTCACTCCCTCGAGACTGTCTCACTCTTTCTTCCGCACGGCGGGCCACACTCGCTCAATCTCGCTCTCTTTATCTGAGTCTCATTTAACCTCATTTTCTTTCACACACAAATGATATGTCTCCCTATTCGGGCCTCGATCGACACACTCTATACTCTCTCACGCAGATTGTCTATCTAGGTCAGTCCATCCAAGCCGCCGCCACTCTTTCGACCTCATGGTGGGCCACGCTCACTCAATCTCTCTCTCTCTCTCTCTCTCTCTGTATGTCTCGATTGACCTCGCTCTTTCTCGGACAAAAACGATATATCACCATGTTTGAGCCCAATTCGACCTATTCACATTGTATACTCTCTCACGCACATTGTCTATCTAGGTCACTCTCTCCAACCCGTCTCACTCTTCCGATCGGACGGCGACCCTATGTGATCGGTTAACCTTGCTTCCTCCCATGCACAAAATATATCTACACGTCTGTGACTGGATCATCTCTCAAGCTCTATCTTACAGCCCTCACCCTTGCCAAAAGCTCAATCGGACAATATCTCTCTAGAGCATATATATTTGCTCAATGAATGTCGGACCACACTCACTTTGTCTCTCTATCTATATGTCTCTCGATTGACCTCGCTTTCTCACACCGTATCTTCCACGCGTTGAAGCTACTACCTCTCCATCCCTCGCAAAGCCGGAGCTATTTACATTGCGAGGGGCACTCCAACCTTGGATTAATTTGTGTAGGCATTTATTCCGGTTGGTTTAGATTATATTTTCATAGCATCCGGCCCACAACTACTCCAAACACCATTGCAACCCACGCAACTCCCCTAGTTGATTTCCCTCTGGCTCGGTCATCGCTCTCTCGCACGTCCTTTCTCGCCTTCAACGTCGCACCATGGTATTATTGAAAAAACTATGTTGTTCTCTTTAATTATTATAAATAAGCTACAAAACTACACACCGATAGTCCACTTGGAATGGAACAAATTTCGACCCACAAATTAAAGTGCTACAAACTACACACCGAGGGGCCCACATGTCATGAAACAAATTTGGACCCATATAAAAATTAAAAAAATAAAGGACGAGGATTGAACATGCGACCGGGCCTTCAAGCCGCACGTCAATAGGCAACATACGTAGAATAGCAATGTTTGTTGTACCCCCCTTTGTTCACATAATGTTTTTATATTACCACAACCTAATTAATGGATAACATGTAATATTATTTTTAGTACTATTCGCCTTCTGGTGAGTTCCATGTGTGCACTCTCTCTCTCCTCCCCTTCTGCGTTTAGACTCACGGGAAAACAGGAATAACTCGCGGGCTGTTGAGGATATAGCTACTGAGTGTAAACCGGCCAGGAGGGCCCGGTTCACCCTCGACTATGTTGAAGCCCATGACGATCCAGGACATGGCGCTTTACTGAATGAAGCCTAGAAGCCCGAAGCCCAAAGGCGGATTAGGGCCCATAGTGGTAAACCACCATGACTATGTAAACTTGTAATGTAAGTTAGGAAAGGAGAGACCGAGCCGAACACTTTGTATGAGTTGGCCTCGGGGCTCTGTAGACCGGTCGGGCGTCAACCTGTGTATATAAAGGGACGACCCGGCGGCGGTTCAGGGACAACAGACAACAACTCGAGACTCAGGCAAGCGTATTTCGCTCCCTAACCATCGAAACCCAATCAATCCCATCACAACTAGACGTAGGCTTTTACCTTCATCGAAGGGGCCGAACTAGTATAAACTCCCGTGTCCCTTGTCCGGTTTAACCCCTTCAAGCTAACCCGTTGCGATGGCTCCATGACTAAGTCCTTTCACGAGGACATCTGATGTGTTAATTCCACGACAGTTGGCGCCCACCGTGGTGCTATCGCACGATGGTGTCGAGTTCTTGAAGGGCTGCTCTGAAGGACTTAAGGGGTACGTGATCGGCCGGATGACCAAAAGTCGTCACAACAAGCTCTACATCGACGACAAAGGATGGGGCCCCGAGGCCGGCTCGATCGAGTACGGGTACCGGGTCCCCTTCGGCGGAATTCATGTCTTCATCGGCAAGATCGGTGAACCAGGCCGTGAGCCGGACATCTGCACCGACCTTGTCGAGACGGCTCAGCATGCGAGTCCAACCCGGGTTAAGGTCGCCGTGAAGCGTGCGTTCGTAGGATGTGTCCATGGGATCGGATCTGAACCGGTGTCTGAGGGTGAGATGGCCTTATATTCCGACGGCGAGTCATCCACTGGCGAAACCGAGTCCTTGTACCAGATTCATAGTGGGGTGTTTGAAGGATATTCCGATGGCAACAGTATTCCGGACCTCCTTGAACCCCCAAGTCGAGTTGCTGTTTACATGGCTGAAATGCAGCCCATGTTGCAGTCTTCGTCTACCGCAGCAATGAATACCGGATCAGCAGCCGCGACAGGTGCCTCGGCGCGCCAATCGGCACAAGTCCTCTCCGGTTTGATGGACGCCTGGGCGACCTTGTTAACCGCAACAGTCACCCCGGAGACGTTGGATCAGCACAATGCGGACGTGGCGAAACTGAAGGACCAAATAGCACAGGGTAAGGAGGACCTGGCAGCTGAGGATGCTAGGATGGCTGAAGAACGGGCCGCCTTGGATGCCCAATCCCAACGGATATAGGCACAGAATTACCAGCTCATGCTGGATCGGACCGCATCAGAGAATGTAATGCAAAGGAAGTATCGGTCACGTCTGCCACCGGTTTATGAAGGTTTAAATCTCTTTCAGACGCCAGGCTCTGGGCCGAGCAATCCGGCAGCTGCAAACCGGACTGAGGCGCCTAGGACAACTCCGGATCAGCCACGAGCAACGGAGCCACCCCGATGGACGGATAACCTGCCGCGGTACGTGCCTACACCACCGGGTCACTTCTTGAGCCCTCTGGATAACATGATTGCCGTGGCCTCACGTTTGGCAGCCATTCCGATGGAGGGCAATTCAATAGCCGCAGTTGAGACATGACGGGCGAGAGACCTTCTTCAAACCGCCGTAGTGTAGCAGCAGGCTTATTCATATACCCGGGATAGAATCCATTCAACCCCTCTTTCGAGCCCAAGTTATAGCAGGCGTATGGATGAACCGGAGGTGTCTAGCAGCGCGCGGCATCGCAATGCTCAAGATGTGGTGGATCATGGCAGGACACGAAGGGGTGCCGCTTTGGGTTGTTATCAACCCGCCCCGGTTCAGCCAGCAGCGTCGGTTGACAGAGGCACCGGGCTTGCTTTCAGTTCCTGGGGAGTGCCGTGCCTTATTCCGGCTCTCCGTAATGTGCGTCTGCCCAAGGATTTCAAGGGTCCATGCAAAGTGCCTAATTACACGGCGGATCAGCCACCCGAGGCGTGGGTCGAGAGTTATGAGATGGCAATGGAGATGCTGGATGTAGATGAAGCAGCTTGTGCAAAGTACTTCACGATGATGTTGGAAGGAACAGCCCGTACTTGGTTGAAAAATCTACCAGCTAATTCCATCGAGTCATGGGATCAGTTGAAGGCCCGGTTTATAGCCAATTTTAAAGACACGTGCAAGCAGCCCATGTCCATTGTAGATCTGGACGCTTGTGTGCAGGAAGAGAACGAGTCCACAACTCATTGGGTACGCCGGGTTTCAGAAGTTTTGCACTCGTCCAACCAGATTAACGCTGGGCAAGCGATTATCACACTGGAGCGCAATTGCTGGTTTAAGTCACTGAAGATGAAGTTGGGACGGCTCAAGCGCCACTGCGATGATATGGGAACCCTCATGGCAGCCTTGGTAAAGTATGTCGATTCTGATAATACCAAGGATCCCGATTCTGATAATGAGAAATCGGAGAAGGGAAAGAAGAATGGCGGTGCGAAGGGACAGAAGCACAACCAAGGAGGCCATGGGAATAATGGTAAGCGTAAAGCGGATTCAGATTTTGTGGCTAACGCTAATGTGCAGCGTCGTAAGGGTAAACCGCCCGAGCGCGGTGGGGCGATGAATCTGGAGCGCTTATTGAATCAGCCCTGTCCAAAGCATGGGACCAAGGAGGCCCCTGCAACACATCTCTGGAAGGATTGTAACATTATGAAGGAGTTCAAAAACTCAGATCTTTTTCGGTATGATCAGGGTCCATCGGGCGGTTCAGCTCCAGGTTTTCATGGTGGCGGCGGTTCAAGCTCTGGGTTTCAGAATAATCATGGCAACCAGAACAACCAAGTTGGTAATAACCAGCAAAATAATCAAGGGAATCAGCAGCAGTCGGGTTACCAGAGTCACCCAAAATAGTTGAATGGTGGGCAGTATCATGTGTTCACCACTAGTTTGTGCAAGCGTGATCAGAAGCTTCACAAGAGGGTAGTTAATGCTGTTGAACCAGCAGTTCCACGTTATCTACGGTGGTCGAAACAGCCTATTGTGTGGAGTAGGGAGGATCATCCGCCCCGGGTTGACAATCCGGGTCAACTAGCTCTGGTGGTGGCGCCTTAGGTGGGAGGTTATAAGTTCACCAAAGTACTCATGGATGGAGGAAGCAGTATCAATATTCTGTATTATGAGACATTCCGCCGCATGGGGTTGACAGATAAGAATCTTAAACCGTCAAATACTGTTTTTCATGGTGTGGTACCAGGTAAATCGGCATATCCAGTAGGTAAGATTGCTTTGGAAGTTGTGTTCGGTGATGAACATGATTCCCGGTCTGAGACCTTGACCTTTGAGGTGGTGAGAATCCAGAGCCCGTATCACGCACTGTTTGGGCGACCAGCTTATGCAAAATTCATGGCGAGGCCTTGTTATATTTACTTGCAGCTCAAGATGCCGGGTCACAAAGGAACCATCACGGTTCGAAAAATTGCTTTGGATTGCGAGGAAAGTGATGCGGCTTACGCTGAGTCGGTTTGTGCTATAGAGGAGTTAAAGTTTTACAAGGAGAATGTTGATCCGGCAGATATGACCCCTCTGAAGAAGCCCACCACTAAGCATGACCCAACCCTGCATTTCAAACCGGTTGACAAGACTAAGCTTGTTGATTTCGTACCTGGCAATTCGTCCAAGCAGTTCAGCATCAGCGCCAATCTGGATCCAAAATAGGAAAGCGCGCTCATCGAGTTCATCCGTGAGAACCGGGACATTTTTGCATGGAAGCCTTCTGACATGCCAGGTGTACCGAGGGAACTCGCTGAGCACACTCTTAATATTGATCCGAAGTTTAAACCGGTCAAGCAATTTCTTCGTCGCTTTAATGAAGAGAGACGCAAGGCAATTGGTGAGAAGGTAGCCCGGCTGTTGGCTGCTGGGTTTATCGTTGAAGTGTTTCATCCTGAGTGGTTGGCTAATCCCATGTTGGTTCTTAAGAAAAATGGCACTTGGCGTATGTGTGTGGACTACACGGACTTGAACAAAGCTTGCCCGGCCGATCCCTTTGCTCTCCCGCGTATCGATTAGAGCATTGATGCGACGGCGGGTTGTGAGCACCTGAGTTTTTTGGATGCTTATTCAGGATATCATCAGATTAATATGGCAGTTAAGGACCAGGAGAAGACAGCCTTCATCACTCCCTTTGGATCCTTCTGCTATGTTTCTATGCCCTTTGGGCTCAAGAGTGCTCAGGCAACTTATCAGCGTTGTGTGCAAAATTGTCTTCACACGTAGATTGGGCGTAATGTTCATGCCTATGTGGATAACATTGTGGTAAAATCCAGGAAAAAGGAGACATTGATAGCTGATCTCCAGGAGACATTTGACAACCTTCGGGTTTACAAGATGATGCTTAACCTGGATAAATGTGTCTTTGGTGTTCCGGCAGGCAAGCTGCTCGGTTTTCTTGTGTCGAACAGGGGCTTTGAGGCTAATCCGAAAAAGATCAAGGCAATCACATCCCTGGCTAAACCGAAGTGTATCAATGATGTTCAGCGTCTAGCAGGTCGGATTGCAGCCCTCAGCCAGTTTATCAGTCGTCTGGGTGAGAAGGCTATTCCTTTGTATCAGATGTTGAAGAAGACGGATGATTTCGTCTGGAGTGAGCCAATGCGGCCTTTGAGGAGTTAAAGCGGCAGTTGGTTGAACCGCCAGTTCTTGCAGCCCCAGTTGATCATGAGCCTTTACTGTTATACGTGGCTGCCAATGCCCGAGCGGTCAGTGTGGCAATTGTGGTTGAGCGTAAAGAAGCTGGGAAGGAGTATCCGGTTCAACGACCTGTGTACTACATCAGTGAAGTTCTGATCGAGTCAAAACAACACTATCTGCATTGGCAGAAGTTGGTCTATGGGGTTTTTATGGCCAGTCGAAAGCTCAAGCAATATTTCCAAGGCCATCCCATCACAGTGGTTAGCTCTGCTCCTTTGGGTGATATCATTCAAAACAGGGAAGCAACTAGCCGGGTTGCAAAGTGGGCAATCGAGCTTGGTCCACACGGTTTAAAATATGTACCTCGAACAACCATCAAGTCTGAGGCTCTTGTGGACTTTATCAATGACTGGACCGAGTTGCAAGCACCAGAAGATAAACCGGATAATACATACTGGACTATTCATTTCGATGGATCCAGGCAGTTGGAAGGCTCGGGGGCTGGAGTTGTTCTTACTTCCCCTCGAGGTGATAAAATTTGCTATGTCCTCCGCTTGATGTTTCCTTGTACTAACAATGCAGCTGAGTATGAAGCTCTACTTCATGGTCTCCGTGTGGCTAAAGAGACGAACTTAAGTCGAGTTTGTTGTTTCGGAGATTCTGATCTGGTGGCTCAGCAAGTTTCTGGTACTTGGGATTCTAGGGATCCACTCATGGCGGCTTACAGGCGTGAGGTGGATATTGTGGCAGGTCACTTCAAAGGGTATCAGGTTGAGCATATTGATCGGCGCAAAAACGAAGCAGCAGACGCTTTGAGCTGGCTCGGATCTCAGCGTAAACCGGTACCTCCTAACACCTTTTTAGATATCTTGCATAACTCGTCTGTTAAGTTGCCCACAGAAGAGGATTTGGCTGTTCCTGATCCGAAGGCTCAGTTGGCGGCCGCTTTACACGTTGTGCCGGATTGGACGGCTCCATATTTGGCGTATATGAGGCAGGGCGAGCTACCAAATGACAAAGTCCTGGCCCGACAGATAGTCCGGCGATCCAAGTCCATGGTTATTCACAATGGCGAGTTGCACCGTTGTAGCGTTTCAGGCGTATTTCAGCGTTGTGTTTCTCCGGAAGAAGGCCAAGAGATCCCGCGAGAAATTCATGAAGGGGATTGTGGTCATCATGCCGATTCAAAGTCCCTGGTTGCAAAAGCTTTTCGTCACGGGTTTCATGGTTGACAGCTCATGCTGATGCGGAGGATCTGGTAAAGCGATGTGATGCTTGTCAAAAAAATTCACGTCGAGCTCATGTTCCGGCTCACGAACTACGGATGATTCCTATCACTTGGCCTTTTGCTACTTGGGGGCTTGATATGGTGGGACCCTTTAAACATTCCCAGGACAAGAGGATCCACCTGTTGGTGGCAGTTGATAAATTCACCAAGTGGGTTGAAGCGGAGCCTATTAGCAAATGTGACGTAGCTACGACGGTTCAATTTCTCAAAAATATTATCTTCCGGTTTGGCTTTTCGCACAGTATCATCACGGATAATGGTACCAACTTTTCCAAAGGTGAGATGGAGGATTTCTGTCAGAGAGAGCACATCCGGCTTGACCTAGCATCTGTGGCGCACCCTCAATCCAACGGTCAAGCAGAGCGGGCTAATCAAGAAATTTTAAAGGGTCTTAAACCCCGGCTCATGATTCCCTTAAAGCGGACGCCGGGTTGTTGGGTAGAAGAATTACCTTCTGTGTTGTGGAGTATCAACACCACTCCCAATCGATCAACATGTTACACGCCTTTCTTCATGGTATACGGGGCAGAGGCGGTTCTCCCAAGTGATATACATCATGACTCGCCCCGGGTTGCTAATTATGTTGAAGCGGACAATGAGCAAGCTCGCCAAGAGGCACTGGACCTGCTAGATGAGAAACGGGATATGGCTTTGGCTCGATCGGCAGTTTATCAACAAGACCTACGGTGTTATCACAGCCGCCGGGTTAAGACAAGAACCTTTCAAGAAGGCGACTTGGTGCTCCGGCTCATCCAGGATCAGACTGACATGCAGAAGTTATCCCCGCCTTGGGAAGGACCCTTTGTGGTCAGCAAGAATCTGCACAATGGATCATACTACCTCATTGACATTCGAGACAACTCAAGCAACTCTGAGGAGGAGACCCGGCGGCCGTGGAACATAGCTCTCCTCCGGCCTTATTACACTTGAGCCATCGGCTCTTTTTATGTACACATTTCGACAATGTATATATTATGATCAATAAATAAATCAGCATCCTTGCTCTAAGCAGGGCCTCTGCTGTTTTTTCTCAAATATACTTTGAGTTACATGGGGGCTTCAGCTGACAAAGCGGAGTATTACCTGTCAAACCGGCTATCACGCCACAAAGCTTGGGAGCTTCACACCCAAGGGGCCAAAGAGAGTCTAGATGCTATGCACAACTCAAACATAGGTAGCCAATGAGCACAGCTCATCACGTTACTTGGGGGCTCCTTGGTCAAGTACCAAGGAGTTTGAATGGACCCTTGTAGCTGGGTATCGACCCACGGCTTGGAAGCCTGGTATATTTACCTAAAACCCCGGGTTAACCTGCCTTCATCAAGTAAGACACTCCTATCCAGGTCATCCTGGCACGGCCCTCCGAACGTTTGACAGTTACTCTCCTTGAGACCCTGCACTTGTCAAAGTTAAAACGGTGATTGGTTAGTTGGAGGTCCATCTTAAAAGGCTTTGTTAAATGGTTCAACTCAGCGGCCTGGTAGCCCACAAAAAGACTCGAATTTGGGCCTGGCAGCCCCCAAAAAGCCTCGACTTCACGGTTCTATTTGAGTTTTGCTGAATTTTATGTTAAACCGATTTTCTTGGCTTGGTCAGTCATTTTATTAGCCCGGTATTCTTTAAACCGGCTTGGTTTGCAACTACACGTTGACAGACCTTATTCTTAAACCGGAGTTTATTAACCCGGCCTGGCGTTGACTACCTGTCACCAGCTTGGATCATCTGGCGTGAATCATTACCCGGTATGACTTACTATACGACTTCAGTACATGATGGAGTTATACAAGAAATTCAGATTTGGGTTTTCACCCTTATTACAATCAAAGTTGACCAGCCAACTAAACAGGGATCTTACATCACAGGTATGAATCAGTTCATAAATTTATGATTTGATTATCAATCCAGCCTTTTCTCGGGCATTATGACCCGTCCGGCGGTAAACCACCAGGATCCTTGTCTTTTTATGCACACACAGGAATTTCATATTATGATACATGAATCAAAATTGACATTGACATGGCGGATCACACAAAGTATCTCCTCCTGCACGATGGTAGCAGATCACAATAGTTTTTGCTACCCTATTACAAGGCGCTCAGCGGCCCAAAATATGGAATTATTTCACAATGGACAGTTCCTGATATGTCAACCGAATTGACGGATTAAGCTTCATCGCCAGGTTGATGTGAAGTAGATGGGTCATCTGGCGTCGGTTCAGCCTCCTCCTCCCCATCCAATGGCTGGAAGTCATTGGTGGTCGATCAATCCGGTTAAAGCACGAAGACAGCCTCTTCACGTATGCTCAGCCGGATCAATGTCAGGGGCGTAAGTGTGCTTACGGATTGGTGGAATAAGGTTCTGCACTTCAGGGATAACCGCTTCAACCCGTTTGTTGTTTGCATCAGAGAACCACCAAAGGAACCATCGATTAGCCTCTTCGCCAATCGACTTCCAGAGGACGCATCTCCCTTGTCACCTGTCTGAGAGCGTCATTGTCAAACACTTCGCCGTTTTCTTGTGCACTGGGGAAGCCCTTGGCTATGTCAGCCGGATCAAGATCAGCTATCCATGCCTTGGCTCGAGTCAGCACTAGTAAAGTGCCAGCCCGGGCAGCAGATCACTTCAACTCTTCTATTTGTGCTAGCGTCATAGATAGCCGGTCCAGCGTATCCTTGATCAGTGTTGGCGCCTCATTGTCATAGGACGTGGCGCAGATCACCCGTTGAACGCCGGTATATAGCTGTTCAACCAGTGTATACGCGGCCTTGAGTTTCTTCCGCATATCAGAACCCAGATGAGCAATGCGACTACCTATATCGGTTTAAGAAGTTCATATTAAACCGGAGAAATTTCAAAGCGAAATATTCATCAAGCCTTGGCAAAACAGTGCTTACCAAATATTGCAGAAGTCATGGCATTGACTTGGCGCTTTAATACAGAAAGCTCTTCTGTCACCGGTTTAAGAGCTGCTTCAGCGTTTTCCGCCTGCTTCAACAAACCGGCCTTTGCTGTATCCCAGTTGGCCTGCTCAGCCTTGAACCATTCTTTGAGCTGCTCCATGGTGGTTAAAGCGGTTTTTAACTCATCCTTGGCCTTGGTGGTTTCTGCTTGTTGGGATTTTCAGATTTTCTTGAAGGTCAGCGATTTGCAAGACTTGTTGGTTTATCTCACTCTGCAACAGTAAGAGAACAAGTTAATATCTTTGTTAAAGTCCCAAGCATATAACCAGTTATACACTTGGCACTTGGGGGCTAATGCGGATCATTTTTATGCTGATTACTGAAGTCCCAAGGATTAATACAAGTTTTAATCATGGCACTTGGGGGCTAATGGGTGTTTGATCAGAGATACACAAGGGAATTTCATAAAGTACAGTATGGAGTATACAAAGTCCCGGTTTGACTTTCTCAAGACAACCCGGCCCTTGGGGGCTACAATGTAATGAAGGTACAGAGCAAAGAGCAAAACTATTTACCTCATAGCGTTCCTTCATCAGATTTACTAAACCGGCTTCATAATCGCGGCTGGTGTAAAGCCGGTTCAAGAAGATGGAGTGAAGGTCTTGAGCAGAGAGATCGACATAAGCTGACAGATCAGTCTTCCCCTTCCCTTTGCTCATGGCAGCAAACTCATCTTTGGCAGTGTGCTTCGATAGAGCAACCGGATTACCAGGAGCGGTATATCCAGTGCCAGTAACAATGACGTCATCATCTTTGGCCTGACTGGATGAGTCAATATTCTGTACAGGACTTGGTGCTTTGGTAGCGGGACTTGGCTGTTTATTGACAGGGCTTGGCGGATCAGCAGTTGAGCCCCGTTGTTCAACTGTTGGAGTTGGAGGAGCAGGAGGATGTGAAGTATCAACCTCTACATTCAGTTCAACCTCTGGCGGGTTGGCATCAGCATCTTGGTTTTGCCCAGCAGAGCTGTCTATAGCAACTTCAGGATCTTCGCCATGATGCTCTAGAGTCTTCTCCGGATCAACATCCACAGTTGGGTCACTGGTCTTGGCTTTCTTACTCAATCGAGCCTTGGCGCTACAACATCAAAGGTTAGAATATGGTAAACCGGCAAATAAAAGAAACAAATTAAGGAGTAATATACTTACCCAGCAACGACTTTGAGAGGAGGCTGCTGAGTGGTTGATGAACCGCAAGACGAGTTGGAAGAAGCCTGGTAATTCGGGTCAGACGGATTGAGAGGGCAGCGGAAGAAACCTTTCAAAGGGTAACGTTTTTTAGGAGAGCAATTCACCTCTGGACGACGTTTCCGGGTTGGCGTATCGGCTAAACCGGACGACGTGATTTGTTGACCACTATGCCGGGTTGTGCGACGTTCTTCAACTTGCTGTGTCTTCAAAGAAACTTTTGGATCCAAATGAGCAAGGGGGTGAGATTGTTTGACTTTCCAGACTGTGCGGCGAATTCTTTGAACCGGTACAAGATCTGAATCGGAAGAAAGAATGATTACCTCAACATGTTCTACATGGCTGGCTTCAGCATCATCCTGGGAATAGTCATTGTCAATAAGATATACGAAAAAGGAACCAAGTGAGTCAAGTTCTACCTCAGCATCTGATTCCTCCTCCTCTGGCGGGTCAAAAGACTCGGCGGTTTTCCTCTTGCCGGCTTTCTTGGTGGCCTTGGTTTTTGCACGAGGAGCCCGGGCCGGTTTAGTCAGTTTCCAAAAGGAGCTGTTAGCCTGAAATTAAGACAAGGAAAGGTTAGTACACAGTCAATACGGAAGCAAATCAGTAAATAATTTATATGAACTTTACCGCTGGCGGTTTATTGGAGACGCAAAACGGAGCCAAACCGGTTTGGCTGCAGGCAGAGATCGGTTCATCAAGCATTTTCTTCACCGATTCAGTAACTTCAAGATCGGTCATTACTATTTCATGATATTGTTGAGGATCTTTGACATCACCAGTATATTCATGCATCAATCCGGGGCGGCGGCTTAAGGGTAAAATGCCCCAAGAAACCCAGCAGCGGACAAGATCAATGCCAGTTAAACCGTTGGCCATCAAAGCCCTGAGCTTGGCGAGTTGAGGTGCAAAATTCTTCCGTTCTGCGGCGGTCAAGCGTGAAGGTAATGGGTGGCTATTGCTAAGCCGGTGAGGGCGATAACCCGGCAAGGGATTTTCTCCATCAGGGGCAGTGTTCCAACAGTAAAACCAGGTCTGATTCCAATCTTTGGGATGGCTATGATGTTTGGCATGAGGGAAGTCAACTTCTTTTCTTTTCTGAATTGAAACGCCGCCAAGCTCTGTGTTGGGACCATCTGAGAATTCCATACGGCGGTTCAAATGGAAAAAGTCCTGGAACAGCTCCACAGTTGGCTCTTCTTGAAGATAGACTTCGCAGAATACTTGAAAGTTGCATATGTTTGACATAGAGTTTGGACCAATATCTTGCGGATGGAGTTGGAAGCTTGCAAGGACATCTTGGAATTTTTTTGATCTGGGCGGACTGAATCCCCGGTCTAAGTGTTGCATAAAGACAATTACCTCTCCTTCTTGAGGTTCAGGCGGACATTCCGATTCCGGAACTCACCAATGGAGAGCCCTTTTTGAGGCTAAGGCACCAGTGGTGACATAACCATTGATTTGTGTCTCCGTGATCCGGGACGGAACCCAATTGCAAGCAGCGAATTGTTTCGACATTCCGAAAGGAGGGAACTGAAAGAAAAAACAAGTGTCGGTTTTACAGTTTACGGTTTAAGGTATACAATTCAGTGTTGAACCGGAGAAAAATACTATGCAAGGTTCAGTTGGTGGTTTAAGAGAGGGCTAATGACATATGGTGGATTGACTATCAAATATTGAACCGCCCATTGGCAGAAGGGCCAGGATTCAAAATTTCTGCTAAGTGTTGACAGAAACAGGTTTCACACAATGATCAAATTTATTTGGATCTACCGCACATTCGTAAAGCAATTTTTTCTGTGACCTCTAAAGGCGCTAAGCAGAACAGGGAAGATCGTGTACTCTACAAAAGAAAAAGGACGATCTGCTGGTATTAAAAACAGATGCGGAGTAACTACTGCATAAGATCTATACTGCTATTGGATCAAAACTACCGCGGCAGAAAGAAGAACGAAGAACGGTACAGAGGAGCTCGCAAACCCTAGCATAGATCTAAAGATGAAGGAAAGAGGAAACTTACCACTACAGATTTGCTGCGGAAGGAGGCGACGAGTTTCTAGTCCGTTTCAGGTTGATACAGCGGCCTTAGTTGATGCAGTTCTCAAGGGTCGCAGACGGCGGCGGAGCTTCAGAGCTGGGGCGTCGCGAGGAAGAAGAAGGCGCAGAAGGGGAAAGAGAGAAGGGCCCTTGGGCCTTATTTATAGAGGAAGGAGTAAAACGGTAGGCGCGAGAATCAAGGAGCCTAAGATGGCCGAATGGGTGCGCCTGTCGCCTCGATTTTCGGGATAACCATTAAGTGAAGGGAATCTTTTTAATCTTTTTATACAGAGATGATGTCATGATGGACCGTTGCTGCGTTTAGAAGATGATGTCACGGCGGTTTACAAAATTACAGGAGAAGACAATATGGCGGTTTACGAAAATACAAGAAGATGCCTACAAGATATCTTTGAAGTATTGAAGATTGACATGAACAAATTCAAATCAATCTGGGGCCTAATGTTGAGGATATAGCTACTGAGTGTAAACCGGCTAGGAGGGCCCGGTTCACCCTCGACTATGTTGAAGTCCATGACGATCCAGGAGATGGCGCTTTACTGAATGAAGCCTAGAAGCCCAAAGCCCAAAGGCGGATTAGGGCCCATATTGGTAAACCGCCATGACTATGTAAACTTGTAATGTAAGTTAGGAAAGGAGAGACCGAGCCGAACACTTTGTATGAGTTGGCCTCGGGGCTCTGTAGACCGGCCGGGCGTCAACCTGTGTATATAAAGGGATGACCCGACGGCGGTTCAGGGACAACAGACAACAACTCGAGACTTAGGCAAGCGTATTTCGCTCCCTGACCATCGAAACCCAATCAATCCCATCACAACTAGACGTAGGCTTTTACCTTCATCAAGGGGGCGAACTAGTATAAACTCATGTGTCCCTTGTCCGGTTTAACCCCTTCAAGCTAACCCGTTGCGATGGCTCCACGACTAAGTCCTTTCACTAGGACATCTGACGTGATAATTCCACGACACGGGCGATGTTGTCGTTGACCATATCTGGACGCGTTCACAAGTCACAACACTAGTTTCACGTACTAGCAGCACTAGTCAGTGTGTACGTGCAATGCACGTTAATTTGGAAGTATATTAAGTGCATGCGGATATTAAGTACTAGGATATTATTTGCGTGTTATTATGTGATTAGCACTATTTTTGGCATGAAATTAACTGCACGCTAAACGTGTTGAGCGCTCGACATTGAAGCAGTCTAGATTGTTGGATGACAAGGAATACACATGGCTTGATGACGTTTTATATTTAATTTGATACGGCTCTAGAAGAACATTCAAACGATCAAATCATAGATTTCGTTCAGTCTGACTCAGACTTTAAATTATACGACGATCAATATAAAATAAATGCAAAAGATAAACGTTCGGATTTTAAGCATGGCAATCCGAACGTTTTTCATGGCAAATTTAGATTACGCGGTGGCGGCGGGGGCGTCTCGCGGTGGGAAGCGGCTCCTCTACCGTGCTCTGTGTGTCGTCGGGCCACTGACCGATGGTGACGGTGGTGTCTTGCGCCATTGTTGGCGTGCTCCTGGACATTGGCCTAGCTTCAAGGAAGGCCAAAATTTTCTGAACTTCGGAGCGAGTCAACTGGCGGGAGGAGGCGAGTGTCGGTGTACTAAAGTAGGGGTACCTTAGTACCCCGAACTTGTGCACGGGCAGTTGCAGCACCCCGCGGCAAGGCTCGCCGGGCATCCGCCAAGACCCTCCGTCATTTCCTATTACTGCCATTCAAGAACAAAGTGTCAACCAAGTAGACATGGCCCCGGCAAGAGGAGCTTGCCAGGAAGGACAAAGACCCCGGCAAGAGCAGCTTGCCGGGAAGGCTAACCAAGGTGCCTACAGAAGACTTGTCGCGACGCTTCGCTGCCCTCCGGCAAGGCCCGGCGACCGCAAGCTTGCCGGCCGCGACAAGAGAAGGGTCATGCAAGGCGCTTGTCAGCGCAAGGCTGCCACCCTGCACCCAAGCTCCAGCGATCCAAATGACGTGTCACCCCAGGCCATCCCAGAGCACGTGGCGGATACTGTCGGCCATGCGGAGCGAGGTGGCAAGTGGAGTCGACAAGGAGGCCATCGTGGCGATCGGTGGCGCCCATAACGGTCGCTTCCTCACATCTGTTAGCGACCAGACGGGCATTAAATGCCCTTGTCCCCCGCCGCCGAGTTAGGTAGGGGACACTGCTTGACATTGCTGCACCAACCTGCGTTTTTACCTTTACGCCCTCTTTCTACGCCACCACCTGCTCGGTGACCCCTTAGACTATAAAAGGGAGGCCCATGCGCACGAGAGGGGTTCGAACTTTTCGACACCGGGTTGGGAACTTTTTCACACCGGGTTCGGTTCATTCGACGACCCAACACCACGACACGCCCACGCCTCGGGCAAGAACAAATACAAACACAAAGCAGCGAGAGAGTTTTATCTCTCCGAGAGCTCGAAGCTGGGTAAAATCGCCTGCTTCCCCAAGCTCGACCTCGATCTGCTTCTCGGCGCCTCCGCCCCTTGCCGGACTAGAAGGGGCCCCCTGCCCCATAGGTGCTCGTGCCCCGCAGAACCGCACGACATCTTTGGCGACAAGGAAGGCGACAGAATACAAGATATAACATAGCAATCATTGCCCTAGAACGCAGTCAGTTTCAAATCTTTAAGTTTATGTTCCTTGAACGACCGTGCCTCGTATGAAAAACCTGTGCGCGGAGGAATCGACTCGCGGCTAAGTTGCGCCCTTGATTTGTTTTCGAGTCCGCTCAACAATACAAGTGAGCTGCAATTAGCCCGACGAGGTTTCTTGCCGGAGGTAGCACCGCCAGCGGGCTGCTGATGTTCCGCACTCGGCAAGCGTGCTCGTGCCGGCAAGTTCCCTCAAAGTGTAGGGTAAAAACATACAAGGCACTGGATCAAGTAAAGGGCATGACATAGCAAGCTTTGCTTAGAATAAAGTTATATATCACGGTAAATAACTTGTCGCGCTCTAAGAGATTGTTCCTATGACACATCTAGTAGCGGCGAGGACAAGGAAAGAGAAGAAAGGTGCACCGGCACCTGGGCCCCGGCAAGCCAACGTCGCTGGGGGCTGCAAGTACCAAGGCCCATCCCCGGCAAGCCAGAGTTGCCGGGGGCTGCGATAACAGATAAGTCTTTCATCCCTCATCATGCATCCTTTTGTGGACTAAGGAGCGCGAAGTTATATTCCTTGAACTTCCGTGCCTTGCATGGGAAACCCGTGCGCGGAGGAATCGACTCGTGGCTAGTTTGCGCCCTTGATTTGTTTTCGAGTCCGCTCAACAATACAAGTGAGCTGCAACTAGCCCCGACAAGGTTTCTTGCCGGAGGCAAGACTGCCAAAGAAGGCTGGCGATGTCCCGTGACTCAAGAAGCGTGTCATACTGCAAGTTCCCTCAAAGCGTAGGGTAAAAACATACAAGGCACAGAATCAAGTAAAGCATGTAACATAGCAAGCCTCCCCTTTTTCATTAAAAAACATCCCATTTTGGGTACAGTCCATATAGGATGAAAAACATGAAAGAGAGGATTACGAGTTCTAGATGCAACTAAGGCTCGCAGGCTTACAAAGTGAAAAGATAAGTTGCCCGAAATCCTTTTCTTGTCCCCCTTCTCAGGAGGTAGGTCAAGGAGGCGGGAAGGGCAAAAGAAGCGCCTAGGTGGGCTACGGGTGCCAGAAGACACCAAGAGAACATCCCGGGGGTTGGCCAGGAGCTTGGCAGAGACGGAGGCGCCGGAGGCAGAGCTCGAAGACGGGGTGGCAGGACGTCAGCACGCTGTCGAGGGCACCACGCCCTCGTACTCCGACTTGACGGCCTTGCCGCCAACCCTCTTCCTCTTCCGCAGCCTCCCTACACCAGCCGCCCAAGGAGACGGCCCCGGCAAGTTCAGGAGGCCGGTAACCCGGATGATCGGGTCGCCGGTGGCGCGCGAAGCGACGCCCGACGCCTAGTCAGACCTGCCGTCCTCGTCGTCGCTGTCGCTCCCCTCCTCGTCACTCTCGCTCGAGGAGGAGTCTTCGCTATCGGAGGAGCTGTCCACGCAGCATCTCGCCCGGGTGCCGGAGTCCCCGAAGACATTGACGGAGAGGAGGTCGCCATCCATTAACTTGAAATGGAGGGTAAACCCCGCCGTCAAGCTATGGATGCGGGCGAACGTCTTCCACCCTCGATCAAGATACATCACGCCGGGGGCTGGGGATACGACGTTGACTCGTGTGCCGCTGATCCCGCAGCCCCTCATGCGCAAACTCAGCGTCTCGGGAGGGTCCGGCTCCATCGCGCTCGCAAACGGAGCCGGAAGTCGGAGACAACGGCGGGGTGCCCGGCGCAGCTTGACGAAGAACTCCCAAGGGTCGTCCCCCGTGTGGACCGCCGGGAGGAGAGGGACCGCCGGCGGAGGTGAAGCCGACGCGCCGCCCCGGCTGCCTCTTCCCCGCGCGCCTCGACCTCGCCCTCGACCTCGCCCACGACCGCACCCCCTCCCTCTCCCCCTTGGGGCTGGTTCTGCCACCACGGGTGCGGGATAGGGAGGGATGCACTGCCTAGAAGCGACCCTCGCTGCCACCGATGAAGGGCTAGGGTTCCCTCCCTCCATGGCGGATGAGAGGAAGGGGAGCGGAAGTTGAAGAAAGGAGAAGATGAGGAAGTGTGGGTTCCTGCGCTCCCCTCTCGCCCCTCTTAAAGGAGCGAGGTGGGGCTCGCCGCCCGGCCGGCGAATCGAGAGCACGGAAGGGCAGGAAATCGGGGCCGACCCACTGCCTCCGCCCGTGACGGCTCGGTTTCCCACCTCCACCGCCCACGACCTCATGCGCATGGGAGCCGGGTGGCGGAGATGCAGAGCCGAGGCGACAAGTGAGATAACTGCGCCCCGCCTCACGGGGGTGGGCGCCTCGAAAATCGCGCACGCCACCCACGCCTCCCACGACGCCGCGATTGACGCGTGCCGTTACGAGAGGACGCAGTGGATACGGAGGCCGATTGTGTGGACTCCAGGCAGCGTGTTCGTGCAGATGCTTTTGGGCTGGCCCAACAACGCCGGCACCGTGTATGGCCCAGTGCCCTCGTGGCTCTATATCGGTGTACTAAAGTAGGGGTACCTTAGTACCCCCGAACTTGTGCACGGGCAGTTGCAGCACCCCGCGGCAAGGCTCGCCGGGCATCCGCCAAGACCCTCTGTCATTTCCTATTACTGCCATTCAAGAACAAAGTGTCAACCAAGTAGATAAGGCCCCGGCAAGAGGAGCTTGCTGGGAAGGACAAAGACCCCAGCAAGAGGAGCTTGCCGGGAAGGCTAACCAAGGTGCCTACAGAAGACTTGTCGCGACGCCTGCGTCTGGTAAGGCCAGCGACCGCAAGGTTGCCGGGCGCGACAAGAGAAGGGTCATGGCAAGGCGCTTGCAGCAACAAGGCTGCCACCCCGCACCCAAGCTCCAAAGACATCCAATGACGTGTCACCCTGGGCCATCCCAGAGCACGCGTGGCGCCAGGCGGCCATGCGGGCGAGGTGGCAAGGAGCTGACAAGGAGGCCATCGTGGCGATCGGTGGCGCCCCTAACGGTGGTTTCCTCACACTGTTGGGGCGACCAGACGGGCATTAAATGCCCTTGTCCCTGCCGTCAGAGTTAGGTAGGGGACACTGTTTGACACTGTTGCACCAACCTGCATTTTTACCTTTCTGCCCCTCTTTCTACGCTGCCACCTGTCGGTGACCCCCTTAGACTATAAAAGGGAGGCCCATGCGCACGTAGAGGGGGTTCAGAACTTTTCCACACTGGGGTTGGGAACTTTTTTCACACTGGGGTTCGGTTCATTCGACGCACCCAACACCACGACACGCCCATGCTCTCGGGCAAGAACAAATACAAACACAAAGCAGCAGTAGGAGTTTTATCTCTCCGGAGAGCTCCGGAGCTGGGTAAAATCGCCTTCCCTTCGCTCGACCTCGATCTGCTCTGCGTGCGCCCTCCGCTCCCTTGCCGTACTAGAAGGGCCCCCCTGCCCCATAGGTCCTCGTGCCCCGCAGAACCGCACGACAGCGAGTGACGTTGGTGCAAGGAAGCGGTCGACGGCGGCCATCCTTGCCGCTGAGGGGGGCACTGGCACCCGCGTGGGGACAGGTGCTGTCAACGGCGCGACAGAGACATTCGTGTGCACGGCACGCACGGGCGCGGCACGCTAATGCACGCCGCAGCAGCACATGTCTTTGGCAGGTGCACAGCACCGCACGGCGCAAGCGATCGCAGACGCGCCAGCGCATGCGCTGGCAGGTGCACGGGGGCGTGAAAGTCAGCTGGGACCTCATGGAACCCCGTGGGATCAAGCTCGGCGACAATGTGCGACTCCCAGCCCATCAATGCCACGGGGAAGGGCGCTAGCGTAGTCGGGGCGACGGGAGCCGGAACGGGAGCGGGGACAGGCGCGGCGTCTTCCTGCAAGGCCAGTTCAAGCTCGTCTCAAAGCGCCTTATGTTCTTGAGACTCGGCTGGGTGTCTTCCTCAGAAACCCCGGAACACTAAGGGCAGATCATCGTGATGCGACATGGCGCCACGCTTAGGTCGAGGCTAGTTGGAGGTAGACGGCAGGAGAATCAAGAGGAAGAGAGAAGATTGTAGCGATACCGGTAGTGCGGGGTTGATTTTAAACCGTGGCAATCGGCGACATTAAAAGTGGGAGCAGCTGGGACGACGATTAAGCATGGCAGAGTTTAGTCAAAGGGCTCACCTCTCGGTGAGCCTGCACAGCGGTCTGCTCGCATGCCTCCCTGACAGCCGGTGCAGCGGTCTACTCGCATGCCTCCCGTCGACTCACACGCTTGCTTGGAGGGCACCTACCGATGAGAAGCGGGGACTCGTGGCGGCATGTAAATGCCCACGGTTTCAATAGTGAAAGCGTTCGCCTTAACGTGACAGGTCTTTGTTCCAAAATACCTTGGCTCTTCATTTGTGCAACTTGTCATAAGCAGCTTGTCTCAAATTGAAGAAAAAACTTACGAAGTAATATTTGTGCCATATCACATGACCATGCTCAGTTTCAAGAATTTATGCTCACTTTTGGATTTTCTGAAATTTAAGATCCAGGATTCGAAACACACTACTACAGGATTGATCTCTTGTAACACGTTGATGTGCTACTACAGCTTAGATATTGTGTTACTAAAGCACACAGTAACACACTTTTGTATGTGTTCCTGTAGGCTATGTTACTAGGCGATGTCTATTGTAGCACATAAGAGTTGTTCCTATATGTATATAAACATGTTACTATTGTATCGTTGCAACACGAGCCATATGTGTTACCGAAGGCATGGTAACACTCTTTTAGAACTATAGGCACACACTTTGTAACATGTTTTTCCTTGCGTAGCAACATCGGTAGTAACACCGTTTAACAAACTTGCAACACAAGTAGCAACGCAACAGTAACACAGTATATATTGTAACATCTCTAGTGGTGATTGGTAGCCAACCTAGTAACACCTTTTCCTAACTATAGTAACACGACATAATTTGTCCAATGTGCTATGCAACCATTTTTTATGAAATATTGTGTCAATACATTTTTGTTTTTGTACTTCCTCATAGTGAAAAGCGATAAGCATATGGCACACAGTGTATACTATATAAAAAGACCATGGACATAAAGCTTGCATATATGCACGAGGAATAAAAATATCAATATGGTCCATGCCATTCCATAGCATTTGTAACAATAAACATATAGAAGATCCATATTTTAGGAAAAAAAATACATTTCTCAACCCACAAATGAAAACTATAGTATGTGAAAGATTTCCTATCATTGAACCCATGTGACACCCCTATTCATGTTCACTAGAATGTGCCCCTCGGATCTTTCTTGCATCAACGTGTCATATTTGCATCTCGATTCCTCATAAGCAAAAACATCCGAATCAAGTCAACCATTGAACCTCTCAATCTGCAAGAAAAAAAATCAGTTACAACTACATTAAGTATATCGTGAAGTTAATTTAACAAAACCCAAGAAGTTAAATATTGACTTATACATGATGAAGGCCAAGCAATTGTTAATCCAGATGTGAAAGCATCGCCAATTGTCCTACAATTTTCCCTTTCCCTTACCAAAACCTCACATTCCTCGATAGGTGATCAACTTGCACTTCTATGAATTGCCGACCTAGCTCAACACCACCAACCATTTTTTTAATTGCAACCCAAAATGCTAGCATGTGCTACATGCCTTTTGTTTGGATATACTGAAGACTTCAGAATCACTTTTATGCCAACCTGAAATGAGGTTCAAATTATAATATATAGTAATAAAAACCAATTTTGTGAACACGAATCTAGTATTAACACACTATTTTTGTTACCTCCATGGAAGGACTACGTTTCTGCTTAGAGGGCACATGGACTATAGACTTGTCTTGAGTGCTTTGTTTGTGTACTCTAGTCAAATTTCCATCCATATTCTCCCTGCTCTTAGATAAACATAAGAGGAAAAATGATTTAACCTTGTGATTTTGCAATGCAAAGTTCACACTACATTTTATTCATCAAATTTTACATGTGGCAACATCATTTTATAACCTCAAGAGAGTCCATTCCATGCAAATCGAACTTAAAATGCAGAAACTCATTCATCAAAATGTGTCAATAGGAACTTGTTGAAGCGGGACACCGTATATGGTCATTTGGTGTGTGATGGAATGCTACTTGGATACACAGTTTGGTGTTGTCATGGTGAAACTGCAGGATACATCTCTTCTAACAAACGAAAAAGGTCAAAACAGGAAGGCATAAACTCTAATATGCGCCAGCTAGTCCATGATGTTTTCGCGAACATAGATAATGGGTCTCAAGTGAATGACTTCGATGACCCAAACCTTCCACAACATGGGCCAGATCCTAAAACCCAAGCCTTTTATGACTTGTTGAGAGAAGCAGGTGTACCTTTGTGGAAAAGGATATTAGATTGCTCGCCCGGGGCCCAGTTAATGCAGCCAAAAGATATTGAGCTTTCAACTCCCGAGGCTACCATTTTAGCCCTAAACGCTTGGATAAAGAGACACAAAATAGTGGAGTCATGGTAACTGCAAAAACTTCTAGTTATGATTCAGCACATGATGCCAATCCTATTTTACGTGATGTGACGTACTACGGGAGGGTAATTGATATTGTCGAGCTAGACTACTCTGGACAGTTTTCAGTGGCGTTGTTTAAATGTGAATGGGTTAATGTGTTCTCAGAAACAGGAATGAAAAAAGACAAGTACGGTTACACACTTGTCAACTTCTCACATCTAATATACAAAGGAGAAAAGATTGAGCATGAGCCTTTTATTTTCCCTAACCAGGCGAATCAAGTGTTCTATGTGGAACATGAATTGAATCCAGGTTGGTCTGTGGTAATGAAGTTGCCAAAGCCTAGAGATGTACTCCCTCCGTTCCAAAATTCTTGTCTTAGATTTGTCCAAATACGGATGTATCAAGTCCCGTTTTAGTATTAGATATATCCGTATCTAGACAAATCTAAGACAAGAATTTTGGGACGGAGGGAGTATATGACTTAGGCAACTTGGGATGGGAAGTGCAGATAGAAAATGAGCCATTCCATGTTTACAGCTTGGAGAGAGTTTGAAAAGAAAGAACAATGAACAACATTGGGTTTGAACAGACGTTGAGAGGACAATAGTGGATGCTAATAATGCTTCGAGCAACGAAGAATAGTTGAGGTTAGTAGCAATATGTTCTTGTGTTTCCATATTCAATTTGCAAGATGTGTTTTTACCTCTAATATAATTTGTTATTCAATCTTTCTGTTCTTCAATTATGTTTTGTGCATTCTTTCTTTTATATTGGGTTGACACTTTCATATCGGATATGAAATTTAGTGATAAAAGTAGCACAAAATGTCTCTTCTATTTTCTTGTTCGTGTTTTGAATTATTTTGGCTGCATGCTACAGGTTCAGACTGCATGCTACATGGAGGCATGGAGGGGGTGGTGGGCTGTGTGCTTCATGTTGGTACAAAACAGCCTAGTCTTTTCTGCTTGCCAGCTTTCTGCCAACTACTTGACCAACTTGCTTGGTGATATACTGCTGTGTGAGACCATGTGTTGGTCAAAACTTAGTATACTCTTATATTCATGCTTGGTAATTCGGTCAGCTGCGACACCACGTGCTTGTTTGGAACATCATTTTGTACTTTGGTCAACAACAGTTCAGAATTGAGATACACGCAGCTTGTTTGGAACTTTATTTTGTATACTTTGATTTGATTAACAGTTCAGAATTGGCATCCTCTTGCAGTGTTCAAAAATCCTGTTTTGCGATCACATGTTGCCATTTTTTTAAAGTCTGAATCTATCCTGAAGCAATATATATGTTTTAGTTTCTCTACATATATTTCTCTTGCTGGTGATTAGATTACATGGTTAAAAGACTAGACTCTCATGTGCAAGATGAAAGTTCAATGTTGATTGAAGACTTTTTCTCGGAAGGGTGAAGGTGGATTCTGTACCAAGTTGAAAGTTCAATGTTCTGCCAACGACACTGAGCTTTCACATGATTTTTGCTCTTTGAACCCAGCTATCAAAATGCATTCAAATTTAGGTTTTCATTATTCCAACTACACGAAATAGTATCTATTGAATATGTCTCCCTATCTCGATTTAATTAGCACTAATTCTCAATCGGTGGTCCAACTAATAAAAAAGTCACAGATATAACATGTCAATATACAGTATACCTTTGATCGAAAACCGCTTCCCAAATACAACACGTCAACATACTTTTATACTTTATAATAAAAGTACGGATCAATAAATGTTCAAAGCACATTAAATTAATTAAGTCCAAAATTACTTAAAAGTAGCTAGCACACCTTTTAATTTTCACAAATTTTGGAAGCAGAAAACATTTTTTTTTCAAATGCCCAAAAGAGTTGCACATCTTTTATATTAAAATAAGAGAAAAAAATATTTACAAGATTACGAACACACGCACAGTACAAAGCACAAAACTTTGAGTTTGTACTCTCATCCAGTCTTAGAAAATAGGGTCATACGTACCCACGTAAAAGGAAATGATCTTTTTTAGAATTTTGTACAGGGAAATATCTTTTTTAGAAGAACGTACAGGAAAAGGTCAGCTGCTATAGTTTGAGTCCTGTCTTCTGTGTGCTTTGGTAGGTGGGCTACTGTGGGCTTTGGTAGGTGGGCTACGCCAATTGTTTTATCCTAATATATCTCGCCAGTAATCAAACACGCATCCTCTAAACTTCTATACGTAGCTAACATGTGAATGGCACAAGCCCATAACTATTACCTCAGAGGCCACGTGCTACGATGGGATCGACCTGAGAATTGATCGCATGCATCTTGCAACAAGTCTTCTCATGATAAGAAAGAAAAATTCAATCCAACATTATTACATGTGTAACATTTACCTACGTAGATCACCTATGTGTTACAAACTTGTAACACAACGTTGCATATCATATATGTGTTACAATCTTGTAACACTCTCTCAACCGGCTTAAATAATGTGTTACAACACTGTAACACATTCGACGTATGTGGAATATGTGTTACAACATCGTAACACTTCCCATATAATATGTTACAACTTAGGTGTGGACACAAATTTTGTCTGACCGGGATTTCAACTAGTAACACATGTTTTCTTGTGTTACAGGGATGTGTTACCAAAGCTAATTCCTATAGTAGTGACAATATCATAACCTGCATCATGCAATAAATTTTCAAGCCGTACATCTGTCCTGTTGTATTTCTTAAGAAAGGATTTGGTTAAACATTTTGCTTAGTTAGACTTCAGACAAGTTATATATGCAGAGTAAAAGGATAATCCCTTCGTACCAGTGCATTGCCTGATATATTAACTCAAGTACTAGGCACGAACAAACGAGCTCAATTCTATGCTCATCCTGGTATAGTAGTAGTAGTACTAGGCAATGCAGTTGACGGTTACCTTGACTAGCGGTGGCCGAGGCAATTGAACCGTTCTCGGCACGGTAGGTAATGTTGTCATGTTACTAAAGCATCCCTCCGTTGTTCATCGGTAGTCATTATGGACCGGGGACATGAGGGGAATTTCCTAGGGCTGGAATTCTGGGCGCCAGATATTTCGACTTGAAACACTGAGGCTCGACTGGTTGGGGTTGCCTAATGTGCATACCACGCACGCCACCAAAGGACATGAGCCCGGTTTTTTATTTTTATTTTTATTTTTTTAGGATCAACACGAGCCAAGGTCTGGCTGGTACACCGTTGGGTCCTACCATTCGAGAATACGAAAGGAACCTTTTAAATTGCCGAACGAATCTATGTGTATTACAATACCCGTATTTTCCTTGCAAATACTAATCTCAACGTGGTAATTGATATATGACGACTTGTTGAATTAGAGTGAGTTTGTGATATAGTGATCTCAACGTGTATTTCACATTTCATGGTATCCCTAGTAAGTTTTCCAATGCAAATTCAAATTTAAAAGATGAACAATATGGAGGTGAGAAAACTTTGTACGTATCAAGCATATGACCACACACACACACACACACACACACACAGAGAGAGAGAGACACACACGCACGAACAAAACAACAATCCAATAAGTATAGTGCATCTATTTTTCCAAACCATGCATGTATGACACGAATTCAAAAATACTCCTTCTATTCCTAAATATTAGTCTTTTAGAGAGTTCAACAAGTGACTACATACGGAGCAAAATGAGTGAATCTAGACTCTAAAATATGTCTATATACATCTCAGATGTGCAGTCCATTTGAAACCTCTAAAAAGACTAATATTTAGGAACAAAGGGAGTAAAATGTAAGACATCCATGGTCCTCGGTTCAATATTTAAAATGAACATGAAACTGAAACATGAATATTAAGTCTAGTACTACAGTACATTTAAATGTTGTGTTTAGGCGGAGCTATGATTGTTGGGGGTCAACCCCTCGACCTTAGATAAAATTGTGGAGCTCTGTTTAGGGTTGTTTAGATTATATTTGTCCCCACCCTCCCAACCACCGATTGGTTGTGCACCCCCGCCCCTCCTCCCCGGGAGAATATCATGTGCCCACATACCTTAGATGCTATATGCCGATACGAGTTGCTTGGAGCTTGTAGATCTAAGATATAGCAGCTCTGTCACAGCCTGGTTTTTGCCCTCTTTTCTTTGCTTGATTTTCAGCTGAGTTGGTTTTGGATTTGGAGTTTTGAATCATTCCATTTGGACTTAACCACTTGGGTATCCCTTGATTTTCACCCAAGTGTTCCCTCTCCTCCTCAAATCCATCATTTCACCCCTGGCCAACCCAACAATATTGCTTGGAATATTTTTCTTAAATTAAAAATATTCATTTTTGCCTCCAAAACCCTAGCTAAACTCCTTGACCTCCAAAGCAACCCTCATTTCTGTTACCCCAAAAATCCTGAGAAAAATCCCAAATATTCTTTGGACCCTAGGGCACATTTATGAGGAAAAATATTTCACCACTCTTTGGAGTATTTTGGCTACAGAAAATAAAATCACTTCTGGGCTGAAATGGTAGTTTCTACAGCAACTACCTTTTTACTAGCTCCAATGTAGCTGGTTTTCCCTGAGCTTATTTACCTTAGTAAGAGTCAGTAAAACCCCAAAGCTCAGCCCTTGAATCCCTGTGGTTTGACCATAGTAACTCCCCAAAGTTTCTGTCCAGTAACTAAACCACATCACCATTTTACTTCTACTGCACCTGGAACCAAACCGAGCCATGGTAACACCTCCGTTTACTAAGGACTACATGCCAGACATCCTTCTTAGTGCGTAGGTGGCCTGATGTCACGGTCCACACGGTGATCGCGTTCGTCCGAGCGTGCTGGCATGCCAAACATGCGCTCTGCGCGTCGCCAGCGCCTCTGTGGAGCGCGTGCTCGCTGCTCGGCCGGCCAGAGCGTGTCCCCCCTCGCCACCATCCTCATCTCCACCCCCATAACTCCACCCTGCCGCTCGTCGACGCCGGAGCTTGCTGCAGTGAGCACGGGCATGGTCCGGCCAATGGCACAGTGCCCGCGCACTGTGTTTGTCTCTTTCCCCCTCATTCCTGTGCTCGTCCGCGCCCGCGTACAGTTGCTGCGTGACCTCCGTCGCCTTCTCCATCGCCCTGGCACCGTTTGTCGCCAGGCGCCAGGGACAGGTGTCCTCCGGCGGAGCCCGAGCCCTCCTCGCCGCCCGGCCTATAAACCCCCCCCCCCCTCCGCAGCCTCCTGGAGCATCGCAACTCCCTCCCACTCCCTTCTAGAGCAACTAGAAGCCGCAGCCCGGCCGGGCAGGCCGCGGGCTGCCGTCCCCGAGCCGAGCTCGCCAGCGATCCCCTCTGGATCGTTCCCGCAGCTCTGGCCTCTCCCAAGCCAAGGCGACCCCGCCAGGGCCTCCGCCTCTCCTCCGTGAAGCCAGCGCACCTAGCTAGAGCCCCTAGAGCCGCCCCAAGCCGTCGTCTTCTTCAACTCCGGCAACCTCCGCCCTCTGTCGCCATTGGAGAGGACAAATCCGACACCATCCGGCCACCGTTAGCCACGCTACGGGTATAGGCAGGTGCGCAATAGCCTTCTCCGTCAATCCCTCCCTCTCGTTTGCCTCCAAGAAGTCTCATCTCCGGCGTGAGCTCCGGCGAATCGCCGTTCCCCTCTGTTTCCCTCTCCCCTCCCTTCGGCCAGACTAGCTGGGCCCGCTAGTCAACCACTCACTACGCGCGCGAAGCGGTATGAGTGGTGGCGCCCCGGGAGATTACGCCTTCGACGTCACCCCCCCCCCCTCTGTTTTTATTTTCAAATTCATATAAATTCCAGGAGACTTCAAATGGCCATAACTTTTATTCTACAAGTCCAAATGTAGTGATTCTTTTTGCATCGTGTTCTGTGTCCAAAAATCTAACAGCACCCAAACGATGGGATTTTTCCTTGCTGTCTAGATTTTCTGGCAATTTTCAGAAGGTTTCTTGATATTTTTCTTTTGTGGTTTTGAATATTTTTAGAAGAACCATCTTGTCTTGAGGATCACCAGGAGATTTGTGAACCTCATCACTGCTAAGGCAAGCCACAGTAACATTTTCTTGGTGCCACTTCAATATTTATGATTTTCATACTTGAACTTATGAATATTGATGCATTTAAATTAGTTATATAATAAATATATTCTGTTATATGCTTGGTATGTTAAAATACTTGAACTTCAGAATGTTTGAAGTAAATATTGTTGGCAAGATAAGGAGAACTTAGTTGCAAGTGATAAATAATTAATATGGTCATAGAGTTTGATGAGTAATTTAAATATTATTTTTGCATAAGGTATAATGATGATAATGCTAGAAATGGTTCTGGTATAAGTAAAGAGAGGTTTAACCAGAATAGTAGCATGAGTTTATGATGGCTTTGTAGGAGCGTGGTTGGTGCAGTCTTTGCACGGTTATGTGATGCATATGTTAAGTGACGCATGGTATGGTAGTATGACATCGGTTATTTTCTTTTTACATTAAGTTGAACCTGACTAATAATTCAACTTGAACATGTTGTTGACCGGGTCGTGGTGCCGCTGAAACGAGTCTTTCCCAATGCAACCACATTTGCCGGTATGGGACGGCCTTAATGCGTTTCATTGTCGTGCCTCTGGTCGGTGCCTCAATTTAGGGAAGGTTATGGGCGTGCTGTACCCTGGCCTGGTAGTCAAGCATAACCTTGTGAGCCCGTTGTTAAGTTAATTTTTGTACCGGATCCCAGAGTTGATCGTGGCCACGACGGTGGTCGAGGTGTGTGGAGGTAGACACGGGGCCACCCAGGACTAGCCCGGTGGGGTCTGAGTCGGAGGGGCCGGGAGAGTGTCATGACAGTGAAATGGTTTCGCCGGAACGCTGTTGGTCCACCCGAATGGGAGTGCGAGCCCATGGGTTCCATAGTGTGGGTACAGTGTACTAACCTCTGCAGAGTGTTTTTCATCTATCGATAGCCGAGTCCAACTGTCGTGGATTTGTCACGGCAGATGTCCTAGCGTAAGGACTTAGTCGTGGAGCCATCGCTACGGGTTTACTTGTAGGGGTTAAAGCGGACACAAAGACACGAGGGTTTTATACTAGTTCGCCCTTCGATGAAGGTAAAAGCCACGCCTAGTTATGATGGAATTGATGTAGTCTCGATGGCTAGGAGCAGATAAGCTTCGCCAGGCTCGAGTTGTGGTTGTCTCTCTTGAACCGCCGCCGGTCGCCCCTTATATACACGAGTGACGCCTGGCGGTTTAGCGAGTCCCAACCGTTCATACTGTATCCCGTTGGTATCTCTATTCCTAACTTACAATACAAGTTATACATCAGGCCGGTTTACGGCCACAAGTTCCAAACCAACTACAGGCCTTGGGCCTTTCCATGATTACACTACTAGCGGAGTCAACCCGGCCCAAGTACGGCCGGTTTATACCTAGTGGTAATATCCCCAACATTAGGCCCCAGATTGATTTGAACTGGTTCATGTCAATCCTTCATAGAACCTGCATCTTGGACATCTTCTTTGTTTAATAAACCGCCACGCTCATCATTGCTTCGATCGCTGTAAACCGCATGATATCGTTGCTTCGTCATCAGAACCGCATGACGCTATCTTGAAGTTTATCCTTTATAACGCCTTCTTTAATGACCGTCCCTCGGATTTACGCGCTTGACCTAGATTTATCGCTTTATAAATAGGACCAAGGGTCATTCTGCTTTCTCCTTCGCTTCCTTCTTCTTCTTCCTCGCCGCTGCCTTTGGAGCTCCGGCTGTCGCCATCAACGTCTGCCTCGCCCTAGGTCAGCTGATCAACCTGTTCGACCGTAACATCGCGGCCTTTCTCCGCATCTCCTCCGTCTCCGGTAAATCTCTTACCCTTCTTCAGTCTGTTCCTCACCTTAGATATGTTTCTAGGGTTCGAGCTTTATGCCACGCTCTTCGTATGTTTTCGCCTTTCTAGCCTTGAGCCATGCTATGGATCCCTTTCTGTACCAAACAACGACTCTTTCATACCCGCTGCACTTTCTCATCTTAGTCCCATAGATTTTCTGCATATATATGCGTATACCTTATAGTGCGTTTCCTGCCTCTTCTTTACTTCCGTGACGCACTTCCTGTTTGCTGAAAACTCGCGTTTGATCCATAATAAACATGAAATCTTGTGAAACCTGTTTCTGCCCATTACCTTCGAAGCCAAGATTAGGCGGTTTAACTCACCATAGTAAAAAATTGCTAAACCGCACCGCATACCATTAGTCCCTTGTTGAACCGCCACCATATCTCGACATCATATCATAACGAATCGACTCAGAGGAAACGCCCGTTTATCATAGTTTAAATCAACCACTCGCAATAAACACCTTCTTAAACCGGATCCTTCTCCTTGTAGATCTTATGATGGCCAAACAGTGTATGAATGCAATCGGGTCCTTCCTCGCGTCTCGAGACACAACTCAATGAGTTAGTGTCGATTGGCGCTGGATGACCGAAATACAATCCATTGAGGGTTCCCGGAGAGGAATGTCCTCCCACACCTCGTGAAGGTGAAGTTGTAGTTTTCATGATCACCTGTTCGGGTTTCAAACCGCCGGGTCAAAGTTTTACCGGACGAATGGCCAACTTTCAACTCCGTCCCCAAGATATCGCCCCAATTGCTTACCAACCTGTGCCATTTTCAAGTGATGTCCGGCATATCTCGCAAGAGGAGCCTTCGTTGAACTGTTCCGGATCTCTTCCACCTAAACCGTCAGATCGATTCACCGATGGCCCCAATACCGAATTGGGCGGTATGGCTATCCAGAAGAGGAAGGAGATCACTTATCCCCACGCCAAACTCCACACTCATCCCAAAGAGTGGAACGCGACTTGGTTCTACTACAAAGACACTTCTCCTGAAGGTGAAAATCCTTTACCTGGTTTTCGTCCAGAGCGGCTCAGCAACACTCATCCCTTTCCGCAACGATTGACTGCCAAAGAGAGAAGCAAATATGCTCCACAATTATCCAAGCTTCGGGCCTTCATGGCCAACGGTTTGACCGATCGATCCGCACGCTGCTGGTTATCTTGGGGCATATTGCCTCGAGCCGGGCGTTCGGTTTGATGTGCCAAGATACCGCAGCGCCGATGACCCACTCCGACACACCAAACTGGAACTGCTCAAGATGAAGTCACGGATTCATGAGGAAGATGTTGAATGAACCGGAGCACCTTTGTGCCCAAACCGCTTGGCTCTCATCGCACCTTCAACGCACTCTCCTGCGGTAAGTCTCTGATCGTGTCATCATTAAATACTGCTATTGCTTTCACACTTCCAACTCTCAATTATTTCGATCCAGGGTGATAATCCGCTTTGGAGTAAAAACTCTCTCAAGACAAAGCGAAAAGGCTGGGCGGCAAACCCGCCCAAAACAAAGGTTGTCAAGAACTACCACAAGAGGAAAAACCACGGCTTCGTTCGATCCGCCATCGATGATGATGTGGGTAATCTGAACTTGATTCTCTTGGCTTGTTTTTACATCGCCTTATTGATGACGATGCTTGTCGATGACGCTTGCCAAAGAACGCCGGATTTGCCAAGGAAACCATTCTCTCTCCGATTCAACAAACTTACCTTCACCAAAATTTCGCGGCAAACCGAAAGTTAACTTTTCTCACCCTCTTGCTCACTTGGATCCTAAACTTTATGAAGACACAAGAGCACGAGGCCCGCCAAGACAACCCGCACAAATGGACAGGTAGTTACCTCTGCCGGTTTACCAAACAGCCCGCTCGAAGCGCCGCACCGAGGTTTCCAACCTTTTATTGCCTTAAATTCCAAAGCGGGTTTATTCCACAACCTCTTAATCCGTCCGACTCCGATTATCGGTCACTTCACTCATCATCCGGCGATCGTCCGCCACTCAGCTTCCACCGCTGAAGATAGCTGTCGGGTAAGTCAAAACGCCATATGTTTGTCAATTTCTTCAGAATGTATGTGCCTTATTTCTGAATCTTTTGTTTTCTTCGTAACCAAACCAAAACCCAGCAAGAAAGCTCGCTTGGAGAAAACAGTCAAGAGGCTGCCGCTTGGATCATGAGCAGCGCCGGATCTCAAAATGTTGCCTTTGAAGACATTCCGAGTGATCCCCAGCCAAGAAGATGTGATTCCCGAGGAGAGGCTCGCGATCGTTTCAATGTCATTGATCCAGCCGCCTGCATCGTCTGCTTTGAAAATCCTCACAGCCCATCTGGAGCAGGTGTGCCCACACGATCCGTCGAATCAAAGGATGACGATGTTGTAATCACTGGAACGGGCCACTCTGAACCGGGGAATGCTGCAACTCTAACCCGGCATACTGTGAAAGAGGACTCTTCCACTTTTAACAAAGGAAAGTGGAATGTAGAGATGGAAACATACGCTGCTATGAGCGCCCAAGACCTTCATTCCGGATATCTGAACCGGCTTTACAGTAGCCGTGATTATGAAGCTGGCTTGGTGAAACTGATGAGAGATAAGTTTGAGGTAACGCTCCTTTTCTTATTACCAATATAGTAATCCTTGTAGCCCCCAAGGGCCGGTTTGCAATCTTTGATCAAACTGGTACTTGATAGCTTTCTTTGATAGACTTTGCAATCTTCCCTCATAATTACTGGGCGGTTTAAATATGCATACTTAAACCGGCACTCCAAAAACTTCCTGACGACACTTTAGTAGAATCAAATAGCCATTAGCCCCCAAGTGCCGAGTTGAATACGCGTATTGAACTTGGGACTTTACCATGTATCAGTAGTAGAAAAAATGAAGGTACATTAGCCCCCAAGTGTCAAGCATATAACTATGTTGTATGGTTGAAACTTGATCTTTAATTGCTGGCTGATCATACTGTCAATATGCAGGCTGAGGTGAAGATCAAGGATGATCGGATTGCCGATTTACGGGCGGCATTGACGACCCAGCAGGCCGAGACAGACAAAGCCAAGAAGGAGCTAACCAGTGCCCTGACTGCTGCAGAACAAGTAAAGGATAACATGAAGAAAGAACAGGCTGTCTGGGCCACTGAAAAGGCCAACTTGCTCAAACGGGCCGAGAATGCTGAAGCTGCCCTTAAACCGGTGGTGGATGATCTGACAGCCGTGAAGCGGCAAGTGCATTCTATGACGGCAGCCATCTTCGGTAAGTTCCCTGTGAATAAGTGTAATTTACTTTTCCTGCTGCTCCAGTATTCCGGTTTAAAACTATCCTGTTATCAAATGCAGGCACACGCGTTGGGCACTTGGGAAATGACGTGCGGAAGAAATTGAAGGCTGTCTACACTTTAGTGGAGCAGCTATATACCGGAGCCCAGCGCGTGATTACCACAATGTCACATAACAATCCAGCGCCGTCCCTGATCCAAGATACCTTGAACCGGCTATCCATCCTGCCTTCCCGGATTGAAGAAGTAAAGAAATCTGCTGCACGAACCGGAGCCATCAACGCCTTGATCCGAGCCAAAGCCTGGGTGCCTGATTTTGATCCTGTGGAAGCAGCTCAATGCTACCCCAGTGTGAAGGAAGACGGCTCGGACTTTAATGAAGAGGACTTGCGTGCAATAAACCGGGTGATACGCCCGCTAGCTTGTCAACTGGCCGAAGAAGCCGATTTGGAGCACTATCAAGCCCAATATAATGAGTAGAACAAGCGTGTGTCCGCCCCAACCTTCGAACCGGAAAACTTGATCCCTCCTATCCGTAAGCATACTTACGCACCCGACATTGAACCGTCATCTTTGATTCACGAAGAGGCTGTCTTCCAAGCTCTAATGGGAATCGATCGACTCATCGTGGATTTCCAAATGATGGGTAGAGATGAAGATGCTGAAGCGGCGGAGGAGGAAGATCAGTCATGAACCGGTCGCCGGTTTAGAAAAAACAATGATCTCGTTTGGGCACTGTGTTGCCTTGTAATAGTCTTAGTCAAAACTTTGCTGCCTGGGTATGCCTTCGTGCATCGAGGAAACTTTTGTTTGATTCATATGCCCTGCAACCAAAAGATTGAACCTCGGCGGCGGTGATACTGCCAGCCGGTTTATGGCATCCAATATATTTTGTGTATGGAAATTCAATTAGCATGTGACACAAATACCTGTCTTATCTGGGCATGAAGCTGGCGTAGCCAATCTTGAAACGGAGGCCTTGAAAAAACCATGACCGTCTGGGGAAACAATAACTCCCACATAGGCGTGCTGAATCAGCACAAGCCCCCATGTTTCTCCATAAAAGATGAACCGGAAAAAGGTAAACCGGAAAGAGAAAAACTTCGGCGTAATACCAAACCGGTCTCCGTCGGTTTACTCGACAGCTAAACCGATAAAAATATTCGCGGGTTGAAAACGCAACAAAAATCGAATACCAAATATGGCAACAAAGGCAATAACTCTTTGCAAAAGTAAAGCTACATGGAGTTGGTCAGATGGCATTACCATGGTCAGACGCAACCAAGCCCCTCAAGGCGTAGTGATGGTGCTAGTCGGCCAGGTCCCCAAAGACTCTTGGCGAGTACGCCGCCAAGTGGCGTGACATTGGTTCTGGTTCACCAAGTCCCTAAGTGACGCTGGCCCTATCGGCCGACCAAGAGGCGTGACTGTTCAGACGTGACCGTGTCCCCAATGATCCGGTGGCTTACGCCTATCAAGAGGTGTTGCATTGGTTCGGACACGACCAAGCCCCCAAGTGATAAATATATGTCAAGGGGTAAACCGGAGGCTGCTTTAAAACAGAAACACTCCGTGTAACCACACATGAGAAGAAAGACAGAGACCCCGCTTTAGCTGAGGCCCTGATTTTTATTATATCAAAGATAATATATACATTGTTATGCTATGTACATAAGCTGAGCCGATGACTCATGTGTAGTAAGGTCGAAGATGAGCTATATTCCATGGCCTATTGGTCTCCTCCTCTGATGTACGTGAGTCTTTATGCTCTCGAATATCAACCAGATAGTAGGAACCGCTAGCAGATTCCTGCGACCACAAAGGGTCCTTCCCAAGGCGGGATAGCTTGTGCATATCTCGTGCGGTCTTGATGAGACGAAGCACCAAATCTCCTTCCCGAAAGGCTCGGTTTTAACCCGCGACTGTGATAATGACGAAGATCTTGCCGGTAAATCGTTGACGAGCGGCTGCCATATCACGCCCTCATCCAAGAGGGTCCAAAGCGCCCCGTCGTGCCGCTTCATTGTCCGCTTCAACATAAGCCGCTACATCGGGCGAATCGTGCCGATATCACTGGGGAGAACTGCTTTACCCATAAACCATGAAGAAAGGCGCGTAGCCGCGAGACCGTTTGGCGAGTATTGATACTCCATAATACCGATGGGAGCTCTTCAACCCAAAGACTCGGTGTTCTTTGCAATGGAACCGAAGTCGTGGTTTGATGCCTCGCAAGATTTCTGATTAGCACGCTCTGCCTGCCTGCTGGATGGGTGCGCCATCGATGATACATCAAGTCGGATATGCTCACGCTCACGTAATTCTTTCATAGCTCCTTGGACAGATTAGTGCCATTGTCGAGAATGATACCGTGGGAAGCCAAACCGAAAATCACCTTTTGATGAACTGTACCACTGTTGCGCATCACACTTATCGGCTGTGTTCCGCTTCAACCCACTTGGTGAACTTGTCCACCGCCACTAACAGTGGGTCTTCTTATCTTTGGATCGCTTAAAAGGCCCGACCATATCCAGCCCCATGTCGCAAACGGCCACGTTATTGGGATCATCCTCAACTCTTGTGCCGTACATGGGCACGCTCGAGAATTTCTCGACACCCATCGCACCGCTTGACCAAGTCCTCCGTGATCAAGATGAGCAGTTAACCAAGAAAATCCATGACGGAATGCCTTCGCCACTGTGGACTTTGAACCGCATGATGCCCACAATCCCTTCATGGATTTCTCGTAAAATTTCACAACCTTCCTCGGGGAAACACAGCGTTGAAACGCCTCAAACACCGCAATGATGCAACTCACCATTAAGAATCGCTCATAGACTTGGAGCGCCGGATTATCTGCTCAGCCGTAACCTCATCGTCTCGCAACTCTCCTCTAGTCATGTATGCAAGGTAAGGAACCGTCCAATCCGAATAGCATATAATGCCGCCACCAACCGAGCCTCCGGTCGAATCGCCAAATCCGCTTCACCAGGAGCTGTACCGACGGGTTGTGCAAGACGCCCGAAGACATTAGGTGGCACCGTTTACGCCGAGAACCCAAACGGCTCAAAGCGCCCGCCGCTTCGTTCTTCCGCGATCCACATGATCCACTTGATAGCCCTTGAAGCAACCTGCAATGTTATCCACCTCTCGACGATATGCAGCCATGAGGGGTCCTTAGAATCCCAAGTGCCGATACTTGCCGAGCCACCAGTCCGAGTCACCAAGCACTTAACCCGGCTTAAATTATCTCCTTAGCCATCCAAGACCATGGAGCAAGGCTTCGTACTCAGCTGCATTATTAGTACAAGGGAACATTAGACGGAGAACGTAGCAAAACTTATCACCTCGTGGGGAAGTTAAAACGACTCCAGCCCCCGAGCCTTCCAATTGTCTGGATCCGTCAAAATGAATAGTCCAAGATGTGTGATCCAGCTTCTCCTCGGTGCTTGTAACTCCGCCCACCATTAATGAAATCAACAAGTGCTTGTGACTTCACCGCTGTGCGTGTGGTGTATACTTGAGCCCATGCGCCCAAGCTCGATGGCCCATTTTGCAATCCGCCGATCGCCTCCGGTTTTGTATGATATCACCCAAAGGAGCTGAACTAACCACTGTAATAGGATGCCCTTGGAAGTATTGTTTCAGCTTCCGGCTGGCCATAAAAACACCATAAACTAGCTTCTGCCAATGCGGATACCTCTGCTTGGACTCAATAAGTACCTCACTGATATAATAAACCGCCGTTGAACCGATATTCCTTCCCCGCCTCCTTGCGCTTACCACAATGGCTACGCCATCGCCGCGCATTGGCTGCCACATATAATAACAATGTTCTTTGTCAACCGGAGCCGCAAGGACAAGCGGGTTGGCCAATTGCCGCTTTAGGTCCTCGAAGGCTTCGCAAGAACCTGGACTCTGCATAAAATGATCTGCCTTTCCTCAAAGATCTGGTATAAAGGAATGGCCTTCTCCGAGGCGGCCGATAAACCGCTCAATGCCGCAATCCGCCCGCCAAGCGTTGAACATCATTAATACACTTCGGTTTAGCCAAGGAGGTGATGGCTTTAATTTTCTCCGGATTAGCCTCGATTCCTCTGTTAGACACCAGGAACCCCAATAACTTGCCACCGAACACCAAAAACACACTTGGCCGGATTAAGCATCATCTTATAAATGCGCAGTTGTCGGGGTCTCCTTCAAATCTTCCACCAGCGTCTCCTTCGTCTTGATTTCACCACAATGTCATCCACATAAGCATGCACATTGCGGCCGATTCGCGTATGCAAGCAATTACAGACACCACCGATAAGTAGCCTGGGCACTCTTGAGCCCAAAAGGCATAGATACATAGCAGAAGGCTCCAAAGGGAGTTATAAACGCCGTCTTCTCCTGGTCCTTAACTGCCATTTTGATCTGATGATATCCAGAGTATGCGTCCAAAAACTTAAACGCTCACATCCTGCCGTGGCATCTATAATCTGATCGATGCGGGGAGAGCGAAAGGATCTGCTGGACAGCTTTGTTGAGATCTGTAGTCCACACACATACGCCAGTGCCGCTTTTCTTAAGAACCAGCACCGGATTAGCAAGCCACTCGATGAAACACCTCAATGATAATCCAGCCGCCAGAGCCCGGCTACTTTTCCCCAATGGCCTTGCGCCTCACTTCATTAAACCGGCGGAGGAACTGTTTCACCGGTTTATACTTAGGATCCACATTAAGTGTGTGCTCGGCGAGTTCCCCGGACACCCGCATGTCGATGGCTTCCATGCAAAGATGTCCCGGTTCTCACGGATGAACTCGATGAGCGCGCTTCCTATTTGGGATCCAGTTAGCACCGATAGTGAATCGCTTGGACGAATCGCCCGCACAAAGTCAATGAGCTTGGTTTCACCGCCGATTTAAATTTCAGATCCGATTCATGCTCAGTAGTGGGCTTCTTCAAAGGGTCATATCTGCCGGATCAACATTGTCTTTATAAAATTTCAACTCCTCCGTGGCGCAGACCGCCTCAGATAAGCTGCATCTCCTTCCTCACACTCTAAAGCGACTCGGCGGCTTCCATGCACCGTTATTGTTCCTTTGTAACCCGGCATTTTGAGCTGCAAGTAGATATAACAAGGTCGTGCCATGAACTTAGCATAAGCTGGCCGTCCAAACAAGGCATGATATGGGCTCCGGATTTTCACCACTTCAAAAGTTAGCTTTTCAGACCGGGAATCATGCTCATCTCCAAAGGCCACATCCAGTGCTATCTTACCAATAGGATAAGCAGATTTGCCTGGTACTACACCATGGAACACCGTATTGGACGGTCTGAGATCTTTATCTGTGAGACCCATGCGACGGAAAGTGTCATAATACAATATATTGATGCTGCTTCCTCCATCCATGAGTACTTTAGTAAACTTATAGCCCCCCACCTGGGGATCTACCACCAAAGCCAGCTGACCCGGATTATCAACCCGGGGGGGATGGTCATCTCTGCTCCATACGATAGGCTGCTCTACCAGCGCAAATACTGTGGCAAGGCCGGTTCAACAGAGTTTACTGCCCGTTTGTGAAGCTTCCGATCCCGTTTGTCCAAACTGGTTGTGAAAACATGATACTGCCCGCCATTCAATTGCTTTGGTTGGCTCTGATAGCCTGACTGTTGCTGCTGTTGCTGGCCACCTTGATTACTCTGATTATTGAGATTGCTCTGGTTATGTCCTGAACCGGAAGCTCCGTCCTGACTCGGCCCATGGAAACCGGATCCTGAACCGCCACCTGACCCCTGGTCATATCGGAAAGCATCGGAATTTTTGAACTCCTGCATAATATAACAATCTTTCCAAAGATGAGTCGACGGGATTCCTTCGCCCCATGCTTGGGGCAAGGCTGATTCAACAAGTAATTTAAACGGTTTGCACTAGCATTTGGACCCCGATTCGCCTTGCTCTCTGCGCGGGAACTCGCATCCTGCGCATTAGTGTTGGCTACGAACCGGATTACGATCAGCCTTGCGCTTGCCCCCGCTTGCATAACCCGCCGTTTGAAATGCTGCTGCTTGAGTTGCCGTTCTTCTTTCCTTCCTCGCTTCAAAGATCATCCGCTTCGGATCCTTGGTATCGTCTCAATCGGCATACTTTACCAAAGCGCCATGAGGGTTCCCATATCGCTGCGTAACCGCTTCATACGCCCCAGCTTTAATTTCAAAGGCTCAAACCGCGCTTACTTTCCAATGTTATGATCGCCGAGTCAGCATTGATCCGGTCCAAGAGTGCAAAATCTCGGACACACGGCGCACCCAACGGGTTGTTGACTCCTTCTTCTCGAACGCAAGCCGCCAAGTCTACTATGGACTTGGGCTGCTTACATGTATCCTTGAAATTCGGATAAACCGGCCCGCAGCTGCCCCATGAACCGATAGAATTAGGCGGCAAGCTTTTCAACCAAGCACGCTACCGTGCCCTCCATCATCATGGTGAAGTACTTTGCACACGCCGCTTCATCAACATCTAGCATCTCCATGGCCATCTCATAACTCTCAACCCACGCCAGGATAGATCTCATGTGTAATTTGGCACCTTGCGCGGGCCTTTAAAATCCTTAGGCAGACGCACATTGCGTAAAGCGGGGATTAAATAGGGCACTCCCAAAGCGGATGTGACTCCTGGTCCGGCGAAGGTGGTAGGGCGAACCGGTGTGTGCTGATCCGCGTCATCCTGCGCTGCTAACTCGGCCTCTCTGCGTGCTCGAGCCCGATCCACCACCTCCTGAGCATCACGACCGCCGCCTATCTGGTGATTGCCTCAGGCCGCTTCACGGTCCCGCGCGTTACTTGATAGGGCCGGTTCATCCATGCGCCAGTTAGCTCCGGCTTAGGCGGGCGAAATGGATCCGATCGCGGCTATACGAATACGCTTCCTGCTGGATCAGTGCAGTCCGGAGGAGCTCCTTAACCCGGCGTGTCTCAATTGCTTGTGGGGAATCTCCTTCGACTGGGATCGCCTCCAATCGTGCCGCAGCCGCAACAAGGTTGTCCATAGGGTTAGAGTAATGGCCCGGGCGTCTGATCGCGGAGGAATCATCTTTGCTGCGGAGGCTCCATCAGCGCGGTTGGACCGTCGCTCCCGCTCCTGGTGCCTCAGTCCGGTTTACCTCCCTATGCTGGGGCGGGTTACTGGGTCCGGCTCCCGGGGTCTGAAAGAGATTTCTAGGATCAAATCCTGACGGCAGACGTGATCTATACTTCCGCCAAGACCTCTCGCGACGACTCTGTCGAGCATGAGTTTGTAAGCTTATGATCTAAAGCGCCCGCTCTGTAGCCATACGCCCTTCTCTCCGCCAGATCCGCTTTGGCTTGCGTGATCTCTCTTTACCTTGCAATTTCTGCATTATGAGCCCCGATCTGCGGGGCTGTGCACCGCCGTGAGCGCCGCCAACGACGAACAGATCGACAAAACTTGAACCGGCGGCGACCGCCACCGCCTCGCCGCTGCTGAACCGGAAAGCATTGCCGCTGCGTTGAAGAAAGGTTTGCGGCTCGCGCATCGCCATGAATACACCGATCTGGTTTAATCGGCTTGGGGGTCCGGAATATTGTCACCGCGGAACAGCCTCGATCATATCATCCTGCGAATCGTACAACGACTCGGTCTCCCTGCTGAAGATTCATCGCCGAATAAACGACGGTCTCGCCACTGCTGCTCGAACCGCATCATACTCCCTCCATGGGTGACTCCGACGAAGACATGCTTCACGGCCGTTTAGCCCGGCTGGTTGCGCTACCGAGCCGTCTCGACGAGGTCGGTGCAGATGTCCGCTCAGCCCTCCGATCTTGCCGATGAAGACGTGTATGCCGCCAAAGGGACCCGTATCCATACTCGATTGAATCGGCCTCGGGACCCCATCCAAAGATTGTCGATGTAGATCCGCCACGACGACTCTTGGTCATCCGCCCACGACGTAGCCTTCGAGTCCTTTGAGCTTGCCCTCCAAGATCGCCAAACCATCATGCGATAGCCCCACGGTGGGCGCCAACCGTCCGTGGATTTGTCACGGCAGATGTCCTAGCGTAAGGACTTAGTCGTGGAGCCATCGCTCTGGGTTTACTTGTAGGGGTTAAGCGGACACAAAGACACGAGGGTTTTATACTAGTTCGGCCCCTTCGATGAAGGTAAAAGCCTACGTCTAGTTATGATGGAATTGATGTAGTCTCGATGGCTAGGGAGAAGATAAGCTTCGCCTAGGCTCGAGTTGTGGTTGTCTCTCTTGAACCGCCGCCGGTCGCCCCTTATATACACGAGTGACGCCGCGGTTTGCGAGTCCCAACCGTTCATACTGTATCCCGTTGGTATCTCTCTATTCCTAACTTACAATACAAGTTATACATCAGGCCGGTTTACGGCCACAAGTTCCAAACCAACTACAGGCCTTGGGCCTTTCCATGATTACACTACTAGCGGAGTCAACCCGGCCCAAGTACGGCCGGTTTATACCTAGTGGTAATATCCCCAACACCATGGGTCAACACTTAATAAATATGCACACTAAATTGCACTAAGGATGGTAGTGAGGTCATCGTGGTGAGTTGGACATGAGTTGGTCGGGTTGTGATCGCCGTAAGGATCCCGGGCCACGAGTTGGTCGGGTTGTGATCGCCATAAGGATCATGGGCCACGAGTTGGTCGGGTTGTGATCGCCGTAAGGATCACGTATATGTTTTGGTAATATCATCTTTATTGGTCACATCTGGTAAGCAAGTCGGGAGAATGAGTACCTATTGAGCATAGTCACGGCATGTTGGATATATGGTTGCATTGTTGATTAATTGGGTAAATATCATAATATTGTCTGTCATCATGTTTATGCTTATTGTGAGCTTGCAAGTACATTCAATGTACTGACCTGGCGTGTCATGCCAGATTTCAGGAAAGTACCATTGGAAAGGAGTGCTGTCCGAGTCTAGACCGTGTCCACGTCGGTGTCCTTGTGCTATGGAGTCCCGCTACGACGTTGTTCTGCTGCCGAGTAGTTGTCATGATCGAGGCCCCTTTATGTTCACTTAATAATGTACATATTGTTCAGCCGCACCGTGTGTGCCGCTTGGCCTCGCTAACTGTTGTAATATGAACTATGTTCCGCTAGCATGAATAAAGTGGTTGTTTTCTGTACCATGTTGTTGTGTGTTGCCAGAAGACAAGGTCTCTGGGCTGGCAATGCAAGGTAAACCGGTCGCTCTGAGCCGGGGTGCCACAACACTTGGTACCAGAGTCGTGCTGACTGTAGGCCACGCTAGACTAAGCCGAGTTAACTAGATGCTAGATACGAGTTGTAGTTGAGTGTCGGTAATAACTGTAGCTGGTTGTTGCATTACTTGCACTGAGTATATTTTTCTATGCTAATCTGCTAATGGTTGTGAGTGTAGATGGCTCCAGTGCTGTATCCGTGCCAGTTGCAGCTGATCCCGTACACGTCGCCGCATCTCCTTCGTAACGTGTGGCGTCGGCTGTACCCTCACGGAGACGATCCAGTCTATCGTGTGTACCGGGAGCGCCTAGCTGACTCAGTGTATGATTATCACACCGTGGTTACTCTGCACACCAGTTCCGATTCCGGTTCTTACACTCGTACCTCTCGTAGCGGCTACACTTCTTCCGCTTCTCAGGCTGTCCAGTTTGCTGCATTCGAGGTACTTGTTGAGCTCCGCTACAATGAGGTCCGGATGCACAATCACCCAGGTTTCCATTACTACCCTTCTCTCCACGATAATGGTCGTGTCCGTTTCCCTGTCATTGATCCGGAGTATGATAGTGTAGATATCCACCTTTCTCGCTACATCACTGCTAGCTATCTTCTGATCTACGAGCTGGCTCGTGAGCTGAGTCGTGCCCGTACTGCTTTAGCCTCTGCTCGCTCAGCCACTACTTCTCCATCTGTGGGATTTATTCCCTATGTTCCTGCCAGTTCTAGATCCCCTGTTTCTACGGTTACTCCCCCGAGTAGCTTGGGCACCGCGACTGCGAGTCCACTTAGTGCTCCTGCCGAGTGGGTTTCACTCCTCGCAACTCCTGCAGCCCCGATGATCCACCCTCCACCTGCCCTAGAGGGAGAGCCCTCGAGGCAGCGTCGTCGTGTCACTTTTAACCTGGAGGTCTCCGTTAACCCCGCTGATTGGATCCGAGTCCGCATCGAGAGGACCTCAGCCCAACCCGAGCGAGAGAGCTTTCGAGTATTCTCAGTCATCGGGATGGAGTATGGATGTAGTCGTACGAGTCATGATGTTTTGTTTCATGTATTAGGGTAGTTGGACCTGGCATGTTGTTATCTTCCATGTATGAGTCTATGTATAATTATGTTGGACTTTATTTTATTCGCCGTATTTTATTTGTCTTTTTGGTTTCGCTTGGTTTTTGTTGCTGGCTTCTCCCCAGTTTTTGTTGAATGCTTCTCATCTCGGTTGTGTTGACTTGGGAAAAATCATATTAGGATGACGCGGGGAGGCTGCAGTAGCAACGTTCGCGAGGGTTCTCCTGTTCGGCGTTCCGCATGACAGGCAGGACAATCACCCGAGCCGTACGTTCCACCAACACCTCCACCGCCAAATCCTCCCTCCACCGAGAAAATTATGCGTATGTTCGAGGAACGACGAAACAATGATCTAATGGAAATATCTAGAAGTATTCAAGCAATGGTTGGACAGAATGGAAATCAGCCTGCCTCTCACTCCAAGCTATCTGATTTTCAAAGGACTAAGCCTCCCAGTTTCAGTCAGGCCGTTGATCCCTTGGATGCAGATGATTGGTTAAGAACTATGGAAAAGAAACTTGAGGTTGCTTGAACTGATGAAGAGTATAAAGTTCCATTTCCAACACTTTATCTGGAAGGTGCTGCTACCATATGGTGGGAAAGTGAGAAAGCCATAGGGACTGAGAATGAAGCAATTACATGGTCAAGATTCAAGGAGCAATTCCGGAAATATCACATCCCTGTGGGAATTATGAAGACTAAGCAGCGTGAATTTCTCGTGCTCCTCCAAGGAAGTCAGTCAGTGGGAGAATATTTGCAAAAATTCAATCACCTGTGACGTTACTCTCTATATGACGTGGCCACTGAAGAAAGGAAGATGGACCGATTTCTTGGGAGATTAAACCCGCAACTACACTGTGCTCTCAGTGTGTTCGATTTTCCAGATTTCCAAAACCTGGTGAACAAGGCTTTCATGCTGAAAGGGAACACAAGCTCGTGTCAGATAATAAGTCTGCCCATAACAATCACAAGCGCAAGTTTGAGCCCAAGAAGGAAATGCAACCGTGCGTAAGGTTCAGACTGCAGCCAACTCCGGTAGCGTACCAGCCTAGTTGGCAAAAAAATGTTAACAAGACCACCACCCAAGTGAAGAATGACGTGCTCAACCCAGTTATGGAGAATCGCTTGCGCAACAATTCCTGTTATAGTTGCGGACAAACCGGACATTATGCCAAACAGTGTCCCATGAACAACCGGACCAATGCTACGTTCAAGCCTCAAATCCATTATTTGGAAGCCGGTCCAAGTCAGCATGACCTCACAGGATACGTTCATCATATTTCAGCCGACGAAGCCCAAGAAAATCCCGAAGTCATCATTGGTATGTTCCCTGTTAATAACATACTTGCAGTAATTTTATTTGACTCTGGGGCTTCCCACTCTTTTATTTCTCGGAGTTTTGTCGCCCAAAACAAATTTCCTTGTTCAGTTTTGGGCAAGAATATGCTGGTACAAACCCCAGGATCTATTATTCAAAGCAATCTTGTCTGCTGCAATCTAGAAGTCAGTATCAACGAAATCTGTTTCCCGATGTCTTTGATACTTATTGAGTCTGATAAATTGGATGTTATCTTGGGTATGAATTGGCTAACTCAGTACCAAGTATGCATAAATTGTGCGACCCGAGAAGTCAACTTGACCGGACAAGATGGACAAGCTACAAAGTTTATTGCTCGTAGAAGCATACCCTCCAAGGAAATGGTTTTTACAGCAATAGCAGAAATGGAATTAATTCCGGTGGTCAGTGAGTTTCCTGATGTATTCCCAGAAGAATTGCCAGGCATGCCACCTGACCGAGAGCTTGAGTTTGCAATAGAACTTGTGCCCGGAACCACACCAATACACAAGAAATATTATCGAATGTCATCATCCGAATTGGTAGAGCTAAAGAAATAGCTCGATGATATGCTCCAAAAAGGATACATCCGCCCCAGTTCGTCGCCATGGGGATCACCCTCTATTTTTGTGGACAAGAAAGATGGCAGCCTTTGTATGCGTGTGGACTACCGACAGTTGAATGATGTCACAATCAAAAACAAATACCCTCTTCCTAGAATTGATGATTTGTTTGATCAGCTCAGTGGAGCCAAGGTATTCTCAAAGATTGATTTGTGGACTGGATATTACCAGCTCAAAATTAAAAAGGAGGATAATCCCAAGACCGCGTTCACCACTCGCTACGGTTTTTATGAATATACCGTCATGTCCTTCGGCCTCACCAACGCCCCCGCCTTCTTCATGCACATGATGAACAAAGTATTCATGGATTTCCTTGATAAGTTCGTGGTCGTCTTGGTGATATACTTATTTACTCAAGAAGTGAAGAAGAGCATAAAGGACACCTCCGCGCAGTGTTACAACGACTCCGCGAGCACCAGTTGTACGCCAAGTTCAGTAAATGCGAGTTTTGTCTCAAGCAAGTTGGATTCCTCGGGCATGTGCTATCCGCTGAAGGAATAGCCGTGGACCCAAGCAAAGTAAAAGACGTGCTTGACTGGTTGCCACCCGCCACTGTGTCTCAGATCCGGAGTTTTCTTAGATTAGCCGGAACTATCGTCGTTTCATTGAAGGGTTCTCCAAGATTGCTAAGCCCATGACGGAGTTGCTTAAAAAGGATAAGAATTTTGAATGGACGTCAGACTATGAGAAAAGTTTCACCGAGTTAAAGAAGCACTTAACAACTGCGCCAGTATTAACACTTCCAGATATCTACCACAACTTTGACGTATATTGCGACGCTTCCCGGCAAGGACTTGGGTGCGTGCTTATGCAAGATGGCAAGGTAGTAGCTTACGCCTCACGGCAGCTATGACCCCATGAAGGAAATTACCCCACTCATGATTTGGAATTGGCTACGGTAGTTCATGCTTTAAAAATTTGGAGACACTACCTCATTAGAAAAAGGTGCCAAATTTTTACCGACCACAAAAGTCTCAAATACATATTTACTCAGACGGATTTAAATCTCCGTCAGCGAAGATGGCTGGAGTTGGTCAAGGATTATGATCTTGGAATAAATTACCATCCGGGTAAGGCCAACGTGGTTGCCGATGCACTCAGTCAACAGTTTAAACGTCATGTTGGAATCTCTGCCTTCCGAACTTAAAGAAGAAATTGCTCAGCTCAACCTGGTCATAGTTGAGGCTGGCCTTGCCAATATTCTGACGGTTACCCCTACTCTTGAGGAAGAAATCCGCAAGACCCAGCCAGGCGATGCCGATCTGCAAAAACGCATCAAGTCATCCGATTTCTCGAAGGATCAGTATGGTAACCTCCGATTCAGAGGAAGGATTTGTGTGCCTAATCAAGCTGACCTAAAGCAAAAAATTTTGTCAGAAGCCCATGAATCCTCGTATTCAATCCACCCTGGAGGCACAAAAATGTATGAAGACCTTCGACAAATATTCTGGTGGGATGGAATGAAGAAAGACATTGCTTATTTTGTGGCCTGTTGCGACATATGCAACAAAGTTGAGGCGGAATATCAGAAACCAGCCGGACTTCTCCAACCACTGCCCGTGTCACAATGGAAATGGGACGATGTCTGTGTGGATTTCATCACAGGATTACCCAGGACCCGACGAGGCAATAGTGCGATCTGGGTCACAGTGGACACATTAACCAAGGTGGCCCACTTCCTCCCAGTCAAAACCTCATACCGAGCAGATGAACTTGCCCGACTGTATGTATCCAGGATTGTCAGTTTACATGGAGTTCCCCGAACCATCACTACTGACCCAGGTTCACTTTTCACCTATGCTTTCTGGACCCGTCTCCATCAAGCCCTTGGAACCGAATTAAAATACAGCGACGCTAATCATCCTCATACGGATGGCCAAACGGAAAGAGTAAATCAGATACTCGAAGATATGCTCCGAGCCTGTGTTTTAGCCCAAGGACCACAATGGGAAGATTACTTGCCGTACGCCGAGTTCTCGTATAACAATGGGTTCCAGACCAGTTTAAAGATGTCACCTTATGAAGCTTTGTATGGCCGTAAGTGCCGCACTCCATTAAATTGGTCTCAAACCGGAGATAGCCGTATTTTCGGAATAGATCTCATGCTGGAAGCCGAAAAGCAAGTCAAGGAGATCCGAGACAGACTACAACTGGCCAAATCGCGATAGAAAAGTTATTACGATGCAAAGCACCGACAGATCAGTTTTGAACCCGGAGGACATGTCTACCTTCGAGTCACACCCATGAAGGGAATAAAAAGGTTCCAAACCCGTGGAAAATTGGCACCCGGGTTTATTGGTCCATTTCCCGTCATGACACGAGTAGGTGATATGGCATATCAGTTGGAGCTGCCTCCTGAACTGTCAGACATGCACAACGTGTTCCACGTTTCACAACTGCGATGGTGCATCTCACCACCCAAGAAAGAGACCGATTTGGCAGAGATAGAACTGGCAAAGGACTTGACCTAGGAAGAGAGGCCAGTGAAATTTTTGGATCAGATGGAAAGGGTCACCCGCAGTAAGTCACGAAAGTTTTAAAAGGTTCAATGGATGCATCATACTGAGTCAGAATCAACCTGGGAATCAGAAGAATTTCTATAGGCATGTTATCTAGAATGGTTTTCCCAAGCAACCGAATCTCGAGGACGAGATTCATTCTAAGTGGGGGAGGTTTGTCACAGCCTGGTTTTTGCCATCTTTTCTTTGCTTGATTTTCAGCTGAGTTGGTTTTGGATCTGGGGTTTTGAATCATTCCATTTGGACTTAACCACTTGGGTATCCCTTGATTTTCACCCAAGTGTTCCCTCTCCTCCTAAAACCATCATTTCATCCCTGGCCAACCCAACAATATTGCTTGGAATATTTTTTTAAATGAAAAATATTCATTTTTGACTCCAAACCCCTAGCTAAACTCCTTGACCTCCAAAGCAACCCACATTTATGTTGCCCCAAAAATCCTGAGAAAAATCCCAAATATTGTTTGGACCCTAGGGCACATTTCTGAGAAAAAATATTTCACCACTCTTTGGAGTATTTTGGCTACAGAAATAAAATCACTTCTGGGCTGAAAATGGTAGTTTCTACAGCAACTACCTTTTTACTAGCTCCAATGTAGCTGGTTTTCCCTGAGCTTATTTACCTTAGTAAGAGTCAGTAAAACCCCAAAGCTCAGCCCTTGAATCCCTACGGTTTGACCACAGTAACTCCCTAAAGTTTCTGTCCAATAACTAAACCACATCACCATTTTACTTCTACTGCACTTGGAAGCAAACCGAGCCATGGTAACACCTCAGTTTACTAAGGACTACACGCCAGACATCCTTGTTAGTGCGTAGGTGGCCTAATGTCACGGTCCATGCAGTGACCGCGTTCGTCCGAGCGTGCTGGCATGCCAAACGCGCGCTCTGCGCGTCGCCAGCGCCTCTGTGGAGCGCGTGCTCGCTGCTCGGCCGGCCAGAGCGTGTCCCCCCTCGCAACCGTCCTCGTCTCCACCCCCATAACTCCACCCTGCCGCTCGCCGACGCCGGAGCTCACCGCAGCGAGCATGGGCACGGTCCAGCCAACGGCATAGTGCCCGTGCACTGTGTTCGTCTCTTTCACCCTCGTTCATGTGCTCGTCCGCGCCCGCTACAGTTGCTGCGTGACCTCCGTCGCCTTCTCCATCGCCCCCTGGCACCGTTCGTCGTCGGGCGCAGGGGACAGGTGTCCTCCGACGGAGCCTGAGCCCTCGTCGTTGCCCCGCCTATAAACCCCCCCCCCCTCCGCAGCCTCCTGGAGCATCGCAATTCCCTCCCACTCCCTCCTAGAGCCACTAGAAGCCGCAGCCCACCCGGGCAGGCCGCGGGCTGCCGTCCCCGAGCCAAGCTCGCCGGCGATCCCGACTAGATCGTTCCCGCAGCTCTGGCCTCTCCCAAGCCAAGGCGACCCCGCCAGGGCCTTCGCCTCTCCTCTGTGAAGCCAATGCGCCTAGCTAGAGCCCCTGGAGCTGCCCCAAGCCGTCGTCTTCTTCAACTCCGGCAACCTCCGCCCTCTGTCGTCGCTGGAGAGGACAAATCCGACGCTGCCCGGCCACCGTTAGCCACGCTACGGGTACGGGCAGGTGCACAATAGCCTTCTCCGTCGATCCCTCCCTCTCATTTGCCTCCAAGAAGTATCATCGCCGGCGTGAGCTCCGGCGAATCACCGTTCCCCTCTGTTTCCCTCTGCCCTCCCTCCGGCCTGACTAGCGGGGACTTCTAGTCAGCCGCTCACTACGCGTGCGAAGCGGTATGAGTGGTGGCGCCCCGGGAGATTACGCCTTCGACGTCACCCCCCCTCTGTTTTTATTTTCAAATTCATTTAAATTCCAAGAGACTTCAAATGGCCATAACTTTTATTCTACAAGTCCAAATGCAGTGATTCTTTTTGCATCGTGTTCTGTGTCCAAAAATCTAACAGCACCCAAAAGATGGGATTTTTCCTTGCTGTCTAGATTTTCTGAAAATTTTCAGAAGGTTTCTTGATATTTTCCTTTTGTGGTTTTGAATATTTTTAGAAGAAACAGCTTGTCTTGAGGATCACCAGGAGCTTTGTGAACCTCATCAGTGCTAAGGCAAGCCACAGTAACATTTTCTTGGTGCCACTTCAATATTTATTATTTTCATACTTGAACTTATGAATATTGATGCATTTAAATTAGTTATATAATAAATATATTCTGTTATATGCTTGTTATGTTAAAATACTGGAACTTCAGAATGTTTGAAGTAAATATTGTTGGCAAGATAAGGAGAGCTTAGTTGCAAGTGATAAATAATTAATATGGTCATAGAGTTTGATGAGTAATTTAAATATTATTTTTGCATAAGGTATAATGATGATAATGCTAGAAATGGTTCTGGTATAAGTAAAGAGAGGTTTAACCAGAATAGTAGCATGAGTTTATGTTGGCTCCGTAGGAGCGTGGTTGGTGCAGTCTTTGCACGGTTATGTGATCCATATGTTAAGTGATGCATGGTATGGCAGTATGACACCGGTTATTTTCTTTTTACATTAAGTTGAACCTAATTAATAATTCAACTTGAACATGTTGTTGACCGGGTTGTGGTGCCGCTGAAATGAGTCTTTCCTAGTGCAACCACATTTGTCGATATAGGACGGCCTTAATGCATTTAATTGTCGTGCCTCTGGTCGGTCCCTCAATATAGGGAAGGTTATGCGCGTGCTGTACCCTGGCCCGGTAGGCAAGCATAACCTTGTGAGCCCGTTGTTAAGTTAATTTTGGTACCGGATCCCAGAGTGGATCATGGCCACGACGGTGGTCGAGGTGTCTGGAGGTAGACATGGGGCCACCCAGGACTAGCCCGGTGGGGTCTGAGTCGGAGGGGCCGGGAGAGTGTCATGACAGTGAAATGGTTTCGTCGGAACGCTGTTGGTCCGCCCGAATGGGAGTGCGAGGCCATGGGTTCCGTAGTGTGGGTACAGTGTACTAACCTCTGCAGAGTGTTTTTAATCTATCGATAGCCGAGTCCACAGTTACGGACATGCTCGAAAGTAAGGTACACCATGGGTCAACACTTAATAAATATGCACACTAAATTGTAATAAGGATGGCAATGAGGTCATCGTGGTGAGTTGGACATGAGTTGGTTGGGTTGTGATCGCCGTAAGGATCACGGGCCACGAGTTGGTCGGGTTGTGATTGTCGTAAGGATCACGTGTATGTTTTGGTAATATCATCTTTATTGGTCACATCTGGTAAGCAAGTCGGGAGAATGAGTACCTGTTGAGCATAGTCACTGCATGTTGGATATATGGTTGCATTGTGGATTAATTGGATAAATATCATAATATTGTCTGCCATCATGTTTATGCTTATTGTGAGCTTGCAAGTACATTCAATGTACTGTCCTGGCGTGTCATGCCAGATTTCAGGAAAGTCCCGTTGGAAAGTAGTGCTGTCCGAGTCTAGACCATGTCCACGTCGGTGTCCTTGTGCTATGGAGTCCCACTACGACGTTGTTCCGCTGCCGAGTAGTTGTCATGATCAAGGCCCCTTTATGTTCACTTAATAATGTACATATTGTTCATCCGCACCGTGTGTGTCGCTTGGCCTTGCTAACTATTGAAATATGAACTATGTTCCGCTAGCTGAATAAAGCGGTTGTTTTCTGTACCATGTTGTTGTGTGTTGCCAGAAGACAAGGTCTCTGGGCTGGCAATCCAAGGTAAACCGATCGCTCTGAGCCGGGGTGCCACAAGCTCACATGATGTGTCTTAATATTTTTGCAGGAAACCTTGATGAGTTTGAGAATTGCACACAATTTGTACAAAAACTACTCAAATGCCCTTTGATCCCATATCCAACGACCTCGAAGCTCGTATCACCGTAGCATCTAAGATGAAGGAGGACATCGTATTCTCCTGTATGTAAGAATATCATGTGCTACCGCACCTTAGATGCTTTGTCGATACAGCTCTTGGGAGGCGTTGATTTGTGACCCAACACCTCCTCGGTGGTTCAATGGTTTTTGCGTAAAAGCCCCAAAAGAGTTCGCCATCGCTTATAAGCACAAAGATCGCTCGAGATGCCATTGATCTCGATCAAACGACCTCCAAGCTCATATCACCAGTAGCATCCAAGCTGCGATAGCACCTTATGTTTTCTCGCACAGGAGAATATGAGGTGCTCCCGCACCGTAGATTCTATGGTGATATGAGTTCACTGAGATCTAACGGCCCATAGTAGGAGGTTTGAATGTTTTTGCAATATACGGCTGATAGAGTTTGGGAAATGCGCAGAAAGTACAAGTACTACACATGTGCCATCTGATCACTGATCATACGACCTAGATGCTCATTTCACCGTAGCGGGTAATTAAGCTACGGGGAGCACCTAATATGAGCAACGGGGAGCCGTTGGATCGAAGATGCAGCGGCACACACGAGGCATGAATGTTTTATTTGCAAAAAAACCTTTGGAGAGTTTGGAAATTGCGCATAATTACAAAGACTACTCCCAAGCCATTGGAGCTCACTTCCAACGGTGTAAAAACTTGTATCATCATAGTATCTAAGCTGCGGGGTGGATGTGATATTCTATGCCGCTGTCATTTTTGTTCGTAAACTTGCAAAATACGTGTAACTCGCGCCGTTACTTGTCTAACCGCGCAAAGCATTTGTTCAAAAAACCATCCTACACTGAAATATCGGAACAACACACGGGGGTCCCACTTGTCATTAATCAAATTTGGACCTAAAACTAACAAATCTGAAAGACGAGATTCGAACTGGCAACCTGGACTACAAAGCGTAAGTCGATAGCCTGAAAAAACAAACGGTTGTTGGCTTTGTCCCATAACTTGATTTTATACAGTACTTGCATTGAGTAGAGTAGAGGGAGTGCCTCGTCAACACGTGCATGACCATTGTCTCACATACTGGTGGGTCCCAGGTCTGCAATCTCAATCTCTCTTCTCTCCATCATGTAACCTTTGCACGGGCACACACGAAGAGCGGCGCTAGCTTGCCGTGGTGTTATTACAACTAAAAAAAGCTTGGAAAATAGAAGAATCGCCTAGAACAAGAGACGTTGTGGCTGGTCGAGACGGAGCTAACCACATCTATCCTCCGTGCCACGTTTGCATGATGAAGCTGTGTGGCTAGTGGGGTGTTTTCGACCGACTGGCTGGGTCCCGAGGTCGAACCATAGGTACTACGTCTGATATAGTATATTTTTACACGCACATTTTTCCTCCGTGCCGAGACGTGGCACACCCTACCGCGTGGTTTCGGGGTCCTCCCGGGTGGTGCACGCATATATTCTTCCTGACGTGGGACGCCCTACCTCGCGTTTTCTAGGTCCTCCTCGGTCGTAGCGCCGAAGCAAGTAAATGAGTCGTCAAATCACGAAAGACCACCTTTCCCGCCGAGTACATCAGTGAAGCACGGTGGCTAGCTAGTTGGGCTAGTTCGACCGATTAGCTAGGCCGCCGCCACATTTGTTGTTTCACCCCTTTTTTATCTACTTGCCGGCAGGTAAATTTAAATATCCACCCTGGCGTTGCTCTGGTGTTTGGGTGCGGCAGGATTTTTAATTTTTTGATTGATGGGAGCAAGCGTGGTAGGATTTTTAATTTTTTGATTGACGGGAGCAGGCGCGGCAACAATTAGTCACGATGACTCCGCCTATAAAACCCACTGCTCCCTGATGTGAGAAGTCGTCGACTGGTGTTTTACCTTGGTGAAAACCAAAAGATTCCCTGCTCCTCGGCTGGCTCCCTCCGCCTTCCCATAGATTGCATTGCCTTTCAGCCGTTTCGCCCCCTTTGCTTCCTCTCCCCATTGCTTCTACCTGGTGCCATGGTGGCGCAGCAGATCATGGAGTCCGAGGTGAGGCGCCTGACACAGGAGCTCCATGCCAAGGATGCAGAGCTCAGGGCCAAGGATGTGCAGCTCCGTGAGCTCAAGGAGGAGAGGAGTGCCATGCTCCTCCGTTATGTGCGGGAGTTCACGGAGCTTCAAAAGCGGCAGGCATCCACCACAAAGATGCTCGAGGCATAGGCGGCATTGCTGTAGAAAGCGGGAGATACGATAGGCCGTCATGGGAGCCAGCTGGAGCGCGAGCGGGCCGATTGTGATGAGGTCCAGGATTGCCTCAGCCACTTGGTGAACCAAGTTGCAACGCACGTGTTGCGGCTGCACGATTGCTATGTCTTGAGCTTGCGTTGGTTTTCCTTGAAGAGGAAAGGGTGATGCAGCAATAGTAGCGTAAGTATTTCCCTCAGCTTTTGAGAACGAAGGTATCAATCCAGTAGGAGGCTCCTCAAAAGTCCCACGCACCTACATAAACAAACAAAGAACTCGCAACCAACGCAATAAAGGGGTTGTCAATCCCTTCACGGCCACTTGCGAAAGTGAGATCTAATAGAGATAGTATGATAAGATAAATATATTTTTGGTATTTTATAATATAGATGCAAAAAGTAAAGATGCAAATAAAAGTAGATTGGAAGCAAATATGATAAGAGATAGACCGGGGGCCATAGGTTTCACTAGTGGCTTCTCTCAAGATAGAATAAGTATTACGGTGGGTGAACAAATTACTGTCGAGCAATTGATAGAAAAGCGAATAATTATGAGATTATCTAGGCATGATCATGTATATAGGCATCACGTCCATGACAAGTAGACCGACTCCTGCCTGCATCTACTACCATTACTCCACACATCGACCGACGCATGCCTGCATCTAGAGTATTAAGTTCAGAAGAACAGAGTAACGCCTTAAGCAAGATGACATGATGTAGAGGGATAAACTCATGCAATATGATATAAACCCCATCTTTTTATCCTCAATGGCAACAATAAAATACGTGCCTTGCAACCCTTTCTGTCACTGGGTAAGGACACCACAAGATTGAACCCAAAGCTAAGCACTTCTCCCATGGCAAGAAAGATCAATCTAGTAGGCCAAACCAAACAGCCAATTCAAAGAGACTTGCAAAGATAACTCAATCATACATAAAAGAATTCAGAGGAGATTCAAATATTTCTCATAGATAAACTTGATCATAAACCCACAATTCATCGGATCTCGATAAACACACCGCAAAAAGAGTTTACATCAAATAGATCTCCACAAGAGAGGGGGAGAACATTGTAATGAGATCCAAAAAGAGAGAATAAGCCAACTAGCTAATAACTATGGACCCGAAGGTCTGTGATAAACTACTCATAAGTCATCGGAGGGGCTATGGTGTTGATGTTGAAGCCCTCCGTGGTCGATTCCCCCTCCGGCGGAGCACCGGCGAAGACTCCAAGATGGAATCTCGCGGATACAGAAGGTTACGGTGGTGGAAATTGTGTTTCGTTGGCTCCTTGGATGTTTTCGGGGTACGTAGGCTTATATAGGAGGTGGAAGTACGTCGGTGGCCACCCGAGGGGCCCACGAGACAGGGGGCGCGCCCTATAGGGGGGCGCCCTACCCTCTCGCGGCCGCCTCGGCTGCTTCTTGACTTGCACTCCAAGTCCTCTAGATCACGTTCGTTCCGAAAATCATGCTCCCGAAGGTTTCATTCCGTTTGGACTCCGTTTGATATTCCTTTTCTTCGAAATACTGAGATAGGCAAAAAGACAGCAATACGGGTGGGCATCCGGTTAGTAGGTTAGTGCCAAAAATGATATAAATGTGTAGAATAAAGCCCATAAACATCCAAAAGGGGTAATATAATAGCATGGAACAATCAAAAATTATAGATACGTTGAATACGTATCAAGCATCCCCAAGCTTAATTCCTGCTCGTCCTCGAGTAGGTAAATGATAATAATGGAATTTTTGATGTGGAATGCTACCTAGCATAATTCTCAATGTAATTTTCTTTATTGTGGCATGAATGTTCAGATCCAAATGATACAAAATAAAAGTTCATATTGACATGAAAATAGTGATACTTCAAGCATACTAATCAAAGTAATCATGTCTTCTCAAAATAACATGGCCAAAGAAAGTTATCCCTACAAAATCATATAGTCTGGCTATTGCTCTATCTTCATCACACAAAGTATTTTCATGCACAACCCCGATGACAAGCCAAGCAATTGTTTCATACTTTAATAATCTCAAACTCTTTCAACTTTCACGCAATACATGAGCGTGAGCCATGGACATAGCACTATATGTGGAATAGAATGGTGGTTGAGGAGAAGACAAAAAAGGAGAAGATAGTCTCACATCAACTAGGCGTATCAACGGGCTATGGATATGCCAATTAATAGATATCAATGTGAGTGACTAGGGATTGCCATGCAACGGATGCACTAGAGCTATAAATATATGAAAGCTCAACAAAAGAAACTAAGTGGGTGTGCATCCAACTCACTTGCTCACGAAGACCAAGGGCACTTTTGAGGAAGCCGTCATTGGAATATACAAGCCAAGTTCTATAATGAAAAATTCCCACTAGTATATGAAAGTGACAACATATGAGACTCTCTATCATGAAGATCATGGTGCTACTTTGAAGCACAAGTGTGGAAAAAGAGATAGTAGCATTGTCCTTCTCTCATTTTTTTTCTTTTTCTTTTTCTCTTTTTTTTCTTTCTTCTTGTTTTTTCTTTGGCCTTTCTTTTTTTGGCCTTTCTTTCTTTTTTCTTTTCGTAATGTCCGAAGTCTCATCCCGACTTGTGGGGGAATCATAGTCTTCATCATCCTTTCCTCACTAGGACAATGCTCTAATAATGAAGATCATCACACTTTTATGGATTTACAACTCAAGAATTACAACTCAAAGCTAGAACAAGATATGACTCTATATGAATGCCTCCGGCGGTGTACCGGGATATGCAATGAATCAAGAGCGACATGTATGAAAATTATGAAGGTGGCCTTGCCACAATACAATGTCAACTACACGATCATGCAAAGAGCAATATGACAAAAGTAATGCGTGTCATATGAACGGAAAGGTGGAAAGTTGCATGGCAATATATCTCGGAATGGCTATGGAAATGCCATAATAGATAGGTATGGTGGCTGTTTTGAGGAAGGTATAAGGTGGGTGTATGATACCGGCGAAAGTTGCGCGGCACAAGAGAGGCTAGCAATGGTGGAAGGGTGAGGTGCGTATAATCCATGGACTCAACATTAGTCAAAAGAACGCATGTACTTGTTGCAAAAATCTAGAAGTCATCAAAAACCAAAGCACTACGCACATGCTCCTAGGGGGATAGATTGGTAGGAAAAGACCATCGCTCGTCCCCAACCGCCACTCATAAGGAATATAATCAATAAATAAAATTGTGCTCCAACTTCATCACAAAGCGGTTCACCATACGTGCATGCTACGGGAATCACAAACCCCAACACAAGTATTTTTCATAATCACCTCAACTAGCATGAATCTAATATCACTACCTCCATATCTCAAAACAATTATCAAGCATCAAATTGATCATAGCATCCAATTCTTTTTCTATGATAGTTTTTATTATACCCAACTTGGACGTTCATCATTCTAGGACCAACTTTGTAACCATAGCAAATACCATGCTGTTCTAAAAGACTCTCAAAAAGATATAAGTGAAGCATTAGAGACTAGCAATTTCTTCAAATTTAAGTCACCACCGTGCTCTAAAAGATATAAGTGAAGCACTAGAGAAAAAACTGTCAAGCTCAAAAGATATAAGTGAAGCACATAGAGTATTCCAGCAAATTCTAATCAAGTAGGCTTCTCCCAAAAGGTGTGTACAGCAAGGATTATTGTGGTAAACTAAAAAGCAAAGACTAATATAATACACGACGCTCCAAGCAAAACACATAGCATGTGGCGAATAAAAATATAGCTCCAAGTAAAGTTACCAATGAACGAAGACGAAAGAGGGGATGCCTTCCCGGGGCATCCCCAAGCTTAGGCTTTTGGCTATCTTGAATATCTTGGGGGTTCCATGGGCATCCCCAAGCTTAGGCTCTTGCCACTCCTTATTCCATAGTCCATAAAAGCTTTACCCAAAACTTGAAAACTTCACAACACAAAACTCAACAGGAAATCGTATGAGCTCCGTTAGTGAAAGAAAACAAAACCACCACATAAGGTATTGTAATGAACTCATTCTTTATTTATTTTGGTGTTAAACCTACTGTTTTCCAACTTCTCTATGGTTTATAAACTATTTTACTAGCCATAGATGCATCAAAATAAGCAAACCACACACGAAAAACAGAATCTGTCAAAAACATAACAGTCTGTAGCAATCTGTAACTAACGCAAACTTCTGGAACTCTAAAACTCCTATAAAAATAGGAAGTCCTAGAACATTTGTCTGTTGATCAGAACCAAAAGAAATCAACGCAGAATCACGTTTGTGTGATTTAACAAAACTAAATTCGTGTGCACAAAGTTTCTGTTTTTCAGCAGAATCAAATTAGCTATCATCATAGGTTATCCTATAGGTTCTACTTGGCACAAACACTAAATAAAAGATAAAAACACATCTAAACAGAAGGTAGATGCAAGATTTATTACTAAACAGGATCAAAAACAAAAAAACACAAATAAAATTGGGCTGCCTCCCAACTAGCGCTATCGTTTAACGCCCCTAGCTAGGCATAAAAGCGAAGATAGATCTAAGTAGTGCCATCTTTGGCACTAAATTCATAAGTAGCTCACATGATAGATTCATAAGGTAATTTGACTTTCTTTCTTGGAAAGTTCTCCATGCCTTTCTTTAATAGAAATTGGAATCTAATATTCCCTTCCTTCATATCAATAATCGCGCCAATCATTATAAGGAAAGGTCTACCAAGAATAATAGGGTAAGAAAGATTGCAATCTATATCAAGAACGATAAAATCTACAGGCACCAAACTTATATTTGCAACAATGAGAACATCATTGATCCTTCCCATTGGCTTTATAATGGTGGAATCCGCAAGGTGCAAATTTAAAGAGCAATCATCAAGATCATGGAAACCTAGAATATCACATAAAATTTTCGAAATCATGGAAACACTAGCACCCAAATCACACAAAGCAAAACACTCATGATCTTTAATTCTAATCTTTATAGTAGGTTCCCACTCATCATTAAGTTTTCTAGGTATAGAAACTTCCAAATTAAGTTTTTCATCATAAGATTGCATCAAGGCATCAACGATATGTTTGGTAAAAGTTTTATTTTGCCTATAAGCATGAGGAGAATTAACAACGGATTGCAACAAGGAAATACAACCTTCTAAAGAACAATTATCATAATCAAAATCCTTGAAATCCGAGATAGTGGGTTCAATGCTATTTAAAGTCATGACCTCTACAATCTCACTTTTACCAAATTTAGCATCAAGATCTAAAAACTCCGAATTCTTGGGATGCCTTCTAGGTAAAGTTGACTCATCATCAGTCCCATAATTATCAAGATTTATATTGCAAAACAAAGATCTAATAGGAGACGCTTCAATAACTTTAAGATCCTCATCATTATTTTCATGGAAACTAGAAGAACACGCCTTTATAAAGCTATCTTTCTTAGCACGCAATCTAGCGGTTCTTTCCTTGCACTCATCAATGGAAATTCGCATTGCTTTGAGAGATTCATTGATATCATGCTTAGGAGGAGAAGATCTAAGTTTAAGAGAATCAACATCAAGCGAAAGTCTATCAACGTTCCTAGCCAAATCATCAACTTTGAGAAATTTTTCTTCAAGCAAGGCATTAAAATTCTTTTGAGAAATCATAAATTCTTTCACACTATTCTCAAAATCAGAGGGCATCTTATTAAAATTACCATAAGAATTATTGTAGGAATTTCCATAATTATTAGAGGAATTACTAGGGAACGGTCTAGCATTAAAGTTTACTCTATAAGCATTGTTTCCAAAACTATTCCTACCAACAATATTCACATCCATAGATTCATTATTATTCTCAATCAAAGTAGACAAAGGCATATCATTGGGATCAAGAGGAGTATTTTTAGTAGCAAACAATTTCATAAGTTCATCCATCTTTCCACTCAAAACATTGATTTCTTCTATAGCATGCACTTTTTACTAGAAGATCTTTCGGTGTGCCATTGAGAATAATTAGCCATAATATTATCAAGAAGTTTTGTAGCATCTCCTAACGTGATTTCCATAAATGTGCCTCCCGCGGGCCGAATCTAAGAGTTTTCTAGAAGCAAAGTTCAAACCGGCATAAAATTTTGTATGATCATCCATAAATTCAAACCATGAGTAGGGAAATTGCGAATCATCAATTTCATTCTTTCCCAAGATTGGGCAACATGCTCATGATCAAGTTGTTTAAAATTCATAATATCGTTCCTAAGAGTGATGATCTTAGCGGAAAGAAAATACTTAGAGATAAAAGCATCTTTGCACTTGTTCCAAGAATCAATACTATTTTTATGCAAAGACGAAAACCAAACTTTAGCACGATCTCTAAGTAAAAACGGGAATAACTTCAATTTAACAATATCGTTATCCATATCTTTCTTCTTTTGCATATCACACAAATCAACAAAGTTGTTTAGATGAGTAGCGGCATCTTCACTAGGAAGGCCGGCGAATTGATCTTTCATAACAAGATTCAGCAAAGCAGTATTGATTTCACAAGACTCAACATCATTAAGAGGAGCAATCGGAGTACTAAGGAAATCATTATTATTGGTATTTGATAAATCACACAATTTGGTATTATCTTGAGCCATGGCAACAAGTAATCCAACACACAAGCAAGCAGAAAAGGCAAGCGAAAAGAGAGGAGATTGGGAAAGAGAGGGAGAATAAAACGGCAAGGGTGAAGTGGGGGAGAGGAAAACGAGAGGCAAACGGCAAATAATGTAAATGCGAGGGAGATGAGTTTGTGATGGGTACTTGGTATGTCTTGACTTGAGCGAAGACCTCCCCGGCAATGGCGCCAGAAATCCTTCTTGCTACGTCTTGAGCTTGCGTTGGTTTTCCTTGAAGAGCAAAGGGTGATGCAGCAATAGTAGCGTAAGTATTTCCCTCAGTTTTTGAGAACCAAGGTATCAATCCAGTAGGAGGCTCCTCAAAAGTCCCACGCACCTACACAAACAAACAAAGAACTCGCAACCAATGCATAAAGGGGTTGTCAATCCCTTCACGACCACTTGCGAAAGTGAGATCTAATAGAGATAGTATGATAAGATAATATATTTTTGGTATTTTATAATATAGATGCAAAAAGTAAAGATGCAAATAAAAGTAGATTGGAAGCAAATATGATAAGAGATAGACCCGGGGGCCATAGGTTTCACTAGAGGCTTCTCTAAAGATAGCATAAGTATTACGGTGGGTGAGCAAATTACTGTCGAGCAATTGATAGAAAAGCGAATAATTATGAGATTATCTAGGCATGATCATGTATATAGGCATCATGTCCGTGACAAGTAGACCGACTCCTGCCTGCATCTACTAGTATTACTCCACACATCGACCGACTCCTGCCTGCATCTAGAGTATTAAGTTCATAAGAACAGAGTAACGCCTTAAGCAAGATGACATGATGTAGAGGGATAAACTCATGCAATATGATATAAACCCCATCTTTTTATCCTCGATGGCAACTGTCGGTGTCAAAACCGGCGGATCTCGGGTAGGGGGTCCCGAATTGTGCATCTAGGCGGATGGTAACAAGAGACGAGGGACACGATGTTTTTACCCATGTTCGGGCCCTCTCGATGGAGGTAAAACCCTATGTCCTGCTTGATTAATATTGATGATATGGGTAGTACAAGAGTGGATCTACCACGAGATCAAGGAGGCTAAACCCTAGAAGCTAGCCTATGGTATGATTGTTGTAATGTATGTTGTCCTACGGACTAAAGCCCTCCGGTTTATATAGACACCGGAGGAGGCTAGGGTTACACAGAGTCGGTTACAATGGTAGGAGATCTACATATCCGTATTGCCAAGCTTGCCTTCCACCCCAAGGAAGTTCCAACCCGAAAACAACCGGAGTCTTCAATCTTCTATCTTCGTAGTCTTGGAGTCCGGCGGATAATGATAGTCCGGCTGTCCGGACACCCCCTAGTCCAGGACTCCCTCAGCAACAATACAATACGTGCCTTGCAACCCTTTCCGTCGCTAGGTAAGGACACCGCAAGATTGACCCAAAGCTAAGCACTTCTCCCATTGCAAGAAAGACCATCTAGTAGGCCGAACCAAACTGATAATTCGAAGGGACTTGCAAAGATAACTCAATCATACATGAAAGAATTCAGAGGAGATTCAAATATTTCTCATAGATAAACTTGATCATAAACCCACAATTCATCGGATCTCAACAAACACACCACAAAAAGAGTTTACATCGAATAGATCTCCACAAGAGAGGGGGAGAACATTGTAATGAGATTCGAAAAGAGAGAAGAAGCCATCTAGCTAATAACTATGGACCCGAAGGTCTGTGGTAAACTACTCACAACTCATCGGAGGGGCTATGGTGTTGATGTAGAAGCCCTCCGTGGTCGATTCCTCCCATGAGTGTGTCTTGAAGACTCCAAGATGAGATCTCATGGATCTGAAGGTTAAGGCGGTGGAAATTGTGTTTCGTTGGCTCCCTGGATGTTTTCGGGGTACGTAGGCTTATATAGGAGGAAGAAGTACGTCGGTGGCCGCCCGAGGGGCCCACGAGACAGGGGGCGCACCCTATAGGGGGGGGCCTACCCTCTCGTGGCCGCCTCGGCTGCTTCTTGACTTGCTCTCCAAGTCCTCTGGATCACGTTCATTCCAAAAATCATGCTCCCGAAGGTTTCATTCCGTTTGGACTCCGTTTGATATTCTTTTTCTTCGAAATACTAAAATAGGCAAAAAAAACAGCAATACGGGCTGGGCCTCCGGTTAGTAGGTTAGTCCCAAAAATGATATAAATGTGTAAAATAAAGCCCATAAACATCCAAAAGGGGTAATGTAATAGCATGGAACAATCAAAAACTATAGATACGTTGAAGACATATCAGCGATGCCTACTGTCGTGCCAGCGCGACGATGCCGGCCGTCGGGCTAAACCCGTTCGACCACCCGGTGGACTTCAACAAGTTGCGGCTTCCTGACCTGGTCTCCTTCTTCACCTATATCTCCGAGGAGCTGAGCCGTCTCTGCGCGATGGTGGGGGCTGAGCTGGACAAGGAGGGGTTGCGGGCTGCCGTCGCCGTTGCCGGGTGAATCCTTTCAGGGCTCCGTCACTAGAATCCATTCGTGCCATTGGATATTGTCTTTGATGAGCTGGCTCTCGTCGACCAGGAGCGGGCTCTGCGGGCGGTTTCACCCTGCATCACCAACGTCGTGCGCCTCAAGAAGCAGAGGCACTTCGGTGGTGTTTCGGCGCCCTCTGCATGGGCATGTCCATGTCTCGGTGCACCATGACCGTTGGATCATACTCAGACGGTTCAGATCAGTCACTGTAGCACAAAGCGTGTGGGTGTGTTTTGTTGCATTCTCATCTCAATATAGTTGTTTCCTCTTCGTGTATTTTTGTCAACCTACTAGTGTGGACTCATGCACCCTTCATGCACTCTGCTAAACACCCAAAAGTGGGTCAACAAGGGAACTTTTGCTCCCATCCCGTGCACCCTTCATACACCCTGCCTAACACTATTCGTGCTTCATATGGTTCATGTTTCGTGGAGTACTGTAGCACCGTACTCTTCGTGCGATGTAGACCTTGTTCTGTTAACATTGATCTCACCGTTCATTCTCGACCGGACAGTCAAAAAAGCGGTACTATGTTACATATAGGAGTAGTTGACATGTGCACAACATCATTTGTTATCATCATATCTTACTACACTAGCAACAATATTGTGTAGTACTGACGTATGAACCACTGCACATGCCTAGTAGTAGGAGCATTGTGTATGTTCAAGTGGCTGTCGTGTTTTGCACTCCTCCGTCGTAAGAGTGGAAACGCTTGCTGTAATCATTTTTTTCTTCAGAAAAACAGTGGACACGCTCTACCGTGCGGATCCTCCTCCAGCCATGCACTAAATTACTCACTTTCGCCAATGTGTGGGACAGCCAGCACCTGGGTCCACCAGCCATGCACTAAATTACTCCGTAGTAGAGTGACGGTAGACTACCCCGATCGAACCGTCGCAGTAATGCCCAATGAGTCGTCAAATCACATAACCCCCTGCTTTCCAGCAGTAAGTTGGACGGACGAAGCAACCATCATTTCACTCTTCTCTCTCAGCTTCCCCTCTTGAAGAAAACCCCCACTCGCTTCGCTTCTCCCTCATCTCGTTCCTCCTTTCACTCTTCTCTCTCAGCTTCCTCTCTTGGATGGACGTCGGAACACCGGCCGACGTGATGTCTATGGCTCTGGCCAAAACCGTCGAGGCTCATGGTACGAAGAAGCGCAAGCACCCCGCTGAGACTACCGCAGACAAGCTCAAAGCCATCACCCTATCCAAGCCCCCCTCTCCGTGATCCCTCATTAAGCAAGTCCAGGTAATGTCTCTTGTTGACGATCTTTTTCTCAATCTTGATCATGTTTTTTCATCTAACACGCAGTACTAGTACTGGTAGTAGAGCTTTCTGGGTGATCTTGCATGTGATTTTAGTGTGCCAAATGACGGTTCTAAATTCCTCTTTTGACCAAAACATGCGAGAGGTTGACACTGATTTCTTATAGATTACTTTCAACTACTCCCTCTGTCCCAAATTTCTTGTCTTAGATTTGTCTAGATACGGATGTATCTAATACTAAAATGTGACTTGATACATCCGTATCTAGAAAAATCTAAGACAAGAACTTTGGGACGGAGGGAGTACTTTATGAACATCAATGCTACCTTTTAAGAGGGTATATTTGCCTCAGTAACTTGTGTTATGGATATTGCAAGTAATCCCTCTGCTCTCATGCCTTTGAAGACATGTTCTAGTGTCTTTGTTCACTCATTTCTGTGCTTATATGTAGTCATATATGGAGTATAATATCGAAAATCATCTTATATTTCTAAACGGAGGTAGTAATAAAATATGGTTTCTGTTTGAATTAGAACCAGGTCCACGGTGGAGATGAAGTTCTCAAAGTCATGCCATGTGAACTGGAAGACCTGATGATGAGTTCTATTGCTGAACTATCCAGCTGTTGTGTCCTTGTCGCCACGTGTCCTGAACTAGTGTTTTCCTGTAGCTTTGTTGTTAGGCGTGTTCTCGAGGCTGTACTTGACCACAACAATTTCCTAGCTGTGCCTTCGATTACGGAGGGTGTGGTTCTTGTAAAGCTTCCCAACAAATCTGATGCGGCCTGTCTTCATCATCATGTTTATGAGTGGAAAGACCACTCTGTTAGGTTCTCCAAGGTTGAAAAGATGGTGATGGTGCATGTAGACATCTCACACGAAGTCCATGGCCTAGTCAGTTATGCGGGGTTCATCCCGTAGGCCGGTGGCAAGAAATAGTCTGCAGAGTTTAGTTAGTGCAGCTTTACTTCTCTGTAGTAAGTACTATTGTTCAATACTTGATTTGTGTTTGTGAACCCTGTATTGTTTATTAGTACTGCCGCTTTTGGTGTGTGGTAAGTCCTGAGAACGGTCTATGTTAATGTCTGTCCACTCATTTCAGTCTGTATATTTTGAAGTATCCAGATCATATTTTTTGTGAGGACGGTTTTATGGTTACACTCCAATATTTGTATGCATTGTAGGGTTTATCGCACCCACCAGGATTTCCAGTCCCATGGATGTTCGGTCCATGCGATTTGTCACAACCTTTGGACTGTCCTGCTTGTGGGAGTAGGTGGGGCCCCTGCATGCCACGCGTAGTTGGACGATCAATCTTTTGGTTAGTACTTCAACATAGTGATTTCCTGGTAAGGATTCACTCGTGTCACATCAAGTAAATCTTATTGATTTACTGTCTAAATCTTATTGATTTAATGTCATGTTTTCTTTCTTTTCCTGCAATTTTATGATGCAGGTTTTTCCATGTGACATTCACCACAGAATAAACCGCTTGGTTTGCTCTCTGCTGGCTATTTTTGCAGGTTTCACTTCTTATGTGTCAAGAACGAAGGCACCGCCCATCACTTATATTATCGAAAAATTGGATCGATCGTTGTCCGAGTACAAGCTGAATCCCTATGATGAACTGCAGTTTGGTTTAACAAAAACGCCACAATTAGTCCTTCTCGCGTTTAGAAGAAATGAAGAAAAAAACTGGATCACGGTCACGGATCCTAGTCAAGTTAGAAAGCTGATCATAGCAGGCCAAACACGATCGCTGCTGTCTCGCACATTGGTACCACCTTCAGCAATGGATCAAGCACCAGCAGTTGCTCTAGCACTGATAGCGGCAACAGCTCAGTCTGATCTAGCTGAGGATTAGGCACCGACCGCGTCAGCGGATCAGTCTGATCTACCGGAGGATCGGGCGTCGACACAGGCACCTGCTCCGTCACTGGCACCAGCTCTACAAGGAGCACCATCTCTAGCAGCAGCAGCGGCTTCGGCACCTGCACCAACACTTGCACTTGCATCTGCTCCGGCCCGTGCAGTTGCACCGGCAACAGACTGTGCTGCAGTTCGCACTTCATATACCAAAGTCCTTACAAAAACCGACATGTCCACCTTCTAGGTAAGCATTGGCCGCCCAAGTGCTTCGTTCTTTTTTCTTTCCATGTTGTTTCACATGATTCACTATGTTGATCTAACTGTTTGGGTATGTCTTCTTGTTTGCAAACAGAGAATTCCTAGAGCAACGAGGGAATCGTTCAACAATCCGGGCGACCGCAGCCAAGTTTCTCTTACCATGCGTAGCCTTGGTGTGAATGAACCTGCTCAATATACCGTAAGTACAAAGGATGGTCGCATGATGATTGATGCTAAAGGACGGTCAAGGTTCAAATCTAAATCATATCTTGCGGTAGGGGATGATGTCAAAATCGAACTTTCTCGGCAAGGAGAGCTGGTCCAAATCAACTTTGAAATTCTTCAGTAGCAGCACACAACTGCCGAACTGATCTATCCTCTGAGAGATTTTGATGTAATAATCTCGCATGGTGAAACAAGTGTCCTGTGTGTATAAGTAGTATGACAGTATTATTTATCACATGGTATATCGCTGATAGAATTGCAACTCTGATTGCTGGTTAGGAACTGTCGTTCGATTTCATTCCAACAGCCGTCGTGCTTTATTCAATTTTGTGTATTCGCCTTGCGACAGCATCTAAAACCAGCGCCGTACCGACCGCTTGCAATATGAAAAGCGCTGGGGTAGAACACATGGGCCCCCAAACAAGCAGGGTCGGCCTGCGGCCCAAAGTCCAGAACCGTGAGCCTATCTGAGCATTATATTCTCAGCTGAACCCCCATAAAAAAGCTGAACCCCCATAATGCCCGTGCGTTGCAGAGGGAGTATATTTCTCGGTAAGGTGAGCCTGTGATATAAAAGATTAGTATATTTCTTTACAAAGGGAGTATCTCTCTGTCAAAAAATATATTTATGTGTAACTAGTTACTTCTGTCTTTCTACTTCCTTTCACTGATATGTGGGACAACCGGCAACGGGGTCCACGTGCCATATGCACAAATTAGAGTGCACAACTTCCCGGTAGACACACCCCGGTCGTAGCGCCGCAGTAATGCCCAATGAGCCATCAAATCACAACCCCCTTCCCTTTCCAGCTTTAGCAGTAAGCTGGACGGATGAAGCGGCAAAATTTCACTGGGCCTGAATCCCCTTCTCCCTCATATGCTTGTTCAGAGAAAACCCCCTCCCGGCGATCGCATAGGGTTTTCTCATGGAGAACTAGGTATGAATTCTTCATCCATCCCCGATAAATCCAAGTCCCTTGGTCGCAGGTAATCCTAGGATGACAGCCGCCGCCGTTGATGCATTTTTCTTCCTACTGAATCTAGTGTGTTTCATGTGCAATGCCCAAAGTGCGAGTACCATACAGGTTTCTGCGCCCTCGGCGAGATGCCACACTTGTTCCTTCTCATCCTAACACGGCATTTTGAAACGCGCACAATATGTTCCTAGAATCCTCTTTTCTATCCGGGAGGGTGGTTTTTTTTTTTGAACATGTTGTGTTTTCATATTATTTTTCCTGCAGTCTATTATTTGCTCTGCCAGAACACATGTACTCAAGATGCTCGGCCTTGCCATAACTGAATACACTAGTTTAATGGTCGCAGTGAAGACAAGCCATGGATATAAGTTCCGAGTTGGGTTCATGAACTAAGAAGATCACTGCTTTTTTTACGGACGAACTTGGATAAACTTTCTCAAGTGTTACGGACTGAAAGTTGGCGCACGAATGTTGATGGAAATAGCAGAACCTGGTCTCATCTTCACTGCGATCTTTCACCCCGACGTCATTCCAATTGTTCATCCATGTTAGTTTTGTATCTGGTTCTTGCTTGTCGCCTCGATTACTTCTTAATCCACCTATTTTGTCTAACTAATCACAATTTAACTTTAGATGTAGCAACGAATCTCTCACAAAGATGCTACTTCTAACTAATATTTTATTATAATTGGTGGCACGTGTAGGTTTTTTCATAGTTAAGCAGTTTGCTCGTTTGTTACTCAGTAATAACTCGGCTATTACTGATGGAACTGAAGTTGACTGGATCGACATCCACAAGTTCCTACACTTTATTGATCGTCTTGAGGTCCTTGTGGGGCGTTTCAATGGTGGAAAGCCATGTGGGATATGTGTGCCACTGCTACACTCGTTGAACAGGTCCAACTGTGTCGAGAAACTTATGGTACGAGCTGTTTTCTATTATATATGTTGTTCATAAACTATTGCTTATACACAGTTTTACAGTTGTGATCTTCTTGAAACAGAACTGCCCAGTTCTATTGTTCCTATACAGATGCCTGACCATGGTCGGGTCAGACTTGCGCTTGGTCACAACATGATGTTTATGTCGACCTACTCAATTCCCCTTGGAGGTGAAAAGATACTTATTCATGGGTGGTCTCAAATAATGAAGGCCCGTCCATCTTTGAGAGTAGGACAGAAGATTATGTTCATGCTTTTCCATGGCTCTAAAGCGAATATCCTATTTATTGACCATGTTGTGAGATGAAGCCGCTTTCAGAAGGTTGTGGATGCGCGGGGTGGCGCCTGGGCCTTGTCCTGGGGCTTGGCGGCCTCACCCTTGGTTAAGTGTAGGCAAAGTAGCACTGTTCGAGGCGTGCTTTGTACGGTTGAACCTGTATAAGTACTCATACTGCTTTTAGCTTTGGTTGTTAAGTGCCCCTGCTGGTTTCAGTTAAGGTTGTTAAGTACTCCTACTGCTTTTACAGTCTGTCGTGTTTCTTCAGTCCTGTCTTCCTCCAGCCGCCAAAACCAAACCAGCGTCGGCGGGGCCGCCTGCTTCCGCCTCCCATGGCCGGCTGCGCCTCAGCGCACGCATCCCCGCCCCACCATCTCCTAAATCGTTAACACCGACGTCCTCCACGCGATTTGGTGCGCTCATCGTGGCGCCGCCCTCTCGCGTTGTCAACATGGTCAACAAACAACAGAAATCGGCAGAAGTACGTGGAGAGGATGACAGTAGGGGCCCACCACATCAGCGTATGGAAAAATAAAATGCTTGCTCCTAGTGTTTCCTGACATCTAGGACCCACGACATTGTGAGCGTATATAGTCAATAGACAAGAGAACAGCGCAAGATCGGCTGACACCTGGGACGTAGCTACTCGAGCAATATTTTTTTTGTTATTGTTGAGACGGAGCAGGGTTTGAACTGGGCTGTGGCCCGTCTAGCCCAGGCTTATATTTTGTGTTCATCACGTGACCAGCCCATCTATTTTTTCTTTGTGAAAATGAGCCCAGTTTATTTTTTCTGAAGAATACCCAATCCAGGCCTACTTATTTTTCTACGCCCTGATGGGCTGCAACTCTTTCAAGACGCCTGCAAATCTTGAAAGTAATATGAAATGGGTTGTAAATATAAAAACAGATGACAAATTGGCAATTACTTTATAATTTCTGATTTTTTCACATTTTTGGATTCCTATTTCACTGGGCATTAACCTAATTTAAATATATCTTCAAAGTACTTTAAATCTGGCTCGACATTTTGGTATTAATAATAGTTTGGAACCCACAGAAATATGCGAAATTGGCCCTGACCAGCCAAAAAAACGACTGCAATAAATTGCATAAGAAGTTGCCATGAGCTATATATAAATTATTAAAAAAAGAGGGAGTGGTCTGACTTGTGGGCCTGTTTAGTTGACGCGTATGCAAGTTTTTTTCGTTATTATATATGTCAACAAACGATTCTAGCAGACGTAACCGTTGGATGTCAATCCAACGGCCGTCGTGTTTCTTCAATCTCTGATCTTCTTGCTCCAGCCGCCAAAGCAGCGCCAGCGGGACCGCCTGCTCCTGCCTCCCGTGGCGGGTGTCTGCCACAGAGCCTCGGCGCCCCTACTACTCTCACCGCTGGCCAGGGCATCCCTCTACTCACCCACACCCCCTGTTATTCTGCGGTGACGACAGCCTCACACTGCAGCCAAACCGGTGAACCCTCGTACTCCTCTCCGCGCGGGCTTCCACTGACGTGTCTTCCCCGGCTCCGTGTCGCCCCCTTGCTAGGCCTCGCCGTCGTCCACCGCCGTGGTGCTCTCGGCGCGGTGTGGTCAATGTGGTCAACGACCGACTTCCATCGGAAGAGTACTATACGTGGAGAGGCTGACAGCTAGGTCCATGGCAGCCGCAAGGAAGTGCCTCCTTATTACGCGGAAAATAATTATTCCTCCACCTGACAGTAGGGACCCACCGGACGGGCCACTAGTATTTCATGAAAAAACGTTTCCCCCTGACTGTTGGGACCCATCGGGCGGGCCACCGTGTTTCGCGAAAAACGTTCCCCCCGCTGTCAGCTTGGACCCACTGGAAGTGCCTCCTTATTACGCACAAAAAAATGAATAATCCCCCTGCTAGCTGGAACCCAGCATAGTGGGAGGCTGACTTGTGGGCCTACCAAGTTGACGGGGACGGAGGGCTTTGTCAACTTAGTCAATATGAATGACTCTAGCTCCTGTTACCGTACGATGTTCATCCAGCGGCCATAGTGCTTCTTCAACCTCTCGTCTTCTTGCTCCAGCCGCCCAAACCAGCGCCGGTCGTGCCGCGTGCTCCTGCCTCCCGTGGCCGGCTGTGATGCCGCGGAGGCCTCACCACCCCCTACTACTCCCACCGCTAGCCAAGCCATCCCTCTACTCACCCACACCCCCTGTTATTCTGCGGCGACAGCAGACTCACACCGCAGCCGAACCAGTGAACCCTCATACTCCTCTTCACGTGGGCATCCACTGCTGCATCTTCCCCGGCTCCGAGTCATCCCCTTCCTAGGCCTCGCTGCCGTCCACTGCCGTGGTGCTCTCGGCGCGGCGTGGTCAACATGGTCAAGGAACGACTTCCATCGGACGTGGACTATACATGGAGAGGTTGAGAGCTGGGTCCACGACCGCAGCAAGGAAGTGCCTCCTTATTACGTGCAAAAAAATTATTCCTCCACCTGACAGTGGGGACCCACCGGACGGGCCACCGTATTTTGCAAAAAAAAAACGTTTCCCCCTGACTGTTGGGACCCACCAGCTACATCTTCGCACGCAAGGAAGTGCATCTGGGCAAAAAAAAACAATTCGCCCCCCTGACTGCTGGGACCCACCAGCTACATCTTCGCACGCAAGGAAGTGCCTGACAGTCGGGACCCACCTGGTTGAAGCGTACGTAGCGTTGTCATTCTGGCCGCGAACGTGTACGTACATATATACTGGTCGATGTAGAGGCACGCACGTGTCGTAGTAGAGGTGCGTACGTGTCGTAGTAGAGGCGCGCACGTAGCATGTACATGTACGTACAGCGGTCAGGGTGCAAGAAAGAAAATACGGCCACGAACGTACACACGGGCAGGGTCTCGAACGCCTACTCGCGCATACGTACGGCCAGGGGCTCGTGTACATGGCTGGGTCGGAATAGAGAAACAGCGTCATCGTTGTGTTCATGGGGAGCTAACCGGCTGGGTCGGAACGGAATGCGTGGTCGTGTTCATCGGGAGGGCTTGGACGGAACAGGCGATGGAAACGAGGCCTGGCGTACCGCACAACAGAGGAAACGGCCTTGTGTTCGATCGGCCACATTCGGAACAGGGTCCTGTTGATCGGGAGGGGTCTGGTGTACCACAAAATGGAGGAAACGAACCTCCTATGGTCGAAACGGGGGTCCTGTTGATCGGGAGTGGTGTGGCGTACCGCAAAACAGACGAAACGGACCTCCTACAGTCGAAATGAGGGTCCTGTTGATCGGGAGGGGTGTGGCGTACCGCAAAACGGACGAAACGGACTTGTGTTGGAGCGCTACAGTCGAAACGGGGGTCCTGTTCATCGGGAGGGGTGTGGCGTACCGCAAAACGGGACTCCACGGGATACTGTTCATCTCCACCGTCGACCTCCTCCAGCCTCCACGGGCTACCGCCGACTTCCTCTAGCCTCCATGGGCTCCTGTTCATCCAGCCTCCACCGCGTGCTACTCCATCGGCTACAGTTCAACCACCCCTCCACGGGCACCCCTCCACCGTCTACTGTTCATCCAGCCCTCCACACCACGGGGTCCTGTTCAACCACCCCTCCACGGGCACCCCTCCACCATCTACTGTTCATCCAGCCCTCCACACCACGGGGTCTTGTTCATTCAGAGGCAACGCCACCGCCACTATTCATCCAACCCCCCGCAACGCCACTGCTCATCCCGGAGGCATTGATCGGCTTCGATTAGCGGAGAGTAGCGAAGAATCGCCGATCGGGTTCATTAACAGCCATCGATCGATCGCTCGGGTTCAAGAACGCGTAGCTCGCAGCAGTCTGTCGCCGGGTTGATTAGAGCCCAACGCCTCGCTTGGGTTCAGTCAGAGCCAACACCTCGCACACACGTGTGTACGTGTACGAGAGAAACGCACATCGCTCGGCCCCTGACATCCCATCGTAACCGAGAACTCCCCGAAATTTTCCTCGCCGTCGCTTCTACCACGGTTTTTTCCGTCATGGACGGCCCAAAGAATGTCATGCAGCTGCGTCTCCGTCCCGCCCAGGACGAAAAGCCCATTTTCTGTCATGAGTTTTTGTCATAGAAGTAGTATCCCACCACATCTATGATGATACAGGGTTTTGTCACAATTATCATCATAGAAGTGTCATATGTATGACAGAATTTTTTTTTGTTCGGCCCAAAATGTCACGGATGTGTCTTTTTTTATAGTGGGCCTCGGCGCCCGCAAGGACGGCCACAACCATGACGCGGTATGGAAGACCGAGGCCACGATGCGACCTTTGGCTCGCATCTGCGCAGGCCGCGCCTGAGGCAACGGCCCTCGGCTGGCCCTCCGGCCCCAGAGGCGGTGGCGCCCTCCGCGCGCCTCCCTGCAGTGGAGATGGCGGCGCGCCGGGTTTTTCCCGCTCCTCACCGATGAGACGGCCGCCGGCAGCGGGGGATGGGGGAGCGGTTTCTCCGAGGGAGACGAAACCATCTCCTCCTCCTGCCTTATCCACTCCATGTGGTGGTCGACTGGGCCGCCTGTTGCTACGTCTTGAGCTTGCGTTGGTTTTCCTTGAAGAGGAAAGGGTGATGCAGCAATTGTAGCGTAAGTATTTCCCTCAGTTTTTGAGAACCAAGGTATCAATCCAGTAGGAGGCTCCTCAAAAGTCCCACGCACCTACACAAACAAACAAAGAACTCGCAACCAACGTAATAAAGGGGTTGTCAATCCCTTCATGGCCATTTGCGAAAGTGAGATCTGATAGAGATATTATGACAAGATAAATATATTTTTGGTATTTTATAATATAGATTGGAAAATTAAAGATGCAAATAAAAGTAGATTGAAAGCTTATATGATAAAAGATAGACATGGGGGCCATAGGTTTCACTAGTGGCTTCTCTCAAGATAGCATAAGTATTACGGTGGGTGAACAAATTACTGTCGAGCAATTGATAGAAAAGCGAATAACTATGAGATTATCTAGGCATGATCATGTATATAGGCATCACGTCCGCGACAAGTAGACCAACTCCTGCCTGCATCTACTACTATTACTCCACACATCGACCGCTATCCAGCATGCATCTAGAGTATTAAGTTCATAAGAATAGAGTGACGCATTAAGAAAGATGACATGATGTAGAGGGATAAACTCATGCAATATGATATAAACCCCATATTTTTATCCTCGATGGCAACAATACAATACGTGCCTTGCTGCCCCTGCTGTCACTTGGAAAGGACACAGCAAGATTGAACCCAAAGCTAAGCACTTCTCCCATTGCAACAAAGATCAATCTAGTAGGCCAAACCAAACTGATAATTCGAATAGACTTGCAAAGATAACTTAATCACAAATAAAAGAATTCAGAGGAGATTCAAATATTTCTCATAGATAAACTTGATCATAAACCCACAATTCATCGGATCTCGACAAATACACCACAAAAAGAGTTACAGCGAATAGATCTCCAAGAAGATCGAGGAGAACATGGTATTGAGATCCAAAAAGAGAGAAGAAGCCATCTAGCTTATAACTATGGACCCGAAGGTCTGTGATAAACTACTCACAACTCATCGGAGGGGCTATGGTGTTGATGTAGAAGCCCTCCGTGGTCGATTCCCCCTCCGACGGAGCGCCGGCGAAGGCTTCAAGATGGGATCTCACAGATACAGAAGGTTACGATGGTGGAAATAGTTTTTAGTTGGCTCCCTCGATGTTCTCGGGGTACGTGGGTATATATAGGAGGAAAAAGTAGGTCGGTGGCTGCCCGAGGGGCCCACGAGATAGGGGGCGCACCCTCCACCCTCGTGGCAACCTCGACTGCTTCTTGACTTGCACTCCAAGTCCTCTGGATCACGTTCGTTCCAAAAATCATGCTCCCGAAGGTTTCATTCCGTTTAGACTCCGTTTGATATTCCTTTTCTTTGAAATACTGAAATAAAAAAACAGAAATACGGGATGGGCCTCCGGTTAGTAGGTTAGTCCCAAAAATGATATAAATGTGTAAAGTAAAGCCCATAAACATCCAAAACGGGTAATATAATAGCTTGGAACAATCAAAAATTATAGATATGTTGGAGACATATCAAGCATCCCCAAGCTTAAATCCTGCTCGTCCTCGAGTAGGTAAATGATAAAAACAGAATTTTTGATGTGGAATGCTACCTAGCATAATTCTCAATGTGATTTTCTTCATTGTGGCATGAATGTTCAGATTCAAATGATTCAAAATAAAAGTTCATATTGACATAAGAAATAGTAATACTTCAAGCATACTAATCAAAGCAATCATGTTATCTCAAAATAACATGGCTAAAGAAAGTTCATCCCTACAAAAATCATATAGTTAGGCTATGCTTCATTTTTGTCACACAAAAATGCTCCCAAATTATACACCCCTGATGACAAGCTAGGCAATTGTTTCGTACTTAAATAATCTCAAACTTTTTCAACTTTCACGCAATACATGAGCGTGAGCCGTGGATATAGCACTATGGGTGGAATAGAATATGATGATGGGGATTGTGTGGAGAAGACAAAAAAAGGAGAAAGTCTCACATTGACGAGGATAATCAACGGGCTATGGAGATGCCCATCAATTGATGTCAACATGAGGAGTAGGGATTGCCATGCAACGGATGCACTAGAGCTATAAATGTATGAAAGCTCAACAAAAGAAGACTAGTGGGTGTGCATCCAACTTGCTTGCTCACGAAGACCTAGGGCATTTTGAGGAAGCCCATCGTAGGAATATACAAGCCAAGTTCTATAATGAAATATTCCCACTAGTATATGAAAGCGACAACATATGAGACTCTCTATATGAAGAACATGGTGCTACTTTGAAGCACAAGTGTGGAAAAAGAGATATAACATTGCCCCCTTTTTATTTATTTTCTTTTTATTTATTTTTTGGGCCTTTTTTTCTTTTGGCCTTTCTTTTTTCTTTTTTCTTTTTTTCTTTGGCCTTTTTTTGGCCTTTCTCTTTTTTGGGGGGGGAGACAATGCTCTAATAATGATGATCATCACACTTTTATTGATTTACAACTCATGAATTACAACTCAAAACTAGAACAAGATATGACTCTATATGAATGCCTCTGGCGGTGTACCGGGATGGGCAATGAATCAAGAGTGACATGTATGAAAAATTATGCAAAGTGGCCTTGCCACAAATACAATATCAACTATATGATCATGCAATGGCAATATGACAATAGTAATGCGTGTCATGATGATAAACGGAACGGTGGAAAGTTGCATGGAAATATATCTCAGAATGGCTATGGAAATGCCATAATAGGTAGGTATGGTGGCTGTTTTGAGGAAGATATAAGGAGGTTTATGTGTGATAGAGCATATCGTATCACGGGTTTGATGCACCGCTAAGTTTGCACCAACTCTCAAGGTGAGAAAGGGCAATGCACGTATCAAGAGGCTAGCAATGATGGAAAGGTAAAAGTGCGTATAATCCATGGACTCAACATTAGTCAAAAGAACTCATATACTTATTGCAAAAATCTACAAGTCATCAAAAACCAAGCACTACAGGCATGCTCCTATAGGGATAGATTGGTTGGAAAAGACCATCGCTCGTCCCTGACCGCCACTCATAAGGATGCACAATCTAAGAACACCTCATGTTTCAAATTTGTTACACAACTTTAACCATACGTGCATGCTACGGGACTTGCTAACTTCAACACAAGCATTATTTAAATTCATAATCACCCAACTAGCATGACTTTAATATCACTACCTCCATATCTCAAAACAATTATCAAGTATCAAATTGATCATAGCATCCAATTCACTTCCTATGATAGTTTTTATTATACCCAACTTGGATGCCCACCATCCTAGGACCAATTTTATAACCATAGCAAATACCATGCTGTTCTAAGAGACTCTCAAAATAATATAAGTGAAGCATGAGAGACTAGCAATTTCTACAAAATTAAGCAACCGCCGTGCTCTAAAAGATATAAGTGAAGCACTAGAGCAAAAACTATCTAGCTCATAAGATATAAGTGAAGCACATAGAGTATTCTAATAAATTCCAATCAAGTGGGCTTCTCCCAAAAGGTGTGTACAGCAAGGATGATTGTGGAAAACTAAAAAGAAAATACTAATATCATACAAGACACTCCAAGCAAAACATATATCATGTGGCGAATAAAAATATAGCTCCAAGTAAAGTTACCGATAAACGAAGATGAAAGAGGGGATCCCTTCCGGGGGCATCCCCAAGATTAGGCTTTTGGCTATTCTTGTATATATTGGGGTGCCATGGGCATCCCCAAGCTTAGGCTCTTGCCACTCCTTATTCCATAGTCCATCAAATCTTTACCCAAAACTTGAAAACTTCACAACACAAAACTCAACAGGAAATCTAATAAGCTCCGTTAGTGAAAGAAAGCAAAACCACCACATAAGGTACTGTAATTAACTCATTCTTTATTTATATTAGTGTTAAACCTACTGTATTTCAAGTTATCTATGGTTCATACCACTTAATATTAGCTATAGATGCATCCAAATAAGCAAACAACACACGAAAAACAGAATATATCAAAAACAGAACAGTCTGTAGCAATCCGTAACCCATGAATACTTATGGAACTCCAAAAATCCTACCAAACTAGGAAGTCCTGGTAAAGTTTCTACTGATCTACAGCAAAAAGAATCAATGCAAAATCACATTTCTGTGATTTAACAAAACTATTTTCATGCACGCAAAGTTTCTGTTTTTCAGCAGAATCAAATTAACTATCACCACAGGTTATCCTATAGGTTCTACTTGGCACAAACACTAATTAAAACATAAAAACACATCTAAACAGAAGGTAGATGCAAAATTTATTACTAAACAGAAATAAAAACAAAAAACACAAATAAAATTGGGCTGCCTCCCAACTAGCGCTATCGTTTAACGCCCCTAGCTAGGCATAAAAGCGAGGATAGATTTAAGTAGTGCCATCTTTGGCACTCAATTCATAAGTAGCTCGCATGATATATTCATAAGGTAATTTAATTCATTTCTTGGAAAGTGCTCCATGCCTTTCCTTAATGGAAATTGGAATCTAATATTCCCTTCCTTCATATCAATAATCGCGCCAATCATTCTAAGGAAAGGTCTACCAAGAATAATAGGGTAAGAAAGATTGCAATCTATATCAAGAACGATAAAATCTACGGGCACCAAATTTCTATTTGCAACAATGAGAACATCATTGATCCTTCCCATTGGCTTTTGAATGGTGGAATCCGCAAGGTGCAAATTTAAAGAGCAATCATCAAGATCATGGAAACCTAGAATATCACATAAAGTTTTCGGAATCGTGGAAACACTAGCACCCAAATCACATAAAGCATAACACTCATGATCTTTAATTTTAATTTTTATACTATGTTCCCACTCGTCATTAAGTTTTCTAGGTATAGAAACTTGCAAATTAAGTTTTTCATCAAAAGATTGCATCAAGGCATCAACAATATGTTTGGTAAAGGCTTTATTTTGACTATAAGCATGAGGAGAATTCACAACGGATTGCAACAAGGAAATACAACCTTCTAAAGAACAATTATCATAATTAAATTCCTTGAAATCCAAGATAGTGGGTTCAATGCTATTTAAAGTCTTGACCTCTCCAATCCCACTTTTAACAAATTTAGCATCAAGATCTAAAAACTCCGAATCATTGGGACGCCTTTTAACTAAAGTTGACTCATCTCCAATCCCATTATTATTAAGATTCATATTGCAAAACAAAGATCTAATAGGGGACACATTAATAACTTTAAGATCTTCATCATTATTTTCATTGAAACTAGAAGAACACGCTTTTATAAAGCAATCTTTCTTAGCCCGCAATCTAGCGGTTCTTTCCTTGCACTCATCAATGGACACTCTCATTGCTTTGAGAGACTCATTGATATCATGCTTAGGAGAAGTAGATCTAAGTTTCAAAGAATCAACATCAAGCGAGAGTCTATCAACGTTCCTAGCCAAATCATCAACTTTAAGCAATTTTTCTTCAAGCAAGGCATTAAAATTCTTTCGAGAGATCATAAATTCTTTCACACTATTCTCAAAATCAGAGGGCATCTTATTAAAATTACCATAAGAATTGTTGTAGGAATTCCCATAATTATTAGAGGAATTACTAGGGAACGGTCTAGGATTAAAGTTTCCTCTATAAGCATTGTTACCGAAACTATTCCTACCAACAAAATTCACATCCATAGATTCATTATTATTCTCAATCAAAGTAGACAAAGGCATATCATTGGGATCTAGAGGAGCACTCTTAGTAGCAAACAATTTCATAAGTTCATCCATCTTTCCACTCAAAACATTAATTTCTTCTATAGCATGCACTTTTTTACTAGTAGATCTTTCGGTGTGCCATTGAGAATAATTAGCCATAATATTATCAAGGAGTTTTGTAGCATCTCCTAAAGTAATTTCCATAAATATGCCTCCTGCGGCTGAATCTAAAAGATTTCTGGAAGCAAAATTCAATCCGGCATAAAAATTTTGTATGATCATCCATAAATTCAAACCATGAGTAGGGCAATTGCGAAAAATAAATTTCATTCTTTACCAAGATTGGGCAACATGATCATGATCAAGTTGTTTAAAATTCATAATATCGTTCCTAAGAGTGATGACCTTAGCGGGAGGAAAATACTTAGAGATAAAAGCATCTTTGAAGTTGTTCCAAGAATCAATACTGTTTTTAGGCAAAGACGAAAACCAAACTTTAGCACGATCTCTAAGTGAAAACGGAAATAACTTCAATTTAACAATATCATTGTCCGTGTCTTTCTTCTTTTGCATATCACACAAATCAACAAAGTTGTTTAGATGGGTAGTGGCATCTTCACTAGGAAGGTCAGCGAATTGATCTTTCATAACAAGATTCAGCAGAGCAGTATTGATTTCACAAGACTCAACATCATTAAGAGGAGCAATCGGAGTACTAAGGAAATCATTATTATTGGTATTGGAAAAATCACACAATTTGGTATTATCTTGTGCCATGGCGACAAGTAATCCAACACATAAGCAAACAGAAAAAGGCAAGCGAAAAAAAGAGAGGAGATTGGGAAAGAGAGGGCAAACAAAATGGCTAGGGTGAAGTGGGGGAGAGGAAACGAGAGTCAAATGGCAAATAATGTAAATGCGAGGGAGATGAGTTTGTGATGGGTACTTGGTATGTCTTGACTTGAGCGAAGATCTCCCCGGCAACGGCGCCAGGAATCCTTCTTGCTACGTCTTGAGCTTGCCTTGGTTTTCCTTGAAGAGGAAAGGGTGATGCAGCAATAGTAGCATAAGTATTTCCCTTAGTTTTTGAGAACCAAGGTATCAATCCAGTAGGAGGCTCCTCAAAAGTCCCACACACCTACACAAACAAACAAAGAACTCGCAACCAACGCAATAAAGGGGTTGTCAATCCCTTCACGGCCACTTGCGAAAGTGAGATCTGATAGAGATAGTATGATAAGATAAATATATTTTTGGTATTTTATAATATAGATTGGAAAAGTAAAGATGCAAATAAAAGTAGATTGAAACCTTATATGATAAAAGATAGACCCGGGGGCCATAGGTTTCACTAGTGGCTTCTCTCAAGATAGCATAAGTATTACGGTGGGTGAACAAATTACTGTCGAGCAATTGATAGAAAAGCAAATAACTATGAGATTATCTAGGCATGATCATGTATATAGGCATCACGTCCGCGACAAGTAGACCGACTCCTGCCTGCATCTACTACTATTACTCCACACATCGACCGCTATCCAGCATGCATCTAGAGTATTAAGTTCATAAGAACAGAGTAACGCATTAAGAAAGATGACATGATGTAGAGGGATAAACACATGCAATATGATATAAACCCCATCTTTTTATCCTTGATGGCAACAATACAATACGTGCCTTGCTGCCCCTGCTGTCACTGGGAAAGTACACCGCAAGATTGAACCCAAAGCTAAGCACTTCTCCCATTGCAACAAAGATCAATCTAGTAGGCCAAACCAAACTGATAATTCGAAGAGACTTGCAAAGATAACTTAATCACACATAAAAGAATTCAGAGGAGATTCAGATATTGCTCATAGATAAACATGATCATAAACCCACAATTCATCGGATCTCGACAAACACACCGCAAAAAGAGTTACATCGAATAGATCTCCAAGAAGATCGAGGAGAACATGGTATTGAGATCCAAAAAGAGAGAAGAAGCCATCTAGCTAATAACCATGGACCCGAAGGTTTGTGGTAAACTACTCACAACTCATCGGAGGGGCTATGGTGTTGATGTAGAAGCCCTCCGTGGCCGATTCCCCCTCCGGCGGAGCGCCGGCGAAGGCTCCAAGATGGGATCTCGCGGATACAGAAGGTTACGGCGGTGGAAATAGTTTTTTGTTGGCTCCCTGGATGTTCTCGGGGTACGTGGGTATATATAGGAGGAAGAAGTAGGTCGGTGGCCACCCGAGGGGCCCACGAGATAGGAGGTGCGCCCTGTAGGGGTGGGCGTGCCCTCCACCCTCGTGGCCGCCTCGACTGCTTCTTGACTTGCACTCCAAGTCCTCTGGATCACATTCATTCCAAAAATCACGCTCCCAAAGGTTTCAATCCGTTTGGACTCCGTTTGATATTCCTTTTCTTTGAAATACTGAAATAGGCAAAAAAAACAGCAATACGGCCTGGGCCTCCGGTTAGTAGGTTAGTCCCAAAAATGATAGAAATGTGTAAAGTAACGCCCATATACATCCAAAACGGGTAATATAATAGCATGGAACAATAAAAAATTATAGATACGTTGGAGACGTATCACCTGTAAGGCCGTATGGGCCAGCATGCCCATGTGTTTTCGGTCCATTTTAAATCCTGGATGATTTTACCGAATTAATCCTACATTTTTCTTGATTAATTTCGCATTTTGTTCTATTAACAGCAGTTTAACTCTATTTTATACATTGTTAAATACAGTACTTAATTTTTCAGTACTGTAGATATGTTGAGTACTGTGTATTCCATATAATATGTTGATGTAATATATCTCCATGTTTCTTACATGTTGAGATTAATTACATCTATTATTTGCAATTGAGATTTTTTTTTATCTCTTGCAAAGATATTCAGTACCTCTATAGTATTGTTTCTTCGTTAACGGTGTATTCCGGAATATTTTCTATGATGTATCTATTTTTCATGTTAAACATATGTCGTGATTAATACATCTATTTGCAATTGAAAATTTTAATTTCTTGCAAATACAGATGCAAAATTCTTAGTGATTTTTCAAATTGATGTATTGATATCACAAGGTAGTGTGTAGATCTACTGCTTTGCAGATTATCACCACTATAGTTAAAGCCTACATTTTGTCATTTTGACATTATGGTTACTTTATAAAGTGCTCTCCCACACATTTTTCTAAGTCATGACATAAGGCATTATGAGTGAGTACCTACTAATTTCATCAGATTATACTCCCTAGTGTTGCGAGATCTACTCCATTTTGGAGATTATCTTCAAGATGTCATACTTACCATTTGAGATTCACACTGATGGTTTCAAGCTAAGTTCTTGAAATTTCCATTAATTTTGCAAAATTCATTACAACACTAACCATGATGGTCTTTAATTTACTAATCATAAATTAATTATTTCTGGAAACCGATGGCTAGAGAATTGAGGCATTCGCCCTCAATGTCCACCACTGCCCTACCTGGGCCATGGACATCATGATCGCTCTTGTGTCTCGTGGGATAATGTGTGCCATCCAAGACCTGTCGGATTCTCCTAAGGTTGGAGTCACACCACTAACAGAATAAACATGTTGCTTTATGCACCATAAGGCATTATATTAACCCAGATCTCAGCATTTGGTTATTTTGTATTAGCAAGCCCTATGATACAAAGAACCTCAAGGGCAAAAGGTTTGAAGGTCACTCCAAACCTTCAACCTGACACCATCATGGCAGCCAGTTGTTTGCATGATGTTCTTCTAGAACCGAGCAATAAAATGACTATCCAGCTGTCACATGACCCTATGAGCACGGAGAACATGAACGTTGAATATGCATCAACTGACATGTTTGGAGACTACATTTAGTCCCTCAATCTCCTTAGTGATCTATTTATTTATGTCCATTTCTGATGTTCTAATGTGAACATGATTATTGTTGGCATCATATATTGTATCAGCATTTCAGTACAAATACATTTGTATGTATTCTATATATCTGACAGTGATTTTCTTCAGAATCTTCATGTCTATATATAGATTTCTACGGGGTCAACCTGATGAAAGATGATTTGCGCCATGTGGACATATGCACCACAAACTCTATACTCAGGGAAGTGAAATGTTTCCACTCTCGTTGAGAGAAAGGAGATATTTTAAAATCGCTAGACGCGATGAGGTATTTGTTGGCTCAACTCGAGTCATATTTACTGTCCCTATTGGTACTCGAGTAACGTCAGGATGCTTTATTGCTTTCGGGTTTAACTTGTACCCTACGAAACTATAGATGTATCCATCAATATAGTTTCCATAGTGAAAATTATGATGACAACAAAGAGGAATATCTTCTCTTTACCATATGCAACGGATATGGCAAGCACATTCTCTATGTATCATTCGGGTTGTACTACACATACTACAAATCCCGTAGCACATGTTGTGTATGAGATAGTTTTCTAGAGTGTCTTTTGCATGACAAACTTAGCATTCCCGCTTTGGTCATCATTGACATTGGGTTGAAACCAAAACTATCAGCAATTCCAATGGTTTACGATTATTATGATGCTAAATTCTAACAATATTTGGATTTTATGTGCACTACATGTGACATAGGGAGGCTCATTTTAAGGCTCTCATGCCTTAAAGTCTACGCTGAACCACTCAGACTCCTTGAATGCATCAAGTCGAGGTAAGTGCTCTTCCCAAACATTGAGTAGACTATTCAGGTATTCCATGGTTCTAAAGGACATATCTACACGATGGTCTTAAGTGTGTGCTTTATTCACACGGAACTAATGGCTGATTATACTGACATTGATTTCAAGCAAATCGAATGGACAACATTGTAGAATTCTCCTCGTGCCTTCTCTATGGCCCTCGGATTGAAGTTTAGCAATTTTTCCTAATGTCTAGACTCAAAATGGTTTGGTAGAATCCTTTATCCAAAGAGTTAAGCTCATTGCATTATCTTCACATTGGAATTACAACTTACCAACTGTACGTTGGAGTCATGCAGTTTTACACGCTCATGACCAAACTGCATAATATTATTCCCCTCTATCTTTGATACATGGAAATCTACCAAGTATTTCCCATCTGCGGTAATTTGGTTACACACCAACATCACCACCCTGGCATACATCATTGGCCCCTCAACATATAGTTGGGATCTATGTGAGGAATAATTGTATTTCCGTCAATACCTCAAGCCCCTCGCATGGGGAGTTATTCAAGGCCAGTATGCTGATTCAATGAGGAACATTCCAGGCATTAGGGGGAGAATTCAAGTACCATAAAGAATGCCAGGAAATTAGTGGAATGTTCAACACATTTCTGCCTCAGATCCACGTACTCAAAGATCTGAACCATGCGTTCAGAAGATTTGCGATACATTGCAAATAACCTGCCAGATTCATTTACTGACTATAAAGGTGTCACACAATCCTACAACCCTGCAAAAGTACGACTGAAAGAGTGGAGGTACCAACAAAATCCACTCCACTCCCCGTTCAAAGCAACAGGGGGGATGTATGGCAGAAGTACATCAGGATTCAGCTTCTCGCAAACAAGGATTTCAAGGCTTGTGAATCAATAAATGCAAGTCAACTTCACGTTGACAGACACCTAATGGGTAGTATACCCAGTGGATGGGAAACCTCCACCAACCCAGGTCATAGTGCACATAATGACCGGGACATCGGAATATCCTACTCAATCGCATTGGGAAATCGCGAGCAGTCACCATGGGTAACGATATTTCCATCAACTATATATTGATATATAGATTCTGGAGAATCATATAACCGAAAGTATACAATTGTCGACATACATTTCTCAACTAGATTGCAGAAACCTTTCAAATGATCCAGATCCAAAGACCACGGCCATGGCAAAGTGTGAACAACACTCGGATTGAACTCAAGCAAAGGGTATAATCTAGGTAGAAATGATCTTGCTCAATAATGGGAAGGTATTCATAAGCAATGTCTACACTCGTTTTCTTCTAGAAACAGAATTGAGAACAATGAGGTGGTGAAACAAAGAGCAAGTATTGTAACACAAGGGTTCACGCAGATGCCCAACTATTCTCTAAAGGTGGAATCTCTTTCCGATAACTTATATCATTGGCAGTACAAATCATCTATCTCTGCAGTTGATAGATGTAGTGATTACATACCCATGTAGATCACTAGATTCAGATATAAATGGTTCCTGACGGAACCTCAATTCTGAATCAAAGTACAAAATGCAACATACATTGTGTAAAATCAATAAGTCACCATATGACTTATTATTATCGTCGGTACATTTGGTACAACCGACGTAGTGAGTTCCTTATTCACAAGGATTACTCCTACAATGATGATTATCCATGTTTGTGTGTCTGCAATGACGACACATGTAATCATCTAAATGACGGAGTTTAAAATGAAGGATTTGGGTAAACCAAAATACCGCTCGTTACTACAACTTGAGCATCTTCATTCATACATTATGGTACACCATGTTGTCTATATCCAAAATATGTTGGGGAAATTCATTGTGGACAAATCTTATCCATCGATAACTTTCATGGTAGTTCATTCTCTAGACGTAGAGAAAGATCTATTTAGACCAAGAGATGATGGAAATGAGGTATTGGGACTCAATGTTCCATAATGCCATTGGATCCACCAAACATAATTGGTTGGTACTTAAGAATATCTTTCGATATCTCCAAGGCATCAAACATCTTGTCCTGGTTTTTCAGTTTCACAGGAATGTGAACACCGATATCATTGGATACATCGATCTGATCCCTACTATGTCAGATCATAGACAAGCTTAGTGTTCCTCCTAGGTGTAGTATCCCTCTCATGAGAAGTCTTCGAAACATACCTCATGGCTACATCCACCAACCATTATCTCAACGATAATGTTTCTTGTGTTGCCCGGATGCAAATAGGTTACATAATAAGCAATATCACTATATTGCATATCTTGCAAGTCAAATCATGCGACTGATTTGTTCATCGGGTTTCTACCAACTTCTATGTTCCGGAAATGTGTTCATAGAATTGATAGGTGGCGGCTTCGAATTTTGCAAGAATCGGGAGGAGTATCTTCCTGAATTGTTCTTGTTCAATGCATCATATTATACTCTTTTTCCCTTCATGAGTTTACTTTGCAAGTTCTCATAAAGGTTTTTAATGAGGTAATATCAACATGAGATCATATGTCATACTTTCAATTTTTCCCATCGTGGTTTTTAGGAAAGTATATACGACATATTTATTGTCCTCTGAACTCTATGAGTTTTCTTGTATTGAATTAAAAGAGACAGTAACCATTATATGTTGCACCATTTTCTCCTTATTTTTCCCACTGGGTTTGAAGGAGTTTTAGCAACATATCATATCACAATATTTCTCACATTTTTCCCATGGTTTTTTTGGAGAAGAGTTAATTCAAGGATGATTCCAGAGATGATCGGTTGCAACAAGGACAAGGAGGGATTAGGGGGAGTGTTAGGATTAAATTAATAGGTTAATTAAAGAGATAATCCTCCCATTGTAATCTGTACGTTGGTTGCATTGGAGGGCTATAAGTAGCTGTCGGGTTGGATGTCTTGCACTTCTCCTGGAGCTGCTATAAGTAGTGCGGCACATTGGCGGGCCTCACCGCGTCCACACCGGCCCGGTCACACGTGGGTTGTGCTTCCTGTTCCTTGTGGGCCGCTAGCCAGGTGGTGAGCCTGGCGATCCACCTGTAGCTAGGTCTGCCCTGTCAGCGTGGCCGCCCGGCGTTGGTGGTGTAGGGGCGCTGACATCCGCTGCCTTGGCTACTAGCAACTCGCTGTCTCCCGTGGGCCCCGACCATGATTTCTTTTCCCCTTGTCTCCCGAGGACCCCTCTTTCAATTGCAGCTCTCAGTACCCTTGAGATTGCCTTTGTTTGCGAGCTCGCCGCCCGCCGCTTGGCATAGACACTGGACTCTACTTAACGGAGATGGAAAAGAAGGGATTTGTGGAAAAAAGATTTTTTTTATAGTGACTGAAACGTGGGCCTTTTCTGTCATAACAACCAACTTAATAGTTCAATTACGGAGTTGGCTTTTGTGCTACATGAACTCTGATGGGTGGGCCAATGTTATCATAATTGTGCTTAGTTTGAACATAATTGGTCACTAAGAGCATGGTTAATAATACAACCAACTATTGGCTACATGATGTTGTCATATCATCTATAGCCATCACTTATAGTCACTCACACAATAATGTTAGCTATAAGATTGGCTATAAGATTAATACCTTTTCTCATCTTATCTCTATCTCTTTGTTCACATTTATCACATCTGTCTAGAAGCACACGTATAGCTAGGCTCTTGCATGAGAGACCACTCCCCTCATTTTTTTTTCATGTCTCTCTTCTCCACATAGGCAAAATTACCATGTAAGCGGGCTATAAGCCTGCTATTGTGGTTGCTCTTACAGGAAAGTCTCTGTCAGTGTTGTCGTAATTTCTGACGAACTAGTGCAAAACTAGTAGCATTTTGTTAGGTCTTTCAGTTGTGGCAGTTTTCGCCGAGGTTGCCACACAATTGATAGTTTTTTGCTATTTATTCGAAATCAGGTGAACCCCTTTTTAAAAACAAAAAATATTTTTTTTCTCACGTTAGGGACGCCTTGACGTGACCTCTCTTCCCTGTCTTGATAGGTGACTGGTTTTTAACTCCAATCCTTCGGATGGGCATGAACACCCGTCCCGGGGTTGTTTGGGGGATTGGCAATCTTGCGTCATTGGTACGAAAGTAGTAGCAAAGTATCGAGATGGAATGGTTGTTTTGCACTTCAGGATTTGATCATGCATTTGTTGTTAATAGCTCGGTTTGTGTCCTTTGGAGAGAACATATAGCGTCTAATACGCCTTTCAGTTTTTCTCTCTTCTTTTTTGAATAAAAGGGGTTTCCCCCATCTCATTTTTATAAATTGAGGCCGCAAAAGGCCAGCATAACTATTCACAACGCTCGAGCTCGAGCTTGAGTAGCTGAGCCAGAAAATCCAAGAGAAAACTGAAAACATACGGACAACGCAATTATGACAGTGCCCAACGGGGAAGGAGAAGTAGACGCTAGCTATTACATTCTATGATCAAACTCCCCAACAAAGAGAGAGCTAGTTGGAGTGTGCTCGCAGGTCGAAGCCCCGTTTCCCTCTCTTCTGTCATGACTGAAATGAACAACAGCAAACTCCACCATCTTCTTTCTTAATATAATCGCTGCACTTTGTCCAAGGTAATGGCCCTTCAGATGGTAAATATATTTGTAGTTTTTTTAAACAATACCAATTTTCGGACTTGCAGAAAAACGAAAGACAAAATAGCAAAGAGTTTTTCTTCAGTGAACTGAAAATGTTGTTTTTATTAAGACGCAAAAAGAAGAAGCCCGAACATCTGCAACAGAAACTTTTTCAGTTTGTTTTGGCACATTTGAATTTTTATTTAGAACATTTTGTTAATTTCGAGAGCATATGCCTCGGGAGCCGATGTAGCTACAATTCAATGCCGGTGAGTGGAACAGGCGGGCAGCCTCGTGGTTGACGGACGTTTTATCTCCGCCCACATTCTCCGTTCGCGCGGATCACTTCATCTGCCTCGCTGCCTTCTCGGCTTCTCCCTTTCAAAAAGCCGAACGCACCCCTCCCCCACCCCCACACAGAACACACCAAAAACCCTACCATCTCGTAGCCTCCATCGGCGCCATGGAGCCGCCGCGTTCGCATGCTCGCTTCACCGGTAAGCGCCTCCTGCACATTTCATCCCTAGCTCCAGGCCTCTCCAACTCCAACCCCAATATCTCATCGCTAACCCCAGCCCCAAACGCTAACGCTGCCTCTCGTGGCGCAGTCGGCGGGCCGATGCTGAACATGATATTCCAAGCGGCGTCCGACGGAGATCTCCCCCTCTTCAAGAGTACGTGGCGCTCTCCTGGTCTCAGATCTTGGCTGGGGGATTGAGTGCTAAATTAATTGCGTCCAACCCGCTGCAGGTCTGCTGGTGATGCTGGACAGGGGCAGGGGCCGCCTCAAGGAGACGGTAGAGGCGCTGAGGGTGAAAGATGCCGGGTTGCTGGAGGGTCTCGGGGCACTGCACGTTGCTGCCTGCAGAGAGCGGCTGGAGGTGTGCAAGTACCTCGTCGAGGAGCTTCAGGTTGATGTGAACGGCGTCGACAAGGGAGGTCAGGGATCCTCCAAAGCCCTAATAAGTTTAGGATTTTGTGCATACATTTCGTGCAGTGGGGTCACGCAGGAAGCGAACCTCTGTTTCTGCGAAGGAAATATGCAAATAGCTATATTGTATTCATGTGCTCACTCATTTTATTTTATTTTTGAAAAGGAGGTTTGCCCCCGGCCAATGCATCTGAACATGCATCACTCATGAAGAAATGATCATATGGCATCTATGTTGATCTACATATTTGCCACCCAGTTTATCTCTTTAATGCTAAGATATGACTGTGCCCTGTTTTTTTTTAAATGGTCATATAGCTTCAGGTAATATCCCACATATATAACTGTGATGCAGAGGCCGAGGTTAACCTCCTTTTCGAAAAAAAAGTTCCCACATATCCATGGAGTATATATTAGTATATAATTAGGCCCCATTGAGGATATAATTTCTTTGAAGGATTTTTTTATCTACATCTTAGAGACATGCATATAAATTTCCCATTTCTACTACATATATATAATATAGAAACCCAGCATGGGTTGAGTACATTGCTATCAGAAAGTATTGTGCACTTTTATGGCACTTTGGAATTCTTTTACGGGTATGAAAAGTGCCGCTGTTAAAGAAAAAATAATCTTATTTCCTTGATGAACCCAGAAAGGATTTGCATCAATAAGAGCTACATTACTGTGTTTTACAGGTAGAACACCTCTGTTTTTTGCTATACATCGTAAGGGTGTGGGTATCCCCAAATATCTTCTTGATCATGATGCCAATCCAAACAAAATCAACAACGATGGGATCTCCCCTTTACATCAAGCTACTGTATCAGGTCTACCTCTGTAAACACATTCCTTAGTTTTGCATTTGTGCACTGCAGTTTTTCTTCTTGTCTTTTTGACTTTTGAAGTTACTTATATTATGGTGTGGTTTAGTATTATAATAGGATCTACAGTTCTACACTTTTTTCTTCACATGATACCTCTCACGGTGGGAGTATCATCATAAGAGTAAAATGCATTGCAATCTAAGGAAAAATATGACGTGGCATTGCAATTAATGATATGGGAGATGGTTCTAGTATCATATTGTAATACAATATCATAACAGGTCTATCAAGAAAAATTTGATAAAAAATAAATTTAACAAAGTGCAGTATGATATTACCCATGTTCCAAATTACTAGTCTTAGATTTGTCTCGTAGCTAGACATGTTTTAGTGTTAGATACATCCGTATCTAGACAAATCCAAGACAAATAATTTGGGACGGAGGGAGGTAGTATATACTAGTATCATGGGTATGATACTAGTTAATGATTCTTCCCACAATGAGAGGTCTGATAAGAAATTATATCTTGACACAGAATTTATTGGATATAATTCCTTCCTGTTCAAACATGTCGTTATCTATGGCACATGGTCAAGGCAGGGCGAGGTGCATTAGACTTTTCTGAAGAAAGCTATCGTCCCAAAAAATACCTATTCTCTGTTAAACTAAATTCATGGATTCATTTTCTTTCAAAGTGAGAATTTCACAGAAATACCTATCATCTTATCCAGCAAGTTTGTGCGTCTCTTTTCAGGAAATTGTGAAGCTGTTAAACTATTGCTTGCTAAAGGAGCCTATGTTGACCCGGTAGCTTCTTGTGGGACACCACTTCATTGCGCTGCTAGTGAAGGGCATGATGACATCATGAAGATTTTATTGGGCCACAATGCAGATGTAAGTTTGTAAGTGCATGTGTTTCTCCCTTAAGTTGTCCACCGGACAGGTGGATGTACGTGGTAAACTTTAATTTCTTGTGTTCTGCTAAGGAAAAGGTTGCATTTTAAATCATTGAAGGCTTGGAGCTCAATGATGAGCACTGCTAGCTAACTTGTTCAGCACACTATTTTTTCTTCTCAAAACACAAATCAAAATGTGTGTCATTTTGTTTTATAGAGAAAACGACAAGATGATGGTTCAAACAAAGGCCAAAGGGCCAAAGCAAACAAAGTGAAAATCTAGGAAAAAGCCTAAGGCCTAGCTAACAAAAACCTACAGCAGAAGCAAACAATTCGGTCTCTCATTCTCAAACATGCTGCCATTGTTAATCTGCTAAATTTTCCACATTGTTAAGATCGTGACATCACTGCTCCTAAACTATTGATTACATTTTTGTTCTGTCCCAGCTTCAGATCGTACCATCATAACAACTGTTGGAGGACTTCATAGACTTCTACTTAAAGTCATAGATCATTTTTTGTTCTGTTGTCGATGCATGCAATATTCTACTTAAAGTCATACCTCATAGGTTTGTCTAAATGCTAGATACCTACAAATATGTTGGATCAATAAATTCATGGTGGGCTTGTGTATTTTGTAAAGCCTTGAATGCTGTTTTTTTTTAAATTTTTGTGCGGGGAATGCTGTTTGTGTGGGGATTGTTGTTTGATTTTAGTGATATCTATGTATCCATTTTTACCTTATTCCCTGATTATTATTTTGACTAATATCTTAATTAATTTTTCCGCAACAGTGCAACAAATTGGTAAATGGTAAGTCACCTCTTAATACGGCTACAGATGCTAATTCAAAGAACTGCATGCTTCTCCTGCTTAAGGTATTGAACCTTCAGCTTAGCCTTGCCATCTTCTTTTAATTTCGATGAGTCTGTTTGCTGTGTAAAGACAAAATTTTCTCCCTTAAGTTGAAAACTCTCGACTTCTTATGTTGGCCTTTGCTTTGTAAACATTGACCGAAGAGTATGCTGCAATTTGTCCTACTTGCTGTACACACTTTCTAAACCATTTTTTTTCCAACTTGTGTTCTAACTTCTATGTAGTTATACACTATGATGGCAGTGAACTCAACCAAATGAACTACTCCCTCACTAGTGTCAAAAACGCACTTATATTATGGGACAGAGGGAGTACTAGTTAAAAATTCGTGCTGAAATGGTGCACTAGGTTGCTATTCATTCCTGAAATGTGCAGAAATTTAAAATGCTATCCAGTTCATCTTGAGCACCGACTTACCCAGGTTATCTTCTGGACAGACATTTAACATCTTTTTCTGTGATAGGCTGGTGCTGATCGCAAGGGAGCAGCAGCCTATGCTGCGGAGAAACTTCAGTCTGAAAGAGTTGTTTCAACCGAGTTCGTCAATTGCATTATGGGGGATGTTGCTGCCAATCGTATTCTTCCTGATGATGTAAGGTTTACCTTTTCGACTCCAGATGCTTGTAGAGTTCTGTTTTTTTTTAATGATGTAATGTAAAGTTTGTATTTTTTCTAATAACTACTGCTACCTTATTACCAAACACTTACATCAAAATGAGTATTATCTGTAAAACCTCTCTATTTTTTTTGTAAATTATGTTCATTAATTTCAGTATCTTGATTATTCAGGACGAGCATGAGTCTAAAAGAAACATTAGAGTGGCTGGATTTCAGAAACTTGCGAGTTTCTCTTTCAAGGGGGAGGAATATCATTCTGCAGCGATGTCGTACACTGTGTTATACTAAAGCATCATTTACTCGTTACATTCTCCTTTTCCAGTCTTTCATTTAGTCCATGTGTTAAGATGGATAGTGTACCTCCTTTTATTTTTATTTTTGTGCTGAGCTTTCTACCTGAAGCAAGGTTCCTAATTTGATAGATTATGACCTGGTTTTACATTATTCATGGATGAAATCCATTTATCTGAAGTATTATTTTGGACATCGTATTGGGTGGCTGCTCTCAGTTATTTTGAATCGCAGGGCGGCAACAGTAAGGTCCCTACCCGCAGGGTCTGTGCTGCCTATAGAGTGCTGAATTTGTTGGAAATCACAGGGAGAAGGCATTTGTTGTGCTTCCATCAAGTCATAAACTTGATGAGGGCAGATTATCGTTGTTGTGTTAATCTGATGATGGTGAATTTACTTGAGAATAAATTTAGTGTTTTGTTTACCATACTTGACGTATACTCATATAAACATGTTGTTTAAGAGTTACTGCTAATTTCCTCCGTCTATGAAAAGTAGGCCTAAAAACTTTGTCAGAAGTCAAAATATGCATAATTTGACCGAGTTTATAGGAAAAACTATCAACAATATAATACAAAATTTATATAACATAAAAAATATATTTTATTTTGTATCTAATGACAGTAAGTTGGCATTGTAGTTCTTGATAGTTTTCCAAGAATCTTGTTCATACTTTGAACTATTTGACTTCAGAGATAATTATTGGGTCCTCTTTTCAGAGACCGAGCCAGTAGTGTATAATGAGTGAAATGATGAAAACCATAATGACATTCACTTGTAGGAAGACATGTTGAAATATAATTTATTCGCTGCTATTTCTCAGTTCGCGCATGGTATGACCTCAACATTGTGTTATACTCCCTCCGTTCCTAAATATAAGTCTTTGTAGAGATTTCACTATGGACTACGTACGGAGCAAAATGAGTGAATCTACACTCTAAAATGCATCTACATACATCCGTATGTAGTTCATAGTGGAATCTCTTCAAAGACTTATATTTAGGAATGGAGGGAGTACTTGATAATTGCATATGTTGGGTCAATTTGCTGTTTTGTTCCAAGCTTCCTCATTCGTGGTTTGGTTAAGTAATTATCTTATTATTTGGAATCTGCTCAGCATGTGCATTTGCAATCTCACTGTAAACAAATTCCTAAGAGTTTATTTATTTATTTTATGTTCATTGTTGTTATGCCTTGTTGATTGTAGGCAATAAAGTTTGATCCCAACAATGCAACATTGTACTCAAACAGGAGCCTTTGTTGGCTTCGCATGGGCGAGGGCGGCAAGGCTTTTTTGGACGCTAATGAATGCAGAAAATTGCGGCCTGACTGGCCAAAGGCCTGTTACCGGCAGGGTGCAGCTCTGATGTTGCTGAAGGTTACATAGATGATACTGTCGGATGTTTTTTCCTCTTTGTCAGTTTGTCTGCTAGTTATTTTTGACTGTTAACTTGTGTTCTAACGTCAGGATTACAAGGGTGCAAGCGAACATTTCTTGGATGGACTCAAGTTGGACCCAGCCAACACTGAGATGGAGGATGCATTACGGTATCCCATCTCTGCCTAGCTGTTTTTTTCGTTTGGGCAGAACCCTCATTGGTTACATTATGCATTTTTAAAATGCCCTTTTGTTATTGGTCGTTAACTAGACGTATACTGAATCCCATGTCTCAGCACATCTTATCGTTAGTTATACATTCTATATAGTGTTCATAGATTTTTAGATTTTATAGCATTGGTCACTTAACTATGCCGTCGATACACGTCTTTACCATGAGAAGTTTGGGATATGTTAATTAAGCTCTGTTTAGTTTTCAGTTCGTGCATGAACTTCGATGATTCCTTTTTTTGTGCCGTTTTTTATCAAAAGAACTACGCCCGGCCTTTTATATGTCCACATTTTTTGTTGTGCATTTGCTCCTAAAGTGTTACAAGTGACAGACGCCATGGGGTGTTTCCATGTGTCTCATGGTTCTGATTGGAATATGCAGGAAAGCTTATGATGCCATGAAAGATGCCTCGAAGCACCAAGGCTGAGTAACCACGAGTGTTGCAGACTTGCAAGGGCAGGGGTGCTGGATCTGGTCCCTAGTCGAGTTGTCATTGGGATTTTCACCTTTTTAGCTGCCTGTCGTTGAGCGTCTCACCTTTTGCTTAAAGACTTTAAATTCCTGAACTATGTAAGCTGTTGAATTCCTGAACCAAGTAGTTTGTTGGGAAATTAAGTAATCTGATGGGAATCAAGTAACTCTGTCATGTTTGCATGCATAAAATATCTAGCTCGTATTCTTTGATTTCATCTCATTTTATCTCGCGGTCTGGGTGTACTAAGCACATCTCTAAATCATCCAAAAAAACACATGACTGCAAAAAAATACAGCCTTGAGAGTTACACCAACCATCCCCTAAAATACCAGGAATGGAGCTCTCAGTAATCAGCCCCTCTCCCCACTAGTAGGGGGATTTTGTACACTGCAAATTTTTTTTTCTCAAAACTTTAGGTTGGGGGATCTTTCATCTCCAACCGCTACGCAGTCGATGCACATCATGTGAGTTGTTCCGCATAGCCCATCGACACTTATCCCCATCTCACTACTGGAAACTGATTATAGGTTTTTTTAGGTGAACTAGGGATTTTATTCATCAATCACGACAGAAGGAATACAAATAATGTCCGGTAGATTCCCTAGCCACAGGTGGCGCCCAACAGGGAGCGACGAAGCAGCCTTCGCCAAGGCACGTGCTTCAAAGTTTGCCTTCGTATTTTCAAAATGAATGGTAATGTTTACAAAATCAGGTGTACGAGGAAACTGATTATAGGTGGACCATTACAAGTGTCACTGGTAATATGGCCACTTACTTGACGGGCGTCAATTTGCACGGCCACTACTAACATTGATCCAGATTAGCTTTGGCCCAAAATTATCAGTGATGGACACAAACGTATGCTAGAATGCAAAATGGTACACCATGGATTTTCCTATTTGACGCATTTTGCGTCAAGTTGTCGGGGCGCCGCACATGCATCGACCGTGACGGGCCGGCCCAGTTAAAAGCGCCACATGCATTACAACGATCCTGGTTTTAGGAAAGTTCTGGAACGTTCCAGCCGGTTTTTCTGGTTTTGGGAATCTTCTAGCAGGTTCCTGAACCGGATTTTTATTTTTATTTTTCTGTTTCTTTTCTTTCTTTTTCCCTGTTTCAGTTTTCTTTAGCCTCCTTTTTTTTGTTTCTCTTTTTCTTTTTTCATTTTATTTTCAATTTCATTTTTTTATTTTTTCTGATTCTTGTTTCTTTTCTTTTCTTTCATTTTTATTTTATATCAGTTTCCTTTTTTCTTTTTCTGCAATGTTCAGAAATCCAAAAAAAGTTTAGAATTGCAGAAATTTGTTCGCTTCTTATACAAGAAAGGTTCCAACAATTTAGATATAGAATGTCTAATTTTCAAAGGTTCGCATTTTTAGAAAATCAAAAAATGTTCCTACTGTCAAAATTTGTTCACAATTTCTTAAAATATTCATGTTTTTAAACTTTGTTTGTAAATTCAAAAAAGTTCTCACTTTCAAGATTTTGTTCACAAATTTAAAAAATGTTCATGTTTCTGAACAATTTTTGAAAATGTTCACACATTCAAATTTTGTTCACAAGAAAACACGAACATATTTCTTAAATTCAAAAATTGTTCGGAATTCTATAAATGTTCCAGTTTTCCAAATTTGTTCACAGATTCTGAAAAATGCTCGTGCTTTCGAAAAGTATCATATCTTCGATAAGTGTTGTTGTTTTCATTTTTTGTCCCTGATTTTCAGAAAATGTTTGTATCTTTTCTCAAATTCTTCATAATTTCTTCCAATTTCAAATTTTGTTCACAAGGAAACACAAACATATCTCGTCAATGCAAAAAGTGTTTGGAATTATAAAAATGTTCCAGCTTTCCAAATTTGTTCACAGATTCAGAAAAATGTTCGTGCTTTGGAAAAGTATTATATCTTCGAAAAGTGTTGTCGTTTTCAATTTTTGTCCCTGATTTTCAGAAAATGTTTGTATATTTTTTAAAATTCTTTACAATTTGAAAAATGTTCCCACTTTCAAATTTGGTTCACAAGGAAACACGAACATATTTCATAAATTAAAAAAATATTCGAAAATATAAAAATGTTCCAGTTTTCCAAATTTGTTCACAAATTCATAAAAATGTTTGTCCTTCCAAAAAGTATCATATCTTCGAAAAGTGTTGTTGTTTTCAATTTTTGTTCCTGATTTTCAGAAAATGTTTGTATCTTTTGTAAAATTCTTCATGATTTCCAAAGAAATGTCATTTTTATTTTGTATCTTTTTTCAATTTTTTGAGAATCCCAAAATATGTTCACATTGTCTGAAAATGTTCGAGGTTTCAATTTTTTACAATTTTGAAAATGTTTGCGTTTCAAAATATATTTACCCTTTTTTTGGAAAGAAATCAAGTTCAAATTTTCAAAAAAGTTTAGATCGGTTGTTTCTTATAGTTCGTATAGGACAAGCTCCCATTCAGACATAGACACCCAGTAGTTATAGTTGGCAAGCGACCTTGTTCACTTGCAGGAGGTACTTGGTTCGATCCCTCACTGACACTTTAGTTTTTGGGTATTTTTGTGATTGTTCAGTTTTTGCCACTTTCGTTGGTTTCTTTAACTATTGCGCTGCAAAAGTAGCACAAGAGGGAGCCTAGTGTAGCGGCTAGCACAACTCTTGCACCTTATTACGTAGTCAGGGGTTCGAATCCTTAGCTTGCTCAGTTTTTTCACATTTTTTCACCTCGCGAACAGAAAAGGTGAGACCACCCCTATGCGAAGCATCGACTCTTTGCCGCAATAAGCGGCGAGTAGGGTAGGAGGCCAAATCCTATTCGGCGCCTTAAGCGCCAAATATAGGCCAGCTCGTACAGGGCGCACACCCCCCGATCTCACATCGTCGCTATATGGACCGGCCCTTTTATTTCTGTTTTGAACGGGTGCAGTAGGAATCGAACTGGGTACCTGCTATTTCATCGCAGTAGGAATCGAACTGGGTACCTGCTATTTCATCGTACACTACACAAACCACCACGCCACCATGCCTATTCTGATTATGTGTACCTTTTCTAGTTCTTTTCTTCCTTGTACTTTTCTTTTATCATTTTTCCTTTTCCGTTTTCCTTCTTTTCTTTTTCTTTTTTCTTTCTTCCTGGTTCGACACAAAATCGATGAATTTCTCAGATTCAATGAACTTTTTTCAAACTCGATGAACTTTTTTCAAACTCAATGAACTTTTTGAAACTTGATGAACTTTTTTCAATCTCGATGAACGTTTTTCTCAAATCTGATGAACTTTTTTCAAACTCGATGAACTTTTTTCTCAAATTCGATGAACTTTTTTCAAACTTGATGAACTTTTTTTCAAACTCGATGAACTTTTTTCATATCCATGAACTTTTTTCTCAAATTCGATGAACTTTTTTCAAACTCGATGAACTTTTTTTCAAACTTGATGAACTATTTTCATATTTGTGAACTTTTTTATGAAAAGTGATGAACTTGTTTTACATCCATGAACGTTTTTCAACTTTGTGGTCCTTTTTTTATCAAAATTGATTAAAAAATTTCAAATTCGTGAACTTTTTGAGAATTCATGAACTTTTTTTTTCTCAAAATCGATGAACCTTTTTCAAAATCTGATGAACTTTTTTCAAATACGTGAACTTTTTAAAAAAATGATGAACTTTTTTTGCGAACATTTCTTTGAAATCCGCGACCTTTTCAAAATCTGTGATCTGTTTTTTAAATTCGTGAATTCTTTGTTCAATTTTTCGTTCCCTTTTTCCAAATAATTTGTACTATCGCAGAAACTCGAGGTCAAATAAAACTGTTTTCGTACATAACACATCAGTGTTATCATGGTGCAGTGGTTAAAGCCGCAAGTACGTGAGCAAAGGCACGTGGGTTCGAATCACTCTTTCTACATTTATTTTCTTTGTCACGCCCAATATGCGACCCTATCCAAAAGGAACTCGAAGGTCCCACCAAGTATAGACCCGCATATTGAGACGCTTTTGCAAGGTGGATATCATTACATAATAGATGGGATACATCCAATACATACAAGGTCACAAGAATACAACAACATCATACAAGAACAACATCCGACTACGGATGAATCATAAACAGAAATTCAAACAATATCCACCCTGCTAGCCCAGGCTGCCGACCTGGAACTTATCCCCTGATCGCAGAAGAAGCAGAAGAAGAACTCAACACAAGCAAGCATCGCTCTCGCGTCATGATCATCGCACAACCTGTACCTACAACTGTTATTGTAGTAATCTGTGAGCCACGAGGACTCAGCAATCCCATTACCATGGGTATCAAGACTAGCAAAGCTTAATGGGAAAGGAAGGGGTAAAGTGGTGAGTGTTGGGGAACGTTGCAGAAAATTAAAAAAAATTCTACGGTTTCACCAAGATCCATTTATGAGTTCATCTAAGCAACGAGCAACGGGAGAGAGATTGCATCTACATACCACTTGTAGATCGCGTGCGGAAGCTTGCAAGGTGATGATGTAGTCGTAGTCGACGTGATTCGAATCACCGATGACCAAGTGCTGAACGGACAGCACCTCCGCGTTCAACACACGTACGATACGGGCGACGTCTCCTCCTTCTTGATCCAGCAAGGGGGGAGGAGAGGTTGAGGAAGACAGCTCCACCGGCAGCACGATGGCGTGGTGATGGTGGAGAAGCAGTACTCCGAAAGGACTTCGCCAAGCGCTTACGGAAGAGGAGATGTGTTGGGGAGGGGAGGGGCTGCGCCTTGGAGATGGGTACCGCAGCCCCCCTCCCTCCCCCCCTTTATATAGGCCCCAAGGCGTCGGCCCCGAGATCCAATCTCCAAGGGGGCGGCCAAGGGGGTGGAGTGCCCCCCAAGCCAAGTGGGGCGCCCCCCACCCCTAGGGTTTCAACACTAGGCGCAGGGGTGGGCCTAGAGGCGCACCAGCCCACTATGGGCTGGTTCCTTCCCACTTCAGCCCATGGGGCCCTCCGGGATGGGTGGCCCCACCCGGTGGACCCCCGGGACCCTTCCGGTGGTCCCGGTACATTACCGGGAGATCCCGAAACTTTCCCGATGGCCGAAATACCACTTCCTATATATTATCCTTTACCTCCGGACCATTCCAAAGCTCCTCGTGACGTCCGGGATCTCATCCGGGACTCCGAACAACATTCGGTAGTCACATACTAGTCTTCCTACTAACCCTAGCGTCACCGAACCTTAAGTGTGTAGACCCTACGGGTTCGGGAGACACGCAGACATGACCGAGACGACTCTCGGGCAATAACCAACAGCGGGGTCTGGATACCCATGTTGGCTCCCACATGCTCCTCGATGATTTCATCGGTTGAACCACGATGTCGAGGATTCGATCAAACCCTGTATGCAATTCCCTTTGTCAATCGGTGCGTTACTTGCCCGAGACTCGATCGTCGGTATCCCAATACCTTGTTCGGTCTCACATCGGCAAGTCACTTTACTCGCACCGTAATGCATGATCCCGTGGCCAACACCTTGGTCACCTTGAGCTCATTATGATGATGCATTACCGAGTGGGCCCGAGATACCTCTCCGTCATACAGAGTGACAAATCCCGTCTCGATCCGTGTCAACCCAACAGATACTTTCGGAGATACCGTAATGCACCTTTATAGTCACCCGATTCGTTGTGACGTTTGATACACCCAAGGCACTCCTACGGTATCCGGGAGTTACACGATCTCATGGTCGAAGGAAGAGATACTTGACATTGGCAAAGCTCTAGCGAACGAACTACACGATCTTTTATGCTATGCTTAGGATTGGGTCTTGTCCATCACATCATTCTCCTAATGATGTGATCCCGTTATCAATGACATCCAATGTCCATAGTCAGGAAACCATGACTATCTGTTGATCACAACGAGCTAGTCAACTAGAGGCTCACTAGGGACATATTGTGGTCTAAGTGTTCACACGTGTATTACGATTTCCGGATAATACAGTTATAGCATGAACAAAAGACAATTATCATGAACATTGAAATATAATAATACTTTTATTATTGCCTCTAGGGCATATTTCCAACAGTGAGGTTGCAACAGCGACTAAGCATGATATGGTGGCTAACCAACGCAAATAAGAGCGAGAAGAGAACAAGCGGAACGGTCGTGAAGCTAGCAATGATCAAGAGGTGATCCTAAACACCTACTTATGGCAAACATAACCCAGAAACCGTGTTCACTTCCCGGACTCCGCCGAGAAGAGACCATCACGGCTACACACACGGTTGATGCGTTTTAATTCGGATCTGGTGTCAAGTTATCTACAACCAGACATTAACAAATTCCCATCTGCCACATAACCGCGGGCACGGCTCTCGAAAGTTTAAACCCTGCAGGGGTGTCCCAACTTAGCCCATGACAAGCTCTCGCGATCAACGAAGGAATAGACCTTCTCCCAGGAAGACCCGATCAGTCTCGGAATCCCGGTTTACAAGACATTTCGACAATGGTAAAACAATACCAGCAAAGCCGCCCGATGCGCCGACAAATCCCGATAGGAGCTGCACATATCTCGTTCTCAGGGCACACCGGATGAGCAAGACGTCGGGTTGGCATAGACCCTGGTTACCCAGGGGGCGCCGGACATCACTCGGTTCGGACTAGCACTTAGACAAGCACCGCCCCGGGGCTAAAATAAAGATGACCCTCGGGTTGGCCGACCCAAGGAAAGGGATAGGTGGTGGTGAGGCAAATGGTAAAACCAAGGTTGGGCCTTCTTGGACAAGTTTTATTCAAAGCGAACCGTCGGGGGTCCCATAAATCACCCGACCGCGTTAGGAACGCAAAATCCGGGAACATAACACCGGTATGACGGAAACTAGGGCGGCAAGAGTGGAACAAAACACCAGGCATAAGGCCGAGCCTTCCACCCTTTACCAAATATATAGATGCATTAATAATATAAGAGATATTGTGATATCCCAACAAAATCCTGACCACCATGGAGCAATCTTCAACTTCACCTGCAGCTAGCAATGCTATAAGAGGGGCTGAGCAAAGCGGTAACATAGCCAAACAATGGTTTGCTAGGAATGGTGTCAAAGGTTAGAGGTTCATGGCAATATGGGATGGCTTGATAAACAGGTAATAGGTAGCGCAGCATAGCGATAGAACGAAGCAACTAGCATAGCAATGATAGTAGTGAGATCTAGGGTAGCGGTCATCTTGCCTGAAATCCCGCTAGGAAGAAGAACGAGTCCATGAAGAAGACGAACGGATGAAGCCGAACCAACCGTAGACGAACGAATCCTCACGATCGCAACGAAACAGGAACTAACAAGAAGAAGCACACAACATGGTAAACACACCACACATGAACAAGACATGATGCATAACAAGCATGATGCATGACAAGCTATATGAGGCTACTCATGGCAAGAGATGATGCAAATAAGAGCACACATCAAGGCAAGTTTAAATGAGGCCGGGAACAACATATAACAATTCCGGTAAGTCCTCATATGCAAATTCCGAAATTGGTCCAGAACTGAATAAACCTTATGTTCAAGTTGTTAAACAGCAAGTTAAGATGCACCAAGATGACCTACACAAAATTCTAGTCAAGTTACATATAAAGTTCATTAGATTCGGAGCTACGGCCTAGAAGATATGAGCAAAACAAGTTAAGCATGGCATCGATGCAAAATGCATACAAACATCAAGCAAACAACTCAAAACAAGGATGCAACATGATAATATGAATCTACATGCAAAAACAAGCAAGTTTCATATAGAGCACACTCAAAACGGAGCAACGGTGCAACACACACACATTATACAAGTCATAGCAACAATCTGTCCAAAACAGCAACTAGCCATCTTACAAGCATCAAAACAATATGCTACAGCACCCCAAGATAATAACAAAAGGCATGGGCATGAAGTACAGGTAAAGCATAACAAAACATGAATACTGAGCTATCTCCAGAAACAACTAGAACATGCTCAAAAAGACATGGACATATTGCAAATGATAACAGTTTCAGACTTGGCAGAAATAACATCAGGTTGCAATGTTTAGAGCAAGCAAACAACATGTTACAGGAACATATCATGTCAAACAAAGGCATGGCATGAACCTACTAATTAGCATAGATCAAAAGTCCCTTACTGACCATGAGCCAAAAAGGCACAGAAAATATGATGGCACCCATGTAAACATGGCAAGTTATATGATAGATTCAAACATGGCAGGAACAACAATAAGTAGGCATGTTGGTGAGCTTGAACCACTCACCACAGAGCAATACATGGCATGGCAAGGAAACCAACAGTAAGATGACATGTTTATGAAGCTAAGAATGGCAAGAGCAAGTTCATAGGGTACATGGATCACTAGCAAAACACATGGGAACAAGTGAACTTAATGTTAACAGGCTGACAACAACATTTTCAAGCAACTTTGGAGCAAGATAACAACATGTTCCAGCTGGCTATAATTGCAACCAAGGGCATGAATGGATAGAGCATGACATGTAGATCAAAACATGTTTATAGAACATCTCCAGATTATGCATAGAATGATTAGTGGAAGCATGTTAACATAGCAACAAAATATAACAGAATCTGTCAGGAAAACAGCAACAGCAACTACCCTACTTAGCAAGCTCGATTCACTCACCACAAGTCATTGCATGACAAGATAAGCATAGCATCATCAAGAAGGCATGTTTGTGAAACAAACCAAGTCAAGAACAAGTCCAAAGCATGCAAGGATCAAATATAGCAAGCTTGGCCATATTGAATAACACGTAAACAATCTGCCAGGAAACATTTTGAAGCAAAACTAGAGCACGAAAATGACATTCTAGACTACTCCATAATTGCAAACAAAGGCATGAATGGATAGACAATAACCACATGTTCAAAACACCCTTACTGAAGTATCTCAAAATATGCATGGATCTCTCTGTAGCATCAAGTTTACATGGCATCAAAATAACAGTAGAACAGGGACTAAAATCAGCAATATCACGAAGCCTAGTTTGCATGCTTGTGCTAGTCACCACATTGATCACAAAAATACATGGCATACACCCCTGGAAAGATGACATGGCATAGATCAAAACACATGTAGAGCTCAACCTCATAGGGTGCACACATCAATCATGGCAAAAATGATAAATGAGCAAGTTATAACAGTTTCAGCAGATTAACATCAACATGCACTCTTCCAACAACATTTCGGGCATCAAGATGAGCTCAAATGAAAATGATGCAATGGGATGAAATGAAGTACTCGTCGAGACGAACAATGTGACATATTACACGCACAAAACGGAGCTACGGATGCAGAGATGTGATGCGATGAACATGGCATGATTATGCAATAAAATCTGGGACTTGGTGAAACGGGGGCAACCTTCGGGGCTGCACGGACTTTGATGCACGACGGAGATGCTTGCCGGAGTTGGTGGGGACGGTGGCCGGAGCTGCGGGAGAGGCCGGATCCGGGGCTCTCCGGCGACGGGGTTCGGCGGCGGGCCTCTTCCCGACCAGATCCGGCTGGATCCGGCGTGAGGAGGCGGCGGCGGCGCTGGAAGAAGCGGGGACGCCCGACCTCGGGCGGATCTCGGCGGCATGGCCTCGGCGGCGCCGGGGAGGCAAGGCACAAGGGCAGAGCAAGGCGGGGCCGGCCGGGAGTAACGGAGAGGCGGCGAGGCGCGGAGGGCGCGGGCTGCGGCGGGGCCCGCATAACCAGGTGCGTGGGCGCTCGGTTCGTTTGCTAAGGCGCCAGCGAGGAGCTTCACCACCGCGTACAACCCATGTTGCACTACCTCTAAGTGGGCTAGGGACCAATATCTCTCCTCCCACCTGTTTTTTGTGCCTTTTTTTGCAGGTTCTTTTTTCACTTGTTTTTCTGTTCGGGTTTTATTTTTCCGTGTTTTTCCTTTCTTTTTTGTTTTCATTTTTTCCTTTTTTCCATTTTTTCCCTTTTTTCCTTTTTCTTGTTCCTTTTTTAGTTCTCTTTTTTTCTTTTCTCATTTTAAAATAGTGAACTGTTTTCACTTTCGCGAACATTTTTAAAATTTGCTAAAAAATTGCAAACATTTTTAAAAAATCCGCAAAAAATCACATCTACAAAAATTCAAATCCATGAACATTTTTTCAAATGTGCGTTTCTTTCAAATCTGCAATTTTTTTAAAAAATCTATGAACATTGTTTGAATTCACAAAATTCTTGAACTGTTTAAAAATTCGTGAAAGTTTCCAAAATCTATGAAGTTTTTTCAAATCGGAGAACTTTTATGTAAATCCATTAACCTTTTCAAATTTTCAAACATTTCTCAAAACTGTGAACTTTATTTCAAGTCCACTAACATTTTTCAAATTCATGGAACTTATTTTAAATTCTTGGTACAGTTTTCCAAATTCATGAAAATTTTGTGAAACCCATGAACATTTTATGATTTCACCAAGTTTTTTCAAATTAATAAAAAATCTGCCTTTTCTAAGACAACAGACCACCACACAACAAAATGTATTTTAACCCACACATACGTAGGTGAATGCAAGCGAGCATTTTTTAGTCAAGGGAACAAGTGAGCGGTTTACCGGGCCGTCCCGCACGGGCAACGACCTGTGCACTGTTCCGTAATCTAGCGCGTTAAGCGCTGGCAAGGCTCTCTCTGAACCCACGCCTGTCACTGATACTTGAGTTACGAGTGACGAGCTGAAATATGTGCCTGGGTGTTTTTGGCACATGGTTATTTTGGCCTAAAGTACCAATGGCGGGTATGTTTAGCTCCCCAAAAATGCTAGACATACAAAGACTTACACGCTTTTACACGCTTCTTTCATCTAACAACCAATCACAAACCTCTCCCCCCCTGATTTTCAGGGGGGTGGGCCGCCCCGCTCACCTATTGACCAATCAAGATTAACCATCCTGTAAAAGCCTGTAAATCGTTTGTACGTGTAGCATTGCCGTTAGCTCCCCACTAGTAACTCAAATACCAATGGTGTGTGTGTGTGTGTGCGCTTGTTCCCGTCATTGGTAATTTCAAGATGGCTGGGTAGTATCAATGGTGGGGCAGCCACCGTTTTTTGTCTTTTTTTAATTTTAGGGGTTTAAATGTTTTAGGTTTAGGCTTCTAGTTTTTTTAAAAAATCTACATTAAAGGTACCATTGGAAGTTTCATGTAAAAGTTTGACGCCATTACCGGTTAATTTTCTATTTTAAGGACATTAAATATATTCTAGGTATTTAATAGAGGTAAATCACTTGTACTTCCTCCGTTTAGATGTATAAGTCATCTTATGAAAATTAAATAATCCCAAAACACTTAGGCACGGTACATTAATTATCACCTCGTTTCTTGTTTCGTAACATATGAACCAATAAGAGATGTGGGTCGTGCATGCTTTCAATGACTTGAGACTACCAAACACGACATGCGGTGGTTAGTTTATTGCATGCAATGTTATTAGTTAGCAAAAAGACATTAAGGTCTCTCGTTTTCCCCCGCCTTGATCACGGTGCACAACCTAAGCTGACTTATACACCTAGACAGAGGGAGTAGCTTAAATAGATAACATTCTCTACAAAGTCTCATTTTTTATCACATATAATCATGTGGTGAGTGTGAATAAAGTTTCAAAGTCAACTGAGGAAGGAGAGGTGGCTTCGCATGCAAACCTGTTCCTCGTTAAAACATAGTCTCTTCCTCGAATATGAATGGTTTGTAAGTAGTCTACGTGACAACTTGTTGGAAACATTCTCAAAATTTTACCACACCATGCGAAATTTCATGATTTGGATTCATTTGAATTATTCAGAATTAAAATGATAATAACTACCATGTTGGTGTCTGAGTCTTCCACCGAGTGTGTGATACTCTTCATATTTTCTTACGCCATATAAACCAATTTCCGGCAATTACTTTATGTATATGCAATTCAAATTTAAATTATATCAATTAAATGCCTAAAATGCATTTAATGGATTAAATATAGCTAATGGACCGTGCAAAATGTTCACTTTTGAGATGATACATGAAATGGTGTGTGTTGAGTGCGCAAAAAAAATCTAGGCCCACCAACAAAGCATCGATCGATCGTTTCACATGCAACCCAGGCTCATTCCTTCTCGAAAAGTCTGTTCGTGGGAGGTTCAGATTGTAATATCATGTCACCATGTCAAGTATCCTAAAATATTCTCAAAATTTTAGCACAATATAGCAGTCATATCATGACACCATGTCCAGTATCCTGATTTTTGGGTTTTGTTTGAATTTTTCAAAATGAAAATGTCAATAAACACCATGTTGGTACGCGAGTCTCGACCACCTGGCGCCTCTGATTGCTCTTATTTCCATACATAAGGCCCAACCATAGAGTAAAGGCCACCAATTAGATTTTCAACCCATTTTTGGCGATTATTGCATGTATCTACAGTTCAAATTTGTATTATATTCATTAAATTCCTAGAAATGCATTTAATGTTTTAATTATAGCAAACACACTCATGAAATGTCAAATTTTGACATGATATATATAACCATGTGGAAAAAATTAAAGGCCAATTGACGACGTAACAGTTATTTCACATGCAAATCTGGCGTCGTTTCGTCCCGAAACCTAATTTCTTCCTCAATGATGTTGGGAAACATAGTAGAAAACAAAAAAAATTTGCCCTATGATCACGCAGGAACAATATGAAGATGCATAACAGGTTTAGATCACGATCTTTACCGACTCCGAGTAGCAGCGGAAGTACACGAGTAGGTGTAGATCGTACTTGGAGTCTCTCGAACTGTAGATGAATGATCCCATGAACCACCCACGAACAGTCCCTCGAATGGAAGACCTAAAGCAGGTCCTCTCCACAGATTGCAAGCGTACAGTCTTCACGATCAGACATCGCTTCACCATCCAGAACTAATCGTCGGCGGAGAATTAGAGGAGGAGATTAGAACCACATGGGGCTTGTAATTACAAGGATTAGAGGAACTAGAAGTATCTCTAATTATATTAACTAGAACTAAAACTAGAGAACCAGAGAAGGCTCCAAAACTTGTGTTTCCAAATAGCACCAAAGCCTTTAGTATATATAGGTCGGAGGGAGAGGGAGGGGCGCCACAGAAGGAGGGAAAGCCCCTCCTTGGTGCGCTGGCTTAGGGGGTAGAAGTCCTCCTCCCACTCCAATCCAGCCTCCTAGAAGGGAATAGGTGGCGCCTCCCCTACATGGGCCATGGTGGCCCAATTCTCCTTCCACAACTTGGCTTTTTAAGGCCCGTTGGTATTAAATTAAATATAAAAGTCTACTAACAACTACTAGAGCCTTTTATTACTAATTTAGCATCACTGGAAACATATTCCACCTATATATTATTTATCGGGAATACCCTGAATTGCCCGATAAACTCCGAAACCCTCCCGATGACCCCGAAACGCTTTCCCTTCCTCTTGGAACTATTCTGAATATTAACGAAACTATTTCACAAAGAAATCATCGATACTCTCGTCCTACTAAAACTCAACATATCATGATTACTTAAGCTTGTGACCCTATAGGTTTGGTAAAACATAGACATGAATGAAACCCCTTCATTCAATGTCCGATAGCGGAACCGTGGACGTCCATATCGATCCCTATGATTACACGAATTACATTCAAGTGAACTTTAGTTATCATGTGATGTTCCCTTTTCTTCGCAGTACTTTACAAAACTTGAGGTGAGATGTGTCGGTATCCTCTTGAGTCATACACATGATCACTATACTAGTCACCTCGTTGCCAGTTTTGTTCTTCTTTCTCATTGTCGTGTTCCGATATCCCCATGACATTGTCACCTATGTCTTGCCAGATGATGATCGATGTCGTCACACCAAGAGGTCCCTAAGAATATCTCTCCATCATTGGAGGAGAAAATTCCGCTCTCGAGGTATTGAGTCCCTTATCAAACTTTCCGATGAACCTATAAGTTGTCGTTATGATCACCAAGTTACTGATGATGTTTGAGCAACCCCCAAGCTCATTGTATGGTAACAAGTTACTATGATACTCTCATGGTCTAAGGAACTAAAACACACGTTAACACTCCATGTTATAGCTATTGATTTGTGATGATATCATCTCAAAGTGTAACAAACAAGTTTGAGTCGATTCAATATGACCGTTCTTCTAGCGTCATACTCTCAATTATTGTTATCCAATTTGATTAGGGAGGGGAATACGAAAAATTAAATTTCTTCTTCCAAAATCTTGGCATCTCTCATCATATGTCGTGTCCACATGCCCATCAACAAAATGGGTTTGCTGAACATAAGCATACACATAGTTGAGGTTGGTCTTACTCTTCGAGCCGGTGCATCCATGCCTCTAAAGCTTTGGGATGAAGCTTTCTTAGCTGCCGTTCATGTCATATCATATCATAGGCTATAGTGCTCAGCATAAAGGTGTCAAGTGCCTAGACATTCCTACTGGACGAGTCTATATATTTCGTGAAGTTATTTTTGATGAGACTAAATTTTCCTTTGTTGATCTCCAACCAAGCATCGGTGCCTTGCTTCGTAAAGAAGTTCTTCTTTTGCCTCAACATCTTGTCGATGATCATGAGGAAAATAACTTTACTGAGCACATGTTGACTAAGAATTCTCATGTTTTTCCTGAGTTATGTGATGATGCATAAAAATATCATAGAAAATGATGGTCGCGGCTATGTTGAGTAGATCCATTTTGTCCCATGGGTTAATTGATGTCCGTGATTGGTTTGAGTTGCATGTTTTATTATTGGTGTTGTCCTATGGTGCTCTCCGTGTCACGCAAGCGTGAGGGATCCCCGCAGTAGGGTTTGCAATATGTTCATGATTTGCTTATGGTGGGTAGCATGAGTGACAGAACCACATACCCGAGTAAGTAGGTTGTTTGCGTATGGGAGTAAAGAGGACTTGGTGCCTTATAATGCTATGGTTGGGTTTTACCTTAATGATCTTTAGTAGTTGCGGATGCTTGCTAGAGTTCCAATCATAAGTGCATATGATCCAAGAAGAGAAAGTATGTTAGCTTATGTCTCTCCCTCATATAAAATTGCAATAATGATTATCGGTCTAGTTATCGATTGGGACAAATAACTTTCTGGTGACAAAAAGCTCTCTACTAAAATTAACTTAGTTGTGTCTTTATCTAAACAACCCCTACTTTTTATTTACGTGTTCTTTATTATCTTGCAAACCTATCCAACAACACCTACAAAGTACTTCTAGTTTCATACTTGTTCTAGGTAAAGCGAACGTTAAGCGTGCATAGTGTTGTATCGGTGGTCGATAGAACTTGAGGGAATATTTGTTCTACCTTTAGCTCCTCGTTGGGTTCGACACTCTTACTTATCGAAAGAGGCTACAACTGATCCCCTATACTTGTGGGTTATCAAGTACCCAGACATTCTGAGCACATGCTCACTGGCTGAGCCATTCTCCTCCATCTTGTAGGCAAAGTACTTTTCACAGGTCTCATACCTCTCGGCATGGAAATGAGTTTGAAATACCAATTTCAGCTCTTGGAACATCTCATATGCTCCATGGCGTTCAAAACATTTTTGAAGTCCCGGTTCAAAGCCGTAAAGCATGGTGCACTAAACTATCAAGTAGTCATCATATCGAGCTTGCCAAACATTCATAACATCTGCATCTGCTCCTGCAATAGATCTATCACCTAGTGGTGCATCAAGGACATAATTCTTCTGTGCAACAATGGCGATAATACTCAGATCATGGACCCAGTCCGCATTATTGCTACCATCATCTTTCAACTTAGTTTTCTCTAGGAATATATCAAAATTAGACGAGCTATATCGCGAGCTATTGATCTACAACATAGATAAGCAAAACTATTAAGACTAAGTTCATGACAAATTAAGTTCAATTAATCAAATTACTAATGAACTCCCACTTAAATCAACATACCTCAAGTTGTCTAAGTGATACATGATCCAAATCAACTAACCCATGTCCGATCATCACGTGACATGGGGTAGTCATCAATGGTGAACATCTTCATGTTGATCATACCCACTATATGACTCATGTTCGACCTTTCGGTCTCCAGTGTTCCGAGACCATGTCTGTACATGCTAGGCTCGTCAAGTTTAACCCAAGTATTCTGCATGTGTGCAACTGTCTTGCACCCGTTGTATTTGAACGTAGAGTCTATCACACCTAATCATCATGTGGTGTCTTGAAACGATGAACTGTAGCAACGGTGCATACTCGGGGAGAACACTATTATCTTGAAATTTAGTGAAGGGTTCATCTTATAATGCTACCGCCGTTCTAAGCAAAATAAGATGCATAAAAGATAAACATCACATGCAATCAAAATACGTGACATGATATGGCCATCATCATCTTGTGCTTTTGATCTCCATCTCCAAAGCATCGTCATGATCTCCATCGTCACCGGCTCGACACCTTGATCTCCACTGTAGCGTCGTGGTCGTCTTGCCAACTATTGCTTCTACAACTATTGCTAACGCATAGCGATAAAGTAAAGCAATTACATGGCATATGCATTTCATACAATAAAGAGACAACCATAAGGCTCCTGCCAGTTGCCGATAACTTACAAACCATGATCATCTCATACAACAACGTATATCACATCATGTCTTGACCATATCACATCGCAACATGCCCTGCAAAAACAAGTTAGACGTCCTCTACTTTGTTGTTGCAAGTTTTTACGTGGCTGCTACGGGCTTCTAGCAAGAACCGTTCTTACCTACGGATCAAACCACAACGGTGTTTCGTCAAGTTTGTTGTTTTAACCTTCTTCAAGTACTGGCCGCAATCAAATTCGATTCAACTAAAGTAGGAGAAACAGACACCCGCCAGCCACCTTTATGTAAAACTAGTTGCATGTCTGTCGGTGGAACCGGTCTCATGTACGTGGACATGTAAGGTTGGTCTGGGCCGCTTCATCCCACAAAACCGCCGAATCAAAATAAGACGTTGGTGGTAAGCAGTATGACTATCACCACCCACAACTCTTTGTGTTCTACTCGTGCATATCATCTACGCATAGACCTGGCTCATGATGCCTCTGTTGGGAAACGTTACATGGAAAACAAAAAAATTCTACGCACACGCAACAATCTATCCATGGAGATGCATAGCAACGAGGGGGAGAGCGTGTCTACGTACCCTCATAGACTGTAAGCGGAAGCGTTTATTCAACACGGTTGATGTAGTCGTACACCTTCTCGATCCGCCCGATCAAGCACTGAACGCACGACACCTCCGCGTTCTGCACACATGCAGCTCGGTGTTGTCCTCGCCATCTTGATCCAGCAAGCGGGGAGAGGTAGTAGATGAGTTCCGTCGGCATAACGACATGGTGATGGTGGTAGTGAAGCAATCCCACACGGCTTTGCCTAAGCACTGCGACGATCTAGAGCGGAGGAGTAAACTAGAGGCGGAGGGGTGCCAACACATAGCGTGGAATAAGTTGTCTCTTGAGTGGCACCCCTCCCCACATATATATAGGTGTGGGAGGGGAGGAGGCAGCCCCTAGGGAGCCCCAATAGGTGTGGTGGTAGCCCTAGGACTCCTCCCTTTGGTGAGCCCCCTGCCAAATAATGGCACAAGGGGGAAGGAAAGGGGGGAGGCGCCCCCTTCTTTCCTTCCTCCCTTCTCCGGGATATGGTAAGAGGGGGTGGCACCCCATTTACCATGTATTAGGTGCGGCAGCCTCAAGGGGGGCTCACCAACCCATGTGGGCTGGTGTGTTTCCCTCTACATGGCCCAACAAGGCCAAATACACTCCCGGTGCCTTCGGAACCCCTTTCGGTATTTCGATAACTTTTTGGTGCATTCCGAAACCAATCCGGAGAGCAAATAACATCGTCCTATATATCAATATTTACCTCTGGGTCATTCCGGAGCTCCTCGTCATGTCTGTGATCTCATCCGGGACTCCGAACAACATTCGGTCACCAAACCACATAACTCATATAATACCAAATCGATATCGAACGTTAAGCGCGCGGACCCTACGGGTTCGAGAACTATGTAGACATGACCGAGACACCTCTCCGGTCAACAACCAATAGCAGAGCCTGGATGCCCATATTGGCTCCTACATATTCTACGAAGATCTTTATCGGTCGAACTGTTATGACAACATACGTAATTCCCTTTGTCCATCGGTATGTTGCTTGCCCGAGATTCGATCGTCGGTATCTTACCTAGTTCAACATCATTACGGGCAAGTCTCTTTACTCGTTCCATAATACATCACCTCGTGACAAACTCCTTAGTCATTGGCTTGCAAGCTTATGATGTGTATTACCGAGAGGGGCCAGAGATACCTCTCTGATACTCGGAGTGACAAAACCTAATCTCAATCTATGCCAACTCAACAAACACCTTCGGAGATATCTGTAGAGCATCTTTATGATCACCCAATTACGTTGTGATGTTTGATAGCACACAAGGTATTCCTCCGGTATCTGGGAGTTACATAATCTCATAGTCGAAGGAATATGTATTTGACATGAAGAAAGCAATAGCAATAAACTGAACGATCATTATGCTAAGCTAATGAATGGGTCGTGTCCATCACATCATTCTCCTAATGATGTGATCCCGTTATCAAATGACAACACATGTCCATGGTTAGTAAACCTTAATCTTTGATCAACGAGCTAGTCTAGTAGAGGCTTACTAGGGACATGGTGTTTGTTTATGTATTCAAACATGTATTTAAGTTTCCGATCAATACAATTCTAGCATGAATAATAAACCTTTATCATGAATAAGGAAATATAAAATAATAACTTTATTATTGCCTATAGGGCATATTTCCTTCATGAATATGGTTAGTTCATAATCTTTGCTGAAAACCTGAATGTTGGCTATACATATTTGCAACAAAAAGATCAAACAGAGTTTGTAAAAGTTTTTCTTTGTCACTTTCAGTTTGTCAACTGAATTGCTTGAGGACAAGCAATGGGTTAAGCTTGGGGGAGTTGATACGTCTCCATCGTATCTACTTTTCCAAACTCTTTTGGCCTTGTTTTGGACTCTAATTTGAATGATTTGAAAGGAACTAACCCGAACTAATGCTGTTTTCAGCAGAATTGCCTTGGTGTTATTTTTGTGCAGAAATAGAAGTTCTCGGATTGACCTAAAAATTTACGGAGAATATTTTTGGAATATATAAAAAATACTGGCGCAAGAATTATTCAGAGGGGGCCACCCGGAGGCCACAAGCCCTTGGGGCGCCCCCCTAGGGCGCTCCCTGCAGGCTTGTGGGCCCCCTAGAGCTCCTCCGACCTCAACTCCAACTCCACATAACCCTATTTGGGGAGAAAAAAAATCGGAGAGAAGGGTTCATTGCGTTTTACGATATGGAGCTGCTGCGGCCTCCCATTCTTCCTCGGGAGGGCTGATCTGGAGTCTGTTTTGGGCTCTGGAGAGGGGGATTCGTCGCCATCATCATCACCAACCTTCCTCCATCCCAATTTCATGATGCTCAGCGTCGTGCGCGAGTAATCCCATCGTAGGCTTGCTGCATGGTGATGGGTTGGATGAGATTTATCATGTAATTGAGTTAGTTTTGTTAGGGTTTGATTCCTAGTATCCACTATGTTCTGAGATTGATGTTGATATGACTTTGCTATGCTTAATGCTTGTCACTAGGGCCCAAGTGCCATGATTTCAGATCTGAACCTATTATGTTTTCATGAATATATGTGTTCTTGATCCTATCTTGCAAGTTGTAGACACCTATTACATGTTATGATCCGCATACCCCAAGGTGACAATAATTGGGATTCTTTCCGGTGATAACCATAGTTTGAGGAGTTCATGTATTCACTAGTGCAAATGCTTTGGTCCGGTTATCTATTAAAAGGAGGCCTTAATATCCCTTAGTTTCCATTAGGACCCCGCTGCCACGGGAAGGTAGGACAAAAGATGTCATTCAAGTTCTTTTCCATAAGCACGTATGACTATATACGGAATACATGCCTACATTATATTGATGAATTGGAGCTAGTTCTGTGTTACCCTAGGTTATAACGGTTGCATGATGAATGCCATCCAACACAATTATCATTGCCGATCCATTGCCTACGAGCTTTTCATATATTGATCTTTGCTAACTTACTTTTCGTTGCTACTATTACAATCATCACAAAACTGCTACTGTTACTTTTGCCACCGTTACCGTTACTTCCATATTACTTTGCTACTAAATACTTTGCTGCAGATATTAAGTCTTTCAGGTGTGGTTGAATTGACAACTCAACTGCTAATACTTGAGAATATTCTCTGGCTCCCCTTATGTCGAATCAATAAATTTGGGTTGAATACTCTACCCTCAAAAACTGTTGCGATCCCCTATACTTGTGGGTTATCATTGTTTCCAGGGGATGGAGTCTCAGACAACTAGATGTTCAGAATGAGTTCCTTCATGGTGTTCTGGAAGATGAAGTGTATATGAAACAACCTCCTGGTTTTGAAAACAAAAACTTTCCCTTTCATATGTGCAAGCTTGACAAAGCTCTATATGGACACAAACAAGCTCCTAGGGCATGGTACTCTCAAAGCCAGAAACTGCAGACACTTGTCTTAGTTCCCTCGAAGTCTGACACGTCGTTTTTCATTTACAATAAGTCAAGAACATCCATATTTGTTCTCATTTATGTTGATGATATTATTCTTACAAGCTCATCTGATGATGCAGTGGCAAGACTGTTGAAAGAGTTGGGTGATGAATTTGCACTCAAAGATCTAGGAGACTTGCATTACTTCGTAGGTATTGAAGTAAAGAAACATGGAGATGGACTTCACCTCTTCCAGGAAAATATGCAACTGACCTTATGATGACCCACAAGTATAGGGGATCTATCGTAGTCCTTTCGATAAGTAAGAGTGTCGAACCCAACGAGGATCCGGTGGAAATGACAAGCAGCTTTCAGTAAGGTATTCTCTGCAAGCACTAAAAATCTCGATAACAGATAGTTTTCTGATAAGGTAATTTGTAACGGGTAACAAGTAACAAAAGTAACTAAGGTGCAAGAAAGTGGCCCAATCCTTTTTGTAGCAAAGGACAAGCCTGGACAAACTCTAATATAAAGCAAAACACTCCCGAGGACACATGGGAATTATTGTCAAGCTAGTTTTCATCATGCTCATATGATTCGCGTTCGTTACTTTGATAATTTGATATGTGGGTGGACCAGTGCTTGGGTACTGCCCTTCCTTGGACAAGCATCCCACTTATGATTAACCCCTCTCGCAAGCATCGGCAACTACGAAAGAAGAATTAAGGCAAACCTAACCATAGCATGAAACATATGGATCCAAATCAGCCCCTTAAGAAGCAACGCATAAACTAGGGTTTAAGCTTCTGTCACTCTAGCAACCCATCATCTACTTATTACTTCCCAATGCCTTCCCCTAGGCCCAAACAATGGTGAAGTGTCATGTAGTCGACGTTCACATAACACCACTAGAGGAGAGACAACATACATCTCATCAAAATATCGAACGAATACCAAATTCACATGACTACTTATAACAAGACTTCTCCCATGTCCTCAGGAACAAATGTAACTACTCACAAATCATATTCATGTTCATAATCAGAGGGGTATTAATATGCATAAAGGATCTGAACATATGAGCTTCCACCGAATAAACCAAATAGCATCAACTACAAGGAGTAATCAACACTACTAGCAACCCATAGGTACCAATCTGAGGTTTTGAGACAAAGATCGGATACAAGAGATGAACTAGGGTTTGAGAGGAGATGGTGCTGGTGAAGATGTTGATGGATATTGACCCCCTCTTGATGAGAGGATCGATGCTGATGACGATGGTGACGATTTCCCCCTCCCAGAGGGATGTTTCCCCAGCAGAACAGCTCCGCCGGAGCCCTAGATTGGTTCCGCCTCAAGACGGTGGCACTTCGTCCCGAAAGCTTCCTTATGTTTTTTTCCAGGGCAAAAGACACCATATACCAGAAGATGGGCATCGAGGGGCTGCCAGGTGGCCCATGAGGCAGGGGGCGCGCCCAAGGGGTGGGGCGCGCCCTCCACCCTCGTGGACAGTGGGTGGCCCCCCCTCTGGTGCTTTCTGCCCAATATTTTTAATATATTCCAAAACTGACTTTCGTGGAGTTTCATGACTTTTGGAGTTGTGCAGAATAGGTCTCTAATATTTGCTCCTTTTCTAGCCCAGAATCCCAGCTGCCGGCATTCTCCCTCTTCATGTAAACCTTGTAAAATAAGAGAGAAAAGGCATAAGTATTGTGACATAATGTGTAGTAACAGCCCAAACTGCAATAAATATTGATATAAAAGCATGATGCAAAATGGACATATCAACTCTGCCAAGCTTAGACCTCGCTTGTCCTCAAGCGGAAACCGATATCAAAAAATATGTCCACATGTTTAAAGATAGAGGTGTCGATAAAATAAAATATGGACATGAGGGCATCTTGATCATTCTTAGAACAACAACATATATATTGTCATATGATTTCTTATGCTAAAGTAACAATCCATTCACAATGTAAAGTATGAATCAGAAACTTCATTAAAAACTAGCAAACTATAATCTTAGTCATTGAAGCAATTGCAATTTATCATAACATCGGAAAGAGTCAATATAAGAGCTTTTCAGCAAGTCCACATACTCAACTATCATTTAGTATTTCGCAATTGCTAACAGTCACGCAATACTTATGGGTATGAAGTTTTAATCGAACACAGAGAAAGATAGGGGCTTATAGTTTCGCCTCCCAACCTTTTACCTCAAGGGTAATGTCAACAATAATAGTTTATGAAAACCTACATCCAAGTGGATATATATATATATATATCAGGATCTTTCAAACACATAGTGCTTGCCAAATGATAAAATGGAAAAGGAAAGGTGAAGATCACCATGACTCTTGTATAAGGTAGAAGACAAAATAAAAGATAGGCCCTTCGCAGAGGGAAGCAGACGTTGTCATGTGCTTTTATGGTTGGATGTACAAAATCTTAATGCAAAAGAACGTCACTTTATATTGCCACTTGTGATAGAGACCTTTATTATGCAGTCTGTTACTTTATTTCTTCCATATCACAAGCTCGTATAAAGCTTATTTTCTCCACACTAATAGATCATACATATTTAGAGGGCAATTTTTATTGCTTGCAACAATGACAACTTACTTGAAGGATCTTACTCAATCCATAGGTAGATATGGTGGACTCTCATGGCAAAACTGGGTTTAGGGATGTTGGGAAGTACAAGTAGTATCTCTACTTGGTGCAAAGAATTTGGCTAGCATGAGGGGAAAGGCAAGCTCAACATGTTGGATGATCCATGACAATATAATTTATTTTGGATATAAGAAAACATAACCCATTACGTTGTCTTCCTTGTCCAACATCAACTTTTTAGCATGTCATATTTTGATGAGTGCTCACACTCATAAAAGATGTCCAAGATAGTATATTTATATGTGAAAACCTCTCTTTCTTTATTACTTCCTATTAATTGCAACGATGACCAAAACTATGTTTGTCAACTCTCAACAACTTTTATTCATCATACTCTTTATGTGTGAAGTCATTACTCTCCATAAGATCAATATGATCTTTTTATTCTTTCTTTTTCTTTTATTCACTCAAGATCATAGCAAGATAGCAAAGCCCTCGACTCAAAACTAATCTTTATTATATATAGCTCACGGACTCGATTACGTAGATAGGGATCAACACAAAAACTCAAAGCTAGATCATACTAAACTTTATTCTACTAGATCAAGATATAACCAAAAAGATTGAACTAAGAAAAAAGGTAAAGATAGAAGTGTGATGGTGATATGATACCAGGGCAGCTCCCCCAAGCTTGGAAGTTGCCAAGGGGAGTGCCCATAACCGTGTGTTTATGTCTCTTTCTTCGGAGGTGGTGATGATGGAATTGTTGATGATGTAGGCTTGTCATCCATATTCCAAGGCATAGGCTCACCATCATAGAAGGATGATCGAGTCTCTGGGATCCTCAAATCTGAAGCCAAACTCATCCTCTTGAATCTATATTCATACTCACAGTTTTGGTTTTGCAGGTCATAGATCTGGGCTTGGAGGTGCTCAATTTTCTCGTGAAGCTTGAAGATGGTCTCCCCAATGTTCTTGGCATCCAGCTTGTGGTTGTTGGTGAACTCCGCGATTATCATGTGGTTGGCGTTGAGTTCGTGTTCCACCATCCCTTGGCACTTGAAAACTTGTTGCTCCATTGCTTCGAGTCTTGTCTCCACGCTTCCGGTCCTCCTTGGTCCCTCAACATCGCAGATGTGCAGCACCCCCTCACGCATCTCAATGGGTTGAGGGTGTTGCAGCACCTCTGCGAGGTAGGGGTTGATGACCTTCTTGAAAAACTTGTCCTGGGGGGCGCTTGAAGATGTCATGGTGATCTAGATCCATCAGAAAAACAGCTCGAAACAAAAGCCAAGGATTTTGTAGTGGTACGATGGTCAAAACCTTTGGGAGATTATATAATGAATTTTTTACCGACTAAAAGAAGTATCATGCAAGAAAACGGAGTCCAGAGGGCACACGAGGTGCCCACGAGGCAGGGGGCGCCCAGGGGGGTAGGGCGCGCCCTCCAGCCTCGTGGATGCCTCGTGTCCCTTTCGGACTACTTCTTATTTTCCTATTTTTTAAATATTCCAAAACAGAGGAAAAAAAACTATTAGAGCTGTTTTGGAGTCGGTTTACTTACCGTACCACATACCTATTCCTTTTCGGAGTCTGAAACATTCTATAAAGTGTCCCTTATGTACTCCTTCGAGGTTACGGTGTCAATAACATTGTTTCAACATTTATGGGGTTACCTGAGATATAATGTTTGATTCTTTGACCATTCACCACCTTCGGATTTGTGCCTTCGAAGTTGTTGATTTTTATGGCACCGAAACGATAGACCTCCTTGATAACGTAAGGACCTTCCCATTTAGAGAGAAGTTTTCCTACAAAAAATCATAAACGAGAGTTGTATAGAAAAACATAATCACCTACATTAAACTCACGCCTTTGTATCCTTTTGTCATGCCATTTTTTAACTTTTTCTTTAAACAATTTGGCATTCTCATAGGCCTGGGTCCTCCATTCATCAAGTGAGCTAATGTCAAATAGCCTCTTCTCACCGGCAAGTTTGAAATCATAATTGAGCACTTTAATGGCCCAATATGCCTTATATTCTAGTTCGAGAGGTAAGTGACATGCTTTTCCATAAACCATTTTATATGGAGACATACCCATAGGATTTTTATATGCAGTTCTATAAGCCTATAGTGCATCATCAAGTTTCTTGGAGCAATTCTTTCTAGATCTATTAACAGTCTTTAGCAAAATTAATTTAAGCTCTCTATTACTCAATTCTACTTGACCGCTAGACTGTGGATGGTATGGAGATGCAATTCTATGATTAACATCATACTTAGCAAGCATTTTACGAAAGGCACCATGGATAAAATGTGAACCACCATCAGTCATTAAGTATCTAGGGACTCCAAACCTCGGAAAAATAATTTCTTTAAGCATCTTAATAGAAGTGTTATGATCAGCACTACTAGTTGGAATAGCTTATACCCACTTAGTAACGTAATCAACAGCAACTAAAATATGTGTATACCCATTAGAGGAAGGAAAAGGTCCCATATAATTAAAGCCCCAAACATCAAATGGTTTAATAACAAGTGAATAGTGCATAGGCATTTCTTGACGTCTACTAATATTACCAATTCTTTGACATTCATCGCAGGACAAGACAAACTTACGGGCATCTTTGAAGAGAGTAGGCCAATAAAAACCGGATTGCAATACCTTATGTGCAGTTCTATCTCCAACGTGGTGTCCTCCATATGCCGCGGAGTGACACTTGTGTAGGATCTGTTCCTGTTCATGCTCAGGTACACAACGTCTAATAACACCATCTACTCCTTTATAAAGGTGTGGGTCATCCCAGTAATGTCTTAAATTATAGAAAACCTTTTTATTTTGCTGGTATGTGAAACTAGGTGGTATAAATTTAGTAACAATGTAATTAGCATAATCAGCATACCATGGAGCAGTACAAGAAGCATTTATGACAACTAATTGTTCATCAGGAAAGCTATCATCAATAGGTAGTGGGTCATCAAGAACATTCTCTAACCTAGACAAGTTGTCTACAACGGGGTTCTCATCTCCCTTTCTATCAATAATATGCAAATCAAATTCTTGTGGCAAGAGAACCCATCTAATAAGTCTAGGTTTAGCATCTTTCTTTTCCATAAGGTATTTAATAGTAGCATGATCAGTGTGAACAGTTACTTTGGAATCAACAATATAAGGTTTGAACTTATCACAAGCAAATACAACTGCTAAAAATTCTTTTTCAGTAGTAGCATAATTTCTCTGGGCACTGTCTAGAGTTTTACTAGCATATTGGATAACATTTAATTTCTTATCAACTCTTTGTCCTAGAACAACACCTATAGCATAATCACTAGCATCACACATAATTTCAAAGGGTAAATTCCAATCAGGTGGCTGAACAGTAGGTGCAGAAATCAAGGCTTTCTTAAGTATTTCAAGTGCTTCTACACAATCATCATCAAAGACAAAAGGAACATCTTTTTGTAAGAGATTAGTCAGAGGGCTAGAAATTTTAGAGAAGTCTTTAATGAACCTCCTATAAAAACCGGCATGACCAAGGAAACTTCTTATACCTTTGATGTCCTTGGGACACGACAACTTTTCAATAGCATCAACTTTAGCTTTATCAACTTCAATACCTCTTTCAGAAATTTTATGCCCCAAGATAATACCTTCATTAACCATAAAGTGGCACTTCTCCCAATGCAAGACAAGGTTAGTTTCTTAACATCTCTGCAAGACTTGATCAAGGTTGCTTAAGCAATCATCAAAATAAGTTCCATACATGGAGAAATCATCCATGAAAACCTCAACAATCTTTTCACAAAGTCAGAGAATATAGCAGTCATACATATTTGAAAGGTAGTAGGTGCATTACATAGACCAAAAGGCATACATCTATAAGCAAAGGTACTGAAAGGGAAAATAAAAGTGGTCTTATCCTGATCCTATTTTGACACAGGTACTTGAGAGAAACCAGAATAACCATCTAGAAAGCAAAAATGTGTATGTTTGGATAATCTTTCTAGCATTTGATCAATAAAAGGTAGAGGGTAATGATCTTTTCTAGTAGCTTTATTTAATTTGCAGAAATCAATTACCATCTATAACCTGTAACAATTCTTTGTGGGATCAATTCATCTTTATATTAGGAACAATAGTAATACCTCCCTTCTTAGGGACACAATGGACAGGGCTTACCCACTGACTATCAGCAACATGATAGATTATACCTGCCTCCAGAAGCTTTAGTATTTCATTTCTTACCACTTCTTTCATCTTAGGATTTAATCCTCGTTGGTGATCAACAACTGGTTTAGCATCTTTCTCCAGTTTAATTTTATGCTGGCATAAAGTGGGACTAATGCCCTTAAGATCATCAAGAGTATATCCAATAGCAGCACAATGCTTCTTCAGAGTTTTCAATATTTTTTCTTCTTCATGCTCAGAAAGGTTAGAACTAATAATAACAGGATATATCCTCTTTTCATCAAGATAAGCATATTTAAGGGTATCAGGTAAAGGTTTAAGCTCAAAAACAGGATCACCCTTGGGTGGAGGAGGACCCCCTAGGATTTCAACAGGCAAGTTGTGTTTCAAAATAGGTCCCTGTTTAAAGAATACTTCATCTATTCCCTTCTTTCATTCATAAACATATCATTTTCATGGCCGAGCAAATATTGTTCTAAAGGATCATTAGGAGGCATGGCAATAGAAGCAATACCGATAATTTCATCTTTACTAGGCAATTATTTATCATGGGGTTGTCAACGAAATTTAGCAAAATTAAAATCATGAGACATATCCCCTAACCCAACAATAACAATATCCTTTTTGCAGTCTATTTTAGCATTAACAATATTTAAGAAGGGTCTACCAAATATAATGGGACAAAAGTCATCTTGTGGGGAACCAAGAACAAACAAATCAGCAGGATATTTAATTTTTCCCACACAAGACTTCAACATCTCTAACAATCCCAATTGGTGAAATAGTATCTCTATTGGCAAGCTTAATAGTAACATCAATATCTTCTATTTCAGCAGGTGCGATATCATGCATAATTTCTTCGTATAAGGAATGAGGTATTGCACTCGCACTAGCACACATATCACATAAGCCATGATAACAATGATCTCCTATTTTAACAGAAATAACAGGCATGCCAACAACAGGTCTATGTTTATTTTTAGTATTGGGTCTAGCAATTCTAGTAGCTTCATCACAGAAGTAAATAACATGCCCATCAATATTATCGACTAAGAGATCTTTAACTAGGTTCAACTTTAATTTGCTCAGGGGGTATAGGTGTTCTAGCATTACTCTTACGAACCACAATTGAAGCTTTAGCATGATCCTTTATTCTAACTTGGAAAGGTGGTTTCTCAATATAAGCAGTAGGAACAATAGGATCAACATTATAAGTGATAGTCTTTTCTTCAACTTTAATAGGTTCTAATACTTTCACTTCAATGGGAGGATGATACTTAAACCACTTCTCCTTAGAGAGATCAACATGAGTAGCAAATGATTCACAGAAAGAAGCTACTATCTAAGAGTCAAGTCCATATTTAGTGCTAAATTCACGAAAAGCATCGGTATCCATAAAGGATTTAACACAATCAAACTTAGGTGTTATACTTGACTCCTTACCTTCGTCGAGCTCCCATTCTTCAGAGTTGCATTTAATTCTTTCCAATAAATCCCATCTGAATTCAATAGTCTTCATCATAAAAGAACCAGTACAAGAAGTATCGAGCATGGAGCGATTATTGAGACAAAGCCGATCATAAATTTTCTCAATAATAATTTCTCTTGGCAGCTCATGATTGGGGCATGAATATAACATTGACTTAAGCCTCCGCCAAGCTTGAGCGATACTTTCTCCTTCGCGAGGCCAAAAATTATATATATAATTACGATCACGATGAACCAGATGCATAGGATAAAACTTCTGATGAAATTCCAATTTCAATCGGTTGTAGTTCCATGATCCAATATCATCACATAGCCTAAACCATGTCAATGCCTTTCCCTTCAAAGATAAAGGGAATACCTTCTTCTTGATAACATCCTCAGGCATACCTGCAATCTTAAATAATCCACAAACTTCATCCACATAGATTAGGTGCATATCGGGATGTAATGTTCCATCTCCTGTAAAAGGATTAGCTAGCAGTTTCTCTATCATACCCGAAGGATTTCAAAGTAAACATTTTCAGTAGGTTCAGTAGGTTGAGGAGCAACTCTTTGCTCTTATGTTCGGGGTGAAGATACCCTGAACAAGCCCCTCAGGATTATTTTCAATAGTAACAAGTGATAGTAAATTTCAGCACACTATATAAATTTTTTCCTTACCAAATTCCACCTACGAAAGTCGCTTCACTCCCCGGCAATGGCGCCAGAAAAGAGTCTTGATGACCCACAAGTATAGGGGATCTATCGTAGTCCTTTCGATAAGTAAGAGTGTTAAACCCAACGAGGAGCAGAAGGAAATGACAAGCGGTTTTCAGTAAGGTATTCTCTGCAAGCACTGAAATTATCGGTAACAGATAGTTTTGTGATAAAGTAATTTGTAACAGGTAACAAGTAACAAAAGTAACTAAGGTGAAGCAAGGTGGCCCAATCCTTTTTGTAGCAAAGGACAAGCCTGGACAAACTCTTATATAAGCAAAGCGCTCCCAAGGACACATGGGAATTATCGTCAAGCTAGTATTCATCATGCTCATATGATTCGCGTTCGTTACTTTGATACTTTGATATGTGGGTGGACCGGTGCTTGGGTACTGCCCTTCCTTGGACAAGCATCCCACCTATGATTAACCCCTCTCGCAAGCATCCGCAACTACGAAAGAAGAATTAAGGTAAACCTAACCATATCATGAAACATATGGATCCAAATCAGCCCCATACAAAGCAACACATAAACTAGGGTTTAAGCTTCTGTCACCCTAGCAACCCATCATCTACTTATTACTTCCCAATGCCTTCCCCTAGGCCCAAACAATGGTGAAGTGTCATGTAGTCGATGTTCATATAACACCACTAGAGGAGAGACATGATGTCTACTACAGAACCTTCTTTTTGTAGACGTTGTTGGGCCTCCAAGTGAAGAGGTTTGTAGGATAGTAGCAAATTTCCCTCAAGTGGATGACCTAAGGTTTATCAATCTGTGGGAGGCGTAGGATGAAGATGGTCTCTCTCAAACAACCCTGCAACCAAATAACAAAGAATATCTTGTGTCCCCAACACACCCAATACAATGGTAAATTGTACAGTTGCACTAGTTCGGCGAAGAAATGGTGATACAAGTGCAATATGGAAACGTGTGCCAACCCCTATGCATAAGTTCACAAGGTCACTGAACCCAAAGTTTCTACCGGAGAGTCAAGAAGAAAACGTGTGCCAACCCCTATGCATAAGTTCACAAGGTCACTGAACCCACAACTTGATCGCCAAAACATACATCTAGTAGATCACGTGATATCGCATTGTCACCACAGATAAGCACATGCAAGACATACATCAAGTGTTCTCAAATCCTTAAAGACTCAATCTGATAAGATAACTTCAAAGGGAAAACTCAATTCATTACAAGAGAGTAGAGGGGGAGAAACATCATAAGTTCCAACTATAATAGCAAAGCTCGCGATACATCAAGATTGTGCCATATCAAGAACACGAGAGAGAGAGAGAGAGAGAGAGAGAGAAATCAAACACATAGCTACTGGTACATACCCTCAGCCCTGAGGGTGAACTACTCCCTCCTCGTCATGGAGAGCGCTGGGATGATGAAGATGGACACCGGTGATGGATTCCCCCTCTGGTAGGGTGCCGGAACGGGCTCCCGAGAGGTTTTTGGTGGCTACATAGGCTTGCGGCAGCGAAACTCCCGATCTAGGTTTATTTCTGGTTTTTTTGGTATTTATAGGAATTTTTGGCTTCGGTCTCACGTCAGGGGGGGTCTCCGAGTCGTCCACAAGATAGGGGGCGCGTCCAGGGGGTAGGGTGCACCCTCCACCCTCGTGGACGGCTCGGGACTCTTCTGGCCCAACTCTTTCACTCCCGGGACTTCTTTTGGTCCATAAAAAATCATCAAAAATTACACGTCAATTGGACTTCCTTTGTTATTCCTTTTCTGCAAAACTCAAAAAAAGAAAAAAAACAGAAACTGGCACTGGGCTCTAGGTTAATAGGTTAGTCCCAAATATCATATAAATGCATATAAAACATCCAAGGTTGATAATATAATAGCATGGAACAATAAAAAATTATAGATACGTTGGAGACGTATCAAGCATCCCCAAGCTTATTTCCTGCTCGTCCTCGAGTAGGTAAATGATAAAACAGAATTTTTGATGTGGAATGCTACCTACCATATTTATCAATGTAATCTTCTCTATTGTGGCAAGAATATTCTGATCCATAAGATTCAAAACAAAAGTTTAATATTGACATAAAAACGATAATACTTCAAGCATACTAACAAGGCAATTATGTCTTCTCAAAATAACATGGCCAAAGAAAGCTTATCCCTACAAAATCATATAGTTTGGCTATGCTCCATCTTCGTCACACAAAATATTCAAATCATGCACAACCCCGGTTTCAGCCAAGCAATTGTTTCACACTTTAATATTCTTAAACTTTTCCAACTTTCACGCAATACATGAGCGTGAGCCATGGATATAGCACTATAGGTGGAATAGAAGGGTGGTTGTGGAGAAAAAAAAGAGGAGATAGTCTCACATCAACTAGGCGTATCAACGGGCTATGGAGATGACCATTAATAGATATCAGTGAGCGAGTAGGGATTGCCATGCAACGGATGCACTAGAGCTATAAGTGTATGAAAGCTCAAAAAGAAACTAACTGGGTGTGCATCCAACTTGCTTGCTCATGAAGACCTAGGGCATTTGAGGAAGCCCATCGTTGGAATATACAAGCCAAGTTCTATAATGAAAAATTCCCACTAGTATATGAAAGTGACAACATAGGAGACTCTCTATCATTAAGATCATGGTGCTACTTTGAAGCACAAGTGTGGTAAAAGGATAGTAGCATTGCCCCTTCTCTCTTTTTCTATCATTTTTTTGTTTTTTTGGGCCTTTTTTGGCCTCCTTTTTTATTTTTTTATTTTTCGTCCGGAGTCTCATCCCGACTTGTGAGGGAATCATAGTCTCCATCATCCTTTCCTCACTGGGACAATGCTCTAATAATGATGATCATCACACTTTTATTTACTTACAACTCAAGAATTACAACTCGATACTTAGAACAAAATATGACTCTATATGAATGCCTCCGGCGGTGTACCGAGATGTGCAATGAATCAAGAGTGACATGTATGAAAGAATTATGAACGGTGGCTTTTCCACAAATACGATGTCAACTACATGATCATGCAGAGCAATATGACAATGATGGAGCGTGTCATAATAAACGGAACAGTGGAAAGTTGCATGACAATATATCTCAGAATGGCTATGGAAATGCCATAATAGGTAGGTATGGTGGCTGTTTTGAGGAAGGTAAATGGTGGGTGTATGGTAGCGGCAAAAGTTGCGCGTCACAAGAGAGGCTAGCAATGGTGGAAGGGTGAGAGTGCGTATAATCCATGGACTCAACATTAGTCATGAAGAACTCGCATACTTATTGCAAAAATCTACAAGTCATCAAAACCAACCACTACATGCATGCTCCTAGGGGAAGGGTTGGTAGGAGTTAACCGTCACGCGATCCCGACCTCCACACATAAGGAAGACAATCAAAGAGATACCTCATGCTTCAAATTTGTTACACAACGGTTACCATACGTGCATGCTACGGGACTCACAAACCTCAACACAAGTATTTCTCAAATTCACAATTACTCCACTATCATGACTCTAATATCACCATCTTCATATCTCAAAACAATCATAAAGAATCAAACTTCTCATAGTATTCAATGCACTTTATATGAAAGTTTTTATTATATCCCTCTTGGATGCCCATCATATTAGGACTAAATTCATAACCAAAGCAAATTACCATGCTGTTTAAGACTCTCAAAATAATATAAATTAAGCATGAGAGTTCATATATTTCTTCAAAAGAAAACTATCGCCATGCTCTAAAAAGATATAAGTGAAGCACTAGAGCAAAGACAAACTACTCCAAAAGATATAAGTGAAGATCAATGAGTAATCAAATAATTATGCAACTATGTGAAGACTCTCTAACATTTAAGAATTTCAGATCTTGGTATTTTATTCAAACATCAAGTAAAACAAAATAAAACAAAATGACACTCCAAGCAAAACACATATCATGTGGTGAATAAAAATATAGCTCCAAGTAAAGTTACAGATGAACGAAGACGAAAGAGGGGATGCCTTCCGGGGCATCCCCAACCTTAGGATCTTGGTTGTCCTTGAATATTACCTTGGGGTGCCTTGGTAATCCCCAAGCTTAGGCTCTTGCCACTCCTTATTCCATAGTCCATCGAATCTTTACCCTAAACTTGGAAACTTCACAACACAAAACTCAACAGAAAACTCGTAAGCTCCGTTAGTATAAGAAAGCAAATCACCACTTAGGTACCGTTGTGAACTCATTCTAAATTCATATTGGGGTTATATCTACTGTATTCTAACTTATCTATGGTTCATACCTTCCGATACTACTCATAGATTCATCAAAATAAGCAAACAACACATAGAAAACAGAATCTGTCAAAAACAGAACAGTCTGTAGTAATCTGTAACTCTCGAATACTTCTGTCACTCCAAAAATTCTGAAATAACTTGATGGACGTGAGGAATTTGTCTATTAATCATCTGAAAAAAGAATCAACTCAAAATCACTCTTCTGTAAAAACTGACAGCTATTCTCGTGAGCGCAAAGTTTCTCTTTTTTACAGCAAGATCGCATTAACTTTCACCCAAGTCTTCCCAAAGGTTCTACTTGGCACTTTATTGAAACAAAAGTATAAAACATGATTACTATAGTATATTAATCATGTGGACACACAAAATCAGTAGGGGTAAATATTGGGTTGTCTCCCAACAAGCGCTTTTCTTTAATGCCTTTTTAGCTAGGCATGATTATTTCAATGATGCTCACATAAAAGATAAGAATTGAAACACAAAGAGAGCATCGTGAAGAATATGACTAGCACATTTAAGTATAACCCACTTCCTATGCCTAGGGATTTGTGGGCAAACAACTTATGGGAAAAAATCAACTAGCATAGGAAAGCAAAACAAGCAGAGCTTCAAGATTTTCAATACATAGGGAGGAAACTTGATATTATTGCAATTCCTACAACCATATATTCCTCCCTCATAATAATTTTCAGTAGGATCATGAATGAATTCAACGATATAACTATCACATAAAGCACTCTTTCCCACAAGCGTAGCAGTTTTATTACTCTCCACATAAGCAAATTTCTTCTCATGAATAGTAGTGGGAGAAAACTCAATGAAATAACTATCATGTGATATTTTATTCACATAATCAATTTGAGCATTAAAATCATGATTAAAAATTACATAGATATCATAACTCTTTATATCATAAATTTCATCACAATAATCATCATAGATAGGAGGCATGCTTTCATCATAATAAATTTGCTCATCAAAACTTGGGGGACAAAAAATATCATATTCGTCAAACATAGCTTCCGCAAGCTTGTGGCTTTGCATATCATTAGCATCATGGATATTCAAGGAATTCATACTAACAACATTGCAATAATGCTCATCATTCAAATATTTAGTGCCAAACATTTTAATGCATTCTTCTTCTAGCACTTGAGCACAATTATCGGAATCCTTATTTTCACGAAAGACATTAAAAAGATGAAGCATATGAGGCAACCTCAATTCCAATTTTTTTTGTAATTTTCTTTTATAAGCTAAACTAGTGATAAAACAAGAAACTAAAATATTCGATTGCAAGATCTAAAGATATACCTTCAAGCACTAACCTCCCCGACAACGGTGCCAGAAAAGAGCTTAGTTGACGGGGTGTTAGTGCCACTTACCTGGCCTCCCTGGCAACGGCGCCAGAAAAGAGCTTGATGTCTACTACACAACCTTCTTCTTGTAGACGTTGTTGGGCCTCCAAGTGCATAGGTTTGTAGGACAGTAGCAAATTCCCCTCAAGTGGATGACCTAAGGTTTATCAATCCGTGGGAGGCGTAGGATGAAGATGGTCTCTCTCAAACAACCCTGCAACCAAATAACAAAGAGTCTCTTATGTCCCCAACACACCCAATACAATGGTAAATTGTATAGTTGCACTAGTTTGGCAAAGAGATGGTGATACAAGTGCAATATGGATGGTAGATATAGGTTTTTGTAATCTGAAATTAAAAAAACAGCAAGGTAACCAATGATAAAAGTGAGCACAAATGGTATTGCAATGCTTTGAAACAAGACCTAGGGTTCGTACTTTCACTAGTGCAAGTTCTCTCAACAAGTGATACGTCCATTTTGCATCATGATTTTATATCAATATTTATTGCATTATGGGTTGTTATTACACGTTATGTCACAATACTTATGGCTATTCTCTCTTATTTTACAAGGTTTATCATGAAGAGGGAGAATGCCGACAGCTAGGATTCTGGCTGGAAAAGGAGCAAATATTGGAAACCTATTCTGCACAGCTCCAAAAGTCCTGAAACTCCACTAAAGTCATTTTTGGAATTAATAAGAATTATTGAGCAAATAAAGTACCAGAGGGGGCCCACACCCTGGCCACGAGGGTGGGGGGGCGCCCCCCTACTGGGCGCAGCCCCCTCTCTCATGGGCCCCCTGGTGGCCCTCCGGTGCCCATCTTCTACTATATGAAGGCTTTTACCCTGGAAAAAATCATAAGCAAGCTTACGGGACGAAACTCCGTCGCCACGAGGCGGAACCTTGGCGGAACCAATCTAGGGCTCCGACGGAGCTGTTTTGCCGAGGAAACTTCCCTCTGGGAGGGGGAAATCATCACCATCGTCATCACCAATGATCCTCTTATCGGGAGGGGGTCAATCTCCATCAACATCTTCACCAGCACCATCTCCTCTCAAAACCCTACTTCATCTCTTGTATCCAATCTTGTATCAAAACCACAAATTGGTACCTGTGGGTTGCTAGTAGTGTTGATTACTCCTTGTAGTTGATGCTAATTGGTTTACTTGGTGGAAGATCATATGTTCAGATCCTTAATGCATATTAATACTCCTCTAATCATGAACATGAATATGCTTTTGTGAGTAGTTACATTTGTTCCTGAGGACATGGGTGAAGTCTTGCTATTAGTAGTCATGTGAATTTGGTATTCGTTCGATATTTTGATGAGATGTATGTTGTCTCTCCTCTAGTGGTGTTATGTGAACGTCGACTACATGACACTTCACCATTATTTGGGCCTAGAGGAAGGAATTGGGAAGTAATAAGTAGATGATGGGTTGCTAGAGTGACAGAAGCTTAAACCCTAGTTTATGCGTTGCTTCGTAAGGGGCTAATTTGGATCCACTAGTTTCATGCTATGGTTAGGTTTACCTTAATACTTCTTTTGTAGTTGCGGATGCTTGCAATAGGGCTTAATCAGAAGTGGGATGCTTGTCCAAGAAAGGGCAGTACCCAAGCACCGGTCCACCCACATATCAAATTATCAAAGTACCGAATGCGAATCATATGAGCGTGATGAAAACTAGCTTGACAATAATTCCCATGTGTCCTTGGGAGCACTTCTCTCATTATAAGGATTTGTCCAGGCTTGTCCTTTGCTTCAAAAAGGATTGGGCCACCTTGCTGCACTTTATTTACTTTCATTGCTTGTTACCCATTACAAATTATCTTATCACAAAACTATCTATTACCTACAATTTCAGTGCTTGCAGAGAATACCTTACTGAAAACTGCTTGTCATTTCCTTCTGCTCCTCGTTGGGTTCGACACTCTTACGTATCAAAAGGACTACGATAGATCCCCTATACTTGTGGGTCATCAAGACTCTTTTCTGGCGCCGGTGCCGGGGAGTGAAGCGCCTTTGGTGAGTGGAACTTGGTAAAGAAACATTTATATAGTGTGCTGAAATTTTCTGTCACTTGTTACTATGGAAACTAATCCTTTGAGGGGCTTGTTCGGGGCATCTTTGCCCCGACTAGTAGAGAAAAGAGTTGCTCCTCAACCTACTGAACTTACTGAAAATGTTTACTTTGAGATTCCTTCGGGTATGATAGACAAACTGCTAGCTAATCCCTTTGCAGGAGATGGAACATTGCATCCCGATTTACACCTTATCTATGTGGATGAAGTTTGTGGATTATTTAAGCTTGCAGGTATACCCGATGATGTTGTCAAAAGGAAGGTCTTCCCTTTTTATTTTAAGGGAGATTCGCATTGACATGGTATAGGCTATGTGATTATACGGGATCTTGGAACTATAAACGATTGAAATTGGAATTTCACCAGAAGTTCTATCCTATGCATCTTGTTCATCGTGATCATAACTATATATATATATATAATTTTTGGCCTCGCGAAGGAGAAAGCATCGCTCAAGCTTGGGATAGGCTTAAGTCAATGTTATATTCATGCCCCAATCATGAGCTCTCAAGAGATATGATTATTCAAAAAATTTATGCTCGGCTTTCTCTCAATGATCGCACCATGCTTGATACTTCCTGTGCTGGTTCTTATATGCTGAAGACTACTGAATTCAGGTGGGACTTATTGGAAAGAATTAAACACAACTCTAAAGATTTGGGTTCCGACGATGGTAAGGAGTTAGGTATGACACCTAAGTTTGATTGTGTTAAATCTTTTATGGATACCGATGTTGTTCGTGGATTTAGCGCTAAATATGGACTTGACTCTGAGATAGTAGCTTCTTTCTGTGAATCTTTTGCTGCTCACGTTGACCTCCCTACGGAGAAGTGGTTTAAATATAATCCTCCCATTGAAGTAAAAGTAGTTGCACCTATTACAGTTGAAGAAAAGACTATCACTTATAATGTTGATCCTATTGTTCCTACTGCTTATATTGAGAAACCACCTTTCCAAGTTAGAATAAAGGATCATGCTAAAGCTTCAATTGTGGTTCGTAAGAGTAATGCTAGAACACCTACACCCCCTGAGCAAATTAAAGTTGAACCTAGTATTGCTATGGTTAAAGATCTCTTAGTCGATAATATTGATGGGCATGTTATTTACTTCTGTGATGAAGCTGCTAGAATTGCTAGACCCAATACTAAAAATAAACATAGACGTGTTGTTGGCACGCCTGTTATTTCTGTTAAAATAGGAGATCATTGTTATCATGGCTTATGTGATATGGGTGCTAGTGCGAGTGCAGTACCTCATTCCTTATACGAAGAAATTATGCATGATATCGCACCTGCTGAAATAGAAGATATTGATGTTACTATTAAGCTTTCCAATAGAGATACTATTTCACCATTTGGGATTGTTAGAGATGTTGAAGTCTTATGTGGGAAAAATTAAATATCCTGCTGATTTTTTTGTTCTTGGTTCCCCACAAGATGACTTTTGTCCCATTATATTTGGTGGACCCTTCTTAAATATTGTTAATGCTAAAATAGACTACAAAAAGGATATTGTTATTGTTGGGTTAGGGGATATGTCTCATGATTTTTATTTTGCTAAATTTTGTTAACAACCCCATGATAAAGAATTTCCTAGTAAAGATGAAATTATAGGTCTTGCTTCTATTGTCGTGCCTCCCAATGATCCTTTAGAACATTATTTGCTCGGCCATGAAAATGATATGTTTATGAATGAAAGAAGGGAATAGATGAAGTATTCTTTAAACAGGGACCTATTTTGAAACACAACTTGCCTGTTGAAATCCTAGGGGATCCTCCTCCACCCAAGGGTGATCCTGTGTTTGAGCTTAAACCTTTACCTGATACCCTTAAATATGCTTATCTTGATGAAAAGAAGATATATCCTGTTATTATTAGTGCTAACCTTTCAGAGCATGAAGAAGAAAAAATATTGGAAACTCTGAAGAAGCACCGTGCTGCTATTGGATATACTCTTGATGATCTTAAGGGCATTAGTCCCACTTTATGCCAGCATAAAATTAAATTGGAGAAAGATGCTAAACCAGTTGTTGATCACCAACGATGATTAAATCCTAAGATAAAAGAAGTGGTAAGAAATGAAATACTAAAGCTTCTGGAGGCAGGTATAATCTATCATGTTGCTGATAGTCAGTGGGTAAGCCCTGTCCATTGTGTCCCTAAGAAGGGAGGTATTACTATTGTTCCTAATGATAAAGATGAATTGATCCCACAAAGAATTGTTACAGGTTATAGATGGTAATTGATTCCCGCAAATTAAATAAACATAGACCTATTGTAGGCATGTGTCGTGGAATTAACACGTTAGATGTCCTAGCGGAAGGGCTTAGTCGTGGAGCCATCGCAACGAGATTAGCTTAAAGGGGTTAAACCGGAACAAGGGAGACGGGAAGTTTATACTAGTTCGGCCCCTTGCGGTGAAGGTAAAAGCCTATGATCCAGTTGTTGTGGGATTGATTTCTCTCGATGAGCAGGGAGAGAATCCGCTTTACCTATCTCTCGAGCTGTTGTTTCTCGTCCCTGAACCGCCGCCGGGTCGTCCCTTTATATACACAGGTTGACGCCCGACCGGTTTACAGAATCCCGAGGCCGGCTCATACAAGTGTCCGGCTCGGTCTCTTCCTTTCCCTAACTTACAATACAAGTTATACATCTATGGCGGTTTATTACTATGGGCCCTAATCCACCATTGGGCTCTGGGCCTTTAAACCACCATAGTTAAAGCGCCATAGCGTTCATCTTCATGGGCTCTTGTATAGGACTCCTTTGTGAGTGTAATCTGGCCCCTCCTGGGCGGTTTACACCTAGTAGTCATATCCCTAACATTAGGCCCCAAATTGATTTGAACCTGTTCATGTTAATCTTCAACACTTAGAAAAATTCTTGTTGAACATCCTCCTATAATCCTTGTAAACCGCCATGATGTCACCTCCATATGAGCTTGGTAAACCGCCATGACATCATCTTCAAAAATTGCAGCAAATCGTCATGACATCATCTGTGTAAAAAAAATCAATAAATACCTTCCTTTTTAATTAATTTCTGAAGATCGAGGCAACAGTTGTGCCCCATTTTCCGCTTCGAGCTCCTCGATCCCCGCGCTTGCCTGCTTATCCATTCGCCTTATAAATAGGCCCAGGGTCTTTCCTTTTCCCTTCATCGGGATATACCTCATGAATGACCCGCCGAGTCATAAACCGGCCGGGACTTGTTAAACCGGCAGATAATGTTAAACCGGCAGACAATGTTAAACCGGCAGACAATGTTAAACCGGCAAACAGTGATAACTGGGTTGTCAGGGGTTATGAAGCCCGAGATGTTATGAAGCCCAAGATGTTAAGAAGTCCATGAAGATAAGTTAGAATAGTTAAGTCTTAAGTCCGAGTTGGACTCTACATGTAACCTGCCTCTTCAACATATATAAGGAGGGGTAAGGCTCCCCAAAGAGGGACAAGCTACAAGCAAGAAGAAACAATCTTAGGGCTAGACACAAAGAGGAGAGCCGATTTACGGCGACTCCCTCGTGATGATAATGAGACCAAGCCTCAAACAACATGTAGGGTTGTTACCGGATGATGTTTCCCGGGGCCCGAAGCTGTCTAAATCTGTCGGAGTAATGGGCCATGGGTAGGCTGACCCAGGACCCAAGATCTTTCAAGACATCGGGGCAGGTCGCGCCCCTCAGCAGAGTCCCAGCGGGGCGACCTTCGAGAAGGCCGAATCCCAGCTGGCGACCTTCGGGAAGGCCGAGTCCCAGCGGGCGACCTTCCAGAAGGCCGAGTCCCAGCTGGCGACCTTCGAAGAAGCAGAGTCCTCGACGGCGACTCGAACAAGCCGACTGGCTTGCGACCTCTCAAGGGCCGATCGTGAGACTCGCCCGCGACCTTCACGAAGATCGATGCGGGTACAGCCCCATCGTGGCTGTCCCCTCGACCCATCGGAAGAAGGCATGGCTACAAGGAGCCGCGTCACCAGAGATCTCCGTGAGGCGCGGCATCGCTGCCATGCCTCCTTGATTCTCAGCCACAAGGCGCAAGGCACTGTGCCCACGACGGCGGTGCGTACGGCCCGGAGATCGCCGGGCCCCCCGTCGGTGAGATAGAAGAAGACGGCCGGAGAGTCCGAGGATCGCCCTCGGAGTCGGCCCCCGTGGTCGGCCGCCTCGGCTAGGGCCCCACAAGCCATAAACCAGATTGGACGGGAGTGGCGACAAGGATCACCGACAGACGGCGGCACTGCTCCCACGACCGACCGAGCTGCGCCATCGGGAGCGCTGCATGTTGTCCTGCACTGTCCTGCTGGGCCTGCCAACAAGGGCCCGAGCCGGGCAGGAGGACGGCTGCAAGAGAGATCGACGGTGGGGCCACGCCAATCGGATTACCATTGTACCCCGGGTAGGCCTATATAAACCCCAGGGCACCCATGCAGAGGGTTCGCCCGATAGGTTTTAGACACATAGCGCCAAGGAAAGAGCTAGCCTTGCTCCTTCCTCGCTTCCACACAGCTCGAGGAGCACCATTGTACTATCACCCCATAGTGATCATGCGGAGACCCCGCAGAGCAGCGAGGGGTGCTATCTCCTCGGAGAGCCCCGGCCGGGTAAGATTCGCGGCGTGCATGTCTTCGCCACATCCCGCTTCGTGCACCGCGACGCTCTACTCGCCCCCACCATGATAAGCCACCCGTTGGCATATGTCGATCCAACCCCGACATTTGGCGCCCGCCGTGGGCGAGGTGCACCGTCGTCCGGAGATCTGCTTCGACGGAACCCTCTTCCTCCTGGCGAAGCGCAGCCAGCCCGGCTTCGCCAGATGGAGTCTCAGACGACGCATCGCGGCGCGCCGGCCGCTGGCGGCGAAGGCGGCTCGCCGAACTCATCGGGCGAGGTGCGCCTCGATTTAACCCGCGCTAAGTGCGGCGCGGGTGGCCCCGAGAACCTTCTCGCGGGCCTCCTCGACCAACTTCACGCCGCCGGGCGAGCCCGCCAGACTTGAGTCCGTAGGCTCCTCCGACCCGATGTTGGTCGACTCCGGCGCCAGACGCTTGATACCTTCCCCAGAACGTGGTGGTTTACGACGAGCCGCTTCCATACGAGGAGAGCGACGGAAGCGCCGTCACGGAGGTGCTCGTCATCGGCCACGGCGAGCACTCCGGTGAAAACGCCCAGGACCCGCTGCCTGCGGCCCTGCAGGACCTGTCCGCGCCCCTCCCAGAGGACGCGGACGCAGAGATGCTGGAAGAGCGCCGCCTTCAGCTCATTGAAGGCGCCAAGAAGTTGGCAAGCATGAGACGCTTGTCCGAAGCATATCAGCGCGAGATGGACCGCGCCGGGCGGCTCGCCGGCTCCGACTGGGCCGAGCCGTCTCGGCGCGGTCAGAGAGCGCGGCGCGGCCATCGCCGATCTGTTCGGGGCGAAGCGCCCCGTGTACGCCACCCCTGCGGAGAACATCCGCGCCGCCCAAGCGGCGACCGAAGAGCTGAGGAACCTCGACGGTGAAGAGCGCCGTGTGATGACGGAGCGAGTCCAGCAGCTCCTCGACGCGGTTGCTGCGCAGAACGCGGCAGGCGGCCGCGCCGACGCGCAGCAACAGAAGAATGACGACTTACCCCCTCGCCGAGATCAAGGCGCGACCTCCCGGACACCGACTGGCGGGGTCCGCGGGAGGAGAGAGAAGGAGCCGGCTGCGAGCCACAGCCGGACTCGCATTTCCATCGAGCGCGACCAAGACGGCCGCCCCAGAGCAGTAGAGCGGCGAGATGATTATCTGCCTCCCCCGCCCCAAAGAGAACGGCGAGTCTCCCCGCCGCCTGTTGAGCATCCGACTCTCGGAGATCGCCTCGGCCGCCGAGAGGGAGTCGGAGAGAACAACGCCCGCCACCGGATCGACCGACTCCACAGATCCTGGCGCTAGAAGAAGAAGACGAGCTGGTCCGCCTTGCTTCGGCCCCGCGATCGAGACGAGCCCTTCCCCAAAGGGTTCACGCCCTCGAGATACGCCCAAGTACACCGCCCGTGAAGCCGAGGATTGGCTGATAGACTACCCACACCCGCCAATATCGCTAACGGCAACAAGCGAAGTCGCCGTGAAGTATGTTCCTCATGCTCGTGGCACGGCCCGGACGTGGTGAACAGCTGAAGCCCGCGCAGATCAACAGCTGGGTCGACTTCACCGCCTTCATTCGCAACTTCACCAAAGACGCATAAGCGACCTCCCAAGCCGCGCCAGCTCTCCTTGTGCGTGCAAGGCCTCGAGGAATCGACGCGACTATCTCACGCTACCGGGCGAAGCTCCGAAACTCCTGCGAGGGCGCATGAGGTGCAGCCATTGAGTATTTTTGGCCGGGTGCCGAGAGGGCACCTCCTCAAGCACAAGCTCCTCTCGCGACGAGCCCGAAACCTCGACGAACCGCTAATCATAGCGCATAAGTATGCCACGTCCGACTCCTCTATGAAGACGGAGATCCAAGTCAACGCTGGCCGCAAGGTGACTCCCAGTTTCCCGAGCGCCGGGCCGAGACGCCAGCCGCGGCGGCAGCAACAGAACGACAACAAGCGCCAAAGCCCCCACCGACTTCCAACAATGGGCGGTCGTCGCAGCAGAGAAGATCAGCAGCCGAGGGCAGCCTCCGCCAAGCGGCGTAAGGGCGGCAAGTCCAATTGGTTGCCGGCTTTCTTATGAGCGACTCGATGGTCCTTGCAAGTTTCACAGCGCCAAGCCGCCAAACCATACCACCGTAGTGCCACCGCTCGTCAGATCGCCAAGGAGACGGCTCGCGCCTTCGCCGCTGCGGGCCGCCGCCGCCTCTGCCGCCTCCGCCGGCGGCTCGGCGCCATCGGCGCGGTCCAAGATGAGTTCCCAAAAGAGCACGGAGCATACGTAGTGTTCACCAGTCTGGCAGATGATCGGCGCAGCAGGCGCCAACAGCAGCAAGAAGTCAACGCAGTTGCAGTAGAAGCCCCTGAGTTCATGCATTGGTCCGAGAAGCCTATCAGCTGGAGTCGGGCAGATCACCCAGAGGTGATGCCGAGTCCGGGCTCTTACGCCTTGGTTCTCGGAGCAACATTGGCCACTGACAAGCGGGCCGCCCGTTTCTCGCGGGTCCTGATAGACGGAGGCAGCAACATAAACATCCTGCATAAGGATACCATGGAGAAGCTCGAATCAGCGGAGGCAGCCGCAGAGCAGCCGCACCGTGTTCCATGGAATCGCATCTGCCTCTCCCGCCGCCGATTGGCAAGATCCTGATAGACATCCTCTTCGGAGACAAAGATCACTTCCGCCGAGAGCCGATCTGGTTCGAGGTGGTGGATTTGGAGAGCCCGTACCACGCGCTGCTAGGCCGGCCTGCTCTGGCCAAATTCATGGCGGTTCCCCACTAGCCTACCTCAAGATGAAGATGCCGACTTCCAAAGGGATCCTGACTGTTGCCGGCGACTACAGGAAGTCGTCCGCCTGTGCGGCCGAGAGCAGTCGGCTGGCCGAGTCTTTGGTGATCGCAGCCGAGAAGCGGCTCCTTGATCGCGTCGTGGCGATGGCTGGGAAGCAGCCGGAGATGTTGCCCGACCCCAAGGAGTCGGAGGCGGAAGGATCATTTAAGCCGGCTAAAGAAACCAAGAAGATACCTTTGGACCCGGAGCACCCAGAGAGGTACGCTGTCATGGGCACTGGCCTCGACAGCAAATAGGAAGGTGAGCTCGTCGATTTCCTCCGTGAGAATCGGGACATCTTCGCGTGGTCCCCAAGGACATGCCAGTGTACCGACGGAATTCGCCGAGCACAAACTACATGTCAGGCCGGATGTGAAGCCCGTCAGGCAGCCCTTGCGCCGCCTGTCAAGAGAAGAGAAGAGTCGAGGAGAAGAGATAGCCCGCCCGCAGCCGCTTCATCATGGAGGTGTTTTTCCGGAGTGGTTGGTAACCCCTGCATTAGTGTCAAGAAGAACAAGCAAGGGCGGATGTGCATCGACTACACCAGCCTCAACAAAGCCTCGCCTCAAGGACCCGTTTGCTCTGCCAAGGATTGATCAGGTGATAGACTCCACAGCCGGATGCGAGCTGTTGAGCTTCTTGGATGCATACTCAGGGTATCACCAGATCAGGCTGAATCCGGCGGACAGATTGAAGACCGCATTCATCACGCCGTTTGGAGCCTTCTGCTACCTGACGATGATGTTCGGCTTAAGGAATGCCGGCGCCACCTTTCAGCGTTGCATGCAGAAATGCCTCCTCAAGCAACTCGGCAGAAATGCCCATGTTTATGTGGATGATGTGGTGGTAAATACGGAGAAGCGTGGGACGCTGCTAGAGGATCTTAAAGAGACCTTTGAGAATCTGTGCGATTCCGATCAAGCTCAACCCAGAGAAATGCGTGTTCGAGTCCCAGCCGCCAGCTCCTTGGTTTTCGGTCTCCGGCGCGGCATAGAGTGCAACCTGTGAAGATCAAGGCATTGAGAGGATGGAGGTACCCAGCCGATCGTTGGATGTCGAAGTTCACCGCTGCTTGGCTTCCATAAGCCGATTCATCACCGGTCATTTGAGAAAGCTCGCCATTGTATCAACTGATGAAGAAGACCACTTTTTCGAGTGGAACCACAAGGCGATGAGGCATTTCTCCAATCGAAGAAGATGTCGGCGACTTCCCTGTGTTGGCGGTTCGACTCCCAAAGAGCCCATGTTTGTACATCGCCGCCACCACCGGGTAGTCAAGACTGCTTATAGTAGTCGAGCGCAAGGAGGAAGGCAAGGCGCCCCGGTCCGTAGACCAAGATATTACCCGAGCGAGGTAATCGCCGATCTCCAAGCGTAACTACCCTCACTACCGAAGATGTGCTACGGCGCATTTTGCCGCCAAGAAGTCAAGCCCTACTTTCAAGAGCATCCAATCACCGTGGTCTGACCGCCCCACTCGCCGAGATCATCGGAAGTCGAGATGCTTCCGCCGAGTGGCCAAGTGGGCTATCGATCCGCTCCCTACACCATCTACTACCAACCGCGCACCACCATCAAATCGCAGCGCTTAGCCGACTTCCTCGCGACCGGGGCGAGACTCAATACTTGCCGCTGCGCCGACTCTACTCATTGGCGATCGCTTCGACGGCTCCAAGATGCGCCCGCCTCGAGCCGCGCCGCCCTCACCTCCCCAAGGGCGATAAGCTCAAATACGTCTGCAAATCCACTTTGCCGCCTCCAACAACGCCGCCGAATATGAAGCGCCGTCCACGGGCTCGGCTGTTAAGGAACTTCGGCATTCGCGGATCTCGTGCTATGGCGACTCGACTTGGTGGTTCAGCAATATCCGCGATCGACGCCAAGGACGCAAACATGGCAAGCTACCGCTTGGTGCAGCAGCTCAGCGGATATTTCAAGGATGCGACCTCCACGCCCCAAGGAACGAAAACGATCAAGCAGATGCATTGGCGCGAAGTCGGCTCCACTCGCCAGCGATACCTTCTGCGTCGCCTTCGCCTCCTCAAGCTGTCTATCAAGCCTTCACCGAGTCCGACTCCATTTCGTGCGGCTCCCCGAAATAGTCGGATCCGACTCAAGACCCCAAAGAAGCGACCTCAAGAAAGCCACAGTCGGCCGGGATCTGCGCCATCGGCCCGGGATCAAGGCCAGTCGGCCCGGGATCGCCCGCCCGGCCGGGGACTGCGCCACGGCCAAGAGATCCCTCAATTCAGCAAGCGGCAAGAGAATCCAACCCGCCGCCTCCCAGCCCAGCCACCCTTGTCCAAGTCATTTGTGGTGGCAATCAAGAGATAGCAGCACCTTCATGGGCGCAGCCCATCCTCAAGTTCCTAGTCAACAAGGAGTTGCTCGCAGATGAGACTGCTCGGCAAGGCACAGTCACGAGCGGCAGCCTACACCATAGTCAACAGAGAGTTAGTCGACGCAGCGTCACTGGTGTTCACCAACCAGAGAATCGTGAGCAAGGCCAGCGATCCTCAAAGACATCCATCGTATGCAGTGTGGTCACCACGCTGCCTCGAGGGCGCCAGGGCCAAAGCCTTCGCACGGTTTCTTTTGGCCGACCGCCTGGAAGAAGCTAAAGAACTAGTCAAGAAGTGCAAGGGATGCCAGGTGTTCCGCTCCAAGCCCCTTCAGCCGGCTTCTGCACTGAAGACAATCCCCATCGCCTGGCCCTTCGCAGTTTGGGGCTTGGACATGGTGGGACCTTTCAAGACGGCCCGAGGCGGCCTGACTCATTTGCTCGTTGCAGTGGACAAGTTCACCAAGTGGGTAGAAGCAAAGCCCATCAAGAAATTAAATGGACCCACAGCAGTGACCTTCATTGCCGACATCACGGTGCGGTACGGCATACCGCATAGCATCATCACGGACAACGGCACCAATTTCGCCAAAGGCGCTTTGGCTCGTTTCGCGCGACGCAGGCATCCGATCGACCTAGCGCCCGCTGCCCATCCGCATCAAACGGCCGTGGAACGGACCAACGGCCTCATCTCGTCGGCATCAAGCCTCGATTGGTCGAACCACTCGAAGCGCGGCCGGCTGTTGGGTGGAAGAGCTGCTGCCGTCCTCTCGAGTCTGCGCGACGACTTTAACAGATCAACCGCTTCACGCCGTTCTTCCTCGTCTCACGGTGCCGGCCGCTATCCCGACGGATATACAATTCGACTCTCCGCGAGTCTCTATGTACACCAAGAGGAGGTCAAGAAGCACGCCAAGACGGCGTCGACCTGCTGGAAGAGGGCCGGTTGTTGGCACTCACCGTCCAAAGATCTACCAAGAGAGTCTGCGGCGATACTACAACCGCAAGGTCGGCCAAGATCATTCCAAGAGGGCGACCTTGTGCTCCGGCTGATTCAGAGAACAGCCGGCCAGCACAAGTTGTCGGCGCCTTGGGAGGGTCCCTTCATCATCAGCAAGGTGCTAGGGAACGATGCCTACTACTTGATCGACGCTCAGAAGCCTCGAGCACGCAAGAGGGACGACTCCGGCAAAGAAACAGAGTGCCCGTGGAACGCAAATCTTCTTCGAAGGTTTTACAGTTGATGCAGTATGTATCACGCTACCCCCCTTTTGTATTAAGTACTAAGACCTTAGGCCCTTCGAGACGAGCTCGGGACCGCTTTTGATTATCTCGTATGATATGGATCCTGCTCAAATGCATTCTCCTTTGTTATCATACTTTATGCGGCACGGGTCCGACTAGTCGCCCGGGACTCGCCGCTTTGTGCTATGAAATGCTCCCGAGGTCGACAAGTAATGTGTTGCGCCAAAGCCGCCTCCTACGGAAAGCCACAGCTTCAGAATCATCTGCCGGTGAACGGGGAGATGGAAAGAGCGAGCGCACACATGAAAAACGGCTAAGGACTTAAGAGCTACGCATAGCCCAAACCGCTCCCAGTTTCACCGAGCCGACTCACGAGTAGTCGGCTCACAGTTTCAACCTTCATTAAGGACGACCGACTTTGAGAGTCGGCCGGCCGATTTCCAGCCAAACTTGCTACGGCACTCTAAAACGATTAAGTACTTGCCTCCTAAAGTAGCCGAAGGCTGACCCAGCGGCGTCCATGAGCGGCTGCCCAGTCGGCAAGGCGGCAACCGAAGGAAGGCGGCAAAGGAAAAAGTCTAAAGAGCCAAAGCAAGGAAAGGCGGAAATTTGATAAATATTTACAATAAGGCCCTTGGTCAATACACCCATGGTGGAATTGTTCGCAACTGACAAGTTTTCTAAAGAACAAAAAGAGACAGGTAAAGCTGATGCACTCTAGGGGGCGGCCTCCGGAGCCGGAGGGCCGGAGGCGGCGGCAACGTCCGACATCGGGGCAGTCGGCTGGGCGGTCTCGGCCTCGCCGCTTTCAGCCGACGGCCGCTGGTCCTTCGAGGCTCGTTCGGAGGCGCGATCAGCCGAGGCTGGCCGCCGCTTGTGTTCAGGCGCCTCCTCCTCCTCGCCTCCGTCCTCCGACTCGCCCTCCCCTCGGTGCTGGAGCCGACATTCCGCCGAGTCCTCTCGTGCATCCGGTGCATCCCAACCACTCAGCAGAACCTCCTCGCCGCCGGCGGTCCGCTCGGCACGAAGACACTGGTGTCCGTGTACTCGGCGATCGCCAAGGCCGATAAGGGCGCCTTCCACGCCCCCAACTCGCCTGGGCCTCTGACCGAACGCTGCCAGTAGCGGTCCCAGTCCAGCCTGTGGTACCACCCTTGACGAACACTGGGCCGGCGAGCTCGGCGCGGGCCGAGGAGCCTTTCCAAGCTTCGCGACCGACGGCGACCTCCAGCCGGCCGTCGTCCGACCGGTGGCGGTGCAAAGAGCTGCACCTCCGCCACATGGCGAGATTTACTTAGGCGCCAAAGCGTTGAAGGCGACGCATCAAGCGATGAGCAGGACGAAGGCGAGCCCCGATGCTCAAGATCTGCTCGTCAACGGTTCGGGGGGCGTTGGCGGCGATCACTTCACCTTGCGCCCTCCGCTCCTCCCGATCCGCCTCGATGGCCGGAGGGACGGCCTGCGAATGGCCGGGGAAGAAGTCTGCCAAAGACAAGAAAAGGAAACAGTCAGAAAAACCAGAAGACAGTTCGACAAAGAGACGAAAGACCAAAGAAGAGAAGCCAGGAGTTACCATCGACGACGTCCTCGAGCACGTGATAGCCGGAGGTCAGCATCGCCTCACGGTCGGTCCAGGCGGCCCGCTCCATCGCGAACTCGGCTAGAAGGGCCTCCTCCCGCGACTTGGCGCCCTCCTGCGCTTCCGGCAGTCCTTCGCCGCCAGCTGCGCCGCCAGAAGGTCGCGCTCTTGGACGAGCTTGTCGCACTCCTCCTCCTTAGCGCGACGGGCGGCATTGGCCTCATCCAGATACCCTTGAAGGGCGGCATTGGCGTCTGAAGCCCAAAGAAAGATAGAGCACCGTCAACAAGGAAGGTCGCCGGAGATCCGCCCGACCGCCAGCTATCGGCCCAATCTCGGGATTACAGCCAGCGGCCAGCAGCACTTCAGCGGAGAAGAAAGAAGGAAGGTCGCTAGAGATCCGCCCGATCGCCAGATCGGCCGAATCTCGGGGATTACAACCAGCGGTGCGCCAAATACGCCACAAGAAGGAAGAATCCGCTCACTCGACTCTCCGCCAGATCGGCGGTCCGCTTCCTCAGCTCCTCAACGTTGCGGTTGAAGGCGGTAGCGCGGAGGTTGTGATACTCCTGCAAGGCCGCAAAGCAAAGTCAGCCTTCGGAGCTCGCTAGAAGGAGTTCCGAGCCGCCTGCTCAGCAGCCGACTCGAACTCGGGATTACACCAGCAGAGTGCTGGCGCCTCACGAAAAAAGACAAGAGAACGAAAAGGAAAAACAAAGCGCATCGGACGGAGGCCTGCATGGCCGATCGCCCCGGTGTAGAGTTGAGGGCTTTTTTTTTGCGCAACTTGACCGAACGCCCGTAAGCGCTGGTTCAGCGGGCGGTGCCGCCGCGCACTCAGCCGGTGGGCGGGCATCGAGGCCTCGGCGTCTGTGTTCGCCATCTTGGCGGCGCGCCTTCCGGCTCGCGCGCGAGCTCGTCCTTCGACCCGGCGGCGTGACGGCACGGCGACTGGAGAAGCAGCTGCAGCGTTGGCGTCGTCAGCGGTCGGCGGATCTCGCGGGTCCATCGCTGCTTGCCGTGCGGCTCGGAGACGGGGCGGCGGAGGTGGCGGAGGCGGCGGTGTCGAGCCCGGCGCCGCCACCTTCCTCTGCGAGAGGGTTGGTGGTGCCGACCTCCCGGTCTGCCCGTGAATTGGGGGGGCGGCGCCGACGGCAGCGGAGGGACGAGCATCGCCCATGGCGACGAACGCCTCCAAGATCCTGTTTTGCGCACACGCGCGCCACGGCCTCATCCAGATGCCGCTGGGCGTTGGCGGCCGCCTTCTCGGCCTGCGCCCTCTCCAGACGCTCGGCCTCCTCCTCCGCGCGCTTCTCCTGCGCGTTCCGCGCCGTTGCCTCTCGGAGGTCGGCGGCGGGATCAACCCGCCGCGTGTTGGAGGACGTCGCCCCCGACCCCATGACGGAGGGCGCGGCGACTCTCTCAAGGGAGAGGGGGGCGCTGGAGAAGAAAGGGGGGAAAGTCAGAAAGATTCAAGCTAAATCAGAAAAGAAACGAAGAGTAAAGGACTTACGAAGAAACAAGTGGCGGCCTCTTCACTTCCTTCCGGAAGCGGTTGGCTTTCGCGGCCGCCTCTTCCCGCTTGGTCGCGGCGACGGTTCCCCTGGGCCTCTTCGACCTGCCGCCGGGCGCACTCGGCCCGGCGTGACGCCTCTTTGCGCCCGGCTCGATGGAGGGGCGGCTCTTGGCTGGCGGCGGCGCGACGACTTCAGCGTCGATGTCGCCCTCGAGCGGCCGGCGAAAGTCGCCCGACGGTCCGAGGCCGTCTTCCTCCTCTCCGCCGCCTTGGCGTCGGCCTCAGCCACCGCTGCCCCAAGTCGGGTCGTTGATGTCGCCGACCTCACGGTCGGGACGTACTCACTGCTCTCTCGTGCGCGGCAGCGAAGCGCCGTGAGGGGATTCTGCCAAGAATGCCAACAAGATCGAGCTCAAGTCGGATACAAGCGAGATCGGAGTACGACGGAAAAACTTACCATCAAGCGAGGGTTGTCGCATGAGTACGGCTCCTTGCCGAACTGCCACTCGTTGGTGAACTTGCGATGGGCGATGAGGTTCACCATGTTCGCCACTTCTCCACGCTGCATGTCCTGGTGCACAACCCGGCTTAGTCGTCTGCCGGCCGCTCATCCGGCAGATGAGGTGGGGCCGCCTTGAGCGAAGTACCGGCGCGCCACGAAGGCGGCCAGGAGATCGGAGGCGACGAGCCCCTCCGACTGCGTCATGACTTGGAGGCGCGCCACGGCGCCGACTCCGGAGGGCGAGAGCGACTTCGACCGGTGAGACCAGCTAGGCGGCCAGCCAGTCAGCGGCTCGGGGTCGAAGGGCGGCAAGTTGACCCAGTCGCCGTCGGTCGCGACGTTCTTCACGTAGAAATATGTCTTCTGCCACATCTTCACCGACTTCACCAGCGGGATGGGCGGAAAGGGGTTGTCGGCCGTCGTGCGCCGTGACGCGATGAACGTGCCGCCTTCAAGGCGGCGTGCCGGCAGCCTGAAAAGCCGAGCCAAGAGAAGAACTCTCCCACAGCTCGAGGGTGGGGAGAACGCCGATGTAGCCCTCGCACAGGGTGGCGGCGCGGAGAGAAGCACCACCGCTTGGGGTGAGGCAGTGCGGCTGCAAGTTGTACAGCTCGAGGAACGAGCGGAGGAACCCGCCGCGGGGAGCCCCATCCCGCGCATGAGATGCGAAGCGGAAGATGACCCTTCGCCGCCTCCGGCGCTGGGCCGGATTTCTCCGTGCCGCAGGGCGGGCTGCACCAAATCCAGCGCTCGGGAGGCGGCGGGTCCGCGAAGGAACTCGATGTCCTCCGCATCCACGTCCGAGCCATCCCACTCACCGGAGCGCGAGACGGGAGGCGCGGCGGAGGAAGAACTCATCGTCGGCAAAGAAAAAGAAAGCGATGGAGCGAGGCGAAGGAAGAAGAAGGGCAAAAGTGCGGGGGAGGGAATGCGCGTGCTGTGCCGCCGCTCTCCCTCAGCCTATTTATAGCCCCGTGGGCTGAGAAGCCGAGGGGGCGACGTGGGGATTAACTGCGCCCACGACCCCACGATTAAACCCCCACGAAGTTACTGCCCGCAGTAACCGCGTGGGGATGCCAACCGCCCTCAGCCGCAGCGGATCCGCTCGGGAGCCGAGGCGCGGTAATGGCGGGCCCCACCTGGCGGCCCGTCCCGTCACGCGCGTGGGCAGGCAGGCCATCGCCCCCACGTGGCGTCACGCGACAGACCATCTCGTAGATGGCGGAAGCGAGCCGACACGCCGCAGTTTCCGCCACGACTTGCAAGCGGCGGCCCCTCATGGGCCAGGCCGACTCCAGCGAGGCGGCCCGAAGACGCGGCAGCCGAATCTCAGAATCGGCACCGCAGAAGTCTGAAACTGCCGAAGCCCCACGAGGCGGCGCTCACCGGCTTCGCCACCGGGACTATGTCGGAGTAATGGGCCATGGGTAGGTGACCCAGACCCAAGATCTTTCAAGACATCGGGCAGGTCGCGCCCTCACCGAGTCCCAGAGGCGACCTTGAGAAGGCCGAATCCCACCGGCGACCTTCGGAAGGCCGAGTCCCAGGGCGACCTTCCGAAGGCGAGTCCCACCGGCGACCTTGAAGAAGCAGAGTCCTCGACGGCGACTCTGGAACAAGCCGACTCTGGGCTTGCGACCTCTCAAGGGGCCGACTGTGAGAGCCGGCCCGCGACCTTTCACGAAGACCGATGAGGGGTACAGCCCCATCGTGGCTGTCCCCTCGGACCCACGGGAAGAAGGCATGGCTACAAATGAGCAGCGTCACGGGAGATCTCCGTGAGGCGCGCATCGCTGCCATGCCTCCTTGATTCTCGACCACAGGCGCAAGGCATCGTGCCCACGACGGCGGTGCGTACGGCCCGGAGATCGCCGGGCCCCCCGTCAGTGAGATAGAAGAAGACGGCCGGAGAGTCCGAGGACGGCCCTCGGAGTCGGCCCCCAGGTCGGCCGCCTCTCGGCGAGGCCCCACAAGCCATAAACCGATTAGACGAGGAGTGGCGATGGTGATCACCGACAGACGGCAGCATGTTCCCGACCCCACCGAGCTCACGTCATCGAGCGCCACAGTGTTACTCGCTGTCCATGAGGCCCGCCAATCGGCGGGCCCCGTAGCATGAGGGAGGGCGGCTAAAGAGAGGCCGACGGTGAGGGCCACGCCAATCGGCTTACCATTGTACCCCCGGGGGGTAGGCCTATATAAACCCCCTGGGGCACCCATGCAGAGGGTTCGGCCCTGATAGGTTTTAGACACATAGCGCGAAGGGAAAGAGCTAGCCTTGCTCCTTCCTGCCTCCACACAGCTCGAGGAGCACCATTGTACTATCACCCCATAGTGATCATGCGGAGACCCCGCAGAGCAGCGATGGGTGTTATCTCCTGAGAGCCCCGGCTGGGTAAGATTCGCCGGCGTGCATGTCTTCGCCTCATCCCGTTTCCAGGCACCGGCGACGTTCTACTCGCCCCCACCATGATAAGCCACCCGTTGGCATATGTCGCATCCAACCCCCGACAAAATCCTTGTCTTGTGTTGCATCTCTCGATTCCGCTCAACCCCTTTCAAGCTACCACATAGATGCGTTGGCCTCACGACTAAGTCCTTACCCTAGGACATCTGCCGTGACAAAACCACGACAGTTGGCGCCCACCGTGGGGCCTGCGCACGGTGGTGTTGAGTTCTTGAAGGGATCTCTCCTACGGATCGAGAAGCTCGCGGTTGGATAGATGAAGGTTTGAGTTTAAGAAAATTACGATTACACCGGAGGCCCTGCCGCTGCTGCAGGTTGAAGATGTGTTTGAGATCGATCAGTGCATGGATCACATCGACTGCAAGAGAAATATTGATAGCGTGTTGTGCGATTAAGGAGCAGTCAGATCACAAGTCGCCGAGACCGCGATTTCCTGTCGCAACCCGTCTCATCTGTGCGCCAAACCCTGATGGTGTCTGTCGCTACTGCTAGTACTGTTTCCGAGTCGTAGAGCACCACGTCATCACACAAGATCACAGGGTATATACTTTTCGTGAGTTACGTACTGCAGAGGAGGAGGGCGTGGCTACGATCCGGACATGGACGCAAGCACCGATTCAGCCCTTGCTTTGCGACGCCCTAGCTTCTGCCTGAGAACCGGCCTAGTGGCCATCCGAGCTGTGGTGGATTTCGCCTCTGCCCAAAGCCTTGCTCCGGGTCAGCCCGCCTCTGCTGATATGGCCGCAGGTGTGCCGCAAGTGACAAGCCGCCGGCCGCCTCGCCACTACTGCGTTTCCAAAGATCCAACCCACCGGCCGCTGCCGAGCCACCGTTCCGGCACCACTGTTTCTGCTGCGCCAAGTCGCCGGATCACCCCCATCTTTGCTAAACCGACGAGCGCCTCGGGCCTCTTCTGCTGCTCCTCGTGGGAGAGCTACAGCGTGCCGAGTTACCCGAGTCCGAGCGCGCCGAGCTTACCCCCAGGCTACGGTGGTGGCGGAGGTAAGTCGCCGCCGCCGCCCTGCCTTGCTATTCTGCTTTGCCAGCGCGGCCTCGTCTTAGACTTGAACCGTCGGGCCGTCATGCCTCGTCGGGTTACCTCCTCCACCGTGGTTTGCCGGTGCATCGACGCCGCCTGTTTCGATTCGGCCACGGTCTCTTCAGATTGCCGTCGCCAAGCCACAACTCGCCACCGCCGCTGTTGTTGAACCGGCCGTCGGGCCTTGTGAACCACGGCTGTTACTGAGCCGCCCCGTCGCCGCGGATCCGCTCTTGATTCTTATGCCTCGTCGACCCGCCATGATCCTCTGCTATCTTCGCCTGATCCGAGCCGCTGTGGTCCTCGCCTAAACCGCCGAGGTCCTTTGCCTAAACCGCCGTAACCGTGAAAACCGCCGGCGATTCAAGAAGTTCGTTGCTCCTTCTCACTGCTGCACCCTGCCAGGGTCTCCCACGCCTGAGTCGCTTCCGCCTCCGTGGGATTGCAGTTCCAGTGTTGAACCGCCATCGTCACTGCCAGCACCTCGCGTGAGTCGCCCTTGCGCGCCTCTGCTCCACGCTCCATCCGCGCTCGTCATCGTGGGCTCTCGGCCGTCCGCGACGCCCGCGCCGCCTCCGTGCTCCTCCTGAAGCAGCCACTGGTCACAGGCGTCACCAACAGCTTCACCGCGTCCTTCTCCGCCTCCACCAAGCAGAGGGCTGCGCCTCGAGCTCCGTGGCTTTTGCGGTGAGCCGCCGGCGCGACCCCTGCTGTGCGGACCGGCTCGCACTAAAGCTCACTGACCCACCAGTATTGCCGCTCGCCTGCCGGACTCCTTTGCCATTCGCCTCTGCCATGGCTAGCAATAACATCGCCGTCCCGTTTCACTGCTGTTGAGGGTGAGCCGCGCCGCGCCTCCGTCTTCGTCCAGCCGATGCCCAAAGTCTTGCCTCCTCGGCCGCGGCTTGAACCGGCCGTCAAATCACCGCTGCGCCAAGACATCACCAAGAGCAGCGGCCTCCTTTCTATCAAACCGCCTCGGCTGCAGCATAAGGCCGCCTTACTACCATGTTGCCAAGTCGCCGTGGCTATCGTGACTTAAACCGCCGCCTGTTTCGAGCTACTGCAGTTCTCTTTCGCTGCGGCCGGCTCCGCGCCCCGCGCCGCCGCGGCTGTGTCCCGCCTCATCTCCTCTGCCGCGCAGGCGGCTCTGCCACGAGCACCCTTGCCGGTTCCATCTCCTCCTGCAGCCGGCCCGCCTTCGGCGGTCTACAACCCGGTCCGGTTCACCGCTGCACGAGGCCACACCTCTGCTTTGGTTTACTCAATGTCACCCCCTTCTTCTGCCATAGTCCGCCGGCGAGTTGTACCTGCCTCACATCGCTGTCAAACCGCCGTTGCGGTGGCCACGGCTTTACCCCCTGCAGCGAGCCGGCCTCGTAGCTGCTCCTCTCGCCCTCGGTCTCATCAGTCGCAGCTGTCAAACCGCCCTTGACCGGCCTTGATTCCACCGGTCACCTCCGTCCATGTGACCCGGACGCAGAAGCCGCCAGCGAGCCGCCGCAAAATTCAGGTGTCCCTCTGTGACCTGACTTGCCAAGTCGCCGGTACCTCTGTTGCGCCCACCTCCAAATCAGGGGACTGCGTAAAGTCGTTGTCGTTGACCTGCCACTACCACGGACGCCTGCAAGCCTTGAAGGGGCTGTTAAGTGGAAAGAGCTTTGCTAGAATTACGGACATCTGGGATGCTTCAGCCACATATGATTTTGGTCGGATGACAGAGGTTGGTGTGGGAGTCTCACTGCCGAGATTTAAGTCAATACCAGTACCTTTGATGGCTCGGTTTTCATTGTTGTCACAAGATTGAATGAAGTTTTCATCATACAAAGAAGTGCAGCGTTTGATGTTCGTACCGTCATGTCTTTTGGATTCTGGAACGCTGCTCTCAATGTTGGTGTAGGAGCGGTTTGCGGCATGAGTGGAATATCATCCTTGCTTGTTTCAAAACAAGAGTTAGCCCAGCAGAACCACAGAAGTTTGTCCTCGGCGAACGAGAAGATGTGCCGCCGCAAGTCGCCGAGACAGACAAGTTCTTTACTGCCGATTCAAATCGTAAGCAGAGGTGGAGATTGATTCTTGGGCGAGCAGTCCGCCGAGGTGGATACCAGCTTCCGCTGCGCCACCGCTGTCAGATCGCAGGCCATCTCTGCACACACGCGTTTAGTCCATCCGGCTGATCCAGCAACAGTATCGCTGTCACATCTTTGAAGCTACAGGCCTGCCACCCCACGTGAAGGGCCAAGCACCAACGTATACGTGAGAGTCAAAAACAAGAGTTGCCCCGGTTTAAAGTCTCCTCGAGAGAGTGATTAAAGCGCCACTGGAAATACCGTGGATTATTCATGAATGCTAGGTGAACGGATCATTCATCATCCAAAGCCATTTGTCATCTGCAAACATCAGGTGCTATCCATCTCAAATTTGTTTTATTAACACATATTATTTCTATCAAAGGACAAATTACTTTGATTTATTTTTATATACAGGACCATTATTCACTACAAATGTGGTTTATACCACGGATATGGAGCACAGATTGATAATATTCCGTTTGGGGATACTCCGGGACATATCATATGATGAATGGACGCGCACAAGCCGCCGCCTCTGCGGACCCGGTCTACATCAACATACCGGGCCGCACCTGTCTGCATGGGCTATTTATTAAGTATGAGCAAGTCACAGCTTGGGTAGCCCGGTTTTCTTCCAACAAATTGGAGGCAAGTTATCATCAGCCGCTGTCTGCGTTGGATGGTTCAATGGACATGCGCACAAATCGCTGGCACTATAGTTCGGTTAACTTCAAAACAGCCAGTTGGAAGGAACCATTGGCCGAGTTGCTGACATGGCTCATACGGGATCATTTATAATCCGCCGCAGTCACCTCAACCTTCTGTGGATTTACATCGCATTACCAAACCAATGATATATACCTTCTGCTATGGTCAAGTACGGAGGATCTCAAGACAACTCCTTGGGTCATCTTGAGACTCGGGGGCTACGATGATATGACTCAGCAAGTATTGCCGATTTTTTGGTGAATTCAAGAAACCCAGCTCAGTGAAGAAGTTCTGGGTCATCAGAAAGGATTCCGGTTCAAAATCCGGTTCAAAGGAAGTCAGTCTCACTGAAGCTCTCAAATATCCGTTTTACAATCCGGTTCAAGGGAAATCTATCCCACACAAAGCTGAAGCCCTTAGTATCTGGCTCAAATCCGGTTTAGAAATGTCCGGTTCAAAAAGGAATTCACTTCTCGCAAGTCCGATTTTAAAGGCCGTCAGAAAATTTCCGGCGGAAAATGAAGATTCCGGTTTAAAATCCGGTTCAAGGGAAAGAAGTCTCCCACAAAGCTTTGAAGCTCTCAATTTCCGGTTCAATGTCCGGTTCAAGAAGGGTTTATCTCTTGCAAAAAGTTAAAGGGTGCCAAAGAGGACCTGCTGCCATGATGCGCGGTTCAAACATGGGTATCATGCCTTATTGGCTTATCATATTATTGATCACTTGGGGGCTTGGTCGTATCCGAACCATAGCTACACCTCTTGATCGGCGCAATGCCATAATATCACTTGGGGGCTTGGTCGTATCCGAACCAATGCAACACCTTTTGATAGGCGAAAGCCACAAGATCATTTGGGGACATGGTCAAGTCTGAACCAGTCACGCCTCTCGGTCGGCCTAAGGCCACAGAATCACTTGGGGGCTTTGGTCGAACCCGAACCATCGTCACCCCTCTTGATCGGTATAATGCCAATGCATCACTTGGGGACTTGTGGTCACGTCTGAACCATAGTCACGCCTCTTGATCGGCCTAGTGCCACAACATCACTTGGGGGCTTTGGTCGAACCCGAACCATTGCCATGCCTTTTGATCGGTATAAATGCCACGGCTTCATTTGGGGACCTGTCTGACTTGAACCATCGCCACACCTATTAGGGGGCTTGGTCCTGTCTGACCATGGCATTTTAAATCCGGTTCAACTGGCAGTTACAGATTGACGGAACACGATTAAATCATAATCCGGAGACTATCAGCCCGGTCTGGTTTCGACTATAAGTCGCCAGCATATATTTGGATTGCGCCATTGGAATCATGTGCTCATAAATCATTGGATTATATTATTCAAACCTTCAAATAGCCAACATGGCTTGATTTTTATTATGGTTATCAATAACCAGTATTATGATTAAGGTTTTCAAAGTCGCTTTAGCGCAATGGCTATCATATTATCAATGGATATGATTTTTCTACAATTGAAGGAATAGTCCCGAGTCGCTGCAGGCTTACGACCCGGCACTTGGGGGCTACATTATTCAACTTAAGACTATATCAAATATGCAAGTCTCATGCCGCTGCAAGCATGCACCATGACACTTGGGGGCTAATGCAAAGTCATTTTTTGCTCACCTTATTGAAAACCTGACTCATCACATCATAATGAGCCGGCCCTTGGGGGCTACCAATTGCTCCTGTCAACAATTCAAGGTACACAAATTTTCATCTATTATTGAAGGATCCACTGCTCAGTTGGTAAAGCACAAAGCTCTTAACCTTGTGGACGTGGGTTCAAGCCCCATGATGGGAGTTACATAATATAATATTATTCTCAATGAAGTATATATAAAGTCCCAGCTCAATATTATCTTACTGAGCCGGCCCTTGGGGGCTACACGTTGCTGTTAAAGTCTACATGATCATATTTTCAAAGTCCCTGCTCATTATTTACATAATGACCCGGCCCTTGGGGGCTACACTGGTTGAAGTTTTTTATGAGCATCAGGAAATTACATGTCCCAGGTTGCTGCAAGCATGACAACCCGGTACTTGGGGGCTACATATGTGGAATACTCAGTTTTGACTGGTGATTGAGATGAACAACTTGGATTTCTTCACGATTGTGAAATTTATATTGAGGCAAGTCTTAAGCTGTTACTACGTTACCTTTTTAAGATTTGAGGGCTACAAGTGATAGGCATATAAGAGGTATATTTTCAAGCTGGATGTTAACTACAAGTATGAGCCGGTGCTATCAATATTTATAAATCGGTGATCTTGGCAATGATAAACCGACAAGTTCTACGTCCTTAAACCGGCTGAAGATCAGATGAGTATTTCAAGGACCAATATTGTTTTTAAGCATTGGGAGCTGAATCAAAGGAGTTATTCTTCACAATATATTTTCTATGAGAAACCAGTGTCAGCAAGTTGATTATGAATCTAGCCTATCAAACCGGACTTTCTATAAGAAGGAAGTGACAAGGACTTCAGGATGATCATGATCAGTTGTGGGGACCCCGACTTATAAGTCGAGATCACCGAATGCACGTGTACAGTGATCCCAGAGATCAATGCTCACTGAACACACAGAAGCTGAATAACAAGAGTCTTACATCCATACATACCGTCTTACACAAATTGTGACCATTATGGTCAAGTCTTACATTGATAAAGCCTTAAGGGCCGAACATCAAATGAAACACAAGCAGCGGAAATCATCGTCGATAAGTAGAACCCATGCCATCGCCTTAACCCTACAGGCATTACGACCGAAGCGTCCTAGTTCGCATGTTCGTCTCCAAGAACTCTTCTTGAACTCCGGTTCTTCCATGCCCGGTCAATTAAATAACCAATGGCAAGCCAATGAGTACTTTGAATGTACTACTTAAGCAACCCATGTTTTGGTTCAAGGTACAACAATGCATGACATAGGTAAATTTTGCATAAAGCTAGTTTTGAGTGCAATGACATGTTCAACATCCTATAAAGCATGCATCAAGAGAATTCAAGTAACCATGAGGATAGGTTACAGATATCAACATAAATAGAGGGGGCACCAACCCATTTATCATAATCAGAGTGGGCACCAAACCATCTCAATCGTGTCAAGTCCTTTGACTTGACCCAAGTCATTTCCATCATCACACACGCTGGGTTTGAAAACAAGTGGACGTAGCCCAAGAGTGGTTACCCAACTGTCCATGACCGTGGACACGGCTATTCGAATAGTTTTACACTCTGCAGAGGTTGCACACTTTACCCACTAGATCCGGGGAACTTCCGTGTCATCCACGACCCGCGGTACCTCAAGTACCCGGGGTAAGCACCCGATCACTACCTTTCCCTAGACGACACTAACATGGAGTCCACTCGATTGGTAGTAACCCCCATGCCAAACATTTCACATCATAAAGTTGTGGAGCCTCGCTCCCATATTCATCACATACCACAAGCACGGGGTACCAACGGTGTGTCCAGTGCCCTGTGAAAACAGTCATGGCCGCCCTACCTGGCACGACCCCGTCCCAAGAGAGAGCACCAACTCTCCCTCGTCACTAGTAATGCGGGCTCCAAGCTAGTATCGGTCTAGGTACTCAATAATGCCCTTTCCCATATAAGGGTAGAGTGGTCGCGCATGTAAGGTTGGAATAACGGTCGCAACTCCGACCAATCCGTTTTGAAAACAACACACACTTTCCTTGGCACACCACTTCGTCATCAAGTGGTCACCCATCTCATCATCTCCCACGGGCATAAGTGGCACCCGATGGGGTTTTCAAAAAGACTTTTGAAATCACTTTGCCTCCTTCACCATGCATAAACCCATCCCTTTTGCGTAGCATCTACATTTGCATCCTATCTACTCCCACCGGCATAACCCTCATAAGAAGGTAGGGCCATGCACAATGCAAGTATCAACGAGGAATGTAACCGAGGCAACCAACCACGTGGTTCACCATCTCATCATGATTCCGATGCAACAAGTATAACGAACTATATGGCATGTATAAGAAGGTTTCGTAAACATGGTCAAAGGGTTGCTTGCCTTGGTTGGCTTGGTCTTCAAAGTCTTCAGGCCCTGCTCCTCCTTCTTCCTCAGCTACCTCGTCAAATACGGGATCTAACGTCGCAAGAAAATAACGGGAAAATAAGACAATAATAAAAACAGAAAAGTCAAAGTGCTCAGAAAAATGTCAACTTATTTTTGTAAAATACTAGGAGGAAAGCTAGGAAGGGGACAAGTCTTGGTTTTGGTTCTGGAGTAGCAGAGTAGGAGATATGGATTTTCAAAGGCATATTTAAATGCTAAAAATCACATTTAAATATTTACAGTGAAGAAAAGGTTGTTGGATCAGAGTGAAAGTTGCACCATTAAATAGGTTGCAATATTCTAGGAATTTAGAAATTGGAATCAATTCATTTGGACAAATATTTTGTCCTGTGGAATTTTTGGAAAGAAGACAGAAAAAGAAAAAGACAAATGGCGCTGTGCCACTGGGCCAGAGAGGCCACGGCAGCAGCAGGCCCAGAGGGGAAAACCAGCCCACACGGCCGCCACGTCGAAGGCGTAAAGGCGAAATACGCCTTCAGCCAACGGCGGATCGGTCTTGTGGCACAAGACGTTTTAAACTCGACGGTGGATCCCACCCGTCGTATGCGTGAGGTCGACGGGCGGCCCCACGGCGGCCGTCATCTACCTCCGGCCAGAGGCGACGGCGAGCTCGCCGGCGGCGATACAGGGCATGGGAAGGGACGCGGGGGCTGCTATTGGATTCAGGGTTGAGTCGCCGTTCGGGTGGTGGCGGAGACGGTCGCCGGAGTGGCTGCCACGGCGGCGAGTCACTGCGGCGGAGGCGCTTGAGCGTCGATGGCTCCGGCCATTTCGGCTGCAAAACAAGGGGGAAAGAGAGGAAAGAATCGGTGGCGCCTCATGTTCCAGATCGAGAGAGCTTGGGCGGAGAAGGCTCAGTACTGCGTGGGCGACGAGCCGAGGCGGCGGAGCTCGAGCTCGAGCTCGAGCTCGGGCGGCTCTGGAGAGGAGAGAGTGGTGCGGGAGGCCGATTCGCAGTGTGGAGGGGCGACAGGGCGGAAGAGAGAGGCTCGGGGTCGCCTTATATAGGCTGGCCGAGGTTCACCGTAGGCGTGGCCTACGGGTGCCCGCGGGATCGGCTCTGGTGGCCGTTGGAGAGGGAATGGAGCTGTCCACGGTGTTCGTGGGGATGGAGTAGGGCGCCAGGGAGAAGGAGAGAGAGCGGGGAGAGGCTCTGGCGCTCGCGCGTGTGAGGCCGAGCATTGGCCGAGCCGGGCGGCGCTGGGCACGCGTCGCAGGAGGTGAGAGAGAGGGAGAGACAAGGGGGCCTGCACGGTGGCGTGTCGTGGACGTCGAGGGCATCGGCCCGGCGCGGGGTAGCACGAGGTGGTCGGGGCCAGGCGTCAGCGGTCGGGCGCAATGGCGTGCTCCAGCGCGACTTTGGCGGCATCCACGGCTTTCCAGCGTCGGCGAGCGCGTCCACTTGTGTCTGGGAGCTACAGTGGGTGTGGGCAAAACTAGGAAAGCGCCTAGGATGCTCTGGAGGGCCGAGGGGAGAGAGAGGCTGTGAGAGAGAGAGGAAACTGTTGTCCAGAGAGGACAAATGAGGTTTCCCCCTCCTTTCTCATTGCTTCCTCGGGTAGAAAAGCATCCATGTCACAGAGGGGAACGAGGAGGGGTTGTGGTAAAAAGATAGGCTCAAGGAGATTAGTGGAAGTGGCCAAAATAGGCATTTTAATTATCTGCCAGAAGGTGTTTGATGATGTTTTGGATAAGCTAATGACTTCCACTGGCTTTGGTACTCCATAGGGTGAAATGTCACATATAATTAGGGCCTTCCACCCATTTTGAGCTTATTTGGACAAAGTTGCCAATGTAACTCTTGCAAACCCTAGAAATGGGCAGAAATGGATTTGTGTAGATCCAGTGGAGTAGATCACTTCCCCTTGATGCACCACTTGGTGTGGTGGCCTTATTTGGTCATGTGATCAGGCTCACCAAAGTTGGGGTCTTGGAGAAAAAGTTGGTAGTACAAAGTAGTTCAAATTTGATTCTGGTCAGAGAGGGTTTTGAGGCACTTTGACCAATATTTCCTCTTCTCCAACCTGTGCCATTTGGTCTAGATGCACCATTAGACCATTGGAGCATGTTCACCAAGTTTGAGAACATTTGGACATATTTGGCAATGTAAAGTTGCTCAAACTTCAGAATGGACAGAAATGGTTTTGAAGGGTTTTGATGAAGTTATCTTGTTCTCCAAGTCATGAGACTTGGCAAGATCATCTAATATGTCATATGTGACACTAGAATTTCCTTGGAATTTTTGGAGAATATTTCCTTTGTAAATATGTCAAAAGCTTGAAATATCCAGGAAGGGTTTTAGAGGGATTTGACCAATATTTTGAACATGACCATGTGTTGAAACTCTTATATATGGAAAATATATGTCCACTGAGTCTCCCTGATTTTTGTCAAATATTCTTAAAACAATAAAATAATTTTTCCCTATTAAAGACCATTTCTGGCCTTAAGAAAAAGCTTTTAAATAAAATAGTAAAACAACTTTTAAAATTATATTTTTGTGGTTTCTGGGTATCCTATATCTAATAGGAGTCAAATATATTTTTGGAAAGATTTTTACTGCCCTTAATCAAGTACTTTCAGTGCAAACCTCAATTCAGGGGTTTTTGGAAAACTAAATTTAGAAAATACTTTCTGGCCCAATTATTTTTGTAAGAAAATTCTATATTGCACATGGCGTGGTCATTGGGCAGGAGTTTGGGGCAAGGAGATGAAATATAGAGGGTAGAGTAGTTGATTTTAAGAAGCACTTGAAAAGAAGCACAGAGAGAAAACCAACTCCAAATAAAAGCCAAATAATGCAAAAAGTTTTTTTTTGGTCCAAATTTTTCATGCTTTATTAATGAAAATGGAATGTTACAAAATGCAGGGTGTGACAAACCTACCCCCCTTACAAGAATCTCGTCCCCGAGATTCCTAAACTAGACTTTAAAGAATCTACGAAACTCGGATCTAAGGTAGTCTTCACGCTCCCAAGTTGCTTCTACTTTAGTGTGGTTACTCCATTGGACCTTGAAGTACTTGATGGTGAGGCTTCGAGTGCGTCGCTCAGCCTCATCCAGAATGCAGATGGGCCTCTCACGGTAAGTCAAATCAGTCAAGGTCAATGGCTTGGTGATTGACATCCTTGTAGAGATCAGGCTTGTGCGAACTTGGAGACACTTCCGAGTTGTGACACGTGGAACACATTGTGCACATCAGAAAGTTCAGGTGGAAGTTCCAACTGGTAAGCCACTTCTCCTCGTCGTTCCATGATCTTGAAGGGGCCAATGTACCTCAGAGCGAGCTTTCCTTTGACATGGAAACGCTGGGTTCCTTTAAGAGGGGTGACCCGGAGATAGACATGGCCTCCAACTCGGAAGTTTATGTCCCTCGACGTGAGTCGGCGTAGCTCTTCTGTCTTGACTTGGCGGACTTGGGCGCTCTCGACAAGCTGGACTTGCTCTTCCTTCACGAAGGATATCGGGCCCAAAGACAAGTCCTTCTCCGGTCTCGACCAATTGAGGGTGTACGGCACTTCGCCAGATAACACTTCAAATGGTGCCATCTCAAGGCTTGCACGATAACTGTTGTTGTAAGAGAACTTCGGCGAAAGGAGGCAGTCTTCCCACTTAGCTCCATAAGCTAAGACACAGGCTCGGAGCATGTCTTGAGTATCTGATTTACTCGTTCGGTCGACCTCCGATGCTGTGGGTGGAAAGCGATCTTCAAGGACAACTTGGTCCCCATGGCCTCTGGAATTTCTTCCAAAACCTTGAGGTGAACTGGGTTCCTCGATCTGACACAATCTCCTTGGGAACACCATGAAGGCTCACGATTCGGTTGATGTAGAGACTGGCTAACTGGTTCCCCTTATAGGTCGTCTTGACAGGAATGAAGTGGGCCACCTTGGTCAAATGGTCAACGATGACCCATATTGAGTCATGTCCCTTGCTTGACATGGGTAAACCGGTGATGAAGTCCATCCCGACTTTGTCCCACTTCCATTCAGGCACCTTGAGGGGTTGCAACAATCCAGCGGGTCGCTGATGTTCAGCTTTGACTCTCTGGCATACGTCACATTTGGCAACATAGGTGGCAATCTCCCCTTTCATCCCGTGCCACCAAAATCTTCCCTTCAAGTCTTGATACATCTTGGTTCCTCCAGGGTGGATGGAATATGGGGTGTCATGAGCTTCTTGCAAGATCAGGTTCTTGAGCTCAACCTTGTTGGGCACGCAGATGCGATTCCCAAACCACACAATTCCTTCCTCATCCTCTGAGAATCCTGAGGCTTTGCCTGCCTTGATCTTCCTCTTGATGCCTTCAATACTCTCATGTCCCTTCTGAGCTTCCTTAATATAATCCATCAAGGTAGGCTTAACTTTGAGGTTGGCCAAGAATCCTGGTGCAACCAGTTCCAACCCGAAGCTTTCAAGTTCTTCATACAAGGCGGGTAGCTTGTGCTTTAGCATAGCATTCAAGGAGCAAGCCTTCCTGCTCAATGCATCTGCTACCACATTAGCCTTTCCAGGGTGGTATTGGACACTGAGGTCATAATCCTTTATCAACTCTAGCCATCTTCTCGCCTCATGTTCAATTCCTTTGAGGAAAATATACTTGGACTTTTGTTATCCGTGTATATCTCACATCGCTTCCCCAAGAGGTAATGTCGCCAAGTCTTCAGGGCATGAACCACTGCTGCTAGCTCAAGGTCATGAGTAGCATAGTTCTCTTCGTGAGGTCGTAGTTGCCTTGAAAGGTAGGCTACGACTCTGCCTTCTTGCATCAGAACACCTCCCAGTCCGGTTCTTGACGCATCACAATATATCACAAACTCCTTGTGTATATCTGGCGTGGCCAGAACTGGGGCGGTGGTCAGCCTCTTCTTCAGCTCCTGGAAGCTCTCTTCGCACTTCGGCGTCCATTCGAACTTCTTGTCCTTCTTCAAGAGCTGAGTCATGGGTCGGGCAATGCTTGAGAATCCTTCAACGAACTTGCGGTAATATCCCGCGAGTCCGAGGAAGCTTCTGACTTCCTTCACATTGCTCGGGGATTGCCATTCAGTCACGGCTTCAATCTTAGTAGGGTCGACTGACAATCCCTCTTCAGTTAAAACATGACCCAAGAATCCAACTTCATGCAGCCAGAATTCACACTTGCTGAACTTGGCATAGAGTTGGTGCTCTCGAAGCTTGTCTAGGACCATCCTCAAGTGTTGCTCGTGCTCTTCTTCCGACTTCGAGAAGACAAGAATGTCATCAATGAAGACAACGACAAACTTGTCCAAATACTCCATGAAGACCTTATTCATGAGATACATGAAGTAAGCTGGGGCATTGGTCAACCCAAAGGACATGACCGTGCACTCATACAGGCCATATCTGGTTACGAATGCCGTCTTCGGAATATCTTGGGGTCTGATTTTCAGTTGGTAGTACCCATATCTGAGGTCGATCTTGAAGAACACCTTGGCCCCATTGAGTTGATCAAACAGATCTTCAATCTTGGGAAGTGGGTACTTATTCTTGATTGTAACTTCGTTGAGGGAGCGGTAGTCAATGCACAAGCGGATGGTACCGTCCTTCTTTGCCACAAATGTAGCAGTGATCCCCAAGGGGAGGCAGTAGGGCGGATAAATCCCTTCCTCAACTGCTCCTCCAGCTGCTTCTTCAATTCTGCTAACTCCTCCGATCCCATTCTATAAGGCTTCTTATAGATGGGTCCTGCTCCGGGTATGATCTCGATGATGAACTCAATGTCTCGGTCAGGAGGCATTCCTGGTAGTTCATCAGGAAAAACATCGGGATATTCGCAGACTACCGGCACTTGTTCCAATCCAACTTCAGTCAGACAGTTGACTTGGTTGGCTTGAGCAGAAGAGGAGTTGGAGGCGAATTTAACTTCGACTCCTTGGTCATTGGTCATAGTGACAGTCCGGTTGGCGCAATCTATCAAGCCTTGGTGCTTGCTGAGCCAATCCATTCCCAAGATCACATCCAAGCCTTGTGATTTTAGGATGATAAGTTCTGCTAGGAAGTCTACCCCGTTAATGGTAATCCCGACTCCTTTACATCCTATCTTGGCTCTCATCTCTGCTCCGGGGTTTGCACCACCATAGGGTTATTCAGGGTGTAGGGTCATGCCACTTTTAATGCAAAACTTTGGGTGACAAAAGAATCGTGGCTCGAGAATCAAACAAAACAGATTCTTGGTGCTGAATTGACAAACGCATTACCCGACGACGTCCGGTCTTCCCGGGCTTCTTCTGCGATGACATGATTCACACGACCCTGCCGTTGTTGGGCAGGTTGCGGGAGCTTGGTTCCTTGGTGGCATTCCACGGCCTTGTCCCGGTTCTGCGCATTGGGGCGCGGCGTCGGGCTTCTTGTTGGGGCAATTCTTGGAGTAGTGTCCTGGCTATCCACATCCAAAGCAAGTGACTTGGTTGGGGATGACGCCCTTACCGACATTGTTATTGGGGTTGTTGTAAGCTGGCACGGGTTGGCATCTTCTGAGGTGGATAGTTGGTGCGGGTGCGAGGAGCTCGTGGTGGTTCTTGATAGGTTGGCTTGACCGGGGCTGGCTGCCACGGACGAGGCCTCAGTTCTTGGAGCTACCCTTGCCGATCATCTTGCGCTTCGAGTGTCATCAAGGCACGTCGCTTGTCCTCAAGCATGAGTGCCTTGTTCACCGATCGAGAAAGGTCGGGCGGTCACACACAACAAGCGAGTCTTCAGAGTCCAGTTAAGGCCTTCCATGAAGCGCCCTTTTGGCATCGATCTTGACATCCTCGAGGCATACCTTGAGAGAACACTTGAACTTCGCATGTACTCCTTGACGGTGCTACTACCTTGCTTGGGCTCGGAACTCACGCTTCTTGATGGCCATGATTCCGGAAGGAATGTGGGCCTTGCGGAATCTGTCTTGAAGGTATCCCAAGTGATGTCTTGCTCAGCATGCATGGCCTTGAATCCATCCCACCAAGCTCTGCAGTCCCCCGAGACAATGGGCGATATGCCACCTTATCACGGTCCTCGGTGCATCCGACTAGTGCCAGTGATCCTCAATGGTGCGGACCCGATCGTCGCATCCAGGGTTCAGCGATCTCGATGAAGGTGGGTGCTGCATGCTTCTTGAACTCCACCAGCGTGGAACGTCCATGGCCGTGTCCCGCCGGCTGGCGATTGACAGCTTGAGCAATCATCTGGAGGGCTGCAGTGTTGGCTTGGCGCTCCTCTCGAAAGGCTTGGAGAAGCTGAGCCATGTCCATGTTCGGAGGAGGTGGTGGAGTCTGTCCTTGGGCTTGGTCCTGGCTGGCCCCTGCCTCAGCAGAACCTCCGGCTTCTTGCGGCTGGGTAGAGGTACCAGTACGTGTTACAACAGGCATCCTGTTGGAGCGGTCAAGGTCTCATGATTGGGAAAATAATATGAGGAAAAGCAATATAGATGGGATGCCTAGTAAGGGGGTGGTGTGACACAAATTTAAGTTAAACAAGGGCCAGAAGGGCCAAACTCATGCATTAAAACCAAATGGGGAATGTAGTCGTTTACAAGTTCCCGAAGGGAAAGTACGACTTCATCAAAGCAAGTTGAAAGCAAACACAACATAACATGGTTTCATATGAACCATTACAAGGACTCGACTTCACATAAGGGGTACACAACCTATCCTACCACAGGCTACGGGCTAGCCTATCCTAGTCCTGAACGGTGTCTAAGTGGTGGAATGCTCGGTCGGGTATTCTGGCTCCTCTGGGTCTTCCTCCTCATCTTCATCTGTCTTAGTCTCTTCGTCGCTTGAGGGAGTGGGGGAGTGGAGGAGCTTAACACGGCGCTGCTTTGCCGGTGGCGTCGTGAAGAGGTTGCGGTACTCCTTTGCCGTCATGCGGCGTGGCTGAGGTGATCCCTTGGCATGTGCGACCTGTGGGGGTCGTCGCCTCGATAAGCTACTGCGGGCTGTCCAGGGGGTGCTCCATCCTTCTTGATCCTGTCCGCCTTCATCTGAGCTACGCGGAGGAGTTCCTTGGTCTCGTGGAGTTCCTTCCGAAGCTCCGTCGACTCGAGGCAGTCTGTGTGCGGGCATGCCGGCACACAAGCTGAAGTAGGTCTGGAAGCGGAGAGAAAGTCCCTCGTCCAAGGGTGGTGCTGGTGCGCTGCTCTCGTCATCACCTTCCTTACGATAAGGCAGGTAACGAGTGGCTGGCTCACTCGCCATCTCTGGCAGGAGATCCCGGAGGCGAGTCGGCGCCTTGAGGGCAGCAGTCTCCACGGCGAGGAGCAGTGTCGCCATCTGGGGTCCCTCAAAGAACCAGCTCGTCGGGGAGTCGTTCGCCCTCACTACTACCTCCACGCGATACTCCTTCTTGGTGCTATCGACCCAGGGCTCGTGGTAGGAGAAGGTGGGGACTCGAGTGAACTGGCACTTCCTGAGGCTATCCTCAAGAAGCACGGGAAACCCAGTGGTCAGGAAGTCCTCGGGTACGGCGGCCATCTACAAAAGTGGAAGGGGAAGGGTCAATAAAGGGAATGTGACCTATGTTTGGGATACTATCATAAAACATAGGTATATGGGTAACCTTGTGGATAGTCGCGCTCTAACTAACGTCCATGCTAACTAAGGCTTCCTACAGTCAAGATGGCTCTAGTACCAGCTCTGTGGGGACCCCGACTTATAAGTCGAGATCACCGAATGCACGTGTACAGTGATCCCAGAGATCAATGCTCACTGAACACACAGAAGCTGAATAACAAGAGTCTTACATCCATACATACCGTATTACACAAATTGTGACCATTATGGTCAAGTCTTACATTGATAAAGCCTTAAGGGCCGAACATCAAATGAAACACAAGCAGCGGAAATCGTCGTCGATAAGTAGAACCCATGCCATCTGCCTTAAACCTACATGCATTCTAACTGGGAAACGTCCTAGTTCGCATGTTCGTCTCCAAAGAACTCTTCTTCGAACTCCGGTTCTTCCATGCCTGGTCAATTAAATAACCAGTGGCAAGCCAATGAGTACTTTGAATGTACTCGCAAGCAACCCATGTTTTGGTTCAAGGTACAACAATGCATGACATAGGTAAATTTTGCATAAAGCTAGTTTTGAGTGCAATGACATGTTCAACATCCTATAAAGCATGCATCAAGAGAATTCAAGTAACAATGAGGATAGGTTACAGATATCAACATAAATAGAGGGGGCACCAACCCATTTATCATAATCAGAGTGGGCACCAACCCATCTCAATCGTGTCAAGTCCTTTGACTTGACCCAAGTCATTTCCATCATCACACACGCTGGGTTTGAAAACAAGTGGACGTAGCCCAAGAGCGGTTACCCAACTGTCCATGACCGTGGACACGGCTATTCGAATAGTTTTACACTCTGCAGAGGTTGCACACTTTACCCACTAGATCCGAGGAACTTCCGTGTCATCCACGACCCGCGGTACCTCAAGTACCCGGGGTAAGCACCCGATCACTACCTTTCCCTAGACGACACTAACATGGAGTCCACTCAATTGGTAGTAACCCCTGTGCGAAACATTTCACATCATAAAGTTGTGGAGCCTCGCTCCCATATTCATCACATACCACAAGCACGGGGTACCAACGGTGTGTCCGGTGCCCTGTGAAAATAGTCATGGCCGCCCTACAGCACGACCCGCCCCAAGAGAGAGCACCAACTCTCCCCCGTCACTAGTAATGCGGGCTCCAAGCTAGTATCAGTCTAGGTACTCAATAATGCCCTTTCCCATATAAGGGTAGAGTGGTCGCGCATGTAAGGTTGGAATAACGGTCGCAACTCCGACCAATCCGTTTTGAAAACAACACACACTTTCCTTGGCACACCACTTCGTCATCAAGTGGTCACCCATCTCATCATCTCCCTCGGGCATAAGTGGCACCCGACGGGTTTTCAAAAGACTTTGAAATCACTTTGCCTCCTTCACCATGCATAAACCCATCCCTTTTATGTAGCATCTACATTTGCATCCTATCTACTCCCACCGGCATAACCCTCATAAGAAGGTAGGGCCATGCACAATGCAAGTATCAACGAGGAATGTAACTGAGGCAACCAACCACGTGGTTCAACATCTCATCATGATTCCGATGCAACAAGTATAACGAACTATATGGCATGTATAAGAAGGTTTTGTAAACATGGTCAAAGGGCTGCTTGCCTTGGTTGGCTTGGTCTTCAAAGTCTTCAGGCCCTGCTCCTCCTTCTTCCTCAGCTACCTCGTCAAATACGGGATCTAACATCGCAAGAAAATAACGGGAAAATAAAACAATAATAAAAACAGAAAATTCAAAGTGCTCAGAAAAATGTCAACTTATTTTTGTAAAATACTAGGAGGAAAGCCAGGAAGGGGACAAGTCTTGGTTTTGGTTCTGGAGTAGCAGAATAGGAGATATGGATTTTCAAAGGCATATTTAAATGCTAAAAATCACATTTAAATATTTACAGTGAAGAAAAGGTTGTTGGATCAGAGTTAAAGTTGCACCATTAAATAGGTTGCAATATTCTAGGAATTTAGAAATTGGAATCAATTCATTTGGACAAATATTTTGTCCTGTGGAATTTTGGAAAGAAGATGTAAAAAGAAAAAGACAAATGGCGCTGTACATCGGGCCGAGAGGCCACGGCAGCAAGCAGGCCCAGAGGGGAAAACCAGCCCACGCGCCGCCATGTCGAGCGTAAAAGCGAAATCGCGCTTCACCGACGGCGGATCGGTCTGCCACAAGACATGTTTTAAACCCGACGGTGGATCCCACCCGCCGTATGCGTGAGGTCGACGGGCGGCCCCACGGCGGCCGTCGCTCACCTCCGCCGAGGCGACAGCGAGCTTCGCCGGCGGCGATACAGGGCACGGGAAGGGACGCGGGGGCTACCGTTGGATTCAGGGTGGAGTCGCCGTTCGGATGGTGGCGGAGACGGTCGCCGGAGTGGCCTGCTTCGCCGGCGATGAGGTCACGCGGCGGAGGCGCTTCGGGCGTCGGTGGCTCCGGCCGTTTCCGGCTGCAAAACAAGGGGGAAAGAGAGGGGAAAGAATCAGTACTGCCTCGCGGTTCCAGATCGAGAGAGAGCTGGGGCGTAGAAGGCCTGTACCGCGTGGACGCCGACGAGCCGAGGCGGCGGAGCTCGAGCTCAATCTCGAGCTCGGGCGGCTCTGGAGGGAGAGAGTGGTGCGGGAGGCCGATTGGGAGTGTGGAGGGGCGACAGGGAGGAAGAGAGAGGCTCGGGGTCTCCTTATATAGGCTGGCCGTGGTTCACCGTAGGCGTGGCCTACGGGTGCCCGCGGGATCGGCTCTGGTGGACGTTGGAGAGGGAATGGAGCTGTCCACGGTGTTCGTGGGGATGGAGTAGGGCGCTAGGGAGAAGGAGAGAGAGCGGGGAGAGGCTCTGGCGCTCGGGCATGTGAGGCTGGGCATTGGCCGAGCCGGGCGACGCTGGGCACGCGTCGCAGGAGGTGAGAGAGAGGGAGAGACAAGGGGGCCTGCACGGTGGCGTGTCGCGGACGTCGAGGGGCATCGACTGGCGCGCGGGGGTAGCACGAGGTGGTCGGGGACACGGCGTCAACGGTCGGGAGCGCGATGACGTGCTCCAGAGCGCGACTTTGGTCGGCATCCGTGGCTTTCCCGCGTCGAGCGCGCGTCCACTTGTGTCTGGGAGCTACAGTGGGTGTGGGCAAAACTAGGAAAGCGCCTAGGATGCTCTGGAGGGCCGAGGGGAGAGAGAGAGCTGTGAGAGAGAGAGGAAACTGTTGTCCAGAGAGGACAAATGAGGTTTCCCCTCCTTTCTCATTGCTTCCTCGGGTGAAAAGCATCCATGTCACAGAGGGAACGAGGAGGGTTGTGGTAAAAGATAGGCTCAAGGAGATTAGTGGAAGTGGCCAAAATAGGCATTTTAATTATCTCGCTGAAGGTGTTTGATGATGTTTTGGATAAGCTAATGACTTCCACTGGCTTTGGTACTCCATAGGGTGAAATGTCACATATAATTAGGGCCTTCCACCCATTTTGAGCTTATTTGGACAAAGTTGCCAATGTAACTCTTGCAAACCCTAGAAATGGGCAGAAATGGATTTGTGTAGATCCAAAGGAGTAGATCACTTCCCTTGATGCACCACTTGGTGTGGTGGCCTTATTTGGTCATGTGATCAGGCTCACCAAAGTTGGGGTCTTGGAGAAAAAGTTGGTAGTACAAAGTAGTTCAAATTTGATTCTGGTCAGAGAGGGTTTTGAGGCACTTTGACCAATATTTCCTCTTCTCCAACCTGTGCCATTTGGTCTAGATGCACCATTAGACCATTGGAGCATGTTCACCAAGTTTGAGAACATTTGGACATATTTGGCAATGTAAAGTTGCTCAAACTTCGTAATGGACGAAATGGTTTTGAAGGGTTTTGATGAAGTTATCTTGTTCTCCAAGTCATGAGACTTGGCAAGATCATCTAATATGTCATATGTGACACTAGAATTTCCTTGGAATTTTGGAGAATATTTCCTTTGTAAATATGTCAAAAGCTTGAAATATCCAGAAGGGTTTTAGAGGATTTGACCAATATTTTGAACATGACCATGTGTTGAAACTCTTATATATGGAAAATATATGTCCACCGAGTCTCCCCGATTTTTGTCAAATATTCTTAAAACAATAAAATAATTTTTCCTATTAATGACCATTTCGGCCTTAAGAAAAGCTTTTAAATAAAATAGTAAAACAACTTTTAAAATTATATTTTTGTGGTTTCTGGGTATCCTATATCTAATAGGAGTCAAATATATTTTTGGAAAGATTTTTACTGCCCTTAATCAAGTACTTGCAGTGCAAACCTCAATTCAGGGCTTTTTGGAAAACTAAATTTAGAAAATACTTTCTGGCCAAATTATTTTTGTAAGAAAATTCTATATTGCACATGGCATGGTCATTGGGCAGGAGTTTGGGGCAAGGAGATGAAATATAGAGGGTAGAGTAGTTGATTTTAAGAAGCACTTGAAAAGAAGCACGGAGAGAAAACCAACTCCAAATAAAAGCCAAATAATGCAAAAAGTTTTTTTTTGGTCCAAATTTTTCATGCTTTATTAATGAAAATGGAATGTTACAAAATGCAGGGTGTGACATCAGTTTAACATGGATAAATCCAAATTAAACTGGGGGCTAATGTCGGGGATATACCCCGCGGAATGACCCGGCCGGAGTCATAAACCGGCCGGGACTTGTTAAACCGGCAGACAATGTTAAACCGGCAGACAGTGTTAAACCGGCAAACGGTGATAACTGGGTTGTCAGGGGTTATGAAGCCCGAGATGCTATGAAGCCCAAGATGTTACGAAGTCCATGAAGATAAGTTAGAATAGTTAAGTCTTAAGTCCGAGTTGGACTCTACATGTAACCCGCCTCTTCAACATATATAAGGAGGGGTAAGGCTCCCCAAAGAGGGACAAGCTACAAGCAAGAATAAACAATCTTAGGGCTAGACACAAAGAGGAGAGCCGATTTACGGCGACTCCCTCGTGATGATAATGAGACCTAGCCTCAAACAGCATGTAGGGTTGTTACCGGATGATGTTTACCGGGGCCCGAAGCTGTCTAAATCCTTGTCTTGTGTTACGTCTCTCGATTCCGCTCAACCCCTCTCAAGCTACCACATAGATGTGTTGGCCTCACGACTAAGTCCTCACCCTAGGACATCTGCCGTGACAAAACCACGACACCTTCCACGCTTCTTCCTCCTCTCGACGCTCAAGCCCGAAAGCTCCGCCGCCGCCCTCGACCTTCAAGCATCTTTGATCATCCTCGTCACATCAACTTCAAAGGTACCAGAGATCCGCGGCACTTCTCCGCCACTCCTGTGAATCCGGTAAGCCTCCTTCCCTTAACCCTAGATCTGCATTACGGTTTCAGTGTTCATCCGTGTTCATCAGTGTTCGTCCGCGTTCGTTGTTTCGATCTTACTATCTCATTGAATCTAGATAAGCTTGACATCTTTCCTTTGCGGCCGAAGTTGTAGTTTATTTCGCCTCACCATAGTATCCTTTCAACCACGAACAGACCCCATCTGGATCCTTTCTGTTCTGCTGTCGCCATTTTAGGGCTTTGATATTTTTCCTTTTCCTGAACTGTGCTAGATCCATAATGATAATCCTTAGCTTGTCAAATCTGTTTATGTAGCACTTAGCAATTTTCAGATCTGTTTTCCTCCATACCGTTGTAGGCGGTTTAACCTGTAGAAAATGAAAATCCGCCAGGTACCATTAGCCCTCACGTAAACCGCTATCTTTTCTTGAACATCCATATCCGGTTTAATGTGCACACACGCTTTGATTAAATTCCCCGGTTTATGCATATCAATCTTGAACCGGAACCGGCGTTTGAACTTCCTTTACAGTTTTTCATCAAAAATGGCCAAACAATTCTCTTCTTGCAATTGGGTTCCCTCCCGGATCACAGAAGAGCAACTTACTGGATATGCTGTAACTAGCGCTTTGGCAAAGAAGGAGGTCATTCATTGGAGAGTCCCGGGCACTAAAAATCCTCCTAAGCCTCAGGATGGAGAGGTAGTTGTGTTTATGCAGCATCTGGACTGCGGGTTTAGCCCTTCCGGATCAATTTTTCTGTGATGTACTTGCAAATTTCCAACTCCATCCTCAAGACATTGGACCGAACTCTGTGTCCAACATTTGCAATTTTCAAGTGTTCTGTGAAGTTTATCTGCAATAAGAACCGACTGTTGAACTTTTCAGAGATTTCTTCCACTTGAACCGCCGTACCGAATTTTCTGACGGCCCCAATACTGAACTTGGCGGAGTGTTGATTCAAAAAAAGGAAAGAAGTCGATTTTCCTCATGCCAAACATCATAGCCACCCCAAGGATTGGAATCAGACATGGTTCTACTGTCGGAACACCACTCCTGTTGATGAAAATCCTCTGCCGGGTTATCGTGCTTACCGACTCAGCAATGGACATCCACTGCCTCAGCGGCTTACCACCGGAGAACGACAAACATATGCACCACAGCTTGCTAAGCTCCGGGCTCTTCTAGCAAACGATTTAACCGGCATTGACCTTGTCCGTTGCTGGGTTTCATGGGGTATCCTGCCCTTAAGCCACCTGAGGGAGTCCTGGACTACGGGGTGTCCAGATAGCCGGACTATCATCATCGGCCGGACTCCAAGACTATGAAGATACAAGATTGAAGACTTTGTCCCGTGTCCGGATGGGACTTTCCTTGGCGTGGAAGGCAAGCTTGGCAATACGGATATGTAGATCTCCTACCATTGTAAATGACTCTGTGTAACCGTAGCCCTCTCCGGTGTCTATATAAACCGGAGGGTTTTAGTTCGTAGGACGAACAACCATTACAACAATCATACCATAGGCTAGCTTCTAGGGTTTAGCCTCCTTGATCTCGTGGTAGATCTACTCTTGTACTACCCATATCATCAATATTAATCAAGCAGGAGTAGGGTTTTACCTCCATCGAGAGGGCCCGAACTTGGGTAAAAACATCGTGTCCCTTGTCTCCTGTTACCATCCGCCTAGACGCACAGTTCGGGACCCCCTACCCGAGATCCGCCGGTTTTGACACCGACATTGGTGCTTTCATTGAGAGTTCCTCTGTGTCGTCACCGATAGGCTTGATGGCTCCTTCAATCATCAACAACCACGCAGTCCAGGGTGAGACTTTTCTCCCCGGACAGATCTTCGTGTTCGGCGGCTTTGCACTGCGGGCCAATGCGCTTGGCCATCTGGAGCAGATCGAAAGCTACGCTCCTGGCCGTCAGGTCAGATTTGGAAGCCTAAACTTCACGGTCGACATCCGCGGAGACTTGATCTTCGATGGATTCAAACCACAGCCAAGCGCGCCGCACTGTCACGATGGGCATGATTTAGCTCTACCGTCGGACAGTGCCCTAGAAGCTGCACATGAGTCCGCTCCGACCCCTAGTTCGGAGCCGACCACGCAGATCGAGGACAGGTGGCTGGACGCCGCCTCGGGAACTGCAATCTCTACGGCGATGGAGCCGAACACTGACCTTGTCCCTTGTAAAGCTCGTGACTCTGAGGTGTCGGACTCCTTGCCGGACTCCGAACCTCCTGCGCCCCTACCAATCGAATCCGATTGGGCGCCGATCATGGAGTTCACCGTCGCGGACATCTTTCAACACTCACCCTTTGGCGACATTCTGAATTCGCTAAAACGTCTCTCGTTAGCCCTGGCCGGACTGCGGTCAGGACGGTTGGGATGCGGACGACGAAGAAATTCAAAACCCACCCACCACCCACTTTGTAGCCACTGTCGACGATCTAACCGCCATGCTAGACTACGACTCCGAAGACATCGACGGTATGGACAACGATGCCGGAGACGACCAAGAACCAGCGCATACCGAGGACTGGAAAGCCACCTCAACTCATGATGTATACATGGTGGACACCCCAAAAGGAAGCGATAACAAGGAACAACGGGACGCGGCGAAGGATAATTCCCCCGAAAAACAATCAAAACGGCGATGCAAGCGCCGCCTAAGTCCCGCCTCGACAACAACAGCACTCATAATGACCCAGCCATAGAGCAGGGCAAACCAGTGGGCGATGAACATGCAACCAAGCAACCATCCGAACAAGATGAATCGGATAATCAATCCATTCCCGGCGAAAACAATAGTCCAGACGATCTCACGCCGGACACACCACCAGAGCATAAGAACCTTCACAAAAGGATTGTCGCCACTGCAAGAAGCCTGAAGAAGCAAAAACGGAAGCTCAAAACAGCGGAAGACATACTCATAATGAGATGGAGCAAAGTACTCAAGACAGTGGACAAATATGGCAACAGCCACCAAACAAAGAGCTACCCGGCGCAAGCTGCCGCCTGACCGACGAGGAGGCCGTAGAGCCCCATAGTCAAAAAGCAAGAGGCCGCCGGCGGATAGACGACAGATAACAGGCCAAGAGCGACAAGCGGCGCCGCACAAGCCGCACATGATCCTCGCAAAAGCAGATGGCCCGGTCAGTCCATTTATGGGCCAAAAAGAGGGGCCCAGAAGTAACACAACACGCCGAGTGTTCAAGACAACGGCACACCCAAATATAGGGGCGCCGCACACCCACTATGTTTCACCGATGAGGTGCTGGATCATGAATTTCCAACAGGGTTCAAGCCCGTAAACATAGAGGCATACGACGGAACAACAGACCCCGGAGTCTGGATTGAGGATTACATCCTGCACATACATATGGCTAGAGGAGACGATCTCCACGCCATAAAATATCTGCCCCTCAAGCTCAAAGGGCCAGCTCGGCATTGGCTCAAAAGCCTCCCAGAAAATACCATTGGAAGTTGGGAAGAGCTCAAGGATGCGTTTAGAGCAAATTTTCAGGGGACTTATGTCCGCCCTCCGGATGCAGACGATTTAAGTCACATAACCCAACAGCCCGGAGAATCAGTGCGCCAATTCTGGAACAGGTTCCTCACCAAAAAGAACCAAATAGTCGACTGTCCGGATGCCGAAGCCTTAGCAGCTTTTAAACATAACGTCCGAGACGAATGGCTCGCCAGACACCTCGGCCAGGAAAAGCCAAGAACAATGGACGCGCTAACAAGCCTCATGACCCGCTTTTGCGTGGGGGAAGACAGCTGGCTAGCAAGATGCAGCACCAGCGACCCGAGTACATCCGAGATCAGAGATGGAAACGGAAAATCACAGCGCAGAAAGGACCAGCGCCGAAATAAAGAAAAGAGCCCAAAGAACACGGCAGTCAACGCCGGATTCAAAAGCTCACGACCGAACAACAAAACACTGCCTCTTAAGGACAACAGTGACGGAGCTATCCAACTTAAACAAAATTTTGGATCGGATATGTCAAATCCATTGCCGGTGTCAAAACCGGCGGATCTCGGTAGGGGGTCCCGAACTGTGCGTCTAGGCGGATGGTAACAAGAGACGAGGGACACGATGTTTTTACCTAGGTTCGGGCCCTCTCGATGGAGGTAAAACCCTACGTCCTGCTTGATTAATATTGATGATATGGGTAGTACAAGAGTGGATCTACCACGAGATCAAGGAGGCTAAACCCTAGAAGCTAGCCTATGGTATGATTGTTGTAATGTCTGTTGTCCTACGGACTAAAGCCCTCCGGTTTATATAGACACCGGAGGAGGCTAGGGTTACACAGAGTCGGTTACAATGGTAGGAGATCTACATATCCGTATTGCCAAGCTTGCCTTCCACACCAAGGAAAGTCCCATCCGGACACGGGACGGAGTCTTCAATCTTGTATCTTCGTAGTCTTGGAGTCCGGCGGATATTGATAGTCCGGCTGTCCGGACACCCCCTAGTCCAGGACTCCCTCAGTAGCCCCCGAACCAGGCTTCAATGACGATAAGTCCAGCGTGTTTATAGTCTTCGGCGTTGCAAGGCGGGTTCTCCCTTCAAATTCCATGTACCTGCCGAACAGTGTCCGACTTCATCTTGAATACTGTGTTCCTCGGCTTCTACGCCAAATAATGGCCCTCTTCCACGTGTCGCATTTAATGCGAAAAGCCGTGGTGTCTTTTGCATTTCACCCCTAATTGTGCGAGTCGCCCGCCTATAAAAGAGGCAAGAATCTAGATCCAAACCACACCGCCTTCCTCCGTGAATACTCCATCGAAGCGCCTTTGACCTAGAAATCCATTCCACCATGGATCGTCAACGCGGCTCTTCTTCACGCGCTCCCAGCCCACCGCCGGGGAATTGGAGGGGGTGCTCTATTTCGCACAACGAGCTAGTGAAGCTCCAAATGGGAGGATTCCTCCCTCCGGCCTTCATGGTCCCAGTCCGGGCCGGACTGGTTACTTATCAAGGTGGGAGACAGGTGGAGGACACTCCAAGCCCCAATAAGGGGGAGCAAGTATGTTTTGTCCCTTATCTGATAAGGGGACTCGGATTTCCAATACATCCGTTCCTCCGCGGGCTCCTGAAGTTCTACGGGCTCTAGCTCCACCACCTCACGCCCGCCTCTGTCCTGCATATCGCGGGCTATGTAGCTCTTTGCGAGCTATTCCTGGGCATCGAGCCCCATTTTGCATTGTGGAAGAGGCTGTTTTGCCTCGTACCCCGTTCTCACCAGGGGTCCATATATCAAGTGGGCGGCGCCGAAATATGGCGCATCGCCGGGACCGGATACCTATCCGGTACTCCCAAGAAGGCGTCCGAAGACTGGCCCTCGGAGTGGTTTTATATAGGAGACGCCCACGCTGCACTCCAGCCGGATCGGCCTCCGGAGTTTAGTGCTGCTCCTTGAAGAACGCCTCACTGGCGCCATGAGCCCCGATTGGAGGAAGACAAGAGCGTCCATTACTTGTTGGGCCGGATAAGATTAATGGCTCATTCCGGCTTGACCATGATCGGAGTCATGGTGACATGCATCAAGCGAGGGGTACAGCCACTGCAATACAGAGGCCACCCCATGTGGGATTTCAACGGGAAGACGACGCTACAGGCAAGGCCGCAAGGGCGGATTCGACCGAGGATCTGGTGAAGATCCTGTCCAGCCTGTACAAGGGGGAGAAGGAGGACTTCCTTCGAACGAACCCTTTGAATGGGTTTTCCATGATCAACCCCAGAGGATGGGTAAGTGAACACCTTGAAGGGCTCAACCCGTGCTTTCGAAGTTTAAGCTTCTTACATTATGTCTTCGGCGCAGGATCTACGCCGGACTGTGGAGGACATGGTGAGTCCTGCTCCGCAACCCAAGGATCCAGAAGGATCCCTGGATCCGGCCTCCGAAGAGGACCCGGACATGGAGGTGGAGCTGATCGACGGGTTGTATCACCAGCTCAGCATAGACAATGATTTGGTCGCCATTACGGCGGACTACCCCGGGCTAAGTCCAGCTTCCCAGATGACCGCGACCGAAGTCCGGACACCATTATCTCATCCCTGCCCATTTCTGACCTTCGCGAATGATGGTATTTTGTAGGAAGCGCCTTTACGGCAGGAAGCCGAGCCCGCGGCGGCTGACCAACAGAGGTCAGTCCAAACCAGCAGGCGAAAAAGGAGCGCAGTGCGGGCGGAAGCATCGCCGCAAAGGTATAGCTCGTATTTGAATTTTCAGAGCAACGTTCCGAGGAAACGTCTGAGTGCTCCTGATCTTTGTAGGAGAAAAAGCGCTCGCCGGACTGCGAGCGCAGGAATTGCCGATCCGACCAACACCGGCCAGGCTCCAGCGCCCAGCCTGGAGGGAGAGGCAAGCGCAAGACGTGAGCCGGATCCTTTTCCAACGGAGGATACCGACAGATTGTCCGCCACCAAGTCTGAGGTGGAAAGCGCCATGAACCATAGGCGCCGCCGGACAGTATTTCATGAAGCGTGCTTTTCCCCTGAGGCATTGGATGCCTTTAACGCAGGGGACGCGCATCTCCGTGCCGCTCAAAATGGTTTTACCAGAGCCACGGAGAAGTATGTGAAAGACATACGGGTAAGGGAATTTTAACGGTTGTATATACCAGTAGCCCCCGAGACTTAAAGTAGTTATGCTAACTGATTTAAGGATCATTGGAAATTTCAGGCACTTAACGAGAAGAACGCCCAACTGTCTCGGGAGCTGCAAGATTGCAAGGCCCAACTTGAGGTCAAGATTTGTCGCCGCAGGAGGAGACGGAAAGACCCCTCCTGGTAACACATTTTATTAATAAATATAAGCGGCGTGCGGCGCCTGCGAAGTCTAATAATGACATTGCAGTACCGTCGGACAAGATCCGGACAGTAAGCATTGCTATGCCAGCTAAAGGTCGGCGAGAGTGTGCTGAATAGGGTTCAGCAGAAAGGAACAAGCTCCGGATGCCAACGCCAAGCTCGGAGAAGAGCCGAAGGCGCCAGCCGAGCTGTCCGGCTCCGTTAAGGAGAATCAGCGGCTTGCTGCATCTATAGTAGTGCTTGAGCGAACTCTTTTGAAAAGAAGAGTTCGGCGAGGAAGTATTTTGACATGATATGTCTTGTAGGTATACTCACGGGTCGTCCTGCAGAGGAGATGCCCATATCAATGGGTGATCAACTTCCCGAACTGTTGCAGCTACTCGAACGAGTTCGGCAGGCAATGAGCGGCATCGTTCAGGCTTTAGGGCCAGCCCTCACCCTACCCGAGGGCCTCGGGGAGCTTGCGGAGAAGTTGCAGGGAGTGCGGCAGCGCTTCCGTTTGTGGAAGATTTCGGCTTGCCGTCAAGGTGCCAGGGAGGCTTGGGCCATGGTGAAGACGCGGTACAAGAAGGCGGATCCCAACCTGTAGGATCGGAAGTATGTCTAGAGGGGGGGTGATTAGACTACTTGACAATTTAAAAGTTTAGCCTTTTGATTAGGACAAGTTTTTAGCAAGTTCACAATGATGACCAAGTCAAGTATCACCCTACACATGCAATTCTAGAGTAGTGGCAGCGGAAAGTAAATTGCACATGTAGTAAATAGAGGTGGAGAAGAGCAAACGCAGTTTGGAGACACGGAGATTTTTCTCGTGGTTCCGATAGGTGGTGCTATCGTCAATCCACGTTGATGGAGACTTCAACCCACGGAGGGTAACGGCTGCGAGAGTCCACGGAGGGCTCCACCCACGAAGGGTCCACGAAGAAGCAACCTTGTCTATGCCATCATGGCTTACGCCCACGGAGGACTAGCCTTACTGGGGTAGATCTTCACGAAGTAGGCGATCTCCTTGCCCTTACAAACTTCTTGGTTCAACTCCACATCTTGACGGAGGCTCCCAAGCGACACCTAACCAATCTAGGAGGCACCACCCTCCAAAAGGTAATAGATGGTGTTGGTGATGATGAACTCCTTGCTCTTGTGCTTCAAATGATAATCTCCCCAACACTCAACTCTCCTCACCGATTTGGCTGTGGTGGAAGAAGGGATTGAGTGGAAAGCAACTTGGGAAGACTAGAAATCAAGTTTCATATGGTGGGAGTGGAGCAACTTGATCTCAACACAAGGGTAGGTAGTTTTCTTCTCGAAATGTAAGGTAGGAGTGGTAGTTCTTTCGATGGCTCTCTCCACGAATGAAGAGGAGGTGGAGGGTATTTATAGCCTCCACACAAAATCCAACTGTTACACACATTTGACCAATCTCGGTCGGACCGAAGTTGACAACTCGGTGAGACCGAAAGTTCAAATCTTGTGAGCGTTGGGATTTTCGTGGGACCGAAAATACAATCTCGGTTAGTCCGATTCTTCCAAAGTCTAGGGTTTGCCAATCTCGGTGGGACCGACTTTCTCATCTCGGTGACACCGATTTGAGTACGTAGGTTCTGAAGGTTGGCAACACTAATTTCGTAAGACCGAGTTTGGAATCGGAAAATCCGAAATTACTAGGGTTTGGCTATATGGCTGAGGTGGTTCATCTCGGTGTGGTGAGTTTATGGAATCGGTGGGACCGAGATTACTTATGAGTATATGTTGGAATGAAAGATTGCTGATAGTTTGAGAGATAAATCACTAAGCACTTTGAGCAACCAGATCATCATCATAACCTCATCCCTTTAATAGTATTGGCTTTCCTATGGACTCAATGTGATCTTGGATCACTAAACCAAAAATGGAGTCTTGAGCTTTTGCCAATGCTTTCCTTAGCATTTTGAGGGGTCCACATCATCACCATTGCCATACCCATATCATTGAACTTTCTGAAATATTCTCAAGAAACAATTAGTTCAATGATATATATGTTGTTATTAATTACCAAAACCACCCGGGGATTAGTTGCACTTTCAATCTCCCCCTTTTTGGTAATTGATGACAACATATAGATCAAAGCTTCGACAAATGATATAATCAATGAATAATATCGTCGCTTTGAGAAGTATGTGATAAGCAAGAGCTCCCCCTAAATTTGTGCATTATTTAAGATTTGCGTTTGAATGCAAATGCACAATCGATTAGGATCATGGGTCATTCTTCCATGTCACATACATCTTGGTGGAGCGCACAAAATGATAAGAATGAATAGCATGCACCCAATCACCAAGACATGAGTAAATGATCATACAAAATATGAATAGCATATGATAAGCATTAAGCACACATTAAGCATAGTATGATCAAGCACTCATCAAAGATAGAGCAAACGTAGTATCAAACACACGAAATGTCTCGAAGAACTCAAAAGTATCTCAAGGAAAACCGCAAACGAAAGAGCAAAAGCGAGCACTCTCTCTCTCGAAGTCCTATGATCTATACAATTTCTCCCCTTTGGCAACAAGTTACCAAAAGTTCGAAGGTATAGAGCTAAGCGTCACTAGGGACTCTGCTGGCGGCTCCTGCTGGTCGATGGAGTGGAGATAGCTGCATCTGCAAAGGCTTCTGCTGAAGTCTGTGGAGCTGGAGGAGTGTACACTGAGCCGGAGCTGGAACCGATGGAGCTGTGGAGGTGCCGATGTTGTAGCCTTGGGATCTGCATCCTTTGGAATGGCAGCTGATCTGGGCTTTGTGGGAACTCGAGCAGGCTGCTCATAATCATCCCGACCAAATCACCTTCCATCTCCTTCATGAGCTCTGCCTTCTCCTCTTGGCTTCCTCAATGTCCGCCTCAAGCTTGTTGACGGTGACTGCACTTCATCGACTTGACATCCAGAGCATGGAACTTGTCTTCAACTATCCTCTCAAGACTCTCCCGAGACGCACTATGCTGGCCAGCGTAGTTCAATCCTCTAGGTAGCTTCAAGAAGTTGTTCTCCAACGCTCTTGGGTTTGCTGCTTTTCTTCTTCTTCCTTCTCAGCTTTAGCTTGTTTGGCAGCTTCAGGACTTAGCGTGTCCTTCAACAGATGTGGGAGCATCCTCGGTCATCACAACTTCATTATCTTCATGTTCGCTGCAGTGGCAAGTGGGGTCTATCCAACAGTAGGTGTCCGTGCCAAACTTGGCATTGATGAGCATCTGAATGTGCGGAGCAAACCCACATGACCTCTTACGTCTGCTGTCATTCCTCTTGATAGTCTCAACTATCGTGTCCATCACCTTGAAAGGTGCCTTCGATCTAGAATATGCGGCATGTTGATAGAATACCCTCTTATCATGCGATGATCTCCTGACTTAGGCATCAAAGTATGCCTCAGAATGGTGTTAGTGGTTGGGAGACCTGCCTGAAGATGATACACTGATCCAAGCTTCCATATCTCAACATCCTTGTCTGGTACCTCATTGTACATGTTCTTCATAGACTCGTGATTCTTCTTTGGAATGCCATAGACATCTACATCATCATCTCTTGATACTGGAGCATTCAGCGGTGCTTCCATTCTTCAACTGTTGAAGAGAATCTCGCCTTCACCATCCATACAATTCGCCATCCGGATAGAAATGTGTCAGGCATAGAACTGCATGATCATCTCATCATTCCATGTCACAATTTCGACCAACAAACTCAGCAACACCACATGCAGTGAAGCTCTCATGCACATGTGGGAAGTAGTCTCTGTGCTCTTCACTATCAATATATTCCCAGTCAACATACCTAGTGTCAGCAACAATTGGTTTCTTGTCCATGAGCACTGTCTCATAGAAATCTTGTTGCTCTCGGGTGTGGAATCTTGAGTCAACAGCTGTCCTTCTCCGGTGGCATATGGATCAACTTGCCTCCATAGCCTCGAGACCTTTGTCCTTCCTTTCCTTCATATTTTCAGCTCGAGGATGAGCATCATTATGAACTGGCAGTTTCATCGAAGCTTGACAATACATGTGCCTCTTCATCCGACTCACCGGTGGCACATTGTCCTTCTTCTTCTCTCAAGCAGAATATTTCTCACTGCTTTTCTTTGGCTTGGCAGCAGGTTTGGCTTGAGCTGCCTTTGCTGGAGCTGATGGCTTAGATTTGGTAGGTGCTCCTGCCTCGATGGCATCTCCCATCAACTTAGGCTTCGAGGAGGCTGGGGTGCTTCCTCATCGTAATCATCATCGCCTTCATCATGTACTAGCCTCTTCCTCTTGGAAGTTTTCTACCTTCTTTGAGGTTTCTTCTTCCATGCTCAGCTTCTTTGCAACTGTGGACTTCTTCACTTTGTTGGTGCCTTTCTTGGTGTGTTGCCCTTGATAATCTTTTGGCAACCACTTTCCTCTTAGGTTTGGAAGTGATCTCCTCCTCAAGAACAAAGTCGAATCCTCTTCATCGAATTTCTCTTCTTCCGCCCCGTGGCGGCAGCAGCAAACCACTTGGGGTGCTTCTCTCACCATCATCGAAAAACTGCTGGCTTCAGGACTAGTGACCGCCTCGAATCTCAACCGGTGATTCAGACTGTTCGCTGTCACTTGCATCGGACATATGACCGACAACCCGTGAATAGAGTAGATATAGGCGAATAGAAGAGTTATCACAAACTGCAGAAGATTTTGCAAAATGAATGAGTTCAAATCTCAGTTTTAAGTTTTCACAGAATGCATTTCGGTCTGACCGAGTCTAAAATTCGTGAATCCAAGTGCCTAAATGAACCATTCACACCACTTTCGTTGGACCGAAATGGGTTTCGGTCTAGCCGAGAGCACTAGGGTTTCACTAAATCCTCATTTCGGTCTTACCGATTTGCACAACTTCGGTTGGACCGAAGGTGCAATGGTAATGGCCAGAGGCCAAATCGGTCGATCCGAGAATGTAGAATCGGTCACACCGAGATGTGTTCGCGGAAACCTAACCCTAAAATTTTCACTCGAATTTCGTTCTAAGAACTAATCTGCTGGATAGGAAGATTTCAAACATGGCAAGAAACTAGGCAAAACCTATCATGCATTGAATCGAGGTTGAAGACGAGAGGATGAAACTCACCCAACTTGGTGGAGTTTCACTCACGCGCAACGGCGCGATGAGATTAACCGCTGACGGCGATGGAGACCAGGGCGAGGGCGCCAGCGACGGCGGAGACGATCCGAAGACCACGGCGACGGCAAATAAGGGTTTGGGGCGAGACGTTTTGAAGGAATAATCAACGCTGCTGCCCTCGGTATATATACCCTTCAACTGTCGGTGGGACCGAGTTGGAAAACTTCGGTGGCACCGAGATGGTTAATCGCAAGCGCTACACACATCGTCACGCCGAGATTTGCAACTCGGTTTCACCGAGGTGAAAACCTAGATCAATCCAAGTGATTTCGGTCTGTCCGATTTGAGTATATTGGTTTGACCGAAAGTACTTAGAAGGTTTTGGAAGTTAAGCTTTTAACGGATCGGTGGCTCCGAGTGCTCCTCACTCGGTCTCGTCCAAAAAGACTTGATCAAAGTTTGTGATATAAGCATGAATAGAGTTTGAGACAAGAAAGCATAGATAGCTAGGGGAGGAACTTAGGCATTCTTGTCCATCCATTTGGTCAAAAGAGAAAATCCAAAAGACCAAAGCAACAAATGGATGTCCTCGAATGGATAAAATTATGCATCCAACATGCTCACACAATAAGATATCAAATGAAATATGTGTCAAACATGCACAAACAAAACTCTAGCAACTAGCACACAATTTGGCGATGACTAGGTCATCTATATATGAGTATATTGACTTAGGAGTCAAATGAGAACATTTGATCATAGGTCATACTCATCGCTTAAGCACAAGTGGGGTTACCACTTTTACATAAAGCATTAATGTGTTCACATCATTTGAAGATGCTTTAGCTCAATTCTTTAGAGCAAAGCTCCCCCTTGATGTGAGAACCCCTTTTAAAGGGTCAAACTAACCTTGGGTTGTCGTTGAAGACTTCATGTAGATGTTGAAGATGTGGATGCTCAATGTTGATGAAGATCATCAAGAGTTGGGAGCAATCCTTTGGATTCGGCACTTTCAATACCTACATGGGTTAGTCCCACAAGGAACAAACAAGGATATCCATGGACATAGATTGAAGTACACAATAGATGATGTCCATGAAAGCAATGATTACCTTGTCCCTTGACTTACCAACAAGAGGGTTTGTGACTCCATGAACTAGTGCAAGATGTGGAAGTTGATTGCACAAGTTCTTTGCCAAAATGAATGTGAGTGAAGTATGTTGGCGGAGTCACCCTCAAGAACTCTCTAGTTCTTCTTCTTCGGGATCCACATCATCTTGATGGGAATCCTTGGGGTAGTAGTTGAGCTTGTCAAGTAGAACTTGAAGTTTCCTTGGGAACCCACTTGACCATGGCCTTGGGTGCTTCAATGAATGCATCAATCTCCTCTTGAAGCTTGTCCTTGCCTTTTAGCTTGTGGTCTTGTGGTGGAAGGTCATCTTGAGCTTGTTCCACATTGGAAGAAGTAGGATCATACTTCTCCTTTTGAGAAACAAACTTTGGAGTGGGATATTGACCTTCTTCCCATTCAACACCCTCGGCGTTGAACTTTCGCTCAAAACCAATTCCTTGATTCTTCCGTGCCTTCCTTGCTTAAGAACAATTTCCTCAAAGTTCTTGCTTCCGCAAGGCTCTTGTAGACACCTTTCTCTATAATCCCTTTCAATAAACTATTTTCTTGCTCAAGTGTAACTTGGCTTGAAACATTGTTAGTGGAATCAAGAGAATTACTAGAAGTAACAACATTTGATTTAGCATGATTATTGTTACTACTAGATGAAGAATTTTCTTATGCTTGTCATGCTTAGTTTTAATAGGTGGCAAGAAATTAGACAAGAGAAGTCGTTTGGCAAGATATGAAGAACTCTTCTTTGAAGATCGTCATTGATAGCTTTTAGGAACTCATGTTCTTGCTCTAGATTGAGCTTCTCGAAGCGTAGCTTCTCATGAGATCTTAGGAGCTCTCTATGATCTTCTTGAGTTGTTTCATGAGCTAACTTAAGAGTGTTTAGTTCTTTAGTTAGACGCTCAATCTCCTTCATAGCATTGTCATTCGACTCTTCTCGACTATAAAGACTACTAGCATGTTCATCATTACTAGGCTCACTAGATTTATCATGTAAAAGCTCATCTTCACCAAGCAAGTCATCTTCATCACTATCAAAGTCAATAAATTCAGGGTGTGATACCTTGGGGCCTTTTGCCATGAAGCATCTTCCAATTCCCTCATTTGGTGAATCAAATATGTCATAGGAGTTGAAGTTGGAGGATACGAGAGCAAGACCGCAACACCTTCATCTTGATCAGATTCGAGTTGGAGTGATAGCTTCTTTCGAGTGATTGTCGGAGTCGGAGCCGGAGACCCATTCACCAACATGAGCTTGATGTTTTCTTCTTGTGTAGCTCCTTGATGACTTGTCTTTCCTTTCCTAATCCTTGCTTCTCCGAGAGGATCTTCGCTCATAACGATCATCTCTACTCCTTCTCTCTTTTCGGCGACTCTTCTCTTGAGCTTCTTCTTCTTGGAGATTCTTCTCTTCTCTTGTGGGGAGTCGAACACTCATTTGAGTAGTGTCCGGTCTTCCACAATTGTAGCAGTTTCGATCACGACTAGAAGATCTCTTTTCATCATATGATCTAGACTTTGAGCTTCTTTCCTTGCTTCTACTCTTGTAGAATTTGTTGAAGTTCTTCACCATTAGGCTTATCTCTTCATTGGAAACTAGCTTGTCACTTGAGGTTGTGGGAGCTTCAACTGCAGCTTTGTAAGCACCACTTGACTTGTTGTGAAGCTCTTCCTTGTCTTTAAGTGTCATCTCATGAGCAACAATCCTTCCAATGACTTCGGTAGGCTTGAGATTCTTGTAGTTTGGCATCATTTGGATCAAAGTGCACACGGTGTCATACTTTCCATCCAAAGCTCTGAGAATCTTCTTGATGATGAATCGGTCGGTCATTTCTTCGCTTCCTAAGCCTGCCATCTCATTTGTGATGAGAGCAAGCCTAGAGTACATTTCAGCGACTCCTTCACCTTCCTTCATCTTGAACTTGTCAAGTCGACCTTGAAGAACATCTAGCTTTGATTCCTTCACGGACTCGGTACCTTCGTGCATTTCACCAAAGTATCCCAAATCTCTTTTGCATTCTCAAGACGGCTGATCTTGTTGAACTCCTCGACACAAAGCATTGAAGAGAATGTCACAAGCTTGAGCATTGTTCAGAACATCCGCAACTCATCCGCTGTAGCTTCGCGATCCGAACTTTTCCTTCCTCAAGAACTCACCTTGCAAGCCAACACAAATAATGCCCCATGCGGCGGGGTTATGTCCAAGAATATGCATTTTCATTTTGTGCTTCCAACTAGCAAAATTTGAACCATCAAAGTAAGGACCTCTCTGAAAATTACCCTCACTAGACGCCATACTCTCCTAGGTTGTGAAACCAAGCTTATGGAGTCCAATGCAATGAAAACCAATCCAATGGAGACCAAAGCTCGATACCACTTGTAGGATCGGAAGTATGTCTAGAGGGGGTGATTAGACTACTTGACAATTTAAAAGTTTAGCCTTTTGATTAGGACAAGTTTTAGCAAGTTCACAATGATGACCAAGTCAAGTATCACCCTACACATGCAATTCTAGAGTAGTGGCAGCGAAAGTAAATTGCACATGTAGTAAATAGAGGTGGAGAAGAGCAAACACAGTTTGGAGACACGGAGATTTTTCTCGTGGTTCCGATAGGTGGTGCTATCGTCAATCCACGCTGATGGAGACTTCAACCCACGGAGGGTAACGGCTGCGAGAGTCCACAGAGGGCTCCACCCACGAAGGGTCCACGAAGAAGCAACCTTGTCTATGCCATCATGGCTTACGCCCACGGAGGACTAGCCTTACTCGGGTAGATCTTCACGAAGTAGGCGATCTCCTTGCCCTTACAAACTTCTTGGTTCAACTCCACATCTTGACGGAGGCTCCCAAGCGACACCTAACCAATCTAGGAGGCACCACCTCCAAAAGGTAATAGATGGTGTTGGTGATGATGAACTCCTTGCTCTTGTGCTTCAAATGATAATCTCCCCAACACTCAACTCTCCTCACTGATTTGGCTGTGGTGGAAGAAGGGATTGAGTGGAAAGCAACTTGGGAAGACTAGAAATCAAGTTTCATATGGTGGGAGTGGAGCAACTTGATCTCAACACAAGGGTAGGTAGTTTTCTTCTCAGAAATGTAAGGTAGGAGTGGTAGTTCTTTCTGATGGCTCTCTCCACGAATGAAGAGGAGGTGGAGGGGTATTTATAGCCTCCACACAAAATCCAACCATTACACACATTTGACCAATCTCGGTCAGACCGAAGTTGACAACTCGGTGAGACCGAAAGTTCAAATCTTGTGAACGTTGGGATTTTCGGTGGGACCGAAAATACAATCTCGGTTAGTCCGATTCTTCCAAAGTCTAGGGTTTGCCAATCTCGGTGGGACCGACTTTCTCATCTCGGTGACACCGATTTGAGTACGTATTCTGAAGGTTGGCAACACTAATTTCGTAAGACCGAGTTTGGAATCGGAAAATCCAAATTACTAGGGTTTGGCTATATGGCTGAGGTGGTTCATCTCGGTGTGGTGAGTTTATGGAATCGGTGGGACCGAGATTACTTATGAGTATATGTTGGAATGAAAGATTGCGATAGTTTGAGAGATAAATCACTAAGCACTTTGAGCAACCAGATCATCATCATAACCTCATCCCTTTTAATAGTATTGGCTTTCCTATGGACTCAATGTGATCTTGGATCACTAAACCAAAAATGGAGTCTTGAGCTTTTGCCAATGCTTTCCTTAGCATTTTGAGGGGTCCACATCATCAGTCATTGCCATACCCATATCACTGAACTTTCTGAAATATTCTCAAGAAACAATTAGTTCAATGATATATATGTTGTTATTAATTACCAAAACCACCCGGGGATTAGTTGCACTTTCACAACCACATGGCCGAAGTTGGACCGGTGGGGCTCGATGGGAAGGAGATCCCTGTGAGTTTAGTGTACAGCCAAGTAGAGTTGGCTGCTAAGTTTTCCCAACGGGACTGTAAACTAGACAGCCTGTTAGACGGGATTGAGGAGGAATACAATCAGTAAATTTGACAATGTATGTTATCCTTTAAAGTGACATGTGAAATGCCTTCTAGCCGGATTGTAGATCGTTTGTCTTTGCCGACCTTTTCGCTTCGACCTCGGGACCCTAGAGTCCGGAGTGTGTCCGAATACCTTTTTGGTTTAAGAAACAACCGTGGTATGCATGGAGACCAGGCGTAGGGGTCATTAGTGCTTTATCAGACAAGTGCCCAACTAGTTATGTTATATACATGGTTAGTAAGAAACATCTTCCAGGGAGAATAGTTCCGTTAAGGGTTCCTTTCTCGGGAGGCATGCCCTAAAGTGCATGTCCGACTGCAAAGAGAGCAATAAAACATTTGGGGCAAATAGATAAATAGGTAAAAGTCATCTTTTAAGTCACCGACCAATATTCCCTTAAGAACGCTAGCTTTCGGCTTCACCCAGTCTGAGGTACACATCCGGTGACCCAGCAAGAAGAATAATCGCAGAGGTGCTCCTTTACCTCCTAGCCGAACAATCGGGAACGTAGGGGTAAGCACAGGAGCCAGGCAACCTAGCTTGGCCAAAACTTAAGTCATATCGATGCATATAATGGCGACTAAAAGGTACATGTGGAAGCTTGACACATGTGCTGGGTATGAAACCCGTATAATTGAGCTTCTATAAAAGAAGCCCCCAGGAATAATGAGTGCGGATGGCACATCATGCGTATGCAAAGAATGCGAAAATAGGCCCGGAAGAACTTTTAAGTAAAAATGATAAAAAGAGAAACAAAAGACAGCCGAAGTGTAAAAGTTTGGACGGAGGAAGGGGACAAACTCTTAGTCCGGCGCTAGGCATAGAATCGTCGGAGGCGGGCTGCGTTCCATGGGTTCGACTCGAGTCGGTTATCCGGACGGTATGCTCCGCCGGTCAGTACTTGATTGATAATGAAGGGGCCCTCCCATTTGGGCTTGAGCTTGTCCTTTTTCTTGTCTGGCAGGCGTAGAACTAGTTCACCAACGTTGTAAGTCTTGGCCTGTACTTCTCTGCTTTGATATCTTCGGGCCTGCTGCTGATAGAATGCGGAACGAGCCTTCGCGACGTCACGTTCTTCCTCCAATGTGTCCAAGCTGTCCAGCCGATCAAGCTCGGCCTCTCTTTCCTCATACATGCGCACTCGAGGTGAGTCATGAATAATGTCACAGGGCAAGACTGCCTCTGCGCCGTATACCATAAAAAATGGTGTGAATCCGGTAGTATGGTTAGGCATTGTCCGCAGCCCCCAAAGTACGGAGTCGAGCTCCTCGACCCATTGTATGTCGGATTTAGTAAGTGACCTCACTAATCTGGGTTTAATGTCGCTCATGATTAGACCATTTGCTCTTTCCGCTTGACCGTTGGTTTGAGGGTGATAAACTGAAGCATCGTCGAGCTTGATGCCCATATTTTGCACCATGACTTAACCTCGTCGGATGTGAAGTTCGTGCCGTTGTCGGTGATGATGCTGTGGGGGACTCCGTAACGGTGTACCACCCCTAATATAAAGTCTATCACTGGTCCGAACTCTGCCGTTTTGACCGGTTTGGCCTCTATCCATTTGGTGAATTTATCCACCATGACCAATAGGTACCTTTGCTTGTGGGTTCCCCCTTTAAGGGGTCCAACCATGTCAAGCCCCCAGACCGCGAACGGCCAGGTAATGGGTATGGTTTCGAGGGCGGTGGGTGGCATATGGCTCTGATTAGCAAAGAGCTGACAACCAACGCATCGCTGGACCAAGTCCTGTGCGTCTGCCCGAGCCGTCGGCCAATAAAATCCTGTACGGAATGCCTTTCCTACAAGGGCCCGGGCTGCTGCGTGGTGTCCGCCTAGTCCGGCATGAATTTCAGCTCAGAGGTTTCGCCCTTCTTCTTCGGAGATACACCTTTGAAGGCCTCCGGTGGTACTTTTCTTATAAAGTTCTCCCTCATGGACCTTGTAGGCCTTCAATCGCCGGACTATGCAGCGGGCCTCATTTTGGTCTTTGGGAAGTTCCTGCCTAAGTAAGTAGGCTAGGAAAGGTTCTGTCCACGCGGCGATTACTGCCATTATGACGTGGGCGGAGGGTGTTATGTCATCTGCCGAATCACCGTGCGGTTTTCTCCGGTTTGTCACTACCGGGCTCCTCTCCCCATAGTACGGATGGCTTGAAGAGCCATTCCAGGAAGGTATTAGGAGGGACGGCATCACGCTTCGCACCGATGCGTGCCAGTACGTCGGCCGCCTGATTATTATCTCGAGCTATGTGATGGAATTCCAGTCCTTCAAACCGAGCTGACATTTTTAGGACAGCGTTGCGATATGCTGCCATTTTCGGATCCTTAGCGTTAAAGTCTCCATTTATTTGGGATATTGCAAGGTTTGAATCCCCGCGCACTTCTAGGCGTTGAATGCCCATGGAGACTGCCATCTGGAGACCATGTAACAGGGCCTCGTATTCGGCTGCATTGTTGGAGTCTGTGTACATTATTTGAAGTACATACTGGACTGTATCTCCGGTTGGGGACGTCAGTACGATGCCAGCCCCCAGTCTGGCAAACATTTTGGAGCCGTCGAAATGCATAATCCAATTGGAGTATGCGCCGTACTCTTTAGGGAGTTCGGCTTCAGTCCATTCGGCGACGAAGTCAGCCAAAACTTGTGACTTTATAGCTCGTCGAGGTTTATAAGTTATGTCAAATGGTAAGAGCTCAATGGCCCATTTTGCAATCCTGCCCGCTAAGTCCGCAGCTATTTATGATGTCATTGAGTGGTACTTGAGGCCACCGTTATCGAACACTCTTGAAAGTAGTGCCGAGTTTCGGGACGCCATGAACACCGCATATGCTATCTTCGATAGTGCGGGTAACGGATTTGCAGGGGTTAACACAAAGGATACATAGTACACTGGTTTTTGAAGAGGGAATTTATGCCCTTCATCACTCGCTCGACGACGAGGACCGCGCTTACAACTTGATGCGTTGCTGCGATGTATAACAACATTGGTTCGCCCAAAGTGGGCGCAGCCAGGACCGGATTTGTTGCCAATATGGCCTTTATTTCTTTGAGTCCGGCAGTGGCGGCATCCGTCCACTTGAAGTGTTCGGTGCGCCTGAGGAGGCGATAGAGGGGCAGCGCCTTTTCTCCTAAACGCGAGATAAAGCGGCTTAGGGCTGCCATGCATCTTGTTAATTTTTGTATTTGTTTGAGGTCTTTTGGAATATCCAACTGTGACAGAGCTCGGATTTTAGCCGGATTAGCTTCAATTACTCTACCGGATACGATGAAGCCCAAAGCTTTTCCGGCCGGTACACAGCGCATTTTTCCGGATTCAGCTTGATGTCATATGCTCTGAGGTTGTCGAATGTGAGCCTCAAATCGTCTACTAAAGTTTCGACGTGTTTTGTTTTGACGACTACGTCGTCTATGTATGCCTCGACTGTTTTGCCGATCTGGGTGGCCAGACATGTTTGAATCATGCGCTGATATGTTGCGCCGGCGTTTTTGAGTCCGAAGGGCATCGTGTTGATGCAGAATGGTCCATATGGAGTGATAAATGCCGTTGCGGCTTGGTCTGCTTCCGCCATCTTGATTTGATGATAGCCAGAGGATGCGTCCAGGAAGCACAACGAATCGTGCCCTACTATAGCATCGATAATTTGATCGATGCGGGGGAGAGGGAAGGGATCCTTTGGGCAAGCTTTATTGAGGTCTTTAAAATCGACACAGAGGCACCAGGATTTATCCTTCTTTGGTACCATCACCAAATTTGCTAGCCAGTCCGGATGTTTGATATCTCTAATGAATCCGGCTTCCAATAGTTTGGCTAGCTCTTCTCCCATTGCCTGTCTTTTGGGCTCGGAAAATCATCGAAGAGCCTGTTTGACTGGCTTGAATCCTTTTAGGATGTTTAGGCTGTGTTCTGCCAACCTGCGAGGGATTCCGGGCATGTCCGAAGGATGCCAGGCGAAGATATCCCAATTTTCCCGAAGGAATTCGCGCAGTGCGGCGTCTACTTCGGGGTTCAATTGTGCCCCAATGGAGGCCGTCTTTGTTGGGTCCGTTGGATGGACCTGGAATTTTATTATCTCATCTGCTGGTTTGAAGGAGGTGGACTTGGATCTTTTATCGAGTATCACATCGTCCCTGTTCACCGTAGAGCGCAGCGCGGTGAGTTCTTCTGCCGCTAAGGCTTCGGATAGTGCCTCGAGGGCTAGTGCGGCTGTCTTGTTTTCGGCGCGGAGTGCTATGTCCGGATCACTAGCGAGAGTGATTATTCCGCTGGGCCCAGGCATTTTGAGCTTCATGTACCCATAATGAGGTATTGCTTGAAAAATTGTTAATGCCTCTCGTCCTAATATGGCGTGATACCCACTGCTGAACGAGGCCACCTGGAACGTGACTTCTTCGGATCTGTAATTGTCCGGAGAGCCGAACACCACATCGAGTGTGATTTTTCCGGTGCAGCGCGCTTCCCGGCTAGGGATTATTCCTCTAAAGGTTGTGCTGCTTCGCTCAATACGGCTCGAATCGATTTCCATTTTTCGCAGAGTTTCCTCATAAATGAGGTTTAGTCCGCTGCCGCCATCCATGAGGACTTTTGTCAGTCGAAAGCCGTCCACTATGGGACTAAGTACCAGTGCGGCTGGGGCTCTAGTTGTTCGGAATGTGGGCTCGTCGCTGGCATTGAAGGTAATAGCTGTGTCGCTCCATGGATTTGCTGTTGCTACTTGGTAGACTTTGGCGAGTTCGCGGATTGTTCGTTTTCGCATATTATTTGATGCGAAAGTCTCGAAGACTGTTGATACCATGCTGGTATTGTTGGAGTGGTTTCCTAGAGCTAGAAGCTCTTCGCCACATTTGGCCACCTGCCGTAATATCCAACATGCTCGAAGGCTATGTGTTGGGGCGGCTCCCTCTGTACTATGAAGCTTACAGGGTCCATTGAGCCATCCCTCCAGTACGGTTCCGTTTCCCTTATTGGGTTTTTGTTTTTTCGTTTTTGCATTTGGGGCCTGAGTGTAAGGCGCCCTTTTACTGCGGACTAGTTTTGGGGCCGGATTATCCCAAAATTGATTTTCGGTTTTCCGGAAACTCTCCATCGCATAGTACTTTCGTACAATGGATGCCAGATCGGTGAAGCGCGTAATTTTGCGACGATCAATGGCGTTTAGTATTCCCTTGTCCGTGCAGTTGTTGCAGAAGATTAATATTGCGTTTTCCTCTCGGCAGTCCTTTATCCTGTCCATAACCAGGAGGAATCTGGCCCAGTAGTGATGTACTGTTTCAGTAGGCTCTTGCCGTATTAGAGATAGATCGCATATGTCTGGGCGGGTGGGTGGAATAAAATCCGGATCCCTGCCCATCTTGAGGCTCAAAGGCCAAGGGGTTTCCGAATTCGGAAGTTTGGTTTGCTGGGCACAATCCAGCGAGTCCGGGGCGATGCATGATTTTAAGTTCAATGCTCGATCGAAGTCCGTCCCTCCGCGGGAATCCGGCATGGAGGGTTCGGGAATCCGGACATGAATTGTTTTCAACACTGGCAAAGAGTTGCCGTATTGCTCCTCTACCACTGCGACGTGGTGGGTGGCCTGGGGAGAGTTAATCTCTCTCAGATCGGTTTTAAGCCCAATCTGGTTGTAGTCCGTAGCGACTCCTGTATGCGCGATGCGATCCAAGAGATCGCTTAATGCACGAGCTCTATTGATCTAACTGTTCGGCAGCTTTAGGGCTGACGCGAAGATTGCTTCCGACGACTTGAGAAGTCATTGCGAAGCGGCGGCGGACAGCGATCATGAGAAAACCACCAAGCCGGATAGTTTGGCCGGCGGCCAAGGCCCCTCCGGCGAACACACCGTCTTTGAAGACGGGTGGAGGCATCTGCTCTATCGGTGACGACACAGAGGAACTCTCAACGAAAGCACCAGTGTCGGTGTCAAAACCGGCGGATCTTGGGTAGGGGGTCCCGAACTGTGCGTCTAGGTGGATGGTAACAAGAGACGAGGGACACGATGTTTTTACCTAGGTTCGGGCCCTCTCGATGGAGGTAAAACCCTACGTCCTGCTTGATTAATATTGATGATATGGGTAGTACAAGAGTGGATCTACCACGAGATCAAGGAGGCTAAACCCTAGAAGCTAGCCTATGGTATGATTGTCGTAATGTCTGTTGTCCTACGGACTAAAGCCCTCCGGTTTATATAGACACCGGAGGAGGCTAGGGTTACACAGAGTCGGTTACAATGGTAGGAGATCTACATATCTACATATCCGTATTGCCAAGCTTGCCTTCCACGCCAAGGAAAGTCCCATCCGGACACGGGACGGAGTCTTCAATCTTGTATCTTCGTAGTCTTGGAGTCCGGTGGATATTGATAGTCCGGCTATCCGGACACCCCCTAGTCCAGGACCGAGATTGTTGGGTCTTCAAACAGTCCGGCCGACTCAACGCCGAACACAAGGGGCTCGACGCGCCAAGCGAGGATGATGACGAACCCCACCAGCAGAGTGCCGGAAAACAAAAGACTTTCCCACAAGAAGTCAAAATAGTAAACTCACTTCATGTGATAATACGGAACAATAGTGCGGCACCCGCTAAAGCACGTGTCGCACGATCCACCCCAGCGGAACCCCGAGATTGGATGTCAAAAACAATTACTTTCGACCACCTGGACTATTCTAGAAGTATTCGAAACGCAGGATGGACTGCTTTGATATTGGATCCTATAATCGACAGACTACAATTTACATAAGTCCTAATGGATGGCGGCAGCGATTTAAACCTGCTATATCCGGACACAATCCACAAGTTTGGGATAGACCCTACTAAAATTCTCCATAGTCGCACTTCCTTCAAAGGATTTACCCCAGGCCCTTACGCCAAGTGCACGGGCTCATTACTACTAGAAATTGTGTTCGGATCACCCGACAACTTCCGTCGTGAAAAACTAATCTTCCATGTCGCCCCATTCAAAAGTAGCCATCAAGCACTATTGGGACGTGAAGCTTTCGCCCGCTTTAACGCAATACCGCACTACGTGTCTCTTACACTTAAAATGCCCGGTCCACACGGCATCATCTCATTAAAAGGTCGTTTAAGACCCCGGATACGGCTAGAGAAGTCCGACACAAATAAACTAGGGGCTCCCTAGCCGCATACCCCTTCACAAGGGGCTGCGCGTACAAACAATAAAGAGCCACTAAAAGCTCAACTTTATTCATTCATTCATACTTTGCTTTCAATAATTAATTTATTTTTGCACGATTTCTTTTCAAGCTAAGTTCCTCTCTTTTTATAGATGAACAACGTGCACACCCGTCCAGGATACGGCACAACGGAGACACAGGCGCAGACGTGCAGCAGGGACCCATCCCAAGGATTCTTTTCAGATTAAGACCCTGCGTAAACCTTTCTTACTGTCTCTTGTTGATTCATATCCCACGGTTTTTTACCATAACCAACGAGGAGGCTGGCATTTTGGCATTGGCCGCGCCAGAAATTCTCGCCTGTACCTGGACACTAGGGGCTTAGGGCATTGTTCTGCCCATTATCATAAAGACCGAATACCTTAGGGAGTGTTCGGCGTCTCGAGTTAGGCCTTATATGCATCAGCTCCGAATCATGTCTTTGGTCAAATGTTGGGTTTGCCCGGCTCCTGTGTTTTGCTGCCTTACGTTCCGTATCATCGGCTAACGCGCACCAGGAGAACTATCGCGATTGTGCCCTGGTTCGCCGAGCGAGCACCTTAGTAGAGAAAGCCAAAACCGATCATTATGATACAATGAGAGACTGGTCAACCACTCGATCGACTACCGAATGTTTAGAATTCCTCCGCTTTGACGAAGGACCGCTTCTGGTCAGCACATACGCCGCCGCGAATTCGTGAGCGCTGGTGCCCCTAGGGGCTATATCGTAGCCCCACCCTCGAACTCCTATGGCTAAGTGAAAGTGATAAAGCATTATAGTCCGGTTGCCTCATTTGCTACGCTACCACCTCCTTCACAGGACCAAGACGTTAGATTAAGTGTGAAAATGCGCTATTTTTGCAAACACCCCCGCACCACGTGCGTGGGGGCTGAAGCCGAAGACTGCCATCTTTCAAAGTTATACATGTATACATTAACGGCCAAGACAGAGATATTTCAATACTTGAACGCACTAGTATAAAAAGCACTTATATTATATATATCGTCTTACAAATCATAGAAATCATTTAAACACGACATTCTTTGAGCACTGCGACTCTATTGCACAAGCACCCCACAGAACTTCCCCAAAATAGTGCTCGGCGGGTAACCGGCTCTCGTCCGAACCCCGGGTTGCAACATCGGTGGCATCCATTTCCGTCCAGTACGTCTTCACACGGGCGAGGGCCATCCATGCACCCTCTATGCAGGCCGACCACTTCATCACCTTGATATGCAGCACCGCCCCAAGGAATTGCTGCAATAAGCCAAAATAACTTTTCGGCTTGGGCCTATCCGGCCAGACATGAGCCACGATATCCGTCACGGCAAGTCCGGACAGTCTATTCGGCTCAGCCCACTCAGCCAACCGGTCGGTCAGCAGAAGTGAACGCTCCGGACTGTGGAATTGAGACCAAAACAGCTCTTCCGTCTCGTGATCCTTTTGACTTCGGAAGTGCACAACGGCATCCGCCGCACTCGCCGCTAAATCCATATAAGGATCCTCCGGACCCCATAGCTGGCCAAGCTGAGCATACTTCGGACCTATGTGTTGGGGAACGTAGTAATTTCAAAAAATTTCCTACGCACACGCAAGATCATGGTGATGTATAGCAACGAGAGGGGAGAGTGTTGTCTACGTACCCTCGTAGACCCGGCGAAGCGATCACAACGTAGAGGAAGTAGTCGACGTTCTCCTCGCGATCCGACCGATCCCGGCGCCAAGTTACTCCGACGCCCCGAGTTCTTGACACACGACAGCTCGATGACGCCCCTCAGACTCGATCCAGCCGAGTGTCGAGGGAGAGTTCCACAAGACGACGGCGCAGGACGATCTTGATGTTTTATCGCGCAGGCTTCGCCTAAGCTTCGCGACAGTATAACCGAGGTGGAATATGGTGGAGGGGGGCACCGCACACGGCTAAGGAACGATCCGTAGATCAACTTGTGTGTTCTAGGGTGCCCCCCTGCCCCCGTATATAAAGGAGGAGGGGGGAGGCCGGCCGGCCTAGCTAGGGCGCGCCGGGAGGAGTCCTACTCCTACCGGGAGTAGGACTCCCCCCTCCTAGTTGGATTAGGTTTGGGGGAAGGGGGAAGAGGAGAGGCGCCTCCTTGTCCTATTCGGACTGGGGGAGAGGCGCGCCACCTCCTCGGCCGCCCCTCCTCTTCTCCCTCGAGGCCCACCGAGGCCCATTTACCCCGGGGTTCCGTAACCTCCGGTACTCCGGAAATTCCGCCGCCCGAACCATTCCAACTCCAAACATAGGCTTCCAATATATCAATCTTTATGTCTCGACCATTTCGAGACTCCTCGTCATGTCCGTGATCACATCCGGACTCAACTTCTTCGGTACATCAAAATACATAAACTCATAATAAATGTCATCGAAACCTTAAGCGTGCATGGACCCTACGGTTCAAGAACAATGTAGACATGACCTAGAACTATTCACGGTCAATAACCAATAGCGGACCTGGATGCCCATATTGGTTCCTACATATTCTACGAAGATCTTTATCGGTCAGACCGCATAACAACATACGTTGTTCCCTTTGTCATCGGTATGTTACTTGCCCGAGATTCGATCGTCGGTATCCAATACCTAGTTCAATCTCGTTACCGGCAAGTCTCTTTACTCGTTCCGTAATACATCATCTCACAACTAACTCATTAGTTGTAGTGCTTGCAAGGCTTCAGTGATGTGCATTACCGAGAGGGCCCAGAGATACCTCTCCGACAATCGGAGTGACAAAACCTAATCTCAAAATACGCCAACCCAACATCTGCCTTTGGAGACACCTGTAGTACTCCTTTATAATCACCCAGTTACGCTGTGACGCTTGGTAGCACCAAAGTGTTCCTCCGTAAACGGAGTTGCATAATCTCATAGTTACAGGAACATGTATATGTCATGGATAAAAGCAGTAGCAACATACTAAAACGATCGTGTGCTAAGCTAAGGGAATGGGTCATGTCAATCGATCATTCTACTAATGATGTGACCTTGTTAATCAAATAACAACTCTTTGTTCATGGTTAGGAAACATAACCATCTTTGATTAACAAGCTAGTCTAGTAGAGGCATACTAGTGACATATTGTTTTGTCTATGCATTCACACATGTATCATGTTTCCGGTTAATACAATTCTAGCATGAATGATAAACATTTATCATGAAATAAGGAAATAAATAATAACTTTATTATTGCCTCTAGGGCATATTTCCTTCATCTCCCACTTGCACTAGAGTCAATAATCTAGATTACATAGTAATGATTCTCACACCCATGGAGTCTTGGTGCTGATCATGTTTTGCTCGTGGAAGAGGCTTAGTCAACGGTTCCGCAACATTCAGATCCGTGTGTATCTTGCAAATCTCTATGTCTCCCACCGACTAAGTCCCGGATGGAATTGAAGCGTCTCTTGATGTGCTTGGTCCTCTTGTGAAATCTGGATTCCTTCGCTAAGGCAATTGCTCCAAGATTGTCACGAAAGATTTTCATTGACCCGATGCACTAGGTATGACACCTAGATCGGATATGAACTCCTTCATCCGCACTCCTTCATTAGCTGCTTCCGAAGCTGCTATGTATTCCGCTTCACATGTAGATCCCGCCACGACGCTTTGTTTAGAACTGCACCAACCGACAGCTCCTCCGCTTAGTGTAAATACGATCCGGTCTGCGATTTAGAATCGTCCGGATCGGTGTCAAAGCTTGCATCAACGTAACTGCCATTTATGAGCTCTTTGTCACCTCCATATACGAGAAACATATCCTTAGTCCTTTTCGTATTTCAGATGTTCTTGACCGCTGTCCAAAGATCCACTCTGGATTACTTTGGTACCTCCTCGCTAGGCTTATAGCAAGGCACACATCAGGTCTGTACACAAGATTGCATACATGATAGAGCCTATGGCTGAAGCATAGGAACATCTTTCATTTTCTCTCTATCTTCTGCAGTGGTCGGGCATTGAGTCTTACTCAACTTCACACCTTGTAACACGTGCAAGAACCCTTTCTTTGCTTGATCCATTTTGAACTTTTTCAAAATCTTGTCAAGGTATGTGCTTTGTGAAAGTCCAATTAAGCGCCTTGATCTATCTCTATAGATCTTAATGCCCAATATGTAAGCAGCTTCACCGAGGTCTTTCATTGAAAAACTCTTATTCAAGTATCCCTTTATGCTATCCAGAATTCTATATCATTTCCGATCAGCAATATGTCATCTACATATAATATCGTAAATGCTACAGAGCTCCCACTCACTTTCTTGTAAATACAAGCTTCTCCAAAAGTCTGAGACAAACCCAAATGCTTTGATCACACTATCAAAGCGCTTATTCCAACTCCGAGATGCTTGCACCAGTCCATAGATGGATCGCCGGAGCTTGCACACTTTGTTAGCTCCTTTGGATCGATAAAACCTTCGGTTGCATCATATACAACTCTTCTTCCGTAAATCCATTCAGAATGCAGTCTTTACATCCATTTGCCAAATTTCATAATCATAAAATGCGGCAATTGCTAACATGATTCGGACGGACTTAAGCATCGCTTCGGGTGAGAAGGTCTCATCGTAGTCAATCCCTTGAACTTGCCGAAAACCTTTGCACAAGTCGAGCTTTATAGACGATAATATTACCGTCGGCGTCGGTCTTCTTCTTGAAGATCCACTTGTTTTCTATTGCTTGCCTACCCTCGGGCAAGTCAACCAAAGTCCATACTTTGTTTTCATACATGGATCCCATCTCGATTTCATGGCCTCAAGCCATTTTATGGAATCTGGGCTCACCATCGCTTCTTCATAGTTCGTAGGTTCATCATGATCTAGTAGCATGATTTCGAAACAGGATTACCGCACCACTCGTGCGGATCTTACTCGTTGATCTACGAGGTTCTGCGGTAACTTGATCTGAAGTTTCATGATCAACATCATCAACTTCCTCACTACTTGGTGTAGGTGTCTCGAAACCGGTTTCGTGATTTAACTACTTTCAAGTAAGGGAGAAGGTATCTATTACCTCATCAAGTTCCACTTTCCTCCCACTCACTTCTTTCGAGAGAAACTCCTTCTCTAGAAAGGATCCATTCTTAGCAACGAATGTCTTGCCTTCGGATATGTGATAGAAGGTGTACCCAACTGTCTCCTTTGGGTATCCTATGAAGACACATTCGATTTGGGTTCGAGCTTATCGGGTTGAAGCTTTTTCACATAAGCATCGCATCCCCAAACTTTAAGAAACGACAACTTTGGTTTCTTGCCAAACCACAGTTCATAAGGTGTCGTCTCAACGGATTTTGACGGTGTTCTATTCAGTGTGAATGTGGCCGTCTCTAGAGCATAACCCCAAAACGATAGCGGTAAATCTGTAAGAGACATCATAGATCGCACCATATCTAGTAAAGTACGACACGACGCTCGACACACCATTACGCTGTGGTGTTCCGGTGGCGTGAGTTGCTAAACTATTCCGCATTGTTTCAAATGTAGACCAAACTCAGAACTCAAATATTCACCTCCACGATCGATCGTAGAAACTTAATTTTCTTGTTACGATGATTTTCTACTTCACTCTGAAATTCTTTGAACTTTTCAAACGTTTCAGACTTATGTTTCATCAAGTAGATATACCCATATTTGCTTAAGTCATCTGTGAAGGTGAGAAAATAACGATATCCGCCACGAGCCTCAACATTCATCGGACCACATACATCTGATGTATGATTTCCAACAAATCTGTTGCTCTCTCCATAGTACCGAGAACGGTGTTCTAGTCATCTTGCCCATGAGGCACGGTTCGCAAGTGCCAAGTGATTCATAATCAAGTGACTCCAAAAGTCCATCAAGATGGAGTTTCTTCATGCGCTTTATACCGATATGACCTAAACGGCAAGTGCCACAAATAAGTTGCACTATCATTATCAACTCTGATCTTTTGGTTTCAACATTATGAATATGTGTATCACTACTATCGAGATTCATCAAAATAGACCATTCCTCAAGGGTGCATGACCATAAAAGATATTACTCATATAAATAGAACAACCATTATTCTATGATTTAAATGAATAACCGTCTCGCATCAAACAAGATCCAGATATAATGTTCATGCTCAACGCAGGCACCAAATAACAATTATTTAGGTCTAAAACTAATCCGAAGGTAGATGTAGAGGTAGCGTGCCGACCGCGATCACATCGACTTTGGAACCATTTCCCACGCCGCATCGTCACCTCGTCCTTTGCCGAGTTCGCAATCCGTAGTCCCTGCTTGAGTTGCAAATATTAGCAATGTAACCAAGATCAAATACCAGTGCTGCTATCGAGCTCTAGTAAGGTACACATCAATAACATGTATATCACATATACCTTTGTTCACCTTGCCATCCTTCTTATCCGCCAAATACTTGGGGCAGTTCCGCTTCAAAGACTACCGCTTGCGAGAAGCACTCGATTTCAGGTTTAGGGCCGACTTGGGTTTCTTCTCTGAGCAAAGAACTTGCTTGCTGTTCTTCTTGAAGTTCCCTTTTCTTCCCTTTGCCTTTCTTCTTGAAACTAGTGGTCTTATTGACCATCAACATTTGATGCTCCTTCTTGATTTCTACCTCCGCAGCCTTTAGCATTGCGAAGAGCTCGTATAGTCTTTACTAACCCTTGCATATTATAGTTCATCACGAAGCCTTTGTAGCTTGGTGGCGTGATTGAGAATTCATCAATGACACAATCATCCGGAAGATTAACTCCCAATTGTGTCAAGTGATTGTAGTACCCGACATTCCGAGTATGTGTTCACTAATGTAACTATTCTCCTCCATCTTGCAGCTATAGAACTTATTGGAGACTTCATATCTCTCAATCCGGGCATTCTGTTGAATATCAACTTCAACTCTGGAACATCTCATATGCTCCATGACGCTCAAAACGTCGTTGAAGTCCCGGTTCTAAGCCGTAAAGCATGGCACATCGAACTATAGAGTAGTCATCACTTTGCTCGCCAGACGCTCATAACATCTCAGTAGTTGCATTAGCAAGAGTCTGGCACCTAGCGGTGCATCCAGGGCGTAACTCTTACGTGCAGCAATGAGGATAATCCTCGAGTTACGGACCCAATCCGTAATTGCTACCATCATCTTTCAACTTTGCTTTCTCAAGGAACGCATTAAAATTCAACGGAACAACAAAGACGAGCCATCTATCTACAATCAAACATAAACAAGCAAGATACTATCAGTACTAAGTTCATGATAAATTTAAGTTCAATTAATCATATTACTAAAGAACTCCCACTTAGAAAAACATCTCTAGTTATCTAAGTGATCACGTGATCCAAATCAACTAAACCATAACCGATCATCACGTGAAATGGAGTAGTTTTCAATGGTGAACATCTTATGTTGATCATATCTACTATATGATTCACGCCGACCTTTCGGTCTCCGTGTTCCGAGGCCATATCTCGCATATGCTAGGCTCGTCAAGTATAACCCGAGTATTCTGCGTGTGCAAAACTGGCTTGCACCCGCTGTAGATGGACGAGAGCTTATCACACCCGATCATCACGTGGTGTCCGCAGGCACGACGAACTTTGGCAACGGTGCATACTGGGAGAACACTTCTTGATAATTTAGTGAGAGATCATCTTATAATGCTACCGTCAATCAAAGCAAGATAAGATGCATAAAAGGATAAACATCACATGCAAATCAATATAAGTGATATGATATGGTCATCATCATCTTGTGCTTCATGATCTCCATCTTGTAGCACCACCATGATCACCATCGCCACCGCGCGACACCTTGATCTCCATCGTAGCATCGTTGTCGCCTCGCCAAACTTATGCTTCTCGACTATCGCTACCGCTTAGTGATAAAGTAAAGCATTACGTATGCGATTGCATTGCATACAATAAAGCGACAACCATATGGCTCCTGCCATTGCCGATAACTTCGTTACAAAACATGATCATCTCATACAATAAAATATAGCATCACGTCTTGACCATATCACATCACAACATGCCCTGCAAAAACAAGTTAGACGTCCTCTACTTTGTTGTTGCAAGTTTTACGTGGCTGCTACGGGCTTAAGCAAGAACCAGTCTCACCTACGCATCAAAACCACAACGATTCGTCAAATAGACTCCGTTTAACCTTCTCAAGGACCGGGCGAGCCACACTCAGTTCAACTAAAGTGAGAGAGACAGCACCCACCAGTCACCTTTAAGCAACGAGTGCTCGTGGCGGTGAAACCAGTCTCGCGTAAGCGTCTGGCGTAATGTCGGTCCAGCCGCTTCATCTCACAATACCGCTGAACCAAAGTATGACATGCTGGTAGGTAGTATGACTTGTATCGCCCACAACTCACTTGTGTTCTACTCGTGCAAAACATCAAACCATAAAAACCTAGGCTCGGATGCCATTTGTTGGGGAACGAGTAATTTCAAAAATTTCCTACGCACACGCAAGATCATGGTGATGTATAGCAACGAGAGGGGAGAGTGTTGTCTACGTACCCTCGTGAGACCCGGCGAAGCGATCACAACGTAGAGGAAGTAGTCGTACGTTCTCCTCGCGATCCGACCGATCCGGCGCCGCCACTCCGGCGCCCCGAGTTCTTGACACACGTACAGCTCGATGACGCCCCTCGTACTCGATCCAGCCGAGTGTCGAGGGAGAGTTCCACAAGACGACGGCGTGGTGACGATCTTGATGTTTTATCGCGCGGGCTTCGCCTAAGCTTCGCGACGGTATAACCGAGGTGGAATATGGTGGAGGGGGCACCGACACGGCTAAGGAACGATCCGTAGATCAACTTGTGTGTTCTAGGGTGCCCCCGCCCCGTATATAAAGGAGGGAGGGGAGGCCGGCGGCCCTAGCTAGGCGGCCGAGGAGTCCTACTCCTACCGAGTAGGACTCCCCCTTCCTAGTTGGATTAGGTTTGGGGAGGGAGAGGAGGAGGGGCCCCCCCTCCTTGTCCTATTCGGACTGGGGGAGAGGGCGCCACCACCTCCTGGCCGGCCCTCCTCTTCTCCCTCGAGGCCCACCGAGGCCCATTTACCCCGGGGTTCCGAACTCCTCCGGTACTCCGGAAATTCCGTTTTCCTCCGGAACCATTCCAACTCCAAACATAGGCTTCCAATATATCAATCTTTATGTCTCGACCATTTGAGACTCCTCGTCATGTCCGTGATCACATCCGGACTCGAACTTCTTCGGTACATCAAAATACATAAACTCATAATAACTGTCATCGAAACCTTAAGCGTGCGGACCCTACGGTTCAAGAACAATGTAGACATGACCTAGAACTATTCACGGTCAATAACCAATAGCGGGACCTGGATGCCCATATTGGTTCCTACATATTCTACGAAGATCTTTATCGGTCAGACCGCATAACAACATACGTTGTTCCCTTTGTCATCGGTATGTTACTTGCCCGAGATTCGATCGTCGGTATCCAATACCTAGTTCAATCTCATTACCGCAAGTCTCTTTACTCGTTCCGTAATACATCATCTCACAACTAACTCATTAGTTGTAGTGCTTGCAAGGCTTCAATGATGTGCATTACCGAGAGGGCCCAGAGATACCTCTCCGACAATCGGAGTGACAAAACCTAATCTCAAATACGCCAACCCAACATCGCCTTTGGAGACACCTGTAGTACTCCTTTATAATCACCCAATTACGTTGTGACGTTTGGTAGCACCAAAGTGTTCCTCCGTAAACGGAGTTGCATAATCTCATAGTTACAGAACATGTATATGTCATGGATAAAAGCAAGAGCAACATACTAAACGATCGTGTGCTAAGCTAAGGGAATGGGTCATGTCAATCAGATCATTCTACTAATGATGTGACCTTGTTAATCAAATAACAACTCTTTGTTCATGGTTAGGAAACATAACCATCTTTGATTAACAAGCTAGTCTAGTAGAGGCATACTAGTGACATATTGTTTTGTCTATGCATTCACACATGTATCATGTTTCCGGTTAATACAATTCTAGCATGAATGATAAACATTTATCATGAAATAAGGAAATAAATAATAACTTTATTATTGCCTCTAGGGCATATTTCCTTCACTATGAACCTCCTGCAGAAAGCGAAAAAGGCTTACCGGCCAAATATCTCGACTTTGACGCAGCTCCTCCTTTATAGCCCTCATTGCGTAATCGGCATCCTTGGCTTCGGCGGTGGCCTTCTTCAGGCTTTCTTGCTCCGCTCGGCGCTCTTTTTCAAGAACCTCATAGCGGTCGGTAACATCTTTCAGCTTCACAGCCATTTTGGCCATCTCCTCCCTGCTTCGGCAGTGAGCAGCCCTTTCGGCTTCTAGCTCTTCGGCCGCCTTCGAGGCAGCCGCATCACTCCTCCTGGCCTGCTCCTTGGCTCGAGCAAGCTCTGCTTGAAGGTCCTCCACAGCAGCGGCACCATCCGCATCAAGCACACATATTGTAAGGAGTGAGCTTCGGCTCCGTTACTAGGTGACCACGGAGAAACAACCTACCTTGCGACTCGTCAAGTCGCTTATTGACCAGTGCGATGTCCGCATCTGCAATGTCGAGTTGCCGCCTTAGTTCAGCAACTCCGCCAGTCCGGCTGGCCACCGGTCTATCCGCCACCTGTGTAGGAAAGGCGAGAATTAATACCTGAGATTATGATCCTCGGCACGCTGTTGCCTTCGACAACATACCGAGTCTCAGGGGCTACTATCTATATAGGGCGCGCTTTATGTGCAAAACTGTCAAGAGGTATGTCATTTTTACGTACCTCAAACCCTGCCAGCAAACTTCTGACGGCATTGTGCAGCCTGCCTTCGGCGGATGAAATTCTTCCAATCACCATACTCATCAATGTACGGTGATCTTCTGATATAGATGCCCTCTCAAGCAGATCCTTCAGCTCCCCCGGCCGTACACCAGCTGGTGCCGAACTCTTCGGCCCTGCCGGACTTGGGGATACCCTTTGTGATGACACCTCAGGGTCGTCCGCCCCACCTGACGGTGCGGCAGATGGAGGCGTCTCGCTCTCCATCATCTCCGGACGAAGGTCCCCCGAAGACGAGCTCATCTGAGAAGGACGGAGATCCGAACTACAAGGTAAAAACTTAGGTTATCCTCGTAAGCACAAATAGGGATGTCCTTATTACAAAACTCCCTTTTTCTACTTACGGCTCATTGGAGGGCTGATTCCTTAGGGAAGATAGTGCGGCGGGGCCTCCCGGACGCAGGACCCTCGGTGAAGATCTCTTCCCCGCTTGAGGCCTTGGCCTCGGGTTTTCAGAAGCGGTCCTCTTCTCCCCCTTGGAAGGAGGGATTCTCGATCCCCTTTCTCAAAAGCCTCCTTGGTAGAGGCGGTAGTTCCTCTGTTATCCCTTCGCCTTCCTCTGAAGGCGCAACCTCCAAAGATCCTCGACCAAAGACGGATCCGACGCGGTCTCCGGGAGGGGGGCGGGACACCGTATCAGTTTTGCTTGCGCTATCCACTCCTGTTCAGAGGACAATTGGTTAAAAGGCAAATCCTAGAGATGCAAACAAATGGTATGTCCGGACATAGAGCTACTTACTTGTGTATCCGGGCGATTGTAGCTTAGGCCGGCATCCTCGGTCAATTCCGGACACACCTCTTGTGATCCGAAGAACAATTTGTACATCTCCACGGGTGTCGTACCCATGAAGTGTTGGAGAATTCGTGGTCCCTCCAGATTGAATTCCCACAGCCGGAGAGGACGCCGTTTGCAGGCGTAAGTCGCCTAATCAAGATGACTGCATCACCACGACCAGATCGATCTCCCTCGCTTGAGGTCTCGAATCCGCCTTGCAATAGGGGCACGCCCTTTGACGGCCCCAGCTTGAGCCCTTGGTTGACCCATGACATCAGCCGTCGTGGAGGTCCCGAGCGAAAGATGGGCGGCAGCTTCTGCCTGCTGCCCCTGGGAGCGGTAATATAAAACCACTCCTGTTGCCACAAGTCGAGCTCCTCCTGGAAAGAGCCCTCGGGCCATGGAGCATCGGCCCTCTTGCTTACAACCGCCCCGCCGCACTCTGCTTGGCGCCCCTCGATCATCTTCGGCTCCATGTTAAAGGTTTTGAGCCACAAACCGAAGTGGGGGGTAGTGCGGAGGAAGGCCTCGCAGACGACAATGAATGACAAGATGTGGAGGATGGACTCCGGAGCTAGGTCATGGAATTCCAACCCATAGTAAAACATGAGCCCTCTCACAAAAGGATCCATCGGGAAGCCTAAACCCCGACGGAGGTGGGACACAAACACGACGCTTTCGCCGGGCTCGGGAGTGGAATGACTTGCCCTTTGGCGGGCAGCCTATCACGAAATCTCGTGGTCAAGTACTTGGCTTCTCTCAGCTTTTGCACGTCCTCTTCCGTGACGGAGGAGGGCATCCACCGGCCCTGTAGGTCGGATCCGGAGATCGTTGAAGGTCCGAGGCGCTCGAATCTGAGGCTCTGGGTGTTGGAACTCAGGGCGAGGGGCAGATTCGATTGAGGATTGAAGAAAAGAAACGAGCCTTGGTCCCGTTATAAAGAGGGAGAACACCAAGAGCCGTCCCCGTGACCGTTTGGGACTCGCCTTCGATAGAGGAGGCGTGGCAACAGGCGCGGTTGGGTTACCCACGTCCGTATTGATGGGAATCCTGGAATAAGGGGAACACGATCTCTGCTTCGACAAGACGTGCCAAGGAAACCGCTTCGCTAAACGCGCTGAGGCGGTATAGTAAAAACGATTCAAGTAAAGGCTTGGTAGTGGTGTGACGTCACGCCACAAAACACGTCAGCAAATTGAACTTGTGTACATATTATTCTCTCTCGGTGGTATGTGGAATTTATTTTGCGAGCCGACACTATCCTGGTGTTCACAAATCTTCTATGATTAATTCGAGGAGGAACCCGCCTTGCAATGCCGAACAATATGCGTGCGGACTCATCGTCATTGAAGCCTGGTTCGAGGGCTACCGAGGAGTCTGGACTAGGGGTGTCCGGATAGCGGACTATCGCCATCGGCGGACTCCAAGACTATGAAGATACAAGATTGAAGACTTCGTCCCGTGTCCGGATGGGACTTTCCTTGGCGTGGAAGGCAAGCTTGGCAATATGGATATGTAGATCTCCTACCATTGTAACCGACTCTGTGTAACCCTAGCCCTCTCCGGTGTCTATATAAACCAGAGGATTTTAGTCCGTAGGATGAACAACCATTACAACAATCATACCATAGGCTAGCTTCTAGGGTTTAGCCTCCTGGATCTTGTGGTAGATCTACTCTTGTACTACCCATATCATCAATATTAATCAAGCAGGAGTAGGGTTTTACCTCCATCGAGAGGGCCCAAACCTGGGTAAAAACATCGTGTCCCTTGTCTCCTGTTACCATCCGCCTAGACGCACAGTTCGGGACCCCCTACCCGAGATCCGCCGGTTTTGACACCGACACCACCGCACTAGATTAATGCATGAATATACCGGGGATGTCAAAGACCCTCAACGGCACACTAAAATACAGATGAATGATGATGAAATCACCGAGTCTGTCAAAAAGATGCTAGATGAACTGATATCTGAGTGCAGCAAGACTGGGCTGCGTCCCTTTTATGCCTCCAACAAACCGCCAGCTGTAAGAATTTATCTTTCTGCTTTTTAATCCGTCTCCCCTTTAACATATTTTCTGATAGCCTTTTATTTATTCTTACAGGCCAAAGATACATTCTGGAAGAGGAAAACTCAAGACAAACCGGCAAAGCCACAAGACAAACCGGTTAAAGCTCCTCGTGCTAAGAGCAAGGCCACAAACAGGCCAGCAAAGAAGAAAACCGCCGAGTCCTCTAATCCGCCCGAAGATGTTGATGACTTGGAACCAGAGGTAGAACTTGACTCCCTTGGTTCATTTTTCATACATCTTATTGACAACGACCATTATCAGGACGATGCGAAAGCCAGCCGTGCTGACCATGTAGAGGTAATCTCCCTTTCCTCCAATTCCGATCTTGTGCCAGTACGAAATCTCCGTCGCGCAGTCCGGAAAGTGAAACGTTCACATCCTCTCACTCATTTGGATCCAGAATTTTCTTTGAAGACACAAAACCCTAAAGCTCGTCGCACAACCCGGCACAGCGTCCAGCAAGTCACTTCCTCCGGTTTACCAGACACCCCAATTCGGAAGCGCCGTGTAGAGGTCTCTTGTAATTCTAACAAATCTTATCCCTTGGCAGGTTACTTCCAATACCCTCTTAATCCGTCTGACTCGAATTATCAGGTAACTTCCAATTCATCCTCTGGAAACTCATCAACCACACAAATGCCTCCCCTCAAGACCGTCCCTGGGTAAGTATAATAATTTTAGCTTTGCTGTCTTGCACCGGTTTACCATATTAACCTTTGTCTTCTATTTTACAACGCCAAAGCCCGACTCAGCAAAAAAGCGAAACTGAGTGCTCCCACTAAGGAGTTTGAACCGGAGAGGACCTCAGAAGGTGCTGGTGGAGATGCTGATATTGCTATGGATGATCCTGTGCCACAAGGTCCGGACACTTACGTTGATCCGCCAGAAGTTAATCCGGCGAGTCCTCATGATGATCCGCGAAGCCCAGCTGCCAATCCACCAAGTCCAGCTGCTAATCCTCCAAGCCTAGCAAGAGCCGCTACCAAACCGGCCAACGCAAATGAGATTGTTGTGGCAGGACTGATGATGTGGTGATTACCGGTTTTGGCCACACTTCTCCTGGCAACCCTGTCGCTTTGTCAAAGCACAGTGCCAAAGTGGAATCTGCTGCTGTAGAGAAAGGCAAATGGAAGACTGATCTATCAAGTTGTGCCCATCTCAACGCTCAAGAACTTCACTCTGGATATCTAAACCGCCAGTATACAAGTCGTGATTATGAGGCCGGTTTAGTCAATTTGATGAAGGAGCGCTATGAGGTAACTTCCATTCCAAACACTTTATAAATTTTCTTTGTACTGTATATCAACTCCATTGTAGCCCCCAAGGGCCAGTTTATCTCTTCAAGATGAACTGGGACTTTGGATAAAAGGACTTCAACCGCATTAGCCCCCAAGTGCCAAGTGTATAACTTGTTATGTGCTTGGGACTTTGAGAAAAATATTAACATCTTCATCATCTGTCTTTTGCAGGCTGACTTGAGCAACAAAGATTCCCAAATTGCCGATCATCAGAAAATATCAAGTCCCAGCAAGCAGAAACCTCCAAGGCCAAAGATGAATTGAAGGGCGCTTTAACTGCCATGGAGCAATTAAAGGATGGTTTCAAAAGGGAGCGGGCAGATTGGGAAACCGAGAAAGCCACTCTGTTAAAGCGGGCTGAGAATGCTGAGGCGGCTCTTAAACCGGTGGCGGAAGAGCTAACTGGGTTAAAACGTCAAGTCAATGCTATGACTTCTGCAATATTTGGTAAGTACTCTTTGCAAAAACCTTTGTTAAACATCTTTGAAGTTGCCTGTTTAATAGCAAATTCTTAAACCGTTGTAGGTAGTCGTGTTGCTCATCTGGGTTCGGATATGCGGATGAAGCTGAAAGCAGCCTATACTTTGACAGAACAACTATATACTGGTGCTCAACGAGTCATCAGTGCAGCCGCATACAATAAACCGGCGCCAACCTCGATCAAGTATATGCTGGCCAAATTATCACCTGCCCAGATAGAAGAGGTAAAGCGATCTGCTGCAAGGGCTGGCGCTTTAACAGCACTGACTCGGGCCAAAGCTTGGATTGCAGATCTTGATCCGTCGGACATCGCAAAGGGCTATCCTGGCAAACAATAAGACGGGTCAGAATTTGATAATGAAGCCCTCAAAGCTTTGACAAAGGAGATGCGCCCGCTGGCAAGCCAATTGGCCGAAGAAGTTGACTTGTCTGTCCATCGGTCTAGCTATGATACAGACAACAAACGGGTTGATGCAGCTATGAAAGAAGCGCAGAATCTTATCCCGCCAATCCGTAAGCACACTTATGCCCCTGACGTTGAACCGTCCAATCTTATAAGTGACGAAGCTGTCTTCCAAGCTTTAACCGGGATTGATTGGGCCACCATTAACTTCCAGCCACTGGGTAGGGAGGAGGAGGCTGAACCGGCGCAAGATGATCCATCAACTTCTCGTCAGCCTGGTGACGAATCATAGTCTGGTAGCCAGATTTAGCTTCGCAGACTATATCTTGTGCAACAAAATAGTTATTTTTTTGGGCATCAAAGCGCCTTGTAATAGGCTAGTTGAAATACTTTGATCTTCTGCCATCGTGCACTGCTACATGACACTATGTAATCCGTCATGATTGTTGCTATGCTTGCTCATATGCTTGAGTACTTTCATAAAATCCTACCTTTTGCATTTGAGAAACTTAAATGTGCCCTGGTGGTTTACCGCCGGACGGGTTATGATACCCAATATAGAACCAGAGTTTCTATAACCAAGGCTGTAAAGTAATGAAATATGAAATATATCATACCTGTGATACTGAATCACATCGTTGGTTTATCAACTTGCGTAGTAAGGGTGATAACCCAAATCTTAAGTATTGATAACTCCCACCATGTTGTACTGGTGCATAATAAACCATGTCGGGTTGTGATAAACTCCGGATGATCATCTTGGCGACTTATAGCCAATGCCAGATCGGGCTAAGAAAAGCCGGTTTATAATTGAGTATGTGCTAAACAAATGATAGTTGAAAGCTACACCAGGTTAAGAAACACCGTGTTGATGTAATGACTTATAGTTAGTCCGGGTCAATAGACACGGGTTTACCTCAAAAACCTTATCAAAGGAAAGAAAACTTGCACAAAACAAAGTCAAATAAAATCTTGTAGTCGGGGCTTTTCAAGGGCTGCCAGGCCCAAATTCGAGGCTTTTCATGGGCTTCCAGCCTGCTGAGTTGAACCATTTGACAAAGCCTTTTAAGATGGGCCTCCAATTAACCAGTCGTCATTTTAACTTTGACAAGTTCAGGCTCTATAGAAGATTGACTTGTCAAACGTTCGGCGGGTCATACCAGGATTACCTGGACAGGAGTGGCTTACTTAATGAAGGTAGGTTAACCCGGGGTTTTAGGTGAATACACCAGGCTTCCAAGTCGTGGCTTGATAGCCTATTACAAGGGTCCTTTCAAACTCTTTGTTGCTTTGCACAATGGGTGCCTATGTTTGAGTCGTGCTTTAGCAACAATACTCTCTTTGGCCCCTTGGGTGTGAAGCTCCCAAGCTTTGTTGTGGCACGATAGCCGGTTTAATGGACAAACAGGATGTCGCTTTATAAGCAGAAACCCCCTTGTAACCAAGAAATATTGGAAGAACGACAGAGGCCCTGCTTGTAGCAAGGATGCCGGTTTATTATATTGATCATAATATATACATTGTCAAAATATGTACATAATGGGAGCCTATGGCTCAGGTGTCGTAAGGCCGTAGATGAGCGATATTCCATGGCCGACAGGTCTCTTCCTCCGATTTGCTTGAGTCTTTGTGCTCTCGAACGTCGATGAGGTAGTATGATCTGTTGCGCAGATTCTTGCTGACCACAAAGGGCCCTTCCCAAGGTGGGGATAACTTGTGCATATCGGTCTGATCCTGGATGAGCCGGAGCACTAAGTTGCCTTCTTGAAAGGTTCTTGTTTTAACCCGGCGGCTGTGATAACGCCGCAGGTCTTGCTGATAAACCGCCGAACGAGCCAACGCCATGTCCCGTTTTTCATCTAATAGGTCTAGTGCTTCTTGGCGTGCTTGCTAGTTGTCTGCTTCAAGATAATTGGCAACCCGGGGCGAGTCATGACGAATATCACTTGGGAGTACCACCTCTGCCCCGTAAACCAGTATAACCTGTAGATCTATTTGGGGTGGTGTTTATGCTCCATAACACAGATGGTAATTCCTCCACCCAACAACCCGGCGTCCTCTTCAAAGGAACCATAAGCTGGGGCCTGATGCCCTTCAAGATTTCCTGATTAGCCCTCTCAGCTTGACCATTAGACTGGGGGTGAGCCACGGACGACACATCAAGCCGGATGTGCTCTCGTTGACAAAAGTCCTCCATCTCACCTTTGGAGAGGTTCGTGCCATTATCTGTGATGATGCTGTGTGGAAAACCAAAGCAGAAGATCACCTTCTTGATGAATTGAACCGCTGTGGCTGAGTCACACTTGCTTACTGGCTCCGTTTCAACCCATTTAGTAAACTTGTCAGCCGCCACCAACAGGTGGGTCTTCTTATCTTTGGACCGCTTGAAAGGCCCTACCATATCAAGCCCCCAAGTAGCAAACGGCCAAGTGATGGGAATCATTCGTAGCTCCTGAGCCGGAACATGAGCTCGTCGTGAGAATTTCTGACAACCGTCGCACAGCCTCACCAAGTCCTCAACATCAGCATGAGCCGTCAGCCAATAGAAGCCATGACGAAAAGCTTTAGCAACCAAGGATTTTGAACCGGCATGATGACCACAGTCTCCTTCATGGATCTCACGTAGAATTTCACGGCCTTCCTCAGGAGAAACACAACGCTAGAACACGCCGGAGACACTGCAATGGTGTAACTCGCCATTGTGAATAACCATGGACTTGGATCGCCGGATTATCTGCCTGGCAAAAACTGCATCTTCTGGCAACTTGCCCCGGTTCATATACGCCAAGTATGGAACCGTTCAATCCAGAATAATGTGTAAAGCGGCCACCAATTGTGCCTCCGGATCAGGAATAGCGAGGTCCTCCTCTGTAGGCAATTGAACTGACGGGTTGTGCAAGACATCCAGAAAGGTATTGGGCGGCACCGGTTTATGCTGAGATCCCAGCCGACTTAAAGCATCGGCTGCCTCATTTTTGCGCCGATCAATGTGCTCCACTTGATAACCCTTGAAATGACCAGCGACAATATCCACCTCTCGTCGGTAAGCCGCCATGAGTGGATCCTTGGAATCCCAAGTACCTGAAACTTGCTGGGCCACCAGATCGGAGTCCCCAAAGCATCGTACCCGGCTTAAGTTCATTTCCTTAGCCACTCGAAGAACATGGAGTAAAGCATCGTACTCACATTGCATTGTTAGTACAAGGAAACATTAAGCAAAGAACATAACAAATTTTATCACCTCGAGGGGAAGTAAGGACAACTCCAGCCCCGAGCCCTCCAATTGCCTAGACCCATAGAAGTGGATAGTCCAGTATGTGCTGTCCAGTTTGTCTTCTGGTGCTTGCAACTTTGTCCAATCATTGATGAAATCCACAAGGGCCTGGGACTTGATAGCTATTCGAGGCATATATTTCAAACCGTGTGGTCCAAGCTCAATGGCCCACTTAGCAACCCGGCCAGTTGCCTCCCTGTTCTGGATTATATCCCCCAAAGGAGCGGAACTGACCACTGTGATGGGATGGCCTTGAAAGTACTATTTAAGCTTCCGACTTTCCATAAAAACCCCATACACCAGTTTCTGCCAATGCGGATATATCTGCTTTGACTCAATACGCACTTCGCTGATATAATAAATCGGCCTTTGAACTGGGTACTCCTTCCCAGCCTCCTTGCGCTCCACCACAATAGCTACGCTGACAGCCCGGGCATTAGCAGCCACGTGTAACAATAGTGGCTCCTTATCAAGTGGAGCAGCAAGAACCGGCGGTTCAGCCAACTGTTTCTTTAAGTCCTCAAATGCCGCATTAGCAGCATCACTCCAGACAAAATTGTCTGTCTTCTTCAACATCTTCTAGAGAGGGATCACCTTCTCTCCCAACCTGTTGATAAACCGGCTCAAAGCCGCGATACGACCCGCCAGACGTTGAACATCATTAATACACGCCGGTTTAGCCAGGGATATGATAGCCTTAATCTTTTCCAGATTAGCCTCAATGCCCCTGTTGGACAACAGAAAACCCAAGAGCTTGCCAGCCGGTACACCAAAAATGCACTTAGCCGGATTGAGCATCATTCTATAAACCCTCAGGTTATCAAAAGTTTCCTTCAAATCAGTTATGACTGTCTCTGCTTTCCTGGACTTTACCACGATATCATCCACATAAGCATGAACATTACGCCCAATCTAATTATGGAGGCAATTCTGCACACACCGTTGATAAGTCGCCTAAGCACTTTTGAGTCCAAAAGGCATAGATACATAACAGAAGGCTCCAAAAGGAGTTATAAAAGTTGTCTTCTCCTGGTCCTTAACTGCCATCTTGATCTGATGATAACCAGAATAAGCATCCAAGAACCTCAAACTCTCACAACCCGCCGTAGCATCAATGATTTGATAAATACGGGGGAGGGCAAAGGGATCAGCTGGGCAAGCTTTGTTCAAATCTGTGTAATCCACACACATATGCCAAGTGCCATTTTTCTCAAGTACCAGCACCGGATTAGCCAACCACTCAGGGTGAAATACCTCCACAATAAACCCTGCTGACAATAGCCGGGCTACCTCTTCACCAATGGCCTTACGCCTCTCTTCATTAAAACGGCGAAGAAACTGTTTGACCGGTTTGAACTTCGGATCAATATTAAGATTGTGCTCAGCGAGTTCCCTCGGTACACCTGGCATGTCAGACGGTTTCCATGCAAAGATGTCCTGGTTCTCATGGATGAACTCGATGAGCGCGCTTTCCTATTTTGGATCCAAGTTGACACTGATGCTGAACTGCTTTAATGAATCGCCAGGAACAAAATCAACCAACTTAGTCTCATCAGCCGATTTAAACTTCAAAGCCGGATCATGCTCCATAGTAGGCTTCTTCAGAGAAGTCATATCTGCCGGATCAACATTGTCCTTATAGAAATTCAACTCCTCCATTGCACAAACCGACTCAGCATAAGCCGCATCACCTTCCTCGCACTCCATCGCAATCTTGCGGCTACCATGAATCGTGATGGTCCCCTTATGACCCGGCATCTTGAGCTGCAGATAAACATAACACGGCCTTGCCATGAATTTAGCATAAACCGACCGTCCAAACAGGGCAAGGTACGGACTTCTGATCTTAACTACTTCAAAGGTCACCGTCTCTGATCTTCAATCATGATCATCACCAAAAACTACCTCCAGACCTATCTTACCAACTGGGTGAGCCGATTTACCAGGCACCACACCGTGAAAAACGGTGTTTGACGGTTTAAGACCCTTATCTGTTAACCCCATACGCAAGAAGGTTTCATAATACAAGATATTGATACTGCTCCCTCCATCCATGAGAACTTTGGTGAACTTATAACCTCCAACCTGCGGCGCAACCACTAAAGCTAGATGGCCAGGATTATCAACCCGGGGCGGATGATCCTTCCTGCTCCAAACAATAGGCTGTTCCGACCAGCCCAGATAACGGGGCACTGCCGGTTCAACAGAATTTACTGCCCTTTTATGGAGCTTCTGATCGCGCTTGCATAGACTAGTAGTGAAGACATGGTACTGTCCACCATTTAACTGCTTTGGGTTACTCTGATAACCCGACTGTTGCTGATTCCCCTGATTATTCTGCTGATTGTGACCACCTTGGTTGTTCTAGTTGCCCTGATTATTCTGAAATCCTGAGTTTGAACCGCCTCCACCGTAACCTGGCCCGTGATACCCTGGACCAGAACCGCCAGATGGACCCTGATCATACCGGAAGAGATCAGAGTTTTTGAATTCCCTCATGATGAAACAATCCTTCAAGAGGTGTGTGGCCGGAACCTCCTTCGTCTTGTGCTTTGGACAGGGCTGGTTTAACAGGCGCTCCAGATTCATGCCTCCACCGCGCTGAGGCGGTTTACCCTTACGACGCTGCGCATTGCCCTGCATATTGGTGTTGGCCACAAAATCCGAGTTGTCCGCTTTACGCTTACCATTGTTCCCGTGGCTCGCCTGGTTATGCTGTCCTTTTGTACCGGCATTCTTCTTTCCCTTCTCCGGCTTCTCTTCGTCAGAATCAGGATCCTTGGTATTATCAGAATCGGCATGCTTAACCAGAGCTGCCATGAGTGTTCCCATATCATTGCAGTGGCGCTTGAGCCGTCCCAACTTCATCTTCAGTGACTTAAACCGCCAATTACCCTCCAATGTCACGATTGCTGTATCAGCATTGATGCGGCCCGACGAATGCAGGATTTCTGAAACCCCGCGCACCCAATGAGTTGTTGATTCGTTCTCTCCTTGGACACAGGCAACCAGATCCACAATGGACATGGGTTGTTTGCACGTATCCTTGAAGTTCGCTATAAATTGGGACTTCAACTCATCCCATGAACTGATCGAGTTAACGGGCAGGCTCTTTAGCCAGGTACAAGCTGTTCCGTCTAACATCATGGTGAAGTATTTTGCACACGCCGCTTCATCCACATCCAGCATCTCCATTGCCATCTCATAACTTTAAACCCACACCTCGGGCGGTTGATCGGCGGTATAATTAGGTACTTTACCCGGACCCTTGAAATCCTTGGGCAGCCACACATTACGCAGAGCCAGGGTGAGACACGGTACCCCCCAAGAGCTAAAAGCCAATCCACGTTCAACTGATGCCGCTGGCTGAACCGGAGCGGGTTGATTCGCATACTGCGCTGCCAATTGTGCTGCTAACTCTGCCTCTCGTCGTGCTCTGCATTTGTTCACGACATCCTGAGCATTCATACCGCTGTGCGCCAGATTAGGCCCTCGGGGGGCGTCACGGTGCCGCGCACTGCTTGACACAGCCAGTTCGTCTATGTGCCTTCTATAACTCTTGCTCGGACGGGGGGTTGAATGTATTCTGTCTCGGCTGTAGGAATAAGCCTGCTGCTGCACAACAGCGGTTTGAAGAAGATCCCTGGCCCGTCGTGTCTCAACCGCCGCCAGTGAGTCACCCTCCATCGGAATAGCTGCCAAACACAATGCTGCAGCAATCATGTTATCCAAAGGGCTAGAGAAGTGACCTGGCGGCGTTGGTACATATTGCGGCGGGTTGTCCGTCCGTCGAGGTGGGTCCATCACCCGTGGCTGATCCGGAGCTCCAGTACCGGGTGCCTCGGTCCGGTTTACTGCTGCCAGATTACTTGGCCCGGCTCCCGGCGTATTGAAGAGATTCAGTCCTTCATAAACTGGCGGCAGACAAGACCGGTACTTCCTCCACAACACTTCGTTTGATGCGTTCTGATCCAACATAAGCCAGTAATTCTGCACCTGGATCTGCTGTGATTGGGCATCTAAAGTGGCCCGCTCTTCAATCATCCTGGCTTCCTCAGCCGCCAAGTCCTCCTTGGCCTGAGCTATCTGGTCCTTCAGCTTTGTAACCTCTGCATTATGCTGAACCTGGGTCTTCGGGGTGACTGCCGCGGTCAACAATGTCGTCAAAGCGTCCAACAAATCGGCAAGTACTTGAGCCGGCCGGCGCGCAGGGCCTCGGTTTCACCAGTGGATGTGATTCGCCATCTGAGTAGATGGTTGTCTCACCGTCGGACACCGGTTCAGATCCCGCACCATGGATGAATCCTACGAACGCATGCTTCATGGCAGGCCGAACCCGGGCAGGACTCGCACGCTGAGCCGTCTCGACGAGGTCGGTGGAGATGTCCGGCTCAGGGCCCGGTTCACCGATCTTGCCGATGAAAATGTGAATTCCGCCAAAGGGACCCAGTACCCATACTCAATTGAGCTGGCCTTGGGACCCCATCCTGCGTCGTCGATGTAGAGCTTGCCACGATGACTCTTGGTCATTCGGCCAACCGCGTATCCCTTGAGCCCTTCAAAGTAGCCCTTTAAGAACTCGAAACCATCATGCGATAGCCCCACGGTGGGCACCACCTATCGTGGAATTAACACGTCAGATGTCCTAGCGGAAGGACTTAGTCATGGAGCCATCGCAACGAGATTAGCTTAAAGGGGTTAAACTGAAACAAGGCAGACGGGAAGATTATACTGGTTCGGCCCCTTGCAGTGAAGGTAAAAGCCTACGATCCAATTGTTGTGGGATTGATTTCTCTCGATGAGTAGGGAGCGAATCTGCTTTACCTATCTCTCGAGCTGTTGTTTCTTGTCCTTGAATCACCGCCGGGTCGTCCCTTTATATACACAGGTTGATGCCCGGCCGGTTTACAGAATCCCGAGGCCGGCTCATACAAGTGTCCGGCTCGGTCTCTTCCTTTCCCTAACTTACAATACAAGTTATACATCTATGGTGGTTTATTACTATGGGCCCTAATCCGCCATTGGGCTCTGGGCCTTTAAGCCTCCATAGTTAAAGCGACATAGCCTTCATCTTCATGGGCTCTTGTACATGACTCCTTTGTGAGTGTAATCCGGTCCCTCCTGGGCGGTTTACACCCAGTAGTCATATCCCCAATAGCATGCCTGTTATTTCTGTTAAAATAGGAGATCATTGTTATCATGTCTTATGTGATATGGGTGCTAGTGCTAGTGCAATACCTATTTCCTTATATAATGAAATTATGCATGATATTGCACCCGCTGAGTTGGAAGATATCGATGTTACAATTAAGCTTGCCAATAGAGATACTATTACACCATTTGGGATTGTTAGAGATGTTGAAATCTTGTGTGGGAAAGTTAAATATCCTGCAAATTTTCTTGTTCTTGGTTCCCCACAAGATGACTTTTGTCGCATTATATTTGGTAGACCCTTCTTGAATACCGTTAATGCTAAGATTGATTGTGAAAAGGATGTTGTTACAATTGGCTTGGGGGATATGAAACATGAGTTTCATTTTCCTAAGTTCCATAACAACCCCATGATAAAGAATTACCTAGTAAGGATGAAATTATTGGTCTTGCTTCTATTGCCGTGCCTCCTACTGATCCATTAGAGCAATATTTGCTAGACCATGAAAATGATATGTTTATGAATGAAAGAAGGGAAATAGATGAAGTATTCCTTCAATAGGGTCCTATTCTGAAACACAACTTGTTTGTTGAAATCCTAGGGGATCCTCCTCCACCCAAGGGTGATCCCGTGTTTGAGCTCAAACCTTTACCTGATAATCTTAAATATGCTTATTTTGATGAAAAGAAGATATATCCTGTTATTATTAGTGCTAACCTTTCAGAGCAAGAAGAGGAAAGATTATTGAAAACTCTGAAGAAGCATCGTGCTGCTATTGGATATACTCTGGATGGTCTTAAGGGCATTAGTCCCACTCCATGACAACATAAAATTAAATTGGACAAAGGCTCCAAACCAGTTAGAGATCATCAACGACGGTTAAATCCTAAGATGAAAGAAGTGGTAAGAAAGGAGATACTAAAGCTCCTTGAGGCAGGTATAATTTATCCCGTTGCTGATAGTGATTGGGTAAGTCATGTCCATTGCGTCCCTAAGAAGGGAGGTATTACTGTCGTTCCTAATGATAAAGATGATTTGATTATGCAAAGAATTATTACAGGTTATAGGATGGTAATTGATTTCCGTAAATTAAATAAAGCCACTAAGAAAGATCATTACCCTTTACCTTTTATTGATCAAATGCTAGAAAGACTATCCAACACACACATTTCTGCTTTCTAGATGGTTATTCTAGTTTCTCTCAAATACCCGTGTCAGCGGAGGATCAATCAAAAACTACTTTTACTTGCCCTTTCAGTAGTTTTGCTTATAGATGTATGCCTTTTGGTTTATGTAATGCACCTGCTACCTTTCAAAGATGAATGATGGCTATATTCTCTGACTTTTGAGAAAAGATTTGTGAGGTATTCATGGATGAATTCTTCGTTTATGGATCCTCTTTTGATGATTACTTGAGCAACCTTGATCGAGTTTTGTAGAGATGTGAAGACACTAGTCTTGTCTTGAATTGGGAAAAGTGTCACTTTATGGTTAATGAAGGCATTGTCTTGGGGCATAAAATTTCTGAAAGAGGTATTGAAGTTGATAAAGGTAAAGTTGATGCTATTGAAAAGATGCCATGACCCAAGGACATTAAAGGTATAAGAAGTTTCCTTGGTCATGCCGGTTTTTATAGGAGATTCATTAAGGACTTTTCTAAAATCTCTAGGCCTCTGACTAATTTATTGCAAAAAGATATTCCTTTTGTCTTTGATGATGATTGTGTAGAAGCATTTGAAATACTTAAGAAAGCTTTGTTCACTGCACCTATTGTTCAGCCACCGATTGGAATTTACCCTTTGAAATTATGTGTGATGCTAGTGATTATGTCAGAGGTGCTGTTCTAGGGCAAAGAGTTGATAAAAATTAAATGTTATCCAAGATGCTAGTAAAACTCTTGATACGCCGGAGAAATTATGCTACTACTGAAAAAGAATTCTTAGCAGTTGTATTTGCATGTGATAAGTTCAGACCTTATATTGTTGATTCTAAAGTTACCATTCACACTGATCATGCCGCTATTAAATATCTTATGGATAAGAAATATGCTAAACCTAGACTTATTAGATGGGTTCTCTTGCTCCAGGAATTTGATTTGCATATTATTGATAGAAAGGGAGCTGAGAACCCCGTTGCAGACAACTTGTCTAGGTTAGAGAATGTTCTTGATGACCCACTACCTATTGATGATAGCTTTCCTGATGAACAATTAGCGGTCATTAATGCTTCTCGTACTGCTCCTTGGTATGTTGTTTATGCTAATTACATTGTGTTGTTAAATTTATACCACCTAGTTTCACATACCAGCAAAAGAAAAAGTCTTTTATGATTTAAGACATTACTTCTGGGATGACCCACACCTTTATAAAGAAGGAGTAGATGGTGTTATTAGACGTTGTGTACCTAAGCATGAACAGGAACAGATCCTACGCAAGTGTCACTCCGAACCATATGGAGGACACCATGTTGGAGATAGAACTGCACATAAGGTATTGCAATCCGGTTTTTATTGGCCTACTCTCTTCAAAGATGCTCATAAGTTTGTCTTGTCTTGTGATGAATGTCAAAGAATTGGTAATATTAGTAGACGTCAAGAAATGCCTATGAATTACTCCCTTGTTATTGAACCATTTGATGTTTGGGGCTTTAATTATATGGGACCTTTTCCTGCCTCTAATGGATATACACATATTTTAGTTGTTGTTGATTACGTTACTAAGTGGGTGGAAGCTATTCCAACTAGTAGTGCTGATCATAACACCTCTTTTAAGATGCTTAAAGAAGTTATTGTTCCGAGGTTTGGAGTCCCTAGATATCTCATGACTGATGGTGGTTCACATTTTATTCATGGTGCTTTTCATAAAATGCTTGTTAAGTATGATGTTAATCATAGAATTGCATCCCGTTATCACCCACAGTCTAGCGGTCAAGTAGAGTTGAGTAATAGAGAGCTCAAATTAATTTTGCAAAATACTGTTAATAGATCAAGAAACAATTGCTCCAAGAAACTTGATGATGCATTATGGGCCTATAGAACTGCATATAAAAATCCTATGGGTATGTCTTTGTATAAGATGGTTTATGGAAAAGCATGTCACTTACCTCTCGAACTTGAACATAAGGCATATTGGGCTATTAAAGAGCTCAACTATGATTTCAAACTTGCCAGTGAGAAGAGGTTATTTGATATTAGCTCACTCGATGAATGGAGAACCCAAGCCTATGAGAATGCCAAGATGTTCAAAGAAAAAGTTAAAAGATGGCATGATAAAAGAATACAAAAGCGAGAATTTAACGTAGGTGATTATGTGTTGCTATTCAACTCTCGTTTAAGATTTTTTGCAGGAAAACTTCTCTCTAAATGGGAAGGTCCTTACGTTATGGAGGAGGTCTATTGTTCCGGTGCCATAAAAATCAACAACTTCAAGGGCACAAGTCCGAGGGTGGTGAACGGTCGAAGAATCAAACATTATATCTCAGGTAATCCAATAATGTTGAAACTAATATTTTTGAAACCGTAACCCCGGAGGAATACATAAGGGACACTTTCCAGAATGTTTTAGACTCCAAAAAGGAATAGGTATGTGGTACGGTAAGTAAACCGACTCCAAAATAATTCTAATGGCAATTTTCTCCGTTTTGGAATATTTAAGAATTTTGGGAAGCAAGAAGTAATCCGAGAAGGACACGAGGCCTCCACGAGGGTGGAGGGCGCACCCCTGTCTCATGGGCACCTCGTGTGCCTCCCGGACTCTGTTTTCTTGCACGTTACTTCTTTTGGTCGGTAAAAATTCATTATATAATCTCCCGAAGGTTTTGACCACTGTATCATGCAAAAATCTTCTGTCTTTGTTTCGAGTTGTTTCTGTCGCAGATTTAGAGCAAGATGTCTTCTCAGAGTCAGTCGGGTAGAGCCGGGTGTCTCACCCGACACCAGGTCCAGGAGCAAACAGCGATGCTTATCACTTTGGGCCATTAACGGAGGATGAGATGGAGGCCTATTTGAAAAGGATAGATGCCATGGAGGAGGATCAAGAAGTTACCTCTCGCTTCCAAGCAGGATTCATGATGGGGGAACTACAGAGCTCAGCTATTCCAAACTCAGTCATCCCTTCCAATGTTAAATTTCTTTCTTATGAAAATATGAAAAAGAGTGTCACTTGTTCTCCAGAAGCTATGCAACATCCTTAGGTAAAAGGAGCTTTAGCCGTCACGGGCAAGCTCTGCAAGGAAAATATGGACCTCAAGCAACAAGTCAATAAGCTCGAGGAGGAGAATCATATCCTGAGGGGCATCGTCGCTAAGAAGATCACAACACCAACTCTAAAGAAGGTGACATAATCACATGGATATGGGCACTCCCCTTGGCAACTGCCAAGCTTGGGGGAGGTGCCTCGGTATCGTATCATCATCACGCTCCTATCTTTACCGTTTTACTTAGTTTGATCCTTTTAGTAATATCTTGATCTAGTAGAATAAAGTTTTGGTTTGAAGTAGTTTTGAGTTTTGCTTTGTGATCTCTCTATGTAATCGAGTCCGTGAGCTATATAATAAAGATTAGTGTCGAGTCAAGGGCCTTGCTATTTTGCTATGATCTTGAGAAAATAGAAAGAATAAAAAAAGAATAAAAGAGTTCATATTGATCTTATAGATAGTAATGACTTCACATATAAAGAGTATGAGACTTAAAAGTTGTTGAGAGTTGACAAACATAGTTTTGGTCACTGTTGCAATTAATAGAAAGTAATAAAGAAAGAGAGGTCCTCACATATAAATATGCTATCTTGGACATCTTTTATGATTGTGAGCACTCATTAAGTATGACATGCTAAAGAGTTGATGTTGGACAAGGAAGACAACGTAATGGGTTATGTTTTCTCACATCTCAGTTAAAGTATATTGTCATGGATCGTCCAACATGTTGAGCTTGCCTTTCCCCCTCATGGTAGCCAAAATTCCTTGCACCAAGTAGAGATACTACTTGTGCTTCCAAATATCCTTAAACCTAGTTTTGCCATGAGAGTCCACCATACCTACCTATGGATTGAGTAAGATCCTTCAAGTAAGTTGTCATGTTGCAAGCAATAAAAATTGCTCTCTAAATATGTATGACTTATTAGTGCAAGAAAATAAGCTTAATACGATCGTGTGATATGGAAGTAATAAAAGCGACAGACTGCATAATAAAGGTTCATATCACAAGTGGCAATATAAAGTGACGTTTTTTTGCATTAAGATTTTGTGCATCCAACCCTAAACGCACATGATAACCTCTGCTTCCCTCTGCGAATGGCCTATCTTTTACTTTATGTCTTTTACATTATGCAAGAGTCAAGGTAATCCTCACCTTTCCATTTTTCATTTTATCCTTTGGCAAGCACCTCGTGTTGGAAAGATCCTGATATATATATCCAATTGGATGTAAGTTAGCATGAACTATTATTGTTGACATCACCCAAAGGTGAATACGTTGGGAGGCAACACTATAAGCCCCTATCTTTCTCACTACCTGACTAAAACTCCATAACCATAAGTATTGCTTGAGTGTTAGCAATTGTAGAAGACTATATGATAGTTGAGTATGTGGACTTGCTGAAAAGCTCTATTCTTGACTCTTTCTGATGTTATGATAAATTGCAATTGCTTCAGTGACTGAAATTATAGTTTGTTAGTTTTCAATGAAGTTCATGAACCATACTTGACATTGTGAAATCATATGACAAAATCTATATATGTTGCTGTTATAAGAATGATCATGATGCCCTCATATACGTATTTTATTTTTATCGACACCTCTATCTCTAAACATGTGGACATATTTCTTGATATCGGCTTCCGCTTGAGGACAAGCGAGGTCTAAGCTTGGGGGAGTTGATACGTCCATTTTGCATCATGCTTATATATCGATATTTATTGCATTATGGGCTGTTATTACACGTTATGTCACAATACTTATGGCTATTCTCTCTTATTTTACAAGGTTTATCATGAAGAGGGAGAATGCCGGCAGCTAGGATTCTGGATGGAAAAGGAACAAATATTGGAAACCTATTCTGCACAGCTCCAAAAGTCCTGAAACTCCAGGAAAGTCTTTTTGGAATTAATAAGAATTATTGAGCAAAGAAAGTACCAGAGGGGGCCTACACCCTGGCGACGAGGGTGGGGGGCGCGCCCCCCCTACTGGGCGTGCCCCCTGTCTCATGGGCCCCCTTGTGGCCCTCCGGTGCCCGTCTTCTGCTATATGAAGGCTTTTACCCTGGAAAAAATCATAAGCAAGCTTACGGGACGAAACTCCGCCGCCACAAGGCGGGACCTTGGCGGAACCAATCTAGGGCTCCGGCGGAGCTGTTTTGCCAGGGAAACTTCCCTCCGAGAGGGGGAAATCATCACCATCGTCATCACCAATGATCCTCTCATCGGGAGGGGGTCAATCTCCATCAACATCTTCACCAGCACCATCTCCTCTCAAAACCCTAGTTCATCTCTTATATCCAATCTTGTATCAAAACCACAAATTGGTACCTGTGGGTTGCTAGTAGTGTTGATTACTCCTTGTAGTTGATGCTAATTGGCTTACTTGGTGGAAGATCATATGTTTAGATCCTTAATGCATATTAATAATCCTCTGATCATGAACATGAATATGCTTTGTGAGTAGTTACGTTTGTTCCTGAGGACATGGGTGAAGTCTTGCTATTAGTAGTCATGTGAATTTGGTATTCGTTCGATATTTTGATGAGATGTATGTTGCCTCTCCTCTAGTGGTGTTATGTTAACGCCGGCTACATGACACTTCACCATTATTTGGGCCTAGAGGAAGGCATTGGGAAGTAATAAGTAGATGATGGGTTGCTAGGGTGACAGAAGCTTAAACCCTAGTTTATGTGTTGCTTCGTAAGGGGCTGATTTGGATCCACTAGTTTCATGCTATGGTTAGGTTTACCTTAATACTTCTTTTGTAGTTGCGGATGCTTGCAATAGGGGTTAATCATAAGTGGGATGCTTGTCCAAGAAAGGGCAGTACCCAAGCACCGGTCCACCCACATATCAAATTATCAAAGTACCGAACGCGAATCATATGAGCGTGATGAAAACTAGCTTGACGGTAATTCCCATGTGTCCTCGGGAGCACTTTTCTCATTATAAGAATTTGTCCAGGCTTGTCCTTTGTTACAAAAAGGATTGGACCACCTTGCTGCACTTTATTTACTTTCATTGCTTGTTACCCGTTACAAATTATCTTATCACAAAACTATCTATTACCTACAATTTTAGTGCTTGCAGAGAATACCTTACTGAAAACTGCTTGTCATTTCCTTCTGCTCCTCGTTGGGTTCGACACTCTTACTTATCGAAAGGACTACGATAGATCCCCTATATTTATGGGTCATCATCAAGGATAACATAATTAGATCGTATAACTATCCCTCAACTTGCTACAAAGAGTCACTCCAAAGTCACTAATAGTGGAGAACAAACGAAGAGATTATTGTAGGTTACAAAACCACCTCAAAGTTATTCTTTCCGATCAACCCATTGGGCTATTCCTATAAGTGTCACAAACAGCCCTAGAGTTCGTAGTAAAATAACACCTTAAGACACAAATCAACCAAAACCCTAATGTCACCTAGATACTCCAATGTCACCACAAGTATCCGTGGGTTTGATTATACGATATGCATCACACAATCTCAGATTCATCTATTCAACCAACACAAAGAACTTCAAAGAGTGCCCCAAAGTTTCTACCGGAGAGTCAAGACGAAAATGTGTACCAACCCCTATGCATAAGTTCACAAGGTCACTGAACCCGCAAGTTGATCACCAAAACATACATCTAGTAGATCACGTGATATCCCATTGTCACCATAGATAAGCACATGCAAGACATACATCAAGTGTTCTCAAATCCTTAAAGACTCAATCCGATAAGATAACTTCAAAGGGAAAACTCAGTCCATTACAAGAGAGTAGAGTGGGAGAAACATCATAAGATCGAACTATAATAGCAAAGCTCGCGATACATCAAGATCGTGCCATATCAAGAACACGAGAGAGAGAGAGAGAGAGATCAAACACATAGCTACTGGTACATACCCTCAGCCCCGAGGGTGAACTACTCCCTCCTCATCATGGAGAGCGCCGGGATGATGAAGATGGCCACCGGTGATGGATTCCCTCTCCGGCAGGGTGCTGGAGTAGGCTCCCGAGAGATTTTTGGTGGCTATAGAGGCTTGCAGCGGTGGAACTCCTGATCTAGGTTTATTTCTGGGCGTGAATTTTTGGCGTCGATCTCACGTCAGGGGGGTCTCCGAGTCGTCCACGAGATTGGGGGGTGCACCCAGGGGGTAGGGCGCGCCCTCCACCCTTCTGGATGGCTCGGGACTCTTCTGGCCCAACTCTTTCACTCCTGGGGCTTCTATTGGTCCATAAAAAATCATCAAAAATTGGCGCGTCAATTGGACTCCGTTTTGTATTCCTTTTCTGTAAAACTCAAAAACAAGGAAAAACAGAAACTGGCACTGGGCTCTAGGTTAATAGGTTGGTCCCAAATATCATATAAAATAACATATAAATGCATATAAAACATCCAAGGTTGATAATATAATAGCATGGAACAATAAAAAATATAGATACATTGGATACGTATCAAGACAACATACATCTCATCAAAATATCGAACGAATACCAAATTCACATGACTACTTATAACAAGACTTCTCCCATGTCCTCAGGAACAAACGTAACTACTCACAAATCATATTCATGTTCATAATCAGAGGGGTATTAATAAGCATAAAGGATCTAAACATATGATCTTCCACCGAATAAACCAACTAGCATCAACTAAAAGGAGTAATCAACACTACTAGCAACCCACAGGTACCAATCTGAGGTTTTGAGACAAAGATCGGATACAAGAGATGAACTAGGGTTTGAGAGGAGATGGTGTTGGTGAAGATGTTGATGGAGATTAACCCCCTATCGATGAGAGGATCGATGGTGACGATTTCCCCCTCCCGGAGGGATGTTTCCCCGGCAGAACAGCTCCGCCGGAGCCCTAGATTGGTTCCGCCAAGGTTCCGCCTCGAGACGGCGGCGCTTCGTCCCAAAAGCTTCCTTATGATTTTTTCCAGGGCAAAAGACACTGTATACTAGAAGATGGGCATCGGGGGCTGCTAGGTGGCCCACGAGGCAGGGGGCGCGTCCATGGGGTAGGGTGCGCCCTCCACCCTCGTAGATAGTGGGTGGCCCCCCTCTGGTGCTTTCTTCGCACAATATCTTTAATATATTCCAAAACTGACTTTCGTGAAGTTTCAGGACTTTTGGAGTTGTGCAGAATAGGTCTCTAATATTTGCTCCTTTTCTAGCGCGGAAGCCCAGTTGCCGGCATTCTCCCTCTTCATGTAAACCTTGTAAAATAAGAGAGAAAAGGCATAAGTATTGTGACATAATGTGTAGTAACAGCCCAAACTGCAATAAATATTGATATAAAAGCATGATGCAAAATGGACGTATCACCTTGTAAAAAGAGTTGGACTCCAGGGATGCAAACCGTCACCAACCCCTTTGTCCAACACTGAGAAGCTATCCATTGCAGAAGGAGAGCTCTTGAGTCAGGAGGATGGTACCAAGTACAGAAGTCTATTAGGTACACTTCAGTACTTGACCCTTACAAGACCTGACATTTCATTTGTTGTTAACAAAGTATGCTAGTTTCTTCATGCACCTACCACAATTCATTGGACTGCTGCAAAGCGTATAGTAAGATACGTGAAAGATGCTATGAATGTTGGTCTTACTTTCAACAAGTCTTCGTCTACCCTTGTTACTGATTTTTGTGACTTTGACTGGGCAGGAGGCATTGATGACCGACGGTCAACAGGTGGTTGTGCGGTATTTTCTGGACTTAATCTCATATCTTGGTGTGCAAAGGAATAGGCCGTTGTCTCAAGATCAAGCACATAAGCAGAATATAAAGCATTGGCAAATGCAACAACATAAATCATCTGGGTTCAGTCCATACTCAGATAACTTGGTATAAAACATACTTAGGCTCCATATCTATGGTGTGATAATCTTGGTGCAACTTATTTGTCTACAAATCCAGTCTTTCATGCAAGAACAAAACACATTGAAATAGACTTCCATTTTGTCCAAGAAAGAGTTGCTAGCAAAAGATTGGAAATTTGGTTTGTTCATTCCAAAGATCAATTTGCAGATGGCTTTACGAAGGCGTTGCTCACGAGAAGCTTTGATGCAAGCGTAATCTCAACTTGTCCAAGTTGTGATTAAGGGAGGGTGTTAAACAACGTTGTCTGATGTAACGTGACATATAGAGATAGATTACATGAGTAGTTTGAGAGTAGTTGAATCTGTTAAGAGAGATTGTGCCGGCAGGTTGTTGCATGGCTTATCTCCTATAACCAGTCATCTCTATTCCTTCTCTTCCTCCCCAAGATTGTAATCTCTCTGATGTGTGTGCTACAGGGAGGTGCGCTCCTGCCTATAACATGCAACACATCCCCTCGCACCGAGGTCAAGATGCTTAAACCAATCTTCACAATATAGATATAAAAAAGTCACCCTAGCCCCGAAACTTTTAGGGGTTGTCTCAAATGGTGTTAGTGTACGCCCTTATAAGGAATTTTCTTAGAGTTTCTCTCACTTTTTTATGGCTTAGAGTTTCTTTCTAGGCAATCTCAGAAAGCTTTTATTATGCCATCACAGTGTTACAGAGATGAAAAAGAGTGATCGAGTTGACCAAACTAGGCATGACGGTCAACCCCATAAAAAGAACACATTTTGCAAGATTATGAGCCTCGACATTCGAGGTCCTAAACTCGTGCCTAAGACACAAGAAACAAAAGCCGATGAACGTTCCTTTATTTCATGAACCATTGTTCCATAGCTTGCCGCGCTCCCACCTTTGATTGCTTTGATAACCAATTGGCACATGCACGTCTGTTTTGGGCTAACAGTTTACTACTCCCTCTGAAGGAAATATGCCCTAGAGGCAATAATAAAATTATTATATATTTCCTCATATCATGATAAATGTTTATTATTCATGCTAGAATTGTATTAACCGGAAACATAATACATGTGTGAATATATAGACAAACAGAGTGTCACTAGTATGCCTCTACTTGACTAGCTTGTTAATCAAAGATGGTTATGTTTCCTAACCATGAACAAAGAGTTGTTATTTGATTAACAAGGTCACATCATTATTTGAATGATCTGATTGACATGACCCATTCCATTAGCTTAGCACACGATCGTTTTAGTATGTTGCTACTGCTTTTATCCATGACATATACATGTTCCTATAACTATGAGATTATGCAACTCCGTTTACGGAGGAACACTTTGGTGCTACCAAACGTCACAACGTAAATGGGTGATTATAAAGGAGTACTACAGGTGTCTCCAAAGGCGATGTTGGGTTGGCGATTTCGAGATTAGGTTTTGTCACTCCGATTGTCGGAGAGGTATCTCTGGGCCCTCTCGGTAATACACATCACTTAAGCCTTGCAAGCATTACAACTAATGAGTTAGCTGTGAGATGATGTATTACGGACGAGTAAAGAGACTTGCCGTAACGAGATTGAACTAGGTATTGGATACCGACGATCGAATCTCGGGCAAGTAACATACCGATGACAAAGGAACAACGATGTTGTTATGCGGTCTCGACCGATAAAGATCTTCGTAGAATATGTAGGAACCAATATGGGCATCCAGGTCCCGCTATTGGTTATTGACCGAGAATAGTTCTAGGTCATGTCTACATTGTTCTCGAACCGTAGGGTCCGCACGCAGCAAGGTTTCGATGACGCTTTTATTATGAGTTTATGAGTTTTGATGTACCAAGGAGTTCGAGTCCGGATGAGATCGGGGACATGACGAGGAGTCTCGAAATGGTCGAGACATAAAGATTGATATATTGGAAGCCTATGTTTGGAGTTCGGAATGGTTCCGGTAAAACGGAATTTACTCGAGTAAGGAGGTTACTGGAACCCCGGGGTAAATGGGCCTCGGTGGGCCTCGAGGGAGAAGAGGAGGGCCGGCCAGAGGTGGCCGCGCCCTCTCCCCCAGTCCGAATAGGACAAGGAGGCGGCGCCCTCTCCTCTTCCCCTCCCCCAAACCTAATCCAACTAGGAAAGGGGAGTCCTACTCCCTAGAGTAGGACTCCTCCCGCGCCCTAGCTAGGCCGGCCGGCCTCCCCCTCCCTCCTTTATATACGGGGCAGGGGGCACCTCTAGACACACAAGAGACACAAGTTGATCTACGGATCGTTCCTTAGCCGTGTGCGGTGCCCCCTCCACCATATTCCACCTCGGTTATACCGTCGCGAAGCTTAGGCGAAGCCCTGCGCCGGTGAAACATCAAGATCGTCACCACGCCGTCGTGCTGACGGAACTCTCCCTTGACACTCGGCTGGATCGGAGTAACGGCGCCGGGATCGGTCGGATCGCGAGGAGAACGTACGACTACTTCCTCTACGTTGTGATCGCTTCCACTTCGGTCTACGAGGGTACGTAGACAACACTCTCCCCTCTCGTTGCTATACATCACCATGATCTTGCGTGTGCGTAGGAAATTTTTTGAAATTACTACGTTCCCCAACAGTGGCATCCGAGCCTAGGTTTTTATGGTTTGATGTTTTGCACGAGTAGAACACAAGTGAGTTGTGGGCGATACAAGTCATACTACCTACCAAAGATGTCATACTTTGGTTCAGCGGTATTGTGAGATGAAGCGCCTGCACCGACATTACGCCAGACGCTTACGCGAGACTGGTTTCACCGCTACAAGCACTCGTTGCTTAAAGGTGACCGGTGGGTGCTGTCTCTCTCACTTTAGTTGAACCGAGTGTGACTACGCCCGGTCCTTGAGAAGGTTAAACGGAGTCTATTTGACGAAGTATCGTTGTGGTTTTGATGCGTTGAGACTGGTTCTTGCTTAAGCCCGTAGCAGCCACGTAAAATTTGCAACAACAAAGTAGAGGACGCCTAACTTGTTTTTGCAGGCATGTTGTGATGTGATATGGTCAAGACGTGATGCTATATTTTATTGTATGAGATGATCATGTTTTGTAACCGGTTATCGGCAATCGGCAGAGCCATATGGTTGTCGCTTTATTGTATGCAATGCAATCGCCCTGTAATGCTTTACTTTATCACTAAGCGGTAGAGATAGTCGTAGAAGCATAAGATTGGCGAGACGACAACGATGCTACGATGGAGATCAAGGTGTGGCGCCGGTGACGATGGTGATCATGGTGGTGCTGCAAGATGGAGATCACGAAGCACAAGATGATGATGACCATATCATATCACTTATATTGATTTGCATGTGATGTTTATCCTTTATGCATCTTATCTTGCTTTGATTGACGGTAGCATTATAAGATGATCTCTCACTAAATTATCAAGAAGTGTTCTCCCAGTATGCACCGTTGCCAAAGTTCGTCGTGCCTGCACACCACGTGATGATCGGGTGTGATAAGCTCTCACGTCCATCTACAACGGGTGCAAGCCAGTTTTGCACACGCAGAATACTCGGGTTATACTTGACGAGCCTAGCATATGCAGATATGGCCTCGGAACACGGAGACCGAAAGGTCGAGCGTGAATCATATAGTAGATATGATCAACATAAGATGTTCACCATTGAAAACTGCTCCATCTCACGTGATGATCGGTTATGGTTTAGTTGATTTGGGTCACGTGATCACTTAGATGACTAGAGAGATGTCTATCTAAGTGGGAGTTCTTAAGTAATATGATTAATTGAACTTAAATTTATCATGAACTTAGTCCCGGTAGTATTTTGCAAATTATGTTGTAAGATCAATAGCTTGCGTTGTTGTTTTCATATGTTTATTTTGATATGTTCCTAGAGAAAATTGTGTTGAAAAATGTTAGTAGCAATGATGCGGATTTGATCCGTGATCGAGGTTTATCCTCATTGCTGCACGTAAGAATTATGTCCTTAATGCACCGCTAGGTGACGGACCTATTGCAGGAGCGGATGCGACGTTATGAACGCTTTGGCTAGCTCAAGATGATGACTACTTGATAGTTTTGTGCACCATGCTTTATGGCTTAGAATCGGGACTTCAAAGATGTTTTGAACATCATGGACCATATGAGATGTTCCAGAATTGAAGTTAATATTTCAAGCAAATACCCGAGTTGAGAGATATGAAAGTCTCCAACAAGTTCTATAGCTAAAAGATGGAGGAGAATCGCTCAACTAGTGAGCATGTACTCAGATTGTCCGGGTACTTCAATCGCTTGAATCAAGTGAGAGTTAATCTTCCGATAAGATAGTGATTGATGAATTCTCTAGTCACCATCACCAAGTTAGTAGAACTTCGTGATGAACTATAGTATGCAAGGGATGACGAAAATGATTCCCGAGCTCTTCGTGATGTTGAAATCGACGAAGGTAGAAATCAAGAAAGAGCATCAAGTGTTGATGGTTGACAAGATCACTAGTTTCAAGAAAAGGGCAAAGGAAAGAAAGGGAACTTCAAGTAGATTGACAAGCAAGTTGTCACTCCCACGAAGAAACCCAAAGCTGAACCAAAGCCTGAAACCGAAAGTGCTTACATCGCAAAGGAAATGGTCACCGAAGCGAATCGCCCTAAATATTTGGTGGATAAGAAGGATGGCAAAGTGAAAAAGGGTATATTTGATATACTGGTGTTTTATGTGTGCTTTACTAGTGTTTATAGCAACCCCTCGGTATTTGGTACTGGTTCGGTTGCTAAGAGTAGTAACTCAAACGGAGTTGCGAATAAATGAAACTAGTTAAGAGTGAAGTGACGATGTGTGTTGAAAGTAGTTTCAAGATTGATATAATCATCATCGCACACCCCTATACTTTCGGGATTAGTGTTGAACCTAAATAAATATTATTTGGTGTTTGCGTTGAGCATGAATATGATTTGATCATGTTTATTGCAATACGGTTATTCATTTAAGTAAGAGAATAAACTGTTATTCTGCTTACATGAATAAAACCTTATATGGTTACACACCCAATGAAAATGGTTCATGGGATCTCGATCGTAGTGATACACATATTCATAATATTGGAACCAAAAGATGCAAAGTTAATAATGATAGTGCAACTTATTTGTGGCAATCGCCGCTTTAGGTCATATCGGTGTAAAGCGCATGAAGAAACTCCATCTTGATGGACTTTTGGAGTCACTTGATTATGAATCACTTGGCACTTGCGAACCGTGCCTCATGGGCAAGATGACTAAAACTCCATTCTCGGAACAATGGAACAAGCTACCGACTTATTGGAAATAATACATACCGATGTATGCGATCCAATGAGTGTTGATGCTCGTGGCAAGTATCGTTATTTTCGACCTTCACAAGATGATTTGAGCAGATATGGGTATATCTACTTGATGAAACATAAGTCTGAAATAGTTGAAATGTTCAAAGAATTTCAGAGTGAAGTGGAAAATCATCGTGACAAGAAAATAAAGTTTCGCGATCGATCGTGGAGATGAATATTTGAGTTACGAGTTTGGTCTTCAATTAAAACAATGTGGAATAGTTTCACAAATTCATGCCACCTGGAACACCACATCATAATGGTGTGTCCGAACGTCATAACCGTACTTTATTGGATATAGTACAATCTATGATGTTTCTTACCGATTTACCAATATCGTTTTGGGATCATGCATTAGAGACAGCTGCATTCACGTTAAATAGGGCACCATCTAAATCCGTTGAGACGACACTATATGAACTGTGGTTTAGCAAGAAACCAAAGTTGTCGTTTCTTAAAGTTTGGGGCTGTGATGCTTATGTGAAAAGTTTCATCCCGATAAGCTCGAACCCAAATCGAGAAGTGCGTCTTCATAGAATACCCAAAGGAAACTGTTGGGTACACCTTCTATCACAGATCCGAAGGCAAAACATTCGTTGCTAATAAATGGATCCTTTCTAGAGAAGGAGTTTCTCTCGAAAGAAGTGAGTGGGAGGAAAGTAGAACTTGATGAGGTAATTGTACCTTCTCCCTTATTGAAAGTAGTTCATCACGTAAATCTGTTCTGTGACTACTACACCAATTAGTGAGGAAGCTAATGATGATGATCATGTAACTTCGGATCAAGTTACTACCGAATCTCGTAGGTAAACCAGAGTGAGATCCGCACCAAAGTGGTACGGTAATCCTGTTCGGAAGTCATGTAACTAGACCATGATGAACCTACGAACTATGAGGAAGCGATGATGAGCCCAGATTCGCGAAATGGCTTGAGGCCATGAAATCTGAGATGAGATCCATGTATGAGAACAAAGTGTGGACTTTGGTGGCGTTGCCGATGATCGGCAAGCCATAGAAAATAAATGGATCTTCAAGAGGAAGACGGACACGATAGTAGTGTTACTATCTACAAAGCTCGACTTGTCGCAAAAAGGTTTTGACAAGTTCAAGGTGTTGACTACAATGAGTTTTTCTCAAGCGTAGCGATGCTTAAGTCTGTCCAATCATGTTAGCAATTGCCACAATTTATGAAATTTGGCAAATGGATGTAAAACTGCATTCTGAATGGGTTTTAGGAGGAAGAGTTGTATATGATGCAACCGAAGATTTTATCGATCCAAAGGGAGCTAACAAAGTGTGCAAGCTCCAATGATCCATCTATGGACTGGTGCAAGCATCTCGAGTTGGAATATACGCTTTGATGAGTTGATCAAAGCATATAGTTTTATCTGCACTTACGGTGAAGCTCAGATTTACTAAAAAGTGAGTGGGAGCACTACAAAGATTTCGATAAGTATATGTGAATGACATATTGTAGATCGGAAATAATGTAGAATTATTCTGCAAAGCATAAAGAAGTGTTTTGAAAGGAGTTTTTCAAAGAAAGACCTCGGTAAAGCTACTTACATATTGAGCATCAAGATCTATAGAGATAGATCAAGATGCTTGATAAGTTTTTCAATGAGTACATACCTTGACAAGATTTTGAAGTAGTTCAAAATGAAACAGTCAAAGAAAGAGTTCTTGCTCGTGTTACAAGGTGTGAAATTGAGTAAGACTCAAAACCCGACCACAAAGCAGAAGATAGAAAGAGAATGAAAGTCATTCACTATGCCTTGGCCATAGTTTCTATAAAGTATGCCATGTTGTGTACGGATCTATTGTATACCCTGCACCGAGTTTCGCAAGGAATACAATAGTGATCTAGGAGTAGATCATGGACAATGGTCAAAATTATCCTTAGTGGAATAAGGATATGTTTCTCGATTATGGAAGTGACAAAAGGTTAGTCGTAAAGGGTTACGTCGATGCAAGTTTTGACAACGATCCGATGACTCTAAGTCTCGATCTAGATACATATTGAAAGTGGGAGCAATTAGCTAGAGTAGCTTCGCAGAGCATTGTAGACATAGAAAATTGCAAAATACATAACGGATCTGAATGTGAAAGACCCGTTGACTAAGACTCTCTCACAAGCAAAACATGATCACACCTTAGTACTCTTTGGGTGTTAATCACATAGCGATGTGAACTAGATTACTGAATCTAGTAAACCCTTTGGGTGTTGGTCACATGGCGATGTGAACTATGGGTGTTAATCACATGATGGTGTGAACTATCAATGTTAATCACATGGTGATGTGATCTAGATTATTGACTCTAGTGCAAGTGGGAGACTGAAGGAAATATGCCCTAGAGGCAATAATAAAATTATTATATATTTCCTCATATCATGATAAATGTTCATTATTCATGCTAGAATTGTATTAACCGGAAACATAATACATGTGTGAATATATAGACAAACAGAGTGTCACTAGTATGCCTCTACTTGACTAGCTTGTTAATCAAAGATGGTTATGTTTCCTAACCATGAACAAAGAGTTGTTATTTGATTAACAAGGTCACATCATTATTTGAATGATCTGATTGACATGACCCATTCCATTAGCTTAGCACACGATCGTTTTAGTATGTTGCTACTGCTTTTATCCATGACATATACATGTTCCTATAACTATGAGATTATGCAACTCCCGTTTACCGGAGGAACACTTTGGGTGCTACCAAACGTCACAACGTAACTGGGTGATTATAAAGGAGTACTACAGGTGTCTCCAAAGGCAGATGTTGGGTTAGCGTATTTCGAGATTAGGTTTTGTCACTCCGATTGCCGGAGAGGTATCTCTGGGCCCTCTCGGTAATACACATCACTTAAGCCTTGCAAGCATTACAACTAATGAGTTAGCTGTGAGATGATGTATTACGGAACGAGTAAAGAGACTTGCCGGTAACGAGATTGAACTAGGTATTGGATACCGACGATCGAATCTCGGGCAAGTAACATACCGATGACAAAGGAACAACGATGTTGTTATGCGGTCGACCGATAAAGATCTTCGTAGAATATGTAGGAACCAATATGGGCATCCAGGTCCCGCTATTGGTTATTGACCGAGAATAGTTCTAGGTCATGTCTACATTGTTCTCGAACCGTAGGGTCCGCACGCTTAAGGTTTCGATGACGCTTTTATTATGAGTTTATGAGTTTTGATGTACCAAGGAGTTCGAGTCCCTGATGAGATCGGGGACATGACGAGGAGTCTCGAAATGGTCGAGACATAAAGATTGATATATTGGAAGCCTATGTTTGGAGTTCGGAATGGTTCCAAGCAAAACGGAATTTACTGAGTACAGTGGAGGTTACTGGAACCCCGGGTAAATGGGCCTCGGTGGGCCTCGAGGGAGAAGAGGAGGGCGGCCAGGAGGTGGCACGCCCTCTCCCCAGTCCGAATAGGACAAGGAGGGGGCGCCCTCTCCTCTTCCCCCCCCCCAAACCTAATCCAACTAGGAAAGGGGGAGTCCTACTCCCTGAGGAGTAGGACTCCTCCGGCGCGCCTAGCTAGGCCGGCCGGCCTCCCCCTCCTCCTTTATATCACGGGGCAGGGGGCACCTCTAGACACACAAGAGACACAAGTTGATCTACGGATCGTTCCTTAGCCGTGTCGGTGCCCCCTCCACCATATTCCACCTCGGTTATACCGTCATGAAGCTTAGGCGAAGCCTGCGCGGTGAAACATCAAGATCGTCCCACGCCGTCGTCTTGACGGAACTCTCCCTCGACACTCGGCTGGATCGAGTACGAGGGGCGTCATCGAGCTGTCGTGTGTCAAGAACTCGGGGCGCCGAGTAACGGCGCCGGATCGGTCGGATCGCGAGGAGAACGTACGACTACTTTCTCTACGTTGTGATCGCTTCCGCTTCGGGTCTACGAGGGTACGTAGACAACACTCTCCCCTCTCGTTGCTATACATCACCATGATCTTGCGTGTGCGTAGGAAAAATTTTGAAATTACTACGTTCCCCAACACCCTCCGTCACAGTTTACAGGGTGCGCTAGAAAAATCTCTGGGACCAAGGTGCTTAGTGATTGGTTGTACCATGTACTGAAAAATAGCCTCGTTGTTAACTACGATGCCTAATTAGTGGAGAAATTAATGCGCAGTGTGCCCCATAGCTAGTAAACAAGAAGTCCTAGCGCATGCAGTGGTGGAGGAAAATGACTGCATGCATGGGATGCGGCATACGCGTCTCAAAACGGCCTTATTAACTCAACATTAAATGCCCACAAGCCTTAATCCTCTCCTATTCTGAAAATGCATGAGAACTGAAGTGCGCCTTCTAAATTGTGAGAGAGGGAGTACAATTTTTCCAAAGTTCCAAAGGATGCTTAATGCTATTCTGTGCATGTGAGGGCCTAGATGTGGGTTGCCCTTCTGTCCAAAAACGATAAAGTATTTCAGCCATTTATTTTTATAAGAAAATGGAAGCTACTTTTGATTAAATGCAAAACAATATATAGTTTCTTTTTAAAAGACCCGAATCTATTATAAAGGTTCATAAAAAGTGCAAAACATCCCAAACATAAAAGAATACACTAAGGAATCAACATTATTGGATGACCACTACCGTCGTCAGAATGATCCACTGACATGATGTTGTTGTCACTCCCCTACCGAAGCCGGGTTTTAACCTTGTTGATGGAAACAGAAAAATCTTCGCGTATATGCCCTAAGGACCAGCGCTCTAGAGCCATAGTCATCATCATTGAACCTTTCAATCGATCTGAAATGCCTAACACCAAATCTCGCCGTCGCGCACACATGACGAGAAATAATAATCTCATAGTCAACCCAAAAGACCAGCTTGAAGATGAAGCTCAGCCATCCGCTCGAACGCCGGCCTTTGTGGCACCCTGGCTCAGAGAAACCGGAACGCCCCATATTCTAGCCCCGAGATCAAGGAGAAGTCTTCTCGAATACGACATTGCTTGGCATAGAACAAATCAGCTCTTATTACAAAGGATAAATACAAAGGTCTGATGTTACAAAGGACCACATCAGCACGGCGACACTATGCCTATGATACTATGCTTGCTCTATGCTAGCAGCAGAACAACTCGTAGCAGCGGAAATCTTCTAGCAGCGAAATAACGGCGAAGGTGGTGAACTCCACTCCGCAGGGACTCTGGCTGGGACACGATCTAGCTCGCACGCGCGATAACCTCGACAATCAATCAATAAATCACAACATCACCTACAATCTGGCATGACACGCCAGGTCAGTACATTGAATGTACTTGCAAGCTCACGACAACCAAAAGCATCAAGGCAATACAACAACATAGAATTTAATAGGCTAATTAATTAACTACTAACATGATGAGGAAACAATAACTAAGCATGATATAAAACTACTAGAATACTGATAAACCAACATATCGATCAATCTCAATAAGTATCTCACTCTTGGCTATCTGGCCAAGCAATATACCATCTTGATCACCTCGTGATCCACACGACATACCATCTCGATCACCTCGTGATCCACATGATCACCTTTGTGATCAAGACATCCACATGATCACCCTCTAATCAAAACATCCACATGATCACCTCATGACCACATCACAAACTGAATGATCATCCTCGAGATCATCCCATACTCATCATCGGCATCCTGCCAAACTGTTACTGATCACATCATAATATCAACATATAAATCATCTATAAGTCATTCCATCATGTGAGTGTTGATCGAATGGTGTGACGTAGTATGAATTGTGCCCATGACCGAGGACGCGGCTAGCGATAGATTTAACACACACACTCTGCAGAGGTTAGCACACTGTACCCACACCACGGAACCCATGGCCTCACACTCCCATTCGTGTGGACCAACGGCGTTCCGACAAAACCGATCTATTGCCCATGACACTCTCCCGGCCACTCCGACCAACTCCCCTCTGGGCTAGGTCCTGGGTGGCCCCGATGTCAACCATTGACATCCAACGGCCACCGGCGTGGCATCCAACAGCCACCGTCGTGGAAAAACAAAAACGGTCCCAAACGGGGACAAAAAGGGGCATATCCAACTACGGGCACACAAGGCTTATGTCCGCCTACCTGATCAGGGTAGCACGCGCCCATAACCTTCTCTCGTTGGAGGTACCGGCGAGAGACATGTCAGTAGATTGCATTAGGGCCTTCCCATAAAGGCAAATGTGGTTGCACTGGAAAAGCCCGATTCGGTGGCACCTGACCAACTGAATGACGGAATTTATCCCCAAAGTATAACTGATACTCCGATATCATATATCCACCAGTAATCCAAGTCATAATAGTATCCAATACATAATCCAGAGAATAATATAGACAAAACCTAATACTCTGAGGGTAGCATAAACACTAAGAGCATACTGAATCCAAGAACAATAATACTACTACTCGAATAGCAAGAACGAGCTATCCAGCTAAGATCCACATGCAAGCATCATCTCCGAAAATAATACTCCAAAGCAACATACCAACTACCATCATGATGAAAATAATACTAGCCACTAATAATCCAATGGCAACATGACATCCCTCAACTGCATGCAAAATATAAGCCCTAAAAATCCAAACGGCAACATGACATCCATCAATAACAAGCATAACCCCTAGAATCCAAATAGTAGCATGGCAATAGCAAGATCAAAAACAACTCCGAGAAATGCCATGCACATAGTCATGTTGCTAAAGCAATATTTTAGATAAGTTCAAATAAAGAAACCATGTCACTGCATTGCAGTCATGTAAGTGGAGGGTGTGGATTGCCTGGGGTGGATGGATTCATCGGGAAGAAACGCGAGAAGCTCGCGGAAAGAATCATCGAAAAATGTTCTCTCTCGGAGGGGGTTGATTAAGGGCAGGGGAAAAATGGTCATTTTAAGAATGTTAAAACATGGTGAAAATGATTCCATCGGAATGGGCTCAATGAAACGAAGAAGTGGGCTTTGGAATCACCTCATTTGGAGTTGCGAGTGAAAAGTTGTGGCCGTTCGTTCGGTAGGCGGAAAAACTAACAGAATATGTGCTTTTCTGCTCTTAACCGATGAACGTTCACAAAATAGAGGGTTCAGACAGCGGCTGGAAAAAAGAGAAAGCGCCTTTTTGTGAATATGCCTTCATAAAATGAAAACACATTTTTCTCAAAAGAAACACTGAAGTACGCTTTCGAACCTGGAAAACCTATTTACGTGGATACGTGCCCACTTATCCACGTCGTTAGCGCCTGGTCAATGCGTGTTGAGGCTGACACGCGGGGCCCGCGGGGAGGTGGGGCTGGCCGACTGGGTCTTCTTCTCCTTCCTTCAGCGCCCGTCGGAGACCAAGCAGGGGCTCGACGCCGGCGCCCGTCCCAGCAGCTCGGGCCGACTCAGGCGACGCCCCGGGCACCGGAGCGATCGGGCCGACGAGGTGCTCCCGCCTGTACATCGCATGCCCACGGGGGAGGTCGGGACAGGAGAAGAGCTTCGGCTCGGCGGACGGCGGCTTGGGCGAAGTTGGCGGCGGCGCTATGGTGGAGGAACGGGAGAGGAAAGGGCTCGGGAGGGCTTCACCGGAGTTGAGGGACTCCATCTGATGTGGAATGGGGAGGGGAGGAGCTCGGAAAAGAGTGAATTTAGGAGGAGGAGTTCGGCGGCCATGGCGGCAATGGAGGAGCAGGAGGAGCGCTCGAGCTCGTAGGAGTGGCTAGTCGGGGCTCTGGGAGGTGGAGGAGGTCTATGGCGAGAAGAACCGAGGCCGGGGAAGCTTAAATAGGAGGAGGGGAGGAGGATGAGCTGGCGTCGCCGCGGATGCGTGGGCACGCACGCGAGCTCGGAGGTTGGCGACGAGAGGGAACAGGAAGGAGCGCACGGGGTAGAGGAGGCTAAGAGGCCAGGAGGAAACGGCCGGGACGAGGACGGGGCCAAACCAAGCACAGAGCGCTCGTGGTGCTCGGCGGCTAGCTCCGGCAATGGCGCTAGCTGCACGGGGCAGACGACGATTACTGGGAAGAGCGAAGAGGGTCACAGAGCAGTAAACGACGCCACGATCACGAGGAGGAAGATGACGACAACGAACAGAGCCAAATGACTACTGTTCGCTCGTGGGCACACGGCGGCGAGCGTCGGTGAGGAAGCTACCGGAGGGAGAGCGGGGTCCAGGGAGGTGGAGACGACTAGGGGAAGACGCCAGACATGCTCACGCGCGCGAAGACGACGAGAGGAAGAGGGGCCGAAGCACAAACGACGTCCTGGACGCGCGCACTGCATGCCAAGTTGGTGGTCACCGCGCTCTGAATTTTTCTGTAGCAATCTTGACCACACTGATGTGATCAACCTAGTGAGGTTAAGATGCAAATAATATGTCAGGGAGGTTTAGGATAGGAAGGACTATAGTCCTGGAGGTTTTGCGGACAATTGGACTAGAAATGACTAGGGTTGCTTTGTAAGTGCAAATTTGATCCAGAAAATGGATTATGATGATGCACTCAAATGAAGAATCAACTTCGGCAGAAATTGGTCAAGGCAGGGTTATATGGACATATGAAGATGCTGTGAAAAATTCATACCAAATGGACTTGCCAAAATGGTACATGCTTCACAAACATCCCCACTGACGAGAATCTTGGGAAAATTCTATAGAAATATTGGCTTGGTGAATTGATCCCAAATTTGATGGAGAGAGGTTTTATTGTCATGAGAATGCTCTGGTAAATTTTCATCCAAAATGAAGCAATATAAAATATACTTGCTTCACAACCTGAAAATATTGACAGAAGCAAAGATTTGGTCCTGTGCTCACATAGATGATTGGATGGAGTTGAAAATTGGAGGAGGGTCATGATATGAGCACATTAAGAGGCATGAAAAATTTCAAATCATTTTGATACTCCTAGCTAGTACTTCCTTAACAATGGCTTCTGTTTGGCAGAAACTTTGAAAAATCACTGAGGAAGATTCACTAGACAAATAAAGTTGAATTTTGTCATAAGGCAATGATTTGGACATAAAAGAATGCCCACAAAGTTTTTGAGCAAACAAGATATGATAAATGGCACTTCCTTCATAAAATGCCATTCAAGACAGAATAGAAGAATGAATATTGGGCAATTATTTTTGAACTGGCCAAGGAAGGATTTTGACATATTTGAGCAAGATATGACCCAAACAATTTATGAGAGTTATTTGGAAATTTTAGGATGGACAGAAATATAGGTTACTTCACAACCTAGGGCAAATGAGGATAATTCCTTTAATAGAAAAGGAATATTTCCCAATAAAAGAATATTGGGATTTGGGCTAGGATGGAAAGGGCATGGTCTTGGGATGAGTTTTTGGATGATGAGCCACTTGGGAGAAGGAATGAGGATGACTCCCAGTTGGCAAGGCCACAGAACCACTCCAAAAGGAAAAACAGAGCAAAAATCAAATAAATCAAAATCAAAAGAAAAAGGGCCAAAAACCATGCTGTCACGGCCTTGCAAGAAAAAGAATTCCTAATCTAAACTACTAGCAGGAGGTAAGGCACCGAGACCCCCTCCCCGCCATTAGCCGCCTTAACAACTGCAATAGAATTCTTTTCAAATTATTTCGGGACTACCCATAGTGGGAGTAACATAAGTGATAATATCACATATATCTAGGCAAAATAGATGATGTGACAAGTTATTAATGAGAAAAGAGAGGCATGTGGTAACATACTCCCACTCTTCCTCTTCCGTTTTAGAGGGCTCAAATCTGAAATCTCATCAACCAAGATACATTGTGAGTGGATGGCACGAGTATTGTGGATACAAAACTGCCCAATGAAAAAATATTCCCACTTATTCAACTCCCGAGGCAATAAGTGCATCATCCTTCTCATTGGACTTGCATGATGCATGTAGAGCAAGATGCATGCATGACCACTAATTCCCTTTCTCTTATTAAATGTAGTGTTATGCCCAAAGCTCTTTAACTTAGAGCATCTCCAGCCGTCCCCCCCCCCCAGGAGGCATAAAAATCGCCGCCTGGGGGTTAGCCGATGGCAAACTTGACGCTGGGGGTGGTTGGGCACCTAGCCGTCGCCCCCAGGCGCCGATTTCGGCCCATTATTCGACCCAATTTTGTCCAAAAACGGCCCGATATCTGCGTGAATCGGCCCATATTCGGCGCGGTTCGACGTGTTTCGGCATGAATTTTTGCATACAAATAGAAATCAATTAGTTCATCACATAGTTCGCCGTGGTTCGACATGTTTCGGCGTGTTTTTGCCTCCATAGTTCATCGCAGAGAATCAATATAAATCAAATAACTCAACAAATAGTTCAATGCAAATTATACAGTTCAATAAATAAAAACTCAAGTTTCATCACACGTCATTCCCGCCTCGCCCTTGAGCCTCCATAGGTGCTCCACCAGATCGTGTTGCGGTTCTTGATGCACCTGTGGGTCTCGGATCTCCTGACGCATATTGAGTAGTCAGTCCAGGTTGCCGGTAGCTGGTGATCAACTTGGGCAAGAGGACCCTGCCTGTAATATGATTCTGTGTCAAACACTGGCTCTTCCTGCTCTCTCTCAATGATCATGTTGTGCAAGATGACACAGCAAGTCATGATCTCCCACATTTGATCTTTCGACCAGGTCTGAGCAGGGAACCAGACAATAGCAAATCGAGATTGGAGCCAAATGCCCGCTCGACATCCTTCCTGCAAGCCTCCTGAACCTTCGCAAAGAAGGCGTTCTTTCCTCCTGACACAGGGTTTGAGATGATCTTCACAAATGTCGACCATCTCGGATAGATGCCATCAGCTAGATAGTACCCCTTGTTGTAGTGCCGCCCATCGACCTCGAAGTTCACCAGAGGAGAATGACCTTCAACAAGCTTGGCAAAGACAGGGGAGCACTGCAGGACGTTGATGTCATTGTGAGTTCCTGACCTCCCAAAGAAAGAGTGCCAAATCCAGAGGTCCTGTGTGGCCATTGCCTCAATTACCACACTGCAACTGCCTTTGGCGCCTTTGTACAACCCCTGCCAAGCAAATGGACAATTTTTCCATTTCCAATGCATGCAGTCGATGCTTCCAAGCATCCCAGGAAATCCTCTTGCTGCATTTTGTGCTAGGATCCGAGTAGTGTCTTCCGCATTGGGTGTTCGCAAGTATTGCGGTCCAAACACTGTCACCACTGCCCTGTAGAACTTGTAGAAACACTCAATGGTGGTGGACTCAGCCATGCGCACATAGTCGTCGAGTGAATCACTGGGAGCTCCGTATGCAAGCATTCTCATAGTTGTCGTGCACTTCTGGATTGAGGCGAATCCAAGTGTGCCGGTGCAATCCATCTTGCACTTGAAGTAGCTGTCAAACTCCCGGATGGAATTCACAATCCCAAGGAAAAGCTTTCGGCTCATCCGATAATGGCGCCGAAATGTTTTCTCACCCTGCAATGGAGCGTCGGCAAAGTAGTCCGAGTAGAGCATGCAGTAGCCTTCCAGACGATACCGGTTCTTTGCTTTCACCCGCCCAGGCGCCGAGCCACCACACCGCGGCTTTTCACTGCTCGCGAGCAGGCCGGCGAGGGCGGCTAGCACCATGAGATGCTCCTGCTCCTGGACGTCGGCTTCGGCTTCCTCCTCCAGCAACGCCGCGAGCGCCTCCTATTCTTTGGAGTCCATCGCCGGGCCGGGCAAATCACTAAACACCTTGCGGGCGAGGTGGGCGCAAACTCGCCGGTGTACAGGCCCTGCGCGGCCGGAACACCGGAAAAGTTGCCCAGACGGCGGCGGAGAGGCTGCCTCGGCGAAACCTCTTCTTTTTTCCGGCGGGGAATGATCTATCTAGCTGCGGTGGGCGGTGGACGGCGCCGGGATTGGCACGGTGGCACAGGGTGGTGGCCGAGCGCGCGGGGGGGGGGGGGGTGGGGTCGGAGGCGAATCTGGACGGGTGGCTTGACTTTTCGCGTGACAATGTGGCCCCAGGAGCGCTTTTCCCTTGCGCCGGAGCCCCCGAGCGCCCCCCAGTGCGCCGGGTTCAGCCTGCTATCGCCGGACGCAAAAACGGGCCGAGCCGGCAGAATTCGGCGTCTGAGGCGATCGGGCATTTTTAGCGCCTTGGAAAAACGCTGAAAAGCTTTGTTGGGGACGCATTGTGGAGATGCTCTTGTTTGGACTCAAAGTGAGCCTAATATAATGAAAATCTATCTTTTTTTAGATGGGCCCAAGACAAGATGAGTTTACAACCAAATAAATGAAGTGTTGTGTGACACCACATATATATTACTCCAACTACTAGGTAGTAGTAACATAGTAATTCGCCACTATAACCAGCCTGACATATTTGAATATTTATTTTTAAACATTTTGCTAATTTGGAGAGCATATGTCTCGGGAGTCGATGTTGGCACGGCTGCACCTCCGTCCTGGTTTATTGGTCCCCTTCGCATTTTATGTCAAATTTTGACATTACGTTTAACTAACTTTGTTAATGCATGTAACCAAAAATAATATCACTGAAAACTATGTTCAAATACGAACCCAAGATATAATATTTTATGACATACTCCCTCTCTCCCATAATGTAAGACGCCTTTTGACACTAGTGTAGTGTCAAAAAAATGTCTTACGCTACTACGAAGGGACCCATAATGGGACAAAGGGAGTACATTATTATTTTTTAGTTAAATTTATGATCAAAAATTGTCACATAATACGAAGGGACCCATGAACGGAGATAGTACAATTCAATGCCGGGGAGCGGGACTCCGCCCACATTCTCCGTTCGCGCGGATCATACTTCGTCTTCCTCGTTGCCTTCTCGGCTTCCCCCCTTTTAAAAAGCAAAACTCACCCTCTCGGCTCCTTCACGAAAGGCCCTACCATCTCCTACTCTCCATCGACGCCATGGAGCCGCCGCGCCCACCTGCTCGCTCCGCCGGTAAGCGTCTCCTTCCCATTTCATCCTTGGCCCCAACCCCAATATCTCGTTCCTAAGTGCTAACCCCAGCCCCAAACGCTAACGCTGCTTCTCGTGCCGCAGTCGGCGGGCCAATGCTGAACATGATATTTCAAGCGGCCTTTGTTGGAGATCTCCCCCTCTTCAAGAGTACGTGGCGTTCTCTCGTCTTCTCGGATCATGGTTCGGAGATTGAGTGCTGATTTTTTCTGTCCAATCCGCTGCAGGTCTGCTGATGAAGCTGGACAAGGGCAGGGGCCGCCTCAAGGAAACGGTAGAGGAGCTGAGGGCGGAAGATGCACGGCTGGAGGGTTTCGGGGCACTGCACTGTGCTGCCGGCGGAGAGCGGCTGGAGGTGTGCAAGTACCTCATCGAGGAACTGCAGGTTGATGTGAATGTCGTCGACAAGGAAGGTCTCCTTCAAAAACCCCATGCCGAATTCGGATTTTGTCGACAATTTTGTTCCTCGTTAACAGCGTTATAGGAAAGTAGTAGATGTTATGGCTTCGCCAAATTTCTTCAAGTGCTATTTTGCATTTGCAGTGGGGTCATGCCGTTAGGCAGACTTTGTTTTGTTTTTCATATTGTCCTCCAAAATAATTGTTGTTTATATGAGTTGCTTGATCAAAATTTTGATTTTGTTGTGCATGATCTTTTTGGTTAGTTGGGTTTCCTAAGCTTATGCCTGGTAGTGTTAAGGAAATAGCTATTGTGCTCACTCACGGAGCAATGATCATATAACATCTATGTTGCTCTGCATATTTGCTACCCACCAGTTTGTCTCCTTAATGCTAGCTAAGATATTTCTGTGCCATGCCTGTTTTAGAAAAAAAAAAAGTTGACCATATAGCTTCGTATGGAAATAGACCATGCTCTTGATACCTCAGGTAATATCCTACATATGCATCAGCGCAAACAAAATCCTACATATGCATGGCTGATATATTCTATAAGTTGGTCCCATCGAGGATATTCTTTTCATGGTTGAATTAATTACGTTTTAGACAGATGCATATAAATTGCTCCCTTTTCTATTGTGTTTTTTTATAACTCGTTCCCTTTTCTATTGTATATAATATAGAGAACCATGGGTATACTTTGTGTATCTTGAGTAGCTGTTTCTACATTTAATGCTCTCAGAAAAGATAATGCACTATTATGACACTTCCGTGTCTTTTTATGTGGGTGAACAGTTACTCTTTAGGAGAAGCATCTTATTTGCTTCCTAAATTAAGAAAGGCTTTTGCATCAATACGAGCTAAATTACTATGTTCTTGACAGGCAGAACACCTCTGTTTTTTGCGATAGTTTGTTATCGTGCGGGTATTGCCAAATATCTTCTTGATCATGGTGCCAATCCAAACATATTCAACAGCAATGGGCTCTCCCCTTTACACCAAGCCACAGTATCAGGTCTATTTCTATGAATACATATGGCTCTGTTTTGCATTTGTGCGCTGCAATTTTTCTTCATGGCTTTTCAATTTCTAAGTTGTACTATGGTGTGGCTTAGTGTTGTACTATGCTATGATCTATTTTTCATTATTTCATATGGTAATAAATATAAACATCTAGACACAGAACGTATTCCATTTGATTGTCCACTGAACAAGTCGTTACTTTTCAGGAGAAAGATCTTGTCCCAAGAAATACCTATTCTCTGCTGTAATAAATTCATGAGTTCATTTTCTTTCAGAATGAGAATATAGCAGAAATACCTATTCTCTTATCCAGCAAGTTTGTGCATCTTTTTCAGGAGCTTGTGAAACTGTTAAACAACTGATTGCTAAAGGAGCCTATATCGACCCGGTAGCTTATATCGACCAGGTAGATTTTTCTGGGACACCACTTCATTGCGCTGCTACTAAAGGGCATGATGACATTATGAAGATTTTATTGGACCATAATGCAGATGTAAGTTTATAAGTGCATACGTTTCTGCCTTAAGTTTCGCATTGGACAGGTGAATGTACATGGTAAACTTTAATTTTTCTTGTGTTCTGCTAAAGAAAAGTCATTAGCTGTTTTTCTCATCCTCTATTAACATACTCCCTCCATCCCATAATATAAGATCATTTTTCAACCTTCTATCAATGAAATGATACGCAAATCTTTTGCGGTGGGACGGAGGGAGTATGTTTCTACTTGTTAAGCTCAAATGTGTGTCATTTTGCACTCTTTTTTTGTGAATACGCAAAAGGCTTGCATATCATTTCATTGATAGAAGGAGTTTAGGAGAAGTACAGGGGGAGTGAGCATCACGGACCGCGTACACACAAGGGCACGTCCACGGATGCTCCAGCAGAAGATGCTGGGGTGTTCAGCCCAGAAGCTCAAAATGCTAAATCTCTGGAATAACTATGTTGATCCCTTTGGCGCCAGCCTTGGCCCATAGGCGTGTGTCGTCCTTAATGTCATGCACTAAGTGGGACATGGAGGGTTGCAACGAGTCTAAGACGCTCCGGTGTTTCCAAATCCACCAAGTCGTGGGAAGCATGAGGGATGCGGTACCTTGGTGAAGAGCAGAAGGTACAGTGTCGAGGGAGGCCGCCCACCAATCCGTGAAAGGTGTCGCCGGGTCGGGCACAGTGGCAGTTGAGCGGCACCAGGAGAGGATCTCATACCAGATTGTGCGCGGGAAGGGGCAGCCAACCATGAGGTGTCATTTTGTATTAGAGAGAACGTCAAGATGACGCAAAGAACAAGCAAAGGCTGAAGGGCCAAATCAAGCAAAACGAAAATCTAGCAAAAAAGCTATGGCCTAGCTAACAAAAACCCACCAAAGAAGTAAACAACCGTGCCTACCGTGGATCAAAAACTCATCAAAGAAGTAAACAACCGTGCCTACTGTGGATCAAAACAGTGGCAACATTAGGAGAACTTGTGTGCCGCAAAGGTGTCACACCTTGGCCTTGCCCCTTTCCAAAGGCTAGCCTCATGGAGAATGGAATCCACCAGTTCTTGGCAATTCGTCCTCTATTCTCAAACCCGCTGGCATTGGGAAGCAACCAAATCTTCCACATTGTTAAAATCATGCCATCGTAACTCTTGAACAGCTAGCTCCTAACATCTTGCTTATATTTTCTTCTTCCCCTGTTTCAGATCATGCCATCATAACAAGTGTTGAGGTCCTTTGTCAGCTTCTTTTTAAATAAACACCTTGCCTAGCTCTTAACATCGTGTTGTTGCAGTGGTCAGGAAAACAAATTCACATTACTACACTATTAAATATGTTTCCTTGCATTAGTGATAGTTCTGTTGTCAATGCATGCGACGTTCTACTAACGTTGTTGTCACCATTGGTCCCTTCAGTGTCGATACATTAAAAATAAACTTTGCTGCTGCAATTCCCTTTTTTACATATTTGGTACAATATAATTTTGTCCATCTTGTGATGTCCCTCACTTTTAAAGTTCCATCTAAAATATCAAGGTTTAATCAGATGCTAGTAAGCCATCAAATTTCTTGGACCAGTAAGTTGTGCTCATGTATTTTATAATGCCTTGGAACATGTTTGATTCTAGTGATCTCTATGTATACATTTTGCCGTTGTCACTTGATTATCATTTTAACTATAGAAGCTGATATCTTGTTTCTTAATTACCAGTGCAACAAATTGGTAAATGGCAAGACACCTCTCATTGCAGCTATAGATGCCGCCTCAAGGAACTGTATGGTTCTCCTGATTGAGGTATTGTACCTTCGTCTTAGCCTTGTCAAGTTAATCAATTTTGATGAGTTCAATTTCTGTGTAATGACAAAAAAAATCACTGAAGATGAGAACTTTCAACATCCTATGCTGGCCTTTGATTTGTGCACAATGACAATTTGTTCCACTTGAAGTAGACACTTTATTAACCATTTATTTTTTGAACTTGTGGTCAATGTGCTTACCACAAGTATGATGACAGTGAACTCAACCCGATGAACTAGTTGAAAATTAGTGTGAACTGGTAACACTATTGTTGCTATTTATACCTGAAAGTGGAGAAATTTGAAATTCTACCCAGTTCATCTTTATTACTGACTTACCCAGGTTATCTAGAGGACAGACATTAACATCTGTTTCTATGATAGGCTGGTGCTGATCTCATGGGAGCTTTAACCTATGCTATGGAAAATCTCCATTCTGAAAAACTTGTTTCAACTGACTTCGTCAATTACATTTTGGAGGATGTTGCTGCCAACCGTTTTGTTCCTGATGATGTAAGATTTACCTCTTTGACTCTAAATGCTGGTAGACATTAAATGCTGGTAGAGTTCTGTTTTTTTAGAGTTCTAGTAAGCCCTGTGACATGGTGTACATACGCAATGTTTTTTAGAACCCTAGCAAGTTGCAATCCTCACATAAACTTTAGGAATTCTAGGGAGAACAGAAAAAGACATTCTCTCGGCTTTTTTTAGTATAATGGAAGCTTTTATTACCCCTGGCCTCTGCATCATAGATGCATATGAGCACATCGCAACTTATTACAATTTTTATTATAAAGTAGGTACATATTGGCCTCATCTGAAAGTGGGTGAGACCAACAACATCACAAAAACCAAAAAGCGGAAAGAACAAACAATACGTGTTTTTTTTCTGAAAGGGATGTAACGTTTGTTTAAGGAATTGGTTAGCCACTTCAGCCTATTGGTGCCAATCTCCACTCGCTCCTTGTGTTGTGACCATTGTAGGACAGCCAGCCCACCACAAAGCAGGGCTCTAAAACTCGCTGGGGGTGGTCAACCTTGCCATGGCAATTTGGCAACAAACTGCATGTGACTAAGCCATCTAGCCTGGCAAATGTGGTGTTAGGCAGATCTAGTTAGGCACAGGCACACTGCTGTTCCAAGCAACAATTATAGGTCAAAATTCTGAACAAGCAAATTGTTGGCTAATGATTTGGTACAAACGATTAGGTCAAAATACCTATTCCAGTATTTCTAGAGACAATGGCTCGGGAATGGGTCAATATTAATTACATGGTCTTTGTTCATGCTACCAGACAGGACAGAAAAGAGAAGTTACCATTTAATTTGAAAGTTTCCTTTCCAAGTACTTTCAGAACAATATGTCTCAAATGCAAGATAATTTCGTGGTAGTTGAATTAAATAACTATTAAGTAATACCAATTAAAGATTTAATCCCATTTTCCACAAGAGGATACAAGGAAATTTTATCTATGTTATGTACTCCCTCCGTCCTGAAATACTTGTCGGACGAATGGATGTATCTAGACGTATTTTAGTTCTAGAGACATCCATTTTTATCCATTTCTTCGACAAGTTTTTCTGGACGGAGGGAGTATAAGTTAGCATATGGTACATAGTATCCTACAATGTGCGTTTGAAGTTTAAATGATGGAAATCAGTACCATCTTGCCAGTTATTACCAATAAAAATGTGACTTACCCATTGATGGTTAAGGGTGGAAACTGGTATGGTTATCTGTATATGTGAGCAAAAAGATTATTGCATAAACAAGATCCATATTTCCATACCTTTACGTCACAATTTTAAATATGTTTTTAAACCTATCTATTCTTGTGCATCTGAACTCTTCATAAATTTCAATATCTTGATGATTCAGGATGAGCCTGAGTCTAAAAGGAAAATTAAAGCGGAAGGCTTTAAGAAACTTGCGGATTGTATTTTCAAGCAGGAGGATTATCTTAGCGCAGCAAAATCCTACACTGTGGTATATTAAAGCAACATATACTTCTTAGATTTGTCCTTTCCCATATTTCATCTTGTCTGATATCATAATTGATTGTGTACCTCTTTTTTTTCAAGCTCTATACCTTAAGCAGACATGGTTCTTGGTTTTACATTTGATCATAATTATTCTTTTGGAAAAACTTATCCAAATACCCAAATTTTTATATCGAAGACTGAACGTGGTAGTTGTTATCAATAATTTTGAATCTAGTGTGGCAAGGTCCATATCCGCAGGGTCGGCAGCTATTAGACAGTGCTGATTTTGTTACAAATCATAGGGAGAATGATACAATGTTGTGCTTCCCAAGTCATAAACATGATAAGGGAAGATTATCATAGTGTGCTAATCTAATGATGCTGAATTTGTTTGAGCATAAATTCAGTGTTTGGTTTACAACTCACTTGCTATATACTCATATAAAACTGTTGTTTAGGAGTTACTGCTATCTGCACTGGTCAAGACATAGTGTATATTGAATGGATGAAGAGATAAAAAGCATCATGATATTCATTTGTAGCAAGACACGTGAAATTATAAATATAAGTACTTTTTTTATTCACGTTGGGCATGGTGGTAACTGTATGTTGAGTTTATGGCCTTGTTTTTCAGTGTTGCTCATTCTTGCTTTAGTCAAGTAATCATCTATACTATTTCAAATCTCTTCGCAGCCATGTGCATGCTGATTTGCTACCTCGTTGTTCACAAATTCTGAACAGTTTATTTATTTATTTTATGGTCACTAATGATTTGAGTTGTTGGCTGTAGGCAATAAGGTTTGATCCCAACAATGCAACATTGTACTCAAACAGGAGCCTTTGTTGGTTTCGCATGGGCAAGGGGGACAAGGCTTTGTTGGATGCTAACGAATGCAGAAAATTGCGGCCTGACTGGCCAAAAGCCTGTTACCGGCAGGGTGCAGCTCTGATGTTGCTCAAGGTTACATAGAAGATACTGTCGGATGTTTTTCCTTCTTTGTCATTTTGTCTGCTATATCTTTTTGACCATTAACTAGTGGTTTACCATCAGGATTACAAGGGTGCACGCGGACATTTCTCGGATGGACTCAAGTTGGACCCGGCCAGCACTGAGATGGAGGACGCATTACGGTATCCCATCTGCCTAACTGTTTTTTTCGTTTGGCCAGAACCTTCATTGGTTTCATTATGCATTTTTAAGATGTCCTTCCCTTATTGTTGGTTAACTAGACATGTACTGAATTCCATGTTTCAGCTCATCTTATCGTTAGTTATAGACTCATATAGTATTATTCCTTTTTTTAGGTTTTACTGTATTGGTCACTTAACTATGCCGTAGATAAAAACCTGTCTTTACCTTCAGACGTTGGGGGTATGTTAATTAAACCTGTTTTTTTATCGATGCAAAAAAAAAAAGCTCTGTTCTGTTTTCGGTTCTTGTATATGACCTTCGATTATTGCTTTTTTTTGTTGCTGTTTTTATCAAAAGAAAATATGCCTGGCCTTTTCTTGTCCACATTTTTTATTGTGCATTTGCTCCAAAAGTGTTATACTAGTTACAGATGCCATCAGGCGTCCATGTCTCTGATGATTCTCGTTGCAATACGCAGGAAAGCTTATGATGCCATGAAAGATGTCTCGGAGCCCCAAGGATGAGCAACTGTCTGATTGTTGCAGGGAGGAGTTCTGGATCTGGTCTCTAGTCGGATTGTCATTGAGCTTTTCACCTTTTGAGCTGCCTGTCATTGAGCGTCTCGCCTTTTGCTTAAAGACTTTCAATTCCTGAACTAAGTAATCTGTTGAATTCCTGAACCAAGTAGTTTGTTGGGATATCGAGTACTCTGATGGGAATCAAGTAATTCTATTATGCTTGCATGCATAAATATCTACTTGTTGATGTTCTTTGATTTCTATTGTCTTTCATCTCTAAACCATCCAAAAAAACACTTGACTGCAAAAAAACAGCCTTTGGAGTTACACCGACCCATCCTCTAAAATATCAGGAATGGAGCTCCCAGTAATCATCTTCTCTCCCCATTATTAGGGGGATTTTGCACACTGCAAAAAAAAAACAAAAAAAAGGTGGGGGTATATTCCCATCTCCAACCGCTACCTAGCGCAGCCGATGCACATCCAGCCTTGTCACGTGAGATTTGCTGCCTAGATCCACGCTCATCCCCATCTCTCACCATTGTTGCCTGATGACTCACTACTAGTGGACTCTGGTAAGGACTGGGTACTGCAGCTACTTTCAAAATGTTCGGACAAGACCAAGGACTTGGTAATTATGATGATCTGTCATATTTCCAGGCTATCGCCAACGGTAGGCGTAGGCGTGGAACCATCCCTTTGTTATGGGATGGCGACAGGGTGCTTCAGGATCCTTATGAGATCCGTGTTCACGTCGACGGGTTCTATAAGGACCTGTTCGCCGGGCACCCTAGAGGTGGTGTTGCATTGGCGGATCACCTCTGGACGCCTCCCCAGCAGGTCTCCCTGGACAAGAATGCGGCTCTTATGGCCCCATTTGAGGCGGATGCGGTGGAATGCTTTGTCAAATCCATGAACCCTGCGTCGGCTCCCGATCCGGACGGCTTGCCTGTCTGTTTCTTTCAAGCTTTCTAGTCTACCATCAAGGATGACATCCTAGCCCTGTTCCTCCAATTTGCTAGAGGAACCCTTGCTGTAGCTCACGTTAATTATGGAATCATATCCTTGATCCAGAAAGTCCGAGGGGCCTTGGATATTAGGCAATTTCGGCCAATTACGGTCCTTAACGTGATCTTTCGGATCTTGGCTAAGGGGTGCGCCACTAGGGCGGCCCTTATTGCTCCTAGGGTTATGTTGAAACGTGGATTAGACCCTCATTAGGTTACCCGTGTAATGCAACTAGTGACTAGTGGACGCACGGCGATTAATATCAACGGGGGGTGGGGCCATATTTTCCCACTAGTCAGGGGGTGCATCCGGTCGACCCCCTCTCCCCCTTCCTCTTTAACTTGGTGGTCGACTCCTTGGCTATAATCTTAGACTTGGCAAGGCGGGCTGGCCACATCAGAGGTATCTGTCCCCATCTCACCGGAGATGGTAGGGCTAACGCACCTTCAGTATGTGGACGATACGATACTGATGGTGGAGGGCTCGGATGAGGACATTCGGCACCCCAAGTTCTTGCTCCTCTACTTCTAGGAGATGTCGGGTCTTACTATTAACTTCATGAAAAGCGAGGTGATGGTACTTGGATACTCCGCGGAGGAGGCGACCCGTATAGCTAACCGCCTCAACTATCGCTTGGGGTCCTTCCCGATGACTTATCTGGGCATGCCGATTAGTGATGTTCGCCTTCAGGAAAAGGACCTCCGCCCTATGGTCTCCAAACTCCAATTTCGGGTAGAACCATGGAAAGGGAGGTGGCTTTCCAAGGCAGCACGGGTGGTTCTTGTTGGGGAACGTAGCAGAAATTCAAAATTTTCCTACGTGTCACCAAGATCTATCTATGGAGAAACCAGCAACGAGGGGAAGGAGAGTGCATCTACATACCCTTGTAGATCACTAAGCGGAAGCGTTCAAGAGAACGGGGTTGAAGGAGTCGTACTCGTCGTGATCCAAATCACCGGAGATCCTAGTGCCGAACGGACGGCACCTCCACGTTCAACACACATGCAGCCCGGTGACGTCTCCCACGCCTTGATCCAGCAAGGAGAGAGGGAGAGGTTGAGGAAGACTCCATCCAGCAGCAGCACAACGACGTGGTGGTGGTGGAGGAGCGTGGCAATCCTGCAGGGCTTCGCCAAGCACCGCGGGAGAGGAGGAGTAAGAGAGGTAGGGCTGCGCCAAGACGGAGAGGTTCTCATGTGTTGGGCAGCCCCAAAAACCCCACTATTTATAGGAGGGGAGGGGGCTGCGCCCCCTCTAGGGTTCCCTCCCCAGGGGTGGCGGCAGCCCCCAGATGCCATCTGGTGGCGGCCAGAAGGGGAAGAGAGGGAGGCGCACCTAGGGTAGGCCTTAGGGCCCATCTGTTCTAGGGTTTGCCCCCTTCCCCACTTCCCTGCGCCTTGGGCCCTGTGGGGGGGGGGGCGCACCAGCCCACCTGGGGCTGATCCCCTCCCACGCTTGGCCCATGCAGCCCTCCAGGGTTGGTGGCCCCACTTGGTGGACCCCCGGGACCCTCCCGGTGGTCCCGGTACGTTACCGGAAAAACCCAAAACTTTTCTGGTGACCAAAATAGGACTTCTTATATATAAATCTTTACCTCCGGACCATTTCGGAACTCCTCGTGACGTTCGGGATGTCATCCGGGACTCCGAACAACATTCGGTAACCACATACAAACTTCCTTTATAACCCTAGCGTCATCGAACCTTAAGTGTGTAGACCCTACGGGTTCGGGAGACATGTAGACATGATCGAGACGTTCTCCGATCAATAACCAACAGCGGGATCTGGATACCCATGTTGGCTCCCACATGTTCCACGATGATCTCATCGGATGAACCACGATGTCAAGGACTCAATTAATCCCGTATACAATTCCCTTTGTCTAACGGTATTGTACTTGCCCGAGATTCGATCGTCGGTATACCGATACCTTGTTCAATCTCGTTACCGGCAAGTCTCTTTACTCGTTCCGTAACACATCATCCCGTGATCAACCCCTTGGTCACATTGTGCACATTATGATGATGTCCTACCGAGTGGGCCTAGAGATACCTCTCCGTTTACATGGAGTGACAAATCCCAGTCTCGATTCGTGCCAACCCAACAGATACTTTCGGAGATACCTGTAGTGCACCTTTATAGCCACCCGATTCGTTGTGACGTTTGGTACACCCAAAGCATTCCTACGGTATCCGGGAGTTGCACAATCTCATGGTCTAAGGAAAAGATACTTGACATTAGAAAAGCTTTAGCATACGAACTACATGATCTCTGTGCTAGGCTTAGGATTGGGTCTTGTCCATCACATCATTCTCCTAATGATGTGATCCCGTTATCAACGACATCCAATGTCCATGGTCAGGAAATCGTAACCATCTATTGATCAACGAGCTAGTCTTCTAGAGGCTTACTAGGGACATGGTGTTAGTCTTCTGAGTTACCTATCAATACAATTATAGCATGGATAATAAACGATTATCATGAACAAGGACATATAATAATAACTAATTTATTATTGCCTCTAGGGCATATTTCCAACAGTCTCCCACTTGCACTAGAGTCAATAATCTAGTTCACATCGCCATGTGATTAACACTCACAGGTCACATCGCCATGTGACCAACATCAAAAGAGTTTACTAGTGTCACTAAACTAGTTCACATCATCATGTGATTAAGACTCAATGAGTTCTGGGGTTTGATCATGTTTTGCTTGTGAGAGAGGTTTTAGTCAACGGGTCTGAACCTTTTAGATCTGTGTGTGCTTTGCAAATTTCTAGGTCATATTGTAAACGCAGCTTCCACGCTCCACTTGGAGCTATTCCAAATGGTTGCTCCACTATACGTATCCGGTTTGCTACTCAGAGTCACTCGGATAGGTGTTAAAGCTTGCACCGACGTAACCCTTTACGCCGAACTCTTTATCACCTCCATAATCGAGAAACATGTCCTTATTTACTCCAAGGACAATTTTGACCGCTGTCCAATGATCTATTCCTGGATCATTCTTGTACCCCTTGACTAACTCATGGCAAGGCACACTTCCGGTGCGGTACACAGCATAGCATACTGTAGAGCCTACGTCTAAAGCATAGGGGACGACCTTCGTCCTTTCTCTCTTTTCTGCCGTGGCCGAGCTTTAAGTCTTAACTTCATACCTTACATCTTAGGCAAGAACTCCTTCTTGGACTAATCCATCTTGAACACCTTCAAGATCATGTCAAGGTATATGCTCATTTGAAAGTACCATTTAGCGTTTTTGATCTATCCTCATAAATCTCGATGCTCAATGTTCAAGCAGCTTATTCCAGGTTTTCTATTGAAAAACACTTTTCAAATAACCCTATACGCTTTCTAGAAATTATACATCATTTCTTATCAACAATATGTTTACAACATATACTTATCAGAAATTCTATAGTGCTCCCACTCACTTCTTTGGAAATACAAGTTTCTCATAAACTTTGTATAAACCAAAAATCTTTGATCATCTTATCAAAGTGCATATTCCAACTCCGAGATGCTTACTCCATTCCTTAGAAGGATCGCTAGAGCTAGCACACCTTTTAGCATCCTTAGGATCGACAAAACCTTTCTCGTTTTGACATCCATCTGCCAGATTTCATAAATGCAGCTAATTCTAACATGATTCCGACGGACTTAAGCATTGCTACGGATGAGAAAATCTCATCGTAGTCAACTCTTTGAACTTGTGAAAAACTCTTTGCCACAAGTCGAGCTTCATAGATGGTGACATTACCATCCACGTCCGTCTTCTTCTTAAAGATCCATTTATCTCAATGGCTTGCCGATCATTGGGCAAGTCCACCAAAGTCCATGCTTTGTTCTGATACATGGATCCTATCTCGGATTTCATGGCTTCTAACCATTTGTCGGAATTTGGGCCCACCATTGCTTCTCCATAGCTCGTAGGTTCATTGTTGTCTAGCAACATGACCTTCAAGACAGGATTACTGTACCACTCTAAAGTAGTACGCATCCTTGTCACCCTACGAGGTACGGTAGTGACTTGATCCGAAGTTTCATGATCACTATCATAAGCTTCTACTTCAATTGGTGTAGGTGCCACAGGAACAACTTCCTGTGCCCTGCTACACACTAGTTTTAGTGACGGTTCAATAACCATATCAAGTCTGCACCATCCTCCCACTCAACTTTCCGAGACAAACTTTTCCTCGAGAAAGGACCCGATTCAAGAAACAATCCCTATTGCTTTCGGATCTGAATTAGGAGGTATACCCAACTGTTTTGGGTGTCCTATGAAGATGCATTTTATCCGCTTTGGGTTCGAGCTTATCAACCTGAAACTTTTTCACATAAGCCTCGCAGCCCCAAACTTTTAAGAAACGACAACTTAGGTTTCTCCAAACCACAGTTCAAACGGTGTCGTCTCAACGGAATTACGTGGTGCCCCATTAATGTGAGTGCGGTTGTCTCTAATGCCTAACCCATAAACGATAGTGGTAATTCGATAAGATACACCATGGTACGCACCATATCCAATAGGGTGCAACTATGATGTTCGGACACACCATCAAACTATGGTGTTCCAGGCGGTATTAATTGTGAAACAATTTCCACAATGTCTTACGTGCCAAAGCTTGTAACTCAGATACTCATCTCTATGATCATATCATAGACATTTTATCCTCTTGTCACAATGATCTTCAACTTCACTCTGAAATTACTTGAACCATTCAATAATTCAGACTTGTGTTTCATCAAGTAAATATACTCAACATCTACTCGAATCATCTGTGAAGTAAGAACATAACGATATTCACAGCATGCCTCAAGACTCATTGGATGAACACATCAAAATGTGTTACTTCCAACAAGTTGCTATCTTGTTCAATCTTACTGAAAACGAGGCTTCTCACCATCTTGCCCTTGTGGTATGATTTGCATATCTCAAGTGATTCAAAATCAAGTGAGTCCAAACGATCCATCTGCATGGAGTTTCTTCATGCGTATACACCAATAGACGTGGTTCGCATGTCTCAAACTTTTCAAAGCGAGTGAGTCCAAAGATCCATCAACATGGAGCTTCTTCATGCGTTTATACCAATATGACTTACATGGCGATTGCCACAAGTAAGTGGTACTATCATTACTATCTTATATCTTTTGGCATGAAAATGTGTATCACTACGATCGAGATTCAATAAACCATTCGTTTCAGGTGCAAGACCATTGAAGGTATTATTCAAATAAACAGAGTAACCATTACTGTTGGGGAACGTTGCAGAAAATTAAAAAGAAATTCTACGGTTTCACCAAGATCCATCTATGAGTTCATCTAAGCAACGAGTCATGGGAGAGAGTTTGCATCTACATACCACTTGTAGATCACGTGCGGAAGCTTGCAAGGGGATGGTGATGATGGAGTCGTACTCGGCGTGATTCGAATCACCGATGTCCAAGTGCTGAACGGACAGCACCTCCGCGTTCAACACACGTACGGGACGGGAGACGTCTCCTCCTTCTTGATCCAGCAAGGGGGAAGGAGAGGTTGATGATGATCCAAAGAAGACGACGACATGGTGGTGGATGCAGAGAACTCCAAGCAGGGCTTCGCCAAGCGTCTGGAGGAGGAAGAGGTGTAGCGGGGAGGAGGCGCCAAGGCAATGGGCGCGGTTGCCCTCCCCCCTGACCTCCTTTATATAGGACCCTGTGGGGTGTCGGCCACGGAGATGGGATCTCCCAAGGGGGCGGCGGCCAAGGGGGAGGAGTGCCCCCCAAGGCATGTGGTGCCCCCACCCTAGGGTTTCAACCCTAGGCGCGAGGTGGGCTTAGGGGCGCACCAGCCCACTATGGGCTGGCTCCTCAACGTCAGCCCATGGGGCCCTCCGGGATGGGTGGCCCCACCGGTGGACCCTCGACCCTTCCGGTGGTCCCAAGACAATCTGGGTGACCCGAAACTTTCCGATGGCGAAATACCACTTCCTATATATTATTCTTTACCTCCGGACCATTCCGAAACTCCTCGTGACGTCCGGGATCTCATCCGGGACTCAACAACATTCGTATACTGCATACTCACATTCATACAACCCTAAGCGTCCACCGAACCTTAAGTGTGTAGACCCTACGGGTTCGGAGACACGCAGACATGACCGAGACGACTCTCGGGCAATAACCAACAGCGGATCTGGATACCCATGTTGGCTCCCACATGCTCCTCGATGATTTCATCGGTTGAACCACGATGTCGAGGATTCGATCAAAACCCTTTATACAATTCCCTTTGTCAATCGATGCGTTACTTGCCCGAGACTCGATCGTTGGTATCCCAATACCTTGTTCGGTCTCGTTACCGCAAGTCACTTTCTCATCTGTAATGCATGATCCGTGGCCAACACCTTGGTCACCTTGAGCTCATTATGATGATGCATTACCGAGTCGGCCCAGAGATACCTCTCCGTCATACGGAGTGACAAATCCCAGCCTCGATCCATGTCAACCCAACAGACACTTTCGGAGATACCGTAATGCACCTTTATAGTCACCCGATTCGTTGTGACGTTTGATACACCCAAGGCACTCCTACGGTATCCGGAGTTACACGATCTCATGGTCGAAGGAAGAGATACTTGACATTGGCAAAGCTCTAGCGCATTTAACTACACGATCTTTATGCTATGCTTAGGATTGGGTCTTGTCCATCACATCATTCTCCTAATGATGTGATCCCGTTATCAACGACATCCAATGTCCATAGCAGAAACCATGACTATCTGTTGATCACAACGAGCTAGTCAACTAGAGGCTCACTAGGGACATATTGTGGTCTATGTGTTCACACGTGTATTACGATTTCCGGATAATACAGTTATAGCATGAACAAAAGACAATTATCATGAACAATGAAATATAATAATACTTTTATTATTGCCTCTAGGGCATATTTCCAACAGCCTCCCACTTGCACTAGAGTCACCAATCTAGTTACATTGTGATGAATCGAACACCCATCGAGTCTCGGTGTTGATCATGTTTTGCTCATGAGAGAGGTTTAGTCAGCGGATCTGCGACATTCAGATCCTTATGTACTTTGCAAATATCTATGTCTCCATCTTGAACATTTTCACGGATGGAGTTGAAGCGACGCTTGATGTGCCTGGTCTTCTTGTTAAACCTGGCTCCTTGGCAAGGGCAATAGCTCCAGTGTTGTCACGAGAAGAGTTTGATCGGCCCCGACGCATTGGGTATGACTCCTAGGTCGGTGATGAACTCCTTCACCCAAATCGCTTCATGCGCTGCCTCCGAGGCTGCCATGTACTCCGCTTCACACGTAGATCCCGCCACGGCGCTCTGCTTCGCTTGCACCGCACTAGCCATCGCTCCACCATTCAACATATACACATATCCGGTTTGTGACTTAGAGTCGTCGGATCTGAGTCGAAGCTGGCGTCGGCGTAACCCTTTACGACGAGCTCTTCGTCTCCTCCATAAGCGAAAACATGTCCTTTGTCCTTTTCGGTACTTCAGGATATTCTTGACCGCTGTCCAAAGTTCCTTGCGGGATTACTTTGGTATCTTGCTACCAAACTTACGGCAAGGTTTACATCGGTCCAGTACACAGCATGGCATACATAATAGATCCTATGGCTAAAGCATAGGGGATGACACTCATCTCTTCTTTATCTTTTGCCGTGGTCGGTGACTGAGCCGAGCTCAATCTCACACCTTGCAACATAGGCAAGAACCCCTTCTTGGACTGATCCATTTTGAACCTCTTCAAAATCTTATCAAGGTATGTGCTTTGTGAAAGACCTATGAGGCGTCTCGATCTATCTCTATAGATTTTGATACCTAATATATAAGCAGCTTCTCCAAGGTCCTTCATTGAAAAACACTTATTCAAGTAGGCCTTAATGCTGTCCAGAAGTTCTATATTATTTCCCATCAAGAGTATGTCATCTACATATAATATGAGAAATGCTACAGAGCTCCCACTCACTTTCTTGTAAACGCAGGCTTCTCCATAAGTCTGCATAAACCCAAACGCTTTGATCATCTCATCAAAGCGAATGTTCCAACTCCGAGATGCTTGCACCAGTCCATAAATGGATCGCTGGAGCTTGCATACTTTGTTAGCATTCTCAGGATCGACAAAACCTTCCGTCTGCATCATATACAGCTCTTCCTTAAGATGTCCGTTAAGGAATGCCGTTTTGACATCCATCTGCCATATCTCATAATCATAGTATGCAGCAATTGCTAACATGATTCGGACGGACTTCAGCTTCGCTACGGGAGAGAATGTCTCGTCGTAGTCAATCCCTTGAACTTGTCGATAACCCTTAGCGACAAGTCTAGCTTTATAGATGGTAACATTACCATCCGCGTCCGTCTTCTTCTTAAAAATCCATTTGTTTTCTATCGCTCGCCGTTCATCGGGCAAGTCTGTCAAAGTCCATACTTTGTTTTCATACATGGATTCTATCTCGGATTTCATGGCCTCAAGCCATTTGTTGGAATCCGGGCCCGCCACCGCTTCTTCATAGTTCGAAGGTTCACCGTTGTCTAACAACATGATTTCCAGGACAGGGTTGCCGTACCATTCTGGTGCAGAACGTGTCCTTGTGGACCTACGAAGTTCAGTAGTAACTTGATCCGAAGTGCCTTGATCATCATCATTGTTTTCCTCTTCATTTGGTGTGGGCATCACAGGAACGGTTTCCTGCGCTGCACCACTTTCCTGTTCGAGAGGTAGTACTTCATCGAGTTCTACTTTCCTCCCACTTACTTCTTTCGAGAGAAACTCTTTTTCCAGAAAGCATCCGTTCTTGGCAACAAAGATCTTGCCCTCGGATCTTAAGTAGAAGGTATACCCGACAGTTTCCTTAGGGTATCCTATGAATACGCATTTTTCCGACTTGGGTTCGAGCTTTCCAGGTTGAAGTTTCTTGACATAAGCATCGCATCCCCAAACTTTTAGAAACGACAGCTTAGGTTTCTTCCCAAACCATAATTCATACGGTGTCGTCTCAACAGATTTAGACGGTGCCGTATTTAAAGTGAATGTTGCTGTCTCTAGAGCGTATCCCCAAAATGATAGTGGTAAATCTGTAAGAGACATCATAGACCGCACCATATCCAATAGAGTGCGATTACGACGTTCGGACACACCGTTACGCTGAGGTGTTCCAGGCGGCGTGAGTTGTGAAACGATTCCACATTTTCTTAAGTGTGTACCAAATTCGTGACTTAAGTATTCTCCTCCACGATCTGATCGTAAGAACTTTATCTTTCAGTCACATTGATTCTCTACCTCACTCTGAAATTCCTTGAACTTTTTAAAGGTCTCAGACTTGTGTTTCATTAAGTAGACATACCCATATCTACTTAAGTCATCAGTGAGAGTGAGAACATAACGATATCCTCCGCGAGCCTCAATGCTCATTGGACCGCACACATCGGTATGTATGATTTCCAACAAGTTGGTTGCTCGCTCCATTGTTCTGGAGAACGGAGTCTTGGTCATTTTGCCCATGAGGCATGGTTCGCATGTGTCAAACGATTCATAATCAAGAGACTCTAAAAGTCCATCAGCATGGAGCTTCTTCATGTGCTTGAAACCAATGTGACCAAGGCGGCAGTGCCACAAGTATGTGGGACTATCGTTATCAACTTTACATCTTTTGGCATCCACATTACGAACATGTGTAATATTATGCTCGAGATTCATTAAGAATAAACCATTGACCATCGGAGCATGACCATAAAACATATCTCTCATATAAATCAAACAACCATTATTCTCAGACTTAAATGAGTAGCCATCTCGTATTAAACGAGATCCAGATACAATGTTCATGCTCAAACTTGGCACTAAATAACAATTATTAAGGTTCAAAACTAATCCCGTGGGTAAATGTAGAGGCAGCGTGCCGACGGCGATCACATCGACTCTGGAACCATTCCCGACGCGCATCATCACCTTGTCCTTTGCCAGTCTCCGTTTATTCCGCAGCTCCTGCTGTGAGTTACAAATATGAGCAACGGCACGGTATCAAATACCGGGAGTTACTACGAGTCTTGGTAAGGTACACATCAATTACATGTATATCAAATATACCTTTGGTGTTGCCGACCTTCTTATCTCGCTAAGTATTTGGGGCAGTTCCGCTTCAATGACTTCCCTTGCAATAAAAGCACTCGATCTCGTGCTTGGGTCCATTCTTTGACTTCTTCCCGCAAGCGGCTTACAGGCGCGGCAACATCTTTGCCGTCCTTCTTGAAGTTCTTCTTACCCTTGCCCTTTTTGAACTTAGTGGTCTTATTGACCATCAACACTTGATGTTCTTTCTTGATTTCAGCCTCTGCTGACTTCAGATCGAGAACACTTCAGAATGGTCTTCACCATCCCCGCATGTTGTAGTTCAACACAAAGCTCTTGTAGCTAGGTGGGAGCGATCGGAGGATTCTGTCAATGACCGCCTCATCAGGAGGTTAATGTTCACTGGGTCATACGGTTGTGCAACCTGGACATCTTCGAGATGTGCTCACCGACGAACTGTTTTCCTCCATCTTACAACTGTAGAACTTGTCGGAGACATCATATCTCTCGACCCGGGCATGAGCTTGGAAAACTAGTTTCAGCTCTTCGAACATCTCATATGCTCCGTGATGCTCAAAACGCTTTTGGAGCCTCGGTTCTAAGCTGTAAAGCATGCCGCACTGAACGAGGGAGTAATCATCAGCACGAGCTTGCCAAGTGTTCATAACGTCTTGGTTCTCTGGGACGGGAGCGTCACCTAGCGGTCCTTCTAGGACATATTGCTTCCTGGCAGCTATGAGGATGATCCTCAGGTTCCGGACCCAGTCCGTATAGTTGCTGCCATCATCTTTCAGCTTGGTTTTCTCTAGGAACGCGTTGAAGTTCATGTTGACATTAGCGTTGGCCATTTGATCTACAAGACATATTTGCAAAGGTTTTAGACTAAGTTCATGATAATAAAGTTCTAATCAAATTATGAACTCCCACTCAGATTAGACATCCCTCCAGTCATCTAAGTGTTACATGATCCGAGTCGACTAGCCCGTGTCCGATCATCACTTGAGACGGACTAGTCATCGTCGGTGAACATCTTCGTGTTGATCGTATCTTCCATACGACTCGTGTTCGACCTTTCGGTCTCCGTGTTCCGAGGCCATGTCTGTACATGCTAGGCTTGTCAAGTTAACCCTAAGTGTTTTCGCTGTGTAAAACTGTCTTACACCCGTTGTATGTGAACGTAAGAATCCATCACACCTGATCATCACGTGGTTCTTAGAAGCGACGAACTGTAGCAACGGTGCACAGTTAGGGGAGAACACTTCTTGAAATTTTTTGTAAGGGATCATCTTATTTACTACCGTCGTCCTAAGTAAACAAGATGCATAAACATAATAAACATCACATGCAATTATATAGTTGTGACATGATATGGCCAATATCATATAGCTCCATTGATCTCCATCTTCGGGGCTCCATGATCATCTTGTCACCGGCTTGACACCATGATCTCCATCATCATGATCTCCATCATCGTGTCTTCATGAAGTTGTCACGCCAACGACTACTTCTACTTCTATGGCTAACGCGTTTAGCAATAAAGTAAAGTAGTTTACATGGCGTTCTTCAATGACACGCAGGTCATACAAAAAATAAAGACAACTCCTATGGCTCTTGCCGGTTGTCATACTCATCGACATGCAAGTCGTGAATCCTATTACAAGAACATGATCTCATACATCACAATTCATCATTCATCACAACTTCGGCCATATCACATCACATGATCAATCGCTGCAAAAACAAGTTAGACGTCCTCTAATTGTTGTTGCATCTTTTACGTGGCTGCAATTGGGTTCTAGCAAGAATGTTTTCTTACCTACGAATAACCACAACGTGATTTCGTCAACTTCTATTTACCCTTCATAAGGGCCCTTTTCATCGAATCCGCTCCAACTAAAGTGGGAGATCTGAGACACCGCCAGCCACCTTATGCAACTAGTGCATGTCAATCGGTGGAACCGGTCTCACGTAAGCGTACGTGTAAGGTTGGTCTGGGCCGCTTCATCCCACAATACCGTTGAAGCAAGAAAAGACTAGTAGAGGCAAGTAAGTTGACAAGATCCACGCCCACAACAAAATTGTGTTCTACTCGTGCATTAGAGAACTACGCATAGACCTAGCTCATGATGCCACTGTTGGGGAACGTTGCAGAAAATTAAAAAAAATTCTACGGTTTCACCAAGATCCATCTATGAGTTCATCTAAGCAACGAGTCATGGGAGAGAGTTTGCATCTACATACCACTTGTAGATCACGTGCGGAAGCTTGCAAGGGGATGGTGATGATGGAGTCGTACTCGGCGTGATTCGAATCACCGATGTCCAAGTGCTGAATGGACAGCACCTCCGCGTTCAACACACGTACGGGACGGGAGACGTCTCCTCCTTCTTGATCCAGCAAGGGGGAAGGAGAGGTTGATGATGATCCAAAGACCTGACGACGGCGTGGTGGTGGATGCAGAGAACTCCAGCAGGCTTCGCCAAGCGTCTACGGGAGGAGGAAGAGGTGTAGCAGGGGGAGGGAGGCGCCAAGGCAATGGGCGCGGTTGCCCTCCCCCCTGCCCTCCTTTATATAGGACCCCAGGGGGGGCGCTGCCCTGGGAGATGGGATCTCCCAAGGGGGCGGCGGCCAAGGGGGGAGGAGTGCCCCCCAAGGCATGTGGTGCGCCCCACCCTAGGGTTTCAACCCTAGGCGCAGGGGGTGGGCCTAGGGGGGCGCACCAGCCCACTATGGGCTGGCTCCTCCCACGTCAGCCCATGGGGCCCTCCGGATGGGTGGCCCCACCGGTGGAACCCCGGACCCTTCCGGTGGTCTGGTACAATACCGGTGACCCGAAACTTTCCGATGGCGAAATACCACTTCCTATATATTATTCTTTACCTCCGGACCATTCCGAAACTCCTCGTGACGTCCGGGATCTCATCCGGTACTCCGAACAACATTCGGTATACTGCATACTCACATTCATACAACCCTAGTGTCACCGAACCTTAAGTGTGTAGACCCTACGGGTTCGGGAGACACGCAGACATGACCGAGACGACTCTCGTGCAATAACCAACAGCGGGATCTGGATACCCATGTTGGCTCCCACATGCTCCTCGATGATTTCATCGGTTGAACCACGATGTCGAGGATTCGATTAAAAACCCTGTATACAATTCCCTTTGTCAATCGGTACGTTACTTGCCCGAGACTCGATCGTTGGTATCCCAATACCTTGTTTAGTCTCGTTACCGGCAAGTCACTTTACTCATACCGTAATGCATGATCCCGTGGCCAACACCTTGGTCACCTTGAGCTCATTATGATGATGCATTACCGAGTGGGCCCAGAGATACCTCTCCGTCATACAGAGTGACAAATCCCAGTCTCCGTGTCAACCCAACAGACACTTTCGGAGATACCTGTAATGCACCTTTATAGTCACCCAGTTACGTTGTGACGTTTGATACACCCAAGGCACTCCTACAGTATCCGGGAGTTACACGATCTCATGGTCGAAGGAAGAGATACTTGACATTGGCAAAGCTCTAGGAGACGAACTACACGATCTTTATGCTATGCTTAGGATTGGGTCTTGTCCATCACATCATTCTCCTAATGATGTGATCCCGTTATCAATGACATCCAATGTCCATAGCCAGGAAACCATGACTATCTGTTGATCACAACGAGCTAGTCAACTAGAGGCTCACTAGGGACATATTGTGGTCTATGTGTTCACACGTGTATTACGATTTCCAGATAATACAGTTATAGCATGAACGAAAGACAATTATCATGAACAATGAAATATAATAATACTTTTATTATTGCCTCTAGGGCATATTTCCAACAATTATTCTCCTTAAATGAATAACCGTATTGTGACAGACATAATCCAATCATGTCTATGCTCAACGCAAACACCAAATGACAATTATTCAGGTTTAATACTAATCTTGAGGGTAGAGGGAGCGTGCGATGTTTGATCATATCAAACTTGGAAACACTTCCAACACATATCGTCAGCTCACCTTTAGCTAGTCTCCGTTTATTCCGTAGCTCTTTTATTTCGAGTTACTAACACTTAGTAACCGAACCGGTATCTAATACCCTGGTGCTACTAGGAGTACTAGTAAAGTACACATTAACATAATGTATATCCAATATACTTCTATCGACCTTGCCAGCCTTCTTATCTACCAAGTATCTAGGGTAATTCTGCTCCAGTGGTTGTTCCCCTTATTACAGAAGCACTTAGTCTCGGGTTTGGGTTCAACCTTGGGTTTCTTCACTAGAGCAGCAGCTGATTTGTCGTTTCATGAAGTATCCCTTCTTGCCCTTACCCTTCGTGAAACTAGTGGTTTCACCAACCATCAACAATTGATTCTCCTTCTTGATTTCTACTTTCGCGGTGTCAAACATCGCGAATACCTCAAGGATCATCATATCTATCCCTAATATGTTATAGTTCATCACGAAGCTCTAGCAGCTTGGTGGCAATGACTTTGGAGAAACATCACTATCTCATCTGGAAGATCAACTCCCACTCGATTCAAGTGATTGTTGCACTCTGACAATCTGAGCACAAGCTCAACGATTGAGCTTTTCTCCCTTAGTTTGTAGGCTAAGAAAATCGTCGGAGGTCTCATACCTCTTGACGTGGGCACGAGCCTGAAATCCCAATTTCAGCCCTCGAAACATCTCATATGTTCCGCAATGTTTTGAAAACGTCTTTGGTGCCTCAACTCTAAACCGTTTAACTGAACTATCATGTAGTTATCAAAACGTGTACGTCCGATGTTCGCAACATCCACAAACGACGTTCGGGTTCAACACATCGGCGGTGCATTAAGGACATAAGCTTTCTCACGTGCGCATAATCGCTCATCACAACTTTCAACTATATTTTCTCTAGGAACATATCTAAACAGTGGAACTAAAGCGCGAGCTTATGACATAATTTGCAAAGATCTTTTGACTATGTTCAGGATAATTAAGTTCATCCTATGAACTCCCACTCAGATAGACATCCCTCTAGTCATCTAAGTGATTACATGATCCGAGTCAACAGGCCGTGTCCGATCATCACGTGAGACGGACTAGTCATCATCGGTGAACATCTTCATGTTGATTGTATCTACTATACGACTCATGCTCGACCTTTCGGTCTCTGTGTTCCGAGGCCATGTCCGTACATGCTAGGCTCGTCAAGTTAACCCTAAGTGTTTTGCATGTGTAAAACTGTCTTACACCGTTGTATGTGAGCGTAAGGATCTATCACACCCGATCATCACGTGGTGCTTGAAGCATTTAACTTTAGCAATGGTGCACGCTTAGGGAGAAAACTTCTTGAAATTGTTGTAAGGATCATCTTATTTACTACCGTCGTTCTAAGTAAACAAGATGCATAAACATAATAAACATCACATGCAATTATATAGTAGTGACATGATATGGCCAATATCATATAGCTCCATTGATCTCCATCTTCGGGGCTCCATGATCATCATCGTCACCGACATGACACCATGATCTCCATCATCGTGTCTCCATGAAGTTGTCTCGCCAACTTATTACTTCTACTACTATGGCTACCGGTTAGCAATGAAGTAAAGTAATTACATGGCGTTTGTTCAATGACACGCAGGTCATACAATAAATTAAGACAACTCGTATGGCTCCTGCCGGTTGTCATACTCATCGACATGCAAGTCGTGATTCCTATTACAAGAACATGATCAATCTCATACATCACATATCATTCATCACATTCTTCTTGGCCATATCACACCACATAGCATACCCTGCAAAAACAAGTTAGACGTCCTATAATTGTTGTTTGCATGTTTTACGTGGCTGCTATGGGTTTCTAGCAAGAACGTTTCTTACCTACGCAAAACCACAACGTGATATGCCAATTGCTATTTACCCATCATAAGGACCCTTTTCATCGAATCCGTTTCGACTAAAGTGGGAGAGACTAGCACCCGCTAGCCACCTTATGCACCAAGTGCATGTCAGTCGGTGGAACCTGTCTCACGTAAGTGTACGTGTAAGGTCGGTCCGGGCCGCTTCATCCCACAATACCGTCGAAACAAGATTGGACTAGTAACGGTAAGCATATTGAACAAAATCAACGCCCACAACAACTTGTGTTCTACTCATGCATAGAAACTACGCATAGACCTTGCTCATGATGCCACTGTTGGGGAACGTAGCAGAAATTCAAAATTTTCCTACGTGTCACCAAGATCTATCTATGGAGAAACCAGCAACGAGGGGAAGGAGAGTGCATCTACATACCCTTGTAGATTGCTAAGCGGAAGCGTTCAAGAGAACGGGGTTGAAGGAGTCGTACTCGTCGTGATCCAAATCACCGGAGATCCTAGTGCCGAACGGACGGCACCTCCACGTTCAACACACATGCAGCCCGGTGACGTCTCCCACGCCTTGATCCAGCAAGGAGAGAGGGATAGGTTGAGGAAGACTCCATCCAGCAGTAGCACAACGGCGTGGTGGTGGTGGAGGAGCGTGGCAATCCTGCAGGGCTTCGCCAAGCACCGCGGGAGAGGAGAAGTAAGAGAGGTAGGGCTGCGCCAAGACGGAGAGGTTCTCATGTGTTGGGCAGCCCCAAAACCCCCACTATTTATAGGAGGAGGGGAGGGGGCTGCGCCCCCTCTAGGGTTCCCTCCCCAGGGGTGGAGGCAGCCCCTAGATGCCATCTGGTGGCGGCCAGAAGGGGAAGAGGGGGAGGCGCACCTAGGGTGGGCCTTAGGGCCCATCTGCCCTAGGGTTTGCCCCCTTCCCCACTTCCCTGCACCTTGGGCCCTGTGGGGGATGCACCAGCCCACCTGGGGCTGGTCCCCTCCCACACTTGGCCCATGCAGCCCTCCAGGGTTGGTGGCCCCACTTGGTGGACCCCCGGGACCCTCCCGGTGGTCCCGGTACGTTACCGGAAAAACCCGAAACTTTTCCGGTGACCAAAACAGGACTTCCTATATATAAATCTTTACCTCCGGACCATTCTGGAACTCCTCGTGACGTTCGGGATCTCATCCGGGACTCCGAACAACATTCGGTAACCACATACAAACTTCCTTTATAACCCTAGCGTCATCGAACCTTAAGTGTGTAGACCCTACGGGTTCGGGAGACATGTAGACATGACCGAGACGTTCTCCGGTCAATAACCAATAGCGGGATCTGGACCATGTTGGCTCCCACATGTTCCACGATGATCTCATCGGATGAACCATGATGTCAAGGACTCAATTAATCCCGTATACAATTCCCTTTGTCTAACGGTATTGTACTTGCCCGAGATTCAATCGTCGGTATACCGATACCTTGTTCAATCTCGTTACCGGCAAGTCTCTTTACTCGTTCCGTAACACATCATCCCGTGATCAACCCCTTGGTCACATTGTGCACATTATGATGATGCCCTACCGAGTGGGCCCAGAGATACCTCTCCGTTTACACGGAGTGACAAATCCCAGTCTCGATTCGTGCCAACCCAATAGATACTTTCGAAGATACCTGTAGTGCACCTTTATAGCCACCCAGTTACCTTGTGACGTTTGGTACACCCAAAGCATTCCTACGGTATCCGGGAGTTGCACAATCTCATGGTCTAACGAAAAGATACTTGACATTAGAAAAGCTTTAGCATACGAACTACACGATCTCTGTGCTAGGCTTAGGATTGGGTCTTGTCCATCACATCATTCTCCTAATGATGTGATCCGTTATCAACGACATCCAATGTCCATGGTCGAAACCGTAACCATCTATTGATCAACGAGCTAGTCTACTAGAGGCTTACTAGGGACATGGTGTTGTCTATGTATCCACACATGTATCTGAGTTTCCTATCAATACAATTATAGCATGGATAATAAACGATTATCATGAACAAGGAAATATAATAATAACTAATTTATTATTGCCTCTAGGGCATATTTCCAACAGTTCTTTTGAACTCTTCCCTCATTATCTTGCTCATGTATATTATGGGATTCTATAGCATGCATGAATCCCTCCATCAGGAGATCGCCAAGTACCTCTCCCGGTTCTTCTAGGCGGGAGAAGGCAATAAGCAGAAATACCACATGGTCAAATGGTCTGAGATCTGCAAACCCAAGGATCAAGGTGGCCTTGGTGTTATCTACTTGAAGCGTATGAATATCACACTTCTTGCCAACGGCCTATGGTTGGAAATTATCTGCGCAAAATACCTGCACAGACAACCTCTCGGCTTTGCCCCCCGGGTTGGGGGATCCCAGTTCTGGCAGTCAATTATTCAACTGATTTTGGTTCTCCAGATTGGCACCTTGATTGCGGTGGGCTCTGGCTCTAATACCCTATTCTGGCTGGACAGATGGTCAGGACCTAGACCGTTTGCAGAAAGGTTCCTTGCCCTATTCTCGATATGCTCCCACCCACGTTTGTCGGTGGGAGCTGCCCTTCATGACATAGGCACCATCACCTTTCATCGCACCTTTGGGGCGCTTGAAAAAGAGCATTGGGAGGAGCTTTTGGAGTACGTGGCTCTGCACACTCCCTCGCTCGAATCGGACTCTGTCGCATGGCACCTTGAGCCAAGTGGGACTTTCTCCACTAAATCTTTATACCGCGCGATCTTGCCGACGCCGGGGCCCAATGAGCTTACGATGCCATGGGGGGTCAAGCTACCACTTAAGATACGTATCTTCTTGTGGCAATGGGTGCGTGGCCGCCTGCCCTCGGGCACAGAGGTCCAGAAGCGTAATGGTCTGGGTGATGGCCTTTGTCCCTTATGTGGATTTCCGGAAGACTCCAACCATATCTTCTTCCGGTGCTCGGCGGCGCGATTCCTATGGAGTTGCTTCTGGGAGGTCGTGGGTGGGGGTGTGGGGCGTGGTGCCATGATAATCTCCCAGACTTGTTCAGGAAGATCCTAGATCCCCCCCATTAGTAGCCCTCCCTTTCGGTGGCGATGGGTTCCCTGGCGTGGACCCTCTGGAATTTTCACAATAAATTAGTGATCGAGCACGTGATTCCTTGCCGTGTGACTGGCTCCATCTTCAAAATGTGTGGATTTCTACAGCTCCGGAGACCGCTTAGCAAGTGGCGCGACCGTGGCTTCATCGACTCCATCATCGCAGGTCTTCGTTCTTCTGCTGCCGCGATGTCCCCGCCACCCCCACCCCCACCCCCACCACCGGAGCCTGATTAGAGTCACTTTTCTCATGCTTTTGGGGCTTGTTTGGTTGTGCCCCCAGCCGGACTTCGTTTATTTGTTGTTAATCATCTGAACTTGTACACTTATGTTGTTGGATGCTTGGCAGTATGCTTTAGAGTATAAAGCGGGGGGAGGACCCTTTTTCGTATTATGACAATCTGGCTTATTTGGCAACTCTGAAATGATATAACTCACGTGAAGAATGAGACCCCAGTAGAGGTAACTATGGATTATCTTGACAGCTATTAATTTTTTATAAGTCACTAAATTTGGTGAGGAACTATAGCATGGAGGAAATCATCAAAGGGAAAATGCCGTTCTATGAGTACAGTCGGCCAAAGTGTGTAAAAACTACAGAATCCCCCACACCTTGGCCTCCTCCGCCTATGGGCTGGGTTGTGTTGTCGGTAGACAGTTCATTCTCGAGCCAGGATGGTCACGCTTGGATTGGCATGGTGCTTTGCAGGGAGAACGGATCTACGATTTTTACGGCATACAGGTACATTTTCCACTGTAATGATTCCCTGGAAGCGGAAATTCATGCTATTGTGCAGGGTATGGCACTGGCCATTCACCATTCGGACTGCCCAGTGATTGTTCAATCAGACTCTTCAAATGCTCTGGCCATTCTCTTGAGCAACAATCTCTCCAGATGAGCCTGTGGTCATCTAGCTGCTGAGATTAAAGCTCATTTGGTAGTCAAGAAGTTTGTTCCTCTAAAAGTTAGCCTATATCAAAATAGGGTAGCACATCAATTGGCACACTATAGCGGCATTGAAGCTTGCATTGCAGTATGGTTGAACTCGATTCCTCCATGGTGTGAGCAATTGGTGTCTCGTGATTGTAACCCTCTCGTTGTGGAATAACACATCCTTTCTCCCCGCAAAAAAATTAGGTTTTTTTTCCTTTCTCCCCGCAAAAAAAATTAGGTGGAAATGTGCGCTGCCATTAAACATAGGTGGACCTTTGCAAGTCACTGGTAAACTGGCCACTTACTTTACGGGCGCCAGTTTGGGCGGCCACTACTAACATTGACCCATATTAGCTGTGGGCCAGAATTTTCGGTGTGCACCAGATCACAAAATGATCGATACACGGCGCACAACCATGTTGCACTGCCCCCAATGGGGCTCCTTCTACCGGTTATTTGTGCCGGGTTTTCTGCTGGGTTTTTTTCACCAGTTTTTCTGTTCAATATTGTGTTTTTTCCCTTCCTATTTCTTTTTTCATTTTTTATTCTCATTTTTTGCGTTCATGTTTTAGTTCTATTTTCTTCTATTTTCATTTTAAAAAACAAACTATTTTCATTTTCACAAACTTCTTTGAAATTTGCAAACATTTTTAAAATCCATGAAAAATTTTGAATCCATAAAATTTGTGAACTTTTTCAAATCCTTGAGCTCTCTTCAAATCTATGAACCTTTTTTGAATCCGTGAAATTTCAGTTTTTTTTAAAAACTCATGAATGTTTTCGAAATCTATGAACTCTTTTCAAATTTGTGAATATTTTTTGTGTTCCTTTTTTATATCTATTTTTATTTTCTTATTTTAAAATAATGAATGGTTTTCATTTTCATGAAGTTTGTGAACTTTACTTCAAATTTGAAAAAAAATCATGTTTTTTTAATCCACAAAAATTTTGAACTGTTTTCAAAACTAAGAACTTTTTTTTCAATCCATGAAATCTAGGAACTGTTTAAAAATTCATGAATGTTTTTAAAAGCTATTAACTCTTTTCAAGTTTGTGCACATTTTAGAAATCCATGAACCTTTTCCAAATTTACAAACATTTCTCAAATCCAAGAACTTTATTTCAAGTCCAGAAACATTTTTCAAATTTTGGATTTTTTATTTCATGAACTTATTTTAAATCCTTGTACAGTTTTCAAATTCATGAACATTTCGTAAACCCATGAACGGTTTATGATTTTTCTAAGACAGTAGACCACCAGACAACAGACTGTTTTTTAACCCACGAATACTTAGATGAATGGGCAGCGAGCAACCGAGCATTCTTTTTTAGGCAAGCGGGCATGCAAGCGATTTACCGGGCTGGCCCACACGCGGGCAATGACCTGCACACCGTTCTGTAATCTAGCCAGTTAAGCGCTGATGACACTCTCTCCAAACCCGCGCCCGTAACCGATACTTGAGTTACGAGGGGCGGGCTGAAATTTGTGCCTTGGTGTTTTCTGGCCCATGGTTATTCTAGCCTAAAATACCAGTGGTGGTGGCTTTGTATGCAAAACTATTCCTATTCGGAACTTCCTCGAAATTTGTATGGTTTGTAAGCAGTCCACGTGACAACTTGTTTGAAACATCTCAAAAAATTTACCACACCATGCCAAATTTCATGATTTTTTGGCTTCATTTGAATTATTTAGACTTAAAATGATAATAACTACCATGTTGGTGCCTGAGTCTTGGCCACCTAATGTCAGATACTCCACTTATTTTCTTGCATAAGGCATATAAACATGCAGACAACCAATAAGATTGCCAACCCATTTCTGGCGATTATTTTATGTACATGCAATTCAAATATGAATTTATATCAATTAAATGGCTAAAATGCATTTAAAGGATTACATATAGCAAACGGACCGCGAAAAATGTCAACTTTTGACATGATACATGAAATGGTGTGTGTTGAGTGCGAAAAAAACCTAGGCCTGCCAACAAAGCATCGATCGTTCCACATGCAAACTTGGCTTGTTCCTTCTTGGAAAATTTCTTTGTGAGAGAGTCTGGTTTGTAAGCAGTCTATGTGATAACTTCTCTAAAATATTCTCAAACTTTTAGCACACATATAGCAGTCATATCATGACACCATATCAAATTTCCTGGTTTTTGGATTTTATTTGAATTTTTCAAAATTAAAACGTCAATAACCACCATGTTGGTACCTATGTCTCGACCACCTGATTCCTCAAACTGCTCTTATTTCCTTACATATGGCCTAACCATAGAGTAAAGGCCACCAATTAGGTTTTCAATCCATTTTTGGCAATTATTTCATCTACATGACGTTAAAGTTGAATTATATTCATTAAATGCCTATATATGCATTTAATATTTTAAGTACATCAAGCAAACTCGTGAAATTTCAAATTTTGACATGATACACATAATTGCGTGAAAAAATAAATAAAAGGCTATCCGAAGAACTAGCCACCGTTTCACATCCAAACCTGACCTTGTTTCGTCTCGAAACCTAATTTCTTCCTCAAGATGGTCTAGTTTGTAAGCAGTCCATGTGACAACATTTGTGAAAAATTCTCAAAAAATTACCAAAGCCTTTAGTAGACATATCATAACATGATGCCAAACTCTTGGGATTTCCGTGCTTCATTTGATTTTATGAGAATAAAAAAGGCAACTGGTGTATGGGACAAAGCCCTTTTTCTTGCCGGCATTTTTTGCGGGGGTTGCGAGGTGCTGAGCCCCAGTAATTTAGTAAATAATAGTGAAAATAACAAATTAAATAACAGTAGCGGGTACATGCACTACTTGTACTTCGGTCAATCATGTGTGGTCGAAATATTATGTTCTGATTGGTCGATCCCAGCATCCCAGATCGCCTTGGTCTACTCCTCTCCATTCTCCTTCTCTTCTCTTCTCCTCCTTCTCTTTTCTTCCTATTATCTTATCCTCCTTCTACACCGACACATGCGTCCTTGCTACTTCTTGAGCTAGAGTTGGTTTTTCCCTTGAAGAGGAAAGGGTGATGCAGCAAAGTAAAGATATGTATTTTCCTAAGTTAGAGAACCAATATATCAATTCAGTAGGAGATAACGCACAAATCACCAATACCTGCACAAGCAATCAAACAACTTGCACCCAACGCGATAAAGGAGTTGTCAATCCCTTCACGGTTACTTGCAAAAGTGAGATCTAATAGAGATAGATGAAACTAAACAAAAGATAAAGTAAATATTTTTGGTATTATTTGGTTTATAGATCCAAAAATAAAAGATTGCAAAATAGTAGATCGGAAACTAATATGATGGAAAATAGACCCGGGAGCCATAGGTTTCACTAGAGGCTTCTCTCAAGATAGCAAATAATACGGTGGGTGAACAAATTACTGTCGAGCAATTGATAGAAAAGTGCATAGTTATGACGATATCTAAGGCAATGATTATGAAATATAGGCATCACATCTGTGTCAAGTAGACCGAAACAATTCTGCATATACTAATATTACTCCACATATCGACCAACTCCTGTGTGCATCTAGAGTATTAAGTTCATAAAGAACAAAGTAACGCATTAAATAAGATGACATGATGCGGAGGAATAAACTCAAGCAATATGATGTAAACTCCATGTTTTTATTCTCGATGGCAGCAATACAATACGTGCCTTGCTGTCCCTACTGTCACTGGGAAAGGACACTGCAAGATTGAACCCAAAGCTAAGCACTTCCCCCATTGCAAGAAAAATCAATCTAATTGGCCAAACTAAACCGATAATTCGAACAAAATTACAAAGATATCAAATCATGCAAAAATTAATTCAGAGAAGATTTAAATAATATTCATAGATAAGTTGATCACAAATCCACAATTCATCGAACCTCGACAAACACACCGCAAAAGAAGATTAAATCGAATAGATCTCCAAGAACATCGAGGAGAACATGATATTGAGAATCAAAGAAAGAGAAGAAGCCATCTAGTTACTAGCTATGGACCCGTCGGTCTAAGGTAAACTACCCACACTTCATCGGAAGGGCAATAGAGTTCATGTAGAAGCCCTCCGTGATTGAATCGATCCCCCTCCGGCAGGATGCCGAAAAAGGCCCCAAGATGGGATCTCACGGGAACATAAGGCTGCGACGGTGGAAAAGTGTTTTCGTGGATGCTTCTGGTGGTTTGGGATATATGTGAATTTATAGGACGAAGAAGTAGGTCGGTGGAGTCACGTGGGGTCCACAAGGCAGGGGGCGCGCCCTGAAGGAAATATGCCCTAGAGGCAATAATAAAGTTATTATTTATTTCCTTATTTCATGATAAATGTTTATTATTCATGCTAGAATTGTATTAACCGGAAACATAATACATGTGTGAATACATAGACAAACATAGTGTCACTAGTATGCCTCTACTTGACTAGCTCGTTGAATCAAAGATGGTTAAGTTTCCTAGCCATAAACATGAGTTGTCATTTGATTAACGGGATCACATCATTAGAGAATGATGTGATTGACTTGACCCATTCCCTTAGCTTAGCACTTGATCGTTTAGTATGTTGCTATTGCTTTCTTCATCACTTATACATGTTCCTATGACTATGAGATTATGCAACTCCCGTTTACCGGAGGAACACTTTGTGTGCTACCAAATGTCACAACATAACTGGGTGATTATAAAGGTGATCTACAGGTGTCTCCAAAGGTACTTGTTGAGTTGGTGTATTTCGATATTAGGATTTGTCACTCCGATTATCGGAGAGGTATCTCTGGGCCCACTCGGTAATGCACATCACTATAAGCCTTGCAAGCATTGTGACTAATGAGTTATTTACGAGATGATGCATTACAAAACGACTAAAGAAACTTGCCGGTAACGAGATTGAGCTAGGCATGGAGATACCGACGATCGAATCTCGAGCAAGTAACATACCGATGACAAAGGGAACAACGTATGTTGTTATGCGGTTTGACCGATAAAGATCTTCGTAGAATATGTGGGAGCCAATATGAGCATCCAGGTTCCGCTATTGGTTATTGACCGGAGATGTGTCTCGGTCATGTCTACATAGTTCTCGAACCCGTAGGGTCCGCACGCTTAACGTTCAGTGATGATTTATATTATGAGTTATGTGTTTTGATGTACCGAGTGAAGTTTGAAGTCCCTGATGAGATCGGGGACATGACGAGGAGTCTCGAAATGGTCGAGACGTAAAGATCGATATATTGGACGACTATATTCGAACAACAGAAAGGTTCCGAGTGATTCGGGTATTTATCGGAGTACCGGAGAGTTACGGGAAGTCGTCGGGGAGTATATGGGCCTTATTGGGCTTTAGGGAAAAGAGAGAGGGGAGGCTGCACGCCCCCCAAGGCCTAGTCCAAATTGGACTAGGGGGAGGGGCTGCGCCCCTCCTTCCTTCTCTCCTCTCTTCCCTTTCCTTGACTCCTACTCCTACTACACGGAAGGAGGGAATCCTACTCCCGGTGGGAGTAGGACTCCTCCAGGGCGCGCCATAGGAGGGCCGGCCCTCCCCCCTCCTTCACCCCTTTATATACAGGGGCAGGGGGCACCTCTAGACACACAAGTTGATCTGTTGATCTCTCCCAGCCATGTGCGGTGCCCCCTCCACCATATTCCACCTCGGTAATATTGTAGCGGTGCTTAGGCGAAGCCCTGCGTCGGTAGCATCATCGACACCGTCATCACGCCGTCGCGCTGACGAAACTCTCCCGCAAAGCTCTGCTGGATCGGAGTTCGTGGGACGTCATCGAGCTGAACGCGTGCTGAACTCGGAGGTGCCGTACGTTCGGTAGTTGGATCGGTCGGATCGTGAAGACGTACGACTACATCAACTGCTTTGTGCTAACGCTTCCGCTTTCGGTCTACGAGGGTACGTGGACAACACTCTCCCCTCTTGTTGTTATGCATCACCATGATCTTTCGTGTGCGTAGGAATTTTTTTGAAATTACTACGTTCCCCAACAGTGGCATCCGAGCTAGGTTTATGCGTAGATGTTATATGCACGAGTAGAACACAAGTGAGTTATGGGCGATACAAGTCATACTGCTTACCAGCATGTCATACTTTGGTTCGGCGGTATTGTTGGATGAAGCAGCCCGGACCAACATTACGCGTATGCTTACGCGAGACTGGTTCTACCGACCTGCTTTGCACATAGGTGGCTGGCGGGTGTCTGTTTCTCCAACTTTAGTTGAATCGGGTGTGGCTACGACTGGTCCTTGCGAATGTTAAAACAGCACTAACTTGACGAAATATCGTTGTGGTTTTTGATGCGTAGGTAAGAACGGTTCTTGCTCAGCCCGTAGCAGCCACGTAAAACTTGCAACAACAAAGTAGAGGACGTCTAACTTGTTTTTGCAGGGCATGTTGTGATGTGATATGGTCAAGACATGATGAGATATAAGTTGTTGTATGAGATGATCATGTTTTGTTGAAGTTATCGGCAACTGGCAGAAGCCTTATGGTTGTCTCTTTATTGCATAATATGCAAGCGCCAAATAATTGTTTTACTTTATCGCTATGCGATAGCAATAGTTGCAAGAGCAATAGTTGGCGAGATGATCATGTGATGACACATTGATATAGATTAAGATGATGGAGGTCATGGTGTCGTGCCAGTGACGAAAGAGATCATGACAGTACTTTGGAGATAGAGATCAAAGGCGCAATATGATCATGGCCATATCATGTCACATATTTTGATTGCATATGATGTTTATCTTTTATACATTTTATTCTGCTTTGATTGACGGTAGCATTATAAGATGATCTCTCACTAAATTTCAAGATATAAGTGTTCTCCCTGAGTATGCACCGTTGCGAAAGTTCTTCGTGCCGAGACACCACGTGATGATCGGGTGTGATAAGCTCTACGTTCAAATACAACGGGTGTACAATTTTACACACGCAGAATACTCGGGTTAAACTTGACGAGCCTAGCATATGCAGATATGGCCTCGGAACACTGGAGACCGAAAGGTCGAGCGTGAATCATATAGTAGATATGATCAACATAGTGATGTTCACCATTGAAAAGTACTCCATCTCACGTGATGATTGGACATGGTTTAGTTGATTTGGATCACGTGATCACTTAGATGATTAGAGGGATCTCTATCTAAGAGGGAGTTCTTAAGTAATATGATTTATTGAACTTTAATTTATCATGAACTTAGTCCTAATAGTATTTTGCAAATAATATTGTAGATCAATAGCTCGCGTTATTGCTTCCCTATGTTTTATATGTGTTCCTAGAGAAAACTAAGTTGAAAGATGATAGTAGTAATGATGCGGACTGGGTCCATGATCTGAGGTTTATCCTCATTGCTGCACAGAAGAATTATGTCCTTGATGCACCGCTAGGTGACAGACCTATTGCATGAGCAGATGCAGACGTTATGATCGTTTGGCTAGCTCAATATGATGACTACTTGATAGTTTAGTGCACCATGCTTAAACGGCTTAGAATCGGGACTTCAAAGACATTTTGAACGTCATGGACCATATGAGATGTTCTAGGAGTTGAAGTTAATATTTCAAGCAAATACCCGAGTCGAGAGATATGAAGTCTCCAACAAGTTCTATAGCTAAAAGATGGAGGAGAATTGCTCAACTAGTGAGCATGTGCTCAGATTGTCTGGGTACTACAATCGCTTGAATCAAGTGGGAGTTAATCTTCCTGATAAGATAGTGATTGAAGAGTTCTCTAGTCACCATCACCAAGTTACTAGAACTTCGTGATGAACTATAGTATGCAAGGGATGACGAAAACAATTCCCGAGCTTTTCATGATGATGAAATCGATGAAGGTAGAAATCAAGAAAGAGCATCAAGTGTTGATGATTAACAAGACCACTAGTTTCAAGAAAAGGGCAAAGGGAAAGAAAGGGAACTTTAGGTAGAATGACAAGCAAGTTGTCACTCCCGCGAAGAAGCCCAAAGCTAGACTAAAGCCTGAAACTGAGTGCTTCTACTGCAAAAGGAAATGGTCACTGGAAGTGGAAATGCCATAAATAATTTGGTGCATAAGAAGGATGGCAAAGTGAACGAGGGTATATTTGATATACAGGTTATTGATGTGTACCTTACTATTGTTTATAGTAGCCCCTGGGTATTTGATACTTGTTCGGTTGCTAAATATCAGGAACTCGAAACAGGAGTTATAGAATAAATAGAGACTAGTTGAGGGTGAAGTGACGATATGTGTTGGAAGTGGTTCCAAGATTGATATGATCATCATCGCACACTCCCTATATTTTCGAGATTAGTGTTGAACCTAAATAAATGTTATTTGGTGTTTGCGTTGAGCATAAATATGATTAGATCATGTTTATTGCAATACGATTATTCATCTAAGACAGAGAATAAATTGTTATTGTGTTTACATGAATAAAACCTTCTATGGTCATACACCCGATGTTGATGGTTTATTGAATCTTGATCATAGTGATACACATATTCATAATATTGATGCCAAAAGATGCAATGTTGATAATGATAGTGCAGCATATTTGTGGCACTGCCGTTTGGGTCATATCAGTGTAAAGCGCATGAAGAAACTCCATAAATATAGATTTTTGGAATCACTCGATTATGAATCATTTGATGCTTGCGAACCGTGCCTTATGGGCAAGATGACTAAAACTTGACTTATTGGAAATAATACATACCGATGTATGCGATCCAATGAGTGTTGATGCTCGTGGTGAGTATCGTTATTTTCTGACCTCCACAGATGATTTGAGCAGATATGGGTATATCTACTTAATGAACCACAAGTCTGAAACATTTGAAAAGTTCAAAGAATTTCAGCGTGAAGTGGAGAATCATCGTAACAAGAAAATAAAGTTTCTACAATCTGATCGTAGAGGAGAATATTTGAGTTATGAGTTTGGCCTTCATTTAAAACAATGTGGAATAGTTTCACAGCTCACGCCACATGGAACACCACAGCGTAATGGTGTGTCCGAACGTCGTAACCGCACTTTATTGGATATGGTGTGATCTATGATGTATCTTACCAATTTACCACTATTGTTTTGGGGTTATGCCTTAGAGACAGCTGCATTCACTTTAAATAGGGCACCATCAAAATCCGTTGAGACGACGCCTTATGAACTGTGGTTTGGCAAGAAACCAAAGTTTTCATTTCTTAAAGTTTGGGGTTGCGATGCTTATGTGAATAAGTTTCAACCTGATAAGCTCGAACCCAAATCGGAGAAGTGCGTCTTCATAGAACACCCAAAGGAAACTGTTGGGTACACCTTCTATCACAGATCCGAAGGCAAGATATTTGTTGCTAAGATGGATCCTTTCTAGAGAAGGAGTTTCTCTCGAAAGAAGTGAGTGGGAGGAAAGTAGAGCTTGATAAGGTAATTGTACCTTCTCCCGAATTGGAAAGTAGTAAATCACAAAAATCAGTTCTAGTGATTCCTACACCAATTAGTGAGGAAGCTAATGATGATGATCATGAAACTTCAGATTAAGTAACTACAGAACCTCATAGGTCTTCCAAAGTACAGTCCGCACCAGAGTGGTACGGTAATCCTGTTCTGGAAGTCATGTTACTAGACCATGATGAACCTACGAACTATGAGGAAGCGATGATGAGCCCAGATTCCGCGAAATGGCTTGAAGGCCATGAAATCTGAGATGAGATCCATGTATGAGAACAAAGTGTGGACTTTGGTGGACTTGCCTGTTGATTGGCAAGCCATAGAAAATAAATGGATCTTTAAGAGGAAGACAGACGTTGATAGTAGTATTACTATCTACAAAGCTCGACTTGTCGCAAAAGGTTTTTCAACAAGTTCGAGGTGTTGAATACGATGAGATTTTCTCACTCGTATCGATGCTTAAGTCTGTCCGAATCATGTTAGCAATTGCCACATTTTATGAAATCTGGCAAATGGATGTCAAAACTACATTCCTTAATGGATTTCTCAAAGAAGAGTTGTATATGATGCAACCAGAAGATTTTGTCGATCCTAAAGGTGCTAACAAAATGTGCGAGCTCCAGTGATCCATCTATGGACTGGTGCAAGCATCTCGGAGTTGGAATATACGCTTTGATGAGTTGATCAAAGCACATAGTTTTATACAGACTTGCGGTGCAGCCTGTATTTATAGGAAAGTGAGTGGGAGCACGACAACCTTTCTAATAAGTATATGTGAATGACATATTGTTGATCAGAAATAATGTAGAATTTTCTGGAAAGCATAAATGAGTGTTTAAAAGGAGTTTTTCAAAGAAAGACCTCGGTGAAGCTGCTTACACGTTGAGCATCAAGATCTATAGAGATAGATCAAGACACTTGATAAGATTTTTCAATGAGTACATACCTTGATAAGATTTTGAAGTAGTTTAAAATGGAACAGTCAAAGAAGGAGTTCTTACCTGTGTTGCAAGGTGTGAAGTTGAGTAAGACTCAAAACCCGACCATGGAGAAAATAGAAAGAGAATGAAAAGTCATTCCCTATGCCTCACTCATAGGTTCTATAAAGTATGCTATGCTGTGTACCAGACCTATTGTATACCTTGCTCTGAGTTTGGCAAGGGAGTACAATTTTGATCTAAGAGTAGATCACTGGACAACGGTCAAGAATATCCTTAGTGAGGACTAAGGAAATATTTCTCGATTATGGAGGTGATAAAAGAGCCCGTCGTAAAGAGTTACATCGGTGAAAGCTATTACACCGATCCAGATGACTCTAAGTCTCAATTTGGATACATACTGAAAGTAGGAGCAATTAGCTAGAGTAGCTCCGTGCAGAGCATCGTAGACATAGAATATTTGCAAAATACATACGGCTTTGAATGTGACAGACCCATTGACTAAACTTCTCTCACGAGCAAAACATGATCATACCTTAGTACTCTTTGGGTGTTAATCACATAGCGATGTGAACTAGATTATTAACTCTAGTAAACCCTTTGGGTGTTGATCACATGACGATGTGAACTATGGGTATCAATCACATACATATGTCAATATTGGTGTTAAATCACATAGCAATGTAAACTAGATTATTGACTCTAGTGCAAGTGGGAGACTGAAGAAATATGCCCTAGAGGCAATAATAAAGTTATTATTTATTTCCTTATTTCATGATAAATGTTTATTATTCATGCTAGAATTGTATTAACCGGAAAAATAATACATGTGTGAATACATAGACAAACATAGTTTCACTAGTATGCCTCTACTTGACTAGCTCGTTGAATCAAAGATGGTTAAGTTTCCTAGCCATAGACATGAGTTGTCATTTGATTAACGAGATCACATCATTAGAGAATGATGTGATTGACTTGACCCATTCCGTTAGCTTAGCACTTGATCGTTTAGTATGTTGCTATTGCTTTCTTCATGACTTATACATGTTCCTATCACTATGAGATTATGCAACTCCCGTTTACCGGAGGAACACTTTGTGTGCTACCAAACATCACAATGTAACTGGGTGATTATAAAGGTGCTCTACAGGCGTCTCTGAAGGTACTTGTTGAGTTGGTGTATTTCGAGATTAGGATTTGTCACTCCGATTATCGGAGAGGTATCTCTAGGCCCACTCGGTAATGCACATCACAATAAGCCTTGCAAGCATTGTGACTAGTGAGTTAGTTGCGGGATGATGCATTATGGAACGAGTAAAGAGACTTGCCGGTAACGAGATTGAGCTAGGTACCGACGATCGAATCTCGGGCAAGTAACATACCAATGACAAAGGGAACAACGTATGTTGTTATACGGTTTGACTGATAAAGATCTTTGTAGAATATGTGGGAGCCAATATGAGCATCCAGGTTCCGCTATTGGTTATTGACCGGAGATGTGTCTCGGTCATGTCTACATAGATCTCTAACCCGTAAGGTCCGCACGCTTAACGTTCGGTGACGATTTATATTATGAGTTATGTGTTTTTATGTACCGAATGTAGTTCAGAGTCCTGGATGAAATCGGGGACATGACAAGGAGTCTCGAAATGGTTGAGATGTAAAGATTGATATATTGGACGACTATATTCGGACGTCGTAAAGGTTCCGAGTGATTCGGGTATTTATCAGAGTACCGGAGAGTTACGGGAATTCGCAGGGGAGTATATGGGCCTTATTGGGCTTTAGGGGAAAGAGAGAGGGGAGGCTGCACCCCTCCTTCCTTCTCTCCTCTCTTCCCTTTCCTTGACTCCTACTCCTACTACATGGAGGGGGGAATCCTACTCCCGGTGGGAGTAGGACTCCTCCAGGGCGCGCCATAGGAGGGCCGGCCCTCCCCCCTCATCCACTCCTTTATATACAGGGGCAGGGGGAACCTCTAGACACACAAGTTGATCTATTGATCTCTCCCAGCCATGTGCGGTGCCCCCCTCCACCTTATTCCACCTCGGTAATATTGTAGCGGTGCTTAGGCGAAGCCCTGTGTCGGTAGCATCATCGACACCGTCATCACGCCGTCGTGCTGACGAAACTCTCCCGCAAAGCTCTGCTGGATTGGAGTTCGTGGGACGTCATCGAGCTGAATGTGTGCTGAACTCGGAGGTGTCGTACGTTCGGTACTTGGATCGGTCGAATCGTGAAGACGTAAGACTACATCAACCGCGTTGTGCTAACGCTTCCGCTTTTGGTCTACGAGGGTACGTGGACAACACTCTCCCCTCTCGTTGTTATGCATCACCATGATCTTGCGTGTGCGTAGGAATTTTTTTGAAATTACTACGTTCCCCAACACGCCCTACCCCCTGGGAGCGCTGAGGGAGTCCCGGACTCGGGGGTGTCCGGATAGCCAAACTATCATCTTCGGCCGGACTCCTGGACTATGAAGATACAAGATTGAAGACTTCGTCTCGTGTCCGGATGGGACTTTCCTTGGCGTGAAAGGCAAGCTTGGCGATACGGATATGTGGATCTCCTACCATTGTAACCGACTCTGTGTAACCCTAACCCTCTTCGGTGTCTATATAAACCGGAGGATTTTAGTCCGTAGGACGAACAACAATCATACCATAGGCTAGCTTCTAGGGTTTAGCCTCTCTGATCTCGTGGTAGATCTACTCTTGTACTACCCATATCATCAATATCAATCAAGCAGGAGTAGGGTTTTACCTCCATCGAGAGGGCCCAACACAGGTAAAAACATCGTGTCCCCTGTCTCCTGTTACCATCCGCCTAGACGCACAGTTCGGGACCCCCTACCCGAGATCCGCTGGTTTTGACACCGACATTGGTGCTTTCACTGAGAGTTCCTCTGTGTCGTCATCTTTAGGCCCGATGGCTCCTCCGATCATCAACAACGATGCGGTCCAGGGTGAGAATTTTCTCCCCGGACAGATCTTCGATTCGGCGGCTTTGCATCGCGGGCAATTAAGCAGCCATCTGGAGCAGATTGAAAGCTACGCCCCTGGCCATCAGGTCAGATTTGGAAGTTTGAACTACACGGCTGACGTCCGCGGAGAGTTGATCTTCGACGGGTTCGAGCCACAGCCAAGCACGCCGCACTGTCACGAAGGGCATGATCTAGCTCTACCGCCGGACAGTGCCTTGGAGGCCGCACCAGTGTCCGCTCCGACCCTTAGCTCGGAGCCGACTGTGCCGATCGAGGATAGGTGGCTGGACACCGCCTCGGGGGCTGCTATCTCTACGGGGATTTTTATGAGCCGAACACCAACCCTGTCCTTTGCGAAGCTCGTGACTCCAAGGTGCCGGACTCCTCTCCGGACTCTGAACCTTCCGCGCCCCTGCCAATCGAATCCGATTGGGCGCCGACCATGGAGTTCACTACCGCGGACATCTTTCAGCACTCGCCCTTTGGCAACATCCTGAATTCACTAAAGTCTCTCTCTTTATCAAGAGAGCCCTGTCCGGATTATGGTCAGGAAGGTTGGGATGCGGACGATGAAGAAATTCAAAGCCCACCCACCACCCACTTAGTAGACACTGTCGATGATTTAACCAACATGCTCGACTTCGACTCCGAAGACATCGACGGTATGGACGACGATGCAGGAGACGACCAAGAACCAGTGCCTACAGGGCACTGGAAGGCCACCTCGTCATACAACATTTACATGGTGGACATCCCAAAATATGGGAATGGTGATGGAACAACAGAGGATGACCCCTCCAAGAAACAGCCTAAGCGCCGGCGTCAGCGGCGCCGCTCTAAATCCTGCCACAGCAAAAACGGCGATTCTGGCAAGGGAGACAATAACACCCCGGACAATGCCGAAGACAACCCCCTCCAGCAGGATTCAGTGCAGGAGGATGGAGAAGCCAGCCCTCATGAGAGAGCGGTAGACAGAGAGGTAGAGGACGATAATTACATGCCTCCCTTCGAAGACGAGGCTAGCCTCGACGACGACGAATTTGTCGTGCCTGAGGATCTCGTCGAACAAGAGCGTTTCAAACGCAGGCTCGTGGCCACGGCAAGTAGCCTTAAGAAAAAGAAGCAACAGCTTAGAGCTGACCAAGATTTGCTAGCTGACAGATGGACTGAAATCCTGGCGGCCTAAGAATACGAACTCGAACGCCCCTCCAAGAGCTACCCAAAACGCAGGTTGCTAACCCGATTAGAGGAGGAAGCACCTAAACCCACATCACCAGCGCATAATATGGCCGACCGGCCACCTCGGTCGCCCGTGTGAGAGGCCTCTCGGCCCTCCACTCAAGCCACACCCCGGCGCCGCTCAAAAAATACCAAGGCGCGGGAAAATGCGCCAGACCTGCGGGATATATTGGAGGACAAGGCAAGGCAAACAAGATCGATCTACGGATCGTGTGGGCGCCCCACGATACGTGATGATAACAGTCACGCCGGATATGGCAATTCGCCGGGCAACACTGATGAACAAAGCTCACTTGAGCTGCGTCATGATATAGCCCAACTGAGGCGCCAAGACACCCACTATGCTTCACAGACGAAGTGATGGATCATCAAATCCCTGAGGGTTTCAAACCCGTAAACATTGAATCATACTATGGCACAACAGATCCTGCGGTCTGGATCGAGGACTATCTCCTTCATATCCACATGGCCCGCGGTGATGATCTACACGCCATCAAATACCTCCCACTCAAGCTTAAAGGACCAGCTCGGCATTGGCTTAACAGCTTGCCGGTGGAGTCAATTGGTTGTTGGGAAGACCTGGAAGCCGCATTCCTCGACAACTTCCAGGACACCTATGTGCGACCACCAGACGCCGATGACCTAAGCCACATAATTCAGCAGCCAGAAGAATCGGCCAGAAAATTCTGGACACGGTTCCTAACCAAGAAAAATCAAATCGTCGATTGTCCAGATGCAGAGGCCCTCGTTGCCTTCAAACATAACATCCGCGACAAGTGGCTTGCCCGGCACCTAAGACAGGAAAAGCCGAAATCCATGGCAGCCCTCACAACACTCATGACCCGCTTCTACGCGGGAGAGGATAGCTGGCTAGCTCGTAGTAACAATATGACCAAGAGCCCTGGTAATTCGGATACCAAGGACAGCAACGGCAGGTCGCGTTGCAACAAGCACAAGCGCCACATTAATGGCGATAATGCTGAAGATACGGCAGTCAATGCCGGATTCAGAGGCTCTAAACCCGGTCAGCGGAAAAAGCCATTCAAAAGAAATACTCCGGGCCCGTCCAATTTGGACCGAATACTCGATCGCTCATGCCAGATACATGGCACCCCTGAAAAGCCAGCTAATCACACCAACAGGGATTGTTGGGTGTTCAAGCAGGCAGGCAAGTTAAATGCCAAAAACAATGACAAGGGGCTGCATAGCGATGACGAGGAGGAGCCCCGGCCGCCGAACAATAGAGGACAGAAGGGCTTCCCCCCACAAGTGCGGACGGTGAACATGATATACGCAACCCACATACCCAAAAGGGAGGGGAAGCGTGCACTAAAGGGCGATATGCGATGGAGCCATCGCCCCAAAGTTCAATCCTGGTCCTCCCGCCCGATCACTTTCGATCGAAGGGACCACCCCACTAGCATCCGCCATGGCGGATTCGCCGCATTGGTTCTAGACCCAATCGTTGACGGATTTCACCTCACGAGAGTCCTGACGGACGGCGGCAGCAGCCTGAACCTACTTTATCAGGATATAGTGCGCAAGATGGGCATAGACCTCTCAAGGATCAAACCCACAAAGACGACCTTCAAAGGTGTCATACCAGGTGTAGAGGCCAACTGTACAGGCTCAGTTACACTTGAAGTGGTCTTCGGATCACCGGATAACTTCCGAAGCGAGGAATTAATCTTCAACATAGTCCCGTTCCGCAGCGGCTATCACGCACTGCTCGGACGAACCGCATTTGCAAAGTTCAATGCGGTGCCGCACTACGCATACCTCAAGCTCAAGATGCCAGGCCCTCGAGGAGTCATTACGGTCAATGGAAACACCAAACGCTCCCTCCAAACGGAGGAGCATACGGCGGCCCTCGCGGCAGAAGTACAAAGCAGCCTCTTAAGGCAATTCTCGAGTCCGGCTATTAAACGTCCGGACACCGTCAAGCGCGCCCGGAGTAACCTACAACAAGACCGCCTGGCACGTTCCGAGCATGCATAGCAATGCGGCCCCAACCCCAACCCTCGCATAATTACGCTCTGAAAATATCATGGGCACAGGGGGAGGGGCATGACCACGGCAGGCCCAGAATGCGGCTCAACCGCACCAGGGGCTCCCAATTGTGTCATTCTTCCTTTTTCTCTTACTTTCAGGACTCCTTTCTCAAGAAGCCCTGTCCGGCAATAGAATTGCCGAACACACGATGCAACAACCAGGGAAGCAGAAAGCTACGTCGAGTGTCCAGGTGGTCTCTATAACAAGCAGTATACTTGTTTTACATAACATCCCGCAGCTCGCTCCTGGAGGGAGACATGTCAAATAGTCCCGTCCCTTGCTTATCGCACTATTTGTATCATTCTGCTTTTACCGCAGCTTTTTTGAATAAACAATGCATAGCTTTTGCCTATTATTGCATTCCCCTTTTTATCTATATATGTTCACTTATGACATGTTGCACCCGTACACTTTGGTACGGCCAAATACACCAGGGGCTTAAGTACCCCAAAATATGGTGTGATAAGTCCGAACACTTTCACAAGTGCGGCACCCCGAACTTATAGCATTATATGCATCGGCTCCGAATCATGTCTTGGGTCAATAGTTGGTTTTGCCCGGCTCCCATGTTTTGGTACCTTACGTTCCGTTATATCGGCTAAGGTAGCGCTGGGAGAACCACTGCGATTGTGCCCCGGTTGAGCTGGGTTAAGCACCTCAGTGGAGAAAGCTAAATTTGACCGTCATGATAGGGCGAGAGCCGGTCGCTGTTCGAGAGGTTTTCGAGTCCCTAAAGACTTATGCCGCTTAGAGCGAGGAGTCGGCTTTGTCCGGCCAAGGCGTGGATAGCGCCCCGAATTCAGTCTTCCGAATACTAGGGGCTTCGCCGAAATTTAAATCTATAGAATTCTATGGCTAAGTGAGAGTGTTCAAGTATTATAGTCCGGTTGCCTTGTCCGTTGCGTTGAGCGCCTCCCTCGAAGGACCCAAGAATGGGAAAAAGAGCGCTCAAGTTTACCCTGAACACCCTAGCACTTGTGGCATGGGGGTAGAAGCCGACGACTCGCCATCTCTCAAATTTAATAAATGGCTGCACAGAAGGTAATATTTTAAATTCACAAGCGTTGCTTAGCGCATATGAACAAGTTTTCAAGCGTACAGGATAACAAGTGCGAGTTTACTCAAAAAGTACATCTTTGGAGCATTCACCCGCTATAAGGCGGGCACCCTTCAGGATGCCTGCATAATACTTCTCGGGCGTGCGATACTCCCTGCCCGGCGGTGGAGCGTCCGTCACAAGCTTCTCAGCGTCCATCTTGCCCCAGTGCACTTCAGCACGGGCAAGGGCCCTACGGGCACCTTCGACATGAGCGGAGCGCTGACGACTTCAATCCATGGACAAAGTCCACCAGCCGCCTCACCGGCCGTAGCTCCAGGCATGGCTTCTTGAGCCACACCAACAATGAGGCCCTTCATGGCATGTTCGGTCACCTTATGGAGCTCGACCAGCTGCTTCACTGGTCGCACAAAAGCACTGGTGTCCGGCCTCGATATCTTGAGACCGAACACCTTCTTCGTCGAGCTCCCCTCCTCGGCCCGGTAGAATGCGGCAGCGTTGGACACACTGCGTGGCAGATCTGCGAATGCTCCTGGAGAGCTCCGGATTCGGGTAAGTAACAAGTAATTCACTTTCACGTGCTTGCTTTGCATGAAAAATGCCTTACCCGCCGCTATCTTCTTCATCGCCTCAATTTCCTAGAGGGCTTTTTGGGCTTCGGCCTTAGCAGCTTTGGCGCTCTCAAGAGCCGAGGCGAGCTCGGACTCTCGAGTCTTTGAGTCACGCTCCAAAATCTCGTGTTTTTCCACGAGAGCCTGGAGCTCTTGCCGCACCTCCACCACCCGCGCCTCCTGCTTCTCTCGCTCGGTGCGCTCCGCGGCCGCATTGCTTTCGGACTTGGACACCGCCCCCTTCAGGGTCGCCACCTCGTTCGTGGCCCCTGCGATTCTTATGTTATTCCTGTCATTTTTCGCAACCACATCTTTTATATACTTCCATAAGGTATTACTTACCTTCCTTGTCCTCGAGCTGCTTTTTGGCAAGGCCAAGCTCGTTCTCGGACCGCTCGAGGCTCTGCTTCAATGCATTGACCTCCGCAGTCAGTGCGGCAGAGGTCAGCAGTGCAGCCTGCTTTCCCCATATTGACATACTTATGTTAGACTCCTGCGTACATCTTTTTAGATCCTTAGTTCGGCTTTTCTTTCCGAACACCAAACTGAGCATCGAGGCTACTGCCTATCTTGGTAATATTCTTACATATCTTAAATACATACCTCAAAGCTTTGTTAGAAGGCTGGCACGAGCTTCAATCAGCCCGCTCTTGGCGGATGAACTTTCTGGATCACCACACTCATAACAGTGTGGTGCTCCTCATCGATGGAGGCGCCGTTAAGCGCCTCCAGCAAATTATCCGGTGCCTCCAGTTGGACGGAGGTCACCAGTGTCGCAGTCTCGCCCTTCTTACGAAGGGGCTGCTTGCCGGAGTCCGGAACCACTGAAGGTTCCGGTACGGAGTCCGGCCAAGGGCCGGACTTAGAGCCCTTTGGGGTTTGATCCCCCTTGTGCCCAGAGTCCGGGAGGTTGCCTTGCGGTGCCTCCAGGACCCCCTCCCCCTGGCTGGGCCCCTTTTGGGACCCCACCTCAGCATCATCCGCGGCACGAGGAGAGGAGATGGCCGGAAGTGAAGTGCTATTCACGTCCGACGAAGCCAGGGAGCCACTCGTTGAAGTGTCGAGCCCGTCCTTGGGCGGGCTGCAGGGTTATATTTGGCGTTAGGAGATTCTATGCGACAAACGAAACGCCATGAGTTATTCTGGTATCCGGACACTTACGAAGTCGCCAGGGGCTTAGTCCTCGGTGGCCACTCCTCTTCATCGTCGTCGGCGTTGGTGGAGTAGTCCGGAGGGAGGGTCCTTCCCTTCTTGGACCCTTCGGCCTCCCCCGTTGGGGCAGCCTTCCTTTTCTTCTCTTCCCCTGCTGGGGGAGAGGCCTCTTTCTCCTCATCCTCGTCTTCGCAGGAGGAGTCCACCTCGGAGTCATCGAACGATGAGTCCGACAACACCTGGCGTCGGCAACTCTTTTGAGTTCCCGTGGCCTTCTTCTTGGCCTTCTTCTCCGGCACCACGTGAGGTGCCGAAACCAGCAGCCCCGTCAATCAGGCGTCCGGGCAAGGGAGCCGGACAGTTAACCTGCCCGGACGTCTTTTGCCAGGCCTGCAAAGGTAAGGGAGTTTAGATCCCGCATAGAGTCAAACTATGGATAACAAGAGTCCCGTAAAGGGTAAAATAGCTTACCTCGCTGGCTTGACGCTACGAGCTGTATCCGCGATCTTCGGAAGCGGATGCGGGAGCCTCGGCGCCCTTGAACAGCACCTTCCAGGCATCTTCATAAGTAGTGTCGAAGAGCCTGCTCAAAGTTTGGTGTTGTGCCGGATCAAACTCCCACAAGCTGAAGGCCCATTGTTGGCACGGGAGGATCCGGCGGATGAGCATGACCTGGACTACGTTGACAAGCTTGAGCTTCTTGTTCACCAGGCTTTGGACGCAGGATTGAAGTCTGGTCAGCTCTTCCGAATTACCCCACGTCAGGCCCGTCTCCTTCCAGGAGGTGAGTCGTGTATGGAAGCCAGATCGGAATTCGGGGGCCGCCACCCATTTAGGGTCACGCGGCTCGGTGATGTAGAACCACCCCGATTGCCACCCCTTTATGGTCTCCACAAAAGAGCCCTCGAGCCATAGGACGTTGGGCATCTTGCCCACCATGGCACCTCCGCACTCCGCCTGGCGGCCATGCACCACCTTCGGCTTGACATTGAAGGTCTTCAACCATAAGCCGAAGTGGGGCTGGATGCAGAGGAAGGCCTCACACACGACGATGAATGCCGAGATGTTGAGGACGAAATTCGGGGCCAGATCGTGGAAATCCAGGCCCTAGTAGAACATGAGCCCCCAGACAAATGGGTGAAGTGGAAAACCTAGTCCGCGGAGGAAGTGGGTGAGGAATACCACCCTCTCATGGGGCCCGGGGGTAGGGATGAGCTGCCCCTTGTCGGTGAGCCGATGCGCGATGTCACCGGACAAGTATCCGGCCTTCCGCAGCCTCTTGATGTGCCCCTCCGTGACGGAGGAGGCCATCCACTTGCCTCCCGCTCCGGACATGGCTGGGGATGGTTGAGGCGAGATGTGTGAACTTGGGCACTGGAGCTCGAGTGCGCGGAAATGGATAAGCAAAGGAGGAAGAAGGCGTAGGTAAAAAGGTGGATCCTTATCCCCTTATATGGACGGACGAAACTATGCGTTCCCACCAGCCTGGTAAAACTCGCTTATCTCCCAAGCGCCGTAATCAATGGCGCGGTTGGGTTACCCACGCCTGTATTGACGAGAATCCCGAAATAAAGGGACACGATCTCTGCTTTGACAAGACGTGCCAAGGAAACCGCCTCGCTAAACGCACTGAGGTGGGAAAGTAAAAATGATTCGAATAAAGGCTTGGCCGTGGTGTGATGTCACGCCACGAAATACGTCAGCAGATTGAATTTGTGTAAATATTATTCTCTCTACGGTGGTATGTGGAATTTACTTTGTAGAGCCGGACAGTATCCCCGTGTTCAAAATCTTCTATGAAGTATTCGAAGGAGGAACCCGCCATGCAATGCCGAAGACAATATGCGCGCTGGACACGTTGTCATTGAAGCCTGGTTCAGGGGCTACTGAGGGACCCGGACTAGGGGGTGTCCGGATAGCCGAACTATCATCTTCGGCCGGACTCCTGGACTATGAAGATACAAGATTGAAGACTTCATCCCGTGTCTGGATGGGACTTTCCTTGGCGTGGAAGGCAAGCTTGGCGATACGGATATGTATATCTCCTACCATTGTAACCGACTCTGTGTAACCCTAACCCTCTTTGGTGTCTATATAAACCGGAGGGTTTTAGTCCGTAGGACAAACAACAATCATACCATAGGCTAGCTTCTAGGGTTTAGCCTCTCTGATCTCATGGTAGATCTACTCTTGTACTACCCATATCATCAATATCAATCAAGCAGGAGTAGGGTTTTACCTCCATCGAGAGGGCCCGAACCTGGGTAAAAACATTGTGTCCCCTATCTCCTGTTACCATCCGCCTAGACGCACAGTTCGGGACCCCCTACCCGAGATCCGCCGGTTTTGACACCAACAAGCGCCTTTCCCCCTTGTCACTGCCTCGTGGCTCTTCTGACTTGAACTCCAATTCTCCAGGGTGTCTTCTGGTCCAAGAAAAATCATCACAGAAGTTTTATTCTATTTGGACTCCATTTGGTATTCCTTCTCTGCGAAGCTCAAAAACAAGGAAAAAACAGAAACTGGCACTGGGCTCTAGGTTAATAGGTTAGTCCCAAAAATAATATAAAATAGCATATTAATGTATATAAACCATCCAAAACAGATAATATAATAGCATGAAACAATAAAAAATTATAGATACGTTGGAGACGTATCAAGCGTCCCCAAGCTTAATTCATGCTCGTCCTCGAGTAGGTAAATGATAAAAAAATTGATGTGGAATGCTACATAACATATTTATCCATGTAATTTTTCTTTATTGTGGCATGAATGCTCAGATCCATAAGATTCAAAACAAAAGTTTAATATTGACATAAAAACAATAATACTTCAAGCATACTAACAAGGCAATTATGTTTTCTCAAAATAATGTGGCCAAAGAAAGCTTATGCCTACAAAATCATATAGTCTGGCTGTGCTCCATCTTCATCTCAAAAAATATTCAAATCATGCACAACCCCAAAGACAAGCCAAGGAATTGTTTCATACTTTTGATGTTCTCAAAAAATTTCAACTTTCACGCAATACATGAGTGTGAGCCATGGACATAGCACTATATGTGGAATAGAATATGGTGGTTATGGAGAAGACAAGAAGAGGAAGATAGTCTCACATCAACTAGGTGTTGGGGAACGTAGTAATTTCAAAAAAATTCCTACGCACACGCAAGATCATGGTGATGCATAGCAACGAGAGGGGAGAGTGTCGTCCACGTACCCTCATAGACTGTAAGCGGAAGCGTTATGACAACGCGGTTGATGTAGTCGTACGTCTTCACGATCGACCGATCCTAGTACTGAACGTATGTCACCTCCGCGATCTGCACACGTTCAGCTCGGTGACGTCCCACGAACTCACGATCCAGTAGAGCTTCGAGGGAGAGTTCCGTCAGCACGACGGCGTGATGACGGTGTTGATGAAGCTACCGATGCAGGGCTTCGCCTAAGCATCGCTACGATATGACCGAGGTGGATTATGGTGGAGGGGGTGAAGGAAATATGCCCTAGAGGCAATAATAAAGTTATTATTTATTTCCTCATATCATGATAAATGTTTATTATTCATGCTAGAATTGTATTAACCGGAAACATAATACATGTGTGAATATATAGACAAACAGAGTGTCACTAGTATGCCTCTACTTGACTAGCTTGATAATCAAAGATGGTTATGTTTCCTAACCATGAACAAGGAGTTGTTATTTGATTAACAAGGTCACATCATTAGTTGAATGATCTGATTGACATGACCCATTCCGTTAGCTTAGCACACGATCGTCTAGTATATTGCTATTGCTTCCTTCATGACTTATACATGTTCCTATGACTATCAGATTATGCAACTCCCGTTTACCGGAGGAACACTTTGTGTGCTACCAAACGTCACAACGTAACTGGGTGATTATAAAGGTGCTCTACATGTGTCTCGAAAGGTACCTGTTGGGTTGGCGTATTTCGAGATTAGGATTTGTCACTCCGAATGTCGGAGAGGTATCTCTGGGCCCTCTCGGTAATGCACATCACTTAAGCCTTGCAAGCATTGCAACTAATGAGTTAGTTGCGAGATGATGTATTACGGAACGAGTAAAGAGACTTGCCGGTAACGAGATTGAACTAGGTATTGGATACCGACGATCGAATCTTGGGCAAGTAACATACCGATGACAAAGGAAACAACGTATGTTTTTATGCGGTCTGACCGATAAAGATCTTCGTAGAATATGTAGGAACCAATATGGGCATCCAGGTCCCGCTATTGGTTATTGACCAGAGACGTGTCTCGGTCATGTCTACATTGTTCTCGAACCGTAGGGTCCGCACGCTTAAGGTTTCGATGACAGTTATATTATGAGTTTATGAGTTTTGATGTACCGACGGAGTTCGGAGTCCCGGATGAGATCGGCGACATGACGAGGAGTCTCGAAATGGTCGAGACGTAAAGATCGATATATTGGACGACTATATTCGGAGTTCGGAAAGGTTCCGAGTGATTCGGTATTTTTGAGTCTGGAGAGTTACGGGAATTCGTATTGGGCCTTAATGGGCCATACGGGAAACGAGAAAAAGGGCCAAAAGGGTGGCCGCCGCCCTCCCCTTGGTCTAGTCCGAATTGGACTAGGGAGGGGGGGCGCACCCTTCCTTCCTTCTCCTTCTCTCTTCCCTTTCCTTCTCTCCTACTCCTAATACATGGAAGGACTACTAGTTGGACTAGGAAAGGGGGAATCCTACTCCCGGTGGGAGTAGGACTCCCCATGGCGCGCCATAGAGAGGGCCGGCCTCCTCCTCCCTCCCTCCTTTATATACGGGGTAGGGGGCACCCCATGGAACACACAAGTTGATCCTTGAGATCGTTCCTTAGCCGTGTGCGGTGCCCCCCTCCACCATATTCCACCTCGGTAATATCGTAGCGGTGTTTAGGCGAAGCCCTGCGTCGGTAGAACATCAAGATCGTCACCACGCCGTCGTGCTGACGGAACTCTCTCCCCGGAGCTTTGCTGGATCGGAGCCCGAGGAGCGTCACCAAGTTGTACGTGTGTCAAGAACTCGGAGGCGCCGGAGTAACGGCGCTGGGATCGGTTGGATCGCGAGGAGAACGTACGACTACTTCCTCTACGTTGTGATCGCTTCCGCTTCGGTCTACAAGGGTATGTAGACAACACTCTCCCCTCTCGTTGCTATGCATCACCATGATCTTGCGTGTGCGTAGGAAATTTTTGAAATTACTACGTTCCCCAACAAAGGCATCGAGCCAGGTTTTATGGTTTGATGTTTTGCACGAGTAGAACACAAGTGAGTTGTGGGCGATACAAGTCATACTGCCTACCAAGATGTCATACTTTGGTTCAGCGGTATTGTGAGATGAAGCATCCGGACCGACATTACGCGTGACGCTTACGCGAGACTGGTTTCACCGTTACGAGCACTCGTGCTTAAAGGTGGCTGGCGGGTGTCTGTCTCTCTCACTTTAGTTGAACCGAGTGTGGCTACGCCCGGTCCTTGAGAAGGTTAAAACGGAGTCTATTTGACGAAGTATCGTTGTGGTTTTGATGCGTAGGTGAGATTGGTTCTTACTTCAGCCCGTAGCAGCCACGTAAAACTTGCAACAACAAAGTAGAGGACGTCTAACTTGTTTTTGCAGGGCATGTTGTGATGTGATATGGCCAAGACGTGATGCTATATTTTATTGTATGAGATGATCATGTTTTGTAACCTAAGTTATCGGCAACTGGCAGGAGCCATATGGTTGTCGCTTTATTGTATGAAATGCAAACGCCCTGTAATTGCTTTACTTTATCACTAAGCGGTAGCGATAGTCGTAGAAGCAATAGATGGCGTAAACGACAACGATGCTACGATGGAGATCAAGGTGTCGCGCCGGTGACGATGGTGGTCATGATGGTGCTTCGGAGATGGAGATCACAAGCACAAGGAGATGATGGCCATATCATATCACTTATATTGATTGCATGTGATGTTTATCCTTTATGCATCTTATCTTGCTTTGATTGACGGTAGCATTTTAAGATGATCTCTCACTAAAATTATCAAGTAGTGTTCTCCCTGAGTATGCACCGTTGCCAAAGTTCGTCGTGCCCAGACACCACGTGATGATCGGGTGTGATAAGCTCTACGTCCATCTACAACGGGTGCAAGCCAGTTTTGCACACGCAGAATACTCAGGTTATACTTGACGAGCCTAGCATATGCAGATATGGCCTCGGAACACGGAGACCGAAAGGTCGGCGTGAATCATATAGTAGATATGATCAACATAAGATGTTCACCATTGAAAACTACTCCATCTCACGTGATGATCGGTTATGGTTTAGTTGATTTGGATCACGTGATCACTTAGATGACTAGAGAGATGTCTGTCTAAGTGGGAGTTCTTAAGTAATATGATTAATTGAACTTAAATTTATCATGAACTTAGTCTGGTAGTATTTTGCAAATTATGTTGTAGATCAATAGCTCGCGTTGTTGCTTTCATATGTTTGTTTTGATATGTTCCTAGAGAAACTATGTTGAAAGATGTTAGTAGCAATGATGCGGATTGGATCCGTGATCTGAGGTTTATCCTCATTGCTGCACAGAAGAATTATGTTCTTGATGCACCGCTAGATGACAGACCTATTGCAGGAGTAGATGCAGATGTTATGAACGTTTGGCTAGCTCAATATGATGACTACTTGATAGTTTTGTGCACCATGCTTTATGGCTTAGAATCGGGACTTCAAAGATGTTTTGAACATCATGGACCATATGAGATGTTCCAGGAATTGAAGTTAATATTTCAAGCAAATACCCGAGTTGAGAGATATGAAGTCTCCAACAAGTTCTATAGCTAAAAGATGGAGAATCGCTCAACTAGTGAGCATGTGCTCAGATTATGCAGGTACTACAATCGCTTGAATCAAGTGGGAGTTAATCTTCCGGATAAGATAGTGATTGACGAATTCTCTAGTCACCATCACCAAGTTAGTAGAACTTCGTGCTGAACTATAGTATGCAAGGGATGACGAAAATGATTCCCGAGCTCTTCGTGATGTTGAAATCGACGAAGGTAGAAATCAAGAAAGAGCATCAAGTGTTGATGGTTGACAAGATCACTAGTTTCAAGAAAAGGGCAAAGGGAAAGAAAGGGAACTTCAAGTAGATTGACAAGCAAGTTGTCACTCCCACGAAGAAACCCAAAGCTGAACCAAAGCCTGAAACCGAGTGCTTACCTTTGCAAAGGAAATGGTCCTTTGAAGCGGAACTGCCCTAAATATTTGGTGGATAAGAAGGATGGCAAAGTGGAAAAGGGTATATTTGATATACAGGTGTTTGATGTGTGCTTTACTAGTGTTTATAGCAACCCCTCGGTATTTGGTACTGGTTCAGTTGCTAAGAGTAGTAACTCGAAACGGGAGTTGTAGAATAAACAGAAACTAGTTAAGGGTGAAGTGATGATGTGTGTTGAAAGTAGTTTCAAGATTGATATGATCATCATCACACACTCCCTATACTTTCGGGATTAGTGTTAACCTAAATAAATGTTATTTGGCGTTTACGTTGAGCATGAATATGATTTGATCGTGTTTATTGCAATACGGCTATTCATTTAAGTAAGAGAATAAATTGTTGTTCTGTTTACATGAATAAAACCTTATATGGTTACACACCCAATGAAAATGGTTCATTGAATCTCGATCGTAGTGATACACATATTCATAATATTGAAACCAAAAGATGCATAGTTAATAATGATAGTGCAACTTATTTGTGGCACTGCCGTTTAGGTCATAATGGTGTAAAGCGCATGAAGAAACTCCATGCTGATGGGATTTTGAAATCACTTGATTATGAATCACTTGATGCTTGCGAACCATGCCTTTTGGGCAAGATGACTAAAACTCCGTTCTCCGGAACAGTGGAGCGAGCAACTGACTTATTGGAAATAATACATACTGATGTATGCAATCCAATGAGTGTTAAGGCTCGCGCCAGGTATCGTTATTTTCTGACCTTCACAGATGATTTGAGCAGATATGGGTATATCTACTTGATGAAACATAAGTCTGAAATAGTTGAAAGGTTCAAAGAATTTCAGAGTGAAGTGGAAAAATCATCGTGACAAGAAAATAAGGTTTCTATGATCTGATCACAGAGACAAATATTTGAGTTACGAGTTTGGTCTTCAATTAAAACAATGTGGAATAGTTTCACAAATTCATGCCACCTGGAACACCACATCATAATGGTGTGTCCGAACGTCGTAATCGTACTTTACTTGATATGGTACGATCTATGATGTTTCTTATCGATTTACCAATATCGTTTTGGGATCATGCATTAGAGACAGCTGCATTCACGTTAAATAGGGCACCATCTAAATCCGTTGAGACGACACTATATGAACTGTGGTTTAGCAAGAAACCAAAGTTGTCGTTTCTTAAAGTTTGGAGTTGCGATGCTTATGTGAAAAAGTTTCATCCTGATAAGCTCGAACCCAAATCGGAGAAGTGCGTCTTCATAGTTACCCAAAGGAAATTGTTGGGTACACCTTCTATCACAGATCCGAAGGCAAGATATTCGTTGCTAAAATGGATCCTTTCTAGAGAAGGAGTTTCTCTCGAAAGAAGTGAGTGGGAGGAAAGTAGAACTTGATGAGGTAATTGTACCTTCTCCTTATTGGAAAGTAGTTCATCACGAAATCTGTTCTGTGACTACTACACCAATTAGTGAGGAAGCTAATGATGATGATCATGTAACTTCAGATCAAGTTACTACCGAATCTCGTAGGTAAACCAGTGAGATCCGCACAGAGTGGTACGGTAATCATGTTCGGAAGTCATGTAACTAGACCATGATGAACCTACAAACTATGAGGAAGCGATGATGAGCCCAGATTCCGCGAAATGGCTTGAGGCCATGAAATCTGAGATGCGATCCATGTATGAGAACAAAGTGTGGACTTTGGTGGAGTTGCCCGATGATCGGCAAGCCATAGAAAATAAATGGATCTTCAAGAGGAAGACGGACGCTGATAGTTGTGTTACTATCTACAAAGCTAGACTTGTCGAAAAAGGTTTTTTACAAAGTTCAAGATGTTGAATACAATGAGATTTTCTCACTCGTATCGATGCTTAAAAGTCTGTCTGAATCATGTTAGCAATTGCCGCATTTTATGAAATATGGCAAATGGATAAACAAAACTGCATTCCTTAATGGAGTTATTGAAGAAGAGTTGTATGTGATGCAACCAAGAGGTTTTGTCGATCCTAAAGGTGTTAACAAAATGTGCATCTATGGAATGGTGCAAGCATCTCGGAGTTGGAATATACGCTTTGATAAGTTGATCAAAGCATATAGTTTATCTGAGACTTGCGGTGAAGCCCAGATTTACTAGAAAGTGAGTGGGAGCACTACAACATTTCGATAAGTATATGTGAATGACATATTGTAGATCGGAAATAATGTAGAATTATTCTGCAAAGCATAAAGGAGTGTTTGAAAGGAGTTTTTCAAAGAAAGACCTCGGTGAAGCTGCTTACATATTGAGCATCAATATCTATAGAGATAGATCAAGACGCTTGATAAGTTTTTTCAATGAGTACATACCTTGACAAGATTTTGAAGTAGTTCAAAATGGAACAGTCAAAGAAAGAGTTCTTGCCTGTGTTACAAGGTGTGAAATTGAGTAAGACTCAAAACCCGACCACGGCAGAAGATAGAAAGAGAGTAAAAGTCATTCCCTATGACTTGGCCATAGGTTCTATAAAGTATGCCATGCTGTGTACCAAATCTATTGTATACCCTGCACTAAGTTTGGCAAGGGAGTACAATAGTGATCTAGGAGTAGATCACTGGACAGCGGTCAAAATTATCCTTAGTGGAATAAGGATATGTTTCTCGATTATGGAAGTGACAAAAGGTTAAATCGTTAAGGGTTACGTCGATGCAAGTTTTGACACCGATCTGATGACTCTAAGTCTTGATCTAGATACATATTGAAAGTGGGAGCAATTATCTAGAGTAGCTCCGTGCGAGCATTGTAGACATAGAATATTTGCAAAATACATACGGCTCAAATGTGAAAGACCCGTTGACTAAGATTTTCTCACAAGCAAAACATGATCACACCTTAGTACTCTTTGGGTGTTAATCACATAGCAATGTGAACTAGATTACTGAATCTAGTAAACCCTTTGGGTGTTGGTCACATGGCGATGTGAACTATGGGTGTTAATCACATGATGATGTGAACTATCGATGTCAATCACATGGTCATGTGATCTAGATTATTGACTCTAGTGCAAGTGGGAGACTGAAGGAAATATGCCCTAGAGGCAATAATAAAGTTATTATTTATTTCCTCATATCATGATAAATGTTTATTATTCATGCTAGAATTGTATTAACCGGAAACATAATACATGTGTGAATATATAGACAAGCAGTGTCACTAGTATGCCTCTACTTGACTAGCTTGTTAATCAAAGATGGTTATGTTTCCTAACCATGAACAAGGAGTTGTTATTTGATTAACAAGGTCACATCATTAGTTGAATGATCTGATTGACATGACCCATTCCGTTAGCTTAGCACACGATCGTTTAGTATGTTGCTATTGCTTCCTTCATGACTTATACATGTTCCTATGACTATGAGATTATGCAACTCCGTTTACGGAGGAACACTTTGTGTGCTACCAAACGTCTACAACGTAATCGGGTGATTATAAAGGTGCTCTCTGGTGTCTCCAAAGGTACTTGTTGGGTTGGCGTATTTGAGATTAGGATTTGTCACTCCGAATGTCGGAGAGGTATCTCTGGGCCCTCTCGGTAATGCACATCACTTAAGCCTTGCAAGCATTGCAACTAATGAGTTAGTTGCGAGATGATGTATTACGGAGCGAGTAAAGAGACTTGCGTGTAGAGATTGAACTAGGTATTGGATACCGACGATCGAATCTCGGGCAAGTAACATACCGATGACAAAGGAACAACGTATGTTGTTATGCGGTCTGACCGATAAAGATCTTCGTAGAATATGTAGGAACCAATATGGGCATCCAGGTCCCGCTATTGGTTATTGACCGAGGCGTGTCTCGGTCATGTCTACATTGTTCTCGAACCGTAGGGTCCGCACGCTTAAGGTTTCGATGGCGGTTATATTATGAGTTTATGAGTTTTGATGTACCGACGGAGTTCAGTCCCGGATGAGATCGGGGACATGACGAGGAGTCTCTAAATGGTCGAGACGTAAAGATCGATATATTGGACGACTATATTCGGAGTTCGGAAAGGTTCCGAGTGATTCGGGTATTTTTCGGAGTACCAGAGAGTTACGGGAATTCGTATTGGGCCTTAATGGGCCATACGGGAAAGGAGAAAAGGGCGGAAGGGTGGCGCCCCTCCCTTTGTCTAGTCCGAATTGGACTAGGGAGGCGCACCCTTCCTTCCTTCTCCTTCTCTCTTCCCTTTCCTTCTCTCCTACTCCTAATACATGGAAGGACTACTAGTTGGACTAGGAAGGGGAATCCTACTCCGGTGGGAGTAGGACTCCCCATGGCGCGCCATAGAGAGGCCGGCCTCCTCCTCCTCCCTCCTTTATATACGAGGGTAGGGGCACCCATGGAACACACAAGTTGATCCTTGAGATCGTTCCTTAGCCGAGTCGGTGCCCCCTCCACCATATTCCACCTCGGTAATATCGTAGCGGTGCTTAGGCGAAGCCTGCGTCGATAGAACATCAAGATCGTCCACCACGCCGTCGTCTTGTGGAACTCTCTCCGGAGCTTTGCTGGATCGGAGCCCGAGGAGCGTCACCGAGCCGTCGTGTGTCAAGAACTTCGGGGCGCCGGAGTAACGGCGCTGGGATCGGTTGGATCGCGAGGAGAAAGTACGACTACTTCCTCTACGTTGTGATCGCTTCCGCTTCGGTCTACAAGGGTATGTAGACAACACTCTCCCCTCTCGTTGCTATGCATCACTATGATCTTGCGTGTGCGTAGGAAAATTTTTGAAATTACTACGTTCCCCATCAGGGGGCACCGCACACGGCTAATGATCAATGATCAACTTGTGTATCTTGGGGTGCCCCTTCCCCTGTATATAAAGGAGCTAGGGGGAGGCGGTCGGCCAAGGAGGAGGGCGCGCCAAGGGGGGAGTCCTACTCCCACCGGGAGTAGGACTCCTCCTTTCCTAGTAGGAGTAGGAGAAGGGGGAAGAAGGAGAGATGGGGGAAGGAAAGGGGGCGCCGCCCCCCTCCTTGTCCAATTTGGACTAGAGGGGGAGAGGGCGTGCGGCCTGCCCTGGCCGCCCCTCCTCTTCTCCACTAAGGCCCAATAGGCCCATTACACTTACCGGGGGTTCCGGTAACCCCCCGGTACTCCGGTATTGGTCCGAACTTTCCCGGAACCCTTCCGAACTTCAAACATAGTCATCCAATATATCGATCTTTATGTCTCAACCATTTAGAGACTCCTCGTCATGTCCGTGTTCATATTCGGGACTCCGAACTACCTTCGGTACATCAAAACACATAAACTCATAATACTGATTGTCACGGAATGTTAAGCGTGTGGACCCTACGGGTTTGAGAACTATTTAGACATGAGCGAGACACGTCTCCGGTCAATAACGAATAGCAGAACCTGGATGCTCATATTGGCTCCTACATATTCTACGAAGATCTTTATCGGTCAAACCGCATAACAACATACGTTGTTCCCTTTGTCATCGGCATGTTACTTGCTCGAGATTCGATCGTCGGTATCTCAACACCTAGCTCAATCTCGTTACCAGCAAGTATCTTTACTCGTTCCATAATGCATCATCCCGCAACTAACTCATTAGTCACATTGCTTGCAAGGCTTATAGTGATGTACATTACCGAGAGGGCCCAGAGATACCTCTCCAACAATCGGAGTGACAAATCCTAATCTTGATCTATGCCAACTCAACAAGTACCATCGGAGACACCTGTAGAGCACCTTTATAATCACCCAATTACACTGTGACCTTTGGTAGCACACAAGTGTTCCTCCGGTAATCAGGAGTTGCATAACTCATAGTCATAGGAACATGTATAAGTCATGAAGAAAGCAATAGCAGTAAACTAAAACGATCAAGTGCTAAGCTAACGGAATGGGTCAAGTCAATCACATCATTCTCCCAATGATGTGATCCCGTTTATCAAATGACAACTCATGTCTATGGTTAGGAAACTAAACCATATTTGATCAACGAGCTAGTCAAGTAGAGGCATACTAGTGACACTATGTCTGTTTATGTATTCACACATGTATTATGTTTCCGGTTAATACAATTCTAGCATGAATAATAAACATTTATCATGAATTAAGGAAATAAATAATAACTTTATTATTGCCTCTAGGGCATATTTCCTCTAGTCTCCCACTTGCACTAGAGTCAATAATCTAGATTACACAGTAATGATTCTAACACCCATGGAGTCTTGGTGCTGATCATGTTTTGCTCGTGAGAGAGGCTTAGTCAGAGGGTCTGCAACATTCAGATCCGTATGTATCTTGCAAATCTCTATGTCTCCCACCTGGACTTGATCACGGATGGAATTGAAGTGTCTTTGATGTGCTTGGTTCTTTTGTGAAATCTGGATTCCTTTGCCAAGGCAATTGCACCAGTATTGTCACAAAAGATTTTCATTGGACCCAATGCACTAGGTATGACACCTAGATCAGATATGAATTCCTTCATCTAGACTCCTTCATTTGCAGCTTCCGAAGCAGCTATGTACTCCGCTTCACACATAGATCCCGCCACGACGCTTTGTTTAGAACTGCACCAACTAACAGCTCCACCGTTCAATATAAACATGTATCCGGTTTGCGATTTAGAATCGTCCGGATCAGTGTCAAAGCTTGCATCGACGTAACCATTTACGACGAGCTCTTTGTCACCTCCATAAAGGAGAAACATATCCTTAGTCCTTTTCAGGTATTTCAGGATGTTCTTAACCGCTGTCCAGTGATCCACTCCTTGATTACTTTGGTACCTCCCTGCTAAACTAATAGCAAGGCACACAGCAGGTCTGGTACACAACATTGCATACATGATAGAGCCTATGGCTAAAGCATAGGGAACATTCTTCATTTTCTCTCTATCTTCTGTAGTGGTCGGGCATTGAGTCTGACTCAACTTCACACCTTGTAACACAGGCAAGAACCCTTTCTTTGCTTGATCCATTTTGAACTTTTTCAAAACTTTATCAAAGTATGTGCTTTGTGAAAGTCCAATTAAGCGTCTTGATCTATCTCTATAGATTTTTGTGCCCAATATATAAGCAGCTTCACCGAGGTCTTCCATTGAAAAACTCTTATTCAAGTATCCTTTTATGCTATCCAGAAATTCTATATCATTTGCAATCAATAATATGTCATCTACATATAGTATTAGAAATGCTACAGAGCTCCCACTCACTTTCTTATAAATACAGGCTTCTCCAAAAGTCTGTATAAAACCATATGCTCTGATCACACTATCAAAACGTTTATTCCAACTCCGAGAGGCTTGCACCAGTCCATAAATGGATCGCTAGAGCTTGCACACTTTGTTAGTACCTTTTGGATCGACAGAACCTTCTGGTTGCATCATATACAACTCTTCTTCTAGAAATCCATTCAGGAATGCAGTTTTGACATTCATTTGCCAAATTTCATAATCATAAAATGCGGCAATTGTTAACATGATTCGGACAGACTTAAGCATCGCTACGGGTGAGAAAGTCTCATCATAGTCAACTCCTTGAACTTGTCGAAAACCTTTTGCAACAAGTCGAGCTTTGTAGACGGTAACATTACCGTCAGCGTCAGTCTTCTTCTTGAAGATCCATTTATTCTCAATGGCTTGCCGATCAACGGGCAAGTCAACCAAAGTCCACACTTTGTTCTCATACATGGACCCCATCTCAGATTTCATGGCCACAAGCCATTTTTTGAAATCTGGGCTCATCATTGCTTCCTCATAGTTCGTAGGTTCGCCATGGTCAAGTAACATGACCTCCAGAATAGGATTACCGTACCACTCTGGTGCGGATCTTACTCTGGTTGACCTACGAGGTTCGGTAGTAACTTGATCTGAAGTTTCTTGATCAATATCATTAGCTTCCTCACTAATTGTTGTAGGTGTCACAGGAACCGGTTTCTGTGATGAACTACTTTCCAATAAGGGAGCAGGTACAGTTACCTCATCAAGTGCTACTTTCCTCCCACTCACTTCTTTCGAGAGAAACTCATTCTCTAGAAAGGATCCATTCTTAGCAACGAATGTCTTTCCTTCACATATGTGATAGAAGGTGTACCCAACAGTCTCCTTTGAGTATCCTATGAAGACACATTTCTCCGATTTGGGTTTGAGCTTATCAGGTTGAAGCTTTTTCACATAAGCATCACAGCCCCAAACTTTAAGAAACGACAACTTTGGTTTCTTGCCAAACCACAGTTCATAAGGTGTCATTTCAACGGAATTAGATGGTGCCCTATTTAACGTGAATGCAACCGTCTCTAAAGCATAACCCCAAAACGATAGCGGTAAATCAGTAAGAGACATCATAGATCGCACCATATCTAATAAAGTGCGGTTACGACATTCGGACACACCATTACGCTGTGGTGTTCCGGGTGGTGTGAGTTGCGAAACTATTCCGCATTGTTTCAAATGAAGACCAAACTCGCAACTCAAATATTCTCCTGCACGATCAGATCGTAGAAACTTTATTTTCTTGCTACAATAATTTTTCACTTCACACTGAAATTCTTTAAACTTTTGAAATATTTCAGACTTATGTTTCATTAAGTAGATATACCCATATCTGCTTAAATCATCTGTGAAGGTAAGAAAATGACGATACCCACCGCGAGCCTCAATATTCATCGGACCACATACATCAGTATGTATGATTTCTAACAAATATGTTGCTCGCTCCATTGTTCCGGAGAACAGTGTTTTAGTCATCTTGCCCATGAGGCATGGTTTGCAAGTACCAAGTGATTCCGAAAGTCCATCAGTATGGAGTTTCTTCATGCGCTTTACACCAATAAGACATAAACAGCAGTGCCACAAATAAGTTGCACTATCATTATTAACTCTGCATCTTTTGGCTTTAACATTATGAATATGTGTATCACTACAATCGAGATTCAACAAAAATAGACCACTCTTCAAGGGTGCAAGACCATAAAAGATATTACTCATATAAATAGAACAACCATTATTCTCAGATTTAAATGAATAACGGTCTGGCATCAAACAAGATCCAGATATAATGTTCATCCTTAACGCTGGCACCAAATAACAATTATTCAGGTCTAAAACTAATCCCAAAGGTAGATATGGAGGTAGCGTGCCGACCGCGATCACATCGACTTTGGAACCATTTCCCACGCGCATCGTCACCTCGTCCTTAGCCAGTCTTCACTTAATCCGTAGTCCCTGTTTTGAGTTGCAAATATTAGCAACAGAACCAGTATCAAATACCCAAGTGCTATTGCGAGCTTTAGTAAGGTACACATCAATAACATGTATATCACATATACCTTTGTTCACCTTGCCATCCTTCTTATCCGCCAAATACTTGGGGTAGATCCGCTTCGATGGCGATCCTTTGCGCAGAGAAGCACTCGGTCTCGTGCTTAGGTCCAGACTTGGGTTTCTTCTCCTGAGCAGCAACTTGTTTGCCGTTCTTCTTGAAGTTCCCCTTCTTCTTCCATTTACCCTTTTTCTTGAAACTGGTGGTCTTGTTGACCATCAACACTTGATGCTCCTTCTTGATTTCTACCTCCACAGCCTTTAGCATCGCGAAGAGCTCGGGAATTGTTTTTTCTGTCCCTTGCATATTATAGTTCATCACGAAGCTCTTGTAGCTTGGTGGCAGTGATTGAAGAATTTTGTCAATGACACTATCATCAGGAAGATTAACTCCCAGTTGAATCAAGTTATTATTATACCCAGACATTTTGAGTATATGTTCCTTGTGTAACTATTCTCCTCCATCTTGCAGCTATAGAACTTATTGGAGACTTCATATCTCTCAATCCAGGCATTTGCTTGAAATATTAACTTCAACTCCTAAAACATCTCATATGCTCCATGACGTTCAAAACATCGTTGAAGTCCCGGTTCTAAGCCGTAAAGCATGGCACACTGAACTATCGAGTAGTCATCAGCTTTGCTGTAACACCCCGAGACCGACGCTCCAGAAGACTTCCAGCTACTCCGAGTTTCGTCGTGTGATTTGTTTTGTTCGTTGCATTCGACTCTGCATCATTTGCATTGCATCATGGCATCATGTCATTTATTTTTTAAAAAAATCAACTAAATAAATCCTATGGATTTTTTCGATCCATTTAAATCGAGGGAATTCACTTGTGATTTCTCTTTATAACATATTAAAGCCTCTCAATATTATTAGGGAGCTATAATAAATATTCCATTATCTGGAAATCACCTATAACACATTTGCATTATTCTTCAACTCTTCTTTTATCCGACTCAACTTTCTATCCTTCCTTTTCGACCTTTTAGTAAAATTGAGTTGCAATTTTACTTCTCCATAAATGTTCCAAATCTGCCCATAAATCACATTTGGTGTGTAGGGTCACCCCCTATAATTTCAACCCATTTGGAGTTCATTCGAATGGGTTTCGAAATTCGAACTTACCGAGTTAAATCCAACGTGTGTGGATTTTACTTCCTCAAAAATTGTCAGGCCATTTTTGTCAAATTCCTCATATTTTTATGACTCTGGAAAAGTTGTCCTCCTGCCCCAAATTCTTCCTCTAACCTTTCTCTTCTCTCTTTTCCTTTCTCTTATTTCTCTGTTTTGTTTTTTTTCTTTAGAGAGAGAGAGCCCAACCTTGCAGCCCAGCCGGCCTCTTAGGCCCAGCCAACCTAGCCGGCCCATCCATTCCGGCCAAGTCTCTCCTAACCCTAACCCTCTCCCCTGCCCGATCCCATCTCCTCCTCGTCCTCCCTCAGCGCCACTCTCACGCCAAGACAATGAGGCGCCGCCCCCGATCCCCATGGCGCCCGCCCTTCGCCACCTGCCGCCGTCGGCGACCACCAAGAGGGCGACCTCGCATGCGGTCCCGCCGTTAGCGTCCCTCGCGCCAGGCTCCTGCCATCGCGCCTCCTCGCCGAGACCACCTGGTTCCTCCTTCCGCCGCCATGGCCTCGCGCCTCCCCGTCGTCGCGTGCTGCCAGCCTCCTGCCTCTGCCGCCCTGCCCGGCCGCCGTCGCAGGGCTTCCGAGCCCCTCCTCCCGCTGCCCCGACAAGCAACAGCAATGACCCCGCCGCGCCTCCTGCCCCGCCGGTTTCTTCTCTGCTTGAGGAGCTCCAGCAGCCGTGCATGGCTACGCCTCCCATGGAGATCCGCCGCTGAGGCTGCTCCTCGCCTGCCTCGCTGCCTTCCCTCGCGCTGCTGCTCCTCTGCTTCGTCTTCTGCCGCCCGCAACACGCGTGAACGAGCTGCCCCTGCCTTGTTCGACCACCGGAACCGCGCCAAGTCGCTGCCTCTTGCTTCTGCGCTGTGTTGCCGTGGACGCATGCAAACCTGAAATCAATCCCAAGCGTCAAGTACCAGGTCACTGCGGAAACTTGAATCGCCAAGACCGGACCCGTCAAGTGCCCCTTCAGATTCATCCAGACCGACGAGTTCGACCTCGGCGCCAAGTTCGTCTTCAGATCGGTTCGACTACCTCCGATGTGGTTTTTGGCAAGTACCTGGAGGCCACAGTAACGCCAAGTACCACGACATCCATGTTCGTCTACGGAACGTGTACATCCACACCGCCAAGACCGGACCGACAAGTACCTCGACGTCGCGTGTACCACTACCGTCGACCTGAACATCTACGAAAATGTGTACAACTACCGTTGCCAAGATCGTGAGTACCTCTACCGTCGCCGTGAACGACTACTTCCACTACGAACCGTGTACCACTACTTCCACGACGTCCCGTGAACGCCTACTTCCTCTAACCGCTCCGAACTCGTTCCGCTTCAAAACGCACGCTTCAAAGGTATAACCCGAGACGACCGCCGAGATGCCCTTCCGAGAACGAATGTTTACGATGCATGAGATGCTCATGTTTGCACCGTGTCCGAGTTGTCTTTGCTCGTTCCTCGTTTCCCATGCCATTGACCCGTGGGAACCCGGAATCCGGGATCACCCCACCATCCGTGCACGCATCCGCACGCCTCCTTTTGCACCGGTATCTCCGTGAGCTACCGGAACCGATATGTTGCCGTGGCATCATTTTCGGATATGTTGCCGTGGCACCATTTTGTTTCGCCGCCGTGGCACCCTTTTCGTTCCGCCATGGTGACCAAATGCTCCTTATCATGCTCATGTCAACATTTTTATAAAAATCGCATATAACTTGTATATGTCATCCGCATCATGATAATAACAATTAAAATGTTTAAAATTGTTGTTTGCTTTAATTGCTAAATGACATATGGGGATTTTCCGGAATTGTTGTTTTGTTGTTCCGGCCTCATTTAAACTTGCCTAAATAGCTAGTTTAATTGTGCTTCACCTCTTGCATGTTTAACAACATTTAATATTGATGAGTAGCATAACCGAGAGAGAACTAAATAATTGATGTGGTGTTTTGTCAATATGCAACTTGTTGCATATTGAGCTCCACTTAATTTGTAGTATTATTTGTTGCACTTTGCCATGCCATGCCTCATTAAACCGGACATGCATCATACTTGTTTGTGCATCATGCCTTGTTTATGTGATGGTTGTTTACTATGGTGTTTGCTTCTTTCCGTTTGCTTCTCTCGTTAGCTTCGGTTTCGTTCCGGAGTTGTGAGGATCCGTTCGTCTACGTCCGTTTGTCTTCTTCATGGACTCGTTCTTCTTCCTATCGGGATTTCAGGCAAGATGATCATACCCTCGAAATCACTACTATCTTTGCTATGCTAGTTTGCTCGCTCTTTTGCTATGCCAATGCTACGATGCCTACCATTTGCTTGTCAGCCTCCCAAATTGCCATGTCAAACCTCTAACCTTTGACACCATTCCTAGCAAACCGTTGAGTGGCTATGTTACCGCTTTGCTCAGCCCCTCTTATAGCGTTGCTAGTTGCAGGTGAAGTTGAAGATTTCTCCATGGTGGACAGGATTTTGGTTGGGATATCACAATATCTCTTATATTATTAATGCATCTATATATTTGGTAAAGGGTGGAAGGCTCGGCCTTATGCCCAGTGTTTTGTTCCACTTTGCCGCCCTAGTTTCCGTCATACCGGTGTTATGTTTCCAGATTTTGCGTTCCTTACGCTGGGTCGGGTGATTTATGGGACCCCCACAGTTCGCTTTGAATAAAACTTGTCCAGAAGGCCCAACCTTGGTTTTACCATTTGCCTCACCTAGCCCCTTTTTCCTTGGGTTTCGGAGCCCAAGGGTCATCTTTATTACCCCCGGCCAGTGCTCATTGTGAGTGTTGGTCCAAACCGTCGACCGCGGTGTACCGAGGGCAACTCTGGGCTGGCCTCTGGAAGTTTGGACAATCCGGTGTGCCATGAGAACAAAATATGTGCAGCTCCTATTAGGATTTGTCGGCACATTCGGGCGGCTTTGCTGGTCTTGTTTTACCATTGTCGAAATGTCTTGGTGTACCGGGATACCGAGTCTGATCGGAGTGTCTCGGGTGAAGGTCTATTCCTTCGTTGATCGCGAGAGCTTGTCATGGGCTAAGTTGGGACACCCCTGCAGGGTATAAACTTTCGAGAGCCGTGCCCACGGTTATGTGGCAGATGGGAATTTGTTAATGTCCGGTTGTAGATAACTTGACACCAGATCCGAATTAAAATACATCAACCGCGTGTGTAACCGTGATGGTCTCTTCTCGGCGGAGTCCGGGAAGTGAACACGGTGTTAGAGTTATGCTTGACGTAGGTTGCTATAGGATCACTTCTTGATCATACTTTTATCGACCGTGCTTTGCCTTCTCTTCTCGCTCTCATTTGCGTATGTTAGCCACCATATATGCTAGTCGCTTGCTGCAGCTCCACCTCATGCCTTTACCTTACCCATAAGCTTAAATAGTCTTGATCTCATGGGTGCGAGATTGCTGAGTCCCGTGGCTCACGAGATACTTCAAAACCAGTTTGCGGTGCCTATGTAACCGAAAGCGGTGGCGCAACCCAAGCTCAAGGAGGAGCTCGATGAAGATCTTGCCCTTTGTGTTGTTTCGTTCTAGTTGATCAGTAGTGGAGCCCAGATGGGGTCGATCGGGGACCTTTGTCGCATTTGGGGTTCTTCTTTTATTTTGGTTCCGTAGTCGGACCTTGTTTGTATCTGGATGATGTAATGTTTTATTCATGTAATTGTGTGAAGTGGCGATTTTAAGCCAACTATGTATCTCTTTCCCTTATGTATTACATGGGTTGTGTGAAGATTACCTCACTTGCGACATTGCTTTCAATGCGGTTATGCCTCTAAGTCGTGCTTCGACACGTGGGAGATATAGCCGCGTCGAGGGCGTTACAAGTTGGTAATCAGAGCCTTCCCGACCTTAGGAGCCCCACTGCTTGATCGTTTTTAGCGGCCGAGTTGTGTCTAGAAAAATGTTTTGAGTCTTTTAGGATTATATATATCGGATAGTTAGGTATTCTTTTTACTCCCCAGTCTCTTCATCGCTCTGGTAAGGCATCCTGACGTAGAGTTTTGACTCTTCTCTTCTCAAATTTCACTAAATTTTTTTAGGATCACGCGGGTATTTTGGAATCGTTCCGATGGTTTTATGATGAGAACATTGTCTTGGTGCCTCTGTCAGGGGTTTAGTGGAAGTGTCCCGGGGAGTTGAGCTCTGAGGTGTTGTCGTCATAATTTTATCGTTGCAGTTCTGGAATACCTGAGTTTAGTACGCCGACATCGAAAATCTCTTTTATGCAGTTGTTGGTGAGATAACCCCGATAACCCAATCTTGAGGTGAGTACGGAGTATTGCCATGACTTCGTATAACGGATGCTTTTGAAGGTTGAGGTAGACGATTTCGAAGGTTTCTTGGTTATGTGTTGACGGATGGATACAATGGATGTAGGGATTGTTAGTTTGTGTGAGATATTATGCTTCCCTGTATCCCCAACACCTGATTGCATAACCGGAGAATTTCGGAGTTTCATAGGTGGGAATTCAAGTAGCTCTTAGGATATCTTTCCGACGGATGTATGATATGAAATTGGGGTTCGACGTCTAGTGGTCCGCCTATTCACGGTTGGTTTTACATGGTCTCGTTGTGTCTTAAAGAGTCCTTGGCTATGCCGACTGGGGCGCTTCAGATGTCATGTGCCTTGCCTTGTACATGATGGTGCTGTGTCTGATCGAGCCGTGTAGGCCCCACCACGAAAACTTCTGGACGAAATCTCTATCATATGTTTGTTCCGCTTATTCTGCAAGCCAGTCCTTTGTTTTTGTTTTGAGTTGTGGTATTTGAGTTGCTTCAATGTCAAATGTTGAATCCATACCTTTCCTAAATGGTGTTCTCATACTCCGATGTGAATACCAATCCTTCTCGACAATCAAGATTGTCATGTTAATCCTTTTCAACCGGCGTGTTTCTCTTCAAGTGGATCCGATCACTTCAACATCAGCAAGACCAATTATCATTTCTTCTCAACGGTGTTTGTTTCATCCGTCTCCAAGTTGCCTTTGTTTTTTCCCACCCACCCACCCTTTTTCTTCAATGACTAAGATTTCTTTACCAAGTATCCTTTTATTTTCGTGAAGTTTCTCCATTCTTTTCCATCAATGTTCTTACCCGGTGGTTCTCAAGAAGATGTTCTACTAGTTCGTCATTCCTCATTCCTTTTTCTTCTCCGGTGGATTCAAGTCAAGTTTTGTTGATCATACCTTTTTCCTCATTTCAATGTCTTCTCATACCAGTGCACCTCATTATCATTCTACTTCTCGCTATTTGTTATTCTGGAGTGCTCAAGATATCTCGAAGATTCGTGTTTCCACTCTGCATTCGTTCAAGCTCTTTCGAGATTGGTATCTCATTCAAGTCATTTAATTCAACCGGTGCAACATCTCTTTTAAATCTTTTCAACAGTGTTATTTTGAGTGGGCCCTAACCCACAGGTATTTTCCCAGGATCTTACCTGATTCTTCTATTTTCCCAGAGCTATCCTAAATTCTTCTCCAAGTTTGACGTAAGAATGAGTTATCATCAGTCAAATGCTTTTCTCCAAGATTGTTTTCAAATTATTTTCATAGTTGGCTCAACCTCTTCGCTTTTGATTCTTCCGGTGTGCCTCAATAATTCTTGGTGATGTTTCTCGTTGTCATTCTCATCATTTGAAGACCGAAGAAGAGTTTCTCTTTAATCTTGCTCTATTCTCTTCAAGATTCATGGTGCTAGCTTGTTGCCATCCTCTCATAATTGTTTTCGATTGTGAGAATCTTTTTCACCCATCCGGAGCATTTTAGGAGTCTTTTCAGTTTCATTCTTTGAAGCCCATCATCTCAGAATTATTCATTCGCAGCTTTCAGCTCTCGTTCTCAAATTCTTCCGGTGCATCGTTCAAATACCCTCTAATCAGTTCTTGATCTCTTTGTTTCTCATGTATCTAGTTTGTCTCAAGCACCTTCGTTCATTTGCTAATTCTTACCGGTGATGCACCCCTACTTCGATCATTTTCAATTCTTACGGTGGTTCTTTCAACATTCCTCTTCTGTTGTTATCATATTAATTAATTTGTTCTTTCCGAATCCTACCGGTGGTTCGTTGAAGACCTTCTCAAGTTTTGATACATCTCTTTTAATCCTTTCTACGAGAATAAGTAGTATGCCAAATCCGTTGATTGTCATCAATTTAATTGGTGAAGGATACACATAACATAATTCTTATTCTTGTTTCATCCAAGTGATTAATCCTTTCCTTCAGAGTTGGTTCAGGAGGAATAAATTCTTGGCTTCTTGTTGTTCATCTTTCTTCCGGAGTTCTAAGTTTTCCGCTTTATCTCGTCGCGAAGCTCCATCTAAATCATCGCAAGGCTCCACCTTGTGTTTTCAACTTCTCTTTCTTTTTATCATCCGTTTACTACCGGAGTGATGGTTCATCAAGGATTTAATTCCCTTCTCAAAGTTTTCATCGAGATTTTTTCCTAAGGAGCTCAAGCTTTCTTCATATGGTAATCCGGAGTGCAATTCTTTCTACCATATTTTGGGAGTGGTATTATGTCATTCTTGATATTTTGAGTTCATGTTCCATGATTCACATGTTGTCAAGATTGAGGTATTTTAAATCCATCAATCTCCTTGTTGGAGTTATCTTGTGTCATATTCACCTAAAGCCTTCCCTAAGGAATGTAGCTATTTGTGGTGCTTATCAATGATCCAATTTTTCTCCTTCTCATCTCGGTGAAGAAGTTTTTCATCTCTTTGGTGCTCTCAGTCAAATCTATGGTTTCCGTTAGTGGCCGGTTGTCACCTCACAGTCTCGAGATGTTTTCCATAAGCCCACAACAAGCTTGTGCTTCTCGTTGTTGATTTTCCAACAACTCCGTTCGATTCTTCTTTGCAAGGATGCTTTCCAAGTTCACTTGTGGCAAAAGTTGTCATTTTCTTCTCCGTCCCTTTATCCCAATGATCTAACTTCTATTCTTTCGTTATGGAGGCATTGTGATGTTGTGCTCTTCACCCATCACCTCATTTTGTGAGGATCGTGTTTTTTTCTTGCTTATCCATTTAACCGGAGTGTTGTATCACCTCTTCAATATATTTTCATCTCATCAAGTTTTCTTCTCTTTTCTACCAGAGTGATGTCCAAATTCTGTCATTCTTGTTCCTTGGCTATCTCATTATACCGAGGTGATCATATTCTTTTCATTCGTGAAGCTCTTATTTCCATGTCTTTGCAACCTTCAAGTTCTCGTAATACTCCTTGTTCATCTTTTCTAACGAATTATTTGCAATCTTGTTCATCTCTGTTCTTTTGTTTCTTTCAAATTTGCTCAACCTCTCAAGGTTCATGGTTTCACTCGTTTGTCAAAGAAGCAACTTAGTTCTACCTTTCTTTTTCTCTTCCGTTTTCCCTCCGGTGCCACTCTAGATCTCGGGATGAGATCCTCTCGTAGTGGTGGAGTGTTGTAACACCCCGAGACCGACGCTCCAGAAGACTTCCAGCTATTCCGAGTTTCGTCGTGTGATTTGTTTTGTTCGTTGCATTCATCTCTGCATCATTTGCATTGCATCATGGCATCATGTCATTTATTTATTTTTAAACTCAACTAAATAAATCGTATGGATTTTTTTCGATCCATTTAAATCGAGGGAATTCACTTGTGATTTCTCTTTATAACATATTAAAGCCTCTCAATATTATTAGGGCGCTATAATAAATATTCCATTATCTGGAAATCACCTATAACACATTTGCATTATTCTTCAACTCTTCTTTTATCTGACTCAACTTTCTATCCTTCCTTTTCGACCTTTTAGTAAAATTGAGTTGCAATTTTACTTCTCCATAAATGTTCCAAATCTGCCCATAAATCACATTTGGTGTGTAGGGTCACCCCCTATAATTTCAACCCATTTGGAGTTCATTCGAATGGGTTTCGAAATTCGAACTTACCGAGTTAAATCCAACGTGTGTGGATTTTACTTCCTCAAAAATTGTCAGGCCATTTTTGTCAAATTCCTCATATTTTTATGACTCTGGAAAAGTTGTCCTCCTGCCCCAAATTCTTCCTCTAACCTTTCTCTTCTCTCTTTTCCTTTCTCTTATTTCTCGGTTTTGTTTTTTTTCTTTAGAGAGAGAGAGCCCAACCTTGCAGCCCAGCCGGCCTCTTAGGCCCAGCCAACCTAGCCGGCCCATCCATTCCGGCCCAGTCTCTCCTAACCCTAACCCTCTCCCCTGCCCGATCCCATCTCCTCCTCGTCCTCCCTCAGCGCCACTCTCACACGCTTCGCACAGCAGAGGAGCGCCCGCGCCCGATCCCCATGGCGCCCGCCCTTCGCCACCCGCCGCCGTCGGCGACCACCAAGACGGCGACCTCACACGCGGTCCCGCCGTTAGCGTCCCTCGCGCCAGGCTCCTGCCATCGCGCCTCCTCGCCGAGACCACCTGGTTCCTCCTTCCGCCGCAATGGCCTCGCGCCTCCCCGTCGCCGCGTGCTGCCAGCCTCCTGCCTCTGCCGCCCGGCCCGGCCGCCGTCGCAGGGCTTCCGAGCCCCTCCTCCCGCTGCCCCGACAAGCAACAGCGATGACCCCGCCGCGCCTCCTGCCCCGCCGGTTTCTTCTCTGCTTGAGGAGCTCCAGCAGCCGCGCATGGCTACGCCTCCCATGGAGATCCGCCGCTGAGGCTGCTCCTCGCCTGCCTCGCTGCCTTCCCTCGCGCTGCTGCTCCTCTGCTTCATCTTCTGCCACCCGCAACGCGCGTGAACGAGCTGCCCCTGCCTTGTTCGACCACCGGAACCGCGCCAAGTCGCTGCCTCTTGCTTCTGTGCTGTGTTGCCGTGGACGCATGCAAACCTGAAATCAATCCCAAGCGTCAAGTACCAGGTCACTGCGGAAACTTGAATCGCCAAGACCGGACCCGTCAAGTGCCCCTTCAGATTCATCCAGACCGGCGAGTTCGACCTCGGCGCCAAGTTCGTCTTCAGATCGGTTCGACTACCTCCGATGTGTTTTTCGGCAAGTACCTGGAGGCCACAGTAACGCCAAGTACCACGACATCCATGTTCGTCTACAGAACGTGTACATCCACACTGCCAAGACCGGACCGACAAGTACCTCGACGTCACGTGTACCACTACCGTCGACCTGAACATCTACGAAAATGTGTACAACTACCGTTGCCAAGATCGTGAGTACCTCTACCGTCGCCGTGAACGACTACTTCCACTACGATCCGTGTACCACTACTTCCACGACGTCCCGTGAACGCCTACTTCCTCTAACCGCTCCGAACTCGTTCCGCTTCGAAACGCACGCTTCAAAGGTATAACCCGAGACGACCGCTGAGATGCCCTTCCGAGAACGAATGTTTACGATGCATCAGATGCTCATGTTTGCACCGTGTCCGAGTTGTCTTTGCTCGTTCCTCGTTTCCCATGCCATTGACCCGTGGGAACCCGGAATCCGGGATCACCCCACCATCCGTGCACGCATCCGCACGCCCCTTTTGCACCGGTATCTCCGTGAGCTACCGGAACCGATATGTTGCCGTGGCATCATTTTCGGATATGTTGCCGTGGCACCATTTTGTTTCGCCGCCGTGGCACCCTTTTCGTTCCGCCATGGTGACCAAATGCTCCTTATCATGCTCATGTCAACATTTTTATAAAAATCGCATATAACTTGTATATGTCATCCGCATCATGATAATAACAATTAAAATGTTTAAAATTGTTGTTTGCTTTAATTGCTAAATGACATATGGGGATTTTCCGGAATTGTTGTTTTGTTGTTCCGGCCTCATTTAAACTTGCCTAAATAGCTAGTTTAATTGTGCTTCACCTCTTGCATGTTTAACAACATTTAATATTGATGAGTAGCATAACCGAGAGAGAACTAAATAATTGATGTGGTGTTTTGTCAATATGCAACTTGTTGCATATTGAGCTCCACTTAATTTGTAGTATTATTTGTTGCACTTTGCCATGCCATGCCTCATTAAACCGGACATGCATCATACTTGTTTGTGCATCATGCCTTGTTTATGTGATGGTTGTTTACTATGGTGTTTGCTTCTTTCCGGTTTGCTTCTCTCGTTAGCTTCGGTTTCGTTCCGGAGTTGTGAGGATCCGTTCGTCTACGTCCGTTTGTCTTCTTCATGGACTCGTTCTTCTTCCTATCGGGATTTCAGGCAAGATGATCATACCCTCGAAATCACTACTATCTTTGCTATGCTAGTTTGCTCGCTCTTTTGCTATGCCAATGCTACGATGCCTACCATTTGCTTGTCAGCCTCCCAAATTGCCATGTCAAACCTCTAACCTTTGACACCATTCCTAGCAAACCGTTGAGTGGCTATGTTACCGCTTTGCTCAGCCCCTCTTATAGCGTTGCTAGTTGCAGGTGAAGTTGAAGATTTCTCCATGGTGGACAGGATTTTGGTTGGGATATCACAATATCTCTTATATTATTAATGCATCTATATATTTGGTAAAGGGTGGAAGGCTCGGCCTTATGCCTGGTGTTTTGTTCCACTCTTGCCGCCCTAGTTTCCGTCATACCGGTGTTATGTTTCCAGATTTTGCGTTCCTTACGCGGTCGGGTGATTTATGGGACCCCCCTGACAGTTCGCTTTGAATAAAACTTGTCCAGCAAGGCCCAACCTTGGTTTTTACCATTTGCCTCACCTAGCCCCTTTTTCCCTTGGGTTTCCGGAGCCCAAGGGTCATCTTTATTTACCCCCCCGGGCCAGTGCTCATTGTGAGTGTTGGTCCAAACCGTCAGCCGCCGGTGGCCACCAGGGGCAACTCTGGGCTGGCCTACCGGAAGTTTGGACAATCCGGTGTGCCCTGAGAACAAAATATGTGCAGCTCCTATTAGGATTTGTCGGCACATTCGGGCGGCTTTGCTGGTCTTGTTTTACCATTGTCGAAATGTCTTGATGTACCAGGATACCGAGTCTGATCGGAGTGTCTCGGGTGAAGGTCTATTCCTTCGTTGATCGCGAGAGCTTGTCATGGGCTAAGTTGGGACACCCTGCAGGTATAAACTTTCGAGCCGTGCCCATGGTTATGTGGCAGATGGGAATTTGTTAATGTCGGTTGTAGATAACTTGACACGGATCCGAATTAAAATACATCAATGCGTGTGTAACCGTGATGGTCTCTTCTCGGCGGAGTCCGGGAAGTGAACACGGTGTTGGAGTTATGCTTGACGTAGGTTGCTATAGGATCACTTCTTGATCATACTTTTATGAACCATGCTTTGCCTTCTCTTCTCGCTCTCATTTGCGTATGTTAGCCACCATATATGCTAGTTGCTTGCTGCAGCTCCACCTCATGCCTTTACCTTACCCATAAGCTTAAATAGTCTTGATCTCGCGGGTGCGAGATTGCTGAGTCCCCATGGCTCACAGATACTTCCAAAACCAGTTTGCAGGTGCCTATCTAACCGAGCAGGTGACGCAACCCAAGCTCAAGGAGGAGCTCGATGAAGATCTTGCCCTTTGTGTTGTTTCGTACTAGTTGATCAGTAGTGGAGCCCAGTTGGGGTCGATCGGGGACCTTTGTCACATTTGGGGTTCTTCTTTTATTTTGGTTCCGTAGTCGGACCTTGTTTGTATCTGGATGATGTAATGTTTTATTCATGTAATTGTGTGAAGTGGCGATTTTAAGCCAACTATGTATCTCTTTCCCTTATGTATTACATGGGTTGTGTGAAGATTACCTCACTTGCGACATTGCTTTCAATGCGGTTATGCCTCTAAGTCGTGCTTCGACACGTGGGAGATATAGCCGCATCGAGGGCGCTACATTTGCTCTGCCAGACGTTCACAACGTCCGGTGTTGCTCCTGCAGCGGGTCTTGCATCTAGCGGTGCTTCCAGGACGTAATTCTTCTATGCAGCAATGAGGACAATCCTCAAGTTACGAACCCAGTCCGTGTAATCGCTACCATCATCTTTCAACTTAGCTTTCTCAAGGAACGCATTAAAATTCAACGGAACAACAGCATGGGCCATCTATCTACAACAACATAGACAAGCAAAATACTATCAGGTACTAAGTTCATGATAAATTAAAGTTCAATTAATCAAATTACTTAAGAACTCCCACTTAGACAGACATCCCTCTAATCATCTAAGTGATCACGTGATCCAAATCAACTAAACCATGTTCGATCTTCACGTGAAATGGAGTAGTTTTCAATGGTGAACATCACTATGTTGATCATATCTACTATATGATTCACGCTCGACCTTTTGGTCTCAGTGTTCCGAGGCCATATCTGCATATGCTATGCTCGTCAAGTTTAACCCGAGTATTTCTGCGTGTGCAAAACTGGCCTGCACCCGTTGTATGTGAATGTAGAGCTTATCACACCCAATCATCACGTGGTGTCTCGGCACGACGAACTTTGGAAACGGTGCATACTCAGGGAGAACACTTATACCTTGAAATTTAGTGAGAGATCATCTTATAATGCTACCGTCAATCAAAGCAGAATAAGATGCATAAAGGATAAACATCACATGCAATCAATATAAGTGATATGATATGGCCATCATCATCTTGTGCCTTTGATCTCCATCTCCAAAGCACCGTCATGATCACCATCGTCACCGGCTTGACACCTTGATCTCCATTGAAGCATCGTTGTTGTTTCGCCAACTATTGCTACTACGACTATCGCTACCGCTTAGTGATAAAGTAAAGTAATTACAGGGCGAGTGCATTGCATACAATAAAGCGACAACCATATGGCTCCTGCTAGTTGCCGATAACTCTGTTACAAAACATGATCATCTCATACAATAAAATTTAGCATCATGTCTTGACCATATCACATCACAACATGACCTGCAAAAACAAGTTAGACGTCCTCTACTTTGTTGTTGCAAGTTTTACGTGGCTGCTACGGGCTGAGCAAGAACCGTTCTTACCTACGCATCAAAACCACAACGATATTTCGTCAAGGTAGTGTTGTTTTAACCTTCAACAAGGACCGGGCGTAGCCACACTTGATTCAACTAAAGTTGGAGAAACTGACACCCGCCAGCCACCTGTGTGCAAAGCACGTCGGTAGAACTAGTCTCGCGTAAGCGTCTGGCGTAATGTCGGTCGAGCCGCTTCATCCAACAATCTTGCCGAATCAAAGTATGACATCTTTGGTAGCGATATGACTAGTATCGCCCACAACTCACTTATGTTCTATTCCTGCATATAACATCTACGCATAAACCTGGCTCGGATGCCACTGTTGGGGAACGTAGTAATTTCAAAAAAAAATCCTACGCACAGGCAAGATCATGGTGATGCATAGCAACGAGAAGGGAGAGTTTCGTCCACGTACCCTCATAGACCGTAAGCGGAATCGTTATGACAACGCGGTTGATGTCGGCGTACGTCTTCACGATCGACCGATCCTAGTACCGAACATACGGCACCTCCGTGATCTCCACACGTTCAGCTCGGTGACGTCCCACGAACTCACGATCCAGTAGAGCTTCGAGGGAGAGCTCCGTCAGCACGACGGCATGATGACGGTGTTGATCAAGCTACCGACGCAGGGCTTCGCCTAAGCACCGCTACGATATGACCGAGGTGGATTATGGTGGAGGGGGCACCGCACACGGCTAAAGATCAATGATCAACTTGTGTGTCTTGGGGTGCCGCCCTGCCCCCGTATATAAAGGAGCTAGGGGGAGGCAGTCGGCCAAGGAGGAGGGCACGCCAAGGGGGGAGTCCTACTCCCACCGAGAGTAGGACTCCTCCTCTCCTAGTAGGAGTAGGAGAAGGGGGAAGGAGGAGAGAGGGGGGAAGGAGGAGAGAGGGGGGAAGGAAAGGGGGGTGCCCCCTCCTTGTCCAATTCGGATTAGAGGGGGAGGGGGCGCGGCCTGCCCTGGCCGCCCCTCCTCTTCTCCACTAAGGCCCAATAGGCCCATTTGAAAGTGCAACTAATCCCCGGGTGGTTTTGGTAATTAATAACAACATATATATCATTGAACTAATAACTTCTTGAGTATCATTTCAGAAAGTTCAGTGATATGGGTATGGCAATGACTGAAGATGTGGACCCCTCAAGGTGCTAAGGAAAACATTGGCAAAAGCTCAAGACTCCATTTTTGGTTTAGTGATCCAAGATCACATTGAGTCCATAGGAAAGCCAATACTATTAAAAGGGGATGAGGTTATGATGATGATCTGGTTGCTCAAAGTGCTTAGTGATCTATCTCCCAAACTATCAGCAATCTTTCATTCCAACATAAACTCATAAGTAATCTCGGTCCCACCGATTCCATAAACTCAGTCACACCAAGATGAACCACCTCAGCCATATACCCAAACCCTAGTAATTTCGGATTTTCCGATTCCAAACTCGGTCTCACCGAAACTAGTGTTGCCAAGCTTCAGAACATACAGTAATCAAATCGGTGTCACCGAGATGATAAAGTCGGTCCCACCGAGATTGGAAAACCCTAGTCTTTGGAAGAATCGGACTAACCGAGATTGTATTTTCGGTCCCACGAAAATCCCAACGTTCACAAGATTTGAACTTTCGGTCTCACCGAGTTGTCAACTTCGGTCCGACCGAGATTGGTCAAATGTGTGTAGCAGTTGGATTTTGTGTGGAGGCTATAAATACCCTCCACCTCCTCTTCATTCGTGGAGAGAGCCATCGAAAGAACTACCACTCCTACCTTACATTTACGAGAAGAAAACTACCTACCCTTGTGTTGAGATCAAGTTGCTCCACTCCCACCATATGAAACTTGATTTCTAGCCTTCCCAAGTTGCTTTCCACTCAATCCTTTCTTCCACCACAGCCAAATCAGTGAGGAGAGTTGAGTGTTGGGGAGATTATCATTTGAAGCACAAGAGCAAGGAGTTCATCATCACCAACACCATCTATTACCTTTTGGAGGGTGGTGCCTCCTAGATTGGTTAGGTGTCGCTTGGGAGCCTCCGTCGAGATGTGGAGTTGAACCAAGAAGTTTGTAAGGGCAAGGAGATCGCCTACTTCGTGAAGATCTACCCCGAGTAAGGCTAGTCCTCCGTGGGCGTATGCCATGATGGCATAGACAAGTTTGCTTCTTCGTGGACCCTTTGTGGGTGGAGCCCTCCGTGGACTCTCGCAGCCGTTACCCTCCGTGGGTTGAAGTCTCCATCAACGTGGATTGACGATAGCATCACCTATCGGAACCACGAGAAAAATCTCCGTGTCACCAACTTGCGTTTGCTCTTCTCCACCTCTACTTTACTACATGTGCAATTTACTTTCCGCTGCCATAACTCTAGAATTGCATGTGTAGGGTGATACTTGACTTGATCATCATTGTGAACTTGCTAAAAACTTGTCCTAATCAAAAGGCAAATCTTTTAAATTGTCAAGTAGTCTAATCACCCCCCTCTAGACATACTTTCGATCCTACAAGTGGTATCAGAGCTTTGGTCTCCATTGGATTGGTTTCCATTGCATTGGACTCCATAAGCTTGGTTTCACAACCTAGGAGAGTATGGCGTCTAGTGAGGGTAATTTTCGTAGAGGTCCTTACTTTGATGGTTCAAATTTTGCTAGTTGGAAGCATAAAATGAAAATGCATATTCTTGGACATAACCACGCGCATGGGGCATTATTTGTGTTGGCTTGCAAGGTGAGTTCTTGAGGAAGGAAAAGTTCGGATCGTGAAGCTACAGCAGATGAATTGCGGATGTTGCAAAACAATGCTCAAGCTTGTGACATTCTCTTCAATGCTTTGTGTCCCGAGGAGTTCAACAAGATCAGCCGTCTTGAGAATGCAAAGAGATTTGGGATACTTTGGTCAAAATGCACGAAGGTACCGAGTCCGTGAAGGAATTAAAGCTAGATGTTCTTCAAGGTCAACTTGACAAGTTCAAGATGAAGGAAGGTGAAGAATTCGCTGAAATGTACTCTAGGCTTGCTCTCATCACAAATGAGATTGCCGGCTTAGGAAGCGAAGAAATGACCGACCGATTCATCATCAAGAAGATTCTCGAGCTTTGGATGGAAAGTATGACACCGTGTGCACTTTGATCCAAATGATGCCAAACTACAAGAATCTCAAGCCTACGAAGTCATTGGAAGAATTGTTGCTCATGAGATGACACTTAAAGATAAGGAAGAGCTTCACAACAAGTCAAGTGGTGCTTACAAAGCTACAGTTGAAGCTCCCACAACCTCAAGTGACAAGCTAGTTTCCAATGAAGAGATAAGCCTAATGGTGAAGAACTTCAACAAATTCTACAAGAGTAGAAGCAAGGAAAGAAGCTCAAAGTCTAGATCATATGATGAAAAGAGATCTTCTAGTCGTGATCGAAACTGCTACAATTGTGGAAGACCCGGACACTACTCAAATGAGTGCTCGGCTCCCCACAAGAGAAGAGAAGAGTCTCCAAGAAGAAGAAGCTCAAGAGAAGAGTCACCTCGGAAAGAGAGAAGGAGTAGAGATGATCGTTATGAACGAAGATCCTCTCGGAGAAGCAAGGATTCGGAAAGGAAAGACAAGTCATCAAGGAGCTACACAAGAAGAAAACATCAAGTTCATGTTGGTGAATGGGTCTCCGGCTCCGACTCCGACAATCACTCCGAAAGAAGCTATCACTCCAACTCCGAATATAGTCAAGATGAAGGTGTTGCCGGTCTTGCTCTCGTATCCTCCAACTCCAACTCCTATGACTTGTTTGATTCACCAAATGAGGGAATTGGAAGATGCTTCATGGCTAAAGGCCCCAAGGTATCACATCCTGAATTTATTGACTTTGATAGTGATGAGGATGACTTGCTTGGTGAAGATGAGCTTTTACATGATAAATATAGTGAGCCTAGTAATGATGAACATGCTAGTAGTCTTTATAGTCGAGAAGAGTCGAGTGACAATGCTATGAAGGAGATTGAGCGTCTAACTAAAGAACTAAACACTCTTAAGTTAGCTCATGAAACAACTCAAGAAGATCATAGAGAGCTCCTAAGATCTCATGAGAAGCTACGCTTCGAGAAGCTCAATCTAGAGCAAGAACATGAGTTTCTAAAAGCTATCAATGACGATCTTCGAAAGAAGAGTTCTTCATATCTTGCCAAACGACTTCTCTTGTCTAATTTCTTGCCACCTATTAAAACTAAGCATGACAAGCATAAGAAAAATTCTTCATTTAGAAGCAACAATATTGATTCTAGTAATTCTCTTGATTCCACTAACAATGTTTCAAGCCAAGTTTCACTTGAGCAAGAAAATAGTTTATTGAAAGGGATTATAGAGAAAGGTGTCTACAAGAGCCTTGCCGGAAGCAAGAACTTTTAGGAAATTGTTCGCAAGCAAGGAAGGCATCGGAAGAATCAAGGAATTGGTTTTGAGCGAAAGTTCAACGCCGAGGGTGTTGAATGGGAAGAAGGTCAATATCCCACTCCAAAGTTTGTTTCTCAAAAGGAGAAGTATGGTCCTACTTCTTCCAATGTGGAACAAGCTCAAGATGATCTTCCACCACAAGACCACAAGCTAAAAGGCAAGGACAAGCTTCAAGAGGAGATTGATGCATTCATTGAAGCACCCAAGGCCATGGTCAAGTGGGTTCCCAAGGAAACTTCAAGTTCTACTTCGACAAGCTCAACTACTACCCCAAGGATTCCCATCAAGATGATGTGGATCCCAAGAAGAAGAACTAGAGAGTTCTTGAGGGTGACTCCGCCAACATACTTCACTCACATTCATTTTGGCAAGAACTTGTGCAATCAACTTCCACATCTTGCACTAGTTCATGGAGTCACAAACCCTCTTGTTGGTAAGTCAAGGACAAGGTAATCATTGCTTTCATGGACATCATCTATTGTGTACTTCAATCTATGTCCATGGATATCCTTGTTTGTTCCTTGTGGGACTAACCCATGTAGGTATTGAAAGTGCCGAATCCAAAGGATTGCTCCCAACTCTTGATGATCTTCATCAACAATGAGCATCCACATCTTCAACATCTACATGAAGTCTTCTCGACAACCCAAGGTTAGTTTGACCCTTTAAAGGGGTTCTCACATCAAGGGGAGCTTTGCTCTAAAGATTTGAGCTAAAGCATCTTCAAATGATGTGAACACATTAATGCTTTATGTAAAAGTGGTAACCCCACTTGTGCTTAAACGATGAGTATGACCTATGATCAAATGTTCTCATTTGACTCCTAAGTCAATATACTCATATATAGATGACCTACTCATCGCCAAATTGTGTGATAGTAGCTAGTGTGTTGTTTGTGCATGTTTGACACATATTTCATTTGCTATCTTATTGTGTGAGCATGATGGATGCATAATTTTATCCATTCGAGGACATCCATTTGTTGCTTTGGTCTTTTTGGATATTTTCTTTTTGACCAAATGGATGGACAAGAATGCCTAAGTTCCTCCCCTAGCTATCTATGCTTTCTTGTCTCAAACTCTATTCATGCTTATATCACAAACTTTGGACAAGTCTTTTTCGACGACCCGAGTGAGGAGCACTTTCGAGCCACCGATCCGTCAAAAGCTTAAATTCCAAAACCTTCTAAGTATTTTCGGTCAAACCAACTCACTCAAATCGGATAGACCGAAATCACTTGGATTGATCTAGGTTTTCACCTCGGTGAAACCGAGTTACAATTTTCGCGTGACCGAAGTGAGTAATCGCTTGCGATTAACCATCTCGGTGCCACCGAGTTTTCAACTCGGTCCCACCGACACCGAAGGGTATATATACGAGGGCAGCGCGTTGATTCTTTCTTCAAACCGTCTAGCCCCCAAACCCTTTCTTTGCCGTCGCCGTGGTCTCCGGATCGTCTCCGCTGCCGCTTTGGCGCCCTCGCCCATGGTCTCCGTCGTCGTCAACGGTCAATCTCTCCGTGCCGTTGCCGCCGTGAAAACTCCACCAAGTTAGGGTGAGTTTGATCCTCTCGTGTTCAACCTCCGATTCAATACGATTGGTTTGCCTAGCTTCTTGCCACGTTTGAGATCTTCCTATCCGAGATTAGTTCTTAGAACGAAATTCGAGTAAAAGTTTTAGGGTTAGGTTTCCGCGAACACATCTCGGTGTGACCGATTCTACGTTCTCGGATGACCGATTTGGCCTCTGGCCATTGCCTTTGCACTCTTCGGTCCACCGATTTGTGCAAATCGGTCCGACCGAAATGAGGATTTAGTGAAACCCTAGAGTTCTCGGCTAGACGAAACCCATTTCGGTCCAACCGAAAGTGGTGTGAATGGTTACTGTTTAGACACTTGGATTCACGAATTTTAGACTCGGTCGAGACCGAAATGCATTCTGTGAAAACCTAAAACTGAAATTTGAACTCATTCTTTTGCAAAATCTTCGCTTTGTGATAACTCTTCTATTCGCCTATACCTTATCTATTCACGGGTTGTCGGCCATGTCGATGCGGTGACAGCGAGCAGTCTGAATCACGAAGTTGAGATTCGAGGCGGGCACTAGTCCCGAAGCCAGCAGCTTTTCTGATGATGGTGAGAGGAGCACACCAAGTGGTTTGCCTGCTGCTGCCACCAGGGCCAGGAAGAAGAGAAATTCTGATGAAGAGGATTCTGACTTTGTTGCTGAGGAAGAGATCACATCTAAGCCAAAGAGGAAGGTGGTTGCCAAAGAGCATCAAGGGCAACAAACAAAGAAAGGCACTAGCAAGGTGAAGAAGTCCACAGTTGCCAAGAAGTTGAGCATGGAAGAAGAAACCTCCAGCAAGGTAAAGAAAACTTCCAAGAGGAAGAGGATTGTACATGATGAAGCAGCTGATGATGATTCTGATGAGGAAGCACCTCAGCCTCCTCAGAAGCCTAAGTTGATGGGAGATGCCATCAGGGCAGGAGCACCTACAAAGTCTAAGCCATCAGCTCCAGCAAAGGCAGCTCAAGCCAAGCCTGCTGCCAAGCCCAAGAAGACAGTGAGAAACATACCTTGCTTCAGAGAAGAAGAAGGACAATGTGCCACCAATGAGTCGGATGATGAGGCACATGTGTTCTTGAAACTTCGAGACGAAACTGCCATCCACAATGATGCTCATCCCGAGCTGAAAACATGAAGGAAAGGAAAGACAAAGGTCTCAGGCTATGGAGGCAAGTTGATCCATATGCCACCAGGAGAAGGACAGCTGTTGACTCAAGGTTCCACACCAGAGAGCAACAAGATTTCTATGAGACAGTGCTTATGGACAAGAAGCCCATTGTTGCTGACACTAGATATGTTGACTGGGAATACATCGACAGTGAAGAGCCCAGAGACTACTTCCCACATGTGCATGAGAGCTTCACTGCATGTGGTGTTCTTTGAGTTCGTTGGTCGGTCGACGACTTGGAATGATGAGATGATCATGCAATTCTATGCCACACACACTTCTATCCGGATGGCGAGGATTGTATGGATGGCTGAAGGCCAGAGATTCTCTTCAACAGTTGAAGAGTGGGCAGCACTGCTGAATGCTCCAGTATCAAGAGATGATGATGTTGATGTCTATGGAATTCCCAAGAAAAATCATGAGTCTATGAAGAACATGTATAATGAGGTACCAGCCAAGGATGTAGAGATTTGGAAGCTCGGTTCAGTGTATCATCTTTAGGCAGGTCTCCCTACTACAAACACTATTCTGAGGCATATACCCTGATGCCCAAGTCTGGAGATCATCGCATGATAAGAGGCTATTCTATCAACATGCTGCATATTCTAGATCAGAAGACACCTTTCAAGGTGATGGACCTGATAGTTGAGACTATCAAGAGGACTGCAGCATACCAGAAGAGGTCATGTGGTTTTGCCCCGCACATTCAGATGCTTATCAATGCCAAGTTTGGCAAGGGCACCTACTTGTTGGATAGACCCCACTTGCCACTACAGCCTGAACATGAGGACAATGAAGTTGTGATGACTGAGGATGATCCCACGTCTGTTGAAGGTCAAGCTAAGTCTGAAGCTGCCAAACAAGCTAAAGCTGAGAAGGAAGCAAGCGGCAGCAGCAGCTAAACCAAGAGTGTTGGAGAACAGCTCCTTGAAGCTACCGGAGGATTGAACTACGCTGGCCAGCATAGTGCAGTCTCGGGAGAGTCTTGAGAGGATAGTTGAAGACAAGTTCCATGCTCTGGGTGTCAAGCTGACTGAAGTGCAAGTCACTGTCAACAAGCTTGAGGCAGATATCGAGGAAGCCAAGAGGGAGAAGGCAGAGCTCATGAAGGAGATGGAAGATGATCTAGTCGGGATGACTATGAGCAGCTGCTCGAGTTCCCACAAGACCCAGATCAGCTGCTATCCACATGTGGACACCGGGACTACAAACATCGGCACCTCCACAGCTCCATCGGTTCCAGCTCCAGCTCCAAAGGTCCACTCCTCCAGCTCCACAGACTTCAGCAGAAGCCTTTGCAGATGCAGCTATCTCCACTCCATCAACCCAGACAGGAGCTGCCAGCAGAGTCCCTAGTGACGTTTAGCTCTATACCTTTCGAACTTTTTGGTAACTTGTTGCCAAAGGGAAAATTGTATAGATCATAGGACTTCGAGAGAGAGTGCTCGCTTTTGCTCTTTCGTTTGCGGTTTTTCTTTGAGATACTTTTGAGTTTTCCAAGACATTCTGTGTGTTTGATACTACGTTTGCTCTACTTTGATGAGTGCTTGATCATACTATGCCTTAATGTGTGCTTAATGCTTATCATATGCTATTCATATCTTGTATGATCATTTACTCATGTCTTGGTGATTGGGTGCATGTTATTCATTCTTATCATTTTGTGCGCTCCACCAAGATGTATGTGACACGGAAGAGTGACCCATGATCCTAATCGATTGTGCATTTGCATTCAAACGCAAATCTTAAATAATGCACAAATTTAGGGGGAGCTCTTGCTTATCACATACTTCTCAAAGCGACGATATTATTCATTGATTATATCATTTGTCGAAGCTTTGATCTATATGTTGTCATCAATTACCAAAAAGGGGGAGATTGAAAGTGCAACTAATCCCCGGGTGGTTTTGGTAATTAATAACAACATATATATCATTGAACTAATAACTTCTTGAGTATCATTTCAGAAAGTTCAGTGATATGGGTATGGCAATGACTGAAGATGTGGACCCCTCAAGGTGCTAAGGAAAACATTGGCAAAAGCTCAAGACTCCATTTTTGGTTTAGTGATCCAAGATCACATTGAGTCCATAGGAAAGCCAATTGTAGGATCGGAAGTATGTCTAGAGGGGGGGTGATTAGACTACTTGACAACTTAAAAATTTAGCCTTTTGATTTGAGTAGTTTCTTAGCAAGTTCACAATGATAACCAAGTCAAGTATCACCCTACACATGCAATTCTAGAGTTATGGCAGCGGAAAGTAAGTTGCATGTATAGTAAATGAGAGGTGGAGAAGAGCAAACATAATGGAACACGGAGATTTTTTCTCGTGGTTCCGATAGGTGGTGCTATCGTCAATCCACGTTGATGGAGACTTCAACCCACGGAGGGTAACGGCTGCTGCCTTGAGTCCACGGAGGGCTCCACCCACGAAGGGTCCACGAAGAAGCAACCTTGTCTATGCCATCATGGCTTACGCCCACGGAGGACTAGCCTTACTCGGGTAGATCTTCACGAAGTAGGCGATCTCCTTGCCCTTACAAACTCCTTGGTTCAACTCCACATTACGACGGAGGCTCCCAAGCGACACCTAACCAATCTAGGAGGCACCACCCTCCAAAAGGTAATAGATGGGGTTGGTGATGATGAACTCCTTGCTCTTGTGCTTCAAATGATAATCTCCCCAACACTCAACTCTCCTCACTGATTTGGCTGTGGTGGAGGAAGGGATTGAGTGGAAAGCAACTTGGAAAGACTAGAAATCAAGTTTCATATGGTGGGAGTGGAGCAACTTGATCTCAACACAAGGGTAGGTAGTTTTCTTCTCGAAATGTAAGGTAGGAGTGGTAGTTCTTTACGATGGCTCTCTCCACGAATGAAGAGGAGGTGGAGGGTATTTATAGCCTCCACACAAAATCCAACCGTTACACACATTTGACCAATCTCGGTCGGACCGAAGTTGACAACTCGGTCGGACCGAAAGTTCAAATCTTGTGAGCGTTGGGATTTTCGTGGGACCAAAATACAATCTCGGTTAGACCGATTCTTCCAAAGTCTAGGGTTTGCCAATCTCGGTGGGACCGACTTTCTCATCTCGGTGACACCGATTTGAGTCTGAAGGTTCTGAAGCTTGGCAACACCATTTTCGAATGACCGAGTTTGGAATCGGAAAATCCGAGATTCTAGGGTTTTGGCTATATGGTGAGGTGGTTCATCTCGGTGTGGTGAGTTTGGAATCGGTGGGACCGAGATTACTTATGAGTTTATGTTGGAATGAAAGATTGCTGATTGTTTGAGAGATAAATCACTAAGCACTTTAGAGCAACCAGATCATCATCATAACCTCATCCCTTTTAATAGTATTGGCTTTCCTATGGACTCAATGTGATCTTGGATCACTAAACCAAAAATGGAGTCTTGAGCTTTTGCCAATGTTTTCCTTAGCATTTTGAAGGGTCCACATCATCGGTCATTGCCATACCCATATCAACGAACTTTCTGAAATATTCTCAAGAAATGATTAGTTCAATGATATATATGTTGTTATTAATTACCAAAACCACACGGGATTAGTTGCACTTTCAATCTCCCCTTTTGGTAATTGATGACAACATATAGATCAAAGCTTCGACAAGTGATATAATTAATGAATAACATCGTCGCTTTGAGAAGTATGTGATAAGCAAGAGCTCCCCCTAAATTTGTGCATTATTTAAGATTTGCGTTTGAATGCAAATGCACAATCGATTAGGATCATGGGTTACTCTTCCATGTCACATACATCTTGGTGGAGCGCACAAAATGATAAGAATGAATATCATGCACCCAATCACCAAGACATGAGTAAATGATCATACAAGATATGAATGAAATATGATAGACATCAAGCACACATTAAGCACAGTATGATCAAGCACTCATCAAGATAGAGCAAACATAGTATCAAACACACGAAGTATCTCAAAGAACTCAAAAAGTATCTCAAGGAAAACCGCAAACGAAAGAGCAAAAGCAAAGCACACTCTCTCTCTCGAAGCCCTATGATCTATACAATTTCTCCCCCTTTGGCAACAAGTTACCAAAAAGTTCGAAAGGTATAGAGCTAATCGTCACTCGGGACTCTGCTGGCGGCTCCTGTCTGCGTCGATGGAGTGGAGATAGCTGCATCTGCGAACGCTTCTGCTGAAGTCTATGGAGCTGGAGGAGTGGATACTGGAGCTGGTGCTGGAACTGACGGAGCTGTAGGAGGTGCTGATGGCACTTATCTGGGCTTTGTGGGCACTGCAGCAGGCTGCTCATAGTCATCCTGGACCATGTCACCTTCCATCTCCTTCATAAGTTCTGCCTTCTCCCTCTTCGCTTCCTCAATGTCTGCCTCAAGCTTGTTGACGGTGACACGCACTTGATCGACTTGACGTCGAGCATGGAACTTATCCTCAACGATCCTCTCAAGGCTCTCCCGAGATTGCACTATCTTGGCAGGCGTAGCTCAATTCTCTGAGTGGCTTCAAGAAGTTGTTCTGCAACACTCTTGGGCTTTGCTGCTGCTTCCTTCTCGGCTTTAGCTTGTTTGGCGACTTCAGACTTAGCATGTCCTTCTCTGAGACGTGGGAGCATTCTCACCATCACAACCTCGTTGTCTTCATGTTCAGGCTGCGATGGCAAGTGGGGTCTATCCAACGGTAGGTGTCCGTGCCAAACTTGGCATTAATGAGCATCTGAATATGCGGAGCAAACCCACACGACCTCTTTTGGTCACCTGTCCTCTTAATAGTCTCAACTATCGGTCCATCACCTTAAAAGGTGTCTTCGATCTAGGATGTGCAGCATGTTGATAGAGTACCCTCTTATCATGCGGTGGTCCCTGACTTAGGCATCAAAGTATGCCTCGTAATGGTGTTGGTGGTTGGGAGACCTGCACTGAAGGTAGTAGACTGATCCAAGCTTCCAAATCTCTACATCCTTCTCATCAACCTCATTATACATGTTCTTCATTGACTCGTGATTTTTCTTGAATGCCATACACATCAATGTCATCTTCCTTGAAACAGGTGCATTCAGCAATGCTCTCCATTCCTCAATCAGACTGAAATCTACGCCCTTACATCATCCATACAATCCTGCCATCCGGATAGAAGTGTGCGGTGGCATAGAACGCATGATCATCTCATCGTTCGAGCGATCGACCGACCAACAAACTCGCAATCCCACAAGCGGTGAAGCTTTCGTGCACATGTGGGAAATAGTCTCTGTGCTCTTCACTTTGTCGATGTAATTCCACCACGTGTCGGTGTCGGCAACAATTGGCTTCTTGTCCATGAGCACTGTCTCATAAAAGTCTTGTTGCTCTCTTGTGTGGAATCTTGAGTCAATCGCTGTTCTTCTCCTGGCGGCATATGGATCTGTTTGCCTCCATAGCTTTGAGTCCTTTGTCCTTTCTCTCCTTCATATTTTCAGCTCGAGGATGAGCTTCATTATGAACTGGCAGTTTCGTCTTAGCTTGAGCGAACATGAGCCTCATCATCGATTCTGCAGGTGGCACATTGTCCTTTTTCTTCTCTGAAGCTGGAATATTTCTCACAGTCTTCCTGGGCTTGGCAGCTGGTTTGGCTTGGGCTGCCTTTGCTGGAGCTGAAGGCTTAGCTTTAGGAGGTGCTCCTGCCCTGATGGCATCACCCATCAACTTCTGCTTCTGAGGTGGCTGAGGTGCTTCCTCATCAGAATCATCATCATCATCAGCAGTCTCTTCATGAACTTTCTTCTTCCTCTTGGAAGTCTTCTTGATTCTCTGGGAGGTTTCTTCCATCTTGAGCTTCACGTACAACAATGGATTTCTTGACCTTCTTGGTGCCTTTCTTGGTTTGTTGCCCTTGATGCTCTTTGGCAACCACCTTCCTCTTTGGCTTAGACGTTATTTCCTCATCTGCAACGAATCTGAATCTTCCTCATCCGAGTTCCTCTTCCTCCACAGCCTCGTGGCAGCAGCAGCGATCCACTTGGAGTGCTTCTCTCTCCATCATCTGAAAAACTGCTTGCTTCGGACTTGTAGCTGCCTCTGGAATCTCAACGGCATCTCGGACCTGTTACATTGACATCACTTCCTTCGACATGTCGACAACCCGTGAATAGAGTGGGTATGGGCGTAATAGAAGAGTTATCACAAACTGCAGAGGATTTTGCAAAAAAATGAGTTCAAACTTTAGATTTAGGTTTTCACGAGAAGACATGTCGGTCGACCGAGTCTATCAATTCGGTGAAACCAAACGCCTAAACAGACCACATACTCCACTTTCGGTTGGACCGAAATGGGTTTCGATCTAGCCGAGACAGTTAGGGTTTCACTAAATCTTCACTTGGTCTTACCGATTTGCACAACTCGGTTTCACGAAACGCGTGCGATCAAATGGCGGAGGCCAAATCGGTCGATCCGAAAATGCGAATCGGTCACACCGAGATGTGTTCGGCGGAAACCTAACCCTAAAATTTTCACTCGAAATTTGTTCTATGATCTAAATAGCTGGATAGGAGATCTCAAACTTGGCAAGAATCATGGCAACACCTATCGTGCATAGAATCAGCGATTGGAACACGAGAGGATGAAGCTCACCCAATGCGGTGGAGCTTCACTCACGCGGCAACGGCAAAGGTCGAAGGACCGTTGACGGCGATGGAGACTCAGGCGGGGCGCCACAGGGCGGAGACGATCCGTGACCAAGGCGACGGCAATGAAGAGTTTTGAGGCGGCGTTTGAAGAAGTAATCAACGCTCTCGTCCTCGAGTATATATACTTTCGGTCGGTGGGACCGAAGTTTGTAACTTCGGTGGGACCGAGATGGTTAGCTGCGTGCGATTACACACATCGATCACGCCGAAAATTGAAACTTCGGTTTCACCGAGGTGAAAACCTAGATCAATCCAAGTGATCTCGGTGCGTCCGATTTGATATATCAGTTTGACCGAAAGTACTTAGAAGGTTTTGGAAGTTAGGCTTTTGACGGATCGGTGGCTCAGTGCTCCTCACTCGGTCTGTCCAAAAAAGTCTTGTTCAAAGTTTGTGATATAAGCATGAATAGAGTTTGAGACAAGAAAGCATAGATAGCTAGGGGAAAAACTTAGGCATTCTTGTCCATCCATTTGGTCAAAAAGAAAGAAAACCATAAAGACCAAAGCAACAAATGGATGTCCTCGAATGGATAAAATCATGCATCCAACATGCTCACACAATAAGATAGCAAATGAAATATGTGTCAAACATGCACAAACAAAATACTAACAGCTAGCACGCAATTTGGCGATGACTAGGTCATCTATATATGAGTATGTTGACTTAGGAGTCAAATGAGAACATTTGATCATAGGTCATACTCATCGTTTAAGCACAAGTGGGGTTACCACTTTTCCATAAAGCATTAATGTGTTCACATCATTAGGAGATGCTTTAGCTCATTTCTTTAGAGCAAAGCTCCCCCTTGATGTGAGAACCCCTTTTAAAGGGTCAAACTAACCTTGGGTTGTCGTAGAAGACTTCATGTAGATGTTGAAGATGTGGATGCTCATTGTTGATGAAGATCATCAAGAGTTGGGAGCAATCCTTTGGATTCGGGCACTTTCAATACCTACATGGGTTAGTCCCACAAGGAACAAACAAGGATATCCATGGACATAGATTGAAGTACACAATAGATGATGTCCATGAAAGCAATGATTACCTTGTCCCTTGACTTACCAACAAGAGGGTTTGTGACTCCATGAACTAGTGCAAGATGTGGAAGTTGATTGCACAAGTTCTTGCCAAAATGAATGTGAGTGAAGTATGTTGGCGGAGTCACCCTCAAGAACTCTCTAGTTCTTCTTCTTGGGATCCACATCATCTTGATGGGAATCCTTGGGGTAGTAGTTGAGCTTGTCAAGTAGAACTTGAAGTTTCCTTGGGAACCCACTTGACCATGGCCTTGGGTGCTTCAATGAATGCATCAATCTCCTCTTGAAGCTTGTCCTTGCCTTTTAGCTTGTGGTCTTGTGGTGGAAAGTCATCTTGAGCTTGTTCCTCATTGGAAGAAGTAGGATCATACTTCTTCTCTTGAGAGACAAACTTTGGAGTGGGATATTGACCTTCTTCCCATTCAACACCCTCGGCGTTGAACTTTCGCTCAAAACCAATTCCTTGATTCTTCCGTGTCTTCCTTGTTTGCGAACAATTTCCTCAAAGCTCTTGCTTCCGGCAAGACTTTTGTAGACACCTTTCTCTATAATCCCTTTCAAAAGACTATTTTCTTGCTCAAGTGAAACTTGGCTTGAAACATTGTTAGTGGAATCAAGAGAATTACTAGAAGCAACAACATTTGATTTAGCATGATTATTGTTACTACTAGATGAAGAATTTTTCTTATGCTTGTCATGCTTAGTTTTGATAGGTGGCAAGAAATTAGACAAGAGAAGTCGTTTGGCAAGATATGAAGAACTCTTCTTTCGAAGATCGTCATTGATAGCTTTTAGAAACTCATGTTCTTGCTCTAGATTGAGCTTCTCGAAGCGTAGCTTCTCATGAGATCTTAGGAGCTCTCTATGATCTTCTTGAGTTGTTTCATGAGCTAACTTAAGAGTGTTTAGTTCTTTAGTTAGACGCTCAATCTCCTTCATAGCATTGTCATTCGACTCATCTCGACTATAAAGACTACTAGCATGTTCATCATTACTAAGCTCACTAGATTTATCATGTAAAAGCTCATCTTCACCAAGCAAGTCATCCTCATCACTATCAAAGTCAATGAACTCAGGATGTGTTACCTTGGGGCCTTTTGCCATGAAGCATCTTCCAATTCCCTCATTTGGTGAATCAAATATGTCATAGGAGTTGGAGTTGGAGGATACGAGAGCAAGACCGGCAACACCTTCATCTTGATCAGATTCGGAGTTGGAGTGATAGCTTCTTTCGGAGTGATTGTCGGAGTCGGGCCGAAACCCATTCACCAACATGAGCTTGATGTTTTCTTCTTGTGTAGCTCCTTGATGACTTGTCCTTCCTTTCCGAATCCTTGCTTCTCCGAGAGGATCTTCGTTCATAACGATCATCTTTACTCCTTCTCTCTTTTGAGGCGACTCTTCTCTTGAGCTTCTTCTTCTTGGAGATTCTTCTCTTCTCTTGTGGGGAGTCGAACACTCATTTGAGTAGTGTCCGGGTCTTCCACAATTGTAGCAGTTTCGATCACGACTAGAAGATCTCCTTTCATCATATGATCTAGACTTTGAGCTTCTTTCCTTGCTTCTACTCTTGCAGAATTTGTTGAAGTTCTTCACCATTAGGCTTATCTCTTCATTGGAAACTAGCTTGTCACTTGAGGATGTGGGAGCTTCAACTGCAGCTTTGTAAGCACCGCTTGACTTGTTGTGAAGCTCTTCTTTATCTTTAAGTGTCATCTCATGAGCAACAATCCTTCCAATGACTTGGTAGGCTTGAGATCTTTGTAGTTTGGCATCATTTGGATCAAAGTGCACACGGTGTCATACTTTCCATCCAAAGCTCGAGGATCTTCTTGATGATGAATCGGTCGGTCATTTCTTCGCTTCCTAAACCTGCCATCTCATTGGTGATGAGAGCAAGCCTAGAGTACATTTCAGCGACTCCTTCACCTTCCTTCATCTTGAACTTGTCAAGTGACCTTGAAGAACATCTAGCTTTGATTCCTTCACGGACTCGGTACCTTCGTGCATTTCGACCAAAGTATCCCAAATCTCTTTTGCATTCTCAAGGCGGCTGATCTTGTTGAACTCCTCGGGACACAAAGCATTGAAGAGAATGTCACAAGCTTGAGCATTGTTCAGAACATCCGCAACTCATCCGCAGAGCTTCGCGATCCGAACTTTTCCTTCCTCGAAGAACTCACCTTGCAAGCCAACACAAATAATGCCCCATGCGGCGGGGTTATGTCCAAGAATATGCATTTTCATTTTATGCTTCCAACTAGCAAAGTTTGAACCATCAAAGTAAGGACCTCTCTGAAAATTACCCTCACTAGGCGCCATACTCTCCTAGGTTGTGAAACCAAGCTTATGGAGTCAATGCAATGAAACCAATCCAATGGAGACCAAAGCTCGATACCACTTGTAGGATCGGAAGTATGTCTAGAGGGGGTGATTAGACTACTTGACAACTTAAAAATTTAGCCTTTTGATTTGAGTAGTTTCTTAGCAAGTTCACAATGATAACCAAGTCAAGTATCACCCTACACATGCAATTCTAGAGTTATGGCAGCGGAAAGTAAGTTGCATGTATAGTAAATGAGAGGTGGAGAAGAGCAAGCATAATGGAACACGGAGATTTTTCTCGTGGTTCCGATAGGTGGTGCTATCGTCAATCCACGTTGATGGAGACTTCAACCCACGGAGGGTAACAGCTGCTGAGTCCACGGAGGCTCCACCCACGAAGGGTCCACGAAGAAGCAACCTTGTCTATGCCATCATGGCTTCGCCCACGGAGGACTAGCCTTACTGGGGTAGATCTTCACGAGTAGGCGATCTCCTTGCCCTTACAAACTCCTTGGTTCAACTCCACATTCTGACGGAGGCTCCCAAGCGACACCTAACCAATCTAGGAGGCACCACCCTCCAAAAGGTAATAGATGGGGTTGGTGATGATGAACTCCTTGCTCTTGTGCTTCAAATGATAATCTCCCCAACACTCAACTCTCCTCACTGATTTGGCTGTGGTGGAGGAAGGATTGAGTGGAAAGCAACTTGGAAAGACTAGAAATCAAGTTTCATATGGTGGGAGTGGAGCAACTTGATCTCAACACAAGGGTAGGTAGTTTTCTTCTCGAAAATGTAAGGTAGGAGTGGTAGTTCTTTACGATGGCTCTCTCCACGAATGAAGAGGAGGTGGAGGGTATTTATAGCCTCCACACAAAATCCAACCGTTACACACATTTGACCAATCTCGGTCGGACCGAAGTTGACAACTCGGTCGGACCGAAAGTTCAAATCTTGTGAGCGTTGGGATTTTCGTGGGACCGAAAATACAATCTCGGTTAGACCGATTCTTCCAAAGTCTAGGGTTTGCCAATCTCGGTGGGACCGACTTTCTCATCTCGGTGACACCGATTTGAGTCTGAAGGATTCTGAAGCTTGGCAACACCATTTCGGAATGACCGAGTTTGGAATCGGAAAATCCGAGATTCTAGGGTTTTGGCTATATGGTGAGGTGGTTCATCTCGGTGTGGTGAGTTTGGAATCGGTGGGACCGAGATTACTTATGAGTTTATGTTGGAATGAAAGATTGCTGATTGTTTGAGAGATAAATCACTAAGCACTTTAGAGCAACGGATCATCATCATAACCTCATCCCTTTAATAGTATTGGCTTTCCTATGGACTCAATGTGATCTTGGATCACTAAACCAAAAATGGAGTCTTGAGCTTTTGCCAATGTTTTCCTTAGCATTTTGAAGGGTCCACATCATCAATCATTGCCATACCCATATCACTGAACTTTCTGAAATATTCTCAAGAAATGATTAGTTCAATGATATATATGTTGTTATTAATTACCAAAACCACCTGGGGATTAGTTGCACTTTCACCAATACTATTAAAAGGGGATGAGGTTATGATGATGATCTGGTTGCTCAAAGTGCTTAGTGATCTATCTCCCAAACTATCAGCAATCTTTCATTCCAACATAAACTCATAAGTAATCTCGGTCCCACCGATTCCATAAACTCAGTCACACCGAGATGAACCACCTCAGCCATATACCCAAACCCTAGTAATTTCGGATTTTCCGATTCCAAACTCGGTCTCACCGAAACTAGTGTTGCCAAGCTTCTGTAACCTTCTGTAATCAAATCGGTGTCACCGAGATGATAAAGTCGGTCCCACCGAGATTGGCAAACCCTAGTCTTTGGAAGAATCAGACTAACCGAGATTGTATTTTCGGTCCCACTGAAAATCCCAACGCTCACAAGATTTGAACTTTCGGTCTCACCGAGTTGTCAACTTCGGTCCGACCGAGATTGGTCAAATGTGTGTAACAGTTGGATTTTGTGTGGAGGCTATAAATACCCTCCACCTCCTCTTCATTCGTGGAGAGAGCCATCGAAAGAACTACCACTCCTACCTTACATTTCGAGAAGAAAACTACCTACCCTTGTGTTGAGATCAAGTTGCTCCACTCCCACCATATGAAACTTGATTTCTAGCCTTCCCAAGTTGCTTTCCACTCAATCCTTTCTTCCACCACAGCCAAATCAGTGAGGAGAGTTGAGTGTTGGGGAGATTATCATTTGAAGCACAAGAGCAAGGAGTTCATCATCACCAACACCATCTATTACCTTTTGGAGGGTGGTGCCTCCTAGATTGGTTAGGTGTCGCTTGGGAGCCTCCACGAGATGTGGAGTTGAACCAAGAAGTTTGTAAGGGCAAGGAGATTGCCTACTTCGTGAAGATCTACCCCGAGTAAGGCTAGTCCTCCGTGGGCGTATGCCATGATGGCATAGACAAGGTTGCTTCTTCGTGGACCCTTCGTGGGTGGAGCCCTCCGTGGACTCTCGCAGCCGTTACCCTCAGTGGGTTGAAGTCTCCATCAACGTGGATTGACGATAGCATCACCTATCGGAACCACGAGAAAAATCTCCGTGTCACCAACTTGCGTTTGCTCTTCTCCACCTCTACTTTACTACATGTGCAATTTACTTTCCGCTGCCATAACTCTAGAATTGCATGTGTAGGGTGATACTTGACTTGATCATCATTGTGAACTTGCTAAAAACTTGTCCTAATCAAAAGGCAAATCTTTTAAATTGTCAAGTAGTCTAATCACCCCCCCTCTAGACATACTTTCGATCCTACACCATTACACTCCCCGGGGGGTTCTCGTAACCCCCCGGTACTCCGGTATTTGTCTGAAACCCTTCCGAAGTTCAAACATAGTCATCCAATATATCGATCTTTATGTCTCGACCATTTCGAGACTCCTCGTCATGTCCGTGATCATATCCGGGACTCCAAACTACCTTCGTTACATCAAAACACATAAACTCATAATACCGATCGTCACCGAGCGTTAAGCGTGCGGACCCTACGGGTTCGAGAACTATGTAGACATGACCGAGCACGTCTCCGGTCAATAACCTATAGCGGAACCTGGATGCTCATATTGGCTCCTACATATTCTACGAAGGTTTTTATCGGTCAAACCACATAACAACATACGTTGTTCCCTTTGTCATCAGCATGTTACTTGCTCGAAATTCAATCGTCGGTATCTCAATACCTAGCTCAATCTCGTTACCGGCAAGTCTCTTTACTCGTTCCGTAATGAATCATCCCGCAACTAACTCATTAGTCACATTGCTTGCAAGGCTTATAGTGATGTGCATTACCGAGAGGGCCCAGAGATACCTCTCCGACAATCAGAGTGAAAAATCCTAATCTCGATCTATGCCAACTCAACAAGTACCATCGGAGACACCTGTAGAGCACCTTTATAATCACCCAGTTACGTTGTGATGTTTGGTAGCACACAAAGTGTTCCTCCGGTAATCTCGAGTTGCATAATCTCATAGTCATAGGAACATGTATAAGTCATGAAGAAAGCAATAACAGTAAACTAAAACGATCAAGTGCTAAGCTGACGGAATGGGTCAAGTCAATCACATCATTCTCCCAATTATTTGATCCCGTTTATCAAATGACAACTCATGTCTATGGTTAGGGAACTAAACCATCTTTGATCAACGAGCTAGTCAAGTATAGGCATACTAGTGACACTATGTTTGTCTATGTATTCACACATGTATTATGTTTCCGGTTAATACAATTCTAGCATGAATAATAAACATTTATCATGAATTAAGAAAATAAATAATAACTTTATTATTGCCTCTAGGGCATATTTCCTTCACTAGGCGTATCAACGGGCTATGAAGATGCCCATCAATAGATATCAATGTGAGTGAGTAGGGATTGCCATGCAACGGATGCACTAGAGCTATAAGTTTATGAAAGCTCAAAAAGAAAAACTAAGTGGGTGTGCATCCAACTTGCTTGCTCATGAAGACCTAGGGCGATTTGAGGAAGCCCATCATTGGAATATACAAGCCAAGTTCTATAATAAAAAATTCCCACTAGCATATGAAAGTGACAACATATGAGACTCTCTATCATGGAGATCATGGTGCTACTTTGAAGCACAAGTGTGGAAAAAGGGTAGTAACATTGCCCCTTCTCTCTTTTTCTCTCTTTTTTTCTTTTGGGCCTTCTCTCTTTTTTTGGCCTCTTTTTTCGTTCGGAGTTTCATTCCGACTTGTGGGGGAATCATAGTCTCCATCATCCTTTCCTAACATGGGACAATGCTCTAATAATGAGGATCGTCACACTTTTATTTACTTACAACTCAAGAATTACAACTCGATACTTAGAACAAAATATGACTCTATATGAATGCCTCCGACGGTGTATCGGGATGTGCAATGAATCAAGAGTGACATGTATGAAAGAATTATCAAAGGTGACTTTGCCACAAATACGATGTCAACTACATGATCATGGAAAGCAATATGACAATGATGAAGCGTGTCATAATAAACGGAACGGTGAAAATTTGCATGGCAATATATCTCGGAATGTCTATGAAAATGCCATAATAGGTACGTATGTTGGCTGTTTTGAAGAAGGTATATGGTGGGTGTATGGCACCGGTGAAAGTTGCGCGGTACTAAAGAGGCTAGCAATGGTGGAAGGGTGAGAGTGTGTATAATCCATGGACTCAACATTAGTCATAAAGAACTCACATATTTATTGCAAAAAAACTATTAGTCATTGAAACAAAGTACTAGGCGTATGCTCCTAAGGGGGATAGATTGGTAGGAAAAGACCATCGCTCGTCCCCGACCGCCACTCATAAGGAAGACAATCAATGAATAAATCATGCTCCGACTTCATCACATAACAGTTCACCATACGTGCATGCTACGGGAATCACAAATTTTAACACAAGTATTTCTAAAATCCACAATTACTCACTAGCATGACTCTAATATCACCATCTTTATATCTCAAAACAATCATAAGGAATCAAACTTCACATAGTATTCAATGCAGTTTATATGAAAGTTTTTATTATACCCCTCTTGGATGTCTATCGTACTAGGACTAAATTTATAACCAAAGCAAATTACCATGCTGTTTAGAGACTCTCAAAATAACATAAGTGAAGCATGAGAGTTCAATAATTTTTATAAAATAAAACCACTGTCGTGCTCTAAAAAGATATAAGTGAAGCACTAGAGAAAAATTGCCTAGCTCAAAAGATATAAGTGAAGCACATAGAGTATTCTAATAAATCATGATTCATGCGTGTCCCTCTCAAAAGGTGTGTACAACAAGGATGATTGTGGCAAACTAAAAAGCAAAGACTCATATCATACAAGATGCTCCAAACAAAACATATATCATGTGGTGAATAAAAATATAGCCTCAAGTAAAGTTACCGATAGACAAAGATGAAAGAGGGGATGCCTTCCGGGGAGTATCAGTCCATATAGAACATCCAAAACAGATAATATAATAGCGTGGAACAATAAAAAATTATAGATACATTGGAGACATATCAGTCCCCCACCTCTCCCTATAGCTAACCAGTCGACGTCTCCCTCCCCTCTTTGGTAGGGAAGAAACCATACATGTTACCGACGGTGATGTGTGGCATCAGCAGATTGGAAGCAATGGAGGTGGAGGGGATTGGATCCTCCTCGAGCACGCCATGGGATCCTCCTCACCGCAGATTGGGCACAAGGGTGTGGCCACCATCAGTGGCTGCAGGATCCGGCCGTGGACACCAACAACGATGGTGGGGATCATCGGAAGTGGATGTCTACAATGATACTTGGATCGTCAGGGGTGTTTGATAGAACATCAATTAGGATACGACAACTATGACATGGACGTCCTTGCGCACATGGATGGTGACGACCCCGTGGCTGCGAGCTTGGCCTGGCCCATCGAGCTTTTTTTATTCTCATAAACCTTGCAGTGGCGAGCATAAAAATACGCTCGTGATTGGTAACCTAAGTACCAGTAGTGCGCCCAAAGTAGTACCAGTGGAGGGTGCTACTTCAGGCCCACGACCCTAAGCTCATCGCCATCATTGCATCCCATAGCTCTTCTCCGTCTACCATGTCGCATCACGGTCGCCCAAGCAACCACCATCGCCGTGCTCATATGAGCTCTGCATTGCCTTGATGGCCCACAACGATTAGTCAAACCGCCTCTCAAGTTGTATGAAGGGATGAAGGGAAAGGATGACATGCCTCAACCACATGCGCTGCCTCTGTCCTTCACTATCGCCAGCCACCAATGGACCCTTTTTCGCCACCATGGATACCAGTAGTTTTTTTTATGGATGCCAGAGCTGCTGGAGAGAATTAGGCTATGTCTAACCAACTGTGCACACAACTTCTATCACATCCACCAATGAGCCATGTCATGCACATCCCCATTCTCTATCTTCTCTCCCAAACAAATCCACCCTTTTATTCCACTTTTGCCTATTTAAATCATTTACACCTTTTAAACCAACATTCTGATTTTTCAAATTTTATATATTTGAACCCCTGGCACAAAGGCCTTCAGAACAATACTAATCTTAGATATATTTTGACAAGTTTGACTTCTTTTGTTTCAATCACTTTTTTGAAACGAGTGAAATCTATTTCTTTAAACAAGTGAAATTGGTTGTTTTATTTGATAGAAATCATTCTTTGGAATGAGTGAAATTTATTTTTGAATCAAACTAATCAATTTTTGAAAATAATGAAAGCAATGTTTCGAAATGGTCATATCATTATTTTAAACGAGCAATATAAGCTTTTAAAATAAATGAAATTGTTTTTTATTTGAGTGAAATTAGTGTGCTTTGGAAGAAAAAACAGATTTCACACATTTCAAAAAACTTATTTCACTCGTTTTAAAATACAGACCGAAACAAAAATGAAACTAGTCAAAATATAATCAAGATAGGTCTTGTTCCTCCTTTTTACAGGAAGATTGGTCTTGTTTCAAAGATCTTTGCGCCTAGAGTTCAAATACAAGAAAATAAAGTTGAAATATTGGTTTAAAAGATATAAATGGTTTTAAGTTAACAAAGGATAACAAACGGAAATATTACCCAGCTCACGTTTGCTGGGAGGGGGGTGGCAAACTAACGTCATTTAATGGCAGCTTTAGTTGTGAAGAAAAATCAAATGACCCTGCAAAAAAAAATGACGACAGTTTTCAAATGAAAAGTAATTTTTCTGAAGAAATTGCCACTCTAAAGAAACTGTCACCCCCTAAAAACTAAAAATGACACCTAAAATGTTCACATGCGCCGTCTTAGCTGACAAACGTTTCGCCAGTTATGAGAGTCAATAATAAAAGGACGGATATGTTTTGGAGAGAGAACAGAGGTCCAGGCATGTATGGACTGGATATGCGTTGTGCGAGAAATAAAAATATGTGATCAATTGTATGGGAGGGATACCTCCCACGAGGTGTCTTTTGGGAAAGAGATGTCTCCCCAACACACCTCTTCAGCATGTATATAAGTGGCTCTCTCACATTGCAATAGATCTAAGAGAATTATTTGTGTCCCTCCTTTATCTCTTTTACTTTGATTCTACAATACGTTATCAGCACTTCGCTCTCCGTTGAGAGAAAAAGGCCATCCGAGATGGCCGAACATCGGCAGCGTTTGCCTGATCCAGCGCACCGTCGTCACTATGGATGGATACAAATCGATCCATGGCTTCTCGCCGGTATTGCTGCTCCACCCCATAACGCGGACGTACTTGCATCGGCGACGAAGAACTTGGCTGGCGCACGATGCGGCTGCTTGATGCAGCCCGCTACCGGCGCGAAGCGGCGGGTCTCGGCCTCAGCGCCGCTCCGTCCAGCGTGAACACACAACTACGAAATTGATCGCTGATGGACTCCACTAGGACGGTCCTCGGCAAAGACGGCCATGCATGCATGCCGATCAGGAGAAGGCTAACTTGATTTTCATTTTGAAATTAGTATCAATGATCCACTAATTGTGTATCTCTCCAGAAGTGACGGAACAATCCGGCCAAGCGGTTATCAATCCACGGCGAGATTCGTATTGTCTTCTTGTGATCAATCCATTGATTTCTCTTGTATGCACGGCACATGCACTCGCAGGATCGACTCCAACCAAGCGGTTGCTACAAGAAGAGAAGCGAACGCGGTGCGGGCGCTCGTGCCCACGACTTTCCGGTAGCGGCATCCGGCGTCTTCCACGGCTACTGACTCCGAGCGGCCGCGGACCTAGGCGGCGTTCCCCTTGTGCGGACACCCGTGGCGACGACTCCGAACGACCGTGACTCTCGGTGCAGAGACGTCTCCCGGCGTGGCTGGCTGCCTCGACGTCCTATTCCCAGCGGCATCTGCCGCTAATGGTGGTGACAACCAACAGACTGCGCAGCGCTTCCCGGACCTCGGTTCAACGGCGCGGCCAAGAACGGTGGCTCGAGACGAGGCCTGGCCAGCGGTAAGTTCCACCATGGACGCATGTCATTGCAGTGTGGCCCAGTGGCTGTCTGTGCGAGTCGGCTGCCCGGCACGATGGCGGCTGCACAGCGATCAGCAGCGGCGGTTGGATCGGGACTCGATCCCGATCGAGCAAGAGGGCTCGTAACCACCACCTATGCTGTGTAACGGGTGGACCGGTCGAATGCCTGGTTGCCAGGCCATGGAGCTCTGCCTAGTGTGTTTCCATGGGGCTGTGGCGGCTGCACAAGGCAAATAGGCCAAATGTGTTTCCAAGTGGGCAAAAACTCACGTCCCCATTTCATGCCAAGAAAAAAAATGAAAAGTAATATGTGGACTGTAGAATGGGTTGGCTACACAGATTTCACCCATGAACATGTTTTTTTCTTTTCTGCTTCAGCTTATAGCTGCGCAGTTTTTGTTTTGATTATTGTTATTTACGTTTTATGCCTTTTGGGTTTTAGAGCAAATACACAGGATAGACCCTCGGATTTTGCTGAATTGCATAATAATTGATTATGCATCATTTTACATCATGTAAAATGACCGTTTGCCCCAAGTCCTCATATATGTTGCACAAGAATGTTTATACTTCTGCATTTATTTGTATTACATGAGTAATACTGCTGCAAAGCAATATGTTGATTCCATTATTCGCATAGAATATGGAATTTGCTTGCAAGTTTGGAAACATGAGGTAGTGAAGTGTATGACACTGCCTGACTATGTCAAATTTACATTTGTCACAAGGAATCGACAAATGGTACCTACTGCTTAATTGCAGGTTATGCAATGTTATTGTGAGGTCTATATTATGTCATTCCGACATAATAACTACCTTCAATTTTCCACACAACTTATGGATTGCATTATGGCAACGAATTAATTTCGTTCACAACTGTGAGGTCTACATCACCATGTGATGACTACCTTCAATGTGCTTTTAATTAACACAAGGTTGTGAGAACACAAGTAGAAAACCACCCATTAGTTTCGGTTTGTAAGGGCCTTTAGTCCCGGTTCAGGAACCGGGACTAATGGGTCGTTACTAATACCTCAACCCATTAGTCCCGGTTCAAACACGAACCGGGACCAATGTGCCTCCACGTGGCCCTGTCTTGCGCCGAGCCGAGGGGCCTTTGGTCCCGGTTGGTGGCTCCAATCGGGACCAAAAGGCATCCACGCGTCTGCATTCTAGTGGCTGGGGTTTTTTTTTTTTTTTGAAAGGAGGGGGTTGGGGGTTTTGGGGGTTAATTTAGGTGTTTCGTATATTGTGTTAGCTAGCTAATTAATAGAGAGAAGTGTCCTCTCTTATGTCCGTGCTTGGTCGACGCTACGTAGTATATATACATAAGTGATCGAGAGATACATTCAGTCTGAAGTTAAGTCATGCATACCGAGAGAAGTGATCGATCGACCTCTCCTTCTCAGAGATTGGTCGAACAACAAGTTTTTACTGGCTACATACATGTACAATCTATATAAGATCTCTTAATTACAAACCCCTAGCATTTGAAATCAACTTCCACATGGTATTCTCCGCTTTCTTGATGACATGTTCAAGAAAGAATCCCGCCAATTCCTCTTGAATTGCTTTCATGCGATCTGGTTCTAGGAGTTCATCCGCATCTGCCACGTCTAATTAATTTGAAGAAGGAGTTAATTAATACATATATATGAATGAAACTCAACAGAAATGATGGTGTAATAAAATGAAATCGTGAATATTATTGCTTACGCACTTCATATTGTCTTCTAGAGTAGCCCCGCTTGTTTTTCAAAGTCGCGTTGTGGATGAACTCGCACACGTAGTATCCACAGAAATCATTCCCTTCCTCCTACCACAAGCAATTTACGAGAAATAGAGGTCAATCAAACTGATAATGAAGCATTATAAATGGCATTGATGAAAGTATAGCTATAGAATCAACGGGAGATGCGCGCAACTAGCTAGCCAGTAGTACTTACTTTCTGGTATACATATCGCAGCTCCTTCGGCAGTCCCGGAGCTTGTGCGGTGAACTGTTTCCAAACCCTGCAAGACAAAGAAAATAATTATTATTACTTGAGATATCAGGAAATGAACAAAAAGTTGCCGATATGGTGCGATAATGATCGATTGAACTTACTTGCTGAGCATTTCAGTCATGTCCGCATAGGTGTTGGGATCTTTCCGTCTAGAGTCTAAGACGGTTACTAGTCCACGCTCAAGCTTAATCTCCAGAAGAATATAGTGGTACCTGCACACGCATGCATAACTCATCAATTACATTAACCTCGCTCGAGTAATAAGGGAAACCGAATATGCACACGACAGTAACACTCACGGGCCGTTGTAAGGAAAGAGTATGGTATCTTTGTTTTGATTTTTGATTAACGATTGTAGCAAGTTGTCCTCGGCCTCTTCGACGTTCTTTTCAACGAGAAATACATCTATGATATTTGTGTTAATGAACCCAATATCATAGATTTCATTTTTTTGCACTCGACGATCTTCAATCTGCATAATATATTGAGGATAATTAATTATAAATACATGCAATGAAAGAGCCGAGCTATATATAGAGACTAATGACAGAAATAGTACTTACACGCAGTAGCAAAAGACCATTAATTTATCGAGGGCCTTTTGATTGAAGAACTCGAAGAACTCCTCAAATGGAACACACAACAGATCATTTGAAACGAGGTCGTGCTCCTCTTTAATGTTCAGATACAAACTGTTCGTCCCCTCAGCCTCTCTGCAGGTTTTCATGTACCAACTATGGAATCTTCGCATCATTGTTGTCGAGATTTTTCATCTTTGACGAGAGGCTTCCGTACTCAGATCTGAATCGTCCACCTCCATGAAATCGGGAAGTGCATCGTCAGGCAGGTAATCTTCAAGATTGCCATAACCGGCCACCGTCCCCGGAGGATTAGACACATTGAGCGGGGGGCACGATTGATGTGCTTGTTCGCCGAGCTGGGCAATTTTTTCCCCTTTGCTTGTTGTTCTTTTGATCTTTTATCACTGACAGTAGTTCCCGACCGCTTGGCTTGGAGATATGTCTGTTCAGTAATGCGCTCATAGTTGGTTCTCGGCGGAGACTTTGGTGGTTTCCTCAGGGCATCGAGAGTGCTCTTTGCTTTCACCGGATCTACCTTCTCCTCCGGAGGTGGATGTATCTTTGCTTTCACCCCTTCAAAGAACTCCTTCACTTGGGCCTGCACGATCGTATTGTTTTCCTCCTTGGTCCTCTCGTGCACGTAACTTCTCTAGAGGCTTTAGAGGTGGACCGTATCTGTATTGCCTCTCTCTTCTTGTGCTGCTAGACGCCGGAGCAGACGGAGCGGCTGCGGCGTCTGTCTTCTTTCGTGCTTACTTACGAGGCAGAGGAGAAGGACTACGACGCGTCGGAGCAGCCGGGGCGGCGGCGGGTCTCTTCCGCCCTTGCTGGAGAGGCGGAGAAGGAGGAGGCGGAGTGCCGCCACGCGTCGGAGAAGGAGGCGGAGTGCCGCCACGCGTGCCCTGATCGTCACTCGCCGGAGGAGGAGGCGGTGGAGGAGGCGGAGTGCTGCCACGCGTGCCCTGATCGTCACTCGCCGGAGGAGGAGGCGGTGGAGGAGACGGAGTGCCCTGACTCGCCGGAGGAGGAGGAGGAGGCGGAGGTGTCCAGTTCAGAAGGTTGATGAGCTCCTTCCGCCATAGGCATGGAGTCTTGAGAGCAGAACCCAGCCTAGTCTCCCCTTCACCGGTAGGGTGCTCAAGCGCGAGGTCCTCAAATCCCTCCGTTATTTCATCCACCATCACCTTAGCAAATCATACGGAATCGGCTAGCGGTGATAAGTTGTGCGGGTCCACTAGGATAAACTTGGCCAACAACCGCCTTGACCTTCAAATTCATCCATCGCGCCATAATGTGGCAATTTTGAGACTCATGATACCATCCATGGGATAGCTGGCGAGAGCCGTCAAGACATGCTCCGGTGAAGCAGCTCGGTGGAAGCAACGCTGCTTCTCCGCTGAGATGGCAGGGTAGCCGGGGAAGCTTGACATGTCGTTTGTTGCGATCTGCTGCTTCTTGTTCCTCTTCTCGATCCTCTAGCCCCATTACCCTTCCAAGCAGCGCTTTGCATTTGGTCTGCTTGATTTCTTCCTCCTCTCGTGGGTTTTGTAACCCCTGCGTCGAAAACCAACCTTCCACGGAATGGAGCTGGCGTGCCTCGTGTCCGTCCGGGTGCTTAGGATTCCCAAGGGCCATTGTGAGCTCGTCCTTCTCCTGTTTGGAAGGAACGTCCCTCGCTCTGCTGCATCGATATAGTGTCGAAGGTTCTTGGTGGTGTTTGCGATTGCTCGTCCGTCCCATGACACTTCCTCACATAGGTCCAAGGTTCCGCCAGCCCGAAGAACCAAGTCCGCAACGGTTTGGCGGCGCATTGTCTCTGGTTCGATCCCTTTTCAAGCAGATCATGCTCAGCCTTGGACCACTTAGGCCGGGCTTTGAGGTAGCCACCTGACCCCGTGCAATGGTGAAGCTTCTTCTTCGCAGCATTTTTCTTATTTGTCTCCGACATCTTCTTACTCTTTTCCGATGTCTTGTGGGCCACAAATGCGGGCCAGTGATCTTTGATCTTCTCATATTTGCCGATGAATTCTGGTGTCTTTTTTTTCTCAACAAACTGGTTCAGCTCTTTCCTCCACCTCCTCATTAGGCTTGCCATCTTCTTAAGAGCACAAGACCTGATTAATTGCTCTTTAACTGGCTTCTCCGGATCCTCCTCTGGCGGTAGGGTAAAATTTGCCTTCAGCTCAGTCCAAAGATCTTCTTTCTGCATATCATTGACATAAGACACCTCATGGTCTTCATCCTTAGCAGCTTATACCATTGCTGGATGCTGATCGGGATCTTGTCCCTAACAAGAACCCCGCACTGAGCAGAAAATGCCTTCCTTTCAATCGGTTCACCGTCGGGCGCGATTTCTATGATCTCAAACTTTTCATCCGAGCTCAACTTTTTCTTCGGGCCTCGTCTCCTTACCGAAGTTGTGCTCGATCCGGAGGGCTAGAAATTATAAGGAAGAAAGACGACAGTAATTAATATATGTACATATACCAAAACAATGGATGCATCAATTAACTAGTCAGCACGGGCTTAACTAATATATATATATATATACCTGGCCGGACTCGGTTCGGTGACCGGAGGAGTCAGCACGGTCTCCTTCTTGTACCTCCATTGTGTCACCGGAGGTATCATGAACATACTCCTCCTCTTGTACCGGCATTAATGGGTCGAAGCCATCATAAACATAGCCCTCTTCTTCATCCAGTCCTTCCAGCTGACCATCGATGTCGATGGGAAATGACACAACATCATCACTTCCATTTGCGATTATGTCCCCCAACATCGCTTCTGTTTCTTCGTCTCGGGAGTGCTCCATAGTTTCTGCAAATATTTACAACATGTCAATTATTATTCAAATATGGTACAGATGGATATATATATATATATATATATATATATATATTAGTGGCAAACGTAGAACTAGCTAGCTAATCACAATAAGGAATCATGTTAGTGGCCTCGACGCTGCTTCTCTAGGGTTTGGGGTCGCCTCAACACAACGCTTCAAGGGTTTGGGGTGGCCTCGACGACAACGCTTTTAACTTGATAAATTTGGGTGGCCTCGAGAGAGTTAATTTCGGGTAGGGGCGCGGCGGGAGGGGGTAGGAGACCAACATCATTTTCTCTCCAGGGTTTGGGTGTCCTCGAGAGTTATCGGGGAGGGGGTATCGGTACCACCCCCTAGCTCGTGTTGAAGTTTCTTCTTTCTCCACTATTCCTTTCTTTCTTCTTCTCCTCTTCTTTTTCTTCTTCTCCCTCGAGAAAGGAAAATAATTAAGGAAAAGGAAGAAAAGAGAAAGAAGGAAGAAGGAAGAAGAAGAAGAAGAAAAAGAAGAAAAAAAGAAGAAAAAAAAGAGGAGAAGAAGAAAGGAATAGAGGAGAAAGAAGAAAAAATAGAATTTCTTCTTTCTCCTCTATTCCTTTCTTTTTCTCCTCTTCTTTTTCTTCTTTTTTCCTCTTCTTATTTATTTCTCCTCTTCTTCCTCTCCTCTTTTTCTCCTTTCTTCCTCTTCTTATTTTCCTTTTCCTCTCATTCTTTTAGTATTGCTTGTTTCAAAAAAATCTTCAAATAGAAAATTTTGAAAAAAACAAAGGTTTTGCCTAATGCATTGTTCATATGAATATACAAACATTTGCATATTCTACAATAATTAATATCACCCAAAAAATCTATGAACAGAAAAAAACCTAACTTTTCTAAAATCTATCTTTTGCATATATGAAAACATTAATACACATATGAATAATAAATACATATATGAACAAAAACATGCTTTGAACAATTTTGAACATTACATACACATAGCCACATACATACACATACATTATATATATATATATGAACAAAAAACTAAACTAATAAAAATGAAAAAAAACATAGCCGCATATATATATACTATATATATATACATTGAACAAAAAATTAAACTAATAAAATGAAAAAAAAAACAGAGCAGTCATGTATGCATGCTCACAGCAATGGCGGCGCTGCTGGGCGGCGACGGGCATGGGCTCGGGCGCGGCTGGGCGGCGACGACGGCGACGAGGCAGCTGGCGGCGACGCTGGCGGGCGCGGCTCGGGGAGGACGGCGCGGCTCGGGAGGCCGGCGACGACGACGGCGCGGCGCGGCAGCGGCGAGCGGCAGCGAGGCGGCGGGCGGCGTCAGGCAACTGGCGGCGTCGATGTGCTCGGCGTCGTCGGGGCAATCGTGGCGATGAACTCGCAAAACTGCGAAGTGCTACTTATATACAAGGAGCATTGGTCGGTTGGTGGCACCAACCGAGACTAATCTTGCTTTAGTCCGGTTGGTGCCACCAACCGACCAAAGACCTCTTTCGGCATCCCAAAGGGCGGAAGCTGCGGCCTTTAGTCGGTTGGTGGCACCAACCGGACCAATGCTCTTTTTAGTCCCGGTTGGTGCCACCAACCGGACCAAAGGCTGTCTTTGCCGCGATCGGGCCAAAGTTTAGTCCCACCTCGCTAGTTGAGAGGGGCGCGCAGTGGTTTATAAGCCCCACTGCCGCACCCCTCTCGAGCTCCTCTCCACTGCAGGCTTACGGGCCTACTTGCTACTGCTTTGCCTGATGGGCCTTCTGGGCCTACTGCGGGCCTGAATCCTGGTCCAAAGTAGGGATTCAAGTCGTATTCAGGCTATGGGGGCCCAGTAGGGGGCATTTTTTTTTGTTTTTTTGTTTTCTTTACTTATTGTTGCTATTTTTATTTTTTCCCAGTTTTTTGTTTTGTTTTCTGCATTATTTATTTTCTTTTGTTTTTTGCTTTATTTTTAATTCTTTTTGCTTTAAGTTTTAGGAAAATTATAAACTTTCTGTTAGTGCCATTACTTTTCAAATTTGAAAACACTTTTTTTTTGTTTTCTTTCTTGCTTTATTTATTTTATTTTGTTTCTACTTACAACAAAATACTTATTGTTGTTTTTTTGTTTTGTTTTCTGCATTATTTATTTTCTTTTGTTTTTGCTTTATTTTTTAATTCTTTTTGTTTTTAGTTTTAGGAAAATTATAAACTTTCCACTTTTTTTGTTTTTTTGTTTTCTTTCTTGCTTTATTTATTTTATTTTGTTTCTACTTACAACAAAATACTTATTGTTGCTATTTTTAATTATTACGAGGGCCGAACCATAAGACATTAAAGCATTTCAAATGAACTCTGAAAAAGTTGAAAGTTGGCATGGTATCATAAATTGACCCACACATAGCATGTGCATGTACAAAACGGACAATGGTATCATACTCGTTAGTTACAAAGTTGGCATGATATCATCATAATAGTTGCGGGAGAAAGTCTTCACTTTTTTTCGCTTGTGTCATTTGCTTATTGCGCCGTAACCATGGATAATCTTCATCGTTTATCAGGATGCCGGGGTCAGCCTTGACTTTAAAGGGAGGAATTTCATGAAACTTTTCATAATCTTCAGACATGTCTGTCTTGTCCTCCACTCCCACGATGTCTCTTTTTCCTGAAAGAACTATGTGGCGCTTTGACTCATCGTATGATGTATTCGCTTCCTTATCTTTTCTCTTTCTCGGTCTGGTAGACATGTCCTTCACATAGATAACCTGTGCCACATCATTGGCTAGAACGAACGGTTCGTCAGTGTACCCAAGATTTTTCAGATTCACTGTTGTCATTCCGTCTTGTGGGTCTACTGCACCCGCCTCTGACAGATTGACCCATTTGCACTTAAACAAAGGGACCTTAAAATCATGTCCGTAGTCAAGTTCCCATATGTCCACTATGTAACCATAATATGTGTCCTTTCCCTCTCGGTTGTTGCATCAAAGCGGACACCGCTGTTTTGGTTGGTGCTCTTTTGATCTTGGTCAATCGTGTAAAATGTATTCCCATTTATCTCGTATCCTTTCCAAATCAATACAGTCAAAGATGGTCCCTGGATAACAAGTACAGCTCATCACAAACAGTGTTGTCACCTCGTCGTGCTTCCAACCAACTGCTGAAAGTCTGATGTGTTCACATGTAATCTAGTGGTCGCCTTTGCTCGGGTGTTTGGGCGCAGATGTTCTTGTGTTCATCGACATACGGGTCACCAAGGTAGAGTTCAGAGAAGCGTGTAGTGTGCTTGAGACCAAGAATATCCGTCCTGCATATTATTGAGTCCCTTCCAAGCGTGCCTTTTCGGTCAGTCTCCCCTCATACCGCGATTTAGGGAGACCTATCTTCTTAAGGCCAGGAATGAAGTCAACACAAAACCGATGACATCCTCTGTTTGATGGCCCATGGAGATGCTTCCTTCGGCCTAAGCGATTCTGGACATATTTCTTTAGGACTCCATGAACCTCTCAAAGGGGTACATATTGTGTAGAAATCTGGGGCCCAGAATGACAATCTCGTCAACGAGATGAACTAGGACGTCGTCATGATATTGAAGAAGGATGGTGGGAACACCAGCTCGAAACCCGACAAGACATTGCACCACATCACTCCTTAGCCTTGGTATGATTTCGGATCGATCACCTTACGAGAGATTGCATTGAGGAATGCACATAGCTTCACAATGGCTAATCGGACGTTTTCGGTAGAAGCCCCTCAATGCAACCGGAAGCGATTGCGTCATAATCACGTGGCGATCATGAGACTTTAGGTTCGAAACTTTTTCTCTGTCATATTTATTATTCCTTTTATATTCGACGAAAGCCACGGGACCTTCATACTAAGCGAGGCATTCAAAGAAGATTTCCTTCTCTTCTTTGGTAAGAGCATAGTGGCGGGACCTTCATCTTGCTTTGGAGGCATGTCATCTTTTTCGTGCAAGCGTTGCAGGTCCTCCGTGCCTCACCTGTATCTTTTGTCTTCCCATACACGCCCAAGAAGCCTATCGAGTTCACGCAAAGGTTCTTCGTCACGTGCATCACGTCGATCGAAGAGCGGACCTCTAGGACTTTCGGTGGGGTAGGTCCCAAAATATAGATTTCTTCTTCCACATGGGTGCGTGTCCCCAGCGTCACTCGGAACAGCTAGTCCGCGGGACCCTTTCCAAAGATTACGTGTAAATCATTGACCATAGCAAGTACATGATCACCGATGCGCATGGCGGGCTTCTTCGGTGATCTGCCTCGCTTTTGAAATGCTTGCCTTTCTTTCGACATTGATGGTTGGTCGGAAGAAATCGGCGATGGCCCGGTACACATTCTTCCCGCAGCTTGCGGTATATACTATCGGTGTCAAGTAAGCGGTGCATGCATGCGTGGTATCCCTTGTTTATCCGTCACGAAAGGTTCTTGAGAGCGGGCCAATCGTTGATGGTCATGAACAACAACGCCCTTAGGTTAAATTCCTCATGTTTGTGCTCATCCCACGTCGTTACCTGTTTCCATTCCACAGCTGTAAAAGTTCTTCAACTAATGGCCTTAGGTCCACATCAATGTCATTGCCGGGTTGCTTAGGGCCTTGGATGAGAACTGGCATCATAATGAACTTCCGCTTCATGCACATCCAAGGAGGAAGGTTATACATACATAGAGTCACGGGCCAGGTGCTATGATTGCTGCTCTGCTCCCCGAAAGGATTAATGCCATCCGCGCTTAAAGCAAACCATACGTTCCTTGGCTCACATGCAAACTCATCCCAGTACTTTCTCTCAATTTTTCTCAAGTGCGACCCGTCAGCGGGTGCTCTCAACTTCCCGTCTTTCTTACAGTCCTCACTGTGCCATCGCATCAACTTGGCATGCTCTCCATTTCTGAACAGACGTTTCAACCGTGGTATTATAGGAGCATACCACATCACCTTCGCAGAACCCTCTTCCGGGGCTCGCCGTCAACATCACCGGTCATCTCGTCGATCTTATACTGTAATGCACCGCATACCGGGCATGCGTTCAGATCCTTATGCGCACCATGTAGAGGATGCGATCATTAGGGCATGCATGTATCTTACGCACCTCCAATCCTAGAGGGCATCGACCTTCTTTGTTGCGTATGTCTTGTCGGGCAATTCGTTATCCTTTGGAAGCTTCTTCTTCAATATTTTAAGTAGCTTCTCAAATCCTTTGTCGAGCACAAGATTCTCGCCTTCCACTGCAGCAATTCGATCTGGTACCGAGCTTTGTGTTGCCATCTTTGCAATTGGGGTACAACCCTTTTTTGTGGTCCTCTAGCATGCGATCGAACTTCAGCTTCTCCTTTTGACTTTCGCATTGCGTCCTTGCATCAACAATGACCCGGCGGAGATCATCATCATCGGGCACATCGTCTGGTTCCTCTTGATCTTCAGCAGCTTCGCCGTTGCAGTATCATCGTGCACATCGTCTGGTTCCTCTTGATCTTCTGGAGCATCACCGTATTCAGGGGGCACATAGTTGTCATCGTACTCTTCTTCTTCGTCGTCTTCCATCATAACCCCTATTTCTCCGTGCCTCGTCCAAACATTATAGTGTGGCATGAAACCCTTGTAAAGCAGGTGGGTGTGGAGGATTTTCCGGTCAGAGTAAGACTTCGTATTCCCACATATAGGGCATGGACAACACATAAAACCATTCTGCTTGTTTGCCTCAGCCACTTCGAGAAAATCATGCACGCCCTTAATGTACTCGGAGGTGTGTCTTGAACCGTACATCCATTGCTGGTTCATCTGCGTGCATTATATAATGAAGTGACCAAATTAATATAAGTTCATCATCACATTGAAACCAAAGTACATACATAGTTCTCATCTAACAACATGAAGCTCTGCAGAGCATCTAAATTAATTAAACCATACACTAAAACTATGTAAAACATTTCAATGCGAAAACAAATGCGATCATAATCGCAACCAATGTAACAACTGATCCAACGGCATAATGATACCAAGCCTCAGTATGAATGGCATATTTTCTAATCTTCAAGCGCATTGCATCCATCTTGATCTTGTGATCATCGACGACATCCGCAACATGCAACTCCAATATCATCTTCTCCTCCTCAATTTTTCTAATTTTTTCCTTCAAGAAATTGTTTTCTTCTTCAACTAAATTTAACCTCTCGACAATAGGGTCGGTTGGAATTTCCGGTTTAACAACCTCCTAGATAAATAAAATCTATGTCACGTTGGTCGGCATAATTGTCATAAACAATAAATGAACCAATAGTTATGAAAATATAATATATACCACATCCGAATCATAGACAGGACGAGGGCCGATGGGGCGGATACCAAAACCATCGCACTATATAAGATGCAATAATAAATGTAAGAAAATAATACAAGTATCTATCTAAACATACAAGTAAGAATATTTTTCCTTTCAGAAAGAAGATAAGAACAAGAGGCTCACCACGGTGGTGCCGGCGATGAGATCGGCGCGGGTCATCGACGATGGTGAAGACAGGGACGGGGCGTGACGGACCGCTAAATCTAGACAAATATTAAGGAAAATGGAGCTTGGCGGTCGAGCTTGGAGGGGAGAAAGCTTAAGTAGTGTGGCTCGGGCATTCCATCGAACACCTCGTGTGCATAGGAGGTGAGCTAGAGCACCACAAAGCTCTCCCCTCGCCGGCCAAGAAAAATAGAGCACTGGGAGTGCTCTGCTCGCGAGCAGGGGGTATATATAGGCACCACCATTGGTCCCGGTTGACAGCTCGAACCGGGACTAAAGGTTGGCCTTTGGTCCCGGTTCGTGCCACCAACCGGGACCAATGGTGGTGGGCCAGGAGCGAGGCCCATTGGTCCCGGTTCGTCCCACCAACCGGGACCAAAAGGTCCACACGAACCGGGACCAATGGCCCACGTGGCCCGACCGGCCCCCGGGGCTCAAGAACCGGGTCCAATGCCCCCATTGGTCCCGGTTCTGGATTGAACCGGGACTAATGGGCTGGACCGGCCTGGACCATTGCCCCCTTTTCTACTAGTGGAAGCTCCATAAGAGTGAGGTCTACACTACTTAGTAGTGATTATCTCCATGTGTTCAAAGCAAAAATGAAGGCACAAAACTTATGACATAGCCATTATAAGGCCTAGACCATTGGTGCCTACCTTCATGATGTTTTTCCAAATATTTGTCAATTTCATAGAATTTGTCATTGGTTGTGACTAAAGTGTCACATACTCCCTCTGGACAGGATTCCAAGGCATTAGTGGCTACTATGCTACATATTATGCTATGAAAGAATTATGCAAAACACTTGCATATTTTGGTGATTTCCTTCCATGCATACACAACTTATGTGACACCATCATAGCTATGAATTACGTTTCATGCACAATTGAGAGGTTTACGCCATTTTATGGCGATTACCTTCATGTGTTATAGATAACATAAGGTTGTGTAGGCTATGATCAATGGGAACTGGCCATAAGAGTGAGGCACCACTAGGTGGTCAACTACCTCTATGTGTTTATGGAAATTAAAGGTTTATCCTTTCTGAGGCGACTACATTTAATTTGAAGAACTACATCACATTGTGATGATTCTCTTCTTGTGAAGGCCTACCCTATGGGTCACAAAGAATCACCATGGCCATGATTATGTTTAGCCATAACATTTTCATCCTACTTAATTTACTGAAGGTAAATTATTGCATGCGAATTTCATGCAACATATGGCTGACCTTTTTGGAAAGGAAATGCGATGAGATGACATTTGGAGGGAGTAACTATTTAACATGGGTCATGGACATTAAAGAGTTTGTCGACCTGGGACCTTGTTGCCACAGAAACTCCACCTACAGAAAATGTCATGGTTGTTTATCAATAGCTAAGAATATGCATATGTGCATTTATGTGTCATCGCAATGGCTCGGTTCCCAAACTGAGTATGTAATGGATGATGAATATCCATTTTCTCTTTGAGCCTTCATTGAGGCGAGATATATTGTTATAAGCATCACATGAATGATTATTCATTTATTGTCAGGACTTCGAGTCCGTTGAGCCTTATATTTTTGTTGTCTATAAATCAACACTATGTTGAGATTATGTGATTAGGCGGCTTCAGATGCATATCTGACTATGAGTCCTTACTGCACTTTACGTTCTCCTATGATGGTAAACAGAAATGTCATCTTTGTTTCGGGTTGCAATGCCTGAAATTCATGCTAGTGCTCTTAGTATTAAGCAATAGTGGCTATAAAACCACAAGGAGTTGAATGTAAAGTAAAGAAAAAAATGACAAGCAGAAATGGAGTGTATATCTCAAAAGGTAATGGATCATTTAATCTAAATGATCATAATGACAACTTTCAAGTTTGTCAAAGTGGTGGTTGTACAAAATATCGTACCAATGATTACCAGTTGGTCAAGTATTGGGTTAATCATACCACCGGCTCACTCGAGGCAAATGAGTTTAATGGGATAAGTTTGAGGTTTTACTACAAAAGGAAATAGCCAGAAAATATTCTGGCATGGTAGAAGGAGAATGGACTCCTCTATATTGATGATATGCTTGTGGAATGATATTCCAAAGATATTTTGGAGATCTCGTGTAGTCTCCTAGTTATCCCTAAATATCATTGGCCTATAATTGTACTACTACATATAGTATAAATTGCAACATCTTGTCCCTCGGACATGATAGTTGAGATAATTGAGTGTATGAATCAGTTCATACTCAATCTTGGTGCATACATAATAATTTTTCTTCCTTTATCATCATGATATCGGACGATTAGAGAAATTATTTGACAATCTGTTGGCCACAACTTGACAAGTTGCAATATTCCCAACATTCATGTGACATTGGGGAATTAATTTTAAGGCCCTCTCACCTTAAAATTTGAAATGAGCCAGCCAATATTCTTGATTGAATGCAAGAATATGTTTGGATTATTCAACCATTATCTGGGTTATCTTGATACTTCATGATGTTCATAGACGCATTTAGAATATGGTCTTAGGTGTGTATATCCATACATAACCATGCATTTACTAAATTAAGTGCTCAGATTGATGAATTTAGAGAAAATTATCCTAACGTGGGATAATTCCATTGGAATGGAAATGTTGTTGAAGTTGATTCACGGACATTCAATGGTTATATTCAGTATATGGTACATAACCAGAATAGTTTGGCTTGATCTCTTATGAAAGAGATTCAATATTGCATAGCCAATGTTGCAGAATTGTGATTTACCAACATTTTGGTGATGGTAACATGCGGTCTCACACTCCGCATATTTGGTCTAAATGAGATCAAATGATAATGCACCCCTTGCAGTTTGTACGTGGAAATAAGTGAAGTACTTCCCATCTGCGGTAATTCGGTTGTATATCGATATCACCACCCAGCGTAAATCATGGGCCTTCACATATGGTTGGGATCTATGTGAGGAATAACTGTGGTATGTTCGTTAATCCGCATAATACCTTAACCCTTACAAGGGAGTTATTTGTAGCCCATACGTTGATTGCTTTTGCAATAAGAACATTTTCTGGCATTAGGGGGAGATGAGTACCACAAAGAATGCCAGGAAATGGATAAGAAATGTCATAGACATTTTGTCCACGTACTTAAGAATCTGAAATGCAGGTTCAAGTTATGAGAAATTTGCAGCATATTGCAAATAATCTGTCAAGTATATTTACTGATGACAAAGGTGTCACTATGGTCAAGTACTAGAACGGCTGGAGGTACCTAATAAACCACTCGTCTCCTTAGATGAGAGTAAGAGGGGGAGAATTCTGGTCGCATGAGATTAAGTTCTCATATGTTTCAGCGAAAACAGAGGAGATTGACCCCTCGATCAGTAAGTATGATTCAACCTCGAGTTGAATGACACCTGAGGGATGCGCGGCATCCAAAGTCCAACACATATGTGCACACATTTTTAGGTGTTGGGACATCGAAACACCTTGAATCCGTTGTTGTGGGAAATCATAAGGAGTTAAGAGGCTTAATAAGAATTCCACAATGATATTGATTCATGAGAATCGTGTATGAGAAAGTCTACATATGTCGACATGAAATTCTTCTCGAGAATTGCTAGAATCCTTTTGGGCCCTGAACCAAATCCATGGAGAGTGTTGTTGCACTTATATTGGTTCAAATGAAAGGAAGCAATTAAGGAAGAGTGGCACTCGCTCATCAAAGAGAGGTATTTACCATTGTAAAACCTGCTCCTCATAAGTATCTTCCAGAAGGAAGAGAAGTGATTTTTTGTTTGAAAACAAAAATAAATGAGGTGGTGAGAAAGCGAGGCTTGTAGCACAATGGTTTTTCGCAGAGACCCGACATCGGTTACGATGTAGCATACCTTCTTGGTATGAGTGGAATTATGTTTCGATATTGAATGTTAATGGCAGTACAGATCCATACATTTGATGTATGTAATGTCTACATACTCCCATGGGTTAATTAGTTTGGATGTATATATTAAAGTCATTGAATGACTTAATATTCTGAATCCAAAGGTAAATCGCGACATGCATGTGTGGAACTTCTGAAGTCATTCTATGACTTGAAGTAGTCGGAGAATTGTGTGGTGCAACCGACTAAGTGAGTTATTCCTTGACAAGGATTACTCTCATACTAATGATTGTTGACTCCTGGATTGGACTTTACATCACCTTAATTTCTGGTGTTGATGATCTTATCATCAAAGTCTATATAAGACATGAAATACACACAATCATGTTAAGACGGATATTTGGGCTAAACCAAATTATGCTAGGTTGATGACTTGAGCATATCCCCCTAAGATATCCGTCTTCATATATCCGAAAGTACTAGAGAAGTTCAATATGGATATATTATATCGAAGACACATATGGTCATATTATACGTAATATGGGATACAAAATCCTTGAGACATAGGGGAGATGGTGAAGTGATAGTGGGGCATGAATTGCCATATCTAAATACCATCGAAGCACTCATATATCTTGCAAAATATGTCAGGCATGACACTATAGTTTTTGGCAATTTATTGAGAGTGCAATTCCCCGAAAGATATAAGGTTTGTGTAAGGAATATCCTCGGATATATCCAGGGCACAAAGGGTCTTGATCAATTTCATCCGGAAAATCAAGATGGGACCATGGTTTGATATATTGATAGTGGCTAATTATCTGATCCCACAATGCCATATCAAAGACTGGGTTTGCTGGAAGAGTATTTTGAAGGAAGTATTCAGAAGAATAGACTCTAAACGAGTCCTTCCAGTGATCATTCTATTTGAAGCATCAATGTGGATTACTTCATAGAATGATTGGCCACATATGAAATCATGTGGAGATTATCATTATCTACCAAGATAATGTCACTTGTATTGCTTATGGGTTATATTTATCCTTGTGAATTACAGAAATGTAAGAGGATAATATGCAAACAGATTATTGTGATATTCACATTATCTCTATCAATGTTTATATTCCAGAACTAGGTTCGTGGAATTGGTATGAGATATTCTTGAGGTTTGCAAAGTTCAGAGGGAGTAAAATACCAAGTTATAACCCGTTGGTGATCCTCAAATCACTCATATTGTACTCTTTTTCCCTTTATAAGTTTTCCATGATGGTTTCTCATATAAGGTTTTTAACGATACAATATAAATACAAGTGCGGATATATGCAATATTGGTTTCTCCTTATATTTTCCCACTGGGTTTTAAAGGAGTTTTCGATGGCATATTATTATAAGGTTTCTCCTCATTTTTTCCCACAGGGTTTTTGGAGGAGTTTTTAGTTTGCGATACTAGTTAGCGTGCACGTGTAACACACGTATAATCATAGGAAAGAATTTCCTCCTTTGTCACAACTTGCAGACAACTATTTAATATAAAAACAGTCTCGGAATCATATGTATATGTCACACATCAACGGCAATCAATTGGTTGAACTTCTCCATAGAGAAGATAGAGGCATAGGCTATTTAGTCTAGTGCATAGTAAAAAAGGAGTCAAATATCCTAGAATGTCTATATTCTATAATGCAAACTTCATAGTAATTATGGAACGTGTAAGAATTGTCCAAATGAACATGGCCGAGATGCAAACTTGGAACAAAATTGTAAAGTTTCTCAGAGGTATAACTCATAAAGGCCATATACTCTGGCATGGGATAAACACTGGCTTTTAAAGCAATGAACAAAAGAAGTAAAATCATAATATGATTCTTCATAGTTATTACATGATGGACCACAAATTTTCCCAAAAATATAAGGAAAAAAGGATAATATATTATTTGATTTAAGAACAAGCTCATGTCATACATGCATGAGAATAACGCCAGATTCACAAGTGAACTTCGACATTAATAAGTAGAACAATGTCACATGAAGGCTTTGAATACTACATGAATCATCAGATATAATTGTGCGGGGCCACGAAACAATTCACCAATCTAACTGATCACAATGTCATTCAATTTTACACATAGAAGCATTGGACATAGTGCTTTTAAAGGCAATGCTTTCATCTTGGTAGAGTTCCTATTGATCGATAATGACACATAAAGTGCATCACCTTGATACAGGTGCGATTGTGATAACAATAGCTTCTATCCTGAAAGAAAAATATGAGATGCCTTACAAATCATTATCTAACAATAGCACACTTAAGAGAAGTTGGACCCTCTCAAGGTTTTCTTCAAGCTCTGCACCAATACTTCTTACAAAAAAAGAATCAGACACGCCTACTTGCATATATTATGACATAGCAAAAACCTATTAAAAAATGATACCATGAATCCAATGAATCCACAATGAAACTTACTAATATTTCCATTGTTTGGGATTGTGCAATGGAACAAGGATAGGTTAATCTTAAGGCCCATAAAAATATTCAAAAGTGAATTAACCTACAATATATAGTAAGACAAGAGCGAACTAAAGTTGATTGCATAATTTATTGCCAATAAAATTCAATGTAGATTAGTAGGCCAAATTTCCTCCAATGGTGGCATGATCTTGAGGAGCAGTATCAACGTAATTGCAGCGTACCTAATGCTCAACCACTGAATCTTCCTTCAACTATTGTCATGCCCACCTGCACCGTGAAACTTAATCAACTGAAGAAAAGCTATAATTTCAACGAATGTCACCTCTTTATTTGTAAGTTTGTCGTCTTGTTTAGCATACTAAACTTTCCTTTCTCTAAAAGAAGTTTTTCATACACAATATGTACACAAAAGGAATCCAATAACTCCAGTTCATGACAGGTAGATAGTTTGGTAGACAGAAAAACTCTTATGATATGGATAATAATATAATTTGAGGGAATATATGTATGTTTGTCCTTAAGTAGATTCAAGGTCTTAGCTCAGAGAAAATAAGAAGTACAAAATAAATTTTCAAGGGTTCTACATTCGACACGGCTGCAAAAACTTCAGTTAGTACATGGTTTATATGGCATAAGTTTCTTTTCAATATATCACATACCTATAATTGCAAGTCAATCCAAACGGTGGTTTGCATGCATATACTGCAACAAACCATTAACCATGTGATTGCATATAAAGCAAGCTTGCCTGCATAAAACAAAAGAAATCACTCGTAGAAAAATCAGATCACCATATGAGGTTATTAAGATCCACCTTCTCATCACTCAAGCGCACCCTCTAGGAGCAGCGGTGCATAAACTGAATCCATGCAAGACAGGAACTCAATCCCCAGCACAAGAATATCAGTTCTGCACTGTAAGAAAAATAACCTCACAAACTACAATAACAAACTGAATCGACGCAAAAACAAAATCTAAACTGAATGTCGTGCAGAACATGCCACATATGCTCAAAATAGAGAACCAAATCAACAAGACAGTAGGTTAATATATAAGGGGAAAGAATGAAGTGGGTGGATCAACTCACAAGAATAGAGAAATCAGCGTCTGGGGGCATCAACTGCAAGGAGACGATGACAGGGGAGGTGGAACATTTGCGATATTTCTTAGGTCACAAAAAGTGTCTGAGACCAATTAAGTCATTCCCAATAACAACGATGAGGCGAACCTGACGGATCATCACTTCAATTTTGACCACCGCATTGTATGTGATCCCTTGATTCTAAGCTGAACTAATATATTAATGAGAATTCTTCTAGCTTACAGTGTACATGACCACACAGGCGACATATAGCTTACAGTGTACATGACCAATTAAGTGTGTTCGCCAATTATTCTAATCTATATATTCTACTACATTTTCTACCAATTATTTGCAAGGCAATATACTAATAGATCTAATCAAGACTGTCGTATTGCGTGGGGTGCATGTGCAGTCTAATAATCTTGACAAAAACAAAAAAAGTGATTATACTGACATGGCGCAGTTCATTAATCTTGATAGTTAGCGAATATCAGTGATGTAATAGTTCAGGTATTTCACACAACAAAGGTGCCCGATCTATCTACATCCCTACAAACCTCAAGCATGTTAAAGGCTCCCGGATATACATCTTTTGCAAGCTAGAAAAAGATCTACGTAACATAGCAGAAGTAGATGAAGGACTTCTTTTGATTGATGATTTGTGGAGAACTCGCCTAGTTATTAAATAGGTAATAGATGGTAAGGATTGGGTGATCATTACAAACTCCAAGAGTCAGACCATTGTCACATATATTAGCTGATATCAGTACAGGAGGTGGAACTGAAGAAGAGCATATTCTTCAGAGATTAGTACAGGGAGATGCAACTGAAGAATAGCATATTCTTCAGAGATTAGTACAGGGAGATGCAACTGAAGAATAGCATATTCTTCAGAGATTAGTACAGCAAGATGCAACTGAAGAATAGCAATGCAGAGATAACTTTTTTTAATACTACTGAGGAATAGCGTAAGCAAAAATGAGTTTAGTCAAAAATAAGAATTAACCCATCATGATTTGTGAATTGCAAAAAGTGTGAACTAAACTGAACTGGACATTGTACATTGTCAGAATCTTCAGAACCGGACAATGACTCACATAGAAAATTGGAGCAGTTCCCTTTGATGACCTCCCCTGCAACTGAACTTTGTCAATTTATTTGTCTAGCAACGTTCAGAGATTGACGAGAAAAATTGAGGGAGAGGATAGAGCAGATTGCTTTTGCTAAGGAACTATAATAGTAACCTGTAAGATTATTAAACCTATGTTATCTCATTAGTATAACCGTTCGTGGTTGTCCTCTCAGGCAGCGCCACCATCGCCGACTTCCCGGACCAGGTGGCGGCAAACAATTTGTGAACCATACGAAGAGCTTAAATACTCAATAACCAGACTAACCCTTTTAGTGTTGAGTGTGGCGCTGGATGTTCCAGAATAATGGTGGTTAACTTTGTTGGCTGCGTGGAAGGATCATCCATGCACTAACCAAAAAAAATCAGATTATCTTGTGTGGAAGGAACATAAAGCATGATGTTCTATTAATCCACACTTGAATGTAAAGAAAACTTACTGGCTACGATGAGGTCGTCATCAGCAGAGGAGGACGCCGCCACCCCGCCGCGCTCACGTTTTCCGAGGGGCGGCAGAGGAATGCCGGCGGGATGCTGACGCTCTCCCGCCTTGTTGGGGAAGCAGAGGAGGACCGGCGGGGGGCTGCTCACACTCATGACGGCGGAGAAGAGGACAAAGGGCGAGGCGAGGACCGGCGGCGAGGGCGGAGGAACGGCAGCAGCGGCCGACCGGGCGGGCGAGGGCAGAGGACCGGGGCGGCGGAAGGAGGGCGAGGACCGGCAGGCGGCGGCGGTGGATGGAGGCCCGCCGTGCAGCGGGTGGAGGAGGCGAGGAGGCGGCAGAGGCGGCGCCGGAGCTCTGGTCGTTGGGAGGAGGAGTTGCTGGGGCGTGGGAAACGTCGTGGTTGTAGAGCGTGCGTGCGTGCGGGGCGGTGGGGTTTCTTTTCTCGAACGGGTGGGCAGGATCAGTTGATTAATTGCGTGGCTTGTTCGTGGGCGGTGGGGTAGTAGATAGATGGCATGGTGGGTAATTAAAGCGTAAAACGCGTTTAGTATGCTGGAGGGATGTAGACCATCAGATCGCAGATTTCGATGGGTAGGATGATCTGGTTCTCCGTCCTCTCTTTCTTTTATAGTGGTGGTAGATACATATGACGGAATTGATTAAGGAGGGGTGCTGAAAAATAAAAATATGTGATCAATTGTATGGGAGGGATGCCTCTCAGGAGGTGTCTGTTGGAAAAGAGATGTCTCCCCAACACACCCCTTCAGCATGTATATAAGTGGGTCTCCCACATTGCAATAGATCTAAGAAAATCATTTGTGTCCCTTCTTTGTCTTTTTACTTTGATTCTACAATAGTGCCCGCGATCAGTTAGACCCAAAATCTAGTTGGAGATGCTCTCGCAGTACAATTCAATGCTGGGTAATCGAACAGCCGGTTGCGTCGTGTTTGACAGCCGTCAGACGGTTGCCCATTTTTATCTCCGCGCAGATTCTCCGTTCACGCGGATCGCCTTCATCTCGCTGCCTTCTCCCTCTCTTCTCCCCGCCCAAAACCCTACCAACTCCTACTCTCCATCCACGCCATGGCGCCGCCGGGCTCGCCCGCTCCCTTCACCGGTGAGCCCCTAGCCCCTCCTTCACGTCTTATCCCTGACCCCGACCCCAACGCTAACCCCCAGCCCCAGACGCTAACGCTGCTTCTCGTGCCGCAGTCGGCGGGCCGATGCTGAACATGATATTCCAAGCGGCGTCCGACGGAGATCTCCCCCTCTTCAAGAGTACGTGGCTGTGGCTCTCGATCTCCTCGTCTCAGATCTTGGTTGGGAGATTTGAGTGCTGATTTTTCGCGTCCAATCCGCTGCAGGGCTGATGACGATGCTGGACATGGGCAGGGGCCGCCTCAAGGAGACGGTGGAGGCGCTGAGGGTGGAGGATGCCGGGTTGCTACAGGGTCTCGGGGCGCTGCACGTCGCCGCTAACCGAGGGAGGTTGGAGGTGTGCAGGTACCTGGTCGAGGAGCTGCAGGTTGATGTGGACGCCGTCGACAAGGGAGGTCAGGGTCCCTCCAAAATCCTATATCGATTTAGGATTTTGTGATCATTTGATTTTTGTTTGCTCCGCGTTTTTATGGAAGTATATATGGGCTTGCCAGATTTCACAAAGTGCATTCATTTGCAGTGGGGTCAGGCGGGAATGGAAGCTCTGTTTCGATTTTCATGTTCTCCAAATAATTGTTATTGTTTATATGAGTTGCTTGATCTGTAGATCGAAATTATGATTTCGCTGTGCTTGATGTTTTGGGCTTGCTAAGTTATGATTATGCTCACTCATAATTGATCATATAACATCTCTGCTGCTCTGCATATTTGCCACTCTGGGTTTATCTGTTTAATGTTAAGATATGTCTGTGTCGTGCCTGGATTTTTCAAGAAGTGGTCGTGTAGCTTCTTATGGAAATAGACCATGCTCAGTTAATGATATCTCAGGCCATATCCTACATAAGCATGGCGATGTAAGTAGGCCCGATGGAGGGTAAATTATTGTTTCTTCAGGATTGTTTTATTTACTTCTTGGACATATGCATATGCTGCAGGTGTATATATGCAATCATCTGTTGTGGAGACGTCTAAATTAGTCAATTATAAAGTTAAATTCGTTCCCATTTGGGCTATATTGTCTTTTAAAATCTTTCATTCTACTACATACTTTTCTGTGGGGAAGTTATGCGTTTATTTCTTTGCTAAACCCTGAAAGGTTTTGCATCAATAAGCTACATTACTGTGTGCTTGACAGGTAGAACACCTCTGTTTTTTGCGATATCTTGTAAGGGTGTGGGTATTGCCAAATATCTTCTTGATCGTGGTGCCGATCCAAACAAAAGCTGCCACAATGGGCTTTCCCCTTTACATGAAGCCACTACATCAGGTCTATCTCTAGAAACGCATGCCTCTGTTTTCCATTTCTATGCTGCAAGTTTTCTTAAGTTGTCCTTTGAATATTGAAGTTGTATTATAGTGTGGTTTAGTATTGTTTTCTTACTAGGATCTGTTTTCCTTTGTTTGTTTTTTTAAACAAGGCAAAAGACTTGCCATTTTCATTGATTAAGAAGTGGTTTCAGTACACACATCGCCAAGCGGCGGCAGAGAACAAAACAATTACTCTCGCGGCATTACATTACGCAAATGCTTAGCGCCCGCCCTGGCCCAAATAGAAACTTCATCTTTTATGCGTCGCATGACAGTCGCCACCGGCACCGCTTTGCTCCTGAAGACGCGAACATTCCTTTCATTCCAGATCTCCCATCCCACGAGGAGTAACAAAGAAGACAAGGCCTTCGTCGGGTGTGCGTTGCTAGAAAGGACCGCATCCCACCAAGATTTCACCAAATTGAACAGGAGCCAAGGGGCCGTGGGGATAGTAAGCCCAGGCCATGAGAAGATCGCATTCCAAATCCGGATAGAAAAATGGCACTTGAAGAGCAGGTGTGCTGCATTTTCTTGCACCTGACTGCAAAGGGGGCATTTGTCGCAATTTGGCCATCCTCTCCTCTGAAGCCTATCAGCCGTCCAAACTCTGTTTTGAATAACAAGCCAGGCGAAAAATTTGCACTTGGTCGAGCCCATGCCTTCCAGACTGTAGCAGCCAAACTTGAGTGCGGGAGGTCGTGAAACTGCGCCAAGTAAGCAGACTTTGCGGAGTACTGCCCGTCATTGGTTGGCTTCCAAACTATAGAGTCCTTGACACCCCGGCTGGATGGTCACGATCGCTAGCTTCTCCCAAAGGGCCAAGAATTGTTGAAGATTCCTTTGTTTCGTATATGGTAATAAATTATTTAGTCACAGAATGTATTGGCTTTAATGAATGCTTTCCTGATCAAACAAGTCGTTATTTATGGCACATGGTCAAGCAGAGTGAGGTGCATAAGACTTTTGAAAAGAAAGATGTCCCAAGAAATACCTATATGCTCTGCTGTAATAAATACATGGATTCATTTTATTTCTAAGTCTTTGTAGCTTGTTATTGCTATTAATGGAAATCAGGGGAAACACTTCTTTCGAAACAAAATCTTTCAGATTGAGAATGTGACTGAAATACATATCCTCTTATCCAGCAAGTTTGTGCATTATTCAGGAGATTGTGAAACTGTTAGACTATTGCTTGCTAAAGGAGCCTATGTTGACCCGGTAGCCTTTTGTGGGACACCACTTCATTGCGCCGCTACTCAAGGGCATGATGGCATTTTGAAGATTTTGCTGGACCACAATGCAGATGTAAGTTTATAAATGCATATGTTTCAGCCTTAAATTGCCCATTGGATAGGTGCATTTACATGGCAAACTTTAATTTCTTGTGTTCTGCTAAAGAAAACTCATTAGTCGTATTTCTCATGCTCTATTGGCTTGTTGTCTGGTTGCTTGATTCTACTTTGTTGTTTTTGCATTTTAAATCATGAATTCTTGGCGCTCAATTCTGAACACTGTTAGATAGCTTGTTCAACACAGTTAGCTCATTAAGATGAGGCAAATTACAAGCAAAGGCCGAAGGGGCCAAACCAAGCAAAGAGATAATACAGAAAAAAAAAACCTAAGGCATAGCTAACAAAAACCTGCAGAAGAAGCAATATCAGGAGACCATCTGTGCAGCAGCAGGCGTTGCAGCGCCTTGGCCCCTGCCTCCTTCCAGAAGCTAGCTCGTGGAGAATGGAATCCTCCAGTTCTTGCCAATTCGAGTCTTATTCTCAGACGTGCAGCCACTGCGAAGCCCCCAAATCTTCCACATTAAGATCGTGCCACCGTAACTCTTGAAATCTTGATTACAGTTTTCTTTTTCTTGCCCTTGTTCAAATCGCACCATCGTAACATGTGTCGACGTACTTCATGCACTTGTATTTAAATTCATAGTAATATACTATCAAGCCTAGGATCTATTTCCTTGCTGTAGTAATAGTTATTCTGTCGATGCATGTCACGGCCTGCTTACTTTTTTAATGGAATACAGGATATATACCGCTGCACATCTCGTCACTTCCGGTCCCTTGAATGTTGAAGTTGATAATTAGAAATAACTTATTGACGCAATTGTAATTTTGCATATTTTCCACAATAGTCTTCTCTATCTTGTGCTGATGCTCTTGCTTTTAAGTGCCATCTAAAATTTCAAGGTCTGACCAAATTCTAGTAAGCTATGAAATATGTTGGATCAATAAGTAAAGTATGCTTGTGTATTTTGTAATGCCCTGAAAGCTATTTGACTTTAGTGATATCTATGTGTCCATTTTTATCTTTATCCCTTGATTATCATTTTGACCATTGGAGCTGATATCTTAATTGTCTCTCAACAGCGCAATAAAGAGGTAAATGGCAAGACACCTCTCATTGCAGCTATAGACGCTGACTCAAGGAACTGCATGTTTCTCCTGATTAGGGTATTGGACCTTCACCTTAGACTTTCAAGTCTTTTAATTTTGACGATTCCCTTTGCTATGTAATGACATTTTTTTCTCGGTGAAGTTGAGAACGCTTGACTTCCTGTGCTGGCCTTTATTTTGTGAACTTGGCCACAGTTTTAGTACTCTGCAATTTGCCCCACTTGCAGTAGATACTTTCTTAACCATTTTTTCGGTTACCAAGTATGATGACAGTGAAGAGTGAACTCAACCAAATGAACTAGTTGAAACGGTGGCTATTCATTCCTTAAAGTGCAGAAATTTGAAATGCTACCCAGTTCATCTTGAGGACTGACTTATCCCCATATTTTCTTGATACAGACACTGAGCATCTTTTTTTGTGATATAGGCTGGTGCTGACACCAAGGGAGCTTTAACCTATGCTGTGGAGAATCTCCATTCTCAAAAACTCGTTTCAACTGACTTCGTCAATTGCATTAAGGAGGACGCTGCTGCCGACCGTGTTCTTCCAGATGATGTAAGATTTACCTCTTTGACACTACGCTTATTGAGTTCAGTCTTTTTGGTAAACCATTCATGTAGAGTTCTAATCAGCATTGCAAACATGGTGGCTAGGCACTGGGTTTTAAAACTCTACATGCATACACTTTGACCCTATCAAGTTGCAACCCCTGCACACATGTTAGGAATTCTAGGGGGAACAAAATACACTATTCTTTCGGACCTTTAGTTACCGATAATCCTCCAAGACCTAGGTATGTATCGGGTACTGCGTAAGGCTCCGGTACTTTCTTGCATATTCGAATAATTTCGTCCAAAAATAGGAAATCAAAATTCCCAAAGTGGCTTTGATACTGGAATGGCACAGTTGGAATTAAAGCCCGGGCCTGTTAGATTAATCATAGCACACAACACAACTTCCTCCCACGTGAAAAGAAGAAGCAAGGCATGCCATGCACCAAAGAGGAAGATAATGCAATGTTCTTTTTGTAAAAAAGGGAAGTGGTCATTACCACCGGGCTTTGCATCAATGATGCCTGCAGCCTAAATCTTACTACAAAGTTTCTTACAAGCCAAAAACAACGCAGACAAATAAGAAATATAGTGACAGGCGACAATTAAAAAGTTTAAGTACTAAGTAGACAATTTCCTATTGCAGTCTTTCTAGATACAAGGGCTCAGGAGTCAGGACTGGATGAATATTAATCACGTGATTATCCCTCACGTTAATATTTTGTTCATGTTACCAGATAACTGACATAGACAGAAGTTACCATGCTTATGGTTGTAATGGGATTTTGCCAAACATGGGTGTAAGGGCCACTACCTAATTATCACAGTTGGGAAACTTACGGTGTAAAAATCGTGCCATTTAAAATTTATTTGCAAGGTTGCCTTCATAAATATTTCAGGGACATTCTGGCTTAACTACAAGGCAAGTTCGGTTAGTTGAAATAAATAAATATTAAATAATACCACTGCAATCGGCAATCCCCAATTATGTGGAAGTAGTTACAAGGAATTGTAACAAGATTATGTATAAGATAGCAGATGGTACATGGTATCATACAATGTGTGTGGGAAGTTTAAATGGAGGAAATCAGTACCTCCTTGCCAGTTATTAACAATGAAAATGTGACTTTCACATTGCCGGGTAAGGCCGGTGGAGACTGGCGATGTTGTGTGTATGTAGATTAATGTAGCACGCATGTTCATATTTGTAGTTACCAAAGCATGATATCACAAATTTGTGTGAATTTAGTTGACAATTTAGGCGATAAATTCTTTGGTACAACACAGCGGAGATGCTTGGAGGTACTCACAAATATGCAGTCAATAGATATGTGAGCAAAAGGATTTTTATGTAATGGGATCCGATTCCAAATATTTACATCATAATTCGAAGTATTTTAGAACTTATACAGTTTTGCACATCTGAAGTCTTTCATTAACTTCGATATCATGATGATCCAGGACGAGCCTGTGTCTAAAAGCAAAACTAGAGCGGCAGGGTTTAAGAAACTTGCGAACAACTCTTTCAAGAAGAAGGATTATTTTTCTGCAGCAGGATCCTACAGTGTGGTAATATTAAAGCATCATATACTTCTTACATTGTCCCTTCCTAAAATTTCATTTAGTCCATATGTTATTAGTGGATTGTGTATCGCCTTTTTTTCTTGTGGAACTTTCAACCTGAAGCAGGCAAGGCTTCTTTCTAGAATACGTATAAGCATGTGTATCATGGCATTAGAGAAGAAGCGGCAAAGATGCCGGGTACAATGCCTTTCGGCCATTACAACGCTAATCACCAGGATTAGTAGCCACACACCCCACGCGAACTACGAAATATGCATCACCTAGATCAAGCCCAAGCCAATGGCAATGAGGCAAATCACAGAGCTACCAAGCCGCATCACAACCAACGCCAAAGACCTCTACAACACGACCAAGACCCGAGGACGACACAAACCAACATACCCCCACCCATTTGCGCAAAGAAGAAGCCGGCAGGTGGATGGCAGGGCCCGGGCAGACATGGAGAAGGTGTTGTCGAGAGAGCGCCGACGATGATCTACATTGCGCCTCAATGCCTCACGCCAGAGCAATTGCCGACACCGACTCGAGCCGCACCAAGGGGACTCCTCGAGCAACAAGAGGATGCCTCCAAGGAGGGAAATGACGCCATGACGCAGCCATCGCCTGGTTTGGAGGTCGGACCAAGGGTTTCCCTGAGCACGAGGGAGAGATTTGGATCGGGGCCAAGACAATGCCTCCATGGAGGGGGCGGCGCCCGCGGGCGTTGCCGTTGTCAGCCTTGGACATCGTGAAGCAGGGATTTCTCCCAACCACAGACCACGAATCCCCAAGTCCACTAGAGATTCTCAAAATGAGCTGACTACCGCAGTGGGAGGAGAGCATATCTTGTAGCACCGCATACACCGCATGAACCAGATCAAGAACAGGGCACATCCCTTCCTGGATCAGACCCGCCACAACAGCACCACCTCCATCCCACGCCCACAGGACGCCACCACATCCACCGCGATCTCTGGCCTTCCCCAAACACGTAGGTGGAGCGAACTACCATCGTCCGGGCCGCCGGCGTCGTCCGAGCCACCACCACCCGCAGCCAACGGATCTGGGCAGGGAGAACCCCAGATCCGCCGCCACCGGTGTCCCTGGCTGACCCCCACGCTGCACTCGCAGCCGTGATGGCGCAACCCCGTCGAGATCCCCTGGGGTCGCCGCCCCGGCATCCAGACACCACGCACGCGCCGTCCAACCTTCTGCGTGCAAGGGCGTGTCGCCTCCGGCTGAGCAACGGTAGACTCAGCCCTGAGCACAAGATCCGGACACCAGTGGCGCCGTAGGGGCCGCAAGCGCGCATCCCCCACCCAGCACGCAGCAGCTCCGAGCCGAGAACGGCGCCTGAGCACCACGCGCACACGCCGCCCTAGATTGGGCCGCGACAACACGTCGACGCGCCCTTGACCTACCGCGCCCACCAGCACACACACAACGCCATAATCGCTGCGCACGCTACGTCGACCGACGCTAGCTCGCCGCGCCGCCCCACACCTCCCTTGGCCTAGCAGCCCCGTGCCACCCCAGCCTCGCGAGAGGGAAGTAATGAAGCGTCCCGCCGCCGCGCAGGCTCTGCCCGGCGGCTCCTGCCAGTGGCGGCGAGGGGGTAGAGGGTTGGAGAGGGGTTGGTTGGCTCAGCGGCTAGGGTTTCGCACGGGTCAAAACTTGTTCTCTGATCTAAAATATTCTTTTGGTCAAAACTTGTTCAAATACCAAAAAATTCACATCGAGTTGGGGGGCTTCTATCAAAGAACGGGGCAGCAAAGGTTCCTACCGACGATGCCACAGGTCTGCAGCCGCGGGAGCTGGTTTTGTTACAAATCATGGGAGAATTAAGACATCGTTGAGCTTCCAGCTTGTCATAAACATGAAGAAGGTAGATTAGTAGTGTGTTAATCTGATGATGGTGTGTTTCTTTGAGAATAAATTAAGTATAACTGTAATATTTTAGGAGTTACTGGCTTCTGGATTTGGTTAAAGCATAGTGGATAATGAATGAAGTGATAAAAAGCGTCATGATAGCCACTTGTAGGAAGACATAGTGGAAACATAATTTACGCACTGCCACTTTAATTCACGTGTGGTATATCCTCAACATTGTGCTATATTTGCTAACTGTAAGTCGGATTTGGCTTTGTTTTCCAGCCTTACTCATTCAGGATTAATCTACTATGTCGAGTCTCTTCTCAGTCATGTGGTAGATTTCCTATCTCATTGTCAGTGCCCACAAATTCCAAATATGTGCCTCGTTGGTTGTAGGCAATGATGCTTGATCCAGATGATGCGACCATGTACTCAAACAGGAGCCTTTGCTCGCTCCGCATGGGTGACGGAGACAAGGCTTTGGTAGATGCTAACGAATGCAGAAAAATGCGGCCTGATTGGCCAACAGCCTGTTACCGGCAGGGCGCGGCTCTGATGTTACTGAAGGTTACATAAAAGATACCATCTAAAAAAAGATACTGCCGGATGTTTTTTCCTCTATATGATTTTGTGTGTGAATTGTTTTTGGCTATTAACTTGTGTTTTATCATCAGGATTACAAGGGTGCTTGCGAACGTTTCCTGGATGGACTCAAGTTGGACCCAGCTAACACTGAGATTGAGGATGCATTAAGGTATCCCATCTGCCTCTTTTTTGTTGTTTGTTGCAAACCCATCATTGGTTGCATTATGCATTGTGAGGAACCAGACATACTTATATTAGTATTTATTAAGTTCTTGTTGTGCTTTTGCTCCTAAGTGTTACTGCTACAAGTGACTGAAGCAGGTCTCTGATGGTCCTCTTTTGAATATGCAGGAAAGCTTATGATGCCATGCAAGATGTCTCTCAGCACCAAGGCTGAGTAACTGTTTGCAGCAGGGGGAAGGATTTCTTTGTTTTCTTTTTAAAAAGTGGGAAGAAGTTCTGGATCTGCTCTCTAGTCGAGCTGTAGTTGAGCGTTTCACCTTTTGCTTATAGGCTTTGGATTCCTGAACTCGTATGATGGGAAATCAAGTAAACTACTGGCATAAACATCTGGGGGATTTTATTTGGTTTCCTATCTTTTTGTGTCATTCATTCAGGCTGTCACAAGATAGATTATTATCTATCCTGGAGCATCTACAACCACACTTAGGCAAATCGTCCCCTCATATGCCCTTCAAATCCATATAATCTCATGCAACGTACTCCCTCCGTTCCGAAATAATTGTCTTTCTAGCCATCTCAAATGAACTACAACATACGGATGTATGTAGACATGTTTTAGAGTGTAGATTCACTCATTTTACTCCGTATGTAGTCACTTGTTGAAATCTCTAGAAAGACAATTATTTCGGAACGGAGGGAGTAGATCAAACAATGTACTCCCTCCGTTCCGAATTACTTGTCGCAGTATGGATGTATCTAGATGTATTTTAGTTCTAGATACATCCATTTCAGCGACGAGTAATTTGGAACAGAGGGAGTACTTTATAATTCTTATAGAGCATAGAGTGGCCATACAGGAAATAGCATAGGGTAGTTCATCATACATGCCACTTGACTACCAAAATTAGGCATGCTCTATGAGCTATGGAGAAAGTTCATCCATTGCCGCCCTTGCACTTGTCCGGTTTATAGAGGTAGCAAAAAGGCATGTGCGTTGTAACGGGAGAAAAAAAAATACCACATGCTCTTAATTTACAAAAAATGTTCTATAATATGAGAATTTGTAGCTACGGCCCAAACAAAGATGGTCTTAGCCTACAAAAGCGCACTTCAAGATTCCACAGGTATTTTATTTCAACAGAGCTTGCATATAGATCTAATCCGTACAAAGAAACGGGCAAGTGATCGTGCATTTATTCATGTCATGTCACGGATAATACATTATTGATTAAGATTGCACCATAGATAGTTTTTTTTAATTGTTAATAGGTAAAGTAACATCATATTCAGATTCTACATATTTTTCTAATCAAAATTCATATATAACATGTTAAATTAGGAGTTACAGTTTACAAGATATGAGTTTTTTAAAAAACATTTGATATCTACTGCGGGTTTAATGTCAGAAAAATCAGGAGATTTTCTATAAAATAGCATGATGGACTGAGAATACCTATTTCTTTTATTAGTAGGTATAGATATAGATGATATAGAGACCGGGGCGGATCTGTTTTGCACCTGGAGGTGTCGAATGCGACACCGTTCTTCTCTTCCTCTTTGGCGGGCAGGGCCGGCGAGGGCATGGATAATACGGGTTTGCTCCACCGCGAGCACACGTGCCGCCTGAGCTTATTGCTCGCCAGGTTACAAGCACGAATATCCTTCGTGGCCTTGTCCCACTTGGCATGGTGCGACTCACGCTTCTGCAACGCAGCGCGCCTTGGCCCTCTCACCATAGGCATGTTTGGCTCCAAACTCGAAGCCTAACACCATGGGGACAAGGACCCAACGCAGGGGTTGCTCGGACACTGCTGGCTCTGGCTCCGAAGCAGACACACACCTCAAGCCATCGGTTGGCGGCGCATCACCGCCATTGAATCTAAGCCCCACTGGCGCTAAGGTGCGAGCGAAGCCATGTGGTTGACTATCCTCTTGGAATCGACAGAAAGCCAGCCAGATCCGAGTTGACGTACTCAGATTTGCTGCCTACAATGTCGAAATGACCGAAGATCACCAAAGAGGAACTGGGCAAAGCGGACTGAAAGTGGGGTGGAGTGGCAAAAATGGCAAGGGTTTGATCCATGATGCAGATAAAAACAAGATAGGTGGGGTCGGGTTGGGCTGGTCAGCCCAAACATTTAGGGTTGTTTAGTATGGTTTAGTTGGATGGCGATTTTGCGACCAAGCAAGACGTTTGTGGGGTCCAGTTCTTTGGTCCGAACCTGGTCCTTGCTGGCCCCTCTTCTGTTTAGGGACATCGAGCCGACCCAATGGTCTAATAATGAGTTCATGTCTCGTTGGACAACATGGTAATAGTGCACAAAAACAAAGACTATTTACAACAACATTATTTTAATTTATTTGATCAAAAAATATAGGCGGCTCCGTTTCTATTTCTACCATGAAATGTTTATATCATAAGGTAGCATATTTGTAACTTTAAAACAAAAACAGTCTTGGCTCTTGGGTTGATCAAGACTACTTTTGAACACGAATTAATTTGGTGACGCATAAGACTAAAATACTAGTATTCATAGCAAGCTTGAATCTCATAAAAACTTATGCAGACATATATTCATTTAAAAACGTATGCACTTCATTTATGAATTATAAAATGTATGTGGACCATTTACATCGGATGGGAGGGAGATATCAGCAACTAGCAGGTTTATGTCTGGAGGAGCGAACTAAGCTTAGCTCAAATGGTTAGGTTCGTCGTGGTGGACATAAACCACGATTCCGGTGGTGTGCGTTCAATGAGAGAAGGCGTTTTCCGACTCTTGTTCATAGGAGGGTGTGCTGTTCCAAATGTCTGGAGGAACTAAGCAAAAAATATAAAACCACCATGTTAAGCCATTACAATACAGTTCACATACATTCTACGTTGAGCTCTTCACATAAGAAGACCTTTGATAAATCTCCTCGAGTTGAATTTATAACTGTTCGACCAGAAGCCAAAAATCTTTAATTATCAGCACTCTTCTTAATTACTCATGGTAAACTTCCTATGTCCTTGGTTGATTAATCTGGTCAATGCACTCATAAATCAGTTTCTTAGTATTTTAATAATCAAATAACCCAAAAACTTTATGTCAAGGCGCAAGAATGACTAGCATTAGTTAACATGATCGGTTTAGCATACTACAAAAAATCAAACACCACTGAAGGCTCTATCGGCAAAGATTAAGGGTGGGGTGTCAAAATAATTATAATAACACATCATGTATGTAAGAGCCACGGTGCCCTTTGGATAGACACATCCTAGGGCACAACAGTAAATAGCTCAGGATACAACAGGTCAATGTTGCTTCAAGGGAACCGATCAGAGACTGACCCTCCAAAGGATGAGATGACGGAGCACAGTAACGAAAGCAAAGTATATTGTGCGAAGAGGGGGAAATCATGTTAACCGTCGAAGTTAATCTTATAAAACATAATTTCAAGGTGATTGGATCTCAGTGGGTAATGAATTCATCATTACTTAGAAGTTCAAGAAAGTAACGCAGTTAACCGTCGTTTATCTCTGATAGGGCAGTGTTGGCTCAGCGTGTAGTCATCTGTATTATCTGTAGATGACATAATTTCAAGGTTGCCTCCAGTCCAACCGGCATACGCACAACTCATGACAGGGGGCTGCAAGCGGGTCTCTTTGAGGGAACGAGATCTTCTGACGTAATGGACTACCGAGGAAAGTGCTTCTGTATCACCGTTCGTTGGGCATCCGGCGGTAGCAGCCAGAAACCAGCAAAACAGATATGCGAAGCAGTCAGCCAACTGCACGCAGTGGCGGAGACAGGGGGGACCAGCAGGGGCCCTGGCCCCCCCTAACACTACTTATTTGAGTCTAGTATTAGTGTAAACTTTGATGTTTTTGCTGCTAAAGTAACACTACTAATTTGAGTCTAGTATTAGTGTAAACTTTGATGTTTTTGCTGCTAAAGTGATGTATTTTCATAAACTGGCCCTCACGCTCCAGCCCAACCCAATGGAACCGGAGAGGGAAAACAACACGAGAGGATGAAAAAGGGAGCAAAATCCGGGAAAGCAACGCCAGACTGATGGAGGGACGAGCTGCTCTCCTAGCCAATCTTGATTAATCTTCCACATCAAATTGCTTCAAAACTGATGTATCTGATGTATCTTCGTTGAAATTCTACTCTATGCCACTGATACGGAAGAAGAGGCAAGCATAGTACGCCATGATTCCAATATACAAATGAGAGATAAAATAGATCTCAGTTGTATTCCTTGCATGCTTATTTTCTCTGGCATGAGTTTCCCAATTTTTAGCAAAAGATTACATGGACTGTTTCATGTCCCTAAGAACAACTATTCATTTGTTCCCTTACATGTCCCTTGCACAAGCACACATCATTTCTGGGGACAAAGTCGTACACTCAAATGTTCATGTTAATACTCCTCACTAGTGTAAAAGAAAAGACTGATCACACAGGCAGCCCATGTTTCCCCTCCGATCAAGTGTTGGATTATGCATCAATACCTCCTCACAATCCAAACAGATAATCTAAATTGGAAGGCAAAAATAATGGCCAAAAAGATCTAGCAGCTCAGTGGTGGCAATGTTTAAATGGTTCGATTCTGCCAACTATGTCGTCAATGCTTTCAGAAGAGGGAGCTTATTATCCTCATCGCAACTACACTCTAAAGGAAACGAACAATGAACAGCACATTGAAAATAAAGGATATCAGATGGCTCGGTTCAGCGGGATAATCGGCATACAAATCAACTCCTGAGAGAAAACCTGTGATTTGGTCTGTTGAGCTTGAATATTTGCAAATCGTCACTGCCATCACAAGGAAATTAAGTAAAAAAAATTAACTATTCAAACTCAGATTTGCCGAGTCAGATTCAGTAGTATGTCAATCAGCACAGATCCACCTAAGTGGACCCTAAGACTGGGGCGACAAATTTGAAATCATCATCCTCATAACTACAAAGATCTGTTAACTATTCCTCTTATACTCTACAAGATTATTTCAGTCAAAACGAATTCCAACTGATAATATATAAAAACAAGATTTGGAATATGGGTGGTGTCATGGTGATATAGCAGGATGGTCAGCAAGTAAATGCCAGTAAAGACAAACGAGACCAAAGATGAGAAATTCCTACAAATAAAAGCGAGGGGAGAACTCAAATCACACAAACTGAAGAAATAGACAACGCATCAGATAACATATGAATGCACCATTACACACAAAGTGTCTCAGACGACCGTCGTGAGTTGCATATGGTTTCTCATCACATGCACACCGCAATATTAATCAAATTTGAATGACAGTGAAATTTCCATTCAAAATATATCAATGAAAATACTAATAAAGACAGAGGGCCGTAAAAAACATAAAAGACATTTTTGAAGTGGATGGATCAGATTTCTGGCTTGGAATCCTCTGATAAAGGATTACATTTGCGCACAGTATAATCATAGTCGATCAGCTGGGGAAAGGATCCTCACTTCCATCTTAATGACTCGGAACACTATCTAAAAGCAAAAACTAAAAAATACCTAAAGCCAAAGAGCAGCAGTCATTGGTAAATGATTCGATCAATTAACAAGAGTGGAGCACCAGATTAATTTTAATTAGGATCTGTATGTAAGAGCCACGGTGCCCTTTGGAGAGGAACATCCTAGGGCACAATGGTAAGTAGCTCAGGATACAACAGGTTAATGTTGCTTCAAGGGAACGAGTCCACTGGAAACCGATCAGAGACTGATCCTCCCAGTGACCAGATGACGAAGCACAGAAAATTCAAAGAAACATCAAAAGAGACAATTAAGTAGGAAAAAAATAGATTCAACATACAAAACGAAACTAAAAGCGTGGCTTGGATCTCAGCAGGTAATGCTTTCCTCATTACTTAGAAGTTCGAGAAAGATAACGCAGTTAACAATTAACATCACCGATCCACGACTTTAAGCCAAAAAAAAATCCACGAAAAACAGGCAGGCAGATCTAAACGAAAGTAAGAACATGAGAGCATCTCAGACTACATATTCCCCAATGTTTTTCTTCACTGCCGAGACTCAAAGTGCAAGGATGAGATAAGTGGATGTAACATCACGGATGCCCTCGAGAGAAAAATCAAATACGGCAGATGCAATCTGAATCTCGCAGCAAGGAACGAAAAGTAGGCAAGTAAACGGGCGGGTAGCGTAGAACCAGCGGAAGCATAAGTCGACGGGTTCGGACGGCGGCGGCGGATCCGGTCCTTACCAGATGCCAACGGGTCGGTGGTTTGGCGATGACGGCGGCAGGGTGGCTCTCTCTGAGGTTATAAAGGAGGCGTCCTAACCCTAAACGTTGGGGAGCCGGGACTATAGGCGGTCACGCGGTGGCGGCACGTGATGGGCCTGGGAGCCTAGCGGGCTCATTTATGCTGGAACTGGAATGGGCTGTTATTCTCTTGGGCTAACCGACCAGATTTAGGGCTGGAAGTTTAAAATAATTACAAATTTTCCTCTTCTCAGAAACATACATCTGTTCCCCTGAAAAAGAAACATATATTTGTGCTAAAAATATATAAATTCATTTTTTTCTAGGAGGATTTTGGAAAAGTTATATATATTTATGGTATACTACAATAAACTAGAAGAACGACCGTGCGTTGCAACGGGGCCACATTAACTTTAAGAGTTCAATATTACGACATTGGCCTCAAATCCTCACACGCACTCTCTCCCCCCTTCCTCTTCCTCACTCTCTCTCTCTCCCTCTCTCTCTCTCTAACACACACACATAGCCTATTCTCCCCGTCAATAAAACTTACTCAATTGGCAATAATATATGGACTTTTGGTGAGCTTGACTAAATGATAACCCACAAGTATATGGGATCGCAACAGCTTTCGAGGGTAGAGTATTCAACCCAAATTTATTGATTCGACACAAGGGGAGCCAAAGAATATTCTTGAGTATTAGCAGTTGAGTTGTCAATTCAACCACACCTGGATAACTTAGTATCTGTAGCAAAGTGTTTAGTAGCAAAAGTGGTATGATAATAAAGGTAACGGTAGCAAAAGTAAAGATAGATGTTTTTGGGTTTTTGTAGTAGTTGTAACAGTAGCAACAGAAAAGTAAATAAGCGATGAACAATATATGAAAAGCTCGTAGGCAATGGATTAGTGATGGATAATTATGCCGGAAATAGTCATACGTGCTTATGGAAAAGATCATGCATAACATCTTTTGTCCTACCCTCCCGTGGAAGCGGGGTCCTAGCGGAAACTAAGAGATATTAACGCCTCCTTTTAATAGAGAACTGGAACAAAGCATTAGCACATAGTGAATACATGAACTCCTCAAACTACGGTCATCACCGAGAAGTATCCCGATTATTGTCACTTCGGGGTTGTCGGATCATAACACATAATAGGTGACTATAGACTTGCAAGATAGGATCAAGAACACACATATATTCATGAAAACATAATAGGTTCAGATCTGAAATCATGGCACTCGGGCCCTAGTGACAAGCATTAAGCATAGCAAAGTCATAGCAACATCAATCTCAGAACATAGTGGATACTAGGGATCAAACCCTAACAAAACTAACTTGATTACATGGTAAATCTCATCCAACCCATCACCGTCCAGCAAGCCTACGATGGAATTACTCACGCACGGCGGTGAGCGTCATGAAATTGGTGATGGAGGATGGTTGATGATGACGACGGCGACGAATCCTCCTCTCTGGAGCCCCGAACGGACTCCAGATCAGCCCTCCCGAGAGAGATTAGGGCTTGGCGGCGGCTCCGTGTCGTAAAACGCGATGAAACTTTCTACCTGATTTTTTTTCTCCCCGAACGTGAATATATGGAGTTGGAGTTGACGTCGGTGGAGGTCCAGGGGGGCCACGATAGGAGGTCGCGCCCTAAGGGGGCGCCCCCTGTCTCGTGGACAGGCGGTGGGCCCCCTGGCATTAATTCTTTCGCCAAAAATTCTTATTAAATTCAAAAAGTGCCTTCGTGGATTTCCAGGACATTCCGAGAACTTTTCTTTTCTACACATAAAACAACATCATGGCAGTTCTGCTGAAAACAGCGTCAGTCCGGGTTAGTTTCATTCAAATCATGCAAGTTAGAGTCCAAAACAAGGGCAAAAGTGTTTGGAAAAGTAGATATATTGGAGACGTATCAACTCCCCCAAGCTTAAACCTTTGCTTGTCCTCAAGCAATTCAGTTAATAAACTGAAAGTGATAAAGAAAAACTTTTACAAACCCTGTTTGCTCTTGTTGTTGCAACATGAAAAGCCAGCATTCAAGTTTCAGCAAATATTATGAACTAACCATACTCACAATAACACATAGGTCTCACAATTACTCATATCAATAACATAATCAGCTAGCGAGCCATAATAATAAAACTCAGATGACAACACTTTCTCAAAATAATCATAACAAGATATAACAAAAGTGGTATCTCGCTAGCCCTTTCTGAAACCGCGAAACATAAATGCAGAGCACCTTTAAAGATCAAGGACTGACTAAACATTGTAATTCATGGTAAAAGAGATCCAATCAAGTCATACCCAATATAAACCAATAATAATGAATGCAAATGACAAGGCTCTCCAAAGGTGCTTTTAATAAGAAGGGTGATGACTCAACATAAAAGTAAATAGATAGGCCCTTCGCAGAGGGAAGCGTGGATTTGTAAAGGTGCGAGCTCGATTTTAAATTAGAGATTGAATAACATTTTGAGCGGCATACTTTCATTGTCAACGCAACAACTATGAGATGGCTGTATCTTCCATACTAAATGCATTATAGGCAGTTCCCAAATAGAATGGTAAAGGTTTATACTCCCCAACCACCAACAAGCATCAATCCATGGCTTGCTCGAAACAACGAGTACCTCCAACATACAACAGCCCTGGGAGAGTTTTGTTTAATTATTTTGATTTTCTTTGATCTTTTTGGATCATGGGACTGGGCATCCCGGTTACCGACCCTTTCTCGTGAATGAGGAGCGGAGTCCACTCCTCTTGAGAATAACCCACCTAGCATGGAAGATATAGGCACCCTAGTTGAAACATGAGCTGCTCGAGCATACAAAACAGGATTTCATTTGAAGTTTTGGAGTTTGGCACATACAAATTTACTTGCAACGGCAGGTAAATACCGCATATAGGAAGGTATAGTGGACTCATATGGAACAACTTTGGGTTTTAAGGAGTTTGGATGCACAAGCAATATTCCCGCTTAGTACAAGTGAAGGCTAGCAAAAGACTGGGAAGCGACCAACTGAGAGAGCGACAACAGTCGCAAACATGCATTAAGATTAATTCACACCGAGTACAAGCATGAGTAGGATATAATCCACCATGAACATAAATATCGTGAAGGCTATGTTGATTTGATTCAACTACATGCGTGAACATGTGCCAAGTCGAGTCACTTAATACATTCAAAGGAGGATACAGTCCCATCATACCACATCATAATCATTCTAATAGCATGTTGGCACGCAAGGTAAACCATTATAACTCATAGCTAATCAAGCATGGCACAAGTAACTATAATCTCTAAATGTCATTGCAAATATATTTACTTCATAATAGCTGACTCAGGAACGATGAACTCATCATATTTACAAAAACAATAGAGGTCGAGTTCATACCAGCTTTTCTCATCCCAATAAGTCCATCTTATATCGTCATTATTGCCTTTCACTTGCACGACCGAACGATGTGTATAATAATAAGAGTGCACATGCATTGGACTAAGCTGGAATCTGCAAGCATTCAACTCAAGAGAGAAGAGAAGTAATATAGGCTCTAAGTTAAATAAACAATCATGTATATAAGAGCCACTAAGCATTTTCAATATGGTCTTCTCGGCCCCAAAAAGAAAGAAAAGAAAAGAAAACTATTTACACGGGGAAGCTCCCAACAAGTAAAAGAAGAACGAGAAATCTTTTTGGGTTTTCATTTTAATTCTACTACAAGCATAGAATTTAGACTAACTATTTTTTTGGTTTTTCTTAAGGTTTAACAAACACACAAGAAGAAACTAGAAAAATAAATTTAAACTAACATGGATAATACAATGAAAGAGTATGAGCACCGACGACTAGTGTGTGAACATGAATGTAAAGTCGGTGAGAAATACATACTCCCCCAAGCTTAGGCTTTTGGCCTAAGTTGGTTTAATACCAAGGACCGCCTGGCTGATATCCATAAGTGAAACTAGGGTTATACTGAGATGCAGAGGCAACAGCCTCCTGAGCAGCAACGTGTTGGCGAGCTGCCTCCATTCCCCTCTCATATTCAGTTGCTTCCTTCCTGGTGACAACATATCTTCCTTTTGCCTGATAATCAAAAAGGTAGGGAGCAGGAAGAGTAATAGGGACGACATTGCGCCTGTCATAGATTAGTCGATAATGGAGGAACTGTTCATTCCTCTCAAGAAAATGATGATCAAACATAGCTTCTTTATCCAAATAAACAGGAGGCACATTCATATCCCCTCTCGTGGAGCTATATTAAGAAAATTAGCCACACGGGTTGCATAAATTCCTCCAAAGAAATTACCCTTCTACTATTATTCTGCAACCTACGTGCAACTATTGCCCCCAAGTTATAACCTTTATAACCTGACACAGCACTCTTGAGGACACAAAGATCAGGAGCACACATGTGGCATACCTCGTCCTTACCGTTAATGCATCTACCAATAAAGAGAGCAAAGTAATGTATAGCAGGAAAATGAATGCTCCCTATGGTAGCTTGTGCTACGTCCCTAGATTCTCCCACAAGAATACTAGCAAGAAAATCTCTAAATTCACATTTGGGAGGATCATTAATATTACCCCATCAAGGGAGTTTGCAAGCAGCCAGAAATCCTCTAAATCCATGGTATAAGATGTATCATAAATATCAAACATGACACTAGGAGAATTACGCAGAAATATATTCAACCTTCGCACAAAGGAATCACCAATTGATAATATTGAGGACACTTATCTTGTAAGAAGTCCTCCACTCGGCATTATGCACATACGCGTCAAATTCCTCCTTGAAGCCTCGCTTCAACCATAAAATCATCGGATGGCCACTCACAAGTCCGTACATTTGCGTCCCTTGGCAAATTAACATCTTGTTCACGTATAGCAATCCTTGGCCCTTTCTTTGCCGAAGAACCACCTTGGTACATTCTTCTAAGCATATTTCTTTTTCTGAAAATTTCTGAAATTTTAGTAACTTCAAAATAAAAGTGAATAAAACTAAACAAGATTGATAACAACTACTCCTTCAAGTGCCTAGAGCCTATATCATGCATTGGAATTGCTTGGGACCTCAAAAATTTAACATGCAAGCTCAAGAACATGGTCACCTATGCAGCAAAAATTTGCAATGAATAAAGCACTAGAACAAAAACTAATTGGACCAATGGAGGAGTCACATACCAAGCAACAATCTCCCAAAGCAGTTTTATGAATGGAGCTTTGAGCTAAGAGATCGAAAATCGCAGCAAAACAAGCTAGAACTCGTGCTTGAGCTGGATGGGGATTTTTTTTTGGGTAGAAGATGAAGTGTGTGGGTGCTGGCATAAGTGGAGGGGAGCCACCAGGGGCCCACGAGACAGGGGGCACGCCCTCCTCTCTCGTGGCCTGGTGCTTGCCCCTCCTGCAGTGTTTTCAATGCCTAAAATCCTCAAATATTCCAGAAAAAATCATACTAAATTTGCAGGGCATTTGGAGCACTTTTATTTTTGGACTATTTTTAATGCACTAATAATTCGTAAAATGCATGATAATACTATTTTTGCTTTATTTATTCTAAATATCGAAAGTAAAAGAGGGTATGTATGTCGTGCCTTCTAGTTTCATCCATCTCGTGATCATCAAAATGAACCCACTAACAAGGTTGATCAAGTCTTGTTAACAAACTCATTCTCAATAACACGGAACCGGAGAAATTTGAATAACACTAAGTTACCTCAACAGGATATGAAAATCCCCAACAATAAGAATATCATACTTTTCTTGACGGTAGGGAGAGGAAATTCAAAACCTCCAAAAATGATAGTTGGAACTTTTCAATAGAATTTATGCTATGAACTTGAGATTGTTTCCTCGAAAGTGTACCGTATGCTCATTACCATTAACATGAAAAGTGACATTGTCTTTGTTGCAATCAATAACAGCCCTGCAGATTAAGAAAAGGTCCACCAAGGATAATAGACATACTATCGTCCTCGTGAATATCAAGAATAACAAAGTCCGTTAAGATAGTGACATTTGCAACCACAACAGGCACATCCTCACAAATACCGACAGGTATAGCAGTTGACTTATCAGCCATTTGCAAAGATATTTCAGTAGGTGTCAACTTATTCAATTCAAGTCTTCGATATAAAGAGAGAGGCAAAACACTAACACCGGCTCCAAGATCACATAAAGTAGTTCTAACATAGTTTCTTTTAATGGAGCATGGTATAGTTGGAACACTCGGATCTCCAAGTTTCTTTGGTATTCCACCCTTAAAAGTGTAATTAGCAAGCATGGTGAAAATTTCAGCTTCCGGTATCTTTCTTTTATTTGTAATGATAGCCTTCATATATTTAGCATAAGGGTTTAATTTGAGTGTATCAGTTAAGCGCATACGTAAGAAAATAGGTCTAATCATTTCAGCAAAGCGCTCAAAATCCTCATCATCCTTTGACTTGGATGGTTTAGGAGGAAAAGGCATGGGTTTCTGAACCCATGGTTCTCTTTCTTTACCATGCTTCCTAGCAACAAAATCTCTCTTATCATAACGTTGATTCTTTGATTGTGGGTTATCAAGATCAACAGCTGGTTCAATTTCTACATCATTGTTTTTGCTAGGTTGAGCATCAACATGAACATTATCATTAACATTATCACTAGGTTCATGTTCATCACCTGATTGTGTTTCAGCATCGAAAATAGAAATATCATTGGGATTCTCAGGTGTGTCTACAGTAGGTTCACTAGAAGCACGCAAAGTTCTATCATCTTTCTCTTTCTTCTTTTTTGAAGAACCAGGTGCCTCTAAATTATTTCTCTGAGAATCTTGCTCGATTCTCTTAGGGTGTCCTTCTGGATACAAAGGTTCCCGAGTCATTCTACCAGTTCTAGTAGCCACTCTAACAGCAAAGTCATTTTTATTATTTAATTCATCAAGCAAATCATTTTGAGCTTTAAGTACTTGCTCAGCTTGAGTAGCAACCATAGAAGCATATTTGCTAACGCGGTGAAGTTCATCTTTAACTCTAGCCAGATTATCACCTACGCGTCCTATCTCGAAAGCATTATTCTTTAACTCTCTATCAACATAAGCATTAAAACTGTCTTGTCTAGCCATAAAGTCATCAAATTCATCTAAGCACAGGCTATGAAATTTAGTAGAGGGGGTTTCAACTTTAACATATCTATAGAGAGAATTTACCTTTACTACCTATGTCGGGTTATCAAGACAATGTGGTTCTTCAACAGGCGGTATATTAAGACCATGTATTTCTTCAATAGGTGGTAAATTCTTAACATCTTCAGCTTTAATACCTTTTTCTTTCATTGATTTCTTTGCCTCTTGCATATCTTCAGATCGAGAAATAAAGCACCTCTCTTCTTGGAGTGGGTTTAGGAATAGGCTCAGAGTTGGCTCAGCTTGGTTCAGAATTGCCTCAGAATTGGCCCAGAAGAGTCCAATTATTTTCATTAGTCAACATATTATTCAATAGTAATTCAGCTTCATCGATCGTTCTTTCCTCGAAAACACAACCAACACAACTATCCAAGTAGTCCTTGGAAGCATCGGTTAGTCCATTATAAAAGATATCAAGTATTTCATTTTTCTTAAGAGGATGATCGTAAAGCATTATAATCGAGAAGCCTCCCCAAGCTTGTGGGAGACTCTCTTCTTTGATTTGCACAAAATTATATATTTCCATAAGGCAGCTTGTTTCTTATGAGCAGGAAATATTTAGCGGAAAGTAATAAATCATATCCTCGGGACTACACACACAACCAGGAGCAAGAGAATTGTACCAAGTCTTAGCATCACCCTTTAATGAGAACGGAAATATCTTAAGGATGTATAAATAGCGGGACTTCTCATCATTAGTAAACAGGGTGGCTATATCATTCAACTTGGTAAGATGTGCCACAACAATTTCAGATTCAAGGCCATAAAAGGATCAGATTCAACTAAAGTAATAATATCAAGATCAACAGAGAATTCATAATCCTTATCAAGAATACGATAGGTGAAGTAGCAAAAGCAGGATCGGTTTCATTCTAGCATTAAGAGACTGCTGCTTCCATTTAGCTAATAATTTCTTAAGATCATTTCTATCATTGCAAGCAAGAATTTCCATAGCAAATGCTTCATTCATAACATAACCCTTAGGAACAACAGTAATACATAATCATTGGGGAACCTTCATCATCACTATCATCAATAATAGGTTCTTCAATATTTTCATTCCCCCTAACTCTAGCAAGTTGTTCATCAAGAAATTCACCTAATGGCAAAGTAGTATCACGCATGTAAGTAGTTTCATCATGCATAGTAGAAGTGGCATCATCAATAACATGCAACATATCAGAATTCATAGCAGTAGTAGGTTTAGGTGTCGCAAGCCGACTCATAACGGAAGGAGAATCTAGTGCAGAGCTAGATGGCAGTTCCTTACCTCCCCTCATAGTTGAGGGCAAAATAGTAGTTCGATCATCTTTCAAGTTCTCCATGTTGGGGAACGTAGTAATTTCAAAAATTTCCTACGCACACGCAAGATCATGGTGATGCATAGCAACGAGAGGGGAGAGTATTGTCCACGTACCCTCGTAGACCGTAAGCGGAAGCGTTAAGACAACGCGGTTGATGCAGTCGTACGTCTTCACGACCGACCGATCAAGCACCGAAACTACGGCACCTCCGAGTTCTAGCACACATTCAGCTCGATGAAGTCCCTCGAACTCCGATCCAGCCGAGTGTTGAGGGAGAGTTCCGTCAGCACGACGGCGTGGTGACGATCTTGATGTTCTACCGTCGCAGGGCTTCGCCTAAGCATCGCTACGATATTATCGAGGTGGACTATGGTGGAGGTGGACTATGGTGGAGAGATCCAAGGGATCAATTGTTGTGTCTTTGGTGCTAGCCCTGCCCCTCTATTTATATGTTGAGCCCCGGGGTCGAAACTTGGAGCAAAAGCCTCCTCAAAGTCGGTTTTGCCCGAAAGGCAAGAGTCCCACTCGGACTCCAGGACCAAACGCCACAATCCTTGGCGTCTAGCCCAGACGCCATGGGCCTCGGCGTCTGGCCCAGGTCCAGACGCCAGGGTCTCCGGCGTTTGGCCCCCTGGCCTCCGCAAAACTCCTTTTGCACCGACCTAAAGCCTCATGGGCTTGACCCCTTGGCCTAACCATATCATCCAATATATGAATCTTTACGTCTCGACCATTTCGAGACTCCTCGTCATGTCCCCGATCTCATCCGGGACTCCGAACTCCTTCGGTACATCAAAACATGTAAACTCATAATATAACTGTCATCGAAACCTTAAGCGTGCGGACCCTACGGGTTCGAGAACAATGTAGACATGACCGAGACATGTTTCCGGTCAATAACCAATAGCGGGACCTGGATGCCCATATTGGCTCCCACATATTCTACGAAGATCTTTATCGGTCAAACCGCATAACAACATATGTTGTTCCCTTTGTCATCGGTATGTTACTTGCCCGAGATTCGATCGTCGGTATGTCAATGCCTAGTTCAATCTCGTTACCGGCAAGTTTCTTTACTCGTTACGTAATGCATCATTCCGTAACTAACTTTTTAGCTACATTGCTTGCAAGGCTTATAGTGATGTGCATTACCGAGAGGGCCCAGAGATACCTCTCCGACAATCGGAGTGACAAAACCTAATCTCAAAATCGCCAACCCAACATGTACCTTTGGAGACACTGTAGTACTCCTTTATAATCACCCGATTCGTTGTGACGTTTGGTAGCACCAAAGTGTTCCTCCGATGGCAGGAGTTGCATAATCTCATAGTTACGAACATGTATAAGTCATGAAGAAAGCAATAGCAACATACTAAGCGATCAAGTGCTAAGCTAACGGAATGGGTCAAGTCAATCACATCATTATCCTAATGATGTGATCCGCTAATCAAATGACAACTCATGTCTATGGTTAGGAAACTTAACCATCTTTGATTAACGAGCTAGTCAAGTAGAGGCATACTAGTGACACTATGTTTGTCTATGTATTCACACATGTATTATGTTTCCGGTTAATACAATTCTAGCATGAATAATAAACATTTATCATGAAATAAGGAAATAAATAATAACTTTATTATTGCCTCTAGGGCATATTTCCTTCAGTCTCCCACTTGCACTAGAGTCAATAATCTAGTTCACATCGCCATGTGATTTAACACCAATATTCATATCTGTATATGATTAACACCCATAGTTCACATCGTCATGTGACCAACACCCAAAGGGTTTACTAGAGTCAATAATCTAGCTCACATTGCTATGTGATTAACACCCAAAGAGTACAAAGGTATGATCATGTTTTGTTCGTGAGAGAAGCTTAGTCAACGGTTCTGTCACATTCAGAGCCGCATGTATTTTGCAAATATTCTATGTCTACAATGCTCTGCATGGAGCTACTCTAGCTAATTGCTCCCGCTTTCAATATGTATCCAGATTGAGACTTAGAGTCATCTGGATCGGTGTAAAAGCTTGCGTCGTTTTAACTTTTTACGACGGGCTCTTTTATCACCTCCATAATCAAGAAACATCTCCTTAGTCCTCACTAAGGATATTCTTGACCGCTTTCCAGTGATCTACTCTTAGATCAAAATTGTATTCCTTTGTCAAACTCAGAGCAAGGTGTACAATAGGTCTGGTTCACATCATAGCATACTTTATAGAACCTATGACTGAGGCATAGGGAATGACTTTTCATTCTCTTTCTATTTTCTGCCATGGTCGGGTCTTGAGTCTTACTCAACTTCACACCTTTGCATCACAGGCAAGAACTCCTTCTTTGACTGTTCCATTTTGAACTATTTCAAAAATTTATCAAGGTATGTACTCGTTTGAAAAATTCTTATCAAGCGTCTTGATCTAACTATATAGATCTTGATGCTCAATGTGTAAGCAGCTTCACCGAGGTCTTGCTTTGAAAAACTCCTTTCAAAACACTCCTTTATGCTTTGCAGAATAATTCTACATTATTTCCGATCAACAATATGTCATTCACATATACTTATCGAAAATCTTTGTAGTGCTCCCTCACTTTCTTGTAAATCTGAGGCTTCTCCGAAAGTCATATAAAATCATATCTTTGATCAACTCATCAAGCGTATATTCAACTCGAGATGCTTGCACCAGTCCATAGATGGATCGCTGGAGCTTGCACACTTTGTTAGCATCTTTAGGATTGACAAAACCTTACGGTTGCATCATATACAACCCTTCTTTAATAAATCCATTAAAGAATGCGGTTTTGACATCCTTTTGCGGATTTCATAAAATGTGGCAATTGCTAACATGATTCGGACAGACTTTAAGCATCGTCTGAGTGAGAAAAAACTCATCGTAGTCAACATCTTGAACTTTGTCAAAAACCTTTTTCGACAAATCTAGCTTTGTAGATAGTAACACTACTACCAATGTCCGTCTTCCTCTTGAAGATCCATTTATTTTCTATGGCTTGCCGATCATCGAACAAGTCGATCAAAATCCACACTTTGGTCTCATATATGGATCCCATCTCAGATTTCATGGCCTCAAACCGTTTACGTGGAATCGGGCTCATCATCGCTTCCTCATAGTTCGTAGTTTTATCATGGTCTAGTAACATGACTTTGAGCAGGATTACCGTACCACTCACAGTGCAGACCATACTCTGGAAGACCTCGAGGTTACTGTAGTAACTTGATCTGAAGTTTCATGATCAATATCATTAGCTTCCTCACTAATTGGTGTAGGAATCACTGGGCTGATTTCGATGATGAACTATTTTCAATTCGGGAGAAAATCTGATTACCCCATCAAGTTCTACTTTCCTCCCACTCACTTCTTTCGAGAAAACTCCTTCTCTGGAAAGGATCCATTTTAGCAATGAATATCTTGCCTTCGGATCTGTGATAGAAGGTGTACCCATCATTTTCCTTTGGGTATTCTATGAAGATGCACTTCTCGATTTGGGTTTGAGCTTATCGGGATGAAACTTTTCACACAAGCATCAGCCCCAAACTTTAAGAAAGCGACAACTTGGGTTTCTTGCTAAACCTCGATTCATATCTTTGTCGTCTCAGCAGTTTAGATGGTGCCCTTTTAACGTGAATGCAGTTGTCTCTAATGCATAACCCCAAAACAATAGTGGTAAATCGGTAAGAAACTTCATAGATCGCACTATATCCAATAAAGTCTTGATTCACGATGTTCGGACACACCATTCTGTTGTGGTGTTCCATATGGCGTGAGTTGTGAAACTATTCCACATTGTTTTAGAATGAAGGCCAAACTCGTAACTCAAATATTCATCTCCATGATCGGATCGTAGAAACTTTATTTTCTTATTACGATGATTCTCCACTTCACTCTGAAATTCTTTGAACCTTTCAACCATTTGGACTTATGTTTCATCAAGTAGATATACCCATATCTGCTCAAATCATCTTGTGAAGGTCGAGAAAATAACGATACTTGCCACGAGCATCAACACTCATTGGATCGCATACATCGGTATGTATTATTTCCAATAAGTCGATGGCTCGTTCCATTGTTTCGGAGAATGGAGTTTTAGTCATCTTGCCCAAAAGGCATGGTTACATAAGCATCAAATGATTCATAACCAAGTGATTACGAAAATCCATCTTTATGGAGTTTCTTCATCGCTTTACACGACATGACCCAAATGGCGATTACCACAAATAAGTTGCACTATCATTATTAACTTTGCATCTTTTGGCATCAATATTATGAATATGTGTATCACTCGATCGAGATCCAACAAACTATTTTCATTGGGTGTATGACCATTGAAGGTTTTATTCATGTAAGCGAACAACAATTATTCTCGACTTTAAATGAATAACCATATTGCAATAAACATGATCAAATCATATTCATGCTCAACGCAAACGCCAAATAACATTTATTTAGGTTTAACACTAATCCCAAAAGTATAGGGAGTGTGCGATGATGATCATATCACTCTTGGAACTACTTCCAACACTCATCGTCACTTCCCCTTCAACTAGTCTCTGTTTATTCTGTAACTCCTGTCTCGAGTTACTAATCTTAGCAACCGAACAAGTATCAAATACTCAGGGGCTACTATAAACACTAGTAAGGCATACATCAATAACCTGTATATCAAATATACCCTTGTTCACTTTGCCATCCTTTCTTATCCACCAAATATTCAGGGCTTCTCCGCTTCCAGTGACCATTTCCTTTGCAGTGTAATCACTCAGTTTCAAGCTTTGGTCCAGCTTTGGGCTTCTTCGCGGGAGTGACAACTTGCTTGTCATTCTACTTGAAGTTCCCTTTCTTTCACTTTGCCCTTTTTCTTGAAACTAGTGGTCTTGTCAATCATCAACACTTGATGCTCTTTCTTGATTTCTACCTTTGTTTATTTCAACATCACGAAGAGCTCGGGAATCGTTTTCGTCATCCCTTGCATACTATAGTTCATCACGAAGTTCTAGTAACTTAGTGATGGTGACTAGAAAATTCATCGATCACTATCTTATCTGGAAGATTAACTCCCACTTGATTCAAGCGATTGAAGTACCCAGACAATCTGAGCACACGCTCACTAGTTGAGCGATTCTGCTCCATCTTTTAGCTATTCCAAGCAAATACCCGAGTTGAGAGATATGAAGTCTCCAACAAGTTTTATAGCTAAAAGATGGAGGAGAATCGCCAACTAGTGAGCATGTGCTCGATTGTCTGGGTACTACAATCGCTGAATCAAGTGGGAGTTAATCTTCCGTATAAGATAGTGATTGATGAATTTTCTAGTCACCATCACCAAGTTAGTAGAACTTCGAGATGAACTATAGTATGCAAGGGATGGCGAAAACGATTCCGAGTTTTTCATGATGATGAAATCGATGAAGGTAGAAATCAAGAAAGAACATCAAGTGTTGATGGTTAACAAGACCACTAGTTTCAAGAAAAGGGCAAAGGATAGAAGGAACTTCAAGAAGAACGGCAAGCAAGTTGCTTCTCAAGTGAAGAAGCCCAAGTTTGGACCTAAGCCTGAGACTAAGTGCTTCTACTACAAAGGGACTGGTCACTCGAAGCGTAACTACCCCAAGTATTTGGCGGATAAGAAGGATGGCAAAGTGAACAAAGGTATATTTGATATACATGTTATTGATGTGTACTTTACTAGTGTTTATAGCAACCCCTCGGTATTTGGTAATGGTTCAGTTGCTAAGAGTAGTAACTCAAACGGAGTTGCGTAATAAATGTAAACTAGTTAAGGGTGAAGTAACGATGTGTGTTGAAAGTAGTTTCAAGATTGATATGATCATCATCGCACACTCCTATACTTTCGGATTAGTGTTAAACCTAAATAAATGTTATTTGGCATTTATGCTGAGCATGAATATGATTTGATCATGTTTATTGCAATACGGTTATTCATTTAAAATCGAGAATAATTGTTGTTCTATTTAAATGAATAAAACCTTCAATGGTCATACACCCAACAAAAATAGTTTGTTGGCTCTCGATCGTAGTGATGCACATATTCATAATATTGATGCCAAAAGATGCAAAGTTAATAATGATAGTGCAACTTATTTGTGGCAATCGCCATTTAGGTCATATCGTGTAAAGCGCATGAAGAAGCTCCATATCGATGGACTTTTGGAACCACTTGATTATGAATCACTTGGTACTTATGTAACCGTGCCTCATGGGCAAGATGACTAAAACGCCGCTTCTCCCAGACTATGGAGAGAGCAACAGATTTGTTGGAAATCATACATACAGATGTATGTGGTTCGATGAATGTTAAGGCTCATGGCGGTATCGTATTTTCTCGACCTTCACAGATGATTTGAGCAGATATGGGTATATCTACTTGATGAAACATAAGTCCAAATAGTTGAAAGGTTCAAAGAATTTCAGAGTGAAGTGGAAAAATCATCGTGACAAGAAAATAAGGTTTCTACGATCCGATCATGAGACAAATATTTGAGTTACGAGTTTGGTCTTCAATTAAAACAATGTGGAATAGTTTCACAAATTCATGCCACCGAACACCACATCATAATGGTGTGTCCGAACGCCATAACCGTATTTTATTGGATATAGTACAATCTATGATGTTTCTACCGATTTACCAATATCGCTTTTGGGATCGTGCATTAGAGACACCTGCATTCACGCTAAATAGGGCACCATCTAAACTGCTGAGACGACACTATATGAACTGTGGTTTAGCAAGAAACCAAAGTTGTCGCTTTCTTAAAGTTTGGGGCTGCGATGCTTATGTGAAAAGTTTCATCCCGATAAGCTCAAACCCAAATCGTAGAAGTGCGCCTTCATAGAATACCCAAAGGAAATTGTTGGGTACACCTTCTATCGCAGATCCAAAGGCAAAACATTCGCTGTTAATAAATGGATCCTTTCTAGAGAAGGAGTTTCTCTCAAAGAAGTGAGGGAGGAAAGTAGAACTTGATGAGGTAATTATACCTTCTCCCTTATTGAAAGTAGTTCATCACGTAAACTGCCTCGTGACTCCTACACCAATTAGTGAGGAAGCTAATGATGATGATCATGTAACTTCGCATCAAGTTACTACCGAATCTCGAGGTAAACCAGAGTGAGATCCGCACTGAGTGGTACGGTAATCCTGCTCGAAGTCATGTAACTAGACCATGATGAACCCACGAACTATGAGGAAGCGATGATGAGCCCAGATTCCGCAAATGGCTTGAGGCCATGAAATCTAAGATGAGATCCATGTATGAGAACAAAGTGTGGACTTTAGTGGAGTTGCTCATGATCGGCAAGCCATAGAAAATAAATGGATCTTCAAGAGGAAGACGGACGCTGATAGTAGTGTTACTATCTACAAAGCTAGACTTGTCGAAAAAGGTTTTTGACAAAGTTCAAGATGTTGAATACAATGAGATTTTCTCACCGTATTGATGCTTAAAAGTCTGTCCGAATCATGTTAGCAATTGCCGATTTTATGAAATCTGCAAATGGATAAACAAAACTGCATTCCTTAATGGAGTTATTAAAGAAGAGTTGTATGTGATGCAACCAAGAGGTTTTGTCGATCCTAAAGGTGTTAACAAAATGTGCATCTATGGAATGGTGCAAGCATCTCGAGTTAGAATATACGCTTTGATAAGTTGATCAAAGATATAGTTTATACAGACTTGCAAAGGAAGCCTCGTATTTACTAGAAAGTGAGTGGGAGCACTACAACATTTCGATAAGTATATGTGAATGACATATTGTAGATCGGAAATAATGTAGAATTATTCTCGCAAAGCATAAAGGAGTGTTTGAAAGGAGTTTTTCAAAGAAAGACCTCGTGAAGCTGCTACATATTGAGCATCAAGATCTATAGAGATAGATCAAAACGCTTGATAAGTTTTTTCAATGAGTACATACCTTGACAAGATTTTGAAGTAGTTCAAAATGGAATACCAAAGAAAGAGTTCTTGCCTGTGTTACAAGGTGTGAAATTGAGTAAGACTCAAAACCCGACCACGACGTAAGATAGAAAGAGAATGAAAGTCATTCCCTATGCCTTGGCCATAGGTTCTATAAAGTATGCCATGTCAGTGTACCATATCTATTGTATACCCTACAATCGAGTTTGGCAAGGAGTACAATAGTGATCTAGGAGTAGATCATCGACAGCGGTCAAAATTATCCTTAGTGGAATAAGGATATATTTCTCGATTATGGAAGTGATAAAAGGTTAAATCGTGAAGGGTTACGCCGATGCAAATTTTGACACGATCCGGATGACTCTAAGTCTCGATCTAGATACATATTGAAAGTGGGAGCAATTAGCTAGAGTAGCTCCGCAAGAGCATTGTAGACATAGAAAATTGCAAAATACATAACGGATCTGAATGTGAAAGACCCGCTGACTAAGATTCTCTCACAAGCAAAACATGATCACACCTTAGTACTCTTTGGGTGTTAATCACATAGCGATGTGAACTAGATTATGAATCTAGTAAACCCTTTGGGTGTTGGTCACATGGCGATGTGAACTATGGGTGTCAATCACATGATGATGTGAATTATCGATGTTAATCACATGGTGATGTGATCTAGATTATTGACTCTAGTGCAAGTGGGAGATCAAGGAAATATGCCCTAGAGGCAATAATAAAGTTATTATTTATTTCCTTATATCATGATAAATGTTTATTATTCATGCTAGAATTGTAATAACCGGAAACATAATACATGTGTGAATATATAGACAAACAGAGTGTCACTAGTATGCCTCTACTTGACTAGCTTGTTAATCAAAGATGGTTATGTTTCCTAACCATGAACAAGGAGTTGTTATTTTATTAGTGGGATCACATCATTAGGAGAATGATGTGATTGACATGACCCATTCCGTTAGCCTAGAACTTGATCGTTTAGTATACTGCTATTGCTTTCTTCATGACTTATACAAAGTTCCTGCACATATGAGATTGTGCAACTCCCGTTTACCGGAAGAACACTTTGTGTGCTACCAAACGTCACAACGTAACTGGGTGATTATAAAGGTACTCTACATGTGTTTCCGAAGGTACATGTTGGGTTGGCATAATTCGAGATTAGGATTTGTCACTCCGATTGTCGGAGAGGTATCTCTGGGCCCTCTCGGTAATACTCATCACCTAAGCCTTGCAAGCATGTAACTAATGAGTTAGTTATGAGATGATGTATTACGGAACGAGTAAAGAGACTTGCCGTAACGAGATTGAACTAGGTATTGATACCGACGATCAAATCTCGCAAGTAACATACCGATGACAAAGGAACAACGATGTTGTTGTGCGGTTTTCGACCGATAAAGATCTTCGAGAATATGTAGGAACCAATATGGGCATCCAGGTCCCGCTATTGGTTATTGACCGAGACGGTGTCTCGGTCATGTCTACATTGTTCTCGAACCGTAGGATCCGCACGCTAAGGTTTTGATGATGCTTATATTATGAGTTTATGTATTTTGATGTACCAAGGTTGTTCGAGTCCCGGATGTGATCACGACATGACGAGGAGTCTCAAATGGTCGAGACATAAAGATTGATATATTGATGGATATATTTGGACACCGGAAAGGTTCCGGAGAGTTTGGGAATATACCGGAGCTCCGGGAGGTTACCGGAACCCCCCGGGAAGTATATGGGCCTTAATTGGGCCTTAGTGGAAGGGAGGGAGAAGGAGCAAGGGAGGGGGCGCCCCCCCCCCAAGCCCAATCCGAATGGGAAGGGGCCGCCCCCTTTCCTTCTCTCCTCCCCCCTCTTCCTTCCTTCTCCTACTTCGAATAGGAAGGGGGGCAAACCTACTTGGAGTAGGTTTGCCCCCTAGGGCGCCCACCCCTTGGGCCGGCCTCCTCCTCCCTCCCTCCTTTATATACAGGGTAGGGGCACCCTAGACACACAAGTTGATCATTGAGATCGCTCCTTAGCCGTATCGGTGCCCCCTCCATGATATTACACCTCGGTCATATTGTAGCGGTGCTTAGGCGAAGCCTGTGACAGAGAACATCAAGATCGTCACCACGCCGTCGTCTTGACGGAACTCCTCCCCGCCTCTGCTGGATTGGAGATCGGGGTGCGCCATCGAGCTGTACGTGTGTCAAGAACTCGGAGGTGCCGGAGTAACGATGCTTGGATCGGTTGAACCGGGAAGACGTACGACTACTTCCTCTACGTTGCGTCAACGCTTCCGCTTCGGTCTACGAGGGTACATAGACAACACTCTCCCCTCTCGTTGCTATGCATCACCATGATCTTGTGTGTGCGTAGGAATTTTTTTGAAATTACTACGTTCCCCAACACATCGTCACCGGAGCGACACCTTGATCTCCATCGTAGCATCGTTGTCGTTACGCCATCTATTGCTTCTACGACTATCGCTACCGCTTAGTGATAAAGTAAAGCAATTACTGTATGCGTTGCATTTCATACAATAAAGCGACAACCATATGGCTCCCGCCATTGCCGATAACTTCAGTTACAAAACATGATCATCTCATACAATAAAATATAGCATCACGTCTTGACCATATCACATCACAACATGCCCTGCAAAAACAAGTTAGACGTCCTCTACTTTGTTGTTGCAAATTTTACGTGGCTGCTACGGGCTGAGCAAGAACCATTCTTACCTACGCATCAAAACCACAACGATAGTTCGTCAAGTTAGTGATGTTTTAACCTTCGCAAGGACCGGGCGTAGCCACACTCGGTTCAACTAAAGTTGGAGAAACAGACACCCGCTAGTCACCTATGTGCAAAGCACGGCGGTAAAACCAGTCTCGCGTAAGCGTACGCGTAATGTCGGTCCGGGCTGCTTCATCCAACAATACCGCTGAACCAAAGTATTGTTGGGGAACGTAGTAATTTCAAAAAATTTCCTACGCACACACAAGATCATGGTGATGGCATAGCAACGAGAGGGGAGAGTGTTGTCTACGTACCCTCGTAGACCGTCAAGCGGAAGCGTTATGACAACGCGGTTGATGTAGTCGTACGTCTTCACGATTCGACCGATCCAAGCACCGAACGTACGGCACCTCCGTGTTCAGCACACGTCCAGCTCGATGACGTCCCCTGCTCCAATCCAGTGGCGTCGGGGATGAGTTCCACAAGACGACGGAGTGGTGACGATGATGATGTTCTATCGCGCAGGCTTCGCCTAAACTCCGACGATATGACCGAGGTGGAATATGGTGGAGGGGGCACCGCTGCACGCTAAGGAACGATCCGTAGATCAACTTGTGTGTCTGGGGTGCCCCCGCCTCAGATATAAAGGAGCAAGGGAGGAGGGCCGCCAAGGAGGAGGAGGCGCCAAGGGGGGCAATCCTACTCAAGTAGGATTCCCCTCTTTCCAAGTCCTACTAGGAGAAGGGAAGGAAGGGAGGAGAAGGGAAGGAAGGAGAGGAGGAGAAGAAGGAAGGGGGCCGGCCCCTAGTCCAGTCGGTTTGGGCTAGGGGCCGCCTCTACCTCCTCTCTTCCACCACTTGGCCCATGAGGCCCATTGCTTCTTCCTCGTATTGCCATAACTCCCCGGTACCCCCGAAAATACCCGAATCACTCGGAACCTTTCCGAGTCCGAATATAGTAGTCCAATATCGATCTTTACGTCTCGACCATTTCGAGACTCCTCGTCATGTCCCCGATCTCATGCGGGACTCCGAACTCCTTCGGTACATCAAAACTCATAAACTCATAATAAAATTGTCATCGTAACGTTAAGCGTGCGGACCCTACGGGCTCGAGAACTATGTAGACATGACCTTGAACTATTCTCGGTCAATAACCAATAGCGGAACCTGGATGCCCATATTGGCTCCTACATATTCTACGAAGATCTTTATCGGTCAAACCGCATAACAACATATGTTGTTCCCTTTGTCATCGGTATGTTACTTGCCCGAGATTCGATCGTCGGTATCCAATACCTAGTTCAATCTCGTTACCGGCAAGTATCTTTACTCGTTACGTAATGCATCATTCCGTAACTAACTCATTAGCTACATTGCTTGCAAGGCTTATAGTGATGTGCATTACCGAGAGGGCCCAAAGATACCTCTCCGACAATCGGAGTGACAAAACCTAATCTGGAAATACGCCAACCCAACATGTACCTTTGGAGACACCAGAGAGCTCCTTTATAATCACCCGTTACGCTGTGACGTTTGGTAGCACACAAAGTGTTCCTCCGTAAACGAGTTGCATAATCTCATAGTCATAGGAACATGTATAAGTCATGAAGAAAGCAACAAAGAACATACTAAACGATCAAGTGCTAAGCTAACGGAATGGGTCAAGTCAATCACATCATTCTCCTAATGATGTGATCCCGTTAATCAAATGACAACTCATGTCTATGGCTAGGAAACTTAACCATCTTTGATTCAACGAGCTAGTCAAGTAGAGGCATACTAGTGACACTATGTTTGTCTATGTATTCACACATGTATCATGTTTCTGGTTAATACAATTCTAGCATGAATAAGAAACATTTATCATGAAATAAGGAAATAAATAATAACTTTATTATTGCCTCTAGGGCATATTTCCTTCACTTCATAGTGATCAACAGATATAAATCCCAAGTGACTCAGAGAATAGAGCTATGCTCCACGGCAACGGCGCCAGAAATTAGTCTTGATAACCCACAAGTATAGGGGATCGCAACAGCTTTTGAGGGTAGAGTATTCAACCCAAATTTATTGATTCGACACAAGGGGAGCCAAAGAATATTCTTGAGTATTAGCTGTTGAGTTGTCAATTCAACCACACCTGGATAACTTAGTATCTGTAGCAAAGTGTTCAGTAGCAAAAGTGGTATGATAATAAAGGTAACGGTAGCAAAAGTAAAGATAGATGTTTTTGGGTTTTTGTAGTAGTTGTAACAGTAGCAACAGAAAAGTAAATAAGCGATGAACAATATATGAAAAGCTCGTAGGCAATGGATTAGTGATGGATAATTATGCCGGATGCGATTCCTCGTGCAATAGTTATAATATAGGGTGATATAGAATTAGCTCCAATTTATCAATGTAATGTAGGCATGTATTCCGTAAATAGTCATACGTGCTTATGGAAAAGAACTTGCATGACATCTTTTGTCCTACCCTCCCGTGGAAGCGGGGTCCTAACGGAAACTAAGGGATATTAAGACCTCCTTTTAATAGAGAACCAGAACAAAGCATTAGCACATAGTGAATACATGAACTCCTCAAACTACGGTCATCACCGAGAAGTATCCCGATTATTGTCACTTCGGGGTTGTCGGATCATAACACATAATAGGTGACTATAGACTTGCAAGATAGGATCAAGAACACACATATATTCATGAAAACATAATAGGTTTAGATCTGAAATTATGGCACTCGGGTCTTAGTGATAAGCATTAAGCATAGCAAAGTCATAGCAACATCAATCTCAGAACATAGTGGATACTAGGGATCGAACCCTAACAAAACTAACTTGATTACATGGTAAATCTCATCCAACCCATCACCGTCCAGCAAGCCTACGATGGAATTACTCATGCACGGCGGTGAGCATCATGAAATTGGTGATGGAGGATGGTTGATGATGACGACGGCGATGAATCCCCCTCTCCGGAGCCCCGAACGAACTCCAGATCAGCCCTCCCGAGAGAGATTAGGGCTTGGCGGCGGCTCCGTGTCATAAAACGCGATGAAACTTTCTCCCTGATTTTTTTCTCCCCGAACGTGAATATATGGAGTTGGAGTTGACGTCGGTGGAGGTCAGGGGGGCCACGTGATAGGAGGCCGCGCCCTAGGGGGGCGCACCCCCCGTCTTGTGGACAGGCTGTGGGCCCCCTGGCATTAATTCTTTCGCCAAAAATTATTATTAAATCCAAAAAGTGCCTCCGTGGATTTCCAGGACATTCTGAGAACTTTTTTTTCTACACATAAAACAACATCATGGCAGTTCTGCTGAAAGCAGCGTCAGTCCGGGTTAGTTTCATTCAAATCATGCAAGTTAGAGTCCAAAACAAGGGCAAAAGTGTTTGGAAAAGTAGATACGTTGGAGACGTATCACTGAAATAATGGATAGTGTGATATATTTCCCAATCATTTAACAATGAAATTTTAGAAATGGGAAGATTGTGTAACACCTCAAGTTGTTAGCTACAGTGACCTCCCCCTAATGATGCCATGTCATCAGGCTTGCTAAGCCAAACTGCCACTTGATAAAAATCAAAGCCCAATTCAAATTTAAAATAAAGTAAAATAAATTATTTCGTCAAACAGTAAAACTAAAATGTTCACCATATTCTATAAATTCCACTGATCTTTGACATGTTGAGCCCAACATTATTTGACCCAAAAATAAATCTTGTCAAATTAATAAGAGGTCCAATAGTAGTTAAAATAACCAATTAAATATAAACCTAATTTTATGTATTTCCTTTTGGGCCCGAACTTTTTGTGCCACCTAAAAATATTGTGCTCGAATTGTGTGCATAGTTTTATAATTAACAAAATCCATTTAGTTGATATAAGAATAAATAGAAAATGGTGTTAAAAAGGAGAAACGGATTAGAATACATTAAAAACCAAAAGGACGATGAAAAGGGGGATCCCCCTACCCCCCAGGCCTTGCCACCGAACTGACCCAGTGGTCCAATCCTCGCACGGTCGTCTTCTCCTGTTCCCCGAGCCCGTCGCTACAGAGTCGGGCTCCCGCCCGACCACCTCGCCGGCATCGAAGGGGAATGGATAAGGGTGACGCCCTGCCTCCCCTGCCCCCATGGCCTCACTCCTCCTCGACGCCCCCTCCCAGATCCCCTTCTCCTCCTCGCTCACTCGATCCCGGTGATCTGGACGAAGTCAGATGCCACGACCACCATGACCGACCCCGTCCACATGTCCACTGCCCTCCCTGCTGGCTAGGAGCTTGTCGAGGAGCTCCGAATGCCTCCGCTACTTCGTCTGCGCCAACGAGATCAAGTCCAGCACCCCCAGATCGACGTCTTTGCCATCTTCCTCAACCTTCGGCCACCACGACATTGCCGTTCGATCCGCGCCGCCTCGAGCTCCCCTGTCTTCCCCTAGGGTGCCATTGACACCGCTGTGATCTCCTCTTGCCTTTCCCCAGTTTCCCCTCTCGTTTGCTCTCGTTAGGTATTTCGCCATGGCCATTGCAGGGGTAGCCACTGAGCTCCTTGGATGACCCTGTGGCACATGCCCGCTCCTATGCGCGCCCATGCTCGAGCCTTGACTCTTCTTCACGCCCATGGCTCCTCTCTGGCTCTCCATGTCCATGCACGTGCCACACCGCATCCGTCGCGCCAGCTGTTGCCATCACGCTCGCCACACCACCGCACCATCGCGTGTGCCCAGCGACGCACACCTGCCGCAAGATCACACTCTCATTGTCTGCGCTCGCCCCATCTATCGCCGCCTATCCTTCGCCGCCTCATTGTCGCGCCCCCCTCGCGCCGCCTCTGTCGCGCCATCCTCTTCCGCCGCCCCTCACCACACCGCGGCATCTTTGCCCTCCACCGTCGGCCGCCGCCTCTTTCTCAGTGCTTCTTCCTGCTGCTATGCGCTGCTCTACCATCAGACGTTGTTGCGCCATGCCCTCGACATCGCCGTGGACAAACGTGGCGGAGGGATTGTCAATGGAGTACGAGGAGGAGGTGGCGGAGAAGGTGTGGAGAGGCAAGAGGTCTAGGATGGCGTCAGCTGGCTGTGGTGGAGGTGATTATGCTAGAAGGAGCCAGAGCGGAAGGAGAGGTCACAATTGGAAAGAATCGCAAAAAAATCATAACCCGGAGATCTCATTCCAAAAAAATATATGCTAATATCGATGGAGGGGTGATTTCCTTCAATAGGTGGAAAACATAGGAAATATTAGATGTTATCAAGGAGAGGTGAAAATTTAGAAAAGTTAGGATTTTGAACTAATTTCTATGCAAATGGGGTTTTATTGTTTGGTAACATGATATCAGTACCTGCCCATTTGTGACGTGTCTGATTAGGAAAGTTTGCAAATGTTAAGAAAAAATTTATTGGGAGGAAAGTTAATGACGTGTCTGTTATTTGTTTCCTAAAACAAATTTCACTAATGTGATAAATTGATTGATTTAGATAAGTTAGGAAAGTTAGATTCAAATCTATTATTTGTTTCTTAAAAATTTGTTATTTGTTTCCTAAGACAAATTGAACCAATAAAAGGAATAGATTGATATGAATAATTTAAGGAAGTTAGATCCGTGATTTGTTATACGTTAGAAAAGTCTTGGTTGTAATAAAGAGTGGAGAGAAAAATAAACCGATGGACCAGGATGGGAGGGGGTGATGGAAGGAGAGACGAAAAAAAAATCCAGCAAAAATAAACCGTGGAGACTATTCACCAACTGCTCCATTAGGAGTAGAGATTGGCGACTAGCAGCAACTGCATATCATAGTTTAACACCATTTTTTTTCTAAGTCATTACAAAATCATACTGTTGTTGTATACTCAAAAAATTTACACGATAAAGAATGTCCATCAACCTCCAATAAATGACACACGTTTGACACTGTACACATGATAAAATAACAATAATTGAGAAGTTATACATCTATGAATTAACTAAAACAATGCATGTGCGTTGCAACGGGATATAACTCTTCCAGTACGTCGGCTTGTGATTTACATGTCTATAATAATGCGATTGTGTAAATGAATGATCATCAAATTCTGCTCATGAATTACCTTATATTTCGATTCGAAGTTTGGTAAGTAAAATAGTAAATTAAAGTGGAATTGGTTCAGAAGGTAAGTAAATTAAGTTGATTTGTTATCATACAAGGAAGATTGGACGAAGGGGTAGTAGGAAGATGTCATTACATCCAATATACTCATATATTGGATGTAATAACATTTTGTATTGCCCCGCAAAAAAACATCTTATATTGTGGGACAAAGGGAATATCACATAAGAACTTCTCTGATGGTTCAGCAGTGACGGTCGGGTGGCTCTGTCTGAGGTTATAAAGGAGGCATTGTAACCATAATGTGACACATGATGGGCCTGGGAATCTAGTGGGCTTACCTCGAATTGGAATGGGTTGTTGTTCGTTTGGGGTAACTGATCATCAGGTTTAAGGATGGAAGTTTAAAACAATTACAAAATTTCCTCTTCTCAGGAACAAAATAGATTTGTACTGAAAATATATGATTTTCTTTTTTTTCATAGAGGATTTTGGAAAATGTTTTGTATATTTATGGTACAATAAAGTTGGCGACTAGTAGCAACTGTGTATCATAATTTATTAAAAAATTTGAAGTTTTCAAAAATTACTAAATCATGGTTCTATACTCCGTCATGAGCACATGCAAGAATTTATCCAAATGTTGCTTTCGTCTTTGATGATGACAGTCAAGTAATAGTTCGAGAAGAAGAAAATTCAAATCTCAAGGGATTAAATATTTTTCAAAATTAAATATAACTAAATTTCCTCTTCTAAATGTATATTCCATCAATGGCTTCTAAGCTCGTGTATCTTCAGAAATTATACACATATAGAATGGCCATAACCTGTATTCATAGCAATCACTGCAAGTCTGCAACGTCCAATAAATGACACCCACGTTTGACATTGAACACACATGATAAGAAACCAATAATTGAGAAGTATTACTACATATATGGATTAACTAGTGAAATACTCTACTCCATAGAAGTGGTGACACCCAACCATATAATACTACAGTGCCTGGTTTATGAGAGGCACTCCAAATCATATCACATAAGAATTTCTCTGATGCTTCTATGAAAATGGGAACATGAGTGTTCCATTCCTTCATAATAAAAAACCCATCATGCAAAAAATTATCAGGCATAACAAGAAAAAATTACAGCGGACAAATGCAAATACATCATGCACATACAAAAGAACAATGAAAGATCACAGTTAGGCACCTGCCGTCTAGTTTGTTGTTTGTCCCGGATAACCAATAAATTAGTAGCTGAGCACAACTGCACATCTCAACAGGGTGCATACACAAGGCACAGCTATACAACCATCAACAAAGACTATTGGAAGATGGGGTGAAGCACGACAAGATTTACATGAAGCCTAGTTGAGTGCAAATATCTCAATCTTCGAGGAAGCAAACCGAAGAACTATATAGCATACCAGTTCCCACTGTCAGAATGTAACAAACTTCACAAGTATAGTGATTCCATTAAGAAGGATCAATGGAAATCTCATGTATTGAGCTGCGTATATGAGGCCAATCATCTGTCCTTTGAAGGTGTTTGCTCCATGCATGCCTCTAGCGTCAGCGAAGCTCCATCCTCTGGGATTAAGAAAACGGTCTTCATTCAATATTGCCAAAGCATTAGCAATAAGCAGGACACCCTCAAGAAATGACCAAAGCCCCATGCCTGCAAAATAAGAAGGGATCACAGTCAGACATCAGTCACAAGGAAAGGAGCCCATAACACAGTCCTTTTTAACCCTATGAATTTTGTTTCCGAATCTTCATTATACTCCCTCCGTTCCGAATTACTTGTCGCATGTATGGATGTATCTAGATGTATTTTAGTTCTAGATACATCCATTTCAGCGACGAGTAATTTGGAACGGAGGGAGTAGATTGCAATTGTAATGTAGTTCTCGGTCCTTTTTCTAACAAAAACACTAACGCCCACACGTGTGGGCGTCTGGCAACTCGCCCACACGCATGGATCCTCGCCCAACCAATTCTGCACGAATCTTGACGCGTTCTAGCAGTTTTTGTGTGCCACGTAGGACTAAGCCGGTGGGCATTCATCCGGTCGCCCACACGTCCTTTTTCACCACACGGGTGGCTGGTGTGTGGGCGCTTAGCAATTCGCCCACACACCAGTTTTCACGCACGCAGAGGGGGCTGGTGTGTGGCGTTTATCACTCGCCCACACGCCGTCTCTCGCCCACACCCAAAGCTGGCGGTTGCCATGTGTTTCTACAGGGTACATGGCAACTGCCCTAGCTTTGCTTGTAAGCAGATGGCAACTCTCTTTCACCCGAGTTGCCATGTGTTTTTGCATGGTACATGGCAACTGCCCTAGCGTGCACGTAAGAAGATGGCAACTCTTTCTCTTTACATGGCAATTGCCCTAGCGTGCTTGTGAGCACATGGCAACTCTCTCTTTTACCCGAACATGTTTTTTTGCTATGCCTTTTTGTAGTGCTACAACTGCATAGTGTTAGTGGGTGGCAACTCTTAAAATTTTGAAATCATGGCAACCGCAGTATACCAGACCATACATGGCAACTGCAGTTGAGCAACCATGGCAACTGTAGTTGTCCAACATGGCATCTGAAGTTCAGCGACATGGCAACTACAGTTAAACGAACATGGACGAGGGTCTGGACCATGGCAATCGCGGACGCGCGGTGATCGCCCACGGGCGTCTTGGGACCACGAGGTACGAGGCCTGACGTACGGGGCGTGTGGGCGTTATCTATTTCGCCCACACGCACGCGTGTGAGGGATCGGGAGGGGAAAAGAAAGGTGTGTGGGCATTACTTGTTTTGCCTACACGTAGGTGTGTGGGTCGTTCCTCTTATACACCACACAAAATGTGTGGACAGACCCCTAACGCCCACACGTGTGACACTTATCGGCGTCCTTTTCTAAAGATGCTTTTGTAGCTTCTTCACTCCGGCACCTCTATTCTGTCTGAAACATTTCTTAACCCATAACCTTTTCCACAGAATGAATCCTAGTATGGTGTATCGCAAACTAGAGTTCATCCAGCATAAGCTTATTTCTTAATGACCAGGAGGATTATCTGAGAGAATTATGATCTTGGCGTGATACATCCTACTCTCACAGTCCCTCCGTTAAGACAACCCAACTTTATTGCCTGGGCTTGCAGCAAATTAATCTGACACAAACAGGCCAATTTCAGAATAAGTACAATCACTAAAGTTCTGATTTTCCAATTAATTTTTTTCCTACCACGGTATAAATCCTGCCGATTATGAATTATGCTGTTTTATCCCGACATATGTATACAAACCACGGTATAAATCCTACCGATTATAAAGCCTACGGGTGGGAGGAAATCGATCGCGCGCTCTGAAGAAAATACAAACCTAATCGAACCATGGATTTGATGGTGAACCCTCTCACGAATCAAAAACAGGCAGGCGAGCTAGGGTTCCTTACCGACCAGAGAAGAAATTAAGCCGAGTCAGGACGGGTCTGCGGTCCCAGTTCGCCCGGACGGCAACGGCGAGGTTTGGCTCGTCGAGTTGACGAGTTCGAATTCGGCCACCGGGAGAACGGCTCTGGTCCCTGTCCTTTTCTTTTCTACGGAGCGGAGAACGGCTCCGGCCGGTTGCCGGAGGGGAGGAGGGGATAGAGACGGACGGTTAGAACAAGAGGCAGGCTGGCTCCGATTCCTTTTTCTTTCGAAAGCCCATCTATTGTACTAACGGGTTTCGTGTGTGAGTTGGGCTGGCATGGAGCGACATGGCCCAGACCTTTTATGGACCGGACCGGACCGGACCACGCGGTGGCGGGGATATGTCTACCAGTCAAAAAAAAAAGGTGGGATATGTCTCGCTTGTGAGCCCCTATTTCGCGCGTAGGCCGGCGAATAGCCACCAATCGCACACCCCCTGCGCCACCCCGCGCATTTTGGACCGGTCCATGTGGGGGCTGGGCGCTCCTTTTTTCGTAGATCCTTAAGAAAGAATGCACAACTCCATTGACAGATTTTTGGGCATGGCAATTTTGAAAAGAGAAGAGATTTTTTTTGTTAGATTGGCATACCACAGTTGGTCGGTATGAGAAATTGCAGGGAGAATTTGTTGGGTTAGAGACATGCTATTTCTAATGGCGCGGCAGAAGAGAAGAATTGGAAATCTTTATGGAACACACATGTTATCGGTAAGATCAGAACCTTCCTTTGGACTCACATTTGTTGGAGGATATGTGTCACCATATAAAGACGTGCGACACGAATATATGCCAAATTTGTGGTGGTGTTGGTTCTTGTAGGCATTCTTTGATAGACTACACTCCTGTGAGATGTGTTTGGGCGTAGGGCAACGAATAATTGACTGGTCATATTGTTGAGTCACACGAACCAAATGCGAAGCTTTGGCTCTTTGACATGATGGAATCATTATCGCATGCGGACTTCATGAAGATGAACGTGACCCTTTGGGTAGTGTGGACATCATGAAAAAAAGCAATTCACGAGGTCATTTACCAAAGTCAGACGTCGACTCACCTCTTCGTAGAAGAGATTCATCAGTGAGTTGGATGGACTAAGAAGGATCAGCAATACCACCACGCCGAGGATACGAGCTCATGGGATCAACACGTCAAATGCTTGAAAGCCTCCTCCGAACGGCCACACAAAGATTTATGTAGATGGTGGAATGTCTCACGACGGTTGTGTGGGTGCAGCTACGGCAATGTGTAGAGCTGAACAAGGTAATTACCTTGGATCTTCAGTGACCGTTCTATCCGGAGTGAATAATCCAACAAGTCTTGAAGCCATAGCATGTCCTGAGGCCTTTGCACTAATTGTTGATTGGTCTTTGAGTCATACGGTGATTGCAAACTGATTGTGGACGATATCAACAAAGGGTTAGGAGGCCCGCATATCACAATTGTGAAGGAGATAGATATAAGGAGAGTGAGTTTTGTTAGCTGTGATTTTATGTTCGAAGGCCGAGGTTCAAACTAGGAGGCACACAATCCTGTAATTTTTTTTTGTTTTTCTTCCTCGGGGTCGCCACTTGTGGCTTCTACATCCACATGAACCCCTTTGTATCCCCATGAGTTTTGCTTCAAATTAAAGTCAGGGGATCCCTCAAAAAAAGATTCCCCCCTTTTTCTTCTTTCATTATTTCTATATTGTTACTATTGTTTCTTTACTTTGAGAACTGTTCATGAATCTCAAATTCAAAAATGATTGCAATTTCAAAAATAGCTCTTAATTTAAAAAATTGTTCATGAATTTGAAAAAATATTACTGACTTCCAAAAATGTTCACTAGTTTGAAAAATGTTTGAGATTTCATAAAGAGTAAAATGCATCACAAGTCCTAAAACTACTTAAGGTGTGCCAGTTTAGTCCTATAGCTTCAAAACTGCATTTTTGGGTGCTAAAACTATTGGAGTTGTGTCAGTTTAGTCCTATAACTTTGGAAGTGCAGTTTTGGGTCCCGAAACTACGTAAGTTTGTTCATATCAGGCCCTAAGCTTGCATGGCTAGCACCTGCCCCCCACCCCATGTTAATAAAAATTATTTTTCTTTTATTTCATTTTTCCTTGGGTTTTTCTTTGTTTTTGTCTAGCTTTCAGTTTTTACTTTGTTATTTTATTTTTCTTTGTTTTTTCACTTGTATTCTTTAGTTTTTTTTCTTTATATACTTTGATTTTCTTTTGTTTCATTCTTGGGTTTTTTTCATGTCCTTTGATTTTTATTTTCTTTGTCTTTGTTTATTTGTTGTTTTTAGTTGGATTTCTTTTTTAACACATGTCCACTTTTTCGTAGTATACAATATACATTTTCAGCGCACACGTAAAATGTTTATTGGCACACTTTGGTCATTTTTCAAATAAATGACGTACATTTGTTTAAAATACATGTTTTCACCACTTTTTTAAATACACAACTTACATTTAAAAAAATACAAGTTTTGACCACTTTCCTAAATACACGGTAATAATACAGGTTTTACATTTGCTTAATGACAATAAACATTGTTTTAAATTATACAAACATTTGGACATGTTTTCCACAAACGTGGCTATACTTCTTCAAAATATCATGTCATATTTCTAATGAGATATTTTATTTACCTATAAGAACATTGTTTTATATTTTATAAACATGTTTTAAAATGCCATGAACATTTTTTGAATCGCTTTAATTTTGCTTTCAAATGTCATGTACATTTTTAATGGTACAAAATATATTTTTCCCAACATGCAAACATTTGTTAACATTGTATACACTTTTTTTGAAAATGTCAAAACGCATTTCCGAAACTCATGATTTTTTTGAATGTACAAAACTTTCTTTTGAATTATGCAAACATTGTTTTACATTGTATCAGCATTTTAAGTGACACATACATTTTTTAAAAGCGTTAATTTTTTAGATGGCACAAACATTTTTCGTACAGGTGATTAGCATTTTCCCATTGATACCTCTCCAATGTATCTATTTTTTATTGTTTCATGTCATTATATTATCGATCTTGTATGCTTTATTTTTATTTTTATGTCATTCTTTGGGACTAACCTATTAACCCAGTGCCTAATGCCAGTTGTTGTTTTCTACTTGTTTTTGTTTTTCAGAAAATCAATACCAAACGAAGTCCAAATGGTACACAAAATTATGATTTTTTTGACAAAAGAGACCCTAGAAGTTTCAGGAGGAGACCAAACGACAAACAAGGAGATGGCAAGGCAACTGGGCGCGCCGTGTTACCTTGTGGGCCCCACATGGCTCCTTCTGACCTAATACCACTTCTATAAATTCTCAAATGGGAAACCTCCAGAGAGTTACCCGAAACACTTATTCGGCCGCCGCAAGCTTCTGTCATTCCGCGATCCCATGTGGAGGGCTTTCCCGGTACTCTATGAGAGGGGGGGTTGATCACAGAGAGCTTCTACATCATCCTTGCTGCCTTTTAATGATGCATGAGTAGTTCACCATAGACCTACGGGTTTATAGCTAGTAGCTAGATGACTTCTTCTTTTTCTTTTGTCTTCAATATCATGTTCTTCTCGATGCTTTTGGAGTTTTATCTGATGTAATCTTTTTTTGGGGTGTGTTTGTTGGGATCCGATGAACTGTGGGTTTGTGATCAGATTATTCATCGAAAGTAATTGAGTCTTTTCTGAACTTTATTATGCATGATTACATCTCCGATCTATCTATTTGGTTCGCCCAACTAGATTGATTTACCTTCAGCGGAATAGGTGCTTTGTAGTGGGGTCAATCTTGCGGTGTTCTCACCTAGTGACGGAAGGGGTAGCGAGGCACGTATTGTATTGTTGCTACCAAAGATAAAACGACAGGGTTTATTCATATTGATTCGGTTTACTTTGTCTCCATCGTGTCATCTTGCTTAAGGTGTTACTATATTGTCATGAACTTAATACCATAGATGCATGGTGAATAGCGGTTGATTAGTGGAGTAATGGTAGTAGATGTAGGCAGGAGTCGGTCTACTTATCACGGACGAGATGCCTATATGTGTGATCATTGCCATGAATGCGTCATAACTATGCGCTTTTCTATTAATTGTCTGGCAATAATTTGTTACCCACTGTATGCTATGTGTTTGAAATAGAAGTCTCTGGTGAAAACTATGGTTAATCTCTACTATCTAAAAGAAACGTAGTGTTCCGTTTCCCCTCTTACGTTCACCGCTTTGTCAAGCCTCTCGTACGACTATACCTGGCCATACCTCGGGCCGGTTCGGGCTTTGGGCCGGGCCTAGCCAAGCCCGACGAAAAAAACCCAGACCCGAGCCTGGCCCGGCCATCGGGCTTGTTTTCTAGGCCCAAGCCCGACCCGAACATGTAAAAGCCCGTCGGGCTCCGGGCCGGCCCGGCCCGACCTTTAGAGAAATGCAAAAACGACGGGCCCGGGCTCGGCTCGGCCCGGCCTTCGGGCTCAAAATCTAGGCCCGAGCCCGGCCCAGGGGTATATATAAGGCATGCATGCAATTTTAATAATACTCTTTTGGCTCTCATTTATCTGTTGCCATAGAGCATCGTATAATATAGAAGAGTCAATCAAACAAAGCTCTTTCAATATCGGACAAAATATCGGTTGCCTGCTTTATTTATAAGAAAGTTCTTCTATGTATTTAGTTACATGATTTTAAATTGATCGTCTTCTTCCATCTTATTTTTGCTGACTATGATATTTCCTTAGGTTCACCTTGACCTTCACTGCCCGTGTAAGAGCTTAAGTAAACCGATGTTGTATCATCAGAATCTGTAGCCTTGCTTAGTTTTTTTGTCTATACATACACTTCAATTCCTTGCTCGCACTGAAATCCCTCTTTGTCATAGGATGAATCAGAAACTGAAGATGATGATACAATGGACACAGAAGAAGCTTCCTCTGTCCTCATCACTGTACTTTAGTCTTTCAGCCAAGCTCTGGTGAATGACGACGGAGAAAAAGATATCGTGACAGAGGTTGATGTCTTCTTGCGTCCAACCCTAGATCACAGGGGCTCTCTTATCAGCAAAATAGCTACTCTAGATACGCGGATGACGATCGCAAGAGATCATATCTTCAGGATAAGTGAATGACTTTGAGGTCTACATGTCAAGTATAGAAAGAGAAACCTGGACAAGTGTGCCGTCGGTAGCTTTGCTGCCACTTCTTTGCCAGCGAGAGTGGCCTGTTTTTAGTGACGATTATGGTGTACATGCGTGTATATGTTGTGTTCTGATAGACTGTACTACAAGATTTCCTTGGAATGGTTTGGTAGTTCTGTTTTTAGACTATGAAGAGCGTATGTGTATGCTGGTTCCATATACTCTGTACGTCTGGTTAGCAGAAGATTAAGCAATGAGCGAGGTTTTGTATCTTCTCAGGGGTTGCTATGCATCTTGCCTTGCATGTGTGGTCAGTGATGACAATTGACGGAATCTCTGTTAAAAAGTACTTGTAATTATTAGCAGCATTCCATAATTTGTATAGGATTATCCTGTTGTCGCAACCTAGGAAGGACAAACAGGGTCGGTCGTCACCATAGATAAAAACATTGTCGAGCCTTACTTTTTGCAAGTTGCCTTATTTCTGCTTCTTTTAGAGGAAAGATAGCAATTTTAGTCATTACAGTCATGTTGCACGAATGCTGCTAGATCGTGGCGCGTCAAGATCGTAATTGCTACAAAAGGTTACATTGACCTTATTTCTGACGTTTGCAAAAATAAGAGTAAAAAATGTTACATAATGGTACATGGAGCAATTTATATTTAATATTTTGCCCGTTGCATCGCACGGGCATTTGTACTAGTAGGCAATCAAATCACATAAGGTAATCAGAGGTAATCATTCCAAACACAATCATTTGTACTAGACTAGGTTTTATTGGTTCTTGAGTGAATAGATAGTTGATGGTGGAACAAGGTGCCCCAGATTAATTAGGAAATGAGAAAGTTGCATTTTGGTGATCATATTTTTTTCACCGTAGCAATGCATGTGGATTTAACTATATACACTTTATATATGTTTATTTTATCAACTAATACATGTATTGCACATGTTTTATACTATATCAATAGGAGGGTAAAGAGCTCTTGGTTGATTAATTTTTGAAAGCATAACCTAAATATATCACCAATACATAAATGACTATTGTTCTCCCGTTGCAACGCACGGGCAATTACTTAGTCTACTTTAATCATATTATAAAACCAAAAATGCAATTTATATACTTTTATTTTGGTTTGCAATTTATCTATCTACCACTAGAAGATTTGATTCTTACAAGTAACAAGTTCAAGAGGATTGACAACCATCTTGCCTGCATTGGGTGCAAGTATTTGCTTTGGCTTTGTGTGATTTTCTTATTGATTCGATAAATCTTGGTTCTCGCTGTGGAAAATACTTATCTATACTGTACTACTCCACCCTTCCTCTTCGGGAAAAATCTCAACGCAGCTCACAAGTAGCACATATACATGTTTAGCATTTTCAAATACATGAATACCATTTTTGCAAATATTTTATACAGGGTTTTTAGTAATAGATATATTTAGATTATTTTAAAATGTAAATAATAGTAAAAAATAAAGCAAAAGACGTAAACAAAAATGTGAAGAACAAACATAGTTACATAGGTAACATCAGCATGAGGCATCCCACGTGGTTACTGGACAACGGCTCCATGCAAGCGACTCTGCGTCGGAAACCGCTATAAGCCGCACGTAGCCGCGCCCTAGTAACCGCAGTCTCGCTTTATGCGAGATGAATGATGCCCTCTCAAGGACACCCTAAATTGGGTCGGCTGATGCTCAGATTTTCTTTATTTTTACATCTATATTTTTAGAAATATTATAAATTCATATATTTCTAAAAAAATAATGTACTTGGATTTTTCAAAACTGTTGAGCATAAATATTAAAATGTTCACACGGTATGACTTTCGGTTAGTGTAGTTTTAATAAAATGTTGATGGCATTTTTGAAACTTTGACGCACTTCAAAAGAATGCACATGCCATTTTTTTAAATGTTGCACAATGTAAAAACTGAGTATGCAATTCAAAATAAATTTCTCAGACCATTCAAAAAATGTATGTTGCATTTAAAAATGTTCGCACATTTCAAAATATGCTTTTGACATTTTAATAAATGTATGGTTTTTGAATGAGAAAGTATGCATGTATTCAAATCACAAAATAATACAAGGTCCTTGACCCGTACATGCACACCCTAACACACACACGCACACAACAAAAAAAATCAGAAAAATTGAGCTTACCCTAAAACAATCAATAAAACATGAAGATCTTCGGAGCTCGGTGTCATCATCTTTGAACCATACGAGAAGACCCCTGCAACACAAGAATCAGCAACCACATCCTAACAGGTCATCACATTCGACCATAGCATGGTTTAAAACTATGTTTCAACTTTATTTATGAAGTGTTTAACACGTATTCAAAAAAATATTCAAAAAATATTAATCTTGTATCTGGAACATGTTAAACATGTATAAAAATGTTTATATGTATGCTAAAATTTTACAATTTGTATGAAAAAAGAGATATCGGAACATATATTTGAAAAAATGTTAATGATGTATTTGAAATATGTTCCTGGTGTATATGAATAATGTACAATGTGTACAAAATATTTAAACATGAGTTACTAAAATAAAATAAAAAAACCAATGAAAGGAACAAAGAAAAAAAAGCCTAAGAAAAGCGCTGCAAACAATGAAAACCCCGATATGAACCACATAGAAAAAAAACACGCCCGCAGTTCTAGGACTGGGCAGGCCCAATAGCCCGCGCGCCACAGGTGAGTTAGAGTTATGTGATACGTCTCCAACGTATCTATAATTTATGAAGCATTCATGCTATTATATTATCTGTTTTGGATGTTTATGGGTTTTACTAAGCACTTTTATATTATTTTTGGGACTAACCTATTAACCGGAGGCCCAACCCAAATTGTTGTTTTCTTGCCTATTTCAGTGTTTCGAAGAAAAGGAATATCAAACGGAGTCCAAACGGAATGAAACCTTCCGGAGAGTTATTTTTGGAACGGAAGCAATCCAAGAGACTTGGAGTGCACGTAAGGGAAGCAACGAGGAAGCCACGAGGCAGGGAGGCGCGCCCCCCACCCTCGTGGGCCCCTCGTGGCTCACCTGACCGACTTCTTTCGCCTATATATGTCCATATACCCTAAAAACATCGGGGATCACAATAGATCGGGAGTTCTGCCGCCGCAAACCTCTGTAGCCACCAAAAACCTCTCGGGAGCCCGTTCCGGCACCCTGCCGGAGGGAGGATCCCTCATCGGTGGCCATCTTCATCATCCCGACGCTCTTCATGACGAGGAGGGAGTAGTTCACCCTCGGGGCTGAGGGTATGTACTAGTAGCTATGTGTTTGATCTTTCTCTCTCGTGTTCTTGAGGTGATACGATCTTGATGTATCGTGAGCTTTGCTATTATGGTTGGATCTTATGATGTTTCTCCCCCTCTACTCTCTTGTAATGGATTGAGTTTTCCCTTTGAAGTTATCTTGTCGGAATGAGTCTTTAAGAATTTGAGAACACTTGATGTATGTCTTGCCGTGCTTATCTGTGGTGACAATGGGATATTCATGTGATCTACTTGATGTGTGTTTTGGTGATCAACTTGCAGTTTCACCTTGTGAACTTATGCATAGGGGTTGGCACATGTTTTCGTCTTGACTCTCCGGTAGAAACTTTGGGGCACTCTTTGAAGTACTTTGTGTTGGTTGAATAGATGAATCTGAGATTGTGTGATGCATATCGTATAATCATGCCCACGGATACTTGAGGTGACAATGGAGTATCTAGGTGACATTAGGGTTTTGGTTGATTTGTGTCTTAAGGTGTTATTCTAGTACGAACTCTATAATAGATTGAACAGAAAGAATAGCTTCGTGTTATTTTACTACGGACTCTTGAATAGATCGAGCAGAAAGAAAAACTTTGAGGTGGTTTCGTATCCTACCATAATCTCTTCGTTTGTTCTCCACTATTAGTGACTTTGGAGTGACTCTTTGTTGCATGTTAAGGGATAGTTATATGATCTAGTTATGTTATTATTGTTTAGAGAACTTGCACTAGTGAAAGTATGAACCCTAGGCCTTGTTTCCTACCATTGCAATACCGTTTGTGCTCACTTGTATCATTAGTTACCTTGCTGTTTTTATATTTTCAGATTATAAAAACCTACATCTACCATCCATATTGCACTTGTATCACCATCTCTTCGCCGAACTAGTGCACCTATACAATTTACCATTGTATTGGATGTGTTGGGGACACAAGAGACTCTTTGTTATTTGGTTGCAGGGTTGTTTGAGAGAGACCATCTTCATCCTACGCCTCCTACGGATTGATAAACCTTAGGTCATCCACTTGAGGGAAATTTGCTACTGTCCTACAAACCTCTGCACTTGGAGGCCCAACAACGTCTACAAGAAGAAGGTTGCGTAGTAGACATCAAGCTTTTTTCTGGCGCCGTTGCTGGGGAGGTGAGTGCTTGAAGGTATATCTTTAGATCTTGCAATCAAATCTTTTTGTTTCTTGTTTTATCACTAGTTTAGTTTATAAAAGAAATTTTCAAAAATGGAATTGAGTTTATCTCATACGCTTCATCTTTTTAATATCTTTTGTAAGTATGATGAGAAGGAAAATTGTGCTCAAGTGCTAGAAGAAGAAGTCTATAAAATGTTTGGCACTGAATCTTTGAATGATGAGCATGATTGCAATGTTGTTAGTATGAACTCTTTGAATATCCATAGTACTAATGATGATTGCACTAGTTATGATGAAAATGTCTCCTATAAGCATGTCAATTTTTGTGGAGTGCATTGCGTTTGCAAGTACACACCAAATAGGGAAGATAGATATTGCAAGAGGCATAAGTATTTAGAAACTAAATGGTTGCAAGAAAGGCTAGATGTTTGTGCTGAAAGATTCAATATTTTTCGCCATCCTTGTGAACTTTGCAATGAACATGGTCACTTAAAGCTCCAATGCTATTTGTTTCATGATCAAATGGTGTCCAAAAATTGTGATAACTTGATTACCCTTGAGCATCATAAAGAGCTTAGTCTTCTTTTGGGGTATGAAGAAATGAAACGTATAACTGAGGGTATTCCAAAATTTAATCTTGATAGTTTTCTTGATTTTTATCTAGAAGAAATTTTTATGTACTGTACGGTGAATTGCATTGAAAATCCTTATATTGCCAATTACATAGAGGAAAGAAAGCAAATAGATGATGAAAAGAATACTAATGAAATGTGAGGGAGTCCTGGACTAGGGGGTGCCGGACAGCCGGACTATCATCGTCAGCCGGACTCCAAGACTATGAAGATACAAGGTTGAAGACTTCGTCCCGTGTCCGGATGGGACTTTCCTTGGCGTGGAAGGCAAGCTTGGCGATACGGATATGTAGATCTCCTACCATTGTAACCGACTCTGTGTAACCCTAGCCCTCTCCGGTGTCTATATAAACCGAAGGGTTTTTGGTCCGTAGGACAACAACCATTACAACAATCATACCATAGGCTAGCTTCTAGGGTTTAGCCTCCTTGATCTCGTGGTAGATCCACTCTTGTACTACCCATATCATCAATATCAATCAAGCGGGAGTAGGGTTTTACCTCCATCGAGAGGGCCCAACACAGGTAAAACATCGTGTCCCTTGTCTCTGTTACCATCCGCCTAGACGCACGATTCGGGACCCCTACCGAGATCCGCCGGTTTGACACCGACATTGGTGCTTTCATTGAGAGTTCCTCGTGTCGTCACCGATAGGCTTGATGGTTTCTTCAATCAACAACAACGCCATCGGTGAGACTTTTCTCCCGGACAGATCTTCGTGTTCGGCGGCCGCGCATGGGCCAATTCACTTGGCCATCTAGAGCGAATCGAAGCTACGCCCGCCATCAGTCAGTTTGGAAGCCTAAACTTCACGACCGACATCCGCGGAGACTTGATCTTCGACGGATTCGAGCCTGACCGAGCGTGCCGCCTTTATCACGAGGGCATGATCTAGCTCTGCCGCGGACGGGCCTCGAGGCCGCACACGAGTCCGCCCTTGCCCTTAGCTCGGGCGCAGACATCGCGCGGACGAGGATGTGGCTCGACACCGCCTCAGGAACTGCAACCTCTATGGCGATAGAGCCGAACACCGACCTTGTCCCTTACAAAGCTTGTGACTCCGAGGCGCCGGACTCCTTGCCGGACTCCGAACCTCCCGCGCCCCTGCCAATCGAATCCGATTGGGCGCCGATCATGGAGTTCACTGCCATGGACATCTTTCAACACTCACCCTTTGGCGACATCTTAAATTCGCTAAAGCATCTCTCGTTATCAGGAGAACCTTGGCCGGATTGCGGTCAAGATGGTTGGGATGCGGACCACGAAGAAATTCAAAACCCACCCACCACCCACTTTGTAGCCACTGTCGACGATCTAACCGACATGCTAGATTATGACTCTGAAGGCATCGACGATATGGACGACGATGCAGGAGACGATCCAGAACCAGCGCCTACAGGGCACTGGAAGACCACCTCGTCATATGACATATACATGGTGGACACCCCAAAGGACGGGGACGACGAAGAAGCAGCGGAGGCAGATTCCTCTAAGAAACAGCCCAAGCGCCGACGTCAGCGGCGCCGCTCTAAATCCCGCCACAGCAAGAATGGAGATTCCGGCACCGGAGATAATAACACCCCGTAGAGTGCGAAGACAACCCCTCCAAAGACAATTCAACACAGGAGGACGGGGAAGCCAGCCCTCGAGAGAGAGCGGCAAATGAGGAGTTAGAGGATGACAATTACATGCCTCTCTCCGGAGATGAGGCAAGCCTCAACGACGACAAATTTGTCGTGCCCGAGGATCCCGTCGAACAAGAGCGTTTTAAACGCAGGCTTATCGCCACGGCAAATAGCCTAAAGAAAAAGCAGCAACAGCTTCAAGCTGATCAAGATCTGCTGGCCGACAGATGGACCGAGGTCCTCGCGGCCGAAGAGTATGAACTCGAACGCCCCTCCAAGAGCTACCCAAAACGCAAGTTGCTCCCCCGACTAGAGGAGGAAGAATACAAACCTTCATCACCAGCGCACAATACGGAATACCGACCACCACACGGTCGAGACAGAGAAGCATCTAGGTCCTCCTTTAGGACCATACCCCGGCACTGCTCGAAAAGTACGAAGCCACGAGGGAATGCGCCGGACTTGCGGGATATATTGGAGGACAAGGCAAGACAATCAAGATCCATCTACGGATCACGTGGGCGCCCCACGACCCACGACGACTACCGTCACGCCGGATACAGCAACTCCGGCCGGGCCGAACACAGCAGACAACGCTCTCTTGAGCTACGCCGTGATATTGCTCAATATAGAGGCGCCGCACACCCACTATGCTTCACAGACGAAGTAATGGATCATCAAATCCCTGAAGGGTTTAAACCCGTGAACATTGAATCCTACGATGGCACAACAGACCCCGTGGTTTGGATCGAAGATTATCTCCTTCATATCCATATGGCCCGCGGCGACGATCTCCATGCCATCAAGTACCTCCCACTCAAGCTTAAAGGACCAGCCCGGCATTGGCTTAACAGCTTGCCCGCAGAGTCAATTGGGTGCTGGGAAGACCTGGAAGCCGCATTCCTCAACAACTTCCAGGGCACATATGTGCGACCACCAGACGCCGATGACCTAAGCCACATAATTCAGCAACCAGACGAATCGGCCAGACAGTTCTGGACACGGTTCTTAACAAAGAAAAATCAAATCGTCGACTGTCCGGATGTAGAGGCCCTCGTAGCCTTCAAACATAACATCCGCGATGAGTGGCTGGCCCAGCACCTAGGACAGGAAAAGCCGAAATCCATGGCAGCCCTCACATCACTCATGACCCGCTTCTGTGCGGGAGAGGACAGCTGGTTAGCTCGCAGCAACAACCTCAAAGAAAAATCTTTGGCAGTCCGGATACTAAGGACCACAATGGCAGGTCGCGTCGAAACAAAAACAAACGCCGCGTTAACGGCGATAACAATGAGGATACGACAGTCAATGCGGGATTCAGAGGCTCTAAACCCGGACAGCGGAAGAAGCCATTCAAAAGAACCACTCCGGGTCCGTCCAATTTGGACCGAATACTCGACCGCTCTTGCCAGATACACGGCACCCCCGAAAAGCCAGCTAAACACACCAACAGGGATTGTTGGGTATTCAAGCAGGCAGGCAAGTTAATTGCCAAAAACAATGAGAAGGGGCTACATAGCGACGACGAGGAGGAGACCCGGCCACCGAACAGTAGAGGACAGAAGGGTTTTCCCCCACAAGTGCGGACGGTAAATATGATATACGCAACCCACATACCCAAGAGGGAACAGAAGCGTGCACTTTGGGATGTATATATGATGGAGCCAGTCGCCCCGAAGTTCAACCCATGGTCCTCTTGCCCGATCACTTTTGATCGAAGGGACCACCCCACCAGTATCCGCCATGGCGGATTCGCCGCATTAGTTTTAGACCCAATCGTCGATGGATTTCACCTCACTAGAGTCCTCATGGACGGCGGCAGCAGCCTGAACCTGCTTTATCAGGATACAGTGCGCAAAATGGGCATAGACCCCTCAAGGATTAAACCTACAAAGACGACCTTTAAAGGCGTCATACCAGGTGTCGAGGCCAATTGCACAGGCTCGGTCACGTTGGAAGTGGTCTTCGGATCCCCGGATAATTTCCGAAGCGAGGAGTTAATCTTCGACATAGTCCCGTTCCGCAGTGGCTATCACGCCCTACTCGGACGAACTGCGTTCGCAAAGTTCAACGCAGTGCCGCATTATGCATACCTCAAGCTCAAGATGCCAGGCCCTCGTGGAGTCATCACGGTCAACAGAAACACTGAGCACTCCCTCCGAACGGAGGAACACACAGTGGCTCTCGCGGCAGAAATACAAAACAGCCTCTTAAGGCAAATTTCGAGTCCGGCCATTAAAAGACCGGACATGATTAAACGCGCCCGGAGCAACATACATCAAGACCACCCGGCACGTCCCGAGCACGCGTAGCAATGCGGCCCCACCCCCAGCCCTTGCATGATTGCAAGACAAACTCCCCGCGTACATCATTACGCTCTGGAGATACCTTGGGCGTAGGGGGAGGGGCACGACCACGACAGGCCCAGAGTGCGGCTCAACCACACCAAGGGCTCCTAAGTGTGTCGCCCTTTTTCTTTTCCTTTTTTATTATTTTATTTTATCTACAGGACTCCATTTACAAGAGGTCCTGTCCGGCAGTAGATCGGCCGTACTCACGATGCAACAGCCAGGGAGGAACAAGGGCTACGACAAACACTCAGGTTGTCTCCATTACGAGCATTAAATATGTTTATTACACCATTCCGCAGCCCACCCCTGGAGGGGGACATGTTTAAAATAGTCCACTCCCTTGCTTACCGCACTATTTGTATCGTTCTGCACTCATGGCAGAATTCCCTGAATAAACAATGCATTACTTTTTCCCTTATAATTGCATTTCTTTTTATATATATGTTCATTTATGACATTTGGCATCCGTACAAATTGGTACGGCTGAATACACCATGGGCTTATGTTCCCCGCATTATGGTGTGATAAGTCCGAACACTTTCACAAGTGCGGCACCCCGAACTTATAGCATTATATGCATCGGCTCCGAATCATGTCTTGGGTCAATAGTTGGGTTTGCCCGGCTCCCATGTTTTGGTACCTTACGTTCCGTTCTGTCGGCTAAGGTAGCACTAGGAGAACCACTGCGATTGCGCCCCGGTTGAGTTGGGCGAGCGCCTCAGTGGAGAAAGCTAAAACTGACTGTCATGATAAGGCGAGAGACTGGTCGATGTTCGAGAGGTCTTTTCGAGTCCCTAAAGACTTACGCCGCTTAGAGCGAGGAACCAGATAGTGTCCGGCCAAGGCGTGGATAGCGCCCCAAATTCGGTCTTCCGAACACTAGGGGCTTCGCCGAAATTTAAAATTATAGAATTCTATGGCTAAGTGAGAGTGTTCAAGCATTATAAGTCCGGTTGCCTTGTTCGTTGTGTTGGCGCCTCCTAGATGGACCCAAAATGGGAACAAGAGTGCTCAAGTTTATCCCGAACACCCCAAAGACTGTGGCATGGGGGCTGAAGCCGACGACTTGCCATCTCTCAGATTTAATAAACGGTCGCACAGAAGGTAATATTTTAAATCAAATAAGCGTTGCTTAGCGCATATGAACAATGTTTTCAGCGCACAGGATAACACATGGCGAGTTTACTCAATAATTAGATCTCTGGGGCACTCATCCGCAATCTTGCGGGCACCCTTCAGGACAGTCTTATAGTACATCTCGGGCGTACGATACTCCTTGCCCGGCGGTGGCGCGTCCGTCAGAAGCCTCTCCGCATCCAGCCGGCCCCAATGCACCTTTGCGCGGGCAAGGGCCCGACGGGCACCTTCAATGCAAAGGGCGCTTGATGACCTCCACCGAGGGAACGCATCCACCAGCCGCCGCCTGCGAGGCCGAAGTAGCTCCTGTGCATGGCCTCTCCGAGCCACAGCCGGACTATGAGGCCCTTCATGGCCTGCTCGGCTACCTTGGAGCTCGACCACCGCTTCACCGGTCGCTAGGGGGCACCGGATGTCCGCCTCAACGTCTTGAGACCGAAGACCTTCTCAGTTGAGCTCCCCTCCTCAGCCCGGTAGAATGCGGCGGCATCGGACACGCTGCAAGGCAGATCTGCAAACGCCCCTGGAGAGCTCCGAATTCGGGTAAGTAATAGGTAATTTACATTCACATGCTTGCTTTGCATGAAAAATGCCTTACCCGCCGCTATCTTCTTCGTCGCCTCAATCTCCTGGAGGGCCTTATGGGCCTCGGCCTTAGCGGCTTTGGCACTTTCAAGAGCCGAGGCAAGCTCGGACTCTCGAGTCTTCGAGTCGCGCTCCAAACTCTCATGCTTTTCCATGAGAGCCTGGAGCTCTTGCCACACCTCCGCCACCCGCGCCTCCTGCCTCTCTCGCTCCGCCCGTTCCGCGGACGCATTGCGTTCGGCCGCGGACACGGCCTCCTTTAGGGTCGCCACCTTGTTCGTGGCCCCTGCAATACCCACGTTATCCTTGTTATTTCTATTGCAACCAAAATCCTTTTCCATAAGGTACCAATTTAAAAGCGGTGTTACTCACCTTCCTTGTCCTCGAGCTGCTTCTTGGCACGGCCGAGCTCTTGCTCGGACCGCTCGAGGTTCTGCTTCAAAGCACCGACCTCCGCAGGTAGTGCGGCAGAGGTCAGCAGCGCAGCCTGCAAACCCATATTGACATAATTTTTAGCACTCCTGCGTATATCTTTTTTAGATACTCAATCCGGTTTTTCTTTCCGAACACCGAACCGAGCATCAGGGGCTACTGTCTATGCGGTATTACATTACATATTTTAAACTTCTTACCTCAAAGCCTGTTAGAAGGCTCTGCGAGCTTCGGTCACCCGCTCTTGGCGAAATAACCTTTCAATCACCGCACTCATGATAGTGCGGTGTTCTTCCTCGATGGAAGCACCGTTAAGCGCTTCCAACAAGTTGTCCGGCGCCTCCGGTTGGACGGAGGCTGCCGGTGTCATGGTCTTGCCCTTCTTACGAAGGGGCCGCCTGCCGGACTCCGGAACCACTGCGGGTTCCGGCATGGAGTCCGGCGCAGAGTCCGGGAGGCTGCCTTGCGGCACCTCCGGAGCCTCCTCCTGATGGGTCCCCTCCTGGGATCCTACCTCGGCGTCCTCAGCGTCGCGAGGGGTGGAGGCAGTCGGAATAGAATCCACGTCCGATGGAGCCAAGGACCCGCTCGATGAAGCGGGAAGATCATCATCGGCCGGACTACAGTAGTATGCGGCATTAGAAGGACACTACATGACGCAAAAGAGAAATTATAAACCATTCGGGAATCCGGATACTTACGATCTTGCCGGAGGCCTGGCCCTTGAGGGCCACTCTTCGTTGCCAATGTTGGCGTTGGCGGAGCTGTCCGGGGGAAGGGTCCTTCCCCTCTTGGACCCTTCGTTCTCCCCCGTTGGGGAAGCCTTCCTTTTCCTTTCTCCCCCTCCGGGAGAGAGTCCTCTTTCTCCTCCTCATCTTAGGGGGAGGAGTCCGCCTCGGAGCCATCGGACGATGAGTCCGATATCACCTGGCGCCGGGAACTTCTTCGAGTTCCCGCGGCCTTCTTCTTGGCCTTCTTCTCCGGCACCACATAAAGTGCCGGGACTAGCAGCCCCGTTAAACGGGCGTCCGCTGGGTCTTCGGGAAGGGGAGCCGGACAGTCTACCTGTCCGGACGTCCTCTACCAGTCCTGTCAAAGGCATTGGGAGTTTTAGATCCCACATAAAATTAAATTGTGAAATAAAATAAATGTCCATAGAGGATAGCAAAGCTTACCTCGCCGGCCGGGCGCTTGGTGCTGAATCCGCGGTCTTCCGTCGCGGACGCGGGGGCTTCTCCGCCCTTGAAAAGCACCCTCCAGGCATCTTCGTACGTCGTGTCTAAGAGCCCGCTCAGGGTCCGGTGCTGTGCCGGGTCGAACTCCCACAAATTGAAGGCCCGCTGTTGGCAGGGGAGAATCCGGCGGATGAGCATGACCTGGATCACATTGACAAGCCTAAGCTTCTTGTTCACCAAGAGTGCGGAGACAGATCAAGTCTGTCAGCTCCTCCGAACTGCCCCATAGCAAGCCCTTCTCTTTCCAGGAGGTGAGCTGCATAGGGATACCAGATCTAAACTCGGGGACCGCTGCCCATTTAGGGTCACGCGGCTCGATGATGTAGAACCACCCCGATTGCCACCCCTTGACGGACTCCACGAAGGCCCCTTCGAGCCAGATGACGTTGGGCATCTTGCCCAACATGGCGCCTCCGCACTCCGCTTGGACGCCCTTCACTACCTTCGGCTTGACATTGAAGGTCTTGAGCCACAAGCCGAAGTGGGGCTGGATGCAGAGGAAGGCCTCGCACACGACGATAAACGCCGAGATGTTGAGGATGAAGTTTGGCGCCAGATCATGGAAGTCCAGGCCGTAGTAGTACATGAGCCCCCGGACGAAGGGATGCAACGGGAAGCCCAATCAGCGGAGGAAGTGGGGAAGAAATCGACCCTCTCATGGGGCACTGGGGTGGGGATGAGCTGCCTTGTCGGGCGGCCGGTCGCGATGTCGCCGGACAGTATCCGCGCCAAGCAACTTCTTGATGTGCTCCTCCGTAATGGAGGAAGCCAACCACTTGCCTCCCGCTCCGGACATGACTGGAGAAGGTCGAGACGAGATGTGCGGGCTTGGGCGCTGGAGCTCGAGTGCGCAGAGGTGGATAAGCAAAGGAGGAAGAAGGTGTAGGTAAAAAGGTGGATCCTTATCCCCTTATATATGGGCGGACGAAGACTATGCGTCCCCACCGGCTTGGTAAAACTCGCTTATCTCCCAAGCACCACCATCAATGGCGTGGTTGGGTTACCCACGTCCGTATTGATGAGAATCCCGGAATAAGGGGAACACGATCTTTGCTTCGACAAGACGTGCCAAGGAAACCGCTTCGCTAAACACGCTGAGGTGGTATAATAAAAAACGATTCAAGTAAAGACTTGGTAGTGGTATGACATCATGCCACAAAATACGTCAGCAGATTGAACTTTTGTACATATTATTCTCTCTACGGTGAAATATGGAATTTATTTTGCAGAGCCGGACACTATCCTGGTGTTCACAATCTTCTATGAATTATTCGGAGGAGGAACCCGCCTTGCAATGCCGAACAATATGCACGTCGGACTCATCGTCATTGAAGCCTGGTTCAGGGGCTACTGAGGGAGTCCTGGACTAGGGGGTGTCCGGACAGCCGGACTATCATTGTCAGCCGGACTCCAAGACTATGAAGATACAAGATTGAAGACTTTGTCCCATGTCCGGATGGGACTTTCCTTGGCGTGGAAGGCAAGATTGGCGATACGGATATGTAGATCTCCTACCATTGTAACCGACTCCTAGCCCTCTCCGGTGTCTATATAAACCGGAGGGTTTTTAGTCCATAGGACAACAACCATTACAACAATCATACCATAGGCTAGCTTCTAGGGTTTAGCCTTCTTGATCTCGTGGTAGATCCACTCTTGTACTACCCATATCATCAATATCAATCAAGCAGGAGTAGGGTTTTATCTCCATCGAGAGGGCCCGAACCTGGGTAAAAACATCGTGTCCCTTGTCTCCTGTTACCATCCGCTAGACGCACAGTTCGGGACCCCCTACCCGAGATCCGCCGGTTTTGACACCGACAAAAGGGAAGAGACTTCCCAATATCCTCCTATTATTTCTTATGATGAATCAGGTAACGAGGAGGAGCTTTCTATTCAACCAATCTCATTAATAAGGAGCTCAAAAAAGAGGGTTAAACCCACACACGATGTGAAGAAGAAAAAGAGAAGACAGAGAAGCAAAGGTATAAAGGTATCCCTCCCAAATGATGTTGCTCCTACTACTCATTGTGATGATGATAATTGCTATACTATTGGTGCTATCCATACTATTAATGATGAGAGTGCTTATGCTTATGATATGAAAAGGCCCAAGCTCGGGGAAGCTATGTTTGATAAAGATGACATATTTGAGAATATATTTGCTGCAATTAATGTTTGTCCCAAGCTTGGAGATGCTACATTTAATGAAGATGAAATTTTTAGCCTCCCAAGTTTTGATATGCAAAGTTGTTATGATGGTAGCATGCCTCCTATTTATGATGGTTATATTGATGAAAGTGGGTTTGGAAGAGTGTCAACTTTAGGAAGTAATGATCCCACTATTTTGGAGGATGTTGAATCTTATCGTGATGAATATGAAAGTGGATTTGGAGAGGTCATGACTTTATTTAGTGATGATTCCACTATCTTGGAAGAGGTTTCTATCGATTATGATGAGAACAAAGTTGCTACTTATGATGATTATTGTGATGAAACTTATGCTATAAAAAGTAGTGATGATTATATTTATAAAACTTTTCATGATTGTGTTTACCCTTTTTCTGAACATTATTCTTTTAATGTGAAAACAATTTATAGTATTCGAGTTTCTTATGATACTCCCACTATTCCGAATAAGAAGAATTTTGCTTATGTGGAGAGTAGTAGAATCTCTATGCAAGTAGATCATGAAAAGAATGCTTTAGGTGCTGGTTATATTGTTGAATTCATCCATGATGCTACTGAAAATTATTATGAGGGAGGAACATATGCTTGTAGGAATTGCGATAATATCAAGTTTCCTCTCTATGTGCTTAAAATCTTGAAGTTATGCTTGTTTGGCCTTCCTATGCTAGTTGATTATTGTTCCCATAAGTTGTTTGCTCACAAACCCCTATGCATAGGAAGTGGGTTAGGATTAAATGTACTAGTCATATTCTTCATGATGCTCCCATTATGTTTCAATTATTATCTTTTATGTGAGCATCATTGAAATCATCATGCCTAGCTAGAAAGACATTAAAGAAAAATACTTATTAGGAGACAACCCAATATTTACCCTTACTGTTTTTGTGTGTCTACATGATCATGCTACCGTAGTAATCATGTTTTATACCTTTTGTTTCAAGAAAGTGCCAAGTAAGACCTTTAGGATAGCTTACGGTGATAGTTGTGTTGATCCTGCTGAAAATCAGAAACTTTTGCCCAGTAAATTAGTTTTGATAATTCATAGAAACGTGATTTTGATCTGATTCTTTTTTATATTGATTGGTACAAAAATTTCTCAGGTTTTCCTAATTTGGTAGGAGTTTTGGAGTTCCAGAAGTATACGTTTGATACAAATTACTACAGACTGTTCTGTTTTTGACAGATTCTGTTTTCTATGTGTTGTTTGCTTATTTTGATGAATCTATGAGTAGTATCGGAGGGTATGAACCATAGAGAAGTTGGAATACAGTAGGTTTAACACCAATATGAATTTAGAATGAGTTCACAACAATACCTAAGTGGTGATTTATTTTCTTATACTAACGGAGCTTACGAGCTTTCTGTTGAGTTTTGTGTTATGAAGTTTTCAAGTTTTGGGTAAAGATTCGATGGACTATGCTAAGGAGTGTCAAGAGCCTAAGTTTGGGGATTCCCAAGGCACCCCAAGATAATATTCAAGGACAACCAAGATCCTAAGCTTGGGGATGCCCCGGATGGCACACCCTCTTTCGTCTTCGTCCATCGGTAACTTTATTTGGAGCTATATTTTTATTCACCACATGATATGTGTTTTGCTTGGAGCGTCATTTTGTTTTATTTTGTTTTGCTTTCTATTTGAATAAAATATCGAGATCTGAAATTCTTAAATGAGAGAGAGTCTTCACATAGTTACATAATTATTTAACTACTCATTGATCGTCACTTATATCTTTTTGGAGTAGTTTGTCATTTACTCGTGTGCTTCACTTATATCCTATGAGTAAATAGTTGAATGATTTGAATGTCATAAATCTGAAATTATATATGTTTCATTTGCTTATCCCATGGGGAGTAATGACTTCACATCTAAGAAGTAGAAGTGGTAAATTTATTGAAGGTTAGCAAGCATTGTATTGGTCACTTGAACAATTCATGAAAGAATATTGAAGGAAGAGAGATTTCACATATAAATATACTATCTTAGACATCTTCTATGATTGTGAGCCCCATTAATTATTTCCAAACCTGAGCACATTAGTTGAAATTGGACAAGGAAGACAACGTAATGAGTTATGCTTGGGTATATTTGTATAGAAGTGATATTGTTATAGATCCTCCAACATGTGGTGCTTGCTTTTTAGAATCCTTTTCTAGCCAAAATATCTGTACTAAGCGGGAATACTGCTTGTGCATCCAAATTCCTTGAACCAAGTTTCTTCCATGAGTGTCCACCATACCTACCTATATGCGGTATTTACCTGTCGTTCCAAGTAAATTTGCATGTGCCAAACTCCAAACCTTCAAATAATAATTTGTTTTGTATGCCCGAATCGCTCATGTAGCGACTAGGGGCTGTCAGTATCTTCCATGCTAGGTGGGTTATTCTCATGATGAGTGGACTTCGCTCATCATTCATGAGAAAAATGGATGGTAACTGGGATGCCCAGTCCCATGATCAAAAGATCAAAATCAAATCAAAATAATTGCAAACAAAACTCCCCCAGGATTGATGTTAGTTGGAGGCACCCGTTGTTTCGGGCAAGCCATGGATTGATGATTGTTGGTGGAGGGGGAGTAAAAACTTTACCATTCTGTTTGGGAACCGCCTATAATGTATGTAGTATGGAAGATATTGGGAACTCTTGGTTGTTATGTTGACAATGAAAGCATACCTCTCAACATTATTTATCTCTATTTTAAAATCGAGCTTTGGCACCTCTGCAAATCCCTGCTCCCCTCTGCGAAGGGCATATCTTTTACTTTTATGCAAGAGTCAGTAGTATTCCTTCTCATTCCAACCTACTCTTTAGTTGGCAAGCATCATGTGATGGGGAAAGATCTAAGCATATATGGCCATTCAAATATATTTGATCATGAATTATTATTGTTGACAATTATCTATATGATAAGTAATTTGGGAGGCGAAACATTAAGCCCCTATCTTTCTCTGTGTTCGATCGCTGCTATTTGTTCTAAAAATATGCTTTGAGTGGTAGCAATCATGGAAGACTATATGATAGTTGAGTATGTGGAGTTTGCTAAATCAAAGCTCTTACATAGACCCTTCCTGAAAATAAGATGAACTGAAATTGTTTGATGACTGAGAACATAGTTTGCTAGTTTTCAAGAAAGTTTATGGTCTATGCTTTAACATTTGAATAGCTTGTTACTTGATCATGAGAAGTTTTATGAGATGAGCCGCTGTTATTACATATAATGATGCTAGAAAAGGTGACTGAAATTATCATTGATCAAACTTGTGCACCTACTAGCATTCAGACTTCATAAATTATTTCTTTTATTATTTACCTACTCGAGGACGAGCAGGAATTAAGCTTGGGGATGCTGATACGTCTCCAACGTATCTATAATTTATGAAGCATTCATGTTATTATATTATCTGTTTTGGATGTTTATGGGCTTTATTAAGCACTTTTATATTATTTATGAGACTAACCTATTAACCGGCGGCCCAGCCCAAATTGCTGTTTTCTTGCCTATTTCAGTGTTTTGAAGAAAAGGAATATCAAACGGAGTTCAAACGGAATGAAACCTTCGGGAGAGTTATTTTTGGAACGGAAGCAATCCAGGAGACTTGGAATGCAAGCAAGGGAAGCAACGAGGAAGCCATGAGGTAGGGAGGCGCGCCCTACCCCTTGGGCGTGCCCCCCACCCTCGTGGGCCCCTCATGGCTCCCCTGACCGACTTCTTTTGCCTATATATGTCCATATACCCTAAAAACATCGGGGAGCACAATAGATCGGGAGTTCCGCCGCCGCAAGCCTCTGTAGCCACCAAAAACCTCTCGGGAGCCCGTTCCGACACCCTGCCGGAGGGAGGATCCCTCACCGGTGGCCATCTTCATCATCCCGGCGCTCTCCATGACGAGGAGGGAGTAGTTCACCCTCGGGGCTGAGGGTATGTACCAGTAGCTATGTGTTTGATCTCTCTCTCTCTCTCTCTCTCTCTCTCTTGTGTGTGTCTTGAGGTGATACGATCTTGATGTATCGTGAGCTTTGCTATTATAGTTGGATCTTATGATGTTTCTCCCCCTCCACTCTCTTGTAATGGATTAAGTTTTCCCTTTGAAGTTATCTTATCGGATTGAGTCTTTAAGGATTTGAGAACACTTGATGTATGTCTTGCCGTGCTTATTTGTGATGACAATGAGATATTCACGTGATCTACTTGATGTGTGTTTTGGTGATCAACTTGCGGGTTCACCTTGTGAACTTATGCATAGGGGTTGGCACATGTTTTCGTCTTGACTCTCTGGTAGAAACTTTGGGGCACTCTTTGAAGTACTTTGTGTTGGTTGAATAGATGAATCTGAGATTGTGTGATGCATATCGTATAATCATGCCCACGGATACTTGAGGTGACAATGGAGTATCTAGGTGACATTAGGGTTTTGGTTGATTTGTGTCTTAAGGTGTTATTCTAGTACGAACTCTATGATAGATTGAACGGAGAGAATAGCTTCGTGTTATTTTACTACGGACTCTTGAATAGACCGAGCAGAAAGAATAACTATGAGGTGGTTTCGTACCCTACCATAATCTCTTCGTTTGTTCTCCGCTATTAGTGACTTTGGAGTGACTCTTTGTTGCATGTTGAGGGATAGTTATATGATCTAGTTATGTTATTATTGTTGAGAGAACTTGCACTAGTGAAAGTATGAACCCTAGGCCTTGTTTCCTACCATTGCAATGTCGTTTGTGCTCACTTTTATCATTAGTTACCTTGCTGTTTTTATATTTTCAGATTATAAAAACCTATATACCATCCATATTGCACTTGTATCACCATCTCTTCGCCGAACTAGTGCACCTATACAATTTACCATTGTATTGGGTGTGTTGGGGACACAAGAGACTCTTTGTTATTTGGTTGCAGGGTTGTTTGAGAGAGACCATCTTCATCCTATGCCTCCTACGGATTGATAAACCTTAGGTCATCCACTTGAGGGAAATTTGCTACTGCCCTACAAACCTCCGCACTTGGAGGCCCAACAACGTCTATAAGAAGAAGGTTGCATGGTAGACATCATTATGCCTCGTAACAGGCGATACATAGCTCTGGCGGACACCACAAGTCGCCTCATATCTCAAAAGCATAAAAAGAAACAAGTCGCCTCAGCTTGCATAGTGTTTGCTAAAGAAAAGGAGAGAATATTGGTGTGTTTGAATTGGATCCCTGCTCGACAAAAAATAATGGTGTTGGCCAGAGCCATGGGTGTGTATGGATAAGCTCCAAATATTTGGCTCACCCCAAAACCATGAGTTGTTCCTGTTGGATCCGTAGCCAAAATGTTGGGGAGACATTGGTGGAGCGCCAACTTTTTGGCTTGCCGATGGTTAGCAGGGGCACCAGTTGCAAGAACCAAATGGCCCTATGTGTCGCCCCCCCCCTAAATTTGTCCTCATGCTTAGATTACAACTCTTAAACATCTCAAAGATTGAAAAACAATTTAAAGCACCATCTCATCCAAACATTACTGGTTTAAGGGTTTTCGCTTAGGTGTCGCCATGTCAACAAGGTCATACCTCTCTCTCTCTCTCATGTTACATGTTCTCATCCCTTTTTCTCCGTGTGAAGCTCCCCCTTTACTAGCACAATGTGCAACTTGTCTTAGAAAAAAAGGCACAACACACAAGTCTTCCCTTAACCATGGCTCACAGTATAGTCATGGTCCCTCCCTCAGCTCCAACTTCTTTGAACATGACATTCCCAGTCGAGTAAAGTTTTGGCGGGTATTATTGTGGTCTTAAAGCCTTTGCTGCTCCACCCTTCCAGCCAATAGATCATGGTATGGAGGCCATTGTGGTAATGACAGGCTCGTAGAAGATGATCGACCTCAACAGGGCCATGGGTCCATGTATCCTACATGTGCTCGCCCACTCTGCACATTTCCGTCCGCGGAGATGGAAGGGGATTTGACAAGGCTAAACGAAGTAGAGCAAGGGCGGTGTTGGAAGTTGACATGGGTGCCCCCCGGTCCTTGCCAGTTCGTCGGGTTAAACCCCATGTTCTTTAGATTCAAGGCGGCGACACGGCTTGTCGTTACCCTCTCGAGGGGTCATTGGAGTGCTCAAATCCTGGTTGCAACGTGGCAATGTTCTTTTCGGGCATGCTTGAATTGTGACACGAAGCTTCTTCGACATTGTTGTTTGTCCTATATCCTTTACACGGGTCCTTGACGTCTGCTTAACCGGTCTAAACTGCACCGACGAGATCAACGGTCCACGACCTGAAGTGAGAGAGCAGAGAGTTCTCTCTGGCGACAGTCCGACGGGGACTTGGTTTCTTGAAGGCGGTGCGAGTTCGCTTTTGGTTGTCTTCTGTTGTCGCTTAACTGTTACTGCCATTACTAGGTGACAAGCTGGTGTCGTCTAGCCATGCACTTTGTGTGCATTCATTTGCCCTTTTGCTTTGTTTTGCCTGATTTTCTTTGATTTGCTTTTTGAGACGATCACCTCCATGAGTGGCAATTCTATGTGCAAGTTGTGGGGTCGGCTGATCCCATGATATTTTATTACACCGTTAGATCTGTTTGCACAAAACTCAGGACACTACCACGCAAAAATTAAATTAAAATAAAAAAATCAGGACACATCAGATGGTGCGGCTTTATAAGTGGGAGGAAGTGTTTATGACAGTTTTGCAAATTTCAGGGGTTGGGTTGTGTGCGCAGATGTGTTACTTTAGAAGAAACTATACCTGGCCAAGGGATACACGGCCCGACTGGCCCGACCCAACCTGACCCGGAAAAGCCCAGGGCTAGGCCTAGGCCTGAGATCTAGGCCCGACGGTCAAGCCGGGCCTGGCATATTTGCAATTTAGGGAAGGGCCCGGCTCGAGGCTAGGTGGGCTTTTCCACTGATGGGCTGGGCCCGGGCCTGATATCTAGGCCCGACAGCCAGGCCCGGGCCTAGGTTTTTTGCTGCGGGCTTTGTTAGGCCCGGCCTGACACATGGCTAGGTATAGAACAAATTGAAATTTGGGGTGTATTCTGGATTATAAGACAAGTTAAGGGGTAATATGGATTTGGGTTTATCCAGGAATAAAATGCTCTGCGAGCGTCACGCCGGCGGGGCTGCAACCAGTCAGCTCGGTCAACGCCGACGCGGTTTCGGCTGCACGGCGGAGGGTGGCGGATGATGCTGGCGAGCATGGCAACAGCTTCAGGTCCATCTCTTCCCCGTCCTTGCTTTATGTTCTCCTCGTTGACGATCGCGACCAGATCCCCTCCGCAATCCAGATTATCACATCGATTTGGGGATAGAATCAGGTATTCAGGGCGGCTGATCGCGTCGAAAGTTTATGGTTCAATTAGTCTGCCTCCAACATTTTTTATGCCTTTCTCTGTAATTTCTAAGACCCTCAAGGAGATAATATCTGCCCATATCATCTACTCCCTCCGTTCCTAAATATAAGTCTTTGGAGAGATTTCACTATAGACCACATACGGAGCAAAATGAGTGAATCTATACACTAAAATGCATCTAGATACATCCGTATGTGTTCCATAGTGAAATCTCTACCAAGACTTATATTTAGGAACGGAGGGAGTATAAAGGAGCACACATTTGCAAACATTTTTTTTATATCTTTTATGGAATTTACTAGCAGCTACAGTCAGGTGACATCCTAAATAAAATTTACAAAAAAATTATTGCTCTGAACTACACTAAGAAGTATTTTGACAATTGTCAGTCTACACTGGTAGCAGATTTCTACAGCCGGAAAACATAGCATGATACATTATTCTTACTAACCCACCCAGTGTTTAATGTCACTGCTACAACGAATTGGAAGCATCACGAGCATGACCTCGACCTAACGTGTTTTCACTTTAGCTGTTCCTACATAATTGCTGGTATGACCCTTCAAGTACTTCGACATCTCTGTGCTCGTTCCATCTTTCCATTGGAAAAAGTTTCCTCTCAGCAATGCACTTCTTGGCCCCATGCCCTCAACTACATGTGTAGTCAGCCTAGGAAATAATCAAAATCAAAATGGCTGGTCTCTGTCAGTTAACTAGGATCCTCTCTATTCGGCCACCCCTGTCATGTGGAGGAAGTGTCATCTCCATCCGTGTTACACCCGCAGCCAAGCCAGCAGCAGCGTCTCTGAAGACCGAACCATTTCCCTTTGAGATAAACCTGCTTCACTTTGCTCTCTGCACCTTTTTGCACAGGCATCCAGGCATAGGGTTTGAGTAGAAGTATTCCTCCTGCCTTGGACTCTCACCAGGTAATCTGTCATATGGACCTCCAAGTCTATCCTCATGATGCTTCCTCACTTCACTTTGGAATTCATCCCAGGGCATGGAACCGTCGTCGAGTTTGTCAATGAGCTCTACAAACTTCAGCCTACAAACAAGAAATAAGTTATGACGAAGAATTTTAAGATCAAAATAAATAAATTCCACCTGCAGTTTCCAAGAACTTACCTGTCGGGGTTTATAGTTTTCCTGAAACCTTCGAATCTTCGGTGACCCTGAACTGCCCTGGCCATATTTCCGTCGTATGTATACACAAAGACATCACTCTGCAGGGCCACGATATAGTCCACAGCAGCTAGCCTGTTCTGGTACAACTCGAGCGGCTCTAGTTCATCTACTGTAGCTAGACTGTAGTGTGTGTAAATGTTTGGGTATTCTGCTTTCAGCGCATCCATGCTGTGTGCCCCGTAAATTTCACCAGCCACAATGTAAATTTTCGTGCTGGAAGGATATCCCATGGCTTTGAGGAACACAGCAGCTTCGCGAGGCGTCATGGGACACCCGCCCTGGAGCCGCTTCTCCTCGCTGTTGATCTCCTTCTCCTTCCAGTGTCTCACTTTGAGTCGCATATCAGTCAGCTCGTCTGCCTCATGAAGTGTCAGGTTGTGGTTGCAGCCAGTGAAAGCCAGCATGTCCTTCTCGTATCTGTCCAATTCATAGGAGAAGCAAATGAAGAATCAAGGATCAGTGATCTGCAGATAATTTTATCGGCAGAAAGAAGTGTTTTGTTGTGTTTTATTTAATTAATCACCTTAAGTGAAGTGCGATGTAATGGTCCGATCCCCTTTTCAGTCTCTCAACTAGGGTAGTACCAAGTTCTTCAATCTCTTTCCTGTACTGAAGCGCTTTGTAGTTTGCACGGCATCGAAGCCTTTGGAGAGAAGGAGCGAGGCCGTTGTTGACAATCCGTGAATCCGTATGGGTAAATCTCACTACTTTGTACTTCTTCAGTATCTTTGAGAAATCTCTGTAAAAGGAAGCCTGCAAAAACAGAGCAAGCGCTTAAACACACGATGAACTTTTGATGTTCCTGCAATCTATATATGATCAGTAAGGACATTATTGACTCTTACCCTGGACCAGGATGTGGGTGCTCTCGCGTAGGGCTTGACCCTCCTATAAGCTGGTGGTAGGGAATCTACAACCACAATGTCCTCCTTCAATGTTTCCCTGAAGTGATCCACGTCGAATATATCTTTGAAGTCACTGTATTCAAAATGACAAATTGTCAGTTCACTCAGTGTATCTGTTTTTCCTACAGGATACGAGCAGCAAAGATGATACTACAACAGACCTTGGATCAGTCCAGAATGACTGATGGTCCAGGGTGGGGATTACCAGTGACGCATTCATAATCTTTGCCACTGCAACCATATCACTGATCTGTAAGAATAGTTCCAGGTTAGCTGAAAGGCACCGACAAAGAGCGAGGATTAGCACAAGCATATACATACCCCCATTCTCATCTGGTTTAGCCCGCCATTTGCGTCGACAATCAGATAGCCGACAGTCGCATTGTCAGTCCCTGCAATGCGCGAGAATATTAGCCGGAGCCGGAGCTGAAGCTGGAAGAAAAATGTGGTGAAGGGTAGAACAAGAAACTTACTGCGCTGATTCTTTGGGCGTACAATGCACTGGCTGTAACCCCCACTGTCTGGCTTCATCCATATCTCCGGTATCTGCCCAGGTTTAAGAGGAAACTTCAGTATGGTCAAAGTGAGCACATCACATGATCTGAGTGAATGCTTGGCTTTCCCGAAAGAGCTTTATTGGCCGAACATAGGCACAAGATTGTTGTGTGGAAAGTGTCTGCCGGCCCTGCCCTAAACCTATATGCATCATGAAGCCCGTTGGCCCTACCCCCTGGTTTCTTTCTACCCGTGCAGCATTTTTTTTCCCTTCTGGATACTTCAGTATTTTTACGAGGGTTGGTAGGACCCTGGTAGTTCGCTATCATTGAACTTTCAGTTGTGTGAAGATGAATATTTCAAAACCGGACATTACTTGTAGACAACGGAGTCGAATGGAGAGCACCTCAGCGATTTTCTTTGAATTTAATTCTGAAAATAAAAGTCATTGCATGGAAAACTGACTCCCTGAATTAGTCAATTATAAACTTATAAATATATACCAGTGAGGCATCTAGGAATGCGGCCACGGAGGGTCTCGTACCAAACCCTGGCATTACTTCAGAGAAACTATAAGTTGTTGTACGAAAAAGTAAACATTTTTCTGTATGTTATAAAATTATCAGCCGACGATTACAAGGGAAACCAACCTCGGTGGTACCGACACACGTCCCTCTTAAACATTTTCTTTTGAGATTTTAAACATTCCATCGTGACTGCGTGAGTAATCACTACCCCTCGTCGGCCCAGCAGCCACCGGAGGAAACAAAAGCGATGTATCTCACATGTACGCAGTAGGGACAAAGAAACACCGCAAAGAACAAGAAAAACATGTACGAATTCAAAAGAAATTTCCTTTGCCACGTACTCTACATCGCATTGGCTCTGGAACTCACGACCAGTGGTCATACGCTCCAAGTTCTTCGACTCAAGTGGCTCACGCTAGCTACAAGTGCAATCGAAAACAAAATACTGGTCGTTGTCACCAGTCTTTTCTCCCGTGTACCCTACCCACTCGGCAACACGTCTCCTGCGTTTTCTTCTTATCAAGTTCGAGGGTTTACACCACCGGGAACTCTACGATCGATCAGGAAGCAAATTGGGCAGTGCTTTCTGTTTAGGAGTGGCGATTCGATGGCTTGATCGGATAATGAGACGGACACCTGCTTCAAGGCTTTCTCGCCCAACTATCGCATGCATGACGTCCTAACTCGGCCATTTTCAGGCAAACTGTGCAGTACAGTTCGTTATTACCCATTCTAGTGTGGAATATTCGGTCGGCCGCATGCATCCCCAACATGGAAATCATCGACTTCATTTCTACTCGCGCGACTTTGAAAATATAAAACTAAGTTCATAATGGTTCATGTAGAGTACATGCATAGTGGTAATGATACTGGAATTACTCGCAAAAAAAGAGTGGAATTGGCGCTAATGGAGGTTAAGCAAGTGAAGTGCGTGTGTGCGCGTGGTGGTTGTACTTGCAAGTTACATGCATGAAAAACCGTTGTAATAAATTAAGTAAGGACTTGACCGAGAGATTAACGGAGAGATGCACGTAGAACGTACCGGAGGATCGGGCGGGCGGCGCGTGAGTGCCGTCAAGTTCTCCTCCGTCCACCCCATGACGTCGGCGTCGGCCACCTCCACCCTCTGCACGAGCCTGCCGGCCTCCTCGCCGTCGGCGCCGGCCGCGCCTCCGCCGCCGCCGCCGCCTCCCCGGCCGCCTTGCGACTGGGAGCCCAGGAAGCCGACGACCGCGACGAGGCCGAGCAGGCACAGCACGGCGGCCCTCATCCAGGCGTGCCACGCGGCGCGCCTCCTCCGCGCCAACAGCGACGCCCTCCCGCCGCAGGCCGCGCCGGCGGCCAGCAAGGGGACGCCGTGGCCGTGGGCGCCCTCGCCTTCCTCGAGGGCGAGGAAGGGGTCGCCGCCCCCGCAGCAGCAGTCGTCGCCGCGCTCGATGTCGTTGAGGCGCCTGCGGTGCGGGCCGGGGCTGGTGGCGGAGCAGGAGGACGACGACGAGGAGGACGACGAGGAGCAGCAGGTGGTGGTGGTGGTGGTGGTGGAGATGGTGGTTGCCGCGGGTGTGGTGGACGACGTCGCGGCCGCGGCCATAGCCCTGCGAGCGAAACCCGGGGCGCCGCGGTTTTCTTCGGCGGGGCGCCTAAGAATAGGTCGATCGGGTCCCGGGGAGAAAAGCCCGGGAGAGAAGACGGAGTCGATCGAGCGTGGCGGTGGCCTCCTTCTTGCTTTGCTCGATGGTGGCAACCGCCGCGCGCTCTCTCTGTGTGTGAGCCCGCGCTGAGAAGACCAACTCGTCGTCGTCTGGATCGGTCGATCGATCGATGGGTCTCGTCGTCTCCGCGGGAAGCGTGGGTCGTTGGTTGAGGCCGGGGCGGGGTGGGGTGGGGTGGCGTGCTTTTTGTATGCCGAAGTATGGAAGGTGTAGACCGATACGTAGTGGCGGTGGGGAACGTTCCATATGCGGGTCGGCCTCGGCGTGCGTGCGTGGCAAGTCGCACCCAGCTCCGATCGGATTCCATGATGTGACGGCCCAAGTGGTGGTGGTAGGCTCCGTCGTGGCCAAACCGTGGTGTCGTCCGATCGATCGGGGCCGAGGCATAGCGGATGAACGGTTCTGATCAAACCTCTGAGGATAGTAACTGACAAGATGTGTCCGACACGGTGAATTATTTGGTGTCCTGATCGGATGACTCCTCGACCGGTTCTGATCAAACGTTTGTATCCGGTTATGCATATGATATCTGTATCCGATTATGTTTGTGTTTTCTGCGCAAAAATATTTGGGAGGTACAGGACGTTGGGGCAAAGGATTTGTGACGTGTCAACCCATGGGCTTATTGCCGTTCAGGTTACGGCAAGGATGATTGAAATGGAAATCGTTTTGTGAGTTTTGTCCGAACGAGCCAGGAGAATATAAATGCTGAACATGGGCCTGCCTGAAACATTTGCAACTGTGTTTCGATTTGATGCGGGCAATCAATTGGGAATCCAGCTGCGTACTGGACGCACGTGTATGAATGCTCCGTTTGATCAACCGCGGCCGCATTCCTTGATCGATCGACTGGCTTCTGGTTGGAGGAATGACACGGAAATGCGTACATCGGCAAGTACACGGGCACGTGCTGGAGTAATACTGCTGCTGCTGTACTTCGACTCCTTGCATCATTTTGTAATCATCTCACCGGTGTCCCCCCACGCTGCCTTGTACAAGAGGGTTCACTACATCTATGTATGTATATGTATGATGAGTAGTACGTGTACTGCAATGCCATCTTGTCTTTTTTTTTTAAAACAAGACAAGAGACTTGTCATTTCATTAATTAAGAGAGAAGATTTGTAACAACTAACAAAACCCAACAGAGGGCAAGAAAAAAGGTCATCACTCTCACGGCATTACAAAACCCAAATGGTTAGCATATGCGAGCATCCACAAACGAATTTCTTCCTTCATGTTGTGAACCATGACTGTGGGAGGAGACGCGAAGTGACGGTGTTTCGGAAGACCCTTGCGTTGCGCTTCTTTCAAAGCTCCCAAAAGATCAACATCATCGCGGAGGACATGGCCTTCTTTGAGTTGTCCCTGGTTTATGAGAACCCGATCCACTAGTCGTTAACGCTACCCATCAAACCCCAATCCCTGGGATTCACATCCGAAAGACCAAGCCAAGCCACAATGTCACACCAAACTCGCGTCGAGAAGCATCTACTCAACCGAGTCTGTAAAGCTCATCTAATCATCTACTCTCCTTTTTGAGCCAGGCTAATCTCCTTTTCATTATATGCATAACAGAAGTACATTGTCTAACTAATCGACACAAAATTTATCATTTGTTTTAGAGTGATGAAAAAAATTGACACAGAAAGAGAGGAGAGGAATCCAATCATCATCTATCTTACGGAAGCAACGATGCCTCTTAATTGGTCCATTCATATTGGATCGATTCTCGATCTACAAAGATACTGAACCAAGACGTATATAGGTATCAATGGAAGCAGAGGCATTTTATCAACCACCTTTTGAGCATGAGAAAGTTAGGCGTTCCGTGCAAGGACCATGCTGGAAGCCTAGCTAAATTAACACACGGGTGAATGTTCGCCCATGCATGTCTTTAGCTTCGAAGTGGAGATGGACATGCCCCTGCCTACATATGAATATATGATTAGTGAGTAGTGTGTACGTGTACGGCGGAGCAACAGTTTCCATCTGGACTTGTGGAGATCGATGGTCCTGACCACCCATCGATGCATGCATGGCTTGATCCCGACCCGTAGGTTAGAGCATCTCCAGTTGCACCCCCAAGAGCCTCCACAGGACCACTTTTTGTGTGCCGACAATTTAAAAAGGGCAAAAAACGGTCCGGTCATATGCCCCCCAAGCGCTCCCAATACCTCAAAATAGCGCCGGTAAACCCAGGCGAAATCCGGCGCGCTGGGAGGCTGTTGGGGGCGCCGGCGGAAGCAACAACCAATCATATTCCCCCACACGTCCTTTTTCTTGACCCACCCAATCACTTTTTGCATGATGATTGTCCTGGGGCACCAACGGCTAGGAAAACGTACTCATGTTTCATCCGGCGAAAACATTTTGCCCCCCCCCCCCCAAGACGTGCTATTTTTGGCTCGGCGATTGTCCTGGAAGCCTCCAACAGCTGGAGATGCTCTTATAAGCTTCATTCAGTGTGTGGGACTAGGCGCAGATGTGTTGCTGTTCTGGAGAAATGCTATACTCTGGTCGTCTGGCATGCTTGCGCTCTTCCTTTGGCTTTGGTTCACCAAGGACAACTCCACCATGCCGACGCAGACAGACGTGCGACTTGTCTGCTTTTCATCCATTTGAGTTGGTTGTTGGCTCTTTGTCTGTCTGCATCCATTTTTCGTCCACTTCCATAGCAACAGTAATCTAAAATAGACCAGCGGCTCCAATTCATGCCGCGGCCATGCCAGCGGCCGGAATACATGCAAGCCTAAAAAAACCACAGTTCATGCTGGCGCACTTGTCAGCGGCCAGCACACAAAAAAGGACGGGAGTTCAACCACGACATACATCTTGACCGTGTTCATGTCGGCACACTAGTCGGCATACGAAAAAGATGGTGCTCTCGGCCATAGATCAATCATCAAGCTTGCGCATTTCCTTTTGCATCTTCTGGAACCAAGACATCTTTCTTGGGGACATCTTGCTCTCTGAAGGAAATATGCCCTATAGGCAATAATAAAGTTTTTATTTTATATTTTCTTATTTCATGATAAATGTTTATTATTCATGCTAGAATTGTATTAACCGGAAACTTGATATATATGTGGATACATATATAGACAAAATACCATGTCCCTAGTAAGCCTCTAGTAGACTAGCTCGTTGATCAAAGATGGTTAAGTTTCCCAACCATAGATATGTGTTGTCATTTTATAAACGGGATCACATCATTAGGAGAATGATGTGATGGACAAGACCCATTCATTAGCTAAGCATTATGATCGTTCAGTTTTATTGCTATTGCTTTCTTCATGTCAAATACATATTCATCCGACTATGAGATTATGCAACTCCCGGATACCGGAGGTATGCCTTGTGTGCTATCAAACGTCACAGAGTAACTGGGTGATTATAAAGATTCTCTACAGGTATCTCCGAAGGTGTTTGTCGGGTTGGCATAGATCAAGATTAGGATTTGTCACTCCGAATATTGGAGAGGTATCTCTGGGCCCTCTCGGTAATACACATCGTAAGAAGGTTTGCAAGCAAAGTGACTAAGGAGTTAGTTGCAGGATGATGTATTACGGAACGAGTAAAGAGACCTGCCGGTAATGAGATTGAACTAGGTATGAAGATACCGACGATCGAATCTCGGGCAAGTAACATACCGATGACAAAGGGAATAATGTATGTTGTCATAACGGTTCGACCGATAAATATCTTCGTAGAATATGTGGGAGCCAATATGAGCATCCAGGTTCCGCTATTGGTTATTGACCAGAGAGGTGTCTCGGTCATGTCTACATAGTTCTCGAACCCGCAGGGTACGCGCACTTAACGTTCAATGACGATATTGTATTATATGAGTTATGTGATTTGGTGACCGAATGTTGTTCGGAGTCCCGGATGAGATCACAGACATAACAAGGAGTCTTGAAATGGTCGAGAGGTAAAGATTGATATATAGGATGATAGTATTCGGATACCGGAAGCATTCTGAAGGGTACCGGGTACATATCGGAGTACCAGAGGGGTTACCGGAACCCCGGGGGAGAAGATATGGGCCATAAGAGGGGAGCACACCAACCCACAAAGGGTGGCACGCCCCCTATGGAAGGAGGCTGAATGTGGAAGGGAAAGAGGGGGTTCGTCCCCCCTTTCATTCTCTCCTTCCTCTTCCCCTTTCCCCCTCCGGCAAATATGGACGGGGGGATGCCGAATTGGGGAGGACTGATGACCCACAAGTGTAGGGGCTCTATCGTAGTCCTTTCAATAAGTAAGAGTGTCGAACCAACGAGGAGTAGAAGGAAATGACAAGCGGTTTTCAGTAAGGTATTCTCTGCAAGCACTGAAATTATCGGTAATAGATAGTTTTGTGATAAGGTAATTCGTAACGGGTAACAAGTAACAAAAGTAAATAAGGTGCAGCAAGGTGGCCCAATCCTTTTTGTAGCAAAGGACAAGCCTGGACAAATTCTTATATGAAGGAAAACGCTCCCGAGGACACATGGGAATTATCGTCAAGCTAGTTTTCATCAGGCTCATATGATTCGCGTTCGTTACTTTGATAATCTGATATGTGGGTGGACCGGTGCTTTGGTGCTGCCCTTCCTTGGACAAGCATCCCACTTATGATTAACTACTCTCGCAAGCATCCGCAACTACGAAAGAAGAACTAAGGTAAACCTAACCATAGCATGACACATATGGATCCAAATCAACCCCTTACGAAGCAACGCATAAACTAGGGTTTAAGCTTCTGTCACTCTAGCAACCCATCATCTACTTATTACTTCCCAATGCCTTCCTCTAGGCCAAAACAATGGTGAAGTGTCATGTAGTCGATGTTCACATAACACCACTAGAGGAAAGACAACATACATCTCATCAAAATATCGAACGAATACCAAATTCACATGACTACTTATAGCAAGACTTCTCCCATGTCCTCAGGAACAAACGTAACTACTCACAAATCATATTCATGTTCATAATCAGAGGGGTATTAATATGCATATAGGATCTGAACATATGATCTTCCACCGAATAAACCAACTAGCATCAACTACAAGGAGTAATCAACACTACTAGCAACCCACAGGTACCAATCTTAGGCTTTGAGACAAAGATCGGATACAAGAGATGAACTAGGGTTTGAGAGGAGATGGTGTTGGTGAAGATGTTGATGGAGATTGACTCCCTCCCGATGAGAGGATCGATGGTGATGACGATGGTGATGATTTCCCCCTCTCGGAGGGATGTTTCCCCGGTAGAATAGCTCCGCCGGAGCCCTAGATTGATTCCGCCAAGGTTCCGCCTCGTGGCGGCAGTGTTTCGTCCCGAAAGCTTCCTTCTGATTTTTCCCAGGGCGAAAGACTTCATATGGCCAAAGATGGGCACCAGAGGCCTGCCAGGTGGCCCACGAGGCAGGGGCGCACCCAGGGGGGTAGGGCGCGCCCCCACCCTCGTGGACGGTGGGTGGCCCCCCTCTGGTATTTTCTTTGCTCGGTATTTTTTTAATTCCAAAAATAACTTCCGTGGAGTTTCAGGACTTTTGGAGTTGTGCAAAATAGGTCTCTAATATTTGCTCCTTTTCCAAATTCTGAATGCCACCGCGGCATTCTCCCTCTTCGTGTAAACCTTGTAAAATAAGAGAGAAAGGCATAAGTATTGTGACATAATGAGTAATAACAGCCCATAATGCAATAAATATCAATATGAAAGCATGATGCAAAATGGATGTATCAACTCCCCAAGCTTAGACCTCGCTTGTCCTCAAGCGGAAGCCAATATCGGAAAATATGTGCACATGTTTAGAGATAGAGGTGTCGATAAAATAAAATACGGACATGAGGGCATCATGATCATTCTTATAATAGCAACATATATAAATATTGTCATATGATTTCTTATACTAAAGTAACAATCTATTCACAATGTCAAGTATGAATCAGAAACTTCATTGAGAACTAACAAACTATAATCTCGGTCATTGAAGCAATTGCAATTTATCATAACATTGGAAAGAGTCAATATAAGAGCTTTTCAGCAAGTCCACATACTCAACTATCATTTAGTCTTTCACAATTGCTAACACTCACGCAATACTTATGGGTATGAAGTTTTAATCGGACACAGAGAAAGATAGGGGCTTATATTGTTGCCTCCCAACCTTTTACCTCAAGGGTAATGTCAACAATAATAGTCCATGCGAACTTACATCCAATTGGATATATATATATCAGGATCTTTCCAACACAATGTGCTTGCCAAAGGATAAAATGTAAAAAGGAAAGGTGAAGATCACCATGACCCTTGTATGAAGGTATAAGACAAAAATAAAAGATAGGCCCTTCGCAAAGGGAAGCAGAGGTTGTCATGTGCTTTTAGGGTTGGATGCACAAAATCTTAATGCAAAAGAACGTCACTTTATATTACCACTTGTGATTTGGACCTTTATTATGCAGTCCGTCGCTTTTATTTCTTCCACATCACAAGATCGTATAAAGCTTATTTTCTCCCACACTAATAAATCATACATATTTAAAGAGCAATTTTTATTGCTTGCAACAATGACAACTTACTTGAAGGATCTTACTCAATCCATGGGTAGATATGGTGGACTCTCATGGCAAAACTGGGTTTAAGGATATTTGGAAGCACAAGTAGTATCTCTACTTGGTGCAAAGAATTTGGCTAGCATGAGAGGGAAATGCAAGCTCAACATGTTGGATGATCCATGACAATATACTTTATTTCGGATATAAGAAAACATAACCCATTACATTGTCTTCCTTGTCCAACATCAACTCTTTAGCATGTCATATTTTAATGAGTGCTCACAATCATAAAAGATGTCCAATATAGTATATTTATATGTGAGAACCTCTCTTTGTTTATTACTTCCTATTAATTGCAACGATGACCAAAACTATGTTAGCCAACTCTCAACAACTTTTATTCATCATACTCTTAATATGTGAAGTCATTACTCTCCATAAGATCCATATGATATCTTTATTTCTTTTTATTCTTTCCTTTTCTTTTATTCCCTCAAGATCATAGCAAGATAGCAAAGCCCTTGGCTCAAGACTAATATTTATTATATATAGCTCACGGACTCAATTACATAGAGGGAACATAAAGCAAAACTCAAAACTAGATCATTCTAAAACTTTATTCTACTAGATCAAGATATTACCAAAAGGATCAAACTAGAAAAATGGTAAAGATAGGACTGTGATGGTGATACGATACCGGGGCACCTCCCCCAAGCTTGGCAGTTGCCAAGGGGAGTGCCCATACCCATGTGATCATGTCTCCTTCTTCGGAGGTGATGATGATGGAGTTGTTGATGATGTAGGCTTCTTCCTTAATTTGCGCTTGAGGATGGAATTTTGCTCCCTTAGATCATCGATCTCCTGATCAAGGCTTAATATCCTTTTGCATAGTTCCTGTTTTCTCCTGCAAGAGACGAAAAGGGATAAACTCGATCTTAGGTTTCTTTGCTCCATCAGTGAGGCTTGACTTTTTAAACTCCATGTCGTGGAATTAACACGTCAGATGTCCTAGCAGAAGGACTTAGTCGTGGAGCCATCGCAACAAAGTTAGCTTAAAGGGGTTAGACCGGAACAAGGGACACAGGAAGTTTATACTGGTTCAGCCCCTTGCGGTGAAGGTAAAAGCCTACAATCCAGTTGTTGTGGGATTGATTGATCTCGATGAGCAGGGAGCGAATCTGCTTTACCTATCTCTCGAGATATTGTTTCTTGTCCCTGAACCGCCGCTGGGTCGTCCCTTTATATACACAGGTTGACGCCCGACCGGTTTACAGAGTCCCGAGGCCGGCTCATACAAGTGTCCGGCTCGGTCTCTTCCTTTCCCTAACTTACATACAAGTTATACAATTATGGCGGTTTACAACTATGGGCCCTAATCCGCCTTTGGGCTCTAGGACTCTAAGCTTTAACAGTAGAGCGCCATCTTCTTTGTCTTCATGGGCTTCAATATAGATGAGCGTGAACCGGCCCCTCCTGGGCGGTTTACACTCAGTAGTTATATCCTCAACATTAGGCCCCAGATTGATTTGAAACTGTTCATGTCAATCTTCAATACTTATAAAAATTCCCTGAACATCTTCTTACGATCCTCGTAAACCGCCATGATATATTCTCCCTATAAACTTTATGGTAAACCGCCATGACGTCATCTTCTGAAATTGCAGTAAATCGTCATGACGTCATCTATGTATAAAAAGATTATAAAGATTCCCTTCATTAATTAACTTCCGAAGATCGAGGCGATAGCTGCGCCCCATTTTACCGCTTCAGGCTCCTTGACTCGCACTTGCCTACCTTATCCATTCACCTTATAAATAGGCTCAGGGGTCCTTCCCTTTTCCCCTTATGCACTTCTTCTTCTTCCTCTCAATACTCAAGCCCGACAGCTCCGCCGCCGCCGTCGACCTTCAAGCACTGCATCATCCCTGGCCGCTGCATCAACCTGAACGCACCAGAGATCCGCGGTTCTCCTCCGCTACTCCCGTGAATCTGGTAAGCCCTCTTCCCTCAAACCTAGATCTGCATTAGGGTTTCGGAGCTCGTCTGTGTTCATCAGTGTTCGTCTGCGTTTGTTGTTTGGATCGTACTGTTTCCTCGAATCTAGATAAACTTCACATCTTTCCTTTGTGGCCGAAGCTTTTAGTTTATTTTGTCTCACCATAGCATCTTTAGGACCATAGACAGACCCATCTGGATCCTTTCTGTTCTGATGTCACCTTTTTAGGGCTTTAATACTTTTCATTTTCCTGAACTGTGTTAGATCCATAATGATAATCCTTGGCTTGTGAAACCTGTTTGTGTAGCACTTAGCAATTTTCAGATCTGTTTTCTCCATACAACTGTAGGCGGTTTAACCTGTAAGAATCATAATCCGACAGATACCATTAGCCCTTGTTTAAACCGCCATCTTTACTTGATCATCAGTATCCGGCTTGACACGCACACACATGCTTTGATTGAATTCCCCGGTTTGACACCGGCTTATGTGTATCAATTTTGAACCGTGAACCGACATGTAAACTTTCTTTACAGTTTGTCATCAAAAATGGCCAAACAATTCTCTTCTTGCAATTGGGTTCCTTCCTGGATCACAGAAGAACAACTCAATGGATATGTTCTAACTGGCGCTTTAGCAAAGAAGGAAGTCATGCATTGGAGAGTCCCTGGTGCCGAAAACCCTCCTGAACCTCAATATGGAGAAGTGGTTGTGTTTATGCACCATTTGGACCGAGGGTTTATCCCTCCTGAATCAAAAATTTTCCGGGATGTACTTGCCAATTTCCAACTCCATCCTCAAGACATTGGACCGAACTCTGTGTCCAACATCTGCAATTTCCAAGTGTTCTATGAAGTTTACCTTCAAGAAGAACCAACTGTTGAACTTTTCAGGGACTTCTTCCACTTGAACCGCCGCACTGAATTTTCTGACGGCCCCAATACTGAACTTGGCGGAGTGTCAATTCATAAAAGGAAAGAAGTCAATTTTCCTCATGCCAAACATCACAACCACCCCAAGGATTGGAATCAAACATGGTTCTACTGCCGGAACACCGCTCCTGCTGATGAAAATCCTTTGCCGGGTTACCGTGCTTACCGACTCAGTAATGGACAGCCACTGCCTCAACGGCTTACTGCCAAAGAGCAACAAACATATGCACCTAAACTTGCTAAGCTCCGGGCTCTTCTAGCAAACGGCTTAACATGCATTAACCTCGTCCGTTGCTGGGTATCATGGGGTATCCCCTGCCCTTAAGCCACCGCACCAGGTTGATGCATGAGTATACCGGGGATGTCAAGGACCCTCAACGGCACACTGAAATACAGATGAATGATGATGAAATCACTGAGTCTGTAAAAAAGATGCTAGACAAACCGATTGCTGAATGCAGCAAGAATGGGTTGCGTCCCTTTTATGTCTCCAACAAACCGCCAGCGGTAAGAATTTATCCTTCTGCTTTTTAATCCGTCTCCACTTTAACATTTTTCTGATAACCCTTTGTTTATTCTTTACAGGCCAAAGATCCTTTCTATAAGAGGAAAACTCAAGACAAACCGGCAAAAGCTCAAGACAAACCGGTGAGAGCTCCTCGTGCTAAGAGCAAGGCCATCAAGAGGCCAGCAAAGAAGAAAACCGCCGAATCCTCTGATCCGCCCGAAGACGTTGATGATTCGGAACAAGAGGTAGAAATTGACTCCCTCGGTTGATTTTTCATACATCTTATTGACAATGATCATTACCAGGATGATGCGGAAGCTAGCCGTGCCGACCATGTAGAGGTAATCTCCCTTTCCTCCAATTCCGATCTTGTGCCAATAAGAAAAATCTGTCGCGCAGTCCGGGAAGTGAAACATTCACATCCTTTCACTCATTTGGATCCACAGCATCCTGAAGCTCGTCGCACAACCCGACACAGTGGCTAGCAAGTCACTTCCTTCGGTTTATGAGACACCCCAATCCGGAAGTGTCGTGCAGAGGTTTCTTGTAATTCTAACAAGTCTTATCCCTTGGCGGGTTACTTCCAATATCCCCTTAATCCGTCTGACTCAAATTATCAGGTAACTTCCAATTCATCCTCTGGCAATTCGTCAACCACCCAGATGTCTCCCCTCAAGACCGTCCCTGGGTAAGTATAATAATTTTAGCTTTGCCTTCTTACGCCGGATTACCATATTAATTCTCTATTGCCAATTTGCAGCGCCAAAGCCCAATTCAGCAAGAAAGCGAAAACAAATGCTCCCACTGATGGGATTGAACCGGAGAGAACTTCAGAAGGTGCCGGTGGAGATGCTGATATTGCTATGGATGATCCTATGCCCCAAGGTCAGGACACTGATGTTGATCCATCAACAGTTAATCCGGATGGCCCTCATGTCGATCCACCAAGCCCGACTGCCAATCCGCCAAGTCCAACTGCTGATCCACCGAGCCCGGCCAAAACCTCAGATAAGCCGGCGAGCCCAAATACAGCAACTGATGACGTTGTGATTACTGGGTTTGGCCATACTTCTCCTGGTAATCCTGTCGCTTTGTCAAAGCACAGTGCCAAAGCGGAAACTGCTGCTGAAGAAAAAGGCAAATGGAAGACTGATTTGTCAAGCTATGCTCATCTCCCCGCTTAAGAACTTCACTCTGGCTACCTAAACCGCCTATATACAAGCCATGAGTATGAGGCCGGTTTAGTCAATTTGATGAAGGAGCGCTATGAGGTAACTTCCAAACACTTCATAAATTTTCTTTGCACTGCATATCAACTCCATTGTAGCCCCCAAGGGCTGGTTTATCTCTTCAAGATGAACCGGGACTTAAAATAAAAAGACTTCAACTGTGTAGCCCCCAAGGGCCGGTTTACCTCTTCAAGATGAACCAGGACTTTCTGTTCCAAACTTGTCCTTGTTGAATTTCTTCACCTTTGATTTTTCTGATCAATTAAGCATTAGCCCCCAAGTGCCAAGATTAATACTTATATTGAGCATTGGGACTTTGAATAATAGTCAAATAAGAAGCAATCCGCATTAGCCCCTAAGTGCCAAGTGTATAACTTGTTATGTGCTTGGGACTTTGAGAAAAAATCTTAACATCTCATCATTTGTCTTTTGCAGGCTGACATGAGCAACAAAGATTCCTAGATTGCCGATCTTCAAGAAAACATCAAGTCCCAGCAAGCAGAAACCTCCAAGGCCAAAGATGAACTGAAAGGCGTTTTAACTGCCATGGAACAATTAAAGGATGGTTTCAAAAGTGAGCGGGCGAGTTGGGAAACCGAAAAGGCTACTCTATTAAAGCGGGCTGAAGATGCCGAAGCAGCTCTTAAACCGGTAGCAGAGGAGCTCACGGGGCTAAAGCATCAAGTCAATGTTACGACTTCAGCAATATTTGGTAAGTACCCTTTGTAAGAACCTTCCTTAAACATTTTTGAAGTTGCCGGTTTAACAACAAATTCTTAAACCGTTGCAGGTAGTCGTGTTGCTCATCTGGGCTCGGATATGCGGATGAAGTTAAAAGCAGCCTATACACTAATAGAACAATTGTATACTGGTGCTCAACGAGTCATCTGTGCGGCCTCCTTCAACAAACCGGCACCAACCTTGATCAAGGATATGCTGACCAAATTATCTATGACCCCTGCCCAGATAGAAGAGGTAAAGCGATCTGCTGCAAGGGCTGGCGCTTTAACAACACTGACTCGGGCCAAAGCTTGGATTGCTGATCTTGATCCGGCAGATATCGCAAAGGGCTATCCTGGCCAACAAGAAGACGGATCGGACTTTGATAATGAAGCCCTCAAAGTCTTGACAAAAGAGATGTGCCCGCTAGCAAGCAAATTGGCCGAAGAGGTTGACTTGTTTGTCTATCGATCCAGCTATGACACAGACAACAAATGGGTTGATGCAACCGTAAGCACACCTATGCCCCTGACATTGAACCGTCCAATCTTATAAGCAACGAAGTTGTCTTCCAAGCCTTAACCAGGATTGATTGGGCCACCCTTGACTTCCAGCCACTGGGTGAGGAGGAGGAGGTTGAACCGACGCGAGATGATCCTTCAACTTCACGTCAGCCTGGTGACGAATCATAATCCGGCAGCCGGTTTGATTTTCGCATATAGCATTGTGGGCAAAAAACAATCATTCTTTTGGGCATCCAAGCGCCTTGTAATAGGCTAGTTGAAATGCTTTGATCTTCTGCCATTGTGCACTGCTACCTGATATGGTAATCCGGCATGATTGTTGCTATGCTTGCTTTATGTGCCTTGGTATTTCTTATAAAATCCTGTCTTTTGCATTAGAAAAACTTAAACATGTCCTGGCGGTTTATCGCCTGATGGGTTATGATACCCAATACAGAACCAGAATTCTCATAACCAAGGTTATAAAGTAATGAAATATGAAATATATCATACCTGTGATATTAAATCACCTTTTGTTGGTTTACCAACTTTATGTAGTAAGGGTGATAACCCAAACCTTGAGTGTTTGAAAACGCCCACCGCATTGTGCTGGTGCGTAATAAGCCAAGCCGTGTTATGATAAACACCGGATGATCATCCTGGCGACTTATAGTCAATGCCAGACCGGATTAAGAGATGCCGGTTCATAATTGATTATGTGCTAATAGCTGATAACTGTAAGCCACGCCGGGTTGATGTAATGACATGTAGTCGGGCCGGGTCAGTAGATGCCGGTTTAACTTAAAACTTTATCAAAAGAGATAAAACTTTGCAAAAGCAGAATCAAATAAAACTTGTAGTCAAGGCTTTCCAAGGGCTGCCAGGCCCAAATTCGAGGCTTTTCATGGGCTTCCAGGCCGTTGAGTTAAACCATTTGACAAAGCCTTTTAAGATGGGCCTCCAACTAACCAATCATCGTTTTAACTTTGACAAGTTCAGGGTCTGTATAAGTTTGACTTGTCAAACATTCGGCGGGTCATGCCAGGATTACCTGGATAGGAGTGGCTTACTTGATGAAGGCAGGTTAACCCGGGGTTTTAGGTGAATACACCAGGCTTCCAAGCCGTGGCTTGATAGCCAATTACAAGGGTCCTTTCAAACTCTTTGTTGCTTTGCACAAAGAGCCCCCAAGTAACTTTGTGAGCTGTGCTCAATGGATGCCTATGTTTGAGTTGTGCTTTTAGCAACAATACTCTCTTTGGCCCTTGGGTGTGAAGCTCCCAAGCTTTATTATGGCATGATAGCCGGTTTAATCGGCAAACAGGACATCGCTTTGTAAGCAGAAGCCCCCTTGTAAGCAAGAAATATTGGAAGAACGGCAGAGGCCCTGTTTGTAGCAAGGATGCCGGTTTATTATATTGATCATAATATATACTTTGTCAAAATATGTACATAATGAGAGCCTATGGCTCAGGTGTAGTAAGGCCGTAGAAGAGCAATATTCCACGGCCGACGGGTCTCCTCCTCCGATTTGCTTGAGTCTTTGTGCTCGCGAACGTAGTATGATCCGTTGTGCAGATTCTTGCTAACCACAAAGGGCCCTTCCCAAGGTGGGGATAACTTATGCATATCGGTCCGATCCTGGATGAGCCGGAGCACTAAGTCGCCTTCTTGAAAGGTTCTTGTTTTAACCCGGCGGCTGTGATAAGGCCGTAGGTCTTGCTGATAAACCGCCGAACGAGCCAACACCATGTCCCGTTTTTCATTTAACAGGTCCAGTGCTTCTTGACGTGCTTGCTCGTTGTCTGCTTCAACATAATTGGCAACCCGGGGCGAGTCGTGACGAATATCACTTGGGAGTACCGCCTCTGCCCCGTAAACCATGAAAAAGGTGTATAATTTGTAGATCTGTTTGGCGTGGTGTTTATGCTCCATAACACAGATGGTAGCTCCTCCACCCAACAACCCGACATTCTCTTCAAAGGAACCATAAGCCGGGGCTTGATGCCCTTCAAGATTTCCTGATTGGCTCTCTCAGCTTGACCATTAGATTGGGGGTGAGCCACAGATGACACATCAAGCCGGATGTGCTCTCGTTGACAAAAGTCCTCCATCTCGCCTTTGGAGAGGTTCTTGCCATTATCTATGATGATGCTGTGTGGAAAACCAAAACGAAAGATCACCTTTTTGATGAATTGAACTGCCGTGGCTGTGTCACACTTGCTTACTGGCTCCGCTTCAACCCATTTAGTAAACTTGTCAACTGCCACCAACAGGTGGGTCTTCTTATCTTTGGATCGCTTGAAAGGCCCTACCATGTCAAGCCCCCCAAGTAGCAAACGACCAGGTGATGGGAATCATCCGCAGCTCCTGAGCCGGAACATGAGCTCGCCGTGTGAATTTCTGACAACCGTCGCACCGCCTCACCAAGTCCTCAGCATCAGGATGACCGTCAGCCAATAGAAACCATGACGAAAAGCTTTGGCAACCAAGGACTTTGAACCGGTGTGATGACCACAGTCTCCTTTGTGGATCTCTCGTAGAATCTCACGGCCTTCTTCAGGAGAAACACAGCACTGGAACACACCAGAAACACTGCAAGGGTGTAACTCGCCGTTGTGAACAACCATGGACTTGGATCGCCGGATTATCTGTCTGGCCAAGACCGCATACTCTCGCAACTTGCCCCGGTTCATGTACGCCAAGTATGGAGCCGTCCAATCTGGAATAATGTGTAAAGCGGCCACCAACTGTGCCTCTGGATCAGGAATAGCGAGGTCTTCCTCTGTAGGCAACTGAACTGACGGGTTGTGCAAGACATCCAGAAAGGTATTGGGTGGCACCGGTTTACGCTGAGATCCTAGCCGTCTTAAAGCATCAGCTGCCTCATTTTTGCGCCGATCAATGTGCTCCACTTGATAACCCTTGAAGTTACCAGCGACAATATCCACCTCTCGTCGGTAAGCCGCCATGAGTGGATCCTTGGAATCCCAAGTACCTGAAACTTGCTGGGCTACCAGATCCGAGTCTCCAAAGCATCATACCCGGCTTAAGTTCATCTCCTTAGCCACTCGAAGACCATGGAGTAAGGCTTCGTACTCAGCTGCATTGTTAGTACAAGGGAACATTAAGCGAAGAACATAATGAATTTTATCACCTCGAGGGGAAGTAAGGACAACTCCAGCCCCTGAGCCCTCCAATTGCCTGGACCCATCGAAGTGGATCGTCTAGTATGTACTGTCTGGTTTGTCTTCCGGTGTATGCAAGTCCGTCCAATCATTGATGAAATTCACAAGGGCTTGGGATTTGATAGTTGTTCGAGGCATATACTTCAAACCGTGTGGTCCAAGCTCAATAGCCCATTTAGCAACCCGTCCAGTTGCCTCCCTGTTCTGGATGATATCCCCCAAAGGAGCGGAACTGACCACTATGATGGGATGACCTTGAAAGTACTGCTTGAGCTTCCGGCTTGCCATGAAAACCCCATACACCAGCTTCTGCCAATGCGGATATCTTTGCTTTGACTCAATGAGCACTTCGCTGATATAATAAACCGGCCTTTGAACCGGATATTCCTTCCCAGCCTCCTTGCGCTCCACCACAATAGCTACGCTGAGAGCCCGGGCATTAGCAGCCACATATATCAACAGTGGCTCCTTATCAACTGGAGCAGCAAGAACTGGCGGTTCAGCCAACTGCTTCTTTAAGTCCTCAAATGCCGCATCAGCAACATCATTCCAGACAAAATTGTCTGTCTTCTTCAACATCTGATACAGAGGGATCGCCTTCTCTCCCAACCTGCTTATAAACCGGCTCAAAGCCGCAATGCGACATGCCAGACGTTGAACATCATTGATACACGCCGGTTTACCGAGGGACGTAATAGCTTTAATCTTTTCGGGATTAGCTTCAATACCCCTGTTGGATACCAGAAATCGTAAGAGATTTCCTGCCGGAACACCGAAGACGCATTTGCCCGGATTGAGCATCATCTTATAAACCCGTAGATTATCAAAGGTCTCCTTCAGATCATCTATCAACGTCTCCTTTTTCCTGGATTTTACCACAATATCATCCACATAAGCATGAACATTGCGCCCAATCTGAGTATGAAGACAATTCTGCACACATCGCTGATAAGTTGCCTGGGCACTCTTGAGCCCAAAGGGCATAGACACATAACAGAAGGCTCCAAAGGGAGTGATGAAGGCTGTCTTCTCCTGGTCCTTAACTGCCATCTTGATCTGATGATAACCAGAATAAGCATCCAAGAAACTCAAACACTCACAACCCGCTGTAGCATCAATGATTTGATCAATACGAGGGAGGGCAAAGGGATCAGCTGGGCAAGCTTTGTTCAAATCTGTATAATCCATACACATCTGCCAAGTGCCGTTTTTCTTAAGTACTAGCACCGGATTAGCCAACCACTCTGGGTGAAAAACCTCCACAATAAACCCTGCTGCCAATAGCCGGGCTACCTCCTCATCAATGGCCTTGCACCTTTCTTCATTAAAACGGCGATGAAACTGTTTGACAGGTTTGAACTTCGGATCAATATTAAGAGTGTGCTCAGCGAGTTCCCTCGGTACACCTGGCATGTCAGAAGGTTTCCATGCAAAGATGTCCCGGTTCTCACGGATGAACTCGATGAGCGCGCTTTCCTATTTCGGATCCAAGTTGACGCTGATGCTGAACTACTTGGATGAATCGCCAGGTACAAAATCAACCAATTTAGTCTCATCCGCCGTTTTAAACTTCAAAGCCGGATCATGATCCGTAGTGGGCTTCTTTAGAGAAGTCATATCTGCCGGATCAACATTGTCCTTATAAAACTTCAGCTCCTCTGTTGCACAAACCGACTCAGCATAAGCCGCATCACCTTCTTCACACTCCAGAGCAATCTTGCGACTACCGTGAACCGTGATGGTCCCCTTATGATCCGGCATCTTGAGCTGCAGATAAACATAACACGACCTTGCCATGAACTTAGCATAAACCGGCCGCCCAAACAGGGCATGATACGGACTTCTGATTTTAACCACTTCAAAGGTCACCGTTTCTGATCTTGAATCATGATAATCTCCAAAAACAACCTCTAGAGCTATCTTACCAACTGGGTAAGCTGATTTACCAGGCACCACACCATGAAAAATGGTGTTTGACGGTCTAAGATTCTTATTTGTCAATCCCATCCACCGGAAGGTTTTGTAATACAAGATATTGATACTGCTCCCTTCGTCCATGAGCACTTTGGTGAACTTATAACCTCCAACCTGCGGTGCAACCACCAAAGCTAGGTGGCCCGGATTATCAACCCGGGGTGGATGATCCTCCCGACTCCAAACAATAGGCTGTTCGGACCAGCGCAGATAACGGGGCGTGGCCGGCTCAACAGAATTTACTGCCCTTTTATGGAGCTTCTGATCGCCGTTGCACAAACTAGTAGTGAAGACATGATACTGTCCACCGTTTAACTGCTTCGGGTTGCTCTGATAACCCGACTGCTGCTGATTCCCCTGATTACTCTGCTGATTGTGACCACCTTGGTTGTTCTGATTGCCCTGATTATTCTGAAACCCTGAGTTTGAACCGCCACCACCGTAACCTGACCCATGAAACCCTGGACCGGAACCACCGGATGGACCCTGATCATACCAGAAAAGATTAGAGTTTTTGAATTCCTTCATGATGAAACAATCCTTCCAGAGGTGTGTGGCCGGAACCTCCTTTGTCCCGTGCTTTGGGCAGGGCTGGTTTAACAAGCGTTCCAGATTCATGCCTCCACTCCGCTGGGGCGGTTTACCCTTACGGCGCTGCATATTGCCCTGCATATTGGTGTTAGCCACAAAATCTGAATTGTCCGCTTTACGCTTACCATTGTTCCCGTGGCTCGCCTGGTTGTGCTGTCCTTTTGTACCGGCATTCTTCTTTCCCTTCTCCTGCTTTTCTTCATCAGAATCGGGGTCCTTGGTGTTGTCAGAATCAGCATACTTAACCAGAGCCGCCATGAGCGTTCCCATATCATTGCAGTGACGCTTGAGTCGTCCCAACTTCATCTTTAGTGACTTAAACTCGCAATTACCTTCCAAGGTCACAATTGCCGTGTCCGGATTGATGCGGCCTGACGAAAGCAAAATTTCTGAAACCCGGCGCACCCAATGAGTTGTTGATCATTCTCTCGTTGGACACAAGCCGCCAGATCCACAATGGACATGGTTTGCTTGCACGTATCCTTGAAGTTCGCTATAAACTTGGCCTTCAACTCATCCCATGAACTGATCGAGTTAACAGGCAGGCTCTTTAGCCAGGTACGATCCGTTCCTTCTAACATCATGGTGAAGTATTTTGCACACGCCGCTTCATCCATGTCCAGCATCTCCATTGCCATCTCATAACTTTCAACCCACGCCTCGGGGGGCTGATCGGCGGTATAATTAGGCACTTTACACGGACCCTTGAAATCCTTGGGCAGCCGCACATTACAAAGAGCTGGGGCGAGGCACGGTACTCCCTAAGAGCTAAAAGCCAAACCACGTTCAACTGATGCCGCTGGCTGAACCGGAGCGGGTTGATTCTGGTACTGTGCTGCCAACTGCGCTGCTAACTCTGCTTCGTGCCATGCTCTACCGTTGTTCACCACATCCTGAGCATTCAAACCGTCGTGCGCTGGATTAGGCCCGCGAGGGGCATCACGATGTCGCGTACTGCTTGACACGGCCGGTTCGTCCATGTGCCTGCTATAACTCTTGCTCGGACGAGGGGTTGAATGTATTCTGTCTCGGCTGTAGGAGTAAGCCTGCTGCTGTACAATAGCGGTTTGAAGAAGATCCCTGGCCCGTCGTGTCTCAGCCGCCGCCAGTGAGTCACCCTCCATCGGAATAGCTGCCAAACGCGACGCTGCAGCAATCATGTCATCCAAAGGGCTAGAGAAGTGACCCGGTGGCGTTGTTATGTATTGCGGCGGGTTGTCCGTCGGTCGAGGCAGGTCTATCACCTGTGGCTGATCCAGCGCCGCCCCAGGTGCCTCGGTCCGGTTTGCTGCTGCCGGATTACTGGGCCCGGCTCCTGGCGTATTGAAGAGATTCACACCCTCATAAATCGGCAGCAGACGAGACCGGTACTTCCTTCTCATGACTTCGTTTGACGCGTTCTGATCCAACATAAGCCGATAATTCTGCACCTGGATCTGCTGTGATTGGGCATCTAAAGCGGCCCCCTCTTCAGCCATCCTGGTCTCCTCAGCCGCCAAGTCCGCCTTGGCCTGAGTTATCTGATCCTTTAGTTTTGTAACATCTGCATTATGTTGATCTTCGGTCTCCGGGGTAACTGCCGTGGTCAACAATGTCGTCAAAGCATCCAACAAACCGGCAAGGACTTGAGCCGGCTGGCGCAGGGCCTCCTGCCGCTGTTGCTGATCCGGAGATCATTGCTGCTGTAGATGAATATTGCAGGGTGGGCTGCGTACCAGCCATGAAGATTGCAACCCGGTTTGGCGGTTCAAAGGGGTCCGGAATACTATCGCCATCGGAATATCCCCCAATCCGGCCATCTCGCAATTGGTACAGTGACTCAATTTTGCCAATGGATGATTCGCCATCTGAGCAGATGGTCGTTTCACCATCGGACACCGGTTCAGATTCCGCACCATGGATGAACCCTACGAACGCACGCTTCATGGCAGGCTGAACTCGGGAAGGACTTGCATGCTGAGCCGTTTCGACGAGGTCGATAGAGATGTCCGGCTCAGGGCCCGGTTCGCCGATCTTGCCGATGAAAACGTGAATTCCGCCAAAGGGGACCCGGTACCCGTACTAGATTGAGCCGGCCTCGGGGCCCCAGCCTGCGTCGTTGATGTAGAGCTGGCCGCGATGACTCTTGGTCATCCGGCCAACCACGTACCCTTTGAGTCCTTCAAAGTTGCTCTTTAAGAACTCGAAACCATCGTGCAATAGCCCCATGGTGCGCGCCAACTGTCGTGGAATTAACACGTCAGATGTCCTAGCAGAAGGACTTAGTCGTGGAGCCATCACAACGAAGTTAGCTTAAAGGGGTTAAGCCGGAACAAGGGACACATGAAGTTTTTACTGGTTCGGCCCCTTGCGGTGAAGGTAAAAGCCTACGATCTAGTTGTTGTGGGATTGATTGATCTTGATGAGCAGGGAGCGAATCCGCTTTACCTATCTCTCAAGCTGTTGTTTCTTGTCCCTGAACCGCCACCGAGTCTTCCCTTTATATACACAGGTTGACGCCCGACTGGTTTACAGAGTCCCGAGGCCAGCTCATACAAGTGTCCGGCTCGGTCTCTTCCTTTCCCTAACTTACAATAGAAGTTATACAATTATGGCGGTTTACAACTATGGGCCCTAATCCGCCTTTGAGCTCTGGGCCTCTAAGCTTTAACAGTAGAGCGCCATCTTCTTTGTCTTCATGGGCTTCAATATAGATGGGCCTAAACCGGCCCCTCCTGGGCGGTTTACACTCAGTAGTTATATCCTCAACACTCCACATGCATGTCCCCAGGTTGAGGTAATGGGACTTCATCTTCATCTGAGCTCGTCTCCTCCTTTCCCTTAGGCTCGTAGTCTTCTTCTTCCTTAGTGGTCCAACCATAATGCTCCAAGTCCCCGTAGACCTTAGGGTCTGCAAGGTAATCAGCCACATAGCTTTCTCCCTACGAATCCTGGGACGACATATTGCTCAAATCTGCGGCAGAAACAACTCAAAACAAAAACAGAGGATTTCGTCGTGGTATGGTGGTCAAAACCTTCGGGAGATTATATGATGAATTTTTACCAACCACAAGAAGTATCGTGCAAGAAAACAGAGTCCGGAGAGCAAACGAGGTGCCCACGAGGTAGGGCGGCGTGCCCAGGGGGTAGGGCGCGCCCTCCACCCTTGTGGACGCCTCGTGTCCTTCCCGGACTACTTCTTATTTTCCTATTTCCTTAAATATCCCAAACGGAAAAAATGCTATTATAACTGTTTTGGAGTCGGTTTACTTACCATACTACATACCTATTCCTTTTTGGAGTTTGAAACATTCTGGAAAGTGTCCCTTATGTATTCCTCCGGGGTTACGGTTTCAATCACATTGGTCTCAACATTTATGGGATTACCTGGGATATAATGTTTGATTCTTTGACCGTTCACCACCTTCGGATTTGTGCCTTCAAAGTTGTTGATTTTTATGGCACCAGAACGATAGACCTCCTCGATAACGTAAGGACCTTCCCATTTAGAGAGGAGTATTCCTGCAAAAAATCTTAAATGAGAGTTGAAAAGCAACACATAATCACCTACATTAAATTCACGCTTTTGTATCCTTTTGTCATGCCATCTTTTAACTTTTTCTTTAAACACTTTGGCATTCTCATAGGCTTGAGTTCTCCATTCATCAAGGGAGCTAATGTCAAATAACCTCTTCTCACCGGCAAGTTTGAAATCATAATTGAGCTCTTTAATGGCCCAATATGCCTTATGTTCTAGTTCGAGAGGTAAGTGACATGCTTTTCCATAAACCATTTTATATGGAGACATACCCATAGGATTTTTATATGCAGTTCTATAAGCCCATAATGCATCATCAAGTTTCTTGGACCAATTCCTTCTAGATCTATTAACAGTCTTTTGCAAAATCAATTTAAGCTCTCTGTTACTCAGTTCTAGTTGGCCACTAGACTGTGGGTGATATGGAGATGCAATTCTATGATTAACATCATACTTAGCAAGCATTTTACGAAAAGCACCATGAATAAAATTTGAACCACCATCAGTCATTAGGTATCTAGGGAGTCCAAACCTCGGAAAAATAACTTCTTTAAGCATCTTAATAGAGGTGTTATGATCAACACTACTAGTTGGAATAGCTTCTACCCACTTAGTAACGTAATCAACGGCAACTAAAATATGTGTATACCCTTTAGAGGAAGGAAACAATCCCATATAGTCAAGGCCCCAAACATCAAATGGTTCAATAACAAGTTATTAATTCATATGCATTTCTTGACGTCTACTAATATTACCAATTATTTGACATTCATCGCAAGACAAGACAAACTTACGGGCATCTTTGAAGAGAGTAGGCCAATAAAAACGAGATTGCAATACCTTATGCGCAGTTCTATCTCTAGCGTGGTGTCCTCCATAAGCCTCGGAGTGACACTTGCGTAGGACACGTGAGTACACAATGTATAATAACACCATCTACTCCTTCTTTATAAAGGTGTGGGTCATCCCAGAAGTAATGTCTTAAATCATAGAAAAACTTTTTCTTTTCTGGTACGTGAAACTAGGTGGTATAGATTTAGCAACAATGTGATTAGCATAATCAGCATACCATGGAGCAGTACAAGAAGCATTTATGACAACTAATTGTTCGTCAGGAAATCTACCATCAATAGGTAGTGGGTCATCAAGAACATTCTGTAACCTAGACAAGTTGTCTGCAACGGGGTTCTCAGCTCCCTTTCTATCAATAATATGCAAATCAAATTCTTGTAGTAGGAGAACCAATCTAATAAGTCTAGGTTTAGCATCTTTATTTTCCATAAGATATTTAATAGCAGCATGATCAATGTGAACAGTTACTTTAGAATCAACAATATAAGGTCTAAACTTATCACAAGCAAATACAACTAGTAAAAATTCTTTTTCAGTAGTAGCATAACTTCTTTGGGCACTATCTAGAGTTTTACTAGCATATTGTATAATGTTTAGTTTCTTATCAACTCTTTGTCCTAGAACAGCACCTATGGCATAATCACTAGCATCACACATAATTTCAAAGGGTAAATTCCAATCAGGTGGCTGAACAATAAGTGCAGAAATCAAAGCTTTCTTAAGTATTTCAAATGATTCTACACAATCATCATCGAAGACAAAAGGAATATCTTTTTGTAAGAGATTAATCAGAGGCCTAAAAATCTTAGAGAAGTCCTTAATAAACCTCCTATAAAAACCGGCATGACCAAGGAAACTTCTTATACCTTTAATGTCTTTAGGACACGACATCTTTTCAATAGCATCAAATTTAGCTTTATCAACTTCAATACCTCTTTCAGAAATTTTATGCCCCAAGACAATGCCTTCATTAACCATAAAGTGGCATTTTTCCCAATTCAAGACAATATTAGTTTCTTCACATCTCTGCAAAACTCGATCAAGGTTGCTCAAGCAATCATCAAAGGAAGATTCATAAACGGAGAAATCATCCATGAAAACCTCAACAATCTTTTCACAAAAGTCAGAGAATATAGCCATCATGCATCTTTGAAAGGTAGCAGGTGCATTACATAAACCAAAAGGCATACGTCTATAAGCAAAATTACCGAAAGGGCAAGCAAAAATGTGTATGTTTGGATAATGTTTCTAGCATTTGATCAATAAAAGGCAAAGGGTAATGATCCTTTTTAGTAGCTTTATTTAGTTTGCAGAAATTAATTACCATCCTATAACCTGTAACAATTCTTTGCGGGATAAATTCATCTTTATCATTAGGAACGATAGTAATACCTCCCTTCTTAGGGACACAATGGACATGACTTACCCACTGACTATCAGCAACGGGATAAATTATACCTGCCTCCAGGAGCTTTAGTATTTCTTTTCTTACCACTTCTTTCATCTTAGGATTTATTCGTCGTTGGTGATCAACAACTGGTTTAGCGTCTTTCTCCAATTTTATTTTGTGTTGGCATAGAGTGGGACTAATGCCCTTAACATCATCAAGAGTATATCCAATAGCAGCACGATGCTTCTTCAGAGTTTTCAATAATATCTCCTCTTCCCGCTCTGAAAGGTTAGCACTAATAATAACATGATATATCTTCTTTTCATCAAGATAAGCATATTTAAGAGTATCAGGTAGTGGTTTAAACTCAAACATGGGATCACCCTTGGGTGGTGAGGATCCCCTAGAATTTCAACATGCAAGTTGTGTTTCAAAATAGGTCCCTGTTTAAAGAATACTTCATCTATCTCCCTTCTTTCATTCATAAACTTATCATTTTCATGGTCTAGCAAATATTGTTCTAAAGGATCATTAGGAGGCACGGCAATAGAAGCAAGACCAATAATTTCATCCTTACTAGGCAATTATTTATCATGGGGTTTGTCGGTGTCAAAACCGGCGGATCTCGGGTAGGGGGTCCCGAACTGTGCGTCCAAGCGGATGGTAACAGGAGATGAGGGACACGATGTTTTTACCCAGGTTCGGGCCCTCTCGATGGAGGTAAAACCCTACGTCCTGCTTGATTAATATTGATGATATGGGTAGTACAAGAGTGGATCTACCACGAGATCAAGGAGGCTAAACCCTAGAAGCTAGCCTATGGTATGATTGTTGTAATGTATGTTGTCCTACGGACTAAAGCCCTCCGGTTTATATAGACACCGGAGGAGGCTAGGGTTACACAGAGTCGGTTACAATGGTAGGAGATCTACATATCCGTATTGCCAAGCTTGCCTTCCACGCCAAGGAAAGTCCCATCCGGACATGGGACGGAGTCTTCAATCTTGTATCTTTGTAGTCTTGGAGTCCGGCGGATAATGATAGTCCGGTGTTCGACACCCCTAGTCCAGACTCCTCAAGATCCCTCGAACCAAAGCTTCAATGACGATAAGTCCGCGCGCATAATGTTCGGCATTGCAAGGCGGGTTCCTCCCTTGAATAATCCAGAGAAGATCATGAACACCAGGATAGTGTCCGGCTCTGCAAAATAAATTCCACATTCCACCATAGAGAAAATAAAATGTACACTTAGTTCAATCTGCTGACGTATTATGCGGCGTGACATCATGCCGCCACCAAGCCTTTGTTTGAATCATTTTTACTATAACACCTCAGCACGTTTAGCGAAGCGGTTTCCTTGGCACGTCTTGTCGAAGCAGAGATCGTGTTTCCCTTATTCCGGGATTCTCATCAATACATGCGTGGGTAACCCAACCGCGCCTTTGATGGTGGCGCTTGGGAGATAAGCGAGTTTTACCAGGCTGGTGGGGGACGCATAGTTTTCGTCCGCCTATATATAAGGGATAAGGATTCACCTTCTCACCTACGCCTTCTTCCTCCTTTGCTTATCCATCTCCGCGAACTCAAGCTCCAACGCCCAAGCTCGCGCATCTTGCCTCGACCTTCTCCGAATATGTCCGGAGCGGGAGGCAAATGGTTGGCCTCCACCGCTAAGGAGGAGGACATCACCAAGCTGCGCAGCGCCGGATACCTTTCCGGCGATATCACAGATCGGCTGCCCGACGAGGGGCAGCTCATCCCTACCCCGGCCTCATGAGAGGGTCGTCTTCCTCCCCACTTCCTCCGCTGGACTGGGCTTTCCGCTCCATCCATTTGTCCGGGGCTCATGTTTTACTATGGCACGGATTTCCACGATCCGCTCCGAACTTCATCCTCAACATCTCGGCGTTTATCGTCGTGTGCAAAACCTTCCTCGCATCCGCCCCACTTCGCCAAGGCTCAAGACCTTCAACGTCAAGCGAAGGTTGTGAAGGGCACGCATAAGCGGAATGCGGAGGCTCCATGTTGGGCAATTGCCCAACGTCCCTTGGCTCGAAGGACCTTTGTGGATTCCGTCAAGGGGTGGCAATCGGGTGGTTCTACATCACCGAGCCGCGCAAACCTACATGGGCGGCGGCCCCCGAGTTTAGATCTGGCATCCCCACGCAGCTCACCTCCTGGAAAGAGAAGGGCTTGCAGTGGGGCAATCCGGTGGAAGTGACGGGACTCCGAGCCTGCATCAAGAAGATGGTGAGCAATAGGCTCAGGCTCGTCGACGTGGTCCAAGTCATGCTCATCCGGCGGATCCTCCCATGCCAAGAACGGGCATTCAATTTGTGGGAGTTCAATCCGGAACAGCACCAGGCGCTAAGCGGGCTCTTTGATACAACATACGAAGGCGCCTGGAGGGTGCTATTCAAGGGCGCCGAAGCCCCCGCATCCGCGATGGAAGACCGCGGATTCAGCTCGCAGCATCCAACTGACGAGGTAAGTGATTCAACCCCATTACGGGACACTTGTGATAATTAAATTCACTCCAGCAAGGTTTCATTCTGCCTCTTCCTTTGACAGGAATGGATGGAGAAAGCCAAGCTGCTTATCAGCCCGGCTCCCATGCGGAAGATCCGATGGGCGCCCGCTTAGCGAGGGCTGCTGGTTCCGCACCGCACGTGGTGCCGAGAGGAAGGCCAAGAAGGTGGCCGCGGGGACTCGAAAGAGTTCCCGCAATCAGGCGTCTGAAGACGACGAGGACTCCTCCCCTGAAGACAAGGAGGAGTATTCTCTCCCGGTGGAGGGAGAGAAGAAGAGGAAGGCTTCCCCAATTGGGGAGGCTGAAGGGTCCAAGAGGGGGAGAACTATCCCCCCGGACAGTTTTGCCAACAACAACGTTGGCGAGATGAGTGGCCTCCAAGGGCCAAAGTCCGCAAGATCGTAAGTATCCGGATCCTTGATGTGTAATTTCTTTTATGTCGCGTAGTGTCCTTCTAATGCCGCGTTCTGTCCGTAGTCCGGCCGATGATGATCTTCCCGCTTCATCAAGCGGGTCATTGGCCCCGTCGGATATGGACTCACTTCCGACCGCCACTACCCCCCATGGCGAAGACGCCGAGGTGGGATCCCAGAGAGGGACCCGTCAGGAGGAGGCTCCGGAGGCACCGTCAGGCAGCCTCCCGGACTTTGTGCCAGACTCTACATCGGAACCCGCAGTGGTTCCAGAGTCCGGCAAGCGGCCCCTTCGAAAGGAGGGCAGGACCATGACGCCGGCGGCCTCCGTCCAACCGGAGGCGCCGGATAACCTGTTGGAGGCGCTTAAAGGCGCTTCCATCGAGGAAGAACACCGCACTATCATGAGTGCGGTGATTGAGAAGGTCCAGCTCGCTAAGAGCGGGCTGACCAAGCTCGCAGCAGCCTTCTAACGAGCTTTGAGGTAAGAAGTTAAAATTATGTAATGTAATACCGCATAGACAAGTAGCCTCGATGCTCGGTTCGTGTTCGGAAAGAAAAGCGGATGAGGATCTAACAAGATATGCGCAGGGTTGCTAAAAATATATGTCAATATGGGTTTGCAGGCTGCGCTGCTGACCTCTGCCACACTAACGGCGGAGGTCGATGTGCTGAAGAAGGATCTCGAGCGGTCTGAGCAAGAGCTCGGCCATGCCAAGAGGCAGCTCGAGGAAAAAGAAGGTGAGTAACACCACTTTGAATTAGTACCTTACAGAAAAGGGTTTCGGTTGCAATAAAATTAACAAGGATAATGCGGGTATTGCAGGGGCCACTAACGAGGTGGCAGCCCTGAAGGAGGCTGTGTCCGTGGCCGAACGTAGTGCGGCCGCGGAACGGGCCGAGCGAGAAAAACAGGAGGCACGGGTGGCGGAAGTACGACAAGAGCTCCAGGCTCTCATGGAGAAGCATGAGAGTTTGGAGCGTGACTCAAAAACTCGAGAGTCCGAGCTTGCCTCGGCTCTCGAAAGTGCCAAGTCCGCCAAAGCCGAGGCCCTTCAGGAGGTTGAGGACATAAAGAAGATAGCGGCGGGTAAGGCATTTTTCATGCAAAGCAGGCATGTTAATGTGAACTACCTGACACTTACCCGCATTCGGAGCTCTCCAGGGGCGTTTGCAGATCTGCCGCGTAGTGCGTCTGATGCCGCTGCATTCTATCGTGGCGAGGAGGGGAGCTCGACGGAGAAGGTCTTCGGTCTCGAGACTGCCGAGGCCGCCATCCGGTGCCCCAAGCGACCAGTGAAGCGGTGGTCGAACTCCTAAGGTAGCCGAGGAGGCCATGAAGGGCCTCATAGTCCGGTGTGGCTGGACAGGCCATGCACAGGAGCTACTTTGGCCTCGTGCGGCGGCTGGTGGATGCATGCCCCTGGGTGGAAGTCATCAAGCGCTCCGCCTGTATTTAAGGCGCTCGTCGGGCCCTTGCCCGCACAAAGGTGCACTGGGGCATGTTGGATGCGGAGAAGCTTCTCACGGACCCACCGCCACCGGGCAGGGAGTATCGCACGTCGGAGAAGTATTATAAAATTGTCCTGAAGGGAGCCTGCGATATTGCAGATGAGTGCTCTCGAAATGTAATCTTTGAGTGAACTCGCTATGTGTTTATCCTGTGCGCTGAAAACTTCGTTCATATGCGCCATGAGCAATGCTTGTTTAATTTAAAATATTACCTTCTGTGCGGCCGTTTGTAAAATCTTAGAGATGGCAAGTCGTTGGCTTCAGCCCCAAGCCACAAGTCTTTGGGGTGTTCGGATAAACTTGAGCACTCTTGTTCCCATTTTGGGTCCATCTAGGAGGCGCCAACACGATGAACAAGGCAACCGGACTTATAATGCTTGAACACTCTCACTTAGCCATAGAATTCTATAATTTTAAATTTCGTGAAGCCCCGGTATTCGGAAGACCGAATCCGGGCGCTATCCACGCCTCGCGGACATTATCCGAACTTCGCTCAAGCGGCGTGAGTCTTTAAGGACCGAAAAAACCTCTCGAACAGCGACCGGTCTCGCCTTATCATGCCAATCAGTTTTAGCTTTCTCATCGAGGCGCTCCCGGCTCAACCGGGCGCAATCGCAGTGGTTCTCCCAATGACACCTTAGCCGGCGAGCGGAACGTAAGGCACCAAAACGTGGGAGCCGGGCAAACCCAACTATTGACCCAAGACATGATTCGAGCCGATTCATATAATGCTATAAGTTCGGGTGCCGCACTTGTGAAAGTGTTCGGACTTTATCACACCATAATTTGGGGAATGAAGCCCTGGCGATTCGGCGTACCAAAATATACGGGTTCAAGATGTCATGTAATGAACATATATATAAAAGATAATGCAATTGCAATAAAAGGTGCTGCATTGTTTATGAAAGAAAGTCTGCTAGTAGAGCGGATGATACAAATAGTCTTGATAAGCAAGGGATTTGGACTAAATAAACATGTCCCCCTCCAGGGATGAGCTGCAGACTTGGTGTATATAATCGAATTTAATGCTCGTAATTGAGACCACCTGGATGTTCGTTGCGGCCTTCTTTAGTCCCTGTCTGTTGCATCATGAGTTCGGCAGGTTCGCCGCCGGACAGGGCTTCTGGTTAACAGAGTCCTGCGTACATAGAAGAAGAAAAATAAAAAAAGGGGGGCACACTTGCGAGCCCCCAGTGTGGTCGAACCGCGCTCTGGGTCCGTTGCGATCGTGCCCCCTCCCCTGTGCCCATGGTATCTCCAAAGCGTAATGATGTACGCGGAGTGTTATTCTTGCGATCATGCGCGGGCGAGGTTGGGGCCGCATTGCTCGCGCGCTCGATCGCGCCAGATGGTCTTGGTTGGCATTGCTCGGCGCTGCTTTGCTGTATCCGCCTTTTAACGGCGGACTCGAGAATTGCCTTAGAAGGCTGCTCAGATTTCGCGCGAGAGCATTGTATGTTCCTCCGTTCGAGGGAGCGTTCCGTATTCCCATTGACCGTGATGACTCCACGAGGGCCCGGCATCTTGAGCTTTAGGTATGCATAATGCGGCACGCGTTGAATTTTGCAAACGCGTTCGTCTGAAAGCAGAGCGTGATAGCCGCTATGAACGGGACTATGTCGAAGATTAACTCTTCGCTCGAAATTATCCGGGATCCAAGACCACTTCGGTCGACCGAGCCTGCATAGCTTGGCTTCCACTCCTGGTATGACACCTTTAAAGGTTGTCTTTGTAGGTTTAATCCTTGATGGGTCTATGCCCATTTTACGCCTTGTATCCTCGATAAAGCAGGTTCAGCTCGCCACCGCCCATCGGGACTCTCGTGAGTGAAATCCATCGACGATTGTGTCTAAAACCAATGCGGCGAATCCTCCATGGCGTATGCTGGTTGGATGGTCTCTTCGATCGAAAGTGATCGGACAAGAGGACCATGGGTTGAACTTTGGGGCGACTGGCTCCATCGCATAGACGTCCCTGAGTGCACGTTTCCTCTCCCTCTTGGGTATATGGGTCGCGTATATCATATTCACCGTCCGCACTTGTGGGGGAAAACCCTTCTGTCCCCTGTTGTTCGGCGGCCGGGTCTCTTCCTCGTCGTCGCTGTTTAGCCCCTTCTCGTTGTTTTCGGCAATTAACTTGCCGGCCTGCTTGAACACCCAGCAATCTCTATTGGTGTGGTTAGCTGGCTTTTTAGAGGTGCCATGTATCTGGCATAAGCGGTCGAGTATTCGGTCCAGGTTGGACGGACCCGGAGTGGTTCTTTTGAATGGCTTCTTCCGCTGACCGGGTTTAGAGCCTCGGAATCCGGCGTTGACTGCCGTATCCTCCTTATCGTCGCCGTTAATGCGGCGCTTGTTTTTGTTTCAACATGACCTGCCGTTGTTGTCCTTAGTATCCGGACTGCCAGAATTTTTACGGAGGTTGTTGCTGCGGGCTAGCCAGCTGTCCTCTCCCGCGCAAAAGCGGGTCATTAACGATGTGAGGGCTGCCATGGACTTCGGCTTTTCCTGCCCCAGGTGCCGAGCTAGCCATTCGTCCTGGATGTTATGTTTGAAGGCTGCAAGGGCCTCTGCATCCGGACAATCGACGATTTGATTTTTCTTCATCAAGAACCGTGTCCAGAATTTTCTGGCCGATTCGTCTGGCTGTTGAATGATGTGGCTTAGGTCATCGGCGTCTGGTGGTCGTACATATGTGCCTTGGAAGTTATCAAGGAATGTGGCCTCCAGGTCTTCCCAACACCCAATTGACTCTGCGGGCAAGCTGTTAAGCCAATGCCGAGCTGGTCCTTTAAGCTTGAGTGGGAGGTACTTGATGGCGTGGAGATCGTCGCCGCGGGTCATATGGATGTGGAGAAGATAGTCTTCGATCCAAACCGCGGGGTCTGTTGTGCCATCGTAAGATTCAATGTTTACGGGTTTAAACCCTTCGGGGATCTGATGATCCATTACTTCGTTAGTGAAGCATAGCGGGTGTGCGGCGCCTCTGTATTGAGCAATATCGCGACGCAGCTCGAGAGAGCGCTGTCTGCTGTGCTCGGCCCAGCCAGGGTTGTTGTATCCGGCGCGACGGTATTCGTCGTGGGTCGTAGGGCGCCCACGTGATCCATAGATGGATCTGGATTGCCTTGCTTTGTCCTCCAATATGTCTTGCAAGTCCGGCGCGTTCCCTCTTGGCCAGACTTTTGGAGCGATGCCGGGTATGGTCTTGGTGGGGCTGGATGCCTCTCATCACGACCACGGGTGGTCGGTCACCATATCGTCTTGCCGGTGATGGAGGTGCGTATGCTTCCTCCTCTAATCGGGGAGCAACTTGCGTCTTGGGTAACTTTTGGAGGGGCGTTCGAGTTTATACTCTTGACGCGAGGACCTCGGTCCATCGATCGGCCAGCCAGTCTGATCAGCTTGAAGCTATTGCTGCTTTTCTTTAGGCTGTTTGTTTGTGGCGATAAGCCTGCGCTTGAAGCGCTCTTGTTCGACGAGATCCTCGAGTGCAGCGAATTCGTCATCATTGAGCGTGCTTCGTCTTCGGAGGGAGGCATATAGTTATGATCCTCAACCTCTTCGCTCGCCGCCCTCTCGTGAGGACTTGCTTCGCATCCTCCCGCGCTAAGTCTTCTTTGGAGGGGATTGTCTTCGCACTCTCGGAGTATTATTATCTCTGTGCCGGAATCTCCATTCTTGCTGTGGCGGGATTTAGAGCGGCGCCGCTGACGCCGGCGTTTGGGCTGCTTCTTTAAAGAGTCTGCCTCCGCTGTTTCTTTGCCGTCCCCGTCTTTTGGGCTGTCCACCATGTATATGTCGTATGACGAGGTGGTCTTCCAGTGCCCTGTGGGCGCTGGTTCCTGTTCGTCTCCGTCATCGTCGTCCATAGTGTCGGGGCTGAGGGGCGACACCTATGGGGCCGGGGACGGCCCCTTCGTGGGTTCGGTACGAGGGCGGAGGATGCGCGGAGAGCAGATCGAGGCGATGCACGCGGGGGATTTTTACCCAGCTTCGGGCGCGATGGTCGCGTAAACCCTCTGCTGCTTTGTGTTGTATTTGATCTTGCTCAAGAATGCGGCGTATGGTGGTGTGGTGTTGAGTGAATCCAACTAGCCGAACCCAGCGCTAGAGTTGCCCAGATCCGAAACTCCCAACCCCCACGTTGTGCATGGGCCTCCTTTTATAGGGCAAGGGTCACCGACAGTGTCAGCGTGGAGAGAGGGGTAAAACGTAAAGAGGTGGTAGTTGGAGCAGTGCGGGAACAAGTGCAGCTCGATTGCTTGAACAAAGGATTCTACCTACTTTTGACAGAGGGGACAAGAGCATTAAATGCCCGTCGCCGTCGACCCCAAAAGCTCCCGCCCTTATGCGTCTCCGTTTGCCACGGGCGATGGAGCCACCACCGTGGAGTGCCACCGCACCCCTCATGTTGCCAGACCATCCGCCACGCGCCTCTGGAGAAGGCTAAAGGCGACGCGTGGGCGATGAGCTGGAGTGCGGCACGCAGTGCAGCTCTCCGGCAAGTACCTTGCCGGGTCTTGATCTTGCGGGCCCGGAGCTTGTCGGGCTCAGAACTACCGCTCCCGGGCCCTCGCCGGGACGCGTATAGCGCCGAGGCGTGTCTTCTGTGATGTGGTCTTCTAATCTCCCCGGCGAGCTCCTCTCGCTCGGGGCTTGCACGAGTGATGTAATCTTGAGCCTGGAACGGCCTTCCCGGCAAGCTCCACTTGCCGGGGTCTTGACCTTCTGTCTTGTACACTTTGTTCGTGAATGGCTTGATATAGAGCAGGAATGATCTCCGGCAAGCATGTGGTGGATCCAGCTGTGGGGAGCTGCGGCTGCCCGTGCACAAGTTGGGGTACTGAGGTACCCCTACCTTAGTACACCGACACATAGCGTCGATGTCTTCGGAGTCGTAGTCTAGCATGTCGGTTAGATCGTCGACAGTGGCTACAAAGTGGGTGGTGGGTGGGCTCTGAATTTCTTCGTCGTCCGTACCCCAACCATCCTGGCCATAGTCCGGCCAGGACTCTCCTGATAGCGAGAGATGCTTTAGTGAATTCAGGATATCGCCAAAAGGCGAGTGTTGGAAGATGTCCGCGGTGGTGAATTCCATAACCGGCGCCCAATCCGGATCGATTGGTAGGGGCGTGGGAGGTTCGGAGTCCGGCAAGGAGTCTGGCGCCTTGGAATCACGAGTTTCGCAAGGGACAAGATTAGTGTTCGGCTCCATCGCCGTGGATGTTGAAGCCCCCAGGGCGGCATCTATCCACCGACCCTCGATCTGGGCGATCGGCTCCGAGCTAATGGCCGAAGCGGATCCGTGTGCGGCCACCAAGGCACTGTTCGGCGGAAGAGCTAGATCATGCCCGTCGTTACAGTGCGGCACGCTTGGCTGTGGCTCGAGTCCGTCGAAGATCAAGTCTCCGCGGACATCGGCCGTGAAGTTTAAGCTTCCAAATCTGACCTGACGGCCAGGGGCGTAGCTTTCAATCTGCTCCAGATGGCCAAGTGAATTGGCCCGCAGGGCGAAGCCGCCAAATATGAAGATCTGTCTGGGGAGAAAAGTCTCACCCTGGACAGCGTTGCTGGTTGAAGATGCCATCAAGCCTATCGGTGGCGACATACGCAGGAACTCTCAATGAAAGCACCAATTTCGTGTCAAAACCGGCGGATCTCGGGTAGGGGTCCCGAATGCAAGCGTCGAGCGGATGGTAATAGGAGACGAGGACACGATGTTTTTACCCAGGTTCGGGCCATCTCGATGGAGGTAAAACCCTCGTCCCGCTTGATTAATATTGATGATATGGGTAGTACAAGAGTGGATCTACCACGAGATCAAGGAGGCTAAACCCTAGAAGCTAGCCTATGGTATGATTGTTGTAATGTATGTTGTCCTACGGACTAAAGCCCTCCGGTTTATATAGACACCGAAGGAGGCTAGGGTTACACAGAGTCGGTTATAATGGTAGGAGATCTACATATCCGTATTGCCAAGCTTGCCTTCCACGCCAAGGAAAGTCCCATCCGGACACGGGACGGAGTCTTCAATCTTGTATCTTCGTAGTCTTGGAGTCTGGCGGATAATGATAGTCCGGCTGTCCGGACACCCCCTAGTCCAGGACTCCCTCAGGGTTGTCTACGAAATTTAGCAAAATTAAAGTCATGAGACATATCCCCTAAACCAATCGTAATAATATCCTTTTTGCAATCTATCTTAGCATTAATAGTATTCAAGAAGGGTCTACCAAATATAATGGGACGAAAGTCATCTTGTGGGGAGCCAAGAACAAGAAAATTAGTAGGATATTTAACTTTCCCACACAAGGCTTCAACATCTCTAACAATCCCAATTGGTGAAATAGTATCTCTATTGGCAAGCTTAACTGTAACATCGATTTCTTCTATCTCAGTAGGTGCAATGTCAGGCATAATTTCTTTGTATAAGGAATGAGGTATTGCACTTGCACCAGCACCCATATCACATAAGCCATGATAACAATGATCTCCTATTTTAACTGAAATAACAGGCATGCCTACAACAGGTCTATGTTTATTTTTAGTATCAGGTCTAGCAATTCTAGCAGCTTCATCACAGAAGTAAATAACATGCCCATCAATATTATCAGCCAAGAGATCTTTAACCATAGCAATACTAGGTTCAACTTTAATTTGCTCAGGTGGTGTAGGTGTTCTAGTATTACTCTTACGAACCATAGTTGAAGCTTTAGCATGATCCTTTATCCTAACAGGGAAAGGTGGTTTCTCAATATAGGTAGTAGGAACAATAGGATCATTATAAGTGATAGTCTTTTCTTCAACTTTAATAGGTGCAACTACTTTTACTTCAATGGGAGGATTATATTTAAACCACTTCTCCTTAGGGAGGTCAACATGAGTAGCAAATGATTCACAGAAAGAAGCTACTATCTCAGAGTCAAGTCCATATTTAGTGCTAAATTCACGAAAAGCATCTGTATCCATAAAAGATTTAACACAATCTTACCTTTGTCGACATCCCAATCTTCTGAGTTGTGTTTAATTCTTTCCAATAAATCCCACTTGAATTCAATAGTCTTCATCATGAAAGAGCCAGTACAAGAAGCATCGAGCATGGAGCGATTGTTGAGAGAAAGCCGAGCATAAAAAATTTGAATAATAATTTCTCTTGAGAGCTCATGATTGGGTCATGAATATAACATTGACTTAAGCCTCTCCCAAGCTTGAGCGATGGTTTCTCCTACACGAGGCCAAAAATTATATATATATATAATTACGATCACGATGAACAAGATGCATAGGATAAAACTTCTGATGAAATTCCAATTTTAATCAGTTGTAGTTCCATGATCCCATATCATCACATAGCCTAAACCATGTCAACGCCTTTCTCTTCAAAGATAAAGGGAAGACCTTCTTCTTGATAACATCCTCGGGCATACTAGCAAGCTTAAATAATCCACAAACTTCATCCACATAGATTAGGTACAAATCGGGATGCAATGTTCCATCTCCTATAAAAGGATTAGCTAGCAGTTTCTCTATCATACCCGAAGGAATTTCAAAGTAAACATTTTCAGTAGGTTTAGTAGGTTGAGAAGCAAATCTTATCTCTACTGTTCGGGGTGAAGATACCCCGAACAAACCCCTCAAAGGGTTACTTTCGAGTAACAAGTGACAGTAAATTTTCCTTACCAAGTTCAACTTACCAAAGGCGCTTCACTCCCCGGCAACGGCGCCAGAAAAGAGTATTGATGACCCACAAGTGTAGGGCCTCTATCGTAGTCCTTTCGATAAGTAAGAGTGTCGAACCCAACAAGGAGAAGAAGGAAATGACAAGCAGTTTTCAGTAAGGTATTCTCTGCCAGCACTGAAATTATCGGTAACAGATAGTTTTGTGATAAGGTAATTCGTAACGGGTAACAAGTAACAAAAGTAAATAAGGTGCAGCAAGGTGGCCCAATCCTTTTTGTAGCAAAGGACAAGCTTGGACAAATTCTTATATGAAGGAAAACGCTCCCGAGGACACATGGGAATTATCATCAAGCTAGTTTTCATCACGCTCATATGATTCGCGTTTGTTACTTTGATAATCTGATATGTCGGTGGACTGGTGCTTGGGTGCTGCCCTTCCTTGGACAAGCATCCTCAACTACGAAACAAGAATTAAGGTAAACCTAACCATAGCATGAAACATATGGATAATCAACCCCTTACGAAGTAACACATAAACTAGGGTTTAAGCTTCTGTCACTCTAGCAACCCATCATCTACTTATTACTTCCCAATGCCTTCCTCTAGGCCCAAACAATGGTTAGGTGTCATGTAGTCGATGTTCACATAACACCACTAGAGGAAAGACAAGATGCATCTCATCAAAATATCGAACGAATACCAAATTCACATGACTACTTATCGCGAGACTGCTCCCATGTCCTCAGGAACAAACGTAACTACTCACAAATCAAATTCATGTTCAATCAGAGGGGGTATTAATATGCATATAGGATCTGAGCATATGATCTTCCACCGAATAAACCAACTAGCATCAACTACAAGGAGTAATCAACACTACTAGCAACCCATAGGTACCAATCTGAGGCTTTGAGACAAAGATCGGATACAAGAGATGAACTAGGGTTTGAGAGGAGATGGTGCTGGTGAAGATGTTGATGGACATTGACCCCCTCCCAATGAGAGGATCGATGGTGTTGACGATGGTGACGATTTCCCCCTCCCGAAGGGATGTTTCCTAGGCAGAACAGCTCCACCGGAGCCCTAGATTGGTTCCACCAAGGTTCTGCCTCGTGGCGGCGGTGTTTCATCCCGAAAGCTTCCTTCTGATTTTCCCAGGGCGAAAGACTTCATATGGCCAAAGATGGGCACTAGAGGCCTGCCAGGTGGCCCACGAGGCAGGGGGCGCGCCTAGGGGGGTAGGGTGTGCTCCCACCCTCGTGGACGGTGGGTGGCCCCCCTCTGGTATTTTCTTTGCTTAGTATTTTTTATTAATTCCAAAAATAACTTACGTGAAGTTTCAGGACTTTTGGAGTTGTGCAGAATAGGTCTATAATATTTGCTCCTTTTCCAGCCCAGAATTCCAGCTGCCGACATTCTCCCTCTTCGTGTAAACCTTGTAAAATAAGAGAGAAAAGGCATAAGTATTGTGACATAATGAGTAATAATAGCCCATAATGGAATAAATATCAATATCAAAGCATGATGCAAAATGGACGTATCAAGGACCCCAAGTAGGATTCCTCCTACTTTGGGGCGCACCCTTGCTGCTCCCCTCCCCCTCCCACCTATATATACGTGGGGAGGGGGCACCTATAACACACAACAACAATTTTTAGCCATGTGCGGTGCCCCCCTCCACAGTTTGCACCTCAGGTCATATTGTCGCGGTGCTTAGGCGAAGCCCTGCGCGGATCACTCCACCATCACCGTCACCACACCTCGTGCTGACGGAACTCATGTACTTCCTCGACACCTTGCTGGATCAAGAGGGCGAGGAACTTCATCGAGCTGAACGTGTGTAGAATTCGGAGGTGTCGTACGTTCGGTACTTGATCGGTCGGAGCTAGAAGAAGTTCGACTACATCAACCACATTGTCAAACGCTTCCGCTTTCGGTCTACGAGGGTACATAGACACACTCTCCCCCTCTCATTTCTATGCATCTCCTAGATAGATCTTGCATGAGCGTAGGATTTTTTTTGAAAACGCATGCTATGTTCCCCAACAGTGGCATCCGAACCAGGTCTATCCGTAGATGATATGCACAAGTAGAACACAAAGAGTTGTGGGCGGTGATCGTCATACTGCTTACCACCAATGTCTTATTTTGATTCGGCAGTATTGTTGGATGAAGCGGCCCGGACCAACCTTACTTGACCACGTTCATGAGACCGGTTCCACCCACAGACATGCAACTAGTTTTGCATAAAGGTGGCTGGCGGGTGTCCGTTTCTCCTACTTTAGTTGAATCAAATTTGACTGCAGCCGTGATATGTATCCAACATATCTACTTCTCCAAACTCTGTGATTCCGCATCCAAAGTGACTCGCTCTGTTACCATCCTAGCATTCTCAGCATTAAGCTCCTCCTTGGCCTGAGCTATCTCATCTCACAACTTTACGACATCCACCTTATGTTATGCTTGATTCACCGGGGTTACCTCCACAATTAGAAAAGTTGCCAAAGCATCAAAGAGCACGGATAAAACCTGAGCTGGCAGATGCACAGGGCCACCTGCCCCCGGCTGTCGCAGCAACCGTTGCACCAGAGGTCATAGCTGTAGCAGTTGATGAATTTAAAACCTGTTGCGTACCAGCCATGAAGATAGCTACCCTGCTCGGTGGCTCATAGGAATCTAGAATAGTGTCACCATCGGAACAGCCCCCAAGCCCGCCGTCTTGTAGTTGATAGATTGAATTGGTCTCGTCGGTTGAGGACTCTTCACCTAAATAGATGGCCGTCTCTCCACTAGACACAGAGCCTTCCTCAAAATCTGCTCCATGGATGAAACCAACAAAAACACGCTTCCGGGCGGGTTGAACCTTAGAGGGCCTTGCACGCTGAGCCGTTTCGACTGTGTCAGAGATAGCGACCGGCTCAGGATCTGATTCGCCGATCTTGCTGATGAAGACTTGAATTCCTCCGAAGGGGACCCGGTAGCCGTACTCGATTGAATAGGCCTCTGGACCCCAGCCAGAGTCATTGATGTAGATCTTGCCGCGGCGGCTCTTGGTCATCCTCCCATGGCGTATCCCTTGATCCTTGAGAAGCTGCCCTTCAAGAACTCGAAACCACCGTGCTCTGGCCCCATGGTGGGCGCCAACTTTCGTGGTTTTGTCACGGCAGATGTCCTAGTGAAAGGACTTAGGTGTGGAGCCATCACACCTAGGTTAGCTTGAAGGGCTTGAACGGGACAAAGAACACAAGAATTACCCAGGTTCGGCCCCTCACGGTGGAGGTAAAAGCCTACTCCTGCTTTAGGTTGTATTGCTTGGGTTTCGATTACCAAGGAGCGAATACACTTGACCTAGTTTTCGATTGTTTGTTTCTTGAGTTAACCTGCCGCCGGGTCTCACCTTTATATACACAGGTTGAGGCCAGGCGGCTTACGGAGTCCCTGTTGGGGAATGTAGAAATAATTCAAAATTTTCCTATGTATCACCAAGATCAATCTAGGAGATTCTAGCAACGAGAGAGAGAGAGGATGTGCATCTTCATACCTTTGAAGATCGCTAAGCGGAAGCGTTACTAGAACACGGATGATGGAGTCATACTTGCGGCGATTCAAATTGCGGAAGATCCGATCTAACACCGAACGGACGGCGCCTCCGTGTTCAACACACGTACAGCCCTGGGACGTCTCCTCCTTCTTGATCCAACAAGGGGAGAGGAGAAGTTGAGGGAGAGCTCCGGCAGCACGACGGCATGGTGGTGGAGCTTGTGATTCTCCGGCAGGGCTTTGCCAAGCACTACGGAGGAGGAGGAGGTGTTGGCGAGGGAGATGGCTGTGCCAGGGGAAGGGTGCGGCAGCCCTCCCACCTCCCCTCTATTTATAGGGGGAAGGGAGAGGGGGGCCGGCCCCCTCCAGATGGATCTAGAGGGGCGCGGCGGCCAAGGGGGGAGGCTTGCCCCCCAAGCCAAGGGGCGCCCCCTTTAGGGTTCCCCCCAACCCTAGGCGCATGGGCCCTAGCGGGGGCTCATTCCCCTCCATATTCAGCCGATAGGGCCCTCCGGGGCAGGTGGACCCTCCCGGTGGACCCCCGGAACCCTTTCGGTGGTCCCGGTACAATACCGATAAACCCCCGAACACTTCCGGCGACCGAATAAGGACTTCCCATATAATCTTTAACTCCGGACCATTCCGGAACTCCTCGTGACATCTGGGATCTCATCCGGGAATCCGATCAACATTCGGTAACTGCATACTAATTCCAATAACAACTCTAGCGTCACCGAACCTGAAGTGTGTAGACCCTACGAGTTCGGGAATCATGCAGACATGACCGAGACAGCTCTCTGGCCAATAACCAACAGCGGGATCTGGATACCCATGTTGGCTCCCACATGTTCCACGACAATCTCATCAGATGAACCACGATGTCGGGGATTTAATCAATCCCGTATATAATTCCCTTTGTCAACCGATATGTTACTTGCCCGAGATTCGATCGTCGGTATCCCAATACCTCGTTCAATCTCATTACCGGCAAGTCTCTCTACTCGTTCCGTAATGCATGATCCTGTGACTAACTTCTTAGTCACTATGAGCTCATTATGATGATGCATTATCGAGTGGGCCCAGAGATACCTCTCCTTCATACGGAGTGACAATCCCAGTCTCGATTCATGCCAACCCAACAGACACTTTCGGAGATACCTACAGTGTACCTTTATAGCCACCCAGTTACATTCTGACGTTTGGTACACCCAAAGCATTCCTACGGTATCTGGGAGTTGCACAATCTCATGGTCTAAGGAAATGATACTTGACATTAAAAAAGCTCTTAGCAAAAAAACTACACGACTTGTGCTATGCTTAGGATTGGGTCTTGTCCATCACATCATTCTCCTAATGATGTGATCCAATTATCAATGACATCCAATGCCCATGGTCAGGAAACCATGACCATCTATTGATCAACGAGCAAGTCAACTAGAGGCTCACTAGGGACATGCTGTGGTCTATGTATTCACACATGTATTATGGTTTCCGGTTAATACAATTATAGCATGAACAATAGAAAATTATCATTAACAATGAAATACAATAATAACCATTTTATTATTGCCTCTAGGGCATATTTCCAACAGTCTCCCACTTGTACTAGAGTCAATAATCTAGTTACATTGTGATGAATCGAACACCCATAGAGTACTAGTGTTGATCATGTTTTGCTCGTGGAAGAGGTTGAGTTAACGGATCTATGACATCCAGATCCGTATGCACTTCACAAATATCCATGTCTCCATCTTGAACATTTTCACGAATGGAATTGAAGCTACGCTTGATATGCCTGGTCTTCTTGTGAAACCTGGGCTCCTTGGCAAGGGCAATAGTACCAGTGTTGTCATAGAAGAGAGTCATCGGGCCTGACGCATTGGGAATAACTCCTAGGTCGGTAATGAACTCCTTCATTCATATTGCTCCATGTGCTGCCTCTGAGTCTGCCATGTACTCCGCTTCACATGTAGATCCCGCCACGACGCTTTGCTTGCAACTACACCAGCTGACTGCCCCACGATTCAAAATATACACGTATCCGGGTTTGTGACTTGGAGTCAACCAGATCTGTGTCGAAGAACAAGAAACATATCTTTAGTCCTTTTCAGGTACTTTAGGATATTCTTGACCCCTGTCCAGTGTTCCATGCCGGGATTACGTTGGTACCTCCCTACCAAACTTACGGCAAGGTTTACATCAGGTCTGGTACACAGCATGGTATACATAATAGACCCTATGGATGAGGCATTGGGGATGACACTCATCTTTTCTCTATCTTCTGCCGAGGTCGGGCATTGAGTCGTGCTCAATTTCACACCTTGTAAAATAGGCAAGAACCCCTTCTTGGACTGATCCATATTGAACTTGTTCAATATCTTATCAAGGTATGTGCTTTGTGAAAGACCGATGAGGCGTCTTGATCTATCTCTATAGATCTTGATGCCTAATATGTAAGCAGCTTCCCCAAGGTCCTTCATTGAAAAACACTTATTCAGGTAGGCCTTTATGCTTTCCAAAAGTTCTATATCATTTCCCATCAATGGTATGTCATCCACATATAATATGAGAAATGCTACAGAGCTCCCACTCGCTTTCTTGTAAACGCATGCTTCTCCATAAGTCTGCATAAACCCAAACGCTTTGATCATTTCATCAAAGCGAATGTTCCAACTCCAAGATGCTTGCACCAGACCATAGATGGAGCGCTGGAGCTTGCACACCTTGTTAGCATTCTTAGGATCGACAAAACCTTCCGACTGCATCATATACAATTCTTCCTTAAGGAAACCATTAACGAATGCCGTTTTGACATCCATTTTCCATATTTCATAATCATAGATTGCAGCAATTGCTAACATGATTCAGACAGACTTCAGCTTCGCTACGGGTGAGAAGGTCTCATCGTAGTCAACCCCTTGAACTTGTTGATAATTCTTAGCGACAAGCCGAGCTTTATAGATGGTCACATTACCATCCGCGTCAGTCTTCTTCTTAAAGATCCATTTATTCTCTATTGCTCGACGATCATCAGGCAAGTCTGTCAAAGTCCATACTTTGTTTTCATATATGGATACTATCTCGGATTTCATGGCTTCAATCCATTTGTTGTAATCTGGGCCTGCCATTGCTTCTTCATAGTTCGAAGGTTCACCGTTGTCTAACAACATGATTTCTAGGACAGGGTTGCCATACCATTCTGGTGTGGAACATGTCCTTGTGGACCTACGAAGTTCAGTAGAAACTTGATCCGAAGTTCCATGATCATCATCATTAACTTCCTCTCTAGTCCGTGCAGGCACCACAGAAACATCTTCCTGAGTTGCGCTACTTTTCGGTTCAAGAGGTTGTACTTCATCTAGTTCTACTCTCCTCCCACTTACTTCTTTCGAGAGAAACTCTTTCTCTGGAAAGGATCCATTCTTGGCAACAAAGATCTTGCCTTCGGATTTGAGGTATAAGGTATACCCAATGGTTTCCTTAGGGTATCCTTTGAAGACGCATTTTTCCGACTTAGGTTCGAGCTTTTCAGGTTGAAGTTTCTTGACATAAGCATCCCATCCCCAAACTTTTAGAAACGACAGCTTAGGTTTCTTCCCAAACCATAATTCATACGGTGTCATCTCAACGGATTTAGATGGTGCCCTATTTAAAGTGAATGTGGTTGTCTCTAAATCATAACCCCAAAATGATAGCGGTAAATCTGTAAGAGACATCATAGATCGCACCATATCCAATAGAGTGTGATTACGACGTTCGGACACTCCATTATGCTGAGGTGTTCCCGGCGGCATGAGTTGTCAAACAAGTCCACATTTCCTTAAGTGCGTACCAAACTCGTGAATCAAATATTCTCCTCCACGATGTGATCGTAAGAACTTTATTTCCTGTCACGTTGATTCTCCACCTCACTCTAAAATTCCTTGAACTTTTCAAAGGTCTCAGACTTGTGTTTCATTAAGTAGACATACCCATATCTACTTAAGTCATCAGTGAGGGTGAGAACATAACGATAGCCACCGTGATCCTCAACGCTCATTGGACCGCACACATCAGTATGTATGATTTCCAACAAGTTGGTTGCTCGCTCCATTGTTCCGAAGAACGGAGTCTTGGTCATCTTGCCCATGGGGCATGGTTCACACGTGTCAAATGATTCATAATCAAGAGACTCCAAAATTCCATCTGCATGGAGTTTCTACATGCGTTTGACACCAATGTGACCAAGGTGGCAGTGCCCCAAGTATGTGGGACTATCATTATTAACCTTACATCTTTTGGTATTCATACTATGAATATGTGTAACATCACGTTCGAGATTCAATAAGAATAAACCATTGACCAGCGGGGCATGACCATAAAACATATCTCTCATATAAATAGAACAACCATTATTCTCGGATTTAAATGAGTAGCCATCTCGCATTAAACGAGATCCAGATACAATGTTCATGCTCAAAGCTGGAACTAAATAACAATTATTGAGGTTTAAAACTAACCCCGTAGGTAAATGTAGAGGTAGCATGCCGATGGCGATCACATCGACCTTGGAACCATTCCCGACGCACATTGTCACCTCGTCCTTCGCCTGTCTCTGCTTATTCCGCAGCTCCTATTTTGAGTTACAAATATGAGCAAACGCACCGGTATTAAATACCCAGGAGCTACTACGAGTACTGGTAAGGTACACAACAATAACATGTATATCACATATACCTTTGGTGTTGCCAGCCTTCTTGTCCGCTAAGTACTTGGGGCAGTTCCGCTTCCAATGACCATTTCCCTTGCAATAAAAGCACTGAGTCTCGGGCTTGTGTCCATTGTTTGGCTTCTTCCTGGCAACTGATTTACCGGGCGCGGCAACTCCCTTGCCGTCCTTCTTGAAGTTCTTTTTACCCTTGCCTTTCTTGAAACTAGTGGTCTTATTCACCATCAACACTTGATGTTCCTTTTTGATTTCCACCTCCGCTGATTTCAGCATTGAATATAACTCAGGGATGGACTTCTCCATCCCTTGCATATTTTAGTTCATCACAAAACTCTTGTAGCTAGGTGGGAGCGACTGGAGGATCCTGTCAATGACCGAGTCATCTGGAAGATTAACTCCCAACTGAGACAAACGATTGTGTAACCTGGACATGGTGAGTATATGCTCACTGACAGAACTGTTTTCCTCCATCTTACAACTGTAGAACTTGTCGGAGCCTTCATATCTCTCGACCCGGGCATGAGCTTGGAAAACCATTTTCAGCTCTTGGAACATCTCATATGCTCCATGCTGCTCAAAACACTGTTGGAGCCCCAGTTCTAAGTCAGAAAGCATGCCGCCTTGAACCAGGGAGTAATCATCACTACGTGATCGCCAAAGCGCTCATAACGTCTTGAGTTGCCGGGAAAATGGGTGCTTCACCTAGCGGTGCTTCTAGGACATATGCTTTCTTGGCAGCTATGAGGATGACCCTCAAGTTCCGGACCCAACAAGATAGTTGCTACAATCGCCTTTCAGCTTGGTTTTCTAGGAACGTTGAAGTTGAGGGCAACATTAGCGTGGGCCATTTGATCTACAAGACATATTGCAAAGATATTTTAGACTATGTTCATGATAATTAAGTTCATCTAATCAAATTATTTTTGAACTCCCACTCAGATAGACATCCCTCTAGTCATCTAAGTGATACATGACCCGAGTCAACTAGGCCGTGTCCGATCATCACGTGAGACGGACTAGTCATCATCGGCGGACATCTTCATGTTCATCGTATCTACTATACGACTCAAGTTCGACCTTTCGTTCTCTTGTGTTCCGAGGCCATGTCTGTACATGCTAGGCTTGTCAAGTCAACCTAAGTGTTTTGCATGCGTAAATCTGGCTTACACCTGTTGTATGCGGATGTTAGAATCTATCACACCCGATCATCACGTGGTGCTTCGAAACAATGTGTCGGACTTCGGGTTCCGGCAGACCTTTGAGGTTCGAACACTGGGGTGCGCATGGAGATTCAACCCTCTACTAGCTCGCTCCTCACCGAATCGCTAGGACCTAACTACCAAACAGAACAGCACAAGAGACACAAGATTTATACTGGTTCAGGCCACCATTGTGGTGTAATACCCTACTCCAGTGTGTGGTGTGGTGGATTGCCTCTTGGGCGGATGATCAACAATACAAGGCAGAACAACCTCGCGAGGGTCTGTTCTTGGCTGGTGCGACGAACTGCTGGGAGGAGTTCAATTGCTCTATCTACTGGTTTCTTGGTGAGGGTCCCGATTGCTAGGTCAGGTCCAGATGCCTCTACCCTGGGGGTGGCTAGTCCTATTTATAGGCAAAGGCCCTGGGCCTCTTCCCAAATATTGAGCGGGAAGGGCGCCAACAATCGGCCATTTTGAAGGGGAACAACGGGTACACTTATCCTGACTAAAGTAGGTCTTCGCCTGTCAAAGGCTCTGGTGGTGATGCCGGCTTGGGCTCCACAATGACTTCCTTCCGGCCGTTGGGCTGGTCTTGGTCTTGTTGCACCGAAATGGATGCCTTTGCTTGATGCTCTTGCCCGTGCTTGCTCCCTTTGCACCAAAGAGGAAAGGAGGACAATGAGCGGGCTGGCGCCCGACTGGCGCCCTTGGTCGTCGTGGCTTGCATCATGGGCACCTCGCGAGGCACCCCGCCTTGAATTCTCCGCCTCCTCATGAGCCAGCCTGACGAGGCCGTGCCTGAGGAAGCTCCTTGTCATCCGCCCCGCGAGGCTTGGCCCCTCGCGAGGGTCTTGAGCTTGTGTTGATGAAGATGGGCCATGCTGGGCCTCCTTTGAGCCACGCCGCAGGCTGCAAGCAGGCAAGTCTGGGACTCCTGCCCGTAGCGCCGACAGAGCCCCTGGCCCACGGCGCGCTCAACTTGGCTGAGCGGAGAGGCGAAGGGCAAGTGCGAAGCATCACGGGCCCCTAACAGTCTGTGGGTTTAGGCGCCCAGCGTGGCGATCGATTGGTCGGGGCGACTCGCTTCCCCATGACGCCTTGGTAACCGCACGGATTCGGCAAGTCCCTGCATGCAAAGCGGGTCATGATTACCTGCGATCATGGAGGTCGACGGTTGGCCTTCGCTGGCTATAAGTATGGAACGGCATGCGTCCTTCCAGCCTATACCCTCTTGCTTCTCCTTCTTCTCCATGGCTCCACCAAGGAAGTTTTCGGCCGCGGAGAAAGGAAAGGCCCGCCAGGTCGAGTCAACCTCTCCCCCGCCCAAGCGCGGTCGAGGTCGCCCTCGCAAGCATCCTGTGGCCTCCACGGTGGTCCCCCGTGGCCGCGGAGGTGGCTCTCTGCACGGCGATGAGCGACTGGCCATGGTCGGCGGGCGTGCTCCGGCCGTGCGACCCTCGAGGCCGCGCCTCCATACTGCGGAGGTGCTGCCGGAGTTCATTGTGTGGGCGGTGGAGCCGACCGGTGCCCGGCTTCAGCTCCCTCATTTCCTCCTGGGTGAGCTCCCAGCTGGCTCCTTGGGTGGCCTCTGGCTCCAGGCAGATGGCTGCTGCAGCCGGGCCTCGTGGGTTTCGCTGGAGGTCTCCGCTGCAGGGAACCTAGCCCTGACCCGCGGCTGGCAGACGTTTGCTCGCGCGCGTGGTCTCCTCCGCCGGTGCTCTCTGCACTTCAAGTTCGACGGCGACACCACCCTCTACGTGAGGTTGTTTGGAGAAGATGGTCACTGTGCGGGGTGCTGCCCTGAAGACGACGACCGCAGCCGGGGACTCAGCCCCGGCGAGGACGGAGAGGACAGCGCGCGGGCGGTTGGCGACGCCCGTGACTCCTCAAGCTTCACCAGCTCTTCTTCGGGTAGCGACCCTTCTAGCAGCGGCGGCGGCCAGCCTCCACGCCGTCGCGCCTGCTTGGAGGGCAGCAGCGGGTCTGCTCGCCGTCGCGCCCCGGTGAAGTGCGAGAGGGAGTCCGCCTGAGCTCCGGAGGCGGCTCGAGTCTTCCAAGAGGGCCGGCGCGGGACGTGCTTCGCCTGCTTTTGTTCTTTCCTTTCTTTTCTCCTGCACAAAAGACAACAATGTGTGGCCCCGTGGGGGCGCGTTTGGGTTAACGTCGTCAATCATCGTACTGTTTTTGTTATCCGGGTATTGTTCCTTTCTGTTGTATGCCCATTCGCAAGTAATCCCTAGCCTCAGCCGCGGGGGTGACCGACCCAGGCCCTGTATTCGCGTCGTGGTGCCCGTGAGGCATGGTCCGGAGGGGTGCTCCGGTAGTGGACCCGGGCCGTGAAAACTTGAGCGATAGGGGCAGGAACGCCCGCGAGGGCTCCCGGGGCTTCCACCTCGCGAGCCCCCGTGCAAGAGAAATCAAGGCAGGAGAGCGAAAAAAGTCGAAGAACCACAGGTCAAAAGGCGGCGACAGTTTCGATAAAAACTCCAAATGGGAATGAACTAGCCAACTGCAGAAAGCAAATCAAAAAGCCGCGTCCGGCACCTAGTCTAGTCTTCGACGTCTTCTCACCAGCGTGGAGCTAAGTGCTGCCACTGGGCGTGGGAGGGAGCCCCAGGGCCTGAGGCCGGCACCCCTGAGACTCCGGGGCGTGTACAGCCCCAACTCATTATTATGTGAGAGTGTCACGGGCGGCGAGCTTCACAGGCGTTTGCCTTCTTCACAGGCTCCGGGCCTTTCTTCGGGGAAGCAAGCTTCACGGGCGTTGGCCCTCTTCACAGGCTCTGGGCCCTTTCCAAAACGCGATAGCTTCACAGGCATTTGCCTTCTTCACAGGCTCTGGGCCTTTTCCAAAAAGATGAGCTTCACAGGCATTTCCTTCTTCACAGGCTCTGGGCCTTTTCCAAAAAGATGAGCTTCACAGGCATTTGCCTTCTTCACAGGCTCTGGGCCTTTTCCAAAAAGATGAGCTTCACAGGCATTTGCCTTCTTCATGTGCTCTAGGCCTTTTCCAAAAGATGAGCTTCACAGCATTTGCCTTCTTCATGTGCTCGGGCCTTTTCCAAAAAGATGAGCTTCACAGGCATTTGCCTTCTTCACAGGCTCTGGGCCTTTTCAGGGGTAAAACCTCCGGAGGTGCGGGATGTTCCACACGTTCTGTACAGGTACTTCCTCCTGAGTCTCCAAGTGCACGGAGCCGGGCCTGGAAACATGAACAACCTTGAACGGGCCCTCCCACATAGGAGAGAGCTTATGCAGTCCCTCCCTGGAGAGGACCCGCCGGAGCACGAGGTCCCCTACCTCGAGAGTTCTGGGGTGGATGTTGCGGCAGTGGTATCGCCGGAGTGCCTGCTGGTACCTTGCCGCTTGCAGTGCAGGTTCTCGACGACGCTCTTCCCCCAGCACGAGGTCCGTCCCCCGCATGGCGTCCTGCAGCATCTCGTCGAACGCCAGGACCCGCGCGGATCGACGCATGACCTCGTGAGGGAGGACCACTTCGGCTCCGTAGACCAGGAAGAAGGGGGTCTCCCTAGTCGGCTTGGTCACGGTTGTGCGGATGGACCACAACACGGACTGAAGCTCATCATACCAGCCTTGTCTTGGGTGAACAACTGCTTCTTCTTGGTCGGCGCAGCCCCCTTGGGCTTGGGGGTTTCGGCGTCGGCGGGCCGCGCCGCCGCCGCCGTCTTGAGGGCGAGCTTGAGTACTCGTAGCGCACCTTCGGTGTCCCCGAGCACGGTGAGGACGCCGTTGCTCCCGGGCATCTTCATGAGGTTGTACCCCGGGTGAGTCGCGGCCATGAATTTGGCCAATGCTGGATAGCCGAGGATGGCATTGTAGGGGAGGCCGATGGGGGCGATGTCAAAATCGACCAGCTACGTACGGAAGTTGTCGTAGGTGCCAAAAGTTACCGGAAGTCGGATCTTCCCCAAGGAGCTAGACGACCCGCCTCCGACGCCCGAGAAAGGCCGGCTGGGTTGCAGCCGCTCCCGGGGTATGCAGAGGAGGTTGAAGGCCTCAACTGAGAGCACGTTGAGGCCCGCGCCACCGTCGATGAGGGTCCTGGTGACGGCCACCTGGCAGATGGTGGGCATGCAGAGCATGGGGAGTGTACCCGAGCAGGCCGAGTTGGTGGGGTGGTCCTCAGAGTCGAAGGTCAGCCCGGCCGACTGCTCCGTCCGGCCCGAGGGAGCCCCGTGCCTTGTGGAGGCGGCACCGACCCGGCGGACGAATGGCTTGACGTGGCGACTAGAGGGCGGCGCCTGCGAGCCGCCCAGGAGGGCCGCGACGACCGAGGGAGCCGGCGCGACGGGGTGGGTGAGGAAGAAGCTGCGCGGCTCCTCCCTAGAGGTCACTGGGGAATGCTGGGACGATGCTTGCTGCCCGTTCCTCGCCGGGCCGATGGCGGTGTTGACGGCAGGTGACGGGGAAGGACGAGGGCGCCCGCCGACGGGAGCCGTCTGGGCGACATGGGAAGCGAGGGCGGCTCGGCGCTCGGCGTGAACCCGTCGAGCGTCAGACATTGGTGCGATGGTCGGAGAAGAACGAGATGACGGAAGGCAAATTCCGGCGCACCCCTACCTGGCGCGCCAAATGTTGGATTTCGGGTTCCGACAGACCTTTGAGGTTCGAACACTGGGGTGCGCGCGGAGATTCAACCCTCTACCGGCTCGCTCCTCACTGAATCGCTAGGACCTAACTACCAAATAGAATAGCACAAGAGACACAAGATTTATACTGGTTCAGGCCACCATTGTGGTGTAATACCCTACTCAGTGTGTGGTGTGGTGGATTGCCTCTTGGGCGGATGATGAACAATACAAGGCAGAACAGCCTCGCGAGGGTCTGTTCTTGGCTGGTGCGACGAACTGCTGGGAGGAGTTCAATCGCTCTATCTACTGGTTTCTTGGTGAGGGTCCCTGTCGGTGTCAAAACCGGCGGATCTCGGGTAGGGGTCCCGAACTGTGCGTCTAGGCGGATGGTAACAGGAGACAAGGGACACGATGTTTTTACCCAGGTTCGGGCCCTCTCGTTGGAGGTAAAACCCTACTCCTGCTTGATTGATATTGATGATATGGGTAGTACAAGAGTGGATCTACCACGAGATCAAGGAGGCTAAACCCTAGAAGCTAGCCTATGATATGATTGTTGTAATGGTTATGTTGTCCTCACGGACTAAAACCCTCCGGTTTATATAGACACCAGAGAGGGCTAGGGTTACAGAGTCGGTTACAATGGTAGGAGATCTACATATCCAGACGCCAAGCTTGCCTTCCACGCCAAGGAAAGTCCCATCCGGACACGGGACGAAGTCTTCAATCTTGTATCTTCATAGTCTTGGGGTCTGGCTGACGATGATAGTCCAGCTGTCCGGACACCCCCTAGTCTAGGACTCCCTCAGTAGCCCCTGAACCAGGCTTCAATGACGATGAGTCCGGCGCACATATTGTTCGGCATTGCAAGGCGGGTTCCTCCTCTGAATAATTCATAGAAGATTGTGAACACTAGGATAGTGTTCGGCTCTGCAAAATAATTTCCACATTCCCCCGTAGAGAGAATATCATGTACACAAGTTTAATCTGCTAACGTGTTTTGTGGCATGACGTCACACCACCACCAAGCCTTTATTGGAATCTTTTTTAATATACCACCTCAGCGCGTTTAGCGAAGCGGTTTCCTTGGCACGGCTTGTCGAAGCAGAGATCGTGTCCCCCTTATTCCGGGATTCTCATCAATACGGACGTGGGTAACCCAACCGCGCCATTGATGGTGGCGCTTGGGAGATAAGTGAGTTTTACCAGGCCGGTGGGGACGCATAGTCTTCGTCCACCCATATACAAGGGGATAAGGATCCACCTTTTCACCTACGCCTTCTTCCTCCTCTGCTTATTCATCTCCGCGCACTCGAGCTCTAACGCCCAAGCCCGCTCATCTCATCTCGACCTTCTCCGACCATGTCTGGAGCAGGAGGCAAATGGTTAGTCTTCTCCGTCACGGAGGAGCACATCGCAAAGTTGCGCAGCGCCGGATACCTTTCCGGCGATATCGCGCATTGGCTGCCCAACAAGGGGCAGCTCATCCCCACCCCCAGGCCCCATGAGAGGGTCGTATTCCTTCCCCACTTCCTCCGCGGACTGGGCTTCCCGTTGCATACCTTTTTCGGGGGGCTCATGTACTATTACGGCCTGGATTTCCAAAATCTGGCGCCAAACTTCATCCTCAATATCACGGCATTTATTTCGTGTGCGAGGCCTTCCTCTGCATCCAGCCCCACTTCGGCTTGTGGCTCAAGACCTTCAATGTCAAGCCGAAGGTAGTGAAGGGCGTTCAAGCGGAGTGCGGAGGCGCCATGCTGGGCAAGATGCCCAACATCATCTGGCCCGAAGGGGCCTTCGTGGAGTCCATCAAGGTATGGCAATCGGGGTGGTTCTACATCACCGAGCCGCGTGACCCAAAATGGGCGGCGGTCCCCCGAATTCAGATCTGGTATCCCCATGCAGCTCACCTCCTGGAAAGAGAAGGGCTTGCTATGGGGCAGTTCGGAGGAGCTGACAAGACTCCAGTCCTGTCTCCAGACCCTGGTGAACAAGAAGCTCAGGCTTGTCAATGTGATCCAGGTCATGCTCATCCGCCGGATTCTCCCCTGCCAACAATGGGCCTTCAACCTGTGGGAGTTCGATCCGCACAGACACCGACTCGAGGCGGGCTATTCGACACGACGTATGAAGCCGTCTGGAGGGTGCTGTTCAAGGGCGGAGAAGCCCCCGCGTCCGCGACGGAGGATCGCTGATTCAGCACCAAGCGCCCGGCCGGTGAGGTAAGCTTCGTTATCCTCTATGGGACAGTTGTTTTCATAGTTTGACTCTATGTGGGATCTAAAAACCCCCAATGCCTTTGACAGGACTGGCAGAGGACGTCCGGACAGGTAAACTGTCTGCCCTTCCAAGACTCCAGCTAACGCCCGCTTAACGGGTCTGCTGGTTCCGGCACTCTATGTGGTGCCGGAGAAAAAGGTCAAGAAGAAGGCCACGGGAACCCGAAAAAGTTCCCGGTGCCAAGTGATATCGGACTCATCGTCCGATGGCTCCGAGGCGGACTCCTCCCCCGAAGACGAGGAGGAGAAGGAGGACTCTCTCCCAGAGGAGGGAGAGAGGAAGAGGAAGGCTTCCCCAACAGGGGAGGCCAAAGGGTCCAAGAGGGGAAGGACTATTCCCCCGGACAGCTCCGCCAACGCCAACGTTGGCGACGAAGAATGGCCCTCAAGGGCCAGGCCTCCGGCAAGATCGTAAGTATCCGGATTCCTGAATGATTTCGTAATGTCTCCTTTGTGTCACATAGTGTCCTTCTAATGCCGCACACTGCCTGCAGTCCGGCCGATGATGATCTCCCCGCTTCGTCGAGCAGGTCGTTGGCTCCGTCGGATGTAGATTCCATCCCGACCGCCTCAACCCCTCGCGACGCTGAGGACGCCGAGGTGGGATCCCGGAGGGACCCATCAGAGGAGGCTCGAGGCGCCACAAGGCAGCCTCCGGACTTTGCGCCGACTCCACGCCGAACCCGGTGGTTCCAGAGTCCGGCAGCGCCCTTCGCAAGAAGGGCAAGACTGTGGACACCGGCGACCTCCGCCCAACCGAGGCACCGGACAACTTGTTGGAGGCGCCAAAGGCGCTTCCATCGAGAAGAACACCGCACTATCATGAGTGCGGTGATTCGAAGGTTCAGTCGCCAAGAGCGGGCCGACCGAAGCTTCTGCAGAGCCTTCCGACAGTGCTTTGAGGTAAGAAGTCAAAAATATGTAATGTAATACCACATAGACAAGAGTCTCGATGCTCGGTTCGTGTTCGGAAAGAAAAACCGGATTGAGGATCTAAAAAAGATATACGCAGGAATGCTAAAAATTGTGTCAATATGGGTTTGCAGGCTGCGCTGCTGACCTCTGCCGCTCTGACTGCAGAGGTCGGTGCATTGAAGTAGGACCTCGAGCGGTCCGAGCGAGAGCTTGGCCTTGCCAAGAAGCAGCTCGAGGACAAAGAAGGTGAGTAATACCATCTTTGAATTTGTACCTTACAGAAAAGGATTTTGGTTGCAATGAAAATAACAAGGATAACGTGGGTACTGCAGGGGCCACGAACGAGGTGGCAACCCTAAAGGAGGCCGTATCTGCGGCCGAACGCAATGCGGCCGCGGAATGGACGGAGCGAGAGAAACAGGAGGCGCGGGTGGCGGAGGTGCGGCAAGAGCTCCAGGCTCTCATGGAAAAACATGAGGGTTTGGAGCGTGACTCGAAGACTCGATAGTCCGAGCTTGCCTCGGCTCTTGATAGTGCCAAAGCCGCTAAGGCCGAGGCCCATAATGCCCTCCAGGAGATTGAGGTGGTGAAGAAGATAGCGGCGGGTAAGGCATTTTTCATGCAAAGCAAGCATGTTAATGTAAATTACCTATTACTTACCCGAATTTGGAGCTCTGTATGCGTTTGCAGATCTGCCTCAGAGTGTATCCGATGTCACCAAGATTTTACCGAGCTGAGGAGGGAGCTCAACGGAGAAGGTCTTCGGTCTCAAGACTGCTGAGACCGCCATCCGTGCCCCTAGCGACCAGTGAAGCAGCTAGTCGAGCTCCACAAGGTAGCCGAGCAGGCCATGAAGGGCCTCATAGTCCGGCCAGGCTGGAGAGGCCGTGCTCGAGCTACTTTGGCCTCGTCTTGCGGCTGGTGGATGCGTGCCTCGGGTGGAGGTCATCAAAGCGCCCGCCGTATTGAAGGTGCTCGTTGGGCCCTTGCCCGCGCTAAAGTGCATTGGGGCAGGCTGGATGCGGAGAGGCTAATCACTGACGCGCCGCCAGCGGGCAAGGAGTATCGCATGCCCGAGATGTACTATAAGACTGTCCTGAAGGGTGCCCGCAAGATTGCGGATGAGTACCCCCGAGATGTAATTATTGAGTAAACTCGCTATGTATTATCCTCGCGCTGAAAACTTTGTTCATATCGCTAAGCAACGCTTATTGATTTAAAATATTACCTTCATGCGGCCGCTTATTAAATCCGAGAGATGGAAAGTCGCTGGCTTCAGCCCCCATGCCACAGAAAGTGGGGTGTTCGATAAACTTGAGCGCTCTTGTTCCCATTATTGGGTCCATCTAGGGAGGCGCTCAACACGACGAACAAGGCAACCGGAATTATAATGCTTGAACACTCTCACTTAGCCATAGAATTCTATAATTTTAAATTTCAGCGAAGCCCCTAGTATTCGGAAGACCGAGTTCGGGGCACTATCCACGCCTTTGCCGGACATTATCTGGTTCTTCGCTCGAAGCGGCATAAGTCTTTAGGGACTCGAAAAGACCTCTCGAACAGCGACCAGTCAGTTTTAGCCTTATCATGACAGTCAGTTTTAGCTTTCTCCACTGAGGCGCTCGCCCAGCTCAACTGGGGCGCAATCGCAATGGTTCTCCCAGTGCTACCTTAGCCGACAGAACGGAACGTAAGGTACCAAAACATGGGAGCCGGGCAAACCCAACTATTGACCCAAGACATGATCCGGAGCCGATTCATATAATGCTATAAGTTCGGGGTGCCGCACTTGTGAAAGTGTTCGGACTTATCACACCATAATGCGGGGAACAAAAGCCCCTGGTGTATTCGGCCGTACCAAAATGTACGGGTGCGAGATGTCATTAATAAACATATATGTAAAGTAATGCAATTATAAGCAAAAAGCACAACATTATTTATTCAAGGAATTCTGCTATGAGTGCGGAATGATACAAATAGTCTGTTAAGCAAGGGATTGAACTAATTAGACGTGTCTCCCTCCAGGGGTAGGCTGCGGAATGGTGGATTTAACAATTTTAATACTCATAATGGAGACCACCTGATTGCTCGTCGCGGCCTTTGTCCCTCCCTGGCTGTTGCATCGCGAGTTCGGCAGTTCGCCTCCGGACAGGGCCTCTGGTGAGCGGAGTCCTGTGTATAAAAAGAAGGAAAAGAAAAAATAAAAAGAGCGACACACTTGGGAGCCCCTGGTGTGGTTGAGCCGCACTCTGGACTTGTCGTGGTCGTGCCCCTCCCCCTATGCCCATGGTATCTCCAGAGCGTAATGATGTACGCGGAGGGCTGGTCTTGCAGTCATGCAAGAGCTGGGGTTGGGGCCGCATTGCTATGCGTGCTCGGAACATGCCAGATGGTCTTGGTTGATGTTGCTCCGGGCATGTTTGGCCGTGTCTGGTCGTTTAACGGCCGGACTCGAAAATTGCCTTAGAAGGCTGCTCAGATTTCGCGCGAGAGTCAGATGTTCCTCCATTCGGAGGGAGCATTCCGTATTTCCGCTGACCGTGATGACTCCGAGGGCCTGGCATCTTGAGCTTGAGGTATGCATAATGCGGCACCGTTGAACTTTGGTGACGCGGTTCGTCCGAAAGCAGAGCGTGATAGCCGCTATGAACGGGACTATGTCAAGATTAACTCTCGCTCGAAATTATCCGGGATCCAAGACCACTTCCAGGTGATCGAGCTGTGAGCTTGGCCTCGACACCGGTATGACGCCTTTGAAGGTCGTCTTTGTAGGTTTAATCCTTGAGGGGTCTATGCCCATCTTGCACACTGTATCCTGATAAAGCAGGTTCAGGCTACTGCCGCCGTCCATCAGGACTCTCGTGAGGTGAAATCCATCCACAATTGGGTCTAAAACCAATGCGGCGAATCCGCCATGGCGGATACTGGTCGGATGGTCTCTTCGATCGAAGGTGATCGGGCAAGAGGACCATGGATTGAACTTCGGGGCGACTGGCTCCATCGCGTATACGTCCCTCAGTGCACGCTTCCGCTCCCTCTTGGGTATATGGGTTGCGTATATCATGTTTACTGTCCTCACCTATGGGGGGAATCCCTTTTGTCCTCTACTGTTCGGCGGTCGGGTCTCTTCCTCGTCATCACTTTGCAGCCCCTTGTCATTGTTTTTGGCAATTAACTTGCCTGCCTGCTTGAATACCCAACAATCTCTATTGGTGTGGTTAGCTGGCTTTTCGGGGGTGCCATGTATCTGGCAAGAGCGGTCGAGTATTCGGTCCAAATTGGACGGACCCGGAGTGGTTCTTTTGAATGGCTTCTTCCGCTGACCTGGTTTAGAGCCTTGGAATCCGGCGTTGACTGCCGTATCCTCATTGTTGTCGTCGTTAACGCGGCGTTTGTTTTTGTTTCGACGCGAACTGCCATTGTGGTCCTTAGTGTCCGGACGCCAAAGATTTTTGCTAAGGTTGTTGCCGCGAGCTAGCCAGCTGTCCTCTCCCGCACGTAAGCGGGTCATGAGTGATGTGAGTTCTGCCATCGATTTCGCTTTTCTGCCCTAGGTGCCGGGCCAACCACTCATTGCGGATGTTATGTTTGAAGGCTGCGAGGGCCTCAGATCCAGACAATGATGATTTGATTTTTCTTTTGTTAAGAACCATGTCCGTAATTGTCCGCCGATTCGTCTCTGCTGCTGAATTATGTGGCTTAGGTAATCCGCTCGGTGGTCGCACATATGTGCCCCCGGAAGTTGTCAAGGAATGCGGCTTCCGGTCCTCCCAACACCCAATTGACTCTGCGGGCAGGCTATTAAGCCAATGCCGAGCTGGTCCTTTAAGCTTGAGCGGAGATATTTGATGGCATGGAGATGCGTCGCCGCGGGCCATATGGATATGAAGGAGATAATCCTCGATCCAAACCGCGGGGTCTGTTGTGCCGTCGTAGGATTCAATGTTGACTGGTTTGAACCCTTCGGGGATTTGATGATCCATTAGTTCGTCTGTGAAGCACAGTGGGTGTGCGACGCCTTTATATTGAGCAATATCACGACGTAGCTCCAGAGAGCGTTGTCTGCTGTGTTCGGCCCGGCCGGAGTTGTTGTGCCCGGTGCGACGGTATTCGTCATGGGTCATGGGGCGCCCACGTGATCCGTAGATAGATCAGGATTGCCTTGCCTTGTCCTCCAATATATCCCACAAGTCTGGCGCGTTCCCTCGTGGCTTCGTACTTTTCGAGCGATGCCGGGGTACGGTCTAGTTGGAGGGCCTAGATGCCTCTCTGTCGCGGCCGCGAGGTGGCCGGTCTGCCGTATTGTGCGCTGGTGACGATGGTCTATATGCTTCCTCCTCTAATCGGGGGAGCAACTTGCGTTTTGGGTAACTTTTGGAGGGGCGTTCGAGTTCATACTCTTCGTCAGCGAGGACCTCGGTCCATCCGTCGGCAACAGGTCTTGATCAGCTTGAAGTCATTGCTGCTTTTTCTTTAGGCTATTTGTCGTGGGCCATTAACCTCGCGCTTGAAATGCTCTTGTTCGACGGGATCCTCGGCACGACGACTCCGTCGTCGCCGAGGCTTGCCTCGCTCCTGAGGGAGGTATGTAATTATCGCCCTCGACCTCATCTTCGCCGCTCTCGTGAGGGCTGGCTTGATCCTCCCGCGCTGAATCCTGCCGGAGGGGGTTGTCTTCAGCACTTTCGGGGTATTATTATCTCCGTGCTGTAATCTCCATTCTTCTTGTGGCGGGATTTAGAGCGGCGCCACGACGCTCGGGCGCTTGGGCTGTTTCTTTAAGGAATCTGCCTCCGCGCCTGCGCCTTCCCCATCCTTTGGGGTGTCCACCATGTATATGTCGATGACGAGGTGGCCCTCCGAAGCCTGTCAGACGCTGGTTCTTGATCGCTCGGCGCCGTCATCCATACCGTCGATGTCTTCGGAGTCGTAGTCTAGCATGTCGGTTAGGTCGTCGACAGTGGCTACAAAGTGGGTGGTGGGTGGGCTTTGAATTTCTTCGTCGTCCGTATCCCAACCATCCTGGCCGTAGTTCAGCCAGGGCTCTCTGGATAGCGAGAGATGCTTTAGCGAATTCAGGATGTCGCCAAAGGGTGAGTGTTGAAAGATGTCCGTGGCGGTGAACTCCATGATCGGCGCCCGATCGGATTCGATTGGCAGGGGCGCGGGAGGTTCGGAGTCTGGTGAGGAGTCCGGCACCTCGGAGTCATGAGCTTTGTAAGGGACAAGGTCAGTGTTCGGCTCCATCGTCGTAGTAGTTGCAGCCCCCGAGGTGGTGTCCAGCCATCCGTCCTCGATCTGCGCAATCGGCTTCGAACCATGGGTTGGAGCGGATTCGTGTGCGGCCTCCGAAGTACTGTCTGGCGGCACAGTTAGATCTTGCCCATCGTGACAGTGCGGCGCGCTCGGTTGTGGCTTGGATCCATCAAAGATCAAGTCTCCGTGGATGTCTGCCGTGAAGTTTAGGCTTCAAAACCTGACCTGATGTCCAGCGGCGTAGCTTTCGATCTGCTCCAGATGGCCAAGTGAATTGGCCCGCAGTGCGAAACCGCCGAATACGAAGATCTGTCCGGGGAGAAAAGTCTCACCCTGGACTGAGTTGTTGCTGATTGAAGGAGCCATCAAGCCTATCAGCGACAACACAGAGGAACTCTCAATGAAAGCACCAATGTCGGTGTCAAAACCGGCGGATCTCGGGTAGGGGGTCCCGAACTGTGCGTCTAGGCGGATGGTAACAAGAGACAAGGGACACGATGTTTTTACCCAGGTTCGGGCCCTCTCGATGGAGGTAAAACCCTACTCCTGCTTGATTGATATTGATGATATGGGTAGTACAAGAGTTGATCTACCACGAGATCAAGGAGGCTAAACCCTAGAAGCTAGCCTATGGTATGATTGTTGTAATGGTTATGTTGTCCTACGGACTAAAACCCTCCGGTTTATATAGACACCGGAGAGGGCTAGGGTTACACAGAGTCGGTTACAATGGTAGGAGATCTACATATCCGTGTCGCTGCTTGCCTTCCACGCCAAGGAAAGTCCCATCCGGACACGGGACGAAGTCTTCAATCTTGTATCTTCATAGTCTTGGAGTCCGGCTGACGATGATAGTCCGGCTGTCCGGACACCCCCTAGTCCAGGACTCCCTCAGTCCCGATTGCTAGGTCAGGTCCAGATGCCTCTACCCTGGGGGTGGCTAGTCCTATTTATAGGCAAAGGCCCTGGGCCTCTTCCCAAATATTGAGCGGGAAGGGCACCAACAATCGGCCATTTTGAAGGGGAACAGCGGGTACACTTATCCTGACTAAAGTGGGTCTTCGCCTATCAAAGGCTCTGGTGATGACGCCGGCTTGGGCTCCACAATGACTTCCTTCCGGTCGTTGGGCTGGTCTTGGTCTCGTTGCACCGAAATGGATGCCTTTGCTTGATGCTCTCGCCCGCGCTTGCTCCCTTTGCACCAAAGAGGAAAGGAGGACATCAGGCGGGCGGGCGCCTGATGGCGCCCTTGGTCATCATGGCTTATGCCATGGGCACCTCATGAGGCACCCCCGCTTGAATTCTCCGCCTCCTCATGAGCCAGCCTGACGAGGCGTGCCCGAGGAAGCTCCTTGTCGTCCGCCTCATGAGGCTCAGCCCCTCGCGAGGGTCTTGAGCTTGTGTTGATGAAGATGGGCCGTGCTGGGCCTCCTTTGAGCCACGCCGCAGGCAGGCAAGTCTGGGGACCCCCGTTCCCAGAACACCGACACAATGAACTTTCGCAACGATGCAAAGCTAGGAGGAACACTTCCTTGAAATTGTAATGAGGGATCATCTTATTTATGCTACTGTCGTTCTAAGCAAATAAGATTAAACATGACAAACATCACATGCAAAACATAAAGTGACATGATATGGCCAATATCATTTTGCGCCTTTGATCTTCATCTTCGAGGCGCGACATGATCACCTTCGTCACCGGCATGACACCATGATCTCCGTCATCATGATCTCCTTCATCGTGTCTTCATGAAGTTGTCTCGCCAACTATTACTTCTACTACTATGGCTAACGGTTAGCAATAAAGTAAAGTAATTACATGGCGTTTTCAATGACATGCAGGTCATACAATAAATTAAGACAACTCCTATGGCTCCTGCCGGTTGTCATACTCATCGACATGCAAGTCGTGATTCCTATTACAAGAACATGATCAATCTCATACATCACATATATCATTCATCACATTCTTTTTGGCCATATCACATCACATAGCATACCTTGTAAAAACAAGTTAGACGTCCTCTAATTGTTGTTGCATGTTTTACGTGGCTGCTATGGGTTTCTAGCAAGAACATTTCTTACCTACGCAAAAGCCACAACGGTGATATGCCAATTGCCATTTACCCTTCATAAGGACCCTGTTCATCGAATCTGATCCGACTAAAGTGGGAGAGACAGACACCCACTAGCCACCTTATGCAACAAGTGCATGTCACTCGGTGGAACCTGTCTCACGTAAGTGTACGTGTAAGGTCAGTCCGGGCCGCTTCATCCCACAATACCGCCGAAACAAGATAGTACTAATAACGGTAAGAAAATTGAACAAACCAACGCCCACAACTACTTGTGTTCTACTCGTGCATAGAATCTACGCATAGACCTAGCTCATGATGCCACTGTTGGGGAACGTAGCAATAATTCAATATTTTCCTACATATCACCAAGATTAATCTAGGAGATTCTAGCAACGAGAGAGAGAGAGAGAGAGAGGATGTGAATCTTCATACCTTTGAAGATCGCTAAGCGGAAGTGTTACTAGAACACGGATGATGGAGTCATACTCGCGGTGATTCAAATCATGGAAGATCCAATCTAACGTCGAACGGACGGCGTCTCCGCGTTCAACACACGTACAGCCCGAGGACGTCTCCTCCTTGATATAGGAAGGGGATAGGAGAAGTTGAGGGAGAGCTCCGGCAGCACGACGGTGTGGTGGTGGAGCTTGTGGTTCTCCGGCAGGGCTTCGCCAAGCACTACTACTACGGAGGAGGTGTTGGGGAGGGAGAGGGCTGCGCCAGGGGAAGGGTGCAGAAGCCCTCCCACCTCCCCTCCATTTATAGGGGCAAGGGAGAGGGGGGCGACCCCTTCCAGATGGATCTAGAGGGGGGGCGGCGGCCAAGGGGAGGAGGCTTGCCCCCAAGCCAAGGGGGCGCCCCCTTTAGGCCCCCCGTCAACCCTAGGCGCATGGGCCCTAGGGGGGGTTGGCGCCCAGCCCACCTAGGGGCTGGTTCCCCTCCATATTCAGCCCATAGGGCCCTCCGGGGCAGGTGGACCCTCCCGGTGGACTCCCCGGAACCCTTTTGGTGGTCCCGATACAATACCGATAAACCCCCGAACACTTCCGGCGACCGAATAAGGACTTCCCATATATAAATCTTTATCTCCGGACCATTCCGGAACTCCTCGTGATATCCGGGATCTCATCCGGGACTCCGAACAACATCCAGTAACCGCATACTAATTCTCATAACAACTCTAGCGTCACTGAACCTTAAGTGTGTAGACCCTACGGGTTCGGGAATCATGCAGACAAGACTGAGACAGCTCTCTAGCCAATAACCAACAGTGGGATCTAGATACCCATGTTGGCTCCCACATGTTCCACTATGATATCATCGGATGAACCACGATGTCGGGGATTCAATCAATCCCGTATACAATTCCCTTTGTCAACCGGTATGTTACTTGCCCGAGATTCGATCATCGGTATCCCAATACCTCATTCAATCTCGTCACCGACAAGTCTCTTTACTCGTTCTAAAATGCATGATTCCGTTGTCGGTGTCAAAACCAGCAGATCTCGGGTAGGGGGTCCTGAACTGTGCTTCTAAGGCTAATGGTAATAGGAGGCGGGGGACACAATGTTTACCCAGGTTCGTGCCCTCTCTATGGAGGTAATATCCTACTTCCTGCTTGATTGATCTTGATGATATGAGTATTACAAGAGTTGATCTACCACGCGTAGAGGCTAAAACCTAGAAGCTAGCCTATGATTATGATTGTTGTTGTCCTATGGACTAAACCCTCCGGTTTATATAGACACCGGAGGGCTAGGAATTACACAGTCGATTCTGAGAGGGAATCTACATATCTGGTTGCCAAGCTTTCCTTCCATGGAAAGGAGAATCCCAACCGGACATGGGACGGAGTCTTCAATCTTGTATCTTCATAATCCAATAGTCCGGCATAAGTATATAGTCCGACTGTCCGAGGACCCCCCTAATCCTGGACTCCCTCAGTAGCCCCTGAACAAGCTTCAATGATGATGAGTCCGGCGCGCAGTTTGTCTTCGGCATTGCAAGGCGGGTTCCTTCTCCGAATACTCCAAAGTAGATCTTGAACACGGGAATTGTGTCCAGCTCTGCAAAACAAATTCCACATACCACCGTAGAGAGTACAATATCCCACGAGTCTAATCTGCTGACAACTTTCTATAGCGTGACATCATGCCATGGCTCGATCATTATTTGAACTGTTTTCTTGACCCGTTACCGCACATTTTGCGAGGCGGTTTTACTGGCATGTCTTGTCGAAGTAGAGACCGTGTCCCTTTATCACGGGATTCTCATCAATACGGGTGTGGGTAACCCAACCGCGCCATCAACATGGCGCTTGGGGAATAAGCGAGTTTATAGGGCAAGTGGGGAGGCGCATGGTTTCTACCGCCTTTATAAAGAGATAAGGATTCCCCTTTTTCACCCGCACCTTCTTCTTCTGCTGCTCTTCCATTCTCGAGCTCCAACGCCCAAGATTTCACCTTCTCTGCAAAGTCATTCCAAGCATGTACGGAGCGGGAGGCAAGTGGATGGCCTCCTCCGTCACGGAGGAGGACATCACGAAGCTTCAGGAGGCTGGATACCTGTCCGCAAACATCGCGCACCGGCTTCCGACCGAAGGGTAGATCATCCCTACCCCTAAACCCTAGGAAAGGGTAGTATTCCTTTCTCACTTCGTCTGCGGGCTGGGGTTCCCCCTTCACCCGTTCGTCCGCGGACTAATGTTCTACTACGGGCTAGATTTCCATGATCTGGCCCCCAACTTCATCCTCAACATCTCGGCGTTCATCATCGTGTGCGAGGCCTTCCTCCGCATTACGCCCCACTTTGGCCTATGGCTGGAGACCTTCAACGTGAAGCCAAAGGTGGTGGGTGGCCAACAAGCGCAGTGCAGGGGCGCCATGGTGGCCAAGATGCCCAATGTCACCTGGCCCGAAGGCTCCTTTGTGGAGACCGTGAAGGGGTGGCAATAGGGGTGGTTCTACATCACCGAGCCGTGCAGCGCCAACTAGGTGGCGACCCCCGAATTTCGATCCGGCGTCCCCATGTGGCTCACCTCCTGGAAAGAGAAGGGCCTAGCCTGGGGCTCAGTGGAAGAGCTGACCGGACTTCAAACCTGCGTACGGAACATGATAAGCAAGAAAATCAAGCTCGTCAACGTAGTCCAGGTTATGCTCCTCCGCCAGATCCTTCCGTGTCAGAGACGGGTTTGCAATATATGGTAGTTCGACCCGGCCGAACACCAGAGGCTGCAAGAGCTCTTCGGCACGATGCACGAAGATGTTTGGAAGGTGCTATTCAGGGCCACCGAGGTACCACCGCCCATAATCGAAGATTGCGGACTCAGCGCAAAGTGCCCAGCAATCCGGTAAGTTTTCATATTTTGCAAGATATGCCTTTTGCCGGCACATTCGCAGGAGGAATCTAAGACCTTATGCCAATTTCACAGGCATGGGTAGCGATAGCGGAGCAGATTGACTGTCCAGCTCCGCTACCTGAAGATCCCGAATCGCCTCTTCTAACGAAGATGCTATTTCCGGCGCCCTATGAGGTGCCGGAGAATAAGGCCAAGAAGAAGACCGCAGGGACCAGAGAAGGTCTCCGCCGCAAGGTCACGTTGGACGTGACGTTCGACGACATCGAGATGCCCTCCTCCTCCGAAGACGACGAGGAGGAGGAAGAGGAAATCCCTCCCCTCCCCACGGGGGGAGGAAGAAGAGGAAGGCCGACCCGCATGGGGAGGCCGAGGTGTCCAAGAGGGGGAAAACCCTCCTTTCGGACCATTCCACCACCGCCACCTACAACGACAAGGAGTGGGATCCCCGGGACAAGCCCCTGGCTAAATCGTAAGTATCCAGACACAATAGCATTTCCGGTATGTTTGTTTTGCTACTTCTTATCATGCCAGATGTGTACTTGCAGTCCGGCCAAATCCAGCATCGATGTATCCTCCTCTTCGGAGGGGTATCTAGGCCCGTCGGTGATGAACATCGACTCGCTCCCGATAGCCTCCTCCCCCAGGCCCACGGACGACACCGAGGTGTTGTCTCAAAGGATACCGGGCCAAGGGGAGACAGTCCCGGAGATGCCCCAGGAGAAATCCCAGTCACCGGGCACATGGGGGGAGACCCCCATGGACTCCAATAATAGGGGCCGCAACAAGTTTGCCCCCAGCCGAATACGGCTCCGGAAACCCATGTTGTTCCGAATTCAGGCAGGCAGCCTCCCTCTAAGGGGGCGAGCCGCATGTACTGATGAACTCTGTCCATCCAGAGGCATCGGACAACTTGCTGGAAGTGCTTCGCGGTGCTTCCATTGATGAAGAACACCATACTCTTATGAGTACAGTGATTGAGAAGGTCCGGTCCGCCAAGAGCGGATTAACTGAAGCCTGCGCTAGCCTCCTAACAGGCTTTGAGGTAAGTAATAAAAATTGTAAGAAAATATCACAGTATAGACAGTAGCCCCTGATGCTCTGTTTGGTGTTTGGAAAGAAAGGCTGAACTGAGGATCAAATAACGTTCGCAGGAGTCTAATAGAAGATGTCTACGTGAGTAAGTAGGCGTCGCTGCTGGCCGCTGCCGCGCATACTGTGGAGGTCTCCGGATTGAAGTGGGACCTGGAGCGGACCAAGGGAGAGCTCGGCCTTGTGAAGAGGAAGCTTGAGAAAAGTCAAGGTACGAAATACCCCATCTGTATATTTATAAAGGAAAAATGGTATCCGCTGATAGAAGCGTCGTAAACTTTGGTAGGGGCCATGACCGAAGTGGCAGCCCTTAAGAAGGCACTAGCCAAGGCCAAAGACAAAGCGGCCAAGGAACGCGCCGAGCGTGAGAAGCAAGAGGCCCGGGTCAACGACGTCCAGCAAGAGCTCCAAAAATACGAGTCCTTGGAGCGTGACTCTAAGACTCGAGAGTCCGAGCTTGCTAAGGCCCTCCAGGGCACACAAGACGCCAAAGCCGAAGCCCAAAAGGCCCTCCAGGAGATTCAGGCGGCAAAGAATGTCGGGGTGGCTTTGCGTCTCTCTCTGTGGCCTCCGAACACCTATGGGGCACTGGGGGCCCCTTCTCGTTCGGCAAGGGAGGCGGGGTCGTCTTGTGAGAGCGGATCGAGGTCGGCCTTGAGGAGACGGGCGATCTTTACCCAGCCCGGGGCTCTCCGAGAGATAACACCCTACTACTGCTTGTGTTGTTATTTGATCTAGCTCGAACGCAGGCGTATGGTGGTGCTATGGGTGTCGAATGTGCGAACCCCTTCTCGTCTTGTGGGCCTCCCTTTTATACTCAAGGGGGAATCCACGGTGGCAGCGTAGGAAGAGGGGGTAGAAAGGTAAAATTGCGGGTTGGTACAGCGATGCAACAATGCCTCTACCTAACTCGGCGGCGGGGACAAGGGCATTAAATGCCCGTCCGTCACTTCTCTGAGACAGAGGAGGATCGTTAAGTGAGCCATCGGTTGCCACGATGGCATCTCTGTCAGCTCAGTTTGCCACCTTGCTCCGCATGGCTGCGTAGCACCTCGCCACGTGCCCTCGGGATGGCCTTGCGATGACACGTCGCTGGGCGCGCTGGAGTCTGGGTGGCAGCCTTGCCGCGGCAAGTGCCTTGCATGACCCTTTTCTGTTACGCCCGGCAAGCTTGCCCGTCCGTCCGAACTTTGCCGTAGCGCGCGCGCAGCGCAAGTCTTCTGGCGGTGCCCTGGTTGGCCTTCCCGGCAAGCTCCTCTTGCCGGGGCCTTCGTGTTCTTGGCTAGTCCTTTGTTCTTGAATGGCAGTAATAAAGAATGGTGGAGGGCCTTGCCGGGCGTCCGGCAAGCCTCGCCAGCTGAGGTCTTTGCTGCTTTTGTGCAGCTACAAGTTCGGGTACTAAGGTACCCCCTACTTTAAAATACACCGACAGAGCCCCGAACTGGGCCATACAGTGCGGCGTTGTTGGGCCAGGCCCAAAAAGCAGTCTGCAGACGCAGCGTGGCTCGGGTCCGCTGTAAGCGGGCTCCATGTCCGCCGCGCTCCCTCGCAACGGCACGCGTCGATTGCGGCGTCGTGGGAGACGTGGGTGGCGCACGCGATCTTTAAGGCATCCACCCCCGTGATCATGGTGCAGGGCGAGGTCATTTCACCCGTCACTCTGGCTCCGCTTTTTCGCCACGCGGCTGCCATGCGTGGGGGGTCGTGGGCGGCAAAGGTGGGAGACCGAGCCGTCACGGGCGAAGATGGCGAGTCGGCCCGCTCCTCTGCCCTCCTTGCTCCCTGATTGGCTGATCGGGGTGGCTGAGCCCCCACCTCGCCCTTTAAAAGGGGCGGAAGGGGAGCACAATAGCCCCGCACTTCCTCTCCTTCCTTCGTCTTCAATCTTCTGTTATTCTTCCTCCCATCTGCCATGGAGGGAGGGAATCCTGGTCCTTCAACGGTGGCAGCGAGGGTCGCCTCCAGGCAGCACGCCTCTCCCTATCCCTTTGTGGCGCGGGCAACCACGAGGGGAAGGGAGGGGCGAGGCCGCTGAGCGAGTCGAGGCGTGGTCGGCGCTCGGGGAGGCGGCAGGCGTCGCCTCCCGCCCCGCCGGCGGCTCCTTTCTCGGCGGTCCACACGAGACGATCCTGGGGAGTTCTTCATCAAGCTGCGCCGAGCACCTCGTCGCCGCCTCCGCTGCCGGCCCGTTCATGGCGCGATGGGCGGATCCGCCCGAGATGTTGGAGTTATGCGCATGAGGCTGCGGGATCGATGGCACTTTCGAGTGAGTGTCGTATCCCCATCCCGGCATGATGTACTTGACCGAGGGTGGAAGGCGTTCGCCCGCATCCACAGCTTGATGGCGGGGTTTACCCTCCATTTTAAGTTAATGGAGGCGACCTTCGCCGTCAAGGTCTTGAGGACTCGGCACGGGCGAGATCTTTGTGTGGACAGCTCCTCCGATGCGAAGGTCCCTCCTCGGCGAGTGGCGAGGAGGGGAGCGACAACGGCAGCGAGATGGCGGGTCCGACTAGGCGTCGGACGCTGCCTCGCAGCGCCACCGGCGACCCCATCATCCAGACCGCCCGGCCTTGAACTCCGGGGCCGTCTCCTTGGTAAGGCTGGCGTGGGAGGCTGCGGAAGAGGAAGAGGGGTGGCGGCAAGGCCGTCAAATCGAATCTGAGGCGAGAGCCCTCGGCAGCGTCGACGTCCCGCCGCCCGTCTTCAAGCTCTGCCTCCGGCGCCTCCGTCTCCGCCAAGCCTGGCGGCCAGGAAGTTCTCTTGGTGTCTTCTGGCGCCGTAGCTCTCCTAAGCGCCCTTTGCCCTCCGGCAAGCTTCTCTTGCCGGGCCTCCTAACCTACCTCCTAAGAGAGAAAGCAGAGAGGATTACGGGCATCTTATCTTTCAATTTGTAAGCCTTGAACCTTAGTTGTATTTAAAATCTGTAATCCCTCTATCATGTTTTCATCCTCTTATGGACTTGTACTAAACTGGGATGTTTTTAATGAAAGAGGGAGCGCTTGCGGACCAAGTCCTTTACTTGATTTTGTGTCTTATGCGTTCCCACCCTCGCTTCTAGGGGACTTGCCGGAGAGAACACACTTGCTGAGTGCGGGACATCAGCAGCCCGGTGGCGGTGTTGCTTCCGGCAAGCAACCTTGCCGGACTAGTTCGCGGCGCTTGTATTTGTTGAGCGGACTCGGAAACAAACCAAGAGCGCAACTTGGCCCTTGACTTCGCTCCTCAGCGCAGGTTTTACAAGACACGCTTCGTTCAGGCGCAGTCCCGCCTTCCCCGTCCATAAGAGGATGCTTTCGACGAGGATGAAAAAACTTATCGACTCTGCGGCCCCGGCGACATTAGCTTGTCGGGGAGGAATCTTAGCCTTCAGCCTCCGGCAACTCTGGCTCCGCCAAGATCCAGTCTGGTGTGCCTTCTTTTGCCCTTGTTAGCGGACCTTGGCGGCCTCCGGGGTCTGGCCCATCGCGAAGGAGCTTTGGCACTTGCAGCCCCAAAGGCTGCTTGTCGGGCACGGGCGCCAGCGCGCCCTTTGGCTTCTCCTTGTCCTTGTGATCATAGCCACGAAAACAAGCGAGACAAGCGCTGTAATAAGCTATTCTTTCATGGTGTGACTCTACCACGCGATGCCATGCTCGCCTTCGTATGTTTACACTCTACGCTTCTAGGGAACTTGCCGGCGTAACACACTTGCTGAGTGCAGAACATCAGCAGCCGCTGGCGGTGTTGTTTCGGCAAGAAACCTTCTCGGGCGATTCGCCGCACTTGAATTGTCGGCGGACTCGTAAGCAAATCAAGGAGCCGCAACTCAGCCGCGAGTTAGTTCCTCACGCACAAGTTTCTCATAGAAGGGTCGCCCCATGGCAAGGCTTGCTCGTTATGCCCTCGCCCGTTGTATCTCTCAGACGTTTTTTAACCCTATGCTTCTAGGAACTTGCCGGCGCTTAACACACTTGCTGAAAAGGACATCAGACAGCCTTTGGCGGTGTTAGATCCGCAAGAAACCTTCTCGGGCGTTCACGGCAGACTTGTATTGTTGAGCGGACTCGGAAACAAATCAAGGACGCAACTTAACCCCGAAGTCGGTTCCTTCTAGCGCATGTGTCTTTCGTACGGCGATAAACGCCGAGGACATAATACAAGGCTATAGGACTAAAAAGTGCTCGCACAAAGCTTGAGGACTTAGCTTTTCCGCCTTTAGCAATCCGTCATGCCGCGTTTCTTCCCCAACCCCGCTCCCTCGTATGTTTTCATCCTCACGCTTTCGGGACCCCCGGTGCAAACACACTTGCTTGAGTGCAGGGACATCGCAGCACCACCGGGCGGTGTTGCCTCCGGTGGAAGAACTCGTCGGGCTGGTTGCGGTGTACCTTTTTTTTACCGTCGAGCGGACTCGAAACGGATCAACGGCGCAACCAAACCACGACTCGACCCCTCTGCGCAGGTTCTTCATACAAGGTACGGACTTTCGGAGAGCACAACTCAAAAGTTCAAAGCTTGGCAACTTTCTTTGCATTACTGCCCGGTAGAGCTCGATGGCGCTGCCCTCGACAAGAAGACGGCATTCGGAGGCGGGCTTGCCGGAGCGAACACCAGAGCCGTTCTTGCCGGGTTTAGTCTTTGGTTGGCCTGCCTTTGCCTTCTTGCACTTGCCGGCGGAGCTCGATGGTGCGTCCTCGACGGCAGCGCAGCACTCCGGGGAGGTGCGCTTGCCGGAGTGGGCATCAGAGCTATCCTTGCCGGACTTGGCTTTTTTCTTCCCCGGGAGCTACGGTGGCAAGTGGCTCAAGGCGTCCGCCTGCGCCGCTGCTTCCGGTAGATCTTGTCGGCGCAGATGAGCGCATCCTCTTGTCGCCTTGGACAGAGATAACACTCATCGGACCGGGCATCTTGAGCACATTGTACGCCAGCGTAGTGAGAGGCCGCCATGAACTTGGCGAAAAGCGGGTCGCCGAGTATCCTTGTAGGGCAAGGATATCAGCCACATCGAACGTGACCCTCGATCCCGAAGTTCGCCACGCTGCGAACGTCACTGGCAATGTGATCTTCCCCTTGGGCTTGCTCTTTCCCGGATTTATTCCTTGAAAGGCACCGGTTTCTTCGAGCTCGCTATCGGGGATCTGGAGCTTCTTGAGCACTGCGGAGGAAATCAAGTTCAGGCCGGCCCCGCCGTCAACCAACATCTTCGTGACCTTGAGGTTGCGGATTGTTAGTGAAACCAACATCGGCAAGCACCCGACCGCAAAGTGCGATCGGTGGTCCTCAACGCCAAAGACGATGGGCGTCTTGGACCACTTCTAGAGCTTGCGGCGCCGGACGGCTTCAGCCATGCTCACTTCCGCACCCATTGCTTGAGTTGACGGTGCGAGGTGTGCGAGGAGAGCACCGCCGTCGATGCACAACACCTCTGCCTTCTCAAACTCCTGGTCATCTGGCCTCATCTTCCTCCATCTCATCATCCTCATCTTCATCTTCGTCCCTGTCGCGTCACGAGGAGGCTGTCTCTTGCCGCTGCTTAGCCTGCCGCGGTGTCCTCCCCAAGCGGGGAAGCTTCTTGCGGATCCTCCGCCACCTTCCTGGGTTCTCTCCTTGTCGCGGCGCCAGATTCAGCTTTCGCAGCCCGCCATCCGCTTCCACTTTCTTGCAGGTTTGGAGGTCATGGCCTTTGGTGCGGTGGATCTTGCAATATCGCTTGCGGAGCCATCCTGCTTGTCGGCGGCTGCTACAGCCTCGCCGGAGTCGCCGGTTTTGGCCTTGGTTTCGAGCCGCCCCGCTGCCGTAATGCTCAACAGCTAGCACATCCTTAGCCTTTCTCTTCCTATTGCTCCGCCCGGTTCTTCCTGCCGGGCGGCGCCCTCACTGTCGATCCTTCGCTTCCGCAACCTCTCCGGGATTTTCCTCCCTCCTCAACCCGTGCACACTTGTCGGCCAGAGCGTAGAGTCGGCGACATCTCTGATTTTGCACATCGCCATCTCCTCCCTCATCCCGCGGTTCCGCGACGTTCCGATGAAACGCGCTTAATAACCGCGGCGGTGGACGCTCGGGATGTTGCGCTGCACTGGCTGAATCTTTGTATATACTTGCGCAGGGCTCCCCTCATACGAGCAAGTGGAGGTCACTCTCTGGCCATGAGGCTTGTGGCCACCCGTGAAGGCGCCGACAAACCGATGACACAGTCCGCCCATGAAGAGATGGAGCCGCTCGGCAAGTGCATGAGCCAAGATCGGCGTTAGGGCTTGAGTACCGCGGGAAGTAGTTGGCGAGATCTTCGTCGCGCCCTCTCGCAGCCTCGCACCGCGATGGTGTAGATGCTGAGGAACTCCGACGGATGTATCCTGCCATCATACTTCTCGCACGCCTCGGCTTGAAGTTCTTGGTTTTGGGCCATCGGACTTGCCGCAGTTCGCGGGGTGAACGCAGGGCAACCCGCGCGTCAGACGGCATTCGCTGGTTCCCGGTGCGTGAACGCCGACGTGCGGGCCCAAAGGCGCTGGTCGATTGACGTCGCGCTTCTCGCGCCGGCGAAAAGGAAGCGTTTTCGTGTTGCCGCCTCGAGAACGTGGCGCTGATCGGGCGTAGTCCGCTGGTCCGGACGATGCGGTGGAGTCGGCGCCAAGGTTGGTCCCGCGAAGCTGGCGATCTTGGCCTTTGGGGCTGGGAGTGCACGAAGCGCACTCAGCGGTGTTCTATCGGCGCGGCTCGCGCTGGGCGTTTTGTCGGGCCTCGACGCGCTGGTCGCTGGGGCTTATCGCGCGCTGGCGGCCGATGAGGTCAGATATGGTCATCCTCCGCCGCCGATCTTGTGCGGCGCCGAGGGTAATCTGTACAGGCTGGGCTCGCCGCTTCCTTTGCTGTCTTGGGTGGCGGTGGCGATGAAGCGGCGCGAGGAGCGGATGTGCTCGGACTCCCAACCGATTGGGAGGAGCAACACCGTCCCGGCGATCAGACTACTCGCGCCAAAGATGCGGCGCAGCATGTCGACCTCGAGCGCCCCGCGACCCACCAGCTTGGCCTTGTTCCAACGCGAGCACGGTGATAGGAGCACCGGCGTTGTTGACCTTTTGCACCTCCCGGGAAGGGTGCGGTGTTTGCTCGGTCACCGACGCTATGCGGGCCTTGTTTTTGGATCCGTGACGACACGAGATCCACCGCGCGCCGCTCTCCGCCGGCGCCCTTTCCACCGCCGCTTGCTCCAATGTGGTGGCGGAATCGACGATGGAGCGCCACCCGGCTTCTTCTTCGCGGCATGTCGACGATGACGCTGATGCAGCGCTGGAGACCGGATCGATGTCATGACCTCGACGCACCCCCTACCGGGCGCGCCAAAGATGTCGGGTCGCTATGCCTCTCTTCGTGGGCCTCCGAACACCTATGGGGCATCGGGGCCCCTTCTCGCTCGGGCAAGGGAGCGGGTCGTGGCGCAGAGCAGATCGAGGTCGAGCCTGGGAGACGGGCAATCTTTACCAGGCTTGGGTTCTCCGGAGAGATAACACCCCTACCGCTGCTTTGTGTTGTTATTTGATCTAGCTTGAACGCCAGAAAGCGTATGGTGGTGCTATGGGTGTCGAATGGATCGAACCCTTCTACGGCGCATGGGCCTCCCTTTATACTCAAGGGGGAATCCACAGTGTGGCAGAGAGGAAGAGGGGTAGAAAGGTAAATTATGGGTTGGTACAACAAGCAGAACAAAGGTTCCCCTACCTAACTCGACGCAGGGACAAGGGCATTAATGCCCGTCCGTCGCCCTAATAGTACAGGAGGAGGACCGCTATGAGCCACCGTTGCCACGATGGCATCTCTGTCACCGGTTTGCCACCTTGTTCGCATGGCTGCATAGCACTCGCCACGCGCCCCGGATGGCCTTGTGATGACACGCCGCTGCTACCGAGTCCGGTGGTAGATTGCGGGCAAGTGCCTTGCCGCTGCCCTTTTTTGTTGCGCCGCAAGCTTGCCGTCCGCTGGCTTTGGCGGGCGCTGGCGCGCCAAGCAAGTCTTCCGGCGGTGCCTGGTTGGCCTTCCGCAAGCTCTCTTGTCGGGGCCTTCGTGTTCTTGGCTAGTACTTTGTTCTTGAATGGCAGTAATAAAGAATGGTGGAGGGCCTTGCCGGGCGTCCGGCAAGCCTCGCCGCGGGGGTGCTGCGACTACCCGTGCACAAGTTCGGGGTACTAAGGTACCCCCTACTTTAGTACACCGACAAAGAAGATTGCGGCGGGTAAGGCATTCATTATGCAAAGCAAGCATGTGAAGGAGACTTTCCTTTTACTTACCCAAATTTGGAGTTCTCCAGGAGCGTTCGCGGATCTGCCATGCAACATATCGGATGCCACAGAATTCTACCGAGCCAAAGAAAGGAGCTCAATGGAGATGTTGTTTTGGTCCCAATATCTTGGGATAGAACATTCAATGCCCTTGAGCGACCAGCTGAAGCAACTGGTCGAGCTACACAAGGCAGCCAAACTGGCCATGAAGGACCTCGTAGCTCGGCTGTGGCCTGCTGAGCCTATGCCCAGCAGCTACATCGGTCTCATGAAGCGGCTTGTGAGTGCCTGCCCACGACTTGAAGTCATAAAGCGGTCGGTTTGCATTGAAGGTGCGCGAATGGCCATCGCCCGCGCAAAAGTGCATTGGGCGAAGATGGATGCCGAGAAGCTGATGATGGAGGGGCCACCGAAGGGCAAGGAGCACCGCCGGCCCGAAAAGTATTATGACAGTGTCCTGAAGGGCTCCCGCCTTGTGGTGGAGCAATGTGCTAAGGATGTAATTTTTGAGTGAATTCACTCATTTTATCCTGTAATGTGAAACAAGTTCATTTGTGCAATATAATGCTTGTTGATTTAAAATTCTACCTCTTGTGCGGCTGTTTACAAAATCTGAGAGTTGGCCAGTCGTCGGTGAGGGAGTCTTGGATTAGGGGGTATCCGGACAGCCGGACTATATACATCATCAGGACTATTGAAGCATGAAGATACAAGACTCAAGACTCCGTCCCGTGTCCGGATGGAACTCTCCTTTGCGTGGAAGGCAAGCTTGGCGATCCGGATATTATGTTTCCTTCCTTGTAACCGACTCCATGTAAACCCTAGCCCTCTCCGGTGTCTATATAAACCGGAGAGGTTGGTCCTTAGAAGGCCGATCACGATTACAATCATACCATCGTAGGCTAGCTTCTAGGGTTTAGCCTCTACAATCTTGTGGTAGATCTACTCTTGTACTACCCATATCTTCAATATTAATCAAGTAGGAAGTAGGGTTTTACCTCCATCGAGAGGGTCCGAACCTGGGTAAACATTGTGTCCCTTGCTTCCTGTTACCATCAGCCTAAGACGCGCAGATCGGGACCCCCTACCCGAGATCCGCCAGTTTTGACACCGACATTGGTGCTTTCATTGAGAGTTCCTCTGTGTTGTCGCTGCAAGGCTCGATGGCTCATCTCGTTGTCAGGGACAATGTTACCTCAGGGGGAGCTCTGGATGTAGGCCAAACTCTTCGACTAGGCGGCTTCGTCATGGCCGCCCCATCGGCTGTCGTGCCAACGATGGCCTCTCGAGTCATCACGCATAACCTTCGCATCAATTCGGAACTCGCCGAACAGATGGATCCGATAGAGCTCTCCTCTCTTAATGAGCTCTTGGATCGCATCACCGCTTTAGGAGTCGCTACGGACTATGACCGGATCGGGCTTAAACCCGACCAAAGGGACATTAAATCCCCGTCGGCCACCCATGAGATAGCGGTAGTGGAGGAACCACACAAGGATTATCCCTCTATTTGAGGATGAATTACGTCTGGATCACCGAGCTCCCTGAGCCGGACACCCGCTCAAGGGAAGACATGACCCGGGTCTCAGACTTAGAATCGGACATTGGGCCGGAGAAATTGGGCAGCCCCTGGATCCCGAGCTGTCAAACTCGGAAACTCCCATGCCCCTGGGGCTAGATCGGATCAGAATCCGGATTCAGCTATTCCCGCCCATGCGGACTTAAACCGTCTCTCCCATATCAGGCAAGAACCCCAGGAGACAGTGCATCGTTATTGGGCTAGATTCCTCCTTGTGCTAAACAAGGTCAAGGACTACCGCGAGGAGGATGTAGTCTCACTTTTCTGCAAAAACTGCACGCACAAAGGAATCCTTAATGCTATAAGTCGCCGTGACATAGTACACTTCGCGGACTTGGCAACCATAGTACAGAAGTACTGTGTGATGGAAAGCATCTGGAAAACCCAAACCCAATTTTGGGATAGTCCGGCTCTCACCAAAACCTTTGTCCGAACTAAACGGGCGAACTCTCGTAAGTCGGTCGATCCAGTCCCCAAGAAACCAAAGCCCACCCCAGGGCGGGGAACCGTATTGGAAGAATGGCTAAATAGGCCATGTAAACTCCACAGCACTTCGGACACAACACCAACTCATAGCCTTAGGGCATGTTGGATACTCCGGCAGGTTGCAAAATGTGGCGAGGATCTTCTTGCAAGCTATAAAGCAGAACAACATCCCGCCAATGAACACAATACGGTACTAACAGTCTTCGAGACTTTTGACTCAAACAATAGGCGCAAGCGAGCTCATCGAAGCTCCGCTGAAATTTGCCATGTGGCTAAAATATACCCCTGGAACGACACTGCTATAACTTTCAATGCCAGTGATGAACCTCGATTCCAGATTGTCCGGGCACCAGCTGCTCTGGTCCTCAGCCCAATCGTGGACGGCTTCCGGCTTACTAAAGTACTCATGGACGGCGGAAGTGGATTAAACTTGATCTATGAAGAAACACTCAACAAGATGGAAATGGATAAAAGCCGCATTGAACAAAGCGGCACAACCGAATTATCCCTAGTCGGGAAGCGCGGTGTGCGGGAAAAATCACACTCGATGTGGTATTCGGCACCGTGGAGAATTATAGGTCCGAAGAAATCACATTCCAAGTGGCTCCTTTTAGCAGCAGATACCACGCCCTTCTAGGGCGGGACATGTTTACAAGCTTTCAAGCTATACCCCATTATGGGTACATGAAGCTTAAAATGCCCGGACCCAATGGAATCATCACTCTAGCCAGTGATCCGGATGTTGCACTTCGCGCCGAAAACAAAACCGCAACACTAGCCCTGGAAGCATTATCCGAAGCCCTAGCAGTCGAAGAGTTAACAACACTACGGGCCACCGTGGACAGGGACGACATGATACTCGATGAGTGACCCAAGTCCACCTCATTTAAACCCGCAGACGAGATAGTCAAGTTCCAAGTCCATCCAACGGACCCCACAAAGACAGCTTCCATTGGGACACAGTTTAGCCCCGTAATGGACGTCGCACTGCGAGATTTCTTACGCGAAAACTGGGATATTTTTGCCTGGCACCCATCAGACATGCCGGGCATCCCACGCAGATTGGCCGAACACAGCCTCAATATACTAAAAGGATACAGACCGGTCAAGCAGACTCTAATGCGGTTTTCAGAGCCCAAACGGCAAGCCATGGGGGAAGAGCTAGCCAAACTACTCGAGGCCGGATTCATCAGAGATATCAAGCATCCAGATTGGCTGGCAAATCTGGTAATGGTACCAAAGATGGACAAATCCTAGCGCCTATGTGTCGACTTTAAAGACCTCAACAAGGCTTGCACCAAGGATCCCTTTCCCCTCCCTCGCATCGATCAAATCATCGATGCCATAGCAGGACACGACTCGTTGTGTTTCCTCGACGCATACTCTGGATACCATCAAATAAAGATGGCAGAGTCTGACCAAGCTGCAACAGCTTTCATAACGCCATATGGCCCTTTTTGCTTCAACACTATGCCTTTCGGGCTTAAGAACGCCGGCGCAACCTACCAACGCATGATTCAAACATGCCTGGAAAAGCAAATTGGCAAAACAGTGGAGGCATATGTGGACGACGTGGTCATAAAAACAAGACACATCGAAACCCTAATAGATGACTTGAGGCTTACATTCGATAACCTCCGGACATACGACATCAAGTTGAACCCAGAAAAATGCATTTTCGGCGTCCCCTCGGGGAAACTACTCGGCTTCATTATTTCCAATAGAGGAATTGAAGTGAATCCGGCAAAAATCCGAGCTCTATCACAGTTGGCTATACCAACAGACCTCAAGCACATCCAGAAACTAGCCGGATGTGTGGCTGCTTTAAGCCGTTTTATCTCCAGGTTAGGAGAAAAGGCATTACCTCTGTACCGCCTTCTTCGTGCAATCAACACTTTGTGTGGATTTGATGCAGCCAGCGCCGTACTAGATGAAATAAAGACCTTATTGGCCAGTAACCCAGTCCTAACAGCGCCAAATATTGGCGAACCTATGCTGCTATACATAGCTGCAACACATCAAGTTGTAAGCGCAGTGCTCGTCGTTGAACAAGAGGTTGACAGATACAAATTCCCGCTCCAGAAGCCGGTTTATTACGTATCCACGGTCCTCACCCCATGCAAATCCCGATACCCGCATTATCAGAAAATAGCATACGCGGTCTTCACGGCATCCTGGAAGCTACGACACTACTTTCAAGAGTGTTCGATTACGGTGGCCTCCGAAGTACCACTCAATGACATAATAAATAACCGCGACGCTACGGGCCGGATTGCTAAATGGTCCATCGAGCTCCTTCCGTTCGACATAACATACAAGCCGTGGCGGGCCATCAAATCGCAAGTATTGGCTGACTTTGTCGTCGAATAGACAGAAGTCAAACTCCGTAAAGAGTACGACGCGTACTCTAACTAGATCATGCACTTCAACGGCTCCAAAATGCTGGCCGGACTGGGAGCGGGTGTAGTCCTGACGTCTCCCACCGGAGACATGGTCCAGTACGTCCTCCAAATATTATACACAGACTCCAACAATGTGGCCGAATATGAGGCTCTGTTGCACGGTCTTCGGATGGCAATCTCTATGGGCATTCAACGCCTGGAAGTGCGCAGAGATTCAAACCTCGCAATATCACAAATAAATGGAGACTTTGATGCCAAGGATCCGAAAATGGCAGCGTACCGTAATGCCGTCCTCAAAATGTCAGCTCGGTTCGAGGGGCTCAAATTCCACCATGTGGCTCGAGAAAACAATCAAGCGGCGGACGTCCTTGCTCGCATCGGCGCTAAACGCGACCATGTCCCACCCAATATATTCTTGGAAAGGCTGTTCAAGCCCTCCATAATATGGGAAGGGGAGTCCGGCAATACTAGCACGAATCCGAATACACCCCCAGATTCCGAACTATCAGACATAATCGGAGGTTCTACCACCGAAATAACATCCTCGGCCCATGAAATCATGGCTGTAATCGCCCCGTGGACTGAGCCTTTCTTGGCCTACCTAAATGGGCAGGAGCTCCCCGAAGACCAAAATGAAGCATGCTACATTGTTCGGCGTTCTAAAGCTTACAAAGTCCACGAAGGGAACTCTATAAGAAAAGTGCGACCGGAGTGCTCCAAAGGTGCATATCCAAAGAAGAAGGGCGGCAGCTCTTGGCTGGAATCCATTCCAGACTGGGCGGACATCACGCCGCGGCTCGAGCACTAGTCAGCAAGGCCTTCCGTACAGGCTTCTATTGGCCGACAGCCCGAGCAGACGCACAGTACCTTGTCCAACACTGCGTCGGTTGTCAGCTCTTTGCCAATCAGAGTCATATGCCCCCTACCGCTCTCCAAACAATCCCCTTAACTTGGCCCTTCGCAGTCTGGGGGCTGGATATGGTCGGACCTCTTAAAGGGGGAAACCATAAGAAAAAATACTTACTGGTCATGGTTGACAAGTTCACCAAATGGATAGAAGCCAAACCAGTCAAAACGGCTGAATCCGGACCAGTAATAGACTTCATATCCGGGGTCGTACACCCATACGGTGTCCCCCACAGCATCATCACTGATAATGGCTCAAATTTCACAGCCGATGAAGTGAAAACTTGCTGCGGCAAAATAGGCATTAAGTTTGATTACGCTTCCGTCTACCATCCCCAAACAAACGGCCAGGTCGAACGAGCAAACGATCTCATAATGAGCGGCATCAAACCCAGACTAGTGCGATCCCTGACAGAGTCGGATATGCACTGGGTCAAAGAGCTCGACTCCGTACTCTGGGGGCTGCGGACCACGCCGAATCGCACCACCGGGTACACACCATTTTTCATGGTGTACGGCGCGGAAGCAGTACTACCCTGGGACATAATACATGATTCGCCACGCATACGCATGTACGAAGAGAAGGAAGCCGAGTTAGATCGGCAGGATAACTTGGATGCCCTGGAGGAGGAGCGCGACGTCGCAAAGGCCCGCTCCGCATTCTATCAGCAGCAGGCTCGACGATACCAAAGCAGAGAAGTGCGGGCCAAAACTTATAATATTGGCGAGCTTGTTCTACGCCTACTGGAAAAGAAGAAGGACAAACTCAAACCCAAGTGGGAAGGCCCCTTCATCATAGACAAAGTTCTCACCGGAGGAGCGTACCGCTTACGTAATGCATCCGATAACAGACTCGAGCCAAACCCATGGAACGCGGCCAGACTCCGGAGATTCTACGCCTAGTGCCGAACTCAGTGTTCATCTCCTTACCCCCTCCTTTTTTATTATGCTCCCTCCCTTTTCCTTTCTCGACCTTTTTTCCTCTCCATACAAAGTATTTGATACAGTACGGACTCCCGGATCCTTCCAGCCGCACTATGTGTGCAAGCAATACCTGGGGGCTTCCTATGCGAAAGCTAAAAATAATTACTCAAATGGCTTTTCGCCCATCACATATGCGTTTCTTTTCCCATATGTGCCTTTTCTTCACCATTATATGCATCGATATGACTTAAGATGTGGCCAAGCTGGGTCGCCTGGCTCTTGTGTTTATGCCCTATGTTCCCGTTAATTTGGCTAGGGCATAAGGGGAGCACCTCAGCGATTGTTACTGCCGGTTCAGCCGGATGTGTACCTCAGACTGGGTGAAGCCGAAAGCTAGTTTCCTTAAGAGAATATTCGGACGGTGAACAAAAGATGTATTCGTTTATGACAATGCGAATCCCCAGAAGTCTTGTATCCTGCGCCATCGTTCGCAGTCCGGACATGTCCATTGTCGCATGTGTACCCAGGGAAAGGAACCCCTAACGGAACTATTCTCCCTGGAAGATGTTTCTTACTATCCATGAAATATGACATAACTAGTTGGGTACTTGTCTGTTCAAGCACTTATGACCCCTACGCTTGGTTTCCATGCATACCCCGGTTTTATATAACTGAGTGGGTATTCGGACACACCCCAGACTGTAGGATCCGGGGGCTAAAGCGAAAAGGTCCGCCAAGACAAATGATTTTAATCCGGCTAGGGACTAATTATGTCCACTGAATTACACAGTCACTTGGACTGACTATATTCCTCCTCTATACCATCCAACAGGCTATCTAGCTTACAATCTTGTTGAGAATACTTGGCGGCTAATGCTACCTGGTCATATACCAGACTCAAGGGAATTTCTTGCCCATCGGGCCCCGCCGGTCCTACTTCGGCCATATGGTTCGGGTCCAGCTTGGTGTAGTGCGTCTTCACCATAGCCGAGGCTTATCTTGCACCTTGCCGGCAAGCTGACATCTTCCACAGTCGGAAGCGCCGCCGTGCTCCTTGAAGCATATCCATGAGCTCCCCCATGCCATTCGGTAGTAAGCTTGATGGCCACAAGGCCTGAGCAACACCCTGCATCACTTGTCGAGCTTGCTCGTGCAGTTGCGAGAGGTCTTGCAGTAAATCACTTGCAGCTGAGGGCATCTCCTCCTCAGGGCGACCCGTTAACAGTCCTGCAAGCAAAATTCTTTCAATATACTTCCCTGCCGAACTATCATACAATTCGTCTAGGCACTCACCATAAATGCCGCGTCGAAGCCTTTTGTTCTCCTTCACTGAGTCCGCCAGCTGGGCGTGGATGTCTTTTAATTCTACGTCCAGCCGGACATTGGCATCTTGTAGGTTGTTCTTCTCCTGCCTAACTTGTGTAAGAATGCGCTCGCCAGCCTTTAGCTGCCTTTTGAGATGCGAGTCGTCATCTCTTACGCCCTCCGTATTCACCCTGGGATTGTCTGCAAAATTCTCTGTTAGACTTGTTATACCAATCATTTACTAACTGGTGCATCTCCGTACAAATTGAGAAAAATGTTACCAGATGAGGCCTTCTGGGATTCCTCTAACTTGGCAACCGTGTCCCTCAGCTGGCCCTTGCATTCCTCCAGCTCCCGAGCCAACTGTTCATTCTTATCTACAAGGACCTGTGCATAAATTGATCCTTAAAACAGTTGTTCCAACCATTTCAAGTCTCAGGGGCTACTGCTATACATGCTTATCAAAATTTATTACCCGTATATCTTTGGTACTGGTCCGTCGCTCGGGCAAGCCCGCCTTGAGCAGCTCGGATGTACGCATCTCCCAAATTGAAGCCATTAAATGCCTCTTCGGAAAAGATGTTGTTCCGAAGCATGGCCCGTCGGCGCCGGTGATTCATGGCGCTCTCTACTTTGGAGTTTGTGGCCAAGAGCATATCCGTGTCCTCTGTCAGAGAACTATGCGGCATCGGCCCTGCGTCTGCCTCCGCTCTCGAAGCCGGTTCAGGAATCCGGCTGGTGGAGGCATGATTGGCACGATCCCCGGATATAGTCTGGCTATTCCTCTTCCTGCCAGGACGCAAAGGGCGATGTTATACTTCAAATACCATAATCGCAGGACGGGTTTTTTCCTTACCTCTGCAGCGGTGTGTCAATCTGTATCGCCTTCCTCTTGAGCCTGCCCGATCCGGACGCCCGTGGTCGACGAGTCCCTAGGGGCTCGGCCTCCCCCACCGCTGCCTCTCGCAAAAACACGACACTTCAAGGGTAAGGCATGACATCTAAAGGGAGTCTTCTTCGGAGGATAGGGTCTTCCAGTTTGGCTTACACGCGACATAGGTAGCAGTCCAGGATAGTCGGCAATAATGGCCACTGAGGCACCATCACAGCTTGCTTGATAAAATATCCCGTTGACGAGCTCCACGGTAATATCCAGATCCTCCTCGAGTCCTGGGTCTAGGGCCCTTCCGGGGTCCTCCGGCTGAGAGGAGGGGCTGGAGATTCCTTCTACGGCCCTCCTCAGTTCCTGCTCGGAAATGTCGAACCAGATAATCTTAGCGAAGAACGCCGCGATGAGTGAAGCAGGGAAAGGAATAACGACTTACCCAGTTTTGGGGGTTGTACATGGAGAATCCATCCCGTGGTTTAATGTGAAGGAATTCTTCCTCTTCTCCTTTGTATAAATCGGACAATATCCTTGCCAGAGTTGTGGTGGAGTCCGGACCCTTACGGCCACATCGAGTGGCATCATCTTCCCCGTTGAAGTGCCACATCGGCTTCCCCCGATATTGAAGCGGTTGCACCCCCTGTATTATGCATATTGCCATGACCTCGACTATCGTCAGTCCGGACTTGGCCAGTAACTTTATCCTGCTCATCAGGAAATGTACTTCCCTGGTATCCTCCTTTTGGGGGCTTCGGGGGTGCCATCTTAGACGTGGCCTCGGTGGGGCATCACTGAACTTGGGGAGACCTGTCCGGACTGGATCCGGAAGGGGAACGTCATCAATGTAAAACCACTCCGAAGGCCAGTTCTCTAGTGCCTTCTTGAGAGTGTCGGATAGGTATCCGGTCTCGGCAATGCGCCATACTTCGGCTCCGCCCACTTGACATAGGGATTCTCCCTGGTTGCGGGGGACAAGGCAGAACAGCTTCTTGCATAACCCGAAGTGAGGCTCGCAGCCTAAAAATAGCTCGCAAAGGGCAACATACCCTGCTATGTGTAGAACGGAGGCAGGGGTAAGGTTGTGCAACTGGAGACCATAGAACTCCAGGAGCCCGCGAAGGAACGGGTGGATGGGAAACCCAACGCCCCTTAGCAGATGCGGGATGAGGCATATTCGCTCCTCTGGAGATGGATTAGGAGATCCCTCCGCTTGTTCCCCTCCGTTATAAGTGGCTATTCCGGCTCGAACAGGGACCATGAACGCTGGTGGGAGAAACCCTTGGGTTTGTAACTCTATCAAACGGCTATGAGGAAATAAACACTCTTCCCAATCCCCCGGCTTTTAACAAGGAGAGCAAGCAGAAGAGCTGCGACGACCGGCTATGTTGGAATGATTTTTTCCGGAGCGCTCTATTGGATGCTTGCTCGAGGGGGAGAGTGAGGTTTGGATCTGAGAATCCCCGTCTCTTCAAATAGGCAGTTGGCCCAAAGGATTGAGGGTGGCGAATGCAAAGAATGCCTCGGCTCCTCGCATTCGCTAGACACGTGGAGATGGTCATTATTGAGGCGCTGAAGCCGAGGAGTACAACATTGATGGAGTGCCGGACACTATTCATTGCAATAGGTGATTTGGAGTATTCGGAGATGGAACCCGCCCTGTAATGCCGAAGACAAGACCGCGCGCCGGACTCATCGTCATTGAAGCCTGGTTCAGGGGCTACTAAGGGAGTCCTTGATTAGGGGGTATCCGGATAGCCGGACTATATACATCGTCCGGACTATTGAAGCGTGAAGATACAAGACTCAAGACTCCGTCCCGTGTCCGGATGGAACTCTCCTTTGCGTGGAAGGCAAGCTTGGCGATCCGGATATTATGTTTCCTTCCTTGTAACCAACTCCATGTAAACCCTAGCCCTCTCCGGTGTCTATATAAATCGAAAAGGTTGGTCCTTAGAAGGCCGATCACGATTACAATCATACCATCAAAGGCTAGCTTCTAGGGTTTAGCCTCTACGATCTTATGGTAGATCTACTCTTGTACTTCCCATATCTTCAATATTAATCAAGCAGGAAGTAGGGTTTTACCTCCATCGAGAGGGCCCAAACCTGGGTAAACATTGTGTCCCTTGCTTCGTGTTGCCATCAGCCTAAGACGCACAGATCGGGACCCCTACCCGAGATCCGCCGGTTTTGACACCGACAGTCGGCTTCTGCCCCCATGTAACTAGTACAGGGGTGTTCGGGATAAATCTAACCACTCTTTATCCAAATTTTTGGTCCTTTAAGGAGGTGTTTAGCGCAACGAACAAGGCAATCGGACTATATAGCTTTATCACCCTCACTTAGCCATAGAAGTTCTATAATTTTAAATTTTGGCGTAGCCCCTGGTATTCGGAAAGCCGAACTTGGGGCGCGCAAGCCTAAACCGGACAAAGATCGATTCCTCGCCTGAAGCGGAAAAAATCTTTAAGGATTTGAAACCTCTCGAACAGCGACCAGCTCTCGTCGCATCATGACAGTCAGTTTTTGGCTTTATCCACTCAGGTGCTCGTCCGGAAGAACCGGGACACAATCGCAGTAGTTCTCCCTTTACTACCCTAGCCGATATAGCAGAGCGTAGGGTAGCATGCACAAGAGCCGGGCAACCCAACTATTGACCCAAGACATGATTCGGAGCTGATGCATATAATGCTATAAGTTCGGGGTGCCGCACTGTCGAAAGTGTTCGAACTTTCTTGCCGTGTTATGGGGTATACTGAAGCCCCTGGCGAACTGAACGTACCATAGTGTACGGGTGCGGTTTGTAATAAATAAACAGTCAAGGAAAAAGAAAAAGAAATGTAATAATAAGCTGACGTTGTACATTATTTTCCATTGTTTATTTGAATGATACGTCAAGGCGTATGTATACAAGTAGTGCGATAAGCAAAATAGGACTATTTGATATGTCCTAACCAAGAGCGAGCTGCGTGTGGGTATGTAAAACAGGTATAGCGATGGTTATCAGAGACCACCTGGGGATTCCCTTGTATGTCAAAGCTTCTTGCCTCCTTGGTGTTTCCGTCCCGTGATGGGTCCGATAATCAGGTTATCGGAAGAGCCTCAAGAAAATAGGGACCTGAAAGGAAGAAAGAAAAAGGGTGAAGGTATATGGATCCTGGGGCGGTTGAGCCGCATTGTGGACCACATTCTAGCTGTGCCTCCGTCTATGCCCATGGTATTTTAAGTGCGTAATTATGTACGCGCGGCACGAATTCCACCACTTGACTGGGACTGGGACGGAGGCCGAATTGCTAGGCGAGCTCTGGATGGGCCGGATGATCCTATTGTAGAGTACTTCGGACTCGCTTGACAGTGTCCGAGGGCTTTATTGCCGAATAGGAGGTCTGCCTAAGGAGGCTACTCTGTACTTCTGCTGCGAGGGCCGCAGTGTGCTCCTCTGTACGGAGGTAGCGCTCTGTGTTTCCATTGACTATTATAACCCCGTGAGGTCCGGGCATCTTGAGCTTGAGGTATGCATAGTGCGGCACCGCATTGAATCTAGTGAATGCGGTTCGTCCGAGCAGTGCATGATAGCCACTGCAGAAGGGGACGATATCGAAGATTAACTCCTCGCTTCGGAAGTTGTCCGAAGATCCGAAGACTACTTCCAGTGTGATTGAGCCCATGCAACAGGCCTCTACACCTGGTATGACACCTTTGAAGGTGGTTTTGGTGGGTTTGATCCTTGAGGGATCGATGCCCATTTTGCGCACTGTATCCTGATAGAGTAGGTTCAGGCTGCTGCCACTGTCCATGAGGACTCGTGTGAGGTGGAATCCATCAATGATAGGGTCAAGGACCAGTGTGGCTGAACAGCCATGACGGATACTGGTCGGATGGTCCCTGTGATCAAAGGTGATCAGACAAGAAGACCATGGGTTGAACTTTGGGGCGACTAGCTCCATCGCGTAGACGTCCCTTAGTGCACGCTTCTGCTCCCGCTTGGGGATATGGGTGGCGTATATCATATTTACCGTTTTTACTTGGGGAGGAAATTTCTTCTATCCTCCTGTGTTCGGCAGCCGGGGCTCCTCGTCGTCATCACTATGCGGTCCCTTTTCCTTGTTTTCGGCATTCAACTTGCCGGCCTGTTTAAATACCCAACGTTCTCTATTGGTGTGGTTGGCTGGTTTATCGGGGGTGCCATGGATTTGACATGAGCGATCGAGTATGCTGTCCAGACTGGACGGGCCCGGATTGTTTCTTTTAAATGCCTTTTTCCGCTGACCGGACTTGGAGCCACTGAATCCGGCATTGATAGCCATGTCTTTGGCATTATCGCCATTATTGCAACGCTTGTGTCTGTTGCGCCGGGGCTTGCCATTGCTGTCTCTGGCGTCTGAAGTGCCAGGATTTCTTGATGTGCTATTGCTACGAGCCAACCAGCTGTCCTCACCCGCACAAAAGCGGGTCATAAGTGTCGTAAGGGCTGCCATGGATTTCGGCTTCTCTTGGCCAAGGTGTCGGGCAAGCCACTCGTCACGGATGTTATGCTTAAAGGCCGCTAGGGCTTCAGCATCCGGACATTCGACAATTTGGTTCTTTTTAGTTAGGAACCGAGTCCAGAATTTTCTGGCTAACTCTCTGGGCTGTTGGGTTATGTGACTCAAGTCATCAGTGTCCGGTGGCCGCACATAAGTGCCCTGGAAGTTGTTGAGGAATGCGTCTTCCAGGTTCTCCCAACTGCCAATAGAGTTTGCCAACATACTATTCAGCCAATGCCAAGCTGGTCCCTTGAGTTTTAGTGGGAGGTACTTGATGGCATGTAGATCATCGCCGCGGGCCATGTGAATGTGGAGAAGGAAATCTTCGATCCATACCGCGGGGTCTGTTGTCCCATCATATGGTTAGATGTTGACGGGCTTAAACCCTTCTGGGAATTCGTGCTCCATTACTTCGTCAGTGAAGCATAGGGGGTGTGCGGCGCCTCTATGTCGGGCTACATCGCGACGCAGTTCAAATGAGTTTGGTCTGCTGTATTCGGCCCGGACGGATTTTCCCAGCGTGGCGGTCATCGTCACACATTGGGGTGCGTCCCCGCGATCCGTAGATCGATCTTGACTGTCTTGCTTTGTTTTCCAGTTTGTCTCATAGGTCATGCATGTAGCCCCGGGTCTTCCTGTTTTTATTTGTTTGGCGACGGGGTGCGGGCTGGTGTTCGGGCTGATACACCGCTTTGTCTCAGCCACGAGGTGGCCAGTCACCCGCATCTTGTGCTGGTAGTATAGGCTCTTTGTAGTGGCTATAAGCCGGCACTTGAAGCGCTCCTGCTCGACGGGATCCTCAGGCATGATAAATTCTTCGTCGCCGAGGCTCACCTTGTCTTCTGAGAGGGTCGTGTAATTATCATCCTCCGAGTCTCCGTCCATTGCCTGTTCATCAGGGCTAGCTTGCCCATCCTCCCGTCCGGCTTGCTCGAAGCTTGGCTGGGTGGGATTGTTTTCGTCTTCGGCGTCATCTGGAGTGCTATTGTCTCTTGTGCTGATATCACTATTTTTGCTATGGCGGGGTTTAGAGCGATGTCGCTGACGTCGGCGTTTAGATTGCTTCTCAAGAGGATCACCCTTCGTAGCATCCTTTTGACCCTCGCCATTGTCTTCTTTGGGTGTGTCCACCATATATATATCGTATGATGAGGTGGCAGTCCAGCGCCCTATGGGCGGTGGTTCCTGTTCTTCTTCTGCATTGTCGTCCATACCGTCGATGTCTTTGGACTTGAAATCGAGCATGTCGGTTAAGTCATCGACAGTGGCTATTAAGTGGGTGGTGGGTGGGTAACGAATTCTTTCGTCGTCCGCTTCCTACTCAAGCCAGACATAGTTCGGCCAAGAGTCTCCTGACAGGGAGAGAGATTTTAATGAGTTTAGCACGTCGCCTAAAGGCGAGTGCTGAAAGATATCCGTGGAGCTAAACTCCATGATCTGTGCCCAGTCAGGTTCGATGGGCACAGATGCACGTGGTTCGAAGCCTATGGCCGGAGACGAGTCCGAGGGCCCAAAGACATAGACCTCCTTGGAAGTGAGATCTGTGTTCGGCTCTATCGCTGCTGAGTGTGCGGCCTCCATGGCGGGGTCCATCCACCGTCCTTGGATGGCACGATCTACTCTGAATTTAAAGCGAGGGCAGCTATAGGTGTGATCTCCTGAACACTATCCGATGGCAAATTTAAGTCATGCTCATCGTGACTGTAGGGCGGACCTGTCATGGGCTCGAATCCATCGAAGACCAAGTCTCCGCGGATGTTGGCAATGTAGTTCAGGCTTCCAAACCTGACCTGATGGCCAGGGGCATAGCTATCGATCTGCTCCAGATGGCCAAGCGAATTGGCCCGTAGTGTGAAGCCGCCGAATACGAAGATCTGTCCGGGGAGGAAAATCTCACCCTGGACCGCATCATTGTAAACGGTTGAAGGAGCCATCAAGCCTTATGGTGACGACAAAGTGGAACTCTCAATGAAAGCACTGATGACCTGCAAGTATACAGGATAGTTGTAGCCTCTTTTTATAAGAGTGTTGAACCCAACGAGGAGCTAAAGGTAGAACAAATACTCTCTCAAGTCCTATCTGTCACTGATACGACTCTACGCACGCTTGACGTTCGCTTTACCTAGAACAAGTATGAAACTAGAAGTACTTTGTAGGTATTGTTGGATAGGTTTGGAAGAAAGTAAAGAATGCATAAATAGAAAATAGGAGCTATTTAGATAAATAAACAATAAAGTAAATATATCGAATGTGGAAAAGTGGTGGTAGGAGTTGTGAAATTGTCCCTAAGCAATTGACTACTTTACTAGATCGATAGCAAGTTTTATGTGAGAGAGGCCACTGCTAGCATGTCATCCCTGACTTAGAATTCTATGCTCTTATGATTGGAACTATTAGCAAGCATCCGCAACTACTAACGTTCATTAAGGTAAAACCCAACCATAACATTAAGATATATTGGTCCCCCTTCAATCCTGTATGCATCAATTTCTATGCTAGGTTGAAGCTTCTGTCACTCTTGCCCTCCAATACATAGTTCTATCAACATACAACTAACCCTATGGTGTGATCCATGCGCGCACTCATATGATGGGCACCAAAGGACATCAACATAACCACAAGAAATTTAAATCAATCATAGCAATTCATCAACCACCAATAGGACAACGAAAATCTACTCAAACATCATAGGATGGCAACACATCATTGGATAATAATATGAAGCATAAATCACCATGTTCAAGTAGAGGGTACATCGGTTTGCGGGAGAGTGGACCGCTGTAGATAGAGGGGGAAGGTGATGGAGATGTTGGTGAAGATGGTGGAGGTTTTGGTGTAGATCGCGGTGATGATGATGGCCCCCGGCAGCGCTCCGGTGCCACCGAAAGCAAGGGGGAGAGAGTCCCCCTTATTATTCTTATTCCTTGACCTCCTCCCTAGATGGGAGAAGGGTTTCCCCTCTAGTCCTTGGATACCATGGCTTGGGAGGGGCGAGAGCCCCTCCGAGATTTGATCTATCTCTCTGTCTCTCTCTGTTTCTGCATTCTCAAATTCTGCCCTAGTACCGTTTCTTTTATATTCAGAGATCCATAACTGTAAGTGCATCTAGTGCCATCACTAGTTGGTTTTGGAGTATTGATGACAAACCTGGTTGAGGGACTAATGTGTTTGTGAGAATTGCAGGATAACACAGGTAGTAGTCCCTCCTTGATTCGGTTTACCTACCGGAGATGACCCCTAAAAATGTGTGAAGACATTGAAGACAATTATGGTCTGTGAAGATATTCACATTGAAGACTATGACACGAGAAGACATTGAATGAAGACTATGGAGCGCGAAGACTTAGTTGTTTCGTTGTTTCCTTTTCTTCTTTGTTGAGTCATAGGAACCACCGCACTGTTAAGTGGGGTCCAAGTGAACAAAGTCAGAGTGACTGAAGTGATGCTCAACCAAATCCTATGTCTTGAGCGAAGACAATGAGAGCAAATCTTATCCTCAGCGGATAAGTCAGCTTTACTTGTAGCCCAAGTCAAGCTGCCGCGTGTTTGAAATCATTTGTTGCGACACGTGTCGGTTCCTTAGTGACCCAGGGTCATTTCGGACATATCCGGCCGGGTTGCCCAGTGGCTATAAATAGCCCACCCCCTACACCATAAATTGGTGGCTGCTCAGAGTTTGTACACAACTTTTGTCTTTTGAGAGCAACCCACCACCAAAGCTTTCGAGAGAGAATCCTTGCGAGGACAAAGCCCAAACCACCCAGAGCCCAAAGAGTATTTGGCATCACTGAAGTCTTCCTGTCCGCGTGATCTGAAGACTTGTTACACTTAAGGATTATGAATCCTCCAGCCAGTTAGGCGTCGCGTTCTGAGCATCCAAGAGCCATTGGGAAGTCTGTGAAGGTTCGGAAGTCTACCTTGAAGACTTACCAGAGTGATTGGGCGGGGACTAGGTGTCCTTAGCTCAAGGGGAATAAGGTGAAGACGCGGTCTTCTGAGTTGAATCTCAGCCTCCCTAACCAGACGTATAGTTGTCACAGCAACTGGAACTGGTCGAACAAATCCCTGTCCTTCTGAAGTCACTGGTTCTATCTCTCACCTCTCTTACTTACAGTTTGTCTTTGTGAAGTCATTGCCTGCTTGCGTTATCTGTTTGACTTCACTGTGTGACTATCTGTTCCGATTGACTTCATATTATCTTCCATCCCGATCTGTACTACCTAGCTACTATTTGTCTTCGTGCTTTCATTCCATTGAATACTTGACTATGGCTTGTATAGTGTAGTCTACCTTCCACTGCATTCGAATAGTGTTGTTTTTATTGTTTGTCTTCGACACTCCCATGTTTTGAAGACTTTCATAAAAATCTCCTATTCACCCCCCCTCTAGTCGATAACTAGCCCTTTCAATTGGTATAGAGCAAGGTACTCCCTTGTTCTGTGTGATTCGGTTTAACCACCTGGAGTTTAGCTATGTTCACTGCAGGGATAATCAAAGTCTCTGTTGCGTGCCCCATCTTCGATGGCACTGAATATCCCTACTGGAAGAATAGGATGCGCATGCATCTTGAAGCCATTGATGTCGATCTATGGTATGTCGTCAAGAACGGCGTTCCCAAGACGGGTGAAGGCATCACCCCTACTGATGTCAAGAAGTTCATTCAACTGGACTCTACTATGAAGAACATCATCTGTGGGCACCTTACCAAAGGACAGTATGGCCGTGTGAGTGCTCTGGAAACGTTGAAGCTAGTCTGGGACTAGCTCTCCAAGGTCAATGAAGGCGTCTCAACTCAACGAGATCAACGTATCAGTACTCTCTGCAACCACTTCAAGAGACACGACAACGAGAATGTCCAGCTCACATTTGATCGCCTCACTGATATCACAAATGAGCTCCAAGCACTCGACGCCACTGAGATCACGAAGCATGAGATAGTGAAGACACTACTGAGATCTCTTGACACCTCATTTGACACCTTAGCCCTGATGATTCAAGAATGCCCTGATTTCAAGACTCTCGATCCATCAGACATACTTGAGAGGCTCAACACACATGAGTACCAGCTATCTGAGAAACGAGATATCTATGGCCCCATCTATGGCCGAACTCGAGCTTTGAAGGCAAAGGCTGTTGCTTCCTCATCTGAAGAAGAATCTGACTGCAGTTCTGGTGATCCTGAAGACATTGGAAAAGAGCTTGCTATGCTTGTGAAGAAGTTCCAGAAATTCACCAAGAAGAAAGGCTTCAGAAAGTCTTCGATCCAGCTCAAGGAATGATGAAGCTTCTGCCTATGATCACAAGAAGAGAACCTGTCACAAGTGCAAGAAACCTGGTCACTACATCTCTGAGTGTCCACAGTGGGACAATGAGAAGAAGAAGAAGAAGAGCAAAGAATATGATTCTGATGACAAGAAAAAGAAGAAATCCTCAAAGTCTACTTCCAAGTCTTCTTCCAGATCTTCATCACACAAGAAGAGCTCATCTAGCAAGGCCCGTGCTTTTGTTGGCAAGGAAATGGATTCATAGGAGGAGTCAGCTTCAGAGGAGGCGGAGGTGGAGTCTGAGGGGGAGTATGACTCGGGTGTTGCGAGTCTGGCTCTAGCTACTGCCTACGTCACCAAGTCCATCTTCAACACCAAAGACAATGGCTCCGTCACCAACACTGATGATAATGTCGAGGACGACTCGCCTCCCACCTACTGCTTCATGGCACGCGGTGCCAAGGTAAAATCACGCGATGCTTACTTTCAAACATCCAGTGAAGATGACTCTGATGGTGAATCCAAACCTAGTTACAAAACACTTGCTAAAATTGCAACTGAACAACAGAAAGCTATGGAACATACTCAAAAACTGTTAGACAAAAGCGATGACCTGTTGGACGCGGAAATGACCAAGTCTCAGTCCTTAATTAAAGACATAAAAGATCTTCATATTAAGTACCAGGAACTTGAAGGTCGACATGAATCGCTCACAACTTCTCATGAAAAGCTTTCCTATGATTATCTTCAAAGGAAGCAAGAACTTGAGAAATTGAGATCGGATCATGAAGATCTTCAAAAGGAAAATGAGTCACTTCGCGCCCAACAGATCAGCCCCGCTCAGGAAGGATTTGAACCACCATGCCTAAAATGCATTGAGCGTGATAATGCTACTTCTGTTGCTGAATGTTCTACCGCTGCTGCTATTGCAATATCTTCAACTGCTGACATGGTAACTAACCCCTCTACTGAGGATACCACTACTATTGCTGATGAGAATGCCAGGTTGAAGACACTGCTTGAGACAGGGATGTACAAAAGTCTCAAAGGGCATCAGACACTGTGTGATGTCCTCAAAAAGCATATTCTGAACCGAATCCCTAGGAAAGAGGGTGTTGGGTTCGAGAGGAAAATGAATGTTGATGGGTCGTACTGGAAGCCTGAGCAGTACCCCAAAACCACATGGGTTGCTGCAAAGGAATCTCCAGTTGATCCATCCACCTTATCTGGTTTCACTTGTGCTAACCCCATTATCATTGATGAATCCTTTGATGCAAACTACAAACTGTTTAAGAATCAGAATGGTGAAGTGTTTGCCAGGTATATTGGTACTAACTGCAGGAATGGGCCACCTTTGAAGAAGATATGGGTTCCTAGAAGTTGTCTTGAGAATCTTCGTGTGAATGTCATCATGACACAACCCGTGAAGAAGACAAACCCCATACCAAAGGCTTCATATGGTCCAAAAGCTTCATACAGACCGAGGACTCATCTGAGTCAGCCTAACGTCAATGTTTTGCAGGGAAATCATACTCAGACCCATGAATATGAGCGTGTTTCTTCAAACCGCTATGTTCATATAACAAAGAATTTTTCGGCTTATTCCTATGAGTATTATTCACCTCCTGCAAGGCTATTTACTAGGGATCCAAAGCCAAAATTCTCAGATGCTGCACTTAGACTCATTGCTTCTAAGCCACCCCTGAAAATGTGGGTGGTTACGAAAACTTAACTCTCTTTTGCAGGGTAAGGTCTCCAGCCGGAAATCAAAGGCGTCCAAAAGTAATGCTGGGGACCTTAAACATCTTGTGGGGCGCAAGATAAAATGCCCAAATGGTCTTACTATGTACTTCGTTCCAGGATTCCTTGATACTCACCCTATCTATCCTAACCAAGATCTGAATTTTCATGTTCCACTTGTTCGTCAAATGTTTATGCTTCACAACTTGCTTGGTGAAGCCTATCCCCCAAACTGCACTGTAGGCTACGACACCTCGTACTTCAGAATGGATTATGGACAGTAGATGCACTAACCACATGACGGACGATCGAAGTCTTCTGATTGATTCGACGCTATGACCATCGGACAAAAGTCACATTACCTTTGCTGATACTGGTAAAAGCAAAGTATTGGGTCTAGGTAGAGTTGCAATATCAAGGGATCAGCACATGCATAAAGTGATGCTTGTTGAATCCCTTGGTTTCAACTTAATGTCTGTCTCAATGCTTTGTGACTTGAACATGATTGTGCTATTTGGAAAATATCGATGCCTTGTTCTAATGGAATCTGACAAGTCTCTAGTCTTTGAAGGGTATCGGAAAGACGATCTCTATATGGTAGATTTCTCTGTAGGACCACAGATGGTTGTATGTCTTCTAGCAAAGGCTTCAGAATGCTGGCTCTGGCATCGAAGGTTAGGGCATGCTGGCATGAAGAATTTGCACACTCTCGCGAAGAAGAAGCATTTCGTGGGCATCGAAGGCGTCAAGTTCAAGAAGGACCATCTATGTGGCGCCTGCGAAGCCGGAAATATGACTAGGGCCAAGCATCCCTCGAAGACAATCATGACTACATCTCAACCCTTTGAGCTGCTGCGCATGGATCTATTCGGCCCTACTCACTACTCTACTCTCAATGCTACTGCTTGCCTCTATGGCTTTGTAATTGTTGATGATTACTCCAGATATACTTGGGTGCACATAATTTTCTACAAGACTGAAGTGCAGGATGTCTTCAGACGATTTGCCAATCGTTCCATGACAAACTATGGCGTAAAGATCAAGCACATCATAAGTGACAATGGCACTGAGTTCAAGAACACTGGTCTCGACCTCTATCTGGATACACTTGGCATCACACATGAGTTCTCTGCTCCTTATACACCTCAGCAGAATGGCATCGCCGAGCGCAAGAACAGAACTCTCATTGAGATGGCCCAAACGATGCTTGATGAGTACAGACTCCATGAAAGTTTTGTACTGAAGCCATTGACACTGCTTGCCACATCATCAACCGAGTTTATCTTCACAAGCTTCTGAAGAAAACATCCTATGAGCTCCTAACTGGTAAGAAGCCAAATGTAAGCTACTTCAGAGTATTTGGTGCTAGGTGCTGGATCAAGGATCCACATCACACTTCAAATTTGCACCGAAAGCACATGAAGGTTGTATGCTTGGTTATGGAAAGATTCACACTCCTACAGAGTCTTCACCTCTTTCACTATAAAGTGGTTGAGACTGTGGATGTGCGGTTCGATGAAACTAACGGCTCACAAAGAGAGCACCTGCCAAATGTGCTAGATGAAGTACCTCCAAGTGAATCTATCAAGCAGATAGGAATTGGAGATATCATACCTTCTGAGAATCAACCTGAAGAGGAACTTGTCATTTCTGCACCAAATCAACCTAAAGACAATACTCAACCTGAAGACAATCCCTCAACTGATGACATTGATCAGCAAGAGCAAAATCTTCGTCCTGCTCATCCTCGTGTTGCAAATGAAGTTCAGATTGAGAAGATAATTGACAGCTTGAATGCACCTGGTCCACTCACTCGTTCTAAAGCAACCCAAAGAGCAACACAACTAACCAACTTCTGTGGACATTTTGCATTTGTCTCAATCTCTGAACCCAAGAAAGTTGATGAAGCCTTCATGGAACCTGAATGGATTCAAACTATGCAAGAAGAGCTTCAACAGTTCGAGCTGAATAATTTGTGGGAATTGGTCAAGCGTCCTGATCCTCGGAAGCACAATATCATTGGCACCAAATGGATATATCGCAACAAGCAAGATGAGCATGGTCAAGTGGTCAGAAATAAGGCTCGTCTTGTTGCACAAGGTTACACTCAAGTGGAAGGAATTGACTTCGATGAAACATTTGCTCTGGTGGCAAGACTTGAAGCCATTCGCATACTGCTAGCCTATGCAAATCATCACAACATTCTCCTATATCAAATGGATGTGAAAAGTTCTTTTCTCAATGGAAAGATAGAAGAAGAAGTATATGTCACACAACCTCCAGGTTTTGAAGATCCAAAACATCCTGACATGGTATACAAGCTCAACAAGGCACTGTATGGCCTCAAACAAGCCCCTCATGCTTGGTATGACACGCTCAAAGACTTCCTGAAGAGCAAAGGCTTCAAACCTGGTTCACTAGATCCTACACTCTTCACGAAGACATATGATGGTGAACTGTTCGTGTGTCAAATCTATGTGGATGACATTATCTTTGGCTGCACCAACAAGAAATACAGTGATGAATTTGGTCACATGATGCAAGAGCAATATCAAATGTCCATGATGGGTGAGCTGAAGTTCTTTCTGGGTCTTCAAATCCGTCAGCAACGCAACGACATCTTCATATCACAAGAAAAATATCTCAAAGATTGCCTAAAGAAGTTTGGAATGAAAGATTGCAAAGGATACACAACGCCAATGCCAACCAAAAGTCATCTGGGTCCCGACGATAATGGTAAAGAGTTCGATCAAAAGGTATATCACTCCATGATTGGTTCTTTGCTTTACTTATGTGCATCTAGGCCAGATATAATGCTTAGTGTTTGCATGTGTGCCCGATTCCAAGTGGCACCAAAGGAATCGCATCACTTAGCTGTGAAGTGAATTCTTCGATATTTGGCTTACACCCCAACACTAGGATTATGGTATCCAAAGGGCTCAGAGTTTGATCTAGTTAGATTCTCAGATGCTGATTATGCTGGTGACAAGGTTGATCGCAAGTCCACATCAGGAACATGTCACTTTCTGGGATGATCTCCTGTCTATTGGTCTTCAAAGAAGCAGAACTGTGTATCTCTCTCTACTGCTGAATCTGAATATATTGCTGCTGGATCTTGTTGTGCTCAACTTCTCTGGATGAAGCAAACTCTCAAGGACTATGGAATCCATCTGAAGATTGTGCCTCTTTACTGCGATAATGAGAGTGCTATCAAGATTACAAACAACCCAGTTTAGCACTCGAAGACAAAGCACATTGAAATTCGTCATCACTTTCTCAGAGTTCATGTTATGAAGGAAGATATTGATATCATTCACGTCAAGACAGAAGAACAGTTGGCTGATATCTTCACAAAGCCCTTGGATGAGAAAAGGTTTTGCAAGTTGCGGTGTGAGCTAAATATCTTGGAATCCTCAAATTTCCTGTGAATGGACACACATCCTAAAACTTATGCATCTTTGATGACTTAGATGTGCAACACACGAAGTAATGTATATCTTCAATCAATGAAGAGATACACTCTAAGTGTGAATACATTAATGCAGAATTTGACTTCGAAGCGCCACGATAATTGTGTGTCGTGTCTGGGTCTAATACTTCCTATACGGTGGGTAATGCCACCACCAAATCTTCGGTTGAAGTGTTTCTCTTGGCGTTATGTTTGCATTGTTTTCATATGAGATTCATATTCATCCTTGACTTATACTCAAGTTTATCTTCAATTGGTTGAATTGGACTAGTACTATATATATCTATGTTCTGTCCTCTGCAGCATTCACTTATAGCTCTGGTTTCGTGTTGAATCTTTTGAACTAAGTGAATGTGATCGGACTCTAACCTATCTATGCTTCTATCTCAAATCTATTTGTCCAAGTCATATGCATTCTATTGAAAACTGTCGATTGTCTTCACTAAGACCTTGTCAGCTGAAGTCAATCTGACACACATTTATATCTGTTTTTAATGTGTTATCCTATTTGCCTGAAACCCGGAGAATTCGAAACGACCACCCCGACAATCCAGGCGTGTGTGGGAACATGGAACAACTCCCAAGGTGTTGCATGCTTGCCACGTGTCCGTCAGATGTGAACCGCCAGGGGCACCTGCGTAATTGCGTTGTGCCGTCTATGTCCTTATAAATACCCGTCACGTCTCGGTCAAAAATTCTTCTTCCTCCTTGCCACCTCCCGCAAACCGTAGCGCCTCCGCTAGCTCTTGACGACGCCAACGACGAAGCGCTTAGCTGCTGCGACTTCCTCGACGCCGTCCTCACGTCGGCCGCAGACCTCGTCTTCTCCGCCGTCGTCGTAGGTGTCTTTCGTCGCCAAGTTAGGGCACGGGAGATTGAACTGTTCGGCCTCCATCTTCGCTTCGTCTAGCAGTTCTTCGTGTGGTAATTAAAGTTTAATTCTTTACCGTCTTTTTGATCTGATAGATTCATCCGTTTTTTACCAAAAGTGGTTTCTAGATCTTCAAACTTGAATCTATCTCATCCTGCATCTCATATTCTGCCTAGTCTATTCACTTATGCTTCTTTACAAGTTAGATTCGTCACTTGTACTTATTCTTGGATTTGTACAACTCTGGAACCAACTCTCAACAAATAAGTGAATGTCTTTGCATTGTGAGGTCAATGTCTTCAAACTGATTTATCTTCAAAATCTTCTGAGAATGCATATGACCTCTCTCCCTTCCCTCGCACCTCTAATGCTGTCACAGGTACATGTCCATAGGAGAATCCCTTGGTTCTCATAGTCTGCATTCATTTGCAGAATTCTTGCAGAGTCAGATCAACTCACCTGAAGCCAGTTCTTGTCTGACCAGTCGTTTGAAGCCATTGTATGTACTGAAGCCCTACAGCTTAAACTTCATGGCAACTGAAAAGTCAGCACAAAAGGGAGGCAGACAGTGCCATGGTAATACTTCCAAGGATTTACCTCCAGATTTGCACGAGATGTACAAGACTGATCCTGAGGAAACCTATACTGGCAGCAAGAATCGAATCCAGTGGATTCGAATATATTGGGCAGAAGAGTGGTTCAAGTACCGCTTCGTCACTGAAGAATATGCAGAGAAAAATGCCATTAAGGGACCCTGGGGAGATATTGTGCACAAAAATCTTCAACCCCAGTCCCTTTCTGAAGCCCTCCAACGAGAATTCTATCTGTGCATGATTCGCGGACCGCAGCAGAGAACGCTGATCCTTCTTCTCTGTTGTGGTGCCGTGAAGACCATCTGTTCAAGCGCAACTACCAGTTCGCCAAAGACTCATCTGGACTTCAACCCTGGTCCTTCCTCACCTTGGGACGATGGCACCCGCGAAGCCAATCATAACAGGATCGGCCCCTTCTATAACCTTGATGGCCTCATCACCCATATAACTGTCCAAGGTGCCAAAGTGGATCATTCTGATGACAATGCTGACACAGATGAAGCTCCAGCTCCTACTCCAAAGCCGCAGAAGCAAAAGAAGACTAAAGCTTCAAAGTCATCTGCTGCTCCAAAAGCTTCATGTGTGAAGCCATTGGCAACTGCTCCTCCTGCTCCTAGTAACACCTCTAAATATCTCTCTCACATCTCGAAGAGGCGTGAGAAGCCAAAGAAGAAACCTGTTCAGCGACAGAGTCAAGCACTTACACCTGCTGTCGTTCTGAGGAACGAATCTGAAGCCATTGATTTGTCTTCAGATGAAGAATGTGGCAATGATGCCCTTGAGCAGCTGATCAAGAGCAAGCAAGAGGTGGAGATCTTCAATGATCTGCCCCTCTTCGATGTGAATATCCTGCACACTTTCATTGATGAATGGTTCGACAATCAAGATCTCAGCTTTGATGATCTTCAACTTCCCATTAGCATCAGCGTCTCCTTCCAAGGCGCCATTGCTCCTGAGCCTCTGGCTCAGCGAATCGTTGAACTGAAGCACAAGATTGATTTTGAAAAGGAACAGTTCAAGAAGCATGTCGCCAAGCTGAGTGTGGTTGATGTCCAAAAATTCAAGGTGATGCTCAATGACCTCAGGGAGGCGTTTCGCAAGAAACGTGAGGAAGCCAAAGGCTCAAGAGAGCGCATGAAAACTCTTGCTACTAAGTGTGTTCAGGCTTACAATGAAGCTGAAAAGTGCAAGGCTCTTGGGCGTCCTGGCATTGACCCCAAGATGGCTGCCAAACACAAGAAGAAGCACAATGTGGCCCAGACAGAAGCTTGATACGTCTCCAATGTATCTATAATTTTTGATTGCTCCATGCTACTTTATCTACTGCTTTGGGCTATATTGGGATTTATTTTCCACTTTTATATTATTTTTGGGACTAACCTATTAACCGGAGGCCCAGCCTGAAATTGTTGTTTTTGCCTATTTCAGTGTTTCAAGAAACGGAATATCAAACGGAGTCCAAACGGAATGAAACCTTCGGGAACGTGATTTTCTCACCGAACGTGATCCAGGAGACTTGGACCCTACGTCAAGCAACCAACAGGAAGGCACGAGGTAGGGGCGCCCCCCCAGCGCGCCTCCACCCTCATGGGCCCCCTGTTGCTCCACCGACGTACTCCTTCCTCCTATATATACCTACGTATCCCCAAACGATCAGAAAAGGAGCCAAAAACCTAATTCCACCGCCGAAACCTTCTGTATCCACAAGATCCCATCTTGGGGCCTGTTTCGGAGCTCCACCGGAGGGGGCATCCACCATGGAGGGCTTCTACATCAACACCATAGCCCCTCCGATGAAGTGTGAGTAGTTTACTTCAGACCTTCGGGTCCATGGCTAGTAGCTAGATGGCTTCTTCTCTCTTTTTGGATCTCAATACAATGTTCTCCCGCTCTCTTACGGAGATCTATTCGATGTAATCTTCCTTTTGCGGTGTGTTTGTTGAGACCGATGAATTTTGGGTTTATGATCCAGTATTATCTATGGAAAATATTTGAATCTTCTCTGAATTCTTTTATGTATGATTGAGTTATCTTTGCAAGTCTCTTCGAATTATCCTTTTTGGTTTGTCCAACTAGATTGGTAGTTCTTGCAATGGGACAAGTGCTTAGCTTTGGGTTCAATCTCGCGGTGTCCTTTCCCAGTGACAGAAGGGGCAGCAAGGCACGTATTGTATTGTTGCCATCGAGGATAACAAGATGGTTTTTTTTATCATATTACATGAATTTATCCCTCTACAACATGTCATCTTGCTTAAGGCGTTACTCTGTTTTTAACTTAATACTCTAGATGCATGCTGGATAGCGGTCGATGAGTGGAGTAATAGTAGTAGATGCAGAATCGTTTCGATCTACTTGTCTCGGACGTGATGCCTATATACATGATCATTATCTAGATATACTCATAACTATGCTCAATTCTGTCAATTGCTCAACAGTAATTTTTTCACCCACCGTAGAATATCTATGCTCTTGAGAGAAGCCACTAGTAAAACCTATGGCCCCCAGGTCTATTCTCATCATATCAATCTCTATCACTTTATTTACTTGCTTGTTTTTTACTTTGCCTTTTACTTTTCACTTTGCATCTATCTATCAAAAGTACCAAAAATATTATTTATCATCTCTATCAGATCTCACTCTCGTAAGTGACCGTGAAGGCATTGACAACCCCTAATCGCGTTGGTTGCGAGTAGCTATCGTTTTGTGTAGGTACGAGGGACTTGTGTGTGGTCTCCTACTGGATTGATACCTTGGTTCTCAAAAACTGAGGGAAATACTTACGCTACTTTGCTGCATCATCCTCTCCTCTTCGGGGAAATCCAACGCAGTGCTCAAGAGGTAGCAAGAAGAATTATGGCGCCGTTGCCGGGGAGGCTCACGCAAGCAAGTCAACAATGCCAAGTACCCATCACAATCCATATCTCTCGCATTACATTATTTGCCATTTGCCTCTCGTTTTCCTCTCCCCCACTTCACCCTTGCCGTTTTATTCGCCCTCTCTTTCCCAATCTCCTCCTCTCTTTCCCGTTTGCCTTTTTCTGTTGCCTTTCTGTTTGCTTGTGTGTTGGATTACTTGTTGCCATGGCGCAAGATAATACCAAATTGTGTGACTTCTCGAATACCAATAATAATGATTTCCTTAGTACTCCGATTGCTCCTATTAATAATGATGAGTCTTGTGAAATCAATACCGCTTTGCTGAATCTTGTTATGAAAGATCAATTTGCCGACCTTCCTAGTGAAGATGCCGCTACTCATCTAAACAATTTTGTTGATTTGTGTGATATGCAAAAGAAGAAAGATATGGATAACAATATTGTCAAATTGAAGTTATTTCCGTTTTCACTTAGAGATCGTGCTAAAGTTTGGTTTTCGTCTTTGCCTAAAAATAGTATTGATTCTTGGAACAAGTGCAAAGATGCTTTTATCTCTAAGTATTTTCCTCCGCTAAGATCATCACTCTTAGGAGCGATATTATGAATTTTAAACAACTTGATCATGAGCATGTTGCCCAATCTTGGGAAAGAATGAAATTGATGCTTCGAATTGCCCTACTCATGGTTTGAATTTATGGATGATCATACAAAAATTTATGCGGATTGAATTTTGCTTCTAGAAATCTTTTAGATTCGCCATGGGAGGCACGTTTATGGAAATTATGTTAGGGGATGCTACAAAATTGCTTGATAATATTATGGCTAATTATTCTCAATGCCACACCGAAAGATCTTCTAGTAAAAAAGTGCATGCTATAGAAGAAATCAATGTTTTGAGTGAAAAGATGGATGAACTTATGAATATGTTTTCTACTAAAAATACTCCTCTTGATCCCAATGATATGCCTTTATCTACTTTGTTTGAGAATAATAATGAATCTATGGATGTGAATTTTGTTGGTAGGAATAGTTTTGGAAACAACACGTATAGAGGGAATTTTAATCCTAGGCCTTATCCTAGTAATCCTTCTAATAATTATGGAAATTCCTACAACAACTCTTATGGAAATTTTAATAAGATGCCCTCTGAATTTGAGAGTAGTTTTAAAGAGTTTATGAATTCACAAAAGAATTTTAATGCTTTGCTTGAAGAGAAATTGCTTAAAGTTGATGATTTGGCTAGGAACGTTGATAGAATTTCTCTTGAAATTGATTCTTTAAAGCTTAGATCTATTCCTCCTAAGCATGATATCAATGAGTCTCTCAAAGCCATGAGAATTTCCATTGATGAGTGCAAAGAGAGAACCGCTAGGATGCGTGCTTCCAAAGATGCCTTTATTAAAGCGTGTTCTTCCAATTCCTATGAAAATAAAGATGAAGATCTAAAAGTTATTGATGTGTCCCCCATTAAATCTTTGTTTTGCAATACGAATCTTGATGAAACTGAAGATGATCTTCCTTTACCTAGAAGGTGTTTTAAGAATTCGGAGTTTCTAGATCTTGATAATGAAATTGATGAAAGTGGGATTGAAAGAAATAAAAACCTAGATGTTGCTAAACCCACTATTTTGGATCTCAAGGAATTTAATTATGAAAATTTCTCTTTAATTGGTTGTATTTCCTTGTTGCAATCCGTGCTAGATTCTCCTCATGCTTATAGTCAAAATAAGGCCTTTACCGAACACATTGTTGATGCTTTGATGCAATCTTATGAAGAAAAACTTGAGTTGAAAGTTTCTATCCCTAGAAAACTCTATGATGAGTGGGAACCTACTATGAAAATTAATATTAAAAATTATGAGTTTCATGCTTTGTGTGATTTGGGTGCTAGTGTCTCTACTATTCCCAAAACTTTGTGTGATTTGCTAGATTTCCGTGACTTTGATGATTGCTCTCTAAACTTGCATCTTGTGGATTCCACTATTAAGAAGCCTATGGGAAGAATTAATGATGTTCTTATTGTTGACAATAGGAATTATGTGCCCGTAGATTTTATCGTTCTTGATATAGATTGCAATCCTTCATGTCCTATTATTCTTGGTAGACCTTTCCTTAGAACGATTGGTGCAATTATTGATATGAAGAAGGGAATATTTGATATCAATTTCCCTTAAAGAAGGGCATGGAACACTTCCCTAGAAAGAAAATAAAATTACCATATGAATCTATCATGAGAGCCACTTATGGATTGCCTACCAAAGATGGCAATAACTAGATCTATCCTTGCTTTTATGCCTAGCTAGGGGCGTTAAACGATAGCGCTTGTTGGGAGGCAACCCAATTTTATTTTGTGCTTTTGTTTTTGCTTCATTTTAGGAATAAATAATCCATCTAGCCTCTGTTTGGATGTGGTTTATGTTTTAGTAAGTGTTTGTGCCATGTAGAACCTATAGGATAACCTACGATGATAGTTGATTTGATTCTGCTGAAAAACAGAAACTTTGCACGCACGAATATAATTTTGTTAAATCACAGGAACGTGATTTTGCGTTGATTATTTTTGATGCTGTTCAACAAAAAAATTGTACAGGGCTTCCTATTTTGGTAGAATTTTTAGAGTTCCATAAGTTTGCGTTAGTTACAGATTGCTACAGACTGTTCTGCTTTTGACAGATTCTGTTTTGCGTGTGTTGTTTGCTTATTTTGATGAATCTATGGCTAGTAAATTAGTTTATAATCCATAGAGAAGTTGGAATACAGTAGGTTTAACACCAATATAAATAAAGAATGAGTTCATTACAGTACTTTGAAGTAGTCTTTTGTTTTCTTTCTCTAACGGAGCTCACGAGATTTCTGTTGAGTTTTGTGTTGTGAAGTTTTCAAGTTTTGGGTGAATTCTTTTGATGGATTATGGAACAAGGAGTGGCAAGAGCCTAAGCTTGGGGATGCCCATGGAACCCCCAAGATAATCCAAGGACACCAAAAGTCAAAGCTTGGGGATGCCCTGAAGGCATCCCTCTTTAAATCCACTTCCATCGGTAATTTACTTGGAGCTATATTTTTATTCACCACATGATATGTGTTTTGCTTGGAGCTTCTTGTATTATTTGCGTCTTTACTTGTTAGTATACCAAAATCATCCTTGATGTACACACATTTTGAGAGAGCCATACATGAATTGGAAGTTGATAGAATATTCTTTGTGCTGCACTTATATCTTTTGAGCTTGATAGTTTTGCTCATAGTGCTTCACTTATATCTTTTGAGCTTAATAATTTTTTGCTCTAGTACTTCACTTAGATCTTTTAGAGCACGGTGGTGGATTTCTTTTAAAGAAACTATTGATATCTCATGCTTCACTTAGATTATTTTGAGAGTCGTTAATAGCATGGTAATTTGCTTAATGATTAATATACTTGGTGTTCAAGATATGTGAAACTTTCTTTTGAGTGAATTGAATACTAAGATAAGTTTGATGCTTGATAATTGTTTTGAGATATGGAGGTGATAATATCAAAGTCGTGCTAGTTGAATAATTGTGAATTTGAGAAATGCTTGTGTTGAAGTTTGCAAGTCCCGTAGCATGCACGTATGGTTAAAGTTGTGTAACAAATTTGAAACATGAAGTGTACCTGGCTTGTGCATCCTTATGAGTGGCGGTCAGGGACGAGCGATGGTCTTTTCCTACCAATCTATCCCCTAGGAGCATGCGCGTAGTACTTGATTTTTGATGGCTTCTAAATTTTTGCAATAAGTATATGAGTTCTTTTGACTAATGTTGAGTCCATGGATTATACGCACTCTCACCTTTCCGCCTTTGCTAGCCTCTTCGGTACCGTGCATTGCCCTTTCTCACCTTGATAGTTGGTGCAAACTTCGCCGGAGCATCCAAACCCCGTGATACGATACGCTCTATCACACATAAACCTCCTTATATCTTCCTCAAAACAGCCACCATACCTACCTACCATGGCATTTCCATAGCCATTCCGAGATATATTGCCATGCAACTTCCATCATCATCATCATGACATACATTGCTTTTGTCATATTGCCATTGCATGATCATGTAGTTGACATCGTATTTGTGGCAAAGCCACCATGCATTATTTTTCATACATGTCACTCTTGATTCATTGCACCATCCCGGTACACCGCCGGAGGCATTCATATAGAGTCATATCTTGTTCTAAGTTTCGAGTGTAATCCTTATGTTGTAATCAATAGAAGCGTGATGATCATCATTGTTAGAGCAATGCCCAAAGAAAAAAAAGGCAAAAGAAAAAAAAGAAAGGCCCAAAAAAAGAGAGAAAGAAAAAAAAGGAAAAAAATAAATAAAAAGGGCAATGCTACTATCTCTTTTTCCACACTTGTGCTTCAAAGTAGCACCTTGTTCCTCATGTAGTGAGTCTCATATATTGTGCTTCAAAGTAGCACCTTGTTCTTCATGTAGTGAGTCTCATAAGTTGTTTTTTTATACTAGTGGGAATTTTTCATTATATAACTTGGCTAGTATATTCCTACGATGGGCTTCCTCAAATGCCCTAGGTCTTCATGAGCAAGCGAGTTGGATGCACACCCACTAGTTTTCTTTTGTTGAGCATTCATAGCTCTAGTGCATCCGTTGCATGGCAATCCCTACTCCTAATGTTGACATCAATTGATGGGCATCTCCATAGCCCGTTCATTATCCTTGTCAATGTGAGACTTTCTCCTTTATTGTCTTCTCCACACAATCCCCATCATCATATTCTATTCCACCCATAGTGCTATATCCATGGCTCACGCTCATGTATTGCGTGAAGGTTGAAAAAGTTTGAGATTATTTGAGTATGAAATAATTGCTTGGCTTGTCATCGGGGGTATAGAAGTTGGGAACATCTTTGTGTGACGAAAATGAAGCATAGCCTAACTATATGATTTTGTAGGGATGAACTTTCTTTTGCCATGTTATTTTGAGAAGACATGATTGCTTTGATTAGTATGCTTGAAGTATTATTATTTTTATGTCAATATGAACTTTTGTCTTGAATCTTTCGGATCTGAATATTCATATCACAATTAAGAAGATTTACATTGAAATTATGCCAAAGTATCACTCCGCATCAAAAATTCTTTTTTATCATTTACCTACTCGAGGACGAGCAGGAATTAAGCTTGGGGATGCCTGATACGTCTCCAACGTATCTATAATTTTTTATTGCTCCATGCTACTTTATCTACTATTTTGGACTATATTGGGCTTTATTTTCCACTATTATATTATTTTTGGGACTAACTTATTAACCGGAGGCCCAGCCCAGAATTGCTGTTTTTTTACCTATTTCAGTGTTTCGAAGAAACAGAATATCAAACGGAGTCCAAATGGAATGAAACCTTCGGGAACATGATTTTCTCATCGAACGTGATCCAGGAGACTTGGACCCTACGTCAAGCAACCAACAGGGAAGGGACGAGGTAGGGGGGCGCGCCCTCCCCCCAGGCGCGCCCTCCACCCTCATGGGCCCCTTGTTGCTCCACTGATGTACTCCTTCCTCCTATATATACCTACGTATCCCCAAACGATCAGAAAAGGAGCCAAAAACCTAATTCCACCACCGCAACCTTCTGTATCCACGAGATCCCATCTTGGGGCCTGTTCCGGAGCTCCGCTGGAGGGGGCATCCACCATGGAGGGCTTCTACATCAACACCATAGCCCCTCCGATGAAGTGTGAGTAGTTTACTTCAGACCTTAGGGTCCATAGCTATTAGCTTGATGACTTCTTCTCTCTTTTTGGATCTTAATACAATGTTCTCCCCCTCTCTCATGGAGATCTATTCGATGTAATCTTCTTTTTGCGGTGTGTTTGTTGAGACCGATGAATTGTGGGTTTATGATCCAGTATTATCTATGGAAAATATTTGAATCTTCTCTGAATTCTTTTATGTATGATTGAGTTATCTTTGCAAGTCTCTTTGAATTATCCTTTTTGGTTTAGCCAACTAGATTGGTAGTTCTTGCAATGGGACAAGTGCTTAGCTTTGGGTTCAATCTTGCGGTGTCCTTTCCCAGTGACAGAAGGAGCAGCAAGGCACGTATTGTATTGTTGCCATCGAGGATAACAAGATGGGGTTTTAATCATATTGCATGAATTTATCCCTCTACATCATGTCATCTTGCTTAAGGCGTTACTCTGTTTTTAACTTAATACTCTAGATGCATCCTGGATAGCGGTCGATGAGTGGAGTAATAGTAGTAGATGTAGAATCGTTTCGATCTACTTGTCTCGGACGTGATGCCTATATACATGATCATTACCTAGATATACTCATAACTATGCTCAATTCATCAATTGCTCAACAGATAATTTGTTCACCCAAGTAGAATATCTGTGCTCTTGAGAGAAGCCACTAGTGAAACCTATGGCCCCCGGGTCTATTCTCATCATATCAATCTCTATCACTTTATTTACTTGCTTGTTTTTTACTTTGCCTTTTACTTTTCACTTTGCATCTATCTATCAAAAATACCAAAAATATTATTTATCATCTCTATCAGATCTCACTCTCGTAAGTGACCGTGAAGGGATTGACAACCCCTAATCGCATTGGTTGCGAGTAGCTATCGTTTTGTGTAGGTACGAGGGACTTGTGCGTGGCCTCCTACTGGATTGATACCTTGGTTCTCAAAAACTAAGGGAAATACTTACGCTACTTTGCTGCATCATCCTCTCCTCTTCAGGGAAATCCAACGCAGTTCTCAAGAGGTAGCAAAGCTCCACAGCGGGAAAAACCTCACATTGTCTTCCCAGCCAGCATGACAGGCTCGAAGCCTAAGGTCTCCATAGTGGCTTCAGATAAGCAGAAAACCAACGCAGCTGAAGCCGAAGCCATAAAGCGCAAAACCAAGAACACCGCAGATGATGCACCACCCCTCAAGAAGAGGAAGGCCAAGAAGAAAGATCGGGCTGCTCCCAAAGAGCCCCTTGTTGTTGAACCCATTGCTTTTGCTCCCCCTCCATCTGCAAATCAAGAGCGTCGATTGATTGTTCATGAGCCTGCTTCCACAGAGGCTCTTAAAGCTCAAGAGGTTCCAGTCGTTGACCCCATCGCGACTGAAGACATTGGTCCCCAAGACAATGTAGAAGATGATGAAGTCCTTCCTCAGATCTAGCGCCACACGGTATCATCGCCTGTTCTCACGAATAGCGAAACCATCAGCATTGGTCATCCTCTGACGCCAATCTCACAAGATGCCTCATGGGCTGATCACCCCCAACCAGCAACCCCAGTTCAAGACTCACCAAGTACACCCTGTCCTTCACCACCGCAAGGCCCCTGTCCAATTGTCAATGACGACAATTACATGGAGACCACACCATCCTTGAAAGGGTTGCCCGTGTACCAACGGCTTCGCAAAGGCCAGAGGCCATCGGTCTCCATGACAACCATCACAGAAGAGGATTCACACCAATCCAGCTCAGTGGCACGTCAAGTGTTTCCTGAAGAAAATCCTTCTGTGACGGTTCCTGCATCCGTAGCTAATGCTTCTGAAGAAATTCCGGCTGCATCAGCCGAAGAAAGACAAGAAGAGCTTGTTGTTACTCCCCCTACCAACCAAGAAGTTTTTCTCGAGGAGAACGTATCTGTGCCCGACCCTCCAGCTCCTCAAGTGGAGGTTGAGAATACTGAGGCGGCCACCAACACCGTTCCTGAAGCCAATGATGTTGTCATGACTGAAGACAATATGGCGCCTCAAGTTGACAATGTGAATGAAGCCAATGCTGCACCTGCAACGAATGTGCAGCCTGAAGCCTCTACAAATGCCACTGCTCATGTTCCGCCTCCAAGGCCCCACACAATTGAGCATGCATTCTACCAAGGCAAGCTTGTTCCTGTCAGATGGCCAATTCTGACTCCTCTGCCTGCTCCTGGACCTTAATTTGACTATCATGTGGAGCACAGGCCTCAGGTTCATAAGCCAAAACCAAGGCTGCCAAGGTTCCTAGGTACTGCATCAGCACCAGGCTCATTCAATGTCAACGGCTTGATTGCACACAACACCTTCTTTGACTCTGGTAAGAACCCATATTCCAAGCCAAGAATCTCATCAGATCGGTTCTGAGCTACCAGCAGCGCAGCTACTACTCCTGCATTCTATACAATCAGGAGCGCATATTTCCTCATATGCGTCTGGACACTGAAGCCATTGCTGGTCTGCCCTGCCTTGAAGAAGCCCTTAGACTGCTTTCGTGATGCTGGTCTTCTGGAGTTTGTCACTGATAAGGAACATTGGAATGAAGAGCTTCTCCTGCAATTCTATGCAACCCTCCACATTCGCGGCTACAACAGGGATACAACGACATGGGTCCTTGAGTGGATGACGGGCAACGTTCATCATGAAGCCAAAGCCTTTGATCTCATTGAGCTTACCCGTCTTTCCACTCCAGGCGAACTATATGAACCTGGTTGTCAGCTTCACCGCGATGCATTGGAGAGTATCTTTCAGAAGCCTGAGCCCAACATGAGCTAGATGCTCAGTATGATGAAGCCACTGCCCCCGGATGCTAAGTATCCCAAGGAATTCCTTGTTGAAGACCTAGAGTATCTGCCCCACACTATCTATCATATCATTCGGTGAACTCTATGGCCGATCAAGGGACATTCCTCCTCAACAAAGCTTGAAGGTGCAATGAAGACATTGGTCTTCTACGTACTCAATGGCAAAAGCTTCAATACTCAAGATTTCTTCATTCGCTAGTTTGCTGCATCTGGGTCTGACATTTTTGGTCTGAAGTTCTATGCTCCTTGGATCATGCGTCTGATCAAGCTCCACTCTGCAATTGACTATCAGCCCTCTGCTCGTAACCATCTCATATTCTTACCAGAGGTTGATATGTCCATTGAAGCTATTTATCCAGAGCCTGCCAAGGAAGCCCTATATCTTCACAGTATAGGTCGTCAAAGCTTTTCCCAGCATGTTGAAGGTGTTCAGGTTGCTTCTCGTGTTTATCCACTGGCCGGCAACACTCGCCATGCACGTACTGAAGCCACAGAAAGCACCATTGCTACAAGAACTCGCAAACGATCCCGTGTGCTCAATGACCGCGAGCTTCTTGTGGCTTTGCATCAAAAGCAAGATAAGCATCATTACTGGCAGAAGCGACAAATGCAAAGCCTCTTGGTGGATATCAATCGCATTCGCAATATTGCCACCAAGAACGCCTTTGTTGCTCACGAAACCTGTCAGAGGACTTGGAAGGGTTTGACACTGCTCAGTGCTGAAGCTGATCTTCAAGACGATGGCTTCAACGAAAGATTCAAGTTTGACTCCACTCCTCCCAGGAATGTTGTTTTATGTCGAACCCTGTATCTTGAAGATTCAAAGTACTCTTCATCCGCAACTACAGTGAATGCCAGAGTTATTGATGAAGCCGATGATGCTACTTCACCACCGCCGACATCAGCGTGTATCAACACTGCACCGAGTTCTTCTGCACCACAAAACCTCAACGACGATCCTACTACTTCACCTACTCCTCATGGGAACGAGTAGAGCCTATGTCTTCAAACCTTTTTGGTCCTTACTGACAAAAGGGGGAGAAGCATAGGTCGATAGTCTTCAAGAGGGTCCTGATGGGTGGTTGCTATACTTTTGCCTAGTGCTTACAACTCTCGTTTTGCTACATTTGGTTCTTTGAGTTGTAACACTTAAACTTGATGGTCGTCTGCTACTTATTCTGCTATTCTATGTGATGCGACGATAAATTCCACATTTGCAATGATAAATCCCGAATGAACTCATTCCGCAGACGTCCATTTTTCATTGTGCATGTCATTATTCTTGTATATCTGTTCATGCATGATGTATTGTCTTCATACGGTAAAGAGGATTTCCACAAGTACAACCTGCCATGTGCATTTGCATTCCAACGCAAAACATTTGTATGCACATCTTCAGGGGGAGCCTTTTTGCCATCTATGAAGACAATATCTTAATCCTTACAATTTCACATACTTTTATCCCCGTTGAAAACTTCAACCAGTTTGTCACCAATCACCAAAAAGGGGGAGATTGTAAGTGCATCTAGTGCCACCCCTAGTTGGTTTTGGAGTATTGACGACAAACCTGGTTGAAGGACTAATGTGTTTGTGAGAATTGCAGGATAACACAGGTAGTAGTCCCTCCTTGATTCGGTTTACCTACCGGAGATGAACCCTAAAAATGTGTGAAGACATTGAAGACAATTGTGGTCTGTGAAGATATTCACATTGAAGACTATGACACGAGAAGACATTGAATGAAGACTATGGAGCGCGAAGACTTAGTTGTTTCGTTGTTTCCTTTTCTTCTTTGTTGAGTCATAGGAACCACCGCACTTTTAAGTGGGGTCCAAGTGAACAAAATCAGAGTGACTGAAGTGATGCTCAACCAAATCCTATGTCTTCGAGCGAAGACAATGAGAGCAAATCTTATCCTGTAATGGATAAGTCAGCTTTACTTGTAGCCCAAGTCAAGCTGCCGCGTGTGTTTGAAATCTGACTGTTGCGACACGTGTCAGTTCCTTAGTGACCCAGGGTCATTTTGGACATATCCGGTCGGGTTGCCCAGTGGCTATAAATAGCCCACCCCCTACACCATAAATTGGTGGCTGCTCAGAGTTAGTACACGGCTTTTGTCGTTTGAGAGCAACCCACCGCCAAAGATTTCGAGAGAGAATCCTTGCGAGGACAGAGCCCAAACCACCCAGAGCCCAAAGATTGTTTGGCATCACTGAAGTATTTCTGTCCGCGTGATCTGAAGACTTGTTACACTTGAGGACTGTGAATCCTCCAGCCGGTTAGGCGTCGCGTTCTGAGCATCAAAGAGCCATTGTGGATTGCCGATGAACGAAGTCTGTGAAGGTTCGGAAGTCTACCTTGAAGACTTACCAGAGTGATTGGGCGGGGACAAGGTGTCCTTAGCTCAAGGGGAATAAGGTGAAGAGACGGTCTTCTAAGTTGAATCTCAGACTCCCTAACCAGACGTACAGTTGTCACAGCAACTGGAACTGGTCGAACAAATCCCTGTCCTTCTGAAGTCACTGGTTCTATCTCTCACCTCTCTTACTTATAGTTTGTCTTTGTGAAGTCATTGCCTGCTTGCGTTATCTATTTGACTTCACTGTGTGACTATCTGTTCTGATTGACTTCATATTATCTTACATCCTGATCTATACTACCTAGCTGCTTTTTGTCTTCGTGCTTTCATTCCATTGAATACTTGACTATGGCTTGTCTAGTGTAGTCTACCTTCTGCTGCATTCGAATATTGTTGTTTTTATTGTTTTTCTTCGGAACTCCCATGTTTTGAAGACTTTCATAAAAATTGCCTATTCACCCCCCCCCCCTCTAGTCGATGACTAGCCCTTTCAGTAACTCCGATTGGATTGAAACCTTCGCCCAGATCTTTTTCCAAAAATTAGATTTCTTGCGGCCAAAGAAGGGCATCACCCGCCTTACGGGGTGCCCAGGAGGGTGGGGGTGCGCCCACCTGGAGTGGGCGTGGGCCCCTGTCTCATGGCCACCTCGGGCACCATCTCACATTGATTTTACTTCCCAAAAATCACAAATATTCCAAAATAATTCTCCGTCTGTTTTTATCCCGTTTGGACTCCGGTTGATATGGGGTTTCTGCGAAACATAAAACATGCATCAGACAGGAACTAGCACTGGGCACTGGATCAATATGTTAGTCCCAAAAATAATATAAAAAGTTGCCAAAAGTATATGAAAGTAGAATAATATTGGCATGGAACAATCAAAAATTATAGATACGACGGAGACGTATCAGCATCCCCAAGCTTAATTCCTACTCGTCCTCGAGTAGGTAAATTATAAAAAGATGATTTTTGATGTGGAATGCTACCTAGCATAATCTTGATCATGTAATCTAATCATGGCATGAATATTAAGACACGAGTGATTCAAAGCAATAGTCTATAATTTTGACATAAAAACAATAATACTTAGTGGATCCCAACAAACAATCATGTCTTTCAAAATATCAATGCATCCAGAATTTTATCCCTACAAAATCATATAGTCTTGTATGCTCCCTTTTCTTAACATAAGGTACCCCTCATGCCTATCCCGATGTCAGCCAAGCAATTGTTTCATACTTTAGTATTCTCAAACTTTTCAAACCTTCACGCAATACATGAGCGTGAGCCATGGATATAGCACTATGGGTGGAATACAATATGATGGTGGAGGTTATGTGGAGAAGACAAAAAGGGGGAAAGTCTCACATCAACGCGGCTAATCAACGGAATATGGAGATGCACATCAATTGATGTCAATGCGAGGAGTAGGGATTGCCATGCAACAGATGCACTAGAGCTATACGTGTATGAAAGCTCAAACTGAAAACTAAGTGGGTGTGCATCCAACTTGCTTGCTCATGAATACCTAGGGCATTTGAGGAAGCCCGTCATTGGAATATACAAGCCAAGTTCTATAATGAAAATTCCCACTAGTATATGAAAGTGATAACATAGGAGACTCTCTATATGAAGAACATGGCGCTACTCTGAAGCACAAGTGTGGTAAAAGGATAGTAACATTGCCCCTTTTCTTTTTCTTTCTTTTTCTTTTTTTTCTTTTTTTGGGCGGGCTTCTTTGGCCCCCCTTTTTTTATTTAGGCTTCTTTGGCCTCTTTTTTTCTTTTTTCTTCTATTTTTCATAGGGCAATGCTCTATAATGATGATCATCACACTTTTATTTACTTACAACTCAATATTACTACTTGATACTAGAACAAAGATATGACTCTATATGAATGCTTCCGGCGGTGTACCGGAATGTGCAATTATCTAGCGTAGCAATGACATCAAAAAATGGACAAGCCATGAAAACATCATGCTAGCTATCTTATGATCATGCAAGGCAATATGACAATGAATGCTCAAGTCATGTATATGATGATGATGGAAGTTGCATGGCAATAAAGCTTGGAATGACTATGGAAATGCCATGATAGGTAGGTATGGTGGCTGTTTTGCGGAAGATATAAGGAGGCTTATGTGTGATAGAGCGTATCGTATCACGAGGTTTGGATATGCACCGGCGAAGTTTGCACCAACTCTCGAGGTGAGAAAAGGCAATGCGCGGTACCGAAGAGGCTAGCAATGATGGAAAGGTAAAATTGCGTATAATCCATGGACTCAACATTAGTCATAAAGAACTCACATACTTATTGCAAAACTTTATTAGCCCTTGAAACAAAGTACTACACGCATACTCCTAGGGGGGAGGTTGGTAGGAGTTAACCATCGCGCGCCCTCGACCTTCACGCAAAGATAAACAATCAAAAGACAATGCGCGCCAATTTGGTTACATAGTTAGTAGACCATACGTGCATGCTTCGGGAATCACAAACCTTAACACCAACATCCTTACTGAACACAACCATCTACTAGTACCTCCCACATATTATCATCTCTATATCCTAAAACTATTGCAAGGAATCAAACATATCATATTCAATGATCCACAAGTTTATGTAGGATTTTATGACTAACCATGTGAATGACCAATTCCTGTCATCTCTCTAAATTGATATAAGTGAAGCAAGAGAGTTTAATTCTTTCTATAAAAGATATGTCCACGCTCTAACAAATATAAGTGAAGCAAAAGAGCATTCTACAAATGGCGGTTTTCTATGTGAAGAGAAACAGGCAATCCAAACTTCACATGATATAAGTGAAGCACATGAAGCATTCTATAAAGCCATACTCAAAAGATTTAAGTGAAGTGCAATGAGCATTCTATAAATCAACCAAGGACTATCTCATACCAGCATGGTGCATAAAATAAAAGTGAAAACTAAATGCAAAAGACGCTCCAAGACTTGCACATATCGCATGAACGAAACGAATACGAAAACATACCGATACTTGTTGAAGAAAGAGGGGATGCCTTCCGGGGCATCCCCAAGCTTAGACGCTTGAGTCTCCTTAAATATTTACTTGGGGTGCCTCGGGCATCCCCAAGCTTGAGCTCTTGCCTCTCTTCCTTTTCCTCATATCGTGACCTCCTCGATTAGACACTTCATCCACACAAAACTTCAACAGAAAACTCGGTAAGATCCGTTAGTATAATAAAGCAAATCACCACTCTAAGTACTGTAGAAAACCAATTCAAATTTTGTTTTTTTATTTTGTCTACTGTAATATAGCTTTTTCTTGGCTTAATCCACTGATAGAAATTGATAGTTTCATCAAAACAAGCAAACTATGCATCAAAATCAGAATCTGTCAAAAACAGAACAGTCTGTAGCAATCTGACCATTCAACATACTTATGTTACCCCAAAAATTCTACAAAAATTAGGAAAAATACAAAATTTGTATAGAAAGACAGTGCAAAAAGAATCAGAACCATTTAACATTACAGTTAAAAATGTAAAATCGCGCAATACAGCCAAAGTTTCTGTCCTGCACCGTACAAACCAACAAGCATTGTAAACATCCTAAAGGCAAACCTTGGCACATTATTTTTATAATACAATGGAATTGTACAAGGGTATAATTATTTTTGTTGAAAAGTTTCTGTAATCAAGACTCACAAAGTCTCCGTGAGCATGAACAAAGTTCAAGGCTAGCTCCCACTTCAACACTGCTTGTCTTTCCCACTTTCACTTTCCTTTTTGAAAAGTTTTTAGGTTCCCCTTTTTATTATTTTGTTTTTAGACTATATAAAAGCACACAACAGAAATAAATGACTCTCTAAAACTTCCGGGTTGTCTCCCTGGCAGTGCTTTCTTTAAAGCCATTAAGCTAGGCATATAGTGCTCAAGTAATGGATTGTAACGCCCTCGATGCGGCTATAGCTCCCACGTGTCGAAGCACGACTTAGAGACATAACCGCATTGAAAGCAATGTCGCAAGTGAGGTAATCTTCGCACAATCCATGTAATACATAAGGGAAAAGGTACATAGTTGGCTTACAGTCGCCACTTCACACAATTACATGAATAAAGCAGTACATCATCCAGATACAATCAAGGTCCGACTACGGAACCAAAATAAAAGAAGAACAACCCCACATGCGACACAAATCCCCGATCGCCCCAACTGGGCTCCACTACTAATCGTCTGGAAAGGAAACATAGTAACGACCAAGTGCCTCATCGTATTCCCACTTCAGCTCGATTCGCCATCTGCTACCGGCATCACCGTACTGCATCTGTTTTGGTAGAATCATGAGAGCCACGGGACTCAGCAATCTCACACCATGAGATCAAGACTATTTAAGCTTAAGGGAAGGCTGGTGTCAAAAGGAGGAGCTGCTGCAAGCGACTAGCATATATGGTGGCTACATCGCAAAAGAGAGCGAGAAGAGAAGCAAGGCGCGGTCGTGAAACTATTAGCGATCAAGAAGTGATCCTGACTACTTACGTCAAGCATAACTCCAACACCGTGTTCACTTCCGGACTCCGCCGAGAAGGACCATCACGATTACATACACGGTTGATGTATTTTAATTAAGGTCAACTTCGGGTTTTCTACAACCGACATTAACAAATTCCCATCTGCCTCATAACCGCGGCACGGCTTTGAAAGATAATACCTGCAGGGTGTCCCAACAGCCCATCACAAGCTCTCACGGTCATCGAAGGAATAAACCTTCACCCAAGACACACCGATCGACTCGGTATCCCGTACATCAAGACATTTCGACAATGGTAAAACTAAACCAGCAAGACCACCCGATTGTGCCGACAAATCCCGATAGGAGCTGCACATATCTCGTTCTCGTGGCACAACGGATGAGCAATCCGTACAACTAAAACCAGACCTCAAGTTTCCTTGAGGGGCGCCAAAGGGCTCTAGTTTGGACCAACACTCGAGGAGCATTGGCGGGGGTTAAAATAAAGATGACCCTCGGGCTCGCGAAACCCAAGGGAAAAAGGGGTATAGGTGGCAAATGGTAAAACCAATGTTGGGCCTTCTTGGAGGAGTTTTATTCAAAGCGAACTGTCAAGGGGTCCCATAAATCACCCGACCGTAAGGAACATAAAATCAAGGAACATAACACCGGTATGACGGAAACTAGGGTGGCAAGAGTGGAACAAATCACCAGGCATAAGGCCGAGCCTTCCACCCTTTACCAAGTATATAGATGCATTAATTAAAACCATAGGTATTGTGATATCCCAAAATATCCGTGTTCCAACAAGGAACAAACTTCATCTTCACCTGCAACTAGCAACGCTATAAGAGGGGCTGAGCAAAGCGGTAACATAGCCAAACAACGGTTTGCTAGGACATGGATGGTTAGAGGTTGACATGGCAATATGGGTGGCATGATATAGCAAGTGGTAGGTATCGCAGCATAGGCATAGCAAAAGAGCGAGCATCTAGCAAGCAAAGATAGAAGTGATTTCGAAGGTATGGTCATCTTGCCTGTAAGGTTCTCAGAGTTGTCGAAGGCTGGATCTTCGTAGGCGTACTCAACAGGCTCCTCGTTCACGTACTCGTCTCCCGGCTCTACCCAAAGCAAGAACACAAGCAAACGGAACCACAATCAAACAAGGAACATATGCACAAGCAATATGATGCAATACATGACATGCTATGCGAGATGTGACATGCTATGCATATGTATGCTCCGGAAGGAAAAATGATGAACCGGGCATCAACTTGGCAAACCAAGTATGCCGCTGGAAAGATGGGGTGATTTCGGTTGAAATCGATATAAGGATCACCGGAAACGGATGCACGGTTTGCAAATGACAAGCAAAACAAGAATGACGCAAATCTGCGTTTAACAGCCCGATGCCACTTAGCACGCAACACGAAACTATGCTACAGCACCCCAACATAAAAACAAAGCATATGGCAACGAACTACAGGAGATGCTTAACAATAGAGGAGCACTGAGCTACGGCTAAATCACATCATAACATGTTCAAACAAGCATGGAGAAAGTGCTCAAAATATCAGGTTCACAGACTTAGTGAAAATACTAACATGGCAGGAATTAACATCAGGAAGGCATGTTTAGAGCAAGCAAACAACATGCTACAGGAACTTATAATAGCAAAGCAAGGCATGACATGATTCTACTCAAAGCATATTTCAATAGTCCCTTACTGACCATAAGCCAAAAGGACCTTAAGAAATGATGGCACCCATGTAAACATTGCAAGTTTTATTACAGATTTCAGACTTAGTGAAATCTCAGGACATGGCAAAAACAGATTCAACATGGCATGTTCGTGAGCTCGATGCACTCACTACAGAGCACCTCATGATAAACTAAGCATACACCCATCAAGAAGACATGGCATAGGAGCTATACATGGCAAGAACAACATCATAGCACACACGGATCAACTACACCGACCTCGTGAAAATTGAATCTAATGCAAACAGTCTGCCAGGAAACAATTTCAAGCAAAAGTAGAGCACGAAAATGACATGCTAGACTACTCCATAAATGCCAACAAAGGCATGGATGGATAGACAACATCCATATGCTCAAAACACCCTTACTGATCATGCTCAAAAAGGGTATGGATCTCTCTGAAACAACCTAAACATATGGCATAAAATTAACAGCAGGACAAAACTTGGTGAAATCACTAAGTCCCTGAAATCAGGAATAACATCATCCCTACTTTGCATGCTTGTTCTAGTCAACACATAGCTCACAAAAATACATGGAAAATACCCCTGGAAAGATGGCATGGCAATGTTCAACTTACATGTAGGACTCAAATTCATAGGGTGCACACATAATTCATGGCAAAAATGACAAAAGAGCTCGAACTGATAAAATTCTGAAACTAACGATCTGAAGCTATCTCCCAACAGCATTTCGGGCACCAAGATGAGCTCAAATGCAAATGATGCAATGGAATGAAATGATGTACTCTTCGAGACGAACATTTTGACATATTATACGCCCAAAACGGAGCTACGGTTGCAGAGATGTGATGCGTAGAAAAATGCACGAAATAATTCAGAAAAGGGACTTAGTGGTTTCGGGGGGGGAGAAGAAAGTCAACCGGCGATTGGATCTGGATCGGGCGCGGCTCTCGAGGTGGTTGCCGGCCGGAGGGAGGAGGGCCGGGGCGGCGAGCTTGCCGGAGGGGACGCCGGCGGGGAGGCGTGGCCGGCGGCGGCGGACGGGGCGGCGGCGGGCGGCGTGGCGGCATGGCAAGGCGGCGGTGTGGCAGCGTGCGGCGGCGGCGGCAGCGTGCGGCGGCGTGGCGGCGCAGGCGGCGGCGGGCAGGCGGCGGCGGCGCAGCAAGCGGCGGCGGCGGCAGCGGCGGCGCGGCGGCGGCGGCGGGCGCTGCGGCGGCGGCGGCGCGCGGCGGGGCGGCGGTGGCGGGGCCCATGGCGGGCTCATGGGCCGGCGGCGGGCGGCGGCGGCGCCACGTGGCGTTCCCCGATTCGTCCGGGCGCGGCGGCGGACGCGTCCGGTCCGATCCGGACGTGTCCGGCGGCGCGGAGAGGGGATTTGCTAGGGTTTGCCCGAGATTTCGGGGGAGGGGTCTTTAAATAGGCATAGAGGGAGCTAGGAGAGTCCAAATGGGGTGTAGTTTTCGCCCACACGATCGTGATCGAACGACCGAGGGCATGGAAGGGAGTTAGATGGGTTATTGGGCTGTTTTGGAGGGTTGTTGGGCTGCAACTCAAAAGAGGCCTTTGCAAGGGTGCGGTTAACCGTTGGAGTACCAAACGAACTCCAAATGACCCGAAACTTGACAGTGGTCTACGGTGCTATACCAGGCCACTTGGCAAGGCTCGGTCCATTCCGAGAATGTTCAACACCGCACACGGTAAAAGGACAAGAGGGTGCGCCGGGAACATAGGAGTGCGGATTGCAAAACGGACAACGGGGAATATGCTCGGAATCATGAGACGAACGCGTATGCTAATGAGATGCACATGATGACATGATATGAGATGCATGACATGAACAAAATGCAAAACGAAAACAAAACCCAACCACGGAGGGAAAATCATATCACATATCCGAAAATGGCAAGAGTTGGAGTTACAAATATGGAAAAATACATCCGGGGTGTTACATGGATCCACCCGGATCCAAAGCCAATTTTAATTAACAATGATTTGTAATTTAGTAGTGAGAACAAAGTAACATATATCATGCAACAACGAAGTCTAACTCTCTTCCTATGCATCGGCATGTCATAAAGAACAATTCATGCACACAAAATAAAGGCCAATGCATAGTATAAGCAGTTTCTTGCAATTTTATCATATTGGAAACATAGAGAGGTGGAGATATAGTTCCTCTCTCATAATAATTGCAAGTAGGAGCAGCAAGCACATGCATATTGTATCTATCAAAATCATCATGTGTAGTAGTAAAATGCAACCCATCAATATAATCCTTAATAAGCACAAACTTCTCTGATATAGTGTAGTCGAGAGAATTCAAAAAGATAATAGGACTATCATGCGTGGGTGCAATAGCAACAATTTCATGTTTAACATAAGGAACTATAGCAAGTTCATCTCCATAAGCATAATTCACATTGGCATCTTGGCCACAAGCATAGCAAGCATCATAAAAAAGGGGTATTTCAAAAGAATCAACGGGATCATAACAATCATCATAGCAATTATCCTTCGGTAAGCACGAAGGGAAATTAAACAATGTATGACTTGAAGAGGTACTCTCATTAGAAGGTGGGCACGGGTAGCTAATCCGCTCTTCCTCCTTTTGTTCTTCGCTCTCCTCATCATCTTTTTCATCCAATGAGCTCACGGTTTCATCAATTTCTTCTTCCATAGACTCCTGCAATATATTAGTCTCTTCTTGGATAGTGGAGAATTTCTCAATATATAGTTTAACATAGGCATTAGAAGCATAATTATCATAACAATATTCAAGTATGGGAAATTTTTCAGATTTGTAAAGAGTAGCATCATACTTTTCAATCAAAGAAGCAATTTCATAAGCACCCTTAAAAGCAACAAATTCTTCAATTTGTTGAACATCATAGTAATTATAAACACCCTTAGCATATTTAGATACGATTCCATTATCAATAAACTCACATTGGTAGGGAAGGTGTTTCTTAGGGTTTTCAGAACAACAAGTAACATCATATATTTCACATAAATTCCAAGCATAGCATTGCAAGATGATGAATTTGATCCAGTAAAAGTTTCCCCTTTTATACGGTGTCGCACATAACAAGCATGCTCATCTAAAGATTTGCCCTCAACTAAGCTAGTTGGGGTTTCAGCACGAGCACATAGGAATCGAAGATGATCCAAGTAAAAAGCTTCAGGAGTGTGATAGATTTTGAGTGGTTCTTCAACCATTGGTGTAGTAGGTACAACTTTTTTTGGTATTTTGCGTTTCCTACCCATAACTAAAGATAGAAAACAACTAAGAACAGCAAATAAAAATTACTTAGTGATAAAGCAAACAAGCACACACGAGAATATTCACCCCATGCTATGACTCCCCGACAACGGCGCCAGAAAAAGGTCTTGATGACCCGCAAGTATACGGGATAGTTGTAGCCTCTTTCGATAAGTAAGAGTGTTGAACCCCACAAGGAGCTAAAGGTAGAACAAATACTCTCTCAAGTCCTATCTCGCCATCGATACGACTCTCACGCGCTTGACGCTTAAACTTTACCTAGAACAAGTATGAAACTAGAAGTACTTTGTAGGTATTGTTGGATAGGTTTGCAAGAAAGTAAAGAATGTGTAAATAGAAAATAGGGGCTGTCTAGATAAATAAACAATAAAGTAAATATAACGAGTGTGGAAAGGTGGTGGTAGGAGTTTTGAAATTGTCCCTAAGCAATTGACTACTTTACTAGACCGATAGCAAGTTTTATGTGGGAGAGGCCACTGCTAGCATGTCATCCCTGACTTGGAATTCTATGCACTTATGATTGGAACTATTAGCAAGCATCCACAACTACTAACGTTTATTAAGGTAAAACCCAACCATAGAATTAAGATATATTGGTCCCCCTTCAATCCCGTATGCATCAATTTCTATGCTAGGTTGAAGCTTCTGTCACTCTTGCCCTCCAATACATAGTCCTATCAACATACAACTAACCCTATGGTGTGATCCACGCACGCGCTCATATGATGGACACCAAAGGACAGCAACATAAGCACAAGCAAATTAAATCAATCATAGCAATTCATCAACCACCAATAGGACAACGGAAATCTACTCAGACATCATAGGATGGCATCATTGGATAATAATATGAAGCACAAAGCACCATGTTCAAGTAGAGGGTACAACGGGTTGCGGGAGAGTGGACCGCTGTAGATAGAGGGGGGACGGTGATGGAGATGTTGGTGAAGATGGCGGAGGTGTTGGTGTAGATCGCGGTGATGATGATGGCCCCCGGCAGCGCTCCGGCGCCACCGGAAGCAAGGGGCAGAGAGCCCCCCCCCCCTTATTCTTCTTCTTCCTTGACCTCCTCCCTAGATGGGAGAAGGGTTTCCCCTCTGGTCCTTGGATCCCATGGCTTGGGAGGGGCGAGAGCCCCTCCGAGATTGGATCTATCTCTCTGTCTCTCTCTGTTTCTGCGTTGTCGGATTCTGCCCTGGCACTGTTTCTTTTATATCCGGAGATCCGTACCTCCGATTGGATTGAAACCTTCACCCAGATCTTTTTCCAAAAAATAGCTTTCTTGCGGCCAAAGAAGGGCATCAACCGCCTTACGGGGTGCCCAGGAGGGTGGGGGCGCGCCCACTTGGAGTGGGCGTGGGCCCCTGTCTGGTGGCCACCTCGGGCACCGTCTCGCGTTGATTTTACTTCCCAAAAATCACAAATATTCCAAAATAATTCTCCGTCCATTTTTATCCCGTTTGGACTCCGTTTGATATGGGGTTTCTGCGAAACATAAAACATGCAACAGACAGGAACTGGCACTGGGAACTGGATCAATATGTTAGTCCCAAAAATTATATAAATAGTTGCCAAAAGTATATGAAAGTTGAATAATATTGGCATGGAACAATCAAAAATTATAGATACGACGGAGACGTATCAAGCACCAATGTCGGTGTCAAAACCGGCGGATCTCGGGTAGGTGGTCCCGAACTATGCGTCTAAGGCTAATGGTAACAGGAGGCAGGGGACACAATGTTTACCCAGGTTCGGGCCCTCTCTATGGAGGTAATACCCTACTTCCTGCTTGATTGATCTTGATGATATGAGTATTACAAGAGTTGATCTACCACGAGATCGTAGAGGCTAAACCCTAGAAGCTAGCCTATGATTATGATTGTTGTCCTACGGACTAAACCCTCCAGTTTATATAGACACTAGAGGGGGGCTAGGGTTACACAGAGTCGGTTACAGAGAAGGGAATCTACATATCCAAATTTCCAAGCTTGCCTTCCACGCAAAGGTGAGTCCCAACCGGACACGGGACGAAGTCTTCAATCTTGTATCTTCATAGTCCAATAGTCCGGCGTAAGTATATAGTCCGGCTATCCGAGGTCCCCCTAATCCTGGACTCCCTCACCCGTGACTAACTTCTTAGTCACTATGAGCTCATTATGATGATGCATTACCGAGTGGCCCAGAGATACCTCTCCGTCATACGGAGTGACAAATCCCAGTCTCGATTGGTGCCAACCCAACAGACACTTTCGGAGATACTTGTAGTGTACCTTTATAGCCACCCAGTTATGTTGTGATGTTTGATACACCCAAATCATTCCTACAGTATCCGGGAGTTGCACAATCTCATGGTCTAAGGAAATGATACTTGACATTAGAAAAGCTCTTAGCAAACGAACTACACGATCTTGTGCTATGCTTAGGATTGGGTCTTCTCCATCACATCATTCTCCTAATGATGTGATCCCATTATCAATGACATCCAATGCCCATGGTCAGGAAACCATGACCATCTATTGATCAACGAGCTAGTCAACTAGAGGCTCACTAGGGACATGTTGTGGTCTATGTATCCGCACATGTATTACGGTTTCCGGTTAATACAATTATAGCATGAACAATAGACAATTATCATGAATAAGGAAATACAATAATAACCATTTTATTATTGCCTCTAAGGCATATTTCCAACAGTCCCGGGCGGCTCACAGATCATGACCGGCTCGGTTTGTAACTAATTCTTGCCTTACAATACAAGTCATCATACATCGGCTCATGGGCCCCGGTTTCTGGGCATTATCCAGGCCTGCCTCCGTGAGTCACCATCTTCACGCCTTGGGCTTCCCTAGACCTCTTCATAATGAGCCGTCAAAGGCATGACCCGACCCCTCCTGGGCAGGTCATACCTAGGAGCTATATCCCCAACAAAAAGCATTGGCATGGTATAGGCTATTGGATGATCCTGAGACATGGGACTGGAACCGACTGAAATTGGAATTCTGTTAGAATCTTATCCTATGCACTTGGTTCACCATGATCAAAACTATATATATAATTTTTGGCCTCATGAAGGAGAAATTATTGCTCAAGCTTTGGGGAGGCTTAAGGACATGATGCTCAAATGCCCCAGTCATGAGCTCCCAAGAGATATGATAATTAAAAACTTTTATGCTCGACTTTCTCATAATGAGAACTCAAGAGTGAGCTCTCATGAGATTATTCTTCTACTAGTTCTTTCTCGAAAAGAAGTATTCAATTCAAATGGGATCATGCAGAAAGAATTAAATGCAATTCTGAAGATTGGGAGATCGACAGAGGTAATTAAGTTAAGGGTTTTATCCGTAGAGGCCACAGTCACAATTACAACCACATGGCCTTAGGGTCAGAACAGAACTTATGATCTCGAGGTAGAACAAGCTTGTACTCGATACATCATCATCAATACAATCAAAGCATGACGTAGAGTATTACCTCTTTGAGAGGGCCCGAACCTGGGTAAATATTGTCCCTTCCATCTCCTATTACCCATATATCCAAGATCCACAACTCGGGATCCCCTACCCGAGGTCTGTTGGTTTTAGTACTAACACACGATGAGGGCCTCGACGACTTCATAGTGATTCTTCTTGTGCATCTGATGTTGCTTGGAGTTGTTTGGGGATGGTTTTGATGTTTAAAGGTCTTTATATCCAACCTTGTGTGTGTGTTGTGTTGTGGTGGTGTTAGTTTGTAGCGGATTGTTCAATGATGGTTGTTTTATATATAAAATGGGGAAAACCCTTTTTCGGTTTAAAGACAATCTGCCCAACCGGTCTCTTTGCTAGAATCAACAGTGCAGGCACCACGGAAGTCGGAGGAGGCCCTAAGCTACGAACATCACTGTGAAGGGTCGAATCAATGCACAAAGACCTACCTATATGCTTGATCCCATTGTTGGATCCAACAACACACATACCACCGAGGTTGGAGAAGAAGCAAGTGGAACCATTAATGAAAATCACCATCATCGCATGAAGGGCTGATGCAATGGACAAGCGAAAACATGCCTAATACCCCAAGACAGGATGAACTACAACTCCCAGTGGTAGACCAGGGCCTCCTTGCATACTTCCGAGGGAGGAGGAGGAGGTTATTGATCTGCTGGCAAATTTGGGGTGGCGACGTGAAAACCCTAAATCGCCTAGGAGTCGCAGAGATAGACACGGACTAGTGGAGAACCGGGCTTTAGCACCGGTTCGTAAGGCCCTTTAGTGCCGGTTCGGCAACTGGCACTAAAGGGTGGGGACTAAAGGGGCTCCCCCTTTAGTACCGGTTCAACACGAACCGCCACTAAAGGGCCACCACGTGGCACGAGCCAGCGACGGGGGCGGGGAGACCATTAGTACCGGTTGGTAACACTAACCGGTACTAAAAGGTTTAGGGGTTTTGGTTTTATTATTTATTTTTTCCTTTAGTTTTGTGTTTTCCATTTAATTTTATTTACTTGTTGGTATTTTACGATACTACATATTGTACATGTTATGCATATATATAAAAAGAATTTCTCGTAGAACTGAGATTCACACATGCATACACACATTTAGAGATTGTTTTTACATTATAATGAGTTATTAAATCACTATGTGAAAGAACCGCAGATTTGATCACTTAGGATCCATCCACTTGAAACTAATCTGCGGTTCTTTCACCCAATGATATAATAACTCATCATCATCATCATCATCATCATCGCCATCATCTCATCATCATCATCATATTAATATATATAAAAACTCTTGCATCATATCATCACCAAAAGCTAATAATCATCATATTTATTACCACTATTTAATCATCATAGTCATTACCACTATTTAATCATCACAGTCATTCTAGCTAGCTAATCACTCTTGTTGCTCTCTCTCAGGTAAAATAGCACAGAACATGTGTAGCACTCCTGATTCATTATATTGGAGCATGCAGATGAACCTGTCTCCTAATTGTGGGATGCGCTTATGATTGCTGCCCCCTAGTACTGTTGGAAATATGCCCTAGAGGCAATAATAAAAGTATTATTATATTTCCTTGTTCATGTTAATTGTCTTTTATTCATGCTATAACTGTATTATCCGGAAATCGTAATACATGTGTGGATACATAGACAACACCATGTCCCTAGTAAGCCTCTAGTTGACTAGCTCGTTGATCAATAGATGGTTACGGTTTCCTAACCATGGACATTGGATGTCGTTGATAACGGGATCACATCATTAGGAGAATGATGTGATGGACAAGACCCAATCCTAAGCATAGCACAAGATCGTGTAGTTCGTTTGCTAGAGCTTTTCCAATGTCAAGTATCTCTTCCTTAGACCATGAGATCATGTAACTCCCGGATACCGTAGGAGTGCTTTGGGTGTATCAAACATCACAACGTAACTGGGTGACTATAAAGGTGCACTACAGGTATCTCCGAAAGTGTTTGTTGGGTTGACACGGATCGAGACTGGGATTTGTCACTCCGTGCAAACGGAGAGGTATCTCTGGGCCCACTCGGTAGGACATCATCATAATGTGCACAATGTGAAGGGGTTGATCACGGGATCATGTGTTACGGAACGAGTAAAGAGACTTGCCGGTAACGAGATTGAACAAGGTATCGGTATGCCGACGATCGAATCTCGGGCAAGTACAATACCGTTAGACAAAGGGAATTGTATACGGGATCGACTGAGTCCTTGACATCGTGGTTCATCCGATAAGATCATCGTGGAACATGCGGGAGCCAACATGGGTATCCAGATCCCGCTGTTGGTTATTGACCGGAGAACGTCTCGGTCATGTCTACATGTCTCCCGAACCCGTAGGGTCTACACATAAGGTTCGATGGCGCTAGGGTTATAAAAGAAGTTTGTATGTGGTTACGAATGTTGTTCGAGTCCGGATGAGATTACGGACGTCATGAGGAGTTCCGGAATGGTCCGGAGGTAAAGATTTATATATGGGAAGTCCTATTTTGGCCACCGGAAAATGTTCGGATTTTTCGGTATTGTACCGGAAGGTTCTAGAAGGTTCGGAGTGGGGCCCACCTGCATGGGGGACCCACATGAACGTGGGTAGTGGGTGAAAGGCCCCACACCCCTGGTCAAGCGCACCAAGATCCCCCTTAGAAGGAATAAGATCATATCCCAAGGATAAGATCAAGATCCCTAAAAAGGGGGGATAACAATCGGTGGGGAAGGAAATGATGGGATTTCTTTCCTCCCACCTTGGCCAACGCCCCAATGGACTTGGAGGGCAAGAAACCAGCCCTTCCACCCCTATATAAAGTGGGAAGACGCATGGGAGCTTCACACGAAGTTCTGGCGCAGCCCTCCCCCTCTCCCAAGTCCTCCTCCTCTCCCGCGGTGCTTGGCGAAGCCCTGCTGGATTGCCACGCTCCTCCACCACCACCACGCCGTCGTGCTGCTGCTGGATGGAGTCTTCCTCAACCTCTCCCTCTCTCCTTTCTGGATCAAGGCATGGGAGACGTCACCGGGCTGTACGTGTGTTGAACGCGGAGGTGCCGTCCGTTCGGCACTAGGATCTCCGGTGATTTGGATCACGACGAGTACGACTCCTTCAACCCCGTTCTTTTGAACGCTTCCGCTTAGCGATCTACAAGGGTATGTAGATGCACTCTCCTTCCCCTCGTTGCTAGTCTCTCCATGGATAGATCTTGGTACCTCGTAGGAAAATTTTGAATTTCTGCTACGTTCCCCAACAGTGGCATCATGAGCTAGGTCTATTGCGTAGATTCTTTGCACGAGTAGAACACAAAGTAGTTGTGGGCGTTGATTTTGTTCAATATGCTTACCGTTACTAGTCCAATCTTGTTTCGACGGTATTGTGGGATGAAGCGGCCGGACCGACCTTACACGCATTTCGTGAGACAGTTCCACCGATTGACATGCACTTGGTGCATAAGGTGGCTAGCGGGTGCCGCCTCCCACTTTAGTCGGAACGGATTCGATGAAAAGGGTCCTTATGAAGGGTAAATAGCAATTGGCATATCACGTTGTGGTGTTGCGTAGGTAAGAAACGTTCTTGCTAGAAACCCATAGCAGCCACGTAAAACATGCAAACAACAATTAGAGGATGTCTAACTTGTTTTTGCAGGGTATGCTATGTGATGTGATATGGCCAAGAAGAATGTGATGAATGATATGTGATGTATGAGATTGATCATGTTCTTCTAATAGGAATCACGACTTGCATGTCGATGAGTATGACAACCGGCAGGAGCCATAGGAGTTGTCTTAATTTATTGTATGACCTGCGTGTCATTAAACAATGCCATGTAATTACTTTACTTTATTGCTAACCGGTAGCCATAGTAGTAGAAGTAATAGTTGGCGAGACAACTTCATGAAGACACGATGATGGAGATCATGATGATGGAGATCATGGTGTCATGCCGGTGACGATGATGATCATGGAGCCCCGAAGATGGAGATCAAAAGGAGCAAAATGATATTGGCCATATCATGTCACTATTTGATTGCATGTGATGTTTATCATGTTTTGCATCTTGTTTACTTAGAACGACGGTAGTAAATAAGATGATCCTTACAAAAAAATTCAAGAAGTGTTCTCCCTAACGTGCACCGTTGCTAAAGTTCGTCGCTTCTAAGCACCACGTGATGATCGGGTGTGATGGATTCTTACGTTCACATACAACGGGTGTAAGACAGTTTTACACAGCGAAAACACTTAGGGTTAACTTGACGAGCCTAGCATGTACGCACATGGCCTCGGAACACGGAGACCGAAAGGTCGAGCATGAGTCGATAGTAGATACGATCAACATGAAGATGTTCACCGATGATGACTAGTCCGTCTCACGTGATGATCGGACACGGCCTAGTTGACTTGGATCATGTAATCACTTAGATGACCGGAGGGATGTCTATCGAGTGGGAGTTCATAAGATGAACTTAATTATCCTGAACATAGTCAAAAGATCTTTGCAAATTATGTCGAAGCTCGCGCTTTAGTTCCACTGTTTAGATATGTTCCTAGAGAAAATATAGTTGAAAGTTGACAATGGCGATTATGCGGACGAGAGAAAGCTCATGTCCTTAATGCACCGCCACAGTCTTTGAACCCCAAACGTCGTTTGTGGATGTTGCGAACATCGGACATACACGTTTTGATAACTACGTGATAGTTCAGATAAACGGTTTAGAATTAAGGCACCAAAGATGTTTTTCGAAACGTCGGGGAACATATGAGATGTTTCGAGGGCTGAAATTGAGATTTCAGGCTCGTGCCCATGTCAAGAGGTATGAGACCTCCGACGATTTTCTTAGCCTACAAACTAATGGAGAAAAGTTCAATCGTTGAGCTTGTGCTCAGATTGTCTGAGTGCAACAATCACTTGAATTGAGTGGGAGTTGATCTTCCAGATGAGATAGTGATGTTTCTCCAAAGTCATTGCCACCAAGCTGCTAGAGCTTCGTGATGAGCTATAACACATCAGGGATAGATATGATGATCCTTGAGGTATTCGTGATGTTTGACACTGCGAAAGTAGAAATCAAGAAGGAGCATCAATTGTTGATGGTTGGTGAAACCACTAGTTTCAAAAGGGGCAAGGGCAAGAAGGGATACTTCATGAGACGGCAAATCAGCTGCTGCTCTAGTGAAGAAACCCAAGGTTGAACCCAAACCCGAGACTAAGTGCTTCTGTAATAAGGGGAACAACCACTGGAGCGGAATTACCCTAGATACTTGGTAGATGAGAAGGCTGGCAAGGTCGATAGAAGTATATTGGATATACATTATGTTAATGTGTACTTTACTAGTACTCCTAGTAGCACCAGGGTATTAGATACCGGTTCGGTTGCTAAGTGTTAGTAACTCGAAATAAAAGCTACGGAATAAGTGGAGACTAGCTAAAGGTGAGCTGACGATATGTGTTGGGAGTGTTTCCAAGGTTGATGTGATCAAGCATCGCACGCTCCCTCTACCATCGAGATTTGGTGTTTGCGTTGAGCATAGACATGATTGGATTATGTCTATCGCAATACGGTTATTCATTTAAGGAGAATAATGGTTACTCTATTTATTTGAATAATACTTTCAATGGTCTTGCACCTAAAGGAATGGTTTATTGAATCTCGATTGTAGTGATACACATTTCATGCCAAAAAGATATAAGATAGTAATGATAGTACCACTTACTTGTGGCACTTGGCCATGTAAGTCATATTGGTGTAAAAGCATGAAGAAGCTCCATGTTGATGGATCTTTGGACTCACTCGTTTTTGAAAAGTTTGAGACATGCGAACCATGTCTATTGGTGTATATGCATGAAGAAACTCCATGCAGATGGATCGTTTGGACTCACTTGATTTTGAATCACTTGAGATATGCAAATCATACCACATGGGCAAGATGACTAAAAAGCCTCGTTTTTCAAAAAATGGAACAAGATAGCAACTTGTTGGAAGTAACACATTTTGATGTGTGCAGTCCAATGAGTCTTTGAGGCATCTGATGAATATCGTTATGTTATTACTTCACGATGATTCGAGTAGATGTAGAGTATATTTACTTGATGAAACACAAGTCTGAATTATTGAATGGTTCAAGTAATTTCAGAGTGAAGTTGAAGATCATCGTGACAAGAGGATGAAATGTCTATGATATGATCATAGAGATGAGTATCTGAGTTACGAGCTTTGGCACGCAATTAAGACATTGTGGAAATTGTTTCACAATTAATACCGCCTGGAACACCATAGTTTGATGGTGTGTCCGAACATCATAGTTGCACCCTAGCTATTGGATATTGTGCATACCATGATGTCTCTTATCAAATTACCACTATCGTTTATGGGTTAGGCATTAGAGACAACCACATTCACTTTAAAAGGGGCACCACGTAATTCCGTTGAGATGACAACATATGAACTATGGTTTAGAGAAACCTAAGCTGTCATTTCTTAAAGGTTTGGGGCTGCGACGCTTATGTGAAAAAGTTTCAGGTTGATAAGCTCGAACCCAAAGCGGATAAAATGCATCTTCATAGGACACCCAAAACGGTTGGGTATACCTCCTAATTCAGATCCGAAAGCAATAGGGATTGTTTCTTGAATCGGGTCCTTTCTCGAGGAAAAGTTTGTCTCGAAAAGTTAAGTGGGAGGATGGTGGAGACTTGATATGGTTATTGAATCGTCACTACAACTAGTGTGTAGTAGGGCACAAGAAGTTGTTCCTGTGGCACCTACACCAGTTGAAGTAGAAGCTTATGATAGTGATCATGAAACTTCAGATCAAGTCACCACCGTACCTCGTAGGGTGACAAGGATGCGTACTGCTTCAGAGTGGTACAGTAATCCTGTCTTGAAGGTCATGTTGCTAGACGACAATGAACCTACGAGCTATGGAGAAGCAATGGTGGGCCCAAATTCCGACAGATGGTTAGAAGCCATGAAATCCGAGATAGGATCCATGTATCAGAACAAAGCATGGACTTTGGTGGACTTGCCCGATGATCGGCAAGCCATTGAGATAAATGGATCTTTAAGAAGAAGACGGACGTGGACGGTAATGTCACCGTCTATGAAGCTCGACTTGTGGCGAAGAGTTTTTCACAGGTTCAAGGAGTTGACTACGATGAGATTTTCTCAGCCGTAGCGATGCTAAAGTCCGTCGGAATCATGTTAGCATTAGCTGCATTTATGAAATCTGGCAGATGGATGTCAAAATGAGTTTCCTTACCAGTTTTCCTAAGGAAAGGTTGTATGTGATACAATCAGAAAAGTTTTTGTCGATCCTAAGGATGCTAAAAGGTATGTTGGCTCTAGCGATCCTTCTAAGGACTAGAGTAAGCATCTCGGAGTTGGAATGTGCACTTTGATGAGATGATCAAAGATTTTGGGTTTATACAAAAGTTTATGAGAAACTTGTATTTCCAAAGAAGTGAGTGGGAGCACTATAGAATTTCTGATGAGTATATGTTATTGATTAGAAATGATGTAGAATTTCTGGAAAGCATATAGGGTTATTTGAATAGTGTTTTTCAATGGAAAACCTGGATTAGGCTACTTGAGCAATAAGCATCAAGATCTATAAGATAGATCAAAATGCTTAATAGTACTTTCAAAATGAGCACATACCTTGACATGATCTTGAAGGTGTTCAAGATGGATCAGTCAAAGAAGGAGTTCTTGCCTGAGTTGTAAGGTATGAAGTTAAGACTTCAAGCTCGACCACGGCAGAAAAGAGAGAAAGGACGAAGGTCGTCCCCTATGCTTTATACATAGGCTCTACAGTATGCTATGCTGTGTACCGCATCTGAAGTGTGCCTTGCCATAGTCAAGGGGTACAAGAATGATCCAGGAATGGATCATTGGACAGCGGTCAAAATTGTCCTTGGAGTAAATAAGGACATGTTTCTCGATTATGGAGGTGATAAAGAGTTCGGCGTAAAGGATTACGTCGATGCAAGCTTTAACGCCTATCCGAGTGACTCGAGTAGCAAACCGGATACGATAGTGGAGCAACCATTTGGAATAGCTCCAAGTGGAGCATGGAAGCAAGATTTAGAATGACCTAGAGATTTGCAAAGTACATACGGATCTGAATGTTGCGCACCCATTGACTAAAACCTCTCTCACAAGCAAAACATGATCAAACCCCGAACTCATTGAGTCTTAATCACATGATGATGTGAACTAGTTTAATGACACTAGTAAACTCTTTGGATGTTGGTCACATGGCGATGTGACCTGTCAATGTTAATCACATGGCGATGTGAACTAGATTATTGACTCTAGTGCAAGTGGGAGACTGTTGGAAATATGCCCTAGAGGCAATAATAAAAGTATTATTATATTTCCTTGTTCATGATAATTGTCTTTTATTCATGCTATAACTGTATTATCCGGAAATCGTAATACATGTGTGGATACATAGACAACACCATGTCCCTAGTAAGCCTCTAGTTGACTAGCTCGTTGATCAATAGATGGTTACGGTTTCCTAACCATGGACATTGGATGTCGTTGATAACGGGATCACATCATTAGGAGAATGATGTGATGGACAAGACCCAATCCTAAGCATAGCACAAGATCGTGTAGTTCGTTTGCTAGAGCTTTTCCAATGTCAAGTATCTCTTCCTTAGACCATGAGATCATGTAACTCCCGGATACCGTAGGAGTGCTTTGGGTGTATCAAACATCACAACGTAACTGGGTGACTATAAAGGTGCACTACAGGTATCTCCGAAAGTGTTTGTTGGGTTGACACGGATCGAGACTGGGATTTGTCACTCCGTGCAAACGGAGAGGTATCTCTGGGCCCACTCGGTAGGACATCATCATAATGTGCACAATGTGACCAAGGGGTTGATCACGGGATGATGTGTTACGGAACGAGTAAAGAGACTTGCCGGTAACAAGATTGAACAAGGTATCGGTATACCGACGATCGAATCTCGGGCAAGTACAATACCGTTAGACAAAGGGAATTGTATACGGGATCGACTGAGTCCTTGAAATCGTGGTTCATCCGATAAGATCATCGTGGAACATGCGGGAGCCAACATGGGTATCCAGATCCCGCTGTTGGTTATTGACCGGAGAACGTCTCGGTCATGTCTACATGTCTCCCGAACCCGTAGGGTCTACACACTTAAGGTTCGATGACGCTAGGGTTATAAAAGAAGTTTGTATGTGGTTACCGAATGTTGTTCGGAGTCCCGGATGAGATTCCGGACGTCGCGAGGAGTTCCGGAATGGTCCGGAGGTAAAGATTTATATATGGGAAGTCCTATTTTGGCCACCGGAAAATGTTCGGGATTTTTCGGTATTGTACCGGGAAGGTTCTAGAAGGTTCCGGAGTGGGGCCCACCTGCATGGGGGGACCCACATGAACGTGGGTAGTGGGTGAAAGGCCCCACACCCCTGGTCAAGGCGCACCAAGATCCCCCCTTAGAAGGAATAAGATCATATCCCGAAGGGATAAGATCAAGATCCCTAAAAAGGGGGGATAACAATCGGTGGGGAAGGAAATGATGGGATTTCTTTCCTCCCACCTTGGCCAACGCCCCAATGGACTTGGAGGGCAAGAAACCAGCCTTTCCACCCCTATATAAAGTGGGAAGACGCATGGGAGCTTCACACGAAGTTCTGGCGCAGCCCTCCCCCTCTCCCAAGTCCTCCTCCTCTCCCACGGTGCTTGGCGAAGCCCTGCTGGATTGCCACGCTCCTCCACCACCACCACGCCGTCGTGCTGCTGCTGGATGGAGTCTTCCTCAACCTCTCCCTCTCTCCTTGCTGGATCAAGGCATGGGAGACGCCACCGGCTGTACGTGTGTTGAGCGCGAGGTGTCGTCCGTTCGGCACTAGGATCTCCGGTGATTTGGATCACGACGAGTACGACTCCTTCAACCCCGTTCTCTTGAACGCTTCCGCTTAGCGATCTACAAGGGTATGTAGATGCACTCTCCTTCCCCTCGTTGCTAGTCTCTCCATGGATAGATCTTGGTACCTCGTAGGAAAATTTTGAATTTCTGCTACGTTCCCCAACAAGTACTTCTCTGCGATCCTTCACAATTTTGCTCTAGTCTTTGACTACTAGGACTTTCTCGCTTTTAGAAATCCTGAATGCACTCATGTGCAATGTAGGATGTCTTGGCCGTAAGCTAACCATGGACATGCGACCTTTAGCCTCGATCCACTACGGCACAACTATCATCGGGAGTCCCTGTTGAAGAACATCGTAGTAACATACTTAGCAGTGAAGTTTGGCTTAAAAAATAATGTATGCAAAAGATGCACTGAGGACAAATAGTAAAAATCTTACCATCTTTCCTAAATAGATGTGACCGTAGTTCAGTACGAACACTATTGGTCGCATGTTTTGGGTACTAAGATTTTTAAGTTGAGGAAAATAATTTGTCTTGACAGTATGATGATCCTCAAGCCATGAAACACAATGACTTATCTCCTCGCAGTTTAGTTCAGCCCCGGGACAATAGTAGGTCATGTCTACCAAGCGCTGGACATTTCTGCTTGAATGAAAATAAGCTGTCAATAGAAATTAGTTGTCGACTATTTTTGAATAAACAATATCAAAGACATAAATATGGTTGAGAAACTCACATAATGGTAGAACTGGAGGCATATGCACATCAACCCAGATGTCTATATTATCTTCAATATCATCTTTCGGACGAATATCAAATGGGATAAGCATATCAGGCTCAAATGCATAAGCCTTGCATAGTGCTCTCCATTGTTTGCATTCAAAATGAGTGTAGGTGCCTGAATTGTATAATTTTGCGGCAAAACTATAACCATGCTCGGTCCTCAAGTTAACTCTTTTTATCTACATAGTTTCCATAGTACTGAAACCAACCTTATCCAAGACATACATTCTTGCATGGCAAGGGATACGCTAGTAGAATAGTAAAAAAAATTAAAATTATAAGTTGAAGCAAAAGAAGCAGAAGTCATGCTTAATTATGAAAAAATACTTGTCGTTGTGACTTACTGTATCCACTTCAAAGGTGTCATCCAGCTTCATGCTGAAGCGCCTACCACCAACTAGGTGAGGCCTGTCGCATATGCCGCTCTCGTCTTCGCAGTATTCGCACATACCGAATTCCTTTTCGTCGTCATACATTTCCTATGTTCATATATAGTTGAAACATTAATTGAAAATCTTATAATCTGAACATTTCATTTGGTTAAGAAGCATAACTAAATACCCTAATTCAACTAAGCACTTACTAAAATATATACTAGTTCTATTAATTTTCTTACTAAAAATAAACTAGTTCTATAGTAAAATTTAAATTTTATCATCAAATCTCATATACCTAAATTTTCTTACTAAAAATAAACTAGTTCTATTAATTCAACTAGTTCAACTAAGCACTTACTAATTCAACTAAGCACTTACTAATTAATTCAACTAAGCACTTATTACTTTTCTTTACTAATTCAACTAAGCACTTACTAATTAATTCAACTAAGCACTTATTAATTTTCTTTATATTACTTTTCTTTACTAATTCAACTAAGCACTTATTAATTTTATTTACTAATTCAACTCAGCACTTACTAATTCAACTAAGCACTTACTAATTAATTCAACTAAGCACTTTACCAGGTTGTTTATTCCTATGAGTTATGATCTATTATTAACATTTGATGTCAAAGAAAATATTGTGAGGGAGTTAATATTTTTTGCTATCTTGGTCTTTGTGTTCATCTCGAGTTGTTAGATTTGTCAATAGAGTTTACCATGGGCATTCATTTTGAAGAATTTCATCAAATTGCTAACAATCTGAAGTTTATATGTATTCATGCTAATATCTAACATTAATATATCTAATTCATCTATAACTAAAAGTATAAAAAACTAATTCATCTAACATTAATATCTAGCTAATTCATCTAATCCATCTAACATTTGACATTAATATCTAGCTAATTCATCTAATCATCTAACATTTTCTCTGTATGTGTGTATTGTGTTTGTGTGTGTTGTACTGTGTGTGTGAGGGCAGCCATGGCGCGCGGCAGGGGGCGGTATTACAGCGGGGCGACGGCCAGCGATGCAAGGCGATGGGGTCGGCGACAGGTGGCGGCGACGGGGATGGCTGCGGTGATGGGGACGGCGACGACGACCGCGCACGACGGGGGCGGTGACAAGCCGGGACGGTGACGGGGACGGGCGATGACGCGACGAGGTTGAAGCAGAGGAAGAGGAGAAGAAACTGAAATTTTGTACGCGCTGCTTATATAGGATGGACCTTTAGTTCCGGTTGGAGCCACCAACCGCTACTAAAGGTCAAATTTGGCCAAGCGAAACGGCGGGAAGTGGCCACCTTTAGTACCGGTTCAAGGCTGCAACCGGTACTAAAGACCCACCGTTTAGTACCGGATGGAGCCACGAACCGGTACTAAAGGTGGTGCGCTGCCACCCCACGGTGCACAATGTTTAGTCCCACCTCGTCGAGCGAAGGGCAGTCGCACTAGTTTATAAACCCAGCCATGGCTGCTCCTTCGAGCTTCTCTCCAAAGCAGGCTTCTCGGCCTAAACTAATGTGCTGCCCTGTGGGCCTACAGGGCCTTGTGGGCCTGCATCCTGGCCCAACTATAGGTGGGTTTCTAGTCGTATGCAGGCCGATGTGGCCCAGTAGGCAGGCTTTTTTTTCTTTTTTTTCTTTTCCGCTTTATTTATTTTCTTTTAATTATTTGTGAGTTGTTTTTTGCTGTATTTAGAGTTTCTTTGTGAATATTTTTGCTGCCCGGAGTTAAAATAAGTTTTAAAAAATGAAATGTTTTGTAATAGATGAGTTTTCGTCCGGAACCCTGATACTTGGAAAGAGATTGTTCATTTTGTACATGAAGTGCATTCAGTTTTTGCCGTAACACTCTCTACTTTTTTGCACATGCTATGTGGGTGGAATGATGATACCATGCCAACTTTCAACCTTTTCAGAGTTCATTTGTAGTGCTTTTCAATTTCAGGGTCATTTAGCTAAAAAAATATCATTAAATGCATGAAGAATAGCAAATGAATGCAGAAAATGGTTGAACATTGATGATGTGCCTTTGAATGGTGCATAATGAACATACAACAAGTCTGGAGTTAAAATAAGTTATTAAAAAAATGAAATGCCTTTGTAACAGATGAGTTTTCGTCCGAAACCCTGATACTTCGAAATAGATTGTCCATTTCGTACGCGAAGTGCATCCAGTTTTTGCCGTAACCCTCTCTACTTTTTTGCACATGCTATGTGGATGGAATGATGATACCATGCCAACTTTCAACCTTTTCAGAGTTCATTTGTAGTGCTTTTCAATTTTAGGGTCATTTAGCTAAAAAGTATCATTAAATGCATGAAAAATAGCAAATGAATGCAGAAAAGGGTTGAACATTGATGATGTGCCTTTGAATGGTGCGTAATGAACACACAAGAAGTCCGGAGTTAAAATAAGTTATTAAAAATGAAATGCCTTTGTAACAGATGAGTTTTCGTCCGAAACCCTGATACTTCGAAAGAGATTGTCCATTTTGTACACGAAGTGCATCCAACTTTTGCCGTCAACCTTTCTACTTTTTTGCACATGCTATGTGGGTGGAATGATGATACCATGCCAACTTTCAAGCTTTTCAGAGTTCATTAGTAGTGCTTTTCAATTTCAGGGTCATTTAGCTCAAAGCAAATCATTCAATGCATGAAAAATAGCAAATGAATGCAGAAAAGGGTTGAACATTGATGATGTGCCTTTAAATAGTGCATAATTAACACACAACAAGTCCGGCGTTAAAATAAGTTATTAAAAAATGAAATGCCTTTGTAACAGATGAGTTTTCGTCCGAAACCCTGATACTTCGGAAGAGATTGTCCATTTTGTACACGACGTGCATCCAGTTTTTGCCATAACACTCTCTACTTTTTGCACATGCTATGTGGATGGAATGATGATACAATGCCAACTTTCAACCTTTTTCAGAGTTCATTTGTTGTGCTTTTCAATTTCAGGGTCATTTAGCTCAAAACAAATCATTAAATGCATGAAAAATAGCAAATGAATGCAGAAAAGGGTTGAACATTGATGATGTGCCTTTGAATGGTGCATACTGGACACACAACAAGTCTGGAGTTAAAATAAGTTATTAAAATAATGAAATGCCTTTGTAACAGATGAGTTTTCGTCTACTTCAAAAGAGATTGTCCATTTCATACATGAAGTGCATCCAGTTTTTGCTGTAACCCTCTCTACTTTTTTGCACATGCTATGTCGGTGGAATGATGATACCATGCCAACTTTCAACATTTTCAGAGTTCATTTGTAGTGCTTTTCAATTTCAGGGTCATTTAGCTCAAAAAATATCATTAAATGCATGAAAAATAGCAAATGAATGCAGAAAAGGGTTGAACATTGATGATGTGCCTTTGAATGGTGCATAATGAACACACAACAAGTCCGGAGTTAAAATAAGTTATTAAAAATGAAGGAGAGGCGCAATGCTCACCGGCACGTTGCTTAGCTTCAGGCCTTGAGAAACTACACATAGTTCCGTGCAGTCTACACCATTTCCTCAAGGTCTGAAGCTAAGCAACGTGTAGGTGAGCATTGCGCCTCCATCGTTTCCCGTCTCTGCACTCAGGGCTTATAAACCGCTGCCAGTCCCTCTCGCTTGGAGAGGTGGGACTAATTTTGTTATGATCCACTTAAACATAGCTATAATATTCTTTTATAGCAAAAATAATCAACTAAAGGTTCATCTCTAGTACCAGTTCGTGGCATGAACCGGTACTAAAGGTGTTGGTGGCCCCCTGCCTGACAACAGCCTGCCACCACCTCTGTAGTACTGGTTCATGGCACGAACCGGTACTAAAGGTTAGCCACGAACCGGTACTAATGAGCGTTGCCCGCCTAGCCGTTAGAACCGGCACCAATGGTCACATTAGTGTCGGTTCAGTTACAAACAGGGACTAATGTGCTTCACATTTGGCCCTTTTTCTACTAGTGGGAGTTTCTCGTAACATGCACCATTACTATATTAATAATCACACATATAGTAAGAAACTATACTTGTACACTACAAATGTGCCCATTAAAAAAACATTAAATGCCAAGACACCTATATTTTTTATATCTCAATTGCAATGATTATTACTTTTGTCGTGTGTGCGCAATTACTACTACTTGTCAAATTACCGACGAGTGCAAATATAACATTAATTATGTTACTTTTTAATACAACATAAGTACATATTATTGCGCTATTCACAAAAATTATAGTCAAGATCATATCATAAATGAAGTAAACTGAAAGAAAAAATGAAGTAGATTGTTAGTTGTTGCCAGTACTTAGCATCTCAAGATGTGAGAGTAGGCCACTGAGCGGTGGCCGATAGCCTTCTCTATTTCTATTTTTGTTTTCATTTCTTACGGCAACTTAGTGTGTGCTTTGCTAGGTTGATCCCTGGGTTTTTTCATGCACTTTGCACTATTCTTTTACCAATGCAAAACAACTCCCTTATTGGATCTCAAGAAAAAAACTATTGTGTATTTATATATAGTCTTAGATCATTGCATATATAGAATTAAATATTAGACCTAGAATCTTGATGGGTCATTAGTTCATGATATTAGATCGTTCCGCGGCATAAAAAGTTTAGATTTATAGAGCTAGACGCTCAGTTGTTTGTAGCTGAAAGCATGTTTGGTCTAAGAATTGTGATTTGTTTAGATATAGTTATTATAGCGATCCAATGACTGTAATATGTTTAGATACAACTATACAAAGACCTAAATGCCATAATCTATTTAGTTATGGTTATGAAGAGCTAGTTGTGACATATTTAATATAGTTTTAATGATCTAGTAGTTGTGATATGTTTAGATAAAATAAATATAGATTTAACGATTTATGATATGTCTGCATAAATTTATACATATTTAATGATTTATACTATGTTTAGGTATGGTTGTGAATATCCAAAAAAATATGATACTTTCATATGCAATTATGAAGATCTAACAACTACATGATTCACTAATTACAAAAGAGCATTAAATTAATCATGACCGGATGTTTTGACTTCTGTGAGAATTTTTAGGACTTCTCTATTTTATTTTGCATTGGGCTTTTACTTCATAAAAAAATTGACAAGCCAGAGCAACTCAGATCTATATACTCATTAGGGGTCTATAGATGGTCAATGAGCAGAGCAATGAGATGTTAATGTAGATATCTGCTTACCCGTTCGCTCTTGTACATGAGGGCACCCTAAGCGCTAGTGTTTCTCGTGCCTCGCATCGACGCCGGTGCCGGTCTATCTCAACTTCTATGGTCTTAGGCCCATGGAAGCGCGGTGGATTCCGGCCCTTGCCGGCGGGAGGGCGCCGTTTTTAGATGGTTTTTTGATTTTTGTTAGGATTTGTGCCTTGCTCAAGGAGGCGAGGTGGCGTCAGCTCTCCAAAGATGGAATAAGGTCCTTCTCTTCTAGCCCCCGTCACGGTGGTGTTCTTAGCATTGTCAGAGGACGTGTGGAGGTTTGTCTTCAGCGGATCTTTCGGGATTTGGTCAGAGTTTGTTTTTGATGAATCTACGTGGATCGGTTTATCTTTAATGGATCCACGTGGATCCGATCTTCGTTCATCTGTGCTCATGTGTCTACAGGTTGGATCCTTCTGATCTACGCATCTCTTCATCAGCGGTGACTGTTGCCTTAGTGCGCTGGTCCTATGGGGTCTTAGCACGACGACTTCCCGATTGTCTACTACAACAAGGTTTGTCCGGCTCTGATAAGGGAGGGGCGATAACGGTGGCGCGCCTTCGGTTCGCTCCATGCTTGTAGTCAACGCTAGGTGGTCTACAGATTTGGATGTATTTGTTAGTTCTGGTGTTATTTGTACTACCTTGACAGATTGGAAGTTTTCCTTGAAAAAGACTAGAGCAATGAATCAACTAAGTTGTTCGAGAACTTGACATGTTTTAATATAATTTGGCAGAACCTAATGGAATTGACTGATATTTTGCATAATTTGGTACTCCCTCCGTTTCAAAATATAGTGCTTTATATATATCCCCATGCTTCAAGTTTGACCATAAATTTAACCAACAAGAACGACTGCGGCGGGATCAAAAGTTATACCAGTGAATTCATATTCAAAAGAACTTTTCAATTATATAATTTTTTCTCCCACCGCAGTCAGTCTCGTTGGTTAAATTTATGATCAAACTTGGACCTGGAAAGCGCGGACGCACTATATTTTAGAATGGAGGGAGTACGACCTCAATGAATACCCATCCAAGTTGTATGCTAAGTCAACTGGCAGACCATCTCGACAAAATAGGTCCAGCTTATGTATTGGGAGAAAGTGAAGATAACATATGTCACAAGCGGAAATTCAATTTGGCTCCCGGAAGCACGTGCTTCTGCGCATGAAAAATGACTTTTGAAAAAGAAAATCTCAGTTTTTTAATGTATTCATAGTCACTTCCAAATGCTACATGCAAAGTTTTAGGTAAAAAGGTAAAAAAAAAATTGGCTTTCGCAAAAAAATAAACAAATTGAAACACCAAATGTTATCCCAAAATATCACCTCAAATTTGTTTTTTCACCGGCAAAACACTACAGCTCCGTGTCGCGTGAACATTGCCAAGTATGCTTGCAACACTAACATGAACAACCACAAAAAAATTCAGAATTTTTTAACACACTTTACCACTTTTTTGAGTTACTGTTAATCCAGGAGCAAATGCTCCCGGGGTGCAAATTAAGGTCAAGCTTTATTAGTTGAACCTTGCAGTGATGTTGTTCACACGGCGTTTTCTTATTGAAGGCACTGCATGAAGTTTTTAGAGCATCTCTAGCAGGCCCCGCATAAGTGGTCAAACCCGCAAAATCTTTACGTTTTACAGTTTTGGACGAAAAAAGTGTCCAGAACAGAAACCGTAAAAGTGGTCCAACCCGTAAAATTTCTAAGGGCCACCGCAAATGCACACCCGAAACCCTTATCTTTGGAGGTTGGAAGGCCGAATTTAGGGGCCCCCGTATACCGGTCAAACCTCGTCGGAGCAAACACGCCGCCGCGGAGTTTGCCGGAATCCGCCCTAAACTCGCCGGAATTCATCACCGCACATCGAAAAAGGCCGCTCGACGCCGGTTCGAATTGGACGAGCTCGACATCATCGTGGCCTCCCATGACCTCAGCCTAGCCGCCGGAATCCTCCCGACGTGGCAGGCAAAAGGGCACGGATTGCGTGGCAATAGAGCAAGGCGCGGACGACGGAGGTGACGGGGCGTGGCCGGCAAGGCTGGGCGCGGACGACGGAGGCGACGGGCGTGGCCGGCGAGGTCTGGCGCGACAGCGCGATGATGGGACACGACCGGCGGGGACGGGCGCGACCGATGGGCGATGGGCGCGGCGACGGCGACGGGCATGGCTGCGCGGGCGACGGGCGCGGCCGATGGGTTGGGTGCGGCCGACTGGAGGAAGGGGCGGCAACGGCCGGACTAGAGGAAGGAGCTCTTTATTCCAGTTTTACAGTTTGTTTTACAATATCTGTTCGACCGCGCTAGTTTTCGATCCGCAAACACGATCTTCGTGAAACTGCAAACGCGTTTTGCGGGTCAAGTTTTTGCGGGGTCTGCTAGAGTTGCTCTTACAGACTCCTCTCCCGAGTGAAGTCCCATGATCTGGCCTTAGTGGTTGGGCACACCAACCAGGGGCGGCTCCACGGCCAAGGTAGCCAGGGCCTTGGCCTGGGGTGTGGCGTTTTTTTTCCTTTGTTGACTGTAGTACATTGTAGAAAAAGCGGCACTGTAGTTACAGTGCTTCGCTACTGACAGCAACGACAGCGTTTGTGTGTCATTGCCATCTTGGGGGCATCATTGTTGGAGCACTATTAATTACTAGTCAATGTGTACGTGCAATGCACATTAATTTGGAAGTATATTAAGTGCATGCGGATATTAAGTAGGATATTATTTGCGTGTTATTATGTGGTTAGCACCATATTTGGTATGGAACTAACTGCACGCTAAACGTGTTGAGTGCTCGACATTGAAGCAGTCTAGGTCGTTGGATTGATATGATTTGATGGCCGAGATTAATAGGATCTGCCTCTTTGGGTCTTTTTATATTGGTATAGATATAGATGTGTCGTCACGGCAAATAATTGATGGATGTTGTTGTTGTTGTTTGCTGCAACTCTCTTGAGTAGAGTAGCTCTTGTGATCCTGTTGGTGTAGATACCAGGTGTAATTGACATCTTTTTTATATTATTATATTCTCTTTATCAAAGGAAAGTGATAAACCAAGAGTGAAAATGTGTTTAAATATCTTTAAATAGGACAAAAGGTGACATAAACAATAGTGTACGCTAAGAATTCTGAAAGGGATTGATAACATGAAATTAGGCCGTGTCATCATGTTAAAAAAAATCCTGGAAATGCTTTCACAAAAGAAATTTCCTGGAAATGGATAATGGCTGCTGACTTGCAGAGATGCAAATCGCCGCCGAAAACAGTGAAGAGCTTTCCCGCTTCTCGTGCCTTCTCCAGTACCTACGCTGACATATACTCCTACCTGGCAGTATCCGGCCGCAGCGAAGCATGTACGCCAGGGAGATTGCACAACAGCACAGGACGTGGACATTTCCGTGGGCTTTCTTCTCTCCTCCATTCTCATCAGGATGCACGTCCTTGTCCTGCTCCGTCGACCGCACGGAGACGAAGATAATAATCATACATCGATGAGTGTCTTCGAGAAAAACATCGATGGCTCTTGATCGATCTCTTATATTATACCAAGTGAGGATGCCAGCTGTAAATAGAGAAAAAAAAAGGTCGAAATCATTAGTCGTCTCTTTGTGAAATCAAAACCTGCAGAATGCGCATATGTGCGTTGTTTTGGTTGGCTGCGCGGAGCAAGATAAACAAGCAACTGTAGCTTGGTCGTCCCGTCCGGATTAATCAGCGAGACCGCGTGTGATTGCGCCGAAAGTGGGTCTCATCGAAGCCCACGGCTTGTACAGATGGCGTGTTTGATCGAGGTTGGTGTGAGATTCAGAGTACCCCGGACATCAAGCGGGGGCTTGAAAGCTGCACTAACACCATCGACTGATTCCCGCCACCAAAAAACGTGTAACCAAGGTTTAAGCTAAACTCGTACTACCTCCGTCTCGGTGAATAAGTCATTCGCGTAGTTCTAGGTTGACAATTTAACTATCTAAATATGTAGTATATGTGATAAAAAATATATATTTAGAAACTACATCCTTGTAGAAATCTAGTGATATACTTTTCATGACATATAACACATATTTAATTCCTCAAATTGATGACCTAGAACTACGTGAATGACTTATTCACCTGGACGGGGGTAGTACGTGTATAAAATACAGGCATGTGGGAACCCTGACCATGTAGACCTGTGCTTCCTCCAAACTTATTTGTCGCAGAAATGAATAGAAACGGATGGATCTACAACGTGTAATTGGGGACGGAGGGAGCAGTAACGTGGAAATAGACCGGATGGAGGTGCGTTTGAATCTGGGTCAAGTATGTACGGGTCGCTCTCTGTCGGGCCACAGGTCGGTCTCAGCCTCTCAGGCTGGACGCGGGTTCGCTCGCGTGCGCCGGACAAAAGCAGAGCACATGACATGATGCAGCTCTAATCATCCACTCTCCATAAGTCCATACACACTGCACGCCACAGCCGAAAAGGCCCACTCAGTCGCGTACATACAGCTAGTGTGCGATGCACCACCGCCAGATGATGGGCGGCTGGCCCCGTAAACAAGCTTATCCCAGCCTAACATAACATGCACCATGCCTGCCTTTCTTTGCGCTCCCTCCATGCTGTCGTTCTTCCAGCCAGGTGATCACTTTCTGTGGGCTATGATCAGCCTGCGCCTTTTCCAGAATTACAGTAGCAGCAAACCGATCGATCAGCTGAGGTCATGTAGTGTCGATTGGTCCAGTTTAAATAAAAATGCCTGCACGTGGGGAGACGTTCAACGCTAGCATTACACGTCACGAAATCGTAAATCCAGGTGGCTAGTAATACGTACGTGTCCAACTCGCGTCCTCGGGGACTTTGCAGCACGGCACTCTTCTGGATTTGTTTACCGTCAACGGCGTTCTTGATCCAGTCCAATCAGTGCCTCGAAGAAGGATTTGCTCATTCGTCTTCGTCTTCTATTTCTCTATCTTGGTGCGTGAGTAAACAACGAAGGAGGGCCATGGCCAGGTGTTGACATGCGCTCACGTCACCTCTAGATCAGCCTACTCTCACGCGTGCAATCAGTGCAGTTTTTTTTAAATTATAATCAGTGAGCTTTAGTTATAAGGGTTGATGACAGTCAACTTAGTGATCGCCTGATCGGTGTAGTACACAAACCTCGGCTTATAATTGCCACCGGAGAAACGCATCGCCGAGTGCTCGGACTTGTTTGTTGTTGGTGAGCCTTTTCTTGGCCCCATGGAACATGTCACATGTGCACTACTCGTACACGGTACACATGCTATGTGCCACTTCAGCTCCTAGTGTGTGGTTAGGAGTCGTGAGCCTAGTACCTCGGCCTTCAATCTTTTAATCCACGCCCATGATTGCTAGTAGGAGGAATGAAATGATCGATACTGATTTCACTATTTCAGGATGACCCATCCAAGTCCAACCCATCCATCCATTCAATCCACTATACCTGTGACACCTCGTTTAGGACGGTGGCACTTTGAATGAATGAATGCCCGATCGACCGGTGCCGTTGGAAATCGGGATTGATTGACGAGACGCGTATCCGTGCTCTCGCCTGACCTCTAACCTCGCACCTACCGGCAACTTTCACATGGCTGTTATGACCTGCGAGCAACTGCTGAACCGGGAGCAAGTTTAAATGCGAGCGGGTAGCAGGTTTCCCTCCGGGCTGCAGTAATGTCTCAACTCTGAAAGTCTGAGCCTTGTGGGTGCAGTTGTGCGTCCTTGTTTCCTCCATGCCGCATCATGTGGATTGCACGGATGAAACGCCACCTTCAGATCAGGATCAGGTGGGTTTTCTTATCAGCACACAAACATTGAGGCTAGCGTGCACTCCAGGACCAAAAATAAATAACTGAATTCAGATTTCAGTTGCCACTGCAAAACTGGTGTCACCAACACACAAGCTCCGGATTTCTCTTTGAAGGCCCTGTGTTGTTTGGGCTGTGGTTTGGTCGCTTGTGGGCTCACAAGATAGTGTAACCAACTGTCAACTCGCCGGAAAGGAAATGCCGCTCAAAAAGAGGGAAAAAAAAAGGAAACTCTCTGAAGCGGCGATCCAGCAGAAGGAAACATGACTGATATAAAAAAAGAAAGAAACATTAGCTTATGCAGATACATTCCAATCATGTTGCCCAGCAACAACCATCGCTTCAACACATATGTTATGGAAACAGTTGAAATATAAGCAAGCAATGTTTGTGCCCTACATCCAACAGCTTAATAGCTAAAGGTGAAATCAAAAGCAAGATCAAAGCAAAAGCAAGTATACACTGCCCTCAAATGCACATCACTTTTACTCCAGAAGCAAAAGGTGAATAAATATGCAGGATCTGTCAAAGCTAAGCCAAGATCCATTCCCAAGGAGTCCTCACGAACTTGTTTGGGTTACGCTCACCTATGAACCTTCAGCAGATACATAAGAATGGTTTGGACTACGCTCTACACAGAGCAGCCCATCCACCGTTATCCACGCAGACCAAACCTTACGCTAGCTGCATTTCAGAATGAATTCCAACAAATTCACAGATAAGATATGCAAGGCCACATTTTAACTCAAGTTCAACACTTGTATGTAAATATCATCGTCACACAGGTTCAATCCAGCATTCCAGATCATTACAACATATCACAAGTTCACAATAACCTCTCCAGTCAATGGAAACTATTTTTTCGCGTTTCAGAATGCTCCTATGTAGATGAAGATGGCATCCTAATCTTCTTTCATCAGCCCTTCAGAGTTGCTGGAGCCAGGTTCCTCCATGGTGGCGTCCTTGCTGATCAAATTTCTCTCTTCTTGGGCTGGTTGAGAAGTGGTCGCTGGAGCTTCAAATGGCATCAAGCTAATAGCTATTGCCGCCTTCAGCTCGTCATCACTCTCTTGCATCATAGTCATGCCCTGTTGTTCGTAAGGCTGCTGATGGGGTACCTCAGTCTTGGTGCCTGGAACTTCAAGGCCTCTCAAGCCAGCGGCTACCCCCACTGTGAGATACCTCCTCGAGGCCATCACTATAGCAGTGTTGCTCTGTTGTTTCTGCTGAGCCTTGAAGCGTGAATGTGTAATGATCCTGGCTTCCTCAGGACGCAGCCACTGGCCAAAATCGTTGCTATCAGAAGGGCAGTCCCTGGGGAAAGTGCCCCTTACCACATAGATGTTTGAGCCAGGACCCCTCATGTTGTCAAGGTAATCTGAGAGGAAAAACTGAGAGAGGTACTCAGGGGCCGGATACAGACTATCGAAGTTGTACCACTCCCCATCCACGTTCCTAATGCAGAACCAGTGATTCTGGAAGTGGCAGATGAAGGCAGTTTCCAGTTCAGGCTTGGATTGGGATCCCGCTGCAGCTTGGGAATACATGGAGATAAATTGGAGGTCCCATACCTCTAGTGCCCTCTTCAAGACCTATCAATGAAAAGAAACATAGGCTCATGAATCATGAAATAATGTGGAATAGTTATTCCAGGAAATGAGCAGAGCTAGCAAACATTCGAACTTGCATAATTCTGCTATTTTACATCCTACCACCAAAGTAAAGAATGGATGTAACATTGCAATTGATGGAAGACATCACAAGTAATAAAGCTAATGAAAATGGAAAATACAAACCAAAAGGAAGAGGGAAATTTCTTTTAAAATAAAATAATAACAAGTGCCATCAGCTCTATGCCCAACAACCCATGAGTTCATTAGTGCATACATAAAAATTTGCTTACTGTTGAGTTATCTATACTTCAATAACTATGTATTTTCTAAACTAAAATAGTCTATTTATTCACAGATTTAAATGCAACTCTTCTTCTTTATTGCATCTACACACTATGGCAGACCTTTATTGGACATATTGGTTTTGCGCCAACTTAAATTTTAATGAAAGAAATAGTGCAACACTTCAGATTCCAAAGTTTTATGGCATGTATTGATGATGCAAATCTATCCAAAACGTCTCATAAGATCACAAAATTACGATGAGGTTCGATAACCTATTGTTGTGAAGTTCCTATAGTCCCAAAATTTAACCATACCACCTTTTTTTAACGAAACCCCCCATACCACCTTCAGCTTATAGTCATCGGTGATTGACCAAATTTGTAGTGGAAGTCCTTCCTAAGGTCAAAAGCGGAAACTAAAGTACGAAACAATTCCAAATAACTTAAAGCTGTTATAACATATAATTATATCTAAATCCAAAGTAGTAACTTTTTTGTGAACTTCGCTTCTATAAATAGAATATCACTTATCAATCATCATGTGTGTACCTGTGGGGCATGTGCATATTAGTAAACACCAATAATGAACTATTACGAACTATAATTAGGGACTATGCTTTCCAGAAAAAAAAAACATTATGGAGCTGTGATGTATTCAAATACTTGGAAAGTGTTCGATAGCTATCTTGATCAATTGCTTCCTGATAATAGTTTTCTGATTAGATATAAGTGCATGCAAGCTTATTGTTTGAGCCCCAAAAGGAAAATATTGCTTCACAGTTTTTTCCTTTTCATACACAAGCTATACAACATTATTTCACGGGAAAATTAGAAAAGCCATCTTACAAAATGTGCCTACACACTACAGACCTGATACGGTCCTACAACCCAGCGGTGGTATTCTTAAGTGAAACAAAAAAGAAAGCTCGAGCAATGGAAAAGTTGAAGTGGAGCTTGGGTTTCAGACACGGTGTTGTGGTGAGTTGTGTTGGAGGGAGTGGGGGGCTAGCTTTGTTGTGGAGAGATAGTGTGCAGGTGACAGTTAGGCCATGGTGGCAGTACTACTTAGATGCGACTATTACTGTTGATGACAAAACCTATAGATTCACTAGAATCTATGGGGAACCATGTAGTGAGCAGAGGATGAAAACTTGGGACACGTTGAGATTTCTTAGAGCCCAGGATAATCTCCCATGCCTGTGTGCGGGGGACTTTAACAAGGTGCTATTCCAAGCAGAACAAAAAGGTGGGAATCCAAGAAGTTTTACGTAGATGGAAGCTTTCAGGGAATACTTGGCCGATTGTGGCCTCGCGGACCTCGGTTTCTCGGGATACCCATTCACTTGGGACAATAAAAGAGATGCTGATGAGAACATACAAGTTAGGCTGGACCAAGCAACATGCAATGATGATTTTATTCAGATGTTCCAGGAGAATACTGTTGATCACATTCTTACAGAGGAATCTGACCATGCTACCCTCATTATCCGTGCTCTTGTGATACCGGTCACAGGTAGCAGTAGGATGCACAGGGGGTTTCACTTTGAGAAAGCCTGGACTAGGCACGAATTGTATGATGGCATTGTCATGGATGCATGGCATGCAGCCGACCATGGACAGAGTGGGCTACAGGCGGTGTGCACAAAGCTGGACGCAGTTACCGCTAGCCCGTTTAGCAGGGGTGGAGGCGCCAGATTCTTTTAATGATACTGTTATTGTCATGATCCCAAAAGTTAACTCTCCGGAGCTACTATCTCAGTTTCGTCCTCCTATCAGCCTGTGTAATGTACTATACAAAATAGCGGTGAAAGTTTTGGCGAACAGGCAGAAAGTGCTACTTCCAATTATGATCTCTGAAGAGTAGGGTGCTTTTGTCCCTGGAAGGCTCATTACTGATAATGTCCTTGTAGCCTGTGAATGCGTTCATGCAATCAGGACGCGGAAGAGGGAGAAGCCGCTTTGTGCAGTTAAGCTGGATATGATGAAAGCATATGACTGAGTTGAATGGAATTTTCTTGAGCAAATGATGGCACACTTTGGCTTCACAGAGGGCTGGATTCAGATGATTATGCGTTGCGTCACTTCAGCCAGGTTTTCGGTGAATCTTAATGGGGGCCTTTCACACAGTTTTGTACCTTCTAGGGGGCTGACCATACCCTTTTTTGTTCTGTGTTGAAGGTTTTTCTGCGTTACTGAAGCATGCTCAGAGTAGAAATGACATTAAGGGGGTTTCCTTTGGGAGCACTGGCCCCACGGTAACCCACCTTTTATTTGCTGACGATAGTGTGGCTTTCCTTGAGGCATCCCAGGGTAATTTGCAGGCTTTGCGAACTATTCTACAGGACTATGAGGTGGCGCTGGGTCAGAAAGTTAATTTGCAAAAATCTATCTATTTTCTTCAGAAAAGGTTGCATGGAAGAGGACAAAGATGCTCTCAAAGGTGTTCTAGGTATTGAGTCAGAAGCACTCAGTGAGCGATATCTTGGCCTTCCCACAGTGGTGGGGAGATCAAAGGACGGAACCTTCAAACATGTTCGAGAGTGTTCCAGCGGGAAAGTTGTTGGATGGAAATGTCAGGGTTTCTCAAAGGCTGCGAAAGAGGTACTTGTTAAATCTGTCTCGCAATCAATACCGACGTATACCATGAGTTGCTTTTACCTCACAAAGAAAATGTGCCGGAACCTGTCTTCGATATCTGCGAACTTCTGATGGGGTGAAGCCAATGATGAAAAGAGGGCGCACTGGATTGCATGGGACAAAATGTGTACTCGCAAGCAAGAGGGGGGCCTAGGTTTTCGGGACATGGAGGCTTTTAACCAAGTGTTGCTGGCTAAGCAAGCTTGGCGTATACTGCAGGTCCCCTCATCGCTGTGTGCGAGAGTTGTCAAAGCGAGATACTTCCCGGAGAGCTCGATTATTAATGCAATGTGTCCTGCAGGGGGGTCTTTCACATTCCGAAGTATCCTGCATGGACGTGATCTACTCGTTGAAGGACTCATATGGCGTACTATTGGAGACAGCTCCAAGGTGAAAATTCACCATGACAACTGGATTCCCAGGAAAGGAAGTTTACAGCCACTGGGCCAAAACTTTGTACATGGGATGACCCACGTTAGTGACCTTGTCTCTGTTCAGGGTAACTCTTGGGACCGGACTAAGCTAGAGGCTATGTTCAACACGGGTGTGATTGATGATATTCTGCAGATTAATATTGGGGGACAACCGGACAAGGTGTTGATGATCACTTGGTGTAGAACTATAAAGAGTGGTGAGTTCACGGTTAGGTCAGCCTACCATTTGTGCATTCAACAGAAGAAGGCAAAGATTGGGAGGCCGGAACCATCGTCCACAGTCTTTAGCCACAAAGGATGGCTGGGCCTTTGGGACTGCATTACACCGAATAAAGCTAAAATCCATATGTGGAGACTACTGCACAGCGGGCTAGCGGTTGGTGCTGAACTACATCATCGTCGAATTAAGGCAGGAGCTTTTTGTGTAGCTTGTGGAAGGGAAGAAACACTCCATTATAGGTTTTGGTCTTGCCCTCACTCAGCTATGTTCTGGAGGTATATGTGCTCGGAGTTGGGAGCTACGGCGGCGACCCCGCCAGACTGTTTTGGTTCCCAGAGTGCTCTATCTACGTGGCTGCTGGTTCACAGAAGCTTCGGACGACGCTAGAGCAACGATGGTTCAAGGAGTCTATGTACTGTGGCTCGCAAGGAATGAAACATAGAAGGGAAAGAGAATTGAAGAAGCGCAGGTTATTGCTAAATCGGTGATCCACTACATGCAGGAATGGCAGTCGGTGAAGGGCAGTTCAACTCGAACGCCAAAGCAGGTGGTCGTCGAGAAATGGATGGTGCCGGAGCAGGGGTGGATGAAAGCCAATATCGATGGAGCTACATCCAAGGTTGGTGATAGTGCAGGTGGAGGAGTGGTGTTCAGAGACCACCATGGTGCATTCCGTGGGGGTGCCTGCTACTTCTTTCCATCGATCAGCAATCTGGAGACTGCTGAGCTTCTTAGTTGCCAGCGAACTGCCCATCTTGCAGTCGAGCTGGGTGTCCAGAAGATTCATATGGAGCTAGACTGTAAGACTGTGGTGGCAATGTTAAACGAGCCGAGAAAAAATCTATCTGCTGCTGGCCCCGTTGTGGAGGAAATAAAAGATTTGCTGCATTCGTGCCAGAATTCTCGAGTAACCTGGGTTAGGCTGACAACCAATGCTGCCGCCCATTTGTTAGCTAGAGAGGGGGTGAGTAATAGTTTAGTTTATGTAATGTGTGGCCGAACACCCCACCAGACATGGCCGGAGCCAGGGGTATTCCTTGGTATTCCATGGAATACCAATGATTTAGGCAACAAAAAATTTAGATATACCTATATATCATATAGATTGCAGACTGAAATAGGCACAAACTGAAGCCTACAGGACACTTGTCCAGCCCACACAATAGCCAAAAACCACAAGTCCAGCCCACGCAAGTGACGTAACAGGGAGCCCTCAACTGGTCAGTGGGAGGAGCAGGATCCAGACTCCAGTACGCTCTCCCCTGGACCCTGGGCGACTTCAACAAACCCAAGAAATTCTTTATTGGCAAGAACAAAACTCCAAAAGTGCTATTGAATGCGACCACTTGGAGCTATGCTGCATAGTTCATTGTCAGGCTTTGTACATGTCTGCATTAGCAAATGATTACTACTTTGTTTGATGAAATGCTCGAACAAATCTGATTTTTTTTCTTGCGTTCTTGTAATATAAGAATCTGCACCATTTCAGACATTTGAGTTTGTTTTCTATTGCATTGGGGAAGAAATCTAGCTCCGCCACTTTATATTGCATTGATAAAAAAGGCAACATTGGCAGTTTCTATAGCAATGCAAAAATAAATAAGTAACAATTAATACCAAGGAGCATGTTCCTGGCTCCGCCATTAATTTTGAGTGTGGTCTTAGTGAGAACTGAGATCCCAAAACTCGTTGAATAAATAAATCTAACCTGATAACAATATAACAAAAATAACACGGAGGATCAAGTCGAAAGCACTTAGCGAGCCAGAGAGATAGAGAAGGAGGGGGGAGGGGAAATTCACCTCAACGCTGAAGTCCCCGTTGTTGGAGACGTTGTGGGATCCCTGGCCCTCGGCGAGGAAATCCCCCGCCCCCACGCCGCCGGCGCGGGACATCACCTTCCGCTCGCGGGCGTCGAGGTCCGCCGCGATCTCCAGCAGGTCCGACTCGCTGAAGAACGGTCCCTGCAGCGCCGCGTTGAGGGCATGGAGCCCGCAGAGCTGCCGCACCTGCAGCTCGTGGTACAGCATGCCCGAATTCCCCGCCTTGGCCTCCATTGCCCCGGCCCTCCTTCAGAACAACTCCGGCGGCTCCCTCCCCGATTTGACAGTGTGCGAAGGGCGCCCCGGCCATCCGGCCGATTTATAGCCGGCAGCAAGGGAAAAGCGGCGCTACAAGACAATCTAGGATTACTCGCGGATTGCAAAAGTGAATGAGCACAATTTATTGACGGGAATGAGGGGGGCGAGGGTTACCGGGCGGCGCTGGGGTTGTGGTCCTGGCGGAGGCGCGCGGCCGTTAGCGGGGGAGGAGGTTGCGCGGCGAGCGTTCGCCACACCTTGTTCCGGCGCGAGCTCCCCTGCCCCCGTGTCGTCGGAGCCACGGAGGCGCCATTGGAGCCGCTGGAAGGCCTGAAACGCGATCTGCAGCTCCGTCTCCGGGAAGAAGACGACTGAACCGTTTTTTCTGGGCCTTCGTCGTTTTCTTCTGCTTTCTAGCCGGCGTTGCTACTGCCAGTGGCGAGCCCGTCTGTTTCTTTTTTTCTTTTTACAGAAAACTCCTCCTTTATTCAAGCATCAAAACAATAGCATCGCTTAGGGCATGTACAATGGTCGATAAGATAGTCTTATCTTAAATCTTGCATGTAATTTAGAGATGACAAAAAAACATGTCTACAATGGGTCATCTTTTAGCCTTATCTTCAACGACTAGTTATTCCTTAAAACGTGGTGAGACATATTGTGCTAAGAGATCATCTCTTGCCTTCTCTTAATTAAGAGAAGACAAACCTTCTTTTATGATTTCTCTCTCCTCCACCTCATCATTTATCCTACGTGGCATTGCTAAGATAGAACCATTGTACATGCCCTTACAAGCAACGGGATAACCGCACTAGAGGCAGTATCCAACCAACAACCAACCAGTAGTAGAAAATTTAGCTAACCTAGCAAACTCATGAGCTACCACATTACTCTCTCTATTTACCATGTCTGTTTCTTTCTTCTTCTTTTGACAAATTTATTTTCTTCTTTTCTTTTGCAAGGAAAATTTCTTTTCTTTTTGACATTGTTTCGACCCCATTTCTTCCTTTTTAAGGCCGAATTGTGCAGGAAGATGTCGGATGGTTGGCATAATGACTCGATGGTATGCTGCATTGGGCGAGAAATATTCAAAGCATTTGATATTAGAGCATCTTCAACAGGCGCGCTAGTTTTGGCGCGCTCCAGCAGGCGCGTGAAAGTACGGTGCACCAAAAAAAACTTGCGCGTGCGCGAAAAACAGCAACTCGGGCGGCAGTTTTGGTGCGCGGCGTCCCGCGCGCTCTATAAAAACTAGCGCGGGGGCGCCCGCCAACCGCCACTACATCGCCTCCCTCTTTCCTGCCGCGCCCTTCTTTCTGGCCTCCCCCCCCGGCCGCCGTGCCCTTCTCCTCATGCCCCGCGCCTTCTCCCCCGCCGTCGACATGCCGCCGCGCATTCGAAGTAGCTCCGGCTACCGCGGCGTCCACGACCCCGCCCCTGCGCAGATGAACTTCCCTGACGTGCGTATGCGCGAGTAGGCCCAGGAATTCCCGCCTCCGCCGCGGCTCATCACCGACGAGGCTCGCCGTGTCCAGCGTAGGCGGGAGCGCTGCCTCCTCATCGCTGAGGCGGACGAGTACGCCATGGCGGAGTGGCGTCAGCGTTTCCCGGAGGATGTCGTCGCCGAGAACGACTTCTGGGCGCAGAGGAGGGCGCTGCGAGCCGCGGATCGGGTGGACAAGCGTGCACAGAAGGCACTAGCGATAGCGCAGTGCGAACTGGGATCTGCGTTGACCTTTGACGACAATGATCCTCGGTGGGATGAAGCGTTTCTATCGTTGAAGTACACCACCGAGGAGGAGGACGACAACGAGGAGTAGTTTTATCTAGTATATTTGCATCGTAGTACCGTTTTTATCTATTTTTATTTGCATCATATGGACTAGTTTGTGGTGTTGGGTTTGAACTATGCTATTTGAATTTTATCTATATGTTATTTCATATTGTTCGCATGCCTTGCATCATAGCATCGATTGCTCATGCGCGCCTTGTTTTGCAGCGCATGCTGGAGCTATGGCGCATCGCCTTATTTTGCAACGCCTGTTGGAGCAAGCGCCCTCTTGCGCCTAAAAAAAAGGCTATTTTGGCGTTGTAAAAAATTATTTAGCGCACCTGTTGGAGATGCTCTTAGATACTTTAAGAAATATTTGCAAGCCAATAGAACACGTCAAAATTCAAGTGCAACTTCTATGCTATGTATTTCATTTTGGTTATGAATTTGTTGACTTAATTCCCCCCCCCCAACCCAGTGGCGGAGCCAGGATTCGAGTATAGGGGGGGCCGAGTATGTATATTTATCTAATCTCTTTGGTAATTACTCATCATTTCTACTAAAATTGTTGATCATTGGGGGGGGGGGGGCAGGCCCCTGCTCGTCCCCCCTGGCTCCGCCCCTGCCCCAACCATGTTAGAAGACACTATTATCCATGTCATGACATATATATATGTTGAAGCCTAAGTCATGTTAGGATCCGAATTAGACAGGGCATTGAGTTCTAATGGGCATTCAACGTAGAAGCCCATAATGACCTTGTAAGGAGAAGAGCGGTCATTTTAGGGTTAGTCAATACTCCTCCCACGTCCAAAGTTGCCTGCTTAGATCTGACAGACCAGACGAGCAACGTTTCTTCCGAGGTGCGGATACGTTCACTATACACTTGAAAAGTCATTGAACCATAAGGAGAAGGTAGCATGTCTAAAGTTGCACCAACGTGCTACATCAACTCTACTTCTACTACGAGTTTGCAACTAGTGGCAATCTTGTAATCTAGGACTACATCATTTCCTGATTTCATTTACTTGCACTATTATAACCTACCTCATACCCCCGTATAATTCCCCTAGCCCTAATTGAATACACACATGTGGGTGAAAACCCCCCACATATGCATCACTGCAACATCGGAGTCATCGTTATGCTCGAGGCACACCTAGCTCGTCCCTAGGGGCGAGGGGGCGGCTGCCTCAGGCCCATAAAACTGTGGGGAGCCCAACCAAGGTGAGTGCAAGTATGGAGCATCCCGCCCCCAACCATTATATATGTGTGTTCACAAAGAAGGAAGTTGAAACGTTATTCTTCGGCTATGTGGGCCATGGGTCTTCTTTTGTTTAGCATTGGATGATTAGGTAGTGGTGGGCCACATCAATCTGGGTAGGAAGTGCACTAATTCAACTATAATTATGGTTCTACTAGAAACAAGAATTAGCAAGTTTTTTGGAAGAAGGAATTAGCGATCAATATGGATTGTCGCGTGCTTGTCAACTGCAGCGGTGCTAAACCCTAGCAAACTAATACCTAAAAAGGAAAAGTGAAAAAAGCTAACTGAGCTAGAAGTGGCACACACAAAAGACGACAAGTTGGTACCGCAACAATAACAAAGCAGGTCTTACCTTCATTGCTTTGTATCAATACTAATAAATGTATTTCTCAAAGATTAATTCCTTGTTATAAATTGATGCCGCATAGTTCCACCAGCTCTATTAGTGATGTACATTTTTTGAAAACCTATCTTCGGTCTTAATATGTTTGGATAGGCCGATTGTTTTCTCCATACTAAAAACTTAGTTCACCCTCCACCACCCGTGCGAGCATAACTTAGCCCGATGGATGGTAAATGCAATTTATTTTGATCTCATGTGCGATCACCCCCTGTTTGGTTACCTAGGACCAATGCTTGACCCCCCGTGCCCTAGCAACCACCATCTCTTGTTCTTCATCGAGAGCCCTAATCTGGAGTCCTTTCGTGCCTCCGGAGAGAGAGAGAGAGAATCACCGTCATCGTCATCACCAACCCTTCTCAATCAACACTTTCATGATGCTCACAATTATGTGTGAGTAATCTCCTTGTAGGCATACTCGAGGTAGTTGGGATTGGATGAGATTTTATATGTAATCATTGTCAACTTTTTAGGGATTGATCCCTAATATCCACTATGTTCCAACAAGATTGATGTTGCTATGACTTTGTTATGCTTAATGCTTGTCACTATGCCCCGAGTGTCATGATTTCAGATCTGAACCTATTATATTTTCATGAATATATTTGAGTTCTTTTGATCATATCTGCAAGTTGTATGCACCTGTTATTGTTCTAAACCATAGATCCCAAGGTGGCAATAATTGGGATACTCTAAGGGGATGACTATAATTTAAGGAGTTCATATATTCACTATGTTTTAATGCTTTATTTTGATTCTCTATTAAAAGGGGCGTCTTAATTACCCTTCGTTTTCATTAGGACCCGCTGCCACGAAAGGGTAGGACAAAAGATGTTATGTAAGTTCATATCGTAAGCAAGTATGACTATGTACGAAATACATGCCTACACATGATTGATGAATTAGAGCTAGTTTTGTATCGCTCTAGGTTGTGATTGTTGTATATTGAATCTCATTTGAACATCCCATCGCTAATCCATGCCTACGCTTTTCTGCTATTGCCTTTGCTAAAGTTACTACTACTCTACTTGTTACGACTGTTGATATTGTTACTGTTACTATGTTATCACTACTGTCATATTACTGTGCTACTAATAAATTGCTGCAAGAAAGTAATTTTTCAAGTGGGGTTGAATTGACAACTCAACTGCCGAGGCTTATAAATATTCTTCGGCATCTCTTATGTTGAATCAAGAATGGGTGAAATACTACCCTCGAAGACTATTGTGATCCCCTATACTTGTGGGTCATCAGGACCCATATCCTAATCTTTCCCTGGGCCCCCGAAATCTTAGGATCGAACTCGGGCATAGTCTACATTTACTTTGTCATGTCCAACCTAGACAACGAGTTCTTACCTAAGGAGTTTAAGAATGATGATGTTTTTTTTACTACAAGGATTCATCTACTCCCAATTCATTCCCAGCCCCTATAGGTCCATGTTTGCAATTCATGCACTTAATAGTCGTAAGCTATGGTAATTACCATTGCCAATACCGCATTTGAGTCAAAATCAACGATCTCGGATGATGTCCTAACCGAGGCCTTCTAGCTGGAGAGGAATATCATGGATCGGCTCCAATGATATCTTGTCATACTCCTCATCTCATAGTCATCACTCTCATCATAGTAACCATGCTCACCAATGTCACCATTTTCTTGATCACATACATCACCATTCTCATTAGTTGCACACGCATGACATTGTTTAAGAGAATGGTTACGAATAGTTTTGGTGATAATATTAACAATGGTGATAGGATTTCCTTTAGAACGAATAAGATCTCTAAGCTCAAAGAAGCACTTATCAAAGTATAAACACATTCAAAGTTTTGCATGTTATGGACAACAAAATTAGGAAGGCCTCTAAAATAAGATTTATGGTTCTTAAATTACGAAACATATGTCAATTTCTTCTTTAGGGGTTGGGTGCAAGTGATCAACCGAGGGAGGGGTCATAAGTACGATGAATATACTCACTCAAGTTGAAACCATCAAATATTTCAAGCATTTCATCTTTCCAAAAGCTAAAGTACTCTTCATTGAGAATAGGAACTCTGCAACTAAGACTCCTCAAAGTAGACAAATACATCCTTCTCTAAGGTGGTAAATCCAAAGAAATGGATACCAAAACTCTGATACCCCTTGTAGTGTCGAAAGGGGATGTCTAGAGGGGGGGGGGGTGAATAGACACTACCAAAGCTTAATTGGCAATTTTAATGTCTATTGATTCTTTGGCAGATCTTGACACAAGCTATATAACAACAAGTACACCCTACACATGCATATCTAGGGTATGGGCGACGAAAAATTGCAATCATGCAAGTTAAAGTAAATTAGGGAGAAGAGTTTGAAAGATTTGCAAATAAAGGTTGACACAGATGATTTTTGACTCGTGGTTCTGATAGGTGGTGCTATCGTATGTCCATGTTGATGGAGGCTTCAATCTAAAGGATCAATGATCTCAAGGATAATGGTTGTGATACTCCACGGAGGAATCGAGCCCACGTAAGGCTCCACCCACAAAGGGTCCACGAAAAAACAACCTTGCCTATCCCACCACGGCTTACGCCAACACAGTACTAGCCTCACTCGGGATAGATCTTCACAGAAGAAGTAGGTGATCTCCCTACCCTTACAAACTTCTTGGTTTCTCCACATGATTTGAAGACTCCCAAGCACACCTAGCCAATTTAGGAGGCACAACCCTCGAAAAGGTAATAAGTGGGGTTGTTGATGTTGAACTCCTTGCTCTCGTGCTTCAAAAGATAATCTCCTCAACATTGAAACACTCTCTCACATATTTTGCCTTTGGGTTAGGAGAGGGTTTGGGTGGAAAGTAATGAGGTGACTAGAAACCAAAGGTTGTATGGTTGGAGTGGAATCCTTTTGATCTCAACACAAGGATCAGGAGCTCTCTCTCAGAAATGTGGATATGGAATGTGTATGCTTTGCTCTGCTTGATCTCTGATAGTGGTGGAGTGGGTCGGGTATATATGGACATCACCAAAAATCCAATCGTTGCACACCTTTATGCACTACTCGGTGGGACCGAAACCACTCGGTGAGACTGACCGGTACAAAATGTTTGAACTTTAGTCATTTTGGTGAGACCGGGTGAAAACGTCGGTGGCTCCGAGTTGTGATGACCTAATCACTTTCCCCACTTCGGTGTTAGCAACTGAAACCGTTAGAAAATTTTGAATGAATTTCAGTTGGCAACAAAAGGTTGGCAGGTGTTCTTCGGTGGAACTGGAGTTCTAGGGTTTAGGAAACGGCTTATCATGAATGGCTCCGTGACTCAGGGTGTATCTGTTTTGGTGAGTCCGAGTTTCACTTAAGGTTTGTGACACAATGGAATATGAGAATTTGAATGAGGCTTTTGGAGATTGATCTCTAAGCACTTGAGGAGTGAATCCATTATCATCAACCCCATCCCCTTTTGATAGTTTTGGCATACATATGGACTAAATGTAATCTTGGATCACTTAAACATAAAAATGAAGTCTTGAGGTTTGGCCAAAACTTGTCCTTAGTATCTTCACGGGTCCGCATTCACTTCCCAAAATTGTGCCTAGGTTGAACTTATCCTTAAATATACTCAAGGAAAACATTAGTTCAACAATATGTATGCTGAAATGAATTACCAAAACCACAAGGGAGTGGATGTGCTTTCAAAACAACGCCAGTGGCCACCTCGACGATGCAATTTTAAAGAAGGTATGTCTCTATTTCTCTTTTTTTATACCATCGCCATTCACTTTGTATCAATGACCAACAATTAGACCAATGATACAAGACATAGTTTTACTACATGAATTCATGCTGTTTGTCCAATAAACGTGTGATTTTGTGTTACATAAAATAGTGACAATTTTATTCACATGTAAAAGCATTGTGATTTTATAATCATTGACTATTGTATGAGAATTTACACAGAAAGTAAGTATGCTTTTTTTGGGAAGAAAGGGTGTAATAATGCATTAGTTACTTGTGTGCGAAGTACTTATGTTTTTCATCAATATTCCCAAAAGATGTTCATACTAGAACTTTAAATGACACATCAAGATTATAATCAGTTCAGAACGGCTTCATGTCCACCCGAGTTCGGTTGACACTTTCAAAAAGTATTTTAAACTAAGAATAAATTAGCACATAAATATAACATGAATTTGGTATGCACAAAAATTCATCATAACTTGAAAATAAAAATTGGCAACTTTTTTTTATGAAAAGCGGCGATGAGCCAAACTTAAAGCCCATGCATTAGGTACTACTCCCTCCGTTCCCAAATACTTGTCTTTCTAGGCATTTCAAATGGACTCAATATACGGATGTATGTAGACATATTTTAAAGTGTAGATTCACTCATTTTGCGCCGTATGTAGTCACTTGTTGAAATCTCTAGAAAGACAAGTATTTAGGAACGGAGGGAGTATTCATTACAGAATTTGTCAATTAAATTTCGAGGCCAGGATAACCACCCAGCCACCTCCTTCGGACGTGACTGATTACCTTCTTTTTAGTTGACTTACTGTTTTTCTTTTTACATTTTTTCTTTTTCTTATTGTTTACTCTTACTCTTTTTGATAATGATAAATGTAAAATTGATGAACTATTTTTCCATTCGTGAACTTTTTTCGAATTTGATGAATTTTTTTCCAAAATTGATGAACTATTTTATTCAAATTAGTGAACTATTTTTAAAAATCTGTTTTTTTAATTTGGGAGCCTTTTCTTCAGATCACCGTGAGTTTTTTCCAAAATTTATGAACCCCTTTTCCATTTCGTGATTTTTTTTGTATTCACAATTTATTTTCGATTTTTTTGGATTTTTTTAAAAAATGTCAACGGTAGTGAAACTGGGCCGGCCCAGTTTGTAGGGTTACGAGTAGTCAGCTCCTCTGGGCGCATGGAGACCCCTTTTTTTATTCTTGTTTTTCGATTTTATTTTAACTTCTAAAAATATCCGGGTTTTGAAAATAAACCGTTCACATAAATTTTAAAAATACTTATCGATTTTAAAAGTTAATTATTTGAAAAGTTTTCTAGGATTTTCAAAAAAATCTGATTTTAAAAAATTATTATGAATTTTAAAAAACTATATGATTATTCACGAATGTAAAAATGTTCCTAATTTATAAAAATCGTGCATTAAAAAAGGTTCAAAAAATGTTCATGACTTCCAAAAAGGTTAACAGATTATAAAAATGTGAGTTCGATTTTTTTGATGAATTTCAAAAAATGTTCGCAAGTTGAAAAAATGTTCATGAATTAAAAAAAAGGTGCGCGAATTCACGAATTTGATTTTGCAAAGGTTTGTGAATTCATGATTTTGAAGAAAATGTTCACGAATTCAAAAAAAATTGTGAATTCATGATTTTGTAAAAAATCACGAATTTAAATAAATGTTTGTGAATTCAAAAGATATTCATAGTTTCAAATTGTTTTCATGAATTTGGAAAATATCCACGCGAGATAGAAAACATAAATGAAAAAAAATCAGAAAAAATAAACAAGAGAATAACACATAAAACCCGTCCTTGAAAGGTTCAAATCTCCCTTAGAAGCCTACTTAGCTTGGCCCATTATGAAACATAGCAATCGCAAGTCGTATGCGATTGGTCGCTACCCAGCGATCTGCACGATAAATTGTAAGCGCCTAAAAAAAATCTCCACTGGTGTTGCGAATTGTGATTTGTATTTTTGCGACGTAGCATTAGATACCAGTATTATCCATGCCATTGTATTTCTTTCAGTTTTTTACCCCTCAAAAAAAAATTCTCAGTATTTTTTTAATAAACCGATGCAATGCACCGGGTGCACACAAAGTCCCGGTCCACGAGATAACAACAGCTTTGATACCCACCAATCCTGCAGCATGCCCGTAGACTCATTATGGCTCCTCCGGTCCACATGATTCTAAAACGCAGGAATAGGAAAAACACATGAACAGTGATGTTGCTATTCAGTAGTACCACTATGTCTCTGAAATGTGACTAGCAGCAGGCACCACTGAGTGCTGACGCGACCGAGCACCATCTACGCCTTTTACATCATTGTGTTCTCTAAACTTTTCCGCGCAACTTTCCTGGCAATAATTGGGTCCATTGATAGAGTGGTCAGGGACTGACAGTCCTTCTCAGGCTCTGATCAGATGCATGACATGCCATCGTATCACCATAAGCTGTTTGCTGGCTGGGAGATGCCATCGGAGATTCAGAGTTGGACAAGAGTCAGAGTGATGGTGCCCAGCACTCACCCAATCCTGTGCCATGGCAATCAACATCAGCGCTCCTCCAGAGTCCACCATTCAACTCCCATCTGATGTGTTTGCGCACCATAATCATGCAGCATTTGGACTTGTATGTGTTCGTGAACTGTTCATGATCATGTCGGCAGTAATATTGTTCGGTTCAAGAATCGGCACGACAAAAGCGCGTCGGCAGAAATTCTTCAGATAACCACAAGGAGCAAAAAAAATCTGAATAAAACACAAGTGAAAGAAGCTAGAATTGAACATAAACATGGTGGGTTCATATATCTGTCTGATCCAGTTACACAGATGATTCGACGAATTTCGAGCACTATGTATTACCAAAAACTCTTGTTTATTCCGCAAGCTCGCCAGGTCCAACGAAGGTGGGAAATGGGGAGGGGAGGAAGAGATTGCTTCTGGGAAGAACTCTATACATGTGCACTCAAAGCATTCTTATTCCGGGAAGCTGCCTTCAGTATGAACTTGCAGGACTTCAGTTGCTGGGCTTCTGCTCTGCACCCGATGATGCCTGAAAAGGGTAAAGAAGTAACGCGTTCAGGTATGGTTGGTGTGAAATTCAGGTCGCTCAACAGCAATGATAATTAAATGATGTGAAAAATCCAGAAAAAGAGCGAATGCTCTTGTCGCGTGCTAGGATTGACAGCTCCGATAATGAACACTTACCCCAACTGATGTGACGAAACTGCAGACCGCACATTTGACGGACCTCGCGCCATACTGGTACATGAGCAGCATTCGGCAACTCCCGCAGTTTACATGTGCAACCTGATTCGCTGCGGCCAAGCACAAGATATATACAATTTGTCATTCAGAGTATTTGAGATTTGATGAGCACACATCAACTCTATGCACCCATCCTTCTGAGTTCTTAGAACCTGTGGAGCATCTTCAGAAGTCAGGACCCAATGCTAGTGGTATCTTTCAATCTTTGTGTTTGAGAATCGTTCAGTAGTAACTGTAGGACATGTTTGTCAGACTTATGGTAAAACTAGGAGATATATTCATCAAACTTTTGGTAGATCTGGGAGATCCTTGTCAAACCTTTTGTTTTCTGCATCACAACAAATGCATACATCCTACTGTCCAATTTTGATGAGTGCGACTTCAGGATAAGCCAATTTTACGATGTTAACGGTTATCGACTGATTGCTAGAGCTTTTCCAACCTCAGAATACATTCTGCTCAGAAGGACGGTTTTGCATACACGAATCAATGTCAACATCGTTTCGAAAAGGGAATCAAAACCAGCAGCATATACCACTTGCAACCCAGGAAGAGAGAGAGAGAGAGAAAGAAAAGCTTTGGTCGATGATGTACCTTCCATTGCCAGGTTAACAGTGTGGCAGCAAGAACACTGTACACTTGTGGCGCCGCGTATGTACATGAGAAGAGTGTGGCATCCCCCGCAAACTAGCTGCGCCATCTCAGTCCCTACACCGAATCAGGGTGGAAAATATATTCAGAGAACAGCATTTGAGAATAGTTTCCAGCTAATAATGTAACTTGTCACAGTCGATTAGAATGCACACTACACTGTTGTCTTCTATACTAGTAATATAATCTTGTAAATATGGAACTCAATGTTCAGCTGCCACATTACTTACAAATCTTTGATGAGCAAAATGAGATTGATGTGCATACCGGGAGCCGGAACGGCGGTCACGGTACTGCAAACTGCGCAGCAGACCGACGTTGCGCCGGCAGGATACATGAGCAGATTCCGGCACCCGGAGCAGACAAGTTGGCTTTGAGCCCCTGAAATTGCACAAGCATGGAGCCTTAGTTATGAAATTTCAGCGGCTGAAGCTCACCTACCAGTGACCAAAAGTTACATTTCAGAAAAGCATTGCAACGGCAAAATCAGCAGAGAAACATCTATGGCTTAATTGATAGAGTATCTCGGGCTTAATCTGTTTTATCAGAAACTCGGAGACAGAAATAGCAGATGAAAAATCAGCTCCTATAGACTTTTTAGTCCAGAAATCATGAAGAAGCCAGAACGTTACGCCGTTAACATCTTGGTTTTCTGGGTAGCTAAGAAACATCAATCAAATAATAGTTTCTCAAAACCCAAAAAAGGGGGGAGCATCAAAGGGTTGCCAAAGCCGTCCCCGTTCTTGCAGTACCCAGCCGGCGACCATACCTGCATTGGGAGCGGGCGGTGTGAAGGGCACAGGCGGGGTTGGGTAAGGGGCAAGAGGAACCGGCATTGCCGTGCCCGCGGCTGCCTGAACCGGCGTCGCCGTTGCTGCCGACTGGACTTCGCACGCTCCGGTGGAAATCGAGGGCTGGGAACAGGTTGCCCTCCCCTACATGAAACCCTGCAGAAACCGTAGGAGACTCCTGTGAGAATACTTCAATTTTACAGGCAATCATCAAGATCATAGCAAGGCAGAGTACAGTTGAGGCGCGTATGTATGCCTGAGGCAAATCGAGCGTCGGGCAAGCAATTAGACAGACGGAGAGTCGCCTTCAGGCGCTCGTCGCGGGGCGCCGAATCACCTGCTCGTTGCTGGGCTGTGCTATGCCGCCACCGACGCTCGTCGCCGACGTCGAGCACGAGGAAGAAGGCGGCTCGCGCTTGCCCGGTTCAGAGGAAGAGACGGATCCGCATGGCGCCACCCCGGGCAGACGAACGCCTCCGGCTCGGCCCGGGTTGCTTCGCTCGATCTGGTGCAGACTTCGAGATGAATGAGTTTGCTCAGTATAACAACATGAGTTGGAGGGAATGCGGCAGATAAGGTATAAAGCACGATACCGCTGTGGTCGAGAACGTGGGCTCTCTCTCTTATCCGCCTATGCCATGTGGGCCCCGTCTAAACTCATTATGCTATCCTGTTTTGTGTAATTTTTTGTTTTCAGAAATCACTGTAAACAATTATTTACGTATTGTACTACATGTGGTTTTAGAATAATATAAGCAAGGAATTTACCATAAACATGTTTATCCCTTACTAGATCATGCTAGGTACTCTATTGAGAGTTCTCGTGTTTCCGCATTCCCCGCGTTACAAACGGCTCGCTGTGAAAAATTATGTGTTTTTCATTCATTTGTTTTTCATCTGAACTTCTATCATATTTCTATGTTTTTTAGTGTTCCCAACCCCACGTTTGTTAACTGGCCTAAGAGGAGAGCACTGATGCTTATGGCCCAATCCTATGATTAGTTGGTGCATTCATAAAAGCAAGGGACTCATCAGTTGGCACATTTTCTCCCTCTATATCTCTCTCTTTCTATCATTTTCTCCCTCACACGGTGTGGGAGTTGAGGTTGACATATTTAAGGGAGAAGAAGAAAGAGAGCTAATGATAGGCGGCCAAAAAGGTATATCCAAAAGTTGTTCACGGCTTACAATGACTTTTATTTTTGTGAATTCAAAGACAATTTTGTGCTTTACTATTTTCCCATGGTTATCACCAAATTTCTAGGAAAAGGACCACCCAAGTTGATAGCTTTTTTCACAAAATTCCACGACGCTAAATTAAGAATAGATTTGTTAATATATCATTGATCCATCGGTACACACAAGGTACCTCAAGATCTTTGAAATATTACCTTGTTATTAGTATGGCATAGAAGCAGTCCCCAATTTGCGCTTCCCGACATCCTAGTCATACATGATGCAATCATCTCCCCCAAATTTAGGATGCATCTCTAAGTAGGTAGCACCAAGCACATGAGAATGATACCAATCAATTCATCATGTGTTATGTCCATGATTTTTCAATCTTTGACATGACAAAAAGAAGTGATGACTAAAGAAAGATAAGCACACCATAGTTGACACACTGATTCGTGTTCACATTAGTTCTCTGACAGCGCAAAGATTTAACTAAGCCTAGGCCAATATATGGGATAAGAGAACTACTCGATAGTTCGTGAAATTCCTTTGAACGGATGAGGCATGTAAACTTACATGTAGTTAAAATATTTAACTTAGATAATTCGACTTTTGTTCTCTGGACATAGTACATAAGGTACACCGAAGCAGTTACACATACTCAGCATTATATTTCGCCACGTCATATACACGTAAAAACCAGAGTTTGTGGTCCCATCACCAAAGCTACAAATGAGCAAAGAAATGTGAGGCCACTACCCAGTGAGATAAGATGAGAACCAATCAATGATGCATTATTTCACGTTTTAGATTGAGGAAACAGTTAACTGCGAAGATGTCCAGAAGGGACCAGACTCGTACACACAATCCTGCTCCACGCACGTTGCCACACAGTAAAAGTGACCATCTGTGACGAGTGCTGCATCATGTGACCTCTTGTATAGCTAATGCATGTGTCACAATAATGAAGTAGACAAACAATTTGACGAAAAAAATGGAGTAGACAAACTGAAAAACACACATAACTGACTTTATTTGTCATCTACTCCCTCCGTTCCTAAATATTTGTCTTTCTAGAGATTTCAACAAGTTACTACATACGGAGCAAAATGAGTGAATCTATACTTTAAAATATGTCTATATACATCCGCATGTGGTAGTTCATTTGAAATCTCTAAAAAGACAAATATTTAGGAACAAAGGGAGTATATCGTGGAGCATCATTACAATATACTTCTTACTTTATAATAAAATAAAATTAAGTTTGAAGCACTTTGTTTGTACACACAACATGTAGTGCAAGCTTACACGTGTTTCAAAAGAGCAGAAATAATCTGGAATTGTTTATGACCAACTCTAGTTTTCAAGCTACTCCAGATTATTTCACACGATTAATCTGGAGTACATCACAAGATTAATATGCTCTACAGGAATTCGTTACGCTCTATCAGCAAACTTGCTTCTTTTCGAGCACAAAACCTTGTAGACATGCAACAACTGCGTCAAAACTTACACAAATTACGGTGAGCGATCATCCATGCACACGCGACAATGATTTGGCAACACTGGCCTTCTAATTGTAATCCTTAGAAACGACTAGGAACACAAAGTACTTAACTAGATTCAACATAGAGAACCTACAAATTCACGTATAAGAAAACACACCCCAGGGATTGTGCCAAGAATAGGCAAGTTGGCCCAGCTAGCTATGGTTGGTTGAACATTGTGGCTGGGACCAAGTTGACGTATGTTGCAGGGTAGAGGTCGACGAGTGCCTCTCATGTCCTTTTGCTGCGGTGACTGACAAATAATGGATGAGTGGCTGACAATAGGCACGTCCCCACTTGGTAGATCCCCATGATCTCTTGGACTCCCACATACAGACAATTCATCTGTGTTTATCATATACTTACATCATTTCTACATCGTGAAATCTTAATCTTATCCTTTGGCCCACCAGGAAATAAAGGGCAAAAGACCACACACATCAAAGAAAACCATAGACACCATTGATGAGTTTTGTACTGTGTGTCCTATTAATATCTAAATGCATGCAAATACATTAATTCATCTTGTAAAAAGATGGCAATCCTTAGTTAGAAATAGAATGCGTACATGTCGGTTGTGGACTCTACCGCAGACATATTGACTATGTCTCCCGCTTCTTTAGGGTCATGTGAAGATGGAAAGCAATTTATGCTAGAATTGGTAGTACAGTAAAAGTAGGGGTTAGGCAGATTGATATACCTCAGCCAACCACTTCCAGAGTGAATAGTAGGATAGGGCAGCCAAACCCATAGATTTCCCATCAAGCACCAAATAAGAGATGCTTGCATGATGTCAATACGCAATAGCCTGCCAGGAAAAATTTGTATTGGGTTCATCCCAGTAAAAGTATGAGGTCAAACTAACTAGTGACACATGGTGCTAAGTACCAAATAGCAATTTAGTCAGTTTAAGAAAAAACTCAATGGGTTCATGTTCACTTGAACCCAACACTTACATTCCAGATTAGCCCCTGATGTAATACCAGAGTCATATGCGTGGACAATACAGCCTGTAGTCTTGAATTGCACTAAAAGCCCAGATCTGGACCTGACTCACCAACCTCCAGCCACCAGCCAGAAATGGAGCACCACAAGCTTGCCTGCGAAAACAGTGTGGGCGAAGGACGACAGGCATCAAGAACACACACATAGAGTCATCATGCTCGCGATCATCATCCGTCAATTATGATGACTGAGATAAGAACGGTCGCCCGTCAATTATGATCGATCAAGTTAAGAGTGCTCAATTTGTGGGGTACTAATTTGCTGCTTAAGTTGCTGCCATGTTGTCTCAGGCGTCATTCGGGGGAGAAGAGCTTGGGGAGAGCGACATACTGATTAGTCTTCGCTTCACCATCTCATAGCGGTGAGAAATATCCTAACACGACTGTCATCTGTCGCCATCTCGGGGATAGAAGCGGCGGATTAGGATCACGGATCACGGATCACCTCATCTACCTGCTAATCCTCCTCACTTTTCATATTATAGCACAACATCTGGAGGTTCATGAGAAGTAATAAATCGATTTGCATCACTGCGGTAGAAATATATGATTGTTGAAATACTTACATAAGCATAACTGCATAAGCAAGAGACCACTTTCTGCCTTCCCGAGGGTTCTAGTATCCTATCTCCGTCTTTATGATAACCTGTTCCAGGCAATTCTGGCAATCCATTCAGTTTAAATATATGGTGAGATGATGTAAATACCATGTAATAAGGAAATCTTCAGGTTACCTGAAAATGGTTACATTGTCACACTGGTAAGGTCTGAGACCATATACTGCAGATGTCAATTTAACCCACATATATTTTTACTGAGATATCAAAACCGTTCTGAAATAATCTGAACCCTGTAGACTTGAATCGCACTAAAAGCCCAGATCTGAACCTGCCTCACCAACCTCCAGCAACCAGCCAGAAATGGAGCACCACAAGCTCCCCTGAGAAAACAGTATGGGCGAAGGACGACAGGCATCAAGCACACACACAAGAGAGAGTCATCATGGTCACGATCATCGTCCGTCAATTATGATGACTGAGATAAGAACAGTAGACTGTCAATTAGAGATCGATCGAGTTAAGAGTGCTCAATTCGTGGGGTACTAGTCTGCTGCTTAAGTTGCTGCCATGTTGTCTTAGGTGACATTCGGAAGAGAGGAGCTCGGGGAGAGCGACATACTGATTAGTCTTCGCTCCACCATCTCGCAGCGGTGAGAAATATTCTAACACGACTGTCAGCCGTGGCCATCTCGGGGAAAAAAGCGGTGGATTAGCATAACGGATCACCTCATCTACCTGCTAACCCTCCTCACCTTTTCATATTAGCACAACATCTGGAGATTCATGAGAAATAATAAATCGTTTTGCACCACTGCAAGGTAAATCTATAACTCGACAGAAATATATGATTGTTGACATACGTACATAAGCATAACGGCATAAGCAAGAGACCACTTTCTGCCTTCCCGAGGGTTCTAGTGTCCTATCTTCGTCTTTATTATAACCTGTTCCAGGCAATTCTGGCAATCCATTCAGTTTAAAGAAAATATATGGTGAAATGATGTAACTACCATGTAATAAGGAAATCTTCAAGTTACCTTAGAATGGTTCAATTGCCACATTGATAAGGTCAGACACAATATATTGCAGATGTCAGTTTAACCCATATATATTTTTTATTGAGACATCAAAACCGTTATGAAATAAAATCTTAATCCTTACAAAGAGTATCGTCATTGCTCTCTTTTTCCATGAATGTAACAAGAATTTCCATCATTTGTCGCATATTTGTTGATTGTTGGAGCAAAATATCATTGGAGACAAATGTCTGAACCTTTCCACCTATTTCTATCCAGCTACAACCAGGCACCTTGTTGCTGCACACGTTTCTCATAAGACTTCTTACCTTTGCAAGCTCACTCCAAGCTCCTGCAGCAGCATAAGCATTAGATATAAGCAGGTAATTTGCTGGCTCATTTGGCTCCAGACCGAGTAGCCTATCAGCAGCCCACTTTGCCAACTCAATGTTGCCTCGTGTCTTGCAGGCAGCAAGGAAAGCTCCAATTACATCAGTGTTTGTTTGGCAGGAGATGTTGAGTAAAATGTTGTAGGCGTCCTGAACCCTGCCAGCTCTCCCTAGGAGATCAACCAGACAAGCAAGATGCTGCGGCCATGGATCAATTTGGTAATCCGTCGTCATTAGAAGAAAATACTTTAGGCCATGTTGAATGAGTCCAGCATGGCTGCAGGCAGAAAGAACTCCAAGAAATGCAATGCCGTCAGGCCGCATGCCTTGTTGGAGCATTCTTTCAAACACATGGATTGCGCTCTTGGCACACCCAAGGTAGGCGAAAGATGAAACCATGGATGACCATGAAACTATGTCTGGGTTATGGATGGTAGCAAATGTCTGTGTTGCTTGCTGAAGAAAACCATTCTTACCATAGGCCATGATCAGAGCGTTGGCTACTTGCAGAAATCCTTGTAAGCCCCTTTTGAGGGCATAAGCATGAAGCTGGGTAGCCTCATAGGCAGCTGCCATGTTGGCACAGGAACTAAGCAAACTGGCAAGCGTGAGCTCGTCAGGCCGACAACAGCACCCATCATCATTCCTGAGCATGGACACGAAAATCTGCAGTGCTTCCTTGCCTCCATCATGGTGGCCGTAGCAGACAATGATGGCATTCCAGGATACAGAGTTCCTTAGCAGCATGGCATCAAACACCCGGCGAGCATCAGCGACCCGGCCGCACTTTGCATACATGTCGAGGAGCGCGGTGGCGACGACAAGGTCCAGCTGAAGGCCCAGCCTGAGAACAAGGCCGTGCGCCAGGAGCCCCAGGTGCTGGCTGCAGGAAGAAGAAGGAGCGCGGACGCTCAGCAAGGCACTGAAGGTGAAGCCGTCGCCGGAGAGGCCGGAGCTCCTCCGCATGGAGGCGAAGAGGGCCCATGAGTCGAGGAGCAGGCCATGGGAGGAGTAGCAGGAGATGATGACGTTCCAGAGCACGAGGTCCCTGTGCGGCGTTTCGTCGAACACCCTGCGCGCGTGCGTGACGAGGCCGGACTTGGCATAGGCGTCGGCGAGCGCGGTGGCGAGGCGAGTGTCGGAAGCGTGGCCGGACTTCAGGAGGAGCGGGTGGACGCGCGCGCAGGCGTGGCGGGCAGTGGCGCCGGCGGTCACGCGGAGGAGAAGACGCAAGAGGAAGCCGCGCGGCCACATCAGACATGCTTTGTCAAAAATTTCTTAGCAACTCCCCACCAAGCACCAAGGCACCAGCCCTGTGTTGAGCAAGCGGAGATGAGATAACGGCCACTGCAGTCTACGGAGCCCGGCAGCCCTCGAGCTTAGAGCAACTCCAACGCAACGCGTCCACGCGAGTTCTGTCTCCTTTTTGTTTGTTGGGTGCCCGCTCATCGCCTCCTTGCTTGGATCGACCGTGCGTCAAGGCGCGGACACATTTTCGTCCTCGCAAACGGCCTGCAGTGTTTTTCTGCGAACATTTGAAAATTTGACCTTAGTTTACATAATAAAAAAAACGAATATCTCAACCAAATAAATATTTCATAGTTTCCAAGCCAAATAAAAATTAAATTGTCTCAAATTCATTTTTTTAAAGATAGTGGATATATCTATGGTTGCCAACATGGGCACACATATGCTCAACCAAATCATCTTGCAGCTGAACGTGAATTTCCCAATCACGCATTTGATGATGAAATTCGGTGAACTGTGCAAATGTTGCCGCTCTTTCATGTTCAGGCATAACATTGTCATCTTGAAACTGAAACCCTTGGTCATAGATACGTTCCGGGCGCTCATCCTCTATGACCATATTATGCATGATCACACAAGTAGTCATCACCGGCCACAACTTCTTGATGCTCCAAGTTCTAACAGGATACCAAATGATGCCCCATCGAGAATGCAGAACACCAAAGGCATGCTCCATATCCTTCCTAACACTCTCTTGCTCTTGGACAAATCTCTTCTTCTTCTCTCCTACAGGGTTGGGGATTATCTTCACAAGAGTAATCCAATGAGGATAGATACCGTCAGCTAGGTATCCTTTGTTGCAGATGTGGCCACTGATCTTAACATTAACCTCCGGGTTGTTGCCTTATGCAAGCCTTGCAAACACCAGAGAGCGTTGAAGCACATTGATATCGTTGTGAGATCTGGCCATGCCAAAGGAAGAGTGCCAAATCCATAGATCTTGCGAAGCCACGACCTTGAGTGTGATGGTGCAAGCTTTAACATGGCCCTATACTGCCCCTGCCAAGCAGAAGGGCAATTCTTCCACTCCCAGTGCATACAACCTATGCTACCAAGCATCCCCGAAAAGCCCCTGCTGGCACTCATCACCAACCGGGCTATTTATGCAACATTTGGCTCTCTCAAGTACTCAGGGCCAAAAACTCCTATCACAGCCTTGCAGAAACCTATACATTGAGTTTAGGCATGTGGACTCGCTCATACGGAGATACTCGTCAATGAGATCAACAGGAACTCTGTATGCAAGCATTCGAATAGTTGCAGTGTATTTCTGATAAGAGAAGAAGCCAATCTTTCCCAGGACATCCTCCTTGCACTCGAAATACTTATCGTATGCCACCAGCCCACCACCCCCTCCCGGATACGGTTTGAAAGAACATGCGGTGCCCCCATGTTTGGTTTTGGTAATTGATGACAATCTCTATGGACTAATGGTTTTCTTGAGTTATATTTGAAGGATTTGTCCATAGGCTTTTCTTGAAGTCCATGTGTTGGTTTCAAGGAGTTTATGAGTTGACCAAGGTGCTATGAAGGAATTATCCAAAGATTGGTCATGTGAGTGTGGAGCTTATTGTAAGCATGTCTTAAAGAAGAAGATTATGTGATCATTCATGTTTACCTTCAAGACATCATCCAAATGAAGAGAGTTGGAAAGATTCAAGGTTGATCAAGACTAAGTCAAGAGTGAATCAAGTTGATCAACTCACAAAGCGTAGAAGATGTACCGAGAGGGATCAAGTGATCCCATGGTATGATAAGCATTGTCCATTGTGCTTTGTGTACTAAGCCATGGTCTATGTGATAGTTCTATGTGGGGTTAGGTACGTGTTCATGGGCTTGGGTCAAGAGGAAGATATCACTCAACCCATGGAGAGGATGACATCAAGTGGTGACCGTCATCAAGATTGTCGCGTGCAAGTTCAAGTGGAGCATGACGAAGAGATCAAGTGCTTGAAGCTTGCTATCCATTGTGGTGTCAATGGACTTGTGAAGATGTGCTGAAGAGTGGCTCACCCATAATGGAGTATGCGGGAGCAATCATCTAGTCTTCGTCGACCCAACGCAATCAAGAAAGGTGGTCCATCTTGAGGAGGACAAGATTGTCATCATCTATCTCAAGTGGATCATGCGCAAGGCAAAGGTTTGCCCTTGATAGGTTTTCTATTTTTTCTGGTCTCATGGTGGTAGTTTGGAGAGTGGGTTATAGGATCGATAGCCGTACTATGAAGGGGGGCTCTCAAGTGAGTAGCTTGATCGTATCATTCGTCGAGAGCTCAAACCATTGCATCCTTGCATCATCGTTCTTGATTCTTATTTGTACTTTTGAGGTTTTATAGCTTGTGGTTATCTTCGTGACAAGCTCTAGTACTTCGAAAACGGATTTCATATGCCTCTTCTATTGCATTTTCGGTGTTGGAGGTTTCACCGGTCTTATTCGAGGAGGGGTTCTCACCATTTTCTCTTGGGCCTTTTCTAATTTCCTTCTTATTGTTATTTATATCAATATTGTGTTAGCCCTTGTCGCTAGCTTTCCAACAAACTTGGTTTCATCGAATTCGGAGTCCGTTTGCAAAAGTTGTGGCAGTTTTGGTGTTCTGAAAAGGCTGCAGCGGTACTAGCGCGGACAGGAGCGGATGTAATTTTTTACTACCGCTCCAGAGCGGTACTACCGCGGCTACTACAGCGGCAGTACCGCTCCGGACCAAAAAATCGTCATAGATCCAGCGGTGGTAGGCACGGATGTATTTTTTTAGTACCGCTCGCAAGCAGTAGTACCGTTACCCTTTGCGGTAGTACCGCGATCCCTAGCGGTAGTACCGCTCTGGCAGTTCTACTGGCCTTTTGCCTCCTCGCTGTTGTTTTTCAAAGGGATTCTTCCACCCTAGCGGTAGTACCGCTCTGTGCGGGCTGTGAGGATAACGGTTGGATTTTTTTCCTCACCTATAAAAGGGGGTCTTCTTCCCCAATGGTCCTTATCTCTTGAACTCGTGTTCTTCCCCCATTGTTGACCTTCTTCGAGCTTGATATCTCTCAATCCCTCCATGGATTCTTGCTAGTTTTGGGGGGAAAAGAGAGAGGAGATCTAGATCCACATTTCCACCAATCACTTTCTCCTCTTTGTGAGGGGAACCCCTTGGATCTAGATCCTGGACTTCTTGGTGTTCTCCTTCTTGTTCTTCCTCTCATTTTCCTCCCTAGCATTAGTTGCTTTGGTGGGATTTGGGAGAGAAGGACTTGGGCACTCCGTGTGCCCTTGCCATTGCATCTGGTGCATCGGTTTGAGTTCTCAACGGTGATATGTGGAAGTTACAAGTTGAGAAGCTTATTACTTTTGGGTGCTTGGTACCCTTGAGCTTGTTCCTCTTGGGTGCTTGGGTGCCCTAGACGGCTGGTGATGTTCGGAGCTCAATCATTGTGGTGTAAAGCTACGGGCAAGCGTCAGGGTCTCCAATTAGGTTGTGGAGATCGCCCCGAGCAATTTGACGGGTACCGGTGACCGGCCCCAAGGGTTGCCAAAGTGTACGGGTTCGGTGACCGCCCCCAAGGGTTGCCATTTGTACGGGTTCGGTGACCGCCCTCAAGGGTCCCTTAGTGGAATCATGACATCTTGCATTGCGCGAGGGCGTGAGGAGATTACGGTGGCCCTAGTGGCTTCTTGGGGAGCATCGTGCCTCCACACCGCTCCAAACGAAGATTAGCATCCGCAAGTGTGAACTTCGGGATACATTGTCGTCTCCGCGTGCCTCAGTTATCTCTCACCCGGACCCTTTACTTATGCACTTTACTTTGTGATAGCCATATTGTTTCATGTCATATGTCTTGCTATCTCTTAGTAGTTTATCTTGCTTAGCATAAGTTGTTGGTGCACATAGGTGAGCCTAGTTGTTGTAGGTTTTGTGCTTGACAAATTAACGATTAGGTTAATTCCGCATTTGTTCAAGCCTGAACCGTAATTATTTTAAAAGCGCCTATTCACCCCCTCTCTAGGCGACATCCACGATCTTTCACGGTTGAACACATGTCTAGCCATACAGAAACGACGTCGGAATATGTGATGTTTGAAGAGCGGGTCGGGGGTCTTGAAGTAGTCCTTCAGAGTAGGAAATGGCCACTCTCTCAGTTACGATTCAATGCTGGAGTGTGCCCCGGGATCGAGCCCCGGAACATCGGCCGCTGCCTACTAAGGTGGTCATGGATGACCAACACAGCAGCCACAAGCTCCTCCTCATCGGATGAAGAATCATCCAAGTCACAAATAAAATTGTGAAAAAGAACTGTGGAGTTCATTTGTACCTTGCGGGCAAGCCGTCGAACAACTTGCGGACATCGTCAAAGAAGCTAGCCGATGAAGAGCCTCCTAACTCCCCAGGACCTGGTAGCAGGCCCTGTCGGTGTCCGGTGAGAGTGGCGGCATCCGGTGAGCGAGGTCGTCGCGCTTTGTCTACTTCAGGTAGGGCCGGGTGCGGGCAAGGTGGTGCTGGCGGCAACATCGGGGATGCTGCTACGGTGGTGGTGAAGGAAATATGCCCTAGAGGCAATAATAAAGTTATTATCTATTTCCTCATATCATGATAAATGTTTATTATTCATGCTAGAATTGTATTAACCGGAAACATAATACATGTGTGAATACATAGACAAAACTATAGTCACTAGTATGCCTCTACTTGACTAGCTCATTAATCAAAGATGGTTATGTTTCCTGACCATAGGCATGTGTTGTCATTTGATTAGTGGGATCACATCATTAGAAGAATGATGTGATTGACATGACCCATTCTGTTAGCCTAGCACTTGATCGTTTAGTATACTGCTATTGCTTTCTTCATGACTTATACAAAGTTCCTGCAACTATGAGATTGTGCAACTCCCGTTTACCGGAAGAACACTTTGTGTGCTACCAAACGTCACAACGTAACTGGGTGATTATAAAGGTGCTCTACAAGTGTTTCCAAAGGTACATGTTGAGTTGGCATAATTCGAGATTAGGATTTGTCACTCCGATTGTCGGAGAGGTATCTCTGGGCCCTCTCGGTAATACTCATCACCTAAGCCTTGCAAGCATGTAACTAATGAGTTAGTTATGAGATGACGTATTCATGAGCGAGTAAAGAGACTTGCGGTAACGAGATTGAACTAGGTATTGGATACCGACGATCAAATCTCGGGCAAGTAACATACCGATGACAAAGGAACAAAGTATGTTGTTGTGCGGTTTGACCGATAAAGATCTTCGTAGAATATGTAGGAACCAATATGGGCATCCAGGTCCCGCTATTGGTTATTGACCGAGACATGTTTCGGTCATGTCTACATTGTTCTCGAACCGTAGGGTCCGCACGCTTAAGGTTTCGATGCGATGTTATATTATGAGTTTATGTATTTTGATGTACCAAGGTTGTTGAGTCCGGATGTGATCACGGACATGACGAGGAGTCTCGAAATGGTCGAGACATAAAGATTGATATATTGGACGGATATATTTGGACACCGGAAAGGTTCCGGGAGAGTTTGGGAATATACCGGAGCTCCGGGAGGTTACCGGAACCCCCCGGTAAGTATATGGGCCTTATTGGGCCCTATTGTAAGGGAGGGAGAAGGAGCAAGGGAGGGGGCGCGCCGCCCCCCAAGCCCAATCCGAATTGGGAGGGGGGCCGGCCCCCCCTTTCCTTCTCTCCTTCCCCCTCTTCCTTCCTACTACTACTACTCCTTCCTTCCCCCTGCATCTTGGATTAGGAAAAGGAGGGGAAACCTACTAGGAGTAGGTTTCTCCCCCCTATGGCGCGCCCCCCCTTGGGCCGGCCACCTCCTCCCTCCCTACTTTATATACGGGGGTAGGGGGGCACCCTAGACACACAAGTTGATCATTGAGATCGTTCCTTAGCCGTGTGCGGTGCCCCCCTCCACGATCTTACACCTCGGTCATATTGTAGCGGTGCTTAGGCGAAGCCCTGCGACAGGAGAACATCAAGATCGTCACCACGCCGTCGTGCTGACAGAACTCCCCCCTGCGCCTCTGCTGGATCGGAGATTGGGGGTGCGTCATCGAGCTGTGGTGTGTCAAGAACTCGGAGGTGCCGAGTAACGGTGCTTGGATCGGTTGGACCGGAGGACGTCGACTACTTCCTCTACGTTGCGTCAGCGCTTCGCTTGGGTCTCACAGGGCGTAGACAACACTCTCCCCTCTCGTTGCTATGCATCACCATGATCTTGCGTGTGCGTAGGAAATTTATTTGAAATTACTCGTTCCCCAACAGTGGCATCCGAGCCTAGGTTTTATGCGTTGATGTTATATGCACGAGTAGAACACAAGCGAGTTGTGGACGATATAAGTCATCTGCCTACCAAAGATGTCATACTTTGGTTCAGCGGTATTGTTGGATGAAGCGGCCGGACCGACATTACGCCAGACGCTTCGCGAGACTGGTTTCTGCCGTGCTTTGCACACGGTGACTAGCGGTGTCGGTTTCTCCAACTTCAGTTGAACCGAGTGTGGCTACGCCCGGTCCTTGTGAAGGTTAAAACGGAGTCTATTTGACAAAATATCGTTGTGGTTTTGATGCGTAGGTAAGAACGGTTCTTGCTAAGCCCGTAGCAGCCACGTAAAATTTGCAACAACAAAGTAGAGGACGTCTAACTTGTTTTTGCAGGGCATGTTGTGATGTGATATGGTCAAGACATGATGCTATATTTTATTGTATGAGATGATCATGTTTTGTAACCGGTTATCGGCAATGGCAGGAGCCATATGGTTGTCGCTTTATTGTATGAAATGCAAGCATACATAATTGCTTTACTTTATCACTAAGCGGTAGCGATAGTCGTAGAAGCAATAGATGGCGTAACGACAACGATGCTACGATGGAGATCAAGGTGTCGCACCGGTGACGATGGTTGATCACGACGGTGCTTCGGAGATGGAGATCACAAGCACAAGATGATGATGGCCATATCATATCACTTATATTGATTGCATGTGATGTTTATCCTTTATGCATCTTATCTTGCTTTGATTGACGGTAGCATTTTAAGATGATCTCTCACTAAAATTATCAAGAAGTGTTCTCCACGAGTATGCACCGTTGCCAAAGTTCGTCGTCTTGAGACACCACGTGATGATCGGGTGTGATAAGCTCTCGTCCATCTACAACGGGTGCAAGCCGGTTTTGCACAAGCAGAATACTCGGGTTAAACTTGACGAGCCTAGCATATGCGATATGGCCTCGGAACACGGAGACCGAAAGGTCGGCGTGAATCATATAGTAGATATGATCAACATAATGATGTTCACCATTGAAAACTACTCCATCTCACGTGATGATCGGTTATGGTTTAGTTGATTTGGATCACGTGATCACTTAGATGACTAGAGAGATGTCTGTCTAAGTGGGAGTTCTTAAGTAATATGATTAATTGAACTTAAATTTATCATGAACTTAGTACTGATAGTATCTTGCTTGTCTATGTTTGTTTGTAGATAGATGGCTCGTCTTTGTTGTTCCGTTGAATTTTAATGCGTTCCTTGAGAAAGCAAAGTTGAAGGATGATGGTAGCAATTACACGAATGGGTCCGTAACTCGAGGATTATCCTCATTGCTGCATGTAAGAGTTACGTCCCGAAGCACCGCTGGGTGCCAACTGCTTCTGATGATCTGACCGGCGGCGTTAAGAACGTCTGGCGAGCAAAGCGATGACTACTCTATAGTTCAATGTGCCATGCTTTACGGCTTAGAACCGGGTCTTCAACGACGTTTTGAGCGTCATGGAGCATATGAGATGTTCCAGAGTTGAAGTTGATATTTCAAGCAAATGCCCGGATTGAGAGATATGGAGTCTCCAATAAGTTCTATAGCTGCAAGATGGAGGAGAATAGTTACGTCGGTGAACATATACTCGTAATGTGCAGGTATAACAATCACTTGATTCAACGGGAGTTAATCTTCACGATGATAGTGTCATTGATGAATTCTTCAATCATCGCCACCAAGCTACAAGAGCTTTGTGATGAACTATAATATGCAAGGGATGAACAAGACTATTCGAGCTCTTGGCGATCTTTGAAAGCAGCGGAGGTAGAAATGAAGAAGGAGCATCAAGTGTTGATGGTCAACAAGACCACTAGTTTCAAGAAAAAGGGCAAAGGGAAGAAGAAGGGAAACTTCAAAAATAACGGCAAACAAGTTGCTGCTCAAGAGAAGAAACCCAAGTCTGGACCTAAGACTGAAACCGAGTGCTTCTCTTTAAGCGGACTGGTCCTTTGGAAGCGGAACTGCCCCAAGTATTTGGCGGATAAGAAGGATGGCAAAGTGAACAAAGGTATATGTGATATACATGTTATTGATGTGTACCTAACTAGAGCTCGTAGTAGCACTGGGTATTTGATCTTGGTTACATTGCTAATATTTGCAACTCGAAAAAGGGACTACGGAATAAGCGAGCAGCGCCAAGGACGAGGTGACGATGCGCGTGGGAAGCGGTTCCAAAGTCGATGTGATCGCCGTCGACACGCTACCTCTACATCTACCATCGGGATTAGTTTTAGACCTGAATAATTGTTATTTGGTGCTGCGTTGAGCATGAACATTATATCTGGATCTTGTTTAATGCGAGACGGTTATTCATTTAAATCGAGAGAATAATGGTTGTTCTATTTATATGAGTAATATCTTTTATGGTCATGCACCCTTGAAGAGTGGTCTATTTTATTGAATCTCGATAGTAGTGATACACATATTCATAATGTTGAAACCAAAAGATGCAGAGTTGATAATGATAGTGCAACTTATTTGTGGCCTTGCCGTTTGGGTCATATCGGTGTAAAACGCATGAAGAAACTCCATCTTGATGGACTTCGGAATCACTTGATTATGAATCACTTGGTACTTGCGAACCGTGCCTCATGGGCAAGATGACTAAAACACCGTTCTCGGTACTATGGAGAGAGCAACAGATTTATTGGAAATCATACATACGATGTATGTGGTCCGATGAATGTTGAGGCTCGTGGCGGATATCGTTATTTTCTCACCTTCACAGATGATTTAAGCGGATATGGGTATATCTACTTAATGAAACACAAGTCTGAAACATTTGAAAAGTTCAAAGAATTTCAGAGTGAAGTGGAGAATCATCGTAACAAGAAAATAAAATTTCTGCGATCGATCGTGGAGGAGAATATTTGAGTTACGAGTTTGGTTTACATTTGAAACAATGCGGAATAGTTTAGCAACTCACGCCACCGAACACCACAACGAAATGGTGTGTCCGAACGTCAGTCGTACTTTACTTGATATGGTGCGATCTATGATGTCTCTTACTGATTTACCGCTATCATTCTGGGGTTATGCTTTAGAGACGGCCGCATTCACGTTAAATAGGGCACCATCAAAATCCTTGAGACGGCGCCTTATGAACTGTGGTTTGGCAAGAAACCAAAGTTGTCGTTTCTTAAAGTTTGGGGCTGCGATGCTTATGTGAAGAAACTTCAACCAGATAAGCTCGAACCCAAATCGAGAAATGTGTCTTCATAGGATACCCCAAAAGGATCTGTTGGGTACACCTTCTATCACAGATCCGAAGGCAAGACATTCGTTGCTAAGAATGGATCCTTTCTAGAGAAGGAGTTTCTCTCGAAAGAAGTGAGTGGGAGGAAAGTAGAACTTGATGAGATAACTGTATCTACTCCCTTATTGGAAAGTAGTTCACGAGAACCGGTTCCCGTGACAACTACACCAATTAGTGAGGAAGCCAATGATATTGATCATGAAACTTGGATCAAGTTTCTCTTGAACCTCGTGGGTCTACGAGTAAGATCCGCACTGTGTGGTACGGTAATCCTATTCGGAAGTCATGTTACTTGACCATGATGAACCTACGAACTATGAGGAAGCGATGATGAGCCCAGATTCGCAAAATGGCTAGAAGCCATGAAATCGAGATAGGATCCATGTATGAAAACAAAGTATGGACTTTGGTTAACTTGCCCGATGATCGGCAAGCAATTGAGAATAAATGGATCTTTAAGAAGAAGACCGACATCGATGGTAATATTATCGTCTATAAAGCTTGACTTGTTGCAAAAGGTTTTGACAAGTTCAAGGGTTGACTACAATGAGACTTTCTCACCCGTGGCGATGCTTAAGTCTGTCCGAATCATGTTGGCTATTGCTGCATTTCATGATTGTGAAATTTGGCAAATGGATGTCAAGACTGCATTCTTGAATGGATTTCTAGAAGAAGAGTTGTATATGATGCAGCGAAAGGTTTTGTTGATCCAAAAGGTCTTGACAAAGTGTGCAAGCTCCAGCGTTCCATTTATGGACTGGTGCAAGCATCTCGGAGTTGGAATAAACGTTTTGATAGTGTGATCAAGGCATATGGTTTTATATGAGACTTTTGGAGAAGCTTTGTATTTACAAGAAAGTGAGTGGGAGCTCAGTAGCATTTCTAGTTTTATATGTTGATGACATATTATTAATTGGAAATGATATAGAATTTCTGGATAGCATAAAGGGATACTTGAATAAAAGTTTTTCGATGAAAGACCTCGGTGAAGCTGCTTACATATTAGGCATCAAGATCTATAGAGATAGATCAAGGCGCTTAATAGGATTTTCACAAAGCACATACCTTGACAAAATATTGAAAAAGTTCAATATGGATCGAGCAAAGAAAGGTTTCTTGCCTGTGCTACAAGGTGTGAAGTTGAGTCGAACTCAATGCCCGACCACAGCAGAAGATAGAGAAAATGAAAAATGTTCCTATGCTTCAGCCATAGGCTCTATCATGTATGCAATCTTGTGTACCAGACCGGCGTATGCTTAGCAATAAGCTTAGCAGGAAGGTACCAAAGTAATCGAGTGGATCATCGGACAGCGATCAAGAACATCTGAAATACGAAAAGGACTAAGGATATGTTTCTCGTATATGGAGGTGACAAAGAGCTAGTCGTAAATGGTTACGTCGATGCAAGCTTTGACAGCGATCCGGCGATTCTAAATCGCAAACCGGATACGTGTTTTTATTAAACGGTGGAGCCGTAAGTTGGTGCGAGTTCTAAACAAAGCGTCGTGGCGGGATCTACATGTGAAGCGGAGTACATAGCTGCTTCAAGCAGCAAATGAAGGAGTCGGATGAAGGAGTTCATTTCCGATCTAGGTGTAATACCTAGTGCATCGGGACCAATGAAGATCTTCGTGACAATCTTGGTGCAATTGCTTTAGCAAAGGAATCCAGATTTCACAAGAGGACCAAGCACATCAAGAGACGCTTCAATTCCATTCGGGACCAAGTCCAAGTGGGAGACATAGAGATTTGCAAGATACATACGAACTGAATGTTGCGGACCCGTTGACTAAGCCTCTCTCACGAGCAAAACATGATCAAGACCAAGACTTCATGGATGTTAGAATCATTACTATGTAATCTAGATTATTGACTCTAGTGCAAGTGGGAGGCTCAAGGAAATATGCCCTAGAGGCAATAATAAAGTTATTATTTATTTCCTCATATCATGATAAATGTTTATTATTCATGCTAGAATTGTATTAACCGGAAACATAATACATGTGTGAATACATAGACAAAACTATAGTCACTAGTATGCCTCTACTTGACTAGCTCATTAATCAAAGATGGTTATGTTTCCCGACCATAGACATGTGTTGTCATTTGATTAGTGGGATCACATCATTAGAAGAATGATGTGATTGACATGACCCATTCTGTTAGCCTAGCACTTGATCGTTTAGTATCTGCTATTGCTTTCTTCATGACTTATACAAAGTTCCTGCAACTATGAGATTGTGCAACTCCGTTTACGGAAGAACACTTTGTGTGCTACCAAACGTCTAACGAATCGGGTGATTATAAAGGTGCTCTACAAGTGTTTCCAAAGGTACATGTTGAGTTGGCATAATTCGAGATTAGGATTTGTCACTCCGATTGTCGGAGAGGTATCTCTGGGCCCTCTCGGTAATACTCATCACCTAAGCCTTGCAAGCATGTAACTAATGAGTTAGTTATGAGATGACGTATTCTGAGCGAGTAAAGAGACTTGCGTAACGAGATTGAACTAGGTATTGGATACCGACGATCAAATCTCGGGCAAGTAACATACCGATGACAAAGGAACAAAGTATGTTGTTGTGCGGTTTGACCGATAAAGATCTTCGTAGAATATGTAGGAACCAATATGGGCATCCAGGTCCCGCTATTGGTTATTGACCGAGACATGTTTCGGTCATGTCTACATTGTTCTCGAACCGTAGGGTCCGCACGCTTAAGGTTTCGATGACGCTTATATTATGAGTTTATGTATTTTGATGTACCAAAGGTTGTTCGAGTCCGGATGTGATCACGGACATGACGAGGAGTCTCGAAATGGTCGAGACATAAAGATTGATATATTGGGCGGATATATTTGGACACCGAAAGGTTCCGGAGAGTTTGGGAATATCTGGTAGCTCGGGAGGTTACCGAACCCCCGGTAAGTATATGGGCCTTATTGGGCCCTATTGGAAGGAGGAGAAGGAGCAAGGAGGGCCCCCAAGCCCAATCCGAATTGGGAGGGGGCCGCCCCTTTCCTTCTCTCCTTCCCTCTTCCTTCCTACTACTACTACTCCTTCCTTCCCTCCATCTTGGATTAGGAAAGGAGGAAACCTACTTGGAGTAGGTTTCTCCCCTATGGCGCGCCCCTTGGGCCGCCACCTCCTCCCTCCCTACTTTATATCACGGGGTAGGGGGCACCCTAGACACACAAGTTGATCATTGAGATCGTTCCTTAGCCGTGTCGGTGCCCCCTCCACGATATTACACCTCGGTCATATTGTAGCGGTGCTTAGGCGAAGCCTGCGACGAAGAACATCAAGATCGTCACCACGCCGTCGTCTTGTGGAACTCCCCTAACGCCTCTGCTGGATCGGAGATCGGGGTGCGTCATCGAGCTGACGTGTGTCAAGAACTCGGAGGTGCCGAGTAACGGTGCTTGGATCGGTTGGACCGGAGGACGTCGACTACTTCCTCTACGTTGCGTCAACGCTTCCGCTTCGGTCTACGAGGGTACGTAAACAACACTCTCCTCTCTCGTTGCTATGCATCACCATGATCTTGCGTGTGCGTAGGAATTTTTTTGAAATTACTACGTTCCCCAACAGGTGGTGGCGACGTAGGAAGGTGGCGTGCTGCGGGGGACGTATGTGGGTGCGGACGGCTGGCACGGGCACCGAAACTAGGCAGCTGCGGCGACGGGTGGGGCAGCCGGGTGTGCTGGCTGTCGACGGGAGGAAGATGGAATGGCCAATGTGCCACCGACTCGCGGGCTTGGGGTGGAATAGGCAAGCATCATGCGTGTCTGTTTCATGTCTGCGCTGACGCAAACGAGGCCCAAATTTGGGCCTGAAATGGGTCGCGTGGTGGACAAAAAAAGGACGCGCGTCCGTTTGGCTCGGTGCGTTGGGCTGTCTTTTGTACCCGTTTCGACCCATATGGACACGTGCGGACAAAATGGGTCGCCGCGTTGGAGTTGAGCAACTCCAACGCAGTGACCAAACGGACACCTATTTTGTCCGCTTTTTGTCCTTTTGAATCGCCCATCCGCTCAGTCGTGTTCGTTTTTTCATTTGGGTTGGCCGGTGCGCCTAACGGGGCCGGACGCATTTTGTAACATGTCCGCCCCAGCATTCCATCGAACACCTAGTGGGTGAACTGCCTCGAGCTCCCACGCCGCCACCCTGAGTTCCTGTGCCTGATACGTGTCGCGCTGTCGTGCGCTCCGCGTCACCGCGTAGTCGCGAGCTCCCCCCTTGCCGTAGCCGTGAGCGCCCATGTCATCTGTGTCTTGCCGCAATAGGTTCACCAGCACCGGCCACCATACATGACGCGCATGAGACGCAGAGCTCCTGCATGCCACAGCATACGCTCTGCGATGGTGCGCAATCGCCGACTGACCCGCGCCACGGAGCTCGAGCGCAGCGGGCGGGCGACTGCGGGCACGGGAGCGTGCACGACCGGGAGCGCCCACGCCGTGAGAGGGGAGATCGGCAACCACCCATGGCCACCATGCGCGAGCTCGACGAGGCCGGGCGTGGCAAGGAGAGCCGACCAGGTGCGGGGAAGGTGAGGCCGGGCGCGGGGAGGCGAGGTGAGGCCAGGAGCACTGGCCGGGGCGAGTGCGGCTGGAAGCGGGGTCGGGCGTGCTCGCGTCGCGAGAGGAAAGGTCGGCAGCCACTCATGGCCACCGCATGCGAGATAGATGAGGTCGGGCGCGGCCAGGAGCGCAGGGCGGGAGTGGGGGAGGCAAGGCCGGGCATGGCACGGGGGAGGCGAGGTGGGGCCAGGAGCGCCGATTGGGCGCATGAGAGGCGAGGTCGGGCACGATAGGGCGAACGCGGCCAAGAGCACCGCTCGGGCGCAGGCGAGGCGAGGTGAGGCCGGGCTAGTTGGCTAAGGAAGGCGGGCATGGCCGGCTACTGCTGCTCCAGCCCCAGCAGCATGGTCGCGGCGTCGGATCCCACCAGAGGAGCTGTTGCACCAGTGGTGCCCAGCTACGTCGGCACCACGGCGTGCTCTATGCTATGCGTCTGCGTGGGTGAGCGAGAAAGAGAGGAAAGGAGGAGAGAGAGAAAGGGGTGGGATGTGTGACTGGGCCATTTTGTTTGGATGCCAGATGGTCCAACATCGACGTGCAACGGACGCAAAGACGACACATAAAATGTCCACTTTGGACCCATTTCAGTCTTAATTTTGGGACAGAAATGGGTCCAAACGGACATGGAACAAACAAAAATGAAAATTGGTCTGCGCATTGGACCTTGTTTTTTATTCAAGCGGACGCAAACGGACACTGACAGACAGTTTGGGTCACTGCGTTGGAGTTGCTCTTATGTCTCATGGTTGCCCTTCCCCCTCCATCTCTCTCCTCGTCCAAGAAATCTCTAGTAACTTTCTCCTCTCGACTGGGTATGATCAAAGAATATTGGTTTTGGTTACAGCCAACTCCAATGTAGACCATAAACGGATGTCCGCTTTATCCGGATTTTGTCCGTTTGAGTGAGGAAAACAGACGATCGTGTATGGTTTTGGGCATCTGCCTACTAGTGCATCCAACCGTCAGCCGCATCACAACTTGTCCGACTTGGACTTTGGAGAAAAAGTCGGCCGCACAAGTAAAACATACAATAAACTTAATTAAATGTTACGATAAACTTAAAATAGTTCAAACAAGTCCCGGCCACACATTTAAACTTAACTTAGAATTAAAAACATAAAAAAGATATATTTGACACTGCTGTCGGTGTCAAAACCGGCGGATCTCGGGTAGGGGTCCCGATCTGTGCGTCTAAGGCTGATGGTAACAGGAGGCAAGGGGCACAATGTTTACCCCGGTTCGGGCCCTCTCGATGGAGGTAAAACCCTACTTCCTGCTTGATTGATATTGATGATAGTACAAGAGTTGATCTACCACGAGATCGTAAAGGCTAAACCCTAGAAGCTAGCCTATAATGATTATGATTCTGTCTGTAAGGACTAAACTCTTCAGTTTATATAGACACCTGAGAGGGCTAGGGTTTACATGGAGTCGGTTACAAAGAAGGAAATATAATATCCGGATCGCCAAGCTTGTCTTCCACGCAAAGGAGAGTCCCATCCTAGGACACGGACTCGAGTCTTGAGTCTTGTATCTTCATGGTCCCACAATCGGCCAAAGTATATAATCCGATTGTCCGGATACCCCTAATCCAGACTCCTCAAGAGCCTCGAACCGTGTGTCGGTGTCAAAACCGGCGGATCTCGGGTAGGGGTCCCGAACTGTCGTCTAGGCGGATGGTAACAGAAACGAGGGACACGATGTTTTACCTGTGTTCGGCCCTCTTGATGGAGGTAAAACCCTACGTCCCGCTTGATTAATATTGATGATATGGGTAGTACAAGAGTGGATCTACCACGAGATCAAGGAGGCTAAACCCTAGAAGCTAGCCTATGGTATGATTGTTGTAATGGAGGTTATGTCCTCGGACTAAAGCCCTCTGGTTTATATAGACACCGGAGAGGGCTAGGGTTACATGAGTCGGTTACAATGGTAGGAGATCTACATATCCGTATCGCCAAGCTTGCCTTCCACGCCAAGGAAAGTCCCATCCGGACACGGGGCGGAGTCTTCAATCTTGTATCTTCGTAGTCTTGGAGTCCGGGACGATGATAGTCCGCCGTCCGGACACCCCTAATCCAGACTCCTCGGTAGCCCCCGAACCAGCTTCAATGACGATAAGTCCGGCGATATAGTCTTTGGCGTTGCAAGGCGGGTTCTCCTTTAAGTTCCATGTACCGCCAAGCGATTGTCCGGCTTCCTTATAAATGCTGCGCTTCTTGGCTTCTACGCCCAATAATGGCCTTCTTCCACGCGTTGCACAAACGCGAAAAGCCAGGGTATCTTTTACGTTTCACCCCCTAGTCGTGCAAGTAATCTGCCTATAAAAGAGGCAAAAATCCAGATCCAAATCACACCATCTTCCTTCCGCGAATACTCATCAGAGCGCATTTGACCCCGAATCCATTCCATCATGGACCGTCGGCGCGGCTCCTCTTCTCGCGCTCCCAGCCCACTGCCAGGAGATTGGAAGAGATGCTCTGTTCCGCACAACGAGCTAGTGAAGCTCCAAGCGGGGGGATATCTCCCTCCGGCCTTCATGGTTCCGATCCGAGCCGGGCTGGCCACCTACAAAGGTGGGAAGCAAGCGGAGGCTACCCCGAGTCCCAACAAAGGGGAGCGGGTATGTTTCGTCCCCTATCTGATAAGGGGACTCGGATTTCCTATACATACGTTCCTCCGCGGGCTCCTGGAGTTCTACGGACTCCAGCTCCATCACCTTACACCTGCCTCTATCCTGCATATCGCGGGTTATGTAGCTCTTTGCGAGCTATTTCTGGGCATCGAGCCCCATTTTGCACCGTGGAAGAGGCTGTTCTGCCTCGTACCCCGTTCTCATGAGGGGTCTATATATCAAGTGGGCGGCGCCGAGATATGGCGCATTGCCGGGACCGCATATCCATCCGGAACCCCGAAGAAGGCGTCCGAAGACTGGCCTTCGGAATGGTTTTACATAGAAGACGCTCCGCTGCCGGACCCTGTCTGTGTCGGCCTCCCGGAGTTCAATACTGCTCCTCTAAAGAAATGCTTTAGTTGGCGCCCGCGGAGCCCCCAACTGGAGGAAGACAAGAGCGTCCATTATCTGATGGGCCGAATAAGATTACTGGCCCATTCCGGGTTGACCATGATTGGAGTCATGGCAACATGCATTACGCTGGGGTGCAGCCACGCAATGAGGCCACCCTATGTGGGATTTCAACGGGAAGACGACGCCACCCGTCATGGCATAAGGATCAGAATCGGCCGAGGATCTGGTGACGATCTGTCCGCCTGTATAAGGGGGAGAAGGAGGACTTCCTTGAGCGAACCCGTTGAATGGGTTCTCCATGAATAACCCCCATCGTTGGGTAAGCGCCCACTTTAAGGGCCCGACCCATGTTTTCGAAGTTTAAGCTTCTCATATTATGTCTTCGGTGCAGGAACTGCGTCGGATTGTGGAGGACATGATAAGCCCAGCTCCGCAACCCGAGGATCCGTGAGAGATCCTGTGATCCGCCTCCAAGAGGATCCGGACATTCAGGTGGAGCTAATCGACGGGGTGTTCCACCAGCTAAGCATGGATAATGCTTCAGTCGCCATTACGGCTGACTACCCCGGACTATATCCGGCTTCCCAGGTGATTGTGACGGAAGTCCGGACACCATTATTTCTTACTTGCCCATTTCTGACCTTCGCGTACGATGGTGTTTTGCAGGAAGCGCCTTCAAGGCGGGAAGCCGAGCCCGCAGCGGCTGACCAACAAAGGCCAGTCCGGACCAGTAGGTGGAAAAGGAGCGCGACGCGGACTGAAACGTCGCCGAAAAGGTATAGCTCATAATTAATTATTTGGAGCAACGTTCCTAGGAAGCGTTTGAGTGCTCATGATCTTTGTAGGAGAAAAAGCGCCCGTCGGACTGCGGGCGTAGAGGTTGCCGATCCGACCACTACCGGCGAGCTCCAAGACCGATGCGGAGGGGAGGCAAGCGCAAGGCGCGGGCGGATACTCCTCCAACGGAGGATGCCGACAGACTGTCCGCCACCAAGTCTGAGGTGGAGAGCGCCATGAACCACAAGCGTCGCTGGACGGTATTTCGTGAAGCGTGTTTCTCCCCTGAGGCGTTGAATGCCTTTAACGCGGGGGACGCGCACCTCCGTGCTGCTTAAGAAGGTTTTACCAGAGCCACGGAGCAAGTATGTAAAAGACATCTGGTAAGAGAATTTAATAGTTATATATGCCAAGAGCTCGAGACTTAAAGTAGTTATGTTAACTGATTTAAGGATCATTTGAAATGCAGGATCTTACCGAGAAGAATACCCAACTGTCTTAGGAGCTGCAAGAGTGCAAGGCCCAACTTGAGGCGCAGATTTGCCGCAGAGGGAACACAGAGGCCCCTCCTGGTAACGCATCTGCTTTTAAATATAAGCGCTATGCGGCGTGCGCGCAAGTCTAATAATGACATTGCAGGTGCTGCCGGACAAGATCCGGACATGCAGGAATTGCTGCGCTAGCTGAAGGCCGGCGAGAGGGTGCTGAATAGAGTGCAGCAGGAAAGGAACAAGCTCCAAGATGCCCACGCCCAGCTTGGAGAAGAGCTGAAAGGCGTTCGGGTCGAGCTGTCCGGCTCCGTCAAGGAAAATCAGCGGCTTCGTCGTGGCATCTATAGTAAGTGCTTGAGCGGACTCCTTTGAAAAGAAGAGTTCGGCGAGGAAGTCAATTGGCAAAATATGTCTTGTAGGTATACTCACAGGTCGCCCTGCAGAGGAGATGCCCGTATCAACGGGTGATCAACTTCCCGAGCTGTTGCAATTGCTCGAACGAGTTCGGCAGGCGATGAGCGGCGTCGTCCAGGCTTTATGGCCAGCCCTCTCCCCACCCGAGGGCTTTGGGGAGCTTACGGAGAAGCTTCAGTGAGTCTTGCAGCGCTTGCTTTATGGAAGATTTCGGCCTGCCGCCAAGGTGCCAGGGAGGCTTGGGCCATGGTGAAGACGCGGTACAAGAAGGCGGATCCCAACCACATGGCCGAGGTCGGACCGGTGGGGCCCGATGGGAAGGAGATCCCTATGAGTTTAGTATACACCAAGCGAGTTGGCTGCTAAATTTTCCCAACGGATGTAAGTTAGACAGCCGTTAGACGGGATTGAGGAGGAATACATCGATGGATTTGACAATGTATTTTAAAATGACATGTGAAATGCCTTCTAGCCGATTGTAGATCGTTTGTCTTTGCCGACCTTTTCGCTTCAACCTCGGGACCCTAGAGTCCTGAGGTGTGTCGAATACCTTCTCGGTTAAGAAACAACCGGGTATGCATGGAGACCAGGCGTAGGGGTCATTAGTGCTTTATCGGACAAGTGCCCAACTAGTTATGTTATATTACATGGTTAGTAAGAAACATCTTCCAGGAGAATAGTTCCGTTAAGGGTTCCTTTCCTCGGAGGCATGCCCTAAAGTGCATGTCCTGACTGCAAAAAAGCGTAAAAACATATGGGGCAGATAAATAAGTAGGTAAAAATCATCTTTCAAGTCACCGACCGAATATTCCCTTAAGAACGCTTAGCTTTCGCTTCACCCGACCGAGGTACACATCCGTGACCCGACAAGAGTAATCGCAGAGGTGCTCCTTTACCTCCTAGCCGAACAATCGGGAGCGAGGGGTAAGCACATGAGCCAGGCAACCCAGCTTGGCCAAAACTTAAGTCATATCGATGCATATAATAGTGAGTAAAAGGTACATGTGGAAGCTTGACACATGTGCTGGGCATAAAGCCCTTATAATTGAGCTTCTGGAAAGGAAGCCCCAAGTATAATGAGTGCGGATGGCACATCAAGTATGTGCAAACAATGCGCAAGTAGGCCCTTAAGGGCTTTGTGGGAAAAAAGGTTACGGGAAGAAAGAGAAACAAAAGACAGCTAAAGTGTAAAAATTTGGACGGGGTAAGGGGACGAACTCTTAGTCCAGTGCTAGGCATAGAATCTTCGGAGGCAGGCTGCGTTCCATGGGTTCGGCTTGAGTCGGTTGTCCGATGCATTTCATAAACGGTACGCTCCGCCGGTCAGGACTTGATCGATGATGAAGGGGGCCTCCCATTTGGGCTTGAGCTTGTCCTTTTTCTTGTCCGGCAGGCGTAGAACTAGTTCGCCAACGTTGTAAGTCTTGGCCCGTACTTCTCTGCTTTGATATCTTCGAGCCAGCTGCTGATAGAATGCGGAACGAGCCTTGGCGACGTCGCGTTCTTCCTCCAATGCGTCCAAACTGTCCTGCCGATCCAACTCGGCTTCTCTTTCTTCATACATGCGTACTCGAGGTGAGTCATGAATAATGTCGCAGGGCAGAACTACCTCTGCGCCGTATACCATAAAAAATGGTGTGAATCCGGTAGTACAATTGGGCGTTGTCCGCAGCCCCCAGAGCACGGAGTCGAGCTCCTCTACCCAGTGCGTGTTGGATTTCGTAAGTGACCGCACTAGTCTGGGTTTAATGCCGCTCATTATTAGACCATTTGCTCGTTCCACTTGACCGTTGGTTTGAGGATGATAGACTGAAGCGTAATCGAGCTTAATGCCCATGTTTTTGCACCATGACTTAACCTCGTCGGCCGTGAAGTTCGTGCCGTTATCGGTGATGATGCTGTGGGGGACACCATAACGGTGTACTACCCCGGATATAAAGTCTATCACTGGTCTGGACTCTGCCGTTTTAACTGTTTTGGCCTCTATCCATTTGGTGAATTTGTCCACCATGACCAATAGGTACCTTTGCTTGTGGGTTCCCCCTTTAAGGGGTCCAACCATGTCAAGCCCCGCACATGACGGCCGTAATGGGTATAGTTTTGAGGGCGGTGGGTGGCATATGGCTCGATTAGCAAAGAGTTGACAACCGATGCATCTTTGGACTAAGTCCCGAGCATCTGCCGGGCGTCGGCCAATAAAATCTGTCGGAATGCCTTTCCTACAAGGGCCGGGCTGCTGCGTGGTGTCCGCCTAGTCCGGCATGAATTTCAGCCAGAGGTTTCGCCCTTCCTCTTTGGAGATACACCTTTGAAGGACTCCGGTTGTACTTTTCTTATAAAGTTCTCCTCATGGACCTTGTAGGCTTTCGATCATTGGACTATGCAAATGCCTCATTTTGGTCTTCGGGAAGTTCCTGCCTAAGCAAGTAGGCTAGGAATGGTTCTGTCCACGGGGCGATTACTGCCATTATGTCGTGGGCTGAAGGTGTTATGTCATCGGCTGAATTGCCGGTTGGCGCGGTTTTTTCCGGTTTGTCGTTTCCGGACTCCTCTTCCCATAGTACGGATGGCTTGAAGAGCCGTTCCAGGAAGATATTTGGAGGGACAGCGTCACATTTTGCGCCGATGCGTGCCAGTACGTCGGCTGCTTGGTTATTATCTCGGGCTACGTGATGGAATTCAAGTCCTTCAAACCGAGCTGACATTTTTAAGACAGCGTTGCGATATGCTGCCATTTTCGGATCCTTGGCGTCAAAGTCTCCATTTATTTGGGATATTGCAAGGTTTGAATCCCCACGCACCTCTAGGCGTTGAATGCCCATGGAGATTGCCATCCGGAGACCATGTAGAAGGGCCTCATATTCGGCTACGTTGTTGGAGTCCGTGTACATTATTTGAAGTACATGTTGGACAGTGTCCCCAGTCGGGGACGTCAATACGACGCCAGCCCCCAGTCCGGCCAACATTTTAGAGCCGTCGAAGTGCATAGTCCAATTGGAGTATGCGCCGTACTCTTTAGGGAGTTCAGCTTCGGTCCATTCAGTGACAAAGTCAGCCAAAACTTGTGACTTTATAGCTCGTCGAGGTTTGTAGGTTATATCGAATGGTAAGAGCTCTATGGCCCATTTTGCAATCCTGCCCGTTGCATCGCGGTTGTTTATAATGTCATTAAGTGGTACTTCGGAGGCCACTTTTATCGAACACTCTTGAAAGTAGTGTGGGAGCTTCCGGGATGCCATGAACACCGCATACACTATCTTTTGATAGTGCGGGTAACGGGACTTGCAGGGGGTTAACACAGTGGATACGTAGTACTCTGGTTTTCAAAGAGGGAATTTATGCCCTTCTGTCTCTCGTTCGACGATGAGTACCGCGCTTACAACTTGATGTGTTGCTGCGATGTATAACAACATTGGTTCGCCCAGGTTGGGCGCAGCTAGGACCGGATTTGTTGCCAATATGGCCTTTATTTCTTCGAGTCCGGCAGTGGCAACATCCATCCACTCGAAGTGTTCGGTGCGCCTAAGGAGGCGGTAGAGGGGCAGTGCCTTTTCTCCCAAGCGGGAGATAAAGCGGCTTAAAGCTGCCACGCATCCAGTCAATTTTTGTATCTGTTTGAGGTTTTTTGGAATATCCAACTGTGATAGAGCTCGGATCTTGGCCGGGTTTGCTTCAATTCCTCTACCGGATACAATGAAGCCCAGCAGCTTTCCGGCTGGTACACCGAAAACGCATTTTTCCGGATTCAGCTTGATGTCGTATGCTCTGAGGTTGTCGAATGTGAGCCTCAAGTCGTCTACTAAAGTTTCGACGTGTTTGGTTTTGACGACTACGTCGTCTACGTATGCCTCTACTGTTTTGCCGATCTGGGTGGCGAGACATGTTTGGATCATGCGCTGATATGTTGTGCCGGCGTTTTTAAGTCTGAAGGGCATCGTGTTGAAGCAGAATGGTCCATATGGAGTGATGAAAGCCGTTGCGGCTTGGTCTGCTTCCGCCATCTTGATTTGATGGTAGCCAGAGTATGCGTCGAGGAAGCACAATGAATCGTGCCCTGCAGTAGCATCGATTATTTGGTCGATGCGGGGGAGGGGGAAGGGATCCTTTGGGCAAGCCTTATTAAGGTCTTTAAAATCGACGCATAGGCGCCAGGATTTGTCCTTCTTTGGTACCATTACCAGATTTGCTAGCCAGTCCGGATGTTTGATATCAATAGTTTGGCTAGCTCTTCTCCCATTGCTTGTCTTTTGGGTTCGGAAAATCGTCGAAGAGCCTGTTTGACTGGCTTGAATCCTTTTAGGATGTTTAGGCTGTGTTCTACCAATCTGCGTGGGATTCCGGGCATATCCGAGGGGTGCCAGGCGAAGATGTCCCAATTTTCCCGAAGGAATTCTCGCAGTGCGGCATCTACATCGGGGTTCAACTGTGCCCCGATGGAGGCCATCTTTGTTGGGTCCGTCGGGTGGACCTGGAATTTTACTATTTCATCTGCTGGTTTAAAGGAGGTGGACTTGGATCTCTTATCGAGTATCACATCATCCCTATTCACCGTGAAGCGCAGCCGTGTGAGTTCTTCTGCCGCTAGGGCTTGGATAGTGCCTCCGTGGCTAATCTGGGCTGTCTTGTTTTTGGCGCGGAGTGCTATGTCCGGATCACTAACGAGAGTGATTATTCCGCCGGGTCCAGGCATTTTGAGCTTCATGTACCCGTAATGGGGTACTGCTTGAAAAATTGTGAATGCCTCTCGTCCTAATATCGCGTGATATCCGCTGTTGAACGGGGCCACTTGGAACGTGACTTCTTCGGATCTATAATTGTCTGGCGAGCCGAACACCACATCGAGTGTGATTTTTCCGGTGCAGCGTGCTTCCCGGCTAGGGATTATTCCTCTGAAGGTTGTGCTTTTCGCTCAATATGGCTCCATCTATTTCCATTTTTGAAGAGTTTCCTCGTAGATGAGGTTTAACTGCTGCCGCCATCCATGAGGACCTTTGTAAGTCGAAAGCCGTCCACTATTGGACTAAGTACCAGTCTTGCTGGTGCTTTGGGCTGTTTGGAATTTAGGTTAAATCATTGGCGTTGAAGGTGATGGCTGTGTCGCTCCATGGATTTGTTGTTGCTACTTGGTAGACTTGGCGAGGCAGCTGGTTGTTCGTTTCGCATATTATTTGATGCGAAGGTCTCAAAGACTGTTGATCTTGTCTTGGTATTGTTGGAGTGGTTTTCCGGGCTAGAAGCTCCTCGCCACTTTTGGCCACCGCCGTAATATCCAACATGCTCGAAGGCTGTGTGTTGGGGCGGGCCCTCAGATCTTGTGAAGTTTACTGGTCCGCCGAGCCATCCCTCGATCGGTTCTCAGGCCCTCTATGGGGTTTTTGCTTTTGGTTTTTGTATCTGGGCCTGAGTGTGATGCACCCTTTTGTTTCGGACTAGGGTTGTATTCGGGGGCCGGATTGTCCCAAAATTGGTTTTCGGTTTTCCAGGAACTCTCCATCGCACAGTACTTTCGTACTATGGACGCCAGATTGGCGAAGCGTGTAATTTCACGACGGCTGATGGCGTTCAAGATTCCCTTGTCCATGCAATTATTGCAAAAGATTGAGATTGCGTTTTCCTCTCGGCAGTCCTTTATCCTGTCCATAACCAGGAGGAATCTGGCCCAGTAGTGATGTACTGTTTCAGCGGGCTCCTGCCGTATTAGAGATAGATCGCATATGTCTGGGCGGGTGGGTGGAATAAAATCTGGAACCCTACCCGTCTCAGGGCTTGAAGGCCGTGAAGTTTCCAAATTTGGAAGCTTGGATTGCTGGACATTGTCCAACGAGTCCGGTCCGATGCCTGACTTTAAGTTCAGTGCTCGATTGAAGTCCGTCCCTCCGCGGAAATCCGGCATGGAGGGTTCGGGAGACCGGACATGACTAGTTTTCAATACGGGAGAAGAGTCGCCGCATTGTTCCTCTACCACTGCGGCGTGGTGGGTGACCTGGGGAGAGTTAATCTCTCTTAGATCGGTTTTAAGCCCAATCTGAGTGTAGTCCGTAGCGACTCCCAGGGCGGTGATGCGATCCAAGAGCTCACTGACAGACGAGAGCTCTATTGGATCCAGCCACTCGGCCATTTTCGAGCTGACGTGAAGATTGCTTTTGACGACTTGAGAAGTCATTGTCGAAGCAGTGGCCGGACAGGCGGTCATAAGAAAACCGCCTAGCTGGATAGTTTGGCTGGCGGCCAAGGCCCCTTTGGCGAAAATACCGTCCTTGAAGACGGGTGGAGGCATCCTTCCTATCGGCGACGGCACAGAGGAACTCTCAATGAAAGCATCAATGTCGGTGTCAAAACCGGTGGATCTCGGGTAGGGGGTCCCGAACTGTGCGTCTAGGCGGATGGTAACAGGAAATGAGGGACACGATGTTTTACCCAGGTTCGGGCCCTCTTGATGGAGGTAAAACCCTACGTCTGCTTGATTAATATTGATGATATGGGTAGTGCAAGAGTGGATCTACCACGAGATCAAGGAGGCTAAACCTAGAAGCTAGCCTATGGTATGATTGTTGTAATGGAGGTTATGTCCTCGGGACTAAAGCCCTCCGGTTTATATAGACACCGGAGAGGGCTAGGGTTACACGTAGTCGGTTACAATGGTAGGAGATCTACATATCCGTGACGCCAAGCTTGCCTTCCACGCCAAGGAAAGTCCCATCCGGACACGGGACGGAGTCTTCAATCTTGTATCTTCGTAGTCATGGAGTCCGGCGGACGATGATAGTCCAGCTGTCCGGACACCCCCTAATCCAGGACTCCCTCACCAGGCTTCAATGACGACGAGTCCGGCGTGCAGTTTTGTCTTCGGCATTGCAAGGCGGGTTCCATCTCCGAATACTCCAAAGTAATTACCGAACACTTAAACCGTGTCCGGATCTGCAAGATGAGCTTCATATACCACTATAGAGAGAATGATATTTCACAAATGTAATCTGCTGACAACTTTAGACAACGTGACACGACACTACGGTCGGGTCATTATTCGAACCGTTTTCCCACAACCAGCCACAACGCATATTGCGAGGCGGTTTCCTCTGCACGTCTTGCCGAAGCAGAGATCGTGTCCCCTTATCACGGGATTCTCATCAATACGGGTGTGGGCAGCCCAACTGCACCGCTAATTGCCGCGAGTGGGGAACGAGCGGGTTCCACCAGATAAGTGGGGAGGCGCAAAAGCTTTTGCCGCCTCTATAAAGAGATAAGGTCTCCTCCTTTTTACCCACACCTTTTCCTTCCGCTAGTCCATTCCCCTCTGTTCAAGCCCTAGCGCCCAAGCACTCTTCTTCTCCACCGAAGAGAGGTTCTCCGAAGATGTACGGATCTGGAGCGGGAGGCAAATGGATGGCCTCTACCGTCTAGGAGAAGGATATCAAAAGGCTCCGAGAGGCCGGATACCTGGCCAAAAAGATCGGCCAACGTCTTCCGCTGACGGGACAGATCGTCCCTACTCCGGAGCCCCACGAGAGGGCCGTGTTTCTTCCTCATTTTGTCCGCGGGCTCGGGTTTCCCCTTCACCCATTCGTTCGCGGTATCATGTATTATTACGGGATTGATTTTCATGATCCGTCCCATAATTCTTTCCTTAATATCTCAATGTTCATCGTTGTGTGTGAGGCTTTTCTCCGAATTTCGTCCTACTTCGGCCTATGGCTGAAGATTTTCAATGTGAAGCCCAAGGTGGTGAGTGGCGAGCACGCCGAGTGCGGCGGCGCCATGGTGAGCAAGATGCCCAAGGTCGTATGGCCGACGGGTGCCTTCAATGACTCCGTCAAGGAGTGGCAGCAGCAGTGGTTCTATATCACCAAGCCGCGCGGCAAAAAGTGGTCTGGTGCTCCTGAGTTCAGATCTTGAGCCCCACTGCGGCTCACGTCCTGGCCCGAGAAGGGCCTGAACTGGTCCTCGTCCGATGAGCTGTCACTGCTCCAAAAGCGCGTCCAGAGTGTGGTTGACAAGGATGTCAAACTTGTCAACGTAGTCTAGGTCATGTTTGTTCGCCTGGTTCTCCCTTGCCAGCGTCGAGCCTGCAATTTGTGGGAATACGACCCAGCCGAGCACCAGACCTACAAGAGCTCTATGGTTCCTCCCACAAGGATATCTGGAAGGTGGTCTTTAAGTCCGGCAAACCGTGGCCGGGCTCCGCCGAGGACCGTGGGTATCAACTATCCCACTCTGCAAGTCCGGTAAGTCATTTCTGTGCTCTGTCCATCCATGCTTCAGTTGGCATGTCCTAAGGGAGACGCTTTTATCATGCTTTACCCTAACCCCAGGGATGGATAAAAAAGGTGGAGCAGATACACTGTCCTGCCCCGCTGCCGGAGGAACCGGCCGGACCTCTTCTGACGAAGATGCTGGTCCCAGCGCCTTACGAGGCGCCGAAGAAAGAGGCTTCCAAGAAGGTCAAGAAGACCCGGAGTGGCCTCCGTCGTTGCAATGCTTCGGACGCAAAATCCGAAGACTCCAACGACCATCCCTCCTCCGAAGATGAAGAGGAGGAGGAGGAAGACGAGTCCCCCGTAGGGGGTGGGAAGAAAAGGACGGCTTCCTCATCCCTGGAGGCCGAATCGCCAAAGAGGGGGAAAGTTTCCCTCCCAGAGGCGTCCACCGCGGCTGCTGATAGCAGCCCTGAGTGGGATCTCAGGGTCCAGCCCCTGGAAAAGTCGTAAGTATACAAAATCCAAACACGCATACGCGCCCGGGGTTGTTAGCATGTGGTATTTTTAACCGTGGCCATATTTTGTGCAGCTCGGCGAGGTCCCACGCCGGGCAGTCCTCATCGGAGGATTCACTGAGCTCTGATGCCCTGACGAGCGAGACGCCTCCAGAGGCCCCTTCCCCGAAGCCTAGGCGTGACACCGAGGTGCCGTCTCAATGGGACCCGGTCCAGGGGGCATATCCCTGGGGCCGTACACACAGGAGCAGCGGCTCCCAGACGTGTCGACAGCGGGAGCGATCTTAGGTTCGGATCGCAGCCAGACGCGGTCCTGGAGAGCTTTAAAGCTCTAGGATCGGGCGAGCAGCCACCTTTAACGGGGGGAGGCTTGCCTACTCCACCAGCAACCTCTGTCCAAGCAGAGCTGTTGGGTGGCCTATCGACAGCGCTAAGGAGCGCATCTATCATTGATGAACATCGGACCCTCATGGGTGCGGTGATTGAAAAGATTCATCCACGGCCTTGGTGAATGAAATCTACCTTGGCCTTATAAAGGGCTTTGAGGTATGTTTTAGAAACCTTTTGGAGATTGTCACAGTGTGAGTAGTAGCCTGATGCCTTTGTCCGCCAAAGAGAGAGAAAGCGGACGAGGATCAAATCCTCAGCGTTGCGGAGACTCGATTAATAGCGTGGATCCCTTTGTTTGAAAAACAAAGGCTCTGCAGGGACGACCGCCGCTCATAATGCAGAGGTGTCCGGACTAAAGCAGAGTCTGGAACAGGCCGAAGAGGAACTTGGCCATGTGAAGAAGCAATTGGAGGACAAGGAAGGTATGTCGAAACCTTGGCCTAAATTCGGCACAAATGAGTAGTTGTGCCTGATGAAAAATATTTGTATTGTATGCTCTAGGGGCGAGTGCCGAATATGAGGCACTGAAGAAGGCTGTGGCCGAAGCCAACGAGAAGGCCGCCGCCGAGCAGGCTCCTCGTGAGAAACATGAGGCCAGGGTCATTGAAGCTGAGCGAGAGCTTCAGGAGGCTGTGAAGAAAAGTGAGGCCTTGGAGCAGATTTTAGTAGGGAAAGAATCCGGACTCTCCCAAGCTCTCCAAGTTGCGGAGGATGCTCGGGAAGAAGCCCGAGGTGCTCTGAAGGACATTCAGGAGGCATGAAAGGTTGCGGCTGGTAAGGCTTTTTGTACTCAAGGTCACTTTTTTATAGTAATGGGGGCTCTAAGCGACAAGCTGAATTCTTGTTTCTCCAGGTGTGTTTTCGGACCTGCCATGCAGCATATCAGATGCTGCCCAATTCTACCGTATTGAGGAGAAGTCTACGGAGAAGGATTTCTGGTTGCAGTATTTGGCGCCGAATTATCCGGTGCCCTTTATCGATCGGCTGAAGCAGTTGGTCGAACTGCACCAGGCGGCCGAGCTAGCCATGAAGGACCTGATTGTCCGGCTGTGGCCCATGGAGCCAATTCCAAGCAGTTACTTCAGACTCGTGAGGCGGATTGTTGGTGCTTGCCCTCGGCTCGATGTCATTAAGCGTTTGCCCGTGCGAAGGTGCACTGGGGGAAGCTTGATGCTGAGAAGCTGATGACTGAGGGACCACCGTAGGGTAAGGAGCATCGCAAGCCCGAGTTATACTATGAAGGTGTCCTGAAAGGAGCCCGCCTTGGGGCGGATCAGTGTACCAAAGACACTATATTGCCCTGAAGGCAGTCGTGCCATTCTTTGTAATGTGGGATAATGGCACTTTTATTATTTATTGCCTGTTTGTGTGAACGTTTGTTCTTCCTGTGCAGTCGTTTAGTGTATCTGAACCACGAGAGTTGGCGGTCGTCGGGCCCTTTACGTAAAAAGTACGGGGGTGTTTGGGACATACCTGAACACTCTTTATCCCATTGTTGGGTCCTTTTAAGGAGGTGTTCCTCACCACGAACCAGGCAATCAGACTATAGGGCTTTATCACTCTCACTTAGCCATAGGAATTCGGGTATGGTGGGCGCAGCCCCTGGTATTCGGAGGGCCGTACTAGGGGCTCTATCAGGCCCGATCGGGAGACTGATCCGTCGCACTCTGCATTTATAATGGCATTGTGCGGAATAAATCTTTAGAGATTTTATAACCTCTCGAACAGCTGACCAGCTCTCGCCGTATCATGACAGTCAGTTTTCAGCTTTCTCTACTGAGGTGCTCGTCCGGAAGAACCGGGACACAATCGCAGTAGTTCTCCTAGCGCTACCTTAGCCGATGGAGCGGAACGTAAGGTACCAAAACATGGGAGCTGGGCAAACCCAACTAATGACCCAAGACATGATTCAGAGCTGATGCATATAATGCTATAAGTTCGGGGTGCCGAGCGACCGGAAAGGTGGCTGGACTTTGTTGCCGTATTATGAGTATTATGAAGCCCCTGGCATAGTGGGACATAATACGATGTACGGGTGCCGTTTATGGCAAAAAGTGGTGTTTAATGAAGAATAACAGCCAGTAAGTGCTATTTAAATCTACGCACTGTAGTAGGATGACATGTCTACGTATATGAGTACAGTTTATGATTATGAAAAGAGGTGTTTTTGGCGGAACCTGTCTTGGCCGGACTGGAGGAGGCTGTGTATGGATCTGAAGTGAATCCGGACTGCCTCCTTTGGGAGGGGGGATTTAATTATGTGTTCCTGCCCTTATGTGTCCGAGCTGATTCCATGTCGCCAGTCCTGTTCTGCGCCAAAGTTATTCTGTAAAGACAAATGCTTGAAGGCAGCTGCACGTCCTCTTATGGTTGAACCGCGGGTGCCTGATCGGAGCCTGGCTGAACCAGGTTGTCATGCCGTAAAATAGCGTGGACTCCTCAGTTGGTGTCCGGGTAGTTGGCTGCCGAATCAAGATTTGATAAACAGGCACGCCTCGCTATTCCAGCAGCTTTATGATTTCCACTCTAAGGGTGGGGTTCGGCCCTGCCCATAATTGTGACTATGTCACGCAGGACTAGCCTAATGTTGTACCCCGTTGAATCTAGCCAACATGGCTTGTCCCGGTAGTATGTGGTAATTACTGTATAAGGGGACAATGCCGAAGACTTATTCTTCGACGTGGTATTTGTTTGGTGATCCGAAGACAACCATTAGTATGGTGGGCCAGTTAAAACTTGGCCTTTGCGCCTGGCATCTTTTGAGGAGATATTATTGATAGTTTTATGCCCGCGGGGGCTCGTGTCAGGTGGAGCCCCCAAACTATTGGGTCGATAGTGAGTGCAATTAAATTACTATGGTTGATGTTGTCTGGATGGTCGATGTGATCGGCCGTATTTTTGTACTGTGGAGGATCTTCTTTTGACTTCGCCATGTTTAATTGGTCTTTCGTTGTTGGAAACCTCCCTTCATTGTTTCCGGCGCGTGACCGGGCATTTTGTTTTGAGGATCCGACATTCTCCATTCGTTATTGGCCGTCCTTTTAGGGGTACCATGAATTTCACATGGTTGATCGAGTATGCTGCTCGGGCCGGATGGGCTTGAGCTGTTCTTTTTCCGCTGACCGGACTGGGGGTTGCTGAATTTGGTACCAACTTCATTGACTTGATGCTTATGATGCTTGTGTCGAGGTTTGTGGATGCTGCCTCGCGTTTCCTGCGTATTGTCCCGGACCGTGGTGTTGGGGAACGTAGTAATTTCAAAAAAATTCCTACGCACAGACAAGATCATGGTGATGCATAGCAACGAGAGGGAAGAGTGTTGTCCATGTACCCTCGTAGACCGAAAGCGGAAGCGTTAGAACAACGCGGTTGATGTAGTCGTACGTCTTCACGGCCGGACCGATCAAGCACCGAAACTACGACACCTCCGAGTTCTAGGACACATTCAGTTCGATGACGATCCCCGTACTCCGATCCAGTAGAATGTCGGGGAAGAGTTCCGTCAGCACGACGGCGTGGTGACGATCTTGATGTTCTACCTGTTGGGGAACGTAGTAATTTCAAAAATTTTCCTACGCACACGCAAGATCATGGTGATGGCATAGCAACGAGAGGGGAGAGTGTTCGTCCACGTACCCTCCTAGACCATAAGCGGAAGCGTTAGCACAACGCGGTTGATATAGTCGTACGTCTTCACGATCCGACCGATCCAAGCACCGAACGTACGGAGCCTCCGAGTTCAGCACACGTTCAGCTCGATGACGATCTCCGGCCCTCCGATCCAGCAAAGGCTCCGGAGATGAGTTCCACAAGACGACGGCGTGGTACGATGATGATGTTCTACGGCGCGCAGGCTTCGCCTAAACTCATGACGATATGACCGAGGTGGAATATGGTGGAAGGGGCACCGCACGGCTAAGGAATGATCCGTAGATCAACTTGTGTGTCTATGGGGTGCCCCCGCCCGTATATAAAGGAGGGAGGGAGGAGGGGCCGCCTAAGGGAGGCGCGCCTAGGAGGGGGAAACCTACTCCAGTAGGTTTCCCCTCCTTTCCTAATCCAAGAAGGAGGGGAAGGAAGGAGTAGGAGAGGAAGGCAAGGCGCCGCCCCTTCCTTGTCCTATTCGGACTCAAGGGGAGGGGGCACGCCACTTGCCCTGGCCGGCCCCTCTCTTTCTCCAATAGGGCCCATCAAGGCCCATTACTTCCCGGGGGGGGGGGGGGGGTTCCGGTAACCCTCCGATACTCCGGTTTTCTCCGAAAACTCCCGGAACCTTTCCGGTGTCCTAATATAGTCGTCCAATATATCAATCTTTATGTCTCGACCATTCCGAGACTCCTCGTCATGTCCATGATCACATCCGGGACTCCGAACAAACTTCGGTACATCAAAACTTATAAACTCATAATAAAACTGTCATCGAACGTTAAGCGTGCGGACCCTACGGGTTCGAGAACTATGTATACATGACCTAAAACCATTCTCGGTCAATAACCAATAGCGGGAACTGGATGCCCATATTGGTTCCTACATATTCTACGAAGATCTTTATCGGTCAAACCGCATAACAACATACTTTGTTCCCTTTGTCATCGGTATGTTACTTGCCCGAGATTTGATCGTCGGTATCCAATACCTAGTTCAATCTCGTTACCGGCAAGTCTCTTTACTCGTTTCATAATACGTCATCTCATAACTAACTCATTAGTTACATGCTTGCAAGGCTTGGGTGATGAGTATTACCGAGAGGGCCCAGAGATACCTCTCCGACAATCGAAGTGACAAATCCTAATCTCGAATTATGCCAACCCAACATGTACCTTCGAAACACCAGAGAGCACCTTTATAATCACCCGATTCGTTGTGACGTTTGGTAGCACATAAAGTGTTCTTCCGTAAACGGAGTTGCACAATCTCATAGTTGTAGGAACTTTGTATAAGTCATGAAGAAAGCAATAGCAGTATACTAAACGATCAAGTGCTAGGCTAACGGAATGGGTCATGTCAATCACATCATTCTCCTAATGATGTGATTCCATTAATCAAATGACAACACATGTCTATGGTCAGGAAACATAACCATCTTTGATTATTGAGCTAGTCAAGTAGAGGCATACTAGTGACTATGTGTTTGTCTATGTATTCACACATGTATCATGTTTCCGGTTAATACAATTCTAGCATGAATAATAAACATTTATCATGATATGAGGAAATAAATAATAACTTTATTATTGCCTCTAGGGCATATTTCCTTCAGTCTCCCACTTGCACTAGAGTCAATAATCTAGATTACATAGTAATGATTCTAACACCCATGGAGTCTTGGTGCTGATCATGTTTTGCTCGTGAGAGAGGCTTAGTCAACGGGTCTGCAACATTCAGATCCGTATGTATCTTGCAAATCTCTATGTCTCCCACTTGGACTTGGCCCCTAATGGAATTGAAGCGTCTCTTTATGTGCTTGGTCCTCTTATGAAATCTGGATTCCTTTGCCAAGGCAATTGCACCAGTATTGTCATAGAAGATCTTCATTGGTCCCGATGCACTAGGTATGACACCTAGATCGGAAATGAACTCCTTCATCCGCTGCTTCAGAAGCAGCTATGTACCCCGCTTCACATGTAGATCCCGCCACGACGCTTTGTTTAGAACTGCACCAACTTACAGCTCCACTGTTTAATAAAAACACGTATCCGGTTTGCGATTTAGAATCGTCCAGATCAGTGTCAAAGCTTGCATCGACGTAACCATTTACGACTAGCTCTTTGTCACCTCCATATACGAGAAACATATCCTTAGTCCTTTTCGTATATTCAGATGTTCTTGACCGCTGTCGATGATCCACTCTGGATTACTTTGGTACCTTCCCGCCAAACTTATTGCTAAGCATCGTCGGTCCGGTACACACATTGCATACATGATAGAGCCTATGGCTGAAGCATAGGAACATTTTTCATTTTCTCTCTATCTTCTGCTGTGGTCGGGCATTGAGTTTGACTCAACTTCACACCTTGTAGCACGAGCAAGAATCCTTTCTTTGCACGATCCATTTTGAACTTTTTCAAAATTTTGTCAAGGTATGTACTTTGTGAAAGTCCTATTAAGCGTCTTGATCTATCTCTATAGATCTTGATGCCCAATATGTAAGCAGTTCACCGAGGTCTTTCATTGAAAAACTTTTATTCAAGTATCCCTTTATGCTATCCAGAAATTCTATATCATTTCTAATTAATAATATGTCATCAACATATAAAACTAGAAATGCTACTGAGCTCCCACTCACTTTCTTGTAAATACAAGCTTCTCCAAAAGTCTCATATAAAACCATATGCTTTGATTACACTATCAAAGCGTTTATTCCAACTCCGAGATGCTTGCACCAGTCCATAAATGGAACGCTAGAGCTTGCACACTTTGTCAAGACCTTTTGGATCAACAAAACCTTCCGCTGCATCATATACAACTCTTCTTCTAGAAATCCATTCAAGAATGCAGTCTTGACATCCATTTGCCAAATTTCATAATCATGAAATGCAGCAATAGCCAACATGATTCGGACGGACTTAAGCATCGCTACGGGTGAGAAAGTCTCATCGTAGTCAACCCTTGAACTTGTCGAAAACCTTTCGCAACAAGTCGAGCTTTATAGACGATAACATTACCATCAGCGTCGGTCTTCTTCTTAAACATCCATTTATTCTCAATGGCTTGCCAATCATCGAACAAGTCAACCAAAGTCCATACTTTGTTTTCATACATGGATCCCATCTCGATTTCATGGCCTCTAGCCATTTTGCGAATCTGGGCTCATCATCGCTTCCTCATAGTTAGTAGGTTCATCATGGTCAAGTAACATGACTTCCGAATAGGATTACCGTACCACTCTGTGCGGATCTTACTCTGGTAGACCTCGAGGTTCAGAGAAACTTGATCTCAAGTTTCATGATCAATATGATTAGCTTTCTCACTAATTGGTGTAGTCGTCACAGGAACCGGTTCTCGTGATGAACTACCTTCCAATAAGGGAGTAGATACAGTTATCTCATCAAGTTCTACTTTCCTCCCACTCACTTCTTTCGAGAGAAACTCCTTCTTTAGAAAGGATCCATTCTTAGCAACGAATGTCTTGCCTTCGGATCTGTGATAGAAGGTGTACCCAACAGTCTCTTTTGGGTATCCTATGAAGACACATTTCTCCGATTTGGGTTCGAGCTTATCTGGTTGAAGTTTCTTCACATAAGCATCGCAGCCCCAAACTTTAAGAAACGACAACTTTGGTTTCTTGCCAAACCACATTCCATAAGGCGTCGTCTCAACGGATTTAGATGGTGCCCTATTTAATGTGAATGCGGCCGTCTCTAAAGCATAACCCCAAAACAATAGCGGTAAATCGGTCAGAGACATCATAGATCGCACCATATCAAGTAAAGTACGATTACGACGTTCGGACACACCATTTCTTTGTGGTGTTCCGGGTGGTGTGAGTTGCGAAACTATTCCGCATTGTTTCAAATGTAAACCAAACTCGTAACTCAAATATTCTCCTCCACGATCAGATCGTAGAAACTTTATTTTCTTGTTACGATGATTTTCCACTTCACTCTGAAATTCTTTGAACTTTTCAAATGTTTCAGACTTGTGCTTCATTAAGTAGATATACCCATATCTGCTCAAATCATCTGTGAAGGTGAGAAAATAACGATATCCGCCACGAGCCTCAACATTCATCGGACCACATACATCTCAGTATGTATGATTTCCAACAAATCTGTTGCTCTCTCCATAGTTCCGGAGAATGGTGTTTTAGTCATCTTGCCCATGAGGCACGGTTCATAAGTACCAAGTGATTCATAATCAAGTGATTCCGTAAGTCCATCGAGATGGAGTTTCTTCATGCGTTTTACACCGATATGACCTAAACGGCAAGTGCCACAAATAAGTTGCACTATCATTATCAACTCTGCATCTTTTGGCTTCAACATTATGAATATGTGTATCACTACTATCGAGATTCAATAAAATAGACCACTCTTCAAGGGTGCATGACCATAAAAGATATTACTCATATAAATAGAACAACCATTATTCTCGATTTAAATGAATAACCGTCTCGCATTAAACAAGATCCAGATATAATGTTCATGCTCAACGCGGCACCAAATAACAATTATTCAGGTCTAAAACTAATCCGAAGGTAGATGTAGAGGTAGCGTGCCGACCGCGATCACATCGACTTTGGAACCGCTTCCCACGCGCATCGTCACCTCGTCCTTGGCGATGCTCGCTTATTCCGTAGTCCTGTTTCAAGTTGCAAATATTAGCAGAACCGAGATCAAATACCAGTGCTACTACGAGCTCTAGTTAGGTACACATCAATAACATGTATATCACATATACCTTTGTTCACTTTGCCATCCTTCTTATCCGCCAAATACTTGGGGCAGTTCCGCTTCAAATGTCGATCGCTTGCGGTAGAAGCACTCGGCCAGGCTTAGGTCCGGACTTGGGTTTCTTCTCTTGAGCAACAACTTGCTTGCCGTTCTTTTGAAGTTCCCTTCTTCTTCCCTTTGCCCTTCTTCTTGAAACTAGTGGTCTTGTTGACCATCAACACTTGATGCTCCTTCTTGATTTCTACCTCCGCTGCTTTCAAATCGCGAAGAGCTCGGAAATAGTCTTGTTCATCCCTTGCATATTATAGTTCATCACGAAGCTCTTGTAGCTTGGTGGCGATGATTGGAGAATTCATCAATGACACTATCATCGGAAGATTAACTCCCGGTTGAATCAAGTGATTCTTATACCCGCACATTACGAGTATGTGTTCACCGATGAACTATTCTCCTCCATCTTGCAGCTATAGAACTTATTGGAGACTTCATATCTCTCAATCTGGGCATTTGCTTGAAATATTAACTTCAACTCTGGAACATCTCATATGCTCCATGACGTTCAAAACGTCGTTGAAGACCCGGTTCCAAGCCGTAAAGCATGGCACATCGAACTATAGAGTAGTCATCAGCTTTGCTCGCCAGACGTTCTTAACGTCGTCGGTTACATCGGCAAGCAGGCACTCGCACCCAGCGGTGCTTCGGGACGTAACTCTTACGTGCAGCAATGAGGATAATCCTCGAGTTACGGACCCGATCCGTGTAATTGCTACCATCATCTTTCAACTTTGCTTTCTCAAGGAACGCATTAAAATTCAACGGAACAACAAAGACGAGCCATCTATCTACAAACAAACATAGACAAGCAAGATACTATCAGGTACTAAGTTCATGATAAATTTAAGTTCAATTAATCATATTACTTAAGAACTCCCACTTAGACAGACATCTCTCTAGTCATCTTAGTGATCACGTGATCCAAATCAACTAAACCATAACCGATCATCACGTGAGATGGAGTAGTTTTCAATGGTGAACATCACTATGTTGATCATATCTACTATATGATTCACGCCGACCTTTCGGTCTCCGTGTTCCGAGGCCATATCTGCATATGCTAGGCTCGTCAAGTTTAACTGAGTATTCGCATGTGCAAAACTGGCTTGCACCGTTGTAGATGGACGAGAGCTTATCACACCCGATCATCATGTGGTGTCTCGGCACGACGAACTTTGGCAACTGTGCATACTCAGGGAGAACACTTCTTGATAATTTTAGTGAGAGATCATCTTAAAATGCTACCGTCAATCAAAGCAAGATAAGATGCATAAAGGATAAACATCACATGCAATCAATATAAGTGATATGATATGGCCATCATCATCTTGTGCTTGTGATCTCCATCTTCAAGCACCGCATGATCACCATCGCCACCGGTAGCGACACCTTGATCTCCATCGTAGCATCGTTGTCGTTCGCCATCTATTTCTTCTCGACTATCGCTACCGCTTAGTGATAAAGTAAAGCAATTACGTATGTTTGCATTTCATATAATAAGCGACAACCATATGGCTCCTGCCAGTTGCCGATAACTTCGGTTACAAAACATGATCATCTCATACAATAAAATATAGCATCACGTCTTGACCATATCACATCTCAACATGCCCTGCAAAAACAAGTTAGACCATCTCTACTTTGTTGTTGCAAATTTTACGTGGCTGCTACGGGCTTAGCAAGAACCGTTCTCACCTACGCATCAAAAACCACAACGATAGTTTGTCAAATAGACTCCGTATTAACCTTCGCAAGGACCGGGCATAGCCACACTCGGTTCAACTAAAGTGAGAGAGACAGACACCCGCCAGCCACCTTTAAGCACGAGTGCTCGTAACGGTGAAACCAGTCTCGCGTAAGCGTACGCATAATGTCGGTCCGGGCCGCTTCATCTCACAATACCGCTGAACCAAAGTATGACATGCTGGTAGGCAGTATGACTTATATCGTCCACAACTCACTTGTGTTGTACTCGTGCATATAACATCAACGCATAAAACCTAGGCTCGGATGCCACTGTTGGGGAACGTAGTAATTTCAAAAAATTTCCTACGCACACGCAAGATCATGGTGATGGCATAGCAACGAGAGGAGAGTGTTCGTCCATGTACCTCGTGAGACCGTGGCGAAGCGTTAGCACAACGCGTTGATGTAGTCGTGCGTCTTCACGATCCGACCGATCCAAGCACCGAACGTCACGGAGCCTCCGAGTTCAGCACACGTTCAGCTCGATGGCGATCTCCGGCCCTCCGATCCAGCAAAGGCTCGGAGATGAGTTCATCGACATGACGGCGTGGTGGCGATGATGATGTTCTACCGGCGCAGGGCTTAGCCTAAACTCCGCGACGATATGACCGAGGTGGAATATGGTGGAAGGGGGCACCGCACACGGCTAAGGAACGATCCGTAGATCAACTTGTGTGTCCATGGGGTGCCCCCCGCCCCCGTATATAAAGGAGGGAGGGAGGAGGGGGCCGGCCTAAGGGGAGGCGCGCCCTAGGAGGGGGAAACCTACTCCAAGTAGGTTTCCCCCCTCCTTTTCCTAATCCAAGGAGGGGGAAGGAAGGAGTAGGAGAGGGCGAAGGCAAGGGGGGCGCCCCCCCTTCCTTGTCCTATTCGGACTCAAGGGGAGGGGGCGCGCCACTTGCCCTGGCCGGCCCCTCTCTTTCTCATATAGGGCCCATCAAGGCCCATTACTTGCCGGGGGGTTCCGGTAACCCTCCGGTACTCTGGTTTTCTCCGAAAACTCCCGGAACCTTTCCGGTGTCCGAATATAGTCGTCCAATATATCAATCTTTATGTCTCGACCATTCCGAGACTCCTCGTCATGTCCGTGATCACATCCGGGACTCCGAACAAACTTTGGTACATCAAAACTTATAAACTCATAATAAAACTGTCATCGAAACGTTAAGCGTGCGGACCCTACGGGTTCGAGAACTATGTAGACATGACCTAAAACTATTCTCAGTCAATAACCAATAGCGGGACCTGGATTCCCATATTGGTTCCTACATATTTTACGAAGATCTTTATCGGTCAAACTGCATAACAACATACTTTGTTCCCTTTGTCATCGTTATGTTACTTGCCCGAGATTTGATCGTCGGTATCCAATACCTAGTTCAATTTCGTTACCGGCAAGTCTCTTTACTCGTTCCGTATTACGTCATCTCATAACTAACTCATTAGTTACATGCTTGCAAGGCTTGGGTGATGAGTATTACCGAGAGGGCCCAGAGATACCTCTCCGACAATCGGAGTGACAAATCCTAATCTCGAATTATGCCAACCCAACATGTACCTTCGAAACACCAGAGAGCACCTTTATAATCACCCGATTCGTTGTGACGTTTGGTAGCACACAAAGTGTTCTTCCGTAAACAGGAGTTGCACAATCTCATAGTTGTAGGAACTTTGTATAAGTCATGAAGAAAGCAATAGCAAGTATACTAAGCGATCAAGTGCTAGGCTAACGGAATGGGTCATGTCAATCACATCATTCTCCTAATGATGTGATCCCATTAATCAAATGACAACACATGTCTATGGTCGGGAAACATAACCATCTTTGATTAATGAGCTAGTCAAGTAGAGGCATACTAGTGACTATGTGTTTGTCTATGTATTCACACATGTATCATGTTTCCGGTTAATACAATTCTAGCATGAATAATAAACATTTATCATGATATGAGGAAATAAATAATAACTTTATTATTGCCTCTAGGGCATTTCCTTCACTACCGTCCCAGGCTTCGCCTAAGCACCGCTACGATATCATCGAGGTGGATTATCGTGGAGGGGGGCACCGCACACGGCTAAGAGATCAAGATATCAATTGTTGTGTCTATGGGGTGCCCCTACCCCTGTATATAAAGGAGCTAGGGGGGAGGCAGCCGGCCAAGGAGGAGGGCGCGCCAAGGGGGGAGTCCTACTCCCACCGGGAGTAGGACTCCTCCTTTCCTAGTAGGAGTAGGAGAGAAGGAAGGGGAAGGGAGAAGGGAAGGAAGGAGGGGGAGCAACCCCTCCCCCTAGTCCAATTCGGACTAGGCCTTGGGGGGGGGCGGCCTGCCCTAGGCAGCCCCTCTCTCTTTCCCGTATGGCCCAATAAGGCCCAATACTTCTCCTCGGCGAATTCCCGTAACTCTCCGCTACTCCGATAAATACCCGAATCACTCGGAACCTTTCCGATGTCCGAATATAGTCATCTAATATATCGATCTTTACGTCTCAACCATTTCGGGACTCCTCATCATGTCCCCGGTCTCATCCGGGACTCCGAACTCCTTCAGTACATCAAAACTCATAAACTCATAATATAACTGTCATCGAAACCTTAAGCGTGCGGACCCTACGGGTTCGACAACTATGTAGACATGACCGAGACACATTTCCGGTCAATAACCAATAGCGGAACCTGGATGCTCATATTGGCTCCTACATATTCTATGAAGATCTTTATCAGTCAAACCACATAACAACATACATTGTTCCTTTTGTAATCGATATGTTACTTGCCCAAGATTTGATCGTCGGTATCTCAATACCTAGTTCAATCTCGTTACCGGCAAGTCTCTTTACACGTTACGTAATGCATCATCCCACAACTAACTCATTAGTCACATTGCTTGCAAGGCTTATAGTGATGTGCATTACCGAGAGGGCCCAGAGATACCTCTCTGACAATCGGAGTGACAAATCCTAATCTCGAAATACGCCAACCCAACATGTATCTTCGGAGACACCAGAGAGCTCCTTTATAATCACCCGATTCGTTGTGACGTTTGGTAGCACACAAAGTGTTCCTCCGGTAAACAGGAGTTGCATAATCTCATAGTTGTAGGAACATGTATAAGTCATGAAGAAAGCAATAGCAACATACTAAACGATCAAGTGCTAAGCTAACAGAATGGGTCAAGTCAATAAAATCATTCTCCTAATGATGTGATCCCATTAATCAAATGATAACTCATGTCTATGGTTAGGAAACTTAACCATCTTTGATTAACGAGCTAGTCAAGTAGAGGCATACTAGTGACGCTATGTTTATCTATGTATTCACACATGTATTATGTTTCCGGTTAATACAATTCTAGCATGAATAATAAACATTTATCATGAAATAAGAAAATAAATAATAACTTTATTATTGCCTCTAGGGCATATTTCCTTCAGTCTCCCACTTGCACTAGAGTCAATAATCTAGTTCACATCGCCATGTGATTTAACACCAATATTCATATCTGTATATGATTAACACCCATAGTTCACATCATCATGTGACCAAAACCCAAAGGGTTTACTAGAGTCAATAATCTAGTTCATATCGCTATGTGATTAACACCCAAAGAGTACTAAGGTGTGATCATGTTTTGCTCGTGAGAGAAGCTTAGTCAACGGGTCTGTCACATTCAGAGCCGTATGTATTTTGCAAATATTCTATGTCTACAATGCTATGCATGGAGCTACTCTAGCTAATTGCTCCCACTTTCAATATGTATCCAGATTGAGACTCAGAGTCATCTAGATCGGTGTAAAAGCTTGCACCGATGTAACTCTTTACGACGGGCTCTTTTATCACCTCCATAATCGAGAAATATTTCCTTAGTCCTCCCTAAGGATATTCTTGACCAATGTCTAGTGATTTACTCCTAGATCACTATTGTATTGCCTTACCAAATTCAGAACAAGGTATACAATAGGTCTGGTACATAGCATAACATACTTTATAGAACCTATGACTGAGGCATAGGGAATGACTTTCATTCTCTTTTCTATTTTCTGCCGTGGTCGGGATTTGAGTCTTACTCAATTTCACACCTTTGCAACACAGGCAAGAACTCTTTCTTTGACTGTTACATTTTGAACTACTTCAAAATCTTGACAAGGTATGTACTCATTGGAAAACTTTTCAAGCGTCTTGATCTATCTCAATAGATTTTGATGCTCAATATGTAAGTAGCTTTACTGAGGTCTTTCTTTTAAAGAACTCCTTTCAAATACTCCTTTATGCTTTCCAGAAAAATTCTACATCATTTCTGATCAACAATATGTTACTCACATATATTTATCAGAAAGGCGGTAGTGCTCCCACTCACTTTTGTAAATACATGATTCACCGCAAGTCTGTATAAAACTATATGCTTTGATCAACTTATCAAAGCGTATATTCCAACTCTGAGATGCTTGCACCAGTCCATAGATGGATCGCTGGAGCTTGCACATTTTGTTAGCACCTTTAGGATTGACAAAACCTTCTCGTTGCATCATATACAACTCTTCTTTAAGAAAACCATTAAGGAATGCAGTTTTGACATCCATTTGCCAGATTTCATAAAATGTGGCAATTGCTAACATGATTCGGACAGACTTAAGCATCGCTACAGTTGAGAAAATCTCATTGTAGTCAACACCTTGAACTTGTCGAAAACCTTTTTGCAACAAGTCGAGCTTTGTAGATAGTAACACTACTATCAGCATCTATCTTCCTCTTGAAGATCCATTTATACAATATGGCTTGCCGATCATCGGGCAACTCCACCAAAGTCCACACTTTGTTCTCATACATGGATCCCATCTCAGATTTCATGGCCTCAAGCCATTTCGTGGAATCTGGGGCTCACCATCGCTTCCTCATAGTTCGTAGATTCATCATGGTCTAATAACATGACTTCCAGAACAGGATTACCATACCACTTTGGTGTGGATCTTACTCTGGAAGACCTACGAGGTTCGGTAGTAACTTGATCTGAAGCTTCATGATCATCATCATTAGCTTCCTCACTAAGTGGTGTAGGAATCACATGAACTGATTTCTGTGATAAACTACTTTCCAACAAGGGAGTAGGTACAGTTACCTCATCAAGTTCTACTTTCCTCCCACTCACTTCTTTCGAGAGAAACTCCTTCTCTAGAAAGGATCCATTTTTTGCAACGAATATTTTGCCTTCGGATCTGTGATTAGAAGGTGTACCCAACAGTCTCCTTTGGGTATCCTATGAAGACACATTTCTCCGATTTAGGTTCGAGCTTATCAGGTTGAAACTTTTTCACATAAGCATCGCAACTCCAAACTTTAAGAAACGACAGCTTAGGCTTATTGCTAAACTATAGTTCATACGGTGTCGTCTCAATGGATTTAGATGGTGCCCTATTTAAAGTGAACGCGGTTGTCTCTAATGCATAACCCCAAAATGATTGTGGTAAATCGGTAAGATACATCATAGATCGCACCATATCCAATAAAGTGCGGTTACGACGTTTGGACACACCATTATGTTGTGGTGTTCCATGTGGCGTGAGCTATGAAACTATTCCACATTGTTTTTAAATCAAGGCCAAACTCGTAACTCAAATATTCTTCTCCACGATCAGATCATAGAAACTTTATTTTCTTGTTACGGTGATTCTCCACTTCACTCTAAAATTCTTTGAACTTTTCAAATGTTTCAGACTTGTGCTTCATTAAGTAGATATACTCATACCTGCTCAAATCATTTGTGAAGATCAGAAAATAACGATACCCGCCACGAACATCAACAATCATTGGACCGCATACATCGGTATGTATTATTTCCAACAAGTCAGTAGCTCATTCCATTGTTCCGGAGAACGGGGTTTTAGTCATCTTGCCCAAAAGGCATGGTTCGCAAGCATCAAATGATTCATAACCAAGTGATTCCGAAAATCCATCTTTATGGAGTTTCTTCATGCGCTTTACACCGATATGACCCAAACGGCAGTGCCACAAATAAGTTGCACTATCATTATTAACTTTGCATCTTTTGGCATCAATATTATGAATATGTGTATCACTACGATCGAGATCCAACAAACTATTTTCATTGGGTGTATGACCATTTGAAGGTTTTATTCATGTAAACAGAACAACAATTATTCTCCGATTTTAAATGAATAACCGTATTGCAATAAGCATGATCAAATCATATTCATGCTCAACGCAAACGCCAAATAACATTTATTTAGGTTTAACACTAATCCCGAAAGTATAGGGAGTGTGCGATGATGATCATATCAATCTTGGAACTACTTCCAACACTCATCGTCACTTCCCCTTCAACTAGTCTCTGTTTATTCTGTAAGTCCTATTTCGAGTTACTAATCTTAGCAACCGAACAAGTATCAAATACTCAGGGGCTACTATAAACACTAGTAAGGCACACATCAATAACCTGTATATCAAATATACCCTTGTTCACTTTGCAATCCTTCTTATCCACCAAATATTTAGGCCTTTTCCGCTTCCAGTGACCATTTCCTTTGCAGTGTAAGCACTCAGTTTCAGGCTTTGGTCCAGCTTTGGTCTTCTTCACGTGAGTGAAAACTTGTTTGCCATTCTACTTGAAGTTTCCCTTTCTTTCCCTTTGCCCTTTTCTTGAAACTAGTGGTCTTGTCAATCATCAACACTTGATGCTCTTTCTTGATTTCTACCTTCGTCGTTTTCAACATCACGAAGAGCTCGAGAATCGTTTTCGTCATCCCTTGCATACTATAGTTCATCGCGAAGTTCTAGTAACTTTGTGATGGTGACTAGAGAATTCTGTCAATCACTATCTTATCTGGAAGATTAACTCCCACTTGATTCAAGCGATTGAAGTACCCAGACAATCTGAGCACATGCTCACTAGTTGAGAGATTCTCCTCCATCTTTTAGCTATAGAACTTGTTGGAGACTTCATATCTCCCAACTCGGGTATTTGCTGGAAATATTAACTTCAACTCCTGGAACATCTCATATGGTCTATGACGTTCAAAACGTCTTTGAAGTCCCGATTCTAAGCCGTTTAAGCATGGTGCACTAAACTATCAAGTAGTCATTATTTTGAGCTAGCCAAACGTTCATAACGTCTGCATCTGCTCCTGCAATAGGTTTGTCACCTAGTGGTGTATCAAGGACATAATTCTTCTGTGCAGCAATGAGGATAAACCTCAAATCACGGATCCAATCCGCATCATTGCTACTAACATCTTTCAACACATTTTTCTCTAGGAACATATCAAAATAAACATATGAAAGCAACAACGCGAGATATTGATCTACAACATAATTTGCAAAATACTACCAGGACTAAGTTCATGATAAATTTAAGTTCAATTAATCATATTACTTAAGAACTCCCACTTAGACAGACATCTCTCTAGTCATCTAAGTGATCACGTGATCCAAATCAACTAAACCATGTCCGATCATCACGTGAGATGGAGTAGTTTTCAATGGTGAACATCACTATGTTGATCATATCTACTATATGATTCACGTTCGACCTTTTGGTCTCCGTGTTCTGAGGCCATATCTGTATATGCTAGGATCGTCAAGTTTAACCTGAGTATTCTGCGTGTGCAACTGTTTTGCACCCGTTGTATTTGAACGTAGAGCCTATCACACCCGATCATCACGTGGTGTCTCAGCACGAAGAACTTTCGCAACGGTGCATACTTAGGGAACACTTCTTGATAATAGTGAGAGATCATCTTAAAATGCTACCGTCAAACTAAGCAAAATAAGATGTATAAAAGATAAAGATCATATGCAATCAAAATATTCGACATGATATGGCCATGATCATCTTGCGCCTTTGATCTCCATCTCCAAAGTATTGTCATAATCTCTATCATCACCGGCACGACACCATGATCTCCATCATCTTGATCTATATCAATGTGTCATCACATGGTCGTCTCGCCAACTATTGCTCTTGCAACTATTGCTATCGCATAGCGATAAAGTAAAGCAACTATTTGGCGCTTGCATCTTATGCCATTGCCGATAACTTCAACAAAACGTGATCATCTCATACAATAATTTATATCTCATCACGTCTTGACCATATCACATCACAACAAGCCCTGCAAAAACAAGTTAGACGTCATCTACTTTGTTGTTGCAAGTTTTACGTGGCTGCTACGGGCTGAGCAAGAACCGTTCTTACCTACGCATCAAAACCACAACGATATTTCGTCAAGTTAGTGCTGTTTTAACCTTCGCAAGGATCGGGCGTAGCCACATGATACGTCTCTATCATATCTATAATTTTTGATTGTTCCATGCCAATATTATTCAACTTTTATATACTTTTGGCAACTTCTTATACTATATTTTGGGACTAACATATTGATCCAGTGCCCAGTGCCAGTTCCTGTCTATTGCATGTTTTTTGTTTCGCGGAAACCCAATATCAAATGGAGTCCAAACGGGATAAAAACAGACGGAGATTTTTTTGGAATATTTATGATTTTTGGGAAGTAAAATCAACGCGAAACGGTGTCCGGGGTGGCCACGAGACAGGGGGGCGTGCCCTCCCCCCTGGGCGCGGCCTGGGCTCTCGTGGGCCACCCATAAGGCGGTTGACGCTCTCCTTTTGGTGCAAGAAAGATAATTTTATGAGAAAGATCTGGGCGAAAGATTCACCCCAATCGGAGTTACGGATCTCCAGATATAAAGGAAACGGTGAAGGGGTAGAATCTGAGAATGCAGAAACAGAGAGATAGATCCAATCTCGGAGGGGCTCTTGCCCCTCCCAAGCCATGGGAGCCAAGGACCAGAGGGAAAACCCTTCTCCCATCTAGGGAGGAGGTCAAGGAAGAAGAAGAAGAAGGGGGGGCTCTCTCCCCCTTGCTTCCGATGGCGCCGGAGCGCTGCCGGGGGCCATCATCATCACCGCGATCTTCACCAACAACTTCACCGCCTTCATCACCAACTCTTCCTCCCTCTATGCAGCGGTGTAACCTCTCTCTTACCCGCTGTAATCTCTACTTAAACATGGTGCTCAACGCTATGTATTATTCCCCAATGATGTATGGCTATCTTATGATGTTTGAGTAGATCCCTTTTGTCCTATGGGTTAATTGATGATCATGATTGGTTTGAGTTGCATGTTTTATTATTGGTGCTGTCCTATTGTGCCCTCCGTGTCGCGCAAGCGTGAGGGATTCCCGCTGTAGGGTTTTCAATATGTTTATGATTTGCTTATGATGGGTTGCATGAGTGACTGAAACACAAACCCGAGTAAGTAGGTTGTTTGCATATGGGATAAAAGGGGACTTGATACTTTAATGCTATGGTTGGGTTTTACCTTAATGAATCTTTAGTAGTTGCAGACGCTTGCTAGAGTTCCAATCATAAGTGCATATGATCCAAGTAGAGAAAGTATGTTAGCTTATGCCTCTCCCTCAAATAGAATTGCAACAATGATTACCGGTCTAGTTATCGATTGCCTTGGACAAATAACTTTCTTGTAACAAAAAGCTCTCTACTAATATTTACTTTATTGCATATTTATCTAAACAACCCCTAGCTTTTTACTTACGTGCTCTTTATTGTCTTGCAAACCTAGCCTATCACACCTATAAAGTATTTATAGTTTCATACTTGTTCTAGGTAAAGCGAACATCAAGCGTGCGTAGAGTTGTATCGGTGGTCGATAGAACTTGAGGGAATATTTATTCTACCTTTAGCTCCTCGTTGGGTTCGACACTCTTACTTATCGAAAACTGTTGCGATCCCGTATACTTGCGGTATCAAGACCTTTTTCTGGCGCCGTCGCCGGGGAGTCATAGCGTGGGGTGAATATTCTCGTGTGTGCTTGTTTGCTTTATCACTAAGTAATTTTTATTTGCTGTTCTTAGTTGTTTTCTATCTTTAGCTATGGGTAGGAAACGCAAAATACCAAAAAATTAGTTGTACCTACTGAACCAGTGGTTGAAGAACCACTCAAAATCTATCACACTCCTGAAGCTTTTTACTTGGATCATCTTTGATCCCTTTGTGCTCGTGCTGAAACCCCCACTAGTTTAGTTGAGGGCAAATCTTTAGATGAGCATGCTTGTTTTGTGCGACACCGTATATCTGAAAAAGGGAAACTATTATGGGATCAAATTCAACGTTTGCAATGCTATGCTTGGAATTTATGTGAAATATATGATGTTACTTGTTGTTCTGAAAACCCTAAGAAACACCTTCCCTACCAATGTGAGTTTATTGATAATGGAATCGTATCTTCGTATGCTAAGGGTGTTTATAATTACTATGATGTTCAACAAATTGAAGAATTTGTTGCTTTTAAGGGTGCTTTTGAAATTGCTTCTTTGATTGAAAAGTATGATGCTACTCTTTACAAATATGAAAGTTTTGCCATACTTGAATATTGTTATTGAAAGATCGAGGATGTCGCCTAGAGGGGGGGGGGTGAATAGGCGCTTTAAAATAATTACGGTTTAGGCTTGAACAAATGCGGAATAAACCTAGCGGTTAATTTGTCAAGCACAAAACCTACAACAACTAGGCTCACCTATGTGCACCAACAACTTATGCTAAGCAAGATAAGCAACTATGTGATAGCAAGATATATGACAAAGAACAATATGGCTATCACAAAGTAAAGTGCATAAGTAAAGGGGCTCGGGTAAGAGATAACCGAGGCACGCGGAGACGACGATGTATCCCGAAGTTCACACCCTTGCGGATGCTAATCTCCATTTGGAGCGGTGTGGAGGCACAATGCTCCCCAAGAAGCCACTAGGGCCACCATAATCTCCTCACGCCCTCGCACAATGCAAGATGCCGTGATTCCACTAAGGGACCCTTGAGGGCGGTCACCGAACCCGTACAAATGGCGACCCTTGGGGGCGGTCACCGAACCCGTACACTTTGGCAACCCTTGGGGGCGGTCACCGGTACCCGTCAAATTGCTCGGGGCGATCTCCACAACCTAATTGGAGACCCCGACGCTTGCCCGGAGCTTTACACCACAATGATTGAGCTCCGAACACCACCAACCGTCTAGGGCACCAAGGCACCCAAGAGGAACAAGATCTAGGGTGCCCAAACACCCAAGAGTAATAAGCTTCTCAAACTTCACTTCCACGTATCACCGTGGAGAACTCAAACCGATACACCAAATGCAATGGCAAGGGCACACGGAGTGCCCAAGTCCTTCTCTCCCAAATCCCACCAAAGCAACTAATGCTAGGGAGGAAAATGAGAGGAAGAACAAGAAGGAGAACACCAAGAACTCCAAGATCAAGATCCAAGGGGTTCCCCTCACATAGAGGAGAAAGTGACTGGTGGAAATGTGGATCTAGATCTCCTCTCTCTTTTCCCTCAAAAACTAGCAAGAATCCATGGAGGGATTGAGAGTTAGCAAGCTCGAAGAAAGTCAACAATGGAGGAAGAACACAAGCTCAAAGGATAAGGTTCAATGGGGAAGAAGACCCCCTTTTATAGGTGGGGAAAAATCCAACCGTTATGCTCACAACCCGCACAGAGCGGTACTACCGCTCGTCCTCACAGTACTACCGCTAGGGATCGCGGTACTACTGCTTGCGGTACAAAAAAAAATACTTCCGTACCTACCTCCGCAGGACTTGGGACGAGTTTTTTTTGGTCCGGAGCAGTACTACCGCTGTAGGAGCCGCGGTAGTACCGCTCTGGAGCGGTAGTAAAAAATTACATCTGCTCCAATTCGCGGTAGTACCGTTGCAGCCTTTTCAGAACACCAAAACTGCCACGACTTTTGCAAACGGACTCCGAATTCGATGAAACCAAGTTTGTTGGAAAGCTAGCGACAAGGGCTAACACAATCTTGAAAGAAATATCAATAAGAAGCAAAAGGGAAAAGGCCCAAAATAAAATGGTGAGAACCCTTCCTCGAAGAAGACCGGTAAAACCTCCAACACCAAAAACATCATAGAAGTCGCATGCACACTCCGTTTTCGATGAACTCAAGTTTGTCATCAAGATGACCATAAGCTCTAAGACTCACAAAGAGAATCAAACAAGAACCAAGAAACATGATGCAAGGATGCAATGGTTTGAGCTCTCTACGAACGATACGATCAAGCAACTCATTGAGAGCCCCCCTTGATAGTACGACAATCGATCCTATAACCCGGTCTCCCACAACTACCATGAGACCGGTAAAATAGAAAACCTATCAAGGGCAAACCTTTGCCTTGCACATGGTCCACTTGAGCTAGATGATGACGATCTTCACTCCCTCAAGTTGGACCACCTTTCTTGATTGCGTTGGCTCGATGAAGACTAGATGATTGCTCCCCCATAGTCCACTATGGGTGAGCCACTCTTCGGCTCATCTTCACAAGTCCATTGACACCACAATGGATGGCAAGCTTCAAGCACTTGATCTCTTCGTGATGTTGCACTTGAACTTGCACACGACAATCTTGATGACGATCACTACTTGATGTCATCCTTTCCATGGGTTGTATGATATCTTCCTCTTGACGCAAGCCCATGGAAATGTACCTAACCCCACATAGAACTCTCACATAGACCATGGGTTAGTACACAAAGTGCAATGGACAATGCTTACCATACCATGGGATCACTTGATCCCTCTCGGTACATCTTCTACGCTTTGTGAGTTGATAAACTTGATTCACTCTTGACTTAGTCTTGATCAACCTTGAATCTTTGCAACTCTCTTCATTTGGATGATGTCTTGAAGGTAAACATGAATGATCACACAACCTTCTTCTTCAAGACATGCTTGCGATAAGCTCAACACTCGCATGACCAATCTTTGGATAATTCCCTAACAGCACCTTTGTCAACTCAAAAACTCCTTGAAACCAACACATGGACTTCAAGAAAAGCCTATGGACAAATCCTTAAAATACAACTCAAGACAACCATTAGTCCATAGAGATTGTCATCAATTACCAAAACCAAACATGGGGGCACCGCATGTTCTTTCAGTTATGATAATTATGCTTCTAATGCCTATGTTAAACCATATATTGAGAAATTCTCCGCTGTCCAAGAAGAGACTAATATTTTGCAGGAAGCTATGGAAGAAGAAATTGATGAAACTGTGAGCTCATTGGATGAAAAAGATGACAAGGAGAGCGAAGAACAAAAGGAGGAAGAGCGGATTAGCTACCCGTGCCCACCTTCTAATGAGAGTAACCGTCCAACTCATACATTGTTTAATTCCCCTTCATGCTTACCGAAGGATGATTGCTATGATCCCTTGAATTTGTCTGAAATATCCCTTTTTGATGATGCTTGCTATGCTTGTGGCCAAGATGCCAATATGAATTATGCTTATGGAGATGAACTTGCTATAGTTCCTTATGTTAAACATGAGACTGGACTTCCACGACTTGGCCCCCAACTCCATCCTCAATATCTCGGCATTTATTGTCGTGTGCGAGGCCTTCCTCCGCATCACACCTCACTTTGGCCTATGGCTGAAGACCTTCAATGTGAAGCCAAAGGTGGTGAGCGGCCAACAGGCGGAGTGCGGAGGCGCCATGGTGGGCAAGATGCCCAATGTCACCTGGACCGAAGGCTCCTTTGTGAAGACTGTAAAGGGGTGGCAATTGGGGTGGTTCTACATCACCGAGCCGCGTGGCACCAACTGGGCGGCGACCCCCGAATTCCGATCTGGAATCCCCATGCGGCTCACTTCCTGGCAAGAGAAGGGTTTAGCCTGGGGCTCAGAGGAAGAAGTGACTGGACTCCAGACATGTGTCCAAAACATGATAAGCAAGAAAATCAAGCTTGTCAACGTGGTCCAGGTTATGCTCTTCCGCCAGATTCTTCCGTGCCAGAGCCGAACTTGTAATTTGTGGGAGTTCGACCCGGCCAAGCACCAGACGCTGCTGGAGCTCTTCGACACGACACATGAAGACATATGGAAGGTGCTTTTTAAAGCCGGCGAGGTACCACCGCCTACGACCGAAGATCGTGGGCTCAGCGCAAAACGCTGAGCTAATCCGGTAAATTCTTTTATGATTGCAAGGTATACCCTTTACCGGCATATCTGCGGGAGGAACCTAAGCCTCCATGCCAATCTTTCAGGCCTGGGTAATGATAGCGGAGCAGATTGAATGTCCAGCTCCGCTACCCGAAGATCCAGAAATGCCTCTTATGACGAAGATGTTGTTTCCGACGCCTTATGAGGTGCCGGAGAAGAAAGCCAAGAAGGCGGCCAAGGGGACCATAGGTGGCCTCCGACGCAAGGGTGTTTCGGACGTGACGTCTGAAGACGCCGAGACGCACTCCTCCACCGAAGACGACGAGGAGGAGGAGAAGACCCGTTCCACCCCTACTGGGGAAAAAGAAGAGGAAGGCCTCCACACATGGGGAGGCCGAGGCATCCAAGAAGGGAAAAATCTCCCTTCTGGACTACTCCTCCGCAGCCACCAACAACAGCAGGGAGTGGGGGCCCAGGGTCAAGCCCCTGGACAAATCGTAAGTATCCGGACACGGTAATATTGTCGGTCTTTTCACTTTATCATTTTTTAATGTGCTAGACCATGCATCTGCAGTCCAGCTCAGTCCAACATTGAGCTATCCTCCTCTTCGGAGGGTCGCTGGACCTGTCGGCGATGAACAGTGGGTCCCTTCCGGCGGCCACCTCCCACAAGGCCGCATACAACACCGAGGTGCTGTCTCGAAGGATACCGGGCCAATGGGAGACCGTTCCGGTGATGCCAGAGGACAAAACCCCGGTTGCCGAGCACATGGGGGGAAAGTCTCCTACAGACCCCGATGATGGGGGCCGCATCCAGTTCGGCCCTCAGCCGAATATAGCTTCGGAGACCCAGGTGGCTCCGGTTTCAGGCAGGCAGCCTCTCCCGAATGAGGGGGGCAAGCCGCCTCCACCGATGACCTCTGTCCATCCAGAGGCACCGGATAGGTTGTTGGAAGCACTACAAGGCGCTTCCATTTTGGAAGAACACCGTACTCTTATGAGCACGATGATTGAGAAAGTTCAATCCGCCAAAAACGGATTGACCGAAACCTGCATTAGCCTTCTAATAGGCTTTGAGGTAAGTAATATACTTGTAAAAGAATATCACCTTGTAGACAGTAGCCCCTGATGCTCTGTTCGGTGTTCGGAAAGAAAAACCAAGTAGAGGATCAAAAATAATTTTCGTAGGAGTCTAACATAACATGTCTATGTGAATAAGCAGGCGTCGCTGTTGGCCGCTGCCACTCATACTGTGGAGGTCTCCGGCCTGAAGCGGAATCTGGAGCGGGCCGAGGAAGAACTCGACCTTGTGAAGAAGCAGCTGGAGGACAGCCAAGGTATGCACTAACTGGTGCTTTATATTTAGGAAGGATGAAAAGTTCGTACTGACTAAAGTGCCACGAACTTTCTTTGGGGCCGCGACCGAAGCAGCGGCCCTCAAGAAGGCATTGGCCGAGGCCAAGGACAAAGCGGCTAAGGAACACGCCGCACACGAGAAGCAGGAGACCGGGTTAGCAAGGTCCTGACGGAGCTCCAGGACGCCGTCAAAAAGTACGAGTCCTTGGAGCGTGATTCGAAGACTCAAGACGCCCGAGCCGAAGCCCAGAGCGCCCTCCAGGAAATCCAGGCGGCCAAGAACATCGCGGCGGATAAGGCGTTTATTATGCAAAGCAAGTGTGTGAAGGAAACGTTCCTTTTACTTACCCGAATTTGGAGTTCTCCAGGAGCGTTTGTGGATCTGCCGCGCAGCATATCAGATGCTGCAGAGTTCTTTCGAGCCGAAGAAGGGAGTTCTACGAAGAAGCTGTTCTGGTCTCAATACCTTGGATTAGAACATCCGGTGCCTCTTAGCGACCAGCTAAAACAGTTGGCCGAGCTGCATAAGGCGGCCGAACTAGCCATGAAGGACCTAATAGTCTGGCTATGGCCTGCCGAGCCCATGCCCAGTAGTTACTTCGGACTTGTGAAGCGGCTGGTCAATGCCTGCCCTCGGCTTGATGTCGTCAAGCAGTCAGTCTGCATTGAAGGTGCGCGGATGGCTTTCGCCCGCGCCAAGATGCACTGGGCAAAGATGGATGCCACGAAGTTGATGACCGAGGGTCCGCCAGTAGGCAAGGAGCATCACAAGCCCGAGATGTACTATGACGGTGTCATGGAGGGATCCCGCCTTGTGGCGGAGCAATGTGCCAAGGATATCATTTTCCCATGAAAGCATTATTTATCCTATCCTGTAATATGGAACGAGGTCTTTATGTAATATAATACTTGTTATTTAAAATTTTACCTCCTGTGCGGCCGTTTATGAAATCTGAGAGTTGGCCAATCATCAGCTTCTGCCCCCACATAGCTAGTACAGGGGTGTTCGAGATAAATCTAAACACTCTTTATCCAAATTTTTGGTCCTTTAAGGAGGTGTTTAGTGCAACGAACAAGGCAGTCGGACTATACAACTTTATCACCCTCACTTAGCCATAGGAGTTCTATAATTTTAAATTTTGGCGTAGCCCCTGGTATTCGGAAGACCGAAGTTGGGGTGCTATACACGCCTAATCTGATAAAAATCGATTCCTCGCATAAAGCGGAAAAAATCTTTAAGGATTTGAAAACCTCTCGAACAGCCGACCAGCTCTCGCCGCATCATGACAGTCAGTTTTTGGCTTTTTCTACTAAGGTGCTCATCTGGAAGAACCGGGACACAATCGCAGTAGTTCTTCCTTTACTACCCTAGCCGATATAGCGGAACGTAAGGTAGCAAGCACAGGAGCCGGGCAACCCAACTATTGACCAAAGACATGATTCGGAGCTGATGCATATAATGCTATAAGTTCGGGGTGCCGAACTATACTGTAAAAGTGTTCGGATTTTCTTGCCGTGTTATGGGGTACAATGAAGCTCCTGGCGAATTAAGGCGTACCAGAATGTACGGGTGCAATTTAAAATAAATGGACAAGGAAAAATTTAAGTAATGAGCAGATGCTGCAGATTATTTTTCATTGTAAGTTGAATGATACGTCAAGGCGTATCTGTACAAAGTAGTGCAATAAGCAAATAAGGCTATTTAACATGCCACAACCAAGAGCGAGTTGTGTGCGTGTATTTAAAATAGGTATGGCGATCGTTAGCAGAGACCACCTGGGTATTCCCTTGTATGTCCGAGCCCCTAGCTTTCTTGGTGTATTCGTCGCACGATGGGTCCGGTGATCAGGTTTATCAGAAAAAGCCTTGAGAGGAGAAAAAACCTGAAAGAAAGAGAAAAGGTGAAGGTATACGGATCCAGGAGCGGTTGAGCCGTATTGTGGACCGAGGTCTAGCTGTGCCTCCGTCCCTGCCCATGGTATTTTAAGTCTGTAGTTATGTACGCGCGACACGAATTTCACCGCTTTGTTTGGGTTGGGACGAAGGCCTAATTGCTAGCTGAGCTCTGGACGAGCCAGACGGTTCTGTTGCAGAGTAGCTCGTACTCGCTTGACGGTGTCCGGGGGCTTTATTGCCGAATGGAGGTTTTGCCTAAGAAGGCTATTCTGTACCTCTGCTGCAAGGGCCGCGGTGTGCTCCTCAGTACAGAGGGAGCGCTCCGCATTTCCATTCACTGTTATAACACCGTGAGGTCGGGGCATCTTGAGCTTAAGGTAGCAATAGTGTGGCACCGCATTGAAATGAGCAAATGTGGTTCGTCCGAGCAGTGTGTGATAACCACTGCAGAAGGGGACAATATCGAAGAGTAATTCTTCGCTTTGGAAATTATCCGGGGATCCGAAGACCACTTCCAGTGTGATTGAGCCTGTACAGCAGGCCTCTACACCTGGTATGACACCTTTAAAGGTGGTTTTTGTGGGCTTGATCCTTGAGGGATCAATACCCATTTTGCGCAATGTATCCTGATAGAGCAGGTTCACGCTGCTACCGCCGTCCATGAGGACGCGTGTGAGGTGGAATCCCTCAATGATGGGGTCTAGCACCAGTGCGGCTGAACCGCCATGACGGATACTAGTCGGATGGTATCAAAAGTGATCGAACAGGAGGACCACGGGTTGTATTTTGGGGCGACTGGCTTCATCGTGTAGACGTCCCATAGTGTGCGCTTCCGCTCCCTTTTGGGGATATGGGTAGCATATATCATATTCACCGTTTTAACTAGGGGAGGAAACTTCTTCTGTCCCCCTGTGTTCGGTGGCTGGGGTTCTTCGTCGTCGTCGCTTTGCGATCCCTTTTCCTTGTTTTCGGCATTTAATTTGCCGGCCTATTTAAAGACCCAACATTCTCTGTTGGTATGATTGGCAGGTTTATCGGGGGTGCCGTGGATTTGACATGGACGATCGAGTATGCGGTCCAGACTGGACGGGCCTGGATTATTTCCCTTAAATAGCTTTTTCCGCTAACCGGACTTGGAGCCACTGAATCCGGCATTGACGGCCGTGTCTTCGGCGTTATCGCCATTATTTCAATGCTTGTGTCTGTTGCATCAGGGATTGCCCGTTGCTATCTCTGGCTTCAGAAGTGTCAAGTTTACTTGAGGTGCTGTTGCTACGAGCTAGCCAGCTATCCTCGCCCGCACAAAAGCGGGTCATGAGCGTCGTAAGGGCTGCCATGGACTTTGGCTTCTCTTGGCCGAGGTGTCGGGCGAGCCACTCGTCACGGATGTTATGCTTAAAGGCTGCTAGGGCTTCGGCATCCGGACAGTCGACGATTTGGTTCTTTTTAGTTAAGAACCGAGTCCAGAATTTCCTGGCTGACTCTCTGAGCTGTTGGATATATATGACTTAAGTCATCGACATCCGGAGGTCGGGCATAAGTGCCCTGGAAGTTGTCAAGGAATGCATCTTCCAGGTTCTCCCAACTACCAATGGAGTTTTCGGGCAGACTGTTCAACCAGTGCCTAGCTGGTCCCTTGAGTTTTAGCGGGAGATACTTGATGGCATGGAGGTCATCGCTGCGGGCCATATGTATATGGAGAAGGAAGTCCTCGATCCATACCGCGGGATCTGTTGTTCCATCATACGATTCAATGTTTACGGGTTTAAACCCTTCTGGGAATTCATGCTCCATTACTTCATCAGTGAAGCAGAGGGGGTGTGCGGCACCTCTGTGTCGGGATATGTCGGGACCCAGCTCGGATGGAGCCGGTCTATGGTATTCGGCCCGGACCGGTTTGTGCTTGATATATCCGGCCTGGTGGCCATCATTGCACGTTGGGGCGCAACCCCGCAATCCATAGATCGATCTGGTTTGTCCTGCTCTGTTTTCCAAATCGTACCGCAGGTTATGTGTGTATCCTCGAATTGTTGTGTTTCTATTTGTTCGGCGAGGCAGTGTCTGCTGGTACTCAGGCTGAATTGCCATTTTATCTCGGCCACGCGGTGGTCGGTCAGCCGTGGTACACGCTGGTAGTGCCAGCTTCGGCGCCTCATCATCGAATTGAGGTAGCAATTTGCGCTTTGGGTAACTTTTTGTTGGGCGTTTGAGTCCATATTCCTCGGCTGCCAGGACCTTAATCCATCTATCAGTGAGCAGATCTTGATCAGCTTGAAGCTGTTGTTGCTTCTTCTTTAGGCTCTTTGCCGTGGCTATAAGCCGGCGCTTAAAACGCTCCTGCTCGACGGGATCCTCTGGCACGATAAATTCTTCATCGCCGAGGCTCACCTCATCCTCGGAGAGAGGCATGTAATTGTTGTCCTCTGAGTCGTCGTTCACGGCCTGTTCATCAGGGCTGGCTCGCCCGTCTTCCCGTTTAGCCTGTTCGAAACTTGGCTTGGCGGGGTCTTCGTTGTATTCAGCATCGTTCGGAGCGCTATTCTCTCTTGTGCCGGTATCACTATTTTTACCATGGCGTGATTTAGAGCGGTGCCGCTGATGTTGGCGCTTTGGTTGCTTCTCGGTAGGTTTATCCTCAACTGGATCTTTTATGCCATCGCCATTGTCTTCTTTGGGTGTATCCACCATGTATATATCGTATGAGGAGGTGGCTGTCCAGCGCCATGTGGGCGGTGGTTCCTGTTCTTCTCCGACATCGTCGTCCATATCATCGATGTCTTAGGAGTCGAAATCAAGCATGTTGGTCAAATCGTCGACAGTGGCTATCAAGTGGGTGGTGGGTGGGCAACGAAGCTCGTCGTCGTCCGCTTCCCACTCAAGCCGGACATAGTTCGGCCAAGAGTCTCCTGACAAGGAGAAGGACTTTAATGAGTTTAACACATCGCCTAGGGGTGAGTGTTGGAAGATGTCCACGGAGCTGAACTCTAAGATCGGCGCCCGGTCAGATTCGGTGGGTGCGGATACACGCGGTTCGGAGCCTATGGCCGAATACAAGTCCGAGGTTCCGATGACACATGCCTCGTAGGAGGTCAGATCTGTGTTTGGCTCTAGCGCCGCTGAGTCCACGACTTCCGTGGTGAGGTTGAGACTCCCGTCCTCGGATGGCGTGCTCTGCTTTGGATCTAGGGCCAGTGTGGTTACAGGCACAACCTCCTGCACACAGTCTGATGACAGATTTAGGTCATGTTCATGGTGGCAGCAGGGCACGACTGTCATGGGCTCGAATCCGTTGAGGATCAAGTCTCCACGGATGTTGGCGGTGTAGTTCAAGCTTCCAAACCTGACCTAATGGCCAGGGGCGTAGCTGTCGATCTACCAGATGGCCAAGCGAGTTGGCCCACAGTGCGAAGCCGCCAAATACGGAAATCTGTCCGGGGAGAAAAACTTCACCCTGGATTGTGTTGTTTATGATTGAAGGAGCCATCAAGCCTTATGGTGACGACACAGTGGAACTCTCAATGAAAGCACAAATGTCGGTGTCAAAACTGGTGGATCTCGAGTAGGGGGTCCCGAACTGTGCGTCTAAGGCTAATGGTAACATGAGGCGGGGGACACAATGTTTACCCAGGTTCGGGCCCTCTCGATGGAGGTAATACCCTACTTCCTGCTTGATTGATCTTGATGATATGAGTATTACAAGAGTTGATCTACCACGAGATCGTAGAGGCTAAACCCTAGAAGCTAGCCTATGATTATGATTGTTCCTGTCCTACGGACTAAACCCTCCGGTTTATATAAACACCGGAGGGGGCTAGGGTTACACATAGTCGGTTATATAGAAAGGAAGCTTCATATCCGAATCGCCAAGCTTGCCTTCCACGCAAAGGAGAGTCTCATCCGGACACGGGACGAAGTCTTCTATCTTGTATCTTCATAGTCCAACAGTCCGGCATATGCATATAGTCAGGCTGTCCGAGGACCCCTTAATACAGGACTCCCTCAGCCATCATGTCGGTCGACTACGATGGTGAGGAAAATCGACGCCGCTAGGAGGGTTTGAGATCTGGAGGAGAAGTGTGGGAGGAGGGGGCGGAGGGAAATTATGAGTGAGGTTTACTAATGGAAACAAAAAAGGCATTTATTGACGGTGGGGAAAATTTAGCGCGACCCCTTTTGGAATTGTAGGCGGGAAGTTAAATTGCCAGAGAGCGTAAAAACGGAGGGAACCAAAAAAACTTCAGCGTACACACTATTTTTTTCAATAGAGACAAGACAACTTTCAGAAAGTACATGACCACTTTCAGAAATAATGTGAACACTTTCAGAAATAATGTGAACGCTTCGAGAAATAATATTCAGGCACTTTGTACATGCATATGTTTTATGTTCTGACCTTCTTTGTGCATGCATCTGTGGGTTTGATGCGCCGTATTATTTTTGTGAAAAAGCCTCAAATTAACTGGGCATTGTATGGTTGTACTTAGATTTGAATTCGGGTGTTGATCGATGAATACATGCATGTGTGTGCTTTATTTGCACCAGCCAACCCTATTTTTTTGTAGTGAGCACTCGCTTGCGTTGACCATGTTGATGGGGAACGAAGCATGAAAATCTAAAATTCTCCTACGAACACCCAAGATCTAATCTAGGAGTTGTAAAGCAACAAGAGAGGAGTGTGTCTACATACCCTTGTAGACCGAAAGCGTTAGCGCCGTAACGCGATTGATGTAGTCGTACTCTTCACGATCCAATCGCGATCCAATTCGATCTAGTGCCGAACGGACGACACCTCTAAGTTTAGCACACGTACGACTCGGTGGCGTCCTCTCCTTATTGATACATCAAGTGAGGGAGAGGAGGTAGATGAGATATGAACCAACACGACAACGTGGTGGTGGTGGTAGTGGAATTCCGACAGGGTTTCACCAAGTGCTCGCGGAACATGGAGGAGGCGTAACGGGAGGGAGACGGGGCAAGCGTGGAAGGGTTGGCTACCCCCTGCGCCTCCCCACTATATATAGGGGTGAGGGAGGGGCGTGCCAGCCCTAGCCCCCCTCCCAAGGTAGGGCGGCGACCAAGGGGGAGGAGTGCCCTCCAAGCCAAGTGGAGGCCCTTAGGGTTTCCCCTTCCCAGGTGCATGGGTCTTGTAGGGGCTTGTGCCCCTGGCCCATTAAGGCCAGGGCGCCCCCCTACAACCCCATGCTACTGTATGGGACGTGGTGGAACCCTCCGAGGACTTCCGGACCCCTCTGGAACCCTCGGGAACCTTCCGGTGGCTTCCTGGTACAATACCAAAAAAACCAGACTTTTTCCCGGAACCCCGACAACAACTTTCCATATACAAATCTTTGGATTTCTATTTGAGTGCCCCTAGTTCCTTAGCACTACTTAGTTTTGTCTTGCCTCCTCAACATGACTCACTTTTCCCCTCTTGTCTTCACCCCAACCTCACAAATGCCCAAACGAAGCATTTTTGTTGGGCCAAAGTTCTTGACCGTTACCTGGGTGCGTTCCTACGAGTGGGCCTCGGATGAGAGCGCGATGAGTTGGTCCACCTGGAAACCTTGGCACTGCACAGTGCGGGCTTTAACTAATTGGGTCGGCCTGCACTGTACGAGTTTTAAGTGCGAACATTGTCAGATACCTTTTTGAATTTGTAATCAACTGAAGAAATTGATAAAATATTAATTTTAAATCTAGTTCAGTTGATTTAAGTTCCTAAATTCATTTTATATTTATTCCTATTTATGGAAAAGGTGTTGAATCTTTCGAATATCCATTTGTGACACAGGCTCGTCTGCACCCGGTCAAGAACAATTTTATAAAAAATACAAAAAAGATAAAAAAAATCCATTTTTTGTATGGTAGATAATTTGATGGGTGAGGTGCGCTCCAAATTTCAGATCATTTATACATATGAGTAGCTCTAAAAAGACAAATTAGGTCAAATTAGTACATGAGAAGTGAAATTTTTTATAGAACCCCAATTTGTTTTTTTCCTAGAGCCACTCAGATGTCCAAATGATATGAAATTTGGAGCGGACCTCATGTAACAAATTATCTACCATGCAAAAATTGGATTTTTTGAATTTTTCTAGTATTTGATTTGTATTTTTTCTTCGGCGTGGGTGCAAATGAGCTTGGGCACCAAATCGCTGCTCTCTGAATCTTTCAACTATTTTGTGGATATTACATACTATCCTACTTGATATTTGAAAATGAATTTTACCAATTGTTTGGACCAAACTATAACACACTTGTAGTTCAATTTTGAACTTTTTTGTTTAAATGTCATGAAATTCATATAATCAATGGAATATAGCAAAAAAGCTCAAAAATTCAAAATCTTTTGGCAATATGGTCTACTTTGTATGAAAATTGGATAAGTGAACTTTTGCATCTTATTTGTGCTAATTGCTTTACACACAAAAACCCTCTTTTGGCACTTGAAAAATGAAAATTTATTTTTTACAACAAAAAGGTAGAACCTCCCATGGGCAATCATGTTTGGCATGCTAAGCCCCATGTTTGTGCCAAAAAGGTGCAATTTTCAATCTTATTTATGGTACTTGCTTCACAAAAAACCCATTTATGGCACTTGAAAAATGATTCATTTACATTTATAACAACATTTTGGAATCTCCCTTTGGCAATATTTTTTAAGCATGGTAAGCACCATGTTTGTGCCAAATATCGTCACCTTATATGAAAATATGACATGGATATAGCCATGAACTTGGTCATTTGGCTTGAAAGTCATGAACATTCATAGATTGTAGTCCATTTTGCGAACACTTTTTGAAATAATCATTGTATTCCTAGTTTATCACCTTTCCTGGAACTTAGTACACATAAAAGGACTCCATGCAAAAGGATTGCATTTTTTGACTCTTTTTTCATTTTCTTTCACTTTTTTGCGACAATGGGGTCAACATTGTCAACATGACTATTCATTGAGAAGAGTTGAATATTGATGCGGCTTAAACTACATCGATATTTCCCCAAAGAGGAAGGGATGATGACGCACAACAACGTTAGGTATTTCCCTCAGTGATCCGACCAAGGTTATCAAACTAGTAGGAGAACCAAGCAACACTATGTAAACGGTACCTGCATACAAAGAACAAATATACTCGCAACCCGACGTGTTAAAGGGGTTGTCAATCCCTTTTGGGTAAGGGTGCCAGAAATTGTCAAGTGGACATGATAAAATTGTAGTAGATTGATAGATGCAAATAAAAGCAAATAAAATTTAGTAAGGTATTTTTGGGTTTTTGATAATATATATCTAAAAATAAAAGCAAATAAAAATAGATCTTGAAGGCAAATATGATAAAGAAGAGATCCGGGTGTCGTAGATTTCACTAATGGCTTTTCTCGAGAAAAATAGCATACGGTGGGTAAACAAATTACTAGTGGGCAATTGATAGAACTTCAAATAATTATGACGATATCCAGGCAATGATCATTATATAGGCATCACGTCCAAGATTAGTAGACCGACTCCTGCCTACATGTACTACTATTACTCCACACATCGACCGCTATTCAGCATGCATCTAGTGTATTAAGTTCATGGAGAATCGGAGTAATACGAATAAGAACGATGACATGATGTAGACAAGATCTATTCATGTAGGAATAGACCCCATCTTGTTATCCTTAATAGCAACAATACATACGTGTCATTTCCCCTTCTGTCACTGGGATTAAGCACCGTAAGATCGAACCCATCACAAAGCACCTCTTCCCATGGCAAGAAAAATCGATCTAGTCGGCCTAACTAAACCAAAGTTCGAAGAAGAAATACGAGGCTATAAGTAATCATGCATATAAGAGATCAAAAGACTCAAATAACTTTCATGGAAAAAAACATAGATCTGATCATAAACTGAAAGTTCATCGGATCTCAAAAAACACATCACAAAAAGAGTTACATCAAATAGATCTCCAAGAGACCATTATATTGAGAATCAAGAGAGAGTGGAAGCCATCTAGTTACTAACTATGGACCCGTAGGTCTACAATGAACTACTCACGCATCATCAGAGAGGCACCAATGAGGATGATGAACCCCTCCGTGATGGTGTCTAGATTGGATCTGTCGTTTCTGGAACTTGCGGCGGCTGGAATTGTTTTTTGTCGACTCCCCTAGGGTTTCTGGAATATTGGGGTATTTATAGAGCAAAGAGGCATTGCGGGAGGCAGCCGAGGTGCGCACAACCCACCAGTGCCTGGGCCCCCAGGGGTTCCCAGGTGGGTTGTGCTCCCCTTGGAGCCCCCCTTTGGCACTTCTTTGGCCCAATAGGTGTCTTCTGGTCCAGAAAATCACCAAAAAGTTTTGTTGCATTTGGACTCCGTTTGGTACTGATTTTCTGCGAAGTAAAAAATAAGCAAAAACAGCAACTAGCACTGGGCACTATGCCAATAGGTTAGTCCCCAAAAAATGATATAAAGTTGCTATAAAATGATTGTAAAACATCCAAGAATGATAATATAACAACATGGAACAATCAAAAATTATAGATACGTTGGAGACGTATCAGCATCCCCAAGCTCAATTCCCGCTCGTCCTCGAGTAGGTAAATGATAAAAACAAAAAATTTGATATGGAATGCTGCCTAACATGTTCATCACATATTCTTTTCTTTGTAGCATGGACATTTGGACTTTTATATGATTCAACGCAATAGTCTAGTTTTGACATGAAGATTTCAATACTCAAGCATATCAACAAGCAACCATGTCTTTCAAAATATCATACTAAAGCAAGTTATCTCTAGCCCATTATGGTCAATCATTGCTCCATTCATGAAACACACTCGCATATTAGCTACACCCAATGCTCAAGTACGATCATAGTGCCCCTTAGTTGGTGCTTTATAAGAGAAGATGGAGACTCAAAATAAAATTGCATAAAGTAAATAGAAATGCCCATAGCAGAGGGAAGTAAGGATTTGTAGAGGTGCCAGAGCTCGAAGCAAAAAGATAGAGATAAAACATTTTGGGTGGCATGCTTTTCCTGTCAACGAAAACGATCAAGTATTTCCCAATACTTTCCATGCTAGATATATCATAGGCGGTTCCCAAACAGAAATTAAATTTTATTCCTTTTTCCACCATACTTTCACATTCCACGGCTAACCGAATCCACGGGTGTCGTCCATACCAACACTTTCCAAGGAATTTATTATTTGACAACATAAAGTAAATTCATTTTTCATTTCGGGACTGGGCATCCCTAATACCTTTGTCGTACTCTCATGCAATGAGAAGTGAATTAACACTCATCTTGAGAATAACACATCTAGCATGGAAAAATATCAGCCACCCCGTATCGTTTCATGAGCGGTACGAGCACAAAAAAGGAAATTTATTTTGAAATTAGAGATGGCACATACAAATTTGCTTAGAACGGCACGGAAATATCGCATATAGGTAGGTATAGTGGACTCATGTGGAAAAACTGGGTTTAAGGGTTTTGGATGCACAAGTAGTGATCATACTTAGTGCAAGTGAAGGCTAGCAAAAGATTGAGAAGCATCCAACCAAGAAACGAAAAATCACATAAGCGAGCATTAAGCATAACTAACACCAAATAATGCACCACAAGTAGGATGTAATTTCATTGCATAACTATTGACTTTTGTGCTTACATAGGGAATCACAAACCTTAACACCAATATTCTTACTAAACCATAATTACTCACCAACATGACTCACGTATTATATCATCATACCGCAAAACTATTACAAAGAATAAAGTTTATTTTGTCCAATGATCTTCATGAAAGTTTTTATTATATCCCTCTTGAATATCTATTACTTTGGGACTAATTTCATATGTTGCTTTTGATAACTCCAACAAATCTAAGTGAAGAACATGAGCGTAAAAAATTTCTTCTCTCAAATTAATTTAAGTGAGGCAAGAGAGAATTTCTTAAATTTTTTACTAACTCTCAAATAAATCTAAGTGAAGCATGAGAGCATTTCTTCAAAAATACTGAAGAACACCGTGCTCAAAAAGATATAAGTGAAGCACTAGAGCAATTCCATAGCTCGTAATGATTTAAGTGAAGCATAGAGAGCAATTCTAACAAGTCATAGCATAATTTTGGCTCTCTCAAATTGGTGTGTCCAGCAAGGATAGATGACACAAAATAAAAAGCAAAAAAAAGCAAAGACTCATATAATACAAGATGCTCCAAGCAAAACTCATGATATGTGACAAATAAAAATATAGCTCCAAGTAAAATACCGATGATCGTTAGAAGAAAGAGGGGATGCCATTCGGACATCCCCAAGCTTAGTTGCTTGCTTCCCTAACGCGACATTACGATTAGAGACCCTTTGACAAAACTGTGTGCAATGCAATAATCGCAAACAATGGTGTGGAAAAACCGTAAAAAAAGGTGCAAAATGTTTGTGATGACGGATGCATCAAACACGGTTCAAATTTTAGTTGTGTGTGCGATGCAGGGTATACGGTTCAGTTCAATGAACTGTTTGCGATGAGGAAGAAGAACGGAAACGGGCAGCCAGATGAAGGCGTGTGCAATATACGACATACAGTTCAATTGGATTAACTGTTTGTGATGAGGCGGAACAACAGAAATAGACAACTAGATAAAGGTGTGTGCGATTGAGGGCATACGCTTTAGAAGGATTAACTGTTTGCGATTAGGCAACAGAACAGAAACGGTCAGCCAGATCAAAGGTGTGTGGCGATTGATGGCATACACTTCACACGGATGAACTGTTTGCGATTAACCACAACAAAATAAACAATTAGACAGATCAACGTGTGTGCGCTAGACGGGCACACATTCTAATTAAAAGGAGTGTGCACGATGGTAATAACGAGCGCGCACGGTTCTTGGAACAAGACGTGTGCTGACATTGCCTATTGCGGTGCACCCTATGGTGCAAACGCCATGTACGCGGCCGAGAAAGAGTGCCTACGTTACGCCGTCCGGGAATAGTGCTGCACTTAGAAATTATAGAACCGTCAATAAATTTTGAGCCTACGTCCCGTCACATTCCAAATTGCAAACCTGTTCACACCAATCAAAACCTAAACGGTTTCCCACTTAGGAGCGTATTAGTACTCGGTTATAAATACTACTACTCCAAGATGACTGCACATTCCTCCTCAACTCCTCATCCACAAAAACAAACAAGTCATTCATCATCGTTCCCTTGAGTCTGCCATGGCCAGCGTGAGTTCTGGGTCGAGAGATTGCCACCAGGGCGAGGCGAGCATGGAAGCGAAAGCACGAGAGATGTCCCGCCTTGTTGCGAAACCAGCCGACCTGTCCCGTCGCGCCGCCGGGGCAGCACGGAGGTTCTGTCGCGCCATCGATGCAGCAGACTGGTGCGGCCGCGCCGCAGAAGCAGCGGAGAGGTCCGGCTGCGGCGCGGAAGCAGCAAAGAAGTTCTCCTGCACCGTGGTAGCCTGGGAAAATGTCTCGTGGGCAGGCGAGGACTCTTACAGGCGCATGCATGCGATTGTCCATAGCCAGATGGATCAGATCTCTGGCTGGACGAGGTTGCAGGAGGACATGAAAGCCTCGTTTGAACAGGCTACCGACGTCATCCGACAACTAAGGGAGAGCAATGAGAAGCTCCAGGCCGAGCGTGACTTGCTTAGGGCGAAGATCGTCGGAAGTGCGGAGCAGCAAGAGGAGACCACTGCCTTGTTGAAGAGGACCAACGTCATCGTCAAGAAACTTATGGATGAGAATGTGGTGGTGCGCATGAAGCGCAAAAAGCTGGTGGAGGAATCTGTGGATGCTCTCACGCATCATATTGAGGACAGGAAAGAGCTCATCGCCGCTCACCGAGGAGACTACTTCCCGCGGCCTGCAGCAACACATCAAGAAAGTAGAGATCAGCGAGCCAAATCGTTGTCTTTCTTCTTCTTTTGCCCTTGTGTATTTCGGGCGTTGCCGCATGTGGATTTTTTAATTATGTTCCTAAATATGTCAGACAACTATTATCCGCTGTTATCGTCCTTCTATTTATCATGCTTGCTATAAGTCGCAGTCGATGCTATATAGGTCCGGCGGATCTTACATCAAGATCCGTGCAAAACTTTCTTTTCAGATTTTCATTTTTCTCGCTTAAATCTCAGTCCAGTGAGACATAGCCACGCCGTGAAACAAGGGCCCGGGCACCATTAATGGAGAAGTTGGGAGGGAGGTGCGCGGCGGATAGAGGTCAAAGGGCTCTCCTCCTGAGGAGCACGCGCAGGGGTCTGATCGCACGCCTCCCGTACTCAAATAGCTACCCCGCACGACACCTCCTAGCCAATAAAAAAAGGGACGCATGGCGGCACGTAATTGGTAAGTAGAACGCCCACGCTTTCAATAATAGTTGTGTTTCCGATTTGTAACGTGACAGCACTTGTTCCAAAATGACTTTGTTGATTGTTAATGTGTGCGCCTTCGCAAATTGTATAGAAAAATTACCACAACATGTTGGTGCCATGTCATGACACCATGCCAAGTTTCATGATTTTCATGCGTGTTTTGAATTTACAGGAATTAAAAAACAAAAGTTTCTCAATCTTTCCGGCTGAGCCACGACGCCCAGATGTTTGAATTTCATTCTCATTTCTTGCATGGGACCTAGAAATTCACCCAAGGACACACATGTAATTTTTCAACCAACTTTGATGCAGTGGAGCATGTGCTTTAGTTTAAATTTGAATTATGCACATTAAATGCCCAAAAGTTCAATTAATGTATAAAAATGTCAAACGAACCCGAAATAATTCCAAAATTTAGCATGATAGTTCTATTTGGTCTAATCTGCCTGTGTAAAAAAATTAAGGCGGGAGAAGGTAGTGTGCGTATGTCGTTTCACACACGGAGGTGACACGTTCCCTCTCGAAACCACGAGCCTTCTTGAGAAAAGCTCCGGTTTGCAAGAAGCTTATACCAAAGCTTGTCCCAATTCGGCCAACAAATTTACCGCAGCATGTTGGTGCCATGTCATGACACCATGCCAAGTTTCATGGTTTCCAAGCGTGTTTTGGATTTACATGAATTTAAAAACCAAGTTTCTCAATCTTTCCGGCTGAGCCACGACGTCTAGATGTTTGAATTTCATTCTCATTTCTTGCATGGGACCTAGAAATTCACCCAAGGACACACATGTGATTTTTCAACCAACTTTGGTGCACTGGAGCATGTGCTTGTAGTTCAAATTTGAATTATGCACATTAAATGCTCAGAAATTCAATTAATGTATGAAAAAGGCCAAACGAACCCGGATAATTCAAAATTTTAGCATGATATTTCTATTTGGTCTAATCTGCCTGTGTAAAAAAATTAAGGCGGGAGAGGGCTATGTACGTATGTCGTTTCGCACACGGAGGTGACACGTTCCCTCGTGGAACCACAAACCTTCTTGAGAGAAGCTTCAGTTTGCAAGAAGCTTATACCAAAGCTTGCCCCAATTCGGCCAAAAAAATTACCACAGCATGTTGGTGCCATGTAATGACACCATGCCAAGTTTCATGATTTTTAAGTGTGTTTTGGATTTACATGAATTAAAAAACCAAGTTTCTTAATCTTTCCGACCAAGCCACAACGCCGAGTTGTTTGAATTTCATCCCTATTTCTTGCATGGGGCCTAGAAATTCACCCAATAACACACGTGGTTTTTCAACCAATTTTGGTGCACTAGAGCATGTGCTTGTAGTTCAAATTTAAACTAGGCACATTAAATGACCAGAAATTTAATTAATATATAAGAAAGGCCAAACGAACCCGGAATAATTCCAAAATTTAGCGCGATACTTCTACTTGGTCTAATCTGCATGTGTAAAAAAATCAAGGCGGGAGAACGCAGTGTACGTATGTCGTTTCGTACACGGAGGTGACACGTTCCTCTCGGAACCACAAGCCTTCTTGAGAGAAGATCTAGTTTGCAAGAAGCTTATACCAAACTTGTCCCAATTCGGCCAAAAAAATCACCGTAGCATGTTGGTGCCATGTCATGACACCATGCCAAGTTTCATGATTTTCAGACGTGTTTTGTATTTACATGAATTAAAAACCAAGTTTCTCAATCTTTCCGGTCGAGCCACGATGCCCGGATGTTTGAATTTCATTCCCATTTCTTGCATGGGACCTAAAAATTCACCCAAGGACACGCATGTGATTTTTCAACAACTTTGGTGCATTGGAGCATGTGCTTGTAGTTCAAATTTGAATTATGCACATTAAATGAACAAAAATTTCAATTAATGTATAAGAAAGTCCAAACAAACCCGGAATAATTTCAAATTTTAACACGGCACTCATATAGTTCTATGTTGTCTCTGTAAAAAAACAAAGGTGGTAGGCAGCGTATATCGTTTCGAACACATAGGTGACACGTCCCCCTCGGAAACCACAAGTCTTCTCGAGAGAAGCTCCGGTTGTAAAGAAGCTTATACCAAATACTTGTCCAAATGCGGTAATTTTTTTACCACAGCATGTTGGTGCCATGAAATGACACCATGCCAAGTTTCATGATTTTCTGGCGAGTTTTGAATTTCCAGAAATTTTAAAACCAAGTTTTTCAATGTTCCCGACTAAGCCGACACCCAGATGTTTGAATTTCATTCCCATCTCTTGCATGGGACCTATAGGTTCACCCAAAGACACACATGTGATTTTTCAACAAACTTTGGTGCACTGGAGCATGTGCTTGTAGTTCAAATTTGAATTATGCACATTAAATGACGAGAAACTCAATTAATCCATAAAAATGCCAAACGAACCCAGAATAATTCCAAATTTAAACACGACACTGACTTAGTTGCATGTTCACTGTACATAAATGTTCTAGGAATTCAAACACCATCTTTTCCCTCCGTAAGACCATTTTCTCTTTCAAAATATAATGAAAAAATCAGGTATCCCACAAATAGTTTACTAGAAAGAATCGTGTGGGATGCGATAATAAAATATCTTGACGCACCGTCTTGTCTGGCTTACGCAGGAAGCTTCGTCATCTACAGTCCACCGCCCCCGCTTGAACCACCCTTGCGCTAATTTCTCGTGGCACCGAGTGAAATTTTTTTTGCCACCGCGGAAATATCTATCTCCCCGCCCCCTCCCTCCCACCAAAAGCCACATTTCCACTGTTCGTCCTTGCTTTCCGAGTTCAAACCTTAACTGCTGCTTATTGGCGGCTCAGCCTCCTCGCCGGTGACCCTTCTTCTTGCAGCGCCGCCTCCTCGCCGGCGACCCTTCTTCTTGCAGCGCCGCCTCCTCGCCGGTGACCCTTCTTCTTGCAGTGCCGCCTCCTCGCCGGCGACACTTCTTCTCGCAGCGCCGCCTCCTCGTCGACGACCCTTCTTCTTGGCGCGCGACCTCCTCGCCGCCGACCCTTCTTCTTGTTGCGCGGCCTCGTCGATATGGTCAGGTAATCCACACCCCACCCACACCATCCTCCTCCTTTCCCGTCCCACATGCCCATATTGATGGCGCGACACCTTTCGCCGAAATCACTGTCCCCCTCCTCCAATTAAGCGCCGCCTACAGCCATTTTGCACGCAGTATAACATGGAGCTCAATAGCATATGGCAGCGGAGAAGCAAATCGCGGCCGCACGCGCGCACGGGGTCGCTATGGTTGCCATGCATGCCGACCGACAGATCTTGGAGGAGCACCTCGTCTTCGAGGCCACCGTCGACACCGCCACGCGGTTGTGTACTTTAAAATACAGTTCCTGCTGTTTTCTCCAGGCCGCCGCCAATGCCTTCTAGTGATTTGTCCTCTGTAATGTTAATATGCAATCTGATGTTTAGTTTACAGTTTGGTCCTCTAAAATGTAATGTTCAGTTAATACTTTGGTCCTCTGAAATGTAATGTCCAATTAACAGTTTGGTCCAACAATTGCTACATTTCGTACTAGTGTTCTCAAGCATTCTTTATTTTGTTAACTGTCTTATCTTCTAATACATGTTTCTATTATGAAATCCTGGTTGCTGTTATACGGATATGAAATATCTGGTGGTTTTTATAAGAAATATCATTTTGGTTAGTACATGGATTATCAATAATAGCCTAATTACCCTATTTATTGGGGTTTTCTATTGCAGACGGTTACTCAGACAGCACCGTGGGCGATGAACTCAAATAACCCACACAGTTTTTAGAAAGTAGGCGTGTGCGGTCAACTAACAATCACACATGGCTTCCGGCAGAGAACTATTTGCGTTAGGCCACCTTGCACAAACATTTCCACACAAAAAATTGTATGTGATATACATACGAACGGAAATGTTTTTCTGGGATTCACCGTGTGGGATGTACATACGAATGGAAACAATTGGGTTTTGATGCCCCGCCAGATCGCACACGAGCTCATTTTGCCTCAGTCTGTGTGCCAGGAGGGCCTATCCCCGATGATTTCTGGGTCGCGTGGGAAGGACCCCCTATTGGCCACACTCACTTGGCGACGATTCCAAACGTCGTCACGTAAAGGGGTTAAAAACCGTTTATATAGCAGGTCACTACACCAGTGAAACTTGAAAATTTCGATCACACAAAACTCAACAAAACCTTCGTGAGATCCATTAGTATAACAAAGAAAATCACTACTCTAAATACTATTGCAAACCCATTCGTATTTTATTTTTGCATTATATCTACTGTATTTCAACTTTACCATAGATTGTACCCTTCAATACAAACCATAGATTAATCAAAAAAAGCACACAACACAAAAAAAACAGAATTTGTGAAAAACAGAACAGTTGTAGTAATTAGGGAACTCCTTATACTTTTGTAACTCCAAAAATTCTGAACAATTAGGAAAACGTGGGCAATTTGTGTAAAAAGTTCAGAGCAAAAGCATGTTTCTGTGATTTATTAAAATTGTTTTACTGAGCGCAAAAGTTTCTGTTTTTCAACAAGATCAAATCAACTATCAACCAACATGATCCCAAAGACATTGCATGGCACAAACACTAATTAAAACATAAAAAAACACAATCATATCAGTAGAATAATTGTGCAAACACTCAAAAACAGAAATAAAAAGACAAAAATAAATTTTATTCCTATGCTATCGTTTTATGCCCCTAGCTAGGCATAAGATTTCAACGATGCTCACACGAAAGATTAGAATTGAAACACAAAGAGAGGATCATGAAACATATGACAAACACATTTAAGTCTAACATACTTCCTATGCATAGAAATTTTATAAGCAAATAAATTATCAAAACAAGAAACATCTAACATATGCAAAGAAGAGGAATAGAACATTGACAATCTCAACATAGCGAGAGGTAAATTAGTACCATGAAAATTTAAACAACCATATTTTTCTCTCTCATAATAGTTATATGTAGGATCATATTCAAAATCAACAATATAGCTATCACATAACATTTTCTCTTCATGATCCACATGCATGCAAAGTTGACACTCTTTCAAAATAGTGGTATCATCAAATAAAGTCATGACCTCTACAAACCCAATTTTATAAAAAAATCACAAGATTGAACACTCTCCAAGTATGTGGGATTATTTTTACCTAAAGTTGACACTTTTCCGAACCCACTTTCAATATTATTACAAACATATTCATCATTAGGCTTAAATAAACTATCAAGATCATAAGAATCATTAACACCCCAATCATGATCACTGCAATAAGTAATGGACATAGCAATATTAGCATCCCCAAGATTGGGGTTTTGCATATTATTAGGAAAATTGACATTAATAGAATTTATAATAACATTATTGCGATCATACTTTTCATCTAAGGAGCTATTGTGAATCACGTTAAAATTCCTTTTTTAACACTTCATCACAATTTTCAGATTCATGAATCTCAAGCAAAACTTCATCAAGTAATCTAGCGCACTCAACTTACTAGCAATTGGCTCATCATAATTTGGTCTTTCAAAAAGATTAATAAGTGGATGAGAATTTATATCAATAGATTTTTAGCAAGCGAAGATGCAAGCAAATAAAAGACACATGGCAACACAAGCAAACAAAAGATGTGACATGAAAAAGGCAAACAAAAAAAGGCGAATAAAACAATAAATTTTTATGAAGTTGGGGTGATGAAAACGAGAGGCAAATGGCGAATAATGTAAATTGCAAGGAGATGAGATTTTTGATTAGGAACCTGGCAGATGTTGATGATGTCTTCCTGACAACGGCACCAGAAATTCTTTTTGATGTGGCTTGAACTACATCGGTGTTTTTCCAAAGAGAAAGAGATAATGCAACATAGCAATGGTAGGTATTTCCCTTAGTGATAGGAGCAAGGTTATCGAACCAGTAGGAGAACCAAGCAACACTATGTTAACGGTACCTGCACACAAAGAGCAAATACTTGCAACCGAACATGTTAAAGGGTTGTCAATCCCTTTCGAATAACGGTGCCAAAAATTGTCAAGTGGACATAATAAAATTATAGTACAATTTCTAAATGCAAGTAAAAACAAATAAAATTCAGCGATGTATTTTTGGATTTTTAATAATATAGATCTGAAAATAAAAGCGAATAAAAATAGATCTCGAAGGCAAATATGATAACGAAGAGACTCGGAGGCTGTAGATTTCACTAGTGGCTTCTCTCGAGAAAAAGTAGCATACGATGGGTAAACAAATTATTATTGAGCAATTGATAAAACTTCAAATAATTATGACGATATCCAGGCAATGATCATTATATGGGACGTATGTACCCTGAAAACTATGATGTCGACCGGGAGTCTGATGTACCAGCCCAAGTGGCTGTTTGTGTGGCGGGTGATATGCCCAAGCACCGTTAAGTTATAAAGCGTTCCTTTGCTTTAAAAAAAAACAGCACGGCGACTATTGGGTCTTCCCAACAATGTACCAAGCGTGAGTCCATCTTTCTATGGTTTCCTTCTATCTTTCATTTCCTTCCAATCGTATACACATTTTTTCATAAACAGTACATTTTCTTATATATTAGAAACACTCTTTATACATGTTTAACATTTTTTAATACATGATTAATATTCTTTCAAATATATGTTATAATGTCTACCTTTTTATTCATATTGTACATTATCTGTATACATCTAAACCTTTTCTTGTATACATTTAAATTTTTGAAATACATGATTAATTTTTTTAAATACCTGTTTTGACTCATTTTTTGATACATGTTGAAACATATTTTTTTTATGATACAAATAATTATTTTTGAACTATCAGAACATTTTTACACATTGATTAAACATTTTTTTTAAATCACAAACACTTTATTTGAAATGCATGAACATTTTAAAAATGTAACTTACATATTTTTGAATTACACGGTCATTTTCTTTATTCTATCAGATTTTAAAGAAATGTCATGTACATTTCTTTTAAATCCATGCCATATACATATATTTTTTTAATGGTAAAAACATTTTTCTAAGTTGAGCAAACATTTTGTTACACTGCATTGAAATGTGCGATGAACACTTCTCAAAATATTAACTAAATGTATTGCTTTTCAAAATATAAACAAAAAGAAAAAAACATGTGTGATGTCAGAATGACAAGGCCACATGGTTACTGTGCCAAGCCCCGCACTGGCTCCCTGCAAGCGATAGACGGCACGCCCCTGCCACTCGGGCGTGGACTTATCAAAATATTAACCCTTTTTTATAATACATGTATGTGTATTTGTTTTCAAAATATAAACAAAAAGGAAAAAACATGTGATGTCAGAATGACGAAACCACAAGAACCGGGATCGGTTAGCACTCGTTAATGGGCTGCGCCTGAGTGGCAGGGGCGTGCCGTCTATCGCCTTGCACCAGTAACGATCCCAGCACTGGGCCGGCACAGTAACCATGTGCAGTTATGTACTCAGATCCTATTTAGTATTTTTTGTTGAAGTATTGCAACCCTGTCCCTCGTAGTCCTTGCACCAGCCAAGCTCAAAGTCCAGTGATTTTACTACAGCATTCATGCATTCAGATCACACACACGCCTGCGTGAGCAACTGCGCCTAAATGTTCAGAAGTAGGGATGAGGCACTTTGTAATTTAAGTACAGTACAACTCTGTTCCCAACTCTGTATTGTACTGTACTTAAATTACAAAGTGCCTCATCCCTACTTCTGAACATTTAGGCGCAGTTGCTCACGCAGGCGTGTGTGTGATCTGAATGCATGATAGATATCACAAGTTCAGATCACACATATAATTCATTAATTCTTTCAAGTGCAAGTTGTAGTAATTCTTTCACTAGTTCACATCACACACACACCAGATTAAATACATGGTTGTGCAAGTTTAGATCACACACCAGATATTCAGAAGTACAATACATGGTTGTGCAACTTGTAGTAATTTTTTCACTAGTGGTAGTTCTTTCAAATTTGCATCTACAATATTAGTTAGTGTTGTGCAACCTGGTCAATCAAAAAATTCGAAGAGAAAGAAAACTTGGCTTGATAAGTTGCACAAGGTAAAGAGCAAGGCAACTGAACCCGCTGTTTCAACCAGGAAAGGAGCAAAGGTATATATTCTAATCTGGAGATAACCAAAAAATGGTGTCACTTATTAATACACTAATTAGTTGAACTTTCATTGCCAGTAAAAAAATGAAAAATGATCATGTACAGTCCAAGTTTGAAGTGGAGAATGATTGCAGCACGAGAAGCGCAAATGTGGTGAATGAAAAGTACATTGCCATTGAGAGCTTTACTCAGCTCCTCACAGTTCCTTAGCAATGGCTATTGGCAGTGTTGGCGTGCGCCTCCACGACCACGGTGTGAGTCTCTAATATCCCACCCTCCGCCATCAATAGGGAGCTTCTAACCTTCTTCAATTCCGCCGTTGCCGCTGCTGGCGAAGCGTACGCCTGCAAGATCACCGCAGCCCGATGCAGCTAGCTAAGTCGAGGAAATGGCGCCGTTCAGTTCGATTCCATAGCCACTGCAACCCTTGCCGCCAAACTCGCCTCCTCCGGTTGCCTACCCCGCTTCCTCGGCTCCCTCCTCTCCGTCTCCCCTGCCCCAGAGGACCTTCTTCCCCACGCGCCCGACGTTTCTCTCCGCGCAGCCGATGCGCGCCTCTTTGTAGGCAACTGCGTCGCTGAGGGAAAATTCGAGGTGGCTAATTCTTGGGACAGCGTCCGTGTAGAAGTCATCCCGGGTAAGCGGCTCATAGAACTGTACCTGAATCATGATTCCCAGAGATACAAGCTTGAGGTGTTCTTTGAGGACATCAGCAACTGCTACAAGTGCAGCTTTGATGGGGCCAGCGGCATCTTGCTGCAGGTGAGTTGCTCACCGTGTTGCTCTGATACTTCTATTTTACCCTTTTTTACATAATATTAGTCAGACTTCTATTTTACCCTTTTTTACATAATATTAGTCAGACGAATGTTAGATGCATTTATATGTTACATATTAGATTCATGCAAGTGAAGTGAGCCAGACAAGAGGTTTGATATGCATTGTGTGCATACCTTGATTTAACTCGGTGGTATGGTTCATTACTGGACTTCGTGAAATGTGAGTAGAGTGGTAACTGAATTTGCATTTGTTTGTTCTCAAAACTTTAGTAAAACTAGATTATTGTTTGTTATGGTATATTTAGAGCCTAAACACATAAAGCTTGTTTCACTAAGTGCTATCTTAACTATCCAAATGGTCGCTTGTTTTTAGACATAATTAGATTTAGTTAATGGGTTTTCAGAATCTTGACTCATACGAATAAGACTCTTGCTTTTGTTAACAACAGTTTACGAAATTATGTCATGTTGGGTTAATGGATAGGATGTGCCTTCTTTTTCTTTCCAAATGCATGTGCTGGACAATTTTTTGGGGCAGGGGCATTTAGTGCAAAAATAGATGCTGTGCGCCAGTCTAGTAGTTTGTTAACTATTTATATATCGGCAAATGTTACAGCAAGATGTTATATCGATCTAGTGGTATCCAGTATGTCAAATGTGGGAACATCTTGGTTGAACTTAGGAAGCTCTAGATGTACTTCCTCAATACTTGCGTGAGTTAAAAAATTGGCACATTCTAGTCAGGAAACTAGAGTGAACCATCACAATGGTCTGGTTTGCAATTATGCACTAGAGCCCACAAAATAAGATGGATAGCTCTGCTATTTTTATTTACACTCCTATATATATCTCAGTTGGTGGTTTCTGAGTGATACGGATTTGAAGCTTATTTGATGAATACAAATCACCGATACTTCTCTAAATTTACTGCTTGCCATACTTCTTAGACGATTACTTGGTCAGGCGCGACACTCTTATAATTCATTCTATAATTCTGAAGCTGGTAAAAATATATATCATCTTGAGTAATGTCAATTTAATGTTGTTTCAGTTCATGTATGCACCAAGAAAATGCACACTACAATATACATCTTGAGTAATGTCAATTTAATGTTGTTTCAGTTCATGTATGCACCAAGAAAATGCACTACAATTTCTGGGCTTGCAGTTTATTCAAGGTTCTCGGATGACCGCTTTCATGCATGCAGGTGGGATGGGAAGTTTACCTGGGTCAGACCACTAGATTTTACACCTAACCACTCTTTCAGGAAGTGTTCAACTGGTTAACTTAATCCAAACAATGTTTGGTTTGCTGGCTTGATTAAGCTTAATAGTGATCAAGCTGGCCGGATGATTAACTAGTAAGTTTGGATGAACGTGAGGTGTGGCTGGTTTGCACGTCGTGTACTAGTTTGAGACCCGGTCTGTTTAGTAGTACTGTAGTAGTAGTTGTCCGTGTGGAGTTGGAGTCCGTATAGGTTTAGGTTAGTATGCTTGGTCGGCTGGCTGTGCATATATATGGCGACTGCTACGGATAAGCCGGATGATTTGACCTCTAGGAAATCATCCGCCTTGCCAGCCGCTCGATTAGACGCATCTGACCCGTCCGATCAGAGCAACTCAGCCCCCACGTCCTCCTCCTCTCATCTTGCATCTACAGGGCCATCGGCTGCTGCAACACCCGCCTCTTCAGCAACGACGGCGATGGAAAAGAAAACCAGTGACTGCAGCATCGACGCACCTGCCATCACACCTACGCCGACGAGCGCACGCAGCTCCCCGAGCTGTCGGCGACTGATGCATCGCAGCACCATGAGCCACCGGGGCTGCTCCATGGCAACACAGGGCTCCGCCGCCGCACGAAGCTTTATTGCAACTTCGACGAGAGCTTCATTGCAATGCCGACGAGCTTCAACGGCCTCCCCGGTGCTTCAATGCAACTCCGGCGGGCTTCACTGCAGCTCCGGTGGCGCTTCATTGCAACCTGCGCGGAGGCAACTGTAGCTCCAGCGCCCCCGGCGATGCTTCACTGCAGCGCCGACGAGATTCAACGACCCCCTGCGCGCTTCACTGCAGTTCTGGCAGCCCCCGGCGATGCTTCATCACAACGCCGGCGTGCCCCCTTTGCTTCACCGGCTGCTGCAGCCCCGCCAGCACTGCACCACCGGTGACCTGACAACGTCACGCCCCATCCGGCATACAACACGGTGGATGCTGCACCGCAGCGGGTCAGGTGCCCCCACCGCGGCGCCGTCGATGCTCTGCCGCACTGGACGACAACGCGTCAACTGCAAGATGCCGACTGCTGCATCCCTGCCGGCATCGCAGCACTGATGACCCTGGCGGTGTCGCGCCGCATCTGCAGGCTGCAGCTCGCGGAGTGCCTGCAACAAGAAAAAGCCGCCGGCGAGTGGTGGCTGGACGGGTGTGGGAGCACTAGCTGGCTGTTGGCGGAGTTGATTGGAGATAAAAGGGAGAGAGAACGGGAGCCAGCAGAGGGGATTGAGCCGATAAGGAAGAGAGAAGTGGTTTGGCGGTCCCGCTTGGACACCTGGCGCAAGACGAAGGCGACTTAAGGAGACGAGAAATTAACCGGTTGAAAAGAAGAGTTTTCCTATATATATGTATGCACATCACGCTATGAGTCTTGTAAAACCGAGAGAAAAAGGAGAAAAAAAATAAAGAGGAAATAAGAGCACGACAAAGACCCTTGGTTATCAGATTTTTGTGCACGTGTTCTTGTGATTTGATGTGATCGATCCTATGGGTGAATTTCCAACACAGCTCTCACCCTCATACTTGACGAATGTGCACCAGTGTCATTTATTGTCGACAGCTTACCTTTGTCAGGAGAATTAAGGGAATTGGCCATATGATTAATGGAATCTGTTGGCCCATCGTTGGTTCCCCTTGTTGACTGGCCGAGTAACTGCTCAGTGCCTTTTGAAGTTATTTTTCGTCTCAATTCTCTTGTTCACACGGGGAAGATAGTTGCCAAACATGTTAGTGCTGATCTGTTTAAAGCTCTTGAAGAAATACCAATTCATATTTCAAGGAGGATTTCTAGAAAATGAGCAAGTTAGAGTTTACATGCTATGAACCTTTGCACACTTCATCCAGCAGGAGGCTCATAGCAAAAAAGAGAGTCACAATACAGGAGAGTGAAGCTGGGATCAAAGTATTAAATGAACTTCCCCAATCCCAATAATTCTCCTCTCCCAAATCCATCATCATGCAAGCCTAGCGCCTCTTGTCGTGGTGATTCTTCCATGTTTCCATCCTCTATAAAACTCCATGATAGTCGGATTTGTGTGTTTTACACACAAGCGAGTCGAAGAGATTTGTCAGGGGAGGAATGGAGGGGGATAGCAATCTTGTGGTCAATACTCATTGCACTATATGCAAAATTACTACAAGTTCAATCGGATGTTGCAAAATTACTATCGTGCAGATGCCGCGAGCCCCGACGGCCCTCAGGCCACCGCTGGCCTCGCTGCAACGCGCAGCGCCACATGTCGCACAACTGCTCGCACCCTGCACATGTCCACAGAAGTGGAGGTGACTCACATCGCCGTGTGGTTGCCCCCTTGTATTACCTTTTGGGTGGCACCTCAGGTGCCCATATCCGACAGGGAAACCTTGTCGCACTAGGGTCAGATCAGGAGACACACTTTGCCTCCCTCGCAAGCCCTAGTCGCATGCCTCATCTACTGTCGGGAGCTTCGTAAAGGTTAGATCCCTGGAGAAGGGGTGGAGAGCGTGCAGTATGAGAATAGAGGAAAGGACTATATTTTCAGCAAGAATTTTCATTCAAAAGGTGAGAATTGTAGTGTCCCTTTGAGGAGGAAGATGGACTCCCCTACTGATGTTAGCAAACCTTGCCCTCTGCAACTGTGAAGAGCAAACGTCTGCACTAGTGATGATGGCATACCTTGCCCACCAAAGGAAATGGGGGGCTGTGGTGGTTCTGTCTTGGATCTCAAATGCATGTTTTCAGAGAAAATGCATAAGAGAGGGCTAAAAAGGTTGTGAGGAGTGAAATATTTGCAAAAGCAACATTTAGTAGAAGTGATCAATGCCCTTGCTTTGATCATTCGGGCAGGGTAAGAACTGACGTAAAGACAGTATGGAAGGCTACAAATAGGAAGGACTCAAGTGATAACTACCTATATTGTCCGGTCACCATTTGTCTCCAAGATGATGACCTAATTCACTTTCAGATGCATTGGGCTAGGCAACCGCGTCGCCGAGCGCAAATTGAGGTGGCTAATTCTTGGGATAGTATCTGTGTAGAAGTCAACCTGGGGAAGCGGCGCATAGACCTGTACCTGAATCATGATTCCCAGAGGTACAAGCTTGACGTGTTCTTTGAAGACATCCGGAACTGCTACCAGTGTAGCTTTGTTGGGCCTAGCGGCATTTTGCTGCAGGTGAGCTGCTCACCGTGTTGCTCTGATACTTCCATTTCTTTCCTTTTTACATAATATTAGCTAGACATTACGATCACATGGGGAAGTAGAAAGCCCCAAATGTTAGATGCATTTACATCTGACATATGAGATTCATGTAAGTGAGGTGAGGCATACAATAGGTTGATATGCATTGTGTGCATACCTTGATTTAACTCGGTGGTATGGCTCGCTACTGTATTCGTGAAATGTGAGTAGAGAGGTAACTGAATATGCATTTGTTTGTTCTCAAACTTTAGTAAAACTAGAGTATTTTTTGTTATGGTATATTTAGTGACTAAACACATAAAGCTTGTTTCACTAAGTGCTATCCTAACTATCCAAATGGTTGCTTGTTTTAACATAATTAGGTTTAGTTAATGGTTTTTCAGAATCTTGACTCATACGAATAAGACTCTTGTTTTTGTTAACAGCTTACGAAATTATGTCATGTTGGGTTAATGGATTGGATGTGCCTTCTTTTTCTTTCCAATGCATGTGCGGGACAATTTTTGGGGGCAGGGGCATCTATTGCAAAAATAGATGATGTGCACCAGTGCTAGCCGTTTGTTAACTATTTATATATCTGCAAATGTTACAGCAAGATGTTATATGGATCTAGTGGTATCCAGTATGTCAAATGTGGGAACATCTTGGTTGAACTTTGAAGCAGGAAGCTCTAGATGTACTTCCTCCCTCAATACTTGCGTGAGCTAAAAATTTGGCAAATTCCCAAGTCAGGAAACTAGAGTGAACTATCACAGTGGTCTGATTCGCAATTATGCGCTAGAGGCCATAAAGAAAGATGGATAGCTCTGCTATTTTTATTTACACTCCTACACATATCTCAGTTGGTGGTTTCTAATTAGAGTGATACGGATTTGAAGCTTATCTGATGAATACACATCACCGATACTTTTATAAATTATTGATTGTAATGCTTCTTAGACTATTAGTTGGTCAGACGCCTCTTATAATTCATTCTATAATTCCGAAGCTGGTACAAATATATAGCATCTTTGAGTAATGTCAATTTGATGTTTGTTTTAGCTCATGTATGCACCAAGAATATGCACTACAATTTCTGGGCCTGCAGTTTATTCAAGGTTCTCAGATGACCGATTTCATGCAGGCACAGAGGATGCAAAGTTTACCTCGGTCAAAGCACTAGATTTTACACCTAACCACTCTTTCAGTAAGTGTTCAACTCTCACCCTCATACTTGATGAAGGTGCACCGGTGTAACTTATAGTCAACAGCGTACCTTTGTCAGGAGAATTGAGGGAATTGGCCATATCCTTAAGGGAATCTGTTGGTCGATCGTTGGTTCCCCTTGTTGACTGCCCGAGTGGCTGCTCAGTGCCTTTTGAAGTTGTTTTTCGTCTGAACTCTCTTGTTCCATGGGGAAGATAGTCACCAAACATGTTAATGCTGATATGTTTAAAGCTCTTGAAGAAATACCACTTCATATTTCAAGGAGGATTTCCAAGAAAATGAGCAAGTTAGAGTTTACAAGGTATGAATCTTTGCACTTCATCCAGTAGGAGGCTCATAGTAGGAGGAGGAGCCACGATACTAGACAGTGGGGCTGGGATCAAAGTATTAAATGAACTTCTCCAATCCCAGTAATTCTCCTCTCCCAAATCCACCATCATGCAAGCCTAGCGCCTCTTGTCATGGTGATTCTTGCACGTTTCCATCCTCTATAAAACTACATGATAGTCGGATTTGTGTGTTTTACACACAAGCAGGTCGATGAGAGATCAAGTGGAACTCACACAAATTGTCAGGGGCGAAATGGAGGCGATAGCAATATTGCGATCAATGCTCATTGCACTATATGCAAGGTCACTACCAGTTTAGTCGGATGTTACAAAATTACTATCATACAGACGCGGCGAGCATCGCAGTGTGAGCCCCGATGGCCGTCATGCCACCATTGGCCTCGCCCCAGCGTGCAACGCCACATGTCGCACAACTACTTGCACCTCGCACATGGCCACAGAAGTGGAGGTGACCCGCGTAGCCGTGCAGTTGCCCCCTTGTATTACATCTTGAGGTGGCACCTCATGGGCCCATATCCGACAAGAAGACCTTGTCGCACTAGGGTCACATCAGGAGACACACTTTGCCTCCCTTGCAAGCCCTAGAATCATGCCTCATCTACTGACAGGAGCTTCATTAAGATTAGATCCCTGGAGAAGAGGTGGAAGAGCGTGCAGTATGAGAATAGAGGAAAGGACTATATTTTCAGCAAGAATTTTCATTCAAAGGGTGAGAGTAGTAGTGTCCCTCTGAGGAAGATGGACTCCCCTACTAAAGTTAGCAAACCTTGCCCTCTGCAACTGTGAAGAGAAAATAGTGATGATGAAATACCTTGCCCACCAAAGGAAATGGGGGGTTGTGGTTCTGTCTTGGATCTCAAATGCATGTTTTCCAAGAAAATGCATAAGAGAGGGCTGACAAAGTTTTGAGGAGTGAAATATTTGCAAAAGCAACATTTAGTTTTAGTGATCACTGCCCTTGCTTTGATTATTCGAGCAGGAAAAGAACTGACATAAAGACAGTATGGAAGGCTGCAAATATGATGGACTCAAGGGATAACGACCTATATTATCCAGTCGCCACTCGTCTCCATGATGATGACCTAATTCACTTTCAGATGCATTGGGCTAGGCAACTGCATCGCCGAGCACAAATTTGAGGCGGCTAATTTTTGGGATAGCGTCCGCGTAGAAGTCAACCCGGGGAAGCGGCGCATAGACATGTACCTGAATCATGATTCCCAGAGGTACAAGCTTGAGGTGTTATTTGAGCACATCCGGAACTGCTACAAGTGCAGCTTTGTTGGGCCTAGCGGCATCTTTTTGCAGGTGAGCTGCTCACCGTGTTGCTCTGATACTTTTATTTTTACATAATATTAGTTGGACGTTACGATCACATGGCGAGGTAGAAAGCCCCAAATGTTAGATGCATTTACATCTCACATATGAGATTCATGCAAGTGTGATGAGGCAGATAATAAGTTCAATATGCATTGTGTGCATACCTTGATATAACTCGGTGGTATGGTTAGCTACTGTATTCGTGAAATGTGAGTAGACTGGTAACTGAATTTGCATTTGCTCTCAAACTTTAGTAAAACTAGATTATTTTTTGTTATGGTATATTTAGAGCGTAAACACATTTGTCACTTATTGTCAACAGCTTACCTTTGTCTGGAGAACTAGAGGAATTGGTCATATCATTAATGGAATCTGTCGACCCATCATTGGTTCCCCTTGTTAACTGCCCGAGTGGCTGCTCAGTGCCTGTTGAAGTTATTTTCGTCTCAATTCTCTTGTTCACATGGGGAAGATAGTTGCCAAACATGTTAATGCTTGCCTGTTTAAAGCTCTTTGAGAAACGCCAGTTCATATTTCAAGGAGGATTTTTGAGAAAATGAGCAAGTTAGAGTTTACATGATTAGAATCTTTGCACTTCATCTAGCAGGAGGCTCATAACAAGAAAAGGAGCCACAATGCTTTGATGTCTTGTAGGACCGAAGTTGAAGAAAAATTAATGACGTGTTACAAAATTCACATTACTCCATCCAAAATATAGTACTTGAGACCTAAGGAAGAAGTTTCAAATTATGTGGTTAAGCCTGCTAGAAAGTATGCTTCTGACTTTGCTAGAGTTGCTTTTGTTGACGAATACTGGAGTAAGCCTTTTCCAGATGTTATCTCTTCTAGAACTGGATGAGGGTTCATTTCACAAAGAAGTATGAATTCATGGCCTTCTCAGCAGGTCAACTTCGTGGAAGTCTTTTTGGATGTTTGCTTCTAATGATTCCCTGAAAGCCGAGGATATAAGAAAGTGGATGGGTCACTTTGAAGAAATTCGCTAGAATGGGCCAGCTGTTCAACTCCTCCAGACAAACAATTGAAATCCTACCACGGGATGTGGAAGAGATTCCAGATATTTAAGTCACAACTGATGGCACTAAATACATATTTTCTGATGGTATTGGGAAGATACCGAGAGATTTGCCAAAGAAATTGCTCACCGAATTGGATTAAATCGTATTAACCCTGCTCCAGCTTTTCAAATAAGGTATGGTAGTGGTACCTACAAAGGAGTTGTTGCTGTCGACCATGATTCCTTCCATAATATTTCTCTGCGGCCTAGCATGAAGAAATTCAAATCTAAAAGCACAATGTTTAACATTACAAGTTGGAGCAAAGCCCAGCCATGCTATATGAATCGTGAAATTATCTCTCTCCTTTTGACTTTGGGAATAAGAAATGACATATTTGAGTTGATGCAACAAGATAACATGCATGGATTACCTGAAAATGCTGAAAAACAAAGAAGCTGCTCTCTCTGTTATTGGGAAAATTGGTAGTGACAAAACGAAGACAACATCCAAAAGGTTACTGCAAGGTTATGGACCAAGTTTAGAGCCTTACATGTTGATGATTCTTAAGGCCCATCAAGATAATGTCTGACTGACATAAGAACTAGATGTAATATTCATGTCCCAAAAGGCCGTGTAAATATTGGTAGTTTGGACGAAACACGCGAATTAAAACATGGTAAGTCTACATCAGAATTACAAAAAACAGCAAAGAGCATAAGGATAATGGTCAGCCGTATTTTTCTAAAGATAATGGGAAAGAGGAAACAACAATTATTGTTGTAGAAGTTGCAATATCAAAAAATCCCTGTCTCCATCCTGTTGACATCGGAGTACTTGAAGCTGGATATCACAATGGATTGTATGCTAAGAACCTGGTTGATTGCGTTGCCTTCCCTCAACGAGAAAGGTAATGTTATATGTTATATTGAAACTGAAAGGCGACCATCTAGAGTTCATATTGTCAGCTTCATAATGTCAATTTAATGTTTGTTTCACCTCATGTATGCACTACAATTTCTGGGCCTGCAGTTTATTCAAGGTTCTCAGATGACCGGTTTCATGCATGCACGGAGGATGCGAAGTTTACCTGGGTCAGAGCACTAGATTTTACACCAAACCAATCTTTTGGGAAGTGTTCAACTCTCACCCTCATACTTGATGAAGGTGCAACAGTGCCATTTATTTTCTCTAGCTTACCTTTGTCAGGAGATTGGGGGAATTGGTCGGCATTAATGGAATATATTGGCTCTCCGTTGGTTCCCCTTGTTGACCACCCGAGTGGTTGCTCAGTGCCTTTTGAAGTTATTTTTGTCTCAGTTATCTTGTTCACATGGGGAAGATAGTTGCCAAACATGTTAATACTGGTCGGTTTAAAGCTCATTAAAAAATACCACTTCATATTTCAAGGAGGATTTTTGAGAAAATGAGCATCTTAGAGTTTACATGCTGTAAATCTTTGCACTTCATCGAGCAGGAGGCTCATAGCAGGAAAAGGAGCCACAATACTTTGTTGTCCAGTAGGACCGAAGTTGAAGGAAAATTAATGATGTGTTACAGAATTCACATTACTCCATCCAAAATATGCTGCTTGGGACCCGAGGAAGAAATTTCAAATTATGTGGTTAAGCCTGATAGAAAGTATGCATTTGACTTTGCTAGAGTTACTTTTCTTGATGAAGACTGGACTAAGCATTTTCCAGATGTTATCTCTGCTAGAACTACTCCCTCCGTTCCTAAATACTTGTCTTTTTAGAGATTTTAACAAGTGACTACATACGGCGCAAAATGAGCGAATCTACACTTTAAAATATGTCTACATACATCCATATGTTGAGTCCATTTGAAATGCCTAGAAAGACAAGTATTTGGGAACGGAGGGAGTAGATGTTATCTCTCCTAGAACTGGATGAGGGTTCTTTTCCCAGCCCTTGAAAACTAGTTGTATTATCGCATTTCATCTATCTTGAAAGATGGACTTTACATTGGTCCAAAGAAGTATGAATTCCTGGCCTTCTCAGCAGGTCAACTTTTTGGAAGTTCTGTTTGGATATTTGGTTCCAATGATTCCTAGAGGCCGAGGATATAAGAAAGTGGATGGGCCACTTTGAAGAAATTCGCTAGAATGGGCCATCTGTTTAGCTCCTCCAAAAAAACAGTTGAAATCCTACCACGGGATGTGGAAGAGATTCCAGATATTGAAGTCACAACTGATGGCACTAAATACAGATTTCCTGAAGGTACTCGGAAGATCTTGAGAGGTTTGCCAAAAAAATTGCTCACCGAATTGGATTAGACCGTAACCCTCCTCCAGCTTTTCAAATAAGGCATGGTTGTGGTACCTACAAAGGAATTGTTACTGTTGACCATGATTCCTTTCGTAATATTTCTCTGCGGCCTAGCATGAAGGAATTCGAATGAAAGAGCACAATGTTTAACATTACAAGTAGGAGCAAAGCCCAGGCATGCTATATGAATCGTGAAATAATCTTTCTCCTTTCGACTGTGGGAATAAGACATGAGATATTTGAGTTGACGCAGCAAGATGACATTCAACTATTAGCTGAAATGCGGAAGAACAAAGAAGATGCTCTCTCTGTTATGGGGATAATTGGTAGTGACGAAATGAAGACAACATCCAAAATGTTACTGCAAGGTTATGAAGCAAGTTTAGAGGCTTACCTGTTGACGATTCTTAAGGCCCACCAAGATAATGTCTGACTGACATAAGAACTAGATGTAATATTCATGTCCCGAAAGGTCGTGTAAATATTGGTAGTTTGGACAAAACAGGCGAATTAAAATATGGTCAAGTCTACATTAGAATTACAAAAAACAGAAAGGCCATAAGGATAATGGCCAGCCGTATTTTTCTAAATATAATGGGAAAGAGAAAATAGGATTTGTGGTTGGAAAAGTTGCAATATGAAAGAAATCCTTGTCTCCATCCCGGTGACATCGGAGAGAGTACTTGAAGCTTCATAATGTGAATTTAGTGTTTGTTTCAGCTCATGCATGCACCAAGAATATGCACTTCAATTTCTGGGACTGCAGTTAATTCAAGGTTCTCAGATGACCAGTTTCATGCATGCACGGAGGATGACCGGTTTCATGCATGCATGGAGGATACGAAGTTTACCTTGGTCAAAGCACTAGATTTTACACCAAACCAATCTTTCGGGGAAAGTGTTCAACTCTCACCCTCATACTTGATGAAGGTGCAACAATGTCATTTATTGTCGACAGCTTACCTTTGTGAGGAGAATTGGAGGAACTGATCGTATCACTAATGGAATCTATTGGCTCATCGTTGGTTCCCCTTGTTGACTGCCCGAGTTGCTGCTTAGTGCCTTTTGAGGTTATTTTCGTCTCAATTCTCTTGTTCACGTGGGGAAGATAGTTGCCAAACATGTTAATGCTGATATGTTTAAAGCTCTTTTAGAAATACCACTTCATATTTCAAGGAGGATTTTTGAGAAAATGAGCATCTTAGAGTTTACATGCTATGAATCTTTGCACTTCATCCAACAGGAGGCTCATAGCAGGAAAAGGAGCCACAATACTTTGATGTCCAGTAGGACCGAAGTTGACGGAAAATTAATGATGTGTAACAAAATTCACATTACTCCATCCAAAATATTCTGCTTGGGACCTGAGGAAGAAGTTTCAAATTATGTGGTTAAGCCTCACAGTAAATACGCTTCTGACTTTGCTAGAGTTACTTTTGTTGACGAACACTGGACTAAGCTTTTTCAGATGTTATCTCTGCTAGAACTGGACGAGGTTCTTTTCCCAACCCTTGAAATCTAGCCTATATTATCGAAATTAACTATCCTGAAAGAAGAAATTCCCATTGGTCCAAAGAACTATGAACTCCTAGCCTTCTCAGCAGGTCAACTTCATGGAAGTTCTGTTTGGATGTTTGCTTCTAATGATTCCGTGAAGGCCGAGGATATAAGAAAGTGGATGGGCCACTTTGAAGAAATTTGCTAGAATGGGCCAGCTGTTCAGCTCCAGACAAGTTGTTGAAATCCTATCACGGGATGAGGAAGAGATTCCAGATATTGAAGTCACAACTGATGACACTAAATACATATTTTCTGATGGTATTGGGAAGATAATGAGAAATTTGCCAAAGAAATTGCTCACCGAATTGGATTAACCATACTACCCCTCGTTTAGCTTTTCAAATAAGGCATGGTAGTGGTAGCTACAAAGGAGTTTTTGCCGTCGACCATGATTCCTTCCGTAATATTTCTCTGCGGCCTAGCATGAAGAAATTCGAATCTAAGAGCACAGTGCTTGACATTACATGTTCGAGCAAATCCCAGCCATGCTATATGAATCGTGAAATTATCTTCCTCCTTTCGACTTTGGGAATAAGAGATGAGATACTTGTGTTGATGCAACAAGATGACATGCATGAATTAGCTGAAATGCTGACGACCAGAGAAGCTGCTCTCTCTGTTATGGGGATAATTGGTAGTGCCAAAACAAAGACATCATCCAAAATGTTACTGCAAGGTTATGAACCAAGTTTAGAGCCTTACCTGTTGATGATTCATAAGGCCCATCAAGATAATATCTGACTGACATAAGAACTAGATGTAATATTCATGTTCCGAAAGGCCGTGTACTTATTGGTGGTTTAGACGAAACAGGTGAATTAAAATATGGTCAAGTCTACATCAGAATTACAAAAAATAGCAAAGAGCATAAGGATAATGGTCAGTCGTATTTTTCTAAAGATAATGGGAAAGAGAAAATAGGAATTGTTGTGGAGAAGTTGCAATATGAAAAAAATCCTTGTCTCTATCCTGGTGACACTGGAGTACTTGAAGTTGTATGTCACAATGGATTGTATGCTAAGAACATGGTTGATTGTGTTGTCTTCCCTCAACAAGGAGAAAGCTAATGTTATATGTTATATTGAAACTGGAAGGCGACAATCTAGAGTTCATATTGTCAGCTTCATAATGTCAAGTTAATGTTTATTTTAGCTCATGTATGCACCAAGAATATGCACTACAATTTCTAGGCCTGCAGTTTATTCAAGGTTCTCAGATGATCGATTTCATGCATGCACTGAGGATGCGAAGTTTGCCTGGGTCAGAGCACTAGATTTTACACCAACCTAATCTTTCGGGAAGTTTCCAACTCTCACCGTGCAACAGTGTCATTTATTGTCGGCAGCTTACCTTTGTGAGGAGAATTGGGGGAATTGGTCGTATCATTAATGGAACCTATTGGCTCATCGTTGGTTCCCCTTGTTGACTGCCTGAGTGGCTACTCAGTGCCTTTTGAGGTTATTATTGTCTCAATTCTCTTGTTCACATGGGGAAGATAGTTGCCAAACATGTTAATGCTGATCTGTTTAAAGCTCTTTAAGAAATACCGGTTCATATTTCAAGGAGGATTTTTGAGAAAATGAGCATCTTAGACTTTACAAGCTATGAATCTTTGCGCTTCATCCAACAGGAGGGTCATAGCAGGATAAGGAACCACAATACTTTGATGTCCAGTAGGACAGAAGTTGAAGGAAAATTAATGATGTGTTACATAATTCACATTACTCCATCCAAAATGTTCTGCTTGGGACCTGAGGGAGAAATTTCAAATTATGTGGTTAAGCCTCATAGTAAATATGCTTCTGACTTTGCTAGAGTTACTTTTGTTGATGAAGACTAGACTAGCTTTTTCCAGATGTTATCTCTGCTAGAACTGGACGAGGGTTCTTTTCCCAGCCCTTGAAAACTGGCCTGTATTATTGCATTTTAACTATCCCGAAAGAAGGACTTTCCATTGGTCCAAAGAACAATGAATTCCTTGCCTTCTCAGCAGGTCAACTTCGTGGAAGTTCTGCTTAGATGTTTGCTTCTAATGATTCCCTGGAGGCCGAGGATATAAGAAAATGGATGGGCCACTTTGAAGAAATTCGCTAGAATGGGCCAGCTGTTCAGCTCCTCCAGACAAACAATTGAAATCCTACCACGGGATGTGGAATAGATTCCAGATATTGAAGTCACAACTGATGGCACTAAATACATATTTTCTGATGGTTTTGGGAACATAGTGAGAGAGTTGCCAAAGAAATTGCTCACCGAATCGGATTAGACCGTACTAACCCTCCTTCAGCTTTTCAATTAAGGCATGGTAGTGGTAGCTATAAAGGAGTTGTTGCTGTCGACCATGATTCCTTCGTAATAGTTCTCTGCGACCTAGCATGAAGAAATTCGAACCTAAGAGCACAATGTTTAACCTTACATGTTGGAGCAAAGCCTAGCCATGCTATATGAATCGTGAAATCATCTTTCTCCTTTCGGCTTGGGTATAAGAGATGAGATATTTGTTCATGCAACAAGATGACATACATGAACTAACTGAAATGTTGACGACCAGAGAAGCTGCTCTCTCTGTTATGGGGAAAATTGGCAGTGCCGAAACAAAGACAACATCCAAAATGTTACTGCAAGGTTATGAACCAACTTTAGAGCCTTACTTGTTGATGATTCTTAAGGCCCATCAAGATAATGTCTGACTGACATAAGAACTAGATGTAATATTCGTGTTCCGAAAGGCCGTGTACTTATTGGTTGTTTGGACGAAACAGGTGAATTAAATTATGGTAAACTGTACATCAGAATTACAAAAAACAGCAAAGGATAATGGCCAAACGTATTTTTCTAAAGATAATGGGAAAGAGAAAACAACAATTGTTGTTGGAAAAGTTGCACTATCAAAAAATCCCTCTCTCCATCCTGGTGACATCGGAGTACATGAAGTTGTATATGAAAATGGATTGTATGTTAAGAACCTGGTTAATTGTGCTGTCTTCCCTCAATGACGTGAAAGGTAATGTTGTACGTTATATTGAAATTGAAAGGCGACCATCTAGAGTTCATATTGCCAACTTCATAATGTCAATTTAATGTTTGTTTTAGCTCATGTATGCACCAAGAATATGCACTACAATTTCTAGGCCAGTAGTTTATTCAAGGTCCTCAGATGACCGGTTTCATGCATGCACGGTGGATGCGAAGTTTACCTGGGTGTGAGCACTAGATTTTACACCTAACCAATCTTTCAGTAAGTTTTCAGCTCTAACCCTCATAATTGATGAGGTGCAACGGTGTCAGTTATTGTCGACAGCTTACCTTTGTTAGGAGAATTAGAGGAATTGGTCGCATCATTAATGGAATCTGTTGGCCCATCGTTGGTTCCCCTTGTTGACTGCCCGAGTCGCTACTCTGTGCCTTTTGAAGTTATTTTTCGTCTCACTTCTCCTGTTCACATGGGGATGATAGTTACCAAACATGTTAATGTTGATCTGTTTAAAGCTCTTTAAGAAATACTAGTTCATATTTCAAGGAGGATTTTTGAGAAAATGAGCAACTTACAATTTACATGCTATGAATCTTTGCACTTCATCCAGAAGGAGGCTCATAGCAAGAAAAGGAGCCACAATACTTTGATGTCTAGTAGGACCGAAGTTGAAGGAAAATTAATGATGTGTTACATAATTCACATTACTCGATCCAAAAAATTCTGCTTGGGACCTGAGGAAGAAGTTTCAAATTATGTGGTTAAGCCTCATAGTAAATATGCTTCTAACTTCGCTAGAGTTACTTTTGTTAACGAAGACTGGACTAAGCTGTTTCTAGATGTTATCTCTGCTAGAACTAGATGAGGGTTCTTTTCCCATCCCTTGAAAACTGGCATGTATTATCGCAGTTTAACTATCCTGAAAGAAGGACTTTCCGTTGGTCCAAAGAACTACGAATATCTGGCCTTCTCAGCAGGTCAACTTCGTGGAACTGCTTCTTGGATGTTTGCTTCTAATGATACCCTGAAGGCCGAGGATATAAGGAAGTGGATGGGCCGCTTTGAAGAAATTCGCTAGAATGGGCTAGCTATTCAGGTCCTGCAGACTAACAGTTGAAATCCTACCATGGGATGTGGAAGAGATTCCAGATATTGAAGTCACAACTGATGGCACTAAATCTGGCATTGGGAAGGTACTAAGAGAATTGCCAAAGAAATTGCTCACCGAATTTGATTAGACCGTATTAACCCTCCTTCAGCTTTTCAAATAAGGTATGGTAGTGGTAAGGAGTTGTTGATGTCGACCATGATTCCTTCATAATACTTCTCTGCGGCCTACACGAAGAAATTCGAATCTAAGAGCACAATGCTTAACATTACATGTTGGAGCAAAGCCCACCCATGCTATATGAATCGTGAAATTATGTTTCTCCTTTTGACTTTGGGAATAAGGGATGAGATATTTGTGTTCACGCAACAAGATGACATACACGAATTAACTGAAATGCTGACGACCAGAGAAGCTGCTCTCTCTGTTATGGGGAAAATTGGTACTGCAGAAGCTAAGACAGCATCCGAAGTGTTACTGCGAAGTTATAAACCAAGTTTAGAGCCTTACCTGTTGATGATTCTTAAGGCCCATCCAGATAATGTCTGACTGAGGGTTAGTTCAGGAGACACACTTTGCCTCCCTCGCAAGCCCTAGTGTTGTGCCTCATCTACTGCCGGGAGCTTCGTAAAGGTTAGATCCCTGGAGGAGAAGAGGTCGAGAGCATGCAGTATGAGAATAATAGAGGAAAGGACTATATTTTCGGCAAGAATTTCCATTCAATGGGTGAGAATCATAGTGTCCCTTTGAGGAGGAAGATGGACTCCCCTACTAATGTTAGCAAACCTTGCCCTCTGCAACTGTGAAGAGCAAATAGTGATGATGGCATACCTTGCCCACCAAAGGAAATGGGGGGCTGCGGTGGTTCTGTCTTGGATCTCAAATGCATGTTTTTGGAGAAAATGCATAAGAGAGGGCTGACAAAGTTGTGAGGAGTGAAATATTTGCAAAAGCAACATTTAGTAGAAGTGATGAATGCCCTTGCTTTGACCATTCGGGCAGGGTAAGAACTGCGTAAAGACGGTATGGAAGGCTGCAAATAGGAAGGACTCAAGTGATAACTATCTATATTGTCCAGTCACCATTTGTCTCCAAGATGGTGACCTAATTCACTTTCAGATGCATTGGGCTAGGCAACCGTATCGCCGAGCGCAAATTTGAGGTGGCTAATTCTTGGGATAGCGTCCGTGTAGAAGTCATCTCAGGGAAGCGATGCATAGACCTGTACCAGAATCGTGATTCCCAGAGGTACAAGCTTGACGTGTTCTCCGACGACATCCGGAACTGCTACCAGTGCAGCTTTGTTGAGCCTACCGGCATCTTGCTGCAGGTGAGCTGCTCACCGTGTTGCTCCGATACTTCCGTTTCTTTCCTTTTTACATAATATTAGTTAGACATTATGATCACATGGTGAAGTAGAAATCCCAAAATGTTTAGATGCATTTACATCTGACATATGAGATTCATGCAAGTGAGGTGAGGCAGACAATAGGTTGATATGCATTGTGTGCATACCTTGATTTAACTCGGTGGTATGGTTCGCTACTGTATTCGTGAAATGTGAGTAGAGTGGTAACTGAATTTGCATTTGTTTGTTCTCAAACTTCAATAAAACTAGAGTATTTTTTGTTATGGACAATTTTGGGGGACAGGGGCATTTATTGCAAAAATAGATGATGTGCACCAGTGCTAGCAATTTGTTAACAATTTACTCCCTCCGTTCCAAAATATTTGTCTTTCTAGAGATTTCAACAAGTGACTACATGCGGAGCAAAATGAGTGAATCTACACTCTAAAATATGTCTATATACATCCGTATGTGGTAGTCCATTTGAAATCACTAAAAAGACAAATATTTAGGAATGCATGGAGTATATATCGGCAAAATGTTAGACCACTGTGATAGTTCACTCTAGTTTCCTGACTTGGGAATTTGCCAAATTTTTAGCTCACACAAGTTTTGAGGGAGGAAGTACATCTAGAGCTTCCTGTTTCAAAGTTCAACCAAGATGTTCCCACATTCGACATACTGGATACCACTAGATCCATATAACATCTTGTTGTAACATTTTGAAACAGGAAGCTCTAGATGTACTTCCACCCTCAAAACTTGTGTGAGCTAAAAATTTGGCAAATTCCCAAGTCAGGAAACTAGAGTGAACTATCACAGTGGTCTGATTTGCAATTATGCGCTAGAGCCCATAAAGTAAAATGGATAACTCTGCTATTTTTATTTACAATCTTACACACATCTCAGTTGGTGGTTTCTAATTAGAGTGATATGGATTTGAAGCTTATCTAATGAATACACATCAACGATACTTCTCTAAATTACTAATTGTAATGCTTCTTAGACTATTAGTTGGTCAGATGCGTCTTATAATCCATTCTATAATTCCGAAGCTGGTAAAAATATATAACATCTTTGAGTAATGTCAATTTAATGTTTGTTTTAGCTCATGTATGAACCAAAAATATGCACTACAATTTGTGGGCCTACAGTTTATTCAAGGTTATCAGATGACCGCTTTCATGCAGGCACGGAGGATGCGAAGTTTACCTTTGTGAGAGCACTAGATTTTACACCTAACCACTCTTTCAGTAAGTATTCAACTCCCACGCTCATACTTGATGAAGGTGCACCGATGTCACTTAGAGTCAATAGCGTACCTTTGTCAGGAGAATTGACGGAATTGGCCATATCATTAAGGTGGTCGATCGTTGGTTCCCCTTGTTGACTGCCCGAGTGGCTGCTCGGTGCCTTTTGAAGTTGTTTTTTGTCTGAACTCTCTTGTTCCATGGGGAAGATAGTCGCCAAACATGTTAATGTTGATATGTATAAAGCTCTTGAAGAAATACCACTTCATATTCCAAGGAGGATTTCTGAGAAAATGAGCAAGTTAGAGTTTACTACCTCCGTCCGGGTTTATTGGTCCCCATTGTATTCCGTGCCAAATTTTGACCATAGATTAAACTAACAAAATGTTCATGCATGTCACTAAAAATTGTATTTTTGAAAACTATGTTCAAATAAGAATCCAATGAGATGATTCTTTTTTGACATGCATTAACATTTTGTTAGTTAAATCTTTAGTCAAAATTTGGCACAAACTACAAAGGGGACCTATAAACCAGGACGGAGGTAGTACATGCTATGAACCTTTGCATTTCATCCAGTAGGAGGCTCATAGCAGGAAATGGAGCCACAATACTAGAGTGTGGCTAGGATCAAAGTATTAAATGAACTTCCCCAATCCCAATAATTCTCCTCTCCCAAATCCACCATCATGCAAGCCTAGCGCCTCTTGTCGTGGTGATTCTTCCACGTTTCCATCCTCTATAAAACTACATGATAGTCGGATTTGTGTGTTTTACACATAAGCAGGTTGAGGAGAGAAAGTGGAAGTCACACAAATTATCATGGGAGGAATGGAGGGCGATAGCAATATTGTGATCGATACTCATTGCACTATCTGCAAAGTTACTGCCAGTTTAGTCGGATGTTGCAAAATTACTATCGTACAGACGCAGCGAGCATCGCGCGTGAGCCCTGACGGCTGCCATGCCACCGCTGGCCTCGCCGCAACGCGCAGCGCCACATGTCGCACGACTGCTTGCACCTCGCACATGGCCACAAAAGTGGAGGCGACCCGCGTCGCCGTGCAGTTGCCCCCTTGTATTACATCTTGAGGTGGCACCTCATGTGCCCATATCCGATAGGAAAACCATGTTGCACTAGGGTCAGATCGGGAGACGCACTTTGCCTCCCTTGCAAGCCCTAGAGTCATGCCCCATATACTGCCAGGAGCTTCATTAAGATTAGAAACCCTGGAGAAGAGGTGGAGAGCATGCAGTATGAGAATAGAGGAAAGGACTATATTTTCGGCAAGAATTTTCACTCAAAGGGTGAGAATAGTAGTGTCCCTTTGAGGATGAAGATGGACTCCTGTACTGATGTTAGCAAATCTTTCCCTCTGCAACTATGGAGAGCAAATAGTGATGATGAAATACCTTGCCACCAAAGGAAATGGGGGGTTGTGGTGGTTCTGTCTTGTATCTCAAATGCATGTTTTTGGAGAAAATGCATGTTTTCGGAGAAAATGCATAAGAGAGGGCTGACAAAGTTGTGAGGAGTGAAATATTTGCAAAAGCAACATTTAGTAGAAGTGATCAGTGCCCTTGCTTTGATCATTCTGGCAGGGTAAGAACTGACGTAAAGACAGTATGGAAGGCTGCCAATAGGATGGACTCAAGTGATAACTACCTATATTATCCAGTCGCCACTTGTCTACATCATTGATGACCTAATTCACTTTCAGAAGCATTGGGCTAGGCAACCGCGATGCGAAGCGCAAATTTGAGGCGGCTAATTCTTGGGATAGCGTCCGCGTAGAAGTCAACCCGGGGAAGCGGTGCATAGACCTGTACCTGAGTGATGATTCCTAGAGGTACAAGCTTGAGGTGTTCTTTGAGCACATCTGAAACTGCTACAAGTGCAACTTTGTTGGGCCTACCGGCATCTTGCTGCAGGTGAGATTCTCACCGTGTTGCTCTGATACTTCTATTTTAACATAATATTAGTTAGACGTTACGATCATATGGCGAGGTAGAAAGCCCCAAATGTTAGATGCATTTACATCTCACATATGAGATTCATGCAAGTGTGGTGAGGCGGATACTAAGTTTGATATGCATAGTGTGCATACCTTGATATTACTCGGTGGTATGGTTACCTACTGTATTCGTGAAAAGTGAGTAGACTGAATTTGCATTTGTTCTCAAACTTTAGTAAAACTGGAGTATTTTTTGTTATGGTGAATTTAGAGCGTAACCACATTTGTCACTTATTGTCAAGAACTTACCTTTGTCAGGAGAATTGGGGGAATTGGCCGTATCATTAATGGAATCTGTTGGCCCATCGTTGGTTCCCCTTGTTGACTGCCGAGTGCCTACGCAGTGCCTTTTGAAGTTATTTTCGTCTCAATTCTCCTGTTCACATGGGGAAGATAGTTGCCAAGCATGTTAATGCTGATATGTTTAAAGCTCTTTAAGAAACGCCAGTTCATATTCCAAGGAGGATTTTTGAGAAAATGAGCAAGTTAGAGTTACATGCTCAGAATCTTTGCACTTCATCCAGCAGGAGGCTCATAGCAAGAAAAGAAGCCACAATACTTTGATGTCTTGTAGGACCGAAGTTGAAGGAAAATTAATGACGTGTTACAAAGTTCACATTACTCCATCAAAAACATAGTACTTGAGACCTAAGGAAGAAGTTTCAAATTATGTGGTTAAGCCTGCTAGAAAGTATGCTTTTGACTTTGCTAGAGTTACTTTTGTTGACGAATACTAGACACAGCTTTTTCTAGATGTTATCTCTACTAGAAATGGATAAGGGTTCATTTCACAAAGAAGTATGAACTCATGGCCTTCTCAGCAGGTCAACTTTGTGGAAGTCCTGTTTGGATGTTTGCTTCTAATGATTCCGTCAAGGCCGAGGATATAAGAAAGTGGATGGGCCACTTGAAGAAATTCGCTAGAATGGGCTAGCTGTTCAACTCCTCCAGACAAACAGTTGAAATCCTACCATGGGATGTGGAAGAGATTCCAGATATTGAAGTCACAACTGATGGCACTAAATACATATTTTCTGATGGTATTGGGAAGATACCGAGGGATTTACCAAAGAAATTGCTCACCGAATTGGATTAGATCATACTAACCCTCCTCCAGCTTTTCAAATAAGGTATGGTAGTGGTACCTACAAACGAGTTGTTGCTGTCGACCATGATTCCTTTCATAATATTTCTCTGTGGCCTAGCATGAAGAAATTCGAATCTAAAATCACAATGTTTAACATTACAAGTTGGAGCAAAGCCCAGCCAAGCTATATGAATCGTGAAATTATCTCTCTCCTTTCGACTTTGGGAATGAGAAATGAGATATTTGAGTTGATGCAACAAGATGACATGCATGAATTAGCTGAAAATATTGACAAACAAAGAAGTTGCTCTCTATGTTATGGGGAAAATTGGTAGTGACAAAACGAAGATAGCATCCAAAAGGTTTGCAAGGCTATGAACCAAGTTTAGAGCCTTACCTGTTGATGATTCTTAAGGCCTATCAAGATAATGTCTGACTGACATAAGAACTAGATGTAATATTCATGTCCCAAAAGGCCGTGAAAATATTGGTAGTTTGGACGAAACACACGAATTAAAATACGGTAAGTCTACATCAGAATTATAAAAAACAACAAAGAGCACAAGGATAATGGTCAACCGTATTTTTCTAAAGATGATGGGAAAGAGAAAAAAACAATTGTTGTTGTAAAAGTTGCAATATCAAAAATCCTTGTCTCCATCCTGTTGACATCGGAGTACTTGAGGCTGGATATCACAATGGATTGTATGCTAAGAACCTGGTTGATTGTGTTGCCTTCCCTCAACGAGAAAGGAAATGTTATATGGTATATTGAAACTGAAAGGCGACCATCTAGAGTTCATATTGTCAGCTTCATAATGTCAATTTAATGTTTGTTTCAGCTCATGTTTGCACTACAATTTCTGGGCCTGCAGTTTTTTCAAGGTTCTCAGATGACCGGTCTCATGCATGCACGGAGGATGCGAAGTTTACCTGGGTCAGAGCACTAGATTTTACACCAAACCAATCTTTCGGGAAGTGTTCAACTCTCACCCTCATACTTGATGAAGGTGCAACAGTGTCATTTATTTTAGCTAGCTTACCTTTGTCAAGAGAATTGGGGGAATTGGTCGTATCATTAATGGAATCTATTGCCTCACCGTTGGTTCCCCTTGTTGACTGCCCGAGTGGTTGCTCAGTGCCTTTTGAGGTTATTTTCGTCTCAATTCTCTTGTTCACATGGGGAAGATAGTTGCCAAACATGTTAATGCTGATCTGTTTAAAGCTCATTAAGAAATACCACTGCATATTTCAAGGAGAATTTTTGAGTAAATGAGCAGCTTAGAGTTTACATGCTATGAATCTTTGCACTCCATCTAGCAGGAGGCTCATAGTAGGAAAAGGAGCCACAATTCTTTGATGTCTAGTAGGACCAAAGTTGAAGGAAAATTAATGATGTGTTACAGAATTCACATTACTCCGTCCAAAATATACTGCTTGGGACCTGGGGAAGAAGTTTCAGTTTATGTGGTTAAGCCTAATGGAAAGTATGCTTCTGACTTTGCTAGAGTTACGTACTTTTGCTGATGAAGACTTGACTAAGCTTTTTCCAGATGTTAACTCTGCTAGAACTAGATGTTATCTCTGCTAGAACTGGACGAGGGTTCTTTTCCCAACCCTGGAAAACTGGTTGTATTATCGCATTTTATCTATCCTGAAAGGACTTTACATTGGTCAAAAGAAGTATGAATTCCTGGCCTTCTCAGTAGGTCAACTTTTTGAAGTTCTGTTTGAATCAATGTTGGGAATATCGCTTATCGGGAACTTATTGGTCGGCCCATGATAAGGGGTAAATCGGCCTGTTTCTCAGCATAACGGTCAACTTATCGCCATATCGGCTGATTTATCTTATCGGTCAAACAACGGTAAGCGATATATCAGCCGACTTATTGCAATATCGGAAGATATCTTGAACAGCGATTTGAATGTTTGCTTCTAATGATTCCTGAAGGCCAAGGATATAAGAAAGTGGATGGGACACTTTGAAGAAATTCGCTAGAATGGGCCATCTGTTCAACTCCTCCAGACAAACAGTTGAAATCCTACCACGGGATGTGGAAGATATTCTAGATATTGAAGTCACAACTGATGGCACAAAATACATATTTTCTGATGGTATTGGGAAGATCTTGAGAGATTTACGAAAGAAATTGATCACTGAATTAGACCGTACTAACCCTCCTCCAGCTTTTCAAATAAAGCATGGTAGTGGTAGCTACAAAGGAGTTGTTGCTGTGAACCATGATTCCTTGCGAAATATTTCTCTGCAGCCTAGCATGAAGGAATTTGAATCAAAGAGCACAACGTTAAACATTACAAGTTGGAGCAAAGCCCAAGCATGCTATATGAATCGTGAAATTATCTTTCTCCTTTCGACTGTGGGAACAAGAGATGAGATATTTGAGTTGATGCAGCAAGATGACATTCAAAAATTAGTAGAAATGCTGACGAACAAAGAAGTTGCTCTCTCTGTTATGGGGAAAATTGGTAGTGACGAAACGAAGGCAACATCCAAAATGTTACTTCAAGGTTATGAACCAAGTTTAGAGCCTTACTTGTTGATGATTCTTAAGGCTCGTCAATATAATGTCTGACTGACATAAGAACTAAATGTAATATTCATGTCCGGAATGGCCGTGTAAATATTGGTAGTTTGGACGAAACAAGCGAATTAAAATATTGTCAAGTATACATCAGAATTACAAAATCAGAAAGGGCATAAGGATAATGATCAGTTGTATTTTCCTAAAGATAATGGCAAAGAGAAAACAGGAATTGTTGTTGGAGAAGTTGCAATATGAAAGAAATCCTTGTCTCCATCCTAGTGACATCGGAGTACTTGAAGTTGTATATCACAATGGATTGTATGCTAAGAACCTGGTTGATTGTGTTGTCTTCCCTCAACGAGGAGAAAGGTAATGTTATATGTTATATTGAAACTGAAAGGCGACCATCTAAAGTTCATATTGTCAGCTTCATAATGTCAATTTAATGTTTGTTTTAGCATAGGTATGCACCAAGAATATGCACTACGATTTCTGGGCCTACAGTTTATTCAAGGTCCTCCGATGACCGGTTTCATGCATGCACAGAGGATGTGAAGTTTACTTGGGTCGGAGCACTAGATTTTACACCAAACCAATCTTTTGGGAAGTGTTCAACCATTTGAGCTTGTGGTGCCACGACCCCGATGCGACATACGCGCTACTGCCCTAGCTGTAGGTTGGGTCCAACACAGCTGCAGGCTCTATGATGATGGTGTTGGCCAATGGCTATGGTTGGAGTGCGCCCGTGCTTCACCATCACCGGCAAAATTATTAGAAGGTCAATCTCCTTCCACAACATTCCTCGACTTCACGTCTCTAAGGGCCACAGAAGCGGAGGCAACTCGCGCTGCCATGCGGGTTGCTCCCTTGTATTAGCTCTTTGGGTGGCAACTCAGGTGCCCATATCTGACAAGAGAACGTTGTCCCACTAGGGTTAGATCAAGAGGCACACTTTGCCTCCCTCACAAGTCCTAGTGTCGTGCCTCATTTTCTACCTGGAGCTTCTAAAGGTTAGATCCCTAGAGGAGATGTGGAGAGCGTGCAGTATGAGAATAGAGGAAAGGACTATTTTTGGCAAGAGTTTACATTCAAAGGGTGAGAATTGCAGTGTCCCTTTGAAGAGTAAGATGGATTCCCCTATTGATGTTAGCAAACCTTGCCCTCTCCAACTGTGGAGAGCAAATAGTGATGGTGACATACCTTGCGCACCAAAGGAGATGGGGGGATGTGGTGGTTTTGTCTTGGATCTCAAATGCATGTTTTCGGAGAAAATGCATGGTAAGTTAGAAGAGAGAGCTGATAAAGTTGTAAGGAGTTAAATATTTGCAGAAGCAACATTCAGTAGAAGTGATCAGTGCCCCTGCTTTGATCATTCGGGCAAGGTAAGAACTGACGTAAAGATGGTATGGAAGGCTGCAAATAGGAAGGACTCAAGTGATAACTACCTATATTGTCCAGTACCCACTTGTCTCCATGATGATGACCTAATTCACTTTCAGATCCATTGGGAAAATGGTGAGCCTGTTGTTGTTTATGATGTTCTTCAATCAACCTATGGTTTAAGTTGGGCGCCGATGGTTATGTGGCAGACATTGCATGAAAGAGACCAGGGCAAGGCAGAAGATGAGAAGTTGGTTGTGAGGGTAATACATTGCCTTGATTGGTGCGAGGTGCCGAACTCTATTCCACATTTCTACTGAATGTCATAGTTGTCGATTTCTTTGATTTATTTTTGGCAGTAAGCAGTGATTGCCGTGACAATGTCTGTTGAGCAGTGCATCATTTTCCATGCAAACTAGTCGAGCGGGGAGCAGCAACTTATTTGCGCCACCATGGACCAAACAAACCTGGAGACGTGGCAACACCAGAATAGGTGTCATGTGGTCTTGAGGTTTTGCGGGCATAGCTGGCAGTAATAGTTGTTTATCCAGCCACGCTGTTGAAGATGATCATTGCACAAAGGTGAGTTTGGTGCAGAAGCTAGGCGAAGATATTGAGCTTTCGGTGCTCATGTGTCCCAGAAGATGGACTTGAAATTTGTTTTGATCAATCCCTTGAACTGCATGTTGTAGACGAATTTGGTTGAGTGATTCTCGAAGCTCTCAAAATTACACTTGATAGTGTCGTTGGTGTCGTCATTGAGATTTATGGAAGAGGCTTGGATGGTTGCGTACGCGCAATCTCTGTTGGTCGTCGTGTACCCGCCACAACAAAGGTTGATGCATACTTGGCTAACAGATACGGATACACCAGCCCACATCACAAGTAGACTCACTTAATTACTCCCCCTCCCGGTCTAATCAAACATGAACTAACTTTGGTGACCAGACCACTAACCAGTCACCACCACTATCCAACACCTCATGAACATGTGGGCGTACTACTTTGAAGCAGCGAAGGTGTTGGCGACAATGGCAGTACATGACACTAGAACTATCGTCCAACCAGCCCGGGTCGTTGAAGAGTGAGGTGCAACAAGTTGCTAGCCAACTTGGGTGGCATTGCCACATTTGACGTGGGGGCAAAGTCTTATGGGAGATTTGGCAAGAAAGGAACAAGTGCACATTCAGGGGCAAGATTGCTAAAATGAGATTGTCGCCGTCATCAGACGAGCAATGGAGTTATGGCGACTAGCTGTAGCAAAAATGCATTGAGCCCCCTTTGGGGGATCCAACGTGAGAGATACTCTTAGTTTTCGCCAGCATATAGGGGCAAGAAAGGAACAAGTGCACATTCAGGGGATCCAACGTGAGAGATACTTTTAGTTTTCACCAGCATATAGGGGCAAGAAAGGAACAAGTGCACATTCAGGGGCCTTTTATTAGTTGTTTTCTTTCAATTAATCCTTGACCTTCGGATCGCCACCATGTTATCTCCCGCTGCTTCCTGCTAAACATCAATCAAAGCCAGCAATTTGTTGGATCTTTAAAAGAACTATACTTGGGACGTCTAACCCATATCACTAACTCTAGAATCTAGCTCCGATCCCTATCCGCAAACGATGTAGAATTATGGCGGATCTACAAAGCTAGAGAGAAACGCTAAGATCATACCTTCAAGGCAAAGGTTGCGGATGTCGGTGAATAAGGCGGTACTACTAGTGTAGCACATAGCCTAGGTCAGCTCACTGATGTCGCGGTGACAGAGGACACACTCAAGACGAAGCAAGATGTGAAGGGATCTCGTCACAAAGTGGGGACAACACAATAAAGCGTGGTGTTCCAGGTAGGGTTGCGGCCACCGACATTGTATGTGGCAACACATAGCCGTGAGCGCGGATCACCAGAAAGCAAGACGATGGAGTAGACCAGCTCGAGGACCATCAAGTTGTCGCTAATGTTTTTCCTTCAAAAGAAGTGTCATGGAGTAGGTCCTTATTTAAGTGGTTATATTGCAAAAGAAAACCTACAACTGAGGGCCTAGGTCATGCTAGATACCTACATGGGCAGTCAAATGGTCAACGGTTTGTATGTCAACAAAATACGCATGATATGAGTGGCGGTGACCATAGGTGGGCCCTTCGAGTGTCTTTGATGACTGTAAATTGAGGTTTCCAGTGTACATTGACCAAAGTGCGGCCTTGAGACAAGTTTGAGTACCGTAGATGCATTTTACTCAATGGAGATATAGCAACACATATTGTACCATGAGTGGCAGGTATGTGCTGGCCATGCGGAAGAATGGGCTATGTTGCTTGGTGTTCGTGTTGTAAAGCTTGGTTGCCAAGATTAGTTTAAAGGTCCAATGATGACAATGTGTGCTAGATGCACTTCTCCAAAACCCCCGGAATCCCCTCCAAACTCATGTTGTCTTGTTCATCTCCAGCAAAGGACAACACTAAACGGCCACACACCTCCAGCAGAGAGACCACAACCAGGTGCTACTCAAGTGTACCTCCCTCGCAATAATGATACTCATTGATTGTTGCAATCTTTGATTAATCCCGGGACATCTCCTAGCGCTATTCCTTCCACGCTCCCGCACTCTAAAATGGCTCATTGGTCGGGCTATGTGTTCTTCACAAAATTGAGTCAAGAAGAGATCAGGAGAGTCACTAGAGTTGTGTTGAAGAAGGATGGGAGCAATGAAGGACAGGAGGGGCAACATGGGGATGTACCATGAGCTACAGGAGAGAGAGGTAGATATGCGGGCTTCACAACTTGAACATTGCATTACAGGGCCCTTTCTTCAGCAAGGCCGACCTCCTAGATATTGCTCCAGACCCCGATGGGCATGAGTAGGGGTCATGCTCAGCATCAAGATGTGTGCGCGGGGATTTTCGAGAAAAGAGCGTGGGGTCCCACAACGTCTACAATGACGGAGATTTCGATGTTCTACAACGTCTCCAATGACGGAGATTTCGATGTTCTGGAAAAATTTCTTCTTCGCCAGGTCTTCACAATCTTTTGTGCAGATGACATTGTTGATTTTTTTTTAGGGATTTTTGTAGGGAATAGGTGTTTGAGTTGAATCACTCAAACTCCACTATTTTTTGAGATATGCTTAACACGCTCTCAAACACACAAATAACCTACAAGAAGTACATACATCCAGGATCATCTTGCTTGTGCTTCCCTTGCCCATCAGCATGCTACTAAGACTCCAATGGACCTCAATGTCCACCTTTCAGCTTCTGATGGTGAGCCACTTTATGATCAGATTAGCTATTGCCATAATGTTGGGAGTCTTGCCTATCTAGCTTTCACTCATTCCGATATCTCCTATATATAGTTCACATCCGGAGTCATGTCTCGTTTCCCACTCGGGTTTAACAGCTGCCTCCTTCGGTTTCTTTAGACACTCCAGTTCGTTACAACTTCAGGCATATTCGTAAGCTACTTGGGCAGTGATCCTTTACATCAACAATCGATTTCTGCTTATTGTGTTTTTCTTGCTGGTTCTGATTGCCTAGAAGATTAAGAAACAAGTTGCGGCTTGTCGCTCAAGTGTAGAGGTTGAGTTGTGAGCTATGGCTCTTTTGACAATATAGATGACTTGGCCATGGTAGTTGCTTGAGGGTTTTGGTGTTTTGGTCAGTACACCAAAATCTTTTGTCAGGTAGTGCAAGTGCTGTCAGTATTGCGTGTGACCTTGTGAAGCATGAGCTCACCAAGCATATTGGTGTCGATGCTTCCTCCATGCGGTCCCATGTGCAAAATCAAGTGATTGTTGTACAATATGTGCCTAGCAAGCTACACTTAGTGATTGTTTGGATATCACTATAGGACGGCCTTGTTTTTTCGGCCGGTAGAGGTGCCGACGATGGTCTTTCGAGCTCATGTGGTTGTTGGGAATCGACGCACAAGTGCAAGCAGCTGGATGTATTCTTGCCGCCGTATACGTACATACATGCACAAGCCGACTGCTTAATTGATTCCGGTGAGATGCACGCATGGAAAACGTGTAACACAGACCAAAAGCTGAACACATAGAACGACTAAGTTATGTGTGATGAATGTATCGAACAAGGTTGAGTACATACTTGGGTTCTATGTGTACGTGCCACTTTTGTATCCTTCGCGTCTGAATGAAACAAAACAGCGAGTTTCTGCTGGGTACAATTCCCAATTCAGATTGATGTTATAAATGTGTTGTACATTAAGTAACTTGTTGCTTGATGGCCCATACTACCATGTCACATTACACACATTTCGTAGCACTACTGTTTGACTGGACATTGATGTCAATGATATTTTTATTATTTTATTAAAACCCATTTATTGGATTTCCTCAAGTACCTCTTACCATTTGATACCCAAAAAGGTCGCATATAAAGCTATGTAAATGAGCCTAACAGCACGAATCACTAACGCTTGATGATTTGTATTGTCTTGGGCTTTTGGGCGTTTCATGACAACAAAGTTAGCCTTCAAATGGAATGGAGAAAATAGGCGGCTCCACAAGAAAAGACATTGAAATCACCAACACTGATGCAATTAAGATAATCCTTGTTCCAGTTTAGCCCTTATGACCATTTCTGGGCTCTCCCTAGGGCTGGACCCACGAACGAGCTTTTCAGCTCGGCTCGTAGCTCGTTTCAACTCGGCCCGAATCAGCTCGGCCCGTGAAGTATTTATAGCGAGCCGAGTTTGAAAAGTAGGCCCGAAATCCGACCGAGCAGAGCCGAGTTTGGCCCGGTCCAGCTCGGTGGACCGATTGAGGCCCAACCCAAAAACATCTCCACTCATCCCAGAGGCCCCGGCTGAAGCCAGAGAATTCACGAGTACGCAACTGGCTCTGCCTTCCGCCGCCGCCGCCGCCGCCGCCACCCCCAATCCCACCGTCCTCTCCGCGTGAGTCGCCGCCGTGTCTGCACAAGTTGCCACCGTTCCCTTCCCTTCGTCGGCCTTCTCCTCGCATCCCTCCTTGCCTCGTCCAGAGCCCCCAAAGCAAGACGCGTTGGTTTTAGCTCTGACAGAGTCGCCACGAAACTCGCCAGACCAGCCGCCGCTGGTCGTGCCTCTGCTTGTTTCTCTTCGAGCGCACCAAGAACGAGCAGGTAAAGCTACTGGCTCCAGCGGTTGACATCTTCCCACCCGATGCTGACCTCCAGGCCTCCACCGACTACAACAGCATTCATTCCACGCCGTTCCAGCCAACATAGGTGACCAAGGCGAGCACACCATTGACCATCCCCAATCTTTACCCTTTTCTATTTGTTTATCTATGCTGCCGATGACAGAGTGCTTCGAAATGCAGTTGCTGTCCAAATTCTGTATCCGTTGCATTGTTTGGCTGTTCAAAAGTTCAGTATAGCAGTGCACACACGAGCTGCTCGGGCTGGACCGAGCCAGAGGCAAAACGAGCCGAGCCTCCAGAAACAGGCTCGTTCAACCAACGAGCCGAGCCGAGCTCGGCTCGCTTCAGGCGAGCCAAAGCCAGGCTCGGGCTGAACTCGGCTCGGCTCGTCTCGTGTCCAGCCCTAGCTCTCCCCCTAAGTGCATTTCTAGGCTCAAGTTCCTTGACCTGGTGAGGGATATACAAGGATCCGTTAAGAGTTCCTAGCAAAAAGTAAAAGGAGGAACTTCCTTTGCCGAATGCAGACCAATTGAACATGCACAAGCAGTGGAGTTATTATCCTCTTGGGTTTGGCTATGGACAATGCATTCACACAATGTTAATTTTCAGCAATCCATGTGAGTAGCTTAGTAGCCATAAGTATATCGCATTCGTATAACTATATGCTTAATTTGTGTTGAGATGAAGCCGCATTTGTCTAACTATGCTTAATTCGTGTTGAGATGAAGCCTCCAGTATGTCTTACTTTTTTGCAAACTGCGTACAGTTAATAACATTTAGTTAGCTTAGTAATAGCCGCGGCTTGCTACAGGGAAGTAATAAATTTTTGCTAGGGTTTGTCATACGTGTATAACTAAATAATCGCCTACAGTGTATGATCCTTAGTAGTTTCATTATTTATTGCCTTCCATATCAATTAATGATGGAGATGGATGCAAATTAGTACATGGTTCATTATTGGTATTTACTTATGAGCATACCACACACATGTGATGATGACGTTAGCTGATATTCAAATTATAGAAGCAAAGCCAACTAATTTTACTACTTTGGCTGATAGTAATAGTTCCAAGTTATAGCGCCTTTTGGTTATTTGAAGTTTGTTCCCAATTGCACTTTTTGGCTTTGACCTTGGGAAGGACTTTCTCTTCAAATTCGGTCAATTCACTGAGAACTATAAGCTGAAGGTGGTATGCGTATGGCACTTTGTACAACCTGTTAGTGCTATTGTAAAAGTTCATATTTAGTATAGAAACTTCACAAAAGCATGCGTAATCAAACTCATCCTGACCTTGAGATTTTATGAGGCGCTTTCCATCAGCAATATAGACCAGAAAAGTTTGGAATTTAACGTGTTAGTATTTTCTGTTCAAATTTAAGTTGATGCCAAACCATTATGAAGAGAGGTCTACCTAGTATAAATGAAGAGAATTTGATTCACATATAAATCTATCAACAAGTAAAATATTTTGGTTCTGAATATACATAATTATTAAGGTGAAGATAACTCAAGAGTAAGCAAGCTTTTATGGAATACACTTATGAAATCATGGGTTGCTGGGACATGGAGCTTATGCGCTAGTTAAAATTGATGAAAGAAATTTGCCGAGTTTATTGCTAATCTTTCTTCCAGTTTGCATGTTCCATCAGCTTCATCCATGCTTCCTTCCGGTTTGCACGTTCCCGCAGAATTATGCAAGTTTGCATTTTAGCTCTAATGATTTCCTGGAATTGGTACTGCACCATTATTTCTACAATTGATGCTTCTTTTAGTTGATAGGTTTTAAAGAGGGCGCTAGAGGTGTGGAACCTCCAATTTATGCCCATGTGCTCCCAAGCTACATACAAACCAATCCAGTCCTGAACTAGAAACAGCTGGCTTCATCTACCACTGGTTCTGAATAATGTCAAGCACTATGAAAGACCTCCCTGCCAGAGCGTCCTAGTTCCTAACAAGTACCAGATAGGAAGATACTCCGTTGCAAGCCTAAAACATCTTGAATGCTTTTCACAACACGCTCAAAGAACGCAATGAACTGCTGGATCCAGAACTTCAACGAAGTGTGGACTTTTACCAGCTACATATGGCTGACGACCAAGCTTTACTATGGGAATTTGAACATTGTGTGCAACGAGTAGGTTCTTACAAGGTTTCAAATTTCTTATTATGTTGTGTGCACGAATACAGCCTACTTCCAGGCGATCGCCAACGGCCGCCGTAGGCGTAACACCATACCCCTCCTCTGGGATGGAGGCTCCCTCCTCCTAGACCCGTGCGCCATTCGGGCTCATGTCGACGGTTTCTATAGATCCCTCTTCTCCGCCGCTCCTCGGAGCGGCGTGTCTCTTGCCCATGATTGTTGGGCCGGTAGTCAGGTCTCCAGGGCGGAGAATACCGCTCTGACGGCCCCTTCTCTCGAAAGGAGGTGCAGGAGGCTATCAGGGGCATGAACCCCTCCTCGGCCCCTGGCCCTGATGGACTTCCTGTTCTCTTCTTCCAGACCTTTTGGAACGTCATTAAACCCGAGGTCATGGCCATATTTGAGGAATTCTTTGTGGGTGCCATTGACCTTGGTCGCCTCAATTATGGGATCATCTCTCTTATTCCAAAGGTCCCTGGGGCGTCCGACATCCGCCAATTCAGGCCGATCACGGTTATCAACGTGATTTTCCGGATTTTGGCCAAAGGGTACGCCAATAGGGTGACCACGCTTGCTGATCGGATTACCCATCCGAATCGATCGGCCTTCATTAGAGGCGATATATCCTGGACGGGTTTTGGTCCTTCATGAGGTCCTCCATGAGGTCCGGACCAAACACCTCAAGGCGGTTTTCTCAAGATCGATTTTCACAAAGCCTATGACACGGTCACCGGCCCTTCCTCAGAGAGGTCCTTCTTGAAAGGGCTTTGATGACCGCTGGGTCACAAGAGTCATGCAAATGGTCTCTTGTGGTCGCACGGCAGTGAACATCAATGGCGAGGTCGGCCCTTCTTCCCTACCTGTCTTGAGTCCGCCAGGTGACCCTCTCCCCTTTCTCTTCAATATGGTGGTTGGCGCTCAGCGGCCATCCTTGATAAGGCCAAGGCTGCTGGCCACATTCGTGGGATTACTCCCCATCTCTCGGGGGGCTCCGGGATCTCCACCTTGCAGTATGCGGATGACACGATCATCATGGTCGAAGGCTCGGAGTCGGACATCGCCAACCTCAAGTTCCTTCTTCTTTGCTTCCAACATATGTCGGGCCTCAAGATCAACTTTGATAAGAGCGATGTCATGGTATTGGGATATTCCCCCTCTGAGTCTCTGGCTATCGCCAATCGGCTCAACTGCCGCTTGGGCTCCTTCCCCACTTCCTACTTGGGGACTCCTATTAGTGACTCGCGCCTCTCTGCCGCGGACTTGAGACCTGCTATATCCAAGCTCCAGTCCCGGTGCGAGCCCTGGCAGGGGAGGTGGCTGTCCAAGGCGGCCCGCACTATCCTTATCAATTCTTCTCTGTCCAGCCTACTGCTCTTCCTCATGAGCTTCTATAGCCTCCACGAGTCCCTTCATAAGGAGATCGCCAAGATCCAATCTCGCTTCTACTGGGCTGGCGACCACGATAAACAGAAATACCACATGGTCAGCTAGCCCGACATCTGCAAGCCTCGGGAGCAGGGCGGCCTGGGCATCATGTGCTCTAAGCGTATGAACATTGCTCTCCTCTCCGTTGGCTCTGGCGTATCACCCAGGGGCAGGGGTGGCCTCTGGTTGGACATCATCCGGTCTAAATACCTTGGGCCAACCCCTCGCTTTCGCCGAGATCAGCGGCTCCAGTTTTGGCAATCCATTGTTCACTTCTTCCGTGCTGCGCATTGGGACCTCTATTTCGGTTGGCTCGGCCTCTCGACCCTCTTCTGGTATGACCGCTGGGCTGGTGACTCCCCTTCGCGCCCGCTTCCCTTCCTCTTCTCTATCGCGATGGACCATGGGATATCGGTCAGCAGGCCCTTCTTGATCTGGGCGCCTAGCCTTCCGCCGTCCATTTGGGCGGCGGAATCCGCCACTGGCGTGAGTTGCTTGATTGTGTCGCGTTGCACGAACCTCTTGTGGAGGATAGGCGGACTGTACAGTGGAGACTTGAGCCGTCGGGCTTGTTCTCCACTCGATCGCTTTATCCGCCATCGCTCCTTCCTCCGCGCCCTCCCTTATCGTTGGTGCGGACCATCCGAGTTCCTCTGAAGATTCGCATCTACATGTGGCAATGGATCCGTGGCGAGCTTCCGTCTGGCGTGGAGGTTCGGAAGCGCAATGGCCCCGGTTCCGGTATCTGCCCTCTCTGCGGCGTCCCGGAAGACTCTAACCACATCTTCTTCTCCTGCGTCTCCGCTCAATTCCTTTGGAGCTGCTTTCGCGAGGTGGTCGGTGGGAATTGGTGCCACACTAACTTCCGGACCTTTTGTTGAACTCCAACTGTCCCCCATCTCCTCTCGCCACATTAGGTGGCTGGAAGTTGGGGTCCTTGCTTGGACATTGTGGACTGTTCGCAATAAGCTTGTGATCCAGCGCGCTCCCCTTCGTCGCCCTACTGACGCCCTCTATAAATTCTCGGGTTTCTTGCAGCTTTGGCGGCCGCTTAGCCGCCCCGTGGACCGAGACGCCATCTCCGCCTTCATCGCCGACATTCGATCGATGGCCGTCCGCCTCTCTCCGCCGCCTCCGCCGCCACCGAGCCAGATTAGCCACCCAGGCTGGGTGCTTGCTGTGTTCTTGTTGGTGTTGTCTTTTTCTTTTTAGGGCTTGTTGAGCTGTGCCCGCAGCAGAACCTATGTACCTTTCCGTGAGACTCGTGTGGGTGTGTGGACCTATGTGGGATGTATGCTTTGTGGCGGTTGCTTTATTTATAAAGCGGGGCGAAAGCCTTTTTCGGTATTATGTTGTGTGCAACAAGTAAATTCTTAAAAGGTTTCTTATTCTTGAACACCTCACTAATGTGTTTTTGCCAAAAGGATGACAGACAAACACAAACAATTTGGGGAGTTCCCTTGGAGAGTGTCTCCGTGATGAAAAGAATCTACTTCCACCGATGGCTTCCCAAGATTAACCTATTGGTGGCGCACTGCTGCCCATTTGCTACTCCATTTGTCATTGTGCTGTCATAGGGTACCATCTGATATGACAATGTGTAGCCATCAACTAAAACAGAACTCAATTGTAATCTTAAATAGGGTGATTTTTTTTTCCAAGTTACACCTCTTTGCAATGGCATTGGGCTTACTTGATCTAGCTTACTCCAGTGCTTGTGTTAGCCAGCCAATTCTAGCAGAACTCAATGATGGACCTGCTCTAGATCTAGCATTTGTGTCTACAATCAACAGTTTACACGCTATTACTATGAACTAAAGCTCAAGCTCGCAGTGAGAGGTTACTAGTTGATTCCATAAGGCGTCCTGGAGCACAAATCATACTCAGAGAACACAGCAGTAGACATGAAATGCCTGCAGATAAACAAGTCGCGTCTACAAACTACATAATCGCACAAAAAACAACAAGGGCTCTAATCTAATCTTACCGTGCGATGCTGCTTGTCGATGCAGTTGATCCCATCCTAGTACTGCGTCTCCATGTACTCTTCCCCGTTCGCAACCCCTCCATCCAGCACCAGCTTCTGTGCACGACAACGCAACACGCTTACATCGATGGGTTCAGCAGTATGACGTCAGAAATTCGACCTCCCGGCAAAGAGAGAAAAGGGCGTCAACCTGGGGCTTGGCCTTGAGATCGCGGAGCCTGTTGAGCTCCGGCGAGCCGCCACCCGCTTCAACCACGGCACAGCCCGCGCCACCGTCCGACGGGTCGCTGCGCGGTGGCTTGGCCAGGCGTATCGGGGCGACGCTGTCGAAGTACCCGCATGCCTGGACATCCACCCGCGCCGCCTCCTCCGCGGGCAACGCGGTTCGCTCCGCTCCGGCCGCGTCGCCTCCTGGGCGGCTTGTATTCTATCCTCTCCTATTGGCTCGCTCGGTGGTCACCTGAGTCTCCGATTCCGGGCTCGGCGGCGGCGGCGGCGGTAGTAACTCGGTAGGGCACAATTTTTTTTAACTCGGCCGGGCACGATTGGGAAAGCGATATGCCGTGAACACGATAGTCGTTTCCTGATGGTGAAGGCAAAAACGACAAATTTAACCTGTGAACCAAACAATATCACAAAATGAACCATTTGACGAAAAAAAATCACCCGGCTGAACTTTTTGGTAGCGGCCCAACAGTTAGGCGTCATACTATACTGTGCATCTGACACGCGTGGCCATCGCTGCACCTTGGGCTACCTGAAAATGCTAAGTCAGCGTGTAAAACCTGTCAGTCAGATGCTGCACAGTGCAGTACGACGCATAGTTGTTGGACGCTACACAAAAAATCAGTCGGGTAAAAAAATTTCGCCAACGATTCATTTTGTGATATTGTTTCATTCACATGTCAGAATAGTGATTTTTGCCTGTAATCCGTCCTTATATGTTGTGATCGTGACTCCCGAGCACCACACGTAACTCTCTCCGATTCCATTTGCTTCGAAGCTCCATCTAGACATGAACAGAGACTAGTTTAGAGCACCTACAGCCGGGCGCCTCAAATCCATCTCAAATATCCGGACAGACTGTCCGGTCACGAAACTCGACCCCGACGGGCGCCTCAAATGGGCATCAAATGCCTAGGCTGTCCGACGCCCCTCATATCCAGACCAAATATAGAGCGGATATGGATCGGCCCGGGCGCGACCCGGTGCGTCCGCCATGTCAATCCGATCCACCCCGACCCCACACCGTCCCCACAAATATCTCCAATCCGTAAACCCTACCTCACTCCGATTTCGCTCCGTCTCTTCTTCTCCTCCTTCGATTTCTCCGATTCGATCCACTCCGGCGCCCATGTCGAGCTCTGTCAGCTGCTCCGACTCCGACCCCGACATCAACGATGAGCTGAGCCTCCACATTGCCCTCGAGAGGTCCAAGGTGGACACGGGGCAGTTTCGGATCTGCCGCCTCGCCTCTCCCCGCCGGCGCAGCGAGGACACCGGCGCAGGCACCTCCCCGCCCACGTGCAGCTTTGCGAGGAGTCGTTTGCTGCATCACGCGAGGCAGCGGTTGTTGGAAATATGCCCTAGAGGCAATAATAAAAGTATTATTATATTTCATTGTTCATGATAATTGTCTTTTATTCATGCTATAACTGTATTATCCGGAAATCATAATACACGTGTGAATACAAAGATCACAATATGTCCCTAGTGAGCCTCTAGTTGACTAGCTCGTTGATCAACAGATAGTCATGGTTTCCTGGCTATGGACATTGGATGTCGTTGATAACGGGATCACATCATTAGGAGAATGATGTGATGGACAAGACCCAATCCTAAGCATAGCACAAGATCGTGTAGTTCGTTTGCTAGAGCTTTTCCAATGTCAAGTATCTCTTCCTTAGACCATGAGATCGTGTAACTCCCGGATACCGTAGGAGTGCTTTGGGTGTATCAAACGTCACAACGTAACTGGGTGACTATAAAGGTGCACTACAGGTATCTCTGAAAGTGTCTATTGGGTTGACACGGATCGAGACTGGGATTTGTCACTCCGTATGACGGAGAGGTATCTATGGGCCCACTCGGTAATGCATCATCATATTGAGATCAAAGTGACCAAGTGTTTGGTCACGGGATCATGCATTACGGTACAAGTAAAGTGACTTGCCGATGACGAGACTGAACAAGGTATTGGGATACCGATGATCGAGTCTCAGGCAAGTAACGTACCGATTGACAAAGGGAATTGTATACGGGGTTGTTTAATCCTCGACATCGTGGTTCATCCGATGAAATCATCGAGGAGCATGTGGGAGCCAACATGGGTATCCAGATCCCGCTGTTGGTTATTGCCCGAGAGTCGTCTCGGTCATGTCTACGTGTCTCCCGAACCCGTAGGGTCTACACACTTAAGGTTCGGTGACGCTAGGGTTGTATGAATATGAGTATGCAGCATACGGATGTTGTTCGAGTCCGGATGAGATCCCGACGTCACGAGGAGTTTCGAATGGTCCGGAGGTAAAGAATTATATATAGGAAATGGTATTTGCCATCGGGAAAGTTTCGGTCACCGGTAATGTACCGGACCACCGGAAGGGTCCTGGTCCACCGGTGGGGCCACCCATTCGGAGGGCCCCATGGGCTGAAGTGGGAGGAGCCAGCCCATAGTGGGCTGGTGCACCCCTAGGCCCACCCCGCGCCTAGCACTACTAGGAAAAAGCCTAGCAGCAGCTGCTGGTTTGGGCCTATCGATGGCGGGCACAAGCGCTCATCGATAAGGCGCTTCTGACTAATGCTTAGCAATAGCGGCTTGACGACGCCATCGCTAACTTGACTTACTAGCAGCGGTTCTTTATAAGATCGCTCTCGTTAATTAGTAGTAGCGCTTCTCTAACCCGCTACTACTACTATTTAGTATTTTATTTCTTTTCTATTTCATGTTGTATTCATACACCTTTACACAAGTTTTCATACAACAGGAATTTAGAGATTGTTTTACATCATAATGAGTTATTACATCATGGGGTGAAAGAACCGTGGACTAGTTTCAAGTGGATGTCCATCCACTTGAAACTAATCCATGATTCTTTCACCCAATGATATAATAATATCATCATCATCATCATCATCATATCATTAACAACTTAGCATCATAATACATCATTGTCATATAACACCTCCTCAATATCATCGTTTTCATCATTGACATCACATAACACCTCCTCAAGATCATCATTATCAACTCTAACACATTACCACATAATAAACATATTGTACCTCATAGGACCTATTACATTCGATTAAGACCTACTACATTTTCTAAGGTAAAATAACAAAAACAAGATAGCCCTGACTCTCCATTATGGAGAATGGAGATTAGCCTGTCTCCCATTCTTGCCTTTCGCTGAATGTTACTTCCAAGAACCTCCTTGCGAATGTCCATACATTTCTTCCATTCTCGATGATCATGTGTTCACGGTTTTAGAAATCCGATATGCAGTGAGCTCCCTAGATTTACCCGGCAAGATGTTCGAATCGAGAGACGACCATGCATACACATCGATGAGGCACAATCCATCGGGAGTTTCGTTGAAAAACATAATAATAACTTTATAGTTAGCAATGATGTACTAGTTTTAGAAGTATAAAAAATGCACGAATGTCGTAATAGTAAAAAATCTTACCGGGTATCTCCAGAGAAGTTATCGTTGTTCAACACATGCACTAGTGGCACGTATTCACCATAATTTGGAGGAGTTCGATAATAGGCATTGTAATTCTCATGAAGAGTACAAAATGCGATCGATGATTTTTCTCCTTATATGTTAATTGGGTGCCTTGATGTAGTGGGTTTTATCTACCATCTTCCGCACAGTCTTTGAAGAATCAAAATAAGCTGTCAATGGAAATAAGCTATCAACTATTTTGAAATAAAGAATATAAATTAGTTAATAACTATGTTTGATAAACTCACATAGCGGTACAATCGGCAGCGTATCAACAAGGACCCAAATGTCCATATTGTCTTCCTCATTGTCGGGATCACCAAGATCCATGGTGATAATCATACCCTCATCAAAACCATACATTTTGCAAAGTGCTTCCCAATTTTGGCAACCAAAATGGGTTACGCTCTGAGCATTATACAGATTTACTTCAAAATCCATATCATGATGGGTCCTTAGGTGTATTTTCTTTGTTTCAAAATTTTCATGGTCTTCAAAACCCATCCTCTCCAAGACATAGCGTCTTGCATGGCATGGGATAAGCTAGTCGAATTGTAAAATATGAAAATTAGGCGTTGAAATAGTTGAAGTCATGCTTAATGGAGAAAAAACTATTGTCGCTGCGTTGCATCCGTATGAACATCGTAGGTCTCCTCGAGCTTAATCTTTGAAGCGGCGATCATCGTCCACCGAACGAACCTGTCGCACATACCTCGATCGTCGTGGCACCAGCTACACTCCCCCGGGAGACCGTCGTCGTCCGAGTACGACATTTCCTACAATCATAATTCAAAGATTAAACTTGTACATATTCTAGCACAAGTCATGTCGAATTCACGACAAAATCCGGCATGACCTTTGCTAAAAAGGACATATCGGCGCTGAAATTTGCGGAACGGAGATTAATCAACACTCCGACAAAACATAGGCCACTCGGAGATGTAAACTGAACATGAACGGCCACTTGGGCAACCACATATCCTATTTTAGCAACAACACAAAATATACAAGGATATTTGGCTGGTCTCACCTCGATGTCGGAGGGGGTGCGTCGGTGGCTGGGATGACGGCGGGGTTGTCGGAGGGGTCGGTGGCGACGGGACGACGGAGGTCACTGAAACCATATAAGTTATCACTAGCAACAAAACATGTTCAACTAGTTTTATTAATTCAACTAGTTCTTACTAAACATAAACTTACTATAAATAGAAAAAAAACTAGTTCTTTCTAAACATAAAGTAGTTCAACTAGTTATATTAATTATCTTACTAAAAATAGATTAGTTCAGTTAATTCAACTAGTTCAACTAGTTTATTAACTTACTAAACTAGTTCAACTACAACTAAAGTAGTTCAACTACCACTACTACTACTAAAAATCTAGTACTAACTAAGCTAAATTAACATCTACTACTACTAAATTAACATCTAGTACTAGCTAACCCTAAATTAACATCTACTACTAAATCTAGTACTAACTAGTGGCAGGGGTGGGGCGACGGAGAGGTAGCTAGGGGGCGCAGGTCGAGGCGGTGGGAGGCGGGCTGCAGGAGGAGGGAGGAGGGTCACCCAGCGAGATGGAGGAGGCGGCGGAGGAGGGAGGCGGCAGGCGGAGGGATGTGCGAGGAGGATGGAGGAGGGACGGAAGGAGGAGTACCTCGGCGGACGAGCAGCGGCGGCGGGCGACGACGACAGCACGCAGCAGTTATGAAGCGGCGAGTGAGAGTGGCCGAGGGTCGGTCCTCTCCGTGGGGATAAGGTAGGGATAGTTGTAGCGCGTTCGGCAAAAAGCGCTACAGCTAACGCAAATAGCGATGGCGCTCTCGATGTAACGCGCTCTCGCTATAGCTAGAGGGGCCAAGGTCATGGCAACTATAGCGATGTGCTGTATTCCTCAAACGCGCCATGCTACTTCCAAGTCGATGAGCGTTTGGCGGACACGCGTTGCTGCTAAGTAGCAGTAGCGTGGTATTTTGAAGCGCGCTGCAGATAAGATTCTGTGTATAGGCTTTTCCCTAGTAGTGTAGGGTTGAAACCCTAGGGTGGGGGGGCGCACCACATGCCTTGGGGGGGCACTCCACCCCCCCTGGCCGCCGCCCCCTTGGGAGATTGAATCTCCCAGGGCCGGCGCCCCCCCTGGGGGCCTATATAAAGGAGGGCAGGGGGGAGGGCAGCCGTACCCTATGCATTGGCGCCTCCCTCCCCTGCTACACCTCGTCCTCCTCCCGTAGTTGCTTGGCGAAGCCCTGCCGGATTTCTGCTGCATCCACCACCACACCGTCGTGCTGCTGGATCATCATCAACCTCTCCTTCCCCCTTGCTGGATCAAGAAGGAGGAGACTTCTCCGTCCGTCACGTGTGTTGAACGCGGAGGTGCTGTCCGTTCAACACTTGGTCATCGGTGATCTGAATCACGGCGAGTACGACTCCATCATCACCATCCCTTGGGCGCTTCCGACTTCGATCTACAAGTGGTATGTAGATGCAAACTCACTCCCTTGACTCGTTGCTTAGATGAACTCATAGATGGATCTTGGTGAAATCGTAGGAAAAATTTTAATTTTCGCAACGTTCCCCAACAGTGGCATCATGAGCTAGGTCTATGCGTAGTTCTCTATTGCACGAGTAGAACACAATTTTGTTGTGGGCGTGGATCTTGTCAACTTGCTTGCCACTACTAGTCTTTTCTTGCTTCAGCGGTATTGTGGGATGAAGCGGCTGGACCAACCTTACGTGCGCTTCGTGAGACCGGTTCCACCGACTGACATGCACTAGTTGCATAAGGTGGCTGGCGGGTGTCTGTCTCTCCCACTTTAGTTGGAGCGGATTCGATGAAAAGGGTCCTTATGAAGGGTAAATAGAAGTTGACAAAATCACGTTGTGGTTATTCGTAGGTAAGAAAACGTTCTTGCTAGAACCCAATTGCAGCCACGTAAAAGATGCAACAACAATTAGAGGACGTCTAACTTGTTTTTGCAGCAATTGTCATGTGATGTGATATGGCCAGAAGTTGTGATGAATGATGAATGATATATTGTGATGTATGAGATCATGTTCTTGTAATAGGAATCACGACTTGCATGTCGATGAGTATGACAACCGGCAGGAGCCATAGGAGTTGTCTTTATTTTTTGTATGACCTGCGTGTCATTAAAGAACGCCATGTAAATTACTTTACTTTATTGCTAAATGCGTTAGCCATAGAAGTAGAAGTAGTCGTTGGCGTGACAACTTCATGAAGACACGATGATGGAGATCATGATGATGGAGATCATGGTGTCATGTCGGTGACAAGATGATCATGGAGCCCCGAAGATGGAAATCAATGGAGCTATATGATATTGGCCATATCATGTCACTACTATATAATTGCATGTGATGTTTATTATGCTTATGCATCTTGTTTACTTAGAACGACGGTAGTAAATAAGATGATCCCTTACAACAATTTCAAGAAGTGTTCTCCCCTAACTGTGCACCGTTGCTAAAGTTCGTCGTTTCGAAGCACCACGTGATGATCGGGTGTGATAGATCCTTACGTTCATATACAACGGGTGTAAGACAGTTTTACACATGCAAAACACTTAGGGTTAACTTGACGAGCCTAGCATGTACAGACATGGCCTCGGAACACGGAGACAGAAAGGTCGAACACGAGTCGTATGGAAGATACGATCAACATGAAGATGTTCATCGACGATGACTAGTCCGTCTCACGTGATGATCGGACACGGCCTAGTCGACTCGGATCGTGTAACACTTAGATGACTAGAGGGATGTCTAATCTGAGTGGGAGTTCATTGTAATAATTTGATTAGATGAACTTAATTATCATGAACTTAGTCTAAAACCTTTGCAAATATGTCTTGTAGATCAAATGGCCAACGCTCATGTCAACATGAACTTCAACGTGTTCCTAGAGAAAACCAAGATGAAAGATGATGGCAGCAACTATACGGATGGGTCCGGAACACGAGATCATCCTCATAGCTGCCAGAAACAATATGTCCTAGAAGACCGCTAGGTGACGCTCCGTCGAGAGAACCAAGGCGTTATGAGCGCTTGGCGGTCTCGTCTTGATGATTACTCCCTCGTTCGGTCGACATGCTTTACAGACTTAGAACCGGGCTCCAAAAGCGTTTTGAGCATCACGGAGCACATGAGATGTTCAAGAGCTGAAACTAGTTTTCCAAGCTCATGCCCGGTCGAGAGATATGATGTCTCGACAAGTTCTATAGTTGTAAGATGGAGAAAAACAGTTACGTCGGTGAGCACATACTCAAAATGTCCAGGTTGCACAACCGCCGACTCAACTTAACATTAACCTCCCCGATGATGCGGTCATTGACAGAATCCTTCATCGCTCCCACCAAGCTACAAGAGCTTTGTGATGAACTACAATATGCAAGGGATGGTGAAGACCATTCTGAAGTATTTTCAATCTCAAGACAGCAGAGGTTGAGATCAAGAAAGAACATCAAGTGTTGATGGTCAATAAGACCACTAAGTTCAAGAAGGGCAAGGGCAAGAAGAACTTCAAGAAGGACGGCAAGGATGTTGCGCGCCCGATAAGCCGCCATCGGAAGAAGTCAAAGAATGGACCCAAGCACGAGACCGAGTGCTTTTATTGCAAGGGAAAGGTCATTTGAGCGGAACTGCCCCAAATACTTAGCGGATAAGAAGGCCGGCAACACCAAAGGTATATTTGATATACATGTAATTGATGTGTACCTTACCGATTACTCGTAGTAACTCCTGGGTATTTGATACCGTGCCGTTGCTCATATTTGTAACTCACAGCAGAGCTGCGGAATAAACGGAGATGGCGAAGGGCGAGGTGACGATCTTGCGTCGGGAATGGTTCCAGAGTCGATGTGATCGCCGTCGACGCTGCCTCTACATTTACCTACGGGATTAGTTTTGAACCTTAATAATTGTTATTTAGTGCCAAGTTTGAGCATGAACATTGTATCAAGATCTCGTTTAATACGAGATGGCTACTCATTTAAATCCGAGAATAATGGTTGTTTTATTTATATGAGAGATATGTTTTATGGTCATGCTCCGATGGTCAATGGTTTATTCTTAATGAATCTCGAGCGTAATATTACACATATTCATAGTGTGAATGCCAAAAGATGTAAAGTTGATAACGATAATCCCACATACTTGTGGCACTGCCGCCTTGGTCACATTGGTGTCAAGCGCATGAAGAAGCTCCATGCTGATGGACTTTTAGAGTCTCTCAATTATGAATCATTTGACACATGCGAACCATGCCTCATGGGCAAAATGACCAAGACTCCGTTCTCCGGAACAATGGAGCGAGCAACCAACTTGTTGGAAATCATACATACCGATGTGTGCGGTCCAATGAGCATTGAGGCTCGTGGAGGATATCGTTATGTTCTCACTCTCACTGATGACTTGAGTAGATATGGGTATGTCTACTTGATGAAACACAAGTCTGAGACCTTTGAAAAGTTTAAGGAATTTCAGAATGAGGTAGAGAATCAACGTGACCGAAAGATAAAGTTCCTACGATCAGATCGTGGAGGAGAATACTTAAGTCACGAATTTGGTACACACTTAAGGAAATGTGGAATCGTTTCACAACTCACACCGCCTGGAACACCTCAGCGTAACGGTGTGTCCGAACGTCGTAATCACACTCTATTGGATATGGTGCGGTCTATGATGTCTCTTACCGATTTACCGCTATCATTTTCGGGATACGCTCTAGAGACAGCTACATTCACTTTAAATAGGGAACCGTCTAAATCCGTTGAGACAACACCGTATGAATTATGGTTTGGGAAGAAACCTAAGCTGTCATTTCTAAAAGTTTGGGGATGCGATGCTTATGTCAAGAAACTTCAACCTGAAAAGCTCAAACCCAAGTCGGAAAAATGCGTCTTCATAGGATACCCTAAGGAAACCATTGGGTATACCTTCTACTTAAGATCCGAGGGCAAGATCTTTGTTGCCAAGAACAGATGCTTTCTTGAAAAAGAGTTTCTCTCGAAAGAAGTAAGTGGGAGGAAAGTAGAACTCGATGAAGTACCACCTCTCGAACGGGAAAGTGGTGCAGCTCAGGAAAATGTTCCTGTGATGCCTACACCAACTGAAGAGGAAAATAATGATGATGATCAAGGTACTTTGGATCAAGTTGCTACTAAACTTCGTAGGTCCACAAGGACACGTTCCGCACCAGAGTGGTACGGCAACCCTGTCCTGGAAATCATGTTGTTAGACAACGGTGAACCTTCGAACTATGAAGAAGCGATGGCGGGCCCGGATTCCAACAAATGGCTTGAAGCCATGAAATCCGAGATAGAATCCATGTATGAAAACAAAGTGTGGACTTTGACAGACTTGCCCGATGATCGGCGAGCGATAGATACAAATGGATTTTTAAGAAGAAGACGGACGCGGATGGAAATGTTACCATCTATAAAGCTCGACTTGTCGCTAAGGGTTATCGACAAGTTCAAGGGATTGACTACGATGAGACATTCTCTCCTGTAGCGAAGCTGAAGTCCGTCCTAATCATGTTAGCAATTGCCGCATAGTATGATTATGAGATATGGCAGATGGACGTCAAAACGGCATTCCTTAACGGACATCTTAAGGAAGAGCTGTATATGATGCAGCCGGAAGGTTTTGTCGACCCTAAGAACGCTAACAAAGTATGCAAGCTCCAGAGATCCATTTATGGACTGGTGCAAGCATCTCGGAGTTGGAGCATTCGCTTTAATGAGATGATCAAAGCCTTTGGGTTTATGCAGACTTATGGAGAAGCCTGCATTTACAAGAAAGTGAGTGGGAGCTCTGTAGCATTTCTCATATTATATGTAGATGACATACTCTTGATGGGAAATGATATAGAACTTTTGGACAACATTAAGGCCTACTTGAATAAATGTTTTTCAATGAAGGACCTTGGAGAAGCTGCTTATATATTAGGCATCAAGATCTATAGAGATAGATCGAGACGCCTCATAGGTCTTTCACAAAGCACATACCTTGATAAGATTTTGAAGAAGTTCAAAATGGATCAGTCCAAGAAGGGGTTCTTGCCTGTGTTGCAAGGTGTGAGATTGAGCTCGTCTCAATCCCCGACCACGGCAAAAAATAAAGAAGAGATGAGTGTCATCCCCTATGCTTCAGCCATAGGATCTATTATGTATGCCATGCTGTGTACTAGACCTGATTTAAACCTTGTCGTAAGTTTGGTAGGAAGGTACCAAAGTAATCCCGGCAAGGAACACTGGACAGCGGTCAAGAATATCCTGAAGTACCTGAAAAGGACAAAGGACATGTTTCTCGTTTATGGAGGTGACAAAGAGCTCGTCGTAAAGGGTTACGTCGACACTAGCTTCGACACAGATCTGGATGACTCTAAGTCACAAACCGGATACGTGTATATGTTGAATGGTGGAGCGATGGTGGTGCAATTGCAAGCGAGCGTCGTGGCGGGATCTACATGTGAAGCGGAGTACATGGCAGCCTTGGAGGCAGCGCATGAAGCAATTTGGGTGAAGGAGTTCATCTCCGACCTAGGAGTCATACCCAATGCATCGGGGCCGATCAAACTCTTCTGTGACAACACTGGAGCTATTGCCCTTGCCAAGGAGCCCGGGTTTCACAAGAAGACCAGGCACATCAAGCATCGTTTCAACTCCATCCGTGAAAATGTTCAAGATGGAGACATAGATATTTGCAAAGCATATACGGATCTAAATGTCGCAGATCCGTTGACTAAACCTCTCTCGCGAGCAAAACATGATCAACACCAGAACTCTATGGGTGTTCGATTCATCACAATGTTACTAGATTATTGACTCTAGTGCAAGTGGGAGACTGTTGGAAATATGCCCTAGAGGCAATAATAAAAGTATTATTATATTTCATTGTTCATGATAATTGTCTTTTATTCATGCTATAACCGTATTATCCGGAAATCGTAATACACGTGTGAATACATAGACCACAATATGTCCCTAGTGAGCCTCTAGTTGACTAGCTCGTTGATCAACAGATAGTCATGGTTTCCTGGCTATGGACATTGAATGTCGTTGATAACGGGATCACATCATTAGGAGAATGATGTGATGGAGAAGACCCAATCCTAAGCATAGCACAAGATCGTGTAGTTTATTTGCTAGAGCTTTTCCAATGTCAAGTATCTCTTCCTTAGACCATGAGATCGTGTAACTCCCGGATACCGTAGGAGTGCTTTGGGAGTATCAAACGTCACAACGTAACTGGGTGACTATAAAGGTGCACTACAGGTATCTCCGAAAGTGTCTGTTGGGTTGACACGGATCGAGACAGGGATTTGTCACTCCGTATGACGGAGAGGTATCTCTGGGCCCACTCGGTAATGCATCATCATATTGAGCTCAAAGTGACCAAGTGTTTGGTCACGGGATCATGCATTACGGTACGAGTAAAGTGACTGGCCAGTAACGAGACTGAACAAGGTATTGGGATACCGACGATCGAGTCTCAGGCAAGTAACGTACCGATTGACAAAGGGAATTGTATACGGGGTTGTTTAATCCTCGACATCGTGGTTCATCCGATGAAATCATCGAGGAGCATGTGGGAGCCAACATGGGTATCCAGATCCCGCTGTTGGTTATTGCTCGAGAGTCGTCTCGGTCATGTCTACGTGTCTCCCGAACCCGTAGGGTCTACACACTTAAGGTTCGGTGACGCTAGGGTTGTATGAATATGAGTATGCAGCATACCGAATGTTGTTCGGAGTCTTGGATGAGATCCCGGACGTCACGAGGAGTTTCGGAATGGTCCGGAGGTAAAGAATTATATATAGGAAATAGTATTTCGGCCATCGGGAAAGTTTCGGGGTCACCCGGTAATGTACTGGGACCACCGGAAGGGTCCCGGGGGTCCACCGGGTGGGGCCACCCATCCCGGAGGGCCCCATGGGCTGAAGTGGGAGGAGCCAGCCCATAATGGGCTGGTGCGCCTCAGGCCCACCTAGCCTAGGGTTGAAACCCTAGGGTGGGCGCACCACATGCCTTGGGGGCACTCCACCCCCGCCGCCGCCCCTTGGGAGATTGAATCTCCCGGGCCGGCGCGCCTGAGGGGCCTATATAAAGGAGGGCAGGGGAGGCAGCCGCACTGTGCATTGGCGCCTCCTCCCGCTACACCTCGTCCTCCTCCCGTAGTTGCTTGGCGAAGCCTGCCGAGTTCTGCTGCATCCACCACCACACCGTCGTCTTTGCTGGATCATCATCAACCTCTCCTTTCCCTTGTTGGATCAAGAAGGAGGAGACGTCTCCGTCCGTATGTGTGTTGAACGCGGAGGTGCTGTCCGTTCAGCACTTGGTCATCGGTGATCTGAATCACGGCGAGTACGACTCCATCATCACCATCCCCTTGAACGCTTCCGCACTCGATCTACAAGTGGTATGTAGATGCAAACTCACTCCCTTGACTCGTTGCTTAGATGAACTCATAGATGGATCTTGGTGAAACCGTAGGAAAAATTTTAATTTTCTGCAACGTTCCCCAACAGCGGTGGGTGCTAGTTCCTGCACCGCCCGCACGGACAGGCACTCCGGAATCGTAGGCATGCGCCGCCTGCCGCGAGAGGCATTGGGCAAGGGAAACAAAGGCGGTGGAGCAGTCCGTGCGCCACCGATATGAGGACGAGTGGTTCCTCGCTTGGGTGTACCGCCGGTCGCTTGCAATAGTGCAGACGGATGCTCGGCGGCTCCTTCGGAAGAACGCCAAGGAGCTCCAGCTTCCATTGAGCAGTCAAAGCGCGAGGCGGTGGAGGTAGCGGTGGAGGCAACTCAAGTGGCGAAGCTCAAACGACAGAAAGACAGGGCCGTCCGATGGCTCAAAGGGCTGGTCGCCCTCTCCTCCTCCGACGGTGACGACCACAACGCCTCGTCCGATGACTCAGACGATCCTCCACCCGCCACCAATGCCTACAGCAGTTTCATTGACCGAAAGGGGAAAGGACCGGCGAGGAAGTCGTGAAGATCCATCTTCTTCACCTCAATTTCAAGTTCTTGGATGTAGTTAGAATTTGTCTACTGTATTATGTGCATTATGTGAACATTGGCTATCTTTCAAACATCCGGTTTGTGATATTTTGGTGAAGGATTGTGCATTTGTATGTCCGCTCATAATACACGTATTTTTTATCATTGTTGCATGGTTTAGTATGGATATTGCGAGGTCCGATATGAGATACGTGGACGTGGACGACGACATCCGAGGACTGACCTGTCAGTGCTCGTGGATGTGCCCGAACGCTCCCACGAGTGTCTGAGGCGCCGAATTTTACCATGTTCGGCTGTAGATGCTCTAATAACACATAAATCACCATTCGGTAGCTGAGTCTTTGTTTTGGTTAAGTTGTGCATGACCAATATGTTCTTCTCGAACTGTCATAAGACATACCATATTGTAATTTAGAGAATCTTGTTGTCAGTGCCTAGCATTCTAAACTTTGTATCAAGCCCCTAATATGAAATCACGGCCTAGAAAAGGTGTCCACACTCAGTATGACAGCATCTCATACTCGCCGAGATAAATAGGGTCTTCTCACGGAGTCACGGTGGAGGTTGCATGGCCCTCATTTTTGGCATCGAAGTATAGCAACGCCCCCCTTTTTGGCGCCGGCGGCGTGGAAGGATGGGCGCTGGAGTTCGTCGTGGACTGGAAGAGAAGATGTGGGCAATTAGAAACCAGAGGCCGAGAGAAGAAAAGCGATGTACCCATGTAGCAAACGAACAAAACGACAAAGCGTGATGGAAATTTGATAAGTGCGGCCCGATTTTCGAAATTTGCAATGGTTTCATGCGAGGCACGGTAGATATTTCCCGTCTCAATTTTGGTGTGCTCTCGCTCATTCCGAAGGTTCAGGGGGCCGACAACATTAGACAGTATCGCCCGATCGCGTTGATTAATGTTCCTTTTAAGATTTGCGCCAAAGCTAGCGCCACCCGATTAGGCCCGATAGCTCATCGCACGATCCACCATAACCAATCCGCTTTTATCCATGGGCGCAATATCCTTGAAGGTTCGCTCGCGCTTCAGGAAATTGTGCACGAGCTTAAATGCACGAAGGAACCAACAGTTTTGCTGAAGTTAGATTTCGAGAAGGCATACGATCGGGTAAATTGGGATTTACTGCGTCAAGTGCTCCTTGGCCGCGGCTTCTCCGCGATTTGGGTTCATCGTGTCATGTAATTGGTCTCGGGTGGCCAAACTGCAGTGTCGTTGAACGGAGAATTAGGTCATTTCTTCCGGAACAAACGAGGACTCAGGAAGGGCGATCTGATGTCGCCGCTTTTGTTCAACTTTGTTGTTGATGCGCTGTCCACCATGTTATCGAAAGCAGCGGCGGCTGGACACATCCAAGGGTTGGTAGGTCATCTCATTCCAGGGGGAGTGACACATTTACAATATGCGGATGACACGCTGCTGTTGTTTCGCCCGGATATCCGGAGTATAGCGTCGATCAAGGCGATCCTTATTAGCTTCGAGCTAATGTCCGGTCACAAAATCAACTTTCACAAGTGTGAGTTGATTGCGATGGGGGTGGAGCCGGACGAGGGTAGTCGTATTGCGGATTTTTTCAATTGCAAAGTTGGCAAATTCCCTTTTACGTATCTCGGTTTACCGATCGATACCAAACGTCCCACGATTGAGGATTGGGATCCTTTGTGTGGCAAGGTGCGCAGAATGGTGTGCCCCTGGCGAGGAAAATTCCTCTCCAAGGCAGCTAGACTTATTCTTACGAATTCCAGCCTTTCTTCCTGCCGATGTTTGCCATGGGCCTTTTTCTCCTTGCAGAAGGGGTTCATGCGAAGTTCGACACTCCACGTGCCAAGTTCTTTTGGGAAGGAACCGGCCCGAACTGTAAATACCATATGGTTAAATGGGCTTGGGTGTGTCGGCCCAAGGCCTTGGGGGGTCTTGGGATCACCAATTCTAGACTCTTAAATATAGCATTGATGTGTAAGTGGATTTGGAAAATCACCCAAGGTGCCTCAAGTCTTTGGGTTGATTGAAGGAAATATGCCCTAGAGGCAATAATAAAGTTATTATTTATTTCCTTATTTCATGATAAATGTTTATCATTCATGCTAGAATTGTATTAACCGGAAACATGATACATGTGTGAATGAATAAACAAACAACATGTCACTAGTATGCCTCTACTAGACTAGCTTGTTAATCAAAGATGGTTATGTTTCCTAACCATGAACAAAGAGTTGTTATTTGATTAACAAGATCACATCATTAGTAGAATGATCTGATTGACATGACCCATTCCATTAGCTTAGCACACGATCGTTGAGTATGTTGCTACTGCTTTTATCCATGACTTATACATGTTCCTGTAACTATGAGATTATGCAACTCCGTTTACGGAGGAACACTTTGGTGCTACCAAACGTCACAACGTAATCGGGTGATTATAAAGGAGTACTACAGTGTCTCCAAAGGCGATGTTGGGTTGGCGTATTTGAGATTAGGTTTTGTCACTCCGATTGTCGGAGAGGTATCTCTGGGCCCTCTCGGTAATACACATCACTTTGAAGCCTTGCAAGCACTACAACTAATGAGTTAGTTGTGAGATGATGTATTACGGAACGAGTAAAGAGACTTGCCGTAACGAGATTGAACTAGGTATTAGATACCGACGATCGAATCTCGGCAAGTAACATACCGATGACAAAGGAACAACGTATGTTGTTATGCGGTCTGACCGACAAAGATCTTCGTAGAATATGTAGGAACCAATATGGGCATCCAGGTCCCGCTATTGGTTATTGACCGAGAATAGTTCTAGGTCATGTCTACATTGTTCTCGAACCGTAGGGTCCGCACGCTTAAGGTTTCGATGACAGTTATTATGAGTTTATGTATTTTGATGTACCGGAGAAGTTAGGAGTCCCGGATGTGATCACGGACATGACGAGGAGTCTCGAAATGGTCGAGACATAAAGATTGATATATTGGAAGCCTATATTTGGAGTTCGGAATGGTTCCGGGTGAAAACAGAATTTACCGAGTACCGGAGGTTACGGAACCCCGGAGGTAAATGGGCCTTAGTGGGCCTCGAGGGAGAAGAGGAGGGGCCGGCCAGGGGTGGCCGCGCCCCCCCCCCCAGTCCGAATAGGACAAGGAGGCGGCGCCCCCCTTTCCTCTTCCCACTTCCCCAATCCTATTCCAACTAGGAAAGGGGGGGAGTCCTACTCGGTGGGAGTAGGACTCCTCCGGCGCGCCCCCTCTAGGCCGGCCGCACCTCCCCCCTCCCTCCTTTATATACGGGGGCAGGGGGCACCCTAGAACACACAAGTTTGATCTACGGATCGTTCCTTAGCCGTGTCGGTGCCCCCTCCACCATATTCCACCTCGGTCATACCGTCGCGAAGCTTAGGCGAAGCCTCTGCGCGGTGAAACATCAAGATCGTCACCACGCCGTCGTCTTGAAAACTCTCCTCGACACTCGGCTGGATCGAGTACGAGGGACGTCATCGAGCTGTACGTGTGTCAAGAACTCGGGGGCGCCGGAGTAACGGCGCCGGGATCGGTCGGATCGCGAGGAGAACGCACGACTACTTCCTCTACGTTGTGATCGCTTCCGCTTCGGGTCTCGAGGGTGCGTGGACAACACTCTCCCCTCTCGTTGCCATTCATCACCATGATCTTGCGTGTGCGTGGGAAATTTTTGAAATTACTCGTTCCCCAACAAAGGCATCCGAGCCAGTTTTTATGGTTTGATGTTTTTGCACGAGTAGAACACAAGTGAGTTGTGGGCGATACAAGTCATACTACCTACCAGATGTCATACTTTGGTTCAGCGGTATTGTGAGATGAAGCGGCCCAGACCGACATTACGCGTGACGCTTCTGCGAGACTGGTTTCACCGCCACGAGCACTCGTTGCTTAAAGGTGACCGGTGGGTGTCTGTCTCTCTCACTTTAGTTGAACCGAGTGTGGCTACGCCCGGTCCTTGAGAAGGTTAAACGGAGTCTATTTGACGAAGTATCGTTGTGGTTTTGATGCGTGGGTGAGACTGATTCTTGCTTAAGCCCGTAGCAGCCACGTAAAATTTGCAACAACAAAGTAGAGGACGTCTAACTTGTTTTTGCAGGGCATGTTGTGATGTGATATGGTCAAGACGTGATGCTATATTTTATTGTATGAGATGATCATGTTTTGTAACCGGTTATCGGCAATCGGCTGGAGCCATATGGTTGTCGCTTATTGTATGCAATGCAATCGCTACGTAATGCTTTACTTTATCACTAAGCGGTAGAGATAGTCGTAGAAGCATAAGATTGGCGAGGCGACAACGATGCTACGATGGAGATCAAGGTGTCGCGCGGTGGCGATGGTGATCATGGTGGTGCCGCAAGATGGAGATCATGAAGCACAAGATGATGATGACCATATCATATCACTTATATTGATTTGCATGTGATGTTTATCCTTTTATGCATCTTATCTTGCTTTGATTGACGGTAGCATTATAAGATGATCTCTCACTAAATTATCAAGAAGTGTTCTCCCGAGTATGCACCGTTGCCAAAGTTCGTCGTGCCCGGACACCACGTGATGATCGGGTGTGATAAGCTCTCGTCCATCTACAACGGGTGCAAGCCAGTTTTGCACACGCAGAATACTCGGGTTATACTTGACGAGCCTAGCATATGCAGATATGACCTCGGAACACGGAGACCGAAAGGTCGGCGTGAATCATATAGTAGATATGATCAACATAAGATGTTCACCATTGAAAACTACTCCATTTCACGTGATGATCGGTTATGGTTTAGTTGATTTGGATCACGTGATCACTTAGATGACTAGAGATGTCTTTCTAAGTGGGAGTTCTTAAATAATATGATTAATTGAACTTAAATTTATCATGAACTTAGTACTGATAGTATCTTGCTTGTTTATGTTTGATTGTAGATAGATGGCTCGTCTTTGTTGTTCCGTTGAATTTTAATGCGTTCCTTGAGAAAGCAAAGTTGAAAGATGATGGTAGCAATTACACGGATCGGGTCCGTAACTCGAGGATTATCCTCATTGCTGCCTGTAAGAGTTACGTCTGGATGCACCGCTGGGTGCGAACTGCTTCTTGATGCTGGCGACGGCGTTAAGAACGTCTGGCGAGCAAAGCTGATGACTACTCTATAGTTCGATGTGCCATGCTTTACGGCTTAGAACCGGGACTTCAACGACGTTTTGAGCGCCATGGAGCATATGAGATGTTCGAGGAGTTGAAGTTGATATTCCAACAGAATGCCCGGATTGAGAGATATGAAGTCTCCAATAAGTTCTATAGCTGCAAGATGGAGGAGAACAGTTACATTAGTGAGCACATACTCGTAATGTCCGGGTACTACAATCACTTGACACAATTGGGAGTTAATCTTCCGGATGATTGTGTCATTGATGAATTCTTCAATCACCGCCACCAAGCTACAAAGGCTTCGTGATGAACTATAATATGCAAGGGTTAGTAAAGACTATGCACGAGCTCTTCGCAATGCTAAAGGCTGCGGAGGTAGAAATCAAGAAGGAGCATCAAGTGTTGATGGTCAATAAGACCACTAGTTTCAAGAAGAAAGGCAAAGGGAAGAAGAAGGGGAACTTCAAGAAGAACAGCAAGCAAGTTCTTTCAGAGAAGAAACCCAAGTCCGGACCTAAGCACAAATCGAGTGCTTCTCTCGCAAGCGATGGTCCTTTGAAGCAGAACTGCCCCAAGTATTTGGCGGATAAGAAGGATGGCAAGGTGAACAAAGGTATATGTGATATACATGTTATTGATGTGTACCTTACTAGAGCTCGCAGTAGCACCTGGGTATTTGATACTGGTTCTGTTGCTAATATTTGCAACTCGAAACAGGGACTACGGATTAAGCGAACACTGGCAAAGGACGAGGTGACGATGCGCATGGGAAATGGTTCCAAAGTCGATGTGATCGCGGTCGGCACGCTACCTCTACATCTACCTTCGGGATTAGTTTTAGACCTAAATAATTGTTATTTGGTGCCTGCGTTAAGCATGAACATTATATCTGGATCTTGTTTGATGCGAGACGGTTATTCATTTAAATCAGAGAATAATGGTTGTTCTATTTATATGAGTAATATCTTTTATGGTCATGCACCCTTGAGGAGTGGTCTATTTTTGATGAATCTCGATAGTAGTGATACACATATTCATAATGTTGAAACCAAAAGATGCAGAGTTGATAATGATAGTGCAACTTATTTGTGGCACTTGCCGTTTAGGTCATATCGATGTAAAGCGCATGAAGAAACTCCATCTTGATGGACTTTTGGAGTCACTTGATTATGAATCACTTGGCACTTATGTAACCGTGCCTTATGGGCAAGATGACTAAAACCCGTTCTCCGGTACTATGGAGAGAGCAACAGATTTGTTGGAAATCATACATACGTATGTATGTGGTCCGATGAATGTTGAGGCTTGTGGCGGATATCGTTATTTTCTCACCTTCACAGATGACTTAAGCGAGATATGGGTATATCTACTTAATGAAACATAAGTCTGAAACATTTGAAAAGTTCAAAGAATTTCAGAGTGAAGTTGAAAATCATCGTAACAAGAAAATTAAATTTCTACGATCGATCGTGGAGGTGAATATTTGAGTTACGAGTTTGGTCTACATTTGAAACAATGCGGAATAGTTTAAGCAACTCACGCCACCCGGAACACCACAGCGTAATGGTGTGTCCGAACGTCGTGTCGCACTTTACTAGATATGGTGCGATCTATGATGTCTCTTCTGATTTACCGCTATCGTTTTGGGGTTATGCTCTAGAGACGGCCGCATTCACACTGAATAGAACACCGTCGAAATCCGTTAAGACGACGCCTTATGAACTGTGGTTTGGCAAGAAACCAAAGTTGTCGTTTCTTAAAGTTTGGGGATGCGATGCTTATGTGAAAAAGCTTCAACCTGATAAGCTCGAACCCAAATCGGAGAAATGTGTCTTCATAGGATACCCAAAGGAAACAATTGGGTACACCTTCTATCACAGATCCGAAGGCAAGACATTTGTTGCTAAAAATGGATCCTTTCTAGAGAAGGAGTTTCTCTCGAAAGAAGTGAGTGGGAGGAAAGTGGAACTTGATGAGGTAATAGTACCTTCTCCCTTACTTGAAAGTAGTTAAATCGCAGAAATCGGTTTACGAGACGCCTACACCAAGTAGTGAGGAAGTTGATGATGTTGATCATGAAACTTCGATCAAGTTACTACGAACCTCGTAGATCAACGAGTAAGATCCGCACTGAGTGGTACGGCAATCCTGTTCGGAAATCATGCTACTAGATCATGATGAACCTACGAACTATGAAGAAGCGATGGTGAGCCCAGATTCGCAAAATGGCTTGAGGCCATGAAATCGAGATGGGGTCCATGTATGAAAACAAAGTATGGACTTTGGTTGACTTGCCCGAGGGTAGGCAAGCAATAGAAAACAAGTGGATCTTCAAGAAGAAGACCGACGCGACGGTAATGTTATTCTTGTCTACAAAGCTCGACTTGTCGCAAAGGTTTCGACAAGTTCAAGGGATTGACTACGATGAGACCTTCTCACCCGTAGCGATGCTTAAGTCTGTCCGAATCATGTTAGCGATTGCTGCATTTTATGATTATGAAATTTGGCAAATGGATGTAAAGACGCATTCTGAATGGATTTACGGAAGAAGAGTTGTATATGATGCAACGAAAGGCTTTATCGATCCAAAGGAGCTCACAAAGTGTGCAAGCTCCAGCGATCCATTTATGGACTGGTGCAAGCACCTCGGAGTTGGAATAAGCGCTTTGATAGTGTGATCAAAGCATTTGGGTTTGTCTGCACTTTTGGAGAAGCTTTGTATTTACAAGAAAGTGAGTGGGAGCTCTGTAGCATTTCGATATTATATGTAGATGACATATTGCTAATCGGAAATGATATAGAATTCTGGATAGCATAAAGGGATACTTGAATAAGAGTTTTTCAATGAAAACCTCGGTGAAGCTGCTTACATATTGGGCATTAAGATCTATAGAGATAGATCAAGGCGCTTGATTGGACTTTCACAAAGCACATACCTTGACAAAATTTTGAAGAAGTTCAAAATGGATCAAGCAAAGAAAGGGTTCTTGCACGTGTTACAAGGTGTGAAGTTGAGTAAGACTCAATGCCCGACCACTGCAGAAGATAGAGAGAAAATGAAAGATGTTCCTATGCTTCAGCCATAGGCTCTATCATGTATGCAATCTTGTGTACCGGACTGATGTGTGCCTTGCTATAAGTTTAGCAGGAGGTACCAAAGTAATCCAGAGTGGATCATTTGGACAGCGGTCAAGAACATCTGAAATACCAAGAGGACTAAGGATATGTTTCTCGTATATGGAGGTGACAAAGAGCTCATCGTATGGCAGTTACGTTGATGCAAGCTTTGACACCGATCCGACGATTCTAAATCGCAGACCGGATCGTATTTACACTAAGCGGAGGAGCTGTCGGTTGGTGCGGTTCTAAACAAAGCGTCGTGGCGGGATCTACATGTGAAGCGGAGTACATAGCAGCTTCGGAAGCAGCTAATGAAGGAGTGCGGATGAAGGAGTTCATATCCGATCTAGGTGTCATACCTAGTGCATCGGGTCCAATGAAAATCTTCGTGACAATCTTTGGAGCAATTGCCTTAGCGAAGGAATCCAGATTTCACAAGAGGACCAAGCACATCAAGAGATGCTTCAATTCCATCCGGGACTTAGTCCGGTGGGAGACATAGAGATTTGCAAGATACATACGGATCTGAATGTTGCGGACCCGTTGACTAAGCCTCTTCCACGAGCAAAACATGATCAGCACCAAGACTCCATGGGTGTTAGAATCATTACTATGTAATCTAGATTATTGACTCTAGTGCAAGTGGGAGATCAAGGAAATATGCCCTAGAGGCAATAATAAAGTTATTATTTATTTCCTTATTTCATGATAAATGTTTATCATTCATGCTAGAATTGTATTAACCGGAAACATGATACATGTGTGAATGAATAAACAAACAACATGTCACTAGTATGCCTCTACTAGACTAGCTTGTTAATCAAAGATGGTTATGTTTCCTAACCATGAACAAAGAGTTGTTATTTGATTAACAAGATCACATCATTAGTAGAATGATCGATTGACATGACCCATTCCATTAGCTTAGCACACGATCGTTGAGTATGTTGCTCTGCTTTTATCCATGACTTATACATGTTCCTGTAACTATGAGATTATGCAACTCCGTTTACGGAGGAACACTTTGGGTGCTACCAAACGTCACAACGTAATCGGGTGATTATAAAGGAGTACTACAGTGTCTCCAAAGGCGGATGTTGGGTTGGCGTATTCGAGATTAGGTTTTGTCACTCCGATTGTCGGAGAGGTATCTCTGGGCCCTCTCGGTAATACACATCATTGAAGCCTTGCAAGCACTACAACTAATGAGTTAGTTGTGAGATGATGTATTACGGAACGAGTAAAGAGACTTGCGGTAACAAGATTGAACTAGGTATTAGATACCGACGATCGAATCTCGGGCAAGTAACATACCGATGACAAAGGAACAACGTATGTTGTTATGCGGTCTGACCGACAAAGATCTTCGTAGAATATGTAGGAACCAATATGGGCATCCAGGTCCGCTATTGGTTATTGACTGAGAATAGTTCTAGGTCATGTCTACATTGTTCTCGAACCGTAGGGTCCGCACGCTTAAGGTTTCGATGGCGGTTATTATGAGTTTATGTATTTTGATGTACCGGAGAAGTTGAGTCCCGGATGTGATCACGGACATGACGAGGAGTCTCGAAATGGTCGAGACATAAAGATTGATATATTGGAAGCCTATATTTGGAGTTCGGAATGGTTCCGGTGAAAATAGGAATTTACCGAGTCTTAGGAGGTTACGGAACCCCGGGAGGTAAATGGGCCTTAGTGGGCCTCGAGGAGAAGAGGAGGGCCGGCCAGGGGTGGCGCCCCCCCCCCCAGTCCGAATAGGACAGGAGGCGGCGCCCCTTTCCTCTTCCCACTTCCCCAATCCTATTCCAACTAGGAAGGGGAGTCCTACTCGGTGGGAGTAGGACTCCTCGGCGCGCCCCTCTGGGCCGGCCGCACCTCCCCCTCCTTCCTTTATATCTGAGGGCAGGGGCACCCTAGAACACACAAGTTTGATCTACGGATCGTTCCTTAGCCGTGTCGGTGCCCCCTCCACCATATTCCACCTCGGTCATACCGTCGCTGAAGCTTAAGCGAAGCCTGCGCCGTGAAACATCAAGATCGTCACCACGCCGTCGTCTTGTGAAACTCTCCTCGACACTCGGCTGGATCGAGTACGAGGGACGTCATCGAGCTGTCGTGTGTCAAGAACTCGGGCGCCGGAGTAACGGCGCCGGATCGGTCGGATCGCGAGGAGAGCGTCGACTACTTCCTCTACGTTGTGATCGCTTCGCTTGGTCTCGAGGGCGTGGACAACACTCTCCCCTCTCGTTGCCATTCATCACCATGATCTTGCGTGTGCGTAGGAAATTTTTTGAAATTACTACGTTCCCCAACATTGATATCCTAAAAGCCAAGTACTTCCCTGATGGTAATTTCTTCGAAGGGAGGGCAAGGGGCTCCCTCTTCTGGAATGACCTGCAGTCTGTCCTACCGGCTTTCGCCATGGGAGCAAAGTTTTCGATTGGGAACGGACGCTCGACCCGCTTTTGGACGGATAGGTGGCTAGGTCCCCAACCTCTCTGGAGGGATTTCCGGGACTTATACGAGCTGGCCGTGGACCCTTCCATCACGGTGGCGGCGGCGCTTGCGGCGAGCCCACCTGCGATCTATTTCAAACGAGAACTCAATGGGTTAGAGCAGTCCAACCTTGCGGCTTTACTGCATCTTATTAACCCGGTTTCTCTTTCGGGTGATCCAGACACTGTGAGCTGGGCGCTCAACAGCTCTGGCAAGATCCAGACACCGAGGGACGGCACAACAGGCCGTTGCGGGGCTTTGGAAAGTACGTTTGCCCTTGAAGATTAAGCTATTCATGTGGCAAATGTTCCGCGAGAAGCTGCCGACCTCCTTGAATGTTGCTAAACGCAATGGGCCAGCTACTGGCGCTTGCGCGCTGTGTGGGGAGCCAGAGGACGCCAGCCACGTGTTCTTCAGGTGTTCCCTCGCTAGATTTTCTTGGAGTGCGCTCTGTACCGCGGCGGGTGTCCAATGGGACCCCAGATCGGCCGCGGAGCTTATTCACCTTTTGAATTCGTTGCACGGGAGCGATAAAAGGGTGATGTGGAGTTGTGTAGGGACACTCCTCTGGTCTTTATGGCTTACTAGGAACAAATTTACGATTGAAGGTTGTTTTCCTTCTCATCCGGCTAACATTCTCTTCAAATGCAACCTTCTATTGCAGCAGTGGAGTCCGTTGGGGAGGCGCAGGGGTACTGAGTTGATCAACACCGCCCAACATCGTCTGCTGCAAGTGTACGCGATGGCTAGGGAGCCTTGACTATGGTGCTTGCACATGGTCCCTTTTGATGCTTGACGAGCCTGCGCGCTTTGTACGGGCTTTGCCCTGTAACTTGTCTCCGGTTCGTTTGCGTCGTGCATGAAACCTTCCGATGATCCTTTTGCGCTGGACGAGTAGGCCTGTGGTATTGTATTAAAACCTACTGGTAAAACGCCCATGCGTTGCTACGGGCTATACTGTATATAAATGAATCAGACAAATTATTGATATTGAAGCTTATTTCTCTCTCATACACCAACCTCAAGGTCGACGGCAGGTTCCCACGATCTAGTGTAGCAACATAAAAACTCCACCCCATGACACACTCTTATGTTTTCCTGTCGGACCCTCCCCTTCCGCTCGGTTTTCGCCGTAGTGAGACATTTCTTGCTGGAGCCCTCTCCTTTAAAACGGGATGACGCCCACCTCACCTTCGCCATCGCGGCCTCTCTCCTTCACATCATACTTCCCCATGGAGGGATTTCCTTTAGACGTCGAAAAAAATCGATGGTGAGGGAGTCATGGAGGAGGGGTAGAGAATGAACCGGTGAAAGCCAAAAAACCCTGCGTACAATGTTCACTCCGCCTGGGTCATAGAGTCCCCCTGGTAGAGGAGTTTGGGGAGAAGAGGACGGCGACGTGAGGACACGTCGGGAGGATCGCAAGGAAGGCACGCTGGTAGAGGAGATCATGGAGAAGAGGATGGCAGCGCGAGGACGTCGGGATTATCGCGAGGAGGGCAGGCGATGGGAGGATTGCATTCACATACACGTTAATGGGCCAGCCCAATGCTGTGATGTGATGATGTCAAAGGTGGGCGAAGGATAGGAGTGGTGGGATGAGGTGGAGTGAGGCGAGACTACCAACTAAGACATTAGTAGTAGAGATTACTGAGAGTTTGTATAACATACATAATCCTTATGGAAAATGTTAGGCTGAATCTTTGAGTAAGTGAAGTTGTAAACTCCATTGTAGACCATGCATACACATTATTCTCCAGAACAACTTGTGCAGATTATTTGAAGGAGCTTGATATCCCATAGACCATAGTCCTCGTGTAGTCTTGCATTGAAAGATATAGGTATGTAAGACAGTTAGCTTGGAATGAAATAGATAATTAAATGGAAAAGAGAAGAACTGAAATGAGGTAGAACTTCCAGTAGGGTCACATTTCATTACCCAGACTAACCAAAAGTTTAATAACCGAGTTCTTGGAGCTCTTTGTCTTTGAGGTCATCATTCTTTATAATCTAAAACGTGAACATTTGGTTGGTAAAGAACATTACGTGTTAAATATGACATGTTATAGCAAGCCTAATATCAGGACCACCTCTCATGGGCACAATCAACTCCCTAAAGCCTATTTTTTTATCAAATGCATAATTCACAACACTTACTGAGGAAGATTTTAGCCTCTTCAACATAACAATCGGCATCCCTTGTCAAAGCTCACACCAAAATAATTGCACGTGTAATCATTCTACCCTTTGATTAATATACTGAAAATAAGTACACAAAAGATAGGAGCTACTCACATTCAAACTTCTGCCACAAGCTTGTTGATGGTCATGCCCCTTCAACATGTTCACACATAGTGCGTAAAAAAATAATATTCCTCCAACCAGCCCATACAGAATGCCTCAAATTGGCATGATAAAACAAATCTAGATTGCATTATTCATTGAAATGATAAAAAATGAAAACATCTCAAACCAATATGTATGTAGAACCTGAAATTATATCTTATGTATCAAAACGACTATACAACCTTCCAAAAAGCAAAGGAGGACCATACATAATACAATACTCCTTTCCAGCACTTTATGTCGCCCGCCTCCCAATGCATCCCTGGTCATCTCCATGGCCTACAGGAGGCGCTTCACCTACAACAGAATTTCGAGATAGGAATCCCTTCTTCACCTACAGCAAAATTTCGAGCTCCCAACACTATCAGGCTAATACAAAGATCCATGAGAAGTGTGAATGCACCAACGTCTCCGGGTATGCATGGACCGTACGGGTAACTGATTTGGGAAACGTAGGCAGCGATGCTGGCATGGCCGACGGCACATGATGCATCTATAGTGAGATCGGCGGTGGCCAGCAGCACTGTGGCGGCCCAATTCGTTAAGCCCGGCGGTCGAGTACCTGGAAGGCCAGTAGCCCACGCCCACGACGTTGGCAAAGTAGCTCGGGATGGCAGCGACGAATCGCTGGGTCACCCGTGTTAGTGACCTCGAGGCGCCGTTGGCGCGAAGGGGAGCATGTTTCCACTGTCGCAAATCTCCCATGCGACATCAATGGTCGACAACATCGGTCTCTCTCGATGGACCGGGTCTTCCCTGTCGCAGTATTCGCGGGAGAGGGGGTAGGCAGTGCCAAACAGCAGAGGGAGAGGCTTGACCTGGCAGGTTCTTGAGCGGTTTGACAGTTCTTTTTTTTCAAGGATAGTTGAATGCCCTTGCGTTGCTATGGGACATCCAAGATATATATATTGATCAATAACCAGAAGGTTATTAATTCTACTTCACAAACTTCGACAATGCATGCACATTTTAATTTTCGATCAAAAAACAAAGGTAACAAACTCCTATAACAGTGGATAAAATACAAGAAATCAGTCTAACTGAAAATACCATGTCTACCTTAGAACGTCTATAATATCAATTAAGAAGTCTTCTACAAAACTTACTAACAGGTGGAAAAGGGGCAGCTGAATCCTCTAGTGCATAGTAGTACGAAAAAAGGTGAAAAACAAGTGAACTGTGACACAATGTAACAGCTGAATCAACAAGGACATGTTAGAATGCGAACATATTGGAGATGAGAATTCCATTGACCTCTTGTTGGACTCTTCAAATCAGATCACTGATGTTGCTTCCAGCAGCGATGCTTCCCCATGGCAAGGCATCTTTCTGGCTATTGTAGCTCTGGAGGATTATGCCATCAGTAGATAATCTACCAGGACCTAAGGCTTCTCCATCTGGCCACGGCTGCAGCCGCGTCCACATCTCCGTGGATGCTTCGCCATATCCGCCTGGACGAGCGCAGGCTCTTCATCACCAACCTCTTGTTTAGCCACGATGCCACGGTGGCCACCAGGCGGCTTGAAGCCACAAACGACATGCTTCAGCACACATCGCGATGTTGGGGGCCACACCCGACAGCGACACCATGCAACGCGTCATGGCGGCGTTCATGGAGGCGTTGGCGCGATGCTAGCTCCATGCATGGGCTGGCCTGTGCAGGGCACTGCTCCTACCCCGTGCGGCGCCCACGCCACCATCGCACCCTATACCATGCAATCAAATTGGCAGATAGAGTGCAAAATAATGGAACAAAATTGACAGAAAGATGAACAATGTGCAAGTAGCAACCTCAAAATACGAGGACTACTCGTTTTGAAGTTTCAGAAGAGTTGATCTCAGAAAACTTCAATTGAACGCAAGGCCGAGTAGCAATGTACCCGGATCAGCTGCCTGATTTTTAGATGTGGTGTAGCTGGCAAATCTTCAAATCTAGTCCCCAAGAAGAAAATCAAGAGCAGATCATGAAGTTAATATACAAAGCTTCCAGAAATCACGCATTCACCTACATCCAAAATGAAGCCTCCACCTGCCAAATGTCCCAAAGGCAGTATGTAAGGCAGCGGAATGGATGATCAAATCGTAAAACACAATCTAGTATTTACCAGCGATTCAAGTATCCTGCACGTTGGACTGGATCTCGAGAGCCTCTGCTTCATATTGTGCCTTAGATCTCACCATGTAAGACGAAACCAACAACAGCGAATATAAATAGGCACGGGAAGAGAGGGTGGCGATCTTGGCGAAGACCTCGCAGACGCAGAGTCGCAATACTGGCGCTCGTAGCCCTGGAACACCTCGCTGCTTATGATTGCTCCTCTTGATCGCCTTTCATGGCATGTATTAAAGATAAATGGTAGCTAACTGGACACGGCCGCCGCCACCGCCGAGAGGAGGTTGAGTAGTCGGCGCGTTTGCGTGTGAAAGCTGCTATGTCGTCCTTGATCCATCACCCGCCGTCGTGATCGACCCATGCACTTGAGACAATCTTGGCGCGCGATCGAAGCGAACTTCATGGCTATGTCCGGATCCACCGCCCTTTGTCCTGCTTGACCCATCCACAGGAATCAACACCAGACGCACCGGCTCGTCGTCGATGCCGACGAGCTGTTTCACTGCAAGGTCAAGGGGGACCACGGAAGGGCCGCACTGGTGCCTGTGCTACGCGCTACTCGCTAGCGGTGTCAACTGGGAAGGGGCGGCTAGGGTTTGAACAGGGAGGAAGAGACACGGCTTGCGTGGATTTTTCGTTGCTTGCGTGCATGGGTATGACGGTTTTGTTGGTTCTTTCACCGGATCGCATGGGGGTGGGACCACGTAATTAAGAAGAACGAATCACGTTTGGGGTGGAATGTACGCAGGGAAAACCAACAGCGCACGGGAGGGAGGCTCGACGAAGGGTTCGACGACGTATGACGGGAAACGGAACGCTGCGTTTCTTTTAGGTATTATTATTATTATATTATATTAATTATTATTATTAAAGAATTAGAGATTATTTGTTTCCTGAAAATCTATTATTTGTTTCCTAAAGCAAATTGCATTAATGAGAGAGATCCGTTGATTTGTCTAAGGTAGGAAAGAATCTATTATTTGTTTGCTAAAGCAAATTGCACTAATGGGAGAGATCCGTTGATTTGGCTAAGGTAGGAAAGAATCTATTATTTGTTTCCTAAAGAAAATTGCATTAATGAGAGATTTGTTGATTTGGCTAAGGTAGGAAATAATCTATTATTTGTTTGCTAAAGCAAATTGCATTAATGGGAGAGAATCTATTATTTGTTTCCTAAAGCAAATTGCATTAATGAGAGAGATTCGTTGATTTGGCTAAGGTAGGAAAGTTAGATCCGTGATCTTTTGTCATTAGTAAAGTGTTGAAAATAAACCGTACCAGACTACAAACTCCTCCATTAGGTTTTCTTTCACAGCTTAATTTTCATAGGTTTTTTTTTCGCTGAATTGTCTTGGGTGCGATCGAAGGTTAGGCCCTGGAATGCGTGAGGGCGGGTGGGGGCTTCGGTACGCGGTTTTTGCGGTTCGTGGCGGCTCAGTGTGAGGTGGGACGAGGTACCAAAAAAACCAGGGGAGGTGGGACGAAAAAAACCTGGAAGCGAGACTACCAACTGCTCCATTAGGAGTAGAGGTTGTCACGCTGCCTGTTGGGTCTTTATTATTTTAAAGCCGGACGCTTTGTGCGTCTTCGTTCTAAAAAAAAACTTTGATAAGTGCCAAACACATGCAACTAGTAGAGTGCCCGTGCGTTGCTACGGGCTTATGAAAATAATACCATCTTGTAATTTTCAAATTTATGTCCATGAACATATTATAACCTAATAAAAGGAAGAATGAAAATACCATATTGCAATGTTCAATATCTTTTTTCATTTGTCAGTGAGATATAACCAAAATAATCATTCTGTACATGCAAGATAGTAAAAAAAAATTTACTTAGGAGCATGTGTGCTATGAGCCTTGAAGAATACATTTGTTCTTGTACTTCACTGCATGAAATGTATTCGGTATATTGGCATATAAGCATGCTTTGCACCTCTAGTTTTGATCTACCCACCTGTTCCATTGTTTGAAGAATAGTATATGGCTATATAGACTCAACTGGAGAGAATACATTATGCAATTCCCCCATGTCTGTTAAATAATCATGTAAAAGAAAAGAGAATAAAAGTAAAAGTGAGTCTAATGATAGAAATGAGTAAGAAAATGAAAATTTGAAAATAAAGGATCTTAGGGCATATCCAATGTTGTGCGCTAAAACGGACAAACTATTGTGTGATCATATTTATGTTTTCATAGCATGCAGGTGAACGAATTCGGAATATCAATATAAACATGGATCAAATGATGAAAGCATATCACGAGAGTAGCGACTGTTATAGGTCTTGTTCTCTTATTTCATCTTACTGCATTTTTATTAGCCTTTGAATACACCAGTGTTTGCAGATAAACCTTTTCTGTGTGATCGGCGGCTACATTAATATTTTGTCAAGAGATGTCTATCTAGGTTTGTTTGCTGAACCATTGCTCGATGCCCAGTACTCAATAAAAAAACTAAATTATCCACTTTGAATTAACCTTTCAAATTGATTAGGAAGTAGAGATAGTATATATTCCCGTGATGGACGCGGAGGAGAAAAAGCCGGAGGAGGAGGTGGGGTTGGCCATGGAGCGAAGGAGAAGAAGCCGGAGCAATGGAGGTGGATGAGGGAAAAAATAGTACTAAAAGACATGTACGCAAGAATTTCTTAGAGGTTGATCATTGCATCGTGACAAGAGCAAACCTTGCCTAGACCGGCAAGATTCAAAGCAACAAGCCATAGATGTCTGGTTCACGCCTGACACTTACCCTGTTGGTGTCGCCACCTAGCGTCCAGCTTGCTTTCTTCACCTTTACTTTGTTCATGCCACCCCCCAATCCAATCAACAGATGAGTTGATTGCCCATCCGACCACTTCTCTGTTTCCTGTCAAGCAACCATGGACGGTGTGTTGGAAAAACATCATAGAACATGTAAGCATCACATCACTGGCATAGACCCTGCAATTCAAGATTTTAGTCCAAAAATAAAATAGATGTTGTAAGACTACTTTGAGATAAAAACTCTTAAATTCATCATAAAAAGGATTGATTGACTGGTTTTAGTACTGCACGCGCAACCATGTGTGCATATGATTAAAACACATGAGAGAAAATATCTCTTTGGACAAAAAACTTATATAGAACATTCCATGGTAGATGACTGATAAAAAGGAACAAACAAACCAATGAACTCCGATCTAATGAGAAGAAATGAACAAACAACCATTTCTAAAATGTAAAAGAAACTAACACTCTCGGTAAAAGAAACTAAAAGTTGCTGACAAGCATTACATGTATATAGAACAAAGATTTATTCACTCTAAATTTTACAGAAATTTGGCTCTTGTAGGAGGATGCTTTTTAGAACTTATTACTGGCCAACTAAATAACAAAGCATTAAATAGCACACCGCCTATATCCGCCTAGATAAATACACATGTGTTGGCACGGAATAACAAAAAAATAGCTTATGCAATTTTGCACTGATCAAACAAATTTGGCATAATTCGGATATGTGTTGAATATGATGTCATGCATATTTTAATATTTAACATTTTGATGCTAAGACAAACAAATCTTCCATTTCTTATACGTTTCCTGTGCCCAAAGTTGCCTGCTTCTACGTTTCACAATGCCCATGACGCCTCCTAATAAGTTGTCCACAAATTTAAAACCATAAATCATATACTGTAGTATGCATCGCTAGATGAGGTGACCTTGAACCAGCAAATAAAAGCATATCTTCCTGAGAACTCTATTCTCACACTTCTCACACATTTTATGAGACTCGATAAAGCTTTGATCTGAGAATAATATTTAGTTAATACTTAGAAACTGTAACTGATGATGAAAGAATCAAGGTGCTGTTAAATAAATCGAGACAAAAGGGTGATTAGCTAACCTGTGATATTGTTTCCAACAATTAGGATTGAGTCAACCATGTATACATCTCCAGCTACAAGATTCCCTAAACAACGAAGAACCCAATTCAATATACAAGCATCAATTTGCCAGTCTTGTAACATCATAGAAGCTGTCCTGCAGTAAAACGGGAACTTACCCATCTCTAGGACGCGGGGCGGCAACCCATGCCGAGCGGCCGCGGCGAGGTGCCGTCGTGGTGGTGCTTCGGGGGGCTGCCACTGGCCGTCTTCCTCACCGCCACCCACAAGGACGCGCCAACGCCGGTCACGCGACCTAGCACGGCTGCCAGTGTGGGGTGTGGGCAGCTAGACTTCACGCGTAGTCATCATGGGGGAGCCATCTTTGTGTCCATGGTCGATGAGCAATCAACACAATGTCGTCCAAGCTGACCACATTGTAACGGAAGATGGGGCGGCGATATAGAAGTTCTAGTGCAAAAACCATGTCGCTAGATATGTTGATTATTTAGACGATAAGGGCATCTGCAAAGAAGACCCTCAAAGCTCTAGAATATGTCCGGATTGTAGTGTCCAGACCATATTTGTCGACTTTTGTAATCCAATGAGGCCCCCTGTCGGTCCGCGGAGCATTCCAAACCCTCGTCTCGCCTATCCCAGCCGCCTCGTCACGCCGTGGTCGGCCTCGGCTCCGACAAACCCCATGTCGGCCATAAACCACACGACCAGCTCCGCCTCCAGCCGCCGCTAGCCATGCCTCGTCACAAGCCGCTGCTCTAGCTGCCCTCCAACCACCACCACGCATAGCTTGAAATTCTTGATCATCTAATGGTTGGCATGATACTGGGTCCTAGTGTCATTCCGGCCATGATTTTGTTAAACTAAAACAAGATTGTGTTAATAAAAAAGAACCTTTGAAGGATTCCACAATCTAGAATCGCTGTTATTTAGCAAAATAAGAGGATGTGTAATCCAAAAGAATAAAATAATACCAACCAACCAGCTAGGACCCTGTAAATATAACCTCCTAGGAGGCATGTACTTTCCCACCTTTTCAATGCAATGAAACGCAAAATCGCTTTGCGTTTTCTCGAAATAATAATAATAATAATAATAATAATAATAATAATAATACCAACCAATAATTATAACCAGGTCAAAAAGATATAAATAAGGCTGCAAAGAACAAAATAGCTTTAGAGCCGAGTCATGAAAAATTGGCTAACAATCTTTGTCCTCGAGTAGTAAGTTGCAGAAGGTTTATGTCTACTGCGCAAATACAAGGTAAAGGGTGATATCAAAGTTCTTGGAACCACTACATGTGAAAGCTATCAGAGTTAAACACCAAAAGTACCTTATAAAAAGTCACTGTATCCAAGGTTAGCCTTCCTAGAACAAGTACTACTGGATAACCGTATACCATTGACTTAGGACCATGAAGAAGGTTTTTGCGCAAACCTTCTCGAGAGTACACTCATACCAAAACAAGTCGTACTTACACTGCACAGTACCATAGCTCGCGCGCAAACCTCTATCTGTTAAGTGTACCAATTCTTAAAAAAAATCCTAGTACTACTATTTTTAGTTTATATAGAATGCACCCTTTATTCTCACTTCACTACTGTACCTTTTGTCGACATATATGTCATATTACATAAAACTTCCTGGACTTTTACCTTAGATATCAGCTGTCGTTAACCTTTGCCGAAAAAATACTTCTAAAAAAAATACCAATATAGAAACAAGAATTCAGAAGATGCAACATGAATTGAGGGTTCAGGTAGGGGAGTGTGTCTAAGTAAGCGTACACACATACAAGAATAATTTGTGTCTTAGGAGCATATTGTAGTAAGTTAAGCAAATAAGGGCTGGAGAACAATGCTCTAAGAACCAATATTCAAGATGAGATGCTCCTACAAACAACAAAGGTCAAATGTTGAGTTGTGCATAACCTGGCACATTGGATATTTTCTTCCATTGATCCTACATCGTTTGGAAACATCATTTTTTAACATGGAAATACTCAGAATCAGGTCAATGGAGCAATAGGAATAGATGTTGGGGAAAGAAACATGTGTGATCTTTGAATAAGCCAAAACATGTTTGAGATTTGCAGTAGTGATAACATCTATGTACTTACTGTCTCTATCAATGTAAGAATAGAACAAAGCAAACCACACATGTAAGGAACAGGGATTAACGCATTGAACTAACTTCCTCATGGAACAGAGGGAGGCAACCATATTCAGCTCATTTCGAAATAAATGATGATCCAAAGTCATCAACGAAGGACCCTGATTCAACATTTGATTTGTCACTAATTATGCTCTACTACGGTAAGTAACACATACAAAGTTTAAAACAAAATCAGAATCACCAATCAGCTAGATGCATAGCTTGAATACTCAAAACAATAAAAGGAGGAGGTGAGCAGTGGACCATTTGAAGCACAAAGAATTAGTGTGCAAGATTGCATACTGGGATTTATAACTGAGCATGCAAATAAAGATAAATAACTCAGAGACTGATACGATAAACAATTCTGAGGTATAGCACCTGTGGGGAAGCCAACAGCCTTCCAGTAAAACTATCTCCACGATGAACAAATCAATTAATTCTGCACATGGATAGCGGTTGACAAAGATGCTTCCCATAACCAAACCGACTGTAAAGAGAATGTGATAATAAGCCCCTGTATGTGCCAGACTGCTTTCATCTTCTTGCATTTGAGAAAATTGTGCCCCATCTTCATCTAACCGAGAGAACATGGAGCTTGGATGGGTTCAGTTACCTTCATCAGATGACAGGTTTGGATGGCATGCTACACTGGCCATCCACTATGGACTGCAAGACCCACTTCAATGCACTTACTGTCTCCATCATGCTCCTGATCTTGCCCTCGTGGAGAGCTTCTTCTCATCCAAATGTAAGCAGCCACCAAATTATAGAACAAAAATTCCAGGTAAGAATGGAAGTATAGAACAAAGCTAACCACACATGTAAGGAACAGGGATTAACGCATTGAACTAACTTCCTCATGGAACGGAGGGAGGCAACCATATTCAGCTCATTTCGGAATAAATGATGATCCAAAGTCATCAACAAAGGACCCTGATTCAACATTTGATTTGTCACTAATTATGCACTGCTACTGTAAGTAACACATGCAAAGTTTAAAACAAAATCAGAATCACCAATCAGCTAGATGCATAGCTTGAATACTCCAACCAATAAAAGGAGGAGGTGAGCACTGGACCATTTGAAGCACAAAGAAGTTGTGTGCAATATTGCATACTGGGATTTACAACTGAGCATGCAATAGTGAGAATACACTAACCGATTAGTCATCTAGACTGAGCACAATATCTTCAGGCTTCACGCCCAACAACTCACAAGCCTCTAAGAACATTGTTGGACTTGAGTTTCTGCTGCAACCTGTTTGTAGAGAAAGCAGAGAACAAATTTTAATGGTGAAGATTAATAGGAAAACTGGTAGAACTTGCATACAAAGTTAACAGGCTACATGGTCAAGGTTCAGTCAACAGGCTTAGGTAAGGCGGCTCCTCTGTAAATGGGTACCCACATCAGCAGGTGTTATGACCGGTTTCGTCTATACCAGGAAGAGGCCCACCGGGCATTAGTATTAGGGGCTTGACCCACAAGTTATTTTAGGCAAGTTATCTTAGGCTAAAGTTATAAATACTAGTTGTAACACATCGTTTGAGATCAAGCAATAAAGATATTATCATCTTCTGTTGCCCGGCTCCCTGAGGAGCCGGAACCCTAGCCGACACCAGCCAACCGCCGCCGCCCTAACCCCTAGCCGCGACGGCGCCTACTCGCCGGCGCGCCCGCTCCAGCCCTCGTCCACCTCCACCTCATCCCTATAACCTACGTAGCCGCGCTGGTAGGAACCCTAGTCCTACCAATTTGGTATCAGGTACCCGGGTTTCGACCATGTCTTCGCCACCTCCAATTCCGCCGCCGCTGCCCATCAACTCCACCACCGCCGCTGCCGCCAACTCCTCCACCGCCGCCGCTTCCGCGCCGGGCGTCACGGCCTCGCTCTCGGCGGGCGCCACGGTGTCGCTCTCGGCGCCGACCCTCGGCGCCCGACATGCGCCGAGCCACGGCGACCATCGACCCCGTCCAACATACGCCGCCGCCGTCGCCTTCCCGCCGCGCGCGGTTCACACAGAGGCAATGGTGGCGTCCTCAACGACCTAATCGCCGCGGTCGAGCATCCACTCTACAGCAAGTCCGTGCAGGCCGCCTCCACCACTACATCCCGCCATGGCTGCGGGTCCGCAGCGCCGCTGTGGTACTCGGTATCGGGGCCATCACGGAGGATACCGGCGCTCCCGCCCGGCGCCGCGCTTCGCCTTAGCCATAGTGGCGCCGCCACCACGCCACTCGCCGCCACCACGGGGCCGCAGTGGCCCACCTGGACCGCGCCGGCCGCACCGTCTCCCGCCGCGCCGTCACTTCCAGCGGCCACGGAGCAGGGTCCACCGCCCCATCCAGCCCTAACCCGGCGGTCGTCGCCGAAGCGGCTTCCGATCCAGAGGTCCGCTTTCGTCATCGCCATCACCACTCCGGCCGGCTTCACGGGCGCCCTCGGCCTACCGGGGCCCGTCGCCGTCCGGTTTCCGTTGCGGCCGAGGCGCCGGGCGCCACGAGAACTACGCCGGGCCTTCCACCATGGACCGCGCACCATCATCCGCCCTACGCACCGCCGAGGCAGTGGGCCAGGGCGCGCCACACCAGCAGCCGCCCCGGTTCGCCAAGATCGACTTCGCCACATACGACGGCTCCGACGACCCGCTTAACTGGCTCAACCAGTGTGACCAGTTCTTCCGCGGACAGCGCACACCCGCGTCAGAGCATACTTGGCTTGCTTCCTACCATCTCCGTGGGGCTGCCCAGACATGGTACTACGCCCTCGAGCAGGACGAGGGCGGCATGCCCCCGTGGGATCGTTTCCGAGAGTTGTGCCTTCTTTGTTTCGGGCCACCGGTCCACGGGAGCCGCTTGGCCGAGTTGGGCCGCTTGCCGTTCACCTCCACGGTGCAGAACTTCGCCGACCGCTTCTAGGCCCTGGCGTGCCATGTGCCCAGTGTGACGGCCTTACAACGGGCGGAGCTTTTCATCGGCGGCCTTCCCGACCACATCCGCGTGGACGTCGAGATGAAGGGGCCCCAAGACCTTCAGACGGCCATGTACTATGCCCGGGCGTTCGAGCAGCGTGCCCGAGCCTTAACGCGCCCATCCGCGCCACGTGGGGGCCGCAGCTTCCCCGGCCGTCTCCGGCGGACCGGCGTCGTCCACAGCCGCCCGGCACCCACCCGGCACCGACGCGGCCATTGAGCGCCTCGCTCGGCGGAATAAATGGAACGCCGGCGCTGGGCTTGTGTTTCAAGCGTGATCGCCTATATGCACGGGCCATGTCATCCCCCTCTCTACAGAGAGACAGCGAGACGAGGCGAGAGGGACGGAGGATGGCCTCGGCGCTCCGGCCCTGCGAGCCAGCGGCGACACCCCGCCGCCCGGCCATTGCCCTCGTGGTGTCCCTACACGCTACCGGCGGCATCCATGATGAGCGGACGATGCTCTTATCGGTCATGATCAAGGCGGCGCTGGTGGCCCTAGTGGATCTGAGGTCCACGCATAACTTCTGCCGGAGACCACCATGCGGCGCCTTGCATTACAGCCAACCGCGGTGGCGATTCTGAGTCACGATTGCTAATGGCGGCCGTCTCGCTGCCACAGGCTCGCCGCGGCGTGCCCATCACTATCGGCGACGCCACTTCACCATCACTGCTGCGCGCATCGACTTGGGCTGCTTCAACTTCATCCTCGGCGTCGACTTCCTGCGCACTCTTGGTCCTATTCTATGGGATTTCGGCGGCGACGATGACCTTCGGTGGTTGGGCGCGCGTTGGTGGGGCGGCATTGGGGTGCCGCCCCAACCACTCCACTCGGTGGCGCGACCACCGCCACGGCTGAGCACCCACTATTGGAGAGCCTCCTCCAGCAGCACGCGGACATCTTCATCGAGCCACAGGGGCTGCCGCCCGCCCGCACTTACGATCACCGTATACATCTTCTGCCAGACTCTGCGCCGGTGGCGGTACGGCCTTACCACTACCCACAGTTGCAGAAGGATGAGTTGGAGCGGCAGTGTGTGCTCATGCTCGCGGCAAGCATCATCCGGCTCTCCACTTCGCCATTTACCGCGCCGGTGCTTCTCGTCCGCAAGTCAGACGGCATATGGCGTTTCTGCATCGACTATCGTGCCCTTAATGCTGTCACACTCAAGGACAAGTTCCCTATTCCGGTGGTCGACGAGCTCCTACTTAAAATTATGCCTAAGCCATGAGCTTAATCCTCATATTTTAGTTTCGTAGCAACGCACGAGCATTGTGATAGTATACTTTAATCTTTGATAGTCAAGCCTCATCCAAATGAATGCTCCTGAGGTGATTTGGACGAGGATCTCTATTTTATCACTTGGGATGAGAAACTGATTCCAGAGAAGGTTGATACACTTATGGACTACACTGCAGCAAGGCCACGCATAATGGATTATGTTGTTACACTCGAGGTATATTCGTGACTGTTTATTCATTTTTAATTTCTCTTCCTAGGTTTTTGCTGCTAATTTTTACTAAAGATTGTTTTATTTGACTAATATCATTTTTATACTCTCAAATATAATCGAAATATCAGTTTTACAACTGTAGCATTTCAATAATATTTGTTATCTCAAGCCTTTTTCAACGATTATATTTGAGAGTATAAAAATGATATCAATGCTTTACCGAAAAAGGCTTTCTTGAGAAAATGCTTTAGGTGATAAGTGCATACACTTAATGAAATATGTGATATAGCAACATGACCAAAGAGAATCTGGCTACAGTGTCGAACTCAGCCAAGATGGCGTAACAACCAACACAAAACTTAGAATGCTTTGAGCGAAATATATGATCACAATGCACAATTAATAACTTTCTTGGTGGGGCCAAAGGCTTGGCCAGCTGATCATGGGAGAGTCTTAGTTTGGTCATGGGTTGAGTGTGGTTCGTCTTTTTATTGCTCGTCGTGTGTCGGTTTATAGTTGTTATAGGAGGGGGGTGGTGTGTGTTTGTACCGTATCTACACTTCTTCTTAATGCAATTATATGCAACTCTCCTTCGTTTGAGATTTTTTCCTTAATTTTGTTTAGAAATGTGGGTACTTATTTCAGAAAAAAGACATTTATGCCATCCTCTAAGAGGCGTTCGGTTAGTCCCTTCTCCAAGGGGATTTGAGAGGTGCGAAGGGATTGGGAGGATTTTGACTTGCGAGGATTTAATCCTCACTATCCCCTTGAAACCCAACACAACCAAACAAGGCCTAAAGAAAACAACTATGCATGATTGAGTTTTAAAGTGGTCTTAGCTTTAAAACGCTCTTGACATATGTCTCTAACATTGGTAGGGTCACAACAATTTACTAGTTAGCTCGATAAGCGATTGAGCTATCTTTTCGACAAGCAAATGTATTTTACTCGCTTTGACACGTTTACACCTAAAATCTTACCAAAACATCGATGAACTACGGTCTATTGAAGTACTTTGTCGATTACATGATAATGACTCGCTCGATGCAATCTCAATCGCTCACTCGATTCACGCAGACCGTCATCCGGTGAAAGTTGAGCCTCGACGCCTCCGGCTAGTCGCTTTGTATTCGATGGCGATTGACTTACGCCCGATCGGAGCTCCGGCTAAAATTCTCCATCCTTGTGACCAAGGAAGTACCCGATTTCATAGAGCGGTGGGACAAACCAATGTATATCTCCAATGGAGCTCTCGGCAAGATCTACCGAGCAGCTCCGAGTCGTATGTAGAGCTCTCCGCTCTCTTGTCCTTAGCTCAACCGAACCTCACATTCGATCGGGGCGTGGAGGTCCACGGCCGAGGAATTCACGGAATCCGTAGAGTGCTACAACTTTGTCTGTGAGAAGCTCATTGGACAAGAATCCTGAGAGGGCCCCGATCTGAGGGGCTGCGTCCGACCGCCAAGTAAGTGGGAGTTGGCAAGAAGATGTAATAAGTGGTAACCGCACTTGTGCCACTGGCAAGCTGTGTGATGATTGCACCGCTGCTATGTATAGTACTACCTCCGTCCAGGTTTATTAGGCCCTCAACTTAGTGTCAAATACTCGAATTGGTGGGTTCCCCTTGTTGACTGCCCGAGTGGCTGCTCAGTGCCTTTTGAAGTTATTTTCGTCTCAATTCTCTTCCTCACATGGGGAAGATAGTTGCCAAACATTTTAATGTTGATTTGTTTAAATCTCTTTAAGAAACGCCAGTTCATATTTCAAGGAGGATTTTTGAGATAATGAGCAAGTTAGAGTTTACATGCACAGATTCTTTGCACTTCATCCAGCAGGAGGCTCATAGCAAGAAAAGGAGCCACAATACTTTGATGTCTTGTAGGACCGAAGTCCAAGGAAAATTAATGATGTGCTACAAAATTCACATTACTCCATCCAAAATATAGTACTTGAGACCTGAGGAAGAAGTTTCAAATTATGTGGTTAAGCCTGCTAGAAAGTATGCATTCTGACTTTGCTAAAATTGCTTTTGTTGACGAATACTTGAATAAGCTTTTTCCAGATGTTATCTCTGCTAGAAATGGATGAGGGTTCATTTCACAAAGAAGTATGAATTCATGGCCTTCTCAGCAGGTCAACTTTGTGGAAGTTCTGTTTGGATGTTTGCTTCTATTGATTCCCTGGAGGCCGAGGATATAAGAAAGTGGATGGGCCACTTTGAAGAAATTCGCTAGAATGGGTCTGCTGTTCAGCTCCTCTAGACAAACAGTTGAAATCCTACCACAGGATGTGGAAGAGATTCCAGATATTGAAGTCACAACTGATGGCACTAAATACATATTTCCTGATGGTACTGGGAAGATCTTGAGAGTTTTGCCAAAGAAATTTCTCACCGAATTGAATTAGACCGTACTAACCCTCCTCCAGCTTTTCAAATAAGGCATGGTAGTGGTAGCTACAAAGGAGTTGTTGCTGTCGACCATGATTCCTTTCGTAATATTTCTCTGCAGCCTAGCATGAAGAAATTCGAATCTAAGAGCACAATGTTTAACATTACATGTTGGAGCAAAGCCCGGCCATGCTATATGAATCGTGAAATTATCTTTCTCCTTTCGATTTTGGGAATAAGATATGAGATAATTGTGTTCATGCAACAAGATGACATACATGAATTAACTGAAATGCTGTCGACCAGAGAAGCTGCTCTCTCTGTTATGGGGAAAATTGGTAGTGCCGAAACGAAGACAACATACAAAATGTTACTGCGAGGTTATGAACCAAGTTTAGCCTTACCCATTGATGATTCTTAAGGCCCATCAAGATAATGTATGACTGACATAAGAACTAGATGTAATATTCATGTTCCGAAAGGCCGTGTACTTATTGGTTGTTTGGACGAAACAAGCGAATTAAAATATGGTGAACTATACATCAGAATTACAAAAAACAACAAAAAGCAGGATAATAGTCAGACGTATTTTTCTAAAGATAATGGGAAAGAGAAAAACAACAATTGTTGTTGGAATAGTTGCATTATCAAAAAAAATCCTTTTCTCCATCCCGGTGACATCAGAGTACTTGAAGTTGTATATGAAAATGGATTGTATGTTAAGAACCTGGTTGACTGTATTGTCTTCCCTCAGTGAGGTGAAAGGTAATGTTGTATGTTATATTGAAACTGAAAGGCGACCATCTAGAGTTCATATTGTCAGCTTCATAATGTCAATTTAATGTTTGTTTCAACTCATGTACGCACCAAGAATATGCACTACAATTTCTGGGCCAGCAATTTATTCAAGGTCCTCAAATGACCGGTTTCATGCTTGCACGGAGGATTCGAAGTTTACCTGGGTGAGAGCACTAGATTTTACACCTAACCAATCTTTCAGGAAGTGTTCAACTCTCACCCTTATAATTGATGAGGTGCAACACTGTCAGTTATTGGCGACAGTTTACCTTTGTCAGGAGAATTAGGGGAATTGGTCGTATCATTGATGGAATCTGTTGGCCCATCGTTGGTTCCCCTTGTCGACTGCCCGAGTGTCTGCTCAGTGTCTTCTGAAGTTATTTGTCCTCACAATTCTCTTGTTCACATGGGGATGATAGTTGCCAAACATGTTAATGTTGATCTGTTTAAAGCTCTTTTAAGAAATACCAGTTCATACTTCAACGAGGATTTTTGAGAAAATGAGCAACTTGTAGCTTACATGCTATGAATTTTCGCACTTCATCCAGCAGGAGGCTCATAGCAGGAAAAGGGGCCACAATACTTTGATGTCCCATATGACCGAAGTTGAAGGAAAATTAATGATGTGTTACAGATTCACATTACTCCATCAAAAACATTCTGCTTGGGACCTGAGGAAGAAGTTTCAAATTATGTGGTTAAGCCTCATAGTAAATATGCTTCTGACTTTGCTAGAGTTACTTTTGTTAATGAAGACTGGACTAAGCTTTTCCAAATGTTATCTCTGCTAGAACTGGACGAGGGTTCTTTTCCCAGTCCTTGAAAACTGGTTGTATTATCTCATTTTAACTATCATGAAAGATGGACTTTCATTAGTCCAAAGAACTATGAATTTTGAGCCTTACCAGCAGGTCAACTTCATGGAAGTTCTACTTAGATGTTTCCTTCTAATGATTCCCTGGAGGCCGAGGATATAAGAAAGTGGATGGGCCACTTTGAAGAAATTCGCTAGAATGGGCCAGCTGTTCAGCTCCTCCAGACAAACAGTTGAAATCCTACCACGGGATGTGGAAGAGATTCCAGATATTGAAGCCACAACTGATGGCACTAAATACATATTTTCTGATGGTATTGGGAAGATACTGAGAGATTTGCCAAAGAAATTGCTCACAAAATCGGATTGGACCGTACTAACCCTCCTTCAGCTTTTTAATTAAGGCATGATAGTGGTAGCTATAAAGGAGTTGTTGCTGTTGACTATGATTCCTTCGTAACACTTCTCTACGGCCTAGCATGAAGAAATTCGAATCCAAGAGCACAATGTTTAACATTACATGTTGGAGCAAATCCCAGCCATGCTATATGAATCGTGAAATCATCTTTCTCCTTTCGGCTTTGGGTTAAGAGATGAGATATTTGTGTTCATGCAACAAGATGACATATATGAATTAACTGAAATGCTGAGGACCAGAGAAGCTGCTCTCTCTGTTATGGGGAAAATTGGTAGTGCCGAAACGAAGACAACATACAAAATGTTACTACGAGGTTATGAACCAAGTTTAGAGCCTTACCTGTTGATGATCCTTAAGGCCCATCAAGATAATGTATGACTGACATAAGAACTAGATGTAATATTCATGTTCCGAAAGGCCGTGTACTTATTGGTTGTTTGGATGAAACATGCGAATTAAATTATGGTGAACTGTACATTAGAATTACAAAAAACAACAAAGCATAATGGTCAAACGAATTTTTCTAAACATAATGGGAAAGAGAAAACAACAATTGTTATTGGAAAAGTTGCATTACCAAAAAGATCCTTCTCTCCATCCTGGTGACATCGGAGTACTTGAAGTTGTATATGAAAATGGATTGTATGTTAAGAACCTGGTTGATTGTGTTGTCTCCCCTCAATGAAGTGAAAGGTAATGTTGTATGTTATATAGAAACTGAAAGGCGACCATCTAGAGTTCATATTGCCAACTTCATAATGTCAATTTAATGTTTGTTTCAGCTTATATATGCACCAAGAATATGCACTACAATTTTTGGGCCAGCAGTTTATTCAAGGTCCTCAGATGACCTGTTTCATGCATGCACGGTGGATGCGAAGTTTACCTGAGTGTGGGCACTAGATTTTACAGCTAACCAATCTTTCGGGAAGTTTTCAACTCTCACCCTCATAATTGATGAGGTGCAACGGTGTCAGTTATTGTCGACAGCTTACCTTTGTTAGGAGAATTAGAGGAATTGGTCACATCATTAATGGAATCTGTTGGCCCATCGTTGGTTCCCCTTGTTGACTGCCCGAGTAGCTGCTTAGTGCCTTTTGAAGTTATTTTTCGTCTCACTTCTCTTGTTCACATGGGGACGATAGTTGCCAAACATGTTAATGCTGATCTGTTTAAAGCTCTTTAAGAAATACCAGTTCATATTTCAAGGAGGATTTTTGAGAAAATGAGCAACTTAGAGTTTACATGCTATGAATCTTCGCACTTCATCCAACAGGAGGCTCATAGCAAGAAAATGAGCTACAATACTTTGATGTCTAGTAGGACCGAAGTTGAAGGAAAATTAATGATGTGTTACAGAATTCACATTACTCCATCCAAAATATTCTGCTTGGGACCTGAGGAAAAAGTTTCAAATTATGTGTTTAAGCCTCATAGTAAATATGCTTCTAACTTTGCTAGAGTTACTTTTGTTAACGAAGACTGGACTAAGCTTTTTCCAGATGTTATCTCTGCTAGAACTAGATGAGGGTTCTTTTCCCGTCCCTTGAAAACTGGCATGTATTATCGCATTTTAACTATTCTAAAAGGACTTTCCATTGGTCCAAAGAACTATGAATTCATGGCCTTCTCAGCAGGTCAACTTTGTGGAAGTGCTTCTTGGATGTTTGCTTCTAATGATACCCTGAAGGCCGAGGATCTAAGAAAGTGGATGGGCCACTTTGAAGAAATTCGTTACAATGGGCCACCTATGCAGCTCCTCCAGACAAACAGTTGAAATCCTACGACGAGATGTGGAAGAGATTCCAGTATTGAAGTCACAACCGATGGCACTAAATACATATTTCTGATGGTATTGGGAAGATACTGCGAGATTTGCCCAAGAAATTGCTCATCAAATTTGATTAGACCGTACTAACCCTCCTTCAGCTTTTCAAATAAGGCATGGTAATGGTAGCTACAAAGGAGTTATTGATGTCGACCACGATTCCTTCGTAATACTTCTCTGCGGCCTAGCATGAAGAAATTCGAATCTAAGAGCACAATGTTTAACATTACATGTTGGAGCAAAGCCCAACCATGCTATATGAATCGTGAAATTATGTTTCTCCTTTCGACTTTGGGAATAAGAGATGAGATATTTGTGTTCATGCAACAAGATGATATACACGAATTAACTGAAATGCTGATTGTTCTCTCTGTTATGGGGAAATTGATAGTGCAGAAACGAAGACAGCATGCAAAATGTTATTGCAAAGTTATGAACCAAGTTTAGAGCCTTACCTGTTGATGATTCTTAAGGCCCATCCAGATAATGTCTGACTGAGGGTTAGTTCAGGAGACACAGTTTGCCTCCCTCGCAAGCCCTAGTGTCGTGCCTCATCTATTGTCGGGAGCTTCGTAAAGGTTAGATTCCTGGAGGAGAAGAGGTCGAGAGCGTGAAGTATGAGAATAGAGGAAAGGACTATATTCTCGGCAAGAATTTTCATTCAAAGGGAGAATCGTAGTGTCCCTTTGAGGAGGAAGATGGACTCCCCTACTAATGTTAGCAAACCTTGCCCTCTGCAACTATGAAGTGCAAATAGTGATGATGGCATACCTTGCCCACCAAAGGAAATGGGGGGCTTTGGTTGTTCTGTCTTGGATCTCAAATGCATGTTTTCGGAGAAAATGCATAAGAGAGGGCTGACAAAGTTGTGAGGAGTGAAATATTTGCAAAAGCAACATTTAGTAGAAGTGATGAATGCCCTTGCTTTGATAATTCGGGCAGGGTAAGAACTGGCGTAAAGACAGTAGGGAAGGCTGCAAATATAGGAAGGACTCAAGTGATAACTACCTATATTGTCCAGTCACCATTTGTCTCCAAGATGATGACCTAATTCACTTTCAGATGCATTGGGCTAGGCAACCGTGTCGCCGAGCGCAAATTTGAGGCGGCTAATTCTTGGGATAGCATCCGAGTAGAAGTCATCCCGGGGAAGCGACGCATAGACCTATACCTGAATTATGATTCCCAGAGGTACAAGCTTGACGTGTTCTTTGACGACATCCGGAACTGTTACCAGTGCAACTTTGTTCGCCTAGCGGCATCTTGCTGCAGGTGAGCTGCTCACCGTGTTGCTCTGGTACTTCCATTTCTTTCCTTTTTACATAATATTAGTTAGACATTACGATCACATGGCGAAGTAGAAAGCCCTAAATGTTAGATGCATTTACATCTCACATATGAGATTCATGACAGTGAGGTGAGGCAGACAATAGGTTGATATGCATTGTGTGCATACCTCGATTTAACTCGGTGGTATGGTTCGCTACTGTATTCGTGAAATGTGAGTAGAGTGGTAACTGAATTTGCATTTGTTTGTTCTCAAACTTTAGTAAAACTAGAGTATTTTTTGTTATGGACATTTTTTTTGGGGGAGTGGAATCTATTGCAAAAATAGATGATGTGCACCAGTGCTAGCAGTTTGTTAACAATTTATATATCTGCAAAATGTTATAACAAGATGTTATATGGATCTAGTGGTATCCAGTATGTCAAATGTGGGAACATCTTGGTTGAACTTTGAAACAGGAAGCTCTAGATGTACTTCCTCCCTCAAAACTTGTGTGAGCTAAAAATTTGGAAAATTCCCAAGTCAGGAAACTAGAGTGAACTATCACAGTGGTCTGATTTGCAATTATGCGCTAGAGCCCATAAAGTAAGATGGATAGCTCTGCTATTTTTATTTACACTCCTACACATATCTCAGTTGGTGGTTTCTAATTAGAGTGATACGTATTTGAAGCTTATATGATGAATGCACATCAACGATACTTCTCTAAATTACTGATTGTAATGCTTCTTAGACTATTAGTTGGTCAGATGCCTCTTACAATTCATTCTATAATTCCGAAGGTGGTAAAAATATATAGCATCTTTGAGTAATGTCAATTTAATATTTGTTTTAGCTCATCTATGCACCAAGAATATGCACTACAATTTCTGGGCCTACAGTTTATTCAAGGTTCTCAGATGACCACCTTCATGCAGGCACGGAGGATGCGAAGTTTACCTGGGTCAGAGCACTAGATTTTACACCTAACCACTTTTTCAGTAAGTGTTCAACTCCCACCCTCATACTTGATGAAGGTGCACTGGTGTCACTTATAGTCAACAACGTACCTCTGTCAGGAGAATTGAGGGAATTGGCCATATCATTAAGGTGGCCAATCGTTGGTTCCCCTTGTTGACTGCCCGAGTGGCTGCTAAGTGCCTTTCGAAGTTGTTTTTCGTCTCAACTCTCTTGCTCCAAGGGGAGATAGTCGCCAAACATGTTAATGCCGATATGTTTAAAGCTCTTGAAAAAATACCACTTCATATTCCAACGAGGATTTCTGAGAAAATGAGCAAGTTAGAGTTTACATGCTATGATCCTTTGCATTTCATCCAGTAGGAGGCTCATAGCAGGAAAAGGAGCCACAATACTAGAGATTGGGGCTGGGATCAATGTATTAAATGAACTTCCCCAATCCCAATAATTCTCCTATCCCAAATCCACCATCATGCAAGCCTAGCGCCTCTTGTCGTGGTGATTCTTCCACGTTTCCATCCTCTATAAAACTACATGATAGTCGGATTTGTGTGTTTTACACACAAGCGGGTCGAGGAGAGATCAAGTGGAAGTCACACAAATTATCAGGGGAGGAATGGAGGGCGATAGCAATATTGTGATCAATACTCATTGTGCTATCTGCAAAGTTACTACCAGTTTAGTCGGATGTTGCAAAATTACTATCGTACAGACGCCGCGAGCATCACCACGTGAGTCCCGACGGATGTTATGCCACTGCTGGCCTCACCGCAACGCGCAGCGCCAGATGTCGCACAACTGCCTGCACCTCGCACATGACCACAAAAGTGGAGGCGACCCGCGTCGCCGTGCAGTTGCCCCCTTGTATTACAACTAGAGGTGGCACCTCACGTGCCCATATCCGACAGGAGAACCTTTTTGCACTTGGGTCAGATCAGGAGACACACTTTGCCTCCCTTGCAAGCCCTAGAGTCATGCCCCATATACTACCAGGAGCTTCATTAAGATTAGATCCATGGAGAAGAGGTGGAGAGCGTGCAGTATGAAAATGGAGAAAAGGACTATATTTTCGGCAAGAATTTTCATTCAAAGGGTGAGAATAGTATTGTCCCTTTGAGGAGGAAGATGGACTCCCCTACTGATGTTAGCAAACCTTGCCCTCTGCAACTGTGGAGAGCAAATAGTGATGATGAAATACCTTAACCACCAAAGGAAATGGGGGGTTGTGGTGGTTTTGTCTTGTATCTCAAATGCATGTTTTCGGAGGAAATGCATAAGAGGGCTGACAAAGTTGTGAGGAGTGAAATATTTGCAAAAGCAACATTTAGTAGAAGTGATCAGTGCCCTTGCTTTGATCATTCAGGCAGGGTAAGAACTGAAGTAAAGACAGTATGGAAGGCTGCAAATATAGGAAGGACTCAAGTGATAACTACCTATATTATCCAGTCGCCACTTGTCTCCATCATGACGACCTAATTTACTTTCAGGTGCATTGGGCTAGGAAACCGCGTTGCCGAGCACAAATTTGAGGCGGCTAATTCGTCCACGTAGAAGTCAATCCGGGGAAGCGGCACATAGACATGTAACTGAATCATGATTCCCAGAGGTACAAGCTTGAGGTGTTCTTTGAGCACATCCGGAACTGCTACAAGTGCATCTTTGTTGGGCCTAACGGCATCTTCCTGTAGGTGAGCTGCTCACCGTGTTGCTCTGATACTTCTATTTTTACATAATATTAGTTAGATGTTACGATCACATGGCGAGGTAGAAAGCCCCAAATGTTAGATGCATTTACATCTCACATATGAGATTCATGCAAGTGTGGTGAGGCAGATAATAAGTTTGATATGCATTGTGTGCATACCTTGATATAACTCGGTGGTATGGTTAGCTACTGTATTCGTGAAATGTGAGTAGACTGAATTTGCATTTGCTCTCAAAATTAAGTAATACTAGAGTATTTTTTGTTATGGTAAATTTAGAGCGTAAACACATTTGTCACTTATTTTCAACATCTTACCTTTGTCAGGAGAATTGGGGGAATTGGTCGTATCATTAATGGAATCTGTTGGCCCATCGTTGGTTTCCCTTGCTGACTGCCGAGTGCCTGCTCAGTCCTTTTGAAGTTATTTTCGTCTCAATTCTCTTGTTCACATGGGGAAGACAGTTGCCAAACATGTTAATGCTGATCTGTTTATAGCTCTAAGAAATACTTGTTCACATTTCAAGGAGTATTTTTGAGAAATTGAGCAAGTTAGAGTTTACATGCTCTAAATCTTTGCACTGCACTTGATCCAGGAGGCTCATAGCAAGAAAAGGTGCCACAATACTTTGATGTCCAGTAGGATCGATGTTGAAGGAAAATTCATGATGTGTTACAGAATTCACATTACTCCATCCAAAATATAGTACTTGGGACCTGAGGAAGAAGTTTCAAATTATGTGGTTAAGCCTCCTAGAAAGTATACTTCTGACTTTGCTAGAGTTGCTTTTGTTGACGAAGACTGGACTAAGCTTTTTCCAGATGTAATCTCTGCTAGAACTGGATGAGGGTTCTTTTCCCAACCCTTCAAAACTGGTTGTATTATCTCATTTTATCTTTCCTGAAAGGACTTTCCATTGGTCCAAAGAAGTATGAATTCATGGCCTTCTTGGCAGTTCAACTTTGTGGAAGTTCTGATGTTTGCTGGATGTTTGCTTCTAATGATTCCCTGAAGGCCGAGGATATAAGAAAGTGGATGGGCCACTTTGAAGAAATTCGCTAGAATGGGCCAGTTGTTCAGCTCCTCCAGACAAACTATTGCAATCCTACCACAGGATGTGGAAGAGATTCCAGATATTGAAGTCACAACTGATGGCACTAAATACATATTTTCTGATGGTATTGGGAAGATACTGAGAGATTTGCCAAAGAAATTGCTCACCGAATTGGATTAGACATTACTAACTCTCCTCCAGCTTTTCAAATAAGGTATGGTAGTGGTACCGACAAAGGAGTTGTTGATGTCGACCATGATTCCTTTCATAATATTTCTCCGCGGCCTAGCATGAACAAATTCGAATCTAAAAGCACAATGTTAACATTAGAAGTTGGAGTAAAGCCCAGCCATGCTATATGAATCGTGAAATTATCTCTCTCCTTTCGACTTTGGGAATAAGAAATGAGATATTTTAGTTGATGAAACAAGATGACATGCATGAATTAGCTGAAATGTTGACGAACAAAGAAGCTGCTCTCTCTGTTATGGGGAAAACTGGTAGTGACAAAATGAAGACAACATCCAAAATGTTACCGCAAGGTTATGAACCAAGTTTAGAGCCTTACCTGTTGATGATTCTTAAGGCCCATCAAGATAATGTCTGACTCACACAAGAACTAGATGTAATATTCATGTCCCAAAAGGCCATGTAAATATTTGTAGTTTGGACGAAATAGGCGAATAGAATATGGTAAGTCTACATCAGAATAACAAAAAAATGGCAGAGCATAAGGATAATGGTCAGCCGTATTTTTCTAAAGATAACGGGAAAGAGAAAACAACAATTGTTGTTGGAAAAGTTGCAATATCAAAAAATCCTTGTCTCCATCCTGGTGACATAGGAGTACTTGAAGCTGGATATCACAATGGATTTTATGCTAAGAACCTGGTTGATCGTGTTGTCTTCCCTCAACGAGAAAGGTAATGTTATATGTTATATTGAAACTGAAAGGCGGCCATCTTGAGGTCATATTGTCAGCTTCATAATGTTAATTTAATGTTTGTTTCAGCTCATGTGTGCACCAAGAATATGCACTACAATTTCTGGGCCTGTAGTTTATTCAAGGTTCTCAGATGACTGGTCTCATGCATGCACCGAGGATGCGAAGTTTACCTGGGTCAGTGCACTAGATTTTACACCAAACCAATCTTTCGGGAAGTGTTCAACTCTCACCCTCATACTTGATGAAGGTGCAACAGTTTCATTTATTGTTGACAGTTTACCTTTGTCAGGAGAATTGGGGCAATTGGTCGTACCATTAATGGTATCTATTGGCTCACCGTTGGTTAGCATTGTTAACAGCCCGAGTGGCTGCTCAGTGCCTTTTGAGGTTATTTACGTCTCAATTCTCTTGTTCCCATGGGGAAGATAGTTGCCAAAGATGTTAATGCTGGTCTGTTTAAAGCTCATCAAGAAATACCACTACATATTTCAAGGAGAATTTTTTAAAAATGAGCAACTTAGAGTTTACATGCTACGAATCTTTGCACTTCATCCAGCAGGAGGCTCATAGTAAGAAAAGGAGCCACAATAACTTGATGTCCGGTAGGACCGAAGTTGAAGGAAAATTAATGATGTGTTACAGAATTCACATTACTCCGTCAAAAATATACTTCTCGAGACCTGAGGAAGAAGTTACGTACTTTTGTTGATGAAGACTTGACTAAGCTTTTTCAAGATGTTATCTCTGCTAGAACTAGATGTTATCAGTGCTAGAACTGGATGACGGTTCTTTTCCCAACCATTGAAAACCGGTTGTATTATCGCATTTTATCTATCCTGAAAGAAGGACTTTACATTAGTCAAAAGAAGTATGAATACCTGGCCTTCTCAGTAGGTCAACTTTTTGAAGTTCTGTTTGGATGTTTGCTTCTAATGATTCCTGAAGGCCGAGGATATAAGAAAGTGGATGGGCCACTTTGAAGAAATTCGCTAGAATGGACCAGCTGTTCAACTTCTTCAGACAAACAATTGAAATCCTACCACGAGATGTGGAAGAGATTCCAGATATTTAAGTCACAACTGATGGCACAAAATACATATTTTCTGATGGTATTGGGAAGATCTTGAGAGATTTACCAAAGAAATTGCTCACCGAATTGGATTAGACCATACTAACCCTCCTCCAGCTTTTCAAGTAAGGCATGTTAGTGGTAGCTACAAAGGAGTTGTTGCTGTCTACCATGATTCCTTGCGTAATATTTCTCTGCGGCCTAGCACGAAGGAATTTGAATCAAAGAGCATGATGTTTAACATTACAAGTTGGAGCAAAGCCCAGGCATGCTATATGATCGTGAAATTATCTTTCTCCTTTCGACTGTGGGAATAAGAGATGAGATATTTGAGTTGATGCAACAAGATGACATTAAAAAATTAGCTGAAATGCTGACAAACAAAGAAGTTGCTCTCTCTGTTATGGGGAAAATTGGTAGTGACGAAAGGAAGACAGCATCCAAAATGTTACTGCAAGGTTATGAACCAAGTTTACAGCCTTTCCTGTTGATGATTCTTAAGCCTCGTCAAGATAATGTCTGACCGACATAAGAACTAAATGTAATATTCATGTCCAGAATGGCCGTGTAAATATTGGTAGTTTGGACGAAACAGGCGATTTAAAATATGGTCAAGTTTACATCAGAATTAAAAAAACAGAAAGGCTTGAGGATAATGGTCAGCCGTATTTTTCTAAAGATAATGGGAAAGAGAAAACAGGAATTGTTGTTGGAGAATTTGCAATGTGAAAGAAATCCTTGTCTCCATCCTGATGACATCGGAGTACTTGAAGCTGTATATCACAATGGATTGTATGCTAAGAACCTGGTTGATTGTGTTGTCTTCCCTCAAGGAGGAGAATGGTAATGTTATATGCTATATTGAAACTAAAAGGCGACCATCTAAAGTTCATATTGTCAGCTTCATAATGTCAATTTAATGTTTGTTTTAGCAAAGGTATGCACCAAGAATATGCACTACAATTTCTAGGCCTGCAGTTTATTCAAGGTTCTCAGATGACCAATTTCATGCATGAACGGAGGATGTGAAGTTTACCTAGGTCAGAGCACTAGATTTTACACCAAACCAATCTTTCGAGAATTGTTCAACTCTCGCCCTCATACTTGATGAAGGTGCAACAGTGTCATTTATTGTCGACAACTTACCTTTGTCAGGAAAATTGGGGGAATTGGTCGTATCATTAATGGAATCTATTGGCCCATTGTTGTTTCCCCTTGTTGACTGCCCGAGCGAGTGGCTGCTCGGTGCCTTTTGAGGTTATTTTCGTCTCAATTCTCTTGTTCACATGGGCAAGATAGTTGCCAAACATGTTAATGCTGATCTGTTTAAAGCTCTTTAAGAAATACCACTTCATATTTGAAGGAGGATTGTTGAGAAAATGAGCAACTTAGAGTTTACATGCTATGAATCTTTGCACTTCATCCAGCAGGAGGCTCATAGTAGGAAAAGGAACCACAATACTTTGATGTCCAGTATGACCGAAGTTGAAGGAAAATTAATGATGTGTTACATAATTCACATTACTTCATCCAAAATATTCTGCTTCGGACCTGAGGAAGAAGTTTCAAATTACGTGGTTAATCCTCATAGTAAATGTGTTTCTGACTTGACTGGAGTTACTTTTGTTGAGGAAGACTGAACTAAGATTTTTTCCAGATGTTGTCTCTACTAGAACAGGACGAGGGTTCTTTTCCCAACCCTTGAAAACTAGCCTGCATTATCGCATTTTAATTATCCTAAAAGACGGACTTTCCATTGGTCCAAAGAACTATGAATTCCTGGCCTTCTCAGCAGGTCAACTTCGTGGAAGTTCTGTTTGGATGTTTGCTTCTAATGATTCCCTGAAGGCTGAGGATATAAGAAAGTGGATGGGCCACTTTGAAGAAATTCGCTAGAATGGGCCAGTTGTTCAGCTCCTCCAGACAAACAGTTGAAATCCTACCACAGGATGTGGAAGAGATTCCAGATATTGAAGTCACAACTGATGGCACTAAATACATATTTTCTGATGGTAATGGGAAGATACTAAGAGATTTGCCAAAGAAATTGCTCACCAAATTGGATTAGACCGTACTAAACCTACTTCAACTTTTCAAATAAGGCATGGTAGTGGTAGCTACAAAGGAATTGTTGTCGTCGATCTCGATTCCTTTCGTAATACTTCTCTGCGGCCTAGCATTAAGAAATTCAAATCTAAGAGCACAATGTTTAACATTACATGTTAGAGCAAAGCCCAGCCATGCTATATGAATCGTGAAATTATCTTTCTCCTTTCTACTTTGGGAATAAGAGATGAGATATTTCTCTTGATGCAACAAGATGCCATGCATGAATTAGCTGAAATGTTGACGACCAGACAAGCTGCTCTCTCTATTATGGGGAAAATTGTTAGTGCCGAAACAAAGACAGCATCCAAAATGTTATTGCGAGGTTATGAACCAAGTTTAGTGCCTTACCTGTTGATGATTCTTAAGGCCCATCAAGATAATATCTAACTAACATAAGAACTAGATGTAATATTCATGTTCCGGAAGGCCGTGTACTTATTGGTTGTTTAGAAGAAATAGGTGAATTAAAATATGGTCAAGTCTACATAAGAATTACAAAAAATAGCAAAAGAGCATAAGGATAATGGTCAACCGTGTTTTTCTAAAGATAATGGGAAAGAGAAAGCATGAATTGTTGTTGGAGAAGTTGCAATATGAAAGAAATCCTTGTCCATCCTGGTGACAATGGAGTACTTGAAGCTGTATATCACAATGGATTGTATGCTATGAACCTGGTTGATTGTGTTGTGTGCCCTCAACGAGGAGAAAGGTAATGTTATATGTTATATTGAAACTGAAAGGCGACCATCTAGAATTCATATTGTCAGCTTCATAATGTCAATTTCATGTTTGTTTTAGCTCATGTATGCACCAAGCATATGCACTACAATTTCTAGGACTGCAATATATTCAAGGTTCTCATATGACCGGTTTCATGCATGCACAGAGGATGCAAAGTTTACCTGGGTCAGAGCACTAGATTTTACACGAAACCAATCTTTCGGGAAGTGTTCAACCATTTGAGCTTGTGGTGCCACAGCCCCGATGCGACATACGCACTACTGCCCTGCTGTAGGTTGAGTCCAAGTCCAACACAGCTGTGGGCTCTGTGATGACGGTGTTGGCCAATGGCTATGGTTGGAGTGCGCCCGTGCTTCACCATCACCGGCAAAATTATTAGAAGGTCAATCTCCTTCCACAACATTCCTCGACTTCACGTCTCTAAGGGCCACAGAAGCGGAGGCAACTCGCGCTGCCATGCGGGTTGCTCCCTTGTATTAGCTCTTTGGGTGGCAACTCAGGTGCCCATATCTGACAAGAGAACCTTGTCCCACTAGTGTCAGATCAAGAGGCACACTTTGCCTCCCTCTCAAGTCCTAGTGTCGTGCCTCATTTTCTACCTGGAGCTTCTAAAGGTTAGATCCCTGGAGGAGCTGTGGAGAGCGTGCAGTATGAGAATAGAGGAAAGGACTATATTTTCGGCAAGAGTTTACATTCAAAGGGTGAGAATCGTAGTGTCCCTTTGAAGAGTAAGATGGATTCCCCTATTGATGTTAGCAAACCTTGCCCTCTCCAACTGTGGAGAGCAAATAGTGATGGTGACATACCTTGCGCACCAAAGGAGATGGGGGATGTGGTGGTTTTGTCTTGGATCTCAAATGCATGTTTTCGAAGAAAATGCTTGGTGAGTTAGAAGAGAGAGATGATAAAGTTGTGAGGAGTTAAATATTTGCAAAAGCAACATTCAGTAGAAGTGATCAGTGCCCCTGGTTTGATCCTTCGGGCAAGGTAAGAACTGTTGTAAAGATGTTACGGAAGGCTGCAAATAGGAAGGACTCAAGTGATAACTACCAATATTTTCTAGTAGCCACTTGGCTCCATGATGATGACCTAATTCACTTTCAGATGCATTGGGAAAAGGGTGAGCATGTTGTTGTTTCTGATGTTCTTCAATCAACCTATGGTTTAAGTTGGGCGCCGATGGTTATGTGGCAGACATTGCATGAAAGAGACCAGGGCAAGGCAGAAGATGAGAAGTTGGTTGTGAGGGTAATACATTGCCTTGATTGGTGTGAGGTGCCAAACTCTATTCCACATTTCCACTGAATGTCATAGTTGTCGATTTCTTTGATTTATTTTTGGCAGTAAGCAGTGATTGCCGTGACAATGTCCGTTGAGCAGTGCATCATTTGCCATGCAAACTAGCCGAGCGGGGAGCAGCAACTTATTTGTGCCACCATGGACCAAACAAGCCTGGAGACGTGGCAACGCCAGAAAAGGTGTCATGCGGTCTTGAGGTTTTGCGGGCATAGCTGGCAGTAATAGTTGTTTGTCCAGCCACGCTGTTGAAGATGATCATTGCACCAAAGGTGAGTTTGGTGCAGAAGCTAGGCGAAGATATTGAGCTTTCCAGGCGCCCATGTTTCCCAGAAGATGGACTTGAAATTTGTTTTGATCAATCCCTTGAACTGCATGTTGTAGACAAATTTGGTGGAGTAATTCTCGAAGCTCTCAAAATTACACTTGATAGTGTCGTTGGTGTCGTCGTTGAGATTTATGGAAGAGGCTTGGATTGTTGCGTACGCGCAATCTCTGTTGGTCGTCGTGTACCCGCCACAACAAAGGTTGATGCATACTTGGCTAACGGATACGGATACACCAGCCCACACCATCGCAAGTAGACTCACTTAATTACTCCCCGCCCGGTCTAATCAAACACGAACTAACTTTGGTGACCAGACCACTAACCAGTCACCACCACTATCCAACACCTCATGAACATGTGGGCGCACTACTTGCAAGCAGTGAAGGTGTTGGCAACAGTGGCAGTCCATGACAATGGAACTATCGCCCAACCAGCCCGGGTCGTTGAAGAGTGAGGTGCAACAAGTTGCTAGCCAACTTGGGTGGCATTGCCACATTTCACGTGGGGGCAAAGTCTTATGGGAGATTTGGCAAGAAAGGAACAAGTGCACATTCAGGGGCAAGATTGCTAAAATGAGATTGTCGCCGTCATCAGATGAGCAATGGAGTTATGGCGACTAACTGTAGCAAAAATGCATTGAGCCCCCTTTGGGGGATCCACGGTGAGAGATACTCTTAGTTTTCACCAGCATATAGGGACAAGAAAGGAACAAGTGCACATTCAGGGGATCCAACGTGAGAGATACTTTTAGTTTTCACCAGCATATACATAGGGGCAAGAAAGGAACAAGTGCACATTCAGGGGCCTTGTATTAGTTGTTTTCTTTCAATTAATCCTTGACCTTCGGATCGCCACCATGTTATCTCCCGCTGCTTCCTGCTAAACATCAATCAAAGCCAACAATTTGTTGGATCTTTAAAAGAACTATACTTGGGACGTCTAACCCATATCACTAACTCTAGAATCTAGCTCCAATCCCTATTCGCAAACGATGTAGAATTATGGCGGATCTACAAGGCTAGAGAGAAACGCTAAGATTGTACCTTCAAGGCAAAGGTTGCGGATGTCGGTGAATAGGGCGGCACTACTAGTGTAGCACATAGCCTAGGTCAGCTCGCCGATGTCACGGTGACGGAGGACACACTCAAGACGAAGCAAGATGTGAAGGGATCTCGTCACAAAGTGGGGATAACACAATAAAGTGTGGTGTTCCAAGTAGGGTTGCGGCCACCGACATGGTATGTGGCAACACATAACCGTGAGCGAGGATCACCAGAAAGCAAGACGACGGAGTAGACCAGCTCGAGGACCATCAAGTTGTCGCTAATTTTTTTCCTTCAAAAGAAGTGTCATGGGGTAGGTCCTTATTTAAGTGGTTATATTGCAAAAGAAAACCTACAACTGAGGGCCTAGGTCATGGTACATACCTACATGGGCAGTCAAATGGTCAACGGTTTGTATGTCAACAAAATACGTATGATATGAGTGGCGGTGACCATAGGTGGGCCCTTCGAGTGTCTTTGATGACTGTAAATTGAGGTTTCCAGTGTACATTGACCAAAGTGCGGCCTTGAGACAAGTTTGAGTACCGTAGATGCATTTTACTCAATGGAGATATAGCAATGCATATTATACCATGAGTGGCAGGTATGTGCCGGCCATGCTGAAGAACGGGCTGTGTTGCTCGGTGTTCGTGTTGTAAAGCTTGGTTGGCAAGATTAGTTTAAAGGTCCAATGATGACAATGTGTGTTGGATGCACTTCTCCCAAACCCCCGGAATCCCCTCCAAACTCATGTTGTCTTGTTCATCTCCAGCAAAGGACAACATTAAACGGCCACCAGAGAGACCACAACCAGGTGCTACTCAAGTGTACCTCCCTCGCAATAATGATACTCATTGATTGTTGCAATCTTCGATTAATCCCGGGACATCTCCTAGCGCTATTCCTTCCACACTCCCGCACTCTAAAATGGCTCATTGGTCAAGCTATGTGCTCTTCACAAAATCGAGTCAAGAAGAGATTAGGAGAGTCACTAGAGTTGTGTTGAAGAAGGATGGGAGCAATGAAGGACCGGGGGGGGGGGGCAAACATGGGGATGTACCATGAGCTCCAAGAGAGAGGTAGTTATGTGGGCTTCACAACTTGAACACTACATTGCAGGGCCCTTTCTTCAGCAAGGCCGACCTCCTAGATATCACTCCAGACCCCGATGGGCATGAGTAGGGGTCATGCTCGGCATCAAGATGTGTGCGCGGGGATTTTCGAGAAAAGAGCGAGGGGTCCCACAACATCTACAATGACATAGATTTCGATGTTCTACAACGTCTTCAATGATAGAGATTTCGATGTTCTACAACGTCTTCAATGACGGAGATTTCGATGTTCTGGTAAAATTTCTTCTTTGCCAGGTCTTCACAATCTTTTGTGTAGATGACATTGTGGATTTTTTTAAGGATTTTTATAGGAAATAGGTGTTTGAATTGAATCACTCAAACTCCACTGTTTTTTGAGATATGCTTAACACGCTCTCAAACACACAAATAACCTACAAGAAGTACATACATCCAGGATCATCTTGCTTGTGCTTCTCTTGCCCATCAGCATGCTACTAAGACTCCAATGGACCTCAATGTCCACCTTCGAGCTTCTGATGGTGAGCCACTTTATGATCAGATTAGCTATTGCCATCATGTTGGGGGTCTTGCCTATCTAGCTTTCACTCGTTCCGATATCTCCTATATATAGTTCACATCCGGAGTCATGTCTCGTTTCCCACTCGGGTTTAACAGCTGCCTCCTTCGGTTTCTTTAGACACTCCAGTTTGTTACAGCTTCAGGCATATTCGTAAGCTACTTGGGAAGTGATCCTTTACATCGACAATCGATTTCTGCTTATTGTGTTTTTCTTGCTGGTTCTGATTGCCTAGAAGATTAAGAATCAAGTTGCGGCTTGTCACTCAAGTGCAGAGGTTGAGTTGTGAGCTATGGCTCTTTTGACAATATAGATGACTTGGCCATGGTAGTTGCTTGAGGATTTTGGTGTTTTGGTCACTACACCAAAATCTTTTGTCAGGTAGTGCAAGTGCTATCAGTATTGCGTGTGACCTTGTGAAGCATGGGCTCACCAAGCATATTGGTGTCAATGCTTCCTCCATGCGGTCCCATGTGTAAAATCAAGTGATTGTTGTACAGTATGTGCCTACCAAGCTACACTTAGTGATTGTTTGGATATCACTATAGGAGAAGTGCTCTTGACAGCCTTGTTTTTTCGGCCGGTAGAGGTGCCGACGGTGGACTTTCGAGCTCATGTGGTTGTTGGGAATCGACGCACAAGTGCATGCTATGTACAAGGTTGATTGATCTTCGACAAAACTGGCAAGTTAGAAGCAAGCAGCTGGATGTATTCTTGCCGCCGTATACATACATACATGCACAAGCCGACTGCTTAATTGATTCCGGTGAGATGCACGCATGGAAAATGCGTAACACAGACCAAAGGCTGAACACATAGAACGACTAAGTTATGTGTGATGAATGTATCAAACAAGGTTGAGTACATACTTGGGTTCTATGTGTACGTACCACTTCTGTATCCTTTGCATCTGAATGAAATAAAACAGTGAGTTTCCGTGGGGTACAATTCCCAATTCAGATTGATGTTATAAATCTGTTGTACATTAAGTAACTTGTTGCTTGATGGCCCATACTACCATGTCACATTACACACATTTCGTAGCAGTACTGTTTGATTGGACATTGATATCAATGATATTTTTATTATTTTATTAAAACCCATTTATTGGATTTCCTCAAGTACCTCTTACCATTTGATACCCAAAAAGGTCGCATATAAAGCTATGTAAATTAGCCTAACAGCACGAATCACTAACGCTTGATGATTTGTTTTGTCTTGGGCTTTTGGGCGTTTCGTGACAACAAAGTTAGTCTTCAAATGGAATGGAGACAATAGGCAGCTCACAAGAAAAGACCTTGAAATCACCAACACTGATGCAATTAAGATAATCCTTGTTCCAGTTTGGCCCTTATGCCCATTTCTGGGCTCTCCCCCTATGTGCATTTCTAGGCTCAAGTTCCTTGACCTGGTGAGGGATATACAAGGATCCGTTAAGAGTTCCTAGCAAAAAGTAAAATGAGGAACTTCCTTTGCCGAATGCAGACCAATTGAACATGCACAAGCAGTGCAGTTATTATCCTCTTGGGTTTGGCTATGGACAATGCATTCATACAGTGTTTATTTTCAGCAATCCATGGGAGTAGCTTAGGAGCCATAAGTATATCGCATTCGTATAACTATATGCTTAATTTGTGTTGAGATGAAGCCGCATTTGTCTAACTATGCTTAATTTGTGTTGAGATGAAGCTACCAATATGTCTTAATTTTTTGCAAACTGCGCAAAACTAATCACATTTAGTTAGCTTAGTAACAGCCGCAGCTTTGCTACAGGGAAGTAATAAATTGTTGCTAGGGTTTGTCATACGTGTATAACTAAATAATCGCCTACATTGTATGATCCTTAGTAGTTTTCGTTATTTATTGCCTTCCATATCAATTAATGATGGAGATGGATGCAAATTAGTACTACATAGTTCATTATTGGTATTTACTATGAACATACCACACACATGTGATGATGACGTTAGCTGATATTCTAATTACAGAAGCAAAGCCCGCCAATTTTACAACTTTGGCTGATAGTAATATATAGTTCCAAGTTATAACGCCTTTTGGTTATTTGAAGTTAGTTCCCAACTGCACTTTTTGGCTTTGACCTTGGGAAGGAATTTCTCTTCAAATTCGGTCAATTCACTGAGAACTATAAGCTGAAGGTGGTATGGGTATGGCACTTTGTAGGACCTGTTAGTGCTATTGTGAAAGTTCATATTTAGTATAGAAACTTCACAACAGCATGCATAACCAAACTCATCCTGATCTTGAGATTTTATGAGGCATTTTGCATCAGCAATATAGACCAGAAAAGTTTGGAATTTAACGTATTACAGTATTTTCCGTTCAAATTTAAGTTGATGCCAAACCATTATGTGCAAGAAAGGTCTACCTAGTATAAATGAAGAGAATTTGCTTCACATATAAATCTATCAACAAGTAAAATATTTTAGTTCTGAATATACATAATTATTAAGGTAAAGATAATTCAAGAGTAAGTAAGCTTTTATGGAATCCACTTATGAACTCATGGGTTGCTGGGACACAGAGCTTATGCGCTGGTTAAAATTGATGAAAGAAATTTGCCGAGTTTATTGCTAATCTTCCTTCCAGTTTGCATGTTCCATGAGCTTCATCCATGCTTCCTTCCGGTTTGCATGTTCCCGCAGAATTATGCAAGTTTGCATTTTAGCTCTAATGATTTCCTGGAATTGGTACTCCACCATTATTTCTAGAATCGATGCTTCTTTTAGTTGATAGGTTTTGAAGAGGACGCTAGAGGTGTGGAACCTCCAATTTATGCCCATGTACTCCCAAGCTACAGAGACAAACCGATCCAGTCCTGAACTAGAAACAACTGGCTTCATCTATCACTCAAGCACTATGAAAGATCTCCCTGCCAGGGTGTCCTAGTAATGTAGGACGTTTTTTGACACTAGTGTAGTGTCAAAAAAAGTCCTACATTATGGGACGGAGGGAGTACCAGATAGGAAGATACTCCGTTGCAAGCCTAAAACATCTTGAATGCTTTTCACGGCGCGCTCAAAGAACGCAATGAACTGCTGGATCGAGAACTTCAATGGAGTGTGGACTTTTACCAGCTACATATGGCTGACGACCAAGCTTTTCTATGGGAATTTGAACATTGTGTGCAACGAGTAGGTTCTTACAAGGTTTCAAATTTCTTGTTATGTTGTGTGCAACAAGTAGATTCTTACCAGGTTTCTTATTCTTGAACACCTCACTAATGTGTTTTGCCAAAAGGATGACAGACAAACACAAATAGTTTGGGGAGTTCCGTTGGAGAGTGTCTCCGTGATGAAAACATTCTACTTCCACTGATGGCTTCCCAAGATTAACCTATTGCTGGCACACTGCTGCCCATTTGCTACTCCATTCTGTCAGAGTACCATCTGATATGACAATATGTAGCCATCAGCTAAACCAGAACTCAATTGTAATCTTAAGTAGGGTGAATTTTTTTTTCCAAGTTACACCTCTTTGCCATGGCATTGGGCTTACTTGATCTAGCTTACTCCAGTGCTTGTGTTAGCCAGCCAATTATAGAAGAACTCAAAAATGGACCTGCTCTAGATCTATCATTGGTGTCTAATGTTAGCCCAAGCTGCAGCGTAGCTAGCTACAGAGGATCAGACGAAGAGCGGACGCTGGTGTACACGGGTTGGACACACACATATGCTTGCACACAGCCGGTTGAGCGCACACACACGTACTAGTACACAGCACTTGAGGCTTATAGTTTGGGACTAACATCTACAACCTATAGTTACGCGCCATTACAATGAACTAAAGCTCAAGCTCACAGTGAGAGGTTACTAATTGGTTCCATATATAAGGCGTCCTAGAGCACAAATTATTCTCCGAGAACACAATAGTAGATATGAAATGCCTGCAGACAAACATGTCGCATCTACAAACTACATAATCACACAAAAAACACCAAGGGCTCTAATCTAATCTTACCGTGTGATGCTGATTGTCGATGCAGTTGATCCCATAGTAGTACTGCATGTCCATGTACTCTTCCCCGTTCGCAACCCCTCCATCCAGCACCAGCTTCTGTGCACGACAACGCAACACGCTTACATCGATGGGTTCAGCAGTATGACGTCAGAAATTCGAACTCCCGGAAAAGAGAGAAAAGGGCGTCAACCTGGGGCTTGGCCTCGAGATCGCGGAGCTTGCGGAGCTCCGGCAAGTCGCCACCCGCTGCAACCACGGCACAGCCCGCACCACCGTCCGACGGGTCGCTGCGCGGTGGCTTGGCCGGGCGTATCGGGGCGACGCTGTCGAAGTACCCGCAGCCTGGAGGACCCACGCCGCCTCCTCTGCCGGCAAAGCGGTTCGCTCCGCTCCGGCCGCGTCGCCTCCTGGGCGGCTTGTATTCTATCCTCTCCTATTGGCTCGCTCGGTGGTCACCTGAGTCTCCGATTCCGGGCTCGGCGGCGGCGGCGGCGGTAGTAACTCGGTAGGGCACAATTTTTTTTAACTCGGCAGGGCACGATTGGGCAAGCGATATGCCGTGAACGCGATAGTCGTTTCCTGATGGTGAAAGCGGTAATCCGTGTTTCTATAATCTGGGCAAAAACGACAAATTTAACCTGTGAACCAAACAATATCACAAAATGAACCATTTGACGAAAAAAATTCACCCGGCTGAACTTTTTGGTAGCGCCCAACAGTTAGGCGTCATACTATACTGTGCACCTGACACGCGTGGCCATCGCCGCACCTTGGGCTACCTGAAAATGCTAAGTCGGCGTCTGACACACTGTCGGTCGAGATCTTTGCCGGTCTGATCTGACGCATAGTTGTCGGGCGCTACACAAAAAATCAGTCGGGTAAAAAAAATTCGCCAACGATTCATTTTGTGATATTGTTTCATTCACATGTCATAATAGTGATTTTGCCTATAATCCGTCCTTATATGTTGTGATCGTGACTCCCGAGCACCACACGTAACTCTCTCCGATTCCATTTGCTTCGAAGCTCCATCTAGACATGAACAGAGACTAGTTTAGAGCACCTACAGCTGGGCGCCTCAAATCCATCTCAAATATCCGGACGGACTGCCCGGTCACGAAACTCGACCCCGACGGGCGCCTCAAATGGGCATCAAATGCCTGGGCTGTCCGACGCCCTTCATATCCAGACCAAATATAGAGCGGATATGGATCGGCCCGGGCGCGACCCGGTGCGTCCGCCATGTCAATCCGATCCACCCCGACCCCACACCGTCCCCACAAATATCTCCAATCCGTAAACCCTACCTCACTCCGATTTCGCTCCGTCTCTTCTTCTCCTCCTTCGATTTCTCCGATTCGATCCACTCCGGCGCCCATGTCGAGCTCTGATAGCTGCTCCGACTCCGACCCCGACATCGACGATGAGCTGACCCTCCACATTGCCCTCGAGAGGTCCAAGGTGGACACGGGGCAGTTTCGGATCTGCCGCCTCGCCTCTCCCCGCCGGCGCAGCGAGGACACCGGCGCAGGCACCTCCCCGCCCACGTGCAGCTTTGCGAGGAGTCATTTGCTGCACCACGCGAGGCAGCGGTGGGTGCTAGTTCCTGCACCGCCCGCACGGACAGGCACTCCGGAATCGTAGGCGCGCACCGCCCGCCGCGAGAGGCATCGGGCAAGGGAAACAAAGGCGGCGGAGCAGTCCATGCGCCACAGAAATGAGGACGAGTGGTTCCTCGCTTGGGTGTACCGCCGGTCGCTTGCAATGGTGGAGACGGATGCTCGGCGGCTCCTTCGGAAGAACGCCAAGGAGCTCCAGCTTCCATTGAGCAGTCAAAGCGCGAGGCGGTGGAGGTAGCGGTGGAGGCAACTCAAGTGCCGAAGCTCAAACGACAGAAAGACAGGGCCGTCCGACGGCTCAAAGGGCTGGTCGTCCTCTCCTCCGACGACGATGATGACCACAACGCCTCGTCCGATGACTCAGACGATCCTCCACCCGCCACCGATGCCTACAGCAGTGTCATTGACCGAAAGGGGAAAGGGCCGGCGAGGAAGTCGTGAAGATCCATCTTCTTCACCTCAATTTCAAGTTCTTGGATGTAGCTTGAATTTGTCTACCGTATTATGTGCATTATGTGCATTATGTGAACGGATTGTGCATTTGTATGTCCGCTCATAATACACGTATTTTTTTATCAATGTTGCATGGTTTAGTATGGATATTGGGAGGTCAGATATGAGATACGTGGACGTGGACGACGATATTCGAGGACTGACCTGTCAGTGCTCGCGGATGTGCCCGAACGCTCCCACGAATGTTTGAGGGGCCGAATTTTACCATGTTCGGCTGTAGATGCTCTAATAACACATAAATCACCATTCGGTAGTTGAGTCTTTGTTTTGGTTAAGTTGTGCATGACCAATATGTTCTTCTCGAACTCTCATAAGACATACCATATTGTAATTTAGAGAATCTTGTTGTCAGTGCCTAGCATTCTAAACTTTGTATCAAGCCCCTAATATGAAATCACGGCCTAGAAAAGGTGTCCACACTCAGTATGACAGCATCTCATACTCGCCGAGATAAATAGGGTCTTCTCACGGAGTCACGGTGGAGGTTGCATGGCCCTCATTTTTGGCATCGCAGTATAGCAACGCCCCCCTCTTTGGCGCCGGCGGCGTGGAAGGATGGGCGCTGGAGTTCATCGTGGACTGGAAGAGAAGATGTGGGCAATTAGAAACCAGAGGCCGAGAGAAGAAAAGCGATGTACCCATGTAGCGAACGAACAAAACGACAAAGCGTGATGGAACTTTGATAAGTGCGGCCCGATTTTCGAAATTTGCAACGGTTTCATGCGAGGCACGGTAGATATTTCCTGTCTCAATTTTGGTGTGCTCTCGCTCATTCCGAAGGTTCAGGGGGCCGACAACATCAAACAGTATTGCCCGATCGCGTTGATTAATGTTCCTTTTAAGATTTGCGCCAAAGCTAGCGCCACTCGATTAGGCCCGATAGCTCATCACACGATCCACCGTAACCAATCCGCTTTTATCCGTGGGCGCAATATCCTTGAAGGTCCGCTCGCGCTTCAGGAAATTGTGCACGAGCTTAAACGCACGAAGGAACCAGCAGTTTTGCTGAAGTTAGATTTCGAGAAGGCATACGACCGGGTAAATTGGGATTTACTGCGTCAAGTGCTCCTGGGCCGCGGCTTCTCCGCGGTTTGGGTTCATCGTGTCATGCAATTGGTCTCGGGTGGCCAAACTGCAGTGTCGGTGAACGGAGAATTAGGTCATTTCTTCCGGAACAAACGAGGACTCAGGCAGGGCGATCCGATGTCGCCGCTTTTGTTCAACTTTGTTGTTGATGCGCTGTCCACCATGTTATCGAAAGCAGCGGCGGCTGGGCACATCCAAGGGTTGGTAGGTCATCTCATTCCAGGGGGAGTGACGCATTTACAATATGCGGATGACACGCTGCTGTTGTTTCGCCCGGATATCCGGAGTATAGGGTCGATCAAGGCAATCCTTATTAGCTTCGAGCTAATGTCCGGTCTCAAAATCAACTTTCACAAGTGTGAGTTGATTGCGATGGGGGTGGAGCCGGACGAGGGTAGTCGTATTGCGGATTTGTTCAATTGCAAAGTTGGCAAATTCCCTTTGACGTATCTCGGTTTACCGATCGATACCAAACGTCCCACGATTGAGGATTGGGATCCTTTGTGTGGCAAGGTGCGCGGAAGGGTGTGCCCCTGGCGAGGAAAATTCCTCTCCAAGGCGGCTAGACTTATTCTTACGAATTCCAGCCTTTCTTCCCTGCCGATGTTTGCCATGGGCCTTTTTCTCCTTGCAGAAGGGGTTCATGCGAAGTTCGACACTCCCCATGCCAAGTTCTTTTGGGAAGGAACCGGCCCGAACCGTAAATGCTATATGGTTAAATGGGCTTGGGTGTGTCGGCCCAAGGCCTTGGGGGGTCTTGGGATCACCAATTCTAGACTCTTAAATATAGCACTGATGTGTAAGTGGATTTGGAAAATCACCCAAGGTGCCTCTGGTCTTTGGGTTGATATCCTAAAAGCCAAGTACTTCCCTGATGGTAATTTCTTCGAAGGGAGGGCAAGGGGCTCCCCCTTCTGGAATGACCTGCAGTCGGTCCTACCGGCTTTCGCCATGGGAGCAAAGTTTTCGATTGGGAACAGACGCTCGACCCGCTTTTGGACGGATAGGTGGCTAGGTCCCCAACCTCTCTGGAGGATTTCGGGACTTATCTGAGCTGGCCGTGGACCCTTCCATCACGGTGGCGGCGGCGCTTGCGGCGAGCCCACCTGCGATCTATTTCAAACGAGAACTCAACGGGTTAGAGCAGTCCAACCTTGCGGCTTTACTGCATCTTATTAACCCGGTTTCTCTTTTGGGTGATCCAGACACGGTGAGCTGGGCGCTCAACAGCTCTGGCAAGTTCGCGGTTAACTCCTTGTACCGTAGGTTGTGCCGATGGATGGCACAACAGGCCGTCGCAGGGCTTTGGAAAGCACGTTTGCCCCTGAAGATTAAGCTATTCATGTGGCAAATGTTCCGCGATAAGCTGCCGACCTCCTTGAATGTTGCTAAACGCAATGGGCCAGCTACTGGCGCTTGCGTGCTGTGTGGGGAGCCAGAGGACGCCAGCCACGTGTTCTTCAGGTGTTCCCTCGCTAGATTTGCTTGGAGTGCGCTCCGGACCGCGACGGGTGTCCAATGGGACCCTAGATCGGCCGCGGAGATTATTCACCTTTTAAATTTGTTGCACGGGAGCGATAAAAGGGTGATGTGGAGTTGTGTAAGGACACTCCTCTGGTCTTGATGGCTTACTAGGAACAAATTTACGATTGAAGGTTGTTTTCCTTCTCATCCGGCTAACATTCTCTTCAAATGCAACCTTCTATTGCAACAGTGGAGTCCGTTGGGGAGGCGCAGGGATACTGAGTTGATCAACACCGCCCAACATCGTCTGCTGCAAGTGTACGCGATGGCTAGGGAGCCTTGACTATGGTGCTTGCACATGGTCCCTTTTGATGCTTGACGAGCCTGCGCGCTTTGTACGGGCTTTGCCCTGTAACTTGTCTCCGGTTCGTTTGCATCGCGCATGAAACCTTCCGATGATCCTTTTGCGCTGGCCGAGTAGGCCTGTGGTGTTGTATTAAAACCTGTTGTCACGCTGCCTGTCGTGGTTCTAAGTCTGACAGTAGAAGTAGGGGTAGGTAAGGGGAGGCGATGTCCTAGCTATGGAGTAGTTGTGGAGACAAGTGATGTACGAGTTCAGGCCCTTCTCGGAGGAAGTAACAGCCCTACGTCTCGGAGCCCTGAGGCGGTCGAGTGGATTATGGATATGAGTATTACAAGAATGCGAACCCCTCTACCGTGGAGGAGGGTGGCTTATATAAGTCGCCAGGACCCCACCAGCCCGTGATTGGAGAGGTTAAAGTACATTAAGTGCAGGCGTTCTTGTAACGCCCTCATAAAATGTCTTAACTATCATTAAGTCTATTCAATAGCAAGCCGTTGTCTTTGCGGAGTGCCTTCGACCTTACGGTGGTCGAGTGAGACTTCATGGTCGAGTGAGTCTTCCATGGTCGAGTCCTTCGATCGGTCGAGTGGGTTCCTCTTTGGTCGACCGAAGATGATCTCTTCGAGAGTGTCCTTGGGTAGGGCGTTTAGGTCAGGCCTATGACCCTACCCTAGGTACATGAATCCATCATTAGCCCCGAATGGATTGAGGCTTGAGTGAAGGATGAGTTGGCGTTGTTTCCGATTGTCTTTTACGTCTTGGCTACGTGTTGTCTTGGATCAAGATCTTCTCTGTTGATAACCGCAACTTTTCTTGATCGACTTGATCCATTCTTGTTCTTTGGTCGAGTGACCTTCTTTTACTTTGCTATTCGGCGGCGGATCGCGAAATCTCGCGCTTGACAGACCGATCTGTCCCTCGCGGATCTCGCGGGATACGAAATTTGGGGAAGCGCGCGAAACGGACTGCGGCGTTCGGATGGGACACAAAAGGGACGCCTCGATTTCCGCGCCGCTTTTTCCGCCACGTATCGTGCAACGCAACTGTTCGGGATATGATTGGATTGTTCGGGTCCACCTGTCATCCACTCGGAAGGATGCTATCATCGTCTCGCGGGGCTTCTGCACGATACCCGTTCTTCCTCCTCCGCTCTCTTCGTCTCCGCCCTCCATAATCGCTGCTGCTCCTACTACCTCCTCTCTGCGCATTCCGCCGCCACCATGGGCAAAGAGAAGACGGCGGTGTTGGAGCGCCGCGAAGAAGCGTCGGCGGCGGAGAAAGCGTCGGCGGTGAGAAGCGAAGGGAGATCTACCGGCATGGCGGTTCCTCGTCGAGATCCAACTTGCGAAGAGGCTGGGTCTAGGAGATTGGATCGATCGACCATCAAGGAGAAGGATCTCCTCGACATGGCCAACGACGGGTTGATTCCCCACGGTGCCGCAAGGCTTCACGGCGAGAGTGGCAGCCTCGGCCGAAGAGGGTGAGTCGTGCTCTGGCCACCCATGTCGACCGAGGATTTTCGCTGCCGCCAGTGTCTTCTTTCGGGTTTTCGAATTTCTTGAGCCCAGCTCCACCATTTTACTCAAACTCCATCGCATATCTTGCTGCGTTTGTGTCTATGTCTGAAAACTTCACGGGCTGTCGACCGACTGGGGTTTGTTCAAGTACATCTTCACATGTCGCTCTCGGTATGTGAAGAAGGCAAGCCCCAGTGACGAAGACCCAAGTAGTTCAGATGTGTGGTGGCTTAGGGGTCCAGTTGAGGAATAAAAGCACCTTCCCAGCTATGTCTTTTCCCGAGTCGGTCAGGGGTGGCACTCGACCTGGTTCTCTGCGCGGAATGAGGCGACCTTGGAGACGGTCGGTGGTCTTCCTGCATTCACCATGAGTCGAGTGAGCAGACCCTCCTCCACGAAGGTAGTTCGGAGGAGAGAACGAGGTGAAGATGTTGATGGATCGCGTGGTGCGGCTGGTTCGGGATGGCGTGGTGGCATGGACCTCTTGGAGGTCTTTCTTGGGGCGAGTCCAGCCTCTTGAGTTTGAACCCTTGCATGTGGCTGTCTTTAGGACACCAAGAGGCAGACTCGCGTCCACCGGAGGCGGTCGGCGATGCCATAGTGGAAAGATGGATGGCCGCGATCACTGGGAACAAGGACAACCCTCGCGGATCCCGGAGGATTTCCCCACTTGACCACAACAGCGTTCTAGAAAAGGTACATTTGCTCTGTTTTCCATTGAATCTCCGTCGAATGTGTTTCTGTGATTTGGTCGACTGAGTTCTGTTTTGACATTTCCAGGCCCTTACTGAGCTATACTCCATGCCCAATGGCGCTCAGACTCCGACTGAGGAGGGGGAAGCCAGCGGGGGCGAGAGCCAGGAAGAGTGGGATTGAGACTGCGAAGATGGCGATGATGAAGATGGCGATGGCGAGGATGATGGCGACGAGGACGAAGAGGAGGAAGAGGCACCACCACGCGGAAGGCGGTCAAAACTTGTGCACGACCCTTCGATCGAGCGGCAAAGGAGTGGCGATCGCCTCGATCGACCAAGCGCCCTCGGACCGCTTCTCCGATCTGCGGCGAGAAGCGCGCGAAGCGATCGAAAGTGGCTCCGTCGAGGGCGACCAAGCCTCTGCCAAAAATGAAGGTAGCCATCCCCACCATTTCAGCGGCTGCAACTTCCAAACCTCGGGCAAGGCCGAGGACCATGAGATGGAGGGCGCGCGACTTCAAATCCGGTACTACAACTTTAAATCTTGTTCTTGGTCGTGATGCATAATTTCGACTTTGACTTTTCACGAAGCTCCAACCAATGACATTATCACCCTTCCGGCAGCGATGATGAGGATGAGGAACCATTGAGGGCTAGGCGGGCAGAAGGCATCTCTCGCCAAGCAGCCCAAGGTGTGGTGGCGCCGAGACCATTGCGACGGAAGGGAGGTCGGCACTCGACACACCGTGTCGTTATGATGCCGTTGACGAGTCGCGACCCGCCGTCGCCGAAAGTCTGGGCAGCCATCGATCTTCGCCACGCACCATGTCCCGGAGGACCAAAGCTAGTGCGTCTAAGGAAGCGATCCGTCAGCGAGATCATGATGGAGCGGTGAAGATCATTGGGATGCGAGCCAAGCGACTTACGATGCCACTCGCTCTTGAGCAATGTTGGTCGATCGACCACCGCCGCTGTTAGGATATGTTATCAAAACTTTTCTTTACGAAATTCATAGCGGTCACCCGTGGGTGTGTTGGTAAAAACTCCGTGTTTAGCGGGGCACGCATGAGTGCACCCGCCGGGTGTAATCCCCAAGGCTAAGGTCATTGCTGGCGATCGGTCTTAAACTTAATAAATAAATATTGATCGTCACTTGAATGAAGCGAATGGGTTTACGAGATCGGTGGGGAACACGCTAAGTGCACCCAGGGTGTAATCCCGAGGCGTGGTCGATCACGGCGATTGATTACATCTGAAGAAGATTCGATCGTCGGTCATTCGCTCTCTCTTTTTTTTGCTGGTCGTGGTCGACTCGTGAATAAGACCGGTGGGGGCCGCTGAGTGCACCCAGGTGTAATCCAGATTACGGTTGAATGCTTGCATTCGATGTAATCTTAAAACGCATCATTTTCCTTTATTCACTCGGAAGTGGATTATCTCGATATTTTGGCAATTGACTCTTTGTAGAAATCCGGCGATCTTGCGGCGCTATATTGAGCTGGAGCGAAGCATATTCAGCTCGAGTTGGACTTGAAGCTAGTGCAGAGAATCGACGAAGGCAAAGGAGGAGACCAAAGGTATGTTTGGTGAGATTTCGACGACTCTTTTCTCCCTCATTTGCTTGAACCTGACTTTCTTGTAATTTACTGAGCAAGGTGAAGGAGGCCCAGAGGAAGAAGGAGCTTGAGCTGCACGAGAAGATCAAGCTCGGCGATGAAAAGCTAGCCTCGATCACTAAGCTCGAACAGACAACACCAATCTGAAGGCTGCTCGGCCATTGCCACCAAGGATGTTGAGCGAGTGAAGGTGATAAGACTACTCGATGAGAAGATCAACGGATGACCGGGAAGAAGAATGAGTGGAAGGCTTCTTGGGTGCTCTTGCTAAAAATTGTTCCTTAAGCTTGAAGGTAATCTTCTTCACTCGACCAATTCTCCCAACTGTTATGTTCCCATTCATTTGTTTTCTTGATTCGGGATTTTGTCTTTGCGAGTTACATCGCAACTTTGAAGAAGAAACCAGCCACGGTGAGCGAACCTTGACCTGTCAATTCTCCGGTGAATGATGAAACGCCATGAACATCTTCCGATGAGTCCGATGTTCTTGCCGTCGTGGATTATCTTGCAAGGCGAAGGTTGCTACATCCCGCATCGACTCGGCCTTTCGGCCCAGGGAGACACTCCAAAATGACCTCGAGTCGTTGGTGACCCGATGAATCTGTCCCCGACCGAGTGCAAGAGTGGAAGAAGTCTTCACTCGATGTGGCGCGGATGTCGCCTCAATATGCAGCACGAGTCCATTGCAAGGATGCCCGGAGGATAAGTGGCGGCTCTCCGAATGGCCAACACCAAAAGCACGACTTGTGGCCTTCATGGAGACTTTCATTGCTGCTTTCTCGCGGATTGCGACGGGATTGACCTTGACGAGTTCGTTGCTCCATCCAGCCCTCCACAGGGGGTAAAAACTTTCTTTGATCTTAAATTTGCCTCGGTATGCCGAGTGGAGATGTAACCGATAAAACCTTAACGGGCTTAGCGCCTGAGCACTCTCGGTTCTTTTAGGTATCGACCTAAATTTGGATTGGATGTTTGCTTTTGGCTTGAATTGCCCCTTTGCAGGTTAACAGCAAGATGTTCACTGCAGTTGACTTATTCCTTAGGCGAGCACTGGCTGCGGCTAAGCCCCAGTGAGAGGTTTGCTCTTCACTCGGTAGGATTTCTTTTACCTTAGGCGAGCATTGGGCTGCAGCTAAGCCCCCGAGTGAGAGGTTTGCTCTTCACTCGGTAGGATTTCTTTTACCTTAGGCGAGCACTGGGCTGCAGCTAAGCCCAGTGAGAGGTTTGCTCTTCACTCGGTAGGATTTCTTTACCTTAGGCGGCTGGCTGCGCAGCTAAGCCCCAGTGAGAGGTTTGCTCTTCACTCGGTAGGATTTCTTATATCTTAGGCGAGCACTGGGCTGCAGCTAAGCCCCCGAGTGAGAGGTTTGCTCTTCACTCGGTAGGATTTTTTTTTACCTTAGGCGAGCGCTGGGCTGCAGCTAAGCCCCCGAGTGAGAGGTTTGCTCTTCACTCGGTAGGATTTCCATTGTATTTGTGACGAAGCTCGGAGGAGAGGGTCGCAGTCGACCTGCACCTCGTCTTCCTTGCGAACGCACATCATACTTATGGTGTAGCTCGGAGGAGAGGGTCGCAGTCGACCTGCCCCTCGTCCTCCTTGCGGGTACGCACGCTACAATGGTGTAGTTCGGAGGAGAGGATCGCAGTCGACCTGCACCTCGTCCTCCTTGCGGGTACGCATTATACTTAGGCGAGTCCTTGGACTGCAGCTAAGCCTCCGAGTGGGAGTCTGGCTTACCACTCGGTAGGATTTTAATAACTTAGGCGAGCAGAGCTGCAGCTAAGCCCCGAGTGGAAGTCGGCTTACCACTCGGTGGGATTCTTATATCTTAGGCGTCTTGGACTGCAGCTAAGCCTCCCGAGTGGAAGTCGGCTTACCACTCGGTGGGATTTTTATATCTTAGGCGAGTCTTGGACTGCAGCTAAGCCTCCGAGTGGAAGTCGGCTTACCACTCGGTGGGATTTTTATATCTTAGGCGAGTCTTGGACTGCAGCTAAGCCTCCGAGTGGAAGTCGGCTTACCACTCGGTAGGATTTTTGTTACTTAGGCGAGCGGATTCGCAGCTAAGCCTCCGAGTGGAAGTCGGCTTATCACTCGGTAGGATTCATACAAACTTAAGCGAAACGGATTCGCGACTAAGCCACCCACTGGGGAAAATTTTGCTGGACCAAAAATAAAAAGTGACAAAATTATGAAGGAATTATGACACTATTATTTCAAAGCCCATGAATCTCTGTATACTTTATTACAACTCTTAGAGTGAAAAACTTTAAGTGTAAAGCGGGCGGAGCAGATCCGCGTTCAAGCTCGGGGCTCTTGATATTGTGTTCGACGTTATAGAGGCGATCGCCCCATTGTGGAGAACCTTTGTGACGATGAAGGGTCCTTCCGGAAGGAGCGAGCTTATGTTGCTTCTGCTGATCCACTCGAAGGACGGATCTCCTTCTGGAAGGCTCGACCTCTCACATTTACGGCGTCTGAGCGACGCAAGTCTTCTTTGGTAAATGGTCGGCGGATCGAGCCATTTCCTTTCCTCTTCTAGGAGGTCGATGCATCTGGACGCGCTTGCTCAACTTCGCTTCATTGTAAAGCTCAATTCGGGAGCATTGTGAAGGAGATCACTTTCGGTAAGACTATACGCTCCATAGACCAGGAAGAAAGGAGTTCTCCCAGTCGACCGATTAGGCGTGGTCCGCAAACCCCAAAGCACTGAAGGAAGTTCGTCAACCCAAGCTCCAGCCGCATGCTTGAGATCTCGCATCAATCGGGGCTTCAGACCCTTGAGGATTAATCCGTTGGCTCGTTCTGCCTGTCCGTTCGACTGTGGATGGGCGACTCAAGCGTAGTCGACTCGTGTGCCTTGGGAGTTGCGAAATCCTTGAATTCTTCGAGTCAAAATTCGACCCATTGTCGTGATAATCTTGTGCGGGACTCCATATCGAGCGTCAACCCTCGGCGAAGGAAACAGCGATACCGACATCAAGTTTTTGATTGGTTTAGCTTCAATCCACTTGGTGAACTTGTCGATTGCCACCAAGTACATCGTGAAACCGCTCCGACCTGTTCGCAAGGGACCGATCATGTCCAACCCCATCTGCGAAAGGCGGACGAGTGGAATGGTCTTCAAGGTCGACGAGCTTGTGTGACATATTGGAGTAGAACCGGCATCCTTCGCACTTGTCCACTATTTCTTTCGCCATCTCATTTGCTCTTGGCTAGTAAAATCCGGCTCGGTATGCTTTGGCTACAATGGTCCGAGAGGGCGCATGGTGACCACAGGTCCCGAGTGGATGTCATTGAGTATGACTCGACCTTCTTACGGCGTTATGCATTTTTGTCCGACTCTGTCGGGCTTTCTCTCTAGCTGCCCATTGATAACGGTAAAGGCTTTGGATCGACGGACGATCTGCCGAGCCTCTTCCTCATCCTCTGGGAGTTCCTTTCTCGAGAATATATCGATGTATGGAATTGTCCAATCGGGAGTGACCACTAAAACTTCCATGACCAAGTCGACCCTTGCCGGGACCTCAACCTCGATCGGGTGCTGTGGCACTCTTGGGTTGTGGAGCTTCCTCTGTGAAGGATCTTCTTTAATCGGCGGAGTGTGTATATGTTCCAAAAACACACCACTGGAATGGCTTCTCTTTTGGACCCTATCTTGGCGGATCATCTGCTGCTTGATTTTTCAATCGGGGATGTGATGGAGTTCAACCCCTCGAACTTCTTTTCGGCTTCCTCCTTTGCATTGCGAGATCCGGTCATATTGGGCTTCTCACGTCCCACTCTTTCATCACTTGATTGACCACTAGATCTGAATCGCCATAGACCATCGAGCAACGGACGCCGAGTGAAATGGCCATGCACAATCCATACAAGAGGGCCTCATACTCTGCCTCATTGTTGGAGGAATCAAAGTGAATCTGGAGCACATACCTAAGCTTATCTCCTCTGGGGGAAACTAGAACAACCCAACACGTAACCATTCAGCATCTTGGAGCCGTTGAAGAACATGGTCCAATGCTCCGAGTGAACTTCATCGGCTTTCTGTTGTTCAATCCACTCGGCAAGGAAATCCGCTATAGCACGGGACTTAATGGCTTTCTTTGCCTCGAATTTGATATCAAGGGAAGAAGTTCAATCGCCCATTTAGCCACTCGACCGGTTCGTCTCTGTTGTGCGGGATCTCGATAAAGGGCGTCGGCGGCGATCGTGATAGAATGATCGGAGAAATAGTGAGCAACCTTCTTTGTGGTCATGTATATACCATACACAAGCTTACGATAATGAGGGTATCTCTGCTTGGATGGAGTCAAGACTTGAGACGGATAATACACCGGCGCTGAACTTTGAAGGCCTTTCCTTCCTCTTCCCGCTCGACCGTAAGCCTGATCTTGACAACTTGTCCGATGGCTGCAATATAAAGCAACAGAGGCTCTTTGCTGATTGGAGCAGCAAGCACCGGCTGGGTGGAGAGCAGAGCTTTTAGCTCGGCAAACGCTGCATCGGCTTCTGGAGTCCACTCGAACTTGTCAACCTTCTTCATCAGTCGGTAAAGAGGCAATGCCTTTTCACCGAGGCGAGAGATGAATCGACTTAAAGCGGCCAAGCATCCAGTAAGCTTCTGGACGTCGTGCACTCGCACAGGGCGTTTCATTCGGAGAATAGTGCCGATCTTCTCTGGGTTAGCGTCGATCCCTCGTTCGAAGCGAAAACCGAGTAATTTTCCACGGGAACTCCGAATGTGCACTTTGACGGATTGAGCTTGATATCGTACCTTACGAGGTTGGCAAATGTTTGGCGAGGTCGCAAGCAGGTCGGAACCTTTTCGCGACTTAACGACGATATCATCCATATCGCTTCCACATTCCGGTGATTTGGTGAAGACACTTCGAATCATTCGCATAAATGTGGCTCCGGCATTCTTGAGGCGAATGGCATGGTGATATAGCGAAGCACCGAATGGAGTGATGAAAGTTGTTTTATTTCATCGGGTCCATACTGACGGATCTGATGATACCGGAATATGCATCTAGAAAAGACAATCTCTCACACCCCGGTCGAGTCAACAATTTGATCTATGCGGGAGAGGAAAATGATCCTTCGGCAGGCCCGATTAATGTGCTTAAAATCAATGCACATGCGGAGTGAGTTGTCCTTCTTGGGAACCATGGCGACATTAGCGAGCCACTCGGTGGTATATCTCTCGAATAAATCCTGCCGTCAACGATCGAGCCACTTCTTCACCAATAGCCTTTCTCTTACGGGCGGCGGACCACGAAGATGCTCTTTGACTGGTTTCGCTGACTTGTCGACTTCGGGCGATGCTCAGCCAATTCCACAGGAACACGGCATGTCGGTGGCTTCCATGCGAAAATGTCGATTCTCACGGAGGAACCGGATGGCGCTTCTTCCTATTTGAGTCGAGTGTTGTGGAGATGTGGGTCGGGGCTGCGCTGGGATCGGTCGGATGAATATGTCTCGCTTCGTCTCACCGCATTTATTGGAATCACGAACTCCGTTGTTGGCTTCTTGGATCGTAACAAGTCACTTTCGGATCTGCGGTTTGCATGTATTCGTCGAATTCGACCGCTGTCACTTGGGAGTCGGCAATCTTGAGCCCTTACGAAGCACTCTTCCGCCTTCTTCCGATCGCGGTGGCGGTGATCACTCCCTTTGGTCTGGCATTTTCAGTTTGAGGTACACGTAGCATGGTCGAGCCATGAATGCGATGCGTGGCGAGCCTCCCAAAATGGCATGGTATGCACTCTGAAAATCCACAACCTCAAAGGTCAACTTTTCTTTGCGAAAGTGCTTGGAATCACCAAAAACCACGTCTAGGGCTATTTGGCCGAGTGAGTTGGCCTTCTTCCCTGGTATGACTCCGTGGAAACTCATATTCTTTGGCGCTCAATCGGGACATCGGAATGCCCATCCCTTTCAATGTATCCGCATATAACAAATTCAGCCCACTACCACCATCCATCAAGACTTTTGTCGATCGAGTGCCTTCGACAACCGGATCGACCACTAACGCTTGCCGCCCAGAGTGGCAATGTGAGTCGGTGATCAGATTGGTCGAATGTGATGGGTGTCTGGGACCACTTCACATAACTTGGCTTTACTGGGGCAACCATATTCACCTCCCGGTTGATGACTTTCAGTCGACTTTTGCTTTCCACATCTGCGAAGATCATCAGAGTGGAGTTGACATGCGGATATTCCTCCTCACTATCCTCTTTGTCTCCGGCCTTGTCGCTCCTTCTCCTTGTCCTTAGACTGTTTTCCTGGCTTCTTTGGATCGAGAGTCGACACTGGCGAGTGGTGTGCTTTGGGTAAATGATGTTGCCCTCTTCATCTTTCTTCGTGTGAATATGGCATGGCATATCCATCACGTCATTGCCTTCCTTATCTTTTACTTTCTTAGGATTCCGGGATCCTTGGGCTTCCTTGAGCTTCCCTTGAGTTCTGGCGGGGCCTCTCCGAGCTCTTGGCTCGACTTCGCTTCGCTTCGATTGGGTTGCCCTTCTCCGATCGACTTGGCTTGTACTTGCAGCTTGAGTCGGTCTTCTTCCTCGCCATTAGGCGTGTTGCTAACAATCTCCATCATTCGACTCAAGGTCATGTCCCGGTTCGACCAAACTTGAGACTCAATTCTCTGTTTTTGACGCCATCTTTGAAGGCGCAAACCGCTGATGGTCGAGACACATTTTCCACAATATGGTGCAAGGTAATCCACCTCTGAATGTACTCTCGGAGAGTTTCATTGGTCTTCGCACACAAACTTGCAGCTCACAAACCAGCCGGTTAAACTTGTAAGTCCCTTCAAAAGTCTGACGAACACTCGGGACAAATCTTCCCAAGTATATATCTTCTTTGTGAGGTGGCAGATTCAGCCATGCTCTGGCGTAACCTTCCAACATGGGGGCAAATGCTTCATGGCCACCTCATCATTCCCACCACCAATCTGAACAGCCACTCGGTAATCTTCAAGCCAAGTTTGGGCTTGGATTCCCCGATGAACTTGCCGACTCCTGCCGCTAATCTGAAATTGGGGGAATTACATGCTCGATAGCCTCTGCTAAAACACTCCGGACGAGACATGCACTCGATTGCTGGTGGGTGCATCCTCTCGGTCCGCCTCGATCAGGCTCTGTTCGGTCGACCAAGCCTTGCACGATAATGGATCGCGCGTCAAAGCTGGTTCCACAGGGTCGACTGAACTCTTCGCCCATCTTGAGCTCGTCGTCTGTCCCCTTGCCGCGGAGCGTCGACCCTTCCCTCGGAGGAAAGGGGCACTCGGCGCTGTCATCCCGGTCTCGAACTGCTCTCGCCGGTCGTCGCGCCCTTCTCGCCGCGAGGCGATCTGGGGATGTGAGCCGATCGATGATTCGCAGCGACGGATCGGTGTGAATCTGTTCTTGGCGCGATCGCGACACGGCTGAATTCTGATCTCCTGCTGCTCGGAGTAAATCTACGATCTGCTGCAAGCCTCTCCCGGCTTCCGGCCGGGCGGCTGGATGGACTCTGCTATCGCGAGTTGCAGTGCTAAATTCTGAAGCGGGCGTCGCGGTATACCGAGTCGGTGGGAAGAGTCGGCGTCGGCCGCTTCGGGATCCGTTGCGCGCCGCTTCGTCGAGTGCTCGCTGAAGATTCTCCAGGCGAGCGCGTTCAGCCACATTGGCCAAACGTGCTTCCTCCAAGGCACGAGCCTCGGGGGTTTCTCCGGCGATAGGAGTATGAAGTGCATCCATGTTCCTGCGACGAAGCTCTTCTCTCTGCAGAGAGTCGAGTGTCTCGGGCTGGTACTCTTCGTGCTCTTGCACGGGGTCTCCTCCTCCGCGACTCCACCGCCATGGGCGGCCGGGAGGATCGCGAGGGCCGTCGACCATGAGGATCTCCGCCGTTGGATCACTGCTATCACACTCGGATCACGCTCTCTCACGAGCCGTCCGACGGATCGAACAAGCCGTAGAGGGATTCGCGGGCTCGATGGCGCGACACAGGCGGTGGCTGTCGGGCGAGCCACCACGTGTTTCACCCACCATGGAACCTCGACCACCGAACACTTGCGCCGGTGGGAGGCGGGTGGGCGATCGATAGGGAGTCGACCGACACGGGTCGACGGTTGCCGCAGCGACGACGCCCGCGAACACATGCGCGAAAAGGCCGCGTCGCCCAGCGGGAGGCGCCTCGATGTCAAGTGGAGCCTCCACGGAGCCATCTTGAGTCATCGGCGACAAAAGTGAGAGCACCGAGACGGATCTCGCGCCCCTCAACCAAAACTCCAGCGGTCATCATGATGAAGGTACTCGAAGTCTCGCAACTCCTCCACAAATCGCTAAAACACCGCCCCACGGTGGGCGCCAAGCTGTCGTGGTTCTAAGTCGGCGGTAGAAGTAGGGGTAGGTAAGGGGAGGCGATGTCCTAGCTATGGAGTAGTTGTGGAGACAAGTGATGTCTGAGTTCAGGCCCTTCTCGAAGGAAGTAACAGCCCTACGTCTCGGGCCCCGAGGCGGTCGAGTGGATTATGGATATGAGTATTACAAGAATGCGAACCCCTCTACCGTGGAGGAGGGTGGCTTATATAGAGTGCGCCAGACCCCAGCCAGCCCACGTATTGGAGGGTTAAAGTACATTAAGTGCAGGCGTTCTTCGTAACGCCCTCATAAAGTGTCTTAACTATCATTAAGTCTATTCAATAGCAAGCCGTTGTGCTGCGGAGTGCCTTCTGACCTTCTGGTGGTCGAGTGAGACTTCATGGTCGAGTGAGTCTTCCATGGTCGAGTCCTTCCAGTCAGTCGAGTGGGTTCCTCTTTGGTCGACTGGAAGATGATCTCTTCTGAGAGTGTCCTTGGGTAGGACGTTTAGGTCAGGCCTATGACCCTACCCTAGGTACATGAATCCATCACTGCCTGTTGGGGCTTTATTAATTTAAAGCCGGACGCTTCGTGCGTCTTCGTTCTAAAAAAAACTTTGATAAGTGCCAAACACATGCAATTTACAGTGTGATGTGCGGGTTTACCAAGGAAACCAACATCCGGGTTAGGTAGGGCTCTCCCTTTTTTAGAGAGGATGAAGAATGTAAAGACATAACAAATTTATCCATGGACGGGCAGTAATACAAAAGAGAATCAATTAAAGGCATACCAATAATTACTCAGTTTCACATTTACGCTGAGAACTTCAGCTTTGAAATCTATGATTCACGGTTTTCGCGCCAAAGATGATGGCGTCAAGGTCTTAAATCCCAAAGTACCTCTCTAATTCCATAGAAAATTCAAAGAAATGTTATAAGGTTGTAGTTAGCAATTTTTCGTACGTGGATTGTTTCATTAATAATGTCACAATCCATTAGGTTTTTCTTTCTTATGATTCCATTGCCCATGATTTCCGAGGAAATTGTTGGTCCACTCTAATCTACCATGAAAAATCTTATGTATTTGTGTGCAGAGTTGAACATCCATGCAATCATTCTATCACCAAGTTTTTCTTCCCTTGCAAAAAATAAATTCAGTTTTTCCTGAAAAAAATCATTTTTTTTGCAAACCCGCTTATGAAAGACATTTTCATTTTGAATTTAGACAAGCTTCGAAACAAATGGACGGAGCGGATTATAGGATCAACGATTGCCTCTTTGGCCATAAAAAGAACGACTATCGCGTTCACCGCATGTAGCTTGCCCAATTGTGCCCTACCCAGTTAAGAAAAAAATTGTGCCCTACCGCCCAAACAGGGCGCCGCCGCCAGCGCAAAACCAGCCTTCTCCGCCCAGGTGACCACCGAGCGAGCCAAAAGGAGAGGAGAGAATATAAGGTTGGTTGTAATGGGAGTATCATAGGTAGTATCATGCATGCCAACGCGATTTTGATGAGGTGACAAAGAATTAAATGAAGAAAGAGAGCCTTGATTATAATATCATGATACCGTATCATATTAAATGATGTGCTACTTTATGTCATGCCTGACAATAAATGTAGTCCTATATGATACCATGCAATACGAATGTAGTGTCACACACTAGTATCATATGCATGATACTAGTATATGATACTCCCCATTACAGATAAACATGCATGGCAGCCTTGCGGCCGGCACGGAGTGAACCGCACTTGCCGCCCAAGGAGGCGGTGCGGGTGGAGGCCAGGCGCGCGGTGCGGGTACTTCGACAACGTCGACCCGAGACGCCAGGCCAAGCCACCGCGCAGCAACCCGTCGGACAGTAGGGCGGGCTATGCCATGGTGGCCGCTGGAGACGACTCATCGGAGCTTCACAAGCCCGGCGACCTCGAGGCCAAGCCCCAGGTTGATGCCCTTTTCTCTCTTCTTATGTTGTTGGATTACCGATGTTTTATTGTTGAATCATCAATCTAAGCGTGCTACATCACTACTAGGGAAAATCCTATACACAGAATCTTAGCAGCAGCGCGGCTCAAAAAGGAGCGCTGCTGCTGATTAGTAGTAGCGCGTGTGCGGGAAACTCGCTACTGACAAGTTTTTAGCGATGGCGCTGGTGTAAACCGCGCTGCTACAAATATCGACCGGTGGTGTCCACCAAACTCCATTTAGCAACAGAACGCTGTGTGCCGCGAGCCGCCATCGCTATGGATGTAGTAGTAGCGCCGCTTTTCCGAGGTCCCCGCTGCTAAATTTCAAATTGGCACACTTTTTGGTCCCGGTTAGCGATGGCGCCGTTGCCCAAAGCGCTGCTGCTACTTCCTTAGCAGCAGCGTGTTTTAACTCCCGCGCTACTGCTAATCCGCACCAACCCACCACCTTTTCCCCACCTGTCCTCCCCTCCCTCCTCTCTTCCCTTTCCCCTACCTCCCACATGCTCCCACTCTCACTCTTCTTCTTCCTTAATACTTCTCCCCCATTACTCTCTCTCTTCTATCTACCTTTCTCTCTCTTCATTACTCCTACCTAACTACAGCACCTCCATTAATGCATCTCCTTTCTCTTTTTCCTTCTCCTCCACTAGCTGAAGTTGTCTCCTCCCAAATTAGGTAGCTAGGTAGATGTAGGATTTAGTTAAGTGACCTATTTGCCCCCTAACTAGATCTATCTTTGTCAAGAAGAGCTTTATGCACTTTTGATCTCCGTACAACATCATCTCCACTGTGTGCTCGATCTCAAGATAGAGGTGATGAAAATTTCATGCTTTTGCAAAATGGAAATATGTTTATGTGTGTGTGATATGTTTGTGCAAATTGTGTGTGTGGCATGAGTTGACGCCAAATTGTGCTTTTGAGTTGCCTATGTTTTGCCGAAATGTCGATTTATTTCCGTTTCGGCGAATTCCGGGCAAACTCTAGATCCATATATGTCCTATTTTTAGGGAAGGTCATGCCGAATTTTTGTATGACTTTGATGCATGCACGCATTTTTATAATCAATTTGTTTTATTATTACCGTGCAGACGTTCATGATGGTCAGTGGAACGATGGTGGACAGGTGGTTGCGGTCGGCGGTGCAGGACATGAAAGAAAATAACCGCATGAGAGGTTTTATGTCCGTGTTGAAAATGCAAAGGAATAGTTTGGCTCGACTCCTATGACGATGGTCGGTCGGCGCACTCGCTCATAACTGGTTTCATGGATGGCTATACTCGGTGGATAATCAAGATGAGGATGAAGATGTTGCGGATGCCGACGGGCAGCAATGATGACACTTGGGCAAGACGAAGAGATGATCGATAATGGCGATGGGAAGAGGCGGACATGGCAGCGGAGAAGGGCCGACATGGCGGAGGAGAAGGGCCGGACATGGCGGCGGAGAGAACGACATGGACTCCACGCAGCAGTTAGTTCGGTACTAAGTTCAATCGTCTGGGACCCTCATGTTCAAGCATTGCTTCATGAGGAGACGAGTCTTGAGAGAGCTGCTTCTAGAGAGGAGGCTAAGCTGGAGCAACCGGTGGTAGACTCGAACACTCCATTGTATGATGGTTGCAATCTGAGGTGACCCGCTTGAGTTTCACGCCCAACTCCTCAAGACGAAGGCTAAAACAAATGGACCGACACTAGCCTCGATCAGCATCTCAAGTACCTAAAGGATGTTCTTCCCGCGGGTAATCTATGTCCTACTAGTGTTGATGAGGCCAAGAAGATCGTGTGCCCTCTTGATTTGCCACACGTTAGATACCATGCATGCATCAACGATTGCATAATTTATCGGAAGGAGCACGCGAAAAAAACAAGTTGTCCGGTATGCAATGCTTCTCGATACAAGAAGGCCTGGAAGAAATGTCCCCAGAAAGTTGTATGGTACTTACCGATCACTCCCCGCCTCTAGAGGTATTTTGTAGATCCCAAGGAAGCAAAGCTAATGCGCCGCACGTGGAGAGGAAGAAGCCCGACGATGGAGATGATCCGGTGAGACACGTGAAGGATGGAAGCCGATGGAGAGCGTTGAACAGCTTCTATCGGTATTTTGAATGTGATGCAAGGAACATCATGCTCGGCGCATGTACCGATGGCATGAATCCGTTTGGCAACCGTAACACCAACCACAACATGGCCCGTGTTTGTATGGATGTACAACCTCCCCTGTTGTGCATGAAATCAAGTACATTCACATGAGCATGCTTATTCAAGGGCCAAAACAACCAGGAAATAATATTAATTTGTATCCGGGGCTACTTCAAGAGGAGTTAGACACGTTATGGAAAACACCGCCAAGACATGGGACGCCAAAGAAAGGCGTAGTATTTCAACATGAGAGCTGCGCTGATCACGACAGTCTGAGTGACTATCTCGATTCGGATATGTGGCGGCCGGATGTGCCATGGATATTGCAGATGCACGCGGTGCATGGATGATACGACGTCTCAGCAGCTAACGTCAAGGAAAGATGGCGGGTCTAGGAAAATCATGTACATGGGGCATCGAAGATGGCTTGAACAGGACGACCCGTGGAGAAACCGTGGAGATCTATTCATTGGTCACGCTGAGCATCGAGGACCTCCACGTAAGCGAAGTGGTGCCGAAATCGATGAGCTGTTGAAAAACTAGAAGGAGTGCCCCGCGCCGGGAAAGACGATGAGAAAGGCGCCGGAGCTGCTGCTGAAGGTATGGAAGACAAGGTCTGTGTTCTGGGACTTGGAGTACTGGCACAAACTCAATACACCTCATTGCCTTGATCAAATGCATATATGTAAGAATGTCCTTGAGAGCTTGCTCGCAACACTGATGAGCATGCCGGATAAGACCAAGGATGGGCCGAAGGCAAGAAAAGACTTGCAAGATTTGAAAATCAGGGAAGATCTGCACATGCCGCCCCGTAAAATGTCAGACGAGACAGAGACGGAGACAGAGGCACGGGAGAAGAAGGGCAAAAAAAATAAAGAAAGAGGATTATTGCCCCCCTTCTTGCTTCACCTTAAGTCAGGCTGCGATCAATCAATTCTTTAAGTGCCTTACCGGAGTCAAAGTTAGTCCCGGTTACTGTGGCAAGATAAGAAGATATCTAGACACGGACAAGAAAAGGTTCAGCGGGATGAAGTCTCATGGCTGTCATGTGATGATGACGCAGATACTACCTGTTGCCCTTAGAGGGATAATGGACAAGCACGTCCGTGACATGCTTATTGGTCTCTGCAACTTTTTCGACGTCATCTCTTGAAAGTCGATCAGTGTGAAGCAGCTCCGAAGGCTACATGAAGAGATCGTTGTGATACTGAATGAGCTTGAGATGTACTTCTCGCCCACGTTCTTTGACGTGATGGTGCATCCGTGTGTCCATATTGTGGATGACATAATAGACCTGGGGCCGTCATTCCTGCACAACATGATGCCGTTTGAGAGGATGAATGGGATCATCAAAGGATTCGTTCGTAACATGTCCCGTCCGGATGGAAGCATCGTCCGTATTATTTGGCGAAGAGTGCATCTCTTTTGTGAGAATTTTCTATATGGCGCAGACCAGCCGCTTTGTGTTAGTGTTGGTTTGCCCATTAACAAGCACGATGGGAGGCTCAAGGAGATGGTCACCGCAACGGTCACGAGGAATCGCACGTGGCATACTCAGATCAACGCAGCGACTTTGACAGAGCAAACTTGGTAGTGCTACAACACCTAGATGAGGTAGATCCTTTCGTGGCACTGCGCAAAGAAATTATCGCAAAGAAGTATCATGACCGGGGGGGTATGCAGGACGAACACCGAAGTTACTAGAGAGCACAACTCCACTTTCCTGCATTGGTTCAAAGAGCATATTATTGCTAATCCCCCGGAGGAGGGCTCTAAGGACGGATTGCTCATATACGCCTTAGCACATGGCCCCTCGCCCAACCTCGTAACCTATTAGGCATATGATATCAACGGATACACGTTCTACACGGAGGCCAAAGATATGGACAGTGATGATCAGAACTCAGGGGTGACGATGGAATGCATGACCGGCAGCGACAACGGCACAACTGAACGATTTTATGGAAGGGTCGAGGAGATCTGGGAGGTTGACTACTCTGGACTACACAACACGACGATGTTCCGTGTCAGATGGGCAAAGAATGTCGAAAGAGAAAACCAAATTTTCACTACCATGAGTATACTCGACGCCAAGAGCGCTATCGTGAACGCTATCGCAAAAAACGAGCCATGGGTACACGCTAAGCACGTGACAATATGCTTCTTCATAACCGACCCATGCAATCCGAGTCGTGTTGTCATGAGGAGAGGCAAAAGGAACATCATTGAAATGGATGGAGTCGCCAATGAGGAAGACTATGATGAGTACGGCAACCCAATGAGGGAAGATGACGATGATGATGAAGTATACGTCAAAAAAAGAATCAATACTACATTACCTAAGAAAAATCGTACTCCATGGAAAAGGCAAAGTCACAATGAGGGGCTCAATTATTCCTCGATGAACAAGAAGGGAAAGAAGCTGACTCAAAAACGAAAATGTCAGCGCTGAGGAACCGTATGTTATCGGTCAAATGATGTAATATATATATATATATATATATATATATATATATATATATATATATATATATATATATATATATATGTTCCTATTTTGTATACACACTTAGCCATTATTATGCATTGGTCCAATGATGTAATATATATGTTCCTAGTTTGCATACATATTTAACCGTCAAATGATGCAATATATATAAGCCCTCCGTTCGTTCACTTGCTCTCGAAATAAAAGTGGGAGAAAATAAAGGAAAAGAAAAGGAAAACTGGCAGTAGTAGTAGCGCATTTCAGATAAACCGCTACAGCTAATGAAGGTAGTAGTAGCGCATTTCAGATAAACCGCCATACTCTCGAAGGTAGTAGCAGCGCTTTTGTCCAAACGTTTCTTTGCTACGCCCACTTAACCCAAAATTCTCACTATCCTGCTTCATCCTGCCTTTTCCCCAAATCCCCACTCTCTTCCCCCCATCGCCGCCTCGACCTCGGCGCGGCCTTCGACCTCCGGCCTCGCCCTCGACCAGCCTCGCCCCGACCAGCGCGCCGCCTCGCGCCTGACGCAGTGCTCGCCCCGACCAGAGGCTGCCCGACCGTCGGCCCTCGCCTCCCTCCTCTGCTTCCTCCCCTCCCAACCTCGGCCATCGTCGGGCCTGCCTCCTCACCCCTGCACCCTCTGTAAACCCCCTCTCTCTGCTAGGGTGCTTCGGTTAATTTACTTAGGTTTTAGTTAGGGCAGTATGTTAATTAGGTTATCTATTTAGTTATGAATTTAGCTAGGTTTCAAAATTAGCTGAATTTATATGCAAATTTGAACTGGACATGTGATATGTGGAAATGTCATGTTTTGGACATGTCATGTTTGGAAAATGATCCGAGTGGCCTATGTTACGCCGGAATGTTGATTCATTTCCGTTCCGGTGAATTTCAGGCGCTCGATATGTCCATTTTTTAGCAAAGGTCATGCCGAAATTTCCCGTGAATAAAGGCATGATTTGTGCTACATAGTTGGCATATCGAGTGCTGTATTCATACTTTTTATGTCATTTCTCATTTATTCATACTTTTAGAAATAAATGAGGACACTTAATCATAGGAAACATGTCGAACAACGAAGAAACTGAGCCTTCTGACCAAGATGCGATTTAGATGGATTATGAGGGTGAACAAGAGTACCTCGACTATTTGATCGCTAAGCAAGGTTTGCGTGTCGTCCTCGATGATGGTAATCGACGCCGACATCGACATCCGACGGCGCCGGCACCGATGGCGGCGCCGAGACCGTGGGGAAGGTAATGGCGGGAAGATATCAAGGGAAGGTACGGCCCGATGCCGCTACCGAAAAGAGGAAGCATAAGAAGCGAGAGGATACGAAAACCTAACAAACTAGGGATTGGACGACTTGTGATCACAAAGATGGCACCGGCAAGTTTGAGCCGTTAGAGCCGGAAGAACCTCGCAAGTGCTATGGGAACCAAGTAGGATGCATCCTACGGAATGCGCGAGCATCAACGACGATGACTTAAGGAGTAAAGAACATTTGACGCAGTTGCTCCTAACGAAGTTGCACAAGAGATTCAAGTTCCCCGACCGGGATGATAACATAGAACAACTGTGGGATGATCGAAGATGAAAAAGATTAACAATCACACCATGGGCATGTTCAACAATGATTTGGCCTCCTGGAAAGGGAGGGTGAAACGAGCTATTGAGGCTGATGAACCCCTGTCCATGATTCTGGAGGAAAATCCGACACTTACGGAAGAGGAGTTCGAAAAGTTTAAGGACACTTGCGCTATCGAGGCAGCCAAGGCTAAGGCTACGAAATTCAAGAGCCTTCAGCAAAGGAACACGGGGAAGCATTGCCTCGGAAGCCATGGCTACCTCGGTAAAAGGCCCATATGGGATAAGGAGGACGTGGAACGTGAAGCCACGGGTCTCCTAGACCCCTTCGCGAAGTTCACCAACCCCTTGGAGCGTGACTTTATCAGGGCCCGCTACAAGTGGGACAAGGAGAAAAAGGTTTTTTACACGAGCAAGATCACGAGGAAATTGATTAGACTACTGGAGAAGCAACACCAGCTTGCAGCCGAAAGCCCTACTTCTTCGATGAGGCCCAAATGGGACACCCCTCTCAACCGGGCCTTGAACGAACTTAAGGGACTACTTTTGGGCCAGCGGCCGCAATATGGTCGTGTGCACGGCGCTGGAGACGGCGCCACGTGGAAGGTGTTTTACAACGAGGGCCCGAAGGCCAAGAAGCAGAAAAAGAAGTTTAGTCAGGCGGACATCGACGCGAAGGTGAAGCTTGCGGTTGAGAAAAAAGCAGCTGAGGACGCGAAAAAAGCATCCGAGGACAAATATGAGTTGCTACAAAGAGCGATCAATGCAGCTATAATCGCTCGCGAAATGATTTTGCTACTAACTTGGTTCCAGTTATCATCAATCGGACGAAGGAAAATCGAGACAAGGCGGTACATGATTTCCCGTTACCCGGTTTAAATGGGAGAAACTCCATGAAAAACAACACCATCGCACCATCACTTGCTCATGCAACCGGGCCTCCTCTACGCAATGCTCCGCTCATAGCAGCCCGTCCTCAGTCTCAGGCGCGCTAGGTGGGCCTTCGTCTTTGGCTGAGCTCGACACCATCACGGTAATTACATGTCATACCAACATATATATATATATATATATATATATATATATATATATTCCATTTTTGTTGCCTTTCGGTTGTTTTACGCCACAGACATATGTCTTTGCAGGTGAAAGAAACCCCGTGCACCATACTCTACTTGATCAAAGGCCAGAAGGTGGACGTGGGAAAGGGGATGATAATGGACCCCTCGCAACCCATGTTCCACAACCAGCCGATCCCCGCTAGGCATGAGGATTTGCCTCCTCCAGTACAGCATGTGGGAGCGGACGACGAGACCCCGCCGCGGATTGGAAGCTGCAAGGGTTGGGTGCTGCTATGGCCGAAGAATCATATTCGTCTGGAGCCGGTCGAGAGCACACCAATAACCACACATCAACAAGCATGTGCGGAGACCACCACCCCGCCTATGCAATTACCAGCTCCCGTAGTGCCGGGTGAGAGCGGCGGATGACATGATGAAGGGGGTGCAATAGTACTGGCTGATGTAATTTCTCCTGTAGAACAGAGAATGGCTGATGAGACGGAGGTCGACCCTATGGATTTCCTCAATAGAAACGCGTATGACTCTGACATAGATATGATGAGTCAACCATATGACGAATCGGGCTATCAGCTTGCTAATGAGGATATGGATGATATGCCCGGGCAGGGTCGTAGCAGGGATTGCAAAAAGTCTCTCTTCATGAAATCCTCACAGGACGCGCCTGAAGATGCCGCCTCAACACAGGCTCAACTAGCTGGGTGCGAGGGTCGTACAGTACTTAGCCCGGGAACACTGGGGCAGGGGTTAAGGAAGGGTCTGGAAGGTGTGCCCAAGAAAAAGGAGAGGAAGAGATCGGGGAAGATAACTGCCTCCAAACAAGCCAAAGCACATAGCAGCCAAACGATGCATTCTGAAGAGCGTGTACCCATGAAAGGTGCGGTCATGTTCCATCTCATGGGAGAGCCGATGCTACCACCGAAACCGCTGGAGGCACTATCAGGGGATCTCAGGAGACTGCACGACCATGTGCTGTCGACTGAGAAAAGCCTACTAGCCTCAAAGGATCCAGGATATCCGACATACGCGGCTCGTGTGCCTGAGGGGAAGTGCTACGTCGAGAGATGGCCCGCGGAGGTGTTCTTCCTGCGGTATGAACATATCTTTGAGATGTTTCTAATAAGGCGGCTCGATTTTACAATCGTCCGCCTTTTTGCGCTACATATGAGCTCCGTCATGAAGAGTGAAGAAGTCTCGCAAATCTGTGTGGCGGATCCGTACTACATGCACGAGTCTTTCTTGAGTCTCGACGACTTTGAGCGTGGAACTGCTAGGGAGTACCTCCAAAACTTCATGGTACGCAATAAGGACCGGAAATTGTCCTCGTGCCTTATCATCCAAAGTAAGTCAGTTCGGACAACCCTTTCGTACATTTCAATCATTCCTTCTCTCTCATATGGGGAATAATTTGAGGTGTCTTTTCCCCAAGAACGGGCGCCCGTCCTTATCGTTCTTTACCAGAAGTCTCCCACGCCGTGTATTTTGACCCTTCCAGAGACTACGAGAAAAAAGACTACACCCACATAATGAATATTCTAGATGATGCTCTCCAAGGATTCAGCTTTAGAGGTGGCCACGTGCAGATCAGGAAACAAAGGAACAAGAAGATGGGTTTCGCGCATAAAACTAACTTCTCCTGCATCCATGTCCCAAAACCAAGCAAGAAGGATGGATTCTACATCGTCCATCTCATGATTCAGTTCAACACGGATCACCAAAAGCTTCGCAAGAGAAGCTGAAATGATGATCATATCCACAAGTGGCTAGAATCTCATGGAGAAGCGGATTATAAACTTAGAGATGACTTCTTTCGCATCCAAAGCGACATTGCGATGATCATCATGAAAGAAGTCGTCGATGAGAAGGGGATGTTCCACCACAGCCCTATATCGCGAGCTGACGTCCGAACTCGCATAAGCATGCAACGTCTAGACCTCACGCCGTTCAAGAAGCTAGGGTTCATCCTCGATGATATGGAAGGATGGAACTTCTAGTGATTTATGATGCCGATGATGATGATATGTGTCGGTTGAACTTGTATACTTTTTGTAGCGATCAAACTTTGTGATGTCCACGGTCCCTGCCGAACTTGCGTAATGCTACTTTGTTAGTTTGCGTACGATGACCTGCGTACCTCTAGTTAATTAATTTGCGTACTGTATGTTGCATCTAGTTGCTAACCCTTTCTTTTTCAGTGTTGCTCTAGTATATTTTGTTGCATATATATGATTGTACATCCTCTTCATGAACATGCATCTCTAACAGGTACCTAGTTTCTTGATGGCGAGATCGAATTGCTATGTCGTGTACAAAGGGAAGGTTCCGGGGGTGTACAACGAGTGGCATGAGTGTTAGGCGCAAGTGAATGGGTTCACGGGCGCCAGCCATAAAGGCTTCAAAAGCATACAAGAAGGAGAAGCTAGTTACTTGAGGTTCACGCTAGCGCGAGAGAGGACTCGTAACCGCCACCTCATGTACTGCATAGTTCCGCTCTCACTCATAGTGATAGCACTTCTTGCGTATACCTTTGTTTAGATGGATGACGTTGTTGTAGTTGCAAGTATTCGAGACTTGCATGTATCGCTATTTTCGAGATGATGACAAGATACCACTTTGTGTTGGATGATGATTATGATAAGACTATTTGTATGTATATGCTATGATTACATTTGTGGTCTCGCAGGCATTTGTATGTGTATCATGATGACATTTCTATGTGCTAAAGATTCTTCTATAAAGCCTGTTCAAATAAAAAAAATATGCCGAAAAAAACAACAAAAAACTACTTAAATTAGCAGTAGCGAGTGTATAAAAGTTAGCAGCAGTGCCGCGTTAGCAGTAGCGCGTCCAGGCAAAGCGCGCTAGAACTACTAGCAGTAGCGAGCTTCCACTAACCGCGCTGCTGCTACACTTGTGTAGCAGTAGCGCCGGTGACCACGCGCTACTGCTATGTGTTAGCTGTAGCGCCTTATTAGTAGCGCCACTCCCCGCGCTACTGATACACCTAAAACCCGCGCTGCTGCTAGCCTTTTCCCTAGTAGTGCATTGTCGGGCATAGAAGTTGGTGCTGGACGGGGAAGAGTACGTGGAGATGCAGCACTATGATGGGATCAACTGCATCGACAAGCAGCATCACATAGTAAGATTAGATTAGAGCCCTTGATGTTTTATGCGATTATGTAGTGTGTAGATTCAACATGTTTATCTGTAGGCATTTCATGTCTACAGCTCTGTTCTCTGAGTATGATTTTGTGCTCCAATATGCCTTATGGAATCAATTAGTAACCTCTCAGTGCGATCTTGAGCTTTAGTTCATAGTAATGGCGTGTAAACTGTTGATTGTATGCACGAATGCTAGATCAAGAGCAGGTCCATCATTGAGTTATGCTAGAATTGGCTGGCTAACATAAGCACTGGAGTAAGTTAGACCAAACAAGCCCAATGCCATCGCAAAATTAACATGTATAACTTGGAAAACAAAATTCACCAATTGAGTTCTATTTTAGTTGATGGCTACACATTGACATATCAGATGGTACCCTATGGCAGTGCAATGAGCCAATGACAAATGGAGTAGCAAATGAGCAACAGTGCACTACAATACAAATGACAAATGAGCAGCAATGCACCACCAATAGGCTAATCTGGGGAAGCCATCGGCGGAAGTAGAGCATTTTCATCACCGAGGCACTCTCCAACAAAACTCACCAAGCTTTTTGTGTTTGTGTGTCATCGTTTTTGCAGAACATGTTAATAAGGTGTGCAAGAGTAAGAAACCTGGTATCTATTTGTTGCACACAACATTACGATAGATTTGAACCCTTGTAAGAACCTACTCATTGCAAACAATATTAAAATTCATAAAGAAAAGCTTGGTCATAACTCATCAGCCATATGTAGCTGGTAAAAGTCCGCAGTAAAGTCACAAGTGGTGTGAAAAGCATTCAAGATGTTTTAGGCTAGCAGTTGAGTATCTTCCTATTTGGTATTTGTTAGGAACTTGGATATTTTTTTCTAGATGCTATCTCTGCTAGAACTGGATGAGGTTCTTTTCTCGACCCTAGAAAAGTGGTTTGTATTATCTCATTTTATCCATCCTGAAAGAAGGATTTTCCCTTGGTCCAAAGAAGTATGAATTCCTGGCCTTCTCAGCAAGTCAACTTCGTGGAAGTTCTGTTTGGTTGGTTGATTCTAATGATTCCGTGAAGGCCGAGGATATAAGAAAGTGGATGGGCCACTTTGAAGAAATTCGTTCAATATTTTAGTGTGCGGCTAGAGCGGGCCAGCTGTTCAGCTCCTCTAGAAAAATAATTGAAATCCTACCATGGGTTATGGAAGAGATTCCAGGTATTGAAGTCACCACTCATGGCACTAAATACATATTTTCTGATGGTATTGGGAAGATGTCTGAGAGATTTGCCAAAGAAATGGCTCACTATTCAGCTTTTGAAACGAGGTATGGTGGCTACAAAGGAGTTATTTCTGTCGACCCTGATTCCTTTCGTAATCTTTCTCTACGCCCTAGCATGATGAAATTCGAATCTAAGAATACAATGTTTAACACTACAAGTTGGAGCAAAGCCCAACCATTAATCACAAAATTATCTCTTCTTTCGATTTTTGGAATAAAAGATGAGATATTTGAGTTAATGCAGCAAGATGACATGCATGAATTAGCTGAAATGCTGACGAACAGATAAGTTGGTCTCTCTGTTCTAGGGAAAATTGGTAGTGCTAAAACAAAGACAACATCGAAAATGTTACTGCAAGGTTATAAACCAAGTTTAGAGCCTTACATGTTGATGATTCTTAAGGCCCATCAAGATAATAGGCTGACTGACATAAGAACTAGATGTAAGATTCATGTTCCGAAAGGCCACGTTCTTATTGGTTGTTTGGACGAAACATGCAAATTAAAATATGGTCAAGTGTACATCAGAATTACAAAAAACAGCAAAGAGCAGAAGGATAATGGTTGGCCGTACTTTTCTAAATATAATGAGGAAATATAAAACAACAATTGTTGTTGGAAAAGTTGCAATATAAAAACAATCCTTGTCTCCATCCTAGTGACATCAGAGTACTTGAAATTGTATATGACCATGGAGCCGAGAACCTGGTTGATTGTTTTGTCTTCCCTCAAAGAAGATAAAGGTAATTGTCGTAATGTTATATTGAAACTGAAAGGCGACCATCTAGATTTCATATTGTCAGCTTCGTTTCCATGTTAGATTGATATCCGGCCATGTTACATATATAAGCCTAATAGATGGATGTTGCCAATTCTTGCTTTCTCCTTAAATTAATCTTTGCCATTTAATAGGCCTTGTCCATATCTTTCCTACTTATAAAGGTTGGAGTTGGTGGTGAGTTCACTTCTGAGACTGACAACCTTCACCAATAAAATAAAAGAACCCTTACCCACATGTGAGACTAGCAACCTTTCAAGCGGTAATTGCCTTTGGCTCCTAGGTGCATATGCACCCATTGTCGAAATACACATTTCGAAAAGTTGAAAAATTCGGAACAAAAATCCCGTGTATATATCCAGACATTTTATGTGCGTGCACAAGGTTTCAGTGAAAAACGACATTTTTTGTGGCTTGTGTAAAAAAGACAATTTCAGATGCTTCATTCTAACTATTCACGAGGCATTTCTTTATCTTTTTTACACAAGCCACAAAAACGCCGTTTTCACCAAACCTGTGAACGCATTATAAAATGTCCGGATATACACGTGAAATTTTGTTCAATTTTAATTTTTCAAATGTGTATTCGAATAATGGGTATATGCACCTAGGAGCCAAAACGCCGCGTCGCCTTTCAAGAGATATGAATAAACAAATGCACTTATACTTTCATGTGGGACCTAAAATAAATTAACAAGTTCGCTACTACTTTTATGTGAGACCAACACTTGAAGAATGCACAAATAACAAGATGCAAAAATGTGACTCCAACTTAAAATTATGCTTAAGCCATGCGCTTAATCCTCATATTTTAGTTTCGTAGTAACGCACGAGCATTGTGATAGTATACTTTAATCTTTGATAGTCAAGCCTCATCCAAATGAATGCTCCTGAGGCGATTTGGATGAGGATCTCTATTTTATCACTTGGGATGAGAAACTGATTCCAGAGAAGGTTGATACACTTATGGACTACACTGCAGCAAGGCACGCATAATGGATTATGTTGTTACACTCGAGGTATATTCGTGACTGTTTATTCATTTTTAATTTCTCTTCCTAGGTTTTTGCTGCTAATTTTTACTGAAGATTGTTTTATTTGACTAATATCATTTTTTATACTCTCAAATATAATCGAAATATCAGTTTTTACAACTGTAGCATTTCAATAATATTTGTTATCTCGAAGCCTTTTTCAACGATTATATTTGAGAGTATAAAAAATGATATCAATGCTTTACCGAAAAAGGCTTTACTGAGAAAATGCTTTAGGTGATAAGTGCATACACTTAATGAAATATGTGATATAGCAACATGACCAGAGAGAACTGGCTATGAGTGTCGAACTCAGCCAAGATGGCAGAACAGCCAACACGAAACTTAGAATGCTTTGAACGAAATATATGATCACAATGCACAATTAATAACTTTCTTGGCTGGGGCCAAAGGCTTGGCCAGGCTGATCATGGGAGAGTCTTAGTTTGGTCATGGATTGAGTGTGGTTCGTCTTTTTTATTGCTCGTCGTGTGTCGGTTTATAGTTGTTATAGGAGGGGGGGGGGCTGGCTGTGTGTTTGTACCGTATCTACACTTCTTCTTAATGCAATTATATGCAACTCTCCTTCGTTTGAGATTTTTTTCCTTAATTTTGTTTAGAAATGTGGGTACTTATTTCAGAAAAAAAGACATTTATGCCATCCTCTAAGGGCGTTCGGTTAGTCCCTTCTCCAAGGGGATTTGAGAGGTCTGAAGGGGATTGGGAGGATTTTGACTTGCAGGGGATTTAATCCCTCACTATCCCCTTCAAACCCAACACAACCAAACAAGGCCTAAAGAAAACAACTATGCATGATTGAGTTTTAAAGTGGTCTTAGCTTTAAAACGCTCTTCAGCATATGTCTCTAACATTGGTAGGGTCACAACAATTTACTAGTTAGCTCTGATAAGCAGTTCAGAGCTATCTTTTCGACAAGCAAATGTATTTTACTCGCCTGACACGTTTACACCTAAAATCTTACCAAAACATCTGATGAACTACAGTCTATTCAGAAGTACTTTGTCGATTACATGATAATGACTCGCTCGATGCAATCTCAACTGCTCACTCGATTCACGCAGACCGTCATCCAGTGAAAGTTCAGAGCCCTGACTGCCTCCAGCTAGCTGCTTTGTATTCGATGGCAGTTGACTTCGCCCAGTCAGGAGCTCCAGCTAAAATTCTCCAGTCACTGTGACCAAGGAAGTACCCCGATTTCATGGAACGGTGGGACAAACCAATGTATATCTCCAATGGAGCTCTCGGCAAGATCTACCGAGCAGCTCCGAGTCGTATGTAGAACTCTCCTGCTCTCTTGTCCTTGGCTCAACCGAAGCTCACATTCGATCGGGACGTGGAGGTCCCTGGCTTCGAGGAATTCCTGGAATCCGTAGAGTGCTACAACCTGTACGTGGAGAAGCTCATTGGACAAGAATCCACAGAGGGCCCCCAGTCCTGAGGGACTGCAGCGTCCGGCCGGCCAAGTAAGTGGGAGTTGGCAAGAAGATGTAATAAGTGGTAACCGCACTTGTGCCACTGGCAAGCTGTGTGATGATTGCACCGCTGCTATGTATAGTACTACCTCCGTCCAGGTTTATTAGGCCCTCAACTTAGTGTCGAATACTCGAATTGGTGGGTTCCTTGGCTGGTAGCCTGGTAATGGGCCTTCGCTGGTATTGCGTTAGTAGCCTGGTAGCATGCATGGCAAAGCGATGCTCCGTGAACGCATGAATTGGCTCGGGCTGGTAATGGGCCTTGGCTGGTGAAACAGGATAAAAAGGAGTAGCTTTCTGAACAAGCACAACTTGGTCTTCTTCCTCGGTCGCCTCATGACCAAACGAGTGCATCCTTCCTCTTTGCCGCCGCTGCCTATCCCTAATTTTGTGCTCCTCCCGTGCTAAACCATATCATATTTAGTGAGATTTGTATCATGTATCCACATAATCGTGATAAGGGAGATATGTTCCTAACACTATATGGTTGGGTTCTGTCAACATCAGAGAGGGGAAAATCAAAACAGAGAGATAGGGGGAAGGGGACGTGTAAGGTTGGATGAAGTACTCTGCCTGGCAGGACAACAAACATTACTCTTTTTTAACCGTTTTATTTTTATGTTTCTCTACTATTGAATGGGAAATACTTTGGATCAGCTGACTGATTCCGCACGAATAATCATTCGCCTCCCAAGCTCGCGACGTGCTAGCCGCCACAATCTCAGCATAACAGGGGCAGAATAGGATAACGATCACAAGTAGAGCGTTTTGGAGGCCGAGCTCCATGGATGCCTTAACTTTGAAAAGTTCAAAATTCTGAACTTCTCAATTTCAAAAAATTATGAAAAGATATACAAGTATACAACGATCTAATGAATATGTGTGTCAAATCTTATGATGAAATATCTTGAATTGCAAGCTACAATTTTTTTATGAACTTTGAGGATGAACAATACATATGCTGAAAAGCGATTTTTTTGTGTAGTTCTCATTTTAAAATATTTCATCATGATAATCTGCACATATGTACACTGTCTTTGGTTATGTGTGTTTTTTCAAACTTAAAAGTATGAGTATTAATTCTTCAAAAATTAAAGCCTTTGTGTGGACCTCGGCCTTTGTTTTGCATTTTCGCTAGGATCGCTGAGAGGCCCAGCATCGCAAAACCAGCCTTCGCCGCCCACCGGAACTGGAGACTCCAGGCGACCACCGAGCGAGCCACCAAGAGAGGAGAGAAGCCAAGCCGCCACCATGGCAACAATGTGGCCGGGACGGAACGAACCACACTTGCCGCCGGAGGAGGCGGCGCGGGTACCTCGATAGCGTCACCCCGAGATGCCCGGTCAAGCCGCTGTGCGGCGACCCGTCCGACTGTGGCGTGGGCTGTGTCGAGGTGGCCGCTGGAGGCGACTCCCGGAGCTCCGCAGGCTCTGCGACCTCGAGGCCAAGCCCCAGGTTGACGCCTTCTTCTCTTTTTTCCTGGAGTTTGAATTTCTGAAGTTTGATTGACTGTTGAACATTGTTTTAAATAGCGCGCTATAGTTTCGCTATCTTGCGCTAAGGGACTTTGATCCAAACACATGAATAAATATTTTAAATAGCACGCTATAGCGTTTAGAAGAGGTCCGCCGCTAAGAGGCTTAGCGCGCTATTTAAAACTATGCTGTTGAACCGATCGATGTGTAAGCGTGTTGCATTCGCGTGCACTGGAAAGGAGGGGATGCGACAGGGAGGAGTACATGGAGACGCAGTGCTATGATGGGATAAACACATCATCGACAAGCAGCATCACACGATAAGCTTAGATTAGAGCCCTTGATGTTTTGTGCGATTATAGTTTTTTTTGCTCCAGGACGCTTGATGGAACCAATTAGTAACTTCTCACTGTGTGTAAAGCACATTAATGAGCTGTGCAAGAATAAGTAACCTGGTAAAAATCTACTTGTTGCACACAACATTACGAGAAATTTGAAACCTTGTCAGAACTACTTGTTGCCATAATGCTTGTTGCACACAATATGAAAAGTCCCATAGAAAATCTTGGTCAGCCATATGTAGCTGGTAAAAGTCCGCACTCCGTTGAAGTTTATTGCGTCCGCTTACCGTGGTATGAAAAGCACTCAAGATGTTTTAGGCTAGCAACGGAGTATCTTCCTATCTGGTACTTCTTAGGAACTCGGACGTTCTGATAGGGAGATCTTTCATAGTGCTTGACATTATTTGGAACCAGTGATTCTGGATGGATGAAGGAAGTTTCCAATCAAGAACTGGATCAGGGGATATCTACGCAGCTTGGGAGTATATGGGCATAAATTGGATGTTCCATGCCCCGTCCTTTTTAAAACCTATCAACTAAAGTTCTAGAAATAATGGTGGAGTAGCAATTCCAGGAAATAATGCATAAGTCTGCCAATTTACATCATACTGCCAGAATAAAGAATGCAGACGATACCATGGATGGCATCACAACAAATGAAGCTTATGGAACATGCAAACTGGAAGGAAGAGAAGCTGTAAACTCGGCAAATTTATTTTATCAATTTATTTAATAACCAGTGCATAAACTCTATGTCCCAGCAACCCCATGAATTCATAAGTGGATTCCGTAACAACTTGCTTACCCTTGTGTTATCTAAACCTTAATAATTATATATATTCCAGACTAGAATATTATTGATGGATTTATATGTGAAGCAAGTTCTCATCTTTGCATTTATACTAGGTAGAACTTCCGTGCAACTTAAATTTGAATGAAAGAAATACTGGAGATGCAGAAACTCGCATAAATACACAACCACCCTGAGCATCGACAAGAGTCATAGCTACAAAAACGAAACTTGCATAAATACACAGCCACCCTGAGTATGGACAAGAATCATAGCTACGAAAACTCACATCCCTCGGGAACGACCAGCGAAAAGGCATAATTCGTCGGCATGATTCGAATCCAAACACTCCCCTAGCTAGCACGCGACGGGCGAATCCGCCGACAGAAGGCGGGGCTCCAGATGCAGAGCATGGGGAATTCAGTCTAACTGACAAAAATGATGTTCTGCAAAATTTGTTGAGGGTAATAGACAGCAAAACACATGCCGAGCCGAGCATCAGTTCAATTGAACCACCAGCTATTGCTGAAACAAGATGCTGCTGGTACTCAGCCGCGCAACAACGAAGTGCTTTCGTTTGTGAAAAATTGAGAATTTGGCAGAGCGGCAGCCGGAGCAGCAGCCGGGGGCGGATCTAGACGACGAAAGGAATCTGAGGAGGTTGGTCGGGAACTAAGCAATCAACCACCGGAGTACTGGAAGCTGCTCGTACTTCGCCGGCCAATGCACGAAAGTGAGGAAGACGGTACGAGGGGCGCCGTTGAAGCTCCAGGGCATGGAGGAGGAGACTCGCTCTAGGGCGGTGGCAATTTGGGGGTGGACTTCCGACGTGTTGTTCGGTGTGGGGAGGGAGGGAGGGAGATTATACCGGCGGGGAAAGGAGATGCGACGGAGGCGACGATCTAGATTCCAGTGTGACTTCACATAATTTCTATGACGTGCATAAGTATTTTCATGGGAGTTTGGATCACAATACTGCGAGCTCTCCCCCACCCCAATTGCTTCCCTGACAACTCATGTGACTTTCTCTTGATCTATACTCTCGATTGTGTGTAAAAGACACATGTCTGACCATAATGAAGTTTTATAGAGGACAGAAGCGTGGAAGAACCACCACGACAAGAGGCACCGGGATTGCGTGATGGTCGATTTGTAGAAGAGAATTTTTGGTGTTTGGGAGAAGTGCATCACCACTTTAATTTTGGGAGAACTGTCATCGTATTCAGAAAGAGAAAGTGTATCTGCCACTTTAATTTTGGGAGCACTGCAGTGTATTATTTCTTGCCCATAAAAAGTTCTAGAAGTCCCACCATAAGCAACATATATATCCATGTGGTGATACGTTAGTTTTCTTGTTCATTGCCCCGCGAACATATGTTTTCTCACTGAAGAAATTTGTTATACCACATATTCAATGGAGGTACTCCAATGGGTTTAAACGACGTACAAAAGAATTCCCGATCACAACATATAAGTTTTGGCTACCCAAGCAATCACCCGTGCCCTAAACAATATTAGTGATTTATGTCCATTCCAGCTAGCACATGAGAATTTGATTCATGCATTAATCATCATCGTTACTGAATTATCTTTTGTCGTGTGTTGTTGCACCATCTTTAGATCTCTGAAGGCACTCTTAAATGCCATGATTGAAGATTTGATGATTGTTCGAATGAAATCAGATTGTTCGCAAGAATTTGATATATCAGCGCAATCATCATAACACTTCACATTTGGTACACTTCAGATTTGGTATTGAATTTGGATGCCACTGCTACTATGTGAATGAAGAATAAAAATGACATCCTAATCTTCTTCCACCAGCCCTTCATAATTATCGGAGCTAGGTTCCGCCATGGTGGTTGAAATTCTCTCTTCTTGGGTTGGATGAGAAGTTGAGAATTGGTCGCCGGAGCTTCAAATGGCATCAAGCTAATAGTTATTGCCGCCTTTAGGTCGTGATCACTCTCCTCTTGCATCATAGGCAATTAGATATGCCCTTTTGTTGGCGAGGTTGCTGACTAGGTACTTCATCTTAGTGCCTGGAACTTCAAGGTTCCTCAAGCTAGCGGCTACCCCCACTGTGAGTTATCTCCTCGAGACCATTGCTATTGCAGTGTTGCTCTCTTATTTCCGCCGCGCCTCGAAGCGTGAATGTGTAATGATCCTTGCTTCATCAGGAGTCAGCTACTAGCCAAAATAATTGTAATTAGTAGGGCAATCCGTGGGGAAAGTGCCCTTACACATAGATGTTCAAGCCAGGCCCCCTCATGGTGTCAAGGTAAGCTGAGAGGAAAAAAAAGAGAGCGGGACCTGATACAGACTATTGAAGTCGTATCACTCTCCATCCACGTTCCTAATGCAAAACCAGTGATCCTGGAAGTGGTAGATAAGACAGTTTCTAGTTCTAGATTGGATTTGGATGCTGCTGCAGCTTGGGAATACATGGAGATAAATTAGAGGCCACATACCTCTAGTACCCTCTTCAAAACCTATTAATGAAAAGAAACAGAGGTTCATGAAATGATGTGGAGTAGCAATTCCAGTGGAATGTGCTGAGCTCATAGGAAAAAAATCTAACTTGAATAATTTTGCTAGTATACACCTTACCACTAAAATAAATAATGCATACAAAATTGCAATTGATGTAATCATGGAAGACATCACCATGACAAGAGGCCCCAGGATTGCATGACGGTGGATTTGTAGAAGAATTTTTTGGTGTTTGGGAGAAGTGCATCTAGCACTTTAATTTTGGGAGAAGTGCCATCACCGGATTTAGAAAGTGAAAGTGCATCTACCACTTTAATTTTGGGAGGAGTGCAATGTATTATTTCTTGCCTATAAGAACTTTTAGAAGTCCATCATAAGCAACATATATATCCCTATGTTGATACATTCGTTTTCTTGTTCATGCCTACGAACATCTGTATTCTCACTAAAGAAATTTGTTATACCACATATTTAGTGGAGGAACTCCAATGGGTTTAAACGACCTACGTAAGAATTGCTGATCAGAACATATTAATTTTGAGTACCAAAGCAATCACCAACAATATCGGTAATTTATGTCTATTCCAGCTAGCACATGAGAGTTATATTCATTCATTATTCACTTATATTTAGTCGTGTATTGCCACACCATCTTTAGATCACTGAAGGCACTCTAAAATGCCATGATTGAAGATTGTTCGAATGAAATCAGATTGTTCATAAGAATTTGATATATCAGCGCAATCATCATAACACTTCACATTTGGTACACTCCAGATTTGGTAATGAATTTGGATGTCACTACTACTTGTGAGATGCATTGGGATTTTCGAAGAGGAAGGGTGAAGCAATATAGTAACTGATAAGTATTTCCCTCCGTGAGAACCAAGGTTTATCGAACCAATGGAAAAACCATGCAAATCCTAGTGAATAGTACTTTCACACACAAAAACAAATACTTGCACCAAACACGGGCAAGAGGGTTGTCAATCCCCTTGAACTCGTCACTTGCAAGGATTAATTCTGATAGTGATAGATAGATAAAAATAAAAGTAAATAAATTGCAGCAAGGTAACTTTTGTTTTAGTAATATGATTAAAGTAGACCCAGAGGCCATATTATTCACTAGAAGCTTCTCTCTCAAAATAATAGCATACTGTGGGTAGACAAATTACTGTTGGGAAATTGATAGAAAAATGCATAGTTATGAAGTTATTCATGACAATGATCATGTATATGAGCATCGGGTCTGTGATAAGTAGACCGAAAGGATTTTGCATCTACTCTTATTACTCAACTTCGAGAGCGCTTTTATGCTTGCCTCTCTATGTATTAAGTTCATAACAAACAGAATAATGCATGCAGTATGATGACATGATGTAGACAAAGTAAACTCAAACAATATGAATAAAACCCCATCGTTTTACCCCTGATGGCAATAATAAAAATACATGCCTCGCTACCCTTTCTGTCACTACGCAAGATTGAACCCATCACAAAGCACCTCTCCCACTAACGATAAATCAATATAGTTGGCCAAATCAAATGGATAAATCAAAGAGAAATACAAAGCTAGAATAAGCATGCATAATAAAGTTCAAAAAAGACTCAATTACTTTCAATTAATAATCTGATCATAAACCCACAATTCATCGGATACCAACGAACACACCACAAAATAGATTACATCGGATAGAACTCCAAGAAGATCGAGAACATGGTATTGAAGATCAAAGAGAGAGAAGAAGCCTTCTAGCTACTAGCTATGGACTCGTAGGTGAACTACTCACGCATTATCGGAAGGAATAAAGGATGGTGTAGAAGCCCTCTGTGATCAATTCCCCCTCCGGTAGAGTACTGGAAAAGGCCTCCAGATGGGATTGTGGAAGAACAAAAGCTTGCGGTGGTGGAAAAAGTGTTTCGGGTTGCTTTCTATTGGGAATATTTGGGAATTTATAGAGGTGGAATTAGGTCAAACAAAGTTGCGTGGGACACACGGGCTCAGGGGGGAGCCCCCCTCGGGTGCACTGGGTGATCTCGTCGCTCTCCCGTAGATCTTTTGGCCTCCTCCCGAACGTTCTAGTTTCCTTTCTGGTCCAGAAAAAATCACCATAAAGTTTCATCGTGTTTGGACTTCGTTTAGTATTGATTTTCTGAAAGGCCAAAAACAAGCAGAAAATAGCAACTCGCACTGGGCACTGAGTTAATAGGTTAGTCCCAAAAAAGATATAAAATAAAAGCATATAAAGCATCCAAGATTGATAATATAATAGCATGAAACAATAAAAAATTATACATACGTTATAGACGTATCAATCACAATAATTGTTTGACACGAAAAGCCTCTTCAAGATCATTCTGTGCCAAATTAATTTTGTTAGCTAGTTTCCTCCTTCAGTAATGGTATGTGAATATATAGATATCAGAAAGACAGATGCTTACACCACTCATGGTTTAGACCTCACATAGTATAACCTGAGCAAAAGAGAGGAACTCGAGAGGCTTGCTGCAATTCTCTTTGAACATGACAGAACATGCTAGATATTATACTCTGTAGCCAAAAAGATCGAAATGAGCAGGCAAACATTTCACCTTCTAGAATGGGATACCATCTGAGTTGTTGAAATTGAATTTCTTAGGTAAGACGTCTAAGCTTGTTAGTAGATATGAAATGGCTGGAGTCATGAGTTAATAAGATCGGTCTTTAACCATCTTGCACATTCAACAGTTGGTGGCTCAACACCTGATTGTGTAGGCTACATGACATATTCACGAAAACATCCCCATCAAAATCTCTCGTGGATGGTGCAATAAGGGAGTGTTGATCACAATATTGGTAGAACCCCCGCCTCGCAGTTCCTGTGATTCTCTTAATCTCTACTCGACTCAATTGTGTAAGCCACACATGTATGGCCGTAAGGCAGTTTTATAGAGGACGTAAATATGGAAGAATCACCACGACAAGAGGCACCAGGATTGCACGATGGTGGGTTTGGTAGAAGAGACTTTGGGGGGGGGGGCTGGGAGAAGTGCATCTAGCACTTTAATTTTGGGAAAAATGTCATCACCGGATTTACAAAGAGAAAGTGCATCTAACACTTTATTCTTGGGATAAGCGCACTATATTATTTCCCACCCATAAGAACTTCTAGAAGTGCCATCATAAGCAACATATATATCACTCAAGAGATACATATATATCCCATCATACACATGACAGTTCGAGAATCTTTTGGCTAGCTAACTCGGGCTTCATCTATTCCTGCTACCTATGCTTACCACCAAACGGTGATGTGACATTGCCGTGACATCTCATTTCGGACGGTAGCAATATGAATGAATGCCTGATCGATGTCGTTGGAAATTGAAATTGATGGAGGGATCTTGTCTTGTTCTTAATTGATGAGACACATATCTGTGCTTGCCTGTAACCATGCACCTACTGGAAACTTTCACATGGTTGTGACATGTGAGCAATTGCTGAACCAGGAAGTTTAAATGTGAGGAGGTAGCAGGTTCCCTCTGGGCTGTAATCTCTGAACTCTGAAGTCTGAACCTTGTGGGTGCAGCTGTGTGTCCCTGTTTCCTTCATGCCCTATCATGTGGATTGCACGAATGAAACGCCACTTCCAGATTAAGTGGGCTATCAGTCCAATATAACTTCCACAAATAGACGGGGTACAGGGAGGGAGATATGCCTGGATTCCTAGCTACATAGGTGTGATAGTTTGTCCTCCGCTCATCAGCGCATGTTATTTCTACATGACTTACATGGTCACCTACAACTTTGCCAATTTGGCCATTTTTGGATCACTAGCAACCTATCGGATAGCTAGGATACATACAAATCCCTTTTGGGTCTTGTGCAAAGCAGCAACCAATCATCACCAACTATGAAATGAGGAAGGTTGTTATTTGATTTTAATAAGACATACCCACATATGCACCTAAAACGGTTGAAAGATTAGGAATGTATTGTTATGCATTGAAAAGCTTAATATATATGCATGATCAAAGCTAAACCTATTATTACATGCCAACCCACATATGAACCTTGAGCAGATCCATAAGAATGTTTTGAACTATGCTCTACACAGAGCAACCCATCCACTCTTATACAGGTAATCAGACCTTATGTTAGATAAGGCAACAAGGGAACTTGAGATCTACCCATCTGGCCAACACTGGAATCTATTCTAAAGTAGTAGCATTTCAAATGAATTCCAACAAATTAAGAAAAGAAAAAAGATGCAGGGAATCATTTTAACTGAAGTTCCTGCGTGTAAATATATCGTCACACACATTCAATCCAACATTCCAGATCATTACATCATATCAGAAGTTCACAATAGCTACTCCAGCGATCAGAGACATCATTTTCTTTTCGCGTTCACGAATGTTCCTATGTGAATGAAGAAGAAAAATGACATCATAATCTTCTTCCACCGACCCTTCAGAGTTACCAGAGCCAGGTTCGTGCATGGTGGTCGTAATTCTCTCTTCTTGAGCTGGATGAGAACTGCCCGTCGGAGCTTCAAGTGGCATCAAGCTAACAGATATTGTCGCCTTCAGGCTGTCACCACTCTCCTCTTTCATAATAGGAAGTTGGGCATGCCCTTTTGTTGGCAAGGTTGCTGATTAGGTACTTCAGTCTTGGTGTTCCAAGGTTCCTCATCCTCGAGACGTTTGCTATTGCACTGTTGCTCTCTTCTTTATGTCGCGCCTTGAAGCGTGAATGTGTAATGGTCCTTGCTTCACCAGTAGTCAGCCACTGGCCAAAATCATTCTAATCAGTAGGGAAGTCCTTGGGGAAAGTGCCCCTTACTACAGAGATGTTTCCCCCTCATCATGTCAAGGTAAGCTGAGAGGAAAAAATGAGAGAGGGACCGGATACGGACTATTGAAGTTGTACCACTCCCCATCCACGTTCCTAATGCAGAACCGGTGATATTGGAAGTGGCAAATGAAGACAATTTCTAGTTCAAGATTGGATTAGGATGCCGCTACAGCTTGGGAATATTTGGAGATATATTAGAGGTCCCATACCTCTAGTACCTCTTCAAAACCTATCAATAAAGAGAAACATATGTTCATGAGATGATGTGGAGTAGAAGTTCTAGAGGAATGAGCAGAGGTAATAGGAAAATATTCTAACTTGAATAATTCTATGAGTATACACCTTACCACCAGAATAATTAATGCATGCAACATTGCAATTGATGGAATCATGGAAGACATCACAACGAATGCAGCTTATGGAAATGGAACATGCAAAACGAAAGGAAGAGAAGTAAAAAAATTGAAAAAAAATCTTTTAAAATAAAATAATAAATAGTGCCATCAGCCTAATGGCCCCGTTACCCATGAATTCATTAGTGCATACATAAGATTTTTCTTACTGTTGAGTCATCTATACTTCAATAACTATGTATTTTCTGAACTAAAATAGTCTATTTGTTCATGGATTTATATGTGAACCTTTTCATTTGAGCATCTACATAGTGGATATTATGGTAGACGTTTCTTGGACATATTGGTTTTGCACCAACTTAGATTTGATTGAAAGGAATAGTGCAACACTTCAAATTCCAAAATTTTATGCTCTGTATTGCTAATGCAAATCGGTCCAAAATTTCCAAACTGGCTCATAAAACACACGATCATGATGAAGTTCGATCATACCTGTTGTTGTGAAGTTTCTATACTACTAACTTCCACAACAGCACTAACAGGTTGTACAAAGTCCCAAATTTTACCCATACCACTTCTTGTAACGAAACCAACCACACCATCTCCAGCTTATAGTCATTGGTGAATTGACCAAATTTGTAGTGGCACCTTCCTAAGGTCAAAACCAAAAACTAAAGTATGAAACAAATTTCAATTAACCAAGTCATTATAACATATAACTATATCCCTATGATCCAAAGTTGTACTACTCCCTCCAATCCAAATTAATTGACAACGCCTCATGTTGTATAGAGGTTGCGTCAATTAATTCGGATAGGAGGTCGTAGCTTTTTGTTGAATTTCGCTTCTATAAATAGGAGATCAATTATTAACATCATCACGTGTGTACCTGTGTGGAACGTGCATATTAGTAAACACCAGTAATGAGCTATTATGAACTTGCACCCACTGCCCTCATAAATGGAGATAGGGACAATACATAAAGATAACTATTTCTGATCATTTTGCAGCCAATGATTTAGTTACACATGCATGAGAAGCCCTAGCGACGCTTGATAACTTCCCTGTAGCAATTCTGTGATTATTATTAAGCTAACAAATGTGATTAGCATAGCGTTGTCCAAAAAAGGATATTCTTTTCCTAAAAAAAGAGGATATTAAGCATACAGTTTCATAGTTCTACATATGCAATATATTTATGGTTACTAGCCTACTACCATGCATCACCAAAAAGAAAACCGTATGAATGCACCGTGCATAGCCAAATCCAAGAGGATAATAACTCCATTGCTTGTGAATGTTTTAGTTGACCAGCATTCGTCAAATGAAGCTCCCCATTGTATTTTGCTAGGACCTGTGAACTTCCCTTGGATGTCCTTGACCTGGTGAAGACATTTGGACATAGCGGACGAGTTGAAAGGAGATGGTAACCACTTGAGTGTCCGTGATTTGAAGGGGTTTTCTCTTGTGGAACTGCCCATTTCTCTCACTCCACTCAAAGCATAACTTCATGGTCACAAAAAGCCACAAAAGCTCCAACGGCTCACCATTTTATTTCTTCCATAAACCAAGCATACAATCTAGCGGTACGTATCACATACAATGATGTACTCTGACTCGTCCAATTGCACGTTGCACATAGATTTTCATGATGGTCTATTGCTTGTCTCCCTTTTATCAAGGTTGTTGATTGTTTTTACTGTGAGTACGTATTTCGTAATGGGTAGTTCAGAGGAAGTTATTTTTAATGTCCTAAAGGACGCAAAATTGAAGCCGTATAATCAGGGAATATGCAAGTACCCCTTTCACTAACTTTTCTTTGTTCTTTTTTTTTTGCGGGTGAACTTTTCTTTGTTCATAAATACGTGTAAGCTTCTTGTTTGAACCCCTAAAAGAAAATATCATTTTACTGTTTTTTCTTGGCATACACAAGCTATGCAGCATTATTTCACGGGAAAAATAAAAAAGCGATGTTACAAAATGTGTCACATACTACAGGAGTAATAGAAATATCTAATCTAATATAAAAAAACAAATCATGGAGGATCCATGTCCAAAGCATTAAGCGAGCCACAGAGAGAGAGAGAGAGAGAGAGAGAGAGAATGAGGGGGATGGGGATAATTCACCTCAACACTGAAGTTCCCGCTGTTGAGAAAATGCCCCGCACCCACGACGCCTGCGCCGGGACATGACCTTCCGCTTGCGAGCGTCGAGGTTCGTCGCGATCCCTAGAAGGCCCCCTCACTCAAGAACGGGTATTGCAACGCCGCGTTCAGGGTATGGAGCCCGCAGAGCTGCCGCTCCTGCAGCCTGTGGTACAACATACGCAGGTTCCCCGTCCCGACATCCATTCCCCTTGTCCTCCTTAAAAGAAATTCCGGCGACTACCTCTTGATTCGACTGTGTGCGAGGAGCGCACAGCCTCGGCCATCAAGCTGATTTATAGCTGGCAGCATGGAAAGAGCAGCGCTACGAGCCTACGAGACGATTGGGGATTAATCGCAGATGGCAAAAATGAATGAGCATAATTATTTTCAGAATGGGGGAGGGTTACCTGGGTGGTGCTGGGTTGTGGTCCTGGTGGAGGCGCGTGGTCGTTCCGGCAGAGTAGGTTGTGTGGCGAGTGCCCGCCACACTTTGTTCCGGGCGCGAGCACCCCTGCCTCTGAGTTGTCAGAGCCACGGAGGTGAGCCACTGGAAGGCCTGAAACATAGGGTCTGCAGCTCATCTTCGGAAAGAAGATAACTGAACCGTTTTGGGGGCCTTCGCTCTTTCTTCTACTTTATAGCTGGCATTCCTACTACTAGTGGCGACCCCCTTTTTTTCACATTCTCTTCTTTTACATTGGTACCCCATTTCTTTTTTCCTTAAGGTCGATTCATTTAGTAAGATGTTAGATGATTGGTGTAATGACTCGATGGTGTGTTGCATTGAGTGAGATATAATCAAAGCATTTATCTTGTAGACGTGAAGAAATGCTTGCAAGCTAGTAGAACACATGTAAATTTGAATGCAATTTTTTGATTTAAAATTTTCCGACATGTTAGAGAACACTACTATCTATGTCATGGCATATATATGTTGAAGCCTAATTAGGGTTAGGATCGGAAATATTAGACATGGCATCGAGTTCTAATGGTTATTAAAAGTAGAAGCTTTAGCTACCTTATAAGGAGAAGGGTGGACATTATAGGGTCACTCTTCCGACGTCTAAAGTTGCCTGCTCAGGTCTAATAGTTCAGACAAGCAATGTTTTCTCCCTCGATGTGTAGATACTTTGGAGGCATTGTGACTATATACTTAAGTCGTTGAGCCATGAGGAGAAGGTAGTACGACTAAAGTTACACCAACGCGCTAAGTCAATTCTACTTCTGCTATGGGTTTGCATGTCTAGTGGTAATCCTGTGATATATGACTACATTATTTCCTGATTCGCGTGGTACGTAGATGTTTTTCACTTTTGTGCAACCATCAAACTTTTGTGCCAAATTAGATTGCACGGCCATCAAACTTTTGTGACAAGAGGCACCGGGCTTGCACGATGGTAGATGCGCTAGAAGAGAATTTTTGGGGGGTTTGGAGAAGTGCACCTAGCACTTTAATTTTGGGAAAACATGTCATCTCCGAATCTCGGAAGACATATCCTTTCTTGGTAGACGATACCCACTATGGATATTTCATGTGATTGTGTAGTTTGTAGGAATGACATGTGTAGAACATGTATTTCATGGTTGCTATTGTTGTTTCTGAGTGAATTGCCCTTCGTGGAGATTTGGTTACATGATGCAACTAAAGGCTTAGCACGATACACATGGCCGTCCGAGAATCTTTTAGCAAGCTAGCTCGGGCTTCATTTGTTGCTGCTATGTATGTTTATCACCAAGAGGCTACATGACATTCCTGTGACATCTCGTTTAGGACGGTAGCGCTTTGAATGAATGCTCGATCGACTGGTGCAGTTGGAAATTGGAATTGATGGAGGGATCTTGTGCTTAATTGGTGAGACACATATTAGTGCTTGCCTCTAACCTCGCACAGGTAGTAGGTTCCCTCTGGGCTGTGATGCCTGAACTCTAAAGTCTGAACCTTGTGGGTGCAACTCTGTGTCCCTGTTTCCTCCATGCCGCATCATGTGGATTGCTTGGATGAAACTCCACTTCAGATTAAGTGGGCTATCAGTCCGATATAGTATCCACAACCAGAGAGTGCAGGTAGGAAGACATGCCAAAATTTCCAGCTACAGAGGTGTGACAGTTTGTGCTCCACTCATCAGTGCATGTTTTTTCTACATGAGTTGCATGGTTGCCTACAACTTTGCCAATTTGGCCATTTTTTTATCACGAGTAACCTATCGTATAGCTATGATTCACAGATATCCCTTTTGGGTCTCGTGCAAAGCAGCAGCTGATCGTCGCAAACTACAAAATGAGAAAGACTGTTATTTGACTGTAATATGACATACCCACATATGCACCTGAAACGGTTGAATATTAGGAATGTTTTTCTATGCATAGAAAAGCGTAATATCAAAAGGATAAAGTAGACTACCCTGAACCTCAAGTAGGCATCATTTGAACCAAGAAAGCAAAAGTAGAATAGATATGCAGGATCAAAGCTGAACCTATTATTACATGCCATCCCACGTATGAACCTTCAACAAATCCATAAGAATGTTTTGGAGTATGATTATCGCGAGGGTGGGAGGGACACTTGGGATGCATCAAATTGTAGAGGTGTGCATCCGTTTCATGCTCACCTTGGCTCCTTAAAGACGAAGAAGACAATGTGAGCTTGGAGGTGATTCTGGGGGTTTGGGAGAAGTGCATCTAGCATCCTGGATTTTAGCATAATATCATTATCGTACCTCAAAAGCAATCTTGGTAACCAAGCTTTAGGACACGAACAACAAACAACATGACCCGTTCTTCAGCAAGGTTGACATGTGCATGCCGCTAGAATTACAACTACACGGAGGTCAAACTTTGCCCTAATACAAAAGTAGAACCGACACAATGAAGGACTAATTAAAAGATACAGGGACACGGTACCAACAAAACCATCCACGGCATGGCTGGAAGTACAGCTACACGGAGCTCAAACTTTGCCCTAGTACCGGAGATGGAGAAACTCGTTTAAATACCCAACCACCCTGAGCATGGACAAGAATCATATCTAAAAAACTCACATCCCTTAGGAAATGACCAACTAAACCCAAATACAAACACTCCCCTAGATAGCACGCGACGGGCGAATTCGCCGACAGAAGGCGGGGTACCAGATGCACATCATGGGGAAGTCAGTCCAACTGACAGAAAATGATGTTCTGCAAAATTTGTTCAGGGTAATAGACAACAAAAAACACATGCTGGGCCGAGCATCAGTTGAATTGAACCCCTAGCTAAAGCAAACTGCTGATAATACTCGGTCGTGCAACAACGAAGTGCTTTCGTTTGTGGAGAACATAGATTTTGGTTCATAGCAGAGTAGAGGACCGGAGCGGCAGCCATGGGAGGATCTAGACGGCGAGCAGAATCCGGGGAGGTTGGTCTGGGACTAAGCAATCAACCACCAGAGTAGTAGAAGTTGCTTGTACCTCGGCGGCCAATGCCCAAAATTGAGGAAGGCGGTACGAGCGTCGACGTTAAACTCTAGGGCATCAACGAGGGAGACTCGCTCTAGGGTGGCGACAGTTTGGGGGTGGACTTCCAGCGTGTTCTTCATGGTGGGGAAGGAGGGAAGGATGGGGAGGGAGATTATACTGACGGGGGAAGGAGATACGATGGAGGCGGGGATCTAGATTCCAGTGGAGATGCCACCTGATTTCTATGATGTGCCTGGGTATTTTCATGGGAGTTTGGATAATAATATTGAGAGCCCCTCCCCCTCCATTGCCCCCATGACAACTCATATGACTATCTTGATATCTACTCTACTCAATTGTGTGTAAAACACACACGTCTGTCCATAAGTAAGTTTTATAGAGGACATAAGCGTGCAAGAATCACCACGACAAGAGGCACTTTGATTGCATGATAGTGGATTGGTAGAAGAGAATTTTGGTGTTTAGGAGAAGTGCATCTAGCACTTAAATTTTGGGAGAAGTGTCATCACCGGATTTAGAAATAGAAAGTGCATCTACCACTTTAATATATATCCCTATGGTGATACATTAGTTTTCTTGTTCATCCCTTGCGAATATCTTTATTCCCACTGAAGAAATTTGTTATACCACATATTTAATGAAGGCACTCCAATGGGTTTAAATGACCTACAAAAGAATACCTGATCACTACGTATAAGTTTTGACTACCCATGCAATCACCCGTGCCCTTAACAATATTAGTGATTTTTGTCGTGATCACTCTTCCTAATATTCTTCCACCAGCCCTTCATAGTTACCGAAACTAGTTCCCGCCATGGTGGTAGAAATTCCCTCCTATTGGGTTGGATGAGAACTGGTCGCCGGAGCTTCAAATGGCATCAAGCTAATAGTTATTGCCGCCTTCAGGTTGTGATCACTCTCCTCTTGCATCATAGGCAATTAGATATGCCCTTTTTGTTGGCAAGGCTGCTGACTAGGTACTTCAGTCTTAGTGCCTGGAACTTCAAGGTTCCTCAAGCTAGCGGCTACCCAAACTGTGAGATACCACCTCGAGACCATTGATATTGTAGTGCTGCTCTCTTGTTTCTGCTGCGCCTTGAAGCGTGAATGTGTAATGATCCTCGCTTCATCAGGAGTCAGCCGCTGGCCAAAATCACTGTAATTAGTAAGGTAGTCCCTGGGGAAAGTGCCCCTTACTAAATAGATGTTCGAGCCAGGCCACTCATGGTGTCAAGGTAAGCTGAGAGGAAAAAATGAGAGCGGGACCAGATACAGACTATTGAAGTTGTACCACTCTCCATCCAAGTTCCTAACGCAGAACCAGTGATCCCAGAAGTTGTAGATGAGGACAGTTTCTAGTTCAGGTTTGGATTGGGATGCCGCTGCAGCTTGGGAATACATGGAGATAAATTAGAGGTCCCATTCTAGTACCCTCTTCAAAGCTTATTAATGAAAAGAAGCAAAGGTTCATGAAATGGTATGGAGTAGCAATTCCAGCGGAATGAGCTGACCTAATAGGAAAAAAGTTCTAACTTGAATAATCCCGCCAGTACACAACTTACCACTAGAATAAGTAATGCATGCAACATTGCAATTGATGTAATCATGGAAGACATCACCATGACAAGAGGCACCGGGATTGCTTGATGGTGGATTTGTAGAGAAGAACTTTTGGTGTTTGGGAGAAGTGCATCTAGCACTTTAATTTTGGGAGAAGTGTCATCACCGGATTTAGAAAGAGAAAGTGCATATACCACTTTAATTTTCAGAGAAGTGAAGTGTATTATTTCTTGCCCATAAGAAATTCTAGAAGTCCCATCATAAGCAACATATATATATCCCTATGGTGATACATTAATTTTCTTGTTCATGCCCTGCAAACATCTGTATTCTCACTAAAGAAATTTTGTATAGCACATATTTAGTGGAGGCACTCCAACTACAAAAGAATCCTAATCACAACATAATAATTTTGACTACCAAAGGAATCACCCGTGCGCTCAACAATGTCGGTGATTTATGTCTATTCCAGCTAGCACATGCGAGTTCTATTCATGCATTAATCATCATCATTATTGAATTATCTTTGGTCGTGGGTGGCCACACCATCTTTAGATCACTGAAGGCACTCTTAAATGTTATGATTGAAGATTTGATGATTGTTCGAATGAAATCAGATTGTTTATAAGAATTTGATATATCAGCGCAATCATCATAACACTTCACATTTGGTACACTTCAATTTGGTATGGAATTTTGGCGTCGCAATTGTTGTTTGACACGAAAAGCCTCGTCAACATCATTCAGTGCCAGATGAGACACATATCTGTGCTTGTATGTAACCTTGCACCTACTGGCAACTTTTTCACATGGTTGTGACCTGTGAGCAATTGTTGAACCAGGAAGTTTAAATGTGAGCAGGTAGCAGGTCCCCTCTGGGCTGTGATATCTGAACTCTAGAGTCTAAACCTTGTGGGTGGAGTTGTGTGTCCCTGTTTCCTCCATGCCGCATCATGTGGATTGCACAAATGAAACACCACTTTCAGATTGGGTGGGCTATCAGTCCAATACAACTTCCACAACCACACGGAGTGCTAGGAGGGAGAGATGCCGGAATTCCCTGCTACGGAGGTGTGATAGTTTGTGCTCTGGTAATAAGCACATGTTCTTTCTATATGAAACAACTTTGCCAATTTGGCCATTTTTCGATCACTGGCAACTTATCGGATATCTAGGATACATAGAAATCCCTTTTGGGTCTTGTGAAAAGCAGTAGTCGATCATCACAAACTTCGAAACGAGGATGATTGTTATTCGATTGTAATATGTCATACCCATGTATGCACCTGAAATGGTTGAAAGATTAGGAATGTTTTGCTATGCATAGAAAAGCTTAATATCAACAAGACAAAATAGACTGTCCTCAACCTCGAGTCGACATCATTTGACCCAGATAGTAAAAGCGGAATAGATTTGTAGTATGAAAGCTAAACCTATTATTACATGCCAACCCAGATATGAACCTTCAACAGATCAATAAGAATGTTTTGGACTATGCTCTACACAAAGCAACACATCCACTCTTATCAGGGTGACCAAACCTTACTTTAGATAAGGCAACAATGGAACTTGAGATCTACCCATCTAGCCAATCCCGAAATCTATTATAAAGTCGTAGCATTTCAAATGAATTCGAACAAATTCAGTAAAAGATATGCACAAACTCACTTTAAATGAATTTCCTGCATGTAAACATGTCATATCACACGTTCAATCCAGCATATCAGAAGTTCACAATAGTTTCCCAAGCGAACGGAGACTTCATTTTATTTTCGTGTTCAAGAATGTTCCTATCTGAATGAAGAAGAAAAATGACATCCTAATATTGTTCCACTGGCCCTTCATAGTTGTCGGAGCCAGGTTCCTCCATGTTAAAATTCTCTCTTCTTGGGCTGGATTAGAACTAGTCGCCAGAGCTTCAAATGGCATCAACCTAATAGCTATTGCGCCTTCTGGCCGTCACCACTCTCCTCTTGCATCATAGGCAGTTAGGCATGCCCTTTTGTTGGCAAGGTTGCTGACTAGGTACTTCAGTCTTTGTGCCTGGAACTTCCAAGGTTCCTAGAGCTAGCGGCTACCCCCACTATGAGATACCTCCTTGAGACCATTGCTACTGTAGTGATGCTCTCTTATTTCTGCCGTGCCTTGAAGCCTGAATGTGCAATGGTCCTTGCTTCATTAGGAGTCACCACTGGCCAAAATAGTTTTAATCGATAGGGCAATCTTTAGGAAAAGTGCCCCTTACTACATAGATGTTCGAGCCAGGCCCCCTCATGGTGTCAAGGTAGCCGAGAGGAAAAAAATGAGAGATGAACAGAATACAGACTATTGAAGTTGTACCACTCCCCATCCACGTTCCAAATGCAGAAACAGTTATCCTAGAAGTGGAAAATGAAGACAGTTTCCAGATCACGATTGGATTGGAATGCCACTGCAGCTTGGGAATACATGAAAATAAATTAGAGGTCCCATACCTCTAGTACTCTCTTCAAAACCTAACAATGGGAAGAAACATAGCTTCATGAAATGATGTGGAGTAGCAATTCCAGGGAATGAGCAGAGCTAATAGGAAAACATCCTAACTTGAATAATTCTGCTAGTATACACCTTACCATCAGAATAAATAATGCATGCAAGATTGCAATTGATGGAATCATGGAAGACATCACAACAAAGGAAGCTTATGGAGATGCAACGTGCAAACCGAAAGGAAGAGAAGCAATAAATTTGGAAAATATCTTTTAAAATAAAGTAATAACAAGTGCCATCAGCCTGTTGGCCCCGCAACCCATGCATTCATTAGTGCATGCATAAGAATTTTCTTATTGTTGAGTTATCTATACTTCAATAACTATGTCTTTTCTGAACTAAAATAGTCTATTTGTTCATGGATTTATGTGCGAACCTTTTTCATTTGAGCATCTAGATAGTGCATATTATGGTAGACCTCTCTTGGACATATTGGTTTTGCACCTACTTCAATATGAATGAAAGAAATAGCGCAACACTTCAAATTCCAAACTTTTATGTTCTGTATTGCTGATGCAAATCGATCCAAAAATTCCAAAATTCCAAAATGGCTCATAAATCACACGATCATGATGAAGTTCGATCATATATACGTGTTGTTGTGAAGTTTCTATACTAATAACTTCCACAATAGCACTAACAGGTTCTACAAAGTCCGAAATTTTACCCAGACCACCTCTTTTAACGAAACCAGCCACACCATCTTGAGCTTATAGTCGTTGGTGAATTGACCAAATTTGTAGTGGAAGACCTTCCTGAGGTCAAAACCAAACACTAACGTATGAAACAAGTTTCAAATAACCAAGTCATTATAACATACTAGGTGATACCCTGCGCGTTGCTGCGGGGATTCAGTAAAGAGAAGAAATGTTGTGCAATGAAAAAGGTAGAAGCTCTATGAAGCAAAACATGGTAGGAAATCCATGGCCTTGACAGAAAGAAACATATTTTCCTGCAAAAGAAAAAGAAATGTATTTGATACTCCCTCCGTCCCAAAATTCTTGTCTTAGGTTTATCTAGATACGGATGTATCTAACACTAAAATGTGAATAGATACATCCGTATGTAGACAAATCTAAGACAAGCATTTTGGGACGGAGGGATTACATACTAACAAACATGGCATTGTAGGCGTATATACACACTGGTGGGGAATGAAATATATTTGATACAGAATAACATGATATTGTAGACACCGGTGGAAATAAAGAGAGTCAATGTCCTGTGATCATTCCGTTTGTTGGTTTTAGGCAGGGTCTAGGACCTGGCCAAAAAATCATACTGATACCTGATAACATGGCATTGTTGGGTATATATACACTGGTGGGAAAAGAAATATATTTCATACGTAATAAAATGATATTGTAGACACCAGTGGAAATCAATAAAGAGATTCCATGTCCTGTGAACAGTCCGTTGTTTGGTTTTAGACACGGTCTAGGACCTGCTTACAGTTATAAATCTTCATGTTTAATTCTTTCATCTCCTTCGATCCATTGGCAGCGCGCCCGCTGTTTCACTGAAAAAACAGGAAGAATTATTTGATGACAACCATGTCAGAACCAAAGCGAGCATAGGAGAGAGGTTTTGTGCAACGCAGTTTCATTGCTACATCGGTTACACATAAATGTAGTACAGAGCTCAACAAACTCATACAAAGGGCGGCCGAAAGAATAGGTCAGCACTAATGCCATTATCTATACATGCATGTACCCACGTTCGCTAACACAACCGATGAAAATAGAACTTCTTTTGTCATCTGTCTAGAGTACGGCTCCGGCAAGCACAAACCATTAACATATGCTGCCCTAATCTATAATTCTGATAAAAAATGTAGATTATATGTGAATCACCTTCCTACAGGTGAAACAAATGAAAAAAAAATAGGGATGTGAGTTTCAATATTGCATCACTTTTCTGTTTTTCCGCTCCTCGTTTGCAAAGGCCAGAGATCATTTGGAAAATAAAAGGCAAAAGCCCTGAGTCTGTCGCTGAGATCTAGTGTAGAATACCTGATAATTGGAGGTGGCAGCTTGTTCTTGAACTGAGTGCGCCGAGATTAGATATTCTAGGCACAGGTACTGATTCAAGTCAAAAATACTAACTATTACTTTCTGTTTCCCGACTTGAGCGTACTGCAGATGTTTGATTTGAGAGGTTAAATTCTAGCATTGACAGATTATTCTTGTTAGAAATTAATACAATCAATCGTAGACTAAATCCATAGACATCAGAAAAGTAATTTAGGATCCAAGAGAGGCTGCGTGATTTTTGTTAGAGTATACGTAGTGTAGCACGTAGAGTAGCCTGTATACGCGCCTCTAGTCAGCGCGTATACGTGAGTAGTGGGCACGCAGTCTGCCCACGATCCTGCCCGGTAGTGGCACACGATCCTCTCTGTAACCTGCATATAGTCTCAGCCTGTAACCTGCATATAGTCTCAGCCAGAGAGCTAATCGATGTGTGTTGAATCCCATTGTTCTCCCCCCTTCTTCATGGTATCAGACACCGGCGACCGGCCCGCTCCCCTTGCTCCGGTCACCGATCCTTCCGCTTCCGCCACCATGGGCGACAACTCCAGTCCGCCTCCCTCCCCTCCTGCTCCCGACGCTCCTGTCGCCCCTCCTCCACCAGCCATTCTGCCCGCTGGCCCTGTCGTTGCACCGGCTGCACCTACTGCGCTCCCCTCCTCCGTTCTCCAGACGATCGACATTCGCCGCCATGTCCCGGTCACTCTTGACCTACTCGCCGGCAACTACGCCCAGTGGCGCCGTCACTTTGACACGGCGATCGGTATGTTTGGGCTTCGCGACCACGTCGACGCCGAGGCGGTTCCACGTCTCGACGATCCTGAGTGGCTGATGGCGGATCACGCCGTCGTCCACTGGCTCAACACCACCATCTCGCCCGACCTCCTGGACGCGGTGATGCAGCACGAGGACACGGCGCTCACCGTGTGGATGGCCATCGACGGCATCTTCAGGGACAACCAGCTCGCTCGCGCGGTCTACATCGACGCCGAGTATCACGCTCTGGTGCAGGGCGACATGAACATCATGCAGTACTGCACCAAGTTGAAGACGTACGCCGATCAGCTGCGGGACCTCGGCCAGCCGGTGGGCGAGACACAGCAGGTGTTCCACCTCCTGCGTGGGCTCGGGCGCCAGTACCACGGTGCGATCCCCCACATCACCTCCCGCAGCCCGCTCCCCTCCTTCCTCGAGACTCGCTCCTTCCTGCTGCTCGAGGAACATCGAGCCGAGCAGACCGCGCGCATCCAGAGCGTGCACGCGCTTGTCGCAGGGCGCGGAGTCGCCGCGCCGTCTCCACCACCAGCTGCAGCGCCCGACGCCAACGCGGGGCGTGGCCGCGGGGGACGCGGTCGTCGCCGTGGGCGTGGCAACGGCAACAGGCAAGGCAGCGGCGTGGGCGTGACACCACATCCGCCTCCCCAGCATCTCCCTCCGCGCGCCCCCAGCCTTCCGGCTCCTGCGCCCGGCACCAACTCTTGGACCGGCCTTGTCCAGGCGTGGCCCATGCCCTGGCGTGCGCCCGGCTCAGGCGTTCTTGGCCCGCGTCCTGGCACGCCTCCCCAGCAGGCGATGTACGCTGCTCCCGCCCCGCCCGGGCCCGGTGCATACGGCTACGCGCCCGTCCCGTCCGCCTACGGCGCCTACGGTCCTCCGCCAGTCTACACCACCCCTGCCGCTGGCCTGGCGCCCTCGTCGCAGCCACTGGATCTGACTGCGCTGCAGGCTGTGCTGCACAGTGCCACTGCCGGGCCGTCGTCCTTCGGCTCCGCTCCGGAGTGGTACATGGACTCCGGCGCTGCCTCTCACATGACGAACTCCCCTGGTACACTGCAATCTCTTCTTCCCTCCACCACTTCCTCACACATTATTGTTGGCAGTGGTGAGCACCTCCCTATCACGCACACTGGTACGGGCTCCCTCATCGCGGGCACTTCTCCCATTCAGCTGTGAAACATCCTCGTCTCTCCCTCTCTTATCAAAAATCTTCTCTCCGTTCGTCAGATTTGCCGTGACAATCCCGTTTCAGTGGAGTTTGACTTGTTTGGTTTCTCTGTCAAGGACCTGCGAACCAGGGCGGTGATCCTCCGCTGTGACTCCACGGGCGACCTGTACTCTGTGTCGGCGGCCAACTCGTACACTCCACACCACTTCGCCGGCGTCGTCACTGCAGATCGTCTCCACCAGCGGCTTGGGCACCCCGGCTCCGAGCAGCTCCAGCTTGTTGCCCGACAGTCCTCTTTTAGCTTCAGTAAACAAGAATCGCGCCCTTGTCATGGTTGTCGCATTGGCAAGCATGTGCGCCTCCCTTTTTCTGTTTCTAGCAGCTGTACCTATTTCCCTTTTCAACTACTTCACCTTGATGTATGGACGTCACCTGTTAGTAGCATTTCTGGATATCAGTTTTACTTGGTAATTCTTGATGACTACACTCATTACGTCTGGACTTTCCCACTTAAACACAAGTCTGATGTGCTTCCCATCTTACGTCATTTTTATGCTTATGCACACACCCAGTTCCAGCTGCCTGTGCTCTCTGTGCAAGCTGATAATGGACGCGAGTTCGACAGTCATGCCTCGCGTGACCTGCTCGCTCTGCACGGCACGGTGCTCCGGCTGTCATGCCCCTACACCAGCCAGCAAAATGGCAAGGCTGAGCGCACGATCCGCACTCTCAGTGACAGTGTGCGTAGCCTTCTTTTTCACGCTTCCATGCCGTCGCGTTTTTGGGCAGAGGCACTGAACACCACCACTTTTCTGCTTAACCGCCAGCCTTGCCACAGCAGCGCCCCTCGCACACCGCACGAGCTCCTCCTTGGCGTGGCTCCAGATTATAGCTTACTGCGCGTGTTCGGCTGTTTATGCTACCCCAACACTTCCTCCACAGCTCGCCACAAACTCGATCATCGCTCGGTTGCATGTGTCTTTCTAGGTTATCCTGCAGATCATCGCGGCTACCGTTGTTTCGATCCCGTCACACGCCGTGTCCTCACTTCCCGCCATGTTTATTTTCATGAGGATATCTTTCCCTTCGCGTGCTCCGTTCCTGCTGCACCACCCGCTCCATCGCTGGGCGCATCGCCTGTTCTACAACTGTCTCCTGTTTCGCCCGCTCTGCGCGGCTCTTCAAGCAGGGGCGTTGGATCTGCGATGGACGGTCTCGCTTCAACCTCACCGCGCGCGTCGCTCGCGCGTCTAACGTCCGCCGCTGGATCTACGGTCGATGGCTCACATTCAAATGCCTCGCGCGCGCGCGCGCAGGTGGTTCAAGCTGCACCGCTCCTTCATCATCCGACGGTGCCAGCTCGTCCTCCCCCGCGCCCTCTGAACATTCAAATGTTCCTTCCCCGCCACCTGCCCCCGCTCCTGCGCGCTCCATGGTGACTCGCGCCCAGACCGGGATCTTTCGACCCAACCCCAAGTACTACGACGCCGCGGCTGCTTCATCTACCTCTGGCCTCTCTCCCCTGCCGAGCTCGATCCGCGTCGCCGTACGGGATCCACACTGGCTCACCGCCATGCGCGAGGAACTCGCCGCGCTCGTCGCCAACAACACCTGGGAGCTGGTGCCTCGTCCGTCCGGTGCGAATCTCATCACTGGCAAATGGGTGTTCAAGCACAAACTCCTACCCGACGGCTCCCTGGAGCACTACAAGGCGCGGTGGGTCGTCCGTGGCTTCCGCCAACGCGCCGGCGTGGACTACGGTGAAACCTTCTCGCCGGTGGTCAAACCTGCCACAATTCGCACCGTCCTCACCATTGCTGCTTCGCGCCAGTGGCCAGTTCACCAACTGGACGTCAAGAACGCGTTCCTCCATGGGACGCTCGCCGAGGAAGTGTACTGCCTCCAGCCGGCCGGTTTCGTCGACGAGAACCGCCCGCAACACGTCTGTCGCCTCAACAAATCGTTGTACGGACTTAAACAAGCTCCCCGCGCCTGGTTTCAAACCTTCGCCGGGTTCCTGCAGACGATCGGCTTCTCGGCGACCCGCTCCGACTCGTCGTTGTTCGTCTACACCCACGGCGCTGACGCAGCCTTCCTCCTCCTCTACGTCGACGACATCGTCCTCACTGCCTCGACGCCGAGCCTCCTACGTCGCATCGTGCTTCGGCTCACTGGTGCGTTCGCCATGAAGGACATGGGCGCTCTATGCTTCTTCCTCGGCATCCAGGTCACGCGCATCGCGGCGGGCTTCTTCCTCTGCCAGCAGCAGTATGCCGAGGATATCCTCGACCGTGCGGGCATGGAGACTTGCAAGCCTTCCTCGACGCCGATCGACACCAAGGGCAAGCTACCTCAGGCCGATGGGCCGCGCGTCGCCGACGCCTCGGCCTACCGCAGCATCGCCGGCGCGCTCCAGTACCTCACCATCACGCGTCTCAGCTGGTGTACGCGGTGCAGCAGATCTGCCTCCACATGCATGATCCGCGCGAGTGCCACCATGCTCTCATCAAGCGTGTGCTGCGCTACGTGCGCGGCGCGCCCTCGCATGGTCTCCACCTGCGTCCCTCGCCAACGCTGGACTTGCGCGCCTACACCGACGCAGATTGGGCCGGCTGCCCCGACACCCGTCGCTCCACATCCGGCTTCTGCATCTACCTCGGCGACGCCCTCGTTTCTTGGTCCTCCAAGCGCCAGGCCACGGTGTCTCGCTCAAGCGCTGAAGCAGAATACCGTGGCGTCGCGAACGCTGTCGCCGAGTGCATCTGGCTGCGCCAGCTGCTCGGCGAACTGCTCTTGCCGGTCCGCTCTGCAACCGTTGTCTACTGCGACAATGTCTCCGCCTGCTACCTCTCCGCCAACCCAGTGCATCACCGGCGCACGAAGCATGTCGAGCTGGACATCCATTTCGTGCGGGAACGCGTGGCGCTGGGCGAGTTCCACGTGCTCCACATCCCCACCAAGCAACAGCTCGCTGATGTGATGACCAAGGGCCTGCCCACGGAAGTTTTCCTCCAGTTCAGGGCCAGTCTTTGCGTCGCTCCAGCCGACGTCACGACTGCGGGGGGTGTTAGAGTATACGTAGTGTAGCACGTAGAGTAGCCTGTATACGCGCCTCTAGTCAGCGCGTATACGTGAGTAGTGGGCACGCAGTCTGCCCACGATCCTGCCCGGTAGTGGCACACGATCCTCTCTGTAACCTGCATATAGTCTCAGCCAGAGAGCTAATCGATGTGTGTTGAATCCCATTGTTCTCCCCCCTTCTTCAATTTTTTCTTCTTCGAAGAGCTAAGCACTTTCCCATACGGAGTGCAAATTCGAAAAGCATAAACTCAAGGATAGGAAAAACTCATGGTAGCTGAAAATAGTGAGCATACACCTACCAGAGTGGAGGGCTGGACCGCTGGAGCCTTTTTCCGAGAGTAGAACGCGAGCAGCTCGTGCGTGATCAAGAAGAAGAAGGCGCCCACTCGTATTTGTAGGCTGGGATACCGAGGGGTAATGAATGCTGCCGTTTCATGTGCAGTAGTGGCTGCCGTTTCATGTGCAGTAGTGCTGCCGTTTCATGGTGGCGCCTCGAAGGGAGAGCGGCGGCGCCGGCGGAAGATAAGACGAACCCTGAGGACTGCGATCAGGTTCTGTTCGTTTGTGCGATTAGATTTTTTTTGTTTGAGGGGAATTGTGCGATTAGATGGGGCTAGCTTGGCACGTAACAACTATTGGGCCGCGCAGCCCACGAGCAAAAACGGAGAAAACGTTCTGCGGTATTTCTGTCGAGTCCACGATCCATCGTGCCGGTGCAGCGGAAAAACCGCGCGGTTGGAACGACAATATGGTGCATGCGGCAGCGTAGGATTAAGGGATGACGTGGGTGCACGAGAAGCCACGAAAATAGCTAATGGGGGGCTCCTATTTAGATATAGAAGATAACTATAAAGTTTTGGGTTTTGGATCTCGGCTTCCATAGAGGCTGAATTTTTGAAAAATTCAGAATTCAAAATTTCCGGTTTAAAAAAAGTTGAATAAAATTGTACAAGTAAACACGGATAGGAGGTGTATGTGTGTAAAATTTCAGGATGAAATACGTTGTAATACAACATGAAAAAAAGACAAATTCTTGGTCTAGGAGGATGAATACTACTCCCTCTGATCCGAATTAATTGACACCGCCTCATGTTGTAGAGAGGCTGCGTCAATTAATTCGGATCAATGGTAGTAGCTTTTTTGCGAGCTTCGCTTCTATAAATAGAGTATCAATTATTAACATCATCACATGTGTACCTGTGTGGAACATGCATATTTTTAAAAAACGGTAATGAACTATTATGAACTTGCACCCACTGCCCTCATAAATTAGGATGGGCAACAAAGACATGAAGAGAACTATTTTTTATCATTCTGCAGATAACAATTTAGTTACACATGCATGAGAAACCCTAGCGACGCTTTATAACTTCCCTCTAGCAAGTCTGTGGCTATTATTAAGCTAATAAATGTGATTAACATAGCGCCATCCCAAAAGAAGGATATTCTTTTCCTCCAAAAATAGAGAAGATATATTGGTAGCTTCATCTCAAAGAATATTAAGCATACAGTTTCATAGTTCTACAAATGCAATATATTTATGGCTGATAGCCTACTACCATGCATAACCAAAAAGAAAACCGTATGAATACACCGTGCATAGCCAAATCCAAGAGGATAATAACTGCATTGCTTGTGAATGTTTTAGTTGACCAGCATTCGGCATATGAAGCTCTCCACTAATTTTGCTAGGACCTGTTAACTTCCCTTGGATGTCCCTGACCTGGTGAAGACATTTGGACACAGGGGACGAATTGAATTGTCTCACTCTGTTTGGAGCAAGCTCCAACGACTCACCATTTTATTTCTTCCACGTACCAAGCAAGCAATCTTTCTTTCTTTGCGCGGGTGGGGCGTATCACATATGGTACAATGATGTATTTTTGGCTGGTGTTCCTTTGTGCAAAGACTAGATTTCTGCTGTCTTTTTAGTTTTGTCAGGTCAGTGTGTACGTGGTATGTACTATGATCCTTATGATATAATGAGACACGCATTACCATGCAAAAAAAACTGTATGTTGCACACAGATTTCATGATGGTCTATTGCCTGTCAATTTTACTTTCTCACAAGCATTTATGCATAATACCATCAACAATTAGAAAATAAATAAAATCTAATACAGTATCAAAATTTAGACCGAGATTAACCAGCGAGTGCATAATCACATAATAGAAAAAAAGAATGCAGCCATTCCCAATCCATTCCTAGTGTACCATTCAGAGATATTTAATTATAAGATATACATATAGTGTATCCGTTATCTCTGGCTCGGCCATGGATCTTGCATCACATTAGAGCATAAGTAAAAGAAAAATAAATCACTATCACAGTACAGAGCAACGCTTTTTTTCAGAACAGGCAGGAGCTCTGTATTTGCTTTAAGAAGAGAATTGACCAGTTTATAAAAAAAAACTGGCCGAAAACCGATGCAACGAAACACACTCCGGGGCTGCATACCCAATGAGCCGACTTCACTGTCGCCCAAACGACCAGAGTTGCCATCCTACCACACGACCCGGAGCTGCCACTTCAGCTTGCAAACCTCATCAACTCACACATGCTAGCCCTGAGGCTACATGGTACCAACAAAACAATCCGCGGCATGGCTGGAAGTACAGCTACACGGAGCTCAAACTTTGCCCTAGAACTGGAGATGGAGAAACTCGTTTAAATACCGAACCACCCTGAGCATGGACAAGAATCATATCTACAAAAACTCACATCCCTCAGGAACGACCAACTAAACCCAAATACAAACACTCCTCCAGCTTGCACGCGACGGGCGAAATCACCGACAGAAGACGGGGAACCAGATGCACATCATGGGGAAGTCAGTCCAACTGACAGAAAATGATGTTATGCAAAATTTGTTCAGGGTAATAGACAGCAAAACACATGCTGGGCCGAGCATCAGTTGAATTGGACCCCTAGCTAAAGCAAACTGCTAATAATACTTGGCCGTGCAACAACGAAGTGCTTTCGTTTGTGGAGAACATAGATTTTGGTTCATAGCAGAGTAGAGGACCGGAGTGGCAACCATGGGAGGATCTAGACGGCGAGCAGAATCAGGGGAGGTTGGTCTGGGACTAAGCAATCAACCACCAGAGTAGTAGAATTTGCTCGTACCTTGGCAGCCAATGCCCAAAATTGAGGAAGGCGGTACGAGCGTCGCCGTTAAACTCCAGGGCATCGAGGAGGGAGACTCGCTCTAGGGTGGCGACAGTTTGGGGGTGGACTTCCAGCGTGTTCTTCATGGTGGGGAAGGAGGGAAGGATGGGGAGGGAGATTATACCGACGGGGGAAGGAGATACGATGGAGGTGGGGATCTATATCCCAGTGGAGACGCCACCTGATTTCTATGATGTGCCTGGGTATTTTCATGGGAGTTTGGATCATAATAATGCGAGCCCCTCCCCCTCCATTTCTCCCATGACAACTCATATGACCATCTTGATATCTACTCGACTCAATTGTGTGTAAAACACACACGCCTGTCCATAAGTAAGTTTTATAGAGGACATAAGCGTGCAAGAATCACTACGACAAGAGGCACTTTGATTGCATGATAGTGGATTGGTAGAAGAGAATTTTTGGTATTTAGGAGAAGTGCATATAGCACTTAAATTTTGGGAGAAGTGTCATCACCGAATTTGAAAGAGAAAGTGCATCTACCACTTTAATTTTGGGAGCAATGCAGTGTATTATTTCCTGCCCATAAGAACTTCTAGTTCATCCCTTGTGAATATCTTTATTCCCACTGAACAAATTTCTTATACCCCATATTTAATGGAGGCACTCCAATGGGTTTGAATGACCTACAAAATAATACCTGATCATTAAGTATAAGTTTTGGCTACCCATGTAATCACCCGTGCCCATAACAATATTAGTGATTTATGTCGTGATCACTCTTCCTAATCTTCTTCCACCAGCCCTTCATAGTTACCGGAACTAGTTCCCGCCATGGTGGTAGAAATTCCCTCTTCTTGGGTTGGATGAGAACTAGTCGCCGGAGCTTCAAATGGCATCAAGCTAATAGTTATTGCCGCCTTCAGGTTTTGATCACTCTCCTCTTGCATTATAGGCAATTATATATGCCCTTTTTGTTGGCAAGGCTGCTGACTAGGTACTTCAGTCTTAGTGCCTGAAACTTCAAGGTTCCTCAAGCTCGCGGCTACCCCAACTATGAGATACCACCTCCAGACCATTGATATTGCAGTGCTGCTCTCTTATTTCTACCGCGCCTTGAAGCATGAATGTGTAATGATCCTCTCTTCGTGAGGAGTCAACCTCTCGCCAAAATCACTTTAATTAGTAAGGTAGTCCCTGGGGAAAGTGCACCTTACTAAATAGATGTTCGAGCCAGGCCACTCATGGTGTCAAGGTAAGCTGAGAGAAAAAAATGAGAGCGGGACCGGATATAGACTATTGAAGTTGTACCACTCTCCATCCACGTTCCTAACGCAGAACCAGTGATCCTGGAAGTGGTAGATGAGGACAGTTTCCAGTTCAGGATTGGATTGGGATGCCGCTGCAGCTTGGGAATACATGGAGATAAATTAGAGGTTCATGAAATGATATGAGTAGCAATTCCAGCGGAACGAGCTGACCTAATAGGAAAAAAGTTCTTACTTGAATAATCCCGCTAGTATACAACTTACCACTAGAATAAGTAATGCATGCAACATTGCAATTGATGTAATCATGGAAGACATCACCATGACAAGAGGCACCGGGATTGCATGATGGTGGGTTTGTAGAGAAGAATTTTTGGTGTTTGGGAGAAGTGCATCTAGCACTTTAATTTTGGGAGAAGTGTCATCACTGGATTTAGAAATAGAAAGTGCATATACCACTCTAATTTTTGGAGGAGTGAAGTGTATTATTTCTTGCCCATAAGAAATTCTAGAAGTCCCATCATAAGCAACATATATATCCCTATGGTGATACATTAGTTTTCTTGTTCATGCCCTGCAAACATCTGTATTCTCACTAAAGAAATTTTTTATACCACATATTTAGTGGAGGCACTACAACTACAAAAGAATTCCTAATCACAACATAACAATTTTGACTATCAAAGGAATCACCCGTGCGCTCAACAATATCAGTGATTTATGTATATTCCAGCTAGCACATGAGAGTTCTATTCATGCATTAATCATCATCATTATTGAATTATCTTTAGTCATGTGTGGCCACACCATCTTTAGATCACTGAAGGCACTCTTAAATGCTATGATTGAAGATTTGATGATTGTTCGAATGAAATCAGATTGTTCAAAGAATCTGATATATCAGCGCAATCATCATAACACTTCACATTTGGTACACTTCAATTTGGTATGGAATTTGGGCTTCTCAATTGTTGTTTGACACGAAAAGCCTCGTCAACATCATTCAGTGCCAGATGAGACACATATCTGTGCTTGTCTGTAACCTTGCACCTACTGGCAACTTTTCCACATGGTTGTGGCCTATGAGCAATTGTTGAACCAGGAAGTTTAAATGCGAGCAGGTAGCAGGTCCCCTCTGGGCTTTGATATCTGAACTCTAGAGTCTAAACCTTGTGGGTGGAGCTGTGTGTCCCTGTTTCCTCCATGCCGCATCATGTGGATTGCACAAATGAAACACCACTTTCAGATTGAGTGGGCTATCAGTCCAATACAACTTCCACAACCACACGCAGTGCTAGGAGGGAGAGATGCCGGAATTCCCAGCTACGGAGGTGTGATAGTTTGTGCTCTAGTAATAAGCACATGTTCTTTCTACATGAAACAACTTTGCCAATTTGGCCATTTTTCGATCACTAGCAACTTATTGGATATCTAGGATGCATAGAAATCCCTTTTGGGTCTTGTGAAAAGCAGCAGTCGATCATCACAAACTACGAAACAAGGAAGATTGTTATTTGATTGTAATATGACATACCCATGTATGCACCTTAAATGGTTGAAAGATTAGGAATGTTTTGCTTTGCATAGATAAGCTTAATATCAAAAGGAAAAATAGTCTGTCCTCAACCTCAAGTGGACATCATTTGACCCAGATAGTAAAAGCGGAATAGATTTTTAGTATGAAAGCTAAACCTACTATGACATGCCAACCCAGATAAGAACCTTCAACAAATCTATAAGAATGTTTTGGACTATGCTCTACATAGAGAAACACATCCACTCTTATCAGGGTGAACAAACCTTACTTTAGATAAGACAACAAGGGAAGAGATCTACTACCTCCGTCCCGGTGTATAAGTCATTCGCGTAGTTCTAGGTCTACAATTTAACTATCTAAATATATATTATATGTGACAAAAAATATATATTTAGAAACTACATCCGTGTAGAAATCTAGTGATATACTTTTCATGACATATAACACATATTTAATTCCTCAAATCGATGACCTAGAACTACGCGAATGACTTATACACCAGGACGGAGGTAGTACCCATCTACCCAACCCTGAAATCTATTATAAAGTAGTAGCATTTGAAATGAATTCGAACAAATTCAGAAAAAAGATATGCACATACTCATTTTAAATGAATTTCCTGCATGTAAATATGTCATCACACACGTTCAATCCAGCATATCAGATGTTCACAATAGTTTCCCAAGCGAACGGAGACTTCGTTTTATTTTCGCGTTCAAGAATGTTCCTATGTGAATGAAGAAGAAAAATGACATCTTAATATTGTTCCACTGGCCCTTCATAGTTGCCGGAGCCAGGTTCCTCCATGTTAAAATTCCCTCTTCTTGGGATGGATTAGAACTGGTCGCCGGAGCTTCAAATGGCATCAACCTAATAGCTATTGCGTCTTCAGGCCGTCACCACTCTCCTCTTGCATCATAGGCAGTTAGGCATGCCCTTTTGTTGGCAAGGTTGCTGACTAGGTACTTCAGTCTTTGTGCCTCGAACTTCCAAGGTTCCTATAGCTAGCGGCTACCCCCACTATGAGATACCTCCTCGAGACCATTGCTATTGTAGTGATGCTCTCTTCTTTTTTCCATGCCTTGAAGACTGAATGTGTAGTGGTCATGGCTTCATTAGGAGTCAACCACTGGCCAAAATAATTCTAATCAGTAGGGAAGTCTTTAGGAAAAGTGCCCCTTACTACATAGATGTTCGAGCCAGGCCCCCTCATGGTGTCAAGGTAAGCCGAGAGGAAAAAATGAGGGATGGACATAATACAGACTATTGAAGTTGTACCACTCCCCATCCACGTTCCAATTGCAGAAACAGTGATCCTGGAAGTGGAAAATGAAGATAGTTTCCAGTTCACGATTGGATTAGGATGCCGCTGCAGCTTGGGAACACATGCAAATAAATTAGAGGTCCCATACCTCTAGTACCCTCTTGAAAACCTAACAATGGAAAGAAACATAATTTCTATGATGTGCATAAGTATTTTCATGGGAGTTTGGATCACAATACTGCGAGCTCCCCCCGCCCCATTGCTTCCCTCTTGATCTCTACTCGACTCGATTGTGTGTAAAAGACACATGTCTGACCATAATGATGTTTTATAGAGGACAGAAGAATGGAAGAATCACCATGACAAGAGGCACCAGGATTGCATGATGGTGGATCTGTAGAAGAGATTTTTTTGTGTTTGGGATAAGTGCATCTACCACTTTAATTTTGGGAGAACTGTCATTGTATTCAGAAAGAGAAAGTGTATCTACCACTTTAATTTTGGGAGCACTGAAGTGTATTATTTCTTGCCCATAAAATGTTCTAGAAGTCCCACCATAAGCAACAAATATATCCATATGGTGATACATTAGTTTCTTCTTCATTACCCCGTGAACATATGTTTTCTCACTGAAGAAAATTGTTGTACCACATAGTCAATGGAGGTACTCCAATGGGTTTAAACGACCTACAAAAGAATTCCCGATCACAACATATAAGTTTTGGCTACCCAAGCAATCACCCGTGCCCTAAACAATATTAGTGATTTATGTCTAATCCAGCTAGCACACGAGAGTTTTATTCATGCATTAATCATCATCATTATTGCATTATCTTTAGTTGTGTGTTGTTGCACCATCTTTAGATCTCTGAAGGCACTCTTAAATGCCATGATTGAAGATTTGATGATTGTTCAAATGAAATCAGATTGTTCACAAGAATTTGATATATCAGCACAATCATCATAACAGTTCACATTTGGTACACTTCTGATTTGATATTAAATTTGGACGTCACTGCTACTATGTGAATGAAGAAGAAAAATGAAGAATAAAAATGACATGCGAATCTTCTTCCACCAGGCCTTCATAGTTATCGGAGCTAGGTTCTGCCATGGTTGTTGAAATTCTCTCTTCTTGGGTTGGATGAGAATTGGTCGCCGGAGCTTCAAATGGCATCACGCTAATAGTTATTGCTGCCTTCACGTCGTGATCACTCTCCTCTTGCATCATAGGAAATTAGATATGCCCTTTCGTTGGCGAGGTTGCTGACTAGGTACTTCGGTCTTCGTGCATGGAACTTCAAGGTTCCTCAAGCTAGCGGCTACCCCCACTGTGAGATACCTCCTTGAAACCATTGTCATTGCAGTGCTGCTCTCTTGTTTCTGCCGTGCCTCGAAGCGTGGATGTGTAATGATCCTTGCTTCATCAGGAGTCAGCTACTGGCCAAATTAATTGTAATTATTAGGGCGGTCCCTAGGGAAAGTACCCCTTACACATAGATGTTCAAGCCAGGCCCCCTCATGGTGTCCAGGTAAGCTTAGAGGAAAAAATGAGAGAGGGACCGGATACAGACTATTGAAGTCGTACCACTCTCCATTCATGTTCCTAATGCAGAACCAGTGATCCTGGAAGTGGTAGATGAAGACAGTTTCTAGTTCTAGAATGGATTCGGATGCTGCTGCAACTTGAGAATACATGGAGATAAATTAGAGGTCCCATGCCTCTAGTACCCTCTTCGAAACATATTAATGAAAAGAAACAGAGGTTCATGAAATGATGTGGAGTAGCAATTCGAGTGGAATGTGCTGAGCTAATAGGAAAAAATCTAAGTTGAATAATTCTGCTAGTACACACCTTACCAATAGAATAAATAAGGCATGCAACATTGCAATTGATGTAATCATGGAAGACATCACCATGGCAAGTGGCATATGGATTGCATGATGGTGGATTTGTAGAAGAAATTTTTTGGTGTTTGGGAGAAGTGCATCTAGCACTTTAATTTTGGGAGAAGTGCCATCACCGGATTTAGAAAGAGAAAGTGCATCTAACACTTTAATTTTGGGAGGAGTGCAGTGTATTATTTCTTGCCCATAAGAACTTCTAGAAGTCCCATCATAAGCAACATATATATCCCTATGGTGATACATTGGTTTTCTTGTTCATGCCCTGCGAACATCTGTATTCTCACTAAAGAAATTTGTTATACCACATATTTAGGGAACGCACACCAATGGGTTTAAACGACCTACAAAAGAATTCCTGATCACAACATCATAATTTGGAGTACCAAAGCAATCACCCATGCCCTCAACAATATCGGTGATTTATGTCTATTCCAGATAGCACATGAGAGTTATATTCATGCATTAATCATCATCATTATTGACTTATCTTTAGTTGTGTGTTGCCACACCATCTTTAGATCAATGAAGGCACTCTTAAATGCCATGATTGAAGATTTGATGATTGTTCGAATGAAATCACATTGTTCATAAGAATTTGATATATTTGCGCAATCATCAGAACACCTCACATTTAGTACACTTCAGATTTGGTATTGAATTTGGACGTCACTACTTCTTGTGAGATGCATTGGGATTTTCAAAGTGGAAGGTGAAGCAGTATACTAACTGATAAGTATTTCCCTCAGTGAGAACCAAGGTTTATCGAACCAATGGGAGAACCATGCAAATTCTAGTGATAGTACCTGCACACACAAAAACAAATACTTGCACCCAACACGGTCAAGAGGGGTGTCAATCCCCTTGAACTTGTCACTTGCAAGGATTAATTCTGATAGTGATAGATAGATAAAAGAAAAGTAAATAAATTGCAGCAAGGTATTTTTGGTTTTAGTAATATGAATAAAGTAGTCCCGGAGGCCATTGTATTCACTAGAGGCTTCTCTTTCAAAACAATAACATACTGCGGGTACACAAATTACTTTTGGTCAATTGATAGAAAAATGCATAGTTCTAAAGTTATTCATGGCAATGATCATGTATATTGGCATCACGTCCGTGATAAGTAGACCTAAATGATTATGCATCTACTACTATTACTCCACTTCAAGAGCACTTCTATGCTTGCCTCTCTACGTATTAAGTTCATAACAAACAGAATAATGCATGCAATATGATGACATGATGTAGACAAAGTAAACTCAAGCAATATGAATAAAAATCCATCGTTTGACCGTTAATGGCAACAATAAAAATACATGCCTTGCTACCCTTTCTGTCACTACGCAAGATTGAACCCATCACAAAGCACCTCTCCCACTAACGATAAATCAATCTAGTTGGCCAAATCAAATGGATAAATCAAAGAGAAATACAAAGCTATCATAAGCATGCATAATAAAGTTCAGAAAAGACTTAGTTACTTTTAATTAATAATCTGATCATAAACCCACAATTCATCGGATACAAACAAACACAGCACAAAAAAAATTACATCGGATAGAACTCCGAGAAGATTGAGAACATGGTATTGAAGATCAAAGAGAGAGAAGAAGCCATCTAGATACCAGCTATGGACTCGTAGGTCTGTGGTGAACTACTCACGCATTATTGGAAGGAAGAAAGGAGGATGTAGAAGCCCTCTGTGATCAATTCCTCCTCCGGTAGAGTACTGAAAAAGGCCTCCAGATGGGATTGTGGAAGAACAAAAGCTTGCGGCAGCAGAAAAAAGTCTTTCGGGTTGCTCTCTATTGGTTTGGGAATATTTTGTAATTTATAGAGGTGGAATTAGGTCAAACAAAGTTATGTGGGACACACGAGCTCAGGGGGCGCCCCCTCGGGCGCACCGGGTGAGCTTGTCGCTCTCCCGTAGATTTTTTGGCCTCCGCTCGAACATTCTACTTTCCCTTCTGGTCCAAAAAAATCACCCTAAAGTTTCATCGTGTTTGGACTTCGTTTAGTATTGATTTTTTGAAAGGCCTAAAACAAGCAGAAATCAACAACTCGCACTGGGCACTGAGTTAATAGGTTAGTCCCAAAAAATGATATAAAATAGAAACATATAAAGCATCCAAGATTGATAATAATATAGCATGAAACAATAAAAAATTATACATACGTTAGAGACCTATCAGTCACAATAATTGTTTGACGCGAAAAGCCTCTTCAACATCATTCCGTGCCAAATTAACTTCTTAGCTAGTTTCCTCCTTCAGTAATGGTATGGGAATATATAGATATCTAAAAGACAGACACTTACACCACTCATGGTTTAGACCTCACATAGTATATCCTGAGCAAAAGAGACACTAGTAGAAAACAGGGCATACGTTCGGGCCAGATAAGCCCATTAGTCCTAGTTCAGCCACGAACCGGGACCCATGGGCCTATTGGTCCCGGTTTGTGAGGCCAGGGGTCCTGCTGAGCCTCGTGGGGGCATTGGTCTCCGTTCGTTTGGCCCCTTTGGGTCCCGGTTGGTGGGAGGAACCGGGACCAATGGGCCTCGCTCCTGGCCCACCACCATGGTCCCAGTTGGTGGCCTGAGCCGGGACCAAAGGGTGGTCTTTAGTACTCAAGCCACGAACCGGGACCAATGAACCAGCTAGGGGAGAGGGCTTTAGTGTGTAAAACATTAAAAGCAAAAAGAATTTTTATAAATAAATAAATAAGCAAAAAAGAAAAGAAAATAAATAAGTAAAAACAAAATAAAATAAATAAGTAGAAACAGAAAAAACTTTAATAAATAAGTAGAAACAAAATAAACTTTAATAAAGTAAAATAAATAAACTATAATAAAATAAAAAAAATAGCAATAGTAAGTAGAAACAAAATAAAATAAATAAAGCAAAAAACAAAAGAATTTTCATAAAAGAAATAAAAAGCAAAAAAGAAAAAAAGAAAATAAATAAGTAGAAACGAAATAAACTTTAATAAAAAAGTAAAAACAAAATAAACTTTTATAAAACCTCTAGTATTATTGAAACTAAAATTATATAAAATTTATGCAACTAAAATTATCAAAGTATTTTCTGTTCAAAACATTAAAAGAAAAAGAATTTTCATAAAGAAAATTTTTGTTAGAGACTTTAATAGCAAAAAGAATTATCATAAAGAATTTTTGTTAGAAACTAAAATAACAAAATATGTTTTTGAATATAATGATAAAACACAGCAATATCAAATAGCAGGAAAAAGAATCACTCAAAAATCTATTTTTATAGTAAAGCTATTCAAAAACTAGTGATTCACACAAATTTCCAAAAATTCAAATTTAAACTATTAAAATTAGAAAAGAAATGGCACTAACAGAAAGTTCATAATTTTTATTACCTAAAAGCAAAAAGAATCACAGAAAAACTAGTAAGTATTTTGCTGTAAGTAGAAACAAAATAAAATAAATAAAGCAAAAAATAAAACAAAAAAACATAAAAAATGTGCCACCTAAAGGGCCACCACAGCCTGAATACGACTAGAAACCCAACAATGGGCCGGGATTCAGGCCAGCAGTAGGCCCAGTAGGCCCACAGGCATATAGTGACAGTTTAGGCCCGAAAGCCTGTAGTTGAAACAAGCTCGAGAGGGTGGGCGCAGTGGCGCTTATAAACCACTCTCGAGCTCTCTCAACTAGCGAGGTGGGACTAAACTTTGGCCGCGACACGGGCAGCACAGGTCCTTTGGTCCCGGTTGGTGGCACCAACCGACTAAAGGGGGGCATTGGTCCCGGTTGGTGCCACGAACCGGTACCAATGCCCCCCTTTAGTCCCGGTTGGTGCCACCAACCGAGAGCAAAGGACTCTGCTTCCCGCCCTTTGGGCTGCTGAAAAGAGACCTTTGGTCCCGGTTGGTGGCAACAATCGGGACTAAAGGGGGGTATTGGTCCTGGTTGGTGCCACAAACCGGGACCAATGGATTTACTATATAAGCAAACACTTAGCGTTTTTTAGATTCATCTTTGAAGTTGCCCGCCCTCACGACGCCGTGACCACATCGACGCCGCTAGGCAGCCAGACTACGCCATCGCCTCCCCGAGCACTGCCCCGACGCCCTCGTGGTGCGTGCCCCCGAGCCCGCCACCGGCCTCCTCCTTGTCGCCAAAGCTCGCCCTCGACGCCATCGCCGCGCCGCCTGCCCGACACTGCCGCCCGCCGCGCGCGCCGCCCTGCCCGACATCTCTTGTCACCGTCATCGCGCGCGCCTGCATCTGCACCGACCCGTCCACCGCCGCCTTCCCGACCCGTCGTCGCCCCGACCACACGCCGCCGCCACGTTCGGTCCGGCCGGCCTTCCTCTCATATTTTTTCATATATATGATGTTTTGTTAGATTATATGTATATGTGTGACTATATGTATATGTGTGATTATATGTATGTGTGTATATATGATTATATGTCCCGTTTTTCCCCCAGATTTTTTGTTCATATATATGGTGATCTGTTTTTTGCATTTTTATAAAAATGTATATATGTATGTATGTTCTCTGTGTATATATGTTCATATATGCAAAAGTTAGATTTTTAGAAAAGTTTTATCTATGTATGTTCTCTGATTTAGTGCATTTTAGGTTAGTTTCATTTTTAGAAAAGTTTTATATATTTAGGAAGAAGGAAGAAGAAGAAAAGGTTTTATATATGCAAAAGTTACATTTTTAGAAAACATTTATATATCTAGCTTGGAAGAAGGAAGAAGGAAGAAGAAGAAAAAGAAGGAGAAGAAAAAGGAAAATAATAAGAAGAGGAAGAAGGAGAGGAAGAAAGGAGAAGAAGAGGAGAGGAACAAGAGGAGAAATAAATAAGAAGAGAAAAAAAGGAAAAAAAGAGGAGAAGAAGAAAGAAATAGAAGAGAAGAAGAAAAAAAATAGAGTAATTTATATATTTTTCTTCTTCACCTCTATTCCTTTCTTCTTCCCCTCTTTTTTTTCTTCTTTTTTTTCTTCGATCTTCTCCTCTCTCTATTCCTTTCTTCTTCTCCTCTTTTTTTCTTCTTCTTCCTCTTCTTATTTTTTATCGGGTATGTCGTTGTCGATATACCACCTCCCCGATAACTTTGACATGAGGGGGGGGGGGTCGATATACCCCCTCCCCGATAACTTCGACATGAGGAGGGGGAGGGGGTCGAGGGGTCGAGGGTTCGAGGGTGGTCGACGGTTCGAGGGTCGAGGGTTCGAGGGTTCTAGGGTTCTAGGTTCGAGGGTTCTATGGTCGAGGGTTCGAAGGTCGAGGGTTCGAGGGTTCTAGGAATATGCAAAAGTTAGAATTTTTAATGTTCATAGAATTTTTTGGGTGATATTATTGTTGAATATGCAAATGTTTGTATATTCATATGCAAAGAATATGTCAATTTTTTGTAGTAGATGATGTTGATGGTATGTGAAAACTTGGTCAATTTTTTCTGTTGTAAGTTTGTTTGATGAATGTTTTCTGTTAAAACTTGTATTAAGTTTGTTCGATGAATGTTTCATGGGAGAGAGGGAGTGAAAACTCATCAGACATGAAGGGGGAGGAGTCCCCCTCCGGTTCCTAACTCTCTCGAGAATTCAATATATATTCAACATGAGGGGGGTCGATACCCGCTCCCGATAACTTCGACATGAGAGGGGGTCGATATACCCCCTCCCCGATAACATTTTTTCCATGTATGTATGTCGTCGTTGTCGATATACCCCTCTGTCGGTGTCAAAACCGGCGGATCTCGGGTAGGGGGTCCCGATCTATGCGTCAAGGCTGATGCTAACAGGAAGCAAGGGACACAGATGTTTACCCAGGTTCGGGCCCTCTCGATGGAGGTAAAACCCTACTTCCTGCTTGATTAATATTGAAGATATGGGTAGTACAAGAGTGGATCTACCACGAGATCGTAGAGGCTAAACCCTAAAAGCTAGCCTATGATGGTATGATTGTAATTGTGATCGGCCTTCTAAGGACCAACCTCTCCGGTTTATATAGACACCGGAGAGGGCTAGGGTTTACATGGAGTCGGTTACAAGGAAGGAAACACAATATCCGGATCGCCAAGCTTGTCTTCCACGCAAAGGAGAGTCCCATCCGGACAGGGGCCGAAGTCTTGAGTCTTGTATCTTCACGCTTCAATAGTCCAGACGTTGTACACAGTCCAGCTGTCCGGATACCCCCTAATCCAGGACTCCCTCAGTAGCCCCTGAACCAGGCTTCAATGACGATGAGTCCGGCTCGCAGTATTGTCTTCGCCGTTGCAAGGAGGGTCCCTTCACCGAATACTCCAAAGTGGTTATCGAACACGTAGACCGTGTCCGGATCTGCAAGATGATCTTCATATGCCACCGTAGAGAGAATGATATTTCACAAATGCAATCTGCTGACAACTTTTTTAGACGACGTGACATGTTATTACGGTCGGATCATTATTCGAACCGTTTTCCCACAACCAGCCACAACGCATATTGCGAGGCGGTTTATTTGATACGTCTCGTCAAAGCAGAGATCGTGTCCCCTTATCACGGGATTCACATCAATACGGGTATGGGCAATCTCACCGCACCATCAATCGTGGTGCTTGGGAAGCAAGCGATTCCCAATGGGCAAGTGGGGAGGCGCACCGCTTTCATCGCCTCTATAGAGGGACAAGATTTCCTCATTTTTACCCACGCCTCCTTTGTCCTTTGCCCACTCTTTCCCCCTTGAGCTCCAGCGCCCAAGCCCAAGTCTTCTCCGCACAGCTAAACATGTCCGGAGCAGGAGGCAAGTGGGTGGCTTCCACCGTCAAGGAGAAGTATGTCACAAATCTTCGGGCGGCCGGATACTTGGCCGCAGACATAGCGCACCGGCTACCAGACGCCGGGCAGGTCATTCCGACCCTAGGACCCCACGAGAGGGTCGTGTTCTTTGCCCACTTCGTCCATGGACTGGGATTTCCACTTCATCCCTTCGTCCGCAGGCTTATGTTCTACTACGGGCTAGATTTCCATGATCTAGCCCCGAATTTTGTCCTCAACATCTCGGTGTTCATTGTCGTATGCGAGGCCTTCCTCCGCATTCGGCCTCACTTCGGCCTATGGCTGCAAACCTTCTGCGTGAAGCCGAAGGTTGTAAGCGGCCAACAAGCGGAGTGCGAAGGAGCCATGGTGGGCAAGATGCCTAACGTCACCTGGCTGGACGGTTCCTTTGTGGAGACCGTAAAAGGGTGGCAATCGGGGTGGTTCTACATCATCTAGCCACGCGGCGCCAACTGGGCAGCGGCCCCCGAGTTCCAATCCGGAGCCCCCACGCGGCTCACCTCCTGGGAAAAGAAGGGCCTGTCCTGGGGCGAATCTACGGAGCTGACCGGACTCCAGACCTGCATGAAAAGCATGAACGACAAGAACATCAAGCTTGTCAACGTGATCCAGGTCATGCTCGTTCGCCAGATTCTGCCCTACCAAAGGCGGGCATTCAATCTGTGGGAGTTCGTCCCGGCCGAACACCAGACGCTCCGGAAGCTCTATGACATGACGCACAAAGGTGCATGGAAGGTGTTGTTCAAGGCCTCCGAAGTACCTCCTCCCACATCCGAGGACCGCGGGCTTCACGCCGCGCGGCCTCCTAGTCAGGTGAGTTTTCAGACTACCACCGGATTCGGCTCTTCTCAATATACTCATGGGAGAGCCTTAAGTAGATATGCATATTGGTTCAGGATTATGTGGAGACAGCGGAGCAGGTTTACTGTCCGGCTCCGTTGCCAGAAGGCCCAGCTGATGCTCTCCTCATGGAGATGCTGGTCCCGGCACCGTACAAGGTGCCGGAGAAGATGGCCGAAAAGAAGGCCCCGGGGACCCGAAAGGTCCTCCGTCGTAAGGTTGTGCCAGAGGCCTCGTCCGAAGACGACGAGGCGCACTCCTCCCACGAAGGGGAGGAAGAAGAAGAAGAAGACGCCCCATCTGGAAAGGATGAGGGGCCCGGGGAGGCCGACCAGGGGGGCGAAAAAGGCCCTTGGTGCAAGGCCGTCATACCCACGTCGTCCGACCACGACGAGACAGATTCCTCCCGCGGAGGCAGGGGGAAGCAAGAAGAAACTCTACCTCCCGCGACCGGGAGGAGAAAAAGAAAAGCCGCCCGGAGGGGAGGTCAAGCGCCCAAGAAGGAAAGGTATCCCTTCCGGACTATTCCGCCACGGCCGCTCACAGCGAGGAGGGGTGGCCGCCCAGGGGGAAGCCCCTAGTGCGATCGTAAGTGTCCGCACTCTATCATGATTTCACTTCATAGTTTTTGTATTTATAATGCCGAACATATATGCAGTCTGGCCATGGTTCATCCCGAGGTATCTTCCTCCGGATCCCTGAGCGATTCAGAGATGAATTCGCTTCCGACGGCCACTACTCCTCAACCCGCGGATGACACGAAGGTGTTGTCCCGAAGGCTCCCAGAGCGGGGGGAGGTGACTCTGGAGACGCCCCAAGGCGGGATTCCAGATGTCAGGCACGCGGGGTTCAAGATCCCCGCGGATCGTGTCGATGAGAGCCACGGCAAGCCGGGCTCTCAGCCGAACACAGTTCTGGAACCTTCACTGGTTCCGGACTCAGGTGGGCGGCCCCTCGTTAGGGAGGGCGAGCCGTCTGTGTCGAGGACTTCCATTGTGCCCGAGGCACCAGATTGTCTACGGGAAGCGCTTCGCATCGCTTCCATGGATGAAGAGCACCGCACTCTTATGAGTGTGGTGATTCAGAAGGTTTCGTCTACCAAGAGCGGACTAACCGAAGCCTGCACCAGCCTGCTGACCGGCTTTGAGGTAAGTAATAAAAAATGTATGAGATTACCACCCAATAGGTAGTAGCCCCTCATACTCTGTTTGGTGTTCGGAAGGAAAAGCCAAACAGAGGGTCAATTATGATCCACAGGAGTTTGATAATAAATATTCGTGTGAATAAACAGGCTGTGCTGCTTGTCGCTGCCGCCCGCACAGCCGAGGTTGCCGAAATAAAGTGGGACCTGGAGCAGGCGCAGGGGGAGCTCGACCTCACTAAGAGGCAGCTCGAAGAGAACAAGGTTAAGTGATTCCCCGCTTTTATGTATTTAAGGATAGACAGAATTGATTAGTCTAATGCCAAAGCGTCGTGACTGTGTGACAGGGGCCATCGTCGAAGTGGCGTCCCTGAAGAAAGCGATGTCCGAGGCCGAAGACAAGGCGGTCTTGGAATGCAAGGAGCGCGAAAAGCAAAGTGCTAGAGTGGTCGAGGTACAGCAAGAGCTTCGGGACCTCGGTAAGAAGTACGAGTCCGTGGAGCATGGTCTGAATATGAAAGAGGCCGAGCTTGCGAAGGCCCTTGTGTATAAAAGACGCCAAGGCCGAAGCCGATAAGGCACAGCAGGAAATCCAGGAGGCCAAAAAGATAGTAGTGGGTAAGAAGTTCTTTATGCAAAGCAAACATGTGGAGGAGGCGTTTCTTTTACTTACTCGAATTCGGATCTCTCCAGGGGCATTCGCAGATCTGCCATGCAGCATATCAGACGCTGCAGAGTTCTACCGTGCCCAGGAGGAGAGCTCAACGGAGAAGCTGTTCTGGTCCCAGTATGCTGGGGCCGAACACCCAATGCCTCTAAGTGACCAACTGAAGCAGTTGGTAGAACTCCACAGTGCGGCCGAACTGCTATGAAAGGTTTCATAGTCCGGATGTGGCCTGGTGAGCTCCTGCCCACTAGCTACTTTGGCCTGATCAAGCGGATGGTGGATGCCTGTCTGCGGCTTGAAGTGATCAAGCGATCTGTTTCCATTGAGGGTGCCCGCCGGGCCCTTGCCCGCGTCAAGGTGCATTGGGGCAAGCTGGATGCGGAGAAGCTGGTCAACGATGGGCTGCCGGAGGTCAAGGCGCATCGCCATCCCAAGATGTACTATGATGGTGTTATGAAGGGTGCTCGTCTCGTGGCCGATGAATGTGCCAGGGACACCATTTTAGAATGAATTCACTTCTGTCATGTTTGTAATTTAAACACGAAGTTACTTGCGCTATGTAGCGCTTTTGTTATTTAAAATATTACCTTCTGTGTGTGGCTGTTTATAAAATTCTGAAAGTAGGCCAGCCGTCGGCTTCCGCCCCCACGTAACTAGTACTGGGGTGTTCGCGGAAAACCCGGACACTCTTTATCCAAATGTTTGGTCCCTTAAGGAGGTGTCCAGCGCAGCGAACAAGGCAATCAGACTATGCGGCTTTATAACTTTCACTTAGCCATAGAAGTCTACAATTTTAAAATTCGGCGAAGCCCCTAGAATCCGGAAGGCCGAATTGGGGCGTTATACACGCCTAGATCGGACGAAGCCGATTTATCGCCTAAAGCGGAAAATCTTTAAGGATTTAGGACCTCTTGTACAGCGACCAGCTCTCGCCACATCATGCCGGTCAGTTTCCGGCTTGCTCTGCTCAGGTGCTCGTCCGGAAGAACCGGGACACAATCGCAGTAGTTCTCCCTGCGCTACCTTAGCTGATATAACGGAACGTAAGGTACCAAAACAAGGGAGCCGGGCTAACCCAACTGTAGACCCAAGACAAGATTAGGAGCTGATGCATATAGTGCTATAAGTTCGGGGTGCCGCACTGTTGAAAGTGTTCGGACTTGTGTTGCCGTATTATGGGGTGCCATAAGAAGCCCCTGGCAAACTGACCATACCAAGGTGTACGGATGCAATATCAAATAAACATTTATGAGAAAAAAATACTCAAATAAGAATAGTAAGCTGACGCTATATATGATCTCCCATTGATGAATGATACGTTAAGAGTATGTTTACAATGGGTGCATTAAGCGGAGATAAATAGGACTATTTGACATGTCCTATCAGGGGGGCAGGCTGTGTACAGATAGATAAAGCAGGTATAATGATCGTAAGTAGATTCCACCTGGGTATTTCCTTCTGTGCACAACGCCTATTGCCTCCTTGGTTGTCTCTCCCCTGTAAGCCCGGCAATCCGGCTCTTCTGAGGATGCTGCGCTAAAGCGATGTCCTGAAAGGTAAAAGGGGAAGATTATGAAGGTATTTCGCGGTTACCCGCACTATTGACTTAGTCGTTGTTGCGCCTCCGCCTATGCCCATGGTATCTTGAGTGTGTAACTATGTACGCGTGGCACGAATGTTGCTTTGATGGGGCTTGAGCGGAGGCCAGACTGCTAATCACGCTCTTGGCGTTCCTGATGATCCTGTTGCAGGGTGCTCCGGACTCGCTTGACGGTGCTTGAGGTTGTCGTCGCCGGATTGGTGGTTTGCCAGAGGAGGCCGCATTGTACTTTTGCCGCGAGGGCTGCAGTATGCTCTTCTGTACGGAGAGAGCGGTCCACGTTTCCGTTGACTGTTATGACCCCGCCCGAACCTGGCATCTTGAGCTTGAGGTATGCATAATGTGGTACCGCATTGAATCTAGCGAATGCGGTACGTCCGAACAGTGCGTGGTAACCACTACGGAAAGGGACGATATCGAAGATTAACTCTTCGCTCCGGAAGTTGTCCGGGGATCCGAAGACCACTTCCAATGTTATAGAGCCCGTACAGCGGGCCTCTACTCCAGGAATTACACCTTTAAAGGTGGTTTTGGTGGGCTTGATCCTTGAAGGGTCGATGCCCATTTTGCTAACTGTGTCCTGATAAAGCAGGTTCAGGCTGCCGCCGCCGTCCATAAGGACTCGCGTAAGGTGGAATCCGTCGATAATTGGGTCTAAGATCAATGCGGCTGAACCGTCGTGACGGATGCTAGTAGGATGATCTCTACGATCAAAGGTGATCGGACAAGCTGACCATGGGTTGAATTTGGGGGCGACTGGCTCCATCGCATAGACGTCCCGTAGTGCTCGCTTCCGTTCCCGCTAGGGGATGTGGGTGGCGTAGATCATGTTGACCGTTTTCACCTGGGGGGATTTCTTTCGTCCCCCCGTGACGCCGGGGCTCCTCGTCATCGTTGCTGTGCAACCCCTTGTCCTTGTTTTCGGCGTTTATTTTGCCGGCCTGTTTGAACAACCTGCAGTCTCTATTGGTGTGGTTGGCTGGCTTGTCCGGGGTGCCATGAATTTGGCACGAGCACTCCAGTATGCGGTCCAGACTGGACGGTCCCTGATTATTTCTATTGAATGGCTTCTTCCGCTGACCGGACTTGGATCCACTGAATCCGGCGTTTACTGCCGTGTCTTCAATGTTGTCGCCGTTGTTCCGTCGCTTATGTCTGCATTGCGTAAATGCCGCCGCCGTTGTTATCGCGACATCCGGCGTCTGAATGTGGCGTGGTGCCGCTGCGAGCCAACCAGTTGTCCTCGCCCGCGCAAAAGCGGGTCATTAGTGTTGTGAGAGCTGCCATGGACTTGGGTTTTTCCTGGCCGAGGTGTCGAGCAAGCCACTCATCACGGATATTATCCTTAAAAGCCGCCAGGGCTTCGGCGTTCAGACAGTCAACTATTTCGTTCTTTTTAGTTAGGAACCGAGCCCAGAATTTCCTAGCTGACTCTCCGGGCTGTTGAGTAATGTTGCTCAGGTCATCAGCACCCGGTGGTCGCACATATGTGCCCTGGAAGTTGTCGAGAAATGCGTCTTCCAGGTTTTCCCAACTGCCAATGGAATTTACTGGAAGGCTGTTCAGCCAATGCCGGGCTGGTCCTTTGAGCTTAAGGGGAAGATACTTGATGGCGTGTAGATCATCTCCGTGGGCCATGTGAATGTGGAGAAGGAAATCTTCAATCCATACTGCGGGGTCTGTTGTGCCATCGTATGATTCGATGTTTACGGGTTTGAACCCTTGTGGGAATTGATGATCCATCACTTCGTCAGTGAAGTAGAGGGGGTGTGCGGCGCCTCTGTGCCGGGCTATGTGGCTACGCAGTTCGAATTGGTCTGGGTTGCTATGTTCAGCCCGGCCGGACTTGTTGATAATGTATCCGGCGTGACGGTCGTCGTCGCGTGCTGGGGCGCGCCCCCGCGATCCGTAGATCGATCTTGGCTGTCCTGCTTTGTTTTCCATAATATCTTGCAGGTCTTGCCTATTGCGCTGGGCCGTAGTGTATCGGCATGGGGGTGCGGGGCTGGTATTCAGGCTGATATCCCGTTTTATCCCAGCCACGGGGTGGCCGGTCAGCCGTTTGGCGCTCGAGTCTGTATTCCTCGGCTGCCAGGACTTCGGTCCATCTGTCTGTGAGCAGGTCTTGATGAGCTTGGAGTTGCTGCTGCTTCTCCTTCAGGCTCCTCGCAGTGGCTATAAGCCGATGCTTGAAGCGCTCCTGCTCCATGGGATCCTCAGGCACGCCGAATTCGTCGTCGCCGAGGCTAATCTCGTCTTCGAAGGGGGCATGTAGTTGTCCTCCTCCGGGTATCCGTCTGTCGCCTACTCTTCTGGGCTGACCTGCTGATCTTCCTATTCGGCCTGCTCGAAGGCAGGCTGGTCAGGGTTGTATTCCTCTTCAGCGCCATCCGGATTGATTTCGTCTCCGGGTCGGTATTGCTGTGGCGGGGCTTGGAGCGGCGCCGACGATGCCCATGCTTTGCTTTTCTTCCTGAGGGGTTATCCTCTGTTTCCTCGTCGCCATTGGTTTCCTTCAGAGTGTCCACCATATATATATCATATGAGGAGGTGGCCTTCCACTGCCCTGTGAGCGGTGGCTCCTGTAATTCTCCTGCATCGTCGTCCATACCGTCGATGTCTTTGGAGTCGAAGTCAAGCACGTCGGTTAAATCATCGACCGTGGTAATGAAATGGGTGGTGGGTGGGCAACAAATTCCGTCGTTGCCTGCTTTCCACTCAAGCCGGACATAGTTCGGCCCAGAGCCTCCTGACAAAGAGAGAGACTTCAGTGAGTTCAGCATGTCGCCAAAGGGCAAGTGCTGAAAGATGTCCGCAGCGGTGAACTCCATTACCGGAGCCCAACCAGGCTCGGCGGGCTCGGGAACGCGCGGACTGGAACCTACAACCGGATACTGAACTGGGGTCCGAGTCACAGAGCTTCCTCGGCGTGAGGCTGTGTTCGCCCATCGCCGACGAGGGTACAACCTGCGGGGCGGGGTCCAGCCCTCCGTCCTTGGGCAACGCAACCTGTTTCGGATTTAGATCCGAGGCTTCTGCCGGGGTGATATCCCGATCATCGTCGGATAGCAGGTCTAAGCCGTGCTCATCGTGACTTTTCGGTGCTCCTGGCGCAGGCCCGAATCCGTCGAAGATCAAGTCTCCGCGAATACCCACTGTGTAGTTCAAGTTTCCAAACTTGACCTGGTGGCCGGGGGCATAGCTGTCGATCTGCTCCAGATGGCCAAGCGAATTGGCCCGCAGTGCGAAGCCGCCGAACACGAAGATCTGTCCGGGGAGAAAAGTCTCACCCTGGACCGCGTTATTGACGATTGGAGGCGCCGTCATACCCTGTAGCGACGACACAGAGGAACTCTCAATGAAAGCACCAATGTCGGTGTCAAAACCGGCAGATCTCGGGTAGGGGGTCCCGATTTGTGCGTCAAGGCTGATGGTAACAGGAAGCAAGGGACACAGATGTTTACCCAGGCTCGGGCCCTCTCGATGGAGGTAAAACCCTACTTCCTGCTTGATTAATATTGAAGATATGGGTAGTACAAGAGTGGATCTACCACGAGATCGCAGAGGCTAAACCCTAAAAGGTAGCCTGTGATGGTGTGATTGTAATTGTGATCGGCCTTCTAAGGACCAACCTCTCCGGTTTATATAGACACCGGAGAGGGATAGGGTTTACATGGCGTCGGTTACAAGGAAGGAAACACAATATCCGGATCGCCAAGCTTGTCTTCCACGCAAAGGAGAGTCCCATCCGAACACGGGCCGAAGTCTTGAGTCTTGTATCTTCATGCTTCAATAGTCTGGACGTTGTACACAGTCCGGTTGTCCGAATACCCCCAATTCCAGGACTCCCTCACCCTCCTTTACCAAGAAAAAAGTGTGTTGTCGTCGAGGCCACTCCAAACCCTTTAAGCGTTGCCGAGGCCACCCCAAACCCAAGAGAAGCGTCGAGGCCATTAATTAATATAATTAGAAGCGTCGAGGCCATTAATTAATATAATTCCTTGTTGTGAATAGCTATAGCTAGGTCTATGTTTGCCACTAATATATCCATCTGTCTTTTTTGTATAATAATTGCCATGTTGTAACATTTGCAGAAACTATGGAGCACGGCCGAGACGAGGAAGCAGAACGGGTGTTGGGGGACATAATCGCAGCCGGAGCTGATGTCATGTCGTATCTCAACGAAGCCGATGGTCTGGAAAGAGAGGGTGAAGAAGCAGGATGCGGTTATCAAACAACAGAGGAGGAAGGACATGATTATGATGGATCCGGTGACCGAATGCCGGTGCAAGAAGGAGACCATGATGACGGCTCCGATGATCGAACAGAGTCCAGCCAGGTATATATATTAACTAAGCCTGTGCTGACTAGCTAATTGATGCATTCGTTGTTTTGGTATCTACACATATGAACTCTCGTCTTTCTTCTTATTCTAGCCCTCCGGTTCGAGCACAACTTCGGTAAAGAGACGAGGCCCGAAGAAAAAGTTGCGGTCGGATGAAAGGTTCACGATCATAGCAATCACGCACGATGGCCAACCCATTGAACCCCTCTAGACCAAGGACACATTTACTGCTCAGTGTGATGTTCTTGTTAGGGACATGATCCCGATCAGCATCAAGCTATGGAATCAGCCTAAGGATGAAGAGCTTCAAGTTTCTTTTGTCGAACATAGACAGAAAGAGGATCTTTGGAAAGTGCTGAAGCTAAATTTCACCCTACCGGAAGAGGAGGATCAGGAGAATTCAGTTATGGATCCACTGATAAAGTCCTTTGCGTTCAAGAAGATGGCAGATCTATTCAGGAGGTGGAAGAATGGGCTGAAAGCAAAGTTTGTCGACAAAAAAAGACACCAGAATTCGTCGACTAATTTGAGAAGCTCAGAGATGAATGGGACGCATTTGTGGCCAACAGGAAATCGGAGAGGAGTAAGAAGATGTCAGCCAGAAACAAGATAAATGCTGCGAAGAAGGAGCACCACCATCGCACGGGGTCAGGTGGCTACCTCAAAGCCCGACCATTGTGGACCAAGGCTGAGAACGACCTGCTTGATAAAGGGGTCGAACCAGAGACATTTAACTGGCCAGATCGTTGTCAGACTTTGTTCTTCGGGGTTGTTGGAACCTTGGACCCTGTAACAGGGAAGTGCATTTTGGACGAGGGAGCAACTGCGAATACCCCTCACGAAGCTTTAGCACTATATTAATGCAGCGCAGGAAGGGACGTTCGTTCCAGACAGAGAGAAGGACGAGCTCACAATGGCCCTCAGGAATACTGAGCACCCTGGACAGACACAAGGCACGCCAGGCTCCGTTCCGTGGAAGGCTGGGTTTCCGGACGCAGGCGGTTACAAATGCCAAGAGAGGAGGAGGAAAGTGGAGCAGAGCAAACTGTAGGAGCTGCATGCAAGGGTACGGAAGCTAGAGGAATGGGATGCAGTTTGAAGCGAGCGACCTGCCGAAGCTACCCCGCCATCTCAGCGGAGGAGTAGTGTGGCTTCCACCGAGCTGCTTCAGCTGGAGCCTATCTTCACAACTCCTGTTAGCTACCCCGTGGATGATATCATGGAACCTCAACATTGCCACCTTATGACGCAATGGCAGAACTACAAAGTCAAGGCGGCTGTCGGCTCTGTTCGACCTCCTGAACCCGGCGCAACTTTTCACTGCCGTCCAATTCCAGAAGGATGTGCTAGCGTGACAGTGGACGAATTAACGGAGGGATTTGAGGAGCTCGTGCTTGACCACCCTACCGGTGAAGGGGAGACTCAGCTGGGTTCTGCTCTAAATACTCCATGCCTATGGCGGAAGGAGCTCATCAACCTTCCGAACTGGACGCCTCCGCCTCCTACTCCGACGACGACGAGTCAGGGCACTCCGCCTCCTCCTCCGCCTGCTCCTCCGGCGAGTGACCAAGGCACTCAGCCTCCTTCTCCGGCGCGTGGAGGCACTCCGCCTCCTTCTCCGCCTGCGCCGGCGTGCCCGACCAGCCAACTTCCTCCTTCTCCGCCTCGTCAGCACGGGCGGAAGAGACCCGCCGCCGCTCCGGCTGCTCCGGCGCGTCGTAGTCCTTCTCCTTCGCCTCATAAGCAACGAAAGAAGACAGCCGCAGCCACTCGGCTTGCTCCGGCGTCTAGCAGTACACGCGGGAGGCAATACAGATTCGGTCCATCTCTCAAGACTCCAGAGAAGTTCCCATATGAGATAACCAAACAGGAAAATGAGGAGATCTTTCAAGCCCAAGTGAAGGACTACTTCGCAACGCAAAGAGCTAAGAGACATCCACCTCCGGAGGAGAAGATAGATCCGGTGAAAGCAAAGCGCACTTTGGATGCCCTGCAGCGACTGCCACTGTCTCTGCCGCAAACCAACTATGAGCGCATTACTGAAAAGACATATAAGGAAGCGAAGCGGTCCGGAAGTACTTGCAGTGACAAAAGGTTACAAGAATGAAGGATTGGGAAAAAATTCCCCAGCTCGGCGAACAAGCGAACCAATCGTGCCCCCTGCTCAAGGTGTCTAGCGATATCGTCGCTAATCATCCGGGGATCTTGCCCGGTACCAATCTTGTAGATTACATACACGACGACGATGCACATTTTGATATAATGGAGGTGGATGAATTCAAATACGAGTATGGGAAGCCTCTTGTCAAAGATGGAACTACTCTAACAACGATGATGTGAAGGTTCCATGATTGGTACATGGAAACCTCCAGAAAGCAGTCAGCTGGGAAGAAAATCGATACTTTGACGCTGAAAGTTAAAGAGGATCAGCACGACCTCGTTGGAATTGAGGAGTTCTTCCAGTTTTTCAATCTAAAGGCCCTCAATAAATTAACGATCACTTGCTACTGTTTCTAAGTACTACTTCTGTCATTAAGTCTCTATATATAGCTCAGCTCTTTAATTGCATGTATATATAATTATCCTCACTATATTATGAAGATTGAAGATCATCGAATGCAGAAAAGCTGAAATGTATGATATTGGGTTCATTAACACAAATCTCATAGATGAATTTACGGTTACATTTCATGCCAAAGAAACCAAGGACAACTTGCTACGATCGTTTGTAATAAATCAAAACAAAGATACAATACTCTTTCCTTACAACTTCAAGTGAGTGTTACTATCTTGTGCATATTCGGTTTCCCTTAACTATTACTCGAGGTTATAGTAATTAATGTGATTGATGAGTTATGCATGCGTGCGTAGGTTCCACTATATTCTCCTAGAGATTAAGCTTGAGCAGGGACTAGTAAACATCTTAGACTCGAGACGAAAAGATCCCGAGGACTATGCGGACATGTCTAAAATGCTCGAGAAGTAAGTTGAATCGATCATTATCGCACCATATCAGCAACTTTGTTCATTTCATGATATCAAGTAATTGTTTTCTTTGTCTCGCACTGTTTGGAAAGTATTCACCGCACAAGTTTCGGGACTGCCGCGGGATCTGCGATGGAAATACCCGAAAGTAAGTACTACTAGCTAGCTAGTTCCGTGCATCTCCTGTTGATTCTAGCTACTTTCATCAATGCCATTTACAATGCTTCATTATCAGTTTGACTGACCTCTATTTCTCGTAAAGTGCTTGTGGCAGGAAGCCGGGAATAATTACTGTGGATACTACGTCTGCGAGTTCATCTACAACGCGACGGCCAAGAATAGGCGGGGCTACTCTAAAAGATAATATGAAGTGCGTAAGCAAAAATATTCACAAGTTTATTTTAGAGCATCTCCAACAGGCGCGCTATAGCGCCGCGCGCAAAAACTGATTTGGCGCGCGCCGAACGCCTGGTTTGATAGCGGCGCTGGCGCTTGCTCCAGCAGCCACACAGTAAAAGCCACAGAGCTCCAAAGCGCGGTAAAATACAGCGCGCGAACATTATGCATATAGATAGATAGATAGCTCAACATACATAGATAGATAGTTCGACATACATAGATAGATAGGCACTACTACGGCATAGATAGGCACTACTATGGCATAGATAAAGCTACTCCAAGTCGCTACCATCATCATCATCATCATCATCATCCTCGCCGGTGTCGTCCCGAGGTTGATAGCCATATGTCATCCCAACGGTCATCGCCCCGCGTGAAGAACGACCTCCCACCTGCTGAAACAATTTCGACTGAAGCGTTCGCCAATGCCTTCCGCGCACGCCGGTCAGCCCGCTCCGCACGGCGCCTCGCCGTCCTCTCCGCCCAGTAGGCGTGCTCGGCGGCGACGTCCTCCGGGTGGCGACGGCGCCACTCCGCCATGGCTCGCTCGTCCTCCTCGGCGACGAGGAGGCGGCGCTGCCGCCGAGCGTGGTCGGCACGGTCCATGTCGGTGATGAGGCGCGGCGAGGGCGACGCGCAGCGCGCTTTCGCGCGTGAAGACGCCCCGGAAGTTCATCTCGCGACGGGGCCTGTCCAGCGCCACGCCGCGCGATATCGCGGCCGCCTCGCGCTCTGAACGCACGAGGCCGAGCCGCGACGCTTGCGGACCGTATCTCGGCGGAGAACAAGCCGTTAGGCGCGCGCGACGCCGCGATAGCCCGGCACCCAGCGCGCGGCGGCATGGTGGCGCTGGTGGTGGCGCGAAGCGCGAAGCGGCGAACGGCGAAGCGGCGAAGCGGCGAAGCGGCGAAGTTTGCGAGGGAAGGGCGCGGGCTGTCTGCGTGGCTTGCGTGGCTGTGTGCGGTCTTGTGCTGCAATTTATAGGCGCGCGTAAGCGGCGCGTAGTTTTAGCGCGCCAGCGTGCCGCTTTCTCCAGCAGCAAGCGCGCTTCCAGCTGTAATTTCCGCCACCGCTGGAGCTGCCTGGAAAGCAACGCCTGCCTAAATCGCGATTTATACATGCACGCTTTTGCCGCGCCTGTTGGAGATGCTCTTATTACCATCATTTCTGTTGAGTTTCATTCATATATATATGTATTGACCCCCTTATTCAAATTAAATGTGGAAGATGCGGAATGAACTCCTACCACTAGATTGCATGCGAGCAATTCAAGAGGAACTGACTAGATTCTTTATTGACCACGTCATCAGTAAAGCCGGAGAATACCACCATGCATGTGGAAGTTGAGTTCATATGTTAGGGTATTGTAAGAGATCTTACACATTGTATATATACATGTTGCCAGTACCGTCAGTAAGATATACGAAAACTTTTTGTTCGACAAATCTCTCAGAGAAGGAGAGGTCGATCACTTCTCTCTGTATATGTTCATGACGATCTTCTGTACTTAATAGTTTCCTTCATTTGCTTACTAGCTAGCTAGCGTGTCGAGTCCTCTCTATACATAGCGTCGACCAAGCATGGAGATAAGAGAGGACACTTCTCTCTATTAGCTAGCTAACACAATATATGAAACCCCTAAATTAACCCTACAAAACCCCCCAACCCCTCCCCCCCCCCTTCAGAAAAAAATAAAAACCCTGCCCTGAAATGTTGACGCGGAAGTTTTAGGTCCCGGTTAGTGTCACCAACCGGGACAAAAGGCCCCTGCTGGGCAAGGGCAGCGCCACGTGGAGTTTCATCTGTCCCGGTTCCTGGGCGAACCGGGACTAAAGGGACATGGCTTTAGTAACGACCCTTTAGTCCCGGTTCGGGAACCGGGACAAATGGCCCTCACGAACCGGGATGAATAAGGGTTTTTCTACTAGTGAGAGGAACTCGACAACCTTGCTACAATACTCTTTGAACATGACAGAACATGACAGATATTATACTTTGTAGCGAAAAAGATCGAAATGAGAAGGCAAACATTTCACCATCCAGAATGGCATAACATCTGAGTTGTTGAAATTGAATTTTCTTCAGTAAGATGTCTAAGCTAGTTAGCAGATATGAAATGGCTGGAGTCATGAGTTAATAAGACCGGACTTTAACCATCTTACACATTCAACAGTTGGTGGCTTAAACTTGCTAGCTCTCCAAGCTCAACACTTGATTGTGTAGGCTACATGACATATTCACGAAAACATCCCCATCAAAATCTCTCATGGATGGTGCAATAAGGGAGTGTTGATCACAATATTGCTAGAACCCCTAGCTCGCAGTTCATATGATTCTCTTAATCTCTACTTGAGTCAATTGTGGAAGCCACACATGTATGGCCATAAGGCAGTTTTATAGAGGACAGAAACATGGAAGAATCACCATGACAAGAGACACTAGGATTGCATGATGGTGGGTTTGGTAGAAGAGACTTGGGGGGGGGGAGAAGTGCATCTAGCACTTTAATTTTGGGGAAATGTCATCACGGGATTTACAAAGAGAAAGTGCATCTACCACTTTATTCTTGGGAGCAGCGCACTATATTATTTCCCGCCCATAAGAACTTCTAGAAGTGCCATCAGAAGCAACATATATATCCCTCAAGAGATACATATATATCCCGTCATATGCATGACAGTCCGAGAATCTTTTAGCTAGCTAGCTCGGGCTTCATGTGTTTCCGTTACCTATGCTTATCACCAAATGGTGACGTGACATTGCCGTGACATCTCATTTAGGATGGTAGCAATATGAATGAATGCCCGATCGATGTCGTTGGAAATTGAAATTGATGGAGGGATCTTGTCTTGTGCTTAATTGATGAGACACATATCTGTGCTTGCCTGTAACCTTGCACCTACTGGCAACTTTCACATGGTTGTGACATGTGAGCAATTGCTGAACCAGGAAGTTTAAATGCAACGAGGTAGCAGGTTGATACGTCTCCAACATATCTATAATTTTTTATTGTTCCATGCTATTATATTACCCATTATGGATGTTTATGGGCTTTACTTTACAATTTTATATCATTTTTGGTAGTAACCTACTAACCGGAGGACCAGCCCGAATTGCTCTTTTTTGCCTATTTCGGTGTTTCGAAGAAAAGGAATATCAAACCGAGTCCAAACGGAATGAAACCTTTGGGAGCAATCTTTAGGGAACAAACGCAATCCAGGAGACTTGGAGTGGACGTCAAGTAGCGAACGAGGCGGCCACGAGGGTGTCCGGCGTCCCCTAAGGGGGTGGGCGCGCTCCCGCCCTTGTGGGCCCCTCGAGCGTCAACCGACATACTTCTTCCTCCTATATATATCCACGTACCCCAAAAACATCCAGGAGCACCACGAAAAATTATTTCCACCGCCGCAACCTTCTATATCTGCGATATCCCATCTTGGAGCCTTCGTCAAGGCCAAATGAGGGGGAATCGACCATGGAGGGCCTCTACATCATCTCCAAGGCCTCTCCGATGAGTTGTGAGTAGTTTACCACAGACCTTCGGGTCCATAGTTATTAACTAGATGGCTTCTTCTCTCTCTTTGAATCTCAATACAAAGTTCTCCTCGATCTTCTTGGAGATCTATTCGATGTAACTCTTTTTGCGGTGTGTTTGTCGAGATCCGATGAATTGTGGGTTTATGATCAAGTTTATCTATGAGAAATAATTTAATCTTCTCTGAATTCTTTTATGTGTGGTTGGTTATCTTTGCAAGTCTCTTCGAATTATCAGTTTGGTTTGGCCTACTAGATTGATCTTTCTTGCAATGGGAGAAGTGCTTAGCTTTGGGTTCAATATTGCGGTGTCCTTTCCCAAAGGATGTTAGGGCAGCAAGGCATGTATTGTATTGTTGCCATCGAGGATAAAAAGATGGGGTTTATATCATATTGCTTCAGTTTATCCCTCTACATCATATCATCTTTCTTAATGCGTTACTCTGTTCTTATGAAGTTAATACTCTAGATGCAGGCAGGAGTCGGTCAATGTGTGGAGTAATAGTAGTAGATGCAGGTAGGAGTCGGTCTACTTGTCACGGACATGATGCCTATATATATGATCATGCCTAGGTAATCTCATAACTATGCACTTTTCTATCAATTGCTCGACAGTAATTTGTTCACCCACCGTAATACTTATGCTATCTTGAGAGAAGCCACTAGTGAAACCTATGGCCCCCGGATCTATCTTTTATCATATAAGTTTCCCATCTACTTTTATTTTCCAATCTATATCATAAAAATACCAAAAATATTTATCTTATCTTATTATCTCTATCAGATCTCACTTTTGCAAGTTACCGTGATGGGATTGACAACCCCTTTATCGCGTTGGTTGTGAGGTTCTTGTTTGTTTGTGTAGGTGTGTGGGACTTTTGAGGAGCCTCCTACTGGATTGATACCTTGGTTCTCAAAAATTGAGGGAAATACTTACGCTACTTTGCTGCATCAGCCTTTCCTCTTCAAGGGAAAAGCAACGCAGTGCTCAAGAGGTAGCAAGAAGGATTTCTGGCACCGTTGCCGGGGAGGTCTTCGCTCAAGTCAAGACATACCAAGTACCCATCACAAACTCATCTCCCTCGAACTACATTATTTGCCATTTGCCTCTCGCTTTCCTCTCCCCACTTCACCCTTGCCATTTTATTCGCCTCTCTTTTTCTGTTCGCTTCTTTCTCTTTTTTCGCTTGCCTCTTGTGTGCTTGTGTGTTGGATTGCTTGTCACGATGGCTCAAGATAATACCAAATTGTGTGACTTTTCCAATACCAACAATAATGATTTCCTTAGCACTCCGATTGCTCCTCTTCATGATGTTGAATCTTGTGAAATCAATGCTGCTTTGTTGAATCTTGTTATGAAAGATCAGTTCTCCAGCCTTCCTAGCGAAGATGCCGCTACTCATCTAGACAACTTTGTGGATTTGGGTGATATGCAAAAGAAAAAAGATACGGATAATGATATTGTTAATTGAAATTATTTCCGTTTTCACTTAGAGATCGTGCTAAAACTTGGTTTTCGTCTTTGCCTAAAAATAGTATTGATTCATGGAATAAGTGCAAAGATGCTTTTATCTCTAAGTATTTTCCTCCCACTAATATCATCTCTCTTAGAAACGATAATATGAATTTTAAACAACTTGATCATGAGCATGTTGCCCAATCTTGGGAAAGAATGCAATTAATGATTCGCAATCGCCCTACACATGGTTTGAATTTATGGATGATCATACAAAACTTTTATGCCAGATTGAATTTTGCTTCTAGAAATCTTTTAGATTCGGCCGCGGAAGGCACTTTTATGGAAATCACTTTAGGAGAAGCTACTAAAACCCTTGATAATATTATGGTTAATTATTCACATTGGCACAATCGAAAGATCTACTAGTAAAATTGATACCTTGGTTCTCAAAACTGAGGGAAATACTTACGCTACTTTCTCAGCATCAGCCTTTCCTCTTCAAGGGAAAAGCAACGCAGTGCTCAAGAGGTAGCAAGAAGGATTTACGCACCGTTGCGGGGAGGTCTTCGCTCAAGTCAAGACATACCAAGTACCCATCACAAACTCATCTCCTCGACTACATTATTTGCCATTTGCCTCTCGTTTTCCTCTCCCCACTTCACCCTTGCCATTTTATTCGCCTCTCTTTTCTGTTAGCCTCTTTTTCGCTTGCCTCTTGTGTGCTTGTGTGTTGGATTGCTTGTCACGATGGCTCAAGATAATACCAAATTGTGTGACTTTTCCAATACCAACAATAATGATTTCCTTAGCACTCGATTGCTCCTCTTCATGATGTTGAATCTTGTGAAATCAATGCTGCTTTGTTGAATCTTGTTATGAAAGATCGGTTCTCCAGCCTTCCTAGCTAAGATGCCGCTACTCATCTAAACAACTTTGTGGATTTGGGTGATATGCAAAAGAAAAAGATACGGATAATGATATTGTTAAATTGAAATTATTTCCGCTTTCACTTAGAGATCGTGCTAAAACTTGGTTTTCGTCTTTGCCTAAAAATAGTATTGATTCATGGAATAAGTGCAAAGATGCTTTTATCTCTAAGTATTTTCCTCCCACTAATATCATCTCTCTTAGAAACGATAATATGAATTTTAAACAACTTGATCATGAGCATGTTGCCCAATCTTGGGAAAGAATGCAATTAATGATTCGCAATCGCCCTACACATGGTTTGAATTTATGGATGATCATACAAAACTTTTATGCCAGATTGAATTTTGCTTCTAGAAATCTTTTAGATTCGGCCGCGGAAGGCACTTTTATGGAAATCACTTTAGGATAAGCTACTAAAACCCTTGATAATATTATGGTTAATTATTCACATTGGCACACCGAAAGATCTACTAGTAAAAATTGATACCTTGGTTCTCAAAAACTGAGGGAAATACTTACGCTACTTTGCTGCATCAGCCTTTCCTCTTCAAGGGAAAAGCAACGCAGTGCTCAAGAGGTAGCAAGAAGGATTTCTGGCACCGTTGCCGGGGAGGTCTTCGCTCAAGTCAAGACATACCAAGTACCCATCACAAACTCATCTCCCTCGCACTACATTATTTGCCATTTGCCTCTCGTTTTCCTCTCCCCCACTTCACCCTTGCCATTTTATTCGCCCTCTCTTTTCTGTTCGCCTCTTTTTCGCTTGCCTCTTGTGTGCTTGTGTGTTGGATTGCTTGTCACGATGGCTCAAGATAATACCAAATTGTGTGACTTTTCCAATACCAACAATAATGATTTCCTTAGCACTCCGATTGCTCCTCTTCATGATGTTGAATCTTGTGAAATCAATGCTGCTTTGTTGAATCTTGTTATGAAAGATCAGTTCTCCAGCCTTCCTAGCGAAGATGCCGCTACTCATCTAAACAACTTTGTGGATTTGGGTGATATGCAAAAGAAAAAAGATACGGATAATGATATTGTTAAATTGAAATTATTTCCGTTTTCACTTAGAGATCGTGCTAAAACTTGGTTTTCGTCTTTGCCTAAAAATAGTATTGATTCATGGAATAAGTGCAAAGATGCTTTTATCTCTAAGTATTTTCCTCCCACTAATATCATCTCTCTTAGAAACGATAATATGAATTTTAAACAACTTGATCATGAGCATGTTGCCCAATCTTGGGAAAGAATGCAATTAATGATTCGCAATCGCCCTACACATGGTTTGAATTTATGGATGATCATACAAAACTTTTATGCTAGATTGAATTTTGCTTCTAGAAATCTTTTAGATTCGGCCGCGGGAGGCACTTTTATGGAAATCACTTTAGGAGAAGCTACTAAAATCCTTGATAATATTATGGTTAATTATTCACATTGGCACACCGAAAGATCTACTAGTAAAAAGTGCATGCTATAGAAGAGATTAATGTTTTGGGTGGAAAGATGGATGAACTTATGGGATTGTTTGCTACTAAGAATGCTCGTATTGATCCTAACGATATGCCCTTGTCTACTTTGATTGAGCATAATAATGAATCTATGGATGTGAATTTTGTTGGTAGGAATAATTTTGGTAACAACGCGTATAGAGGAAACTTTAATCCTAGGCCGTTCCCTAGTAATTCCTCAAATAATTATGGAAATTCCTACAACAACTCTTACGGAAATTTTAATAAGATGCCCTATGATTTTGTGAATAGTGTTAAAGCATTTATGATCTCTCAAAAGAATTTTAATGCTCTGCTTGAAGAAAAATTGCTTAAACTTGATGAATTGGCTAGGAACGTTGATAGACTTTCGCTTGATGTTGATTCTTTGAAACCTAGATCTATTCCTCCTAAGCATGATATCAATGAGTCCCTCAAAGCTATGATAATTTCCATTGATGAGTGCAAAGAAAGAACCGCTAGGATGCGTGCTAAGAAAGATTGCTTTATAAAAGCGTGTTCTTCTAGTTTCCGTGAAAATAATGATGAAGATCTAAAAGTTATTGATGTGTCTCCTATTAAGTCTTTATTTTGCAATATGAATCTTGATAATGATGGGACTGAAGATGAGTCAACTTTAGTTAAAAGGCGTCCCAATGATTCGGAGTTTTTAGATCTTGATGCTAAATTTGGTAAAAGTGGGATTGGAGAGGTAAAACTTTACATAGAATTGAACCCACTATTATGGATTTCAAGGAATTTAATTATGATAATTGTTCTTTAATAGATTGTATTTCCTTGTTGCAATCCGTGTTGAATTCTACTCATGCTTATAGTCAAAATAAAGCTTTTACCAAACATATCGTTGATGCCTTGATGCAATCTTATGAAGAAAAACTTAATTTGGAACTTTCTATACCTAGAAAACTTTATGATGAGTGGGAACCTACTATAAAAATTAAAATTAAAGATCACGAATGCTATGTTTTGTGGTGATTTGGGTGCTAGTGTTTCCACGATTCTGAAAACTTTATGTGATGTGCTAGCTTTCCATGATTTTGATGATTGCGCTTTAAACTTGCACCTTGCGGATTCCACCATTAGGAAACCTATGGGAAGGATCAATGATGTTCTTATTGTTGCAAATAGGAATTATGTGCCCGTAGATTTTATCGTTCTTGATATAGATTGCAATCTTTCATGTCCTATTATTCTTCGTAGACCTTTCCTTAGAACGATTGGTGCAATTATTCATATGAAGGAAAGGGAATATTAGATTCCAATTTCCATTAAGGAAAGGCATGGAACACTTCCCTAGAAAGAAAGTCAAATTACCTTATGAATGTATGCATGTATATATATATATATGCATGATCAAAGCTAAACCTATTATTACATGCCAACCCACAGATGAACCTTGAGCGGATCCATGAGAATGTCTTGGACTATGCTCTACACATAGCAACCCATCCACTCTTATACAGGTAACCAAACCTAATGTTAGATAAGACAACAAGGGAACTTGAGATCTAGCCATCTGGCCAACCCCAAAATCTATTCTAAATTAATAGCATTTCAAATGAATTCCAACAAATTAAGAAAAAAGAGATGCATGGAATCATTTTAACTGAAGTTCCTGCGTGTAAATATATCTTCACACACATTCAATGCAACATTCCGGATCATTACATCATATCAGAAGTTCAAAATAGCTGCTCTAGCTATCAGAGACATCATTTTCTTTTCGCGTTCAAGAATGTTCCTATGTGAATGAAGAAGGAAAATGGCATCCTAATCTGCTTACACCAACCCTTCATAGTTACCAGAGCCGGGTTCATGCATGGTGGTTGAAACTCTCTCTTCTTGAGCTGGATGAGAACTGGCTGTCGGAGCTTCAAGTGGCATCAAGCTAATAGATATTTCTGCCTTCAGGTTGTCACCACTCTCCTCTTTCATAATAGGAAGTTGGGCATTCCCTTTTGTTGGCAAGGCTGCTGATTAGGTACTTCAGTCTTGGTGTTCCAAGGTTCCTCATCCTTGAGGCCATTGCAATTGCACTATTGCTCTCTTCTTTATGTCGCGCCTTGAAGCATGAATGTGTAATGGTCCTTGCTTCACCAGTAGTCATCCACTAGCCAAAATCATTCCAATCAGTAGGGAAGTCCTTGGGAAAGTGCCCCTTACTATAGATGTTTGAGCCGGGCCCCCTCATGGTGTCAAGGTAAGCTGGGAGGAAAAAATGAGAGAGGAACCGGATACGGACTATTGAAGTTGTACCACTCCCCATCCACGTTCCTAATAAAGAACCGGTGATATTGAAAGTGGCAAATGAAGACAGTTTCCAGTTCAAGATTGGATTGGGATGCCGCTGAAGCTTGGGAATACTTGGAGATATATTAGACGTCCCATACCTCTAGTACCCTCTTCAAAACCTATCAATAAAGAGAAACATATGTTCATGAAATGATGTGGAGTAGAAATTCTAGGGGAATGAGCAGAGGTAATAGGAAAAATATTCTAACTTGAATAATTCTGCGAGTATACACCTTACCACCAGAATAAGTAATGCATGCAACATTGCAATTGATGGAATCATGGAAGACATCACAACTAATGAAGCTTATGGAAATGGAACATGCAAAACGAAAGGAAGAGAAGTAAAAAAATTGAATATTTTCTTTTAAAATAAAATAATAAATAATGCTATCAGCCCAATGGCCCCGCAACCCATGAATTCATTAGTGCATACATAAGATTTTTATTACTATAGAGTCATCTATACTTCAATAACTATGTATTTTCTGAACTAAAATAGTCTATTTTTTCATGGATTTATATGTGAACCTTTTTATTTGAGCATCTACATAGTGGATATTATGGTAGACCTTTCTTGGACATATTGGTTTTGCACCAACTTCAATTTGATTGAAAGGAATATTACAACACTTCAAATTCCAAAATTTTATGCTCTGTATTGCTAGTGCAAATCGATCAAATATTTAGAAAACGGCACACAAATTTTCAAAATGTTGCTTGTCTCCAGTAGTGGAGCTACACAATTTTTGTTGGTCGGGCCAAGCTGAAAGAACGCATTGTTTTTCTCCCACATGACCCAACTTTTGCCTTCATTATTCACTGTTTTGATCGTGGATTGGGCGGGCCAGGACCATGTTTTGTTTCAACTAAGCTCTGCCTCTGCTTGTCTCCCTTTTATCAAGGTTGTTGATTGTCTTTACTGTGAGTACGTATTTCGTAATGGGTAGTTCAGAGGAAGTTATTATTAATGTCATAAAGCATGCAAAATTTAATTCATATAATTAGGGAATATGCAGGTACTCCTTTCACTATTTTTTTTGTTCATAAATACGATGTAAGCTTGTTGTTTGAACCCCAAAAAGGAAATATCATTTTACTGTTTTTTCTTGGCATACACAAGCTATGCAGCATTATTTCACAGGAAAAATAAAAAAGTGATCTTACAAAATGTGCCACACACTACAAGAGTAATATCTAATCTAATATAACAAAAACAAATCATGGAGGATCCATATCCAAAGCATTAAGCCAGCCACACAGAGAGAGAGAGAGAATGAGGGGGATGGGGATAATCCCACGCACCCACGACACCTGCGCCAGGACATGACCTTCCGCTTGCGAGCGTCGAGGTTCGTCGCGATCTGTAGAAGGCCCCCTCACTGAAGAACGGGTATTGCAACGCCGCCTTCAGGGTATGGAGCCCGCAGAGCTGCCGCTCCTGCAGCCTGTGGTACAACATACGCAGGTTCCCCGTCCCGACATCCATTCCCCTTGTCCTCCTTAAAAGAAATTCCGGCGACTACCTCTTGATTCGACTGTGTGCGGGGAGCGCACAGCCTCGGCCACCAGGCTGATTTATAGCTGGCAGCATGGAAAAGGCAGGGCTACGAGATGATTGGGGATTAATCGCAGATGGCAAAAATGAATGAGCATAATTATTTTCAGAAGGGGGAGGGTTACCTGGGTGGTGCTGGGTTGTGGTCCTGGTGGAGGCATGCGGTCGTTCCGGCAGAGGAGGTTGTGTGGCGAGTGCCCGCCACACTTTGTTTCGGGCGCAAGCACCCCTGCCTCTGAGTTGTCAGAGCCACGGAGGCGAGCCACTGGAAGGCCTGAAACATTAGGGTCTGCAGCTCACCTTCGGGAAGAAGATAACTGAACCGTTTTGGGGGGCCTTCGGCGTTTCTTCTACTTTATAGCTGGCATTCCTACTACTAGTGGCGACCCCCTTTTTCACATTCTCTTCTTTTACACTGGTACCCCATTTCTTTTTTCCTTAAGGTCGAATCATTTAGTAAGATGTTAGATGATTGGTGTAATGACTCGATGGTGTGTTGCATTGAGTGAGATATAATCAAAGCATTTATCTTGTAGACGTGAAGAAATGCTTGCAAGCTAATAGAACACATGTAAATTTGAATGCAATTTTTTGATTTAAAATTTTCTGACATGTTAGAGAACACTACTATCTATGTCATGGCATATATATGTTGAAGCCTAATTAGGGTTAGGATCAGAAATATTAGACATGGCATCGAGTTCTAATGGTTCAAGTCCTATAATTAGGGACTATGCAAGTGACCGCTTCCACTAACTTTTATCATAACATATAACTACATGTAAGCTTGTTGTTTGAACCATTTTTCATGTTTTTTCTTGCATACACAAGCTATGTAGCGTTATTTCACGGGAAAAGTAGAAAAACTATCTTACAAAATGTGTTTGCACAATACAGGAATAATAGAAATATCTAATATAATATAAAAAAATCATGGAGAGAGAGGGGGGGAGGGAAAGGTGGGGATAATTCACCTCAACGCTGAAGTCCCACTATTGAGGAAATCCCCCGCACCCATGGCGTTGGCGCAGGACATAACCTCCTGCTCACGAACGTCGAGGTATGCCGCGATCTGGAGAGGGTCCTCCTCACTGAAGAACGGGCCCTACAACACCCCGTTCAGGGTATGGAGCCTGCAGAGCAGCCGCTCCTGCAGCTCGTGGTACAACATACCCAAGTTCCCCATCCCAACATCCATTCCCCACATCCTCCAAAGAAATTCTGATGACTCCCTCCCTATTTGACTTTTTGTGAAGAGCGCGTAGCCCCGACCATCAAGCTGATTTATAGCCGACAACATGGGAAGAACGGTGCTATGAGAAGATTGGGGATTAATCATAGATTGCAAAAATGAATGAGCATAATTATTGCCCGAAGGAGGGAGGATTACCTGGGTGGTGCTAAGTTGTGGTCCTGGTGGAGATGTGCGACCGTTACGGTAGAGGTGGTTGTGTGGCTAGTGCACGCACACTTTGTTCCAAGCGCAAGCACCCTTGACATTGAATCATCGAATTCATGGAGGCAAGCCACTGGAAGGCACAAAAAATGGTCTCTAGGTCATCTCTAGGAAGAAGATAACTGAACCAGTTTCTCTGGGCCTTCATCCTTTGTTCTGCTTTCTAGTTGGCATTTCAACTACTAGTGGCGACCCCATTTTTTTGACATTCTTCTTTTCTTTTTACATTGGCGATGCCATTTGTTTTTCCTTAAGATCGAACCATGCAGTAAGATTTCAGATGATTAGCATCATGACTCGATGGTATGTTGCATTGAGCGAGACATAATCAAAGCATATATCTTGTAGACGTGAAGAAATGCTTGCAAGACAATAGAACACATGGAAATTCGAATGCAACTTCTATCTGTTGTATTTCATTTTGGTTATGAACTTTTTTTATTTAAAAATTTTCCGACATGTTAGAGAACACTATTATCTATGTCATGACATATATATGTTGAAGCCTAATTCAGGTTAGGATCTGAATTAGACATGACATTGAGTTCTAATGGGCACTAAACGTAGAAGCTCATAACGACCTTACAAGGAGAGGAGCTAAAAATTTAGGGTCACTCTTCCCACATCCAAAGTTGCCATCTTAGATCTAACAGTTCAGACGAGCAATGTTCAATGTGTAGATACTTAGGAGGCATTATGACTATACACTTGAGAATTCATTGCAGCCTGAGGAGAAGGTAGTACAACTAAAAGTTACACCAACGCACTAAATCGATTCTGATTCTGCTACGGGTTTGGATGTCTAGTGGTAATCTTGTGATCTAGTAGTACTTTGCTTCAAGGGCTAATCAACTTTTGCAATAAGTATATGAGTTCTTTATAACTAATGTGAGTCCGTGGATTATACGCACTCTTGCCCTTCCATCATTGCTAGCCTCTACGGTACCGTGCATTGCCCTTTCTCACCCTGAGATTTGGTGCAAACTTCGTCGGTGCATCCAAACCCCGTGATACGGTACGCTCTATCACACATAAACCTCCTTATATCCTCCTCAAAACAGCCACTACCTACCTATTATGGCATTTCCATAGCCATTCCGAGATATATTGCCATGCAACTTTCCATCGTTCCGTTTATTATGACACGCTCCATCATTGTCATATTGCTTTTTGCATGATCATGTAGTTGACATCGTATTTGTGGCAAAGCCACCATGCATAATTCTTCATACATGTCACTCTTGATTCATTGCATATCCCGGTACACCGCCGGAGGCATTCATATGGAGTCATATTTTGTTCTAGTATCGAGTTGTAATCCATGAGTTGTAAATAAATAGAAGTGTGATGATCATCACTATTAGAGCATTGTCCCCTAAAAAAAGAGAAAGGCCAAACAAAAAAAGGGAAAGGCCAAATAAAAAAGGAAGGCCAAATAAAAAAGAGAGGCCCAAAAAAAGGGGGGCAATGTTACTATCCTTTTCCACACTTGTGTTTCAAAGTAGCACCATGATCTTTATGATAGAGAGTCTCTTATTTTGTCACTTTCATATAATAGTGGGAATTTTTCATTATAGAACTTGGCTTGTATATTCCAATGATGAGCTTCCTCAAAATGCCCTAGGTCTTCGTGACCAAGCAAAATGGATGCACACCCACTTAGTTTCTTTTTTTGAGTTTTCATACATTTATAGCTCTAGTGCATCCGTTGCATCGCAATCCCTACTCCTCATGTTGACATCAATTGATGGGCATCTCCATAGCCCGTTGATTAGCCTCGTCAATGTGAAACTTTCTCCTTTTTGTCTTCTCCACACAACCTCCATCATCATATTCTATTCCATCCATAGTGCTATATCCATGGCTTACGCTCACGTATTGTGTGAGAGTTAAAAAAGCTAAAGCGCGTTAAAAAGTATGAACCAATTGCTTGGCTGACACCGGGGTTGTGCATGATGGGAGTATTTTGTGTGACGAAAATGAAACATAGCCTAACTATAGATTTTGTAGGGATAAACTTTCTTTAGCCGTGTTATTTTGAGAAGACATGATTACTTGTTAGTATGCTTGAAGTATTACTATTCTTATGTCAATATTGGAGTTTTATCTTGAATCATTTGGATCTGAACATTCATGCACAATAAAGAAAATTACATTGAGAAATATGCTAGGTAGCATTCCACATCAAAATTCTGTTTTTATCATTTACCAACTCGAGGATGAGCAGGAATTAAGCTTGGGGATGCTTGATACGTCTCTAACGTATCTATAATTTTTTATTGTTCCATGCTATTATATTATCTGTTTTGGATGTTTATGCGCTTTATTATACAGTTTTACATTATTTTTGGGACTAACCTATTAACCGGAGGCCCAGCCCAAATTGTTGTTTTCTTGCCTATTTCAGTGTTTTGAAGAAAAGGAATATCAAACGGAGTCCAAATGGAATGAAACCTTCGGGGGATTTATTTTTGGAACGGAAGCAATCCAGGAGACTTGGAGTAGACGTCAGGGAAGCTTCGAGGTGGCCACGAGGGTCCAGGGCGCGCCCCCCACCCTCGTGGGCCCCTCGTGGCTCCCCAGACTGACTTCTTTCACCTATATATATCCATATACCCCGAAAACATCCAGGAGCATGATAGATCGGAAGTTCCGCCGCCGCAAGCCTCTGTAGCCACCAAAGACCAGTCGGGACCCTGTTCCGGCACCCTGCCGGAGGGGGAATCCCTCATCGGTGGCCATCTTCATCATCCCGGCGTGTTTGATCTCTCTCTCTCTCTCTCTCTCTCTCGTGTTCTTGATATGGCACGATCTTGATGTATCGCGAGCTTTGCTATTATAGTTGGATCTTATGATGTTTCTCCCCCTCTACTCTCTTGTAATGGATTGAGTTTTCCCTTTGAAGTTATCTTATCGGATTGAGTCTTTAAGGATTTGAGAACACTTGATGTATGTCTTGCATGTGCTTATCTGTGGTGACAATGGGATATTCACGTGATCTACTTGATGTATGTTTTGGTGATCAACTTGCAGGTTCATTGACCTTGTGAACTTATGCATAGGGGTTGGCACACGTTTTTTTCTTGACTCTCCGGTAGAAACTTTGGGGCACTCTTTGAAGTTCTTTGTGTTGGTTGAATAGATGAATCTGAGATTGTGTGATGCATATCATATAATCATACCCACGGATACTTGAGGTGACATTGGAGTATCTAGGTGACATTAGGGTTTTGGTTGATCTGTGTCTTAAGGTGTTATTCTAGTACGAACTCTATGATAGATCGAACGGAAAGAATAGCTTTGTGTTAATTTACTAGGGACTCTTGAATAGATTGATTAGAAAGATAACTTTGAGGTGGTTTCGTACCCTACAATAATCTCTTCGTTTGTTCTCCGCTATTAGTGACTTTGGAGTGACTCGTTGTTGCATGTTGAGGGATAGTTATATGATCCAGTTATGTTATTATTGCTGGGAGAACTTGCAATAGTGAAAGTATGAACCCTAGGCCTTGCTTTGAAGCATTGCAATACCGTTTGTGCTCACTTTTATCATTAGTTACCTTGCTGTTTTTATATTTTCAGATTACAAAAACCTATATCTACCATCCATATTGCACTTGTATCACCATCTCTTCGCCGAACTAGTGCACCTATAAAATTTGCCATTTTATCGGGTGTGTTGGGGACTCAAGAGACTCTTTGTTATTTGGTTGCAGGGTTGTTTGAGAGAGACCGTCTTCATCCTACACCTCCCACGGATTGATAAACCTTAGGTCATTCACTTGAGGGAAATTTTCTACTGTCCTACAAACCTCTGCACTTGGAGGCCCAACAACGTCTACAAGGAAAAGGTTGTGTAGTAGACATCAATTATAAACACATAACCAAATATGATATGGTTTGTTCTACAAGTGAACCACATACACTTGAGAAAGCACTTGGTGATGAAAAGTGGAAGAATGCCATGAATGAAGAATACATGGCACTTAAAAAAAATAAAACTTGGTACTTGCTTCCTCCACAGCAAGTTAAAAATTTAATCGATTGCAGTGGGTATTGTTGATAAAAAGGAAATTTGATGGAACCATTGATCGCTACATAGCTAGGGTCATTGCAAAGGATTTTAAACAACGGTATGGCACAGAGTATGAGGACACCTTTAGTCCTGTTGTTAAAGCTGCCACCATCCGTCTTGTTTTGTCTATTGCTATTTCCAGGGGATGGAGTCTCAGACAACTTGATGTACAGAACACATTTGTTCATGGTGTTCTGGAAGAGGAGGTATATGTGAAACTGTTGGGAATGCGGTAATTTCAAAAAAAATCCTACGATCACACAAGATCTATCTAGGAGATGCATAGCAACGAGAGGGGAGAGTGTGTCCACGTACCCTCATAGACCGAAAGCGGAAGCGTTATGACAACGGGGTTGATGTAGTCGTACGCCTTCATGATCCGACCGATCCTAGCACCAAAGGTATGACACCTCCGCAATCTGCACACGTTCTTCTCGGTGACATCCCACGAACTCTAGATCTAGCTAAGGTCGAGGGAGAGTTTCATCGGAACGACGGCGTGATGGTGATGATGAAGTTACCAGTGTAGGGCTTCGCCTAAGCACTACGACGATATGACCGAGGTGGAAATCTATGGAGGAGGGCACTGCACACAGCTAAACAATAAACTTGTGTGTTCTAGGGTGCCCCTCTGCCCCTATATATAAAGGAGGAGAGGGAGAGGCAGCCGGCCCTAGGGGCGCGTGCCAAGGTCTGGAGTCCTACTAGGACTCCCTAGTCCTAGTAGAATCCCACCTCCCATATGGAGTAGGAAAGGGGGAAGGGAAAATGAGAAGGAAAGGGGGGCAGACCCCTTCTCTTAATCCTAATCGGCCTCCTGCCCAAGGGGGGCGCACCAGCCCCTTGTGGGCTGGTGTGTTTCCCTCTTATGGCCCATAAGGCCCATAACTTCTCCCGGGGGGTCCGATAACCTCCCGGTACTCCGGAAAAATGCCGGAACCACTCGAAACCATTCCGATGTCCAAATGCAACCTTCCAATATTTGAATCTTTATGTCTCGACCATTTTGATACTCCTCACCATGTCCGTGATCTCATCCGGGACTCCAAACAACCTTCGGTACATCATATCACATAAACTCATAATACCAATCGTCATCGAACGTTAAGCGTGCGGACTCTTCGGGTTCGAGAACTATGTAGACATGACCGAGACACGTCTCCGGTCAATAACCAACAGCGGAACCTGGATGCTCGTATTGGTTCCTACATATTCTATGAAGATCTTTATCGGTCAAACCGCATAACAATATACGTTGTTCCCTTTGTCATAGGTATGTTACTTGCCCGAGATTCGATCGTCGTTATCACCTAGTTCAATCTCGTTACCAGCAAGTCTCTTTACTCGTTCCATAATACTTCATCCTGCAACTAATTCATTAGTCACAATGCCTACAAGGCTTATAGTGATGAGTATTACCGAGAGGCCCCAGAGATACCTCTCCGAAACACGGAGTGGCAAATCCTAATCTCGATCTATGCCAACCCAACAAACACCTTCGAAGACACCTGTAGAGCACCTTTATGATCATCCATTTATGTTGTGATGTTTGGTAGCACACAAAGTTTTCCTCTGGTATTCGGGAGTTGCATAATCTCATAGTCTGAGGAACATGTATAAGTCATGAAGAAAGCAGTAGCAACGAAACTGTAATGATCATAATGCTAAGCTAACGGATGGGTCTTGTCCATCACATCATTCTCCTAATGATGTGATCCCGTTCATCAAATGACAACACATGTCTATGGTTAGGAAACATAACCATCTTTGATTAACGATCTAGTCAAGTAGAGGCATACTAGGGACACTATGTTTTGTCTATGTATTCACACATGTACTAAGTTTCCGGTTAGTACAATTCTAGCATGAATAATAAACATTTATCATGATATAAGGAAATAAATAATAACTTTATTATTGCCTCCAGGGCATATTTCCTTTAGTCTCCCACTTGCACTAGAGTTAATAATGTAGTTCACATAGCCATGTGATTTAACACCAATAGTTCACATCTCTATGTGATTAACACCCATAGTTCACATCGCCATGTGACCAACACCCAAAGGGTTTACTAGAATCAATAATCTATTTCACATAGCTATGTGATTAACACCCAAAGAGTACTAAGGTGTGATCATGTTTTCCTCGTGAGAGAAGTTTAGTCAAAGGGTCTGTCACATTCAAAGCCGTATGTATTTCGGAAATATTGTATGTCTACAATGCTCTGCATGGAGCTACTCTAGCTAATTGCTCCCACTTTCAATATGTATCCAGATTGACACTTACAGTCATCTGGATTGGTGTAAAAGCTTGCATCGACGTAACTATTTATCACCTCCATAACCGAGAAATATTTCCTTAGTCCTCACTAAGGATAAATTTGACCGTTGTCCAGTGATCTACTCTTAGATCACTATTGTACCCCCTTGCCAAACTCATGGCAAGGTGCACAATAGGTCTGGTACACAGCACATCATATTTTATAGAACCTATGACTGTGGCATAGGGAATGACTTTCATTCTCTTTCTATCTTCTGCCGTGGTCGGGCTTTGGGTCTTACTCAACTTTACACCTTGTAATACAGGCAAGAACTTCTTCTTTGACTGATCCATTTTGAACTCTTTCAAAAACCTTATCAAGGTATGTATTCATTGAAAAATCTTATCAAGCGTCTTGATCTATCTCTATAGATCTTAATGCCCAATATATAAACAACTTCACCGAGGTCTTTCTTTGAAAAACTGCTTTCAAACTCTCCTTTATGCTTTCCAGAAAATTCTACATCATTTCCGATCAACAATATGTCATTCACATATACTTATCATAAAGGTTGTAGTACTCCCACTCACTTTCTTGTAAATACAGGCTTCATCGCAAGTCTGTATAAAACTATATGCTTTGATCAACTCATCAAAGCGTATATTCCAACTCCGAGATGCTTGCACAAGTCCATAGTTGGATCACTGGAGCTTGCACACCTTGTTAGTACATTTAGGATTGACAAAACCTTCTAGTTGCATCATATATAACTCTTCTTTAAGAAATACCCATTTAAGGAATGCAGTTTTGACATCCATTTTCCAGATTTCATAAAATATGGCAACTGCTAACATGATTCGGACGAATTTAAGCATCGCTACAGTTGACAAAATCTCATTGTAGTCAACACCTTGAACTTGTCGAAAACCTTTTGCGACAAGTCGAGCTTCGTAGATAGTAACACTACTATCAGTGTCCGTCTTCCTCTTGAAGATCCATTTATTTTAATATGGCTTGCCGATCATCGGGCATGTCCACCAAAGTCCACACTTTGTTCTCATACATGGATCCCATCTCAGATTTCATGGCCTCAAGCCATTTCGCAGAATCTGGGCTCATCATCGCTTCCTTATAGTTCGTAGGTTCATCATGGTCTAGTAACATGACTCCTAGAACAGGATTACCATACCACTCTGGTGCGGATCTTACTTTGGAAGACCTACGAGGTTTAGTAGTAACTTAATCTGAAGTTTCATGATCATCATCATTAGCATCCTTACTTATTGGTATAGGAATCACTGGAACTGATTTCTGTGATGAACTACTTTCCAATAAGGGAGAAGGTACAATTACCTCATCAAGTTCTAGTTTCCTCCCACTCACTTTTTTCGAGAGAAACTCCTTCTCTAGAAAGGATCCATTCTTAGCAACAAAGATTTTGCCTTCGGATCTGTGATAGAAGGTGTACCCAAAAATTTCCTTTGGGTATCCTATGAAGATGAACTTCTCCAATTTGGGTTCGAGCTTATCAGGTTGAAGCTTTTTCACATAAGCATTGCAGCCCCAAATTGTAAGAAACGACAACTTTGGTTTCTTGCCAAACCACAGTTCATAAAGCGTCGTCTCAACGGATTTTGATGGTGCCCTGTTTAACATGAATGCAGCTGTCTCTAATGCATAACCCCAAAACGATAGTGGTAAATCGATAAGAGACATCATAGATCACAACATATCCAATAAAGTGCGGTTACGATGTTCGGACACACCATTACGCTGTGGTGTTCCAGGTGGCGTGAGCTGTAAAACTATTCCACATTGTTTTAAATGAAGGCCAAACTTGTAACTCAAATATTCTCCTCCACGATCAGATCGTAGAAACTTTATTTTCTTGTTACGATGATTCTCCACTCCACTCTGAAATTCTTTGAAATTTTCAAATGTTCCAGACTTGTGTTTCATTAAGTAGATATACCCATGTCTGCTCAAATCATCTGTGAAGGTCAGAAAATAACGATACTCCCCACGAGCATCAACACTCATTGGACCGCATACATCGGTATGTATTATTTTCAATAAGTCACTAGCTTGTGCCATTGTTCCAGAGAACGGAGTTTTAGTCATCTGGCCCATAAGGCATGGTTCGCAAGCATCAAATGATTCATAATCAAGTGATTCCAAAAGTCCATCAGCATGGAGTTTCTTCATGTGCTTTACACGATATGACCCAAACTGCAGTGCCACAAATAAGTTGCACTATCATTATCAACTTTGCATCTTTTGGCATCAATACTATGAATATGTGTATTACCATGATCGAGATTCAATAAACCATCAACATTGGGTGTATGACCATAGAAGGTTTTATTCATGTAAAATATAATAACAATTATTCTTTGTCTTAAATGAATAATCGTATTGCAATTAACATGATCTAATCATATTCATGTTCAACGCAAACACCAAATAACATTTACTTAGGTTCAACACTAATCTCGAAATTATAGGGAGTGCGCGATGATGATCATATCAATCTTGGAACCACTTCCAACATACATCGTCACTTCATCCTTAACTAGTCTCTATTTATTCTGTAACTCCTATTTCGAGTTACTAATCTTAGCAACCGAACAAGTATCAAATACCCAGGGGTTACTATGAACACAAGTAAAGTACACATCAATAATCTGTATATCAAATATACATTTGTTCACTTCGCCATCCTTCTTATCCACCAAGTATTTGGGGTAGTTTCGCTTCCAGTGACCATTTCCTTTGCAGTAAAAGCACTTAGTTTCAGGCTTAGGTTTAGCTTTGGGCTTCTTCACGGGAGTGACAACTTGCTTGCCATTCTATTTGAAGTTCCCTTTCTTTCCCTTTGCCGTTTTCTTGAAACTAGTGGTCTTGTTTAATCATCAACACTTGATGATTTTTCTTGATTTCTATCTTCATCGATTTCAGCATCATGAAGAGCTTAGGAATCGTTTTCGTCATCCCTTGCATATTATAGTTCATCACGAAGTTCCAGTAACTTGGTGATGGTGACTAGAGAACTCTGTCAATTATTATCTTATCTGGAAGATTAACTCCCACTTGATTCAAGCGATTGTAGTACCCAGACATTCTAAGTACATGCTCACTAATTGAGCAATTCTCCTCCATCTTTTAAGCAAAGTACTTGTCAGAGGTCTCATACCTTTTGACACGGGATGAGTCTAAAATACCAATTTCAGCTCTTGGAACAACTCACATGCTCCGTGACGTTTAAAAAATGTTTTTGAAGTCCCGACTCTAAGCTGTAAATCATGGTGCACAAAACTATCAAGTAGTCATCATATTGAGCTAGCCAAACATTCATAACATCTACATCTGCTCCTGCAATAGTTCTGTCACCTAGCGGTGCATCAAGGACATAATTCTTCTGTGCAGCAATGAGGATACACCTCAGATCATGGACCTAGTCCGCATCATTGCTACTATCATCTTTCAACTTAGTTTTCTCTAGGAACATATAAAAAACATAGGGAAGCTATAACACGAGCTATTGATCTACAACATAATTTGCAAAATACTATCAGGACTAAGTTCATGATAAATTAAAGTTCAATTAATCATATTACTTAAGAACTCCCACTTAGATAGACATCCCTCTAGTAATCTAAATGATCACGCGATCCAAATCAACTAAACCAGTTCCGATCATCACGTGAGATGGAGTAGTTTTCAATGGTGAACATCACTATGTTGATCATATCTACTATATGATTCACGCTCGATCTTTCGGTCTCCAGTGTTCCGAGGCCATATCTGCATATGCTAGGCTCGTCAAGTTTAACCTGGGTATTCTACGTGTGCAAAACTGGCTTGCACCCGTTGTATGTGAACGTAGAGCTTATCACACCCGGTCATCACGTGGTGTCTCGGCACGACGAACTGTAGCAACGGTGCATACTCAGGGAGAACACTTATACCTTGAAATTTAGTAAGGGATCATTTTATAATGCTACCGCCTTACTAAGCAAAATAAGATGCATAAAGGATAAACATGACATGCAATCAAATATGTGACATGATATGGCCATCATCATCTTGTGCTCATGATCTCCATCACCGAAGCATCGTCATGATCTCCATCGTCACCGGTGCGACACCTTGATCTCCATCATAACATCGTTGTCGTCTCGCCAACGATTGTTACTACGACTATCGCTACCGCTTAGTGATAAAGTAAAACAATTACATGGCGATTGCATTGCATACAATAAAGCGACAACCATATGGCTCCTGCAAATTGCCGATAACTTTGTTACAAAACATGATCATCTCATACAACAAATTATATCACATCATGCCTTGACCATATCACATCATAGAAAGCCCTGCAAAAACAAGTTAGACGTCCTCTACTTTGTTGTTGCAGTTTTACGTGGCTGCTACTGGCTTCTAGCAAGAACCATTCTTACCTACGCATCAAAACCACAACGACTTTTCGTTAAGTGTGTTGTTTTAACCTTCAACAAGGACCGGGCGTAGCCACACTCGATTCAACTAAAGTTGGAGAAACAGACACTCACCAGCCACCTATGTGCGAAGCACGTCGGTAGAACCAGTCTCGCGTAAGCGTACGCGTAATGTCGGTCTGAGCCGCTTCATCCAACAATACCGCTGAATCAAAGTATGACATGCTGGTAAGCAGTATGACTATTATCGCCCACAACTCTTTGTGTTCTACTCGTGCATATAACATCTACGCATAGACCTGGCTCAGATGCCACTGTTGGGAACGCGGTAATTTCAAAAAAAATTCCTACGATCACGCAAGATCTATCTAGGAGATGCATAGCAACGAGAGGGGAGAGTGTGTCCACGTACCCTCGTAGACCAAAAGCGGAGGCGTTATGACAACGCGGTTGATGTAGTCGTACGTCTTCACGATCCGACCAATCCTAGCACCGAAGGTATGGCACCACCGCGATCTGCACACGTTCAGCTCGGTGACGTCCCACGAACTCTAGATCCAGCTGAGGTCGAGGGAGAGTTTCGTCAGCACGACGGTGTGGTGACGGTGATGATGAAGTTACCGGCGCAGGGCTTTGACTAAGCACTACGACGATATGACTGAGGTGGAAATCTATGGAGGGGGGCAACACACACGGCTAAACAATCAATGTGTGTGTTCTAGGGTGCCCCTCTGCCCCTGTATATAAAGGAGGGAGAGGGGGAGGCAGCCGTCCCTAGGGGCGTGCGCCAAGGTGTGGAGTCCTACTAGGACTCCCTAGTCCTAGTAGGATTCCACCTCCCATATGGAGTAGGAAAGGGGAAAGGGAGAAGGAGAAGGAAAAGGGGGCCCGGCCCCCTTCTCCTAGTCCTAATCGGCCTCCTGCCCAGGGGGCGCACCAGCCCCTTATGGGCTGGTGTGTTTCCCTCTTATGGCCCATAAGGCCCACAACTTCTCCCACGGGGTTCCGGTAACCTCCCAGTACTCCAAAAAAATGCCCGAACCACTCGGAACCATTCCGATGTCCAAATGCAACCTTCCATTATATGAATCTTTATGTGTCGGCCATTTCGAGACTCCTCGTCATGTTCGTGATCTCATCCGGGACTCCGAACAACCTTTGGTAGATCATATCACATAAACTCATAATACCAATCGTCATCGAACGTTAAGCGTGCGGACCCTACGGGTTCAAGAACTATGTAGACATGACCGAGACACGTCTCTGATCAATAACCAACAGCGGAACCTGGATGCTGATATTAGTTCCTACATATTCTACGAAGATCTTTATCCGCCAAACCGCATAACAACATACGTTGTTCCCTTTGTCATCGGTATGTTACTTGCCCGAGATTCAATCGTCGGTATCATCATACCTAGTTCAATCTCGTTACCGTCAAGTATCTTTACTCGTTCCGTACTACTTCATCCCGCAACTAACTCATTAGTCACAATGCTTGCAAGGCTTATAGTGATGAGTATTACCGGGAGGGCCCAGGGATACCTCTCCAAAACACGGAGTGACAAATCCTAATCTTGATCTATGCCAACCCAACAAACACCTTCGGAGACACCTGTAGAGCACCTTTATAATCACCCATTTATGTTGTGACGCTTGGTAGCACACAAAGTGTTCCTCCGGTATTCGGGAGTTGCATAATCTCATAGTCTGAGGAACATGTATAAGTCATGAAGAAAGCAGTAGCAATGAAACTCTGACGATCATAATGCTAAGCTAACGGATGGGTCTTGTCCATCACATTATTCTCCTAATGATGTGATCCCGTTCATCAAATGACAACACATGTCTATGGTTGGGAAACATAACCATCTTCTATTAACGAGCTAGTCAAGTAGAGGCATACTAGGGACACTATGTTTTGTCTATGTATTCACACATGTACTAAGTTTTCGCTTAATACAATTCTAGCATGAATAATAAACATTTATCATGATATAAGGAAATAAATAATAACTTTATTATTGCCTCTAGGGCATATTTCATTCAGAAACAACCTCCTGGGTTTGAAAGCAAAAGTGCACCCTCTTATGTCTGCAAATTGGACAAAGCACTCTATGGCTTGGAACAGGCGCCAAGGGCATGGTACTCCCGTCTCTGTCAAAAAATGCAAACACTTGGCTTTGTTCCTTCAAAATCTGACACCTCTTTGTTCATCTACAACAAGTCCAATACATGCATATTTGTTCTAATATATGTTGATGATATCATTGTGACAAGCTCATCTAATGAAGCCATCATAGGACTCTTGAAAGAGTTGAGTGCAGATTTTGCATTGAAGGATCTTGGAGACTTGCATTATTTTCTTGGGATTGAAGTAAAGAGACACAAGGATGGACTTCATCTCTCTCAAGAAAAGTATGCAACTGACTTGGTAAGAAAGGCTGGCCTGCAAGGTTGTAAACCTACACCTACTCCACTATCCAGCTCAGAAAAGTTATCCTCACAGAAGGAACCCTCTCGAATCAAGAGGACAACACAAAATACAGAAGTTTGGTAGGAGCTCTTCAATATCTCACTCTCACCAGACCTGATATTTCTTTTGCTGTTAACAAAGTATGCCAGTTTCTTCATGCACCTACAACCGTTAATCTAACTACTACAAAACAGATAATTAGATATGTCAAAGCTACATTAAGCACGGGTCTAAACTTCATCAAATCACCTTCTACTCTTGTCAGTGACTTCTCTGATTCTGATTGGGCATGCTGTCTTGATGATAGATGCTCAACTGGTGGTTTTGCTATTTTCTTTGGGCCCAACTTGATATCATGGTGTGCTCGAAAACAAGCCACAGTTTCTAGGTCCAATACAGAGGCTGAATATAAGGCTTTGGCAAATGCCATGGCTGAAATTATATGGGTACAGTCTATGCTGAAGGAGTTCGGTATAAAGAGTAAACAGGCTCCATGTCTATGGTGTGATAACCTTGGAGCCACCTATCTTTCAGCTAATCCAGTGTTTCATGCCAGGACAAAACACATTGAGATAGATTTTCACTTTGTTAGAGAAAGAGTTGCTCAAAAGCAACTTGACATTCGGTTTTTGCATTCCAGAGACCAAATTGCAGATGGATTCACAAAGGCATTGCCTATCAAGAGTTTTGAGAACTTCAAGTATAATTTCAACTTAATGCAGTTGTGATTAAGGAAGGGTGTTAAACATGTAAACATGTCACGTACATGTCAGGCGTATCTAGCCCAGAGATATATGTGGAGTAGGAGATAGTTAGGTTGTTAGAGTACTATGTTTATCTCATGTAACCTCTTATCTCTATCTCCTTTTCTTGATCTCCAAGATTGTAATCTCAACCACATGTATGCGCTGTTATGGGAGGTGCACCCCATCTATTTAACACGAACCCATCGACCTGAGCTAGGCAAGACGTTCCGCTAGATCGCACAGTTAGAAGTTGGAAAAACAAATCATGCAGTTGCACAAGCTTCAACACTTGCATTAATCATCATCATCATCATTGAATTATCTTCAGGTATGTATTATTAGCGCAGTCCCATTGCACTATATCTAATTTCATTAAATAGAATGTTTGGATATAACTATCCTACTGCACTATGTCTTGGTATTGTAAAATAACCCTCATTTAATCTCTTTTGTGAAAGAGAAGTTTTGTCTTGGTTTTGGTGCTAAGATCTGTATCTAGATTGAGATATGGTTGCTCTATCTTTCCTCATTAAATAGGGTGCCACATCAAATGTTAGCTATGAGATCGTGCTAAGATAAAAGAATTGGGAGTGCCCTTACCCCATCTTTAGAAGATCATCGAAGGCGCGTGTCCATGCCAACAACCCATCAAAATCTCCCGTATAAGGTGCGCATCATAGTGGTTGATTGAAACAACCAATTGAACTTGTTTTAGTATTGCAGATTGTGCAATATGGGAGTGTTGACTAGAACATGCATGTGTTGCTACCCCCTTCCATTTCTCCCCTACTCCAAGACAACTCTTGACCTTTTTCTCGATCTATCCTTGACTTGATTGGGTGAAAAACACATAAATACAACCATCATGCATTTTTGTAGAGGATGTATCATGTATTTGGGAGAATTTTTGGGGTTTGGGAAAAGTGCATCTAGCACTTCAAATATGTGGAAAATGTCATCACCGGTCTTACCTCTGTATTAGAAGTTATGGTGATTCTCGGTAGCGTGCGTTGGTGATTGGCCATCCCCACTCGATGCAGAGGTTGTGTAGTGGTCGACATAGCCATTGATGGATTGCCGAATCTACCTCTCAAAGAGCGGGTCAGCCCTTGTCCAGCGTGCCCACATGACTGGCCTAAATTAGCTCTGTGTGGTCGGTCTGGACTATCGGCGGCATGGGATCGATGGTCATGATGGGGGTACCTAGATGTTCTGCATTGTGTGAGCATGGTTCGATAGGTGGTGGTGGTAGCATAGGGTGACATCTCAAGTCCCAAGGGTGAAAACTCTTTCAGGCCTAACCTTCATTGGTTGAACTTGGTAATGGTGCCATTCATGCGTCTACTGATGCTTGTTGCGATTTTTTTTCTTTTATTGCTCTTTTTATCTTGCAATAGTTCGGCTCTGTGTATACTCGATGTCAATACTAGCTCTTGGCATCATGTTACTTCAGAGGTCGGGTGTAATTGATAGCTTCTTGACATTAATATATCCCCTTTATCAGAAAATCAACATCAAGTCATATGTCCCCATTGTTCTTGGCCTACAAAGCTCGACTATGGGCAATGGAGCAAGTTATTCCTCATCCTTCTCATCAAGTTTGGGCCAGGGACCACATCAAATGCTCCATCCCCGTATAAAGCAACCAAGATTGGCTCCAAACGGGCTTTAACGGTCGAGATTTTCCAGATTGAGCTCTCACCCAACGAAGCCGCATATGCACATGGCGCGCCATAGTCTCTCTTCCATGACCACTAGGAATCGCGTTACACAAAGTTCCTTTGTAGCTCAGGCTACATGGAACCTCTTATCCTCAACCCTCCAGCCTTGCTTTGAGATCCGTACTCTCCAACTAACTTATAGCAAGTAGATTTCTCTTTTTTGTTTCTCTAAAATGAAACAATATATGAACTTCAAACTTTGCAGATCGAACAAACATTAGAACATCAATGTGTGAGAAAACTTTTGGATGTTTTTGGTCTGATATAAATATAGAAAATGAGATTTTGTTTGACTAAAAATATTATATTAAGCATTTAAAATGCATGAAAAAACTGAAAGTTTTTACTCAGATTGTAGTTAGAATGTATTGCTGCAAAATTTGAAGTTTATATATTGTGTCGTTTGAGAGAAAAAAAAAGATAAATGCGTCTGTACGGATCGCGATGCAGAAATGGATGGCAAAGATAAGGGGTACTATGTAGCCCGAGCTACAGAAAAACCACACTTCATCGCGTTATGTGATAATTATCACCATTAACAGATTTACTCTTAAGAATACACTAATCAAACATGTATCGACTTGTGAGCTTACAATTGCATCAAGCCAAATAACGAATCCTACCCAAATCCCCCTTTTTGCCAACAATTCCCTTATTTTTCAAAAATGTCATCTCCACAAATGTTTCTAAAATCCTATGAACTACAGAATTTTATCTTAACTTTGAAGTCCAAGTCATTGGAGATGCTATGCGGTCCTTTGCCGTCGGCAAGGAAATGTCCAATGCCCATGGTGCTAGCGCGGGACATAATTTCCCACTTGGGCGTCGAGGTCAAGAGTTCAGCCTTGCTGAAGAATGGGCCTTGCAATGCCATGTTCAGGCTATCAAGCCCGCACGGGTGCCTCTCTTGCAGCTCATGGTACATCATCCCCACGTTGACCGTACAACGTCCCGGCCTCCCTTCCTCCCATGCTCCTTCAGAAAAACTCCAATGACTCTCGATTGGAATTGTTTGTAAAGAACACATTGCCCTGCTATTTTATATCTCGGAAGTGTACGATCTTTCTTGTTTTAGTGATATGAACAAGCTCTGTATTGTTAATCCAAAACAGATTGGAAAGTTGATCTTGCAAAATGTGTCAACTTTGATAGTACTGAGCTTGATCTCACATTTGTCTTTTGGAATTTAAAGGACTTCTCACCTGACACCTTCTGGAATTTGGAGAAGTAACTTCATGGTACTCTACTTTTGTTACAAACTCCCTCTGTTCTTAAATATTTGTCTTTTTAGAGATTTCAAATGGACTACCACATACGGATGTATATAGATATATTTAGAGTGTAGAATCAATCATTTTGCTCCGTATGTAGTCACTTGTTGAAATCTCTATAAAGATAAATACTCCTCAAATCCCAAAATAAGTGTCTCAACTTTGTACTAACTCTAGTACAAAGTTGTACTAAGTTTGAGACATTTATTTTGGGACGGAGGAGTATATTGTTGTGCATGATTTCTTATTTGTATACATTTGATGCATCAATAAAATTCAACTAGGAATTAACAAATTATACTTTTACTAGCTTCAAACCATACAACTGCTTTGTTACATGCAGCATAACGAATATGATAATTGGTAGGATATCAGCATGCATAACACAAGCATTCAGAAAGGATGGGTGAGTGGGATTGGACAAGATAATTTACCTGAACGCTGAAGTCCCTGCAGTTGGAGAAGTCATGGGATCCTCACCCTCGGCGAGAAATCCCCGTGGCGACGATGCCAACACGGAAGATAACCTCCCGCCCGCGAGCTTCGGGGTCTGCAATGATCTCTAGGTCAGCCTCGCTGAAGAACTGGCCTTGCAACGCCGTGTTTAGGCTATGAAGCCCGCACAACTGCCTCTCCTTCAGCTCATGGTAAAACATACCCATGTCCCTCGTCGTGGCCTCCAATCCTCCAGAAAAACTCCGAGGAGTCCCTCGCGATCTTTCCTCGATTCAATTGTGTGTGAAGATGTAACGCCCCGGATTCGATGCGCCAGGTGTCTGCCAGTTATTCGTCGTTGTTGACCTTTTACCAAACCCCTTTTGAAAACCCCCCCCAAAATTCAAAATTCCAAATTTAATGGTTTTAAAAAAAAAATAAATTTTTAATTGGGGGCCTTGGGGTTAAATTTTTTAAAAAACAATTTAAATTATTTTTAAATGTTGTAAAACTAAAAATTTGTTTTTGAAGGGTTTTTAAAAAAATTTTTTAAAACATTAAATTATTTTAAAACCCCCAATTGGGGAACCCCCCCCCCAAGCAAGGGGTTTTGTTAAAGCCCTTAAAATAATTTTAAAAACCCCAAAAATACAAAAAAAGGGGGCCCCCAACCCCATTAAAATTAAATTGGGAAACATTTTTTGGGAAAAATTTTAAGGTTTACAAAAACCAAAAAAAACCCAAAAAAATTGAATGGGGCCCATTTTAAAAAGGGGGCCCCTTTTTCTTAAATTTTTTTAACCGATTTCCCTATTTGGGAAACCCAATGGGTTTTAAGCCGAAAAAACCCCCGGGAAAAAAAACCAATGGGGGGAAAAAATTTTCCCAAACAACCCCGGGGGGAAAAAGCCCCCGGGGAAAAAATGGTCAAATTCCCCTTTTTCGTACTCCCCGGGTGGGGCCCCGGCATTTTTCCACCCCCGGGGAAAGGGCCCGGCGGGGCCTCCCCCCTTTTTTTGGGCCCCCAAAACCTTTAAATTTTCCTGTTTCCCCAAATCATTTGAAACCCCGTTCCAAATTTGACCTCCCCGGGCCCGATTTTGGCTTAAATTAAAAAGAATTTTTTAAAAATTAAACAAAAAAAACCCCGGTTTTCCCTTGTGAAAACTCAAAAAAAAGGGAAAAAAAATAAAACGCTCGTCAAAATGGGAAAAGGGTTGTTTAAAAACCCCCTTTTTTATAAAATTTTTTTTATAAACCCCAAAAATTTGGGGGTTAAAAATTAACTTTTTTTAAAATTTTAAAAATTTTTTTAAAAAACAAAAAGAAAAAGAAAACCGGAAAAACAAAGAAAAAGGGGGGAAATGGGGGCCCAGGGAAAAGGCCCCCTTTCCCAAAAATTTTAAAGAAAAATTTTTTCCCCAAAAAATCCCCGGGGCCCCAACCACCTCCCCGGCCAAAACCCGGGCAAGCCTGCCCTTTCCCGGTTTGGGGTTTTAAGGTTATGGAAGGGGGTTTCCTTTTAATTAATGCCTTTGGGAAAAGGGAAAAAATTTAAAAAATTTTGGTTTTCTTCAAATTTCAAAAAGGGTTGAAAGGGGGAAAAACCCCGGGACCCTTTATTTGGGGCCATTAAACCCGGGAAAACCCCCAAATAGTTTTAAAACCAATTAAAAGGTTTCCCAAGGTGGGAATTAAAAAAAACCAAAAATTTCTTTTTTAATCAAAAATTTGGCCTTTCCCCATTTTTTCTTTTAAAGTTTTAAAAAAAAAAAGGGGGAAAAAAAGAAACCTTTATAAACCCCAAAAAATGGCCCAATTTGGAAGCCCCAAAAATTTCCAAGCCCCTTGCTTTAAAATTTTTTAAACCCAAAAAAATTTTTTTGGCCCAAACCCCCAAATTAAAATTCCTTTTTGAAAAAAATTTTGCAAAAGCAATTGGGAAACAACTTTAAGAAAAACAAAATGAAATGAATTAGGGGAAAAAAATTCCCCCCAAAAAATTTTTTCCCCGAAACCCCGTTTAAAATTTTAACCCGGGGGGCCCGGCCCCCCCCCGGAAAACCCGGGGCCCAAAAAATTCCCCGGGGCCCCTTGGGTCGGGGAAAGGGGGGCCCCCGCCCCCGGGCCCTTCCGCCCCGGGGCCCCCGGGCCCGCGCCCCCCGGGGCCCCCCGGGTGGCGGGCCCGGGCCCTGGGGGGCCCCCGGGGAAACCCCCGGGCGGGGGTTTTTCCCCCCTGGGGGGCTTAAAAACCTGGGGCCTCCCAAAGGGGGGGAAAAGGGGAATTTCTTCCCCCGTTTTTTAAAAATAAAAAAAAAAGGGGCAAATTTTAAATCCTGAAAATTACCCCTTTTAAAAAATTTAAGTTTCCCTTTCAAATTTAAATCAAATTTTTAGGGTTAATTTTTTCCCCTTTTGGGAAAAAATTTTAAAAAAAAATTTTAAAAAAAACCCCAAAAGTTTTTAAGGGGAAATTAATTTTGGAATATGGGAAACAAAAGGAAAGGGGAGGGGTTTGACAAGAAATTTTAGGGGAAATGGGGGGAAAAATGGGGGGACAAAAAGGGGAAACCTGGGAAAAGGTTCAAAAAAAAAAAAACCCCCTTTTTTCCCCCCCTTTTTGGTTTTAAAATTTTTGGCCTCCCAAAAAACCCAATTTTGGTTTTAAATTGTTTGGGGAAAAACCCCGGTTTTTTGGGTTACCATTATTTGTTCATTTTGGGTGCTGGCCTTTCTTTATTTTCCCAAAAAATTTTTTTTTGTTTACTTTTTAATTTTCCCCCTTTTTGGTTTTAGATTTCCCCTTTTTCTTTTTTTAAAAATTTTCCTTAATTTATGCTTACTGCATTTTTTTGGGATTTTAAATTTTTAGAAAGGGAAATTTTTTGTTGCAACATTCTTTAATTTGGCCCAAAAATTTTTAAATCTTTTAGGGTTTTTAAAAAAAAAACAAATTTTGGAACCCTGTTTCCCAATTTTGCCCCCAAATTTAATTCCCCCCGGGGGCCCTTTTGGGGGCCCGGGGGGCCCTTCCCGGGCCCCGGGCTGGGGGGGGCCCGGGCAGGCCCCGGGTCCCCTTTGGGTTTCCCTTTCCCTCCCCCCATGCCCCGCCCCCGGCCCTCCCCCACCGCCCCTTTGTTTTGGGAAAAATTTTAATTTTTTTGGGGGGGGGCCCCCCCCTTTTTTTCCCCGTTCTTCAAATTGATTTACTTGGGCCCAAATTTTTATTTTCCCTTTTTTTTTTAAAATTTTATTTTAAAATTTTTTATCCACCCCGTTTTTTGAAATTTTAAATTGTTTTTCTCCATTTCTTATTTTTTTTTTTCCCGAAAGTTGGGGTTGTTAAATTTAATCCTTCTTTTTAAAAACTTTTGGTTTTTAATCCAGGTTTTCCCTTTTGTTTGCCCCTTTTCATGCCCGTTTTCCCTTTTTTTTGTAATTTTACTGAAAAGGCCTAAGTTTTTGTTTTTGGTTATTTTTGGGATGAAACTATTGGGGGCCCCAATTTTTTTTTGGGGTTTTAATTTTGAATTTTCCCTTGTTTATTTGATTTTTCTTTATTCATTTTCCCTTTTTTTGGGTTTTTTTTATTTTTGGCCCCATTTTTTTGTTTGGTTTTAAACTTTTTTTGCCTTTTTTTTTAGCTAAACTATTTTTTTTTTGTTTAAATTTTGGTAATTTTTTGTCCCCCTTTTAATTTTTCCCCAAATTTCAGTTTTCTTCTACCATTTGGGAAAAAACATTTTGGGACTTTTTTTTAATTTGTCCCCCCCAAAATTCCTTTAAATTTGGGATTTTTCCCCCCCTTCTTGAAAGGTTTAAAAAAAATTTCCCTTCCCAGGTTTTTTTCCCCCCTTGGGTTTTTTCCAAGGTTCCCTGGTTTTTTGGTTGCCTTTCCCCGGATTGCCCCCGGGTTTTCCCTTTTTATTTTTTTTTAAAAGCTCCCTTTTTGGGGTTTACAAATTTCGTCCCTTTAATTTTAATTTTTTGTTTATGCAAATTTGGTTCGATTTTTCCTAAAGTTTAACGTTTTTTTCCCAAATTAATTTGTTTTTTTCAAATTTTTGGTTTTCCTTTCCTTTGGCCCTTTTTTATTTGGGGTTGCCAGGCTGGTTGGTTTTCCCATTTGGCCCCTTTTTTTGTTGGGATTTTTAAATTTTTTTTTAAAAGGGGTTTTATTTTTGTAAATTTTCTGTTTGGGGTGTTTTGGTTCCTTTCCATTTTCCTATTTTTACTTTTTTTTGGGGTTTTTATTTTTTTGTCCCTTTTTTTTTTGGGTTTTAATCTTTAAAGCCCAAATTTTTTAAACTTTTTTAAAACTAAATTTTTTTTGGGTTTTTTGAAATCTTTTTTTGCGGGTTTTGCTAATTTTTCCGGGGAATTTCCTTTTTACCTGTTTTTTGGTTTTTCCCCGGGCCCTCTTTTTTTAAGGGAATTTTTGCCCCTTTTGATGTGTATCCTTTTCTTTTTCCATTTTTTTGGGGGTTTTTTTCTTTTTAAGTTCCCTCTCTTTGGGGGTTTCTTTCCTTTTGTTTGGGGGTTTTTCCCCCCTTTTGGGCCTCCCTTAAATTTAGGGAAAAGGTTTTCCCAAATTTTGTTTTTTTCTTGGGTTTACTTGGAAAATTCCTTTTGTCCCAAAACCTGAACCTTTTCTTCCCTTCCGCAAACCGGGTTTTGGTTGTTATTTTGCCCCTTTTTGGGGTTTGGGGGATCCCCTGTTTTTGTTTGGGTTACTTTTCTTTTTTTTTTTTTGCTTTTTTTTTAAGCTGGTTTTTGAATTTTTTTTTCCCCTTTTTCCTTATTTGTTTTTAAATTTTGTTCGGTCTTTTTGGCCCTGTTATTTTAAAAATTGGGCAGGCCCAAGGTTTTACTTTTGTCAACCCCTTTTCCCTTTGGGTTTTGGTTTTCTTTTTTTTCCCGGGGTGGTTCCGGGGGCCCGCGGGGTTTTGTTTGGTTTAAATTTTGGGACTCCGGGGTTTTGGCCCTTTTAAATTGTTTGGGGGGTTTTTTTCCCATTGGGGTTTTCTTTGTAACCCTTTTTGGGAATTTTTAGGGGTTATTGGTTTTAATTCCCGGTATTTGGGGTTGGGCCCCGGGGGTTTTTCTTTAAATCAGGTGTCCCAAATTTTTAATGGTTAAGAATTAACGGTTCGGGTTTTTCCATTGGGTTATTTTCGTTTCCCAAAAATTTAATTTATTTCCTGGGTTGTTTGGATTTTTTGGGCCCTTGCCGTTTTTGGGTTTTTTTCCTTGGCGGGGTTTAATTTTAACACTCTTTTAATTTCACAAAAATTTTTTTCTTTGGGGTTTTTCCATTTTAAATGGAAAGGGCCTTTACAACAAAGTTTGGGTTTATTTTTAAAAAATTTGGTTAGCCTTTTTTAATTTTCCCCCTTCCCCAAAGGTTTTTGGGTCTTTTTTTACCGGGGTTTGGGTGTTGACCCAATTTGGGTTTTTGGGGTTTTTTCCTAGTTGTTTTCAATTTTTTGATTTAAAACCCCTTTGGGGAATTTGGGTCTTTAAAGGGCCCGTTTTTGGAAGGGTTAAATTTGGTTGAAAATTTCATTTGCATTTTAAGGGGGGAAATTCTGGGGAAAAGGCCTTGAATAAGAAATTTCCCAAAAAGAAAAATGGGAAAGGTTTTGGGGGTTTGTAAAGGTTTTGGGGTTTAAAGAAATTTTTCCCCCAAAACCTGTTAGGTTTTTTTCCCTTTCCCCCCAAAACCCCCAAAATTTTAAAACCCCCCCTTTTTTAAAAGTCTTGACCCATTTTTTGGAAACCCTTTAAAAATTTAATTAAAAACCCCCAAAAAAAAAGATTTCCCGGAATTTTTCCCCTTTTTTGTAGGGAAAAGTCCCGCCCCCAAAGGGGGAAAATTTTAAATAAATTTTGGGTTGGGGTAATTTAAACCTTCATTGGAAAGTGACCAAAGGGATTTAAAAATTTTGAAACCCAAAATTAAAGGGGTTCGAAATTTTTAATTCCAATTTTTAAAAAGGGGGTTTAATTTTTCCCAAAGGGAAACCCCCAAAACTTTAAACCCCATTGAACAAAGGGTTTTTTTGGAGCCCCAAAATTTTGTTTGGGACCCTTAAATGGGGGGGTTTTTTCCAACCCCACCGCCCATTTTAAGTATTTTTGGGGCCCATTGTTTAAACCCCCTTTTTAAAGGGAACCCTTTTAAAAAACCCATTTTTTAAAAAAGGGTTTTAAAAAGTTTGGGGAAAAAAAAATCCCAATTTCCCGGGGGGAAAAAACCCTTTCCTCCCAAAGGGAGAATAATCAAAATGGTTTTCCCCCGGGCCTCAATTTAAAAAAAAGGGTGTTTGGGGAAAAATTTTTCCCAAAATTTTTAACCCATTGCCCCCTTTTAAAAAAAACCTTTTTTTCCCCCCCAAAATTTTTGGGAATTTTTTTTAAATAAGTTTCTTTATCCTTTTTTTAAAAATTTTTAAAAAAAAATAATCCAAAACCCCTTGAAATTTTGGGGATTTTTGGGGTTTTTTTCCTAAAAAAAAAAAACCGTCTTTGAAATTTTAATGAAAAGTAAAAAACCAAAAAATTTAGTTTCCCAAATTTTCCCAATTTTTCCCCAAAAAAGGGGTCCCCCCAACTTTTTAAAGGGGTTTCCCAAATTCCCACATTAAAAAATTTTAATTTTTTTCTTTTTTTTCCCCCCTCCCTTAAAAAATTTTTCCAAAAGACAAATTTTAAAAATTTTGAAGGGCAATTTCCCCCAAAGGGCTTTGGGTTTTTTAAATTCCCCCCCCGGGTTTTCCCCAACCTTTTTTTTTTCCCTTAAATTTGGGTTTAAGACCCCCGGGGGGCAAAAACCCCGGGCCCCTTTTGTTTTGAAGAGGATTTAAAATCCCTTTTTCCCTTTAAAGAAAAATTTCCCTTTCCCTTAAAAAGCCCTAAAAATTTTTTTTAAACTTGGCCTTTTTTCTCCCTTTGAAGTTTCTAAAAAGGGATCCGGGGAAAAAAGGAACTTTCCCCCGTTTTAAATTTTTGGTTTTTTAATTTTGGGAAATTTATTTGGGGCAAAAAACAAAAATTTTAAAGTTTCAAATTTCAAAAGGGATGGACAAAAAAATAAACCCAATCACATATTAACCCATTTTGTGTTATCCCAAAAAAAAAAAATGGGGAAGGGTTTGCAAACCTGTTTGAGTTATAAGTTTGGGGATCCCCCCCCCTGGAAAAAAGGGGCCTTATCAGGTTGGATGCTCTTAGAGCCAATCCTACAGGTTCAAACCCCCTTTTTCCCCCCCAAAAAACCCCGGTGGGTAGGGAATTTTGGCCTCGGTTGGTGGGTGGAAGATTGGGGGGTTTTGCCTTGCAATTAGGTGGAAACTAAGGGGAACCGGCTAAAAATCAATTGTGTGTTCATGCCCTTTTTAAAAAGGGGGGGAGGGGGGCCCGTCCCTTCCGGGGGATCCTACTAGGTCCCATCCCATTTCCACCTCCCATATATAAAAAGGGAAAGGGGGAAGGAAAAGGGGCGGCCCCTTTCCAGTCTAATGGTTTTGGGGCCCGCCGGGGGGGCCCCCTTTGGCCCAAACCCTTTCCCCAGGGGTTCGGTCCCCGTATCCAAAAAATCCGAACCAGGAACCATTCCGTGCCAAATGAACCTTATTATTAAATCTTTTGTTCGGCTATATCTCCCGCGTGAAGCACGACTTAGAGGCATAACTTGGGGGATGGGTTCAAATATTGAAGAAAACCCTAATAACCAACGCGGAAAGGATCGTAGCCTCAATTCCAAATCTTTACCCAAAGATCAACACGGTTTTCCTTTGTCATCGGTAGACCCCAGATTCAATGTCGGAAATTACCAGCTTGTTACCGTAAGATTTTACCGCCGTTACTTACCAAACAATATTAGTAAATCTTGAAGGCACGACTTAGAGCAAACATAACGCATTGAAAGCAATGTCATAAGTGAGGTAATCTTCACACAACCCATTTAATACATAAGGAAAAAAGATACATAGTTGGCTTACATTAGCCAAGGAGGACTTATTCCCCAAAAAGGGTTTTGGAAGAAAAAGGGGCCCCAAGGTTTAAATCATATCCCATCCCCGGAAAAGTTATCCTAAAGGAATTTGAATCGAAAACCAAAATCTAAGTTTGGTGGGTCTTCAATACTATCTCAGGAGATTTTCTTTTCTTTAACAAAGTATGGGGCTTACACCTCATTAACAACTTTCAAAAAAGAATAGAAATTTTTGGGTCTAAATTCACAAATTTCTATTTTCGGTACTTCTGATTAATTCATTTTTCTTGATATAGATTAATTTTTTTATTTTCTTTGGGCCCAATTGAACATTGGTGAAAAAAGCCAATTTTGGCCTCAAAGGAAAATCTTGGTATTGTAAAATAACCCTCATTTAATCTCTTTTGTGAAAGAGAAGTTTTGTCTTAGTTTTGGTGCTAAGATCGTATCTAGATTGAGATATGGTTGCTCTATCTTTCCTCATTAAATAGGGTGCCACATCAAATGTTAGCTATGAGATCGTGCTAAGATAAAAAAATTGGGAGTGCCCTTACCCCATCTTTAGAAGATCATCGAAGCGTGTCCATGCCAACAACCCATCAAAATCTCCGTATAAGGTCGCATCATAGTGGTTGATTGAAACAACCAATTGAACTTGTTTTAGTATTGCAGTTGTGCAATATGGGAGTGTTGACTAGAACATGCATGTGTTGCTACCCCCTTCCATTTCTCCCCTACTCCAAGACAACTCTTGACCTTTTTCTCGATCTATCCTTGACTTGATTGGGTGAAAAACACATAAATACAACCATCATGCATTTTTGTAGAGGATGTATCATGTATTTGGGAGAATTTTTGGGGTTTGGGAAAAGTGCATCTAGCACTTCAAATATGTGGAAAATGTCATCACCGGTCTTACCTCGTATTAGAAGTTATGGTGATTCTCGGTAGCGTCGTTGGTGATTAGCCATCCCCACTCGATCTGCAGAGGTTGTGTAGTGGTTGACATAGCCATTGATGGATTGCGAATCTACCTCTCAAAGAGCGGGTCAGCCCTTGTCCAGCGTGCCCACATGGTAGCCTAAATTAGCTCTGTGGGTGGTGCGGACTATCGGCGGCATGGGATCGATGGTCATGATGGGGGTACCTAGATGTTCTGCATTGTGTGAGCATGGTTCGATAGGTGGTGGTGGTAGCATAGGGTGACATCTCAAGTCCCAAGGGTGAAAACTCTTTCAGGCCTAACCTTCATTGGTTGAACTTGGTAATGGTGCCATTCATGCGTCTACTGATGCTTGTTGCGATTTTTTTCTTTTATTGCTCTTTTTATCTTGCAATAGTTCGGCTCTGTGTATACTCGATGTCAATACTAGCTCTTGGCATCATGTTACTTCAGAGGTCGGGTGTAATTGATAGCTTCTTGACATTAATATATCCCCTTTATCAGAAAATCAACATCAAGTCATATGTCCCCATTGTTCTTGGCCTACAAAGCTCGACTATGGGCAATGGAGCAAGTTATTCCTCATCCTTCTCATCAAGTTTGGGCCAGGGACCACATCAAATGCTCCATCCCCGTATAAGGCAACCAAGATTGGCTCCAAACGGGCTTTAACGGTCGAGATTTTCCAGATTGAGCTCTCACCCAACGAAGCCGCATATGCACATGGCGCGCCATAGTCTCTCTTCCATGACCACTAGGAATCGCGTTACACAAAGTTCCTTTGTAGCTCAGGCTACATGGAGCCTCTTATCCTCAACCCTCCAGCCTTGCTTTGAGATCCGTACTCTCCAACTAACTTATAGCAAGTAGATTTCTCTTTTTTGTTTCTCTAAAATGAAACAATATATGAACTTCAAACTTTGCAGATCGAACAAACATTAGAACATCAATGTGTGAAAACTTTCGGATTTTTGATGTCGATATAAATATAGAAAATGAGATTTTGTTTGACTAAAAATATTATATTAAGCATTTAAAATGCATGAAAAACTGAAAGTTTTCCTCAGATTATAGTTAGAATGTATTGCTGCAAAATTTGAAGTTTATATATTGTGTCGTTTGAGAGAAAAAAAAAGATAAATCGTCTGTCTGGATCGCGATGCGAAATGGATGGCAAAGATAAGGGGTACCATGTAGCCGAGCTCTGAAAAACCACACTTCATCGCGTTATGTGATAATTATCACCATTAACAGATTTACTCTTAAGAATACACTAATCAAACATGTATCGACTTGTGAGCTTACAATTGCATCAAGCCAAATAACGAATCCTACCCAAATCCCCTTTTGCCAACAATTCCTTATTTTTCAAAATGTCATCTCCACAAATGTTTCTAAAATCCTATGAACTACAGAATTTTATCTTAACTTTGAAGTCCAAGTCATTGGAGATGCTATGCGGTCCTTTGCCGTCGGCAAGGAAATGCCCAATGCCCATGGTGCTAGCGCGGGACATAATTTCCCACTTGGGCGTCGAGGTCAAGAGTTCAGCCTTGCTGAAGAATGGGCCTTGCAATGCCATGTTCAGAGCTATCAAGCCCTTGCGGGTGCCTCTCTTGCAGCTCATGGTACATCATCCCCGTTGACCGTCAACGTCCGGCCTCCCTTCCTCCCATGCTCCTTGAGAAAAACTCCAATGACTCTCGATTGGAATTGTTTGTAAAGAACACATTGCCCTGCTATTTTATATCTCGGAAGTGTACGATCTTTCTTGTTTTAGTGATATGAACAAGCTCTGTATTGTTAATCCAAAACAGATTGGAAAGTTGATCTTGCAAAATGTGTCAACTTTGATAGTACTGAGCTTGATCTCACATTTGTCTTTTGGAATTTAAAGGACTTCTCACCTGACACCTTCTGGAATTTGGAGAAGTAACTTCATGGTACTCTACTTTTGTTACAAACTCCCTCTGTTCTTAAATATTTGTCTTTTTAGATACCAACTTGTAACGCCCTCGATGCGGCTATATCTCCCACGTGTCGAAGCACGACTTAGAGGCATAACCGCATTGAAAGCAATGTCGCAAGTGAGGTAATCTTCACACAACCCATTTAATACATAAGGGAAAAAGATACATAGTTGGCTTACATTCGCCACTTCACACAATTACATGAATAAAGCATTACATCATCCAGATACAATCAAGGTCCGACTACGGAACCAAAATAAAAGAAGAACCCCAAATGCGACAAAGTCCCGATCGACCCCAAGCTGGGCTCCACTCTTGATCAACTAGAGCGAAACAACACAAAGGCAAGATCTTCATCAAGCTCCTCCTTGAGCTTGATTGCGTCACCTGCTCGGTAACATAGGCACCTGCAAACTGGTTTTGGAAGTATCTGGTGAGCCACGAGGACTCAGCAATCCCATTACCATGGGTATCAAGACTAGCAAAGCTTAATGGGAAAGGAAGGGGTAAAGTGGTGAGGTTGCAGCAGCGACTAAGCAAGTATGGTGGCTAACCAACGCAAATAAGAGCGAGAAGAGAACAAGCGGAACGGTCGTGAAGCTAGCAATGATCAAGAGGTGATCCTGAACACCTACTTCGTCAAACATAACACGAAACCGTGTTCACTTCCCGGACTCCGCCGAGAAGAGACCATCACGGCTACACACTCGGTTGATGCATTTTAATTCGGATCAAGTGTCAAGTTGTCTACAACCGGACATTAACAAATTCTCATCTGCCACATAACCGCGGGCACGACTCTCGAAAGTTTATACCTGCGGGGTGTCCCAACAAGCCCATGACAAGCTCTCGCGATCATCGAAGGAATAGACCTTCACCCAAGACACTCCGATCGGGCTCGGTATCCGGTACATCAAGACATTTCAACAATGCTAAAACAAGACCAGCAAGACCTCCGGCGTGCCGACATCCCGATAGTAGCAGCGTATCTCGTCTCGAGCCCACGACCGGATGAGCAATCTGTACAACTAAAACCAGGACCTCAAGTTTCCACAGGGGCGCGCAAGGGCTCTAGTTTGGACCAACACTTAGACAAGCATTGGCCGGGGGCTGTAATAAAGATGACCCTTGGGTTAATTACTCCCAAGGGAAAAGTAGGTGGTGGTGAGGCAAATGGTAAAAGGCAATGTTGGGCCTTCTTTGGACAAGTTTTATTCAAAGCGAACTGTCAAGGGGTCCCATAAATCACCCGACCAGCGTAAGGGGCGCAAAATCCGGGAACATAACACCGGTATGGCCGGAAACTAGGGCGGCAAGAGTGGAACAAAACACCCGGCATAAGGCCGAGGCTTCCACCCTTTACCAAGTATATAGATGCATTAATAATATAAGAGATATTGTGATATCCCAACATAAACCCTGTCCACCATGGAGAAATCTTCAACTTCACCTGCAACTAGCAACGCTATAAGAGGGGCTGAGCAAAGCGGGAACATAGCCAAACAATGGTTTGCTAGGAATGGTGTCAAAGGTTAGAGGTTCATGGCAACATGGGATGGCTGGACAAACAGGTAATAGGTATCGCAGCATAGCGAAAGAACGAGGCAACTAGCATAGCAATGATAGTAGTGAGATCCGGGTAGCGGTCATCTTGCCTGAAATCCCGCAAGGAAGAAGAACGAGTCCATGAAGAAGACAAACGGACGAAGCCAAACCAATCGTAGACGAACGAATCCTCACGACTCCGGAACGAAACCGAAGCTAACGAGAGAAGCAACCCGGAAAGAAGCAAACAACATAGTAAACACACAAGCATAAATATGGCATGATGCACAAACAAGGATGATGCATGTCCGGTTTAAATATGCATGGCATGGCCAAGTGCAACAAACAACACTACAAATTAAGTGGAGCTCAATATGCAACGAGTTGCATATTGACAAAACACCACAACCAAGTTATTTAGTTCGCTCTCGTTTAAGCTACCCAACAATATTAAATGTTGATTAACATGGCAAGGGGTGAAGCACATGGAAACTAACTATTTAAGCAAGTTTAAATGAGGCCGGAAGAACAAACAACAATTCCGGAAGAACCTCATATGCAATTTACGAATTTGCTACTGTTCTGCCCTCAAACATATTTTAAAGTTGTTAAACAAGAAAATAAAGTGGACCATGTTAATCTAGGCATTTTTCCACCCCAAATACATATAAAGTTTATTAAATTCCGAGTTACCGTTATTTAGTTATGAAATAAATCAGTTTAGCATGGCATTTAAGCAAATTAAAGCAAACAACATTTTAAGCATTTTAAACATGGATGAAAGTGGCATATTATGAAACTAGATGAAATTCTAAGCATTTTACATATAAAGTTTGTTTTAATCCGATGCACCGTTAATTAGTTATTATATGCATGATGCTTAGGGGGTTTTCTGCAAAACAGTAAAAACACTGGAAAAAGGCTAAAATCACAGAACGGAAAAAAACATGCATGGGCCGAATCTGCCTAGCCCAACAGTGCTCAGGAGAGGGGGTGGGTGGCTGCTCACATCCATGGGCTTGGCCCGGTTCGGTGGAGGCGTCTTGTTGGGCCGGGAGGCGCTAGGCGATTCTTTGGGCCAGCCGAAGGGCGTGGCTGGGCCGGGGAGGCTGGAGGAGGCCCATGGCGGCGGGAGGCGCTGCTGGGCCGGGCCCCTCGCTGCTCGTGGGCCTACCTCGACCTCCCCTGCCTCCCCGTCGCCTCGCGCGGTCGCCGGAGCTCCATCGGAGGTGCTCCATCGCTGCCGCAGGCCTCCTGCTCGTCGGGATTTCAAATGGACTACCACATACGGATGTATATAGATATATTTAGAGTGTAGAATCAATCATTTTGCTCCGTATGTAGTCACTTGTTGAAATCTCTATAAAGACAAATACTCCCTCCGTCCCAAAATAAGTGTCTCAACTTTGTACTAACTCTAGTACAAAGTTGTACTAAGTTTGAGACATTTATTTTGGGACGGAGGGAGTATATTGTTGTGCATGATTTCTTATTTGTATACATTTCGGTACCAAATAAAATTCAACTAGGAATTAACAAATTATACTTTTACTAGCTTCAAACCATACAACTGCTTTGTTACATGCAGCATAACGAATATGATAATTGGTAGGATATCAGCATGCATAACACAAGCATTCAGAAAGGATGGGTGAGTGGGGTTGGACAAGATAATTTACACAGCGCTGAAGTCCTGCGAGTTGGAGAAGTCATGGGATCCTCACCCTCGGCGAAATCCCGTGGCGGCGATGCCAACACGGAAGATAACCTCCGCCCATGAGCCGGGTGCTGCAATGATCTCTAGGTCACCTCATTGAAACCGGCCTTACAACGCCGTGTTTAGGCTATGAAGCCCGCACAACTGCCTCTCCTTCAGCTCATGGTAAAACATACCCATGTCCCTCATCGTGGCCTCCAATCCTCCAGAAAAACTCCGAGGAGTCCCTCGCGATCTTTCCTCGATTCAATTGTGTGTGAAGATGTAACGCCCCGGATTCGATGCGCCAGGTGTCTGCCAGTTATTCGTCGTTGTTGCCATGTCATTTGCTTGCGTGTTGCACTTTGCCATGTCATCATCTGCATTTCATATCATGTCATCATGTGCATTTCTTCTTGCATACGTGTTCATCTCATGCATCCGAGCATTTTCCCCGTTGTCCGTTTTGCAATCCGGCACTCCTATGTCATCCGGCGTTCCCCATTGGTCTTTCGTTGTGAGTGGGTGTTAAACTTTCTCGGAATGGCCCGAGGTTTGCCAAGCGGCCTTGGTATAGCACCGGTAGACCGCCTGTCAAGTTTCGTGTCATTTGGAGCTCGTTTGGTACTCCAACGGTTAACCGAGTAACCGCAAAGCCCTCTTTTGTTGCAGCCCAACACCCCCTTCTAAGTGGCCCAAAACCCAGCAAACTCCCCTCCATGCTCTCGGTCGTTCGATCACGATCATGTGGCCAAAACCGCACCTCATTTGGACACTCCTAGCTCCCTCTACCTCTATATAGACCCTCCCCCGAATTCACGGGCAAACCCTAAAAATTCCCCCTCCGCGCCGCCGGACACGTCCGGATCGGACGGACCAGCGTCCGTCGCGCCGCCCAACCAACGCGGCGTGCCACGTGGCACTCCGGCCTCCGCCGCCGCCCGCCCGGCCGGGCACCAGCCGAGCCCGCCCGAGCCAGCCTTCGCCGCCGCGCCGCCGCCTTCCTTCGCCTTCGCCCGTCGCCGCCACATGCCGCGCGTTCGCCGCCGCCAGCGCCCCACTCGGCCGCCTCCGCCCGCCGCGCGCCCGCCGACTCGGCTGCCTCCGCCCGCCGCCGCGCGCCACCAAACCAGCGCCTCGCGCGCGCCCAGCACCAGCGCCTTCCGCTCCGGCGCCGTCGCCCGGCCGCCCTCCGCCGGACCTCCTCGGCCCCGGCCTCGTCCTCTCCTCCCTCCGGCGAGCTCCGTCTCCGCGACCTCGTCGACCTCGACCTCGGATCCGGCCAGATCCGATCTGAGAGCTCGGTTAACTCTCTCCCCCTCGTTTTTTTTTTCACTAAGTCATTATTTCTGTGATAAAATTGTTGCATATTCATAGCATCACATCTCTGCATCCGTAGCTCCGTTTTGTGGGTGTAATATGTCAAATTGTTCGTCTCGAAGAGTACTTCATTTCATTCCATTGCGTCATTTTCATTTGAGCTCATCTTGATGCCCGAAATGCTGTTGGAAGAGTGCATGTTGATGTTAATCTCCTGAAACTGTTATAACTTGCTCATTTATCACTTTTGCCATGATTGATGTGTGCATCCTATGAGGTTGATGTCTTCATGTGTTTTGATCTATGCCATGCCATGTTTCCAGGGGTGTATGCCATGTATTTTTGTGATCAATGTGGTGACTAGCACAAGCATGCAAACTAGGCTTCGTGATATTGCTGATTTTAGTCCTGTTACTCATTGTTATTTTGGTGCCATGTAAACTTGATGCTCTGAGAGATCCATGCATATTTTGAGATACTTGATGAGGGTGTTTTGAACATATGGTTGTTGTATATCCATTCATGCCCTTGTTTGCAATTATGGAGTAGTCTAGCATGTCATTTGAGTGCTCTACTTTTGCTTCAAAATGTTTCCTGGCAGATTGTTTACATGTTATTCAATTTGGCCAAGGTTGCTATATTTGATCCTTGCATGCTATGAACTTGTTTTTTGCCTTGGTTGGTTACATAAACATGTCTTCTTGATGATGCTATGCTTATCTTGTCATTCAATGGCTTGTGGTGAGTGAATCGAGCTTGTTAAGTAGGGTACTTGTTGTTGTTGTTTTCCTGACAGATTCTGTTATATTTTGTTGCTATGTTAACATGTTGCTACTAATCATTCTATGCATAATCTGGAGATGTTCTATAAACATGTTTTGATCTACATGTTTTGATCTACATGTTATGCCCTATCCATCCATGCCCCTGGTTGCATTTATAGCTTGCTGTAGATTGTTCATATCTTGCTCCAAAGTTGCTTGATAATGTTGCTATCAGCCTGTTAACATTAAGTTCACTTGTTCCCATGTGTTTTTCTAGTGATCCATGCACCCTATGACCTTGCTTTTGCCATGTATAGCTTCACAAACATGCCTTCTTACTGTTGGTTGCCTTGCCATGCCATGTATTGCTCTGTAGTGAGTGGTTCAAGCTCACCAACATGCCTACTTATTGTTTGTTCCTGCCATGTATGAATCTGTAACATAACTTGCCATGTTTACATGGGTGCCATCATATTTTCTGATCCTTTCTGGCTTATGGTCAGTAAGGGACTTTTGATCTATGCAATTAGTAGATTCATGCCATGCCTTTGTTTGCCATGATAAGTTCCTGTAACATGTTGTTTGCTTGCTCTAAACATTGCAACCTGATGTTATTTCTGCAAAGTCTGAAACTGTTATAATTTGCAATCTTACCATGTGTTTTGGAGCATGTTCTAGTGATTTCTGGAGATAGCCCAGTGTTCATGTTTTGTTGTGCTCTACCTGTATTTCATGCCCATGCCTTTTGTTCTTATGTTGGGATGTTGTAGCATGTTGTTTTGATGCTTGTAAGATGCCTAGTTGCTGTTATGGACAGATTGTTGCTATGACGTATAGTGTGCATGTGTTGAACCGTTGCTCCGTTTTGAGTATGCTCTATATGAAACTTGCTTGATTTTGCATGTAGTTTCATATTATCATGTTGCATCCTTGTTTTGAGGTGTTTGCTTGATGTTTGGGTGCATTTTGCATCAATGCCGTGTTTAACTTGTTTTGCTCATATCTTCTAAGCCGTAGCTCCAAATCTAATGAACTTTATATGTAACTTGACTAGAATTTCGTGTAGATCCTCTTGGTGCATCTTAACTTGCTGTTTAACAACTTGAACATAAGGTTTATTCAGTTCTGGACCAATTTCGAAATATGCATATGAGGACTTACCGGAATTGTTATATGTTGTTTCCGGCCTCATTTAAACTTGCCTTGATGTGTTGATCTTGTGTGCATCATCTCTTGCCATGAGTAGCTTCATGTAGCTTTGTCATGCATCATGCTTGTTGTGCATCATGCCTTGTTCATGTGTGGTGTGTTTACCTATGTTGTGTGCTTCTTCTCGATAGTTCCGTTTCGTTGCGATCGTGAGGATTCGTTCGTCTTACGCTTGGTTCGTCTTCGTGGCTTCATCTTCTTCATGGACTCGTTCTTCTTCCTTGCGGGATTTCAGGCAAGATGAACGCTACCCTAGATCTCACTACTATCATTGCTATGCTAGTTGCTTCGTTCTATCGCTATGCTGCGCTACCTATTACCTGTTTATCAAGCCATCCCATATTGACATGAACCTCTAACCTTTGACACCTTTCCTATGCAAACCATTGTTTGGCTATGTTACCGCTTTGCTCAGCCCCTCTTATAGCGTTGCTAGTTGCAGGTGAAGTTGAAGATTTCTCCATGGTGGACAGGGTTTATGTTGGGATATCACAATATCTCTTATATTATTAATGCATCTATATATTTGGTAAAGGGTGGAAGGCTCGGCCTTATGCCTGGTGTTTTGTTCCACTCTTGCCGCCCTAGTTTCCGTCATACCGGTGTTATGTTCCCGGATTTTGCATTCCTAACGCGGTCGAGTGATTTATGGGACCCCCCTGACAGTTCGCTTTGAATAAAACTTGTCCAGCAAGGCCCAACCTTGGTTTTACCATTTGCCTCACCACCACCTATCCTTTTTCCCTTGGGAGTCGCTCTCTCGAGGATCATCTTTATTTTAGCCCCCCGGGCCAGTGCGTGTCTAAGTGCTGGTCTGAACCGGGCAGACTGCGGGGCCCCCTCGGGGCAACTCGAGGTCTGGTTTTACTCGTAGGCTGGCCTATCCGGTGTTGCCCTGAGAACGAGATATGTGCAGCTCCTATCGGGATTGTCGGCGCATCGGGCGGCTTTGCTGGTCTTGTTTTACCATTGTCGAAATGTCTTGTAAACCGGATTCGAGACTGATCGGGTCTTCACGGAGAAGGTCTATTCCTTCGTTGATCGCGAGAGCTTGTCATGGGCTAAGTTGGGACACCCTGCAGGGTTTAAACTTTCGAGCCGTGCCAGCGGTTATGTGGCGATGGGAATTTGTTAATGTCGGTTGTAGATAACTTGACACGGATCCGAATTAAAACGCATCAACCGCGTGTGTAGCCGTGATGGTCTCTTCTCGTGGTCCGGAAGTGAACACGGTTTCGTGTTATGTTTGGCGTAAGTAGGTGTTTGAGGATCACCTCTTGATCACTGCTAGCTTCACGACCGTTTCTTTGTTTCTCTTCTCGCTCTCTTTTGCGTTGGTTAGCCACCATATCATGCTTAGCATTGCTGCAACCTCACCACTTTACCCTTCCTTTCCCATTATGCTTTGCTAGTCTTGATACCCATGGTAATGGGATTGCTGAGTCCTCGTGGCTCACTGATTACTACAACAACGATTGCAGGTACAGGTTAGCGATGTTCATGGCGCGAGAGCGATGCTTGCTTGCGTTGAGTTCTTCTTCTGTTTCTTGATCGGGGATAGGTTCGGTCGGCAGCTGGGCTAGCGAGGTGGATATTGTTTGAGTTTCTGTTTATGTATCATCCGTAGTCGGATGTTGATCTCTTGTATGATGTATTGTTGTATTCGTGTGGCATTGTGTGCCTTATGTATGTATCCCTATCTATTATGTAATGTTGATGTAATGATATCCACCTTGCAAAAGCGTTTCAATATGCGGGTCTATCCTTAGTGGGACCTTCGAGTTCCTTTTGGATAGGGTCGCATATTGGGCGTGACAGAAGATCAAGTGGTCACGGTCGTCGAGCTATTTTATAGTCCAGCAGCTTGGGAGGAGCAGCATGAGGAGACGTGTCGGGGTTAATGGCACATTGCATTAATCAATGAGCATGATTATTGCGAGGGATGGAGGGATACCTGGGTGGCGCAGGGTTGTGGTCTGTCTTGTGGAGGCTTGGGGCCGTTAGGGCTGAGGAGCTTTTCTTGCGAGCTATGGCGCCCGCCATACCTTGATTCAGGCACGAGCACTCCTATCCCTGAGTCATCAAAGGCGCGGAGGCGCCATTGGAGCTGCTGGAAGCCTCGAACATTTTTTGGAAATGGAAGCTCAGCCCCGGCCTTTGCATCGAAACGATGCATGCAGCCATTTTATTAAAAAGTCTTGAAGTAGCACAAAGTCATAAAAGTATTACAGCTTGCAAGGGGAGCGAAAAAAGAAAAAGAAATGCGAATGCTCAATATTACAACCGGTATGACAATGTAAAGGACAAGCTCCCTAGACTCCTATTCTGTTATGCGACCGCCATCCGAATCGGTTGAATATATCCCGTGCTACCATCTCCCACTGGTTGCACCCAGTAATCAAAGCCTCCATGGAGTCCGTAGGAGTAAGGACCACGTACGGATCCAAACAGCAGCTCTGAAAAATGACCTGCAAGAAAATTAAATTGTGTTGTCTGTTAAAAATAATATCATTCCTGCAATTCCATATAGCCCAACAAAGCGCACATATTCCAATCCGAATACGAGCCGCAGTAAGACACTCTACCCCAGCTAACCACGTCCCAAATAATGATTCAATGTCAACTGGAGGGGTTATGTTAAAGGCTATATGGATCGTTCTCCAAAGCAATTTCGCGAGTGGGCACTCTATGAATAAGTGTTGTATTGTTTCATCATGATCACAAAAACAACAACGTGAACTACCTACCCACCGCCTTTTAGTAAGTAATCTTTGGTTAGGATCACTTGTTTGTGAACGAACCACATAAAAATTTAATACGCAAGGGAACCTTAACCTTCCAAATATATAACGATCTCGAGATTGGGCCAGAATTAATTAGATCCACGTAAAAAGATTTCACCGTAAACACCCAATTTCTAGCTAACTTCCAGTGCACCGAATCGGGTTGGCCGGGTAATTGAACATCTATCAATCTCCGGACCAAGTGCAACCAGGCAGTCCATCGCTCACCAACTAACGCAACTGAATATTCAAGGAGTCGATTGAAAGACGGTGCCTACGTAATCCTCCTTACATTGCACAATATTATATAGGGTGGGGTATTGTATGGCTAGTGGCGTCTCCCCTAATCATGTATCCTCCCAAAATCTTTTTGACATCCCATTGCCAACCAAGAATTTCACCCTACGAAAGAACAAATCTTTCGTTCGCATGAGTCCCTTCCAGAATGGCGAGTTAGTTGGTCACACGGTGACCTGGGCTAGCGTTTTCGATTGTAAGTATTTATTGCCTAATATCTGTGTCCACATACCCTCCGGCTCTGTTTCTAACCTGTAGAGCCATTTACTCATAAGACATTTATTCTTAACTTCTAGGTTTTCAATACCGAGACCCCCCCTGGTCCTTGGGTCGGCATAGAATATCCCAACGTGCGAGACGGTATTTCTTGTTGGCCTCATCTGACAGCCAGGAGAATGGAGATCTAAAGAAATCCAGTCTCTTCCGCACCCCTTTGGGTACCTCGAAGAAAGATAATAGGAATATCGGCATACTAGTAAGTACTGAGTTGATCAACACTAGCCGACCTCCATACGACATTAGCTTGCCCTTCCAACAACTAAGCTTTTTTTTCAATGCGGTCTTCGATGCACTTCCATTCTTTATTAGAAAGCTTACGGTGATGAACCGGTATGCCCAAATAGCTGAAAGGCAAGGAACCTAATTCACACACAAACAATTGTCTATATGTGTATTGCTCTTCTTTGGCCTTACCAAAGCAGAACAACTCGCTCTTGTGGAAATTTATGTTTAATCCAGACAATTGTTCGAAAAGACATAATATGAGTTTCATATTTCACGCTTTAGCAATGTCATGTTCCATGAACAGGATAGTGTCATCAGCACTGTAAAATGAAGACTCCCCCATCGACCAGATGAGGTACTAGCCCATCCACTTGACTGTTTTGCTTGGCACTGCCTATAAGAATGGTCAACATATCGACCACTATATTAAATAGGAGAGGAGACATGGAATCCTCCTGTCTCAACGCCTTGTGTGTCTGAAAGTAGTGACCGATATCATCGTTAACCTTGATTCCGACACTACCCTTCTGGGCTAGAGAACCCACTTGGTTCCGCCAATCCTCAGCAAAGCATTTCATGCGCATTGCCTGCTGAAGAAAGGCCATTTAACTTTATCATGTGCCTTTTCAAAATCCACTTTGAAGATAACCCCGGTCTACAACTCGTCTTGAAGAAGAGACTGAACCGTTTTTGTTTTAGTGAACTTGGCCTTCGGTCTTTGTTCTGCTGGAAGACTTTCTAGTTTGTCATGATCTTGCAAGTTTGGCAACAATATGGTGGGACTAAAAGGCATACGCGCTGGAATAATCAGATATGGATGTGTTCAATAATTGCCATGGCTGAGAGGGGTGAGGGGCACTTGGACGACGCATAGCGAAATCCAAGACTACAAATGCATCAATCGAAATAGTGAATCATAATCTAGATGTTACCACAATCACCATTATTGCCTACACATTGCAATGTCATCTCCATAAAATAAAGTAATTGGGGTGACCAGAAATTGATCTGAACACTGAATTTGCAGTCGTCATAGATGTTGTGGGATCCCGCGCCCTCGGCGGGGAAATCCTCCGCAACCATAGTGCCAAAGTGAAACATGACCTGTCGCTCGCTGCTCGCGGCCGTTCAGTTATGTGGGTATCTGGAGGTGGATATCTCAGCATTGAATGAGTGTGATTACTGGAAGTGGGGAGGGACGTCTGGATGGCGTGGGACTGCAGTCTATCCGGTGGTAACATCAGGCTGCATATTGGCCGGACCCGGGGAATGTGACCGTGTTCATCCTTTGGGTACAGCAGGGGATATGGGAGAAGAGAATTTTGGGGGTTTGGACAAAATGCATCTAGCACTTCGTTTTTGAGAAATATGTTATGACTGTATCTAGAAAGAAATGTTCTTGGTATATGGCACACCCACATTGGATGTTTGTGTCACTGTGTAGTCTGTAGATGTGACATGTGTAGAGTAGGTGTTTCATGGCTGGTATTGTGTTACTGAATATGCTTTTGTGTTCCAGGACCCTTGGTGGAACCATTTAGTGACTTCCAACTGTTAGCTTGAGCTTTCATCATAATGTCGTGTAACTGTAGACACCAACGCTAGAGCAGATTCATCAGAAAAGCATTCAGTCCGTTTATAAATGATTGGCTAATAAATTACACTGACCAAACCACTGGAACTGGCTAGTTCAAATAAAGTCAATACTATCACAAAGAGGTATGAATTGGAAATAAAAATAAATTATTTCAAATGCAAGGATTACAATTGATTTCCTGCCCCACATATGAGCAATTCAGACTCACTGGCCGTTGGAGAGGTGCTACCAGCTCCCTTTCGATACAAGTGATACATTAGAGAGAACATGTTTATCTGAATGTCGGAACTAAAAAACATGAAAAATAGGTCCGTAGTAACATATGGATGCATCCAGAGTCCTGAATTTTTGTTTCCATTTTTTCTCTTGATAATAGGAAACTGGCAGGGGTAGATGTGACTGCCACAACTATCTTATCCTATCAATCTCGTGAGACCATGTTGATTTCTCTCATGGTAAGGTCAGATATGCTATGTTCTCATGTTCTCCCCCATGAGGATTAATGGTTTGAATTAGTACTATTAGAACAGTCATATAAAGGCTTGGTCGTTGGGTGATTGTAGCTGGTAGTAGTCCACAATCTATCAAAGCTCTTAGAACTTACAGGTCTTCCAACAGGGCCGCCTCCTCCTCCCAACTCTAGCGGCCCCTCCTTCTCACCCCCTCCCCTCCTCATCCCTTGCGCCGCCTGAGGCAGCCGCCGGGCAAGCCCGGGGCGCCAAGGATGGTGGCGGCGCGGACTCGGTTGCCCTGCTCCTGTGTGGGGAACCCCGGATCTGGAGCGGCGGCTTCATTGGCAAGGCACTGCCGACTAACAGCCGTGCGGGTGGTGGATCCGGTGTCCCGGCCGCGCGGGCGGTGGGATCCGGTGGTCGTTGGCGGCCGGGCGGCGGCTTCTACGGCGGTTGGTGTGCGCGATCTGGCGCCTCCTTCCTCCCTGATTCGACGTGCGGGCGATCTGGTCGGGCCGTGCTTCCTCTCGGTCGCTGGTCCTGTACAGGAGGTACTGCTGGTGGCGGAGATCTAGTTCGGGGGAAATCCTTGGCCGGCCATGACCGGCCGCGCCGACGGCGACGCCTGAGGGCGCCGTTTCCCTCCTTGGAGGCGTCGGTATGGACTGATCTCCTCACTTCACCTTTCCCTAGGTCTCCTAGGCGAAAGCCCTAACTCTGTTGGGCGGCGGTGGCGTTCACGGCGTCGTTCCCTTCTTGAAGGCGCCGCTTTGGGAACCTTGGGGTTGGGTGGCGCTTGTGGGTGGTGGGCGATGGCGGTGGTGCGGCCCTTTCCTAGCATGGATTTACGTCTGTTGCTTGGAGATGGACTCGCGTAGGTGGAGGTCGACGGCTGATGTCGTGGTGGTGTCAATGGCGGAGGACCTTCCAAGGCTCGCGTAGGTGGAGGTCGTCGTTTGGCGTCGTGGTGGCGTCGATAGCGGAGGACCTGCCAAGGTTGTCACCTCGGTCTGCTCTGAAGATAGACTAGTGGAAGATGGCGGCGACGACACATGTGAGTGCGTTAGACCGGTTTGAGCCCCGGACCTGGCAGATGGCTCGGCCGGGGCCTCCGGCTTTAGATGTTAGGCTTAGGTGAGAGGTATGGGTATGTGGCCCAGCTTGCACCCCTTCATCATTTGGATAGGAGTAGCGGCAGATGCTGCCAAGATGGCGGATTCAGGCAAATTGCTGTTATACTTTGTAAGGTTCTCGAGAATAATCAATAAAATGGCCGTATGCATCTCTCAGATGCAGAGGCCAGGGGTCATCCTCCTTTTCGAAAAAAAATCAATCTATCAAAGCTCTTAGATCTAGTAGTTCACAGTGTTCTCCGACCATGGTATGAAAAACATTCAAGATGTTTTAGGCTACCAAGGGGGTATCCTGTCTGGTACTTGTTAGGAACTCGGTTATGATAGGGGGAGATCTTGCATAGTGCTTGACGTTATTCTGATCGAGGGCAATAACTGTTTACTTTGTTGAGATGATATTTTGACGGACATGAAAAATTATGGTTGTTTCGTACTGCTTTCTGTGTCCTTATGACTCGTCAAATTCCCGGGTTGATTGTTTTGCTTTGAAGACCGGCATGGGATAATCAAAGTAGAAAGGTCCAACACCAGCATCAGTTCCTTCAACGTGACAACCATTGCTTACTCATCCAACAATGTTGTTTGCTGCAGAAGCAACCCTGCAGCAAATGACTGGATACCATCCTCTGAAACAATATGATATCAAAATCATGTGAATTTGGGCAAACACACCAAGTTTCATGTACCCAGTTCCTAATAGAGCATTTTCTGTCTCCAGGTTATTCCAGTTTCGAACAAACCTAGCAGGAGTGACTCCTGACTGTGATTTCGGCCATATGAATTGTCATCGGTCATTTTGAGGTAACAAAGTGAGCGCATCATGGTGCAACTTCTGTATATTAAGAGAAGGCATGGGAAGGTAGAACAATGAGAGCTGCCAATGTTGTAAACGGAATGAATCGGCTTTAATATAAAGCCTGAGACATTGTTCAATTGTTCAGAGTTCAGACTACTGAACTCTGTAACCTGAATGGACGAATGAGTAAAAGTAATGTAAGAGGCAACATGGTTATCAATTGCTGGTACCTTTTCTTACTGCTAAAAGAGAGATAATTTTGTTGAAGAGATCTCCACATTCCCTACTTTTTCCATGGATACAAAGCTGCCATGGTTGCGCTCCGTCTTATATGAATGAGCCAACCAATCAATCTTAATTTTATTTGTTTCTTTGCTCTGCGCGGCATGCGCAGATAGACATTTTACAAGCTGTAATTGTACATTTGACATTAACAGTATTTTTCAGCTCAGTCAAAAATCAGGTCTCCTGTCGCGTAGATGTTGTAGAAGACGGTGGCGCTGAAATAGAGCACCGCCGTTAGGGTGAGGAAGGCCTGGAAGGATCCCAGCCACTGGACGAAGTATCCTGCTCCTACTGTGCTAACTATGGCAGCCACTGTCCCAATGCCGTTCGTCATTCCTGTTCAAGCAGCACAGAGATGCCAGATATAAGTGCTGAAGAATCAATTCATCAATGCAGAAATATGGACCTTGTTGTCTACTGATGCTATCAAACAAGTTTGCGAACATACCGTGTAGGGATCCAGCGTATTTAGGGGCAATGTCCTGACGGAAAAAAAAAATAGTGAAACACATTCATATTGTTAGTGGAGCTACTGATCCAGAAGAACAGGCACTCTAGGTAGAGATGGTATGATCAGGATATGATATGAGGAAACATGAACAGTAGTTACCTGTACATTACAGAAGTACCCAGCTTGACTGCAGGAACTCAAACCCAAGGCGGCGGTCATGATAACTGCTGCAACTGATGGTGTTTGAGCAAATCTTAAACATAGCAATGACACACCTGGCCCAATAAAACCAATTGACTGCATAATTTTCCGGACTCGCACAATTGATAAGCCGGATTTGATCATGAAATCTGCAGAAGCTCCCGCAACATATCCTGATAGAGCCATGACGCCCCAAGGTATGGCGCTGAACCATGCAGCTTGTTTCAAATTGACATTATATACCTGTTGGGATAATAGTCAGAAACAACAGCTTATAGCAAACTTGTAAGGCAGACCCATTAGAATGATTTTAGAAGCTTTGATGACATACCGTTTTGAAGTACACTGGCATCCATGATAATAGGACAAAATAGCCCTGCATAGTGTTTTGAATTTCAAGATGTTAATATCTAGATGCAGTATCACAAAACTTTAGTTCTGCTGGTCAGTCATTCTTACCCAGTTGTTTATCACATTAGCTACAATTATGGCCCACATTTCCATCTTTGAGAACACTTCTCTTAAGGATGGTGATTTGCTGCCTTTGACTTTTGATTTACTTCGTCCAGCTAGAATTAGTTGCAGCTCAGATTTGCTTATAGTACGGCTGTCAATAGGGTCACTTTCTACATTCAACAGCCATACAGAGAGCCACAAGTAACCAAGTGATGCGAAGAAGGCAAATGTTCTGGCGAGGCCTATATGTGACATGATGATCGGTGTTGCTAGGAAGCTTACGACGTTTCCAAGATGGAATCCTCCCATGGAAAGGCCAACAGCAGTGGCACGTTCATGTGTTGGGAACCACCTGTTTCATGTTCAAAAATGAAATTAGGAGCCTGAACTGAAGTTGCATTTGGTTGCATTGATATATATGTAGTGGATGTTTCATTTTCTAGATTCTGTAAGTAGAATCGGTTACTGATAAATGTGAAAAAGACCATTGGCTGACATACCCAAAAGTATAACTATGAAACAAAGAATACCTGTATGCATAGCTAAACTAATTCTTCTAGCACCCTATGTTTGAACTATAATGAGTACTACTGTGATTGATCTCAAAGAGGTAAAGTATTTTGGCTTATGCTGCTCCAAGTGTTGGTGGAGGTTACTGCTTCTGTCTGTCCTCTCTAGGAATCTAAGATTAATGTTGCTTGGAGCAGAGTACTCAAGTGTCCATGCTGAATAGATTTATTGGGTGATATGAGCTACTTACTTTGGTAAAAAGGTGCTCATTGTCGGAAATGCAACACCTTCTGCAACGCCAAAGAGCACACGTACAGCAAGCAACATAGTGGCAGATTGAGAGGCGGCCCATGGAGTGAGGAAAGTGGCCAAGGACCAGAGTGCAGCAGCACCTGCCATCACCTTCTTCCCCCCATATCGGTCCGCCAAAGCTCCTCCAACCATGGATGAGAAAACATATCCCCATAGAAATGATGACTGCAACAGTGTTGAGAAAATTTAACCTTGAGTTGATCAATTCGAACATCACCAACCATGTACGATACGACAGTAAGGGGGCAGGTGGCTGTGTTTGTTTTAGCCTAGCTGATCATGGATATCAACAATTTGCTGCGTTTGTTCATATATCACATCATCATACACTTGCTGAATGACGTCTAGTCAGTGGTGTTGTAATGGTATTTTAGCCTTTATGGAGTAGCAACTGATGCAATCAAGCTTTCTGGTCCCAGTAACCAAGTAAACAGTCAAGGGTGTTGGAATTTTCTGATATAATCACATCATCCATCAGAATGGATGTTTCAAGTGTCCAATTGTTCAAAAATATATATTTAATTGTTCAAAAAAAAATCTCAAATTTTAACATTTATAAATCAGGAAACAGTAGCAGCTCTCAAGTTGCTGACTTATCCCCATGTACTGCTTGCTAATTTTGGTTTCTGTCGCAAAATCGGCCCTTGGCATTTCCTATATAGAGGCCCCTCCAAGAATCATACTAAATAGAAACATGTGTCATGATGTTAACTTGGTGGTTGTTAACTTGGTATCATCAGGCAGCCTGGCTTAAAAGAATGGTAATGAAATCTGAAGTTGATACATCATGCATCGTTGACTTTTGGTAAGCAATTTACAACTAATGGTTGGAACCTTTTTGTTCTTACCAAGTTCTTGCTTAAGGTCAGAGCAAAATGACATTCACTTCAGTTTCTGCTAATGTTGAGGAGTAAATTAACATGGCAAGAAGTGGGCGGGCGTACCTGGACGATGCCGACGAAGGAGCTGGACCAGCCGTGCTGCGCGGCCAGCGGCACGACCGCGACGGACATGACGACCCGGTCGGCGTTGCAGAGCAGCATGACGGCCGCCACGAGCGCCACCACCTTGGCCCGCTCGGGCAGCGCCGGCACGCTGGGCACGGCGGCGGCCGCCGCGCCGTGGCGGACCCCCTCCAGGCTGGCGCTGCACTCGGCGACGACCTCCCGCGCGCCCCTCCGCCTCGCCCTCCAGCCATCGCCAACCAAACGAGCGGCGGCAACGCCCCTGCCGCTGATACTGGCGGCGCAGCCGACACCTCTGCCGCAGCCATCCGCGCCTGGGCCCAATGAAGAAGAAGAAGAAGCGGATATTCGCAGGCTTGTCGGCTCCAAGCTGGCCGCCCCGACCCTGGCGGATCTGTACCTGGCCGGGCCAGCGGCCGGCTTGACGGACACGCAGGATCTCACCGACGCCATGATCCGCGCGAGGAGGCAACTGAAGCTGACCGAGCGTGCTCAGAGAGGCGCGGCGGAGATCAAGAAATGCTTTGTGCAGGCCATGGTAATTAAGGAGTACGAGGCAGACAGAAGGCAAGTGGTTATATATGATTGATCAACTGGGTTGGTTGGTGGTATAAATTTAGGACCTCGGGGAGGACGAAAGGTGGTAGGTCGGGGATCTCTGAAGATCTCTACTCTTAAAATGTTTTCCTCTTCACGATTTAATTTCGTCTGATATTTTTCGGCTCGTCTTCTATCACCTTCTCTCATTGATGTATTTTTTTTTTTGAGAAGCCTGAGCTGAATCGCCGCCCCGCGTCGTCCCATCTGGGCGACACGGGCGGAGCCCCAAATCGCCACCGCCTGCTCCCACCTTCCCTCCCTTCCCCACCTCGCCGCTCCTGTTAGCGCCGCTGGGCAAAGTCGTGACGTGGGTAGGCGGCGGCGGGGCGCCCCACAACCTCCTCTCCTCCCCATCTCCCCCATCTCTCTCCGCCATGCAACTGCGCAGCTCGCCGCCGGTGGAACTCCCCACTTACGTCCTCGTGGTCTTGGCGCCGGAGTGGCCGTCGATGCATGAAGGCGGGTGCCATGCCCCATCTCTCAGGCGCGTCATGGTGACCCGTCTGGCCCGGATCTGGATCGGGACGGGGATTCAACCGGTGGTGGTGGTTGCGGTGGGTCGACATCACTTAGCCCAACTGTGGATTGAGGGCTGGTTGCAGGAGTGCTTCGCTTCTGCCTAGATCTGGGCAGGGTGGAGGTCGTGGATCCGGATGGGTTGCCGTGGCCGCCATCTGCCGCTCGTAGGGTTCTTCTTGCTCCAATATGGTGTTCTGCGAGATGTCGACCCTCTTTGATCTGACCATTGACGAGTTCGGGCGCTCTGTCGAGATCTTCATTGGATGCTTGATGCACAGAGATTCTTGGCGGAATGGATTCGATCGCGTCGCCCCAATTTCACTGTGTGGCTTCGGGAGGTGTGATGTGAAGCCGTTGTCTGTTGACATTATGGGACATGTTGGTATTTCGATTTTCATGGTGAAGACGATGGCGGAGAATGTCATGGTGGCTGAGATCCGAGGCCTAATAATGGCGGATCGAGACTTTGAGGCGATGATGACTTTGCTTGGGGATTCGTGACTTGTAGCAGTGGCATCGGTAAGTGGGGCGGCAACACGGTGAAGTACAAAGTCTTAGCTTCGGTGAAAACCAAGGTCTGGCCTTAATTGGTTGTGTATGGCAGTGTTCTTGTTGAAGGCATTGTTTTGAGAGTGCGGATTTTCTTCAGGGTGAAAATCTAAGATCTATGATCAGGCGATGACGACGCTTGTGCACTATTTCCTTCTTGGAGGCGTCGCTTTTGAAGAATTTGGACTTTGGGTGTTGTCTTGGTTGTGGTTCGTGCTGCAGCTACAAGGAATTGATCACTATAGCGGGATCTTTCATTTATTTTTTCTTCTTCCTTTTTTGTCTTTTGGCTGTGTGCATCTGTGATGTCTTTACGACATTTCATTGTTGCAGAGGTTGGGTGTAATTGGTATCTCTTTGATATTAATATATTCCCTTTGTCGTAAAAGTAATTCTGAACGGAGGGGGCACTTGCTTTGACTGGTGCTGATTCAGTTCAGTTATGTAAATAATAGATAATTATGGATCTATAATTGCACCATATATATAACATCCCCTTCTTAAAAGACATACATAAGACTTGTTTCAACCTTTCAAAACAAAACCAGATACTCCTTAATAACAAACAGTTAATCATGCGCACTATTTATTATTACCATTATCTTTATTATTAATTGACAATTAAAACTTTTCTAATACAACAAAAATTGCATACTCCCTCCATCGCAAAATAAGTGAACTCAATCTCCGAGAAAGTATCTTTCTACTTATCTTACCAAAACACATATATCTATTATATGCATTGTTTATTTTTGCCTTCATGGTTTATTTTTGACTTCACCTCTCACCACCACGGAATCGGATCCTCTAACATTGAGAAGGAATGTTAGAGAAGCTACAGTACCTTAGCTTTTCTTCTTTCTATTCATATGATTATGGTTAAAATAACTTAAATTAATTTGCAAATTGATGATCTACCGTGTACATTTATTGTAATTACATGCAAACAAATTGATGGTGAAATAAAATTAAAATTAAATTATTTATATCTACAGTAAATATCAACACTAAACAACCTATTAACTACCTACTAACAGTCTCTAACTTTTCTTCTTCATTTTACACTAGGCTAACACTGTAGCACCGTGGCATTCCTTCTCAATGTTAGAGGATCCGGTTCCCACCACCACCCTTCCATGCTGGTTTTTTCTAGTCCTTGCACACTTTCATCGATTTTTTTTTTCTCAACCGAGCCCCACTTTTTCATTTTTCATACTATTCTTTTGACCTTCCCTCTTAACACCATGGATCAAAACTTTACTTACCTTGTTAGAGATAACATGACGGATAATTCAGAGTTCGGACAACCACATTTCTTCCCCACATACGGTATGAATTGGGGAAGTTTGGATTATGCAGACGGTTGGATTTGAAGGAGCCTAATGGGTGCCCCTTTGATGTCCAAACATGACACATGGAGAGAAATAAGCCTTGACCTTGAAGACGACTTTAATTATTTATATGATTTATTTATGTATGCATTACAGGTGAACGTGGATTTGGTGAACATGGATGCGCGCATCCTTTATGAATGGAAAATCAAAAAATGCTAGAAAAAAATAAAAAAATCTGAATTTATTTTTGTAATATACATAGTCAACCGGTATACTTGCCTGTGAAGTTTCATTAAGAAATCATATCCGTGGTAATCTGGGCAAAAATGACAAAATTGAAGCTATATTAAAAGATACTGTTTAATATTATTGCATTTCTATTTTTTCCACTAAGAATACCATGGGTGTCAATACATCATGAAACTTCACACGTGAGTAAATTGATCGACTAAGTTTCATACCGCTAAATTTTAGAATTTTTTAATTTTCTTTAATACTTTTATGAATTTACTATTCACATGGATGTACGCACCCATATTCATCATTGTATTTTCGGCTAGCAACCCCGCTCTCATATTTTACTAGCACCACACGTGTTCTAGTTCTGCTAGTAAAATACGGGAGCGGGGTTGTTAGCGCTGATCGGCCTGCGGGGAATGGTCAAGGCATGCTGCTGGGTGGCGCCGTCGTGCGGCCGGTGCGGTGGGCACCACCTACCGTGTGACGCGCCGAGTCGCCACCTACCCGGCTGGCGTCCGAGCCAAAGCGGCAAGGCGAGGAGGAGGAGGGGAGGGGGAGGGGGACTGGGGGGCGGAGAGTCAGGGAGGTGATGGCGACTGCGCCATGAGAATGGAAAACAAGACTGCCAACCAAGACCGGACTGCTGGTCCTGGTTGACATTTCAGCTTCAGGGTGGGGTGGGAAGGTGGTGCGCGTGGCGTGCGCCATGACCTGGACAGCGGTGCGGCTGGTTCGGGGGGAAAAAGGATCGGTTTTGCTTCGGGCACCAACCAGACGTCCAAACGCATGCTCTCTTTTTTGCTGCGGTCAATCAACCAAAAACACGCCCGCTAACATAAGGCATGTGATTTCACCATCTTTGCACACGGTTGGAATGGGAAAAGGTCAGATGTAAACCCACGTCTGATTTCCATCATCTTTTTTTTTGTGAGTACGTATTGCAAAGTGTCAAGTGGGTCTGATTTTTTTTTCTTTTTTTCGTAAAGGGGGTTTGCCCGGCCTCTGCATCAGAAAGATGCACACGACCACATTATTGATAATCAAAAGGTCCAACATAGGTCTCGAAGTCTCAAACAAAAAGGAACAGATGCTCAAAAAAAAAGCACGAAAGCAAAAAACAGGACAGCCACAACCGGCAGGCAAAACGACAGATAGGATAAACACCTATCCTATTACATGACCGTCATCCAAACCGGTTGAAGATAGCCCGTGCTACCGTCTCCCATCGGATAGATCCAGTAACCAAATGCTCTCTGGCCTCCGTCGGAGTGAGTAGCGACCACATACGGATGAGTGTAGTGGCCCTGAAAACAACCTGCAGAAAATGGATATTTGTTGTTCTGTTAAAAACCAAGTCGTTTCTGCAGTTCCAAACTGCCCATAATAAAGCACATACTCCTACACGGATATGTCTCGTTGTTTCTGCGTCAATCACATCTAGTCGCGTCCCAAATAACGTGTTGATGGAATTCGGAGGAGTTATATTAAGAGCTATGTGGACCTATCTCCACAAAATCTTTGCCAAAGGGCAGTCAAGAAAGAGGTGTTTGATTGATTCATCACTATCACAAAAACTACATCTTTTAGATCCAGTTCAGTTGCGCTTCGCCAAATTGTCCTTAGTTAGGATGACCTGTTTGTGGACAAACCACATGAACACTTTGATTTTTAAAGGCACTTTGACTTTCCACACATGTTTCGAACTAGGAATAACGCTAGCGTTGATAATATCCAAATACATGGATTTAACCGAACTCTCCATTCTTAGCTAGTTTCCAGCGTAACTGATCTGGCTGTTGAGAAAGTTGGGCATCCATCAATCTTCTCACAAGATGGAGCCAAACTTCCCAACGGTTTCCCACTAGCGTCCTCCTGAATTGAATATTAAGAGAATTGGAATGTAGTACTGTTGCAACGTAAGCGTCTTTTCGCTGAACTATATTATAGAGAGAAGGATATTGGATTGCAAGGGGCGTCTCCCCTAGCCAGGTATCCTCCCAGAATCTTGTGAAAGTACCATTTCCAACTACAAATTATGTCCTGTTAAAAAAGATTGATTTCACTCGCATCAGTCCCTTTCAAAAAGGAGAATCAGTCGGTCTTACTGTCACCTGGGACAAGGTTTTGGACTGAAGGTACTTATTACGAAGAATCTGGGCCCAAGTGGTATCTGTCTCTACAGATAACTTATACAACCACTTGCTGAGAAGACATCTATTCTTCACCTCTAAATTTTCAGTGCCTAGACCCCCTTGGTCTTTCGGCCTACAAATGATATCCCACTTAGCGAGTCTGTATTTTCTTTTTACTTCATCGCTCTGCCAGAAGAAGCGCGATCGATAGAAATCTAACCTTTTCCGAACTCCAACTGGTACTTCAAAAAAGGACAATAGAAACATAGGCATACTTGTGAGAACCGAATTAATCATAATCAATCGTCCTCCTTATGACATAAGCTTGCCCTTCCAGCAGCTCAGTTTTTTAAAATCGATCTTCAATGCTCTTCCACTCCTTGTTTGAAAGCTTGCGATGGTGGATTAGTATACCCAAATACATGAAGGGTAAAGACCCCTGAGGGAGTCCTGGACTAGGGGGTGTCCGGACAGCCGGACTATCATCGTCCGCCAGACTCCAAGACTACGAAGATACAAGATTGAAGACTCCGTCCCGTGTCCGGATGGGACTTTCCTTGGCATGGAAGGCAAGCTTGGCGTCTGGATATGTAGATCTCCTACCATTGTAACCGACTCTGTGTAACCCTAGCCCTCTCCGGTGTCTATATAAACCGGAGGGTTTTAGTCCGTGGGACACAACAACCATTACAACAATCATACCATAGGCTAGCTTCTAGGTTTAACCTCCTTGATCTCGTGGTAGATCCACTCTTGTACTACCCATATCATCAATATCAATCAAGCGGGAGTAGGGTTTTACCTCCATCGAGAGGGCCCGAACACAGGTAAAACATCGTGCCCTTGTCTCCTGTTACCATCCGCCTAGGCGCTGAGTTCGGGACCCCCTACCGAGATCCATCGGTTTGACACCGACATTGGTGCTTTCATTGAGAGCTCCTACGTGCCAATCCGATAGGCTCGATGGCTTCTTCAAACAACAACAACGCCGTCGGGTGAGACTTTTCTCCCGGACAGATCTTCGATTCGGCGGCCGCCTGCGGGCAATTCACTTGGCCATTTGGAGCGAATCGAAGCTATGCCCCGGCCGTCGGTCGGTTGGAAGCCTAAACTTCACGGCGGACATCGCGGAGACTTGATCTTGATGGATCCGATCCACACCGGCCAGCGCCGCCTTTGTCGCGATGGGCACGATCTAGCTCTGCCGCGGACAGGCGCCTTGAGGCGCACATGAATCCCTCCGACACATAGTTCGGGCCGATCCGCAGATTGAGGGCGAGTGGTGGACACCTCCTCGGGGCTGCAACTTCCACGGTGATGGAGCGAACAGCCTTGTCCCTATAAAGCTCGTGACTCGAGGTGCGGACTCCTGCCGGACTCGAACCTCCTGCGCCCGCCAATCGAATCGATTGGGCACCGATTATGGAGTTCACCTGCGGACATCTTCGGCACTCACCCTTTGGCGACATCCTAAATTAGCTAAAGCATCTCTCGCTATCCGGAGAGCCTGGCGGACTATGGCGAGGATGGTTGGGATCTTGACGACGAAGAAATTCAAACCCCACCCACCACCCACTTTGTAGCCACTTGTTGGCGATCTAACCGACATGCTAGACTATGACTCAAAGACATCGGCGGTATGGGCGGCGATGCCGGAGACGAACAAGAACAAGTGCCTATGGGGCCTTTGGAAGACCACCTCGTCATATGACATATACATGGTGGACACCCCAAAAGATGGGGACGGGAAGAAGCGGCGAGGCAGATTCCTTAAAGAAACAGCCCAAGCGCCGGCGTCGTGGCGCCGCTCTAAATCCCGCCACAGCAAGAATGGAGATTCCAGCCACGAGGGATAATAACACCCGGAGAGTGCGAAGACAATCCCCTCCCGCAAAATTCAGCGCGGGAGGATGCGTACAAGCCCTCACGAGAGGCGGCGGGGAAGAGGTCGAGGATGATAATTACATAACTCCCTCTGGAGACGAGGCAAGCCTCAACAACAGCCAATTAATCGTGCCCGAGATCCCGTCGAGCAGAGGCGTTTCAAGCGTGGGCTAATGGCCACAGACAAATAGCCTAAAGAAAAAGCAGCGGCAGACTTCAAGCTGATCAAGACCTGGCGGCCGACGGATGGACCGAGGTCCTCGCGGCGAAGAGTATGAACTCGAGCGCCCCTCCAAGAGCTACCCAAAATGCAAGTTGCTCCCCGATTAGAAGAGGAAGCATACATACCTTCATCACCAGCGCTGTCGGCCGACCGACCACCACGTGGTCGCGACGAAGAGCATCCAGGCCTTCCATCAAGACCGTACCCGGCATCGCTCGAAAAAAGTCACGAAGCCCGCGGGGAACGCGCGGACTTGCGGGATATATTGGAGGATAAGGCAAGACAATCCAGATCTATTTATGGATCATGTAGGCGCCCACGACCCACGCGAATACCGTCGAGCGGATACAATAACTCGGCGGGCGAACACTGGCAGAACAACGCTCCACGGAGCTACGTCGTGATATTGCTCAATCTGAGGCGCCGCACACCCGCTATGCTTCACTGACGAAGTAATGGATCATCAAATCCCTGAAGGGTTTAAACCCGTAAACATTGAATCCTACGATGGCACGACAGACCCCGCGGTTTGGATCGAAGATTATCTCCTTCACATCCATATGGCCCGCGGTGACGATCTCCATGCCATCAAATATCTCCCGCTCAAGCTTAAAGGACCAGCACGGCATTGGCTTAACAGCCTGCCCGCAGAGTCGATTGGGTGTTGGGAGGACCTGGAAGCCGCATTCCTCGACAACTTCCAGGGCACATACGTGCGACCACCAGACGCCGATGACCTAAGCCACATAATCCAGCAGCCAGACGAATCGGCCAGACAATTCTGGACATGGTTCTTAACAAAGAAAAATCAAATCGTCGACTGTCCGGATGCAGAGGCCCTCGCAGCCTTCAAACATAACATCCGCGACGAGTGGCTAGCCCGGCACCTAGGACAGGAAAAGCCGAAATCCATAGGAGCCCTCACATCATTAATGACCCGCTTCTGTGCGGGAGAGGATAGCTGGCTGGCTCAAAAGCAACAACCTCGGCAAAAATGCTGGTAGTCCGGACACTAAGGACCACAATGGCGGTCGCGTCGAAGCAAAAATAAATGCCGCGTTAACGGCGGCGACAAGGAGGATCTGGCGATTAACGCCGGATTCAAGGCTCTAAACCGGTCGTGGAAGAAGCCATTCAAAGAACCACTCGGGTCCATCAATTTGGACCGAATACTCGACCGCTCATGCGGATACATGGCACCCGAAAAGCCAGCTAACCACACCAGCAGAGATTGTTGGGTATTTAAGCAGGCGAGCAAGTTAATTGCGAAAACAACGACAAGGGGCTGCACAATGACGGCGAGGAAGAGACCCGACCGCCCGAACAGTGAGGATGAAGGTTTCCCCCACAAGTGCGGACGGTGAACATGATATCGCAACCCATATACCCAAGAGGAGAGGAAGTGCACTAAGGGGCGTATATGCGATGGAGCGATCGCCCTAAGTTCAATCCATGGTCCTCTTGCCCGATCACTTTCGATCGAAGAGACCATCCGACCAATATCCGCGATGGCGGATTCGCGCGTGGTTTTAGACCCGATCGTCGATGGATTTCACCTCACGAGAGTCCCGATGGGCGGCGGCAGTGCTGAACCTGCTTTATCGAGGATACGGTCGCAAGATGGGCATAGACCCCTCAAGGATTAAACCTACAAAGATGACCTTCAAAGCGTCATACCGGTGTTAGCGCCAATTGTATAAACTCGATCACTGAAGTGGTCTTGGATCCCGGACAATTTCGGGCGAGGAGTTAATCTTGACATAGTCCCGTTCGTAGTGGCTATCATGCTCTGCTTTCGGACGAACGCGTTACGCAAAGTTCAACGCGGTGCCGCGTACGCATACCTCAAGCTCAAGATGCGGGCCCATACGGAGTCATCACGGTCAGCGGAAATACGGACCGCTCCCTCGAACGGAGGAACATACAATGCTGCTCGCGGCGGAATCTGAGCAGCCTTTTAAGGCAATTTTGAGTCCGGCCATTAAATGGCGGACACGACCAAACGCGCCGAGCAACATCAACCAAGACCACAGCACGTTAGAGCACGCCGTAGCAATGCGGCTAACCCCAGCCCTCGCATGATTGCAAAACCAACCCTACGCGTACATCATTACGCTCTGGAGATACCATGGGCCTAGGGGGAAGGGCACAACCACAACAGACCCAGAGTGCGGCTCGACCACACCAGGGGCTCACAAGTGTGTCACTCTTTTTTATTATTATTTTCCTTCTTTGTATACACAGATTCCGTTCACGGAGGCCCCGTCGGCGATGAACCCGCCGAACTCACGATGCAACAGCCGGGGAGGAAGAAGGCTGCGGCGAACACTCGGTGGTCTCCATTACGAGCATTAAATTCGATTATATACACCAGTCCGCAGACCACCCACGGAGGGGACATGTTTAATTAGTCAATCCCTTGCTTACGCACTATTTGTATCATTCCGCACTCATAGCGAAATTCCTTGAATAAATAATGCAGCACTTTTTGCTCTGTAATCGCATTACTTTAAATATATGTTCACTAATGACATCACGCTTTTCGTATATTTTAGTGCGGCCGAACACACGAGGGCTTATGTTCCCCGCAGTATGGTGTGATAAGTCCGAACACTTTCACAAGTCTTGGCACCCGAACTTATAGCATTATATGAATCGGCTCGAATCATGTCTTGGGTCAATAGTTGGGTTTGCGGCTCCCACGTTTTGGTACCTTACGTTCCGTTCAGCCGGCTAAGGTGGCCTTTGGGAGAACCACTGCGATTGCGCCCGGTTGAGCTGGGCGGCGCCTCGATGGAAAAGCTAAAACTGACTGTCATGATAAGGCGAGAGACTGGTCGCTGTTCGAGAGGTCTTTTCGAGTCCTTAAATACTTATGCCACGTCAAGCGAAGAACCGGATAATGTCCGGCCAAGGCGTGGATAGCGCCCCCAACTCGGTCTTCCGAATACTAGGGGCTTCGCCGAAATTTAAAATTATAGAATTCTATGGCTAAGTGAGAGTGTTCAAGCATTATAAGTCTGGTTGCCTTGTTTGTTGTGTTGAGCGCCTCCCTAGATGGACCCAACAATGGGAACAAGAGTGCTCAAGTTTATCCGAACACCCAAAGACTTTCGTGGCTTGGGGGCAAGCCGACGACTTGCCATCTCTCAGATTTTATAAACGGTCGCACAGAAGGTAATATTTTAAATCAAACAAGCGTTGCTTAGCGCATATGGACAAAGTTTTCAGCGCACAGGATAATACATAGCGAGCCTACTCAATAATTACATCTCTGGGGCACTCATCCGCAATCTTAAAGGCACCCTTCAGGATAGTCTTATAGTACATCTCGGGCGTACGATACTCCTTGCCCGCTGGCGGCACGTCACTGATAAGCTTCTCCGCATCCAGCCTGTTCCAATGCACCTTTGCGCGGGCAAGGGCCCGACGAGCACCTTCAATACAGGCGGAGCACTTGATGACCTCCAACAAGGTTAATTAATGTGAGTATTGTTCTGGTGATTGTGACATTTGGTGTGTTACTGTGTATTTATGATTTTGTGTACTGATTGATCATTGTATGGACATGACTGTGCGTCGACTTGTGCCGTTATGTACTTATTGTATATAGCATATCTCTAGACACTGCTAGACAATCATGAAAACTGATCAGGTTGATGAAATAATACTATCGAATGAATTTCTGCAAAAATATTCAATGCATACGATCAAGGTATCGAATTAAATACAATATTCATTTAAGAGGTCACATTCGAAACAGAATATAGGGTTAGGACAGTATGAAGTGTACATGTCATTTTATATGAATATAATGATGTTTTAACATTGTTATCTGATAATAATGATCATATGGATGGCAACTATTTATCTTTCCATTCTGATTTGATAATTAACTTGGTAATGGCTATTCTTATGTAGTATCTCATATCATGTTGATTCTACTAGTAGTATTAGCTTTCTTAAGATTGTGGTGTTAGTCACTCTATCAGCTCTTAGACACGGTCAAGGCTAATGTAGCGGTATCCCTCTTGCGAGCAACCCCAACTGCAAGCGGCCTGCTCTCCCTCGTCCCTTTGGCGTGGCTGCCCCGGTGGTATGTCCGTCGCCGGGTTCGTGGCCGCGGGCGGCTTTGGCGGTTGGTTCCGTCTGGGCCGTGCTCCTCTGCACTGCCGTGGTCGGTTGTCCGGTGTCGAGGCGGGGGTCTATTGCGTGGGCGGTCGGCGGAGCTGGCTCTGGCGGTCTGTTCATTGTGCGCATCTGGCCTGCTCCTCTCCTGTGGCGTGCGGGTCTCCTCTCAGGGCCTGGTCCTTGGGTGCGCGCGATGCGCTGGGCGCGTTCCTGGCGTCGTCCTGGGCTGACCGCGCCGTGGCGACTGGTTGGCTTCCTGTGGGGCTGGCGGTTCAGGGTGTGCCTTGCTCTTCAGGTGCCGGGGGAGCCTAGTCGGTGGCGGGGTCGGTGGGGTGGCGGCCTGGGTCGTGGTCGTCGTTGGCCTGGACCTGCTGTTGCGGACTGGAGTTGGTGGCTGGGCGAATGGGAGTGCCTTCCAGATGGCTCCTGCTGCGAGGTGTGGCTGGTGGCGTATGGAGGTCAGGTGATCGTGGTAGGTGTAATGGCGCAATGGACTTCCTTGGACGGTGCGGCGTCTCTCATGGCTCGGCGCATCGATTGAGTTAGTCACGTGAATGCCTATGGTATGACTGGCAAGTATGCTCGGTTTGATCGGATTACGGCTCGATTCTTCTAGGCTTCTGACTGTGAAATTGGATGGTGATAGCCGTATCACTGTATGGGTGGATGCTCGGTTTTAGATCTCAATTGTGATTGTATTTGCTTGACGATGGAACTGATGAAACAGTTGCCTGAGTATGTCTCTCCCTTTGTCAATGCGTTAGACTTCAGTTTGGACGATATCGTATGAAAAGTCAATAGATTGTAGGCAACAGTTATACATCCAATGAGTTGCACTCGATTATGACTGTAACTTGACTATGATTCGCACCAATATTACTTTGAGACCAGTTTGCGGATACAATAGTGTCAAGCGCTCTTCTTTAATGACAGCATACTGGTGAGACTATGTTGGCCTGAATGGATATCGCAATAGGTACCAATCCACATGTTCAGATTCATGTAATAACGCTGATCTAGTCAGTGAGAAGTGTTCGTGCAATTCACTGCAAAATACTTTGAGTAGACTCCACTCTACTATGAATAAGTCATGGTTGGTCACTAAGTAGGCACAGTCAACTTTTATTTTCTATGAAAGATCATTCGAAAGACTCAGCTAGATTATGCTAATTCAGCTGTATCGTCCAATGAACAATCGGCTATTAGTAAACTGGGTCCAGATGACAAGTTTGTATATTAAGCAGTGGTACAATGAGACTCGGTCATTTGTAGAGAGTAGAATGTGGGTTAATATCACCATGGAAAAGTCCTGGTTGCTCTCTTGTACAATGGCAACAATATCTGATTTAGGTACTTGCGTTCATGCCTCTTATGCACAGAAACAGTTGATTAAGATATGTTCATCGAAGATGAGCTTGCCATGATTAATGGTACATAAGTAGACCGCGTTTGTGCAGACCAAATCCAACCATTCATATTTGCTTGCATCTAGCAGCATCTCTAGCATTAACAAGATGAGATTTAGATGACATGAACATTCATAATGCAAGATACCTCCTGCTAACGAATGCGATGACAACCATAGTGAACTGGCGGAGATCACATAGTAATCCTGCCATAAAAATGATAGCATTTTCAACCGAGTATTGTTGAGAACAGTATTAGAGTATGTAGATATCATGAGAAATGCCAAATATGAATTAAGATCAGTTTATGCAGTAACCAAACAAGCTGCGCATCATTTACCTCTGATATTTAGAAGCCACATACATATGGAACAACATATGTAGATGACTACATATATGAAACTCTGGATAGATTATAGCAATTGCTATGAGAACTGGTATCAATGATTAGCATCCAGATCAACCCATAGTGATGAAGTATAATGTATACTATATTACAAATTAGTGCAATTACATGACCTTAGGAACTGTGCTGCTATTTTGAACTCTCATGAGAAAGTTGAGCTGATTGCATGATTAATTTGCTTTCAGATGAACAAGAGCAGTATGCGACAACAAGTTGCTGTCGATACCATATGTACATGATATGTCAACAACAATTTCACTTATGAGAATCTTATGAGCTATGACGTTCTTTGAGTGACCAGTCCATGATTAGTTGAAATTAGATTGCTAATAGTTGTTTTGGCAGTTCAGTCAATGTAATAATTTTGTAGATGGTTACAGCAAAAGTTTGGACAGCCATTATGACCCAAGACTGTACAAAGAACTTGGCAATAATCCCCATGAGCAAACATGCACCTACATGTACTCGTTTCATCTCAACTGAGAATTATGAGCCAAGATTGCTCATATAGGTGGTTCTAAGCTTCAGTTGTTCTAATCAAGAAAAGGCCAGTACAGTGCATGAGAAAAGTTTAGCGTAGATTGGATACTATTGCTAGGAAGTTCTTCGTCAAATGCAACCTCATGTGTGCTCATAATGAGCTTATGGTGGACAATATCATGTGCAGTCAAGAATAGGAGCAATGATGATTTGTCTGAATAATTCAGCGAATCAGATTCATGCATTGCAAATATACTAATGTGAAAAAATGTCTAAAATATGACTTTAAAGATGAATCATATTACATTAGTAGTATTTGTCGATGCAACCCATGGACATAACAATACTGTGCAAGCATAAAGACTTGTCATGTATGAATTGGTGGTTACTGTCTAGCCTTCATATCATTAGTCAATGCTACATCAGTGACAAATCTGAATGTATTTTGATTTGATTAATGAGTACAAATGCAATTCGCACAGCAACAATTGAAGAGTCATGGTAGCAAGTGCGTATACATGCTGCATCAGATGCAATGGCCAATCCACTGATGCAACCGTCATTTTATATGGTGCAAGCCCTTACTTGATACGACAACAGCTTCGCCAGCTAATGTACTCAAGTTTGGTTCATTAACCTGGTGGTCAATGTCACAAGCTCCAACATTTAAAGTCATGATGTGCTAAGCTAACTTATGGACAGCAAGCCTGGTTGCATGTGGAGCCATATACGATTGGTGCATGGCTGGCATGTGTTGCAGGCCTTAGCGTTCAAATCGTCAGTCCTGAGTGAGATCATTGACAGTCCAGACAGTGCAGAGGCGATCTGAGTGACACCTGCAGATGATCCAGAATCAGTGCTTTGAAGCATTATAGCGAAGTTGGCTTGGAAGATCTCATTTGAACTGGTGTTGCAACATAGGCGCTCTGGAGAGAATCGGGTGACGCTGAATGCCTCGAAAAGCGCTGGACACCATCGTGACTGCCGCACATCGACACTTGATGCCATGAGCTGAAGAATGTTCTGGCTGCCATCGGGCGCCAAATGCGCTACCGGGCAGCTTGTCCGCAGTGACGGAGGCGCCCCAGCCTGCATCCCGCGCAACTGGCCCGGCTGCTCACGCCCTCGCTTCAGCCATCCATAATAGAGGGAATGATGCAGAGTTGGCTACGATGCCACAGGGACCATGCTCCGGACGGACAAGGAGGAGATTACGTGGCGTGCTACTGGCAGTGCTCTACTGCAGGCCGCTTCTACGACCCAGGATTCCTGTGCCGCCGGAGCTACGCGCTGCCGTATGGCAGCAAGGCGGAGACACTTGCCCCATGACTGCCGTAGGGCAGACTTGGAGCGATGGCGCCTATCGCTGGCCAATTACGCTCAGGGGGAGCAGTGAGTCAGCGACTCTGGACCACTCTGCTCGTTCCATTCGAGACGGTCCATGATATTGGTCGGGCTATCGGCGCCTCGAGATGTGATGGGGCGTTGTTGAAGCGCATGATCGGACTTGCAGAGGCACGCGCTGCGGCTGATCGAGAGTCAGCGTCATGGTGACGGCTTGGTTAAGGTCGGAGGCATGGACTTTTCTGCATTGACTATCGCGATCTGGCACTTGATTTGCTACGTTTGGTATTGACTGGTCCTTGTAGTGCCTCGGACTGAGTGGTGTATTTGTGTTTCTTATGTCTTTGGATCTGATGTTCACTGAAGTGCGAGATTGTGCATGGTTCTTCGATTTCGTGATGAATTTGAAGGACTTCGGAGGTGTCGATCTCGTATGGCAATAATCCAAGATTTCTCAGTGCCATTGCCATGTAGCATTCTATTAAATGTCTTGATCACCTTCTGATAAATCTACAATCTCTGCAATTAACATCTTACTGCGTCTTGGAATATTTCGTTTCTTTTTGCGTTTGCTAATGATAATGGGATTCTCATGCTATCTCTGCTTCTTATGCTACATGTGGTTTCGATTTTCTGGTGAGTGAATTCGCGGATCGTGATTATACTGAGGTGTGATAAGATTTGACTTTGAGGCACTGCTTGTATGATTGTAAGTGTGAAATGAGATCTGATTTATTAGTGCACATGTGCTATAATTGTTTTTACAGTATACATAAGATTTAGTCAACCTTTTTTCCATTTCAAGTATCCGAGCAATGCATCATTTCATTGTTGTCACATTAGATCTGTCATTTGACACTGTTCTTAACGAATGCTTAGGGTCTTGATTCTTCACTGTACAATATTTGACATGCGATATTGGCTTCGCATGTTCATTGTGCACGATGAAGGACTGAAATTGGCGGTGTTAGAGAGCCTAATCGTGCAGCCATGTTGGTAAGTGAAGCGATGATAGATAATTGGATTGAACACCATATATTGAATTATAACATTAAGACTGGGTTTTTCAAATGACGCCATCACGTTTAACTAAACAGCATCTATAACACAACTTGATTTCTTTAGTGTCAGTAATTGCATCTGGTTTCTTGACTTCGTTTTACAATGACACATTCATATCTTTCTTCCTTCAACTACTGATATATTCAGAAATGCATATGCTTGCTAATTTCAGTTTAAGTTTGGTATGACTTATATCTATGATTTTTCATATTCCATGACTGTATAACTGCCAGGACACTTATTTGAGTAGTGATATATTCGTGTGCTATGGTTAGATATGATAGCATCTGATGACGGCTTCATAAATGCAAAAAATGAAACTGATTTAACATGTAATACAAGTCAGGAACAAGGAATTTATTAAATTATCATGTTTATTGCATAAAATTGAACACAAGATCCCCGATGTTAGGTATCATTCGGGATCTTCTACGTTCTATGCAATACATTTTCTAGAGTTTTCATTCGATCATTTTTGACTCCTCTACCATAGCTCCTTTTATTGAACATGAATAGCTTATAATTTCTCATCTATGATATGGTAATAATTAACATTGATTTGGCTTTATTAATGCCAAACGATGATGGGAATTTATTAAGTAAATTGACAGTTTATGATATCAGGTCAGCTGGCCTAGTCGTGAGCACTTAAGCACTCAAAGCTCACTACTGTTCCAACCAAGCATAGGTAACTGTGGCATTGACTCTCAAAGAAGATCGTACCCCAGGATCGGACATGCTGTTGTCATTAATTATGCATGTGCTGTCATTCCTGAGTGCGCTCGATACATACGTTCTGGACTACCGGACGTAACTTCACTGGTCAAGTTATTAACCTAATCAGAGATTACATCACAGGTTGGATGTAGTGTTACTGTTCATTGCCCTTATACTATGAAGTGAGTTCTGAGTTGGCTTTAAGAGCTAATGGGGTTCTGTACTGCAATGCGGGTTGGCCTAGTCGCACTAGTCTGTTATCAAGGTTAGCCGAAGGACTGGATGAACTGGATCGGCCCAAGAACTCTTATGCATAAGCATTGAGATCATTACTGGGATAGTGTAATCATGCCGACGTCAAGACAATGCTGTCGGAGTGATGTGAGAAGTTGACATGTTAATTTTACAGTTGGCAACTCGTTTCCTAGACCGAATGGAATGCGATGTCGGGTAATCACTTACCGACTAAATGCGTGATTTGTGGAGATATTTTAAGCATTGCTGATCTTCCAATCTTTGAATACGTAAGAATGATGTACCTGATTCACATCTTTTTTATAGTTCGATTAACCACGTCATGTCATGATAGTTTTGTCATGCTTTCGATGAAGGCATGACTGCCTTGTATGCAACTGGAACAGCTCTAAATTCAAACTACCGGTCGCTCTAACCACTAGAGTCAGCTTGGGACAGTAGAGAATGAAATGAACTCTCACGAGCTATGGCCTAACGTTAATGCTACGTCGGAATGATTCCTCGATGATCGTCGCTCTTGACTTTCGGAGTATTCTGGTTCTCCTAAACGTACTGTCTGAAGATTCTTGTGCTTAATTAAATAAGCGTCTCTAAGGAATTACATTACACAAGTGGATATGCCTAGTCAATGAACAGTAGTTCCATCGCTATATGCTTTGAAATCAAGTTGCTAGTTCTATCTAAACTTGGGCCGGTACGATAGTATGATTGATCTTCATACATATAATCAGTCCTTCGGTCTAAAAGCCTAATAGACTCAACCAGAACAGAAACCAGGCAGACATCGGTAACCGATATGATAAGCACTCTATCTATATCAATCATCGTTAGTAGCGTTACTATTCACAACTGTTTAACAAACAATTGCTCTCCTCCTCGTGATGCAGTAGAAATAATGCCATCCGACAAGTTGGACTGTACTTCCAGACAAACTAACAAGTCGGTTAACTGTCGCGTCTAATTGGCTTCTATGGATGTGATTGGTATGACTTATGTGTCCCACGTACGTCAGCGATTTATAAGAAGGATGGGAGACCTACTTACTAATCTTCCTAAAGGTACTTAGTAATTTGTGATTAAAGATTCATCTTACTCACATATACTCAACATATCGGTTTGCAGATTGCTTGATGGAACAGTTAATGGTATCTTGACACGCAATGTACACTTGACTATAACACCTCTTCAACACTCTAATGTTCGACTGGTGCTTGCTAAATCTATAACTATGCGATTCTCATTTTAGATCACGGCCGATCATTGGAATTCCTATTTCTCCAGATGGACTTCCATACTGGATTTTGGCGATTCTTAACGCCTATAATATCTACTTCGACTTCGTCTTAACGATGCTAACTTATTAGAGATATGGCAAGCGTGCCACGGGATAATCAAGTCTGGAAAGACCCCCAAGTCACTGCCATGTGGGAGAGATTCACTCGGGAGCTCAAGACACTGGGGTTTCTAAGAGGATTGAAGGTATCCGTAATCCATGGCCCTTGGATGATGCGCATTGGAGTACCTGGACACAGTACCCTTGACCCTGACAGATCTAGGACTCTAATTATGGACAACTGATTCGAATCATGACAGATATCCAGCGCAACTGATTTGTACCTCATGATCCTTACAATGCAATGCAGAGAAGTTGCGCTCGATAGAAAAAAAATCGAGTCCTTGAATGACTACGCTCAAGACATATTGACAAGATCGCAGGAGAAACATATCTGGTCCATCTGAAAACATGCCCATGTCGCATCTAACGTCTATGATCTCACCGATCCGATTTGGCTTAATTCCGCTGAAGGATTAGAATACTGCGGGAGGTAACAACTCAGAATCGCGACAGATGATCTAATGATATCCCTGGCCGGGCTTCACGCGGTTAATCTCGAGCGATCAAGCTGAGGATTCGAAGATCGCCGTGAGAGCCGTGACATCCGATTAAGTGCTGATTAACCTGCATTAACCTGCACGGACTCGGTGGTCATCCGCTAATCGAATACCGGGAGCCGATCAATCCCCTAAGCAACATGCTACAGCTCTCATGGCTAGCTTTCCGCCGGAGCACTCGGTGCGAATGGACCACAACCACCCACACCCATAATCAAGCACGATGGGCGTACTCGCATGGTTAGGAGAAAGGCACGCGTCAGACTGAGCATACTGGCGACGACGACAGCCGATGAGCCACATTGGACCGACATGGCAAATGACCTACGCACGGCTGATGGCTGGGCAACCTGCTTCAAGACGAAGGAGTCGTCCGGACGCTAAGCCATGTGATCGCTGAGGGGCATACACGGGTGGCATTGCATTCAAGCTCGATGCCCCGGCGGGGCACAGACCAGATCATCAACGCTAATCATGGCCCGGAATCACACCGATAGTGTGCGAGTGCATGCCGATCCGACTTGGCGCATGACGACAGAAGAAGGGCCGATAACACAGATGGTCCAGGCGACGTGACGTTAGGCCGGCATACGAGATCGAAGGGTCCTAAGATAGTGACTTCAAATCCGTTGGATCGGAAGCTCCTCACGCCCGCGATCGGTGCGCGAGAACCGTGGATTCAATCACAGGCCCATCAAGGCGAAGATCTCGAATCAGACAAAACGCCGGAAGGGAATGCTAGATAAGCAAAGACAAAGCATACTTGAGCATATGGTCACCCTAGGCGGTGAAAGTTCTAGTTATCGACTAGAGGGGGTGAATAGGCGATTTTATGAAAGTCTTCAAAACTTGGAAGTTTCAAGATGCAATAGAAATGACCTAATTGATATGCAGCGGAAGATAAACTACAATAAGCAAACCATAGTCAAGTAATGCAATGATGTGAAAGTATAGGACTAATAGCAGCTAAGTAGTAAGGATCGGGATGGAAGATAGTATGAAGCCAATCAACGATAGTAGTCAAGCAATGAAGTCAAACAGGTACGACAGATAGGCAATGACTTCACGAAGACAAACTCTAAGTAAAGGATGGGAAGGGATAGAACCACCACTTGTTGAAGACACAGATTTGTTGGACCGGTTCGATTCTTTGTGACAACTAGACGTCTGTTAGGGAGGCTGAGATTCAACTCGAAGACCGTGTCTTCACCTTATTCCCCTTGAGCTAAGGACACCCAGTCCTCGCCCAATCACTCTGTAAGTCTTCAAGGTAGACTTCCGAACCTTCACAGACTTCGCTCACGGCAATCCACAATGACTCTTGGATGCTCGAACGCGATGCCTAACCGGCCGGAGGATTCATAGTCCTCAAGTGTAATAAGTCTTCGGTCACACGCATGTAAAGACTTGATGATGCCTAACACTCTTTGGCTCGGGTGTTTGGGCTTGGTCCTCGCAAGGATTTCTCTCTCAAAGGCTTCGAGGTGGGTTGCTCTCAAACGACAAAAGCCGTGCACTAACTCTGAGCAGCCACCAATTTATGGTGTAGGGGTGGGCTATTTATAGCCACTGGGCAACCCGACCTGATATGTCCGAAATGACCCTAGGTCACTAAGGAACTGACACGTGTTCCAACAGTCAGATTTCAAACACACACGGCAACTTTACTTGGGCTACAAGCAAAGCTGACTCATCCAGCTCTAGATAAGATTTGCTCTCATTGTCTTCGCTCGAAGACATAGGATTTGGGTTGAGCATCACTTCAGTCATTCTGACTTTGTTCACTTGGACTCCACTTAACAGTACGGTGGTTCCTATGACTCAACAAAGAAGAGAAAGGAAACAACGAGACGACACAGTCTTCGCGCTCCATAGTCTTCACCCAATGTCTTCTCATGTCATAGTCTTCAATATGAATATCTTCACATTCCACCATTGTTTTCAATGTCTTCATACATTTTTAGGGGTCATCTCCGGTAGGTAAACCGAATCAATGAGGGACACTACCAAGTTATCCTGCAATTCTCACAAGCGATTAGTCCCTCAACCAACTTTGTCGTCAATACTCCAAAACCAACTAGGGGTGGCACTAGATGCACTTACAGTCTCCCCCTTTTTGGTGATTGATGACAAAGTGGTTGAAGTTTTCAACAGGGATAAAGTATGTGAAATTGTAAAGGATAGGGTATTGTCTTCATAAGTAGCAAGGGATCCCCCTGAAGATGTGCATATAAGTAATTTGCTTTTGGAATGCAAATGCACATGGCAGGTTGTACTTGTGGAGATCCACTTCAACTTATGAAGATAATTCATCATGCATGAAATGATATAGCAAATAGAATAACATGCATAATGAAAAATGGACGTCTGCAGAATGATCTAAGTGCGGAAGTTATCATCGCACATGCGGAATTTATCATTTCGTCACAGTAAAGCAAATAAATAGCAGACGACCATCGAGTTTAAGTGTTACAACTCAAAGAACCAAATGTATCAAAAGCGAGAGTTGTAAGCACGAGGCAAAATATAAAGCAACCGCCCATATGAACCTGCTTGAAGACTATCAAACTCATATGCTTCTCCCCTTTTGTCGAAGGACCAAAAGGTTTGAAGACATAGAGCATCTACTGCCCTCATGAGTAGGTGAAGCAGCAGGGTTGTCGTTATTGTTTGGCGGTGCAGACGCGTTTTGTGCGAAGGTCGATGCATGCGTAAGTAGGGGCGGTGAAGTAGCATCGTCTTCATCATCGATCACTCTGGCATTCACAGCTTGCAGCGGAGGAAGAATAGTCAGAGTCTTCAAGGGATGGAGTTCGACGTAGGACAGCAGTCCGTGGAGGAGTGGAGTCAAACTTTAATCTTTCAGTGAAGCCATCGTCTTGAAGATCTGCTTCAGCACTAAGCAGCGTCAAACTCTTCCATGATCGCCGACAAGTCTCGTGTGCGACAAATGCATTCTTGGTGGCAAGATTTCGAATGTGATTGACGTCCACCAAGAGGCTTTGCATCTATCTCTTGAGCCAAAAGTGATGCTTATCTTGTTTCTGATGAAGTGCCACAAGAAGTTCTCGGTCATTGAGAACGCGAGAGCGCTTCTGAGGCCTTTGGGCAATGGTGCTTTCAAGAATTTCCGGTTTGCGCGATGAGGCGATTTAGTGTTCCCAGCCATTGGATAGATACGTGTTACGGCTTGGACACCTTCAATGGGTTGAGTGAAGCTTTGGTGCTCGACATTTTGAAGACAAAGAGGCTTCTTGGCAGGCTCAGAGTATATGGCTTCAACTGACATATCAACCTCTGGTAGAAAGATCAGATGATTGTGAGCAGAGGGTTGATAGTTGACAGAGGAGTGTCGCTTGATGAGGCGCATGACCCATGGAGCATAGAATTTCAGGCCAAAAAGGGCAGATCCAGACGCAGCAAGTTGCCGGATGAAGAATTCCTGGGAATTGAAGCTGATGCCATTGAGGATGTAAAAGACCAATGTATTCATGGCTCCTTCGAGTTTGGCCGCTGATGAATGCCCTTTGATAGGCCATAGAGTTCGCCTTATGATGTGATATATTGTGCGAGGAAGATACTCAAGGTCATCAACAAAGAACTCCGTTGGGTATTCAGCGTCAGATGGCAAAGGCTTCATCATGCTCAACATCTGGCTCATGTTGGGTTCTGGCTTATGGAAGATGCTCTCTAGTGCATTGCGGTGTAGTTGACAATCAGGTTCATATAGCTCTCCGGGAGTGGGTAGGCCTGTAAGCTCAATGACATCAAGAGCTTTGGCTTCATGATGAACATTTCCTGTCATCCACTCGAGAACCCATGTCTTGATATCCCTGTTGTAGCCGCGAATGTGGAGGGTAGCATAGAATTGAAGCAAAAGTTCCTCATTCCAATGTTCTTTATGCATCACAAAGTCGAGCAGACTGCATCACGAAAGAGCAAGAGCTTCTTCTAGGCATGGCAGTCCAAAGAACGGCTTGATGTCGAGGCGATATGAGGGAAAATGCGCCTTGATCATACGTAACGCAGGAGTAATAGCTTCTCTGATGATAGCTCCAGAAACGATCAGATGATATTCTTGGCTTTGAGTAGGGGTTCTTTGCGCTGTCAAAGAAAGTGTTGTGGCTTTTGAAGCCATTTGCATTAAAGGACCTCAGAGTTTGCGATGCACGGGAACCTTGGCAGTCTTGGCTTTGGTTTCTAGACCTGAGGCCTATGCTAAACATGATAATCAAACTGAGGACCAGAGGCAGTAGGCGGAGGGACCAGAATGGGCCATCGAACAGTGGTTAGCTGACCATGATTGTATGCTTGCTCAATTGTATAGGGCCTTGGTGGCGGAACAGGAGCAGTGGCAACAGCTGAGGCTTCAGGCTGCACAACAGGTGCTTCGAGAGCACTTGCCTCATTGGCTTCTGGCACACTGGTTGGTGCAAGCTCCACATTAGCTTCAGCCATGACTACGTCATTGGCTTCATTTGCGTTGGTGGTGGCAGCTTCAAGATTTTCAACCTCCACTTGACGAGCTGGAGGGTCGAGCACTGGCACGTTCACATCAAGAATAGCTTCTGCAGTACTGGGGGGAGTAGGGACACGTACGTCTTCTTGATTGTCATCGGCTGATGCAGCCGGATTGTCTTCAGCAGCTTGGGCTTCAGACACGGAGACGTTCACAGTGGGAGTGGCTTCAGGAAACACTTGACATGCAACAGGTTGGTGATGCACTTCTCCTTCTGGAACGCTCGAAAGAGGGACTTGAGGCCTTTGTCCTTTGTGAAGCCTGCGGAATGCAGGCAACGCCTTTGGAGATGGAGTTGGCTGGGCCTCAAAATCTTCTTGTTCTTCTTGCACAGGTGGTGTGACTTGTTATTGTTGTTGGGGAGTACTTGGGGAGTCTTGTTGTTGTGGGTGATCAGCCCACGATGCATCCTGAGCAATTGGCATCAGAGGACGACCAATGCTGATGAGTTTGCTGTTCGTAAGAACAGGCGATGATACCAGGTTGTGTTCGATCTGAGGAAGAACTTCATCATCTTCAACATTGTCATGGTGACCAATGTCTTCAGCACCGGTGGGTTCAACTGCTGGAATGTCTTCAGCTTCATGAGCCTCTGTGGAAGCAGGCTCATGAACTATCATCCGTCGTTCTTGGTGTTCAGATGCAGGGCGAACCACTAAGATAGGTTCAAAGGCAACTTGGGATGAACGAAACAAACACCGTTGATAAAACTTAGAATTGATCTTGCAGATGGGGAGAATGATGGGATCAGATCTACTTGAAGAGAAACACGCCGGTTGGGAAGGATTGACATGACAATCTCGATTGTCGAGAAGGATTGGTATTCACATCGGAGTATGAGAATACCATTTCAGAAAGGTATGGAATCAACACTTGACATTGAAGCAACTCGAATACCACAACTCAAAACAAAAACAAAGGACTGGCTTGCAGAATAAGCCGGAACAAACATATGATAGAGATTTCGTCCGAAGTTTTCGTGGTGGGGCCTACACGGGCTCAATCGTACAACACCATCATGTACAAGCGAAGGCACATGACATACTGAAGCGTCCCGAGTCGGCATAGCCAAGGACTCTTTAAGACACAACGAGACCACTGTAAAACCAACCGTGAATAGGCGGACCACTAGACGTCGAACCCCAATTTCATATCATACATCCGTCGGAAAGATATCCTAAGAGCTACTTGAATTCCCACCTATGAAACTCCCGAAATTTTCTGGTTATGCAATCTGGTGTTGGGGATCAGGGGGCAATATATATCACCCAAACTAACAATCCCTACATCCATTTGTATCCATCCGTCAACACATAACCAAGAAACCTTCGAAATCGTCTACCTCAACCTTGAAAAGCATCCGTTATACAAGTCATGGCAATACCCCGTACTCACCTCGGTCTTTGGGTTAGCGGGTTATCTCACCAACAACTGCATAAAAGAGACTTTCGATGTCGGCGCACTAAACTCGGTATTCGAGAATCGCAACGATAAAATTATGACGACAACACCTCGGAGCTCAACTCCCGGGACACCGCCACAACCCCTAAATGTCGAGGCAACCAAGACAATGTTGTCATCATAAAACCATCAGAACGATTCTAAGATACCCGCGTGATCCTAAAAAAAATTAGTGAAATTTGAGAAGAGAAGAGTCAAAACTCTACGTCAGGATACCTCACCAGAAGGTCGAAGGGACTGGGGAGTAAAAAGAATTCCTAACTCTCCGATATATATAATCCTAAATGACTCAAAACATTTTTCTAGACACAACTCGGCCACTAAAAACGATCAAGCAGTGGGGGCTCCTAAGGTCGGGGATGGCTCTGATACCAACTTATAACGCGCTCGATGCGGCTATATCTCCCACGTGTCGAAGCACGATTTAGAGGCATAACCGCATTGAAAGCAATGTCGCAAGTGAGGTAATCTTCGCACAATCCATGTAATAAATAAGGGAAATGAGAAACATAGTTGGCTTACAGTCGCCACTTCACACAATGCATAAATAAACATCCATCATTCAGTTTACACTCAAGGTCCGACTACGGAACCAAAATAAAGAAGAATACCCCACATGCAACACAGATCCCCGATCGCCCCAACTGGGCTCCACTACTAATCGTCTGGAAATGAAACATAGTAACGACCAAGTGCCTCATCAAATTCCCACTTCAGCTCAGTTGCGCCATCTGCGCTGGCTTCACCGGTACCTGCATCTGTTTTGGTAGAATCTGTGAGCCACAGGGACTCAGCAATCTCACACCCGCGAGATCAAGACTATTTAAGCTTAAGGGAAGGCTGGTGTAAAAAGGAGGGACTACAGCAAGCGACTAGCATATATAGTGGCTACATCGCAAAAGAGAGCGAGAAGAGAAGCAAAGCACGGTCGCGAAACTATTAGCGATCAAGAAGTGATCCTGTCTACTTACGTCAAGCATAACTCCAACACCGTGTTCACTTCCCGAACTCCGCCGAGAAGAGACCATCACGGTTACATACACGGTTGATGTATTTTATTTAAGGTCAACTTCGGGTTTTCTACAACCGGACATTAACAAATTCCCATCTGCCACATAACCGCGGGCACGGCTCTCGAAAGTTTATACCCTGCAGGGGTGTCCCAACTTATCCCATGACAAGCTCGCGATCATCGAAGGAATAGACCTTCACCCAAGACACTCCGATCGACTCGGTATCCCAGACATCAAGACATTTCGACAATGGTAAAACAAGACCAGCAAAGCCGCCCGATGTGCCGACAAATCCCGATAGGAGTCGCCGACGTACTCGTTCTCGTGGCACACCGGATGGGTCGACCACGAGTAAAACCAGCCCTCGAGTTGCCCGAGGTGGCCCCGCAGATCTGCCCGTTTGGACCAACACTGAAGGAGCACCGCCCGGGGCTAAAATAAAGATGACCCTCGGACTCCGAGGAAACCCAAGGGAAAAAAAAGGGCTAGGTGAGGCAAATGGTAAAACCAAGGTTGGGCCTTCTTTGGACAAGTTTTATTCAAAGCGAACCGTCAGGGGGTCCCATAAATCACCCGACCGCGTAAGGAACGCATAAAATCGGGAACATAACACCGGTATGACGGAAACTAGGACGGCAAGAGTGGAACAAAACACCGGGCATAAGGCCGAGCCTTCCACCCTTTACCAAGTATATAGATGCATTAATTAAATAAGATATATTGTGATATCCCAACAAGTAAACATGTTCCAGCAAGGAACAACATCTCCATGTTCCAACAAGGAACAAACTTCATCTTCACCTGCAACTAACAACGCTATAAGAGGGGCTGAGCAAAGCGGTAACATAGCCAAACAACGGTGTGCTAGGAATGGTGTCAAAGGTTAGAGGTTTGACATGGCAATTTGGGAGGCTGGCAAGCAAATGGTAGGCATCGTAGCATTGGCATAGCAAAAGAGCGAGCAAACTAGCATAGCAAAGATAGTAGTGATTTCGAGGGTATGATCATCTTGCCTGCAAGGTTCTCAGAGTTGTCGAAGGCTTGATCCTCGTAGGCGTTCTCAACAGGTTCCTCATTCACGCACTCGTCTCCCGGCTCTACCCAAAGCAAGAACACAAGCAACGGAACCACAATCAAACAAGGAACAATGCACAAGCAATATGATGCAATACATGACATGCTATGCGAGATGTGTTATGTAATGCATATGTATGCTCCGGAAGGAAAATGATGAACCGGGCATCAACTTGGCAAACCAAGTATGCCGCTGGAAAGATGGGATGATTTCGGTTGAAATCGATATAAAGATCACCGGAATCGGATGCACGGTTTGCAAATGACAAGCAAAACAAGAATGACGCAAATCTGCGTTTAACAGCCCGATGCTACTTAGCACGCAACAAGAAACTATGCTACAGCACCCCAACATACAAACAAAGCATATGGAAGCGATCTACAGGAGATGCTTAACAAAAGAGGAACACTGAGCTACAGCTCAATCACATCATAACATGTTCAAACAAGCATGGTGAAAGTGCTAAAAAAATATCAGGTTCACAGACTTAGTGAAAATACTAACATGCCAGGAATTAACATCAGGAAGGCATGTTTAGAGCAAGCAAACAACATGCTACAGGAACTTATAATAGCAAAACAAGGCATGACATGATTCTATTCAAAGCATATATCAATAGCCCCTTACTGACCATAAGCCAAAAAGGACTCTAAGAAATGATGGCACCCATGTAAACATTGCAAGTTTTATTACAGATTTCAGACTTAGCAGAAAAACTGGGCATGGCAAAAACAGTTAACGAGTAGGCATGTTCGTGAGCTCGAAGCACTCACTACAGAGCATCTCATGGCATGGAAAGGCAACCAACAGTAAGAAGGCATGATTATGAAGCTAAGCATGGCAAGAGCAAGGTCATAGCATACATGGATCAACTACAACGACCTCGTGAAAATTGAATCTCATGCAAACAATCTGTCAGGAAACATTTTCAAGCAAAAGTAGAGCATGAAAATGACATGCTAGACTACTCCATAAATGCCAACAAAGGCACGGATGGATAGAGCACATCCATATGTTCAAAACACCCTTACTGATCATGCTCAAAAAGGCCATAGATCTCTCTGTAACAACATGAACATATGGCATAAAATAACAGCAGGACAAGACTTAGTGAAAACACTAAGTTCCTGAAATCAGCAACATCATCATCACTACTTTGCATGCTTGTTCTAGTCAACACATAACTCACAAAAATACATGGCAAACACCTCTGGAAAGATGGCATGGCAAAGTTTAACACACATGTAGGACTCAAGTTCATAAGGTGCACACATAATTCATGGCAAAAATGACAAAAGAGCTCGAGCTGATAAGATTCTGAAACTAACGATCTGAAGCCATCTTCCAACAGCATTTCGGGAATCAAGATGAGCTCAAATGCAAATGACTCAATGGAATGAAATGATGTACTCTTCGAGGTGAACAATTTGACATATTATACGCCCAAAACGGAGCCACGGTTGCGGAGATGTGATGCTATGAAAATGCCACGAAATTAACACAGATTATGACTTAGTAAAAAAACGAGGGGGAGAGGGAAAGTCAACCGGTTCGTCCCGATCGGATCTGGGGCGCGGGCTGCTCGAGGTTCGCCGGAGGGAGCTCGCCGGAGTTGCTCCGGCGGCCGGATCCGGGCGCGGGTCACGGATCTGGGCTGTGGACAGGGACGGCAAGGGCGGCGGAGGGCCGCGGCGGCCATGAAGGCGGCGGGGGCATGGCGCAGGCGGCAGCGCGGCGTGGAGGCGGTCGGCGGCAGGCGGCAAGCATGTGCGGCGGCATGTGTGGCGGCGCTGTGGGCGGGGCGGCCATGCGGCGCGCTGGCCGAGGCGGCGCTGGGGCGGGGGGCGCAGCAGGCTGCGCAGCCGGGCGGCGGGCGGCGGCGGAGTGCCACGTGGCGCTGCCGGACTGGGGCAGGCGCGGACGTCGGTCCGCGCGACGCGGACGTGTCCGCGCGCGGCGATCTGGGATTTTAGGGTTTCAACCGGATTTCGGGAAGGGTCTATTTATAGAGGCAGAGGGAGCTAGGAGTGTCCAAATGGGGTGTAGTTTTCCACACGATCGTGATCGAATGACCGAGGGCATGGAGGGAGTTAGATGGGTTATTGGGCTGTTTTGGAGGGTTGTTGGGCTGCAACTCAAAAGAGGCCTTTGCGAGAGCGCGGTTAACCGTTGGGGTACCAAACGAACTCCAAATGACCCGAAACTTGACAGGTGGTCTACCGGTGCTATACCAGGGCCACTTGACAAGGCTCGGTCCATTCCGAGAAAGTTTAATACCCACACACGACAAGAGAGAAGAAGGGGACGCCGGGTGACATAGGAGCGCCGGATTGCAAAACGGACAACGGGGAAAAGGCTCGGATGCATGAGATGAACATGTATGCAAAATGAAATGCACATGATGACATGACAAATGCAACACGCAAGCAAATGACAAGGCAACAATGGCGAATAACTGGCGGACACCTGGCGCAACGGATCCGGGGTGTTACACTCATGAACTATCATCCGTCGTTCTTGGTGTTCAGATGCAGGGCGAACCACTGAGATAGGTTCAACAACTAAGGGCTCTGTGGGAGCAGCCCGATTCTTCTTGGATTTGCGCTTCTTCTTGGAGGGAGCAGCATCAGAGGCTTCAGTATTCTTCCTTTTTCTGGCTTCAGCCTCGGCATCCCTCGTCTTCTTCTGTTCTGAAGCGGTTGACATGACCTTTGGCCAGAGCCACCATGCTGCTTGGGAAGATAATGCGAGGTGCTTCCTGCCCTGAAGGTGCAGATTGAGCAGTTGATAGCTTCTTCTTCTTTGCAGCCATTCTAGGGTCAATGCCAGGACAGCCAAGAGACTTGCGCTTCTCAGCCTCATTGTAGGCCAGCACACACTTGTCAGCCAAACTCTTCATACGCTCACGAGAGCCCTGAGCTTCTTTGCGCTTCTTGAGAAAGGCTTCTTTAAGCTCGTGCAGCATGACCTTGAAGTTTCTGACATCTTGCACGCTGAGCTTTGCCACATGCTTCTTGAACTGAGCTTTCTCATAATCAATCTTGTTCTTCAGCTCAACGATGCGCTGAGCGAGAGCTAGCTCAGAAGCAATGGCGCCATTGAAGGAGACGCTGAGGCCAATGGGAAGCTGCAGATCTTCAAAGCTGAGATTTGGGGTGTCAAACCACTCATCAATGAAGTTATGGATGATTGCCACATCGAAGAGAGGCAAGTTATTGAAGATCTCTGCTTCTTCCTTGCTCTTGATCAGTTGCTCAAGGGCATCATCTGCAAGATCTTCATCGCTGGACAGATCAATGGGTTCTTCTCGCAAAATGGCAGCAGGAGTCAAAGTTTGATTAGTATGCTTGACGATTTTATTTTTCTTCTCCGTCCTCTTGGAGATATGTGATAGATCTTGATCGCACTTGTCTTCGGAGGTGCGATGGCTAGTGGCTTCGCACGTGAAGCTTTTGGAGGAGCAGCTGAACTTGAAGCCTTAGCCTTCTTTAGCTTCTGCGGCTTTGGAGGAGGAGCTGGGGCTCCATCAGTGTCAGCATCATTATCAGAATGATCTACTTTGGCACCTTGGACCAAGATGTAAGTGATGAGGCCATCAAGTTTGGAGAAGGGGCCGATGACATTTGGATCAGCATCACGTGAGCCGTCAGCACGGGGAGCAGAGGGACCAGGGTTGAAGTCTAATCCCAATGACTTCTTATTTTCCTTGGCTGATGCCTTTGCGTGCTGGAAGTTGCGCTTGAAGAGAGTATCATCACGACACCAGAGCAATGATGATGGGTCGGCATTCTCAGGCTAAGGTCCACAGACCATACAAGGATAGAAACACTATGCAATAGCTTCAGCTCTGTTCTTGGGTTGAAGGCCTCGATAGAGAATATCACCCCAAGGACTTTTGATAGCATTCTTCTCTGCATATTCCTGGGTCACAAACTTGTACTTGAACCATTCTTCAGCCCAATAGCGTCGAATCCATTGGATTCGTGTCTTGCGCTGATGATAATTCTCTTCAGGATCTGTCTTGTAGATTTCTGCTAAGTCATCAGGCAGATCTTTTGATGTTCCCCCACGACGCTGTCTGCCACCCTTCGTTACTGATTTTTCTGTAGCCATGAACTCCAAACTGAATGGCTTCAATACGTTCAAAGGCTTCACAGACTTTCGCTTGCTGGACAAACAGGAACTGGCTTTGGGAGAGTTAATGTGATGCTGTAAGAATTCTGCAAACGAATGCAGACTATGAGAACCAAGGGATTCTCCCACGGACATGTACCTATGACAGCATTAGAGATGCGAGGGAAGGGGAAGAGGTCATATGCATTCTCAGAAGATTTTGAAGATAAATCAGTTTGAAGACATTGACCTCATGATGCGAAGACATTCACTTATATGTTGAGAGTTGGTTCCAGATTTATACGAATCCATGAATAAGTACAAGTGAGGAATCAACTAGATATGAAGTTTAAGTGAATAGACTTGGCAGTATGAGATGCAGACAGAATAGATCTAACATTGTGTAGGCAGAAACCACTTTTGGTAGATAGGATGAATCTTTGAAGATCAAAAAGGCAGTAAAAATAGAGTTATGTTTACCACACGAAGAACTGCTATATGGGATGAACAGGAGACCGAGCAGTTCAATCCACCATGCCCTAACTTGGCGACGGAGGACACCTACGGCAACGGCGGAGAGGACGATGTCCGCGGCCGGCGTGAGGACAACGTCGGAGAAGTCGCGGCAGCTAAGCTCTTCGTCGCCGGCGTCGTCGAGAGCTAGCGGTGGTGCTAGGGTTTTGACGAGGCGGAGAGGTGGAAGAAGGTTTTCTTTACCGCAGGCTACATGTATTTATAAGGAAGTGTGCGGCACAGTGCAATTACGCAGGTGCCCCTGGCGGTTCACATCTGAGGGGCACGTGGCAAGCATGCAACATACTCAGAGTTCTCCCACGTTCCCACGCCCGCCAGGCATGTCGGATGGTTGTTCCGGCTTCTCCGGATATAGAAAATAAAGATGAGTCATTTAAAATAGACTTAATGTTTGTCTCTGTGTCTTCTGCTGACTAGGACGCAGAGAAGACATTCGACAGTTTCAATAGAATGCATATGATTTGGACAGATAGAGGTTGAGATAGAAAGCATAGAGAGATTAGGGTCCGATCACATTCACTTAGTTCAAAAGATTCAAATAGGAAGACATAGCTATAAGTGAATGCTGTAGAGGACAGAACACTAGTGTGTGTGTGTGTGTGTGTGTGTGTATATATACATATATATATATATATATATATATACATATATATATATATATATATCAGAAAGCAATCAAGTCATCATAATGAAGAAAATCATGAAGATAAATTGAAACTGAAGACAAACCAAATGCGAAGTCATTGCAAAAATAACGCCATGAGTGAAACACTTCAAACCAAGAAATTTGGTGGTGGCGTTACCCACCGTATAGGAAGTATTAGACCCAGACACGACGCACAATTATTGTGGCGCTCCGAAGTCATATTCCACGTTAATGTATTCACACTCAGAGTGTAAGTCTTCATTGATTGAAGATATACATTACTTCGTGTGTTGCACATCTAAGTCATCAACATGCATAAGTGTTAGGATGTGTGCCTGATCACAGGACATTTGAGGATTCCAAGACCTTTAGCTCACACCGTAACTTGCAAAACCTTTTCTCATCCAAGGGCTTTGTGAAGATATCTGCCAGTTGCTCATCAGTGTTGACGTGAATGATGTCAATATCTTTCTTCATGACATGATCTCTGAGAAAGTGATGACGAATCTCAATGTGCTTTGCCTTCGAGTACTGGACTGGATTGTTGGCTATCTTGATGGCACTTTCATTGTCGCAAAAGAGAGGTACTTGTTTCAGATTGATGCCATAGTCCTTGAGAGTTTGCTTCATCCATAGAAGCTGAGCGCAACAAGATCCAAAGCAGCAATGTATTCAGATTCAGCAGCTTGAGAGTGATACAGCTTACGCTTCTTTGAAGACCAACAGACAAGTGATCGACCCAGAAAGTGACATGTGCCTGATGTAGACTTGCGATCCACCTTGTCACCAGCATAATCAGCATCCGAGAATCCAACCAAATCAAATTTTGAGCCCTTTGGATACCATAATCCGAGTGTTGGGGTGTAAGCCAAATATCAAAGAATTCGCTTCACAGCTAAGTGATGCGATTCCTTTGGTGCCGCTTGGAATCAAGCACACATGCAAACACTAAGCATAATCTCTGGCCTAGATGCACATAGATAAAGTAAGGAACCAATCATGGAGCGGTATACCTTTTGATCGAACTCTTTACCATTGTCGTCGGGACCAAGATGGTGTTTGGCTGGCATTGGCGTCGTGTAACCTTTGCAGTCTTCAATTCCAAACTTTTTCAGACAATCTTTGAGGTATTTTTCTTGAGATATGAAGATGCCATTCCTTTGCTGACGAATTTGAAGACCAAGGAAGAATTTCAGCTCACCCATCATGGACATCTGATATTGCTCTTGCATCATGTATCCAAACTCATCACTATACTTCTGGTTGGTGCAGCCGAAGAATATGTCATCCACATATATTTGGCACACAAATAGTTCACCATCATATGTCTTCGTGAAGAGTGTAGGATCGAGGGATCCAGGTTTGAAGCCTTTGCTCTTCAAGAAGTCTTTGATCGTATCATACCAAGCGTGGGGTGCTTGTTTGAGGCCATAGAGTGCTTTGTTTAGCTTGTACACCATATCAGGATGTTTTGGATCTTGAAAGCCAGGTGGTTGAGTGACATATACTTCTTCAATCTTGCCGTTGAGAAATGCACTCTTCACATCCATTTGATATAGCAAGATGTTGTGGTGGTTAGCATAGGCTAGCAGTATGCGAATAGCTTCAAGCCTAGCAACAGGAGCAAATGTTTCATCAAAGTCAATTCCTTCAACTTGAGTATATCCTTGAGCCACAAGACGTGCTTTGTTTCTGACGACTTGACCATGCTCATCTTGCTTGTTTCGATATGTCCATTTTGTACCAATAATGCTATGCTTGCGAGGGTCTGGTCGCTTGACAAGTTCCAAACATTGTTCAGCTTGAAGTGTTGAAGTTCTTCTTGCATAGCTTGAATCCATTCAGGTTCCATAAAGGCTCCAGCAACTTTCTTGGGTTCTGATATTGACACAAATGAAAAATGCCCGCAGAAATTTGCTAACTGTGTTGCTCTTGAGCGAGTGAGTGGACCAGGTGCATTGATGTTGTCAATTATCTTCTCAATTTGTACTTCATTTGCAACACGAGGATGAATTGGACGAAGATTTTGCTCTTGCTGATCATTGTCATCATTGGGAGGATTGTCTTCGGTCTGAGCATTGCCTTCAGGTTGGTTAGGTGCCGAAATGATAAGTTCCTCTTCAAGCTGTGCTTCAGAAGGCATGATTTCACCAGTTCCCATCAGCTTGATAGATTCGCTGAGCGGAGCTTCATCTAGTGTACTTGGCAGGAGTTCTCTTTGTGAACCAATTGTTTCATCAAATCGCACGTCCAAAGTTTCGATGATTTTGTAGAGATAGAGGTTGAAGACTCTGTAGGAGTGCCAGTCCTTTCCATAGCCAAGCATGAAGCCTTCGTGAGCTTTAGGTGCAAATTTTGACTTGTGATGGGGATCCTTGATCCAGCACCTAGCTCCAAATACTCTGAAGTAGCTGACATTTGGCTTCTTGCCAGTAAGGAGCTCATAGGATGTTTTGTTCAGAAGCTTATGGATGTACACACGGTTGATGATGTGACATGCTGTATCAATAGCTTCAGGCCAGAACTTTATTGGTGTATTGTATTCGTCGAGCATTGTTCGAGCCATCTCAATGAGGGTTCTGTTCTTGCGCTCAACGATGCCGATTTGCTGAGGTGTGTATGGAGCAGAGAACTCATGAGTGATTCCCATTGTATCCAGATAGAGATCAAGTCCGGTGTTCTTGAATTCAGTGCCATTGTCACTTCTAATGTGCTTGATCTTCATGCCATAATTGTTCATTGCTCGATTGGCGAAGCATTTGAAGACATCTTGCACTTCAGTCTTGTAGATAATTATGTGCACCCATGTGTATCTTGAGTAGTCATCAACAATGACGAAGCCATAGAGACATGCAGTTGTTGTGAGGGTGGAGTAGTGGGTAGGTCCAAATAAGTCCATGTGTAATAGCTCGAAGGGTTGAGAAGTTGTCATGATTGTCTTCGAGGGATGCTTTGCCCTAGTCATCTTTCCAGCTTCGCAGGCACCACACAGATGATCCTTCTTGAACTTGACACCCTCGATGCATATGACATGCTTCTTCTTGACGAGTGTGTGTAAGTTCCTCATGCTAGCATGCCCCAGCCTCCGATGCGAGCCAAACGTTCGAAGCTTTTGCGAGAAGACATACGACAAGTGTGGACCTCTTGAGAAATCTACCATGTATAGATCATCTTTTCGATACCCTTCAAAGACTAGAGACTTGTCAGATTCCATTAGTACAAGGCAACGATATTTTCCGAATAGCACAATCATGTTCAAGTCACAAAGCATTGAGACAGACATTAAGTTGAAGCCAAGGGATTCAACAAGCATCACTTTATCCATGTGTTGATCCTTTGAGATTGCAACTCTACCTAGACCCAATACCTTGCTTTTACCAGTGTCAGCATATGTGATGTGACTCTTGTCAGATGGACGTAAGGTTGAGTCCATGAGAAGACTTCGATCACCAGTCATATGATTGGTGCATCCGCTGTCCATAATCCATTCTGAAGCTTTTGGTGACATACCCTACAGTGCAGTTAGGAGGATAGGCTTCACAAAGAGTGTTGTGAAGCATAAGCATTTGACACACACACACAAGGATTATCACAGCTTAGATCAAAGTTAGGACTCATAGTATGACTGGTAAGCGTTTCAGATGTCAAATATATAGTAAGACATTTTATCATGCGTCCTTAATGTGTTTTAGGTCCCCAGCAATAGCATCGGACGCCATTGATTGAAGGCTGGAGACCTTTCTCTGCAAAAGAAAGTTAATTCTTCTTTGCCACCCACATTTTTAGGGGTGGCTTAGAAGCAATGAGTCTAAGTGCAGCATCTGAGAATTTTGGCTTTGGAGCCCTAGCAAATAGCCTTGCAGGAGATGAATGATACTCATACGAATAAGCAGAAAAGTTCTTAGTTTTGTGAACATAGCGGTTCGAAGACACACGCTCATATTCATAAGTCTGAGTATGATTTCCCTGCAAAACATTGGTGTTAGGGTGACTCAGGTGAGTCCTGTATCTGTATGAAGCATTTGGGCCATATGAAGCCATAGGTCTGGGGTTTGTCTTCTTCCTTGGTGGTGTCATGACGACATTCACAGGAAGATTCTCAATGCAATCGCTTAGGTACCCAGATCTTCTTCATAGGTGGTCCATTCCTGCAGCTTAGTACCAATATACCGCAAACACTTCACCATTCTCGATTCTTGAACAGCTTATAGTTTGCATCAAAGGATTCATCAATGATAATAGGATTAGCACAGTAAAGCGGATAAGGTGGATGGATCCATTGAAGGTTCCTTTGCAGAACCCATGTGGTTTTGGGATCTTGCTCGGGCTTCCATAGAGGAGCCATCAACATTCATTTTCCTCTCGAACCCAACACCCTCCTTCCTAGGGTTTCGGTTCAGATCGCTTTTGAGGACATCGCAGAGTGTCGATGTCCTTTCAGACTTTTATACATCCCTGTTTCAAGCAATGTCTTCAACCTAGCATTTTCATCAGCAATAGTAGTGGTACCCTCCGCAGAGGGGTTAGTAACCACATCAGTAGGTGAAGACAATGAAACAGTAGCAGCAGTGGAACATTCAGCAACAGATGTAGCGTTATCATGCTCAATGCATTTTAGACATGGTGGTTCAAATCCATCTGGCGGGACTGATCTATTGAGCGAAGTGACTCATTCTCTTTTGAAGATCTTCATGAGCCGCTCTCAATTTCAAGCTCTTGCTTCCTTTGAAGATAATCATAGGAGAGCTTTTCATAAGTGGTTGAGGCGTTTCATGGCGACTTTCAAGTTCTTGGTACTTAGCATGAAGATTTTTTATATCTTCAACTAAGGACTGTGAACGTGTCATTTCCGCGTCCAACAGGTCATCGCTTTTGTCTAACAGTTTTTGAGTATGTTCCATAGCCTTTTGTTGTTCAGTTGCAATTTTAGCAAGTGTTTTGTAGCTGGGTTTGGATTCACAATCAGAGTCATCTTCACTTGATGTTTGAAAGTAAGCATCACGTGATTTTACCTTGGCACCACGTGCCATGAAGCAGTAGGTGGGAGTAGGATCGTCTTCGTCATCAGCTTCAGCATTGGTGTGGAAGTCATTGTCTTCAGTGTTGAAGATGGACTTGGCAACATAGGCTGTGGCTAGAGCCAGACTTGCAACGCCAGGGTCGGACTCCTCTCCCGACTCCACCTCCACCTCCTCAGAAGCAGACTCCTCCTCTGAATCCATTTCCTTGCCAACAAAAGCACGAGCCTTGCCAGATGAGCTCTTCTTGTGTGATGAAGACTTGGAAGAAGACTTAGAAGAAGACTTTGAGAATTTCTTCTTCTTCTTGTCATCAGAATCATATTCTTTGTTCTCCTTCTTCTTCTTCTCATTGTCCCACTGTGGACACTCAGATATGTAGTGAGCGGGTTTCTTGCACTTGTGGCAGGTTCTCTTCTTATGGTCATGGGTGGAAGCTTCATCATTCCTTGAGCTGGATCGTGAAGACTTTCTGAAGCCTTTCTTCTTGGTGAATTTCTGGAACTTCTTCACAAGCATAGCAAGTTCCTTTCCAATGTCTTCAGGATCATCAGAACTGCAGTCAGATTCTTCTTCAGATGAGGAAACAACTTTTGCCTTCAATGCGCGAGTTCGGCCATAGTTGGGACCATAGATATCTCTTTTCTCAGAAAGTTGGAACTCATGTGTGTTGAGCCTCTCAAGTATATCAGACGGATCGAGTGTCTTGAAGTCAGGACGTTCTTGTATCATAAGGGCAAGGGTGTCAAAGGAGCTGTCAAGTGATCTCAGTAGTGTCTTGACGATTTCATGCTTAGTAATCTCAGTTGCGCCGAGAGCTAGAAGCTCATTTGTGATGTCAGTGAGGCGATCGAACGTGAGCTGGACATTTTCATTGTCGTTTCTCTTGAAGCGGTTGAAGAGGTTGCGAAGAACACTGATCCTTTGATCTCTCTGGGTTGAGACGCCTTCGTTGACCTTGGATAGCCAGTCCCAGACTAGCTTCGACGTTTCCAGAGCACTCACACGGCCATACTGTCCTTTGGTCAGATGACCACAGATAATGTTCTTGGTAGTAGAGTCCAGTTGAATGAACTTCTTGACATCAGCAGGGGTGACACCTTCACCAGTTTTGGGAACGCCGTTCTTGACGACATACCAGAGGTCGACATCAATGGCTTCAAGATGCATACGCATCTTATTCTTCCAGTGGAGATATTCAATTCCATCGAACACGGGGCAAGCAGCGGAGACTTTGATTATCCCTGCAGTCGACATAGCTAAAACTCCAGGTGGTTAAACCGAATCACACAGAACAAGGGAGTACCTTGCTCTGGTACCAATTGAAAGTGCTAGTTATCGACTAGAGGGGGGTGTCGGTGTCAAAACCGGCGAATCTCGGGTAGGGGGTCCCGAATTGTGAGTCTAGGCGGATGGTAACAGGAGACGAGGGACACGATGTTTTACCCAGGTTCGGGCCCTCTCGATGGAGGTAAAACCCTACGTCCTGCTTGATTAATATTGATGATATGGGTAGTACAAGAGTGGATCTACCACGAGATCAAGGAGGCTAAACCCTAAAGCTAGCCTATGGTATGATTGTTGTAATGTATGTTGTGTCCTACGGACTAAAGCCCTCCGGTTTATATAGACACCGGAGGAGGCTAGGGTTACACAGAGTCGGTTACAATGGTAGGAGATCTACATATCCGTATCGCCAAGCTTGCCCTCCACGCCAAGGAAAGTCCCATTCGGACACGGGACGGAGTCTTCAATCTTGTATCTTCGTAGTCTTGGAGTCCGGCGGACGATGATAGTCCTGCTGTCCGGACACCCCCTAGTCCAGGACTCCTCAAGAGCCTGAACCAGGCTTCAATGACGATAAGTCCGGCGCGCGTAATGTTCGGCATTGCAAGGCGGGTTCCTCCCTTGAATAATCCAGAGAAGATCATGAACACCAGGATAGTGTCCGGCTCTGCAAAATAAATTCCACATTCCACCGTAGAGAGAATAAAATGCACACAAGTCTAATCTGCTGACGTATTATGCGGCATGACATCACGCCGCTACCAGGCTTTTACTTGAATCGTTTTTTATTATACCACCTCAGCACGTTTAGCGAAGCGGTTTCCTTGGCACGTCTTGTCGAAGCAGGGATCGTGTTCCCCTTATTCCGGGATTCTCATCAATACGGACGTGGGTAACCCAACCGCGCCATTGATGGTGGCGCTTGGGAGATAAGCTAGTTTTACCAGGCCGGCGGGGGACGCATAGTTCTCGTCCGCCTATATATAAGGGATAAGGATTTACCTTCTCACCTACGCCTTCTTCCTCCTTTGCTTATCCATCTCCGTGCACTCAAGCTCCAACGCCCAAGCTCGCGCATCTCGCCTCGACCTTCTCCGAATATGTCCGGAGCAGAAGGCAATGGTTGGCCCCCACCGTTAAGGAGGAGCACATCACCAAGCTGCGCAGCGCCGGATACCTCTCCGGCGATATCGCGCATCGGCTGCCCGACGAGGGGCAGCTCATCCCCACCCCTGGGCCCCATGAGAGGGTCGTCTTCCTTCCCCACTTCCTCCGTGGACTGGGCTTTCCACTCCACCCATTCGTTCGGGGGCTCATGTTTTACTACGGCCTGGATTTCCACGATCTGGCGCCGAACTTCATCCTCAACATCTCGGCGTTTATCTTCGTGTGCGAGGCCTTCCTCTGCATCCGGCCCCACTTCGCCTCAGGGCTCAAGACCTTCAACGTCAAGCGAAGGTTGTGAAGGGCACGCAAGCGGAATGCGGAGGCGCCATGTTGGGTAAGTTGCCCAACGTCCTTTGGCTCGAAGGGGCCTTCGTGGACTCCGTCAAGGGGTGGCAATCGGGGTGGTTCTACATCACCGAGCCGCGCGAGCCCACATGGGCGGCGGCCCCCGAGTTTAGATCTGGCATCCCCACGTAGCTCACCTCCTGGAAAGAGAAGGGCTTGCTGTGGGGCAATCCGAAGGAGCTGACGGGACTCCGAGCCTCCATCCAGAAGCTGGTGAGCAATAAGCTCAGGCTCGTCGACGTGGTCCAAGTCATGCTCATCCGCCGGATCCTCCCATGCCAAGAACGGGCATTCAATCTGTGGGAGTTCAATCCGAAATAGCACCAGGCGCTAAGCGGGCTCTTTGATACGACATACAAAGGCGCCTGGAGGGTGCTGTTCAAGGGCGCCGAAGCCCCCGCATCCGCGACGGAAGATCGCGGATTTCGCTCGCAGCATCCGGCTGATGAGGTAAGTGATTCAACCCCTTTACGGGACACTTGTGATAATCAAATTCATTCTAAGAGGGTTTCAATTTCTCTCTTTTCCTTTGACAGGAATGGATGAAGAAGGCCGAGCAGCTCATCAGCCCGGCTCCCCTGCCAGAAAACCCAGTGAGCACCCGTCTCTAGCAGGGCTACTGGTTCCGGCACCGCATGTGGTGCCGGAGAAGAAGGCCAAGAAGGTGGTCGTGGGGACTCGAAAGAGTTCCCGTAATCAGGCGTCCGACGACGAAGAGGACTCCTCCCCCGAAGACGAGGAGGAGGAAGAGGACTCTCTCCCGGAGGAGGAAGAGAAGAAGAGGAAGGCTTCTCCGATAGGGGAGGCCGAAGGGTCCAAGAGGGGGAGAACTATTCCCCCAGACAATTTCGCCAACACCATCGTTGGCGAGGAGGAGTGGCCTTTGTGGTCCAGGCGTCCGGCAAGATCGTAAGTATTCGGATCCCTGATATGCAATTTCTTTCATGTCGCATAGTGTCCTTCTAATGCCGCGTTCTGTCCATAGTTCGGCCGACGATGATCTCCCTGCTTCGTCGAGCGGGTCGTTGACCCCGTCGGATGTGGATTCACTTCCGACTGCCTCTACCCCCCGCGCCGACGAGGACGCCGAGGTGGGATCCCAGAGAGGGACCCATCAGGAGGAGGCTCCGGAGGTGCCGTCAGGCAGCCTCCCGGACTTTGCGCCGGACTCTACATCGGAACCCGCAGTGGTTCCAGAGTCCGGCAGGCGGCCCCTTCGAAAGAAGGGCAAGACCGTGACACCGGCGGCCTCCGTCCAACCGGAGGCGCCGGATAACTTGTTGGAAGCGCTTAAAGGCGCTTCCATCGAGGAAGAACACCGCACTATCATGAGTGCGGTGATTGAAAGTTCACTCGCCAAGAGCGGGCTGACCGAAGCCTGCAGCAGCCTTCTAACAGGCTTTGAGGTAAGAAGTTAAAATTATGTAATGTAATACCGCATAGACAGTAGCCCCTGATGCTCGGTTCGGTGTTCGGAAAGAAAAGCCGGACTGAGGATCTAACAAGATATACGCAGGGTTGCTTAAAATATGTCAATATTGGTTTGCAGGCTGCGCTGCTAACCTCTCGCCTTGACCGATCGGAGGTCAAGTCTGAAGCAGGATCTCGAGCGGTCGGAGCAAGAGCTCGGCCATGCCAAGAAGCAGCTCGAGGACAAAGAAGGTGAGTAACACCACTTTGAATAGTTACCTTCTGAGAAAAGGATTTTGGTTGCAATAAAATTAACAAGGATAATATGGGTATTGCGGGGCCATGAGCGAGGTGGCAGCCCCGAAGGAGGCTGTGTCCGCGTCGAACGTAATCTTGGCCGTGGAGCGGGCGGAGCGAGAAAAGCAGGAGGCACGGTGGCGGAAGTACGGCAAGAGCTCCGTGCTCTCATGGAGAAGCATGAGAGTTTGGAGCGTGACTCCAAGACTCGAGAGTCCAAGCTTGCCTCGGCTCTCGAAAGTGCCAAGTCCGCCAAGGCCGAGGCCCGTAAGGCCCTTCAGGAGGTTGAAGATGTAAAGAAGATAGCGGTGGGTAAGGCATTTGTCATGCAAAGCAGGCATGTTAATGTAAACTACCTGACACTTACCCGCATTCGGAGCTCTCCAGGGGCATTCGCAGATCTGCCGCGTAGTGCATCCGATGCCGCCGCATTCTATCGTGGCGAGGAGGGGAGCTCGACGGAGAAGGTCTTCGGTCTCGATCTGCCGAGGCCGCCATCCGGTGCCCCCAGCGACCAGTGAAGCACTGGTCGAACTCCACAAGGTAGCCGAAGAGGCCATGAAGGGCCTTATAGTCCGGTTGTGGCTCGACAGCCATGCACGGGAGCTACTTCGGCCTCGTCGGCGGCTGGTGGATGCGTGCCTCGGGTGGAGGTCATCAAGCGCTCCGCTTGTATTGAAGGTGCTTGCGTCGGGCCCTTGCCCGCACGAAGGTGCATTGGGGCAGGTTGGATGCGGGCTTCTCCGGACCCACCGCCACCGGCAAGGAGTATCGCACGCTGAAATGTATTATAAAACTGTCTGAAGGGAGCCCGCGATATTGCGGATGAGTGCCCCGTAAATGTAATCTTTGAGTAAACTCGCTATGTATTATCCTCGCCTTCAAAACTTCGTTCATATGCGCCTTGAGCAACGCTTGTTTTAATTTAAAATATTACCTTCTATGCGGCCATTTATAAAATCTGAGAGATGGCAAGTCGTTGGCTTCAGCCCCGAGCCACGAGTGTTGGGGTGTTCGGGATAAATTTGAGCACTCTTGTTCCCATTTTTGGGTCCATCGAGGGAGGCGCTCAACGCAACGAACAAGGCGACCAGACTTATAATGCTTGAACACTCTCACTTAGCCATAGAATTCTATAATTTTAAATTTAGTGAAGCCCCGGTATTCGGAAGGCGAATCGGGGCGCTATCCACGCCTTCGCTTGACATTGTCCGAACTTCGCCAAGCGGCGTGAGTCTTTAAGGACCCAAAAACCTCTCGAACAGCGACCGGTCTCGCCTTATCATGCCGGTCGTTTTAGCTTTCTCCATCGAGGCGCCGCCTGCTCAACCGGGCGCAATCGCAGTGGTTCTCCCAAAGCCACCTTAGCCGACAGAGCGGGCGTAAGGCACCAAAACGTGGGAGCCGGCAAACCCAACTATTGACCCAAGACATGATTCGGAGCCGATTCATATAATGCTATAAGTTCGGGGTGCCGCACTTATGAAAGTGTTCGGACTTATCACACCATAGTGTGGGGAACGTAAGCCCCTGGTGTATTAGGCTGTACCAAAATATACGGGTGCAAGATGTCATGTAATGAACGTATATATATAAAAGGTAATGTAATTGCAGTCAAAAAGGTGCTGCATTATTTAAAGAAAGTCTGCTATGAGTGCGGACTGATACAAATAGTCTTGATAAGCAAGGGATTTGGACTAATTAAACATGTCCCCTCGAGGGTGAGCTGCGGACTTGGTGTATATATAATCGAATTTAATGCTCGTATTTGAGACCACCCGAGTGTTAAATGCAGCCTTCTTTCTTCCCTGGTTGTTGCATCATGAGTTCGGCAGGTTCACCGCCGGACAGGGCCTCTGGTTAACGGAGTCCTGTGTACACAAAGAAGGAAAATAATAATAAAAAAAGAAAGGGGACACACTTGCGAGCCCCTGGTGTGGTCGAGCCGCACTCTGGGTCCATTGCGATCGTGCCCCTTCCCCTGCGCCCATGGTATCTCCAAAGCGTAATGATGTACGCGGAGGGTTGTTCTTGCAATCATGCACGGGCGGGGGTTGGGGCCGCATTGCTACGCATGCTCTGATCGTGCCAGGTGGTCTTGGTTGGTATTGCTTCGGGCGCGTTTTGCTATATCCGGCCGTTTAACAGCCGGACTCGAGAATTGCCTGAAAAGGCTGCTCTGTACTTCTGCCGCGAGAGCCGCTATATGTTCCTCCGTTCGGAGGGAGCGTTCCGTATTCCCATTGACCGTGATGACTCCACGAGGGCCTGGCATCTTGAGCTTGAGGTATGCATAATGCGGCACCGCATTGAATTTTGCAAACGCGGTTCGTCCGAGCAGAGCGTGATAGCCGCTGCAAACGGGACTATGTCGAAGATTAACTCCTCGCTCCGAAATTGTCCGGGATCCGAAGACCACTTCGGTGTGGTGAGCTGTCTGATTGGCTTCCACACTGGTATGACACCTTTAAAGGTTGTCTTTGTAGGTTTAATCCTTGAGGGGTCTATGCCCATCTTGCGCACTGTATCCTGATAAAGCAGGTTCAGGCTACTACCGCCGTCCATCAGGACTCGCGTGAGGTGAAATCCATCGACGATTGGGTCTAAAACCAATGCGGCGAATCCGCCATGGCGTATGCTGGTCGGATGGTCTCTTCGATCGAAAGTGATCGGACAAGAGGACCATGGATTGAACTTTGGGGCGACTGGCTCCATCGCATAGACGTCCCTTAGTGCACGCTTCCTCTCCCTCTTGGGTATATGGGTTGCGTAAATCATATTCACCGTCCGCACTTGTGGGGGAAAGCCCTTCTGTCCTCTATTGTTCGGCGGTCGGGTCTCCTCCTCGTCGTCGCTGTTTAGCCCCTTGTCATTGTTTTCGGCAATTAACTTACCTGCCTGCTTGAACACCCAGCAATCTCTATTAGTGTGATTAGCTGGCTTTTCAGGGGTGCCATGTATCTGGCATAAGCGGTCGAGTATTCGGTCCAAATTGGACGGACCCGGAGTGGTTCTTTTGAATGGCTTCTTCTATTGACCGGGTTTAGAGCCTCGGAATCCGGCGTTGACCGCCAGATCCTCCTTATCGCCCGTTAATCACGCGCGTTTGTTTTGTTTCGACGTGACCTGCCGTTGTTGTCCTTGGTATCCGGACTGCCAGAATTTTTACGGAGATTGTTGCTGCGAGCTAGCCAGCTATCCTCTCCCGCGCAAAAGCGGGTCATTAATGATGTGAGGGCTGCCATGGATTTCGGCTTTTCCTGTCCCAGGTGCCGGGCTAGCCATTCGTCACGGATGTTATGTTTGAAGGCTGCAAGGGCCTCTGCATCCGGACAGTCGACGATTTGATTTTTCTTTGTCAAGAACGTGTCCGAATTATCGGCCGATTCGTCTGGCTGCTGAATGATGTGGCTTAGGTCATCGGCGTCTCGGTGGTCGCTTTATCGTGCCTCGAAGTTGTCGAGAATGCGGCTTCCGTGTCTTCCCAACACCCAATTGACTCGTGGGCAGGCTGTTAAGCCAATGCCAAGCTGGTCCTTTAAGCTTGAGAGGAGATACTTGATGGCGTGGAGATGGTCGCCGCGGGCCATATGGATGTGGAGAAGATAATCTTGATCCAAACCGCGGGGTCTGTTGTGCCATCGTAGGATTCAATGTTTACGGGTTTAAACCCTTGAGGATTTGATGATCCATTACTTCGTCGATGAAGCATAGCGGGTGTGCGGCGCCTCTGTATTGAGCAATATCACGACGCAGCTCGAGAGAGTGTTGTCTGCTGTGTTCGGCCTGGCCGGGGTTATTGTATCCGGCGCGACGGTATACGTCATGGGTCGTGGGGCGCCCACATGATCCGTAGATGGATCTGGATTGCCTTGCTTTGTCCTCCAATATATCTCGCAAGTCCGGCGCATTCCCTGTTGGCTTCGTATTTTTGGAGCAATGCCTGGGTACGGTCTTGGTTGGGGGCCTGGATGCCTCTCTGTCACGACCACGGGGTGGTCGGTCAGCCGTATCGTGCGCTGGTGATGGAGGTATGTATGCTTCCTCCTCTAATCGGGGGAGCAGCTTGCGTCTTGGGTAGCTTTTGGAGGGGCGTTTGAGTTTATACTCTTCGGCCGCGAGGACCTCGGTCCATCGATCGGCCAGCAGGTCCTGATCAGCTTGAAGCTGCTGCTGCTTTTTCTTTAGGCTATTTGTCGTGGCGATAAGCCTACGTTTAAAACGCTCTTGTTTGACGGGATCCTCGGGCACGATGAATTCGTCGTCGTTGAGGCTTGCTTCGTCTTCGGAGGGAGGCATATAGTTATAATCCTCAACCTCTTAAATGCCGCCCTCTCGTGAGGGCTTGCTTCACATCCTCTGTCTGAGTCCCTTTGGAGGGGTTGTCTTCGCACTTTACGGGGTATTATTATCTCTGTGCGGAATCTCCATTCTTGCTGTGGCGGGATTTAGAGCGGCGCTGCTTGGCCGGCGCTTGGGCTGTTTCTTTAAAGAATCTGCCTCATTGTTTCTTCGCCGTCCCGTCTTTTGGGGTGTCCACCATGTATATGTCGTATGACGAGGTGGTCTTCCAGTGCCTCAGTAGGCGCTGGTTCTGCTAAATCTCCGGCATCGTCATCCATAGCGTCGATGTCTTGAGTCGTAGTCTAGCATGTCGGTTAGATCATCGGCGAGGGCTACAAAGTGGGTGGTGGGTGGGCTCTGAATTTCTTCGTCGTCCAGATCCCAACCGTCCCGGCCATAGTCCGCCAGACTCTCCGATAACGAGAGATGCTTTAGCGAGTTTAGGATGTCGCCAAAGGCGAGTATTGGAAGATGTCCGCGGCTGTGAATTCCATAACCGGCGCCCAATCCGATTCGATTGGTAGGGCGTGGGAGGTCCAGAGTCCGGCAAGGAGTCCGGCGCCTCGGAATCACGAGTTTCGCGAGGGACAAGATTAGCGTTCGGCTCCATCGCCGTGGAAGTTGGAGCCCCGGGTGGTGTCCATCCACCGATCCTCGATCTGGCGATCGGCTCCGGACTAAGGGCGGGCGCGATTCGCAGCGACCACCGAGGCACTTTGTTCGGTGGCGAGCTAGATCGTGCCCATCATAACATCTTGGCGCGCTTGGCGTGGCTCGAGCCCGTCGAAGATCAAGTCTCCGCAGACGTCGGCCGTAAAGTTTAGACTTCGAATCGACTGACGGCGGGGCCGTAGCTTCGATCTGCTCCGGATGGCCAGCGAATTAGCCCGCAGGAAGCCGCCGAATCTGAAGATCTGTCCGGGAGAAAAGTCTCACCACGACAGCGTTGTTGGTTGAAGATGCCATCGAGCCTATCGGTGGCGACACGGAGGAACTCTCAATGAAAGCACCAATGTCGGTGTCAAAACCGACGGATCTCGGTAGGGGGTCCCGAATGTGCGTCTAGGCGGATGGTAACAGGAGGCGAGGGACACGATGTTTTACCTGTGTTCGGGCCCTCTCGATGGAGGTAAAACCCTCGTCCCCGCTTGATTAATATTGATGATATGGGTAGTACAAGAGTGGATCTACCACGAGATCAAGGAGGCTAAACCCTAAAGCTAGCCTATGGTATGATTGTTGTAATGTATGTTGTGTCCTACGGACTAAAGCCCTCCGGTTTATATAGACACCGGAGGCTAGGGTTACACAGAGTCGGTTACAATGGTAGGAGATCTACATATCCGTATCGCCAAGCTTGCCCACCACGCCAAGGAAAGTCCCATCTGGACACGGGACGGAGTCTTCAATCTTGTATCTTCGTAGTCTTGGAGTCCGGCGGACGATGATAGTCTGGCTGTCCGGACACCCCCTAGTCCAGGACTCCCTCAGGGGGTGAATAGGCGATTTTTATGAAAGTCTTCAAAACTTGGAAGTTTCGAAGACAGACAATAGAAATGACCTAATTGTGCAGCGGAAGATAAACTACAATAAGCAAACCATAGTCAAGTAATGCAATGATGTGAAAGTACAGGACTAATGGCAGCTAAGTAGTAATGATCGAGATGGAAGATAGTATGAAGCCAATCAACGATAGTAGTCAAGCAATGAAGTCAAACAGGTATGACAGATAGGCAATGACTTCACGAAGACAAACTCTAAGTAAAGGATGGGAAGGGATAGAACCAGTCACTTGTTGAAGACACATGATTTGTTGGACCAGTTCCAGTTGCTGTGACAACTGTACGTCTGCTAGGGAGGCTGAGATTCAACTCAGAAGACCGTGTCTTCACCTTATTCCCCTTGAGCTAAGGACACCCAGTCCTCGCCCAATCACTCTGGTAAGTCTTCAAGGTAGACTTCTGAACCTTCACAGACTTCGTTCACCAAAGAATCCACAATGACTCTTGGATGCTCGAGCGCGACGCCTAACCGGCCGGAGGATTCATAGTCCTCAAGTGTAATAAGTCTTCAGTCACACGCATGTAAAGACTTGATGATGCCTAACACTCTTTGGCTCGGGTGTTTGGGCTTGGTCCTCACAAGGATTTCTCTCTCTCAAAGGCTTCGAGGTGGGTTGCTCTCAAACGACAAAAGCCGTGCACTAACTCTGAGCAGCCACCAATTTATGGTGTAGGGGTGGGCTATTTATAGCCACGGGCAACCCGACCGATATGTCCGAAATGACCACAGGTCACTAAGGAACCGACACGTGTTCCAACGGTCAGATTTCAAACACACACGACAACTTTACTTGGGCTACAAGCAAAGCTGACTCATCCAGCTCTAGATAAGATTTGCTCTCATTGTCTTCGCTCGAAGACATAGGATTTGGGTTGAGCATCACTTCAGTCATTCTGACTTTGTTCACTTGGACCCCACTTAACAGTACGGTGGTTCCTATGACTCAACAAAGAAGAGAAAGGAAACAACGAGACGACACAGTCTTCGTGCTCCATAGTCTTCACTCAATGTCTTCTCATGTCATAGTCTTCAATATGAATATCTTCACATTCCACCATTGTCTTCAATGTCTTCATACATTTTTAGGGGTCATCTTCGGTAGGTAAACTGAATCAATGAGGGACACTACCTGCGTTATCCTGCAATTCTCACAAACGCATTAGTCCCTCAACCAACTTTGTCGTCAATACTCCAAAACCAACTAGGGGTGGCACTAGATGCACTTACAGGCGGTACTACCTCGCACAAGCCTAAAATACACAGAGTGTACCTACAGTAGTGCCGCCGGAGCGGTATTACCGCTAAACCTGGCGGTACTACCGCTTAGGGTTTCTAGACCTGGAGAAGCAACGGAAGTAGAGGGTGCCAGGGGCGGCAGTACCGTGCGAAGCGGTACTACCGTCCTAGTGCCGCTCTACTGCCGCTTAGAGCAAAGTGGGAACCGAACCTTGCACAGAGAAAAACCCCGCAAGCGGTAGTGGAGACGGTAGTACGGGCTATAGTACCGCAGGAGCGGTACTACCACCCTACTACCGTGAATTGCAAACCGACAACAGAATGTTGCACGCGGAAATACCCAGCGGTACTACCACTGGCAAGACCCTGAAACAGCACAGAAGACAGGGAAATGCTCCAGAGGAGGGAAAGGAGGCTATGGTGCATATGGGGTTGTGTACGTGTTGATTCCACCCATACCTTTCTGAAGCGGACCCCCTCTTAATAGTACGGCTTTCCTACGACTCAAATCCACCGAAAAGAAACGTAGAGAAACGCCGTCTTTGATAGGCTCCGAGGGGCATCGAATCGTCTAGTGCCTAGACATGAGATATCTGAAATGCTCAATGCACATGATTAGTCCGCAAAAGCATTGTCATCAATCACCAGAACCACTTAGGGAGAAATATGCCCTTACAATCTCCCCCTTTTTGGTGGATTGATGACAATACGGGATTTGCACAGAGATATATAATGAGCATAAGCAAACCCAAAATCTATAAAATATAGACAGGCTCCCCCTAGATGTGTGCATTCTATAGATGTGCTTTGGACTGCGCAACACACACATTAGGATTAACACTCCCCCTATATTTTATAGACAAGGCAATCCTTGCAACAATATAAGTGACACTAAGCATGGAAAACAATAAGACAAAAGAGCATAATCTAGCATAATCTCACGCACATAAGGACATAATAAGGATAACCAGGGTAGCATATGTCTTAAACCATATGATAGAGTCTCACACCAAACCAAAGCAAATGAAGGAAAAGAGTTCACAAGCAGAAACTCATAAGCAACAAGAACCAAGCTTGTGACTCAACAACACCCAGCAGAAATACAAATCCCCGGTCCTAACCCCCCCCCCCTTTGGTTCACTACCAAATACCAACCACACTAACCATCTGAGACCGCTCACCTACCGTGCCTGCTAACTTATTTTCTCTTCTTCGTTCTGCCTCCGATATAACACTGAAAAGAAGTTTCTGGTTTTCTCTTTACTTTTGGTTTTGTTTTGGCCGGTTTTTCTTTGGTTTTTACTCGGTTTATTATTTCCTTTTTCTTGTCAATTTTTTAAAATACGTGAAGTATTTTCAAGTTGGTACAGACATTTGTTTTTATTTTTGTTATCATGATGTTTTATTTCATATGCATGAGTTTTTTTTTCAATTCCATCAACTTTTTCCAAATCTATAAAAAACACTCAAATTTTTTAAAATTCCATGATATTTTTAGATGCGTGAACTTTTTCAAATCCCATGAACATTTATTTAAGTTGCGAACTTTTTCAAGTTCATGAACTTTTTCAATTTCTGGAACTTTTACCGTTAAACATTTTTTAAACTCACGAACCTTTGCCCAAATTGCATCAACTTTTTAAATGTCTATGAATCCTTTGAAATCCGAGATATTTTTTAAAACTCACCAATTTTTTACAAAAATCATGACTTTTTTCTCAAATTAGTTAAAAAAATCAAATTTCATGAACTGTTTCAAACTCGTGAACTTTTTCCGAATTCGTGAAGTTTTTCCAAAAGTTCGGCACACTTTGTCGATGATCGAACGAATGAGTCCACCTGAACGAACGAACGAAACAAATAGTCCAGGTGGACAAATGTAACATGTGCGAATAAGTGGGCATTGTGAATGCAGCCCGCTTAGGCGCATAGTAGACGCCAAATCGACTAATCGGTGTTGTAGGCGCTGATAAGGAGCTCTCCAGTATAAGCGCGCCCGCGGTAAGGCAGGTTATGTTTCCAGCAGTGTTTGGTCCATCGGGCGAATACAAAGTGGGCCGAAGTCGCTTCTATGGGCCGCCTCAGCGAAATATATCCCTTCCGCGAAAATAATGGGTCGAAAGATAGACACAAGGGCAACCGGTTTTTGACGCCTGTAAATGGCAACCAGATGACCTTTCGTTGAAGCGGGCCATCTACTATGTCCAATTGGGGAGGCCCACGGCAGCGATGTTTTTTCTTCGCCGATTCCTATTTGGCGTAGTAGGCTCCCGTTCTTATTGTTTGTACAAACGGGCGACTACAAACGTGTTAGACTTCAAACCCACGCCCAGCTTCTTCAAGGGAAACGAGTGTAACCACTAGGCCAACCAACGACTTGTGCTTTCTAAGCGTTTTCTTTATTTTATTTTCCCTCTTTAAAATCAGGGATCGCCGGTTTTGGGAAGCTTCCGGGTTTTCACTGATTCGCTGGTCATTTTCGTGGGTGGTTTTATTTGATTTTTCTTTTTCCCAAACCAGGTTTTTCACTGATTCGCTGGTCATTTTCGTGGGTGGTTTTATTTATTTTTATTTTTTCCAAATTCGTGGTTTTTAGATGGTGAACATTTCTCAAATTTCGTGAACTTTTTCACAAAATGTGAAGTTTTCTTGAAATCGACGAAAATAATCAAATTCTATTAACTTTTTTCAAATTTGGTGAATGTTTTTGTTCAAATCTGATGAACTGTTTTCAATTTTGAATGATTTTCTAAATTGATGAACTTTTTGTTCAAATCGGTGATTTTTTTTCAAATTCAATAAACTTTTTGGAAAACTGATGATTTTTTTTCAAAATCAATTAATCTTTTTCAAATTCGATGATCCTTTTTAAAATTTGATAAACTTTTTTGAAAAAAAATTGTGAAGTTGTTTGAAAATTTTATGTACATTTTTTAAATCACGGATTTTTTGTGATATTTTTCTAAATTCAATAGTTAATTGGTCAACAGTTAACCGGTCAACCGCGACCAGTCACTAGCCAAGGCAACACGTTCTCTGCTTCTGTTACGTTCACTGCTGTTCTTTAGCTCGCTGCTTTTTTTAGCAACGTTCGCTGCTAGACGTGACCAACCAGCGAGCATGCGTTTTGGGCCGGGCCCAAGAGATGCATTAGCCGTGGGCGGCGGAACCCCTAGCTGGTGCCGAAGGCGCTGACTAGGAGCTCCTGTTTTCTTAGGATCACCCATTTTCTTTGCTGAGGGATCACGGTTTGGGAACCTTCTCGATGGTTCTGGGCTGGTTTTGGAACCTTCTAAAAGTTTTGTGGACTTGTTTTTTTATTTGATTTTTTCTTCACTTTTTGTTTTATATTCACGTTTTTTTGGCTGTTTTCTTTTCTCTGGTTTTTTCTTCTAGTTTTCTGTATTATACAAAAAGTTCATCGAGTATTACAAAAATGTTCGTCGTCTATCTAAGAAAATGTTCACAGTATTAATAAATGTTCAATGTATTTTAAAATAATGTTCATTGTGTATCGGAAAAGTGTTCAGCGTATATCACAAAAATGGTCAGTGTGTATATATCACCAAAGTGCTTAATGTGTATTGAAAATTTGTTCAGCATATATAAGAAAAATATTCTATGTATATTTCAAAATTGTTGAGCTAATATAAAACATTGTTCACGTTTTTAAATTTTGTTCACTTTTTCCAAAATCGTTGATTTGTTAACATTTTCAATCATAATTCACTTTTTTTAAATAAAGCTTGTTCACATTCTTTCCAAGTAATGTTGAACAGTTTGAAGAAAAAAATGGACCGGCCTTTGTAGCTGGTACTTAAATATTGACATTGTTTGTTAGCCTGCCAGGGTTGCCATCTCGACTGGCTACCAACGGTGCTTTTGTATCATGAGGTCGGGAGTTTGACTTCACGTCTCCACTTTTTTTCCCTGAAGTTTTACATTCGACGTTTGCGAATGGGCCGACCCGTTTGCACGCACTTCAGCGAAAGCTCAACTATTGGACGTACGCGAACATCCAATAGGAGCTTTTATCAGGCAGACCATCCTAGCATTGTGAGAGATGATTCTCAAAAACAAAACAGTGAAGCGTTGTGAGGGACAGGTAGCATCATGCGGCACAGAGGAAATCCTAGCTCTCTGTTTTTTCATTGAAAAAAATGTTAGATTAGTTGATTATAAACTAACAGTTTAGACATCTTTGAGAAATTAAAAAGTACTTATGTCAAGATTTTGGGCGGAACATCTCCGGGACGATGGCACGCCAACATTGCGGCCTCATCACTGTCTAAGCCCGCTAGTTGTTATTGATGGGAGGAAAAGTCATCAAGATCATTGTCCTACTGGATCAGTGTCCTCGAGAAGAAATCGTTGAAGGTATCACTGTCGGATGATCCACATGTCCAGGATCCCAATCTTAAAACAAGGACAGCAATGGTAAAAATCCGACATCAGATTTATCAACATGGCAAATCAGAAGTTTCTTATGGCAAATTATCATTGTCACGAGGATGAAAAATTCGGTCAAAAAACTGAACATGGCAAGGATTTTGCCATGCTTGCTAAATTGACAGCCTCACGATAACATAATTTGTCATCTCAAATTTGATTTGCCACACTTTAAAATATGACGTTCGATTTGCAGCAAAATTCAAGAAGAAAAAAACTAAGAGACCTCACACAAGCACCTGGTGCCGTGCTAATATGACAAATAGGAGGCTGAAGGACCAAACTGCAAAGTGCCGCCTCCAATATCTCTGTAGCTGCTTGTAGCATAAAAGGGTTTAACTATAGCCTGTAGCCGGTTTACCGTTCAGCTTGAGCCTGTGAGGTACTCCTTGCATACATAGATCAAGTCCCTAAAAGGTCTTATATTTATGTAGAGTACTAAAATTTACTCCCCTACATCAATGAAATGCAACTCAACCCTCCCTGCAATTTTTTGTTTTGAAATGCAACCCGTTATCTTTCCTCGAGAAAAAAAAAGACGCGACTTTGGATGCGATCCGCACAGGTCACAAGTGCCCTCACATTCCGCCATGACGTGAACAAAGCTTTCCACGGTTTAGCCAAAGACATGGCCATTGTGAAGAATTTTTGTGAAGAATTTTTTTTTGGGATGGCATAGATTGAGAAAAATAGGGACTTTTACCCCTTCATAAAGCCATATTTTGCCATTGGCCCCCCAATGATCCTGTGCTAGCTCCGCCACTGGCCATGACCAATCCGTCGTGTCAAATCTACTACTCCCTTCGTCTCACAATATACGACATTTTTACAAGCTGTAATGTGAGAGGGAGGGAGTACATGTATGTGGGCACGAAAGGGACACTCTTTTGAGACAAGGCAAGCAAGCGTATGCCGTACGGGCCAACAATTTCGCGCGCCACGGTCAACTTCGGCCAGGGCAAGGTTGGCGAATTCAAATAGTCATTCAACTTCGTCCCCTTCTTTCTCTCGGTGTGGCGTACGAGCAGCCGGTGTTTGATGTAAAATTGGTGTTAAGCGTATGCATTAGCAGGGACGCGCTGCGTGTTTATATAGGCACATAGATTACAGGGTTTGGTTGTTAGGTAGTTGATAGATTGATCTCCAAGTCATGATCTATACAAGAGATAAACGAGATCATCTACAACTACTCTACCAACCGGATTACATACATAGCGCCTATCCTTTATCCCGTATGTGCGGTTTATACAACTACCGCATACATTTACAATATACACTTTAACACGCCCCTCAATCACAACTTCACCAAGTTGAGATTGTTCTTAAACTCTTCAATTTGCTCCATGACGGGGCCTTGGTAAACCCATCGCAACTTGATCATTTGTAGATATGAATCGTATGTCTAGTAGCTTCTTGGCTACTCTTTCACGAACAAAGTGATAATCAACCTCAATGTGTTTTGTCCTCGCATGAAACACCGGATTTGCTTGATAGATAGGTAGCACCAATGTTATCACACCATAGGCGTGCAACCGAGGAGTGTTTTACACCAAGTTCATTGAGCAATGCTTGAACCCATATTAACTCAGTTGTTGCATTGGCCAAAGCTTTATATTCACTTCATGCTAGATCTTGACACAGCTTGCTTGCTTCCTTGCACTCCATGATATAAGGTTTGGTCCAAAGAAAACTGCAAAGCCTCCTGTAGATCTTACATCATCGGGACAGCCTGCCTAATCTGCATCGAAAACGACTTACCAAGGTTGAGGTTGATCTTGTGAATTTTAGCCTGTACTCATAGTACCTCTGAGATATCTTAGAATCCTCTTAACTGCAGTCCAAAGGTCTTTGAAGAGTAGGAGCATGTAAAACCGACATACTTTATTGACAGGAAACATATATCGGTCTTGTAAGTGTTAAGTATTGCAAAGCACCTACAACACTCCTGTAATTTGTAGCTTCTTCGGCTCCCAAAAGTTCACCCTCTTCTTTTGACAACTTTTCAAGAGTTGAAAGAGGCATATTCGAAATTTTACAATTCATCATACCGATCTCTTGATTATATCTGCCACATACTTTTCTTGACTTAGGAGTATACCATCTGTTACCTTCTTTACTTCTATGCCCGAAAGTAATGCAACTCACCAAGATCTTTTAGAGCAAAATCTTTCTTAAGATCCTCTAATAGTGCATTGGTTGCTTCTGTGATGAGCTAGCCACAATTATGTCATCAACATATACCAACATAAAATGATCACTTTGCCTCTTTTATAGAAGAAAAGAGATGTATCGCCTTTGAAGGTAGAAAACCAAGTCTTTGAAGCTTTATACTTAACCTAGAGTACCATGCTCTGGGTGCCTGTTTTAAGCCATACAATGCTTTATCAAGTTTGCAAACATAATGTTGCTTGCCTTTTACCTCATACCCGGGTGGTTGCTTCATGTAAACTTCCTCCTCTAGAACGCCATGAAGAAACGCATTCTGCACATCCAATTGGCGAAGACTCCAATTATTTGATACTGCAACAGAGAGAACAAGTCTGACAGTAGCTGCTTTTACAACAGGGCTAAAAGTATCCTCATAGTCTATTCCATATCTTTGTTTGAAACCTTTTGCCACTAGTCTAGCCTTGTACCTGTCTATTTCTCCATTAGCTTTCCTTTTAATTCTATAGACCCATTTGCAATCAATGATATTTCTCCCCCTTGATGGAGGAACTAGGTGCCAAGTCCTATTGTGAACAAGAGCATTATATTCCTCATCCATAGCAGTTTTCCAATTTTTACTTTCAAAAGCCTCACTTAAATTGTTAGGTTCACCTGTGACCGCAAGACCTCCAAAACGCTTGTCATACGACCGTACCATCGATCAAGACGAATTTTTGGTTTAGCAACTCCATGTTGTGACCTTGTTCTCGCCACCGCACAGAACGATGGCAGTCACGAGGCGCAGAAGATCCGGCGGAGTTCGGGACAGCAACGGGATCCAACAAAGACTTGATCCGAGGCGGATCTTGTCGGGAGCCGGCTGCGCGCGCCCGCTACCGATCCTGCGTCTGCATCGGTGAGCCACTTGGCGAGGCCCAGTTAGCTGGTTGACGGAGTCGAGGGGCGGTTCGGTCGGCGCGCCGACGCGGTTGGCGAGGCAGCGGCCCACCTCGATATGGGGCCCGCCACGAGACGCTGCTGTTCCTTTCTTTGGGCCCCGGAAGACGCGTGGCTGCTGGCGATGGCCCGCTGGCCCGAGACGGATCGCCGCCATTTGCTGGCGCGGCGGCGAGGCGGATCGCCCTCGGGATCGCTGCCACCAGCCGGCGCAGACTGAATCTTCCTCGTGCTCTGTGTTTGTCTCTTGCTGCATAAAATCATGACGCAAAATAGGATTTCCACCAAAATTTATAGCGGATTTTTATGAAAATTACCCAAGGATCATTAGCTAGATGTTCGTCCCGGATCAGTAGTAGGCAAGGTATTTTCGGAAGAAGAAGAACTTCAGATCGAATAAGAGCGCCGGCGTTAGGATTTAGGGCAGCAAATGGAAAAACTGTCTCATCAAACACGACGTCGCGTGAGATGTAAACACGTCCAGCAGCGATGTCTAGGCACTTAAAACCCTTGTGAAGATTACTATAACCAAGAAACACACATTGCTTTGACCGAAATTCTAGCTTATGAGCGTTGAAGGGACGAAGATTAGGCCAGCAAGCACAACCAAAGGTGCGAAGAGCATGGTAGTTTGGTTTCTCATGAAAGAGTTTTTCCAAGGGTGTTTCAAGATTTATGACTTTGCTAGGAGTACGGTTTATCAGGTAGGTGGCTGCTATGAATGCTTCATCCCAAAACTTCAAGGGCATGGATGCATGCGCTAGGAGAGAAAGGCCAACTTCGACGATATGGCGATGTTTTCGTTCGGCAGAGCCGTTTTGCTGATGAGCGTGAGGGCAAGAAACATGATGTGTGATGCCAATTTGACGAAAAAAGGAATTTAGTCGCTCATACTCACCACCCCAATCTGTTTGCATGGTGATGATTTTGCGATCAAAGAGTCGTTCAACAAGTGCTTGAAATTCATGAAACACTTTAAAACCTCAGATCTATGTTTGAGAAGAAATATCCAAGTGAACTTGTGTGTAATCATCGATAAAGCTCACATAATAATTCTTCTTATTTATAGAATCACGGCAGGCCCCCATACATCGAGAAAATGAGCTCTAAAGGAGCGTTTGAAGTGCTACTAGAAAGCGGATACGGGAGTTGGTGACTTTTGCCTTTTTGGCATGCATCACACACTCCTTCTTTATTCAACTCTTGATTGGAAAAAGGAATTTTATTTTGCCTAAGAACGTCTTTGGACAATTTGTAGAGATGGATGACCTAATCTAGTGTGCCACCTTGAAGGAGATATCTTGGTGGCGCCAAAAGCTTGCTGCCGGGTGCAACGAATCGATGATAGGGGATAGAGGCCGGCTCTACACCTGCCTTGGAGGAGGGTGCTCCTCGTTGCCTTGTCCTTGATGAAAAAGAAGCGAGGTGAGTTTCAAGGAACACATGATTATCTTGAGATAAGCGGTGGCGAAACAAGATTCTTTGTGGCTTTAGGAGAATAAAGGACATCTTTTAGGTGAAGATTGCGAGTGGGAGTACGAACATAAGCTTGACCAACATGAGTAATTTTCATACCTGACCCATTGGGCATGTTCACTTGGTCATGGCCATTGTACCTCTCCCTCATGGTGAGTTTGTCCAGCTCGCCAGTGATGTGATCGGTGGCACCGGTGTCAACGTACCAGTTGGTGTCGACGCCATAGGATGAGTTGGTCACGGCGCTTGCACTCTTCTCCTTGGTGAATGCAATGTCAAAGCGTCGGTAGCACTCGATGGCGGTATGGTTGGGCTTCTTGCAGATCTGGCAGAACACCTCCGGGAGATCGTCACGGCCGCCTCCTCCTGCATGGCCACGCCCACCATTGCCGTTGCCACGGCCCGCCGTTGCCTCCATTGCCACGGCCGGCATATGGCCACGGCCACCTCCGTTCTGCCGCGGCCTCCACGAGTGAAGCCACGGCCGCCACGAAGCGGCGTTGGCGGAGGAGTGGGATGATGATGAGTTTCCCTCGAACATGGCGGCGACTCTGGTGATCACCGCGAGTAGAGCTCGTTCGGCTTGATGGGGACGGTCTGGCGCAGACGGAGGAGACGAAGGACATGTAGTCGAAGTCGAGGCGGCGAGGATGTACGACACCATGTCGTGCGTCGGTGGCGGCTTGCCAATGGCAGCCATCTCATCGCCAAGGGCCTTCATGCGGCCTAGGTACTCGGCGATGGTGGAATTCCCTTCTTGGTGGTGGAGAGGCGATCCTCGTATTGGCGATGGCGCTGCGTCGGGAGATGAATATCTCCGTGATTGCGATCCATCTTCGCCGACGCGTGGTGCGGTTTGCAATCCGAACCATCACAGAGGTGAGATGGAATTGAACAAGAAACTTCGAACACAGGAGTCCCGTGCCTGTCGATCTCGTAGGCGGGTTGGGCACGTCGGTGAGCTTGCCATCCTTGTCGGCGAGCTTGAGCGCGAACCTCCTCTCGGATCGAGATAGGAGACAAGGCCGAAGCGGATGGTGGCTAGGGCTTGCGCGCGCGGACATTGAAGTTGGAGCGGTGGAGCTTTTCACTATGGGGATGAGAACGGATGCAACAAGGCGGCGGTGCTTGAGGAAGACATGGCGGCGCAGGGGGGATGTGCTAGAGGAGATAGGCTCTGAATACTATGTAAAATTGGTGTTAAGCGTATGCATTAGCAGGGACGCGCTGCGTGTTTATATAGGCACATAGATTACAGGGTTTGGTTGTTAGGTAGTTGATAGATTGATCTCCAAGTCATGATCTATACAAGAGATAAACGAGATCATCTACAACTACTCTACCAACCGGATTACATACGCAACGCCTATCCCTTATCCCGTATGTGCGGTTTATACAACTACCGCGCATACATTTACAATATACACTTTAACATTTGAAACAGCCGACAGTGGATTTCGTGATAAGCAACGTACACCGGAGCACCGGTACGTACGAGTACATAAGAAGCGACGGCACGGCCTGCAAGCGGCAACTGGTGGTCGACAAGGTCATCAATGGCGCCGACGAACGAACTCGAGTACAAACAGGCGGACCTGCCGCTAATCGGCGTATGGACAATGGACTGACGAGCTTGGCGGTACGTCACAGCAAAGTAATTCCAGGCACGCAGTAGTGGGATGTAAAATCTTCAGTATCTGAAGTTTCAGAAGAGCACGTACACACTGTCCCCCGGCGTCGAGGCAGTACCGTCATAAGGCTGTAATTCTCGCTGCGTGTGTGTTTAATTTGTAATCGTACCGGAAGACTGAAACCGGCCAGGTAATAGGCTGCAAAAATGGTCAAAATGAAGAGAGAGAAGGGGGGTGCAGGGTAATGATGAATTTTCTGTTTGAGTGATCAGAGTCCGAGTTGAGCATATGATTGTACAGCCCATGTAGAGCCTTGAGACCTACGTACATTGTACGCCTGTACATGATGCGTGTTCTGGAGCGCAAGGCATCCGTGATGATCTACGAGGTGAAACAGTAGTAGGAGCCGAGGCTGAGCTCAGCTGACACGGTGACATGGGGATCCGCCTCGGCCAGATGATCTGACATGACATGCTACATCAGATCAGACACACCGGCTGGCCGCAGCAGCACGGCCAGAAACCAGACGACACGCTGCAAAGGAAGGAAGCAGCAGACGGCGCGCGGTGCGCTGGCGAGAAGAGAAGGGCGACGCCGTAAGCTTGCGTCATCATCATACCACCACTACCACTACTTCGCTTCGCGTGCTCGCCTTCACTGCGGGCTGCGGCTGCCAGCGCCATGAATGCGCGACTTAACAGCTGGATCAGAAGCGATGCGCAGTACAGGCCTGGCCTGGCGTGGCCGCCTGGTGCTCGCCCATTCATTCCGGCGTGAGAGACAAGCTCTAGATCACGTGGCCCGACGGTTCACTCGCTCGAGAAAAAAGAGAGAAATGCTAATTAACCGGCGCGTCAAGAGTTATACTAGTACTAAGCGAAGTTGATTTCATAAACATATTTCGTGCAAACAATACAATACAGTACGTGACATGAGCTTGTCGGGGAGTAGCAAAATGCCATCACACCGCGCAGCTGTGCCTGGAGCAAACCCCATTGAAGAACCACCCCCCTTGGCCTTGCGGTTCCTCGTGCACATGTCCGTGATCACGGCCGCGCCCAGGGCGATCCCAAGTCGATCCAGATCCGGCGCCGCGCTGATTATTACGACTAAACAAGTCGAGCCCGGCCTCGACGAAATCAGAATCCCGCGGCTCCCGATCGGCCCCGTGCGCCCGTGCGCGGCGTCCGGACCAACCGACCAGGATCGGCACGAACCGTGGCCCGTGCGCGTGGCCAGCATGGCGCGCGGCCCGACGAATGGAGAAGCAGCAGCAGCGGCGCCACCGTACGTGCCCTGTCGCTCCGGGCGATGCCTCGGGCTGGCAACACAATACGGCGTGCCGGGGCGCCCGCGGCACGGCTCGTGGACGTGGGCGCGCGCCCGCCCGCCGATACGGGGGCAGACGGCGTGGGTGGCCCGGCCCGGGCCGGCACGGCGAGCCCCAGAGCGCGCCTAGGGACCGGCAGAGGAACGTGGGTGCGCGCCCTCTTTAACGGCTTACGAGGCGGCCGCCGCCGCAACTGTCGATCGGTCAGGTGGGCGGGCTAGCAGCCGGGGCCGCGGAGCCCAACGCGGCACGCAGCTTCCTCTCCTCTTCCGCCCCCGCGTGGTGTCACCACGGCACGACGACGTGCTTGTTTGTCAAAGCTACTATTCGACAGACACGGTCCCTCCCTCCCAGTCCCAGAGGAGGAGCAGTAGGGACCCGACCCCAGACTTTGACACCAAAGTGACAACATATGGACATCGGAATTTGCAAGCTTCCTACATGTTCTATCCATCCATCCTCTCCGTCCAAAAACCCGAGGTGAACACTGAGCAGCTACCTACCGACGACGGACAGAAACCATAGCAGAAGAACAGCGCGAGACAAACAAGTGATCACATGAGATAAACCTCGTTCCATTCCATCCAAACCTACACAAGCATGTAATAAAAGGATTTATGACTATACCATTGCCCTTAATCAGACCTTAATCATACTACTACTACTAGGCGTTAACCACTGCTGCAAAGGAACTACTCAACCCGAATGCCGCCGAATTGCTAGTCAGGTGAAACGAGATGCCACGTCTCAGTACAGCCGGAGCATGCTCCTCGCGAACGACTGCGACCGCAGATGCCGGCCGCCGTTGGCCGGCAGCCCGGTGGCGCCGCGCCGCCCGCTGGCGCTCCGCAGCGGGGTCAGGTAGAACCGCAGCATGCCGTTGTCCGCGTGGTGCCCCGGCGAGTACCGAGCGCTCCGGTTCCGCTCCAGCACGCACTGGTCTTCCTGTCGCCGCTTGACGCTGCCGTGGCCGTGGCCGTTGCCGTCCACGAAGCAGCGCCGCGAGCTGCCCAGGCCGGCGCTGTTGCTGCTGAAGGAGCTGCGCGCGCTAGCGTTGCTGTTGCACCTCTGCATCCCGGCGTTGCTGTACCCGCGGACGCGCAGCTCCGGCCACGGCTCCGAGAACGCCCGGTCCGCGGCGTCGGACGGGCTGCTCCGGCGGCCCGTGGCCCGGCGGTGTATGAAGCCCCAGAGGCTCCACGCCTTGCCGAGACGCCGTGGCTTCTTGGCGGGGCCCGGGAACGCGGCGTCCAGGGTCACGGGGAAGTCTTCGATGAGAGAGTTGGAGCTGAACCGTTGGTCGAGCAGGTCTTCGGCATGGTGGAAGTGGTAGAACTCCGAGCTGCCGATCAGCGGGGGCACCGTGGCATTGGTGATGGCGGCCGCTGTGGGTGCTGGCTTTGGGTCGGGCACTTCGAACGACCTTCTCAGCACGGAGCTTGACCGCTCCAGGCTCCGGCGCCTCCGGCTCGACGTGTCCATGTAGTAGTCTCGCGTCTGCGCCGAGCCTCCAGGGGTGTTGGCGTCGCCGTCGGGCTCGGGCTGCGAGTCAGCTTCCACAGGAATTTGGCCATCGGAGCGTTCCACCACGCCGGCAGGTGAGTCCTCGAGCGCGGAGAGGATGGGCGGGAGCCGTGACAGCGGCGGAGGTGGTCGACCAAGGCCAATGCCGGCGCCGGCGCCGAAGAGGTAGCCGTCCCAGGACGCGCGGGGCCCGTCCCAGGATAGGCCTACATCGTCGACGGACATGCGGCCAGCATCAAGGGAGAATCTTGGGTCCGTGTCGCACGAACGACGGCCTCCGGCGAACTCCGAGCCTGCTTCCCCACGAAGGCGGCTCCGCCGAAGGAACGAGGGCTTGGATGGCTTCTCCGACGGCGGCGGCATTGCCGCGGCCGCTGCCTTGCTGCCGGCTGCCTCCTCCTTCTTGAGCTTCTGCTTGCGCCGCCACTTGTGCCACTTCTTGCTGAAGACCGACGCAGCGAGCCGGAAGCTCCCGGCGATCTCCTTCAGGTCCATGGGCGGCGGCTTCTTGGGCTGCGAAGATTCGAGATCTATGTGATCCTTCATGGCCTTGACCTCCCCGGTACCATAAGCTTCGGTCTCCATCTCTCCCGAGGTGCCCACCACCGGAGTTATCTCGTCAGAGCTCTCTGCCATAACGATCTCGTCCTCCAAGAAGATCTCAGGGACGCACGGTGGAGCAGGTGGCAGCTGGTGGAATTCGGCGGGGAGCGCCGCGGCCGCGGCAGAGGACGAGGCGGGGAACGCGCCGAAGGCCGTGCCGTCTCGGACGCGCTCGCGGTCGTCCTGGTGGAACAGCGCCCAGAGCGTGCTGCGCCCGCGCACGTCGCACGACCAGCGCTGCGGCTCGTCCGCGCCGGCGGCGACGGCCGCGGCGAGCGCGTCGCCCCGCGCCCGCCGCACGAGAAGGACTTGCAGCGGCGGAGGTCCGGCGGGGCGGCGCCGGAGCCCGACGGCGCCGCGCCGCCGCCGGCGAAAGGCCTGGAGAAGAGGGAGCGGATGGCGGAGGTGGACTTGCGGCCCGGCGCGGCGGCCACGGCGTCGGAGGCCTCGAGGCCAGAGAGGCGCTCGCGGAGGCAGGCGGTGCAGAAGCCGGTGAAGGTCTCCTCCGGGTGCAGGTCGCAGCTCGTCGACACGGACTTGAGCGGCGGCGGCCGCGGCGGCTCCATCTGCAGCGTCATCGCGTCGGCTTCGAAGCAGCAGCACGCGGCCCCGTCACTTGTCGCGGCGCCAGCGCGCCATCACGCTTCTCGGGCGCGGTGGTACACTGCTCTGGCGTCGCGCCGTACCAGTAGTAAGTGGAGTGGTGGCTGGTGTGATGAGGGGGCGTGAGTGGACGGGTTCGAGGGCTGGTTCTGGTTTTAGAACGTAGTGCGAGGTAAAAGGATGAAAGACACAGAGATGAAAGTGAAAGGTGAAAGGAAATCACGGGGTCCGTGACGGCCGTCGTCTCTCTCCCTCTACTCTCTGCTTCGTTTTTTTGAGCGAAAGAGGTGTGATCCCAGGTTCGAAACCAAAACCAAAAGAACAACTGTACATCTTTACAGGGTTTCATGGCAAAAAAAAGAGAAAGCTAAACAAGGGCGGAGTCTTGAAAGAAACAGAGCCTGAAGAGGTCAGTTCTCCAGCCGCTGCACCCCTGGCCTCAATCCTTGTGACGCCTTGTAAATCTTACTTGTCACCCGCTCGATTAGCTTTGCTCCCAGCATCAGTAGTTTTTATTCTGTTTTTTCCCTGCAAAATAGACTATTCATTAATCCAATTGCACATTAGTCTAATAAAAGGTATGGGATTATGAATCTTCTTTGCTCTAAAATATCATTTCTACATTTCTAGACTGACCAGAATATTACAGAAACCCCAACCAAGACTAGGCTTTTTCAGGCTTTCTGAAGGTTTTCATCCAAATATTTAAGCATTCACTTAAACTTGTTTGGAGTTGTTCTAAGATCAAAAGCACATTTAATTAAACTCCAGATCAATCTAGCAGCAGAACAATCAAAGAACAGATGATCAATGTTTTCTTCTTGTCCACAGTAGACACATTCCTTCCCCCCTTTCCAACCTTTTAAATCAGATTGTCTTGGGTTAGAATGCTTTTTCGAGCAATCAACCAAAAGAACGTCCTCATCTTGGTTGGAACTTTGATTTTCCACAGAAACTTGTGTGGAAAACCTATCTCGGTTTTGATTATGAAATAATATAAAGATTTCATAGAAAAAAAATTATCCTTAGTAAGCATCCAAAGTGGCTGATATTTACCTCCATACATTCTCACTTCCTCACACCTAAATTTTAAACTAATCCACTGCTCAGTTTCTCACCAACCAAATTTCTCCTGAAGGTGAACCCCTACTAACGGCTTCAGCAACAGAAATGTTGTGATCAAAGCTAGTTTTATAAATTCTGGGTTATAAGTCCTTTAGGGGTTTTGACCCCACCCACCAATCCTCCCAAAATCTAGTGTTTCTCTCATCCCCCAATTTTTTCGTAACATGTTGAAAATAAATTTTTTTAACCCCATCAACCTGCCCCAAAACTGGGAATCTCCAGGTTTTTTCTCTATGCCAAAGAGACATCTGTTTTTCACATATTTATTGAGTAAAATCTCAGTCCAGATACCAGTTCCAGTTTCCAGCTTCCAGCTTCCACAACCATTTCGCTAATAAGGCTTTATTTATAATTTCTAGGTTAAGAATCTCCAAACCTCCCTGTTCTTTTGGTAAGCAACATGTTTTCCAATCAACCGGGTGATATTTCTTCTTATCCTCATTTTCTTGCCGAACTAATCTAGCTTTAAAGAAATCAACCTTCTTCCTCACCCCAATAGGTAATGGATAAAAGGATATCATGAAAAGAGGAATATTAGTCAGACAGGCTTGGACAAGAGTCACCATACCAGCCATATAGTCGGCCTTGCCAACATGCGCACCATCTCTCAAATTTCTAAGTGACCATTTTCCAAAACTTATTCCCCAGTTTTATACCAGAAACTGGCAATCCCAGATATTTAAGAGGGATTTTCCCAACTTCACAAGTAAAAATTTCCTGATATATCTCAGTCTTATTAATAGCCTCCCCAAACAAGAAAATCTCACTCTTACAAAAATTGATAGCCAACCCTGACATCTGCTCAAATGTAGTTAGAATGAATTTTAAGTTTTTGGCACTTTCTTCGTCATTTTGCAAAAGGAAAATAGTACCATCAACATATTGGACATGTTGACCCCACAATTGCTAAACTCGGATAAGACTCCCTTAACAAATCCCTCATGTTTAGCTTTATCTAAGATAATAGCCAAGGCATCATCAGCTATATCAAATAGAAAAGGAGATAGGAAATCACCTTGTTTGAGACCTTTGTAATTTTTAAAATATGGTCCTATAATGTCATTAACTTTGACCCCTACATGCCCCCCTACCATGGTGTGCATCACCAGGTCACACCATTCGTCAGGAAAATTCTTTGATTTCATCATTTTATACACAAAAGGCCACTTGATTTCATCATATGCTTTTTCAAAGTTCACTTTGAAAAGCAATGCACTTTGTTTTTTATGATGTATTGTGTTTAGGGATTCGTGTAATACCACCAACCCCTCCATAATATACCTCCCTTTGATAAAGGCAGTTTGATTTGGAGAAATAGCAGATTTTATTAGTTTGTTGAGCATGTTCATTAGGATTTCAGTTATGATTTTAAAACTCACATTAAGGAGACAAATTGTTTTGAATTTCTAGATTTGTTTTGCATCTTTAACTTTAGGAACTAGGGTAATTATCCCATTGTTTAATCTTGTAATGTTGAGAGTCCCAGAATGGAAATCATCTAATAGACCCTTGAGATCCCACTTCACCAACTCCCAGTTTTTCCGACAAAAGTCTACAAGTAGTCCATCTCGGTCTGGAATTTTTTTTTCATACCAAACACCACATCTTGTAGTTCCTGCATACTAAAGGGTTCAACCAATGTGGCAGCCTGCTCCTCAGAAATCCCACGTGCATTCTGAATATTAAGATTCACTATTGAAGACTTAGGTTGACTAAACAAGTTTTTATAGAAATTTGTGATGTATCTAACAAGCTCATCATCCCCTTCTATTTTCCCTTCCTCTTGGACCAGGGAGAATATTCTGTTCTTTCTTCTCCTCCCATTCACCTTGGCTCGATAGTATTTTGTGTTGTTATTCCCATCTTTAGTCTCCCTATCTTTATATCTCTGCAGCCATTTAATTCTCCCTGTTTCAGCAATCTGTTAAGTTGAGCCCTCAGCTCTTTTTGATCATTAGCTTTTATGTCAGTGTCATATAATTTAGATAATATTTCTTTTTCAGTTTCCTATACCATGCATCAGAGTTAAGTATTGATGATCCACAAGTATAGGGGATCTATCATAGTCCTTTCGGTAAGTAAGAGTGTCGAACCCAATGAGGAGCAGAAGGAAATGACAAGCGGATTTCAGCAAGGTATTCTCTGCAAGCACTGAAATTATCGATGACAGATAGTTGCGTGATAAGATAATTCGTAACAAGTAACAAGTAACCAAAGTAACTAAGGTGCAGCAATGTGGCCCAATCCTTTTTTTAGAAAAGGACAAGCCTGGACGAACTCTTATACAAAGCAAAGCGCTCCCTGGGGCACATGGGAATTATTATCAAGCTAGTTTTCATCATGCTCATATGGTTCATCTTCATTACTTTGATAATTTGATATGTGGTTGGACCGGTGCTTGGGTGTTGTCCTTCCTTGGACAAGCCTCCCACTTATGATTAACCCCTCTCGCAACCATCCGCAACTACGAAAGAAGAATTAAGATAAATCTAACCATAGTATGAAACATATGGATCCAAATCAGCCCCTTACGAAGCAACGCATAAACTAGTGTTTAAGCTTCTGACACTCTAGCAACCCATCATCTACTTATTACTTCTCAATACCTTCCGTAGGCCCAAACAATGGTGAAGTTTCATGTAGTCGACGTTCACATAACACCACTAGAGGAGAGACAACATATATCTCATCAAAATATCGAACGAATACCAAATTCACATGATTACTTATAACAAGACTTCTCCCATGTCCTCAGGAACAAAAGTAACTACTCACAAAGCATATTCATGTTCATAATCAGAGTATTAATTATCATTAGGGATCTGAACATATGATCTTCCACTGAATAAACCAACTAGCATCAACTACAAGGAGTAATCAACACTATTAGCAACCCACAGGTACCAATCTGAGATTTTGAGACAGAGATCGGATACAAGAGATGAACTAGGGTTTGAGAGGAGATGGTGTTGTTGAAGATGTTGATGGAGATTGACACCCTCTAGATGAGAGGATCGTTGGTGATAACGATGGCTTTGATCTCCCCCTCCCAGAGGGAAGTTTCCCCGACAGAACAGCTCCGCCGGAGCCTAGATTGGTTCTTCCCATGTTCCGCCTCGCGATGGCGGCGCTTCGTCCCGAAAGCTTCCTTCTGATTTTTTCCAGGTCAAAACACACCATATAGCAGAAGATGGGCATCGGGGGCCTGCCAGGTGGCCCACAAGGTAGGGGGCGCGCCCTCCACCCTTATACAAGAGTCATGGTGATCTTCACCTTCTCCCCAACACATAGTGCTTGCCAAAAGGAAAAAGTGTAAAAAGGAAAGGTGAAGATCACCATGACTCTTGTATAAGGGTAGAAGATAAAAGTAAAAGATAGGCCCTCCGCAGAGGAAAGCATAGGTTGTCATGCACTTTTATGGTTGGATGCACAAAATCTTAATGCAAAGAACGTCACTTTATATTGCCGCTTGTGATAAAGAACTTTATTATGCAATCCGTCGCTTTTATTTCTTCCATGTCACAAGTTCGTATGAAGCTTATTTTCTTCACACTAATACATCATACATATTTAGAGAGCAATTTTTATTGCTTGCACCGCTGACAACTTACTTGAAGGATCTTACTCAATCCATAGGTAAGTATGATGGACTCTCATGGCAAAACTGGGTTTGAGGGATGTTTGGAAGCACAAGTAGTATCTCTACTTGGTGCAAAGAATTTGGCTAGCATGAGAGGGAAAAGCAAGCTCGACATGTTGGAGGATCCATGACAATATAACTTCTATTCGGATATAAGAAAGCATAACCCATTATGTTGTCTTCCTTGTCCAACATCAAATTTTTAGCATGTCATATTTTAATGAGTGCTCACAATTACAAAAGATGTCCAAGATAGTATATTTATATGTGAAAACATCTCTTTCTTTATTACTTCCTATTAGTTGCAACAATGACCAAAACTATGTTTGTCAACTCTCAACAGTTTTTATTCATCATACTCTTTATATGTGAAGTCATTACTCTCTGTAAGATCAATATATGATCCCCTTTTTTATTTCTTTTTCTTATTTTATACCCTCAAGATCATAGCAAGAAAGCAAAGCCCTCAACTCAAAACTACTCTTTATTATATAGCACACGGGCTCGATTACATAGATAGAGATCAAAACAAAACTCAAAGCTAAATCATACTAAAAACTTTATTCTACTAGATCAAGATATAACCAAAAGGATCGAACTAAGAAAAAGGTTCAAGGTAAAGGTGTGATGGTGATATGATACCGGGGCACCTCCCCCAAGCTTGGTTGTTGCCAAGGCGAGTGCCCATACCCATGTATTTATGTCTCTTTCTTCGGAGGTGGTGATGTGATATTCTTGGCGGTGATGCCCCTTAGGATGCGATTCTCCTCCTCGAGCTTATAATTTTGCTGCTTAAGATCCATTATTTCCTTGCGAAGTTTACCCGTGACGACTGGAGCACCAATCACCCATGGATGTTTCATAGCTGCGGGAGAAAAAGTAACACTCTTTTTCATATTCTCATAAGAGATAAATTAAGCATTGGGGGGAATGACCGAATTTGGAATTGCTGAGCTCTGAAGTTCCTCTAGCATGAATCCAGCTTGAAGACGAGAGGTAACTTCTTGATCCTCCTCCATGGCATCCACCCTTTTCAAGTCAGCCCCCATCTCTTCCTCCATTGATGGCCCGAAATGGTCAGCTTCGCTATTTGCTCTTGGCCCCAATGTTGGATGACAGACACGACTCTCTCCGACCGACTCTTGCGAAGACATCTTGCTCCAAATCTGCTACAGAAACAACTCAAAATGAAAATAGGGGATTTTGTCGTGGTACGGTGGTAAAAACCTTCGGGAGATTATATAATGAATTTTTACCGACCAAAATAAGTATTGTGCAAGAAAATAGAGTCTGGAGGGCACACAAGGTGGCCACAAGGCAGGGGGGCGCGCCCAGGGGTAGGGCGCGCCCTCCATCCTTGTGGTCTCCTCGTGTCCCTTTCAGAATACTCTTAATTTTTGTTTAGAAATATGCTGATAATAAAAATCTTTCTTGCATTGTTCCAGCTTAGCAATGATATCCAAATTTTGATCTATCATACTAACTGAACAACCTAAATCTATCCCAATTTTATCAGCCATGAAAAATAACGAAGATGAAGCGGAGGCAACTTCTTGAAGATGAAATAAGGTCCTTCCCGCCTAGCCCCCATCCCGACGATGTTTCTAGCATCAGTGGAGAGCGTGTGGAGGTGTGTCTCCGGGAGATCTCGTGATCGGGTCGGCGTTTGTATTTGGTGGATGCGCTTGGATCTGGTCTTCGTTCGTGTATGTGTTTGCAGGTTGGATCTTTTCGATCTAGGATTCTCTTCATCAGCGACAGTTGATGTTCTGGTGCCCTAGTCCTATGGTGCCTTAGGACGACGATTTCCCGATTGTCTACTACAATAATGTTTGGCCGACTCCGATGAGGCGATAATGATGACGGCGCCTTTCCGCTTGCTCTAGTGCTTGTAGTCGTCGCTTGGTGGTCTATGGACCTGGATGCAATTTTTACTTCTCGTGTTCTTTGTACTACCTTGACAATTAATGAATAGATTGGAAGTTTTCTTGAAAAAAAATCATGTAAACCAATACAATCCCATTTTGCTATGCAACCGATGCCAAGTGCGCGCAAGAAGTAGCTAATTAGTGGGTGTTGTGCAAGTAACTACAACTAGTAGTAGCATTATGACTATTGAAGGTACTAGCAGGCAGAAGCACGGCGGCACGCCGCTCCGGTCGTGTAGCCCATGTGCGTGCCTGTGTTGTTTTTCTTATAGAAAAAAGAGGGCAGTAGGTAAGCGAGCTGACAGTCGGTAATGTGCTATAAACACATAGCCACTCCGGAGGTAGTACCCTCCCTCGCCGTCTTCAGAGGAAGCAACCGAGCTAAGCCTTGCGGTGGACGGTGGCGGCGAGGACGTGTGTTGGCTCATGTTGGTGCCTACAAACCGTCAACGTCTAGATCCAAGGTCCCGAAGCCGCCATCTCTTCTCCGATCGACGTGTGCTGGCCCTTCAATGGCTTCTCACAATCGTCCCTGCCATAGGGAGGCCACAGATGGATCCGACGTGGATACTACGGCTAGGCAGGCGACGGAGCCACTAACAGATCTACTTTGCTAAAGATCAGATCATGTCGGCCCCTTGGCTGACGGATGTGGGCAGGTCTATCTCCGGTGAGATTTTAATCAGTGGTAATGTGATGTGTCATCGGTGTTGGTCCGTGTGGTGACCACTCCGGCCTACTGCGGCGGTCTCGTCGGGAATTGTGGGCCCACCGGCAGGTCTTTGCGAGGGTTCATATTTTCATACCTGGTGGTTGCCTCGGCAGTGAGATGCAATCTATGAACGATGGCCTGACCGAGAGGATATAATCGTGCAACAGCGGCGATCAGTTTTCTAGCCCAAAGCATGGAGCTGAGCATATGTGTTGTATTGTGTTGGCCGTGGTACATGCATTTTCCTGAATTTATTTTAGACTCTTTGGTAATATTTGTTCAGTGGCAGGAGACGTTCCTGTCGACTACGAAGGCATCTGTTGTGACTTCGTCAATCTCAACATACAGTACCGGCTCAGAATCTCGAAAGTTTTTTGATAGGACGAACGCGTATGTGCTCTTAGGGATGAGTGTATGTACGTATATGTGAGGAACTATGTTAGCATGTGTTAAATAAATGTAGCAAACATCAAAGAAAAAACCTAGTAGTGAACTAAATTAAAAAACGCCACATGTCAGCTTGGCATGCACTCACACCAAGCACTTCAAATGCATGAGAGCAGCCCTTGCTTAGTAGCTTTAATTCTTTTATATAAGCTGGACTGTCTACTAGTAACATTATGACGATGTTTGCACGCTTGCGTAGCTATCAACGCCTAAACATGTTAAAAAAAATGTCAGCATGCAAAACGCCGCGTTGCATTTTATTCCCCACGATCAAGCCTGTGTGAGCAGTCACCCTGCCCTAGAACTCTAGAAAATTGGCTTCTTCGTGGACCCATAGTCTCATTCGCCCGTTGAGAACAAAGCCAACGCATGGATCAACGCGGAAACGCCTTGACTTTGCGGTATCAAGTGTGTATATTCTCATGATCACCGATATGGGCATGGGCATCCCGCTCCTTGGTCTGAACCATATGAAATATCTGAAGTTACTTTACTCCTTCACTGTTGCTACGAACAAGATATCTGTATGAACCACATACATTTCATCAGAAATCACCAAGCCCTAGCCGCAGCTTTTCCGGCCTATGAATTTCAGAAGGACCGGCGTTCTTCTGAGATTCAGACAAGCTTGCAGTTGCAGAGAATCTCATCAGTGAGATCTTACTACTACTATATAGTTGCATCTACTTACCACTTGAGTGTTGGAAAGGATGTAATCACCGAAGGCATTAACAGGAGCAGCACACATAGCAAAGTTCGATGGAAATTTTAAGCTTCAGATGTCCATTTCTACTGCATTTCTACCTACGTGCTCCCTCCGTAAACTAATATAAGAGTGTTTAGATCCCTACTTTAGTGATCTAAAAGCTTTTATATTAGTTTACAGAGGGAGTACTTCGGATGGAGTACACCTTGCCTCTGAAATCTGAAAGCGTCACCTTATACTAACAGATGTGAGTGTGAACTTCCCCTTTCTCGCTTTCCCCTTTGATCCCTACCTCCGTGTTCCTTCAGCAGCTTTGCCCATCCCATTTTCCCACTTGCTCATCAGCCCCAAAGCCTAGCAGCGGCGGCAAGAGAACAAAACAAAAGGGCACACTCGGGTGGCACCTGTCCTCTCTCTCTCCGCTTCACATTTGTCCTACTTACGCAGGCATCAGCAGTTTACTTAAGACAAAAGATGGCATCTGATCTATCAGAGGACACCTATCATCTTAGGATCTTGATAAAGAAGGGTCCTTGTGTAGGCACGCACATGATGGGAGGCCAAAGCTGTCCCGTTCTCGAGCTTGGTAGGAACCATAATTAATCATGGGACGTACCTCCTCACTGCTTGCTCCTCCTGATTGATTCCCTTTGTTCTGGAACAGTGACTCGATACCTCGCATGCGTGATGCACAGCGCCCAAGTGTATCTCATCTGTTATTTTGTTTTCTTTAGGGGACTTTCTTCATGGCAAGTGTGAAGCGCCCATGTTACGGACAAGCTTCTAGGAAGGATTGGAGCGATGCACACGCGCTGATTTTGTTTAATCGCCGCCCTGGATCTCTGCTCAGACGATATACAGATATGATCCCGTAATCAAATAGCTGGAGCGTAAGAATAAAAACTTCTCACTGAACGTGTTACCGATTGGATCTGTCTCCATGTACTCCACTTTGGTTGATACCAATTCAACAAACTGATTGGCAGAGGAGGAGGTACTAGGAGCATGCATGGTGATTTGAACATTGTCGCCGTGCGTACTGAAATCTGTACTAGGCAGACTAGGCCGGCCTCTTCTGAGCCAGACACCAACAAAGCAAAAGGGCGCCGATCATGAACAGTGCGCCCCTTGGATCGCATCGGGATCGATCACATCACGCACACAACACAAGCGGCGGCAGCGCGATCGCCGTGGACAGACGCCAGCGGCCTTTCCGCCTCGGCCGTTTTTCCCTTCCCCTGCAAAGGAGTGATCGGCGTCAAAGGACGGGCGCACACACCACACCCGGGGAAGCATCTGCAGAAAAGAAGAGACGGGAGAAAGAAAGAAAGAAAGAAAGAGGAGATGCGTGCGGTGCGATGCATGGGAATGGGCGAAAGGAGGCGCCTGTCTCTCGCGATGATTGCCCGGGCATGTGGACGGATTCGGCTTTCCCGATCGATTCTCCCACTGTAAATTTCGCAGGATTTGAACCGTGCCTCACCGGAACAGGAGCATGATCGGGCTGCAGCTCACCCCGCCCGCGCGCGCGGATCCCGATGGAAGGAAGAATGTTGCTTTGCATGGAGGGACTGACAGAATGCGCATGCAAGCAGGAGGACCAGAGACAGAGAGGAACGTCTCGGTAATTTTGGGCTGTGTACTCCGTCCGTACTCTGTGAAAGAGAAGTGCCGGACGGAGAGAGCCTGTGGTCACTCACCGGAACGAACTGATTTTTGTGACAGCCCTCTGTCTCTCGGATTTTGAATCACGAAGTCCAGCTGTCTACTATTTCGCGCGCCAAAGGAAATGCATGAGAGAATACGGACGTTGCAGTTGCGTACCAAAGGCTCGGTTAAAGAATTTGCGGAGTATCTTAGCATGCGAGGGTCAAAGAATCTTCACATGACAAACAGATCATAGGACCAATTATGCAATATTAGAGCATCTACAGCCGGACTTTGCAAATCCGGCACCTCAAACGCCCCGGGACTGAATGGGGCACTCCTCAAAAAATGCAATCCACATTCGGACACATCAATTACCATATCTAAGTCCATACAAACCCATGCAACTACGTCGACGCACACATATCGTCCGACTACTCCATCACACTACACTAAACATACCATCGGACTACCCAAATTTGGCATGTTTGGTTATGGTGGAGTTATCCATGGCTTCCCTTGCCCTTCCCGGCGCCCTTGCCGTCCTTCTCACGGAAGTACCGGTCGAAGACACAGTACGGATAGACCCGGATCTGCTCGTTGCCGGAGCTGTCATCCTCCTCCTCCTTCAGTGGCAGTCCGCCCATGGCACGCACCGCCCGATTCTGCTCTCGGACGAGGGCGCGCATCTTCCTCCGCTGATGTTTCTTCACAATGTGGGTGCGGGTGGCTTCCTCCTTTGCGGACGCACGCGCCACCGCATCAGCCGCCTCCGCCGCCGCCATTTCAGCCGCGATACGGGCCACGGCGACCCTTATCGTCTCCTTCTCATGGCGGGCCGCCCGTTTCAGGTGGGACTCAAACTCTACCCGACCGGTGATGGGGAATGACAGGTGTTCCGGCCGGGACCATGAGGATCCAGCACCAGAGGACCCGAGCACCCGGTGGGCCGACGCTATGGCGTCGCAGCGGACGGATCTGTCCGTCGGCCGGGCGCTGTCCTCCCGGGAGCGGCGGAGTGCAATGTGGACTGCCATTGCCTCCTCCAACCCACACGTGATGACACCCCAATCGACGGATCCGGACTGGTCGGAGTCCAATCTGCTGCCATGGCGAAGAAGGCCGGAAACCGCTGGAGATGAGCTCAGGTGGCGGAGGGAAGGGGAGTGAAGTGGCTAGGGTTTGCTCCGGCGAGAGGATGGGACGAATATAGGTGGGGTCGAGTGGGCCGGCATGGACCGGGACCGATGTGGCGGGCATGCCCGGATGCCCCATATCCGCGCCATATTTAGGCTGGATATGGGGGTGCCGGTCAGCCCGGGCGTTTCAGGTCCGTTTGAGACGTCCGTCTGGACCGAAAAGACGTGGCCGATCAGCCCACCCGGACGTATAAGGCAGACTTGAGAGGTCCGGCTATAGATGCTCTTAGAGCAACTCCAATGGGGCGACCCATTTCGTCCGCCCGCGTCCATTTGGGTCGGCGTGGACAAAAAAGAGGCCCAACGCGCCGACCCAAACGGACGCGCGTCCGCTTTCGTCCGCCTGCCGACCCATTCCCGGCCCATTTTTGAGCTGGATTTGCGTCGGCGCGGACACAAAACGGACGCGCGCGCGCCCTCTCTCCTCCCCGCGCGTGCACAACCTCCACCGCCGGCTTCGTGGCCGACGCCGCCGGCCATTTTTTCCAATGAAAAAGGATACATAGATAGTTCTTGCGTACATAGATAAAAGAAAAGATCAACTACTCGTCGCTATCCGACTCTGACTCGGTAATGTCCTCCTCCGACGTCTGAATATAGGCGTCAGCAGCATGCTCGTCCGTGAAGTACCACCCCGATGTTTCTCGCAGCCTCAGTCTCATTTGAGCGGTCAGCTTCCGCGTACGCTTGCCCTCCCGTTAGCTCGCTCGCCGTCCTCCCGGCCTTCTTCTCCGCCTCCTCTCGCACATAGAACGGCGTTAAATCGACGATATCTGCGGAAGCGTTAAGCGCCACAAAGACCAAGGCTTGCAAGTCCATCTCGGCGAGGGCGAGCGACGATCCGCCTCCGGTGAACGCGACGATCCTTGTCGGTGAAAAGCCGCGGAGGCGCCAGATCTGCGCGCCGGCTGCTCGACACGTCGGGAAAATTCATCTCCGTCTCGGCCGCCGGGGCTACGCCCCGCCAGCGACGCTGCTGGCCGCCGCTCAGCGGTGTCGAAGGTGCCGAGGACGAGTCGTTTGTCGCAAAACAAGATCTCGGCGGAGAAGGCGACGGAGGGGCGCTCGCGGACTCCGCGAGAATCCGAAGCGTCGAGGATGCGCATCGACATGGTGGCACACAGGCGGCGAGGCTAGTGAGAGAGGGCGAGACGAGTGGGCGGCGGTGGCGGACTGAGTGTGGAGGGAGCGCCGTCTTTATAAATGCGCGCGTGAACATTTCCTGCGCTCTGGAGCGCCAAAGCCAGCGCGCGCTAGGCCGAAGCCCCCCCCCCCCGCTCGCTGGCATGATCTAAAGCGCGCGCGGTCATGAAATGGGTCGGCGTGTTGGGCTCGCTGCCGAACCAAATCTAAAAGAGGGCGGACGTCGGGCGGGCGGCCGACCCAAACGGACAAAAAGCGGACAAAAGCGCCGTCTGTTTGGGCGCCGTCTGTTTGGGTCGGCCCGTTGAAGTTGCTCTTAGATGCTAGCCAATGGCATGAAGCCTGCCGTGGTTGAAAATAATGGCTCATGGCAAGATGCTTTTGAGCTAGCCCTCGGTCACAAAGGATGGCCAAGCAAGAGGCCACGTCCGTTGTCTCACACACACACACAGGGGTTTGTATCTACACTACATAAAGTTAATTGTACAGAAGTATCACAATTGGAGTATTGGAAGCAGATTGATACCAAGTTTGGTAACTTTTATGTGTCAGTACCAAATCTAGGGCTACCCATTACAAAAAGGTCTAAATCACGTATAAACGCGTATTGACGATGTATCTGACCGGCGGGACGCCAATACTCAATTCTTTCACCTCATTGCTAATGGCAAGCACCGTAAGAAACGCATCTTCCAACTTGAGCAAGATGAGGGCACTATTGTTGGGCAGGATAATCTCAAAACTTACATTACCGAGTATTATAGGCAGTTATTCGGACCGCGGAGGTTAATTGTGTGACCTTGGATGAGTCTAGGACTGAGGATGTTCCTCAATTGTCGGCTGCTGAGAATGATATCTTGCTCGCACCTTTTACGGAGAAGGAGGTGTTTGATGCCATCGCACAAATGAAAAACAATAAGGCTCCCGGACCGGATGGGTTTCCGGCTGAGTTTTATGAAAAGTGCTGGCACATTATTAAGGGGGATCTGTTATCTATGTTTCACGATCTTTTCTCTGGACAGCTTCAATTATTTCAATTGAATTTTGGAACTATCACATTGCTCCCTAAGAAATCGGAGGTCGTGCGAATTGAGCGATTCAGCCGATTTGCTTACTCAATGTTAGTTTCAAAATCTTTACCAAGGTCGGGACTAACGAGCTCTCACAGATTAAGCTTTACGTGGTGCAACAATCCCAAACTGCTTTCATGCCGACGAAACATCCTCGAAGGGGTGGTTGTCCTTCATGAACGCTCCATGAAATTCACTCTAAAAAATTAGATGGGGTAATTTTTAAGGTGGATTTCGAAAAGGCGTATGATAAGGTCAAGTGGCCATTCCTCCAACAGGCATTGCGTATGAAAGGTTTTGATGATGCCTGGTGCCATCAGGTCGAATCTTTCACGCAAAAAGGGAGTGTAGGAATTAAAGTGAATGACAATATAGGTCATTATTTCCAGACTCATAAGGGCCTCAGGCAAGGAGATCCAATGTCCCCTATCTTGTTTAACATTGTGGGGGACATGTTAGCAATTTTGATAGGAAGGGCTAAGGACAATGGTCAAGTGGGTGGCCTAGTACCTCATCTGGTTGATGGAGGTGTATCCATCCTTCAATACGGTGATGATACAATAATCTTCATGGAGCATGATTTGGCCAAGGCGAGAAATGTGAAGTTGTTGTTATGCCTCTTTGAACAATTATCTGGGTTAAAGATTAACTTTCATAAGAGCGAGTTGTTCTACTTTGGTAAAGCCAAAGACGAACAGGAGTCTTATAGGCAATTGTTCGGGTGCGAGTTGGGAAGTTTGCCCTTCTCCTACCTTGGTATTCCGATACACCATCGTAGGCTAACAAACAGAGAGTGGAAGTGTATCGAGGATCGATTTGAGAAGAAATTGAGCTGCTGGAAGGGTAAGCTCATGTCATACGGAGGCCGGTTAATCTTGATAAACTCGGTGCTCACGAGTATGCCTATGTTCCTCTTATCGTTCTTTGAGGTTCCAGTGGGCGTTAGGAAAAGACTGGACTTCTATCGATCACGTTTCTTTTGGCAGGGTGATGATCTTAAAAGAAAATACCGGCTGGCTAAGTGGGATATTATCTGTCGACCAAAAGACCAAGGCGGGCTTGGTATTGAGAATCTTGAAGTTAAGAACAGATGCCTTCTTAGTAAGTGGTTGTGGAAGCTCGCTTCAGGCACCGAAGCCATGTGGGCGCAAATATTACGCAGCAAGTACCTCCAGACTAGAACGCTGTCCCTGGTATCAGTTACGCTGACTGATTCGCATTTCTGGAAAGGGCTAATGAAAGTCAAACAATTACTGTTCAATAGGACAAAAGTTGTTATTGGAAATGGTGCCACTACACGTTTCTGGGAGGATTCTTGGCTGGGCGACTCACCCTTGGCCATTCAATATCCGTCTTTATACCGTATTGCTCAACGACGTGAGGTGTTCGTGGCAGCGGTATTTCAATCTATCCCCCTTAATATTCAGTTTAGACGGTCATTAGCGGGCAATCGTTGGGAGGTTTGGCTCCAGTTAGTTAGGAGACTAATGGAGGTTCAACTTTCTGACCAACCTGATGAATTCTGTTGGAAGTTGACTAAGTCCGAGTATTTACATGAGGTCAATGTATATTGATGTTATTAATTCGAACTCCATTCCAACTTCCAAGAATGTCTGGGATGTCAAAGTTCCTTTGAAAATAAAAGTGTTTATGTGGTTTGTCCATAAACAAATTATTCTAACAAAGGATAACTTAATAAAGCGTAATTGGACAGGACCTACTAGGTGTAGTTTCGTGATCGGGATGAGACAATTAAACATCTCTTTTTGATTGCTCACGGCCAAGGTCCTTTGGCGACGGTCCACATTGCTTTTAATATTACTCCACCGATTGCTGTTAATGCTTTATTTGGGAATTGGCTTAATGGGATTGACTCTACATTAGCAAGACATATTCGGGTTGGAGTCTGTGCTTTGATGTGGACCATCTTGCTTTGCAGAAATGATTTGATTTTTAACAGAACATCACGAATTCATTTTTTGCAGGTTATCTTCCGAGCTACGGCATTGATCCGTTCATGGTCATTACTCACTCCGATGGAGGCCAGGGAGCATTTGGTTACTGGGTCTATCCGTTGGGAGATGGTAGCTCGGGATATCTTCAACCGGTTTGGATGGCGGTCATGTAATAGGATAGGCAATTAGTTTACCTATCGCTTATAGCCAGCCGGTTGTGGCATCTTTTTCTGGCCAGTTTGTGTTTCTAGCCTTCTGCGCTCTGTGTGGGCTGCTTTTTTATTTCTTTAAGCTTGAGACTATGGAACTTTGTATGCACTTTTTGTTGCTTGATTAATAAGATGGCTGTATGCATCACTCTTGATGCAGAGGCCGAGGAGACCCCCCTTTTCAAAAAAAAAGAAGAAAAAAAATCTGACCGGCGGGCTCACCATAAGTCGCCGACGTGGCATTTTTTGCGTAACCCTCCCCCGCCCCCTCACGGCGGCACCCTTTGTCACCGCCGCCGTGGCATTTTTTTTGCAGACCCCCCCCTCCCCGCACGGCGGCGCCCGATCTGGATCGAGGGGAGGAGCCCCTCGAGCCCGAGCTCCCACTCGCATCACCACGCCCTCCGCTCGCGTGGGGCGCCCTGCTTCATGTTGAGTTGCCCTTTCGCCGGAGCTACCCCACTCACGCCGCGGCCTCTACTCGTGTCGTCGTGGCCTCTACTCGCGCGTTCCGTCTTCGCCGTGGCCTCTACTCGTCTTGGGGCCTCTCCTCCGCCCAGCAGCTCGAACCCCAAGAGTCACAGCGCGCCTTCCCAAGCACTGTCGGCCCGATCCCCGCCAGCCCGTCCCCTTCCCCTCCTCCAGCGACCTCCCCCTTCCCATCAACCCACTCAGCCGCCGCCATGGATGCCTATCTGTCTCCCCCCTCTTTTCACTCGTGGGGATGACGGGAACCAAGGCGGCGCGTCGAGAGAGAGAGAGAGAGAGAGAGCTCCGGGTGAGAGAGAGAGAGAGAAGAAAAAATGGAAGGAGGAAGAGAAGGAGAGAGGCAGGTCGCGGGGCGCCCTGTTCTCGGTCACGGTGGTGGTGCTCAAGTGGCGGCCATGAAAGTGAGGAAGAGGCCGGGGTGGGGTGGGGGTTACGGGAGGCGAAGGAGCTCCGGCTCGAGGGGCTCCTCCCCTCGATCCAGATCGAGCGTCGCCACGCGTGAGAACGAAGGAGGTGCATGGGGTTGCTACAAAAAAATGCAACGTTGGCAGCTGGCAGGCGGGCCCCGCCAGTCAGATACATCGTCAATACGTGTTTATACGCGATTTAGACCTTTTTGTAACGGCTAGCCCCAGACTTGGTACGGACACGTAAAAATTACCAAACTTAGTACCAAGCTACTTTCAATGCCTCAATTGTAGTTCTTCTGTATAATTAACTCCACTACATAGGGTGGATAGGATGAATCATCATCGGCAGCTGCTGCATGCAGCTGGGGTTCAAAGGCGCCCGAGTATCAGGTGATACGGAGCCTTAGATGCTCCCATGATACGAGCTCCTAGGAGCCGTTGGATCTGAGATCCAACGGCTCCCGGTAGGCTTTCAACATTTTGCAAAAAAGGCCTTTTGAAGTCCAAAAATTGCGAACAAGTACGGCAGCCTTTCAGAACATCCTAGGAGCCGTTGGATCTGAGATCCAACGGACCAGAAGCTCGTATCATGGGAGCACCTAAGACATGGTATCACCTGATATTTTCCCAAAGGGGCCCAGCCAAAGTGGGGCAGTAGAAAGCAAAGAGGACTGCACCGGCTTTAATCACCCCCTTTTGTAGCCATGGCACCAAGCGTTCGTGCATGGCTAGGCGGTATAGGGTACTCGATGGCGTGGCGCCCACGACTCACTGTGATGTTAATTACTGCGGGCTACGGATCAACTGGAACTTTAACAGTCTACCCGGCTACCCCCTCTCCGGCCCGTCCGCGCTCGCCGGCGGCAGCATGATGGGGGGCATCTCCGGCGCGCATCTCGACGCGCCTAATCTCTCATGATGATGGCTTACCACGGGCCGAAGATCGCTTTTACGCGTCGAATCATGAGCGAGCGAAAACTTGCATGGGATTTCTTTGCTTGATCATTGCCTCCCGCTTGGATTTCGGGGGCACTGCCTGTCTCAGGTTCGTCGTAGTGCATAGGACTGGTATGCATGTTCCGGACATGATCCCTGTTCAAAAACTCACGTAATCTGGTAGGAAATCATATGCATCAGGGGCACGCATTCTGCATTGGATGCCTGGTCTGGTGGGCAGGAGATGCTCGTGTGGCATGCGGAGATGCCTGGTCTGGTGCACCATCGAGAGCGTTGTGAACATGCCTGTGTTTGAGACCGTGGGATAGGCGTTTTCAGTGCAATTGGATGTCCATGATTTGCCTTTCCTTGTAAGGCTATCATGCACGAGCAATCAACGGAATAAACGATGCTCTTGTGCACTCAAACATATTCCAAAGTAAATCCGGTAAGAAAAACGTATCGTGAACCAAAGGAAGAGTGTGCAGCAAAGATTTCCATCTGTTTCACATAGATTTCCATCTTATGGCATACATCGGTATTTTTCTTCTCGTGTCTAGTGCACCTGCACTCTACCAAAACTGGGAGGCCACAGCTTGCCTTCCGATTACAAGTGAGGCCACGACTGATTGGTTGCCTTGCATTGAGAGACAAACGCCAGAGACCGGTTTACCATTCGGGAAGGAAAAAAAGCGCACCTGACATGGACTACACCTGCACGTACGTGAAAGGGCCCCTTTCCTCTTCCGCGAGGGACGCAGGCTGCAGCTGCAGGAATCAATGATCGATCACAGGGAGTTCGCCCGAAACCAACGCCGAGTGGACGTTCTCATTTATCAACATGCAACACGAGACAGGGTGCCGGTGCAGGCAAGAATGTCAGTCCGACTGATGACTGTTGATCGGCATTCGGCAGCCAGGGAATGCACACTCATGTGCCCTCGCGTCCAGGATCAGGGGGCCGGAGAGAAAGAAAGGGACGGCACGTTTGACCGGGCCACCCCTCAAATAATATAATCTAGATCCGGACACTTCAATTAACATATCTCAAATCCATATATAAATTCATGCAACTATTTTGATGGACACACGTCGTCCAGCTACTCCATCATTATTGACTAAACATGCCATCGGACTATCAAAATTTGGCATGTTCGACTATGATGGAGTTCATCCACGGCTGCCCTTGCCCTTCTCGGCGCCCTTGTCGTCCTTCTTGCGGAAGTACCGACCGCAGACGCAGTACGGATCGAGCCGGATCTGCTCGTCGCCAGAGTTGTCCTCGCTGTCACTATCTGCCTTCTCCTCCTTCGGTGTCAGTCCGGACTGCTCGATTATACTCTCGGGCGAGGGCGCGCGTATTCCTCCGCTGCCGTTTCTTCACAATGCGGGTGCGGATGGCTTCCTCCTCTGCGGCCGCCCGCGCCGCCGCATCTGCCGCCGCCATTTCCATCGCGATATGGGCCTCGTCGACCATTATCCTCTCCTTCCCACGGCGGGCCGCCCATTCCCAGTGGTACTCATAGTCTACCCGACCAGTGATGGGGAAGGAGAGGTGTTCCGGCTGCCAGGACCGCGAGGATCCGGCACCAGAGGACCCGAGAGCCCGGTGAATCGATGCTATGGAATCGCGGCGGACAGATCCGTCCGTCGCCCGGGCGTTGTCCTCTCGGGAGCGGCAAAGTGCAATACGGACTGCCATTGCCTCCTCCACCTCGCATAGGATGACACCCCAGTCGACGGATCCGGAGTGGGCAGAGCCCGATCCGTTGTCTGCCATTCCGGAGAAGGTCAGAAGCCGCCGGAGGAGAGCTTGGGTGGCGGAGGGGAATGAAGTGAAGTGGCTAGGGTTTGCTTCGGCGAGGGGATGGGGACGGATATATGTGGGGTAAGTGGGTCAGCATGGGTCGGGTCCAACGTGACGGACGTGCCCGGGTGCCCCCATGTACGCCCCATATTTGGACTAGATATGAGGGTGTCTGCCAGCCCGGGTGTTTAAGACCCGTTTGAAGCATCCTTCTGGGTCAAAAATCCTGACCGATTAGTGACCGGACTGGCCACCCGGACGCTTAAGGAGAGTTTGGGACGTCCGGCTGTAGATGCTTTAACGTGGCCGGAGATGCGGGCATTGGGCTAGGGACCCTCCGTCCGGCGGTACGTGGAGGGGACGAGACGTGCTCAGATGGCCGCGGCGGCGCTCTGGACGTGGGCTTGAACGTCGACCTTTACCTCATTGTTTAACTATGCCCATCTACTTATACGGGGCGTTTCAGTGCCATACGCAGAATGGAGCGGGCATCTTTTTTGGGGAGGGGAGCTTCAGCAGTTGTCATGGACGGAATGGTCGATCTGGTTACTTTGGATTTGGAGGCAATGGCATGCAGTATAGCTCTGTAACTAGCAGTTGATCTGAACGTTACTCGAGGCCAGTGGCGACGGATTGCCTGACGTCGTTAAGAACATGAGGGAGAAGAACCCGTGCAAGTATGGCGCAATCATGGTTGAACGCAGAGCATAACCAACCCAGAAAGAGAAAAGAGGAAAATTCGAGCGGACACATCTCCTTTCGCCACATGTTGAACGTGGAGTGCACCATGAGAACAACTTCCCGCGCGACGTGCACCACTTGTCGCATTGGAAAGTGAGGGGCAGTGACCTCCAAATCTCCAATGACGAACACAGACCTAGGGTGGTTGGGCTACAAGCCCCAGGCCTAGCTAGAATTGCCTTTCAAATCCTTTCTACAAATACTCCTATACAAAATCACTAGAGTGCATCGCTGAAATTAGCTTAGCTCTAGGCGTAATTGGATGCTACAACCTCCGTCCGGGTTTATTAGACCCAAAGACAGGTTTGGCAGGACCAAGGCAATGCTAGAAAAACGTGCATGAGAATTGGAGCTAAAACAAACCAATTAGCAGACTCCACTCGGGCTCAGAATAAATGCTGCACAATTTCTTTTGCGTAGGTTTCCATGCGGCGGCTTGCATGCACTGGACTGCATGCAGCCCTCGTAACTACAGGCACAGGAAACAAGGCCCATGATGAGGCGCTCGCTGGCAATGGCTTGCATGCACCGGGTTTGCATACCAAGCTCGCAACCGTGTGCGCGAGAAACAAGGCGACAGAAAAAAAAGAAACGCAGCGATTGGAGCAGCTTTTGCATGCGCGGCCTTACAATTCCGGACGGGGGTAAGTGGCCGGCCGGCCTTTTAAACCGGACGGAGGTAGTACCTCCGTCCCTGCTGGCCTCTGCAACGCATAGAGTAGTCAATGAATCACGCAAGTCAGCATACCACAACAGTGGTGGGCCTAATTTTATCGGCCGATGGGCTGTTTATAGACCTGTTTTGTTCCCAAATGTTCGTTGTCGGTCCCATGGGTTGTTGGGCGTCTCTCGACCGACACATTAGCAGTTTGAGCTGTTTTTTCAGTCACGAAAGGAAAATATGTTAATTATAAAAATGAGAGAAATAAATATTATCAAAAATGGAAAATGCTCATGACAGTGAACATAAAATTTTTCACCACATTATTGAATAAAATGTTATTAAAAAATTCGAAAAATAGTTGAGAAATATCCGTCATGCATTTGCGAAAATATTAATCGCCAACTTGATAAATGTTAATCTTGTGTTAAATAAATGTTTGTCTCATATTTACAAACTTTTGGTCATGCAATTGAAAAATAATGTTCACTGCATATTTGAAAAATGTCAACCATGTTCATCACATACTTGAAAAATGATAAGCACATATTTGAATAAGTGTTTATCACATATTTCAAAATGGTCATCACATGTTTGGGAAATTTTTAATCTCCTATTTGAATAATGTTAACAAAGTATTTAAAAATGCCCTTCACATATTTGAAAAATGTTATCTATTAATTGAATTAATTTTTGTATATATAAAATGTTACCTGCATATTGTAAGAATATTCATTGCGCTTAATTATTTATGTTCCTGAGGTGTTCATCATCTTTTATACAAAACCATATGGATTCTGCATTGCAATGTGCTTCACAAATTGCATTACATCGAGTAAAATCCGTAGCATTTATCACATTGAGTCATAGCACATAGGACTACCCTAGGCACCGGCCGACCGGCCTAATTTCAGTCGATTGCCTAGGAGCCGTCTGACTGGGGCGATGCTATATGCGTGATTAGTCCTCTTCTTCCCCTCATGGGGTCAACCTACGACCCCCCCCTTCCCCGCGCACCCCATATCGACCTCGTCAATCTCGAAGCACCGCTGATGGCTGGCTCTCGTAGTGCCCATCAGCGGCGGTTCCAGCCGCCCTCGTGTCAACATTGTTGTCGGGCTAAGCACTCTCGTCGGTGATGCCTCAACACGTGGTGGTTGTCGTTGTAGCACCTAGTCGCCATTTTAGTGTACGTCTGTCGTAGCACCACCATTCTGCTAGTCGCAGATTTTTAGTGACACTGCTCGCACAGTCATCAACTCACCTCGTTGGTCGATGCTTTGATGGTGGGCGGTTGAAGCTTTCCCCCATGCCGGTGGCAGCTTCACGGTTCCGTTGCTCTGGATGTCGTATCCATTTGAAGTTTTCCTCATTATCGGTTGAAATTTTTTTAGGGGCAAACAGTATAGTAAAAACCCACTGCAACTTTTTTTTATAAATTAATAACGAGTCAAGAGTACAAAAGAATTACAAAATTTGAGGTAAGCCCAAAATAGTAAAAGGGAAAAATGAAAACAAAGAAAAATAAAAGGAAAGCCTAAAGATCACACCAATCTTTGAAAGGATGTGCACCGGCTGTAATGTGTGGAATAGTTGAGAGCTCCTCCCGAGTGCCTTAGCACTAGTGTAGCCAATGCTGCTCACGCGCCCCCTTGTGGGCCGGCCCAATAGGGAGGCGAGCGCGCGCTCGGGTACGCACTGGTTTTCCTCGTTTGCTGCTCGCGTCTGACCAGATGACTTTTTGACAAACTGCAAATACCCCTCAAAAAAAAAAAGACAAACTGCAAATAAATTAGAAAAGAATTAAAAAAGATCTTGAATTTGAAAAGAAAACACAGTTTAAAAAATTGCCGATTTGGAAAAGGTTCATGAACCTAAAAAAGTTCATGAGTTAAAAAAAAGTTATCGGATTTGAAAAATATTCACGAGTTCAATAAAAGTTCATAGGAATTGAAAATAGTTTACAAGATTCTTCACAGATTTGAAAAAAATTCACGAACTCGAAAGAGTTCACGAGTTAAAAAAGAGTTCACGGCATTTGGGATTCAAAAAAGTTTGTGACTTGAAAAAAGTTCACGAACTCGAAAGATTTATCAAATTCAAAAGCAGGTCGCACGTTTGAAAAAGTTCATGAATTTGCAAAACAAAAATCATGATTTAAAAAAAGAAGTTCACACATTGAAAACTAATAATGAAACAAAAAAGGAAACGAAAAAACATAAAGAAAAACTAGTAAAAAATCATAATAACTAGTCGGAAGCTTCTAGAAACTTCCCAAAACTGTCTGGAAGCTTCACAAAACTAGCTGTGTTGCTCCCAAAAACAACATAGCGTTAACTCGCCCATCCATGTACGAAAGTGTAGTCGACAAGGAAAAGTTGGAGAGGGTGGTCCAGTTGGTGAAAAGCCCCATAGCCGGCACTGAGGATGCCAAATAGCACTAGTGCAGGAAAAATATAGCTATGGCGTGGCAAAAACGGCTTGCTGGTGTGGACACATGACGCTACCAATACGATGTCTTTGTTAAATAATAGTGATGGCATTGGACACCACGTCAGCAGTATTTTAGATATTGATGGCATTGGATATAGTTGCACGATGGCAATATCATATATGTAACATTTTCAAACGTCACAAACAGGAGAAATTTTTATAGGTGTTGTGCTTCCTCCGCACGCCATTACTATTTTTTCAAAAGCAGCAAAAAAACGCTGCCACGACAGCGGAAAAACCCAGCCATAGCAGCATAATTTATTATCATTATATATGTAAATACATTTGCATCCACATTGATTCCGATAAGATATCACCATACATACACATCGATACACATTGTTTCATGCATATATATTGACCACTAGCTACTTCTTTTCGATCATGACTAATTAAACATCCACTAAACTAAACCATGCGTAATACGTGTTCATTAGTTACCCTAACATTTTTTAACAGGGATTAGTTATCCTAGCTAGCTAATAGTACATATACATCCACTAAACTTAACCATCAACCATCTTAAGGAGTAGCGATTCGGTGCCCATGCTCATATGCACTCTCGATGAAGAAAAAAATTGAAAACAAATACTAGCAAAATTCAAAAGGAATCAATATTTTTGCATGGTAGATAATTTGGTGTGTGAGGTGCGCTCCAAATTCAGATCATTTGGACATCTGAGTAGCTCTCGACAAAAAAGACAAATTTGGGGTCTGTAAAAAAAATATTGTTTTGACCAAATGTGTCTTTTTTGCTGAGACCTACTCACATGTCCAAATGATCTGAAATTTGGAGCGCACCTCATAGACCAAATTACATATCATAAATGGATATTCGACATCGTAACTATTAGCACGGTACTCCTCTCCTTTAGGAACAATTTTGAAGAATAGAAAAACTCCTGCATCTCCATGGTGGAGCATAGAGGTCCACCAATCTCCAATCTTCAACTTGCACTCACTCAGTAGTTGCCTCCATTCATTAATTTCAAGCCGTCCATTCATGACCCATAAGTATAGGGGATCAATTGTAGTCCTTTTGATAAGTAAGAGTGTCGAACCCAACAAGAAGCAGAAAGAAATGATAAGTGGTTTTCAGCAAGGTATTTTCTGCAAGCACTGAAATAGTCGGTAACAGGTAGTTTGATAGCAAGATAATTTGAAACGGACAAGTAACGGTAACGGTAAATAAAGTGCAGCAAGGTAGCCCAATCCTTTTGTGGCAAAGGACAGGCCAAAACAGTCTCTTATAATAAGCAAAGTGTTCTTGAGGGCACACTGGAATTTCATCTAGTCACTTTCATCATGTTGGTTTGATTCGCGTTCGCTACTTTGATAATTTGATATGTGGATGGACCGGTGCTTGGGTGCTATTCTTACTTGAACAAACCTCCCACTTACGGTTAACGCCCCTCGCAAGCATCCGCAACTACGAGAAAAGTATTAAGATAAAATCTAACCATAGCATTAAACATTCAGTTCCAAATCGGTCCCTTACGAAGTAGCGCATAAACTAGGGTTTAAACTTCTGTCACTCTAGCAACCCATCATCTAATAACTACTCCACAATGCATTCCCTTAGGCCTAAAGATGGTGAAGTGACATGTAGTCGACGTTCACATGACACCACTAAGGGAATCACAATATACATATCATCAAAATATCGAACACATATCAAGTTCACATGATTACTTGCAACGTGACTTCTCCCGTGACCTCATGAACAAAAGTAACTACTCACAAATGATAATCATGCTAAAGATCATATAGGTATTAATTAGCATAATGGATCTGGACATATAATATTCCACCAAATAAACCATATGGTAATCAACTACAAGATGTAATCAACACTACTAGTCACCCACAGGTACCAATCTGAGGTTCCGGTACAAAGATTGAACACAAGAGATGAACTAGGGTTTGAGAGGAGATGGTGTTGTTGAATATGTTGATGGAGATTGCCCTCCCAAAGATGAGAGGATTGTTGGTGATGACGATGGCTTCGATTTCCCTCTCTAGGAGGAAAGTTCCACCGGCGGAATCGCTTCGCCGGAGGGCAAAAGTGCTCCTGCCCAAGTTCCGCCTCGAGACGGCGGCGCTCCATCCCGAAAGTCCTCTCTTTCTTTTTTAGGTCAAAATGACTTATTGAAGGAAATATGCCCTAGAGGCAATAATAAGGTTATTATTTATTTCCTTATTTCATGATAAATGTTTATTATTCATGCTAGAATTGTATTAACCGGAAACGTAATACATGTGTGGATACATAGACAAACATAGTGTCACTAGTATGCCTCTACTTGACTAGCTCGTGAATCAAAGATGGTTAAGTTTCCTAGCCATAGACATGAGTTGTCATTTGATTAACGGGATCACATCATTAGGAGAATGATGTGATTGACATGACCCATTTCGTTAGCCTAGCACTTGATCGTTTAGTATGTTGCTATTGCTTTCTTCATGACTTATACATGTTCCTTTAACTATGAGATTATGCAACTCCTGCTTACGGAGGAACACTTTGGTGCTACCAAACGTCACAACGAATCGGGTGATTATAAAGGAGTACTACAGGTGTCTCCAAAGGTACATGTTGGGTTGGCGTATTTCGAGAGTAGGTTTTGTCACTCCGATTGTCGGAGAGGTATCTCTGGGCCCTCTCGGTAATGCACATTACTATAAGCCTTGCAAGCATTGTAACTAATGAGCTAGTTACAGGATGATGTATTACGGAACGAGTAAAGAGACTTGCCAGTAACGAGATTGAACTAGGTATTGGATACCGACGATCGAATCTCGGGCAAGTAACATACCGATGACAAAGGGAACAACGTATGTTGTTATGCGGTTTGACCGATAAAGTGTAACGCCCCGAGACCGACGCTCCAGAAGACTTCCAGCTACTCCGAGTTTCGTCGTGTGATTTGTTTTGTTTGTTGCATCATTTGCATTGCATCATGCCATCATGTCATTTAATTTTTAAAAACTCACCTAAATAAATTGCATAGATCGTTGATCTATTTAAATCGAGGGATATTCACATGGTGATTTCTCTTTAAAACATATTCAAAGTCTCTCAATATTATTAGGGAGCTATATAAAATATTCCATTAATTTGGAAATCACCATAACACACTTGCAAATTATCCTAATGCCTTTGTTATCTTAACTCTTGGTATCCAACCTTGCCATATATTTTTTTCATCGTATTCTGGAGCTCCACCAAAAATCCGAACATTTTTGGACCTTCCTTTTATCAAGTCCTAGTTCAAACCCATTCAAATGAGTTTGAATTTAAATCTTTCAATCATGCCTCTTTCTATTTTTCCTGGATCGAGCTCATTTTTGCGAGTCCGGGAAAATTATCCCCATGCGCAAATCTTTCCCCTAACCTCTCTTTCTTTTCTTTCTTTTCTCTGTTCTGTTTTATTTTTCATTAGCGAGAGAAGAGAGCCCAGCAGCCTAATTTTGGCCCAATGACCAGGCCAGCCTTCCTAACCTCCGCAGCCCAGCCGCGCCCCAGCTCTAACCCTAGCCCGATCCCCTCGATCCATCTCTCTCCCTCTCGTTCCCTGCCCGCCGCCACACACCGCATCGCCAGGGAGAGCCATCTCTCGATCCGCTCCCTTCTCTCGATCCCCATCTCCCTCTCGCCTCTCACCTCACAAGACGCCAAGAACCAGCCATGAGAAGCGCCTTCGCTCGACCACCTCCTCCTCGCGATCCCTCTCCCTTTCCCTCGCCGCCTCCTCCTCCACCGACGCCATCCGTCCCGTCGCCCGAAGCTCAAGGAGAGCCGCTCCTCGAGCTCGTCGCCACTGCCTCCTCCCTCCGCCAAGCGACCGCCGCCGCCCTCGACCTACCTCGCCGTCGTCCATGGCCATGCCTTCGGCCTGACGCCCCGCGTCCTCCACCACCACCACCTTGCTTCCCCGCGTCCCCGCCGGCTCCCATAGCCATGCCTCGAGTGCCCCTCCTCTGCCTCGCCTCCTTGCCATGGCCGCGTGCCACTCGAGCCAGCAGGCCGCCGCCCTGCGTCGCCGTCTTGCACCACTACTGTTCCTGTGAATTTCGTCCAGTACCCCTTCGGATATGCCAAGGTTGAATACGCTCGGCGATGCGACAAGTACCTCTACCGACGACCCCGAACATCTACGGATCATGAACAACTACTTCATCTACGAAACGAGTACCACTACTTCCACTACCGTCGACATGTACGACTACGAAACGTGAACGACTACCGTCGCCGAGACCGCAAGTACCACGACAACCCCGAAGGGATTCGAATCCGTTAAGTTCATCTACGAAACGAGTACCACTACTTCCCTCGACGACTCGAACCGCTCCGAAGATGCACGCTTCGAAGGTATAACACCGAGACGATGTCCGTGGACCGAATGCATTTGTTGTATGAGATGCACCCTATGTTTGGACCGTGTCCGAATTGTTCCTTGCACGTTCGCCGTAAGCCATGCCACCATTATGTGGGATACCCGGAATCCGGGATCACCCCACCATCCGTGCACGCATCCGCACGCCTCCTTTTGCACCGGTATCTCCATGAGCTACCGGAACCGATATGTTGCCATGGCATCATTTTCGGATATGTTGCCGTGGCATCATTTTTGGATATGTTGCCGTGGCACCATTTTTGTTTCGCCGCCGTGGCACCCTTTTCGTTCCGCCATGGTGACCAAATGCTCCTTATCATGCTCATGTCAACATTTTCATAAAAATTGCATAAAACTTGCATATGTCATCCGCATCATGATAATAACAATTAAAATGTTTAAAATTGTTGTTTGCTTTAATTGCTAAATGACATATGGGGATTTTCCGGAATTGTTGTTTGTTGTTCCGGCCTCATTTAAACTTGCCTAAATTGTAAGTTTAATTATGCTTCACCTCTTGCCATGCTTAACAACATTTAATATTGTTGGTTAGCCTTAACGAGAGAGAACTAAATAATTGATGTGGCGTTCCGTCAATATGCAACTCGTTGCATATTGAGCTCCACTTAATTTGTAGTATTGTTTGTTGCACTTTGCCATGCCATGCCTCATTAAACCGGACATGCATCATACTTGTTTGTGCATCATGACATGTTTATGCTTGTGTGTTTACCATATTGTTTGCTTCTTTCCGGTTTGCTTCTCTCGTTAGCTTCGGTTTCGTTCCGGAGTTGTGAGGATTCGTTCGACTACGTTCGTTTGTCTTCTTCATGGAGTCGTTCTGCTTCCTTGCGGGATCTCAGGCAAGATGACCATTACCCTCGATATCACTTCTATCTTTGCTTGCTAGTTGCTTCGTTCTATCGCTATGCTGCGCTACCTATCACTTGTTTACCAAGCCTCCCAAATTGCCATGAACCTCTAACCTTTGTCACCCTTCGTAGCAAACCGTTGTTTGGCTATGTTACTGCTTTGCTCAGCCCCTCTTATATCGTTGTTAGTTGCAGGTGAAGTTGAAGATTGCTCCATGATGGACAGGATTATGTTGGGATATCACAATATCTCTTATTTAATTAATGCATCTATATACTTGGTAAAGGGTGGAAGGCTCGGCCTTATGCCTGGTGTTTTGTTCCACTCTTGCCGCCCTAGTTTTCCGTCATACCGGTGTTATGTTCCCGGATTTTGTGTTCCTTACGCGGTCGGGTGATTTATGGGACCCCCTTGACAGTTCGCTTTGAATAAAACTCCTCCAGCAAGGCCCAACCTTGGTTTTACCATTTGCCTACCTAAGCCTTTTTCCCTTGGGTTCTGCAGACTCAAGGGTCATCTTTATTTTACCCCCCCGGGTCAGTGCTCCTCCGGGTGCTGGTCCAAACCGAGCGATGTCCGGCGCCCCCTGGGCTACCAGGGTCTATGCCAACCCGACATCTTGCTCATCCGGTGTGCCCTGAGAACGAGATATGTGCAGCTCCTATCGGGGTTTGTCGGCGCATCGGGCAGCTTTGCTGGTCTTGTTTTACCATTGTCGAAATGTCTTGTAAACCGGGATTCCGAGACTGATCGGGTCTTCCTAGGAGAAGGTCTATTCCTTCGTTGATCGCGAGAGCTTGTCATGGGCTAAGTTGGGACACCCCTGCAGGGTTTAAACTTTCAAGAGCCATGCCCGCGGTTATGTGGCAGATGGGAATTTGTTAATGTCCGGTTGTAGATAACTTGACACCAGATCCGAATTAAAACGCATCAACCGCGTGTGTAGCCGTGATGGTCTCTTCTCGGCGGAGTCCGGGAAGTGAACACGGTTTTGGGTTATGTTTGACGTAAGTAGGAGTTCAGGATCACCTCTTGATCATTTCTAGTTGACGACCGTTCCTTTGCTCCTTTTCTCGCTCTCATTTGCGTATGTTAGCCACCATATTTGCTTAGTGCTTGCTGCAGCTCCACCTCATTACCCCATCCTTCCTATAAGCTTAAATAGTCTTGATCTCGCGGGTTTTGAGATTGCTGAGTCCTCGTGGCTCACCAGATACTATCACAACAGTTGCAGGTGCCGATGATACCAGTGCAGATGATGCAACCGAGCTCAGATGGGAGCTCAATGAAGATCCTGGTCGTTGCTATGTTTCGTTTCATGTTGATCAGTAGTGGAGCCCAGTTGGGACGATCGAGGATCTAGCAGTTGGGTTATCTTCTTTTCTTTTGGCTTCGTCCGTAGTCGGACTATGTGTGTACTCTGAATGATGTATGAATTATATGTTCATTGTGTGAAGTGGCGATTGTAAGCCAACTCTTTATCCCAGTCTTGTTCATTACATGGGATTGTGTGAAGATGACCCTTCTTGCGAAAAAACCACAATGCGGTTATGCCTCTAAGTCGTGCTTCGACACGTGGGAGATATAGCCGCATCGTGGGTGTGACAAGTTGGTAATCAGAGCCTTCCCCGACCTTAGGAGCCCCACTGCTTGATCGTTTTTAGCGGCCGAGTTGTGTCTAGAAAAATGTTTTGAGTCATTTAGGATTATATATATAGGAGAGTTAGGAATTCTTTTTATTCCCCAGTCTCTTCATCGCTCTGGTAAGGCATCCTGACGTAGAGTTTTGACTCTTCTCTTCTCAAATTTCACTAATTTTTTTTAGGATCACGCGGGTATCTTGGAATCATTCCGATGGTTTTATTACGAGAACATTTTTCTTGGTGCCTCCTGACATTTAGCGGTTGTGGCAGTGTCCCGGGGAGTTGAGCTCCGAGGTGTTGTCGTCATAATTTTATCGTTGCAGTTCTGGAATACCTGAGTTTTGCCGACATCGAAAATCTCTTTTATGCAGTTGTTGGTGAGATAACCTCGACGCCACCCAATACTGGGGAGTTCGGGAGTATTGCCATGGCTTGTATAACGGATGCTTTTCGAAGGTTGAGGTACACGATTTCCGAAGGTTTCTTGGTTATGTGTTGACGGATGGATACAGCTTGGAGGTAGGATTGTTAGTTTTGTGTGAGATATATTGCTTCCCCTGTATCCCCAACACCAGATTGCATAACCAGAAAGTTTCGGGAGTTTTATAGGTGGGAATTCAAGTAGCTCTAGCTTTTTTTCTTTCCGACAGATGCATGATATGAGATTGGGGTTCGACGTGTAGTGGTCCGCCTATCCACGGTCGTTTTTTACGGTGGTCTCGTTGTGTCTTAAAGAATCCTTGGCTATGCCGATTCGGGGACACTTCGTATGTCATGTGCACTGCCTTGTACATGATGGTGCTGTACGATCGAGCCCGTGTAGGCCCCACCACGAAAACTTCGGACGAAATCTCTATCATATGTTTGTTCCGGCTTATTCTGCAAGCCAAATCCTTTGTTTTGTTTTGATTTGTGGTATTCGAGTTGCTTTGAAGTCAAATGTTGAATCCATACCTTTCCTAAACGGTGTTCTCATATTGCTATGTGAATACTAATCCTTCTTGATCATCGAGGTCGTCATGTTAATTCTTTTCCAACCGGCGTGCTTCTCTTCAAGTGGATTCGATCATTTCAACATCCGCAAGATCAATTCTAAGTTTTCTCAACGGTGTTTGTTTCGTTCATCCCAAGTTGCCTTTGTTTTCCCACCCTCCCACCCTTTTTCTTAGATTTCTTAATCATGTATCCTTTTATTTGTGGGAAGTCTCTTCATTCTTTCTTTCAATGTTCTTATCCGGTGATTTCCCATGAAGATGCTCAACAGTTTCAAGTTCATCATCCTTCATTGTTGTTTCTTCTCCGGTGGATCCAATTCAAGCTTTCAGTGTTGATCATATTCCTTTCCTCGTTTCTAATGCTTTCTCATGCCGTTGCACCTCTTAATCATTCACTTCTTCCTATCCATTTGTTCTGGAGTGCTGAAGATATCTCACAAGACTTGTGTTTCCATTCTCAATCCATTCAAGCTATTTGGAGATTATTCTCTCATTCAAGCCATTTAATTCAACCGGTGCAATCTCTCTTTTAAAATGGTTCAATGGTGTTTCCTTTTGAGTGGGCCATAACCCACATGTCTTTTCCAGGATCTTACCTGACTCTTCTAATTCTTTCTGGAGTTATTCTCAAATTCATTGCAAAGTTTGACGTAAGATTGAATTATCATCAGTCAAATGTCTTTCTCCAAGATCTTTCAAATTATTTTAATTGTTGGTTCAACCTTTCTAATTGTCATTCCGGAGTGCCTCAGCAATTCATGGTGGTGTTTCTCATCGTCATTCTCGAATTTTGAAGACCGAAGAAGAGTTCCTCTTAAATCCTTACCCGTCCTTCCAGAGATTCATGGTTCTAGCTTGATGCCATCCTCTCATAATTGTTTTTGAGTGTGACAATTCTTTTCACCCATCCGGAGCATTTTATGAGTTGTTTCCATTTATTCCCTCCGAAGGCCATCATGTCATAATTCTTCATTCTCAGCGTGTAGCTATCGTTCTCCAAATCTTACCGGTGAATCGTTCAAATATCCTCTAATCAGTTCATGTTCTCTTCGTTCTCATGTATCTAAATCCCTTCAAGTATCTTCAATCGTTTTCAAATTCTTCCTGGTGAATTGTCCCTTTGCTACTTTCATTTTCAATTCTTACGGTGGTTCTTTCAAGATTTTTTTCTTTGATTATCATATTAATTCATTCGTTCTTTTCAATCCTACCGGTGGTTCATGAAGACCTTCTCAAGTTTACGCTATATCTCTCTTAATCCTTTCTACGAGAATAAGTAGTATGCCAAATCCGTTGCTTGTCAACAATTTAAATTGATGAAGGATAGGCATGACATAATTCTTATTCTTGTTTCATCCAGGTGATTAATTCCTTCTTCCGGAGTTTGTTCATCAGGAAGTAATTCTCGGTTCCAAGTTATTCATCTTTCTTGTCCGGAGTTCAAAGTTTAATCATTTCGTAGCTCCATCTAAATCATCGCAAGGCTTCACCTTGTGTTTTCAACTTCTCTTTCTTTTTATCATCCTTTTATTACCGGAGTTCTTCATGGAGGCTCTACATGGTGGTTCGTCAAGGATTCTTTTCATTCTTCAATTGTACTTCAAGATTTCTCTTGAAGTTAAGGTCAGCCAAGCTATACTCTAAAAATAAACGTCGAGTTCAACACACGTTTGTTTTGGGGAGTTCAAGTATTCTTCATCATGCATTCCAAAGTGCAATTCTTTCTACCTTATCTTTTGAGATGGTGTTATGTCACTCTTGACAATTTCCCTTGGTTATTCAAGTTGTCAAGATTGAGGTATTTTAAATCCATCAATCTCCTTGTTGGAGTTATCTTGTGTCATATTTCACCTAAAGCCTTCCCTAAGGAATGTAGCTATTTGTGGTGCTTATCAATGATCCAATTTTCTCCTTCTCATCTCGGTGAAGAAGTTTTTCATCTCTTTGGTGATCTCAATCAAATCAATGGTTTCCATTAGTGGCCGGTTGTCACCTCATCATTTTGAGATGTTTGCCATAAGCCCACAACAAGCTTGTGCTTTTCATTGTTGGTTTTCCAACAACTCCGTTCAATTCTTCTTTGCAAGGATGCTTTCCAAGTTCTCTTGTGGCAAAAGTTGTCATTTTCTTCTCCGTCCCTTTATCCCAACGGTCTAGCTTCTATTCTTTCTTCCGGAGGCATTGTGATGTTGCTCTCTTCACTCCTCTTCTCGTATTGAGGATCGTGTTCTTTTCGTGCTTATCCATTTAACCGAAGTGTTGTGTCTTCTCTTCAAGTTGTTTTCATCTTATCAAGTCTTGCATCTCTTTTCAATCGGAGTGCCGTCCGAATTTGATCTTCCTTGTTCCTTGTTTATCTCGTTTCAACCAGAGTGGTTTCAATTCCTTCTTGTCCATTGTACTCGTCGTTCATAGCTTTGCAACCTCCAAGGTTCACATGGTGTTCCTTGTTTCTCTTTTCTACTGCAATGCTCTCAATCTCGTTCATCTCCATTGTATTCTTTCTTTCAATTTGTTCAACCTCTCAAGGTTCTTTGGTTTCACTTATTTGTCGAAGAAGCAACTTAGTTTTACCTCTTCTCTTCCTCTTCCGTTTCTCTCCGGTGCCATCCTAGATCTCGGGACGAGATCCTCTTGTAGTGGTGGAGTGTTGTAACGCCCCGAGACCGACGCTCCAGAAGACTTCCAGCTACTCCGAGTTTCATCGTGTGATTTGTTTTGTTTGTTGCATCATTTGCATTGCATCATGCCATCATGTCATTTAATTTTTAAAAACTCGCCTAAATAAATTGCATAGATCGTTGATCTATTTAAATAGAGGGATATTCACATGGTGATTTCTCTTTAAAACATATTCAAAGTCTCTCAATATTATTAGGGAGCTATATAAAATATTCCATTAATTTGGAAATCACCATAACACACTTGCAAATTATCCTAATGCCTTTGTTACCTTAACTCTTGGTATCCAACCTTGCCATATATTTTTTTTCATCATATTCCGGAGCTCCACCAAAAATCCGAACATTTTTGGACCTTCCTTTTATCAAGTCCTAGTTCAAACCCATTTGAATTAAATTCAAATGAGTTTGAATTTAAATCTTTCAATCATGCCTCTTTCTATTTTTCTTGGATCGAGCTCATTTTTGCGAGTCCGGGAAAATTATCCCCATGCGCAAATCTTTCCCCTAACCTCTCTTTCTTTTCTTTCTTTTCTCTGTCCTGTTTTATTTTTCATTAGCGAGAGAAGAGAGCCCAAGAGCCTAATTTTGGCCCAATGACCAGGCCAGCCTTCCTAACCTCCGCAGCCCACCCGCCCGGCTCTAACCCTAGCCCGATCCCTCGATCCATCTCTCTCCTCTCGTTCCCCTGCCCACACACACAGATCGCCAGGAGAGCCATCTCTCGATCCGCTCCCTTCTCTCGATCCCCATCTCCCTCTCACCTCTCATCTCGCGCACGCCCGCAACCAGCGCGAGGAAGCCGCGCCCCTTCGCTCGACCGCTCCTCCCTCCTCGCGATCCCTCTCCTTTCCCTCGCCGCCTCCTCCCTCCACCGCGCCATCCGTCCAGGTCGCCCGAAGCTCAAGGAGAGCTCCTCGAGCTCGTCGCCATCGCCTCCTCCCTCCGCCGACCGCCGCCGCCCTCGACCTACCTCGCCGTCGTCCATGGCCATGCCTTGGCGGGACGCCCGCGTCGTCCACCACCACCACCTTGCTTCCCGCGTCCCCGCGGCTCCCATAGCCCTGCCCGAGTGCCCCTCCTCCGCCTCGCCTCCTTGCCATGGCTTGTGCCACTGAGCCAGCAGGCCGCCGCCTGCGTCGCCATCTTGCACCACTCACTGTTCTGTGAATTTCGTCCAAGTACCCTTCGGATATGCCAAGGTTGACTACGCTCGGCGATGCGACAAGTACCTCTACCGACGACCCCGAACATCTACGGATCATGAACAACTACTTCATCTACGAAACGAGTACCACTACTTCCACTACAGTCGACATGTACGACTATGAAACGTGAACGACTACCGTTGCCAAGACCGCAAGTACCACGACAACCCCGAAGGGATTCGAATCCGTCAAGTTCATCTACGAAACGAGTACCACTACTTCCCTCGACAACTCGAACCGCTCCGAAGATGCACGCTTTTAAGGTATAACACCGAGACGATGTCCGTGGACCGAATGCATTTGTTGTATGAGATGCACCCTATGTTTGGACCGTGTCCGAATTATTCCTTGCACGTTCGCCGTAAGCCATGCCACCATTATGTGGGACACCCGGAATCCGGGATCACCCCACCATCCGTGCACGCATCCGCACGCCTCCTTTTGCACCGGTATCTCCGTGAGCTACCGGAACCGATATGTTGCCGTGGCATCATTTTCGGATATGTTGCCGTGGCATCATTTTCGGATATGTTGCCGTGGCACCATTTTTGTTTCGCCGCCGTAGCACCCTTTTCGTTCCGCCATGGTGACCAAATGCTCCTTATCATGCTCATGTCAACATTTTCATAAAAATTGCATAAAACTTGCATATGTCATCCGCATCATGATAATAACAATTAAAATGTTTAAAATTGTTGTTTGCTTTAATTGCTAAATGACATATGGGGATTTTCCGGAATTGTTGTTTGTTGTTCCGGCCTCATTTAAACTTGCCTAAATTGTAAGTTTAATTATGCTTCACCTCTTGCCATGCTTAACAACATTTAATATTGTTGGTTAGCCTTAACGAGAGAGAACTAAATAATTGATGTGGCATTCCGTCAATATGCAACTCGTTGCATATTGAGCTCCACTTAATTTGTAGTATTGTTCGTTGCACTTTGCCATGCTATGCCTCATTAAACCGGACATGCATCATACTTGTTTGTGCATCATGACATGTTTATGCTTGTGTGTTTACCATATTGTTTGCTTCTTTCCGGTTTGTTTCTCTCGTTAGCTTCAGTTTCGTTCCGGAGTTGTGAGGATTCGTTCGACTACGTTCGTTTGTCTTCTTCATGGAGTCGTTCTGCTTCCTTGTGGGATCTCAGGCAAGATGACCATTACCCTCGATATCACTTCTATCTTTGCTTGCTAGTTGCTTCGTTCTATCGCTATGCTGCGCTACCTATCACTTGTTTACCAAGCCTCCCAAATTGCCATGAACCTCTAACCTTTGTCACCCTTCCTAGCAAACCGTTGTTTGGCTATGTTACTGCTTTGCTCAGCCCCTCTTATAGCGTTGTTAGTTGCAGGTGAAGTTGAAGATTGCTCCATGATGGACAGGATTATGTTGGGATATCACAATATCTCTTATTTAATTAATGCATCTTTATACTTGGTAAAGGGTGGAAGGCTCGGCCTTATGCCTGGTGTTTTGTTCCACTCTTGCCGCCCTAGTTTTCCGTCATACCGGTGTTATGTTCCCGGATTTTGCATTCCTTACGCGGTCGGGTGATTTATGGGACCCCCTTGACAGTTCACTTTGAATAAAACTCCTCCAGCAAGGCCCAACCTTGGTTTTACCATTTGCCTACCTAAGCCTTTTTCCCTTGGGTTCTGCAGACTCAAGGGTCATCTTTATTTTACCCCCCCGGGCCAGTGCTCCTCCGGGTGCTGGTCCAAACCGAGCGATGTCCGGCATCCCCTGGGCAACCAGGGTCTATGCCAACCCGACGTCTTGCTCATCCGGTGTGCCCTGAGAACAAGATATGTGCAGCTCCTATCGGGATTTGTCGGTGCATCGGGCGGCTTTGCTGGTCTTGTTTTACCATTGTCGAAATGTCTTGTAAACCGGGATTCCGAGACTGATCGGGTCTTCCTGGGAGAAGGTCTATTCCTTCGTTGATCGCGAGAGCTTGTCATGGGCTAAGTTGGGACACCCCTGTAGGGTTTAAACTTTCGAGAGCCGTGCCCGCGGTTATGTGGAAGATGGGAATTTGTTAATGTCCGGTTGTAGATAACTTGACACCAAATCCGAATTAAAATGCATCAACCGCGTGTGTAGCCATGATGGTCTCTTCTCGGCGGAGTCCGGGAAGTGAACACGGTTTTGGGTTATGTTTGACGTAAGTAGGAGTTCAGGATCACCTCTTGATCATTTCTAGTTGACGACCGTTCCTTTGCTCCTTTTCTCGCTCTCATTTGCGTATGTTAGCCACCATATTTGCTTAGTGCTTGCTGCAGCTCCACCTCATTACCCCATCCTTCCTATAAGCTTAAATAGTCTTGATCTCGCGGGTTTTGAGATTGCTGAGTCCTCGTGGCTCACCAGATACTATCACAACAGATTGCGAAAGCCGATGATACCAAAGGCAGATGATGCAACCGAGCTCAGATGGGAGCTCAACGAAGATCCTGGTCGTTGCTATGTTTCGTTTCATGTTGATCAGTAGTGGAGCCCAGTTGGGACGATCGGGGATCTAGCAGTTGGGTTATCTTCTTTTCTTTTGGCTTCGTCCGTAGTCGGACTATGTGTGTACTCTGAATGATGTATGAATTATATGTTCATTGTGTGAAGTGGCGATTGTAAGCCAACTCTTTATCCCAGTCTTGTTCATTACATGGGATTGTGTGAAGATGACCCTTCTTGCGAAAAAACCACAATGCGGTTATGCCTCTAAGTCGTGCTTCGACACGTGGGAGATATAGCCGCATCGTGGGTGTGACATAAAGATCTTCGTAGAATATGTAGGAGCCAATATGAACATCCAGGTTCCACTATTGGTTATTGACTGGAAACAGTTCTAGGTCATGTCTACATAGTTCTCGAACCTGTAGGGTCCGCACGCTTAACGTTACAATGACAATTTTATTATGAGTTTATAAGTTTTGATGTACCGAAGGAGTTCGGAGTCCCGGATGAGATCGGGGACATGATGAGGAGTCTCGAAATGGTCGAGACGTAAAGATCGATATATTGGACAACTATATTTGTGTTGGGGAACGTAGTAATTTCAAAAAAATTCCTACGGACACGCAAGATCATGGTGATGGCATAGCAACGAGAGGGGAGAGTATTGTCCACGTACCCTCGTAGAACGTAAGCGGAAGCGTTATGACAACGCGGTTGATGTAGTCATACGTCTTCACGATCCGACCGATCCAAGCACCGAACGTCGGCACCTCCGAGTTCAGCACACGCTCAGCTCGATGACGATCCCCGGCTCCGATCCAGCAAAGCGTCGGGGATGAGTTCCACAAGACGACGGTGTGGTGACGATGATGATGTTCTATCGCGCAGGCTTCGCTTAAACTCCGCGACGATATGATCGAGGTGGAATATGATGGAGGGGGCACCGACACGGCTAAGGAACGATCCATAGATCAACTTGTGTGTCTATGGGGTGCCCCCGCCCCAGATATAAAGGAGTGGAGGAGGGGGGCGGCCCTCTCTATGCGCGCCCTAGGGGAGTCCTACTCCCACCGGAGTAGGATTCCCCTCTCTAGTAGAACTAGGAACCCTTCCATGTAGTAGGAGTAGGAGAGAAGGAAAGGGAAGAGAGAAGGAGAAGGAAGGAAGGGGGCGCCCCCCCTTCCTAGTCCAATTCGGACTAGTCACGGGGAGGGGTGCAGCCACCCTTTTGGCCCTTTTTCTCCTTTCCCGTATGGCCCATTGAGGCCCAATACGAATTCCTGTAACTCTCCGGTACTCCGAAAAATACCCGAACCACTCGGAACCTTTCCGATGTCCGAATATAGTCGTCCAATATATCAATCTTTACGTCTCAACAATTTCGAGACTCCTCGTCATGTCCTCGATCTCATCTGGGACTCCGAACACCTTCGGTACATCAAAACTTATTAACTCATAATAAAACTGTCATCGTAACGTTAAACGTGCGGACCCTACGGGTTCGAGAACTATGTAGACATGACCTAGAACTATTCTTGGTCAATAACCAATAGCGGAACCTGGATGCCCATATTGGCTCCTACATATTCTACGAAGATCTTTATCGGTCAAACCGCATAACAACATACGTTGTTCCCTTTGTCATCGGTATGTTACTTGCCCGAGATTCGATCGTCGGTATCCAATACCTAGTTCAATCTCGTTACCGGCAAGTCTCTTTACTCGTTACGTAATGCATCATTCCGTAACTAACTCATTAGCTACATTGCTTGCAAGGCTTATAGTGATGTGCATTACCGAGAGGGCCCAGAGATACCTCTCCGACAATTGGAGTGACAAAACCTAATCTCGAAATATGCCAACCCAAAATGTACCTTTGGAGACACCTGTAGTACTCCTTTATAATCACTCAGTTACGTTGTGACGTTTGGTAGCACCCAAAGTGTTCCTCCGGTAAACAGGAGTTGCATAATCTCATAGTTACAGGAACATGTATAAGTCATGAAGAAAGCAATAGCAACATACTAAACGATCAAGTGCTAGGCTAACGGAATGGGTCATGTCAATCACATCATTCTCCTAATGATTTGGTCCAGTTAATCAAATGACAACTCTTTTGTCCATGGCTAGGAAACATAACCATCTTTGATAAACGAGCTAGTCAAGTAGAGGCATACTAGTGACACTATGTTTGTCTATGTATTCACACATGTATTATGTTTCCGGTTAATACAATTCTAGCATGAATAATTAACATTTATCATGATATAAGGAAATAAATAATAACTTTATTATTGCCTCTAGGGCATATTTCCTTAAGTCTCCCACTTGCACTAGAGTCAATAATCTAGTTCACAATTCGGAGTTCGGAAAGGTTCCGAGTGATTCGGGTATTTTTGGGGGTACCGGGGAGTTACGGGAATACGAGGAAGAAGCAATGGGCCTCATGGGCCAAGTGGTGGAAGAGGAGGTAGGGCGCGCGGCCCCCCTAGCCCAAACCGAATTGGACTAGGGGGCTGGCCCCCCTTTCCTTCTTCTCCTTCCTTCTCCTTCTCCTCCCCTTCCTTCCTCTCTCCTACTTGTACTAGGAAAGAGGGGGGAATCCTACTTGGAGTAGGATTCTCCCCCTTGGGCGCGCCTCCTCCCCTTGGCCGGCCCCTCCCCCTTGCTCCTTTATATACGGGGGCAGGGGGGCACCCCATGACACACAAGTTGATCTACGGATCGTTCCTTAGCCATGTGCGGTGCCCCCCTCCACCATATTCCACCTCGGTCATATCGTCGCAGAGTTTAGGCGAAGCCCTGTGCCGGTAGAGCATCATCATCGTCACCACACCATCATGCTGACGGAACTCATCCCCGACACCCTGCTGGATCGGAGTCCGGGGAACGTCATCGAGCTGAACGTGTGCAGAACACGGAGGTGCCGTACGTTCGGTGCTTGGATCGGTCGGATCGTGAAGACGTATGACTACATCAACCGCGTTGTCATAACGCTTCCGCTTTTGGTCTACGAGGGTACGTGGACACACTCTCCCCTCTCGTTGCTATGCATCACCATGATCTTGCATGTGCGTAGGAAATTTTTGAAATTACTACGTTCCCCAACAGTGGCATCCGAGCCTAGGTTTTATGCGTAGATGTCATATGCACGAGTAGAACACAAGTGAGTTGTGGGCGATACAAGTCATACTTGCTTACCAAAGATGTCATACTTTGGTTCGGCGGTATCGTGAGATGAAGCGGCCGGACCAACATTACGCCAGACGCTTACGCGAGACTGGTTTCACTGCTACAGTACTCGTGCTTAAAGGTGGCTGGCGGGTGCTGCTCTCTCACTTTATCTGAATCGAGTGTGGCTACGCCCGTCCTTGCGAAGGTTAAAACAACACTAACTTGATGAACTATCGTTGTGGTTTTGATGCGTAGGTAAGAACGGTTCTTGCTAAGCCCGTAGCAGCCACGTAAAATTTGCAACAACAAAGTAGAGGACGTCTAACTTGTTTTTGCAGGGCATGTTGTGATGTGATATGGTCAAGACGTGATGCTATATTTTATTGTATGAGATGATCATGTTTTGTAACCGAAGTTATCGGCAACTTGCAGGAGCCATATGGTTGTCGCTTCATTGTATGAAATGCAAACGCCCTATAATTGCTTTACTTTATCACTAAGCGGCAGCGATAGTCGTAGAAGCAATAGATGGCGTAACGACAATGATGCTACGATGGAGATCAAGGTGTCGCGCCGGTGACGATGGTGATCACGACGGTGCTTCGAAGATGGAGATCACAAGCACAAGATGATGATGGCCGTATCATATCACTTATATTGATTGCATGTGATGTTTATCTATTATACATCTTACTCTTGCTTTGATTGACGGTAGCATTTTAAGATGATCTCTCACTAATTATCAAGAAGTGTTCTCCCTGAGTATGCACCGTTGCCAAAGTTCGTCGTGCCCTGACACCACGTGATGATCGGGTGTGATAAGCTCTCGTCCATCTACAACGGGTGCCACCAGTTTTGCACACGCCGAATACTCGGTTAAACTTGACGAGCCTAGCATATGCAGATATGGCCTCGAGCACGTGAACCGAAAGGTCGAGCGTGAATCATATAGTAGATATGATCAACATAGTGATGTTCACCATTGAAAACTACTCCATCTCACGTGATGATCGATTATGGTTTAGTTGATTTGGATCACGTGATCACTTAGATGACTAGAGAGATGTCTGTCTAAGTGGGAGTTCTTAAGTAATATGATTAATTGAACTTAAATTTATCATGAACTTAGTCCTGATAGTATTTTGCAAATTATGTTGTAAGATCAATAGCTTGCGTTGTTGCTTTCATATGTTTATTTTGATATGTTCCTAGAGAAAAATGTATTGAAAGATGTTAGTAGCAATGATGCGGATTGGATCCATGATCTGAGGTTTATCCTCATTGCTACACAGAAGTATTATGTCCTTAATGCACCGCTAGGTGATAGACCTATTGCAGGAGCGGATCTGCACGTTATGAACGCTTGGCTAGCTCAATATGATGACTACTTGATAGTTTAGTGCACCATGCTTAACGGCTTAGAATCGGGACTTCAAATACGTTTTGAACGTCATGGACCATATGAGATGTTCCAGGAGTTGAAGTTAATATTTCCAGCAAATACCGAGTTGAGAGATATGAAGTCTCCAACAAGTTCTATAGCTAAAAGATGGAGGAGAATCGCTCAACTAGTGAGCACGTGCTCGATTGTCCGGTACTTCAATCGCTTGAATCAAGTGGGAGTTAATCTTCCAGATAAGATAGTGATTGACAGAATTCTCTAGTCACCATCACTAAGTTTCTAGAACTTCATGATGAACTATAGTATGCAAGGGATGACGAAAACGATTCCCGAGCTCTTCGTGATGTTGAAATCAACGAAGGTAGAAATCAAGAAAGAGCATCAAGTGTTGATGATTGACAAGACCACTAGTTTCAAGAAAATGGCAAAGTGAAAGAAAGGGAAACTTCAAGTAGAATGGCAAACAAGTTGTCACTCCCGTGAAGAAGACCAAAGCCTGAAACAGAGTTCTTACACTGCAAAGAAAATGGTCATTGGAAGCGGAAATGCCCTGAATATTTGGTGGATAAGAAGGATGGCAAAGTGAACAAGGGTATATTTGATATACAGATTATTGATGTGTGCCTTACTAGTGTTTATAGTAGCTCCTGGGTATTTGATACTTGTTCGGTTGCTAAGATTAGTAACTCGAAACAGGAGTTACATAATAAACAGAGACTAGTAGAGGGGAAGTGACGATTAGTGTTGGAAGTAGTTCCAAGATTGATATGATCATCATCGCACACTCCCTATACTTTTGGGATTAGTGTTAAACCTAAATAAATGTTATTTGGCGTTTGCGTTGAGCATGAATATGATTTGATCATGTTTATTGCAATACGGTTATTCATTTAAAGTTAAAGAATAATTGTTATTCTGTTTACATGAATAAAACCTTCAATGGTCATACACCCAATGAAAATAGTTTGTTGGATCTCGATCGTAGTGATACACATATTCATAATATTGAGGCCAAAAGATGCAAAGTTAATAATGATAGTGCAACTTATGTGGCACTGCCGTTTGGGTCATACCGGTGTAAAGCGCATGAAGAAACTCCATAAAAGATGGATTTTCTGAATCACTTGGTTATGAATCATTTGATGCTTGCGAACCATGCCTTTTGGGCAAGATGACTAAAACTCCGTTCTTCGGAACAATGGAACGAGCTACTCACTTATTGGAAATAATACATACTGATGTATGCAGACCAATGAGTATGAAGGCTCGTGGCAAGTATCGTTATTTTCTGACCTTCACAAGATGATTTGAGCAGATATGGGTATATCTACTTGATGAAACATAAGTCTGAAATAGTTGAAAGGTTCAAAGAATTTCAGAGTGAAGTGGAAAAATCATCGTAACAAGAAAATAAAGTTTCGCGATCCGATCGCGAGACGAATATTTGAGTTACGAGTTTGGTCTTCAATTAAAACAATGTGGAATAGTTTCACAGCTCACGCCACCTGGAACACCACAACGTTATGGTGTGTCCGAACGTCGTAACCGCACTTTATTGGATATGGTGCAATCTATGATGTCTCTTACTGATTTACCACTATTGTTTTGGGGTTATGCATTAGAGACAGCTGCATTCACGTTAAAAGGGCACCATCTAAAATCCGTTGAGACGACACCATATGAACTGTGGTTTAGCAAGAAACCCAAGTTGTCGTTTCTTAAAGTTTGGGGCTGCGATGCTTGTGTGAAAAAGTTTCATCCTGATTAGCTCAAACCCAAATCGGAAAAGTGCATCGTCATAGGATACCCAAAATGTTGGGTACACCTTCTATCACAGATCCGAAAGGCAAGACATTCGTTGCCAAGAATGGATCCTTTCTAGAGAAGGAGTTTCTCTCGAAAGAAGTGAGTGGGAGGAAACTAGAGCTTGATAAGGTAATTTGTACCTTCTCCCGAATTGGAAAGTAGTTCATCACGAAAATTAGTTCCAGTGATTCCTAAACCAATTAGTGAGGAAGCTAATGATGATGATCATGAAACTTCATATCAAGTTACTACAAAACCTCGTAGGTCTTCCAAAGTACAGTCCGCACCAGAGTAGTACGGTAATACTGTTCTGGAAGTCATGTTACTAGACCATGATGAACCTACGAACTATGAGGAAGCGATGATGAGCCCAGATTCCGCGAAATGGCTTGAGGCCATAAAGTCTGAGATATGATCCATGTATGAGAACAAAGTATGGACTTTGATTGACTTGCTCGATGATCAGCAAGCCATGTTAAATGGATCTTCAAGAGGAAGACGGACACTGATAGTAGTGTTACTATCCACTAAGCTCGACTTGTTGCAAAAGGTTTTTAACAAGTTCAAGGGATTGAATATGATGAGATTTTCTCACTCGTATCGATGCTTAAGTCTGTCCGAATCATGTTAGCAATTGCCACATTTTATGAAATCTAGCAAATGGATGTCAAAACTGCATTCCTTAATGGATTTATTAAAGAAGAGTTGTATATGATGCAATCAGAAGGTTTTGTCAATCCTAAAGATGCTAACAAAGTGTGCAAGCTCCAGCATTCCATCAATGGACTGGTGCAAGCATCTCGGAGTTGGAATATACGCTTTGATGAGTGGATCAAAGCATATGGTTTTATACAGACTTTTGGAAAGGCCTGTATTTACAAGAAAGTGAGTGGGGGCACTAAAGCCTTTATGATAAGTATATGTAAATGACATATTATTAATTGGAAATGATGTAGAATTTTCTGGAAAGCATAAAGGAATGTTTGAAAGGAGTTTTTCAAAGAAAGACCTCGGTGAAACTGCTTACATATTGAGCATCAAGATCTATAGAGATATATCAAGACGCTTGATAAGTTTTTCAATGAGTACATACCTTGATAAGATTTTGAAGTAGTTCAAAATGGAACAGTCAAGGAAAGAGTTTCTTGCCTGTGTTACAAGGTGTGAAATTGAGTAAGACTCAAATCCTGACCATAGCAGGAAATAGAAAGAGAATGAAAGTCATTCCCTATGCTTCAGTCATAGGTTCTATAAAAGTATGCCATGCTATGGACCAGACCTATTGTATACTCTGCCCTGGTTTGGCAAGGGAGTACAATAGTGATCTAGGAGTAGATCACTGGACATTGGTCAAAATTATCCTTAGTGGAATAAGGATATGTTTCTCGATTATGGAGGTGACAAGAGGTTCGTCGTAAAGGGTTACGTCGATGCAAGTTTTGGCACTGATCCAGATGACTCTAAGTCTTAATATGGATACATATTGAAAATGGGAGCAATTAGCTAGAGTAGCTCCGTGCAGAGCATTGTAGACATAGAATATTTTACAAAATACATACGACTCTGAATGTGACAGACCCGTTGACTAAGCTTCTCTCACAAGCAAAACATGATCATACCTTAGTACTCTTTGGGTGTTAATCACATAGCGATGTGAACTAGATTATTGACTCTAGTAAACCCTTTGGGTGTTAATCACATGGTGATGTGAACTATGGGTGTTAATCACATGGTGATGTGAACTAGATTATTGACTCTAGTGCAAGTGGGAGACTGAAGGAAATATGCCCTAGAGGCAATAATAAAGTTATTATTTATTTCCTTATTTCATGATAAATGTTTATTATTCATGCTAGAATTGTATTAACCGGAAACGTAATACATGTGTGGATACATAGACAAACATAGTGTCACTAGTATGCCTCTACTTGACTAGCTCGTGAATCAAAGATGGTTAAGTTTCCTAGCCATAGACATGAGTTGTCATTTGATTAACGGGATCACATCATTAGGAGAATGATGTGATTGACATGACCCATTTCGTTAGCCTAGCACTTGATCGTTTAGTATGTTGCTATTGCTTTCTTCATGACTTATACATGTTCCTGTAACTATGAGATTATGAAACTCCCGCCACTCGGAGGAACACTTTGGTGCTACCAAACGTCACAACGTGAATCGGGTGATTATAAAGGAGTACTACAGGTGTCTCCAAAGGTACATGTTGGGTTGGCGTATTTCGAGATTAGGTTTTGTCACTCCGATTGTCGAAGAGGTATCTCTGGGCCCTCTCGGTAATGCACATCACTATAAGCCTTGCAAGCATTGTAACTAATGAGTTAGTTACGGGATGATGTATTACGGAATGAGTAAAGAGACTTGCCGGTAACGAGATTGAACTAGGTATTGGATACCGACGATCGAATCTCGGGCAAGTAACATACCGATGACAAAGGGAACAATGTATGTTGTTATGCGGTTTGACCGATAAAGATCTTCGTAGAATATGTAGGAGCCAATATAAACATCCGTGTTCCACTATTGGTTATTGACCGAAACAGTTCTAGGTCATGTCTACATAGTTCTCGAACCCGTAGGGTCCGCACGCTTAACGTTACGATGATAGTTTTATTATGAGTTTATAAGTTTTGATGTACCGAAGGAGTTCGGAGTCCCGCATGAGATCGGGGACATGACGAGGAGTCTCGAAATGGTCGATACGTAAATATCGATATATTGGACGACTATATTCGGAGTTCGGAAAGGTTCCGAGTGATTCGGGTATTTTCGGGGGTACCGGGGAGTTACGGGAATACGAGGAAGAAGCAATGGGCCTCATGGGCCAAGTGGTGGAAGAGAGGAGGTAGGGCGCGTGGCCCCCTAGCCCAAACCGAATTGGAGTAGGGGGCCGCCCCCCTTTCCTTCTTCTCCTCCCTCTCCTTCCTTCTCCTTCTCCTCCCCTTCCTTCCCCTCTCCTACTTGGACTAGGAAAGAGGGGGGAATCCTACTTGGAGTAGGATTCTCCCCCGTGGGCGCGCCTCCTCCCCTTGGCCGGCCCCCTCCCCCTTGCTCCTTTATATACGGGGGCAGGGGGGCACCCCATGACACACATGTTGATCTACGGATCGTTCCTTAGCCGTGTGTGGTGCCCCCCTCCACCATATTCCACCTCGGTCATATCGTCACAGAGTTTAGGCGAAGCCCTGCGCCGGTAGAGCATCATCATCGTCACCACACCGCCAGTCCGACGGAACTCATCCCCGACACCCTGCTGGATCGGAGTCCGGGGAACGTCATCGAGCTGAACGTGTGCAGAACACGGAGGTGCCATACGTTCGGTGCTGGATCGGTCGGATCATGAAGACGTACGACTACATCAACCGCGTTGTCATAACGCTTCCGCTTTCGGTCTACGAGGGTACGTGGACACACTCTCTCCTCTCGTTGCTATGCATCACCATGATCTTGCATGTGCGTAGGAAATTTTTGAAATTACTACGTTCCCCAACACTTATATACCATAAGATGGGCGCTGGAGGTGGGCTGGGTTGACCACAACCCACCAGGGCACGCCTGGGGGGCCTGGCGCGCTCTGGTGTCTTGTGGTCACCAGGTGGCCCCCCTCCGGTAGTTATTTGATCCAATATTTTTCATATATTCCAAAATAATTCTCCATAAATTTTCATTTCATTTGGAGTTGTGCAGAATAGGTAGCTCTGGTGTAGCTTTTTCAGGTCCAGAATTCCAGCTGCCGATATTCTCCTCTTTGTGTAATCCTTGCATTTTATGATAGAAAAGGCATTATAATTACTCCATAAAGCATTACTATACATAAACACATTATAAATAACAGTAGAAAAACATGATGCAAAATGGATGTATCAACTCCCCCAAGCTTAGACCTTGTTTGTCCTCAAGCGAAAAACTGATATCAAAAAATATGTCCGCACTTAGAGAGAGAGGTGTCGATAAAAAGAAAATACAGGCATAGTAGCATCTTGCTTATTATTATAACATCACCAAACTTTATCATAAAACTTTATCATATAACTTCTCATGAACAAGTAAAAGTTCATCACAACATTGAAGTACAAAGCATGAACTCTATTGAAAACCAAGAAACTATGTTCTCAGTCAACTTTGCAACTACAATTCATCATCTTTTCAGGAAGGGTCTCGTATCGAAGCCTTTTGGCAAGTCCACATACTCAACCATCATTTAACTTTCTATGATTGCTAACACTCACCGCATACACATGAGAAAAATGTTTCAACCGGACACATAGAAAGATAAGGGCTTATAGTTTCGCCTCCCAACTCATTCACCTCAAGGGTGATGTCAAAAATAATAACTCATGCTTATTCATATCTCACTGGATTGATCTTTCCCCACCACATGATGATTGCCAAAGAGAAAATAAAAAGGAATAGAGGAAAATACTAAGACTCTTGCATAAAAAGTAAATACAAAAAGTAAAAGATAGACCCTTCGCAGAGGGAAGCATAGGTTGTCATGCGCTTTTGAGTTTTTATGCTTAATCTCTTAGTGCAAAAGAACTTCACACTATATTGCCCCTTATGATAGCAACCTTTATTATGTAGTCCATCGCTTTTCTTACTTTGCCATCACAAGTTCATACAACGCTCAATTTTCTCTTACACGAAATGGTTAAACACACTTAGAAGCAATTTTTATTGCCTTATTGCACCGATGACAACTTACTTGAAGGATCTTGCTCAATCCATAGGTAGGTATAGTGGACTCCCAAAACAAGATTTTGGGTTTAAGGGTTTTTGATGCACAAGTAGTATCTCTACTTAGTGCAGAATTTTGGCTAACAAAGATTTTGGGCAAGCACCACATGTTGAAGGGTCTATGACAATATAACTTCTATGTGAGTATGAACAAACATAAATCATTACGTTGTCTTCCTTGACCAACATCAGCAATTTTTGCATATAATGTTTTGATGGGGGCTCACAATCATAAAAGATGTCCAAGATAGTGTATTTGCATGTGAATCTTCTCTTCTCTTATTAATTCTTTCATGAATTGCATCATTGACCAATGCTATGTTTGTCAACTTTCAACAATTTTTACCACTTGTACTTTTCCTTATGTGATGTCATTACTTACCATAAGATTAACATATGCTCTTTCTTATTATTTTCTTTTATTTTGATTGAAACAAAAAGGTAAAGAAGCAAAACTCAAACTAAACTTTATTATATAACTCTCACTCGATTACATAGATAGATAGATAGATCACAAACCGTGCTAAACTTGTCTTCAACTTATTCATGGTAAAACTAAAGATCAAAATAAGATAGGTAAAGGTAATGTAAGTGATGGCGATATGATACTGGGGCATCTCCCCCATGCTTGGCATGAGTGAAAGGGAGTGCCATACCCGTGTACTCAAGTCTACTTTGGTGGTGAAGATGATGAAGGTGGTGGTGAAGTAGTAGCGAGCCTATCCTCCGACTTCCAGGGCAGCAGCTCACCATCAAAAGAGGATGCATGAGTCTCCCGCATCCTGCAACTGGCAGCTAAACTCATACCTTTAAACCTTGCTTCATACTCAAAAACTTGATTTTGGAGATCATGGGTCTGGCTTTGCAGAAAATTGATTTGCTCATTGAAGGAGAAGACGATGTCCTTCATGGACCGCCATCCACCATGTGATCATGAGTGAATTCCGTAATCATGAGGTGATTGTCACTGAGTCCACGCTCCACCATCCCTTGGCACTTGAAGATGTCTTGTTCCATCGCCTCAAGCCTGGGCTCCATGCTCCCCATCCTCTTGGGCCCCTAAACATCCCGGCTGTGGAGCACCCCTCACGCATCTCAATGGCTTGAGGGTGCTTCATCACTTCTTACCAGTACGGGTCGATGACCTTCTCGAAGAACTCGTCCTTGGAGGAGCTTCGTGGAGCCATGGCGATCTAGATCTGACAGGAAAAATAGCACGAAACAAGAACAGAAGATTTCTCTGTGATGTGGTGGTCAATACGTCCGGGGGGTATATAAAGATTTCTTTTTATCTTGGAAAACAAGCAAACAGAAGGAAAACAGAGTCGGGAAGGTTCCCGAGGGAGGCACAACCCACCAGGGCACGCCAGGGAGGGCAGGCGCGCCCTGGTGTATCGTGCCCTCCTCGGTTGCCTTCCTGGTTGTTTCTTATTTTCCTATTTTTTCTAATATTCCAAAACTGAGAGAAAATATTTTTGCAGATTTTTTGGAATCCGTTTACTTACCGTATCACGTACCTCCTCTTTTTCAGGATTCTGGAGTGTTCTGGAAGGTTTCTTTTCTGTGTTCATCGGGTGTCATGGTTTGGATAATATTGCTTTGAACATTAATAGGCGTATCAGAGATATAGTGCTTAATTCTTTGCCCATTGACCACCTTGGGATTAGTGCCTTCGGCATTATAGATCTTAATGGCTCCAGAACAATAAACCTCTCCGATAATATACGACCCTTCCCATTTGGAAAGAAATTTTCCTACAAAGAATCTAAAACCAGAGTTGTACAAAAGAACATGTTCACCAACTTTGAATTGCCACTTTTGGAATCTTTTGTCATTCCTCCTTTTCACTTTTTCTTTAAATTTGCACCCACCTTTTTATTTCGGTCCCATGGCTGGGCGTCTTTTGACCAAAAAAATAGTAGATTAAGCTGTTTTGTTAGTCTCAGATTTTTTATTTTGTAGATTTTAAAAATGAAATACTTTTAATCACTATAAAAATAAGAAAAATAAATATTATCAAAAACTGAAAAAAAAATCACGATTGTACAAATAAAAATGCTCATCACATAATTTTAAAAATGTTAATCACAAATTCAGAAAATGTCCGTCACATTTTTGATAAATATTGGTCATGCATTTGAAAACTAAATGTTAATCACCTACTTTAAATGTTAATCTTGCATTAAAAAATATTCTTTGCATTTACAAAATTTTGGTCATGTGTTTGAAAAAAATGTTCATCACATTTTTGAAAAATCTTAACCATGTTCATCGCATACTTGAAAAATGATAGAATCTGTAGCATATATCACATGCAGTAGATAACACATATCACATTGAGTAGAATCTGAATCACAATATGTTGCGTCTATGTCTACATTTGTATTACTGTGTCCTACAAAATCTTTCTTCACCAACCAATTATAGAGGGAAGAAAGATACAACATTACAATCGGTAATTCGCGTCTGACCCTAGGCTCAACTGTACCTGATGACCACTAAATTAAAAACCAGTATAAAAATCAAGATATTTTTGGCATCGAAGATACTCCAACGTGCTAGGTGGGTGCAAATTTCATGGCGGAATGACAGTCGAGGAGCTCTACACAAAAAAATGGCTTGGAACAATATTCTTGTTCACAGTTTCTTTGAGACCAGAAATTCATTTTTAGGGCTTCTCGAATGCCATTTTACCATAAAAAGTTTCACGCACCTAGCACACTGGAGCATCTTCGTTGCCAAAAAATTCAAATTATTTCAGTGTTTTTACTATTTTATTTCAATTTATTATTCACGCCCAGGTGTACATGCACCTAGGCACCGAATAGCCACACTTCATTATAATGTGCTATCTACTCTGTAGGTGTATGGAGATTGATTGGGTGTAACTACTATTACCCCAATCTATAGACTAATATTGTAATCTCAATTTCTTACCTATTCAATATGCAATCAAATTTCCTATAGTGGATCGGGTAGGTGGCAGTGTCTAGGGACGAAATAGAGGTGGATCGAGCAAAAATGGCGGAGAGAAGAGAGAGACACAGAATGGCAATCGGGTGGAAGAATACAACGACAATGTCGTTATCCCGAACTCTTCGTTTGTGTGTTGGATGAAGACCACTCTTCGGTCTACACACGTCCAGTGTTAATCTCTTTAGCCCACTGCCCACTGAAGATTACTCTTCGGCCCAGATTGTCCTGTCTTCGGCCCACAAAATATCGAAATGCTCAGTTCGACCTTACGTTGGACGAAGAGGTACTCTTCGGTTTATGTAAGAACAAAGAACTACTCTTCGGTCTAAGAGAGGTAGATGGGGTCATATATTTGAATTCCGAATTAGGTTATAACATTATCAGAATTCTTTAAACATAATTTTTAATCTTATATTTTGCTCCACTACATGTTATTGCAAATGCATTCTTATTGTACATTTGTTATCATTTGCAATATGTTGTTGGTCTATAAAATCCAGTGGAGTGTTGATTGTAGTTGTATGCACTTTGCATTTAAAAAAATCTAAATAGTGACTACATTTAGGGGAGCCCGTCCATATTTTCTATACCGTTTGGTGTTGTCATCAATCACCAAAAGGGGGCGATTGAATGGGCATTTCCCTTCCTAAGTGTTTTGGTGTTGATAACAACATAAATTACAGACTAACCATGTGCTTGAGCTACACATGCATATTTAAATGGCATAAGACATACAGTTAGGTTCCCCTCTGGAAGGAAAACACCGAAGACGACATTTTCGACGCTTTTAGTTTTTTGGTCGTAGAAAATATGTAGTATTAAGGGGGATTGCGTGTTGGAAGGTACATGTGAAATTAAATCACCTACACGAAACTCATATTGCACCCACATATCCTTCCTATTTGTTTTCAAGGAGAGAAATCAATTTTATAAGTGCAAGAAATAGGCACCCTGTTGTTCTGCTCCCTTATGGAGCGGGACTGCTGCTGGTCACCCAGCCGGTTGTACTTCCTACATAGGTAGTTTTACCGGTCTCACATTCCAGCAGCATTACTGCTTAAGCCAGTTGTATCGCCTACATAGGCAGTTTTACCGCTCTCGGATATGGAGCGGAACAAGGGAGGTAGCTGATACGTCTCCAACTTATCTATAATTTTTGCTTATTTCATGCTGTTATATTATTATTCTTGGATGTTTTATAATCATTTCATAGTAACTTTGTATCTTTTTTTGGGACTAACCTATTGACATAGTGCCCAGTGCGAGTTCCTGTTTTTCCTTGTTTTTTACTTCGCAGAATATCAATACCAAACGGAGTCCAATCGCAGCGAAACTTTTTGAAGATTTTTTCTGGACCAGAAGACACACGATGGGCCAAGGAAGTACCAGAGGGGGGCTCCGAGGGGAGCACAACCCACCTAGGAGCGCTTGGGGACCAGGCGCGCCCTAGTGGGTTGTGCCCACCTCGGTGGCCTCCCGCACCGCCTCTTTGCTCTATAAATACCCCAATATTTCAAAAACCCTAGGGGAGTCGACGAAACACAATTCCATCCGCCGCAAGTTTCAGAAACATCAGATCCAATTAAGACACCATCACAGAGGGGTTCATCATCCTCATTGGTTCCTCTCTGATTGTAAGTGCATCTAGTGCCCCTTAGTGATTTTGGTGTATTGAAGACTTATAGGTTAAGGGACTGATGTGTTTGTGAGTGTATACAGGTCTATAAGTCTATGAGGAGTTTGATATTTACAGAGAAAGTTGATCCCTAAAAATGAAGTTCTTCGTCTGAAGACTTTGGATATCTGAAGACTTTGAAAGTGAAGAAATTGGTGTGACCTTGAAGACTTGGTATTCATTCGAGGAATATGAAGCGTGAAGACTTTTGTTTTCGTAGTTTCATTTTCTATTTCTTGAGTCATAGGAAACACCGTACTGTTAAAGGGGGTCGAGGAAATACAAAGGAAAAAATTTCATGTGATGCTCAACTCAAAATCACCTACCAATCCCTTCGAGTGAAGCCATTGGAAATCTCATACTGATTCACCATATTCTTTAGTGACAGAGACGAAGTTCTTCCGGTCTCGAGGAATTTGTTCGATCGAGGAGTTAGGAATTCACCAAAGTGAATTGCCTACACATGAGGAACATGATAGCCACGAGGATTTTGATAGTCAAAATTCCGACCGTTCTTGTGCTATCGCCAATGGTTCCAAAATATCTACCCACCTAACGGTCATATCAGACAAGGGAATTTATGTCTTATCATGTCGGGCTGCTCCCGAGGCTATAAATAGCTGCCCCCTACAACCACTAGCTGGTTGGCTGCTCCGAGAGAAACTGACACTTGTCAATTGAGAGCATCCCATCCTCCGAGGACTTTGAGCGAAAATAATCAAGTGAGGAAAACCCAAACCCAACACCTATAAACCCAAAGTGATTGAGCATCACTGAAGAGATTGATCCTGCGTGGATCCGATGCTTGTTTCCTTTGAAGACTGTGCTTCTTCCAGACGGTTAGGCGTCAAGGTCTAGAGCATCCAAGAGGAATTGTGGATCGCCGAGTGACCGAGTTTGTGAAGGTTCGGAAGTCACCTGAAGACTTACCACGAGTGATTGGGTGAGGTCTCTGTGACCTTAGATCAAGGAGAATACGGTGAGGACTGTGTGTCCGGGACTGGGTGTCCTCGAGTTTAAATACTCAGCCGCTCCAACCAGATGTACAACTGAGACAGCAGTTGGAACTGGTCTACCAAATCATTGTCTTCACCAAGCCTGAAAGAACATGCGGTGCCTCCATGTTTGGTTTTGGTAATTGATGACAATCTCTATGGACTAATGGTCGCCTTGAGTTATATTTGAAGGGTTTGTCCATAGGCTTTTCTTGGAGTCCATTTGTTGGTTTCAAGGAGAGTTTGTGATGACCAAGGTGCTATTAAGGATTATCCAAAGATTGGTCATATGAATGGTGTGCTTATAGCAAGCATGTCTTGAAGAAGAAGAGTGTGTGATCATTCATGTTTACCTTCAAGACATCATCCAACTAAGTCAAAGAGTGAATCAAGTGATCAACACACAAAGCATAGAAGATGTACCGAGAGGGATCAAGCGATCCCATGGTATGGTAAGCATTGTCAATTACACTTTGTGTACTAACCCATGATCTTCGTGAGAGTTCTTTGTGGGGTTAGGATGCGGTGTGCAAGTTCTAGTGAAGCATCACGAAGAGATCAAATGCTTGAAGCTTGCCATCCATTGTGGTGACAATGGACTTGTGAAGATGTGCGGAAGAGAGGCTCGCCCATTGTGGAGTATGGGGGAGCAATCAACTAGTCTTCATCAAGCCAACGCAATCAAGAAAGGTGGTCCAACTTGAGGGAGTCAAGATCGTCATCATCTAGCTCAAGTGGACCATGTGCAAGGCAAAGGTTTGCCCTTGATAGGTTTTCTATTTTACCGGTCTCATGGTAGTTGTGGGAGACCGGGTTATAGGATCGATTGCCGTACTATCAAGGGGGGCTCTCGATGAGTTGCTTGATCGTATCATTAGTAGAGAGCTCAAACCATTGCATCCTTGCATCATCTTTATTAGTTCTTGTTTGGTTCTTCTCCTTGTGAGATTTGGAGCTTATGGTCATTTTATGACAAGCTCGAGTTCATCAAAACGGAGTTCACATGCATCTTCTATGATGTTTTCGATGTTGGAGGGTATGCGGTTCTTCTCTGTTGGAGGTTTCACTCCTTTGTTTGCTAAGCATACCTCCCCTGCCTCTTCTTACTATAACCAGTCGTTGTTTTGATGCTACTCGTCTTCCTCTATCCAGCAAGCTTGAGTTTGCTCATTTCGGAGCTCATTTGCAGAAGTTATGGCAGTTCTAGTTTCCTTGGAGTATACTTTGTTTTTGTGGTTGTGGCATAAGGGTGGCGCCAGCGGTAGTACCGCGATCTACAGTGGTAGTACCGCCGAAGCCCCACTGCGGTAGTACCGCTCCATCGAGCGGTAGTACCGCTCTCAGATAATAGTATCTCCGTCGAGCGGTAGTACCGCTCGAAACTCGGCCAGAGTACCGCCGTAATACCGCGCCTACTACCGCCTCGATTCGGGACGATGTTTTCTCGTGTCGAGTTTTGCGGCACTACTAGCGGTAGTGGAAGCGGTAGTACCCTCCCAGCGTAGTACTGCTCTGCTCCATGATAGTACCGCTCTGGGGCGATGGCTCTGGTCTCCCCTTAGCGGTAGTACCGGCTGAGGAGGAGCGGCGATGCCGCTCTCAGCGGTAGTACCGCTCTTCCCCAGCGGTAGTACCGCTCTGTGCGGGGCTGCTCAGTGGGGTAACGGTTGGATTTTTCCCCCTCCTATAAAAGGGGGTCTTCTTCCCCATTGAACTTTATCCTTTGAGCTCGTGTTCTTCCCCCATTGTTGACCTTCTTCGAGCTTGCTAACTCTCAATCCCTCCATGGATTCTTGCTAGTTTTTGAGGGAAAAGAGAGAGGAGATCTAGATCCACATTTCCACCAATCACTTTCTCCTCTATGTGAGGGAAACCCCTTGGATCTTGATCTTGGAGTTCTTGGTGTTCTCCTTCTTGTTCTTCCTCTCATTTTCCTCCCTAGCATTAGTTGCTTCGGTGGGATTTGAGAGAGATGGACTTGGGCACTCCGTGTGCCCTTGCCATTGCATTTGGTGCATCGGTTTGAGTTCTCCACGGTGATACGTGGAAGTGAAGTTTGAGAAGCTTATTACTCTTGGGTGCTTGGTGCCCTTGAGCTTGTTCCTCTTGGGTGCTTGGGCATCCTAGACGGTTGGTGGTGTTCGGAGCTCAATCATTGTGGTGTAAAGCTCCGAGCAAGCGTCGGGTCTCCAATTAGGTTGTGGAGATCGCCCGAGCATCTTGACGGGTTCCGTGACCGCCCCAAGGGTTGCCAAAGTGTACGGGTTGGTGACCGCCCCAAGGGTTGCCATTTATGCGGGTTCGGTGACCGCCCTCAAGGGTCCCTTAGTGGAATCACGACATCTTGCATTGTCGAGGGCGTGAGGAGATTACGGTGGCCCTAGTGGCTTCTTGGGGAGCATTGTGCCTCCACACCGCTCCAAGCGGAGATTAGCATCCGCAAGGGTGTGAACTTCGGATACATCGTCGTCTCCGCGTGCCTCGGTTATCTCTTACCCGAGCCCTTTACTTATGCACTTTACTTTGTGATAGCCATATTGTTCTTTGTCATATATCTTGCTATCACATAGTTGCTTATCTTGCTTAGCATAAGTTGTTGGTGCACATAGGTGAGCCTAGTTGTTTTAGGTTTTGTGCTTGACAAGTTAACGTTAGGTTTATTCCGCATTTGTTCAAGCCTAAACCGTAATTATTTTAAAGCGCCTATTCACCCCCCTCTAGGCGACATCCTCGATCTTTCAATTGGTATCGAGCCTCGTCTCTCTTTGTTGGGCTTAACCGCCTAGAGAGTAAAGATGTCGACTAGAGGATTAGGATTCTCGACACTCTTAGTTTCGATGGCACAAATTTTGATGTTTGGGTAATTCGCATGCTTAATCTCTTTAGGGTCATGGACCCAAATTTAGAGCGAATTGTAGATATGGGTTTTCTCCTCCAAAGGATCCCCAAAGATTATCTTTAGAGGATGAGAAAACTCTTATCTCAATGTTCAAGCCTCTAATGTGCTTTTCGATGCTTTGAGCAATGTAGTTATTTTTCAACTCATGCCGTTCCGGATGCTCATGAGTTATGGACAAAGCTTCAAGATAAATATGGTGTGTCCAAGATTTGTGGGGATGGTTGTTCTCCCTCCACCTCCGGTCATATAGTCTTCTCAACTTCTTCTACTTCACTTACATGTGGTTTGCCACAAGGTAATGATATGGTGAGTAGTGTTGGTCATTGCAATGATGATAGTATGCTTATTGTGGATGATCCTTCATCACTATATTATTGCAATGCTCCTCTTTGGGCTTTAACACTTGAGCACTCCAAATGTTTCACATGCTTGTGTTGATAGTCCTTGCATATCATGTAGAAATTGCTTGACTAAATATCATGATGATATGCTTGCTATGTCTTGTTGCCATGATAAAATGCATCTATTTCCTCGAATTGTTGTGCTAACAATGTAGAGGAAACCGAACACTCCATGGAACAAGATGTGGTGTTTAATGGTGCCTCAAGGATCCTACATCATCATCTATTGCGTTTTGCCTTATGGCTAAGGCGTCAAAGGTATCTCCTACTTTGTACCCCAATATGTCTCTTGATGATGATGTTGATGCTAACGATGATGAGGATAATGATGAAGAGAATGATAATGTTGCCTCCTTAAAATTAAGGGGAAATGGTTTTAAAGCTCTTCATAAAAGTAAAATTGCTCGTTCAACTTCATGGAAATTATGTCCATTGCTATTGAGAGCAAGAAATATATTGATGAGTTAGAATCTCGTCTTGAGGAGCATGAGGTCACCATTGATAAAATGGAAGGTCATGGGCGTGATTACGCTAATGAGATTATGGACCTCTCTCAAGCTCTTGAACTTGAACAAACCACCAAGGAATCTCTTGAGGAGACTTTTGCTCTAGAATTGTCTAGAGTGAAGGAATCTCTGATAGAGCCCTTGAGGTGGCCAATGTTTTGAAACTAAAATGCTAAGCTTGAAGTTGCTCATGCTAGACTCCTTGAGGATTTTGAGCACCTCGAAAATGGCTCAAGGGCCATCAAGGGTGAGCTCATCAAACTCACCGAGTCTCATGCTCAACTTGAAGCTTCTTATTTAAAAGAGCTTGCCAAGTTGCCTTCTCCTCTTGTTGTTAATGATGATGCTTGTGCTACTAATTCTATTACTTGTGAAGCATCCATTTTGAAGGAGAATGTTGAGCTACGGGCTCAACTTGAGGTGCTATCTTGCAATTATGGGAAATTGGAAGAAAGTCATGAAAAGCTCTCAAGCTCTCATGATGATCTTCTAGTATCCCATAGTGTGCTAAAGATAGCTCATGAGGCCATGATTGCTAAGGTAACATCTAGTGAGCCTCATGTGGATACTAGCACTACTTCTAGTCAAAATAGTATATTGCCATGTGCTAGTCCTTGTAATTCATCTACTCACAATTTTGGTATATCTTATGATGAATTGCTTTCCTTGCCTTGTTGCTCTAACGATGAAGCTTATACTTCCTCTAGTACTTTTGTTGAGACTAACCATGTAGAGGAAATCAAAGAGCTCAAGGCCCAAGTCACTTCTTTGAAGAAAGACTTGAAAAGTGTCATGAAGGGAAATCCGCACTCAACAATATCTTGAGTGTGCAAAAATCCCCCAATGACAAAGGTGGACTTGGATTCAACTCCAATAAGAAGAAGAAGTCCAACATGAACAAAAAGAAGGGCCAAGAACAAGTCAAGAATTCGGCCAAGATTGTTTGCTTCAAGTGCAAAGTAGAAGGGCATCATGTTAGATCTTGCCCATTGAAGAAGAAGGCCATTAGTGTCAAGCAACAAGGGAAGAGGGCACAAGTTCAATCTCATGCTCAACCTCAAGTTGAAGAAATGCCACTTCCCAAGAAGACTCAAGCTAATGCTTCTCTTGTGGAAAAATCAAGTGAGAAGAAAGTGAAGAGTAGACGTTGCTACTTATGTCGTGAGAAAGGTCACGTCGCTTCTTCATGCACTAGTGGTAACTTATCCAACCCAATTATTATTGATGATATCTATTCTCTTGGGAAGGATAAGGTTGGCAATGTGTTTGCCAAGTTTGTTGGTACTCAAAGTGGTGTCAAGAAAAGAACCATTTGGGTAGCCAAGCCTATTGTGACTAACCTCTTAGGACCCAACTTGGTTGGGGACCAACAAGCTCAAACTTGATCAATAGGTGTTTTTGGAGGGCATTGGAGACTTGGCTACATTATGAAAAATTAAGGGGACTTCATCATTCTTTTTGTCACAAGCCAAGTCAATTGGATTATCAAGTTTCTATCTTATATCCAATGTGCCTCCTTGCGTAACTTGTACTTAAATTGTTTACTTTGAAATTTACTTGCCCCTTGCATGTTTTGGTTTTGTTCCTTGCATGTGTTTGTATATGTTGCGCTCCAACTTGCTTATGTATGTTGGTGTGCACTTCATGTACGTGTGAGTTGTGTTTGAGCCTTTGTGCATCTTCTTTGTATCTTAGTTGGCTCTTGTGAGAGATTAATGGAACATCCCATTATTGGGGAGTGATGTGCTTTGTGCACCTCACACTCCTATAAGTGTGTGTACATGAGGAATACCATCTAGTATTGATATTACAAGATTATCTAGTCACTATGTGGTATGTCTTCTCATGAGAAATTCAAATTCTAAATTGTCCATTAATTATCTCTTGTTGGATCCTCTTATTGCCTCTTGTTAAGTTGTCTTCATTGGTATCACATTTTGGGGGAGTAATATGCTATGTATATTACTAGCCTGGAAAATGTGTACATTTGAGATGTTGTCACCTAGTGTTGATATTGTAGATAATCTTGTTCCTAGGTGGCATGTTAGCTCTACAAGTTGCAATGTGATTGTGTGTGGTGTGAAGATGATGTTGGATATCCTTGCTATCTACCACCGGGAATTCTTTCCATCTACTTCTTGTCTTTTGACAAGTGGTAGTCATTTATGTGTGGTAGAATTTAATTGATCATCTTTACATTGGCTTTTGTTTTTATTTGCCTTTTTCTCTTGCCAAGGATTGTGTCAACTCCCGTTGTCTTCCATACCACTTGTGGATCTTGTTTATTTCTTATTCTTGTCTAGTGTTTTCTAGATATAGTGAAAGCGGTGATCCCACCTTGTGCATTTTGTATTCAAATACAAATCCTATGTAATGCACAACTCGTGGGGGAGCTATCCTATTTTCTTTAGAACACTCTTCTTGTGATCCTTATCAAGTGTGTGTTGGTGGAAGGAAAGCCGTTTTCTTTTGGTACCTTGTGCCATCATGAAACTTTGTTGAGAGCTTGGTTTGTTTGGAACCATCCTCTCATTGGGAGTTTAACATCTTTATTTTAGTGTGTATCGATGGATATCTTATTCCTTGATGTATCTTTAATGATATCTTCCAAGTGATGATTTCTCCATTCGGTATCCTTTTCGCTTGGCATTTCTTTGTCTTTTCGTTTCGGTTCTTGAAAGTTTTGAGCATGCATGTTTACTTCATGTATTTTATTTGGCATGCTTTCTTTCTTTGACCCAATATATAAGGGAAACTCCACCTAGTCTCAAATTGGATGAGATGTGCATGGTATTTATTTTCATATCTATATGCACATATTTATGTGTAGTTTGTCCTATGTATTGGTGTTTCTAATTATGTGGTCCCATTGAGTTTGGGTACCGTTTAGTTTGTGTTGTTCTTCTAGGAACATTTGGAAATACATTGGATGCTCGGCTCACTCTCAAGGAAGGTGTTGTCACCATGTGCATATTGGAGTCAAGCTAGGATGATCAATGAACTACTATCTACCTTCGATTGGTATCTACTACTTCCTTCCAATGATATCTCGGTAACAAGTATCTATTCATGCTTTCCCTTCTTGCATTCACCTTGTGTAGGTTGCATCTTGGCATGATATTCATTTCATATCTTGTGATACTTGTTTCCTTTCTCAAAGCATCCCAACGATGATCTCTTGTTGATAGTTGGGATGTCTTTGATGGTTGTGTGATTGGACTTCATTTTATATACAATAAGACCATATCTAGCCAAGTGCTATGCTTCCAAGCAAATATCTTATTGGTATATTTATGACTTCCTTGTGGATATCTTGTTCCTTCGTGTTGTAACTATTTCGGGTGTACATCCTTCTTTGTAGATATATATATCATCAAGATTTCGTCTACATAGAACCTTATACACTTGAGAGAGATTACATCTCTAGTTGATATCCTTCTTTCACGTCCACCTTGTATTTCTCTTGTTATTTCTTTGGTGGCTCCGTGAAAGCTTTTGCCTTAAGTGTGTGTCCTCTATCGTTGCATCTTTATGCACTCTTGTGTGGTGAAGATTATTTTCTTCATGCTTATCTTTACAAGGCTTTTGCCATCTTAATTGGCATCCCTCGTCTTGATGAGGCTTTCATCTTCTATCTTCACCACGGGTTGTCACAAGCATAAGTTCTTTATATGCTTATTAGTAAGCTTGTGAACCCATTTGCTAGTTGTGTGTGTGGGAATGATAGGCCTTGCACCGTGTGCCTCTTTCTTTCAAGACTATGTTGATGCTTAATGCTCATCCTAATCTTAGTCTTCTCAAGTGCTTCGCCATGACTCACACACATCATTTTGGTTGAGCCTATTCTTAAGTTGCCTCTTTTACATGTTGCTCAACCATGTGCTTGTTGCAAGCGCTAGGCTTTGTTTCCTATATGCTCACTTGCCTAGATGTGAGTTTCTATTGATTTTGGGGCAGCTATGATCCTATTTTGTGCACTTTGTATTCAAATACAAAAAATTCTTATGTGTGCACAAATCATGGGGAGCTTTTCTAGTTTCTTTAGAACACTCCTTTGAGCTTTTCATAACATCTTTATTCTTGTGGCATGTAGGATCATTGGTCTAGTTGGTTCAATTGATATCCGTTGATTGCTTGCTTCAATTGGTATCCTCTGATTGCTTGTGTCTCTCTTTGTTATGTCTTTGTGTCATATCTTTTGTTGCAATCTTTGGGCCTCAATATAGTTTGTCTTCCTCCAAGTAGTGGCAGTTGGATATGTGTATTGCATTCCACTCTCTTGTTGAGAAATACACAGTTTATGGAGGAACACCTTTTATTTTGGCCTTCTTAGCTTTTCACCCATTTTGGCAATCGATGCCAATGGGGGAGGAGTTTCAGAGAGTTTTGTGGAGAAGTCTTCTGAGTTTTCTCCTTGCTTTGGTTTTGGTTCCTAAGCATTTGCATCTCATTTGCATCTTAAAAGTGATTGTCATCAATTACCAAAATGGGGGAGATTGAAAGAACATGCGGTGCCTCCATGTTTGGTTTTGGTAATTGATGACAATCTCTATGGACTAATGGTCGCCTTGAGTTATATTTGAAGGGTTTGTCCATAGGCTTTTCTTGGAGTCCATTTGTTGGTTTCAAGGAGAGTTTGTGATGACCAAGGTGCTATTAAGGATTATCCAAAGATTGGTCATATGAATGGTGTGCTTATAGCAAGCATGTCTTGAAGAAGAAGAGTGTGTGATCATTCATGTTTACCTTCAAGACATCATCCAACTAAGTCAAAGAGTGAATCAAGTGATCAACACACAAAGCATAGAAGATGTCCGAGAGGGATCAAGCGATCCCATGGTATGGTAAGCATTGTCAATTACACTTTGTGTACTAACCCATGATCTTCGTGAGAGTTCTTTGTGGGGTTAGGATGCGGTGTGCAAGTTCTAGTGAAGCATCACGAAGAGATCAAATGCTTGAAGCTTGCCATCCATTGTGGTGACAATGGACTTGTGAAGATGTGCGGAAGAGAGGCTCGCCCATTGTGGAGTATGGGGGAGCAATCAACTAGTCTTCATCAAGCCAACGCAATCAAGAAAGGTGGTCCAACTTGAGGAGTCAAGATCGTCATCATCTAGCTCAAGTGGACCATGTGCAAGGCAAAGGTTTGCCCTTGATAGGTTTTCTATTTTACCGGTCTCATGGTAGTTGTGGGAGACCGGGTTATAGGATCGATTGCCGTACTATCAAGGGGGGCTCTCGATGAGTTGCTTGATCGTATCATTAGTAGAGAGCTCAAACCATTGCATCCTTGCATCATCTTTATTAGTTCTTGTTTGGTTCTTCTCCTTGTGAGATTTGGAGCTTATGGTCATTTTTATGACAAGCTCGAGTTCATCGAAAACGGAGTTCACATGCATCTTCTATGATGTTTTCGATGTTGGAGGGTATGCCGGTTCTTCTCTGTTGGAGGTTTCACTCCTTTGTTTGCTAAGCATACCTCCCCTGCCTCTTCTTACTATAACCAGTCGTTGTTTTGATGCTACTCGTCTTCCTCTATCCAGCAAGCTTGAGTTTGCTCATTTCGGAGCTCATTTGCAGAAGTTATGGCAGTTCTAGTTTCCTTGGAGTATACTTTGTTTTTGTGGTTGTGGCATAAGGGTGGCGCCAGCGGTAGTACCGCGATCTACAGTGGTAGTACCGCCGAAGCCCCACTGCGGTAGTACCGCTCCATCGAGCGGTAGTACCGCTCTCAGCGGTAGTACCGCTCCGTCGAGCGGTAGTACCGCTCGGGGGGCTCGGCCGTAGTACCGCCGTAGTACCGCGCCTACTACCGCCTCGATTCGGGACGATGTTTTCTCGTGTCGAGTTTTGCGGCACTACTAGCGGTAGTGGAAGCGGTAGTACCCTCCCAGTGGTAGTACTGCTCTGCTCCGCTGATAGTACCGCTCTGGGGCGATGGCTCTGGTCTCCCCTTAGCGCGTAGTACTGCTGAGGAGGAGCGGCGATGCCGCTCTCAGCGGTAGTACCGCTCTTCCCCAGCGGTAGTACCGCTCTGTGCGGGGCTGCTCAGTGGGGTAACGGTTGGATTTTTCCCTCCTATAAAGGGGTCTTCTTCCCATTGAACTTTATCCTTTGAGCTCGTGTTCTTCCCCATTGTTGACCTTCTTGAGCTTGCTAACTCTCAATCCCTCCATGGATTCTTGCTAGTTTTGAGGGAAAAGAGAGAGAGATCTAGATCCACATTTCCACCAATCACTTTCTCCTCTATGTGAGGGAACCCCTTGGATCTTGATCTTGGAGTTCTTGGTGTTCTCCTTCTTGTTCTTCCTCTCATTTTCCTCCCTAGCATTAGTTGCTTGGTGGGATTTGAGAGAGATGGACTTGGGCACTCCGTGTGCCCTTGCCATTGCATTTGGTGCATCGGTTTGAGTTCTCCACGGTGATACGTGGAAGTGAAGTTTGAGAAGCTTATTACTCTTGGGTGCTTGGTGCCCTTGAGCTTGTTCCTCTTGGGTGCTTGGGCATCCTAGGCGGTTGGTGGTGTTCGAGCTCAATCATTGTGGTGTAAAGCTCGAGCAAGCGTCGGGTCTCCAATTAGGTTGTGGAGATCGCCCCGAGCATCTTGACGGGTTCTGGTGACCGCCCCCAAGGGTTGCCAAAGTGTACGGGTTCGGTGACCGCCCCAAGGGTTGCCATTTGTACGGGTTCGTGACCGCCTCAAGGGTCCCTTAGTGGAATCACGACATCTTGCATTGTGCGAGGGCGTGAGGAGATTACAGTGGCCCTAGTGGCTTCTTGGGGAGCATTGTGCCTCCACACCGCTCCAAACGGAGATTAGCATCCGCAAGGGTGTGAACTTCGGGATACATCGTCGTCTCCGCGTGCCTCGGTTATCTCTTACCCGAGCCCTTTACTTATGCACTTTACTTTGTGATAGCCATATTGTTCTTTGTCATATATCTTGCTATCACATAGTTGCTTATCTTGCTTAGCATAAGTTGTTGGTGCACATAGGTGAGCCTAGTTGTTTTAGGTTTTGTGCTTGACAAGTTAACCGTTAGGTTTATTCCGCATTTGTTCAAGCCTAAACCGTAATTATTTTAAAGCGCCTATTCACCCCCCCCCTCTAGGCGACATCCTCGATCTTTCAAAGCCTCCTGGTTCTATTTCCTCAACTCTTTCATTTCCTCATGTCTGTTGTTATGTGCCTGTTCATATCTGCTTGAAGACTTTGACTGAAGACTTTCTCAATTTCCTCAGTTCAACTTCTTCAGTCTGTCCGTCTTCTTTCTTGTGTTATCCTGTGTTTACGCTTTCTATACTCTGTGTTTGTCTTCATCTCGCCATGATGACTATGCTTGTATTCTGTTATGTTTACTTCCGAGTACTTATTCCGCTGCTAGTAGTTCTTCATTTAGGAATTTCGTCACCAGCAAATTCCTCAGTGAAGAATTCATAAAAATTGCCTATTCACCCCCCTCTAGTCGATATAACGCACTTTCACTGATGATGCGTGAGTAGTTCATTGTAGACCTTCGGGTCCGTTAGTAGCTAGATGACTTCCTCTCTCTCTCTCTCTCTCTTGTGATTCTCAATACAATGGTCTCTTAGAGATCTATTTGATGTAACTCTTTTTGCGGTGTGTTTATTGGGATCCGATGAACTTTGAGTTTATGATTAGATCTATTTTTTTATCCATGAAGGTTATTTGAGTTTCTTTGATCTCTTATATGCATGATTACTTATAGCCTCGTATTTCTTCTTCGAATCTTTGGTTTAGTTAGGCCAACTAGATCGATTTTTCTTGCCATGGGAAGAAGTGCTTTGTGATGGGTTTGATCTTACGGTGCTCAATCCTAATGATCGAAGGGGACATGACACGTATGTATTGTTGCTATTAAGGCTAACAAGATGGGGTCTATTCCTACATGAATAGATCTTGTCTACATCATGTCATCGTTCTTATTGCATTACCCCGTTTCTCTATAAACTTAATACACTAGATGCATGTTGGATAGCGGTAGATGTGTGGAGTAATAGTAATAGATGCAGGCAGGAGTCGGTCTACTAATCTTGGACGTGATGCCTATATAATGATCATTGCCTGGATATCGTCATGATTATTTGAAGTTCTATCAATTGCCCAACAATAATTTGTTTACCCGTCGTACACTATTTTTCTCGAGAGAAGCCACTAGTGAAATATATGGCCCCTGGGTCTATTCTTCATCTTTATTTGCTTTCTGATCTAGTATTTGCTACCTTTATTTTCAGATCTATTATTCCAAAACCCCAAAAATACCTTGCTGCACTTTCTTGTTACTTCTTTTATTTTGCGTTTACTCGAGATCTATTTGTCCAATCTATCAGAATTTTTATCTCGTCAACTTGACAATTTCTGGCACCGTTGCCCGGAAGGGACTGACAACCCCTTTAACACATCGGGTTGCAAGTATTTGTTCTTTGTGTGCAGGTACCGCTTACATAATGTTGCTTGGTTCTCCTACTAGTTCGATAACCTTGGTCTCATCACTGAGGGAAATACCTACCCTAGCTGTGCTACATCATCCCTTCCTCTTTGGGGAAATACCGACGTAGTTCAAGCGACATCAGTAGCCCCACCGGTTGTTCCGGCTATATTTACATAGCCAGTTCTACCAACCATCCAGGCGATTGTACCGCTCTGACTGGTTTGGCTATGCTACGGGGTTCTGGGTGATTGTACCGCTTAGTGTATTTCTGCTCACATAATGGTTAGAATTGGTGGGGCTATTAAAGTAGGGGTTTCTTCCTTCTCCCACCTACCACTAGCCTCGCTCTCCCCTTTATTATGCCCAAAGCTTTTTCTTGCCCGATCTCCTTCTCTAACCAACCAAACTTGTTGATTTGTTAGAGACTGAGGGATGATACCTATATCTACACTTTCACCAAAGGAAATTTGATTCCCTCATATTGTCTCTTATGGGTCTTGTTACTCTTGTGTGTTTGGGCATCCTAGATGGAAGAGGTCACCTCGGTGCCACATTCCATTATAGTGGAGCTTTGTGGTGGCGTTGGGAGCTTCTAATTAAGTTGTAGAGATTGCCTCAACCTTATTTATAAAGGTTTTAGTTGCTGCCTTCAAGGGTACCGCACAGTGGAGTCGCGACACCTTGCATCTTGCGAGGGCGTGAGAAGAATAGGATGAGCCATGCATATGTGGCGCTTGGGGTTCATCGTGCTTCCACACCCCTCCAACAGAGACATACCTCCACCAAAGGAGGAAACTTTGGAAACACATCCTCATCTCCACTTGCGGTTAGTTCTATCCTTTACTTAGTTTTTGCAAGCTTGTATTACTGTGTTTACTCTCTATCTAGTTCTTGTTGTTGAGCTTATCATATAAGTTGTCCACCTAGTTGATTATCTAGATGACCGACTTTCTTGTTGTCAGCCTAAAATTTATAGAAAAAGATTTAAAAAAATTAGTCACCTATTCACCCCCTCTAGTTGACCATATCGATCCTTTCAGCATTTTTTATTCATTTTACTAAAATAATTACTGTCTAACTAGGATGAATGTGGACATATTTTTACGTAGGCGCCTCGTAGGCAATGGAAACGTCTTCTCCCTCAGAACGAACATCGCCGAAAAGTCCAAAATAAACCCAAGAAAATGTGAGTATCAGTGTCAAGTTTACAACTTGAAAATTGATGGGAAGATACCATTGTCTTCCTAACCATCTAACGACAGGTTGGTTTACTTATAACTTAGAAACCGAACTGTCTTACAAAAGTACATACAAATGTCTGCTACATGCCAATAAGATCTTAGCAAAAATATTCAAGTATTTGAAGATATGTTCACAACTTTGAAAATGCTCATGAATACGGGAAATGTTCTTGAGTATGGAGAAAGTTCATGAATTTAAAAATATATTCAAGGATTTGAAAAATATTCATAAATTTAGAAAATGCTTTCAAATTCAAAAAATGTCCGTGCATATTCTTTATTTTCATGACATTGAAAAATCTTAGCGAATTCAAAATACACAAGAGCTCCTGTTCGACGCATACAAGCGTCGGGTAGACGAGGCAACGCCTGAAAGCAAGGGAAATGGCTCGGCCCACTCTGCCGCAACTGGTGATCTATTTTTTTTTCTGTGATTTTTAGTCCGGTTTTCTTCAAAACCCCATTTTTTTATGGAGCTAGATATCGAAAATCCTTTCACAAGTAAAAAATATATTTTTGAAAATTGCTCAGTATGTGTTTTAGAAAAGTTCTGTGTATACTGAAAAATAATTGTTTATTTAAAAAAGGTCACTATACTACAAAATGTTCACTGTGTATTACACACTTGTTATTAAAACAATATTTAGTGTGTACTTGAATGACAGTGCGCACGACAAATAGAAACTCCGTAATGAGTTTTTCTAAAGGATTATCTACATGTGCCTACTCACTCTGCTACTGCTCTTACTAGTGCCTCTTCCTCCACTAGTAGTTTTGTGACTTGGCATCGACGCTTGGGCCACCCTTGCGAGTAGTGCCTCCTCTGTTTGACGCTCGTGGGCGTCATATAGGATCTGCCGTATACAGCAACTTATGGCGTTGCGAAGGAAATGCTTGCTGCCACATAATGGGCCATTAGCTGGATTGACCCATTAACATGTGCAGTTTTTCATAATATAAATCTCATATTACTTTCTAATAACTTTGTAAATCAGTACAAAATCAGATAAACAAAATATGTGCTGAATTTTTCGAATATGACCATGCATTAGAAGTAATATGTTCATGTACAAAAAAACATTAATTTTAAAAGAAATGTCCCCTAAATTTAGATGCACGATCATATATTCAAGTAAATATTGTATATAGTAATTTTCGTGTAAGTAAAAAAAATATGTTCATGTGCAAACAATTTCTTATATGTCATGAAACAAATTTAAGTGTTGACCTAGAAAAGGTTAAAAAAATAAAATTAAACTAAAGAAAATGAAAAGGGGTAAATAAAAATTAAAATAAATGAAAACTAAAAACAGAAAGTATTGAAAAAGAAATAAAGGAAAACAATTAGGCAGAGGGTTCAAATGAAAGAAGAAAAGCGACACAAAAAAAAATGAAGGCAATCAATGCCTTAATAAGCTTGGCCCACCCATGAAAGAACCTGGGCTGAGCTCCTTGTTGCCCGAAATAAGCGACAAAGTTTTCGCTCACTGACTACTCGCAATCTAGCACAAAACTTTGTATATTCTCGGACAAATGTCTTTGTCCTTTTCTTGTAAGACTAGTAGTGCAACACATGTATAACGATTTCGTCAATCTAAAAATATTGTGTTGGCTCGGTATGTTGGAGATGCTCATAGGGATCGGGTGTGCATGCGTGCGTTCATAGGGTAAGCGTATATGCGTGTTTGTGAGCATCTGCAATTTTATTTTGTTAGATAAAATTCTAAGTTACAACAATATTTTCGTAAAAACATACGGACCGAGCTCCAGTAATCGGCCGAATGACAACAAATTATGTGTTGCAGGTGCAAAACGCCAGAGGGCACAGCTCCTGCCCCATCATCGTGCCCCGGACCCCCAAAGCCGCAAAACGGCATCAACAACGAACAGTGGGTCGTACATGGGGCGACTTCGGCCAGTCGATCCGCCCGGTCCCGTCACCGTCCCCGTCACTGCCGGACCGGAGCGGATGCAGATGCAGATGCACCTCAAAGAACCGATCGCGGACGGCTCTGTGCTTCGAGGCCTCGACGTCGCGGCTCGCAAGCCAGAAGAACAGGCAGACGCAAAGGCGTTAAATTCCTCGCTCCCCTCCCCACTTGCTGAATCGTCAACTCACTGGCTGTGGACGGCTGGGGTTGAGATCCGCGTACAGTCGACAGGACAGGCCAAGTGGCCAAGTGTGCGGGTTGCTTCATTGTGTTGTCCTCCCACCACAATAAGAGAGCATCAAGTACTACGAACCTGCAGTTTTCCTTCTTCTCGGTTGTCACGATGGATATCAAGTAGGAGTATTCAAGTACCGTACCTGTACCTGCGTTATAAGTAGCAGCCTCCGTTTTTTTTCGACAACAAGAGATGCTACTCGCTTGGTAAAGGATGAACTGGTTTTCTTTTCTTTTCTTTTCTAGAGAAAACTTCGTTGCACTTCATTGATCAACAACGACGTTCAGGGATTGTTATAGGATCATGTGGCGCGACAGGGCAGCCAACATTTAAAGATGGGATTTATTTTTTATTTTTTTGCTACTCTAGTTTTTGCTTATTTTTCTTATGCACTCTAAACTTTGACATTTTACTTTTGTCACTTTTACATTTTGACAATGTAGCACAAATTGCCATTTCATGACAAAATAAAAAAAGTAACATTTTACTTTTGCCATTTTTAACTTTTGACAATGTATCACAATTGTCTTTCAACTCGACATCCCAAAAAAGGAATCATTGTGGGAACCACGTCGTCGCTCAACACTGCAACCAAGGCCTTAGGCTTTCACATTCCCCCCTCCTCGCGAGCGGGAGGAAGAACGCCTCCCAAGGAGGGAAGAGACGTGGGAATGATGTCGGCTGCCTAACCCTACAACCAGGGCCTTAGGCTTTCTCTCATTGACATACCCCAAGGACCGACAAGGTCAGAAAGCCCACAGCGACCCCTCTCCCCCCTCTCCCCCTTGCCCCAGGAAAGAAGAACGACACCCATAGACATCTTGTCGTTGGTGCCTGCAAAACGCATGCATGCCTTCAAATGAAGCAACCAGCCTTTTCACCCCACGACTGACGTAACATGTTGTGCTATGTCATGCATGCTTGGTGCGCTAACGGCCCAAAGCATCCCCTGAATAGGGAAGGGTCCACCACCCCATCCATAACCTATGCATCAAACACGCGTCGTTGAGTGTCACATGCCGGAGGAGCGCTTCAAAAGGAGCCCTTAGGTGACCACTGCCACCATCACGCCACAAACCAGCAGAGAGCCAAACCTCTGATCGACAGCAGCGCAAACCGCAACGTGAGGGGAGCGGGTGTGGGGAGAGAGGGGCCAAGGGTGATAGCGACTAGGGTTCACCCGTTCCGCCCCAAGAAGATGTGTTCGATGTGCCTTTTTTTTTAAGGGAATACCAAGTGCATTCCTCTATATTATAGTACTGGGCAAATCGCCCTTGACATAGTTTAATACAAAATCTGGGAGTTGGCCCAGCCAGGTCTCGCACACATCAACTCCCAGATTAGCTCCATACGCAGCTAAAATATGTGCTACTATGTTACAAGCCCGAGGGCACAACACAACACTACCAACAGAAAACCCCACATACAGTTGGGATTTGATGCTTCTAAAAATAGTTCCTAAATTCGCTAGATCATAATCTTTAGATTTCACTGCCCTCATCAGCTGTGTATGAAACATTGTAAGAAACCAAATGGCAATGCTCTTATTTTCTTTGGGGTGCCTACGTCCTCATCGAAAATCTAAAACTATGTGATCTGGGGGGAAATGGCTCCGATTCTTGACTACTTCAGAGACACCAAACCAATTGACTGGTCGTTCGGGGATGCAAAATTTGGAACCTCTGAAAGAGACAAATGAAGTAAGGTTATAACTGGGACTTCAGGGTCCATGAAAGAACAACAAAATAAAAAATAGCACGAGAAAAAGAAGGGTCCCTTTCAAGAGCGAAATGTGAAATTGTCAAATAAGGTACTACAGTATTTTGACTCTATAAACTGGAAAATAAGATACAGCAATGCTGCCAAGAAAGTCTAAACTGAAGCTATAGCTAAAGGGCACTGATAGGCGCCGGTCAGCCGGCCCAAGTTGGGCCGGTCACACCACAGCCACACGTTTTGTCTTCTGTTAACCGTCAGATCTAATCTAATCAAAGTCGACGCAACCCTCTTTCCCGTTCGGGATTTTGCCCAACCTCTGTGCGCGCCGTTCGCCTCGCAGGTGGCCGCCATCCGCTGGTTGCAGCACGGCCGCGTCCCACCGGACTGCCAGGCTGCCAGCTTGTCCGTTTGCCGGCGACCACCGGGATTGCAGCATGGACGCCGGTGGGTCCCACCTATTGTTGTTGACGACTACAGCTTTAACACAGGACGGTTCCAGCACATGGTCGCCATGGTTGCTGCATCCTTTTGTGTTCATCGACTCCGGCTCGCCGCCGTCGTCAACTCTCACCGATGTTTTCCAGGGAAAAAAATCTTGCAAAAGAAAAACCTCCGGTGGTCGGTTGAAGCAAAAAAAAATAGCTGGTTCCAGCCAAAAATAACATTGGTTCCAACAAAAAATTCTCAGAAAACAAACTCCCTGATGCAAAAAAAATTGGCCACTTCCAGCAAAAAATAACACCGGTTACAACAAAAAAAATTCTCAACAAACAAAAATCAATTGTCAGTTGAACTGTTGAAGCAAAAACAAAACCGGCTGTAGCAACCCTCGCCGCCGGTTGTAGCATCTCTGGCAACCGGTTGTAGCATCTACTGTCATCGGATCCAGCACAAATCCTCGATGTGTCGCGCACCCCAACGCAGCTCCCAGCAACACTGGTTCCAGCATCTTGTTGTTGGGGTCGCAGCACTTCGTAAGCGAAAAAGGTTAGACATGGTGCATCCATGTCGTCCCCGTGTTGATGAGGACATGAGCAGCCATGGCGTCCAAGTTGCATGCAGCCCATGGCAACCCCGGGCTTGCAGCACCCTCGTGCATTGCCTCGCTAGCCCCTGCAGCGGCCGCGAGCTGCGACCTTGTAGCAAAACACCGGCTCGTCGAATAGCGGTGGTGCATGGCGGCAGTGGGCTTTCTGGGGAGAGGGCAGTGGGAAGCTGGGAGAGAAGGAGACTATGAGATGCAGTCGTCATGGCGAATGAAAAGAGCGAGACGTTAGCTGTTGGTTGCATGAAGAAAAATGAATGGATGAGGATGGGATGGGAATGGGATAAGGTCGGGTAAGGTTCTTTGTGCTGTGGGCGGTGGTGGGCCAAGGCGCTAGCCTGCTCTCGAGCGATGAGACCGGCCGAACACTTGGCCGGCTGACCGGCTGGAAACGTTTACCATAGCTAAAACTCTCGTAGTATGCTTTGTCGTGCTCCGCTAGGTGGCACGCCATTTTTTTTATCTTCTCCGAGCAAAGGAGTTGCTTAGAGTATGTACAACCGGTCCCTTAAATCCTGCTCAAATATTCACGAACGCGCTTTGTCGGTGCTCGGACAAGAGAGAGTATCATAAATGTGACCAAGTGAATCCCTTATATCATCCATATACGTCCGGGCTCTCCACAAACCCTTGTATTCATATCATATATGGGGAGAATATGAGCTCTCGGACGCACCCGATCGGTCCGCCACATAGGACCCACCTTAGACCATATTTTCTCTTGTTTTATTATATTTCTTTTCTTTTTCCTTTTCATCTTCATCAATCACATGCATATGACCGGCCATATAAGGAAGAAAATAAGGAGCATGTCTACATGCACAAACACACAGGAACTCAAAACGAACATGTCTGGACACTGACCGAGCGTGCCCACGAACATTTAAGGGGATGTCAAGTCCGGCTATAAATGTCCTAATACGAAAAATATCATTGTCTATCAAGTGTTAATGTGTTCTCCGGTCCTCGCATAACGGGAGAACACACACTAAAGAGACAAAAGTATACACATAAGGCCAACTCCACCGCGCGATCCCAAACGGACGTCCGTTTTGTCCGGTTTCTGTCCGTTTGGGTAGGGATTTGGGGTCGTGTCCGGGCCTGTCCTGGGATGCGGTGGTGGTCGTGCGCCACATGTGACGCATCCATTGCCCCATCTGTCCGTGAGGGCCAAAAATGCCCAAATTTGCATCAAACTAGTTTCCAACCCAAATGTTTTTCTGAAAATTAAAATAGTTTTACAACCCAATTGAAATTGTCTTAAATAAAATAGTTTTACAACCAAATCGAAATTGTCTTGACTGAACATAAATTGGACCAATACATCTATTGGTTGCCAATGTGATCCCAGACGTGCTCAACCAAGTCATTTTGAAGATTCAAATGAGTGTGCCAATCACGCATCTCACGGTGGAATTGGACAAACTGTTCAAATGTGGCGGGGTCTTGGTGCAGGGGCTCAATATTTTCACCTTGATAATCAAATCCTTGGTCGAAGATACTCTCATCACGCTCGTCCTCGACGATCAGGTTGTGCATGATCACACAAGCAGTCATCACTGTTGGGGAACGTAGTAATTTCAAAAAAAAATCCTACGCACACGCAAGATCATGGTGATGAATAGCAACGAGAGGGGAGAGTGTTGTCCACATACCCTTGTAGACCCGAAGCGGAAGCGATCACAACGTAGAGAAAGTAGTCGTACGTTCTCCTCGCGATCCGACCGATCCGGCGCCGTTACTCGGCGCCCGAGTTCTTGACACACGTCATACTCGATGGCGTCCCTCGTACTCGATCCAGCCGAGTGTCGAGGAGAGTTCCACAAGTCGACCTGACGGCGTGGTGGCGATCTTGATGTTTCACCGGCGCAGGGCTTCGCTTAAGCTTGACGACAGTATGACCGAGGTGGAATATGGTGGAGGGCACCAGCACGGCTAAGGAACGATCCGTAGATCTAACTTGTGTGTTCTAGGGTGCCCCCGCCTGTATATAAAGGAGCAAGGGGAGGGCGGCCGGCCAAAGGAGGCGCGCCAGGAGTCCTACTCCTCTGGGAGTAGGGTTCCCCTCAATCCTAGTTGGAATAGGATTCCTGAGGAGGAAGAGAGAGGGGCGGCCCCTTTCCTAGTCCTAGTAGGACTAGGGGAAGGGGGGCCTTGCCACCTAGGGCTGGCCCTTTCTCTTTTCCACCAAGGCCCACTATGGCCCATTTACCTCCGGGGGTTCCAGTAACCTCCGTTACTCAGATAAATTCTGTTTTCCGGAACCATTCCAACTCCAAACATAGGCTTCCAATATATCAATCTTTATGTCTCGACCATTTGAGACTCCTCGTCATGTCCGTGATCACATCCGGACTCGAACTTCTTCGGTACATCAAAATACATAAACTCATAATAACTGCCATCGAAACCTTAAGCGTGCGGACCCTACGGTTCGAGAACAATGTAGACATGACCTAGAACTATTCACGGTCAATAACCAATAGCGGGACCTGGATGCCCATATTGGTTCCTACATATTCTACGAAGATCTTTGTCGGTCGGACCGCATAACAACATACGTTGTTCCTTTGTCATCGGTATGTTACTTGCCTCGAGATTCGATCGTCGGTATCCAATACCTAGTTCATTCTCGTTACGGCAAGTCTCTTTACTCGTTCCGTAATACATCATCTCACAACTAACTCATTAGTTGTAGTGCTTGCAAGGCTTCAGTGATGTGCATTACCGAGAGGGCCAGAGATACCTCTCCGACAATCGGAGTGACAAAACCTAATCTCTAAATCGTCAACCCAACATCGCCTTTGGAGACACTGTAGTACTCCTTTATAATCACCCGATTACGTTGTGACGTTTGGTAGCACCAAAGTGTTCCTCCGTAAAGGAGTTGCATAATCTCATAGTTACGTGAACATGTATAAGTTATGGATGAAAGCGGTAGCAACATACTAAGCGATCGTGTGCTAAGCTAATGGAATGGGTCATGTCAATCGAGATCATTCTACTAATGATGTGACCTTGTTAATCAAATAACAACTCTTTGTTCATGGTTAGGAAACATAACCATCTTTGATTAACAAGCTAGTCTAGTAGAGGCATACTAGTGACATATTGTTTTGTCTATGCATTCACACATGTATCATGTTTCCTGTTAATACAATTCTAGCATGAATGATAAACATTTATCATGAAATAAGGAAATAAATAATAACTTTATTATTGCCTCTAGGGCATATTTCCTTGATCTCCCACTTGCACTAGAGTCAATAATCTAGATTACATAGTAATGATTCTAACACCCATGGAGTCTTGGTGCCGATCATGTTTTGCTCGTGGAAGAGGCTTAGTCAACGGTTCGCAACATTCAGATCCGTATGTATCTTGCAAATCTCTATGTCTCCCACCGACTAAGTCCGGATGGAATTGAAGCGTCTCTTGATGTGCTTGGTCCTCTTGTGAAATCTGGATTCCTTTGCTAAGGCAATTGCTCGATATTGTCACGAAGATTTTCATTGGACCCGATGCACTAGGTATGACACCTAGATCGGATATGAACTCCTTCATCCGCACTCCTTCATTAGCTGCTTCGAAGCTGCTATGTACTCCGCTTCACATGTAGATCCCGCCACGACGCTTTGTTTAGAACGCACTAACCGACAGCTCCTCCGTTTAGTGTAAATCGTATCCGGTCTGCGATTTAGAATCGTCGGATCGTTGTCAAAGCTTGCATCAACGTAACTGTTCGATGAGCTCTTTGTCACCTCCATATCTGAGAAACATATCCTTAGTCCTTTTCGTATTTCAGGATGTTCTTGACATTGTCTAGTGATCCACTCTGGATTACTTTGGTACCTCCTGTTAGGCTTATAGCAAGGCACACATCCGTCCGGTACACAAGATTGCATACATGATAGAGCCTATGGTCAAGCATAGGAACATCTTTCATTTTCTCTATCTTCTGCGTTGGTCGGGCATTGAGTCTTACTCAACTTCACACCTTGTAACACGTGCAAGAACCCTTTCTTTGCTTGATCCATTTTGAACTTCTTCAAAATTTTGTCAAGGTATGTGCTTTGTGAAAGTCCAATTAAGCGTCTTGATCTATCTCTATAGATCTTAATGCCCAATATGTAAGCAGCTTCACCGAGGTCTTTCATTGAAAAACTCTTATTCAAGTATCCCTTTATGCTATCCAGAAATTCTATATCATTTCCGATCAGCAATATGTCATCTACATATAATATCGAAAATGCTACTGAGCTCCCACTCACTTTCTTGTAAATCAAAGCTTCTCCAAAAGTCTCAGACAAACCCAAATGCTTTGATCACACTGTCAAAGCGTTTATTCCAACTCGAGATGCTTGCACCAGTCCATAAATGGATCATTGGAGCTTGCACACTTTGTTAGCTCCTTTGGATCGATTAAACCTTCGGTTGCATCATATACAACTCTTGTTCCGTAAATCCATTCAGAATGCGGTCTTTACATCCATTTGCCAAATTTCATAATCATAAAATGCGGCGATCGCTAACATGATTCGGACGGACTTAAGCATCGCTACGGGTGAGAAGGTCTCATCGTAGTCAATCCCTTGAACTTGTCGAAAACCCTTTGCGACAAGTCGAGCTTTAATAACGATAACATTACCGTCGGCGTCGGTCTTCTTCTTGAAGATCCACTTGTTTTCTATTGCTTGCCGACCCTCGGGCAAGTCAACCAAAGTCCATACTTTGTTTTCATACATGGATCCCATCTCGATTTCATGGCCTCAAGCCATTTTGCGAATCTGGGCTCACCATCGCTTCTTCATAGTTCGTAGGTTCATCATGATCTAGTAGCATGATTTCCGAAACAGGATTACCGTACCACTCGTGCGAGATCTTACTCGGTTGATCTCGTGGTTACGTAGTAACTTGATCCAAGTTTCATGATCAACATCATCGACTTCCTCACTACTTGGTGTAGGTGTCTCAGAAACCGGTTTCTGCGACGAACTACTTTCAAGTAAGGGAGAAGGTACAATTACCTCATCAAGTTCTACTTTCCTCCCACTCACTTCTTTCGAGAGAAACTCCTTCTCTAGAAAGGATCCATTCTTAGCAACGAATGTCTTGCCTTCGGATCTGTGATAGAAGGTGTACCCAACCGTTTCCTTTGGGTATCCTATGAAGACACATTTCTCCGATTTGGGTTCGAGCTTATCAGGTTGAAGCTTTTTCACATAAGCATCGTATCCCCAAACTTTAAGAAACGACAACTTTGGTTTCTTGCTAAACCATAGTTCATAAGGTGTCGTCTCAACGGATTTTGACGGTGTTCTATTCAAGGTGAATGCGGCCGTCTCTAGGGCATAACCCCAAAACGATAGCGGTAAATCTGTAAGAGACATCATAGATCGCACCATATCTAGTAAAGTACGATTCTGACGTTCGGACACACCATTACGTTGTGGTGTTCCGGTGGCGTAAGTTCTTGAAACTATTCGCATTGTTTCAAATGTAGACCAAACTCAGTAACTCAAATATTCACCTCCACGATCGATCGTAGAAACTTAATTTTCTTGTTACGATGATTTTCAACTTCACTCTGAAATTCTTTGAACTTTTCAAACGTTTGGACTTATGTTTCATTAAGTAGATATACCCATATCTGCTTAAGTCATCTGTGAAGGTGAGAAAATAACGATATCCGCCACGAGCCTCAACATTCATCGGACCACATACATCTCAGATGTATGATTTCCAACAAATCTGTTGCTCTCTCCATAGTACCGAGAACGGTGTTCTAGTCATCTTGCCCATGAGGCACGGTTCATAAGTGCCAAGTGATTCATAATCAAGTGACTCCAAAAGTCCATCGGTATGGAGTTTCTTCATGCGCTTTACACCAATATGACCTAAACGGCGATTACCACAAATAAGTTGCACTATCATTATCAACTCTGCATCTTTTGGTTTCAACATTATGAATATGTGTATCACTACTATCGAGATTCATCAAAATAGACCACTCTTCAAGGGTGCATGACCATAAAAGATATTACTCATATAAATAGAACAACCATTATTCTCGATTTAAATGAATAACCGTCTCGCATCAAACAAGATCCAGATATAATGTTCATGCTCAACGCAGCACCAAATAACAATTATTTAGGTCTAAAACTAATCCGAAGGTAGATGTAGAGGTAGCGTGCCGACCGCGATCACATCGACTTTGGAACCATTTCCCACGCGCATCGTCACCTCGTCCTTTGCGAGTTAAGCAATCCGTAGTCCTGTTTGAGTTGCAAATATTAGCAATGAACCAAGATCAAATACCAGTGCTACTACGAGCTCTAGTAAGGCACACATCAATAACATGTATATCACATATACCTTTGTTCACCTTGCCATCCTTCTTATCCGCCAAATACTTGGGGTAGTTCCGCTTCGATGACGATCGCTTGCGGTAGAAGCACTTCGATTTGTGCTTAGGTCCGGACTTGGGTTTCTTCTCTGAGCGACAACTTGCTTGCTGTTCTTTTGAAGTTCCTTCTTCTTCCCTTTGCCTTTCTTCTTGAAACTAGTGGTCTTATTGACCATCAACACTTGATGCTCCTTCTTGATTTCTACCTCCATGCCTTTAGCATTGCGAAGAGCTCGGTATAGTCTTTACTAACCCTTGCATATTATAGTTCATCACGAAGCCTTTGTAGCTTGGTGGCGGTGATTGAAGAATTACATCAATGACACAATCATCCGGAAGATTAACTCCCAATTGCGTCAAGTGATTGTAGTACCCGCACATTACGAGTATGTGCTCACTAATGTAACTATTCTCCCGATCTTGCAGCTATAGAACTTATTGGAGACTTCATATCTCTCAATCCGGGCATTCTGTTGGAATATTAACTTCAACTCTGGAACATCTCATATGCTCCATGACGTTCAAAACGTCGTTGAAGTCCCGTTCTAAGCCGTAAAGCATGGCACATCGAACTATAGAGTAGTCATCGGCTTTGCTCGCCAGACGTTCTTAACGTCGCTCGGTTGATCAAGAAGAGGCACGGCACCTAGCGGTGCATCCAGACGTAACTCTTACGTGCAGCAATGAGGATGATCCTCAAATTACGGACCCGATCCGTGTAATTGCTACCATCATCTTTCAACTTTGCTTTCTCAAGGAACGCATTAAAATTCAACGGAACAACAAAGACGAGCCATCTATCTACAATCAAACATAAACAAGCAAGATACTATCGGTACTAAGTTCATGATAAATTTAAGTTCAATTAATCATATTACTTAAGAACTCCCACTCGAAAGACATCTCTAGTCATCCAAGTGATCACGTGATCCAAATCAACTAAACCATAACCGATCATCACGTGAAATGGAGTAGTTTTCAATGGTGAACATCTTATGTTGATCATATCTACTATATGATTCACGCTCGACCTTTCGGTCTCGTGTTCCGAGGCCAAATCTGCATATGCTAGGCTCGTCAAGTATAACCCGAGTATTCTGCGTGTGCAAAACTGGCTTGCACCCGTTGTAGATGGACGTGAGCTTATCACACCGATCATCACGTGGTGTCCGGGCACGACGAACTTTGGCAACGGTGCATACTCGGGAGAACACTTCTTGATAATTTAGTGAGAGATCATCTTATAATGCTACCGTCAATCAAAGCAAGATAAGATGCATAAAAGGATAAACATCACATGCAAATCAATATAAGTGATATGATATGGTCATCATCATCTTGTGCTTCATGATCTCCATCTTGCAAAGCACCACCATGATCACCATCGTCACCGCGCGACACCTTGATCTCCATTGTAGCATCGTTGTCGTCTCGCCAAACTTATGCTTCTCGACTATCGCTACCGCTTAGTGATAAAGTAAAGCATTACGAAGCGATTGCATTGCATACAATAAAGCGACAACCATATGGCTCCTGCCGATTGCCGATAACCGGTTACAAAACATGATCATCTCATACAATAAAATATAGCATCACGTCTTGACCATATCACATCACAACATGCCTGCAAAAACAAGTTAGGCGTCCTCTACTTTGTTGTTGCAAATTTTACGTGGCTGCTACGGGCTTAAGCAAGAACCAGTCTCACCTACGCATCAAAACCACAACGATACTTCGTCAAATAGACTCGTTTAACCTTCTCAAGGACCGGGCGTAGCCACTCTCGGTTCAACTAAAGTGAGAGAGACAGCACCCACCAGTCACCTTTAAGCAACGAGTGCTCGCAGCGGTGAAACCGGTCTCGCGTAAGCGTCTGGCGTAATGTCGGTGCAGGCGCTTCATCTCACAATACCGCTGAACCAAAGTATGACATGCTAGTAGGTAGTATGACTTGTATCGCCCACAACTCACTTGTGTTCTACTCGTGCAAAACATCAAACCATAAAAACCTAGGCTCTGATACCACTGTTGGGGAACATAGTAATTTCAAAAAAAATTCCTACGCACACGCAAGATCATGGTGATGAATAGCAACGAGAGGGGAGAGTGTTGTCCACATACCCTTGTAGACCCGAAGCGGAAGCGATCACAACGTAGAGGAAGTAGTCGTATGTTCTCCTCGCGATCCGACCGATCCGGCGCCGTTACTCGGCGCCCCGAAGTTCTTGACACACGTACAGCTCGATGGCGTCCCTCGTACTCGATCCAGCCGAGTGTCGAGGAGAGTTCCACAAGACGACGGCGTGGTGACGATCTTGATGTTTCACCGTGCAGGGCTTCGCTTAAGCTTCGCGACGGTATGACCGAGGTGGAATATGGTGGAGGGGCACCGCACGGCTAAGGAACGATCCGTAGATCTAACTTGTGTGTTCTAGGGTGCCCCCTGCCCCGTATATAAAGGAGCAGGGGAGGGGGCCGGCCAAAGGAGGCGCCACGAGTCCTACTCCTCTAGGAGTAGGATTCCCCCAATCCTAGTTGGAATAGGATTCCTGAGGAAAGAGAGAGGGGCCGACCCCTTTCCTAGTCCTAGTAGGACTAGGGAAGGGGGAGGCGCGCGCCACCTAGGGCTGGCCCTTTCTCTTTTCCACCAAGGCCCACTATGGCCCATTTACCTCCGGGGGTTCCAGAACCTCCGGTACTCAGATAAATTCTGTTTTACTTGGAACCATTCGAACTCCAAACATAGGCTTCCAATATATCAATCTTTATGTCTCGACCATTTCGAGACTCCTCGTCATGTCCGTGATCACATCCGGACTCGAACTTCTTCGGTACATCAAAATACATAAACTCATAATAACATCCATCGAAACCTTAAGCGTGCGGACCCTACGGTTCGAGAACAATGTAGACATGACCTAGAACTATTCACGGTCAATAACCAATAGCGGGACCTGGATGCCCATATTGGTTCCTACATATTCTACGAAGATCTTTGTCGGTCAGACCGCATAACAACATACGTTGTTCCCTTTGTCATCGGTATGTTACTTGCCTCGAGATTCGATCGTCGGTATCCAATACCTAGTTCATTCTCGTTACGGCAAGTCTCTTTACTCATTCCGTAATACATCATCTCACAACTAACTCATTAGTTGTAGTGCTTGCAAGGCTTCATGATGTGCATTACCGAGAGGGCCGAGATACCTCTCCGACAATCGGAGTGACAAAACCTAATCTCTAAATCGTCAACCCAACATCTCGCTTTGGAGACACCTGTAGTACTCCTTTATAATCACCCGATTCGTTGTGACGTTTGGTAGCACCAAAGTGTTCCTCCGTAAACGGAGTTGCATAATCTCATAGTTACGAGGAACATGTATAAGTTATGGATGAAAGCGGTAGCAACATACTAAACGATCGTGTGCTAAGCTAATGGAATGGGTCATGTCAATCGATCATTCTACTAATGATGTGACCTTGTTAATCAAATAACAACTCTTTGTTCATGGTTAGGAAACATAACCATCTTTGATTAACAAGCTAGTCTAGTAGAGGCATACTAGTGACATATTGTTTTGTCTATGCATTCACACATGTATCATGTTTCCTGTTAATACAATTCTAGCATGAATGATAAACATTTATCATGAAATAAGGAAATAAATAATAACTTTATTATTGCCTCTAGGGCATATTTCCTTGATCTCCCACTTGCACTAGAGTCAATAATCTAGATTACATAGTAATGATTCTAACACCCATGGAGTCTTGGTGCTGATCATGTTTTGCTCGTGGAAGAGGCTTAGTCAACGGGTCTGCAACATTCAGATCCGTATGTATCTTGCAAATCTCTATGTCTCCCACGGACTAAGTCCGGATGGAATTGAAGCGTCTCTTGATGTGCTTGGTCCTCTTGTGAAATCTGGATTCCTTTGCTAAGGCAATTGCTCCATATTGTCACGAAAGATTTTCATTGGACCCGATGCACTAGGTATGACACCTAGATCGGATATGAACTCCTTCATCCGCACTCCTTCATTAGCTGCTTCCGGCTGCTATGTACTCCGCTTCACATGTAGATCCCGCTACGACGCTTTGTTTAGAACTGCACCAACTGACAGCTCCTCCGTTTAGTGTAAATACGTATCCGCATTGGTCGCCAACAATCTCTCTGTATCAGCGGCAGTTGGCTGCCTCAAGTACTCTGGGCCAAACACCTCGATCACAGCTGGCAAAACTTGTACATTGACATCGACATGTTGTCTCACTCATACGCACATACTCGTCCACCAGATCGCCTGGAATACCATATGCAAGCATGCGGATGGCCGCGGTGCATTTCTGGTAAGAGGAGAATCCAAGCTTGCCAAGGGCATCCGTCTTGCACTCGAAGTATGGGTCATGAGCAACCACTCCCTCTCGGATATGATTGAACACATGCCTTGCCATACGAAAACGGCGACAAAATTTATCCGGCTTGAAGAGCGGGGTGTTGGCAAAGTAATCGGCATAGAGCAGGGCGTGGCCTCTCTCCCTGTTGCGGTTCAGGTTGGGAGCACGGCCAGGGAGTGACCCCCTGTACCGAGGAAGCTGCAGTTGAATATGGTCGTGAACGACCAGTGCAGCCACCACAAGATCTTCATCATCCGACGACGAATCGTTCGATGAACAAAGGAAGTGATGGAAGAAAAACTCGTCTCCACTGTCCATACCTTTGTTGGCAAAAGGTCAAACACCTTGCGGTTGCGGTGGCGAAGCGGCCGCGATGATCACCTCGACGCGGCAGGGGTGGTTGCCGGGCGGCTACTGGCCGCTCTGGAGCTAGGGCGGCGGGGGGGCCGCGCGGTGAGGAGGCGGCCGGAGAATAGGGTGGCGTCGGCGGCGGGGCGGGGCGGGGAGAGAGGGTGAAGCGTTGGGAGCGGAGGGACTGCTAGTGTCCCCAACCGGCGGGCCACGGGGGGGGGCAAGGGCGTCGCGTCGCGATCGTCACAGCGTCCGTTTCACCCCAAACCGAGCGCAAGTTTGGGCCGGGGATGGGTCGAAAACGGATGGAATCCAGACATTTGTCCGTTTGAGGCCGTGCGCTGGGCCGCATCTTTTGTCCCTTTTACCCCAAACGGACGGAGCCGGATAGGATAGGGTCGCGCGGTGGAGTTGGCCTAAGCATACACTACTAGGAAAAACTCTAGTACTAGCATGGGATAATGCCTAGCAGTAGCGCGGGTGCCAGTGCTACTGCTATGGCGCTATAGCTAACATTTAGCAGTAGCGTCCGTTTTGACCGCGCTACTGCTAAGTCTGTTATCAGTAGCGTGTTCCACAGCTCGCGCTACTGAGCGCGCCTAGGCCCCGCACTACTACTATTATTACATATTTCATTTCTATTTTATTTTATATACAAGTTTCCATATAGTAGCAATTTAGAGATTGTTATATCATTCTGTTCATGATGGGTTCTTATATCATTGGACCCATCCACTTGAATCAAATCCGTGGTTCTTTCGCCCAATGATATAATAACCCATCATGATCATAATAACTCATAGTAATAATAACAATAATAATAATAATAATAATAATAACAACAACAACAACTCATCATCATCATAGTCATATAAGAACTCCTCATCATCATCATCCATGAGTCATATAACAACTCATCATTCTTACACACTGTAGCACATAATAACAACTCCTCATCATCATCATGGTCATAATCAACACTAACGAATTGTTATTAATACCTAGGACCTACTCCTCTCTCCTAGGTAAAATAGCATAAAACAGGTAAACCGGTCCATCTCCAAAATGGAGAATGGAGATCCACCTGTCACCAACTTGTGGCTTGCACACATGCATGTTATCTCTAATCGATTGCATGCATGCATTCGTTAGTTTGCTCCATTCTTTGATATTGAGCCTTGCATCTTGCAAAGAATGGAGTATGCACTATGGTAAGCCATCGCCGGAAACGGTTGTAAGCTAACCATATACATATGACCATCGGTAAGCATCATGTCAGGCACAACCTCCTTCGCGAGCTTCTATTGAACAAATAGTAACATATATAATTAGTAATGTAGTTTACTTAAGAAGAATGTATGCAATGAAGTTACCATCATTAACAAAATCATACCAAGTTTTTGGTAATGAAGTTGCCATCTTGCAACTCATGGACTAGTGGCACGTATCCACTAAAATTTGGGCTGATAAAGCGATTGGTCTTAAAGGTCTCAACATCATCTATAAATGAGACAAGATATTCTTTCTCCTCACAATTAAGCTCGGAGCCATAGCTATAGTACATCCTGTCTACAACCTTCCGAGTATTTCTGATAAGAAATAAGCTGACAATTATAAATAAACAAGTTTAGTAGCGATGAACACCAACTATTTTTAAATAAACAACATAAATTACTTAACATAACAAATTAGTTTGACAAACTTACATTTAGGCAAAACTGGAGGCATATCCACATCCACCCAAATGTCGATATTATTTTCAATATTACCATCTCCGGGACGAATATCAAATGTTCTTTGCATATATATTCTCCTCAAATCCATAGCCCTTGCAGAGAGCTCCCCAATTAGAGCAACCGAAATGTGAGTGATTAAGCTCATTGTAGAGCTTAACCTGAAAAGCATGGCCATGTTTAGTCCCGTGGTGAGCCATCCTCGTCTCCATATTCTCAAAGTTTTGAAAATCGAGCTTCTGCAAGACATACGGTCTTGCATGGCATGAGATGTACTAGTCGAATTGAAAAAACAGAAATTGTACGTCGAATCAAAGAAAGCACAAGTGATAACCCACAAGTATAAGGGATCGCAACAGTTTTTGAGGGTAGAGTATTCAACCCAAATTTATTGATTCCACACAAGGGGAGCCAAAGAATATTCGCGAGTATTAGCAGTTGAGTTATCAATTCAACCACACTTGTAAGACCTAATATCTGCAACAAAGTATTTAATAGCAAAGTATTATGGAAATAATGGTAACGGTGGCAAAAGTAACAGTAGCAATTTTGTAGTGATTGTAACAACAACACGGCGAAGGTAACTTAGCAAAGATCAATATGTGAAAAGCTCGTAGGCATTAGATCAGTGATGGATAATTATGTTGGCTAATATTTGTCATGTAGCATTCATAACCTAGGGTGACACAGAACTAGCTCCAATTCGTCAATATAATGTAGGCATGTATTCCATATATAGTCATACGTGTTTAGACATCTTTTGTCCTACCCTCCCGTGGCAGCGGGGTCCTAATGGAAACTAAGGGACATTAAGGCCTCCTTTTAATAGAAAACTGGACCAAAGCATTAGCACTTAGTAAATACATGAACTCCTCAAACTACGATAATCATCGGAAAGAATCCCAATTATTGTCACCTTGGGGTATGTGGATCATAACTCGTAATAGGTGTCTACAACTTGCAAGATAGGATTAAGAACACACATATATTCATGAAAACATAATAGGTTTAAATCCAAAATCATGGCACTCGAGCCCTAGTGACAAGCATTAAGCATAGCAAAGTCATAGCAACATCAATCTCAGAACATAGTGGATACTAGGGATCAAACCCTAACAAACCTAACTCGATTACATGATAAATCTCATCCAACCTATCACCGTCCAGCAAGCCTACGATGGAATTACTCACTCCCGGTGGTGAGAACCATGAAATTGGTGATGGAGGAAGGTTGGTAATGATGATGGCGACGAATCCCCCTCTCCGGAGCCCCGAACGGACTCCAGATCAATCCTCTCGATGAAGAATAGGAGGCGGTGGTGGCTCCGTATCGTAGAACGTGATGAATCCTTCTTCCTGATTTTTTTTTCTCCCCGAATAGGGTTATATAGAGTTGGAGTTAGGGTCAGAGGAGGTCCAGGGTGTCCACAAGCCCTCTAGGCGCGCCCTAGAGGGGCGCCCCCCCAGTCTTGTGGCCTCTGGGTGGACCCCCTCTAGTTAATTCTTGCGCCAGTATTTTTTATATATTTCATAAATATTATCCATAAATTTTCAGGTCAATCCGAGAACTTCTATTTCTGCACAAAAATAACACCATGGCAATTCTGCTGAAAACAGCGCCAGTCCTGGTTAGTTCCATTCAAATCATGTGAAAGGACATGTGGTGCCCCCATGTGTGGTTTTGGTAATTGATGACATTCTCCATGGAATAATGGTTGCATTGAGTTATATTTGAAGGATTTGTCCATGGGCATTTCTTGAAGTACATGTGTTGGTTTCAAGGAGTTTATGAGTTGACCAAGGTGCTATTAGGGAATTATCCAAAGATTGGTCATGTGAGTATTGAGCTTATTGCTAGCATGTTTTGAAGAAGAGAGAAGATTGTGTGAACATTCATGTGTATCTTCAATACATCATCTTTATGAAGAGAGAAGATTTCACACGAAGCGTAGAAGATACACCGAGTGGGATCAAGTGATCTCAGGGTTTGGTAAGCATTATCCACTGCGATTTGTGTACTAACCCATGGTCTTTGTGAGAGTTCTATGTGGGGTTAGGTTTGCTTCCATGGGTTTGCGTCAAGAGGAAGATCACATACAACCCATGGAGAATGACATCAAATCAATGTTGTGTTGTGCAAGTTCAAGTGGAGCATCACGAAGAAATCATGCTTGTAGCTTGCCGTCCATTGTGGTGACAATGGACTTGTGAAGGTGTGCCGAAGAGTGACTCACCCATAGTGGAGTATGGGGAGCAATCAACTAGCCTTCATTGAGCCAACACAATCATGAAATGTGGTGCAACTCGAGGAAGTCAAGATCGTCATCATCTAGCTCAAGTGGACTTCATGCAAGGAAAAGGTTTGCCCTTGATAGGTTTTCTATTTTACCGGTCTCATGGTGATGGTTTGGAGACCGGACTATAGGATCGATTGACATACTATCAAGGGGGGCTCTCAAGTGAGTAGCTTGATCGTATCGTTCGTAGAGAGCTCAAACCATTGCATGCTTGCATCATATTTCTTGATTCTTGTTTGGTTTTCTCCTTGTGATATTTGGATCTTATGGTCATCTTCTTGACAAGCTCGAGTTCATCGAAAACGGAGTTCACTTGCTTCCTCTATTGCGTTTTCGGTGTTGGAGGTTTTACCGGTCTTATTCGAGGAAGGGTTCTCACCATTTTCTTTTGGGCCTTTTCTATTTTGCTTCTTATTGATATTTCTATCAAGATTGTGTTATCCCATGTCGTTAGCTTTCCAACAAACTTGGTTTCGTTGAATTTGGAGTCCGTTTGTAAAAGTTGTGGCAGTTTTGGTGTCCTTAAAAGGCTGTAGCGGTACTACCGCGGCTACTACCGGTTGGAGCGGATGTAATTTTTTACTAACGCTCCAGAGTAGTACTACCACAACTACTACCATGGCTACTTCCGCTCCGGACCAAAATCTCGTATTAAGTCCAGCGATGGTAGGCACGGATGTATTTTTTTAGTACCACTCGCAAGCAGTAGTATCGCTACCCTTAGCGGTATTACCGCTACCCCTAGTGGTAGTACCGCTCCGGCAGTTCTACTGGCCTTTTGCCTCCTTGTTGTTGTTTATCAAAGGGCTTCCACCGTCCTAGCGGTAGTACCGCTCCCATGAGCGGTAGTACCGCTCTATGCGGGCTGTGAGCATAACAGTTGTATGTTTCCGCACCTATAGAAGTGGATCTTCTTCCCCAATGAACCTTATCCTTTTAGCTCGTGTTCTTCCCCTATTGTTGACCTTCTTCAATCTTGCTATCTATCAATCCCTCCATGGATTCTTGCTAGTTTTGGGGGGAAAAGAGAGAGGAGATCTAGATCCACATTTCCACTAATCACTTTCTCCTCTATGTGAGGGGAACCCCTTGGATCTAGATCTTGGCGATCTTGGTGTTCTCTTTCTTGTTCTTCCTCTCATTTTCCTCCCTAGCATTAGTTGCTTTGGTGGGATTTGGGAGAGAAGGACATGGGCACTCCGTGTGCCCTAGCCATTGCATTTGGTGCATCGGTTTGAGTTCTCCATGGTGATACGTGGAAGTTACAAGTTGAGAAGCTTATTACTCTTGGGTGCTTGGTACCCTTTTGTTTGTTCCTCTTGGGTGCTTGGGCGCCCTAGACGGTTGGTGGTGTTCGGAGCTCAATCATTGTGGTGTAAAGCTCCGGGCAAGTGTCGGGGTCTCCAATTAGGTTGTGGAGATCGCCCCGAGCAATCGGACGTGTACCGGTGCCCGCCCCCAAGGGTTGCCAAAGTGTACGGGTTCGGTGACCGCCCCAAGGGTTGACATTTGTACGGGTTCGGTGACCACCCTCAAGGGTCCCTTAGTGGAATCATGGCATCTTGCATTGTGCGTGGGCTTGAGGAGATTACGATGGCCCTGGTGGCTTATTGGGGAGCATTGTGCCTCCACACTGCTCCAAACAGAGATTAGCATCCGCAAGGGTGTGAACTTCAGGATACATCGTCGTCTCCGCGTGCCTCGGTTATCTCTTACCTGAGCCCTTTACTTATGCATTTTACTTTGTGATAGCCATATTATTTCTTATCATATATCTTGCTATCACTTAGTTGTTTATCTTGCTTAGCATAAGTTGTTGGTGCACATAGGTGAGCCTAGTTATTGTAGGTTTTGTGCTTGACAAATGAACTGCTAGGTTATTCCGCATTTGTTCAAGCCTAAACAGTAATTATTTTAAAGCGCCTATTCACCCCCCCCCCCTCTTGGTGACATCCTCGATCTTTCAATTGGTATCCGAGCCTCGTCTCTCTCTATTAGGCTTTACCATCTAGAGGGTAAAGATGTCGACTAGGGGATTAGGATTCTCTGACACTCTTAGTTTCGATGGCACAAATTTTGATGTTTGGGTAACTCGCATGCTTAATCTCATTAGGGTCATGGACCAAAATTTAGAGCGAATTGTAGATATGGGTTTTTCTCCTCCAAAGGATCCCCAAAGATTATCTTTAGAGGATGAGAAAAACTCTTATCTCAATGCTCAAGCTTCTAATGTGTTTTTCGATGCTTTGAGCAATGTAGTTATTTTTCAACTCATGCCGTTCCGGGATGCTCATGAGCTGTGGACAAAGCTTGAAGAGAAATATGGCGTGTCCAAGTTTTGTGGGGATGATTGTCCTCCCTCCACCTCTGGTCGTATTGTATTCTCAACTTCTTCTACTTCACCTACATGTGGTTTGCCACAAGGTAATGATATGGTGAGTAGTGGTGTTCATTGCAATAATGATAGTGGACTTATTGTTAATGATCCTTCATCACTATCTTATTGCAATGCTTCATCTTTGGACCTTAACACTTCGAGCACTCTAGATGTTTCACATGCTTGCTTTGATAGTCCTTGCATATCATGTAGAAATTGCTTGACTAAATCTCATGATGATATGCTTGCTATATCCTGTTGCCATGATAAAAATGCATCTATTTCCTCGAATTGTTGTGCTAACAATGTAGAGGAGTCCCAACACCCCATGGAACAAGATGTGGTCTTGAATGGTGCTTCAAGGGATCCTACATCATCATCTATTGTGTTTTGCCTTATGGCTAAGGCTTCAAAGGTATCTCCCACTTTGAATCCCGATATATCTTGTGATGATATTGATGATGACAAGAATGATGATGATGTTCATAATGATGAAGAGAATGATAATGTTGCCTCCTTAAAAATTAAGGGGAAATGATTTTTAAATCTCTTCATAAGAATAAAATTGCTCGTTCCAACTTCATGGAAATCATGTCTATTGCCATTGAGGGTAGGAAATACATTGAGTAGTTGGAATCTCATCTAGAGAAGCATGAGGTCACCATTGAGAAAATGGAAGGTCATGAGCGTGATTACTCTAATGAGATCGCAGACCTCTCTCAAGCTCTTGAACTTGAACAAACCACCAAGGAATCTGTTGAGGAGACGTTTGCTCTAGAATTATCTAGAGTGAGGGAATCTCATGATAGAGCTCTTGAGGTGGCCAATTATTTTGAAACTAAAAATTTGAAGCTTGAATTTGCGCATGCTAAACTTCTTGAGGACTTTGAGCACCTTGAAAACGGCTCAAGGGTCATTAAGAGTGAGCTCATCAAACTCACCGAGTCTCATGCTCAACTTAAAGCTTCATATTCAAAAGAGCTTGCCAAGTTGTCTTCTCCTCTTGTTGTTAATGGTGATGCTTGTGTTACTAACTCTACATCTTGTGAAGCATCCATTTTGAAGGAGAATGTTGAGCTAAGGGCTCAACTTGAGTTGCTATCTAGCACTTATAGGAAATTCGAAGAAAGTCATGTAAAGCTCACAAGCTCTCATGATGATCTTCTAGTATCCCATAATGTGCTAAAGATAACCCATGAGGCTATGATTATCAAGGTAACATCTAGTGAGTCTAATGTGGATAATATCACTAATTCAAGTAAAAATGCTATCTTGCCATGTGCTAGTCCTTGTAATTCATCTATGCATAACATTGGCACATCTTGTGATGAATTGCTTTCCTGCCTCGTTTCTCTAACGATGAAGCTTATACTTCCTCCATCACTTGTGTTGATACTAACCATGTAGAGGAAATCAAAGAGCTCAAGGACCAAGTCACTTCTTTGAAGAAAGACTTGGAAATTTGTCATGAAGGGAAGTCCACACTCAACAATATCTTGAGTGTGCAAAAATCCCCCAATGACAAAGATGGACTTGGATTCAACTCCAACAAGAAGAAGAAGTCCAAGAGAAACAAGAAGAAGGGCCAAGAACAACTCAAGAATTCGGCCAAGATTATTTGCTTCAAGTCCAAGAACAACTCAATAACCATCGGCCAGCAGCCACAACTTGATCGCGCCGCTGCCGGGCCGCGGTGCAAGCATGCGGGTCAGCCTCTACGCTGATGACGCGATAATCTTCACAAACCCAATTCGTTAGGAGGTGGATACTCTGCTGGAGGTGGTGCATTTCTTCGGTGAAGCCACGGGTCTAAAGCTGAACCAGGCCAAGTCTTCTGTCATCCCGATGAACTGCGATGCCCAGACGCTGGAGAACATGTTGCAGGGCTTCAGTGGCGCGATCGCCAGCTTCCCCACTTCCTATCTTGGGCTGCCAATATCCCCGAGGAGGCTGCGGATCGTTGAAAGCACATTTGCTCCTCGGGTGGTTTTGGTAATTAATGACAACATACTTTGTGGTTGGACTAATGCTTTTATCAAGTATGTTTCAGGAAATTCAATCACATTGGCATGGCAAAAGGACTAAAGAGGTGGACCCCTCAAAATGCTAAGGCAAGCATTGGCAAAAGCTCAAGACTCCATTTTTGGTTTAGTGATCCAAGATCACATTGAGTCCATAGGAAAAGCCAATACTATTAAAGGGGATGAGGTTATGATGATGATCCGTTGCTCAAGTGCTTAGTGATACATCTCCTAAACTATCGACAACTTTCACCGCCATATACACTCATAAGTAGTCTCGGTCCCACCGATATTCCAAACTCACCACACCGAGATGAACCACCTCACCCATAAGCCAAACCCTAGAAAACTCGGATTTTCCGATTCGAACTCGGTCTCACCGAAACATGAGTTGCCAAGCTTCAGAACATACGTCATCAAATCGGTGTCACCGAGATGATGAAGTCGGTCCCACCAAGCTGGCATGCTCTTGTCATTGCATCTAATCGGACTAACCGAGATTGTATTTTCGGTCCCACCGAAAATCCCAACGCTCACATTATTTGAACTATCGGTCTCACCGAGTTGTCCACTTCGGTCCCACCGAGATTGCTCAAATGTGTGTAACGGTTGGATTTTGTGTGGAGGCTATTTATACCCTCCACCCCTCTTCATTCGTGGAGAGAGCCATCGAAAGAACTACCACTCCTACCTTACATTTACGAGAAGAGAACTACCTACCCTTGTGTTGAGATCAAGTTGCTCCACTCCCACCATATGAAGCTTGATCTCTAGCCTTCCCAAGTTGCTTTCCACTCAATCCTTTCTTCCACCACAGCCAAATCGGTGAGGAGAGTTGAGTGTTGGGGAGATTATCATTTGAAGCACAAGAGCAAGGAGTTCATCATTATCTACAACATCTATTACCTTTTGGAGGTGGTGCCTCCTAGATTGGTTAGGTGTCGCTTGGGAGCCTCCGTCATCGAGATGTGGAGTTGAACCAAGAAGTTTGTAAGGGCAAGGAGATCGCCTACTTGTGAAGATCTACCCCGAGTAAGGCTAGCCCTCCGTGGGCGTGAGCCATGATGGAATAGACAAGGTTGCTTCTTCGTGGACCCTTCGTGGGTGGAGCCCTCCGTGGACTCTCGCAGCCGTTACCCTCCGTGGGTTGAAGTCTCCATCAACGTGGAAGTACGATAGCACCACCTATCGGAACCACGAGAAAAATCACCGCGTCTCCAAATTGCGTTTGATCTTCTCCACTTCTCTTTACTACTTGTGCAATTTACTTTCCGCTGCCCATACTCTAGAATTGCATGTGTAGTGTGCTACTTGACTTGTGTGTTATGCAAAATCTGCCAAAATCTGTCCTTGATAAAAGATGAATTTTTATCTTGTCGAGTAGTCTAATCACCCCCCCTCTAGACACTCTCACCTTCTTCGATCCCTCAATTGGTATCAGAGCCTTGGTCTCCATTGCTTTGGTTTACACACAATTGGAGGAAGATGGACGTGTCTACGTTTGGGAGTGTTAGCCATAGACTGCCTATTCTTAATGGAGTGTCCTATAACTCGTGGAGGATTGAAATGCTTATTATCTTTAAGACATACAATTTATGCAAATATGTTGAGACCCCTATGTGCCTCCATTTGACCCCTTGCACCCTACCATGGATGAAGAGCTTGATTTGCTTCAGAACCTTAGGACTGTAAATCTTATCATTAGAGGGTTACCCGATAACTTGCTTAAGCTCGTTACAAACTTTGAGTGCGCCTATGCTATGTGGAAGTTCTTGGAAGAACTTTATCCGACTACTCTTTGAGAGGTCTTGATGAAATTCTATACAAGACTATTGAATTTGATATAATGCGCCCAATGATCCCAACTTTGATAAATGCTTCTTTGAGCTTCGTGATCTTATGAAAAGAAGGGTGATCCGGTCTTATCAATGTTCTAATTAGAAATGCTCTTGTATTGCATTCGATGATTATTGTCACATTGACAAAACTAATGCAAGTAGTTATCAAATTGACCTAGGTGTTGATGATGAACAATCTATGGGTCAATATGATGATGAGCATGAGCATGATGATGATTACTCGATTCGGACACCGAGCTAGACAAGATCATGAAGAGTCTCAATCTTATGGCAAATCTGAGAGACTACATGTCCGTGGAAAAGAGTGGATTCTTGATAGTGGATGCACCGACCACATGACCGGAGACAAAGACATGTTTCGAGAGCTTGCAAAGAACGATGGTCCACGCAAGTATGTGACTTTTGGAGACAACTCCAAGGGTAAGGTACTTGGCCTTGGTAAGGTGGCCATATCTCATGATAGCTCTATTCAAAATGTCATGCTTGTAGAATCACTTGGGTACAATTTACTTTCCGTGTCTAGATTAGCTGACTTTGGATTCAATGTGCTATTCATCAAGTAGATTGCCAAGTCTTTCGTCGTGACAATCATAACATGGCATTTACCGTATCCGTAGAGGTGATCTATATATTGTTGATTTCACTAAGAAAGCCCAACCTAGAGCTTGCTTCATTGCTAAATCCGCTAAAGGTTGGTTATGGCATAGAAGGCTTGGACATGTTGGTATCGTAATCTAGACAAGCTGATCAAAGGTGATCATATTCTTGGCGTTAAAGATGTTTTCTTTGACAAAGATAGACTTTGTAGTGCTTGTCGAGCAGGAAAACAAGTAGGTGGAAGTCATCCGTGAAGAACATCATGACCACAAGGAGACCGCTTGAGCTTCTTCATATGGATCTCTTGGTCCCAATGCTTACAAAAGCCTTGGTGGTAACTCCTTTGGTCTAGTTATAGTTGATGATTATTCCAGATTTACGTGGGTATTTTTCCTTGATGACAAATCGCAGTTCGTGAGAATCTTCAAAACCTTTGCCAAAAAGTCCCAAAATCAATTTGAGGTGAAGATCAAGAAAGTTCGGAGTGACAATGGAACGGAGTTCAAGAACGCCAATGTAGACTCTTTTCTCGATGAGGAAGGGATTCTACATGAGTTCTCGGCTACATACACTCCTCAACAAAATGGAGTTGTTGAGAGGAAGAACCGAACGCTCATAGAGATGGCGAGAACGATGCTTGATGAATACAAGACACCGAAACATTTTTGGGGTGAAGCGGTCGAGACAGCTTGTCATGCTATCAACAGGCTTTATCTTCATAAGCTCCTCGGCAAGATATCATACGAGCTCCTCACCGGTAACAAACCCCAAGTGGGATACTTTCGTGTCTTTGGTTCGAAATGCTATATCCTTGATAAGCATCGTCGGTCTAAATTTGCTCCTAAAACTCATGAAGGCTTTTTTCTTGGTTATGGATCAAACTCCCACACCTACCGTGTCTACAATAATTTCACCCAAAGGTTGAAGAGACGGTAGACGGAAGTTTGATGAATCTAATGGCTCATAAGTAGAGCAAATGCCTATTGATGTAGGAGACAAGGACCCATCGAAAGCCATTCAAGATTTATCTATTGGAAAGATCCGTCCCATGGAAGTGAAGGAGAGTACCTCATTTACATATGTGGAGCCCCCTACCTCACGGCAAGATGAACCTCAAGGCAACATGGAGGCCTCCACAAGTGGAACTCACCAAGATGAGGAAGTGCAACAAGAAGATCCACCACAACCTCCTTCTCCACCGCCTCAAGACAACACCAACAACAATGAAGAAGAAGAAGAGGAAGATGAAGATGATGAGGAAGCTCAGCCACAACCTCAACGAAAGCTATCCCGAGTCCGAGCAAGAGTCAAGAAAAATCATCCCATGGAACAAATGATGAACGACATCAACTCCGGGAGAATTACTCGCTCTAAAACTCGCTTAGCTAACTTTTGTGAGCATTACGTATTTATCTCTAGTATTGAACCTATGAAGGTAGAAGAAGCACTTGAAGACCCGGATTGGGTGAACGCTATGCACGAAGAATTACACAACTTCGAGAGGAACAAGGTATGGACTTTGGTAGAGAAGCCCAAGGATGATCAAAACGTCATTGGAACCAAATGGGTGTTTCGGAACAAGCAAGATGAAGATGGACAAGTCATCCGCAACAAGGCTCGTCTCGTAGCTCAAGGTTACACACAAGTCGAAGGTATGGACTATGGTGAGACCTATGCCCCCGTTGCTAGACTTGAGTCCATTCGCATTCTTCTTGCTTATGCCAATCACCATGATATTACTCTCTATCAAATGGATATCAAAAGTGCTTTCCTAAATGGTGAAATTGAGGAGGAAGTATTTGTGAAACAACCTCCGGATTTGTGAATCCCAAAAGCCTAATCATGTTTACAAGTTGCACAAAGCTCTTTATGGTCTTAAACAAGCTCCTAGAGCTTGGTACAAATCTTGACTAGCTTTCTTCTTGAAAAAGGCTTTGAGATTGGAAAGATAGACTCAACGCTGTTCACGAAAAGGGTTGATGGTGAACTATTTGTGTGCCAAATATATGTTGATGATATTATCTTTGGTTCAACTAACCCTCATTTTAGCGAGAAGTTTGGAAAGCTCATGTCGGAGAAGTATGAGATGTCCATGATGAGTGAACTCAAATTCTTCCTTGGGTTGCAAATCAAGCAATCTAAGGAGGGTACCTTTGTCTCACAAACAAAGTAGACCAAGGATCTCTTCAAGAAGTTCAACATGCAAGAAAGCAAAGGTATGAGAACCCCCATGCCTACTAGTGGACATAATGACTTGACAAAAGATGGAGAACCCATTGATCAAAAGGTTTACCGATCTATGATTGGTTCTCTACTATGTCTTTGTGCTTCTCGTCCTGACATAATGTTGAGTGTATGCATGTGTGCTCGTTATCAAGCAGCCCCTAAAGAATGTCATCTTAAAGCTGTTAAAAGGATTGTGAGATATTTGATACACACACCAAACTTTGGCATATGGTATCCTAAGAGGGCCTCTTTCGACCTTGTTGGCTATTCCGACTCGGACTATGCCGGTGATAGGGTTGATAGAAAGTCAACTTTGGGTACGTGTCAATTCCTTGGTCGATCCCTTGTATCTTGGTCCTCCAAGAAACAAAATTCGGTATCATTATCCACTGCCGAAGCGGAATATATTGCTGTTGGTTCGTGTTGTGCTCAATTGCTATGGATGACACAAACGCTTAAGGATTATGGGATACATGTGAGACATGTTCCCTTGCTTTGTGACAATGAGAGTGCGATTAAAATTGGACACAATCCCGTGCAACACTCTCGAACGAAACATATTGAAGTTCGTCACCATTTCATTCGTGATCACATTGCCAAGGGTGACATCAATCTTAAGCATGTTCGATCGACAAACAACTCGCCGATATCTTTACAAAACCTCTTGATGAGAAGGTGTTTTGTCGCTTGAGGAGTGAGTTGAACATCATTGATGCTTCAAACTTGGAGTGAGAACTCCATTGATGCATGCAAGGCATGAGCCCACTTGACTAATCCTTGATATTTCTCTTATGATGATGATCATATGTCTTGGACACATTTGCCTCCTTGTATTGCATCTAACTCCTTGCGTACTTGGATGATCTACATTCCACAAGATTACCACCCACTCAAATCATGAGTAATCTTGTCATTGACCAAGTATCTAGCCCTTTGGGATGTTGAGTTCAAGGAACAAAATTCCACATATCCTTTTTGACATCTTATACATCTAGTATTTCACTCTTGTCATCTTGGATATCCTTGAGTATTTCCTTGCTTGCCTAACCCATGTAGGAAGATGAACTACACAAGTGGAAATGGCGCTCCAACTTCACATTCAATGAGCACCTATATCAAGTTTACCTACATGAGCAAAGCAACAACAAGCCCAAGGTATGTTCTTCACATCTTTAAGGAGCTTTGCTCAAAGTCATGAGTACAAGCAGCTTCATAAGATGTGATCACATCAAATGCTTAATCGAAAAATGGCAACCCCATTTTGAGCTTAAACGATGAGTATGACCTATGATCAAATGTTCTCATTTGACTCCTAAGTCAATATACTCAAACATAGGTGACCTTGTGGCCGACCCTTATCTAGATGAAGTACATATGTTTTGGGAGTCTTTCTATTTTCTCTTAAGTTCTCTCATTGAGTTTTCATTAAAAAAAACTACTTCATCTAGGAATCTTTTTCATTTCTATTCTTCTGTCTTTGTGAATATCCTTCTGGCTCTGATCAATTCCCCGAAAATCATTCACAAATTCATTGCAAATCCTTTGAAACATTCCTCATAAAGTGAGCTGAATTATTTCAGTATTTCCTTGGAATTAAACTCAAGGCGTCACCGCTTTAAATATTTCGGTCTAACCGAAAAGGATCTACCCTAAGTCCCCGACTTTCGGACCCACCGATCCATCTTAATTCGTGTCACCGATTTATTTCTTCAGATATCATCTTCTGCAGCTCCACTCAATGATTCTCTATGCATGTTCCTTTTTGCCCTATTGTGATTCTTAAGGATCCCACTTCTTTCTTTCCATCTTCCCTAACCTTCCTAGTTTGTCTGTCCTTTTCGGTGCTTGATGTCAAAGGGGGAGAAGACTTAGGGGGAGAAGAGAAGATTTAGGGGGAGAAGAAGAGCAATCTTACCTTAAGGGGGAGAGAATCACATCAAAGCTTTGTCGTGTTTTTCCTTATAAGAGAATTTCTTGCCGTGTTTCACATTGGACATTACAATTGGCGTCATTCTCATTTGGCATCATTCTTTTGATTTTGCTCTTTCCATCAAACCCTTGATCGTAGAGAACTCAAAGGAGAGGAATCTTCACAATTGATATCTTATGGAAAGCAAAATCTCTCGAGTTCATTGAAAATCTTTTAGTTTGGAGACATGTTTGTTGATTCAAGCTTGTGCTCAATATGAGACACTCTTTATACATGTCATCCTGGCTTGGTACTCTTGATGTTCTTGCAGTTGGTTGTAGAAATACTCTTGTGTTATCTAACCTTGTTTTCCCAAGTTTATCTCTTGGTACAATGCCAAGGAACCTCAAGGTAAGTATATGCACTTTGCGAATGTGCATGATGGTGACTTGCTTGTGAATACTTGTTTGCAAGAAATCACCATGCACATATGCATTATCACTCACTTCTTTTCATCTGCCTCGATGCATATAGCCAAGCTGCATGTAGCACATCTTGCTTATCTCTCTTGTGTGCTTGTGGTAGTCCAAAACCATAATTTATGAAAATCTTGCACACTTGTAGGGGAGTCTGTACTACATGTTTGTCAAAGCTTTCGTGATAATTCTGTCTTTCTTTCAATAAGCTTTGATGTCTTGTTTAGTGTGTTGCCATCAATTACCAAAAAGGGGGAGATTGAAAGCACATTTGCTCCTCGGGTGGTTTTGGTAATTAATGACAACATACTTTGTGGTTGGACTAATGCTTTTATCAAGTATGTTTCAGGAAATTCAATCACATTGGCATGGCAAAAGGACTAAAGAGGTGGACCCTCAAAATGCTAAGGCAAGCATTGGCAAAAGCTCAAGACTCCATTTTTGGTTTAGTGATCCAAGATCACATTGAGTCCATAGGAAAAGCCAATACTATTAAAGGGGATGAGGTTATGATGATGATCCGGTTGCTCAAGTGCTTAGTGATACATCTCCTAAACTATCAGCAACTTTCACCGCCATATACACTCATAAGTAGTCTCGGTCCCACCGATATTCCAAACTCACCACACCGAGATGAACCACCTCACCATAAGCCAAACCCTAGAAAACTCGGATTTTCCGATTCGAACTCGGTCTCACCGAAACATGAGTTGCCAAGCTTCAGAACCTTCGTCATCAAATCGGTGTCACCGAGATGATGAAGTCGGTCCCACCGTGGCATGCTCTTGTCATTGCATCTAATCGGACTAACCGAGATTGTATTTTCGGTCCCACTGAAAATCCCAACGCTCACATTATTTGAACTATCGGTCTCACCGAGTTGTCCACTTCGGTCCCACCGAGATTGCTCAAATGTGTGTAACGGTTGGATTTTGTGTGGAGGCTATTTATACCCCTCCACCCCTCTTCATTCGTGGAGAGAGCCATCGAAAGAACTACCACTCCTACCTTACATTTCGAGAAGAGAACTACCTACCCTTGTGTTGAGATCAAGTTGCTCCACTCCCACCATATGAAGCTTGATCTCTAGCCTTCCCAAGTTGCTTTCCACTCAATCCTTTCTTCCACCACAGCCAAATCGGTGAGGAGAGTTGAGTGTTGGGGAGATTATCATTTGAAGCACAAGAGCAAGGAGTTCATCATTATCTACAACATCTATTACCTTTTGGAGGTGGTGCCTCCTAGATTGGTTAGGTGTCGCTTGGGAGCCTCCGTCATCGAGATGTGGAGTTGAACCAAGAAGTTTGTAAGGGCAAGGAGATCGCCTACTTCGTGAAGATCTACCCCAGTAAGGCTAGCCTCCGTGGGCGTGAGCCATGATGGAATAGACAAGGTTGCTTCTTCGTGGACCCTTCGTGGGTGGAGCCCTCCGTGGACTCTCGCAGCCGTTACCCTCCGTGGGTTGAAGTCTCCATCAACGTGGAAGTACGATAGCACCACCTATCGGAACCACGAGAAAAATCACCGCGTCTCCAAATTGCGTTTGATCTTCTCCACTTCTCTTTACTACTTGTGCAATTTACTTTCCGCTGCCCATACTCTAGAATTGCATGTGTAGTGTGCTACTTGACTTGTGTGTTATGCAAAATCTGCCAAAATCTGTCCTTGATAAAAGACAGAATTTTTATCTTGTCGAGTAGTCTAATCACCCCCCCCCCTCTAGACACTCTCACCTTCTTCGATCCCTCAATCGTGCACTTCCAATTCCTCATTGATCGGATCAAATCGCGTCTCGCTGGCTAGAAGGGAAAGATGATGTCCCTGGCCGGCTGGCACATGTTGGTGCATGCATTCCTTTCTACCCTGCCCACATATGCTCTCTCGGTGCTCAAGGTGCCCAACAAAGTCCTGAAGGAAATTGACAAAGCGAGGCGACGCTTCCTGTGGGCGCAAGACGAAGCGATGACGGGCGGCAAGTGCAAAGTGGCATGGAGCTCTGTCTGCTCGCCGGCGGAGAATGGCGGGCTAGGGCTCCCTGACCTGCAGCTCTTCGGCTCTGCCCTGCGGCTGCGGTGGCTCTGGATGGCCTGGCAGCAGCCGTTGAGACCCTGGGCGGCTTTTTCCTCTGCCCTGCGACAAGCGGAATCACGCGATTTTCCAACATGCCACGTGGGTCCTGATCGGCAACGGCGAGCTGGCAAGTTTCTGGACGAGCTGCTGGCTGGGCGATGCCCCTCTGTCTTCTTCCTTCCCGCGACTCTTCAACCACTCCAGACGCAAAAACCGCACGGTGGTCGCGGCGCTCACCAACGACCAGTGGATCAGGGACCTGCGCCACGGCAACACAACGATCATCGTTGTCGAGTACCTCCAACTCTGGCGACTACTGCAGCAAGCCGGTGTGACCCTTGACAACCATGTGCCGGATAGTATCCAATGGACAGTGGGCGGCGGTGATCGCTACTCGGCCAGGGCAGCCTACCGCATGCATTTTCAGACCACGCCGAAATCAAGCGACGACAAGGTGATCTTGAGAAGTTGGGCGCCGGGATCGGCCAAAATGTTCTCATGGCTCCTGCACAAGAATAAGATCTGGTGCAACGATCGGCTGCAAAGGCGTGGATGGCCAAATGGATACCTCTGCAGGCTCTGTCTTCGAAACCTGGAGACTGCGGTGCACCTCTTCTGGGAGTGCCCGTTCTCCCACCATGTTTGGACAAAGCTCTCGTCCAAAGCTGGCTGCGAGGCAATGGCCACTGCTAAATCGCCGTTGCATTCCTCCATGCAGCACTGCCAGGAGATGATTCGTCGCGCGCCAGCCAGAGCAAGGAAGGGCTTCAAAACAATGCTGATTATGGTCTCATGGCAATTGTGGAAGGAGAGAAATGCCTGCGTTTTCAGGGGGAAACTGCCTTGTCTGGAAGATGTCCACCATGCCATCGAGCTCGACTATGCCCAGTGGAGAGCTGCCGGAGCGGCATGCCTAGAGCCCCCGTTCGGGGTCACTCTTGTGAGATAGCAGGCTGAGGATGGCTCTTAGAGCCTTTTTCCTCGTTCTTTTCTCTCCTTTTGCACATCTTCTGTGCCATGATCACTTGATCCTCACTGTATTTCCCGTTGCTTTCTCCTAAATCAATGAAGCCGGCATAACCGGGTCTTTCAAAAAAAATTATGGTGGTCTCGCTCACGCCTGGGGCCCAGCTGAAAGCAACAGAACGGCGTGGACCACACTGTGATCCAGGTGCACCTAAATCTGTAGTGCATGTCGGCCTGGATAGATTCTCTTGAGATCCGGCTCCGGCGCACCACACCCCGCAGCAGAACCCATGTACAGTAGTACTACTGTGTCCAGGTTCACTCAATTAAACCGGAGACTACGCAAAACCATACTATGGCAGTCCATCTCCATTTGGCAGAACAACACGAGCAGTATAAAATTATCATCCTCTGCTCACTTCCAAACACACCTGGGGACTCACTGCTCCTGATTCCACAACGGCTAAACCAAAACAGAAATTGTACCTTGCACTTTCCATCGCACCCTGCAGGTGAAAATGTTTGTAGTTTTGCCTCTTGGCGTCAAGTAAAATGCTGGTGGAGAACAATGATGTGTACCCATCGCATTGGTTGAGCATTTTCCGTCCATTTTTCTATCATCAGCTTTTGGCGCTCGGCACATGACACCTTTATGCCAGTTGCAGCTGCCGGCACCTTAAATGGAACATGGACTTGTTATCATCATCACCTCTCCCTTTTTCCTTGAGAAATATTATCATCTTCTCGGTTCTGTTATTTCATATGATGATCACAGGTTTAAGGGTGACCCCCTAATGATCGCAGCCAAGTAAGTACGAGTGTGTGATCCGAAAAGCGGGAAGCATCATCACGGAGAAAATATCGCCACGGTGTGATCATGGCAGCAAGCAACAGGGGAGGGAGGGAGATGACTGCGTCACGGTGAGAGTGGGAAAGGGATGCATTAACCGAGAGCCGGAAGGATTTTTATATGCGGGGATGACACGAACGATAGAGGTCCGGTCCGGATGCCCACTACCGATCGATGCCTAGATTAGATTTAGATGCATCCCCTTTGTGTGCACTTTGCAGCTCCACCCACCAAATTAATCCCGTCAGCTTGCTTGGCCAAGAGAAAACTAAGAAATGTACGGTGACCCGCTACACGCACCCAGCTGCGTTGTAAAGGAGTTCAATGTTCAGATGATGTGCCGACCCAGTCTCTCGGAGATGCTCAAAGGGGTACGATGTGTGTGCATGTGTTCATAAGGATGAGCATACGTGCCTATGCATGAGCTTCTGCTTCTGTATCGTGTTACAATTTTTTTTTTCAATGTTCTTCTTTTTGAGGGATAACAAGTTCAATGTTGTTGTCACAGGAAAAAAAAGAACATGCTCGAGCTAAAAGCAAAAATGTGGAATAAATTTGTCCATATAACAATGTGGAAAAACTAGTCTTGTGCAACATTTTATGTCACTGGTAACTGCATCATGCTTGAAATTGCTGGTTAGATAGGAAAATAGGAGGAATTCTTAAAATTTATGCAAGAGACGAACCCCTAAAAGGCCCCCGCGTCGTCTCATAGGAGGTATACCCTAGAGCTTTGGGGTAAAAGCCTAAGTCTAACTCGAGATGGTTATACCTTGAAATGGCGATGTGTTTTCTTACGGCGTTACCTTGTTGGAGGCATGATCGGATGTGTTTGAACTGATTTTCAGGGTGAAAACTTAGATTCTGACATTTGTGCTTGGATTTAGTGATGGCGGCTCTTGAGCGTCGCTCCCAACCTGAAGGCGTTGTTGTTGAAGAACCTCACCGTACGTGGTGCCATGAGATGTTTGGTGCGGATATGGTCGTTGTTGCAGTTTGCCGATCGTGGATCAGATTGCTTTGGGCCCTTTCCCTTCTTTTTTCTCGTCAATGCATAACTTCGGTCTTATGACTTTGCTAGCTGCCAACGTGTTTGTGTGTATTGGTGTTGGTTGTGTGCATCCTAACTATGCATAGCTTAGGTGTGCGCTCATCGTGTTTGTATCCTCTCGATGCTCCACTTTAAGCCAATAAAATCCACCCTTTGTTGAAAAAGATAGGAAGATATGAGACATAAGAAACAACTAAGGGTCTAGGTTGCGTTTGGTAGTTTTTTTTTAAGTTTTTGGAGAACACTATGTTTTTTCTAGAAATCACATTTTAAAACTTTTGGACTATTTGGCACCAATAAACACTAGAATTCTATAAACTGTAGTATCCCAAACATCGTGTTTTATTTTTGTATTTGAGAAGAGGCCTTAACCTCTTTTTTCTAAACCGAAATGAGAAACACCAGAGTATTTAAATAAAGTGGAGTATTCTGTTCAAGCATTGGAATAACAAGGATTTAGATTACTACGGTTTTGTAAAATTTCTGTTGCCAAACTAAGCCTAAAATTCAATAAACATAGTATTCAACAGCGTCTAGGTATTTCCTAAAATGTTCGGTACTAGCGCTGAGGATTCTGCAAACTAAAGATAACCTATACTCAAACTATAAGTAACCTAAATGCCCGAATGCATATAAATTCCCACATATGTATATCATTAAGTGCTACTAGGTTTACGGAATTCCATTCACAAAACTCTAAGACGATCATGACAACGTCATATTTTTTTCCTTCAAAACTACTGTATCACGCTTTCACAACTTACAAGTGAAAACAAAGCAACATGATGCATGGACATTTTGTATTTCAAAAATAAATAATAAAGTTAATATTTCGCTTTAGAGCTTGGAGTCTACTATTTTACATGTGTCAAATTAGCGCTTGTTCAGACTTTCTATAAACGACCATGGCTGCAGGTTAAGATGTCGCATACTGTCCCCTCATCGGAAAAAAAAAATGTTGCATACCGTTCATGGGAAGATTAGCTCAGGTGGCAATACTAAGCGTAACCTATTTCAGTGTAAACTTACATATGCCATGCCTTTCAAGCTTTACCATAAAATGTACAAGTAAAAAAAAACATATTTGTGGAGTAAAAAAAACAAATATTTGTGGATGAGAACACTATGTTTTTTTAAGTTTTTGGAGAACGCTATGTTCTTTCATGTACATTGATAACTACTCCCACATGCTATAAAATTGCTACGTCTCTTCCAAAACTCCATACTTAAAAATCTCGATTAGATGAGTATGATGATGCTACACTTTCCTTGCCTTACAATTATAGGGTCATACATTTTCTACCACACAGTTGTGATCAAGCCAAAATATATCTCAAGCAAAGTCGTAGCACTTTTACGTCTATGTTTTTTCCTAAGGTAAGAATTCAATTAACACGTGCCAGAAGAACAACACTACAAGAGTAGAACAACGAACAATAAAAATCAAACCCATATACCATTTTCAGACAAATTTACAATCAAGAGATGTCACTTGATTTTGATTGTATCTCTCTACATCATAATATAAAAATACATTATTTAACAATGCCTCATATTTCTACATGTAAATATCATTATGTGCTACTAGGGTTGCAAGATTTCATCTCCAAAAGTCTAAGATAACATTGGCGTCTTATTTTTCTTACAACAACCCTGTCATACTGTCACAACTGAACCAAAACAACATGACACATGGATATTTTGTATTTGAACTACAAACAACAAAATAAATGTCTCCCTAGAACTTGAAGTCTATTTTCTTATGATACATCACGTGTTTGAACTTTCTATACGCAACCATGGCTAGAAGTTAAGATATTGCATAAATCATTCATGAAAAAGTTTAACTCTTATGGCAATACTCACCATAACCTATTTTTTAATAAAGTTACACTTGTTATGTGTTTCAAGCTTGTAGTTGAAGTATGAGTAAATCAGTACACCTATCTATAAAACACGGCCTAATTGATCACTCAATGCAAAATGTTACTCCCTCTGATCCAATATAAATATTGTGGTTTTAGTTCAATTTTGAACTAAAACCAAGACACATTTTTGGATCGGAGGGAGTACGTATTTTGTGTGCATTGATAGCAACATGATGTTATGCATCTTTCCAGGTCTTACTAGAAAATTCTCGAGTAGATGAAAACAATGACCATGTGTTTTTGGGCTACAAGTGTCATACATTTAAACTATAAATGAACAAAATAGATCTATCTCACGAGAGCTTGGAGTCTGTTTTCGTGTGACATATTAGGACTCATTTGAACTTTCTACACACATCCATGGCTAGCTGTAATATGTCGTTTAAATATTTCATGAAAAAAGTTAGTTTCGAGAATAACATATTTTGTCGTAGTTACAGTTGTCATGTGTTTTAGCTTAGTATAAAAGTATGAGTAGAAACGAAACACCTATCTGTCAAGTGTTGTCTAGTTCGATCACGCCGCCCGCGACACATGTTATGCTATTCATGTATATTGATAACTGCATGCTGTAAAGTTATCAACTGTATACAAAAAAACTCCATACTAAAAACACTCAAGTAGATGAAAATGATGACCCCGGACTACAATTATAGGTATCATATACATTTAACAAAGAAATTAAACTACACAATTGTGGTCAGGCCAAATATACTTCAAGCGAAGTTATAACACTACAATGCCTACATTTTTCATGCCAGGATAAGAATACAATTAATCGATGCTAAAATGGGCCCCCTCCATTCACAAATATAACATGTTTTAAATTTTTTTCTGAATCAAATGTATATAGACATGTTTGATGTACTTGTTCATTCATTTCAGTCAGTATATAGTCCATATTGAAATATCCAAGCCATCTTAGCACTAAATTATGAACAGAGGGAGCAATGCATTTTGGGTGATAAAAATTATACAAGGACAAAACCAACGAACGTTAAAGCCCTACCACATTTGGGCGTAAATCTACGATCAAGAGACGCCACTGAGCTCCACACTCGAAAGGTGCAAAGCTCATGACAATGATCGACATCAACTAACTCTCACGTGGCGCAGCTGCTATCGCAGCCCCCCTTCTTCAAGGCCGCCATCATCGCGGGGTCGCCACAGGTTGTGGTAGTGGTAGCGGTAGCCGAGGCCTGACCAGTCGGCGACAGGGCGTCCCACCCTGCGGTGTTGCGGGGTGCGTGTGTGTGCCCGGAGCAATTCCCCACCGGACCCCGAGCCGACGTGGCGCGGCTGGATCGCGCAGAAGTAAGCTTCCCTTTCGCCAATCCACATCCCCCAAGTCCTCTCCTCACTTCTCCCTCCCTCCCTCCCTCCCTCCAATAATTCTCTTCTCTCCTCTCCGCCTCCGCACCACCATCGGAGAAAAGCCAGCGGGAAGGGGGGAAATCCCCATGCCCCCGCCCCTCGCCGGACCAGATCCCCGGCGGGCCGGCGCGGAGCCTTAGGCGGGGACCGGCCTGACCGATGGGCGGGGAGGCCCCGGAGCCGCGGCGGCTCAGCCGCGCGCTTAGCCTGGACGGCAGCGGCGTCCCGGAGGAGGCGCTGCACCTGGTGCTCGGCTACGTCGACGACCCACGCGACCGCGAGGCGGCCTCGCTGGCGTGCCGCCGCTGGCACCACATCGACGCGCTCACGCGGAAGCACGTCACCGTGCCCTTCTGCTACGCCGTGTCCCCGGCGCGCCTGCTCGCGCGCTTCCCGCGCCTCGAGTCGCTCGGGGTCAAGGGCAAGCCCCGCGCCGCCATGTACGGCCTCATCCCCGACGACTGGGGCGCGTACGCTCGGCCCTGGGTGACCGAGCTCGCGGCCCCGCTCGAGTGCCTCAAGGCGCTCCACCTGCGCCGCATGGTCGTCACCGACGACGACCTCGCCGCCCTCGTCCGCGCCCGCGGCCACATGCTGCAGGAGCTCAAGCTCGACAAGTGCTCCGGCTTCTCCACCGACGCCCTCCGCCTCGTCGCCCGCTCCTGCAGGTACTGCTGCAACTTCTCGACTTGCTAACTCCTCTTGGGCTCTGTCTGATCTGCGAGTGGGAGAAGTACTAGGCCCGAATTGGGGTTCGGGGGGTCAGGGATACAGTGACTGGATGGAGAATCCAGCTGCCGCTTAGTTGATGTCCCGAAGTAGCAGGGGCAATGATAGAGCACCGGGCTAAATATCCATTTCCGTAAGTAGAAACTTGTTCTACGGCGGGGCAATGTTTACCCAAAGTAGTTCGAGATCTGGACGCCCATTATACGGTCCGTACTCTCCTAGCATGAATGGTGATTGGGCGACCATAGCAAGGCTGAATTCATTGCCCCTGCTTACAGTTGCATTGGTATTTGCATGGTTAGCGTTCGTTGCCTTGTAAGCGTAGCGTATCTACCTTGTGCCTTTTGTTTCCTTCATAATTGATTGATTGAATGCTCTGCATTCCGGTTGTTGATGATGTTGCATAAGAGTCCATTTCACAGCAATTATTATCCCAAGCAATTTGCAAGAGGTCACCGAATCTGGCAGGAACAAAGTGCAAGGTAGCCGAATGCCAAAGCAATAGTGATTGACTTGACCAAAGCTCGCTCGTCTTTTACTGGAATCGTACTGTTGTACGGAATTAATATTCAACTTTTTCTGTTACCAGTTATACTACTTAATTCTAGTATGGACAGTATCACGTAGTGTCAGGGTGACCATGTTTATATGCCTTTCTCAGTTCCTTTTTTCAAATTTGCTCTAGTTTGATAATCCTTATGCATGGGATACGTTCTATGAAAGAACTAGTGTTACAAAATGTAAATATACAATAGATCTGGTTGTCATTCATTACTGAGTGTATTCTGAACGAACCAATTGAAGTAAGCAAATTAAACAAAACAGCTATTTAAGCTTGTGCCACCATGTTAACCCATTTTGACATATTCAGTACGTACTAAAAGGTTATCTAAATGAACCCCAAACTTAGTAAGCAACAATGCTTCGAATGTTTCATACATGCCACTGCAAAGAGCAGAGTGACTTCACTCCGAAGACTACCCAGCTGCGTAACAAAAGCTCAAAAACAACCTGGCCTCTAGAATATGCTAATTTACTTTTGTATTTATCTAAGAGAGTAATACATTTTTTTACTTAATAAGTATTAACTGTGGTACATTTATAGTCCGTCTTCATTTGTCTCTCTTTGTTGCACTCCTTTATTGCATGACCACCCTGTTTTGCTTATTTTGGTGCATTGCTAGTACCATGATAAAATCACTGCACTAATGTGTTGCACCAAATTGAGCAGATCACTGAGAACTTTGTTTCTGGAAGAATGTACAATTACTGATAATGGCACTGTATGGCTCCATGACCTTGCTGCCAACAATCCTGTTCTGGTGACCTTGAACTTCTACTTGACTTACCTCAGAGTGGAGCCAGCTGACCTCGAGCTTCTCGCCAGGAATTGCAAGTCACTAATTTCATTGAAGATTAGCGACTGCGACCTTTCAGATTTAATTGGATTTTTCCAAATAGCTACATCATTGCAAGAATTTGCTGGAGCGGAAATCAGTGAGCAAATGTATGGAAATGTTAAGCTTCCTTCAAAGCTTTGCTCCTTCGGACTTACCTTCATGGGGACAAATGAGATGCACATAATCTTTCCTTTTTCTGGTGTACTCAAGAAGCTGGATTTGCAGTACAGTTTCCTCACCACTGAAGATCATTGCCAGCTCATTGCAAAATGTCCGAACTTACTAGTTCTTGCGGTAATGGCAGTGCATGTACATTATGAAGATATTCAACTAGTGATCTTTTTTTAATTGTAACTAACATCCTAAATGTGATTTACAGGTAAGGAATGTGATTGGGGATAGAGGACTGGGGGTTGTCGGTGACACATGCAAGAAGCTACAAAGGCTCAGAGTTGAGCGAGGGGAAGATGATCCTGGCATGCAAGAAGAGGAAGGGGGAGTTTCTCAAGTAGGCCTAACAGCCATAGCCGTAGGTTGCCGTGAACTGGAAAACATAGCTGCCTATGTGTCTGATATCACAAATGGAGCCCTGGAATCTATCGGCACTTTCTGCAAAAATCTCCATGATTTTCGCCTTGTCCTACTTGACAGACAAGAGACGATAACAGATTTGCCGCTGGACAATGGTGCCCGCGCGCTGCTGAGGGGCTGCACCAAGCTTCGGAGGTTCGCTCTATACCTGAGACCAGGGGGGCTTTCTGATGTAGGCCTCGGCTACATCGGGCAGCACAGTGGAACCATCCAGTACATGCTTCTGGGTAACGTTGGGCAGACGGATGGTGGATTGATCAGTTTCGCAGCTGGGTGCCGGAACCTGCGGAAGCTTGAGCTGAGGAGCTGTTGCTTCAGCGAGCGGGCTCTGGCGCTCGCCATACGGCAAATGCCTTCCCTGAGGTATGTGTGGGTGCAGGGCTACAGGGCCTCTCAGACCGGCCGCGACCTCATGCTCATGGCGCGGCCCTTCTGGAACATCGAGTTTACGCCTCCCAGCACGGAGACCGCGGGTCGGGTGATGGAAGATGGGGAGCCCTGCGTTGATAGGCAAGCTCAGGTGCTGGCATACTACTCCCTTTCTGGGAGGAGGTCTGACTACCCGCAGTCTGTTGTTCCTCTGTATCCTGCGTGACTGTAAATACATTAAGCCGGTATGGTGTCTTTCTCTGGGACGGCCCCTGGCTGGCGCTCTGCGCTTCTCGGGCAATAAGGATGTTTGTATGTGGGTATTGTATGGATCTGGTAGATTTTCTAGCTGCTGTGTACTGGAATAAGCGCGTTGGTATTTTTGCCTGGTACTCTATCTAATCTTAGGAAGATGTATACTAAGTAACATTGTGCGAGTGAACTGTGACACTATTGCGCTTGCTTCGCAGGCATGAGGAAGCTTGCCTGGTTTTCGCGGCCTGCCCAAGATTTTCTCTGTTGTTGTACTATACATGTAGATGCTCCGTCGTAGAAACCTCTTGATTCGCGGCCTGCCCAAGATTCTTGAAGCTAACCTTTTGGTGAGTTGCATGCTGCACAATCTGCGTGCCACAAACGGCAAATATGAAATAAACTCTGGGAACAAGAGCCATGCCACAAACGGCAGATGCAAGACACCATTTTGTGGTGGAGGCGCAGCCATGTTTGGCTTCGCTGCCGGTGAGCCGGCGAGGTCTCGGTTCGGTAGTTCTACGCCAAGCATATTATAATGTAACTAGAGCTGCCGTGGCTTTGGCATCACTAAGCGAAAAACGCGACAGCGATCCATGACCGACGGATGAACTATGCAGCAACAAGAAGCCACAGTTCTGTGATTGATCAGTAGTAGCTTAGCCCAAGCTAGTTTGGCAGGTAGCACGTGACGGTGACAAGGATGCCCTCGTCGGCATCGCCCAAAACTCTAACGTATGTATCCACGTAATGCACGCACCACATGGATATGGTCGGCGTCTTCGCGTACTCCAAAGATAGAAGAATATCTATGCGGATCAGAAAGAAGAGAAAAGAATGCAACTGCATCTACCAGTCGGGGGCCATGTTGCTGATTCTACCGGCGCAAATCAAGAAGGTAGATGCCTTTCATCAAGCCCACCATGTGCCTCACATCGATGGAGGAGGAGGTTGAGTTGGTGGGACCGAGACATAAGAGCATCTCCACTAGGCCCCCCAAGACGCCCCCCTTCTCCCCCAGCCACTTTTTAGGCGCCGGTGGTTAAAAAAGCTCCGAGTCACACCCCCACGGCATTGTTTTTCGCCGGATTTGGATAAAACTAGCCCCGGCGGTCCCAGGGCAAACCCAGCCCCTCGGGGGTAACTTTGGGGAGCCCGGCGCTATTATGTGCATGCAGATACCCCACCAGTCAACTTCTCTCTCCTCCTTTTTCTGCTAGGCCCACCACTTGCATGCAAAAAAGAATCTCATCTCTCTTCGCACGAAGTCTGCGCCAAGGCCGCCTCACCGCAGCCTCGTTCTTTGGGCCACACGCCGCCATGCCAAGCTCGGCCATGGCGGCGTGGCCCCTGCCTGCGCGGATCTTAGTGTGGATCCTGGCGGCTGCTGACGGGGCCTCCACGCAGAAAGGGCCGACGGGCGCGGAGTCGAGCACTCATGGCGGGGTGGAGCTTCGCCGCCCCGCTTTGCGTGTTCTGCCGTGAGCTTCGCCGCGACGAGTAGCCGGAGGAGGCCGTTCGAGTTCTTTGAGGAGAAGGGCGGTGCTGTGGTGGGCGGCGCCCGGCCGTGCCAATGAGATCGCAGCCGAGCGACTGCTCCTCGGGCGGCCGCGCAGCGTCACGTTCACCGCGACGACGACACCGTGGGGCTCCTCGACCATGGCTTCCGCCTCTCCTCGGGTTCGAACTGCGAATCATGAGCGGAGCGCGACACAGGCGTGGACGCCAGGCGCGGCATGGGAGGGCGCAGCGTGGCTGGGAAGATGCGAGCCGGCTCACACTGCTTCCATGCGGGTCGGGTGGAGAGGAGGAGCAGAAGTAGGTGGCCATGAAGGTCATTGTAAGTGCATCTAGTGGCCCTTAGTGATTTTCATGTATTGAAGACTTATAGGTTAAGGGACTAATATGTTTGTGAGTGTACACAGGCTCTATAAGTCGATGAGGAGTTTGATATTTACTGTGAAAGTCGACCCCTAAAAATGTATGTCTAGCTGAAGACTTTGGTTCTCCTGAAGATTTTGAAAGTGAAGAAATTGGTGTGACCTTGAAGACTTGGATATTCATGCGAGGATTATGAAGTGTGAAGACTTTTGTTTTCGTAGTTTCATTTTCTCTTTCTTGAGTCATAGAAAACACCGTACTATTAAAGGGGGTCGAGGTAATACTAAGGAAACTGATTTCCAAGTGATGCTCATCTCAAAATCCTACACCTGCCCAATCCTTTCGAGTGAAGCCATTGAAAATATCATATCAGTTCAGTCAAATTTCTTCAGTGACAGAGACGAAGATCTTCTAGTCTCTGAGGAATTTGTTCTGACTGAGGAGTTAGGAATTCGCCAGTGCAAATTTCCTACATAGTGAGGAACATGATAGCCCTGAGGAATTTGATACCTCAAATCCGACCGTTGCTGTGCTACGCGCTAGCTGTCCAAAATATCCTACCACCTAACGGTCATATCATTGAAGGGCATTTATGTCTTATCATGTCGGGCTGCTCCCTAGGCTATAATTTGCCCCCCTACAACCACTAGCTGGTTGGCTGCTCCGCGAGAAACTGACACTTGTCATTGAGAGCATCCCATCCTCCGAGGACTTTGAGCGAAAATCATCAAGTGAGGAAAACCTAAAACCCAAACCCAAACACCTACAAATCCAAAGTGATTTAGCATCACTGAAGAGATTGTTCCTGTGTGGAGCCGACGCTTGTTACCTTTGAGGACTGTGTATCCTCTAGACGGTTAGGCATTATGGTCTGAGCATCCAAGAGGAATTGTGGATCGCAGAGTGACCAAGTCTGTGAAGGTTTGGAAGTCACATGTGAAGACTTACCACGAGTGTTGGGTGAGGGCTGTGTGTCCTCGAGTTTAAATACTCAGCCGCTCCAACCAGACGTACAACTGTCACAACAGTTGGAACTGGTTTACCAAATCATTGTCTTCACCAAGCCAACTGGTTCTATTTTCTCAACCCTTTCATTTCCTCATTCTTGTGTTGATGAACTTGATCATTATTGTTTGAAGATTTTGACTGAAGACTTTCCTCAATCCTATTTCTTCAATCACATAGTCTTCAGCCTGCTTATCCTGTTATAACGATTTCTGTACTCTGTGTTTGTTTTCATTTCATCATGATGACTATGCTACTGCTCTGTTAAGCTTATAACTGAGTACTTATTCCGCTGCTAGTGTGTCGTTACTTAGGAATTTCTTCACCCAGAAATTCCTCAGTGACGAATTTGTAAAAATCGTCTATTCACCCCCCTCTAGTCGATATAACCCACTTTCAGTCATGGAGGTGCAGGCAGCATGGCCGAGCAGAGGAGAGACGAGTCGTTGGGGGCGCAACATGTGGAAATTTCTTCACCCCCAGGGTAAATTTTTTGCCGGCAACCCCCAAGAGGCGAAAAAATGCCTCCTGGGGGGCTCAACGGTTGGAGATGCTCTAAGCACCCAGTACGTGAACCAGCCACAGTGAAAGTACACACATGAAATGGTCAGCCCAACTCTAACGCATGACCCCGTTTTATCCGTTTGGCCAGGGCCAGTCCTAAGATTTCTGGGGCCTGGGGCGAGACTACAAACTGGGGCCCCTTGATATAAACATCGAAATAATGCTGTAATATATCTATATGTGAAATGTTATCACTAAACACTTCAAATCTATTCAAAATCAATAATTAATATTCTATCTTAAAATTTCTTCTTACATTCCTAGATGCAAATTTGTTTATGAAGGTATCAATATCAATGCCATTCATATTTTTTCCAAATGCATAAAGTTATCAAACCATTTAACCTCTCTTTGGACATTTACAAACCCCACATACTGTTTCCTCAACATATAGCTGTTTCAAAGATGCACATAATAATTCCGGTAGGACAATACTTATCACATAAGGCAGCATATCATCATCACGTCGAGTACCTCCATATACATATCGTCCTTCATAAGAATTTTTGTTCTATGATGAAGAATTAGAACCATCTTCTAAGCCCTAGAGATAACACAAATAATGAGTTAAGTTTCATAACCTAAAAGAGAAAATAGTTTAACAGAAGATTCCGTATATTACTTGATATCATCTATAGATCCAAAAGCAATATTTCTGTGAACTTTGGTTCTAGAGATATAAGTTTGGGTCATCCGGACAAAAAACTTGATCCCAATGGTAGTACCCAAATGGCAAAGTTATCCGTTTGATGTCCGTTCGTTGTCCGTCCCGATGAAACTTGGACCAAATATGGCCAGAAATGCATCTCGAACGGACAGAAACAGTCGCTCTCGTCACTCTTGTTGTCCGCATGTGTCCGCCCTGGCCCACATATCAACAACTCCAATCCTCTCCACGAACGGGTTGTTGGGAAACATAGTAGAAAACATCGCCTGTAACATCCCAAATTTTCAATTTGGAATATTATACATTAGATCATCATTGCATATCATATTTTATGGCATTTTGGCTTGATCCTAGAAATTCTACACAACTCAAGGACCCACAGAGAGAGTTGGGGATTTCGTTATTTTCATATTTGAGTTTTCTCAAATTTTGAAAAGAGGATCGTTTGATTCTAATTATTTTCTCTTCAAATATTTATTTTATAAAAATAAAAAAGAGGGGATAAAATGACTTTCCCAAAATAAAGAAATATTGGAGATTAAATATTAAAATCAAATAAGAATTTTATTCAGAGTTTTATCGCTATTTTATTTAAATTAGGAAAAATATGCGTTTTTCAAAATATCATTAGAGGCCCAAATAAATATTCACTTTGTCCGCTATATTTTTAGAGGAGAGGGAAAATATATTTCAGGATTTTTGGAGTCAGCTTAGTATTTCTTTTATTTGTTTTTCTGCGCGTGGAATTAATTATTAAAAAAAACGAATCCGACTTAACGGGCCGTGGGCGACCCGGCCTCCCCGTCACCTCAGGCTTTAAAAGCCACCCCCGCCGACCCCTGCAGCCCACCAGCCCACCCGCTGCCACCTAACCCTAACCCTAGCCCGTGTCACCGCCGCCGGATCCGCCGCCGCCGCGTCTCGCGTCGCCATGCCTCCCATCGCCGCCATCGCCGACCCTGCCGCCCTGCCCGCCGCCTCACCGGACCTCGTCGAGGTAGCCGCCGCCGGTTTTCATTAGAAAACCGTTCGGTTTTTTTAGAACCCGCGGTTTTTTTTTCTAGATTGGTTTATCGGTTTATTTTTTTCCCGGTTTAGTTATTTAGCGAACGCCCGTTAGTATGTTCGTTTTAACAAACGGTTTCACCAGTTAGACTTAGACAGCGAACATTTATTCGTTAGCCTGTTCGTCAGTTTTTCTTTTTCTAGGGTTTTTCCGTGATTATTTTTTATCGCGATTTCTTCCCCGATTTTCGTTTTAGTTTATCTTTTCGCTCGTTTATCGGAATCAGGCGATTCAAACGCCTAGATCTTTGTATCAAAGCCCTCTTTCTATTTAATCAACTTGAGCAAGATTTTGATACTATAAATTTTGACTTATGTCCAGATTAGTAAACGAAGCTTGTTTCTTTCACAGTTTGAGTTTCGTTGCTTCGTTTGATTTGATTCTTTTTGCATCGGAGTTCTTAAGTTGAATTTTCTGGTTAGATCTTATTTGAGTTTTACCCATGCTTCTAGTTGCGTACTTATTGTATGCTTGTTTGTTTGCGATAGAGTACCCGGAGTGCGAAGCGTGCTACTACGAGTCTCTAGGTTTCACGGATCATCAGCAAGGCAAGTAACACTTTGATCATTCCTCTTTACTACCCAATTTTACTGCATTAGATCAATCCTCAAACAATTGCATGGTTAGGATCTGATTAACATGTGGGTTTTGGGAAGTAGATGAGGTAGTACCTATTTACCTATTTATTATCAAACCTGTGGGAGTTACTTCTACGTTGCTTATATTGCTATGTTATGCTCGTAGATGTGGTTTGGTTCGAGTGATTCATGACAGATATGAGTATTTTTAATTAATGGTTGAATTAAGGTGGCTACTTAAATACACATCTGGGTGGATTGCCTGAGGCACCCTGGAGCACCTAGTGGTTGTCAGGGCACCTGGAGAATCCAATGTTGTCCTACGATATCCCGGAGTACCCGCGTGATCATCCTACGGTCCTCCACCCAGGCTCAAAGGGATCATAAGATTATTCATGCTAGAAACTTCTGTGTGCAGCCACAAGCCAATATGGGCTCTGACATAGTTGAGTAAGTTACGTGAAGCTCTTGAAGAGGTAGACTAGCAGATGTAGTGGGTTGTAGGTGGTACTGTCTATCCATAGTAGAGAGTTAATGCTTCAGAAAGACTGTGTCTCGAATCTTCGACCATGGATGTATTTGAGTCTTGTGGGGAAAAGTGCGCAAACCTCTGCAGAGTGTACAAACTAATCATGGTTAGCTGTGTCCCCGGTTATGGATGTTTTGAGTATCTAGTTCTTGGATTATCATGTTGATCTCGTCACTCTAAATATAATTTGATTGGGTTTAATGATGATGCTTAATTGGGATTGAGTTGGAGGAACCTTCTCAATGTTTAACAACCACCATGATAGTTAAATAAAATTTATTCCTTTGTTGTAGGGAAAAATTGGCTTTACGCAAAACTGTAACCATAGAGCTTTCCACCAGCCAAATATGCATGTAGTGATAGCATTTATTCTGTTCATTACTCTCTTGTGTTACATTGCCAGCATATTCCATGTGCTGACCCGTTTCAGGCTGCAACGTTCATGTTGTAGACTTTTCATACGATGAGTAAGGTGCCATAGGTCGTTGTCTTTCACCCGGTGATGCCGTTGGAGTTGATGGACTCACTTTATCTTCTAAGCCTTCCGCTATTATCATTTTTAGATGGCCTTAAGCCATATTATTCTAATAAGTTCTCTTTTGAGACATTCAATGTAATAAGTGTGTGATTGCTACTCTGTTATAAATCCTCAAGTATTGTGCGTGTCAGCATTACCGATCCAGGGATGACACTGATGCACAGAGATCAGACTGTTTGAGGTCTGGTCGCTACAAGATGGTATCAGAGCACACGTTGAATGTAGGACACGACCACTAAGCTAAAGCCCTAGATCACTACTCTCTTCTTATTTCTGACTTCTCTCCCTTTCTACTCTATAGGATGGCAGATGCAAGGAACAAGTTCACTCAACTGGATGAAGACACTCCTTTTGGACGACACTTGAAGGAAGTTACTAGATACCTAAACATCGGAATACCAAGCTTCACCGGGACCTACATCACCACTTTACCTGAAGAGGAGTGTTGGATGATTCGAGTTCAAGTTCCAGGAAGGACGTTCATGCCAGTCACTGAGCCCATAGAGTTTTCCTTTGATGCACCAACCTGGAGTCTAGGAAAGAAAATGGCAGCCCACATCACCATGGGACGCATTGGAGAAATTTACCACAAGGATCTCAAGGATACTATCTACCAAATTTGTGGGCGCCGAGATGAGCAATGGGAGATGATCAGCACCAGGAAGGATAGATCTATTGTAGCTTTCATCCAGGAGTTAAACCAGCACATTCGTCGCTAGGAGAACCAGATGTGCGCAGGCATGATAGCTCTGAAGAAGGCAATGACCAGGATCACAGAGCCGGAGGAAGAACTCAAGTCTACACGCGATGGATATGAGGAGGAAATGACGATACTCGTGGAGAAGAATGACGATCTGACAAGGAAGCTAGGAATATTCATGGGAGACCCCGCGCCAGGAGGAGAAGACGACGATTCCACTTGCCCGGAGAACTACATCATCATCATCGACGAAACCGATTCTGACCCTGACGATAGCGATGATGACTTTGTTGATGAAGCTGGAGTAGATATCATGGAGTCTTCCACCGACCAATTTTTCTAGTCAACCACCATATCAGTAGTAGTATTCCCCCATGTATATAGCATAGTCCGAGCACTTTTGTAACGATAGTTAGGCCGATGTATACCCTTGTTTGAATTGATTGAAGTGATATGTTTGTGTTTTTCTCATGTGCATATGGGTAGTGTTTATCCCTATGATCACCCCAACAAAGTGATCAACTTGATAATAGAATAGTAAGACATCTAAGGGTTTTAGAAAGGGTGAGACATTATATTCTATTATCTCCACCACCACCACCTGTTGATCACTTTGTTGGGGAAGGTAGTAATTTCAAAAAAAATTCCTACGCACACACAAGATCATGGTGATGCATAGCAACGAGAGGGGAGAGTGTCGTCCACGTACCCTCATAGACCGAAAGCGGAAGCGTTAGCACAACGTGGTTGATGTAGTCGTACGTCTTCACGATCCGACCGATCAAGTACCGAACGTATGGCACCTACGAGTTCAGCACACGTTCAGCTCGATAACGTCCCACGAACTTCGATCCAGCAGAGCTTTGCGGGAGAGTTCCGTCAGCACGACGACGTGATGATGGTGTTGATGATGCTACCGACGCAGGGCTTTGCCTAAGCACCGCTATGATATTACCAAGATGGAATATGGTGGAGGGGGGCACCGCACATGGCTAAGAGATCAAGAGATCAATTGTTGTGTCTAGAGGTGCCCCCTGCCCCCGTATATAAAGGACCAGGGGGAGGGGGCGGCCGGCCAGGAGGAGGGCGCCCCAGGGAGGAGTCCTACTCCCACCGGGAGTAGGACTCCCTCTTTTCCTAGTTGGAGTAGGAGGGGGAAAGGAAGGGAAGGAGAGAGGAGGAAGGAAAGGAGGCGCCGCCCCCTCCTTGTCCAATTCGGACTAGAGGGGGAGGGGGCGCGCGGCCAGCCCTAGCCGCCCCTCCTCTTCTCCACTAAGGCCCATCTTGGCCCATTAAGCTCCCCGGGGGGTTCCGGTAACCCCCCGGCACTCCGGTATATGTCCGAAACTCCCCGAAACCATTCCGGTGTCCGAGCATAGTCGTCCAATATATCAATCTTTATGTCTTGACCATTTCGAGACTCCTCGTCATGTCCATGATTATATCTGGGACTCTGAACTACCTTCGGTACATCAAACCACAAAACTCATAATATCGATCGTCATCTAACTTTAAGCGTGCGGACCCTACGGGTTCGAGAACTATGTAGACATGACCGAGACTCGTTTCCGGTCAATAACCAATAGCGGAACCTGGATGCTCATATTGGTTCCCACATATTCTTCGAAGATCTTTATCGGTCAAACCACATAACTACATACGTTGTTCCCTTTGTCATCGGTATGTTACTTGCCCGAGATTCGATCGTCGGTATCTCAATACCTAGTTCAATATTGTTACCGGCAAGTCTCTTTACTCATTATGTAATGCATCATCCCGCAACTAACTCATTAGTCACATTGCTTGCAAGGCTTATAGTGATGTGCATTACCGAGAGGGCCTAGAGATAACTCTCCGACAATCGAAGTGACAAATCCTAATATGGAAATACACCAACTCAACAAGTACCTTCGGAGACACCTGTAGAACACCTTTATAATCACCCAGTTATGTTGTGATGTTTGGTAGCACATAAAGTGTTCCTCCGGTAAACAGGAGTTGCATAATCTCATAGTCATATGAACATGTATAAGTCATGAAGAAAGCAATAGCAACATACTAAATGATCAAGTGCTAAGCTAACGGAATGGGTCAAGTCAATCACATCATTCTCTAATGATGTGATCCCGTTAATCAAATGACAACTCATGTCTATGGCTAGGGAACTTAACCATCTTTGATTCAACGAGCTAGTCAAGTAGAGGCATACTAGTGACACTTTGTTTGTCTATGTATTCACACATGTACTAAGTTTCCGGTTAATATAATTCTAGCATGAATAATAAATATTTATCATGAAATAAGGAAATAAATAATAACTTTATTATTGCCTCTAGGGCATATTTCCTTTAGTCTCCCACTTGCACTAGAGTCAATAATCTAGTTCACATCATCATGTGATTTAACACCAATATTCATATCTGTATATGATTAACACCCATAGTTCACATGTCATGTGACCAACACCCAAAGGGTTTACTAGAGTCAATAATCTAGTTCACATCACTATGTGATTAACACCCAAAGAGTACTAAGGTATGATCATGTTTTGCTCGGGAGAGAAGTTTAGTCAACAGGTCTGTCACATTCAGAGTCGTATGTATTTTGCAAATATTCTATGTCTACAATGCTCTGCACGGAGCTACTCTAGCTAATTGCTCCGTCTTTCAGTATGTATCCAGAATGAGACTTAGAGTCATCTGGATCGGTGTAAAAGTTTGCATCGATGTAACACTTTACGACGAACTCTTTATCACCTCTATAACTGAGAAATATTTCCTTAGTCCTTACTAAGGATATTCTTGACCGCTGTCCAGTGATCAACTTCTAGATCAAAAATTGTACTCCCTTGCCAAACTCAGAGCAAGGTATACAATAGGTCTGGTACACAGCATAGCATACTTTATAGAACCTATGACTGAGGCATAGGGAATGATTTTTCATTCTCTTTCTATTTTCTGCCATGGTCGGGTTTTGAGTCTTACTCAACTTTACACCTTGCAAAACAGGCAAGAACTCCTTCTTTCACTGTTCCATTTTGAACTACTTCAAAATCTTATCAAGGTATGTACTCATTGAAAAATCTTATCAAGCGTCTTGATCTATCTCTATAGATCTTGATGCTCAATGTGTAAGCAGCTTCACCGAGGTCTTTCTTTGAAAAACTCTTATTCAAGTATCCTTTTATGCTTTCCAGAAAATTCTACATTATTTCTGATCAACAATATGTCATTCACATATACTTATCAGAAAGGCTGTAGTCCTCCCACTCACCTTCCTGCAAATATAGGCTTCACCGCAAGTCTGTATATACTATATGCTTTGATCAACTCATCAAAGCGTATATTCCTACTCCGAGATGCTTGCACCAGTCCATAGATGGATCACTGGAGCTTGCACACTTTGTTAGCACCATTAGGATTGACAAAACCTTCTGGTTGCATCATATACAACTATTCTTTAATAAATCCATTAAGGAATGCAGTTTTGACATTCATTTGCCAGATTTCATAAAATGTGGCAATTGCTAACATGATTCGGACAGACTTAAGCATCGCTACGAGTGAGAAAATCTCAGTGTAGTTAACACCTTGAACTTTGTCAAAAACCTTTTTCAACAAGTCTAGCTTTGTAGATAGTAACACTACTATCAGTGTCCGTCTTCCTCTTTGAAGATCCATTTATTTCTATGGCTTGCCAATCATCACGCAAGTCCACCAAAGTCCACACTTTGTTCTCATACATGGATCCCATCTCAGATTTCATGGCCTTCAAGCCATTTCGCGGAATCTGGGCTCATCATCGCTTCCTCATAGTTCGTAGGTTCATCATGGTCTAGTAACATGACCTGCAGAACAGGATTACCGTACCACTCTGGTGTGGATCTTACTCTGGTTGACCTACGAGGTTTGGTAGTAACTTGATCCTAAGTTTCATGATCATCATCATTAACTTCCTCACTAATCGGTGTAGGCATCACTTGAACTAATTTCTATGATGAGCTACTTTCCAATAAGGGAGCAAATACAATTACCTTATCAAGCTCTACTTTCCTCCCACTCACTTCTTTCAAGAGAAACTCCTTCTCTAGAAAGGATCCATCTTAGCACCGAATATCTTGCCTTTGGATCTGTGATAGAAGGTGTACCCAACAGTTTCCTTTGGGTATTCTATGAATACGCACTTCTCCGATTTGGGTTCGAGCTTATCAGGTTGAAACTTTTTCACATAAGCATCGTAGCCCCAAACTTTAAGAAACGACAACTTTGGTTTCTTGCCAAACCATAGTTCATAAGGCGTCGTCTCAACGGATTTTGATGGTGCCCTATTTAAAGTGAATGCAGCTGTCTCTAATGCAAAACCCCAAAACGATAGTGGTAAATCGGTAAGATACATCATAGATCGCACTATATCTAATAAAGTGCGGTTACGACGTTCGGACACACCATTACGTTGTGGTGTTCCATGTGGCATGAGTTGTGAAACTATTCCACATTGTTTTAAATGAAGGCCAATCTCGTAACTCAAATATTCTCCTCTACGATCAGATTGTAGAAACTTCATTTTCTTGTTCCGATGATTCTCCACTTCACTCTGAAATTCTTTGAACTTTTCAAATGTTTCAGACTTGTGCTTCATTAAGTAGATATACTCATATCTGCTCAAATCATCTGTGGAGGTCAGAAAATAATGATACCCGCCATGAGCATCAACACTCATTGGACCGCATATATCGGTATTATTTCCAACAAGTCACTAGCTCGTTCCATTGTTCCGGAGAACGGAGTTTTAGTCATCTTGCCCAAAAGGCACGGTTCACAAGCATCAAATGATTCATAACCAAGTGATTCCAAAAATACATCTTTATGGAAATTCTTCATGCGCTTTACACCGATATGACCCAAACGGCAGTGCCACAAATAAGTTGCACTATCATTATCAACTTTGCATCTTTTGGCATCAATATTATGAATATGTGTATCACTACAATCGAGATCCAACAAACTATTTTCATTGGGTGTATGACCATCGAAGGTTTTATTCATGTAAATAGAACAACAATTATTCTCTGACTTTAAATAAATAACCATATTGCAATAAACATGATCAAATCATATTCATGCTCAACGCAAACGCCAAATAACATTTATTTAGGTTTAACACTAATCCCGAAAGTATAGGGAGTGTGCGATGATGATCATATCAATATTGGAACCACTTCCAACACACATCGTCACTTCACCCTCAACTAGTCTATTTATTCTGTAACTCCTGTTTTGAGTTACTAATTTTTAGCAACCGAACAAGTATCAAATACCCAGGGGCTACTGTAAACACTAGTAAGGTACACATCAATAACCTGTATATCAAATATACCCTTGTTCACTTTGCCATCCTACTTATCCACCAAATATTCAGGGTATTTCCGCTTCCAGTGACCATTTCCTTTGCAGTAGAAACACCCAGTTTCAAGCTTTGGTCCAGCTTTGGGCTTCTTCACGGGAGTGAAAACTTGCTTTCCATTCTACTTGAAGTTCCCTTTCTTTCCCTTTGCCCTTTTCTTGAAACTAGTGGTCTTGTCAATCATCAACACTTGATGCTCTTTCTTGATTTCTACCTTCATCGATTTCAACATCACGAAGAGCTCGCGAATCCTTTTCGTCATCCCTTGCATACTATAGTTCATCATGAAGTTCTAGTAACTTGGTGATGGTGACTAGAGAACTCTGCCGATCACTATCTTATCTGGAAGATTAACTCCCACTTGATTCAAGTGATTGTAGTACCTAGACAATCTGAGCACATGCTCACTAATTGAGCAATTCTCCTCCATCTTTTAGCTATAGAACTTGTTGGAGACTTCATATCTCTCAACTCGGGTATTTGCTTGAAATATTAACTTCAACTCTTGGAACATCTCATATGGTCCATGAAAAATGTCTTTGAAGTCCCGATTCTAAGCCGTTAAGCATGGTGCACTAAACTATCAAGTAGTCATCATATTGAGCTAGCCAAACGTTCATAACATCTGCATATGCTCCTGCAATAGGTCTATCACCTAGCGGTGCATCAAGGACATAATTTTTTTGTGCAGCAATGAGGATAAACCTCAGATCACGGACCCAGTCCGCATCATTGCTACTATCATTTTTCAACTTAGTTTTCTCTAGGAACACATATAAAAACATAGGGAAGTAATAACGTGAGCTATTGATCTACAACATAATTTGCAAAAATACTATCATGACTAAGTTCATGATAAATTAAAGTTCAATTAATCATATTACTTAAGAACTCCCACTTAGATAGATATCTCTCTAATCATCTAAGTGATCACGTGATCCAAATCAACTAAACCATGTTCGATCATCACGTGAGATGGAGTAGTTTTCAATGGTGAACATCACTATGTTGACCATATCTACTATATGATTCATGCTCGACCTTTCGGTCTCAGTGTTCCGAGGCCATATCTGCATATGCTAGGCTCGTCAAGTTTAACCTGAGTATTCTGCATGTGTAAAACTATCTTACACCCGTTGTATTTGAACGTAGAGCTTATCACACCCGATCATCATGTGGTGTATCAGCATGAAGAACTTCCGCAATGGTGCATACTCAGGGAGAACACTTATACCTTGAAATTTAGTGAGAGATCATCTTATAATGCTACCGTCAATCAAGCAAAATAAGATGCATAAAGGATAAACATCACATGCAATCAATATAAGTGATATCATATGGCCATCATCATCTTGTGCTTGTGATCTCCATCTCCGAAGCACCGTCATGATCACCATTGTCACCAGCGCGACACCTTGATCTCCATCGTAGCATCGTTGTCGTCTCGCCAACTATTGCTTCTACGACTATTGCTACCGCTTAGTGATAAAGTAAAGCAATTATAGGGCGATTGCATTGCATACAATAAAGCGACAACCATATGGCTCCTGCCAGTTGCCGATAACTCTGTTACAAAACATGATCATCTCATACAATAAAATTTAGCATCATGTCTTGACCATATCACATCACAACATGCCCTGCAAAAACAAGTTAGACATCCTCTACTTTGTTGTTGCAAGTTTTACGTGGCTACTACGGGCTGAGCAAGAACCGTTCTTACCTACACATCAAAAACCACAACGATATTTCGTCAAGTTAGTGTTGTTTTAACCTTCTCAAGGACCGGGCGTAGCCACACTCGATTCAACGAAAGTTGGAGAAACTGACACCCGCCAGCCACCTATGTGCAAAGCACGTCGGTAGAACCAGTATCGCGTAAGCGTACGTGTCAGGGATATACCCCGCGGCGTAACCCGGCCAAAAGTATAACCCGGCCGGACTGGACGACGCACTGATAACCCGCCCGGAGCTTGGCGATTCACGGGTAACCCGCCCGATCTTGGCGGTTCATTAGTAACCCGGCGGGCGGGTCAAATGGATGACAAGGCCCAAGGCCCAGAAGGCCGGTTCATGTTTAATGGTGGGCCGGTTTATGAGGAAAGCATAAGGACTATTCTCCTACAAAGGAAGCAGAACTAGGACTCCACTTGTAATAGAGTAAACCTAATCCTACTAGGACTAGTCATTTAACCCGCCCCTTCAACATATATAAGGAGGGGCAGGGCACCCCAAAGAGGGACAAACAAGAAGAAACAATCTCTAGGGCTAGACACAAAGCGCTGGTTTACCGGTGACTCTCTCGTGATGATAATGAGACCTAGCCACAAACAACATGTAGGGTTGTTACCGGATGATGTTTCCCGGGGCCCGAGGCTGTCTAAATCTTTGTCTTGCGTGTTGCATCTCTTGATTCCGCTAAACCCCTCTCAAGCTACCACATAGATGCGTGTTAATTCCACGACAGTTGTTGGGGATATTACCACTAGGTGTAAACCGGCCAGCTTGGGCCGGATTAACTCCGTGAGTGGTATAAGCAGAGAAAGGCCCAAGGCCTATAGTCGGTTTAGAGCTTGTAGCCGTAAACCGGCCTGATGTATAACTTGTATTGTAAGTTAGGAATAGAGAGATACCAACCGGGATACGAGTATGAACCGGTTGGGACTCTATGAACCGACGGGCGTCACTCGTGTATATAAGGGGACGACCCGACGACGGTTCGAAGACAGACAACCACAACTCGAGCCTAGGCGAAGCTTGTTTGCTCCCTAGCCATCGAGACTACACCAATTCTATCACAACTAGACGTAGGCTTTTACCTTCATCGAAGGGGCCGAACTAGTATAAAACCCTTGTGTCTTTGTGTCCGCTTTAACCCCTGCAAGTAAACCCGTAGCGATGGCTCCACGACTAAGTCCTTACGCTAGGACATCTGCCGTGACAAATCCACGACAGTTGGCGCCCACCGTGGGGCTATTGCACGATGGTTTGACGATCTCGGAGGGCAAGCTCAAAGGACTCGAAGGCTACGTCGTGGGCCGGATGACCAAGAGTCGTCGCGGCCGGATCTACATCGATGACGCCGGATGGGGTCCCGAGGCCGATTCAATCGAGTATGGATACCGGTCCCCTCGGCGGCATACACGCTTTCATCGGCAAGATCGGGAGCTGGGCTGGCCGGACATCTGCACCGACCTCATCGAGACGGCTCAACGTCGCGACCTGCCCAGTTAAACCGCCGTGAAGCATGTCTTCGTTAGAGTCACCCATGGAGGAGAATACGACGCCGTTCGTAACACGGTAGTGAGACCGTCGTTTATTCTCGCGATGAATCTTCAACAGAGAGACCGAGTCATTGTACCAGCTGCAGGCGATATGATCGAGGCTGTTCCGACGGTGACGATATTCGGATCCCCAAGCCGCTTAAACCGGGTCGGAGTATTCATGGCGATGCGCAGCAGCGAACCACTCTTCAACCGCAGCAGCAATGCTTTCCGGTTCAGCAGCGGCAGCGAGGGGCAGGAGGCCCGTCGCGCCGGTTCAAGTTCTGTCGATCTGTTTGATGCACTAGCAGCGCTTATGGCGGAGGACAACCCAGCGGATCAGGAGGCTCATAATGCAGAAATCGCAAAGGTGAAAGAGCAGATCACGCAAGCCAAAGTGGATCTAGCGTTAGAGAAGGAGCGTATGGCCGCAGAGCGAGCCGCTTTAGACGCACAAGCTTACAAACTCATGCTTGACCAGAGTGCATCGCAGGAGGTGTTGAAGCGGAAGTATAGATCGCGCCTGCCGTCAGGATTTGATCCTAGAAATCTCTTTCAGACCCCGGGAGCCGGACCCAGTAACCCGCCCCAGCACAGGGAGGTAAACCGGATTGAGGCACCAGGAGCAGGAGCGACGGTCCAACCGCGCCTGATGGAGCCTCCGCAGCAGAACATGGTGGTTCCTCCGCCGGTACAGACACCCCCAGGTCATTATTCTAATCCTATGGACAACCTTGTTGCAGCCGCTGCACGATTGGAGGCGATCCCAACAAGGAGATTCCCCAAGCGCTTGAGACACGCCGGGTTAAGGAGCTTCTCCGGACTGCACTGATCCAGCAGGAAGCGTATTCATACAGCCGTGATCGAATTCACTCTACGCCCCATCCAAGCCGGAGCTACAGCAGGCGTATGGATGAACCGGCCATATCAAGCAACGCGCGGGACCGTGAAGCGGCCCGAGGCAATCACCAGATGGGCGGCATTCGTGATGCTCAGGAGGTAGTAGATCGGGCCCGGGCACGCAGGGAGGCCGAGTTAGCGGCCAGATGATGATCAGGTCAACACACACCGGTTCGCCCTACCACCTTTGCCGGACCAGGAGTCGCATCCGCTTTAGGGGTGCCCTGTTTAATCCCCGCTTTACGCAATGTGCGTCTGCCTAAGGATTTTAAGGGCCCGCGCAAGGTGCCGAATTACACCGCAGATCTGTCCCCTGAAGCGTGGGTTGAAAGTTATGAGATGGCCATGGAGATGCTAGATGTTGATGAGACCGCATGTGCAAAGTACTTCACCATGATGCTGGAGGGCACAACCCGTACTTGGTTGAAGAGCTTACCGCCCAATTCTATCAGTTCATGGGCCCAGTTACGGGCCCGGTTTATCCAGAACTTCAAGGATACGTGTAAGCAGCCCAAGTCCATAGTAGACCTGGCGGCTTGCGTCCAGGAAGAAGGGGAGTCAACAACCCGTTGGGTACGCCATGTGTCCGAGATTTTGCACTCTTCTGACCGGATCAACGCTGACTCGGCGATCTTAACATTAGAAGGCAACTGCCGGTTTGAGCCTTTGAAATTAAAATTGGGACGTATGAAGCGGTTCTGCAATGATATGGGAACCCTCATGGCCGCTTTGGTAAAGTATGCCGATTCGGACAGTACCAAGGATCCTGAAGCTGATGATGATGAAGCAGGGAAGGGAAAGAAGAACGACAACTCCAAGGGGCAGCAGTACAAACCGGCGGGTCATGGAAATGGGGGCAAGCGCAAGGCTGATGGCAACCCGGATTTCGTAGCCAACACTAATGCGCAGGACAGAGGCCCGCGGCGCAGAGGCAAGGCGAATCGGGGTCAAAATCCTAATACAAGCCGTTTGAATTACTTGTTGAATCAACCTTGCCCCAAGCACGGACGAAGGAGTCCCCATCGAACCATCTCTGGAAAGATCTGTTATATTATGCAGAGTTCAAAACTCCAATGATTTCCGGTATGACCAGGGGTCAGGTGGCGGTTCAGGATCCGGTTTCCATGGGCCGGGTCAGGATGGAGCTTCTGGTTCAGGGCCTAATCAAGGTAATCACAATAGTCAGAATAATCAGGGTGACCAGCAGCAGCAGCAGCAGTCAGGCTATCAGAGCCAACCAAAGCAGTTGAATAGTGGGCAGTATCATGTTTTCACAACCAGTTTGGACAAGCGGGATCGGAAGCTTCACAAACGGGCAGTAAACTCTGTTGAACCGGCCTTGCCGCGGTATTTACGCTGGTCAGAGCAGCCTATCGTGTGGAGCAGAGAGGACCATCCCCCCCGGGTTGATAATCCGGGTCAGCTGGCATTGGTAGTAGACCCTCAGGTGGGGGGCTATAAGTTCACTAAGGTGCTTATGGATGGAGGAAGCAGTATTAATATATTATACTATGAAACTTTCCGTCGCATGGGTCTCACAGACAAGGATCTCAGACCGTCCAATACGGTGTTCCATGGTGTAGTACCAGGCAAATCTGCTTATCCTATTGGTAAGATAGCCCTGGATGTGGCTTTTGGAGACGAGCACGATTCCCGGTCTGAAAAGCTAACTTTTGAAGTGGTGAAAATCCGGAGTCCATATCATGCTTTGTTTGGGCGGCCGGCTTATGCTAAGTTCATGGCACGACCTTGTTATATCTACTTGCAGCTCAAAATGCCGGGTTACAAAGGAACGATAACGGTGCATGGAAGCCGCCGAGTTGCTTTGGAATGTGAGGAAGGCGATGCAGCTTATGCAGAGGCGGTCTGTGCCACGGAGGAGTTGAAGTTCTATAAGGACAATGTTGATCCGGCAGATATGACCCCTTTGAAGAAGCCAACTACGGAGCATGAATCGGATCTGAAGTTTAAGTCGGCAGCTGAGACCAAGCTTGTTGACTTCGTGCCAGGCGATTCGTCCAAGCAGTTCACTGTCAGTGCCAACCTGGATCCCAAATAGGAAAGCGCGCTCATCGAGTTCATCCGTGAGAACCGGGATATCTTTGCATGGAAGCCATCTGACATGCCAGGTGTACCGAGGGAACTCGCTGAGCACACACTTAATGTGGATCCTAAGTATAAGTCGGTGAAACAGTTCCTCCGCCGGTTTAACGAAGAAAGGCGCAAGGCCATTGGAGAGGAAGTAGCCAGGCTTTTGGCGGCTGGTTTTATCATTGAGGTGTTTCATCGAGTGGCTTGCTAATCCGGTGCTGGTCCTTAAGAAAATGGCACTGGCGATGTGTGTGGACTACACAGATCTTAACAAAGCTTGTCCAAAGAGATCCTTTTGCCCTCCCGCATTGATCAGATTATTGATGCCACGGCGGAGATGTGGCGTTTAAGTTTTTGGATGCGTACTCTGGATATCATCGATCAAAATGGCGATTAAGGACCAGGAGAAGACAGCATTTATAACTCCCTTTGGAGCCTTCATTATGTATCTATGCCTTTTGGGCTCAAAAGCGCCCGAGCTACTTATCGGCGGTGTGTGCAGAATTGCCTACATACACGATCGGCCGCAATGTACATGCTTATGTGGATGATATTGTGGTGAAATCAAGACAAAAGGAGACACCGGTGGAAGATTTGAAGGAAACCTTCGACAACTTGCGCATTTATAAGATGATGCTTAATCCGCCAAGTGTGTTTTTGGTGTTCCGCGGAGTAAGTTATTGGGGTTTCGGTGTCTAACAGAGGAATTGAGGCTAATCCGGAAAAATTACAGCTATTACTTCCTTGGCTAAACCGAAGTGTATCAATGATGTTCAGCGTCTCAAGGCGAATCGCTGCGTTGAGCCGGTTTATCGATCGCCTCGGAGAAAAAGCCATCCCTTATACCAGATCTTTGAGGAATACAGATAATTTAAATCGAGTCCGCCGCGACGAAAGCATTTGAGGATCTAAAGCGGCAATTGGCCAATCCGCTTTGTTCTTGCGGCTCGGTTGACAAGGAACCGCTGTTGTTATATGTGGCAGCCAATGCTCGAGCGAAGCGTGGCCATTGTGGTAGAGCGCAAGGAGGCGAGCAAGGAGTATCCGGTTCAACGGCCGGTTTATTATATCGATGAGGTGCTTATTGAGTCCAAACAAAGGTATCCACATTGGCGAAGCTAGTCTATGGTGTTTTCATGGCGATCGGAAATCAAGCAATATTTCCAAGGGCACCCTATCACCGTGGTTAGTTCAGCTCCTTTAGGGATATCATCTGAACCGGAGGCGATCGCGGATTGCAAAATGGGCCATCGAGCTTGGGCGCATGGGCTAAAGTATATACCGCGCACGCAGCGGTGAAGTCACAAGCACCGTTGATTTCATTAATGACCGGACGGAGTTACAAGCACCGAGGAGAAGCCGGATCACACATCTTGGACCATTCATTTTGACGGATCGAGCGGTTGGAAGGCTCGGGGCCGGAGTCGTTTTAACTTCCCCACGAGGTGATAAGTTTTGTTCGTTCTCCGTTTAATGTTCCCTTGTACTAATAATACAGCTGAGTCTGAAGCCTTGCTCCATGGTCTCCGGATGGCTAAGGAGATGAACTTAAGCCGGTTAAGTGCTTTGGTGACTCGGACCGGTGGCTCGGCAAGTATCCGCACTTGGGATTCTAAGGACCCCTCATGGCCGCATATCGTCGAGAAGTGGATAATATCGCAGGTTGCTTCAAGGGCTATCAAGTGGATCATGTGGATCGCCGAAGAACGGCGCGCAGACGCTTTAAGCGGTTGGGTTCTCGGCGTAAACCGTCCCGCCTAATGTCTTTTGGACGTCTTGCACAACCCGTCGGTCCGGCTCCCCGGTGAAGCGGATTTGGCTATTCTGATCCGGAGGCTCGGTTGGTGGCAGCATTACATGCTATTCGGATTGGGCGATTCCTTACCTTGCATATATGACTCGAGGAGTTGCGAAGATGAGGTTACGGCGCACGGATAATCCGCGCTCCAAATCTATGACGATTCTTAATGGTGAGTTACATCATTGCAGTGTGTCAGGGGCGTTTCAACGCTGTGTTTCCCCTGAGGAAGGCTGTGAAATTTTAAGAGAAATCCATGAAGGGGATTGTGGACATCACGCCGGTTCAAAGTCCCAGTGGCGGCGTTCCGTCCACGGATTTTACCGTTGATGCCCAGCTGATGCGGAGGACTTGGTTAAATGGTGTGATGGATGTCAGAAATTTTCCAGGCGTGCTCATGTACCGGCACAAGAATTGAGGATGATCCCAATAACGTGGCCGTTTGCGACTTGGGGGCTGGATATGGTTGGACCCTTTAAACGTTCCAAGGATAAGAAGACCCACCTGTTGGTGGCAGTGGACAAATTCACCAAGTGGGTTGAAGCGGAACACAGCCGGCCAAGTGTGATGCGGCAACAGCGGTGCGGTTCATCAAAAAGGTGATTTTCCGGTTTGGCTTTCCACACAGTATCATTACTGATAATGGTACTAATTTATCCAAGGGTGCTATGAAAGAATTTTGTGAACGTGAGCACATCCGGCTTGACGTGTCATCAGTGGCTCACCCCCAATCCAACGGGCAGGCAGAACACGCTAATCAAGAGATCTTACGAGGCATCAAACCCCGACTTCTGGTTCCGTTACAGAGAACACGAGGGTGCTGGGTTGAAGAGCTACCATCAGTGCTATGGAGTATCAATACTACGCCAAACCGGTCCACCGGGTATACACCATTTTTCATGGTCTACGGAGCGGAGGCCGTTCTCCCCAGTGATATCCGGCACGATTCGCCCCGTGTAGCGGCTTATGTTGAAGCGGACAACGAGACGGCACGGCAGGACGCTTTGGACCTATTGGATGAGGAGCGTGATATGGAAGCCGCTCGTTCGGCGATTTACCAGCAAGATCTTCGTCGTTATCACGATCGCCGGTTAAAACCAGAGCCTTTCAAGAAGGAGATTTGGTGCTTCGTCTCATCCAAGACCGCATGATATGCACAAGTTATCCCCACCTTGGGAAGGACCTTTTGTGGTCAGCAAGAATCTACACAACGGATCATACTATCGATTGATATTCGAGGCGTCAAGACTCACGTACATCAGAGGAGGAGACCAATAGGCCGTGGAATATAGCTCATCTTCGGCCTTACTACACTTGAGCCATCGGCTCAGTTTATGTAAATAGCATGACAATGTATATATTATCTTCGATATAATAAAAACCGGAGCCTCAGCTAAAGCGGGGTCTCTGTCTTTCTTATCATGCGTGGTTACATGGAGTGTTTATGTTTTTAAAGCGGCCTCCGGTTTACCCCTTGACATTTATATTTATCACTTGGGGGCTTGGTCGTGTCCGAACCAATGCAACACCTCTTGATAGGCGAAAGCCACCAGATCATTTGGGGACACGGTCACGTCTGAACCGGTCACGCCTCTTGGTCGGCCATTAGGGCCAGAGTCATTTGGGGGCTTGGTCGAACCCGAACCAATGTCATGCCACTTGGCCGGCGTACTCGCCAAGAGTCTTTTGGGGACCTGGCCGACTAGCACCATCGCTACGCCTTCGGGGGGCTTGGTTGCGTCTGACCATGGTAATGCCATCTGACCAGCTCCATGAAGCTTTTCTTTTGCAAAGAGTTATTGCCTTTGTTGCCATATTTTCACGTAAATGGTATTCGATTTTTTGTTGTTGCGTTTTTTAAACCCGACAAATATTTTCATCCGGTTCAACTGTCAGTTACAAACTGACAGGACACGGTTTAGTATTACACCGGAGTTTTATCTGCCCGGTTTACCTTCTTCCTGAGTCACAAGGGGGCTTGTGCTGATTCAGCAAGGTTTATATGGGAACTATTCTCTCCTCAGACGGTCATGGTTTTTAAGGCCTCCGCTTCAAGTTTGGCTACGCCAGCTTCATGCCCAGAGTACGGCAAGTATTTGTATCAAATACTCATTGATTTTTGATATATATATATATATATTGAATATCATAAACCGGCTGGCGATATCACCGCCACCGAGGTTCAACTTTTCTGGTTGCAGGAATCAAACAAAGTTTCACTTATGCACGAAGGCATATTCACACGGAAAGTTTTAACTAAAGCTATTACAAGGCAACATGGTGCCCAAATGAGATCATTGTCCTTTGGGCAAACCGCCCACAACAGATGTTTGAACCGGCCACCGGTTCAAGCCTGCTCTTCATCCTCCGCCGCTTCAGCCTCTTCATCTCTACCCATTGGCCGGAAATCCACGAGGGTCCATCGATTCCCATTAGCGCTTGGAATACAGCCTCTTCGTGGATCGAGAAGAGGCGGTTCAATATCGGGGCGTAAGTATGCTTACGGATTGGAGGGATCAGGTTTTCCGCTTCAAAGGTTGGGGCAGACACTCGCTTGTTTTGATCATTATATTGTGCTTGGTAATGCTCCAAGTCGGCTTCTTCGGCCAACTGACAAGCCAGTGGGCGTACTGCACGGTTTATTGCCCGTAAATCCTCTTCACTAAAGTCAGAGCCATCTTCTTTCACACTGGGATATCCTTGAGCTGCTTCCACGGGATCAAAGTCTGGTACCCATGCCTTGGCTCGGATCAAGGCGTTGATAGCTCCGGTTCACAAGAAGAGATTTCTTCACCTCTTCAATCCGGCAGGAAGCATTGACAGACGGCTCGAGTATCTTGAATCGTGGAAGGTGCTGGATTGTTATGTGACATTGTGGTGATGATGCTTGTGGGCTCGGTATATAACTGTTCGACTAAAGTGTAGACAACCTTCAGTTTCTTCCGCACATCATTTCCTAAGTGCCCAACGCGTGTGCCTACAAACAGTAAATGGTTAGTTCTAAACCGGACTAATGACACAGCAAGTGCAATATATCACAATTGTTCACAGGAAGCTTACCAAAGATTGCTGCAGTCATAGAATGTACTTGCCGCTTTACGGCTGTCAGATCATCCACCACCGGTTTAAGGGCAGCTTCAGCATTTTCTGCCCGTTTGATCAAATTGGCCTTTTCAAAGGCCCGCATCGCTGCTCTTTCTTCATACTTTCCTTCACTTGTTCAAGAGCGGTCAAGGCACCTTTGGTCAACTCTTTTTGGCCTTCTCTGTTTCGCCTTCTTTGGGTTTTCAAAGCCGCTTGTAAATCGGCAATCCGATCATCTTTGATTTTCACCTCAGCTGCGCGCAACAAAGACGTTCAGCCAGAAATTCAAGTTAAAGTCCCAACCACACAACACAGTTATATGCTTGACACTTGGGGGCTAATGTACCTTCAATTTTTATACTGCTATTACATGGCAAAGTCCCAAGCTCAATACAAGTATTCAACTTGGCACTTGGGGGCTAATGACTATTTGGTTCTACCAATGTTTCATCGAGCAGTTTTCTTGAAGTACCGGTTTAAGTATGCGAGTTAAACCGCACTTGTGGTTATGCGGTAGATTTCAAATGGATCAAGAAAATAATCAAGTCCCGGTTTGATCAAGATTGCAAACCGGCCCTTGGGGTCTACAAGGACTAATATACTGGTGATAAGGAAAGGAGTGCGTTACCTCAAACTTGTCCCGCATTAGTTTGACCAGGCCAGCTTCATAGTCACGGCCATCAGTAAAGCGGTTCAAATATCCGAATGAAGATCTTGGGCGCTTAAAGCGGCATATGTTTCAACTCGACATCCCACTTTCCTTTATTCAAAGTGGAAGAATCCTCTTCACAAGATGCCGAGTTAAGGTTGCAGATTCCCGGCTCGGAGCGCCCATACCAAGAATTACAACGCCATCATCTTTCGACTCGACGGATTGTGTGGGCACGGCTGTTTTAGTAGGACTGCGAGGCTTCTCAAACCGGACGGTGCTGGCAGGTGGATCAGCAGAGGTTGAAGTATTGACAGGCCTCTCTTCAGGAATAACCTCCTCTTGAACCGGAGGGTCATTGGGGATATCTTCAGAGGCAAAATTTTCAAGATCCGGCGCTCTCTCAGGATCTGAAGCGGCAGCCTCTTCAACTGTTTTGTCCAAGCGGGCCTTCTTGCTGGGTTTCGGTTTGGTTCTGAAAAGACAAAGAGTCAGGAAAAAGGCATATCCATTACAGAAGATATCAGAACATATATGGCCGGTGTGACTTACCCGACGGCTATTTTCAACGGTGGTAGCTGAGTGGCTGAGGATTCGCCAGAGGATGAATGGGAAGTAACCCGATAATCGGTCGGACGGATTAAGAGGTTGATGGAAGAAACCCGCTTTGGAATTTAAAGCAATAAAAGGTCGGAAACCTCGGTGCGGCGCTTCGAACCGGTTGTTTGGTAAAGCGGCAGAGGTAACTACGACCATCGCGTGCGGGTTGTCGGCGAGCTTCATGTTCTTTGTGTCTTCATAGGAAATTTGGGATCCAAGTAAGCAAGAGGGTGAGAAAATTAACTTTCCGGTTTGCCTTGCGAAATTTTGGTAAAGGCAAATTTGTTGAATCGGAAGAAAGGATAGTTACCTCAAGCAAATCCTGCGTTCTTTGGCTTCAGCGTCATCCTGACAAGCATCATCATCAATAAGGCGTGTAAAAAGCAAGCCAAGAGAATCAAGTTCCGGATTACCCACATCATCGTCAATGGCCGGGTCAGATGAAGCAGTGGTCTTTCTCTTGTGGGCTGATTTCTTGACAACTTTTGTTTTGGGCCGGTTTGGCCGCCCAGCTTTATCCGCTTTGTCTTGGGAAAGTTTCTTGCTCCGAAACGGATTATCACCCTGGATCAGAAATAATTAAATGTTGGATACATGAGGCAATAACAGGTTTAATGATGAAGCAGTTAGAGACTTACCGCAGGTGGTTTGTTGGTGGTGCAGTAAGAAGCCAAACCGGTTTGAGCACAGAGATGCTCCGGTTCATTCAGCATTCTCCTTACTGAGTCCGTAACTTCATCATCAGAAAGTTCAAGCTTTGTGTGTCGGAGTGGGTCGTCGACGCTGCCAGTATACTGACACATTAAACCGGAACGCCGGCTCAAAGGCAGTATGCCCCAAGATAACCAGCAGCGTGCAAGATCAATTCCAGTCAGACCGTTGGCCATAAAGGCTCGGAGCTTGGACAGTTGTGGGGCATATTTGCTTCTTTCTTTGGCACTTAATCTTTGAGGGAAGGGATGAGCATTGCTTAGCCGCTCTGGACGAAAGCCGGGTAAGGGATTTTCACCCTCAAGAGAAGTATCCTTGCAGTAAAACCAAGTCGCATTCCCTTCTTTGGGGTGAGTATGGAGTTTGACGTGGGGATACGTGATTTCCTTCCTTTTCTGAATAGCCATACCGCCCAATTCTGTATTGGGGCCGTCGGTGAATTCAGTGCGACGGTTTAGATGGAAGAGATCTCTAAACAGTTCAACGAAGGTTCCTCTTGCGATATGCTTGAAAGCACTTGAAAGTGGCATAAGTTGGTGACGGAATTGGGGCCAATGTCTTGGGGATGGAGCTGAAAATTGGCCAACACTTCCCGGTAAAATTTTGAACCGGGCGGTTTGAAGCCCCGGGCCAGGTGATCCGCAAAAACCACAACTTCCCCTTCCTGAGGCGTGGGAGGACATTCCTCTCCAGGAACCCTCCAGTGGACTGTATTTTTGTCATCTAAAGCGCCAATTGATACCAGTTCATTCAGCTGTGACTCAGAGACGCGGGAAGGAACCCAGTTGCATTCATACACTTGTTTGGCCATGATAGGATCTACAAAAGTAACGGATCCGGTTCAAGAGCGTGCTTGTTACAAAGTGATTGATCTAAGTTATGATAAACCGGAGGCAGTGTTTATAAATCGGTTCATTTTGATATGATGTCAGATGAGCTCTGGCGGTTCAACAAGGGGACTAATGGTGTACCTGAGCCGGTTTAGCAGCTTTTTCTTATGGTGAGTTAAACCGCCTAATCTAGGCCTTGGAAATATTTGAAGCTGTGGACAGTTTACAGAAACAAGTTTCACAAGATCCCATGATTACTACGGATCAAACGCGGGTTTTCAGAAAACAGGAAATATTTTCACGGAGGAAAAGAAGAAACAGAAGTGGACCATGAGGCAGATATATATGCAGAAGATCCATGGGATTGAGATGAGAAAGTACCGCGGATGCGCAGGAACCATTATTGGTACAGAACAGAATCGCAGCGTGGTTCAAAGTTAAAAGGATAAAAACGCACGAAGAACACGGTATGAAGCTGGAACCCTAAAACAGATCTAAGTACAGAAACAGATTTAAGAAGGAGAAGAAGCTTACCGGGAATGGAGAAGATGCGGAAAAAGGCCGCAGTTTCGAATGCGTTGGTCGATCAGCGCCTAGGACGAAGCGGTCGATGACAATGGCGGAGCTCCAAGAGCAGCGGCGCGAGGAAGACGAAGAAGAGGAAGCGAAGGGAGGAAAGAAATGACCCTTCGGTCCTATTTATAAGGCAGAAAAGCTAGGTCAAGCGCGTGGATCCAGGGACTGCTATTAAAGAAGGTGTTACAAAGGATCAAATTTCAGGATGACGTCATGCCGGTTTACAGTGACCAGAAGCAACGACGTCATGCCGGTTTATAGCGACCAGAAGTAACGACGTCGTGCCGGTTTACAGTAACCAGAAGCCACGACGACATGGCGGTTTACCAAACAAAAGAAGATGTCTAAGATACAAGCTTTGTGAAGGATTGAAATGAACCCGTTCAAATCAATCTGGGGCCTAATGTTGGGGATATTACCACTAGGTGTAAACCGACCAGCTTGGGCCGGATTAACTCCGTGAGTGGTATAAGCAGAGAAAGGCCCAAGGCCTATAGTCGGTTTAGAGCTTGTAGCCGTAAACCGGCCTGATGTATAACTTGTATTGTAAGTTAGGAATAGAGAGATACCAACCGGGATACGAGTATGAACCGGTTGGGACTCTATGAACCGACGGGCGTCACTGTGTATATAAGGGGCGACCCGGCGACGGTTCAAAGACGACAACCACAACTTCGAGCCTAGGCGGCTTGTTTGCTCCTAGCCATCGAGACTACACCAATTCTATCACAACTAGACGTAGGCTTTTACCTTCATCGAAGGGGCCGAACTAGTATAAAACCCTTGTGTCTTTGTGTCCGCTTTAACCCCTGCAAGTAAACCCGTAGCGATGGCTCCACGACTAAGTCCTTATGCTAGGACATCTGCCGTGACAAATCCACGACAACAGTTATCTTCAAGAGACAAACCGGCCCTTGGGGGCTACTCAGTTGAAGTGTTCTTTATCCTAAAAGTCCCGGTTTGTCTTCAAGAGACAAACCGGCCCTTCGGGGCTACAATGAAGTGGATATATAGAACAAGAAGGATTAAAGTGTTTGGAAGATTACCTCATAGCGCTCCTTCATCATGTTCACCAAACCGGCCTCATAATCTCGGCTTGTGTATAGGCGGTTTAGGAATTCGGAATGAAGCTCCTGGGCAGAAAGGTTAACACAGCTGGATAAATCTGTCTTCTCTTTCCCCTTGCCCATAGCAACAAATTCTTCCTTGGCAGTATGCTTGGATAAGGCAACCGGATTGCCTGGGACGGTGCAAGCAGTACCAGTGATAATAACATCATCATCGCCACCTTTTGACGGGCTCGGCGGATTGACAATATCCCTGGCTGGGCTCGACGGATCAGCAGCTGGACTTGGAGGAGTAGCATGCGGGCTTGATGGATCAACATGAGTAGCCGGGTCAGCTTCCGGCGGATCAGCATCCGTGTTTGGACCTTGTGGGGCAGAATCATCCATAACAACACTAGTGTCTCTACCTGCACCTTCTGGGGTCCTCTCTGGTTCAACTTCATCAGTGGGGGTACTGGTTTTGGCTTTCTTGCTCAGTCGGGCTTTGGCACTACAATATCAAACAAAAGTTAGTATGGTAAACCGACGCATGAAGGAAAAAGCTTAAGAGCAGTATACTTACCCAGCGACGGTCTTGAGGGGAGGCAATTGCGTGGTTGATGAGTCGCCAGATGAAGAATTGTAAGTCACCTGATAATTCGAATCAGACGGGTTAAGTGGGTATCGGAAGCAACCTGCCAAGGGATAAGGTTTATTAAAAGAGGAAGAGACCTCTGGATGACGTTTCCGGGTTGGAGTGTCTGGTAAACCGGAGGAAGTGACTTGTTGGCCACTGTGCTGGGTTGTGCGACGACTTTCATGTTGTTGTGTCTTCAGAGAAAATTTTGGATCCAAATGAGCAAGAGGGTGAGAGTATTTTACTTTTTGAACTACACGGCAAAGTTTTTGAACTGGCACATGATCTGAATCGGAGGAAAGGGAGATTACCTCTACATGATCGGCACGACTGGCTTCTGCATCATCCTGGTAATAATTGTTGTCAATAAGGTGTACGAAAAATAAGCCAAGGGAGTCAAGTTCTTCCTCTTGTTCCGATTCCTCAATATCTTCGAGTGGATTAGATGACTCGGCGGTTTTCCTCTTGGCTGGTTTCTTTATGACTTTGCTTTTGGCACGAGGAGCCCTCGCCGGTTCATCTTGAGCTTTCCTCTTCCAGAAGGTATCTTTGGCCTGTAAAATTAAACAAAGGATTATTATAGCAGTGTTAAAACGGAGACGGATCAAAAAGCACAAGGTTAATTTTTTTTTACCGCTGGCGGTTTGTTGGAAGCATAAAAAGGGCGCAGCCCAGTTCGGCTGCATTCGGCGATCGGTTCATCCAGCATCTTCTTCACAGACTCAGTGACTTCATGATCAGTCATTTCTATTTCATTAAACCGTTGAGGATCCTTGATGTTGCCAGTATACTCATGCATCAACCCGGAGCAGCGGCTTAAAGGTAGGATACTCCATGAAACCCAGCAACGAACGAGGTTAACGTCGGTTAAGCCGTTTGCTAGGAAGGCCCGGAGCTTGGCAAGTTGAGGTGCGTAAGTCTGTCGTTCTTCGGCAGTGAGCCGTTGAGGCAGTGGATGGCCATTGCTGAGCCGGTGAGCACGATAACCCGGCAAAGGATTTTCTCCAGCAGGAGCAGTGTTCTGACAATAAAACCATGTTTGGTTCCAGTCTTTGGGGTGGCTGTGATGTTTTGCATGAGGGAAATCAACTTCTTTCCTCTTCTGGATTGACACTCCACCAAGTTTAGTGCTGGGACCATCAGAGAACTCAGTTTGGCGGTTTAGATGGAAAAAGTCCTGAAAGAACTCAATAGATGGTTCTTCTTGAAGGTAAACTTCACAGAATACTTGGAAATTACATATGTTGGACACAGAATTCGGTCCAATATCTTGTGGATGGAGTTGGAAGCTAGCGAGTACATCCCGGAAAAACTTTGATCCGGGAGGGCTAAATCCCCGGTCTAGATGCTGCATGAACACAATCACTTATCCATCTTGAGGCTCAGGAGGGCATTCAGGGCCAGGGACTCACCAATGAAGGACATTTTTTGAGGCTAAAGCGCCAGTCAGAACATATCCATTGAGTTGTGTTTCCATGATCTGAGAAGGAACCCAGTTGCAAGCGGCGAATTGCTTGGTCATTTTTGAAAACAAACTGTAAAAGAAAAGTGGAGGCCGGTTTACGATTGAAGGTTGATGTGCACTAACCGGTGTTAAACTGGGGAATTTAATCAGGGCATATATGTAAGGTAAACCGGAAAGTACTACTCAAGTCCCTGGCGGTTTAAGTGAGGGCTAATGGCATCTGACAGATTATTAACTACTAAAGATTAAACCGTCTTTAACGGAAGAAGCAGATCTGAAATCTACTAAGTGTTGCAGAAACAAGTTTCACAAGATGGTGATATAATTTTGGATCTACCGCAGTTTTACAAAAGGAAAAACTTTCTAACCCTAAAGGTCGCGACAGCAGAAGAGCGCATATGCTTGGGCAGGATCTGATGCAGTAAAAAAGTAGTTTCTGAGGGTAACTAGGGGTGCTGAACTACTACCGCACACCTTTGCTATCAGTTTCAGGTCTATTTATGAGATCTAGGAGAGGAAAAGGAAAAACGAGGAAGAACACCGATGAACAGAAGAACCCTAATGCAGATCTAACAGTTGTAAAGAGGAGTACTTACTAATGCTGCGAGGCAGCAGAGGGGCGGTGCAGTCTATCTGATCAAGAACAGGTTGATGCAGCGGCCTTGTTGATGCAGTGCTCGAAGGACGACGGCGACGCCGGAGCTCGAGTTCTTCGGGGTCGCGAGGAAGAAGACGATGCGAAGAGGCAAGGGGTGAAATGGAAGGACCCCGGTCTTATTTATAAAGGAAAGGGGATAAGCGGCAGGTGCGAGAATCGAGGGGCCTGAAGCGGTAAAAGGGGAGCGCAGCTGTCGCCTCAATCCTCGGGAATTAATTAAGAGAAGGGAATCTTCATAAATCTTTTTATGCAGAGATGACATCATGGCGATTTACTGCAGTGTCAGAAGATGACATCACGGTGGTTCACCAAAGTTTACAGGGAGATGACAACATGGCGGTTTACAAGAATCATTAGAAGACGCTCACGGAATTTTTCTAAGTATTGAAGATTGACATGAACAGGTTCAAATCAATCTGGGGCCTAATGTTGAGGATATAACTACTGAGTGTAAACCGCCCAGGAGGGGCCGGTTCACGCTCAACTATACAAAAGCCCATGAAGACAAGAAGATGGCGCTTTACTGATAAAGCTTAGAGGCCCAGAGCCCAGAGGCAGATTAGGTACCATAGTGGTAAACCGCCATAATTGTATAACTTGTATTGTAAGTTAGGGAAAGGGAGAGACCGAGCCAAACACTTGTATGAGTCGGCCTCGGGACTCAGTAAACCGGCCGGGCGTCAACTTGTGTATATAAAGGGACGACCCGGCGGCGGTTCAGGGACAACAGACAACAACTCGAGACCTAGGCAAAGCGTATTTGCTCCCTGGTCATCGAAACCCCAATAATCCCATCACAACTAGACGTAGGCTTTTACCTTCATCGTAAGGGGTCGAACTAGTATAAAACTCTTGTGTCCCTTGTCCGGTTTAACCCCTTCAGGCTAATCTCGTTGCGATGGCTCCACGACTAAGTCCTTCTGCTAGGACATCTGATGTGATATTTTCATGACAGTACGCGTAATGTCGGTCCGGGCCGCTTCATCCAACAATACCGCCGAACCAAAGTATGACATGCTGGTAAGTAGTATGAGTTGTATCGCCCACAACTCACTTGTGTTCTACTTGTGCATATAACATCTACGCATAAACCTGGCTCGGATGCCACTGTTGGGGAACGTAGTAATTTCAAAAAAAATTCCTATGCACACACAAGATCATGGTGATGCATAGCAACGAGAGGGGAAAGTGTCATCCATGTACCCTCGTAGACCGAAAGCGGAAGCGTTAGCACAACGCGGTTGATGTAGTCGTACATATTCACGATCTGACTGATCAAGTACCGGACATAACGTACCTCCGAGTTCAGCACACGTTCAGCTCAATGACGTCCCACGAACTCCGATCCAGCAGAGCTTTGCGGGAGAGTTCCGTCAGCACGACGACGTGATGACGGTGTTGATGATGCTACCGAAAGCGGAAGCGTTAGCACAACGCGGTTGATGTAGTCGTACGTCTTCACGATCCGATTGATCAAGTACCGGACGTAACGTACCTCCGAGTTCCGCACACATTCAGCTCGATGACGTCCCACGAACTCCGATCCAGCAGAGCTTTGCGGGAGAGTTCCGTCAGCACGACGACGTGATGACGGTGTTGATGATGCTACTGACGCAGGGCTTCGCCTAAGCACCGCTATGATATTACCGAGGTGGAATATGGTGGAGGGGAGCACCGCACACGGCTAAGAGATCAAGAGATCAATTGTTGTGTCTAGAGGTGCCCCCTGCCCCTGTATACAAAGGACCAGGGGGAGGGGGCGGCCGGCCAGGAGGAGGGCGTGCCAGGGAGGAGTCCTACTCCCACCGGGAGTAGGACTCCCTCTTTTCATAGTTGGAGTAGGAGGGGGAAAGGAAGGGAAGGAGAGAGGAGGAAGGAAAGGGGGCGCCCCCCTCCTTGTCCAATTCGTACTAGAGGGGGAGGGGGCGCGCGGCCAGCCCTAGCCGCCCCTCCTCTTCTCCACTAATGCCCATCTTGGCCCATTAAGGTCCCCGGGGGGTTCCGGTAACCGCCCGGTACTCCGTATATGTCCGAAACTCCCCGAAACCATTCCAGCGTCCGAGCATAGTCGTCCAATATATCAATATTTATGTCTCGACCATTTCGAGACTCCTCGTCATGTCTGTGATCACATCCCGGACTCTGAACTACCTTCGGACATCAAAACACAAAACTCATAATACTGATCGTCATCTAACTTTAAGCGTGCGGACCCTACTGGTTCGAGAACTATGTAGACATGACCGAGACTCGTTTCCGGTCAATGACCAATAGCGGAACCTGGATGCTCATATTGGTTACCACATATTCTTCGAAGATCTTTATCGGTCAAACCGCATGACTACATACGTTGTTCCCTTTGTCATCGGTATGTTACTTGCCCGAGATTCGATTGTCGGTATCTCAATACCTAGTTTAATCTCATTACCGGCAAGTCTCTTTACTCATTATGTAATGCATCATCCCGCAACTAACTCATTAATCACATTGCTTGCAAGGCTTATAGTGATGTGCATTACCGAGAGGGCCCAGAGATACCTCTCCTACAATCGGAGTGACAAATCCTAATCTCGAAATACGCCAACTCAACAAGTACCTTCGGAGACACCTGTAGAGCACCTTTATAATCACCCAGTTACATTGTGACGTTTGTTAGCACACAAAGTGTTCCTAACGGGAGTTGCATAATCTCATAGTCATAGGAACATGTATAAGTCATGAAGAAAGCAATAGCAACATACTAAACGATCAAGTGCTAAAATAACGGAATGGGTCAAGTCAATCACATCATTCTCTAATGATGTGATCCCGTTAATCAAATGACAACTCATGTCTATGGCTAGGAAACTTAACCATCTTTGATTCAACAAGCTAGTCAAGTAGAGGCATACTAGTGACACTTTGTTTGTCTATGTATTCACACATGTACTAAGTTTCCGGTTAATGCAATTCTAGCATGAATAATAAACATTTATCATGAAATAAGTAAATAAATAATAACTTTATTATTGCCTCTAGGGCATATTTCCTTCACACTTAGCCCGTTTCTTAAGGCTGAATCCGCCGGTGTTCTCCAGCAGCATCGAGCCGATTGTTACACATGATTGGCTCCGCAAGATTCGAAGGGAGTTGACCACTGCAGGATGCACAGATGCGGAGAGAGTGTGTTTTGCCGCACATCAGCTTGATGGACCCGTAATAACCCACAAGTGTAGGGGATCGCAACAGCTTTCGAGGGTAAAGTATTCAACCCAAATTTATTGATTCGACACAAGGGGAGCCAAAGAATATTCTTGAGTATTAGCAGTTGAGTTGTCAATTCAACCACACCTGGATAACTTAGTATCTGCAACAAAGTATTTAGTAGCAAAGTAATATGATAATAAAGGTAACGGTAGCAAAAGTAATATTTTTGGGTTTTGTAGTGATTGTAACAATAGCAACGGAAAAGTAAATAAGTGAAACACAAGATGTGAAAAGCTCGTAGGCAATTGATCAGTGATGGATAATTATGTCAGATGCGATTCCTCAAGTAACAGCTATAACATAGGGTGACACAGAACTAGCTCCAGTTCATCAATGTAATGTAGGCATGTATTCTGTATATAGTCATACATACTTATGGAAAAGAACTTGCATGACATCTTTTGTTCTACCCTCCCGTGGCAGCGGGGTCCTTACGAAAACTAAGGGATATGAAGGCCTCCTTTTAATAGAGAACCGGAACAAAGCATTAGCACATAGTGAATACATGAACTCCTCAAACTACGGTCATCACCGAGAAGTATCCCGATTATTGTCACTTCGGGGTTGTCGGATCATAACACATAATAGGTGACTATAGACTTGCAAGATAGGATCAAGAACACACATATATTCATGAAAACATAATAGGTTCAGATCTGAAATCATGGCACTTTCGGGCCCTAGTGACAAGCATTAAGCATAGCAAAGTCATAGCAACATCAATCTCGAGAACATAGTGGATACTAGGATCAAACCCCAACAAAACTAACTTGATTACATGGTAAATCTCATCCAACCCATCACCGTCCAGCAAGCCTACAATGGGATTACTCACGCACGACGGTGAGCATCATGAAATTGGTGATGGAGGATGGTTGATGATGACGACGACGACAAATCCCCCTCTCTGGAGCCCCAAACGGACTCCAGATCAGCCCTCGCGAGAGAGATTAGGGCTTGGCGGCGACTCCATATCGTAAAACACGATGAAACTTTCTCTCTGATTTTTTCTCCGTGAGACGGAATATATGGAGTTGGAGTTGAGGTCGGCGGAGCCTCAGGGGGCCCACGAGACAAGGCGGCGCGCCCAGGGGGGTGGGCGCCCCCCACCCTCGTGGACAGGGTGTGGGCCCCCTGGTCTTGATTCTTTTGCCAGTATTTTTTATATTTTCCAAAAAGTGCCTCCGTGGATTTTCAGGACATTCCGAGAACTTTTGTTTTCTACACATAAAACAACATCATGGCAGTTCTACTGAAAACAGCATCAGTACGGGTTAGTTTCATTCAAATCATGCAAGTTAGAGTCCAAAACAAGGGCAAAAGTGTTTGGAAAAGTAGATACGTTGGAGGCGTATCAACTCCCCCAAGCTTACACCTTTGCTTGTCCTCAAGCAATTAAGTTGATAAACTGAAAGTGATAAAGAAAAAAATTTAGAAACTCTATTTGCTCTTGTTGTTGTAAACATGCAAAGCCATCATTCAGGTTTCAGCAAATATTATGAACTAACCATACTCACAATAACACCTAGATCTCACAACTACTCATATCAATAGCATAATCAGCTAGTGAGCCATACTAATAAAACTCGGATGACAACACTTTCTCAAAACAATCATAACATGATATAACAAAATGGTATCTCACTAGCCCTTTCTGAGACCGCAAAACATAAATGCAGTGCACCTTTAAAGATCAAGGACTGACTAAACATTGTAATTCATGGTAAAAGATATCCAGTCAGGTCATACCCAATATAAACTAATAATAATGAATGCAAATGACGATTGTGCTCTCAAATGGTGCCTTTTAATAAGAAGGGTGATGACTCAACATAAAAGTAAATAGATAGGCCCTTCGCAGAGGGAAGCAGGGATTTGTAGAGGTGCCAGAGCTCGATTTTAAAACAGAGATTGAATAACATTTTGAGCGGCATACTTTCGCTGTCAATGCAACAACTATGAGATGGCCGTATCTTCCATACTAAATGCATTATAGGCAGATCCCAAACAGAATGGTAAAGATTTATACTCCCCCAACCACCAACAAGTATCAATCCATGGCTTGCTCGAAACAATGAGTGCCTCCAACTAACAACAGCCCTGGGGAGTTTTGTTTAATTATTTTGATTTGTTTTGATCTTTTTGGATCATGGGACTGGGCATCCCGGTTACCGGCCCTTTCTCGTGAATGAGGAGCGGAGTCCACTCCTCTTGAGAATAACCCACCTAGCATGGAAGATATAGGCAGCCCTAGTTGAAACATGAGCTGCTTGAGCATACAAAACCGAATTTCATTTGAAGGTTTGGAGTTTGGCACATACAAATTTACTTGGAACGGTAGGTAAATACCGCATATAGGAAGGTATGGTGGACTCATATGGAACAACTTTGGGGTTTATGGAGTTTGGATGCACAAGCAGTATTCCCGCTTAGTACAGGTGAAGGCTAGCAAAAGACTAGGAAGCGACCAACTGAGAGAGCGACAACAGTCATAAACATGCATTAAAATTAATTCACACCGAGTACAAGCATGAGTAGGATATAATCCACCATGAACATAAATATCATGAAGGCTATGTTGATTTGTTTCAACTACATGCGTGAACATGTGCCAAGTCGAGTCACTCAATTCATTCAAAGGAGGATACCATCCCATCATGCCACATCATAATCATTCTAATAGCATGTTGGCACGCAAGGTAAACCATTATAACTCATAGCTAATCAAGCATGGCACAAGCAACTATAATCTCTAAATGTCATTGCAAATATGTTTACTTCATAATAAGCTGAATCAAGAACGATGAACTCATCATATTTACAAAAACAAGAGAGGTCGAGTTCATACCAGCTTTTCTCATCTCAATAAGTCCATCATATATCGTCATTATTGGCTTTCGCTTGCACGACCGAACTATGTGTATAATAATAATAGTGCACGTGCATTGGACTAAGCTGGAATCTACAAGCATTCAACTCAAGAGAGAAGACGGGGTAATATGGGCTCTAAGTTAAATAAACAATCATGCATATGAGAGCCACTAAACTTTTTTAATATGGTCTTCTTGACCCCCAAAGAAAAGAAAAGAAAATAAAACTATTTACACGGGAAAGCTCCCAACAAGTAAAGGAAGAACGAGAAATCTATTTGGGTTTTCATTTTAATTACTACTACAAGCATGGAAATTAAACTAACTAATTTTTTTGATTTTTCTTAAGGTTTATCAAACAGACAATAAGAAAACTAGAAAAAGAAATTTAAACTAGCATGGATAATACAATGAAACAGTATGAGCACCGACGACTAGAATAGTGTGTGAACATGAATGTAAAGTCGGTGAGAAATACGTACTCCCCCAAGCTTAGGCTTTTGGCCTAAGTTGGTCTAATACCAAGGACCGCCTGGATGAAATCCGTAGTTGTAGCTGGGGTTGTACTGAGAGGAGGTGGATGAAATCCGCTCTCCCCTCGTGTTCAGCTGCTTCCTCCCTGGTAACAACATATCTTCCTTTTGCCTGATAATCAAAAAGGAGAGGAGGTGGGAAGAGTAACATGGACGCCATTGCGTATGTCATATATTAGTCGATACTGGAGGAATTGTTCATTCCTCCTAAGAAAATGATGATTGACCATAGCGTCATAATCTAAATAAGCAGGGGGTATTGAGGGAGTCCTGGACTAGGGGGTGTCTGGATAGCCGAACTATCATCATTGGTCGGACTCCAAGACTATGAAGATACAAGATTGAAGACTTCGTCCCGTGTCCGGATGGGACTTTCCTTGGCGTGGAAGGCAAGCTTGGCAATACGGATATGTAGATCTCCTACCATTGTAACCGACTCTGTGTAACCCTAGCCCTCTCCGGTGTCTATATAAACCGGAGGGTTTTAGTCCATAGGATGAAGAACAATCATACCATAGGCTAGCTTCTAGGATTTAGCCTCCTTGATCTCGTGGTAGATCCACTCTTGTACTACCCATATCATAAATATCAATCAAGCAGGAGTAGGGTTTTACCTCCATCGAGAGGGCCCGAACCTAGGTAAAAACATCGTGTCCCTTGTCTCCTGTTACCATCCGCCTAGACACACAGTTCGGGACCCCCTACCCGAGATCCGCTGGTTTTGACACCGACATTGGTGCTTTCATTGAGAGTTCCTCTGTGTCGTCACCTATAGGCCCGATGGCTCCTTCGATCATCAACAACAATGCGGTCCAGGGTGAGACTTTTCTCCCTGGACAGATCTTCGTATTCAGCGGCTTTGCATGCGGGCAATTAAACAGCCATCTAGAGCAGATTAAGCTACGCCCGCCATCGGTCGATTTGGAAGTTTGAACTATCGGTGGCGTCCATGGAGACTTGATCTTGATGGATTCGAGCCACAACGAAAAGCGCCGCCTTTATCACGATGGGCATGATTTAGCTCTGCTGCCGGACAGTGCCCTGGAGGCCACACACGAGTCCGCTCCGACCCTTAATTCGGAGCCGACTGCGCCGATCGAGGATGGGTGGCTAGACACCGCCTCGGGGGCTGCTACCTCTACGGCGGTGGAGCCGAATACTGACCCTGTCCCTTGTGAAGCTCGTGACTCCGAGGTGCCGGATTCCTCGCCGGAATCCGAACCTCCCGCACCCCTGCCGATCGAATCCAATTGGGTGCCGATCATGGAGTTCACCGCTGCGGACATCTTTCAGCATTTGCCTTTTGGCGACATCCTGAATTCGCTAAAGTATCTCTCATTATCAGGAGAGCCCTGGCCGGACTACGGTCAGGACGGTTGGGATGCGGACGACGAAGAAATTCAATGCCCACCCACCACCCACTTTGTAACCACTGTCGATGACCTAACCGACATGCTAGACTTCGACTCCGAAGACATCGACGGTATGGACGACGATGCCGGAGACGACCAAGAACCAGCGCCCACAGGGCACTGGAAAGCCACCTCAACTAACAATGTATACATGGTGGATACACCAAAAGGAAGCGATAACGAGGAACAACGGGACGCGGCGAAGGATAATTCCCCTGAAAAACAGCCAAAACGGCGACGCAGGCGCCGCCTGAAGTCTAGCCTCGATAACAACAGCATCCACACAGACCCCGCCGTAGAGCAGGGCGAACCAGTGGACAAAGAACATGCCACCAAGCAACCATCCGAACAGGACAAATTGGACGAGCAACCCATCCCTGGCGAAAACAATAGTCCAGATGATCTCACGCCGGACACATCATCGGAGCATATGAACCTCCACAAAAGGCTCGTCGCCACTGCAAGAAGTTTGAAGAAGCAGAAGCGGAAGCTCAAAACACCGGAAGACGTACTCAGAATGAGATGGAGCAAAGTACTCAAGACCGCAGATAAATACGGCGATAGTCACCAAGCAAAGAGCTACCTGAAGTGCAGGCTGTTGGCCGAATTTGACGAGGAGGCCGTAGAGCCCCCACAACAAAAACAAAAAGCCGCTGGCGGATAGACGACGGATGACAAGCTAAGAGCGGCAAGCGGCGCCGCACACAAGCCGGCACATGATCCACATGAGGATCCTCGCAAAAAGGATGGCCTGGCAAGATCCATCTATGGGCCAAGAAAGAAGGCTCCAGGGAGCAACACAACACGTCGAGTGTTCGAAAATAACGGTACACCTAAATCTGGTAGCCACACCCCTATGTTTCACCGATGAGGTACTGGATCATGAATTTCCAGCGGGATTCAAGCCCGTAAACATAGAGGCATATGACGGAACAACAGACCCCGGAGTCTGGATTGAGGATTATATCCTACACATACATATGGCTAGAGGAGATGATCTCCATGCCATAAAATACCTGCCCCTCAAGCTCAAAGGGCCAGCTCGGCATTGGCTCAAAAGCCTCCCAGAAAATACAATTGGAAGTTGGGAAGAGCTCGAGGATGCATTTCGAGCAAATTTTTAGGGGACTTATGTCCGCCCTCCGGATGCAAAAGATTTAAGTCACATAACTCAACAGCCCAGAGAGTCAGCACGCAAATTCTGGAACAGGTTCCTCACCAAAAAGAATCAAATAGTCGACTGTCCGGACGCCGAAGCCTTAGCAGCATTTAAACATAACTTCCGAGACGAATGGCTCGCCAAACACCTCGGCCAGGAAAAACCAAGAACAATGGCCGCGCTAACAAGCCTCATGACCCGCTTTTGCGCGGGGGAAGATAGCTGGCTGGCAAGACGCAGCACCAGCGACCCGAGTACATCCGAGGTCAGGGATGGAAATGGGAAATCACGAGCAAAAAAAGAACAGCGCCAGAATAAGGAAAACGGCCCAAAGAGCACGGCGGTCAACGCCGGGTTCAAAAGCTCTCGGCCGAACAACAAAACACTGCCTCTTAAGGACAACAGTGATGAGCTATCCAACCTAAACAAAATCTTGGTTAGGATATGTCAAATCCACAGTACCCCCGAGAAGCCTGCAAACCATACCCACAGAGATTGTTGGGTCTTCACGCAGTCCGGCCGACTTAACGCGGAACACAAGGGGCTCGACACACCAAGCGAAGACGATGACGAACCCCACAAGCGGTAGCTGGAAAATGAAGACTTTCCCACAAGAAGTCAAAACAGTGAACTCACTTCATGTGATAACACGGAAAAATAGTGCGGCACCTACTAAAGTACGCGCCACACGGTCCACCCCAGCGGAGTCCCGAAATTGGATGTCAAAACCAATTACTTTCGGCCATCAGGATTACTCCAGAAGTATTCAAAATGCAGGAGGGACCGCTCTGATATTGGATCCTATAATCGACGGACTACAATTTACACAAGTCCTAATGGATGGCGGCAGTGATATAAATCTGCTATACCAGGACACCATCCGCAGAATGGGGATAGACCCTACCAAAATTCGCCATAGCAGCACTTCCTTTAAAGGAGTAACGCCAGGCCCTTATGCCAATTGTACGGGCCCTTTACTACTAGAGGTTGTGTTCGGATCATCCGACAACTTCCGTTGCGAAAAGCTAATCTTCCATATCGCCCCATTCAAAAGTAGCCATCAGGCACTATTGGGACGCAAAGCTTTCGCCCGCTTTAACGCAATACCGCATTACGCATCTCTTACACTTCAAATGCCCGGTCCACGCGACATCATCTCATTAAAAGGTAACTTCGAGTGTTCCTCGGCCACGGAAGAACGTGAGACTGCCTTGACAGCCACACACTAATCCGGCCTTGCTAATCAAAGCCCCTAAAAACAGGTAATTCAGACCCCAAACACGGTTAGGCGAGTCCGGCATAAATAAACAAGGGGCTTCCTAGCCGCATACCCGTTTACAAGGGGCCGCACACATGAACAATGAGAGCCAATAAAGCTCAACTTTATTCATCTTTTAAATCATACTCTGTTTTAAATAAAATTTTTGCACGATATCTTTGCAAACTAAGTTCTTCTCTTTTACAGATGAACAACGTGCTACACCCGTCCAGTATACAGCACAACGGAGATACAGGCGCAGACGTGTAGCAGGGACCCGTTGCAAGGATTCTTTTTAGATTAAGACCCTGCATCAACCTTTTTTACTGTCTCTTGTTGACATACATCCCCCAGTTTCTTACCATAACCGAGGAGGAGGCTGGCGTTTTGGCATCGGCCGCGTCAGAAGTTTTTGCGCGTACCTGGACACTAGGGGCTTAGGGCATTATTCTGCCTGTTATCATAAAGACCGAATACCTCGTGGAGTGTTCGCGTCTCGAGATTAGGCCTTATATGCATCAGCTCGAATCATGTCTTTGGTCAAATGTTGGGTTTGCCCAGCTCCTGTGTTTTGCTGCCTTACGTTCCGCTCTATCGGCTAACGCGGCACCAGGAGAACTACTGCGATTGTGCCCCGGTTCGGCCGGGCGAGCACCTCGGTAGAGAAAGCCGAAAACGATCATCATGATATAGCGAGAGACTGGTCAACCACTCGATCGACTACCGGAATGTCTAGAATTCCTCCGCTTTGACGAAGGACCGTTTCCCGGTCAGGCACACACGCGCCCCAAAATCAGAGAGCGCAGTGCCCCTAGGGGCTATGTCGTAGCCCCACCTTCGAACTCCTATGACTAAGTGAAAGTGATGAAGCATTATAGTCCGGTTGCCTGGTTTGCTACGCTACCACCTCCTTCACAGGACCAAGACGTTGGATTAAGTGTGAAAATGCGCTTTTTTGCAAACACCCCCGCACCATGTGCGTGGGGGCTGAAGCCGAAGACTGCCATCTTTCAGGTTATATATACATATACATTAACGGACGACAGAGATATCTCAATACTTGAGCGCACAAGTATAAAAAGCCCTTATATCATAAATATGGTTTTACAAATCACACATGTCATTTGAACATAACGTTTTTTGAAACATCGCGACTCTACTAAACGAGCGCCCCGCAAGACTTCCTCAAAATAGTGCTCGACGGGTAATCGGCTTCGTCCAATCTCGGGCCGCAACGTCGGTGGCATCCATCTCTGCCCAGTATGTTTTGACACGGGCGAGAGCCATCCATGCACCCTCTATGCATGCCGACCGCTTCATCGCCTTGATGTGCGGCACCGCGTCAAGGAATTGCTGCACTAAGCCAAAATAACACTTCGGCTTGGGCCTTTCCGGCCACAAATGAGCCACCACATCCTTCATGGCAAGTCCAGACAGCCTATTCAGCTCAGCCCACTCAGCCAACCGATCGGTTAACGGAAGGGGACGCCCCGGACTATGGAATTGAGACCAAAAAAGCTCTTCCATTTCGTGATCCTTTTGGCTTCGGAAGTGCACGACTGCATCCGCCGCACTCGCCGCCAAATTCAGATAAGGATCCTCCACACCCCACAACTGGCCCAACTGAGCATACTTCGGATCCGTGAACTTCCTACGCAGCAGAAAGGGCTTTCCAGCCGCAATGTTTCCGGCCTGACGCAGCTCCTCCTTTATAGCCCGCATTGCAGAACGGGCATGCTTGGCTTCGGCGGTGGCCTTATTCAGGTCCTCTTGATCCGCTTGGCGTTCTCTTTCAAGAACCTCATAGCGGTCGGTAGCATCTTTCAGTTTCACGGCCATTCCGGCCATCTCCTCCCTACTTCGGCAGTGAGCAGCCTTTTTGGCTTTTAGCTCCTCAGCTGCCTTCGAGGCAGCCGCATCACTTTTTCTGGCTTGCTCCTTGGCTCGAGCAAGCTCTGCCCGAAGGTCCTCCATAGCAGCGGCTCCATCTGCATCAAGCATACATGTTGTAAGGTGTGGGCATCAGCTCCCTTACTAGGTGACTGCGGAGAAACCACCTACCTTGTGACTCGTCAAGTCGTTTATTGACCAGCGTGATGTCCGCATCCGCAACGTCGAGTTGCCGCTTCAGTTCGGCAACTCTATCAGTCCGGCTGGCCACCGAACGTTCCGCCACCTGCATAGGAAAGGCGACATTTTATAATCGAGACTATGATCCTCGGCATCTTTGTCGCTTTCGACAACATACCGAGTCTCGAAACTACTATCTATCTGAGCGCACTCTATGTGCAAAACTGTCAAAAGGTATGTCATTTTTTGCGTACCTCAAACCCCGCCAGTAAACTTCTGACGGCCTAATGCAACCCGCTCTCAGCGGATGAGATCCTTTCAATCACCGTACTCATTAATGTACGGTGATCTTCTGAGATAGACGCCCTCTCGAGCAGATCCTTCAGCTCCACCGGTCGTACACCAGTTGGTGCCGAACTCCCCGGCCCCGCCGGACTCGGGGAGACCCTCCGTGATGACACCTTAGGGTCGTCCGCTCCGCCTGACGGTGCGGCAGATGGAGGCGTTTCGCTCTCCATCATCTCCGGACGAAGGTCTGCCGAAGATGAGCTCTGCTGAGAAGGGTTGAGATCCGAACTACAAGGTAAGAACTTCGGTTATCCTCAGAAATAAAAATAGGGATGTCCCTTATTACAAAACTCCCCTTTTTCTACTTACGGCTCGCTGGAGGGCTGATTCCTTTGGGGAGACAGTGCGGCCGGGACTCCTCCCGGCACAGGACCTTCCGGTGCAGATTTCTTCCCCCGCTTTGAGGCCTTAGCCTCCGGGTCTTCGGAAGCGGTCCTCTTCTCCCCCTGGAGGGAGGGATTCTTGATTCCCCCCTTATTGAGAGCCTCCTTAGCAGAGGCGGTAGTTTCCCTGTTCCCCCCTTCGCCCCCTTCCGAAGGCGCAACCTCCAACATCTTGACTAACACGGGATCCGGCGTGGTCTCACGAAGGGGGGCCGGACAACGTATCAGTTTTGCTTGCGCTATCCACTCCTGTTTAAAGGATAGCTGGTTAAAAGGCAAATCCATGATAAATAAATGGACGGCATGTCCAGACACAGGACTACTTACTTGAGTATCCGGGCGATTGCAGCTTAGGCCGGCGTCCTCGGTCAAGTCCGGACACATCTCTTGTGATCCAAAGAACAGTTTATACATCTCCACGGGTGTCATACCCATGAAGTGTTGAAGAGCTCGCGGTCCCTCCGGATTGAATTCCCACAGGCGGAGGGGGCAACGTTTGCAGGGCAGAAGACGCCGAATCAGCATAACCTGCGTCACTACGACCAGATTGATCTCCCTCTCCTGGAGGTCTCGGATCCGGCCCTGCAATATTGGTACATCCTTGGACGGCCCCCAGTCAAGCCCTTTGTGGACCCATGACGCCAGCCATTGTGGAGGGCCCGAGCGAAAGGCGGGCGGCGGCACCTGCCTGCTGCCCCTAGGAGCGGTGATATAGAACCACTCCTGTTGCCACAAGCCGAGCTCCTCTTGGAAAGAGCCCTCGGGCCATGGAGCATCGGCCCTCTTACTTATAACTGCCCCTCCGCACTCTGCCAGTCGCCCCTCGATCATCTTCGGCTCCACGTCGAAGGTCTTGAGCCACAATCCGAAGTGAGGGGTAGTGCGGAGGAAGGCTTCGCAGACAACAATGAACGATTAGATGTGGAGGATGGACTCCGGAGCCAAGTCATGGAATTCCAGCCCGTAATAAAACATGAGCCCCCTCACGAAGGGGTCCATCGGGAAGCCTAAACCCCGACGGATGTGAGACACGAACACGACGCTCTCACCAGGCTCAGGAGTGGGAATGACTTGCCCTTGGGCAGGCAACCTATGCGAAATATCATAGATTAGGTACCTGGCGTCTCTCAGCTTTAGCACGTCTTCTTCCATGATGGAGGAGGGCATCCACTGGCCCTGTAGGTCAGAGCCGGACATTGTCGAAGGTCCGAAGCGCCCGAATCTGGAGCCTTGGGTGTTGGAACTCGGGGCAAGGGGGGATTTGATTGAGGATCGAAGGAAAGGGACAGGCCTTTGTCTCATTATAAAGGGGGAGAATACCAAGAGCCATCCCCGTGACCGTTTGGAACTCGCCCTCGATGGAGGTGGCGGGGCAAGGGGCGCGGTTGGGTTACCCACGTCCATATTGATGAGAATCCCGGAATAAGGGGACACGATCTCTGCTTCGACAAGGCGTGCCAAGGAAACCGCTTCGCTAAACGCGCTAAGGTGGTATAATGAAAACGATTCGAGTAAAAGCTTGGTTGTGGTGTGACGTCACGTCACAAAATACATTAGCAGATTAAAATTGTGTAAATATTATTCTCTCTATGGTGGTATGTGGAATTTATTTTGCAGAGCCGGACACTATCCTGGTGTTCACAATCTTCTACGAATTATTCAGAGGAGGAACCCGCCTTGCAATGCCGAAGACAATATGCGCGCCGGACTCGTCGTAATTGAAGCCTGGTTCAGGGCTCTTGAGGAGTCTGGACTAGGGGTGTCTGGATAGCGAACTATCATCATTGGCGGACTCCAAGACTATGAAGATACAAGATTGAAGACTTTGTCCCGTGTCCGGATGGGACTTTCCTTGGCGTAGAAGGCAAGCTTGGCAATACGGATATGTAGATCTCCTACCATTGTAACCGACTCTGTGTAACCCTAGCCCTCTCCAGTGTCTATATAAACCGGAGGGTTTTAGTCCATAGGATGAAGAACAATCATACCATAGGCTAGCTTCTAGGGTTTAGCCTCCTTGATCTCGTGGTAGATCCACTCTTGTACTACCCATATCATCAATATCAATCAAGCAGGAGTAGGGTTTTACCTCCATCGAGAGGGCCCGAACCTGGGTAAAAACATCGTGTCCCTTGTCTCCTGTTACCATCCGCCTAGACGCACAGTTAGGGACCCCCTACCTGAGATCCGCCGGTTTTGACACCGACAGGTACCATCATATCCCCCTCTCGTGGGGCTATACCAAGGTAGTTAGCCACACGGGTCGCATAAATTCCTCCAAATAAATCTCCAGCTCTACCATTATTCTGCAACCTACGTGCAACTATTTCCCCCAAGTTATAACCTTTATAACCTAACACAACACTCTTGAGGACACAAAGATCAGGGACTGATAACCCGCAAGTATACAGGATAGTTGTAGCCTCTTTCGATAAGTAAGAGTGTCGAACCCAACGAGGAGCTAAAGGTAGAACAAATAATCTCTCAAGTCCTATCGGCCACTGATACGACTCTACGCACGCTTGACGTTCGCTTTACCTAGAACAAGTATGAAACTAGAAGTACTTTGTAGGTGTGATAGGATAGGTTGCAAGATAATAAAGAACGCGTAAATAAAAACTAGGGGCTGTTTAAATAAAGATGCAATAAAATAAATAAAGCGAGTGTGGAAAAGTGGTGGTAGGAATTGTGAAAGTGTCCCTAAGCAATTGACTACGTTACTAGACCGATAGCAAGTTTTATGTGGGAGAGGCCACATCTAGCATGTCATCCCTGACATGGAATTCTATGCACCTATGATTGGAACTATTAGCAAGCATCCGCAACTACTAACGTTCATTAAGGTAAAACCCAACCATAGCATTAAGATATATTGGCCCCCCTTCAATCCCGTATGCATCAACTTCTATGCTAGGTTGAAGCTTCTGTCACTCTAGCCCTCCAATACATAGTCCTATCAACATACAACTAACCCTATGGTGTGATCCACGCGCGTGCTCATATGATGGGCACCAAAGGACAGCAACATAACCACAAGCAAATTAAATCAATCATAGCAATTCATCAACCACACATAGGACAACGAAAATCTACTCAGACATCATAGGATGGCAACACATCATTGGAAAATAATATGAAGCACAAAGGACCATGTTTAAGTAGAGGGTACAGCGGGTTGCGGGAGAGTGGACCGCTGTAGATAGAGGGGGGAAGGTGATGGAGATGTTGGTGAAGATGGCGGAGGTGTTGGTGAAGATCGCGGTGATGATGATGGCCCCCGGCGGCGTTCCGGCGCCACCGGAAGCAAGGGGGAGAGAGCCCCCCTTCTTCTTCTTCTTCCTTGACCTCCTCCCTAGATGGGAGAAGGGTTTCCCCTCTAGTCCTTGGCTCCCATGGCTTGGGAGGGGTGAGAGCCCCTCCGAGATTGGATCTATCTCTCTGTTTCTGCCTTCTCTGATTCTACCCCTTCACCGTTTCTTAAATATTCGGAGATCCGTAACTCCGATTGGGGTGAATCTTTCGCCTAGATTTTTCTCGTAAAATTAGCTTTCTTGTGCCAAAAGAAGAGCGTCAACCACCTTACGGGTGGTCCACGAGAGCCCAGGGCACGCCCAAGGGGGAGGGCGCGCCCCCTATCTCGTGGCCACCCCGGACACCGTTTCACGTTGATTCTTCCTCCCCAAAATCACAAATATTCCAAAATAATTCTCCGTCCGTTTTTATCCCGTTTGGACTCCGTTTGATATTGGGTTTCTGCGAAACAAAAAACATGCAACAGATAGGAAATGGCACTGGGCACTGGATCAATATGTTAGTCCCAAAAATAGTATAAAAAGTTGCCAAAAGTATATGAAAGTTGAAGAATATTGGCATGGAACAATCAAAATTATAGATCTGACGGAGACATATAAGCATCCCCAAGCTTAATTCCGCTCGTCCTCGAGTAGGTAAATGATAAAAGATAATTTTTGATGTGGAATGCTACCTAGCATAATCTTGATCATATGTCTAATCATGGCATGAATATTAAGACACGAGTGATTCAAGGCAATAGTCTATCATTTGACATAAAAACAATAATACTTCAAGCATACCAACCAAGCAATTATGTCTTATAAAAATAACATAGCCAAAGAAAGCTCATCCCTACGAAATCATATAGTCTGGCTATGCTCCATCTTCGTCACACAAAATACTCCCATCATGCACAACCCCGATGACGAGCCGAGCAATTGGTTCATACTTTTTAACGCGCTTCAGCTTTTTCAACTCTTACACAATACATGAGCGCAAGCCATGGACATAGCACTATGGTGGTATGGTGGTGGTTGTGAGGACAAAAAGGGAGAAGATAGTCTCACATCAACTAGGCGTATCAACGGGCTATGGAGATGCCCATCAATAGATATCAATGTGAGTGAGTAGGGATTGCCATGCAACGGATGCAGTAAGAGCTATAAGTGTATGAAAGCTCAAACTAGAAACTAAGTGGGTGTGCATCCAACTTGCTTGCTCATGAAGACCTTGGGCGTTTGAGGAAGCCCACCACCGGAATATACAAGCCAAGTTCTATAATGAAAATTCCCACTAGTATATGAAAGTGAAAGCATAGGAGGCTCTCTCTATGAAGAACATGGTGCTACTCTGAAGCACAAGTGTGGTAAAAGGATAGTAACATTGCCCCTTCTCTCTTTTCCTCTCATTTTTTCTTTTTATTTTTCATCATTTTTTTCATTTTTTTTATTTTCTTTCTTTCTTTTTGGTGGGCTTCTTTGGCCTCTTTTTTTATTTGGGCTTCTTTGGCCTCTTTTATTTTTCATAAAGTCCGGATTCTCATCCCGACTTGTGGGGGAATCATAGTCTCCATCATCCTTTCCTCACTGGGGCAATGCTCTAATAATGATGATGATCACACTTTTATTTACTTACAACTCAATATTACAATTCGATATCTCGAACAAAGATATGACTCTATATGAATGCTTCCGGCGGTGTACCGGGATGTGCAATGATCTAGCATAGCAATGACATCAAAAAACAGACAAGCCATGAAAACATCATGTTAGCTATCTTACGATCATGCAAAGCAATATGACAATGAATGCTCAAGTCATGTATATGATGATGATGGAAGTTGCATGGCAATATATCTCGGAATGGCTATGGAAATGCCATAATAGGTAGGTATGGTGGCTGTTTTGAGGAAGGTAAATAATGGGTTCATGATACTGGCAAAAGTTGCGCGGCACAATAGAGGCTAGCAAAGTGGAAGGGTGAGTGTGCGTATATCCATGGACTCACATTAGTCATAAAGAACTCATATACTTATTGCAAAAGTCTACTTAGCCCTCGAAGCAAAGTACTACTATGCATGCCCCTAAAGGGATAGATTGGTAGGAAAAGACCATCGCTCGTCCCCGACTGCCACTCATAAGGAAAGCAATCAAAGAGCACCTCATGCTCCAACTTCGTTACATAACAGTTCACCATACGTGCATGCTACGGGACTTGCAAACCTCAACACAAGTATTTCTCAATTTCACAATTACTCAACTAGCACGACTCTAATATCACCACCTTTATATCACAAAACTATTGCAAGGAATCAAACATATCATATTCAGTGATCTACAAGTTTATGTAGGATTTTATGACTAACCATGTGAATGACCAATTCCTGTCATCTCTCTAAATAGATATAAGTGAAGCAAGAGAGTTTAATTCTTTCTACAAAAGATATGCCCATGCTCTAACAATTATAAGTGAAGCAAAAGAGCATTCTACAAATGGTGGTTTTCTATGTGAAGAGAAACAGGCAATCCAAACTTCAAATGATATAAGTGAAGCACATGAAGCATTCTATAACGCCACACTCAAAAGATTTAAGTGAAGTGCAATGAGCATTCTATAAATCAACCAAGGACTATCTCATACCAGCATGGTGCATAAAATAAAAGTGAAAACTAAATTCAAAGGACGCTCCAAGACTTGCACATAATGCATGAACGAAACGAATTCGAAAACATACCGATACTTGTTATAGAAAGAGTGGATGCCTTCCGGGGCATCCCCAAGCTTAGACGCTTGAGTCTCCTTGAATATTTACTTGGGGTGCCTCGGGAATCCCCAAGCTTGAGCTCTTGCCTCTCTTACTTTTCCTCATATCGAGACATCCTCGATTAGACACTACATCCACACAAAACTTCAACAGAAAACTCGGTAAGATCCGTTAGTATAATAAAGCAAATCACTACTGTAAGTACTGTAGAAAACCAATTCATATTTTATTTTTGCATTGTGTCTACTGTAATATAGCTTTTCCATGGCTTAATCCACTGATACAAATTGATAGATTCATCAAAACAAGCAAACTATGCATCAAAAACAGAATCTGTCAAAAACAGAACAGCCTGTAGCAATCTGAACATCCACCATACTTATGGTACCCCAAAAATTCTACCAAAATTAGGAAAAATAAACAAGTTTTATAGAAAGACAGTGAAAAATGAATAAGAACCAATTGACGTTCCAGTTAAAAATGTAAAATCACGCACTAAAGCCAAAGTTTCTGTCTTGCACCGTACAAACCAACAAGCATTGTAAACATCCTAAAGGCAAACCTTGGCACATTATTTTTATAATACAATGGAAATATACAAGGGGATAATTATTTTTGTTGAAAAGTTTCTGTAATCAAGATTCACAAAGTTTCCGTGAGCATGAACAAAGTTCAAGGCTAGCTCCCACTTCAACAATGCTTGTCTTTCTCACTTTCACTTTCCTTTTTGAAAAGTTTTTAGGTTCCCCTCTTTATTTTTGTGTTTTTAAACTATATAAAAGCACTCAACAGAAATAAATGACTCTCTAAAACTTCCGGGTTGTCTCCCTGGCAGCGCTTTCTTTAAATCCATTAAGCTAGGCATTTAATGCTCAAGTAATGAATCCACCCGGATCCCAAGGTATATCAAAGCCAATTTTAATTAACAATGATTTGTAATTTAGTAGTGAGCACAAAGTAACATATATCAAGAAACAACAAAGTCTAACTCTCTTCCTATGCATCGACATGTCATAAAAGAACAATTCATGCACACCAAGTAAAGGCCAATGCATAGTATAAACAGTTTCTTGCAATTCTATCGTGTTGGAAACATAGAGAGGTGGAGACATAGTTCCTCTCTCATAATAATTGCAAGTAGGAGCAGCAAGCACATGCATATTATATTCATCAAAATCATCATGTGCAACGGTAAAAGGCAACCCATCAATATAATCCTTACTAAGCGCAAACTTCTCCGATATAGTGTAGTCGGGAGAATTTAAAAAGATAATAGAACTATCATGTGTGGGTGCAATAGCAACAATTTCATGTTTAACATAAGGAACTATAGCATGTTCATCTCCATAAGCATAATTCATATTGGCATCTTGGCCACAAGCATAGCAAGCATCATCAAAAAGGGGTATTTCAAATAAATTCAAGGGATCATAGCAATCATCCTTCGGTAAGAACGAAGGGGAATTAAATAATGTATGAGTTGGAGGGTTACTCTCATTAGAAGGTGGGCACGGGTAGCTAATCCGATCTTCTTCCTTTTGTTCTTCGCTCTCCTCATCATCTTTTTCATCCAATGAGCTCACTGTTTCATCAATTTCTTCTTCCATAGCTTCCTGCAAAATATTAGTCCCTTCTTGGACAGCGGAGACTTTCTCAATAAATGCATTAATATAGTAATTGTATTCATAATTTTCATAGCAATATCTAAGTATAGCAAGATTTTCAGGCCTATAAGCATCATCATCTAAAGCTTCATACTTTTCAAACAAAGATTCAATTTCATAAGCAGCCTTAAAAGCAACAAATTCTTCTATTTGTTCCACATCATAGTAATCATATATACCATTAGCATAAGAAGCTAAGGTTTCATTATCATTAAATTTGCATGAAAAGGGAAGGTGTGGAGCCTCCATCCTAGAGCAACAAGTAATATCACAGCTCAAGCATAGATTCCAGGCATACCAATGCAACATAATAAATTGATCCCATAATAGTTTCCCTTTTTGTGTCGAGCGATAATCCCTAAAGTATTCACGTTGATCTAATGTGTCTCCCATTATAAAGTTGAATGGGGTTTTCTCAGGATTATCAAAGTAGTACATAATATCTTTAGCATAATGAGAATCGAGGGTTTTAGGAGTTACCCCATCTTCATGAGTAGCAAGTACAACTAATTTTTTTGGTATTTTGTGTTCCATATCCATAACTAAAGATAGAGAACAACTTAGAACAGCAAATAAAAATTACTTAGTAATAAAGCAAACAAGCACACACGAAAATATTCACCCCACGCTATGACTCCCCGGCAACGGCGCCAGAAAAAGGTCTTGATAACCCGCAAGTATACGGGATAGTTGTAGCCTCTTTCGATAAGTAAGAGTGTCAAACCCAACGAGGAGCTAAAGGTAGAACAAATACTCTCTCAAGTTCTATCGGCCATTGATACGACGCTACGCACGCTTGACGTTCGCTTTACCTAGAACAAGTATGAAACTAGAAGTACTTTGTAGGTGTGATAGGATAGGTTGCAAGATAATAAAGAATGCGTAAATAAAAACTAGGGGCTGTTTAAATAAAGATGCAATAAAATAAATAAAGCGAATGTGGAAAAGTGGTGGTAGGAATTGTGAAAGTGTCCCTAAGCAATTGACTACGTTACTAGACCGATAGCAAGTTTTATGTGGGAGAGGCCACAACTAGCATGTCATCCCTGACATGGAATTCTATGCACTTATGATTGGAACTATTAGCAAGCATCCGCAACTACTAACGTTCATTAAGGTAAAACCCAACCATAGCATTAAGATATATTGGTCCCCCTTCAATCCCGTATGCATCAATTTCTATGCTAGGTTGAAGCTTCTGTCACTCTAGCCCTCCAATACATAGTCCTATTAGCATACAAATAACCCTATGGTGTGATCCACGCGCGCGCTCATATGATGGGCACCAAAGGACAACAACATAACCACAAGCAAATTAATCAATCATAGCAATTCATCAACCACACATAGGACAACAAAAATCTACTCAGACATCATAGGATGGCAACACATCATTGGAAAATAATATGAAGCATAAAGCACCATGTTTAAGTAGAGGGTATAGCGGGTTGCGGGAGAGTGGACCGCTGTAGATAGAGGGGGGAAGGTGATGGAGATGTTGGTGAAGATGGCGGAGGTGTTGGTGAAGATCGCGGTGATGACGATGGCCCCCGGCGGCGTTCCGGCGCCACCGGAAGCAAGGGGGAGAGAGCTCCCCTTCTTCTTCTTCTTCCTTGACCTCCTCCCTAGATGGGAGAAGGGTTTCCCCTCTGGTCCTTGGCTCCCATGGCTTGGGAGGGGCAAGAGCCCCTCCGAGATTGGATCTATCTCTCTGTTTCTGCCTTCTCTGATTCTACCCCTTCACCGTTTCTTAAATATCCGGAGATCGTAACTCCAATTGGGGTGAATCTTTCACCCAGATTTTCCTCGTAAAATTAGCTTTATTGTGCCAAAAGAAGAGCGTCAACCGCCTTACGGGTGGCCCACGAGAGCCCAGGGCGCGCCCCCCTATCTCGTGGCCACCCCGGACATCGTTTTGCGTTGATTCTTCCTCCCAAAAGTCACAAATATTCCAAAATTATTCTCCGTCCGTTTTTATCCCGTTTGGACTCTGTTTGATATTGGGTTTTTGTGAAACAAAAACATGCAATGCATACCTGAACCGCACTTTGAGCCTTTGGATCAATATGTTAGTCCCAAAAATAGTATAAAAAGTTGCCAAAAGTATATGAAAGTTGAAGAATATTGGCATGGAACAATCAAAAATTATAGATACGACGGAGACGTATCAGGGACACACATATGACATGCTTCATCTTTACCATTAATGCATCTACCAATGAAGAGAGCAAAATGATGTATAGCAGGAAAATGAATGCACCCTATGGTAGCTTGTGCTATATCCCTGGATTCTCCCACAGTAATACTAGCAAGAAAGTCTCTAAATTCAGATTTGTGGGGGTCATTAATATTACCCCACTGCGGAAGTTTGCAAGCAGTTGTAAAATCCTCTAAGTCCATGGTATAAGATGTATCATAGATATCAAATAGGACACTAGGAGAATTACGTGTACAGTTTATATTTAAACCTCCGCACAAAGGAATCAGTCAATTGATAGTACTGAGGACACTTATCTTGTAAGAAGTCCTCCAGATCAGCATTACACACATACTCGTGAAATTCCTCCTTAAAGCCTGCTTCGACCATAAAATCATCGGATGGCCACTCACAAGCTCGAACATCTGCATCCCTCGGTAATTCAACGTCTTGCTCACGTATAGCAATCCTGGGCCCTTTCTTCACCGAGGAACCACCTTGGTACATTCTCCTAGACATATTTCTTTTTCTGAAAAATTTCTGAAATTTTAGTAACTTCAAAATAAAAGTGAATGAAACTAAACAAGATTGTTAGCAACTACTCCTACAAGTGTCTAGAGCCTATATCATGCATTAGAATTGCTTGGGACCGCATAAATTTAACATGCAAGCTCAAGAACATGGTCACCTATGTAGCAAAAATTTGCAATGAATAAAGCACTAGAACAAAAGCTAATTGGACCAATGGAGGAGTCACAAACCAAGCAACAATCTGCCAAAGCAGTTTTGTGAATGGAGCTTTGAGAAAGGAGAACGAAAATCGTAGCAAGATGAGCTAGAACTCGTGCTTGAGCTGGATGAGGATTTTTGGGAAGAAGATGGAGTGTGTGGGTGCTGGCATAAGTGGAGGGGGGCCACCAGGGGCCCACAAGACAGGGGGCACGCCAAGGGTAGGTGGGTGCGCCCTCCACTCTCGTGGCCTGGTGCTTGCCCCTCCTACAGTGATTTCAGTGCCTAAAATCCTCAAATATTACATAAAAAATCATACTAAATTTGTAGGGCATTTGGAGCACTTTTATTTTTGGGATATTTTTTATTGCACGGATAATTCAGAAAACAGACAGATAATACTATTTTGCTTTATTTATTCGAAATAACAGAAAGTAAAAAGAGGGTACAGAAGGTTGTGCCTTCTAGTTTCATCCATCTCATGATCATCAAAATGAATCCACTAACAAGGTTGATCAAGTCTTGTTAACAAACTCATTCCGAGTAATACGAAACCGGAGAAATTTCGAATAACGCTAAGTTTCCTCAACGGGGATATGAAAATCCCCAACAGTAAGAATATCATACTTTTTCTTGACAGTAGGGAGAGGAAATTCAAAACCTCCAATAATGATAGTTGGAACTTTTCCAATAGAATTGATGCTATGGACTTGAGATTGTTTCCTCGGAAAGTGTACCGTATGCTCATTACCATTAACATGAAAAGTGGCATTCCCTTTATTGCAATCAATAACAGCCCCTGCAGTATTCAAAAGGGTCTACCAAGGATAATCGACATACTATTGTCCTCGGGAATATCAAGAATAACAAAGTCCGTTAAGATAGTGACATTTGCAACCACAACAGGCACATCCTCACAAATACCGACAGGTATAGCAGTTGATTTATCAGCCATTTGCAAAGATATTTCAGTAGGTGTTAACTTATTCAATTCAAGTCTACGATATAAAGAGAGGCATAACACTAACACCGGCTCCAAGATCACATAAAGCAGTTCTAACATAATTTCTTTTAATGGAGCATGGTATAGTTGGTACCCCCGGATCTCCAAGTTTCTTTGGTATACCACCTTTAAAAGTGTAATTAGCAAGCATGGTGGAAATTTCTGCTTCCAGTATCTTTCTTTTATTTGTAATGATATCCTTCATATACTTAGCATAAGGGTTTACCTTAAGCATATCAGTTAAGCGCATATGTAAGAAAATAGGTCTAATCATTTCAGCAAAGCGCTCAAAATCCTCATCATCCTTTGTCTTGGATGGTTTATGAGGAAAGGGCATGGGTTTCTGAACCCATGGTTCTCTTTCTTTACCATGCTTCCTAGCAACAATATCTCTCTTATCATAATGTTGATTCTTTGATTGTGGGTTATCTAGATCAACAGCAGGTTCAATCTCTACATCATTGTTTTTGCTAGGTTGAGCATCGACATGAACATTATCATTAACATTATCACTAGGTTCATGTTCATCACCTGATTGTGTTTCAGCATCAGAGATAGAAATATCATTGGGATTCTTAGGTGTGTCTATAGTAGGTTCACTAGAAGCATGCAAAGTCATATTGTTTTTCTTTTTCTTCTTTTTAGAAGAACTAGGTGCCTCTAAATTGTTTCTCTAAGAATCTTGCTCGATTCTCTTAAGGTGGCCTTCAGGATACAAAGGTTCCTGAGTCATTCTACCAGTTCTAGTAGCCACTCTAACAGCAAAGTCATTTTTATTAATTAATTCATCAAGCAAATCATTTTGAGCTTTAAGTACTTGCTCAGCTTGAGTAGCAACCATAGAAGCATATTTGCTAACGAGTTTGAGTTCACCTTTAACTCTAGCCATATGATCGCTCACGCGTCCTATCTCGAAAGCATTATTCTTTAACTCTCTACCAACATAAGCATTAAAACTTTCTTGTCTAGCCATAAAATCATCAAATTCATCTAAACATGGGCTATGAAATTTAGTAGAGGGAACTTCAACTTTATCATATCTATAGAGAGAATTTACCTTTACTACCTGTGTCGGGTTATCAAGATGATGTGGTTCTTCAATAGGCGGTATATTAAGACCATGTGTTTCTTCAATAGGAGGTAAATTCTTAACATATTCAGCTTTTATACCTTTTTCTTTCATTGATTTCTTTGCCTCTTGCATATCTTCAGGACTGAGAAATAAAACACCTCTCTTCTTCGGAGTGGGTTTAGGAATAGGCTCAGGAGTTGGCTTAATTGGTTCAGGAATTGGCTCGGGAAGAGTCCAATTATTTTCATTAGTCAATATATTATTCAATAGCAATTCAGCTTTGTCGACTGTTCTTTCCCTGAAAACACAACCAGCACAACTATCCAAGTAGTCCTTGGAAGCATCGGTTAATCCATTATAAAAGATATCAAGTATTTCATTTTTCTTAAGAGGATGATCAGGCAAAGCATTAAGTAACCGGAGAAGCCTCCCCCAAGCTTGTGGGAGACTCTCCTCTTGCACAAAATTATATATTTCCCACAAGGCAGCTTGTTTCTTATGAGCAGGGAAATATTTAGCAGAGAAGTAATAAATCATATCCTGGGGACTACACACACAACCAGGAGCAAGAGAATTATACCAAGTCTTAGCATCACCCTTTAATGAGAAAGGAAATATCTTAAGGATATAATAATAGCGAGATTTATCATCATGAGTAAACAGGGTGGCTATATCATTCAACTTGGTAAGATGTGCCACAACAGTTTCAGATTCAAGGCCATAAAAAGGATCAAATTCAACTAAAGTGATAATCTCAGGATCGACAGAGAATTCATAATCCTTATCAGTAACACAAATAGGTGAAGTAGCAAAAGTAGGGTCAGGTTTCATTCTAGCATTAAGAGACTGCTGCTTCCATTTAGCTAACTTAAGATCATATCTATCTTTACAGGCAAAGATAGCTCTAGAAGCTTCCTCTTCCATAACACAACCCTCAGGAACAACAGGCAATTCATAATCATTGGGAGAATTTTCATCATCACTATCATCAATAATAGCATCTTCAATAATTTCGTTCTCTCAAGCCCTAGCAAGTTGTTCATCAAGAAATTCACCTAATGGCAAAGTAGTATTACCCACAGAAGTAGTTTCATCATAAATATCATGCATAGCGATGGCATCATCAATAACATGCGACATATCGAATTCATAGCGAGAGCAGGTTTAGGTGTCGCAAGCTTACTCAAAATGTAAGGAGAATCTAGTGCGAGCTAGAGGCGGTTCCTTACCTCCCTCGTAGTTGAGCGATAAATCGTAGTTTTCGCGTCTTTCAAGTTCTTCATAGTGATCAACAGATATAAATCCCAAGTGACTCGAGAGAATAGAGCTATGCTCCCAAAGAATGGCGCCTTAAATTAGTCTTGATAACCCACAAGTGTAGGGGATCGCAACAGCTTTTGAGGGTAAAGTATTCAACCCAAATTTATTGATTCGACACAAGGGGAGCCAAAGAATATTCTTGAGTATTAGCAGTTGAGTTGTCAATTCAACCACACCTAGATAACTTAGTATTTGCAGCAAAGTATTTAGTAGCAAAGTAGTATGATAATAAAGGTAACGGTAGCAAAAGTAATATTTTTGGGTTTTATAGTGATTGTAACAATAGCAACGGAAAAGTAAATAAGCAAATCACCATATGTGAAAAGCTCGTAGGCAATGGATCAGTGATGGATAATTATGTCGGATGCGATTCCTCATGTAATAGCTATAACATAGGGTGACACAGAACTAGCTCCAGTTCATCAATGTAATGTAGGCATGTATTCCGTATATAGTCATACGTGCTTATGGAAAAGAACTTGGATGCCATCCTTTGTCCTACCCTCCCGTGGCAGTGGGGTCCTTACGGAAACTAAGGGATATTAAGGCCTCCTTTTAATAGAGAACCGGAACAAAGCATTAGCACATAGTGAATAGATGAACTCCTCAAACTATGATCATCACCAAGAAGTATCCCGATTATTGTCACTTCGGGGTTGTCGGATCATAACACATAATAGGTGACTATAGACTTGCAAGATAGGATCAAGAACACACATGTATTCATGAAAACATAATAGGTTCAGATCTGAAATCATGGCACTCGGGCCCTAGTGACAAGCATTAAGCATAGCAAAGTCATAGCAACATCAATCTCAGAACATAGTGGATACTAGGGATCAAACCCTAACAAAACTAACTTGATTACATGGTAAATCTCATCCAACCCATAACCGTCCAGCAAGCCTACGATGAGATTACTCACGCACGACGGTGAGCATCATGAAATTGGTGATGGAGGATGGTTGGTGATGACAACGACGACGAATCCCCCTCTCAGGAGCCCCGAACGGACTCCAGATCAGCCCTCCCGAGAGAGATTAGGGCTTGGCGGCGGCTCCGTATCGTCAAACGTGATGTAACTTTCTCTCTGCTTTTTTTCTCCGTGAGACGGAATATATGGAGTTGGAGTTGAGGTCGGCAGAGCCTCAGGGGACCCACGAGACAGGGGGGCGCGCCCCCCACCCTCATGGACAGGGTGTGGGCCCCCTGGTCTTGATTCTTTCGCCAGTATTTTTTATATTTTCCAAAAAGTGCCTCCGTGGATTTTCAGGACATTCCGAGAACTTTTGTTTTCTACACATAAAACAACATCATGGCAGTTCTGCTGAAAATAGCGTCAGTACGGGTTAGTTTCATTCAAATCATGCAAGTTAGAGTCCAAAACAAGGGCAAAAGTGTTTGGAAAAGTAGATACGTTAGAGACGTATCAACCCGCAGCATCATGTTGGGATAATTTCACATCCACTTACCCCATCGACACTGTCACATGGGACCAGTTTCGGCAGGCCTTTCGTACTGCCCATGTTTCAGCAGGAGCTATGGCCATGAAGAAACCTTAGTTTCGCAACTTGCGCTAGGGAGGACGCACAGTGGGCCAGTGTGTGGATGATTTTAGCAAGTTAGCACGTTATGCCCCAGATGAAGTTTCTACGGATGCAGCTAAGTAGGAGAAGTTTCTGGAAGGACTGGATGATGAGCTGAGCATGCAGTTGATGGTGGCAACCTTCAACAACTACCAGGAGTTGGTAGATAGAGCTCTCATGATTGAAGGGAAGCAGCAACAAATTGACAACCGCAAGAGGAAGTATGGACAAGGGAAGTAGAATTTTGGAGCTCAGCAGATACCCCGTTTTACCCCGAACTCGGGAGGACCCCTTCAACATAACCATGGAGGTCACAGTCACAATGGAGGAAGTTCGCACAACCATAGTGGCCCCAAGAATGGGAATGGTAATGGAGGAAGCAACGGCCAGAACCGTTCCAACCCAGCAACACCCGCCAAGAAGGATCTAAGTCACATTACTTGTTTCAAGTGCGGGAAGAATGGACATTATGCCACGGAGTGTTCTAAAGCAAAGAATGGAAATGGCAATGGAAGCTCTGGGAAGAAGCCCAACCCTTTCAACAGGGGACATGTGAACCACGTTAGTGTGGAGGAGGTTGAAGCGCAACCCGATGCAGTAATAGGTAAGTTTTTGGTTAAGTCATTTACTGCAATCGTTCCTTTTGATACTGGTGCATCGCATTCATACATATCAAGGGGATTTGTGGATAAGTTTAAACTGCCAACCAAGCCCTTAGGTCACCCATGTTAGTAACCTCGCCAGGAGCAGAGTATATGGCTAGTCTATGGTGTGATCGGTTACCATTAAGGATTGGTCACTACGTGTTTCCCTCAGACATAATAGTATTGGAGTCACAAGGACTAGATGTGATATTAGGCATGGATTGGTTATCGAAGTATTGAGGGAACATTGACTGCACCATTAAGTCGATTTTGCTTACCACCCTAGAAGGAAGAAGGATTAAGTATGTATCCCGGCACATGCCGAAGAGGACTCAAGTGAATTCCTTATCAGGAGTTGTACAGGAGGAAGTACCAGTGGTGAAGGATTTCCCTGATGTATTTCCAGAAGAGTTGCCAGGCATGACACTAGATAGAGACATTGAGTTTTTGATTGAGCTTTTGCCAGGCACTGGACCAATATCTAAGAGACCGTACAGGATGCCTGCAAAGGATTTGGAGGAATGTAAGTGCATCTAGTGCCCCTTAGTGATTTTGGTGTATTGAAGACTTATAGGTTAAGTAACTGATGCGTTTGTGAGTGTACACAGGTCTATAAGTCTATGAGGAGTTTGATATTTACAGTGAAAGTCGACCCCTAAAAATGAAGTTCTTCAAATTGAAGACTTTGATATTACAAGACCTTCAAGACTTTGAAAGTGAAGAAATTGGTGTGACCATGAAGACTTGATATTCATTCGAGGAATATGAAGCGTGAAGACTTTTGTTTTCGTAGTTTCATTTTCTCTTTCTTGAGTCATAGGAAACACCGTACTGTTAAAGGGGGTCGAGGAAATACTAAGGAAAAATTTCCATGTGATGCTCAACTCAAAATCCTACACCTACCAATCCCTTCGAGTGAAGCCATTGGAAATCTCATACGATTCGATCAAATTCATCGATGTGAGACGCAGTTCTTACATTCACTTGAGGACTTTGCTCGATCGAGGAGTTAGGAATTCGCCAGGCGAATTGCCTACACATGAGGAACATGATAGCCCCGAGGACTTTGTGACTCAAATTTCCGACCGTTCTTTGTCTTTGCACGGCGGACCAAAATATCTTATCCACCTAACGGTCATATCATTGAAGGGCATTTATGTCTTATCATGTCGGGCTGCTCCCTAGGCTATAAATAGCCGCCCCCTACAACCACTAGTTGGTTGGCTGCTCCGAGAGAACTTGACACTTGTCATCTGAGAGCAACCCATCCTCCGAGGACTTTGAGCGAAAATCATCAAGTGAGGAAAATCCCAAAACCAAACCCACAAAACCCCAAGTGATTGAGCATCACTGAAGAAATTGATCCTGCGTGGATCCGACGCTTGTTACCTTTGAAGACTGTGCTTCTTCCAGACGGTTAGGCGTCAAGGTCTAGACCATCCAAGAGGAATTGTGGATCGCCGAGTGACCAAGTCTGTGAAGGTTTGGAAGTCACCTGAAGACTTACCACGAGTGATTGGATGAGGCCTGCGTGGTCTTAGTTCAAGAGAATACGGTGAGGACTGGGTGTCTGAGTTGCGGCTCGAGATCGGGTGTCCGGACTGTGTCCTCGAGTTTAAATACTCGGCCGCTCCAACCAGACGTATAACCGAGACAGCGAGTTGGAACTGGTTTACCAAATCATTGTCTTCACCAACCGACCGGTTCTATTTCCTCGACTCATCCAATTCCTCATTCTGCTTTTGCATGTTGTTCATATCGTGGCTTGAAGACTTTGATGAAGACTTTCACAAATTCCTCGCTCAATTTCTTCATTCATTTATCTTCATCTTGTTATCCTGTGTTTACGCTTTCCGTACTCTGTTCTTAGTCTTCATTTCATCATCTTGACTAAGTGTGTATCTTGTTATGTTTACCTCTGAGTACATATTCATTGCTAGTAGTTCTTCGCTAAGGAATTTCCTCACCGCAAATTCCTCGGTGAAGAATTTCATAAAATCGCCTATTCACCCCCTCTAGTCGATATAACGCACTTTCAATTGGTATCGGGGCAAGGTACTCCTTGTTACGTGTGATTTTGGTTTAACCACCTGGAGTTCTAGTTATGTCGACCGCAGGTATGAAGAAAGTGACATGCCCCATCTTTGACGGTCATGACTATCCCAAGTGGAAGGCCATGATGAAGAAGCGCCTCATGGCAAAGAACAGCGAGCTGTGGACCGTCATTGAGATTGGTCTTACTGATCTATGCAAGATGGCGAAAGCTGATGATATTCGCAAGTACACTCGACTGGATATCATAGCGAAGGATATCATCTGCTCCTGCCTATCCAGAGACCAATTCGGGCGAATTATGCATCTTGGCAATTCAAAGCTCATCTGGGACTGAATCTCTGATGTCTATGAAGGTCATCGAACTGGTCATGATCCCTGGTTTCAGGACTTCAAGGAATCTCTCAAAACGATGACTTTCGAGCCAGAATCATCATCGTCTGCACCTTGTCTTATGGCAAATGGTGCCGAGGTAACCGAATGCTCCTCATCCGAGTCTTATGATGATGAATCTGATAATGATGAATCTGATGATTACATTGAATCCTGCTATACTAAACTCATTTGTGTTGCCACTAAACAACAAACAGTTTTAGAACAAACTCAAGATATGCTACAAAGAAGTGATAATATGTTGCGCAAGGAAATGGATTAGTCAAAAGCATTGGGTGAATGTCTTCAGAGAATTCAGTCCAAGCTTGACGCCCTTGAAGATCAACATAATACCCTCTTGACTGATCATGAGAAGCTTTCTCTTGAAGCTATTCAAAGAAAGGCAGATCTTGAAAAGCTAAGAGTATGTTATGAAGATCTTCAGAAGGAGCGTGATTCATTACTAGCTCAACAAATCAGCACTTCTCAGGAAGAATTTGTTCCTCCATGCTTAAAGTGCATTGAACGTGAATCTGCAAATTCTTCACCTGAATGTTCAAATGCTTCAACTATTACAAATTCTTCATCTGCCTCGGCTATCTCTAATTCCTCATCTGAGGACATTGCTAGTATCACTGACAATGCAGGGCTGAAGGAATTGTACATGACAGGCATGTACAAAAGCCTCAAAGGGCATCAGACACTTTGTGATGTGCTCAAAAAGCAGATCCTCAACAGAAACCCTAGGAAAGAGGGTATTGCCTTTGAGAGGAAACTCAACGCCGACGGAACATATTGGAAGCTTTGAGGTATCCCAAAACCTCATGGGTTGCTGCAAAGGGACCTCCAGTTGATCCATCTAACTTGTCTGGCTTTACATGTGAATCTCCTCATTCTTCTGATGAGTCATTTGACTCCAACTATAAACTGTTCAAAAATCAGAATGGTGAAGTATTTGCTAGATATGTTGGCACTAATTGCAGGAATGGTTCCCCTATGAAGAAAATCTGGGTTCCCAAAAGTTGTGTCGAAAGTCTTCAGGTGAATATCCCCATGACACCACCTGTGAAGAACAGGAACCCCAGATCAAATTCTTCACGAGGATCAAATTCCTCAACTGGATCAAAGTCCTCATATGATTATCATTGTGCTAACAAATCTGTCTCGCAGGGCAAAGCTAAGGGCTATGAATATGTGCATTATTCTTCAAACCGTTATGTTCACAAGTCCTCAAAGAATTACTCTGCCTATTCATATGCATACCCTAACCTCTCTCATGCTAAGCGAAATGGTTTGGCATCTTTGCCACCTTTCTCACATGGTGCTCACAGGATGATGAACTCTTTGCCACCCCTCCAGATGTGGGTGGTGAAGAAAAGAACTAATCTTTTCTGCGAGGTCGAGTCTCGGACATGCTCTAACGTCTGAAGAATTTCTTTGGGGACGACAAAATGCTCGAAAGGACGCAGCGAATCATGATGAAATGAACTTTCATTTCACACGTCCTCATACTGCTATATCTGTTTACTGCTTGATGAAATTCATCTGATGAACTTGATATCATATTCTTCATTGATGAAGCATATGAGATTGTAAGTTATACTAATTCATCTGCAGGATGATCAACCCAAAACCACTGAATGGTCCTCGATAGTGGATGTACAAATCACATGACTGGTGACAAGAATCTATTGATGGATGCTCCCTTATCACCGTCACCTCTGAAGCATATCATATTTGCTGACAAAGGCAAAAGTCAGGTATTGGGTCTTGGTAAGGTTGCTATCTCTAAGGATAAGCACATGGACAAAGTCATGCTTGTTGAGTCCTTAGGATACAATCTCATGTTAGTCTCAATGCTTTGTGATCTTGATATGGTTGTTGTCTTTAGCAAATATCGTTGTGTTGTGATTATGGAAGCTGACAATTCCAAAGTCTTCGAAGGCTTTAGGAGAGGAGACCTGTATATTGTTGATTTCTCTACAGGACCACAACCAACCATGTGTCTACTTGCAAAAGCTTCAGAAGGCTGGGTATGGCATCGACGACTTGGTCATGCAGGCATGAGGAATTTGAACACGCTTGCAAAGAAGAAGCATGTCATTGGCATTGAGAATGTCAAATTCCTCAAGGATCACTTATGCGGAGCATGTGAAGCCGGAAAAATGACCAAGGCCAAGCACCCAAATAAGACTATCATGACCACTACCCGTCCATTCAATTGCTTCACATGGACCTCTTGGACCGAATCATTATTCAGCAATCACTAATGATGCATCTCTATATGGTTTTGTCATTGTTGATGATTATTCTCGATACACATGGGTACACATTGTTACTTACAAACATGAAGTGCGGAAGTCTTCAAGCGATTTTCTTGAGGGCTTCAACCAACTTTGGTGTGAAGATCAAGCATATCGAAGTGACAATGGGCCCGAGTTCAAGAATTCTGGTCTTGATGCCTATCTTGATGAACTTGGTATTACTCATGAATTATCTGCTCCCTATACTCCTCGGCAGAATGGCGTCGTGGAGCGCAAGAACAGAACTCTTGTTGAGATGGCTCACACTATGCTTGATGAATACAAAACGCCTCGGCGTTTTGGATTGATACAATTGATCTTGCCTCGCCACATCATCAGCAGTATATCTTCACAAATTCTTCAAGAAGACTACCTATGAACTCCTCAACGACAAGAAACCCAATGTGAGTTATTTCAAAGTCTTGATGCTAAATGTTGGATTAGAGATCCTCACCACAACTCTAAATTTGCACCAAAGCACATGAAGGTTTTATGCTTGGTTACGAAGGACTCGCACACCTCTGAGTCTTCAACATTGTTCTTCACAAGATTGTTGACCTTTGTAGATGTGCGGTTCGATGAAACTAATGGCTCGCAAAGAGAGCACCTACCTTCATGTTAGATGAACCAGCACCGAGGATGCTATTAAGCTCAAGGCGATCGAGGATGTCATTCCCTCTTGAAGAATCTGCTGAAGAATTCATTCCTGTTCATGAAGAACATCGAGTGATGCACTGAAGAACATGATGAGGAAAATGGTCTTTGAAGAAAATGCTGATCAAAATCCTCGGCGTCAACCAACTCATCCACGCGTTGCAAAAGAAGTGCAAGTGGAGAAGATCATCGATGACATTAGCGCACCAGTCCTCTCACCCGCTCAAAAGCCTCACACTTATCTAACTTTTGTGGGCACTATGCTTTTGTCTCTATCTCGAGCCCACTAAGGTAGATGAAGCATTTCGAGCCGGAGTGGATTCAGGCTATGCAAGAAGAATTACATCGCCTCGAGTTGAACAATGTCCGGAATTGGTCAATCGCCCGGATCCTCGCAAGCATAATATCATTGGCACAAAGTGGATCTACCGCAACAAGCAAGATGAAAATGGCCTTGTGGTGAGGAATAAGGCACGACTAGTAGCTCAAGGCTACACACAGGTTGAAGGAATTGATTTCGATGAAACTTTTGCACTGTTGCTAGACTTGAGGCTATTCGCATTTTACTTGCCTATGCTAACCATCATGATATCATCTTATATCAAATGGATGTGAAAAGTGCATTCCTCAATGGTAAGCTTGAGGAAGAAGTATATGTTGCTCAACCCCGTGTTTTGAAGATCCCAAGAATCGACAAAGTCTTGAGACTCAATAAGGCCCTCTATGGCCTCAAGCAAGCCCCTCGGGCGTGGTATGACACATGAAGGAATTCTTCGTGAAGAATGGCTTCACACCCGGTTCACTTGACCCTACTCTATTTACTAAATCATATGATGGTGAATTGTTTGTGTGCCAAATATATGTTGATGATATTATCTTTGGCTGTACTAACTGTCGGTGTACTAAGGTAGGGGTACCTCAGTACCCCAACTTGTGCACGGGCAGCCCCAGCTCCCCGCAACCAGATCCATCAAATGCTTGCCGGAGATCATCTCCGCTCCACACCAAGCCGTTCAAGAACAAAGTATATAAGATAGAAACTCAAGACCCGGCAAGAGGAGCTTGCGGAAGGCCATTCCAGGCTCAAGGCTCGTTACTCCTCAGATCCCGGCGAGAGGAGCTCGTCGGGAGGACCAGAAGACCACCTCACGAAGTCACGCCTCGGCGCCAAGCATACTGGCGAGGACCGAGGCGGCAAGTCATAGAGCCCGCAAGCCCGGGCCCAGCAAGATCAAGGCCCGGCAAGGAGCTTGCCGGGAGAGCTGTGCTCGTGCCCGCACCCCAGCTCATTTGCCCACGCGTCGCCTCCAGCCTTCTCCGAGAGCGTGGCGGGTGGCAGATCTTGCATGAAGAATGCGGTGGCACTCCACGGTGGTGGCCGCCGCCGTGGCGAAAGAAGACGCAATGGCGGGAGCTTTTGGGCGGCGGCGACGGGCATTTAATGCCCTTGTCCCCTCTGTCAAAAGTAGGTAGAAAGCACTTGTGGCTGCTTGCTCCTTGCTGCTCCAACTACCACACCTTTTACGTTTTACCCCTCTACCTCACGTTGACACATGCCGGTGACCCTTGCCCTATAAAAGGAGGCCCATGCACAGCGTGGGGGTTCCAACCGTTAGCGATTCTCGCGAGAGGTTCTGCGACTAGCTACTCTCACGAGGGTTTCACACAACACTCCACCGTTTGGCTCGCATTCTTGAGCAAGATCAAATACAACACAATGCAGCAGAGGGGTTTCTGCGACCATCGCGCCGGGCCGGGTAAAATCCTCAGCGCATCGCCTCGATCTGCTCTCCCGCGCCTCCGCCCGTATCAACACACGAAGGGCCCGGCCCCATAGGTGCCGCGCCGACCCATCCGGCGCGACATCTCTCGGCGCGCCGGTAGGGGCGTCGAGGTTATGCGAACTGATCCGGCGTTCGCGCGCAAAGCACCTTCATCAACCTCTCGGCCGTCGGCGGCTTCGCCGACAATCTGCGTCATGGCCCAAGACGAGAGCTTGGGTCGCAGACCCATCTCCGTCTTCCCGCCGCCGCGGAGCCGACGGCAAAGGAGGAGACGCCGGTGGAAGAATGGACACGGCGAGGGTACTCGCGGTGCCACGAGATCAGGGCGAGGCGGAGGACCACGCCTCGGCCTCCGTAGACCCACGTCCATTCCAGCGCACCACAACCCAGCGGCGCCGTGCCACGAAGATGGTGCCCGCATCTTTGGGCTAGAACATGCCGGGGCTCGCGGGATGCTCGGACTGCCGTCCGAGCATGAGCAAAGCGAAGCGCGACAAGACCTGCTCCTCCTGCCGCTATCGGGGTCCGAGCACGACCCGTTCCTCGCGCCGCTTCGCTCCGCTCCCCTGCGCTCGCAAGCGTGTCTCCTGAGCGCTTCGCGATCGCCGAGGACGCGCCATCGAGCTCTAAGTCCGGCAAGGGCGGCTCTGGTGCTTACTCCGACGAGCGCAGCTCCTCGGAACGCTCTAAGCCCGGCGAAGGTAGCTCTAGCGTTCGTTCCGGCAAATGCACCTCCCCGGAGTGCTGCGCCGCCGTCAGGAACGCACCATTGGGCACCTCCAGCGGGTGCGAAGAAACAAAAAAAAGCTAAGTCGCTCGCGCCTTCGTGCAGAGCACTCCTTAACATCATGCTTTTATTCGTTATATCCTTCTCGCATTTGTCGTTTGTGCCCGGAACCTGCACGCTGAGGAGCCTGCTTGTGGATAGCCGCACCCTTACTTCGCTTCGAACACACTCAACGAGTAAAAGAGCGAGCGGCGACCAGCTTCGCACCCTCGTTTCGTTCGAGTCTGCTCGGCAAGTTAAGCGCGTCGCGAACTAGACACGCAAGGTTGCTTGCGGAAGCGGCGCCACCAGGGGCTGCCGATGTCCCAGTACTCAGCAAGCGCGTTAAGCGCCGCAAGTTCCTCGGCGTAAGGCAAAGGTGCACAAAGGATAATGGGTAGAGGTGTAACGTTGCAAGCCTTGCCGTGAGATGCCCTTGGTATGGGAGGCTTGGGCGCAAGAGGAGCCAAGTCGTGGCCCGATTCGTGCTTGTTTTGTTTCGAGTCCGCTCAACAAACACAAGTGTGCTGCAGCACCCTTATCTTGCTTCGAGCCACGCTCGACAAGTTAAGCGTCAGAATCGGCCCGACAAGGTTGCTTGCGGGAGGCGACGCCACCAGCGGGCTGCCCGCGGTCACTAAGCGTGTCCCCGGCAAGCTCCCCAAGAGCGTGAAACACGAACATCTGAAGGACAAAGCCCGACATCGCCTTGCTTAGCCAAGATTTGTATACACATACATGTGCATTGAGCAATCGCGTATCTACCTCAGCTATTTTCATGGCTAAAATTGCAGCAACAAGGGAGAACCAAAAGAACACACCAGCGCTTAAGATCCGGCAAGCCGGTCGCCGCAGGGACTCTGATCGCCAAGGCTCTCCTCGACAAGCCGGCCCGGCTGGGCTCGAACGCCAAGATTCGTCTCCGGCAAGCTAGAGTTCTTTGGGGCTGCTATTTCGAGATAAGTTTTTCATCCTCGTCATGCATCCTCTCATGGATAGGGAGATGCGGGACTGCGTCTTTGAACGATCGTGTATGCGGTAAAAACCCGTGCGTGGAGGAACCGAGTCGTGGCCCGATTCGTGCTTGGTTTGTTTCGAGTCCGCTCAACAAACCCAAGTGTGCGCTGCACCTCTACCTTGCTTCCGAGCACTGCTCGACAAGATAAGCGTCATAATCGGCCCGACAAGGTTGCTTGCCGGAGTGACACCACCAGCGGGCTGTCCCTGATCGCTAAGCGTGTTAAGCCCGGCAAGCTCCCGATAAGCGTAAGCACATACAAGGCACGTAGTCAAGTAAAAGACCCAGTCCGGCAAGCTTTCTCCTCTTTTCATTAAAAACATCCAATTTAGTACAAGTCCATGGAGGATGAAAAACATGATAGAGAGGATTACAAGTTCTTAAATGCAGCAAATGCCCGAGGGCTTACAATCTGAAAAGATAAGGTGCCCGTGATCCCTCTCCTGTTTCTCTGTTCAGAGTTCGGGAGGTAGGTCAAGAGCCCCGGCAAGATAGGCTTGCCGGGAGAGAAGACCCGGCAAGAAGAGCTTGTCGGGAAGGGCGAAGGAGCGACAAGGGGCGTGGCGGTGGCGCCACCATGCCCCAGAGCTGCAAAGGTGGCGGGCATGGGGAACGATGCCGGAGAGCCAGCAACAAGCCCTGAAGCCAGCCAAGAGCCACGGGCGCGAAGACCCCAAGAGAACACCGGGGCCCCGCCAGAGCTTGGCGGAGTCGGAGGCGTGGAGGCGAGCTTGAAGGCGGGTAGTGGGGCGTCGGCCACGCTATCGAAGGCTACTCGCCCTCGTCTGCGACGTGAACGGCCTTGCCGCCACTCCCCTCTTCCTCTTCCGCAGCCTCCCTCGCCCGCCCGACAAGAAGACGGCCCGGGGAGTTCGGAGCCCGCAACCCGAAGAAGGGGTTGCGGTGGCGCCTTGAGCAGCGGTGTCCGGCGTCTGGTCGGGCCCGCCATCCCCTCGTCGTCGCTGCCGCTCCCTCCTCGTCACTCTCGCTCGAGGAGGGCCTTCGCTATCCGAGGAGCTGTCCACACAGCAGCGCACGGGTTCCATAGTCGCCAAGACCTTGGCGGCGAGAGATCACCATCCAATAACTTGAAATGGAGGTGAACCCGCCGTCAAGCTATGGATCGGCGAATGTCTTCCACCCTCGGTCGAAGAACATCACGCCGGGGCTGGGGACACGACACTCACCCGAAAGTGCCGCTGATCCGCAGCCCCTCATCGTAACTCCATCACGTCGGGTGGGTCCGGTCCCATCGCGTCCATAAGCGGGACCGGCAGCGGGGCGGCGGCGAGGCGCCCGCGAAGCTTGATGAAGAACTCCTGGGGTCATCTCCGGTGTGGACGCGCCGTGGTCGAGAGACGCCGGGGAGACAGGGAGGCCAGCGTCGCCACGGCCGCCTCTCCCGACCGCCTCGGCCACGCCCTCGACCTCGTCGCGCCCCGCCCCTTCCTCTCCCTCTCGTGGGCGGCTCCACCACCACGGGAGCGGGTTGGGAGGCGGTGCGCTGCTGCTGGAGGCAACCAGCGCCGCCACCGTCGAGGAACCGATTCCCCCTTCCATGGCGGCAAGAAGAACGAAGAAGAAGACGAAGGAGAAGTGGGTGAGTGTGGCGTTGTGCACCCCTTCCGCCCTATTTAAAGGGGCGGGGTGGGACTCAACCGCCCTTCGACCAATCAGAAGCGAGGAGGCGGAGGAGCGGGCCGACTCGCCCTCTCCGCCCGTGGCGGCTCGGTCTCCCACCTTCGCCGCCCGACCCCGTGCATGAGGGCAGCGTGGCGGCGGAGCAGGCGGCAGGTGAAGCGACCCGCTCTGCGCCACGATCACGGGTGGATGCCTTAAAGGCTGCATCGCCGTCCACTCCTCCCACGACACCACAATCAACGCGTGCCGTTGCGGGAGGGGAGACGACAGATCTGTGATGGATTCAACGCGCCGTGGGCTTCAAGCGCCCGTGCCTTGTCTTGGGCCTGGCCCAACAGCGCTTCGGCACTGTATGGCCCGGGCCGGGGCTCTGTCGGTGTACTAAGGTAGGGGTACCTCGGTACCCCAACTTGTGCACAGGCAGCCCCAGCTCCCGCAACCAGATCCATCAAATGCTTGCGGAGATCATCTCCGCTCCACACCAAGCCGTTCAAGAACAAAGTATATAAGATAGAAACTCAAGACCCGGCAAGAGGAGCTTGCGGGAAGGCCATTCGAGGCTCAAGGCTCGTTACTCCTCAGATCCCGGCGAGAGGAGCTCGTCGGGAGGACGAAGACCACCTCACGAAGTCACGCCTCGGCGCCCAGCCTGGCGAGGACCGAGGCGGCAAGTCATAGAGCCCGCAAGCCCGGGCCCAAAGAAGATCAAGGCCCGGCAAGGAGCTTGCGGGGAGAGCTGTGCTACGTGCCCGCACCCCAGCTCATTTGCCCACGCGTCGCCTCCGGCCTTCTCCAGACGCGTGGCGGGTGGCTGACTTGCATGAAGAATGCGGTGGCACTCCACGGTGGTGGCTTCGCGCCGTGGCGAAAGAAGACGCGCAATGGCGGGAGCTTTTGGGGCGGCGGCGACGGGCATTTAATGCCCTTGTCCCCTCTGTCAAAAGTAGGTAGAAAGCACTTGTGGCTGCCTTTGTTCCCTTGACTGCTCCAACTACCACACCTTTACGTTTTACCCCTCTACCTCACGTTGACACTGTCGGTGACCCTTGCCCTATAAAAGGAGGCCCATGCACAGCGTGGGGGGTTCCAACCGTTAGCGATTCTCGCGAGAGGTTCTGCGACTAGCTACTCTCACGAGGGTTTCACACAACACTCCACCGTTTGGCTCGCATTCTTGAGCAAGATCAAATACAACACAATGCAGCGAGAGGGTTTCTGCGACCATCGCGCCCGAAGCTGGGTAAAATCAGCACAAGATCGCCTCGATCTGCTCTCCGCGCGGCCTCCGCCCCGTACCGAACACACGAAGGGGCCCCGGCCCCATAGGTGCCGCGCCGACCCATCCGGCCGCGACACTAACCAACGATATAGTGATGAATTTGCCTATATGATGAGTGAGGAATATCAAATGTCTATGATGGGAGAGTTGAAATTCTTCTTAGGTCTCCAAATTCGTCAGCAGTGCAATGGCATATTCATATCTCAGGAGAAATACCTCAAAGATGTACTGAGGAAATTCGGCATGCAAGATTGCAAAGGCGTCAAAATTCCTATGCCCACAAATGGCCATCTATGCACTGATGAAAATGGTATTGATTTCGATCACAAGGTATACCGCTCCATGATTGGTTCTTTATTGTACTTATGTGCATCTAGGCGGATATAATGCTTAGTGTTTGCATGTGTGCCCGATTTCAAGCTGCACAGAAGGAATCACACCATAAGGCTATGAAGCATATTCTTGATATGTAGCTCACACACCAACACTAGAACTATGGTACCCCAAGGGCTCTGCTTTTGATCTCATTGGATATTACGACTCGATTATCTTTGGTGATCGTGTGGACCGCAAGTCAACATCGGCACTTGTCATTTCCTCGGACGATCTTTGGTGCATTGGTCCTCGAAGAAAGCAGAATGCGTATCACCGCTCTCTTCTTTGAAGCTGAATACATTGATCTTTGGCTCATCTTGTGCTCAAGCTGCTTTGGATGAAGCAAACCCTCAAGGACTATGGCGTCAGCGTGAAGAATGTGCCTCTCCTCTGCGACAATGAGAGTGCCATCAAGATTGCTCACAACCAGCTTCAGCACTCGAAGACTAAGCACATCCAGATTCGTCATCATTTTCTTCGTGATCATGTCTTTGAAGGCGATATCTCCATCGAGCATGTGAAGATCAAGAACAGCTAGCTGATATCTTCACCAAGCCCTTGGATGAGAAGAGATTTAGCAAGTTGCGGTGTGAGCTAAATATCTTAGAATCTTCGAATGTTCTTTGAAAAGGACACACATCCTAACCCTTATGCATAATTGATGACTTAGATGTGCAACACATGAAGAAATGTTTTTCTTCAATCAATGAAGAATAACACTCTAAGTGTGAAGAAATTAATGAACAATTTGATTCTCAGAACCCTACGACAATTGTACGCGGTGTTTGAAATCATCATTCTTATACGGTGGGCTACGCCACCACAAAAGTTGAGAATCTTCAATTTGAGTTTTTCTTCATTTTTGAAATTCCTCAGTTTTCAAATTCTTCAACTTTGCAAAATCTTCAATGTTTCCGTCGTTTTTCTTCATTGGCTATATATATATATATGAGTTTATGTCCTCTACAACATTCACTTATTGTTATTTCTTCAAGTTGCGATTTCTGCTAAGTGAATGTGATCGGACCCTTCCCCCTCTATGCTATACTCAATCCAATCTATTCACAAATTCTTCATGTGCGTTCTGATTGAAACTCGTTCAAAGTCTTCACTGATCCTTGACAGCTGAAGAAATTGCAAACGAATCTTTTAAACAAAACTTATCCAAGTTTTCGGTTTTGCCGCTCAAACCGTTCCACATCCCACGATGTATTAGTTTAATCACCCACGATCTTACACGATCTCATCTGCATAGTACGTGGGTGACACATGTCGCGTGAAGGAGAAAGGGCGAGAACACGTTAGTCCCAAAATCTTGAGCGAACAGTTTTTCACCGTGGCTATAAATACCCTCTACCCTCCTCACTTCATTTACTCCGCTCGATCGCTGTCTCTCGCTCGAGCTCTCCTCAAACCCTAGCGCCGCCGCTACTCCATCGCCGCCGGTGAGGAAAAGCTTCACTGCCTCGACCTCATCGCCATCGTACTTGCGCCGGCCGCGGAAATCTTCACTCCGCCGCTGCCGTAGCCGTCTCCCTCTGCCAAGTTAGGGCGTGGGAGATCTAATGTGACGGACTTCACTACAGTTCATTCCTGTTCATCATGTTCTTCAGTTCGGGTAATTAAAAGTCACTTTTATTACTCGCGTTGATTCTCAAATCTTTCTGAATATCTTCAAAGGTGTTTTTGCTCTTCAAATCTTCACATATGAACACCTCACACACTATATGCTGTTGATTTACCTCTCTAAGCATTCAATTCTTCAAGATTCCTCAATTGTGCGGATTTTCAATCAGACAACTCGGAACCTAAGGCAAGCGCTTAGTGAAATTCCTCAAGGCTCAACTGGTCAAATTCCTCAAAACTTGTTCCTTTTGGAAAATCTTACGAGAACGATATGACCTCTCCAAATTCCTCGCACCTACACTCTGTTCACAGGTACTCATGTCATTCTTTGAATCACTAGGTTCTCATCAACTTAACTCATTTGCGGCGTTCCTCAAAGAAAAACTGCATACTTCTTGAGTGCTCTATTGTTCAAATTCCTCACCAAGAAAATGGCGAAGGCAAGAGACCACGAAGGGAGGAAAGAAACCGAAGTCATGACTGCCTTTGAGATTCTGAGGAAATATACAAAGACTATCACACACCGATGAATCCAAGTTTGGCAAGGAGACCAAAAATCAGCGCAAAGTCTTATCTGAGAGGATAGAAAGAAGATGGGCATGAGAATGGAGGGAATACCGCTATGTCACTCCCAAGTACATGAGGAAATTAGCTTTAAATCCTCCATGCCCAAGAGCTCCACCGCACTGCCAAGTCGTGATCCCACTAGAATCAAGAGTGGTGAAGACTTTCTGAAGAATGGTCCAGCGTCAAGCCAAATTGGCAAGACAGGCCAAGGAGGCGGTGAGGAAATTCAATGAGGATTCTGCTGCTGCTGCTGCTTCTTGAGCCCTCGGTCAAGCCGAGAAATCAATGCCTAAGAAGCCTTTCAAAGCCAAGTGCTTCACCGTCAGGCGCCCTCACGGCCCAGTTCCTCGGCCAGCGCCCTCACGGCAAATTCCTCGAGGCTACTGCTGCTCATGCAAAATCCTCGGCAGCTCCTCCAAGTCCTCAACACTGTGCATCTAGCTACTTGTCAAAGGACTCGGGGTTTCTCAATTGCTTCGTGTCCCAAAGAAGTTCCTCACCGCACCAATGTCCTCAGCAGCCCCACTGCTAAAGACAAAGGCAACAATGGGCGCGGTCCTCGGCCAAGTCCAAAGAAGAAACAGGTTGCATTCAACGTTCCCTCTGATGATGAAGCCTCTGATGAAGAACTTGAAGAAATCATCAGAGACAGACTGACCAAGGCCGCTAGAGCCAAAAGAACAAGTGTGCCTCTGCTTTTGGATCCGAAGAAGATCATTGACTTCATTGACCTATGGCATCAGGATCCAAACACTCCCATTCCGGATCTGCCACTGACTCCTGGTCAAAGTCATATGCTTGACCATTTCATTGCTGAAGAGAAATGGAAATTTGAAAAGGCTCGTGAATTGAAGAGAGCAAAAGCCAGAAAGGAGAAGCTTCTGAGGAAGAACTTAGTCAACTTGACTCCTGAAGAACTTCTCAAAGCTCAATCTGAAATCCAAGCCCTCAGCAAGGATTTCGAAGCTTACAATGTTGATTGGCAAGGAGCCATGGTGAGATTCGTCAATCTAACGAAGAAAATGACAACTATTGCAGCCCCATCGCAACAAGAAAATCCTCGGTGAAGACTCGCTCAGCTGCTTTGAACATGCCAAGCCTCATCGATGACTTTCAGCGTCTTGATGAGAACACAAGTTCGAGTGATGACTCCATTCCAATTCTTGAAGAAATTCCTGGGGCATCCACTAGTGGTGCGCTGAAGAATCTGAAGGAAACAGGCAACTGCACCGATTCATTGAAGAAATTGTACCACAATCCTCAGCTCCTCCTGCACCAACACCATCTCCAATTCTTCCTTCTGCATATGAAGTGAAGAAGACAAAGGCTGCAGAACGAGCTGCAGTGAAGAAAAGGAAGGCATCAGCTGCGTCAAATTCTTCGGCTGCGAAGAAAATGAAGCCAATGACCAGCTCGATTGAAAACCCTATTGATGCCATTCCCATTTCCTCCATGTTGTCCAAGGAGATTGTTCCTTATGGAGAAGATTACAAGATCCCAAGCGGATCTGATGAAGAAAATCAATCTGTTGCTACCTCAAAACAGCTTGATGAAGAAATTGAAGTGGAAGCTTTTCCTTCAACCCCAGTTGGTTCCTCACCCATGCCTCAGTTCACAGCTGAAGAGGCAGGTGTTGAGGAAATTGAAAAAGAAGACGAAGACGTGGATATTGGGTGCACTACACGGTGATGAGCGATGACTTTTGGGAAAGTCGGCATCCCAATACTCCTCTCTTCACTCCGCTTCAACAAGTTCCTCTATCCCGGCTACAACTGTTCAAATGGGCTCTGAAGAAACTCATCCCACTTCATCATCAATGAAGAAATTCCAGCCACTAGCGCTGAAGAACCCATCTTGATCCTCAAAGCGCACAAGGAGAGGAACCAGAAATTCCTCGACTGAAGAACACGAGATCGCGATTCACGAGGTTGTCTGCAAATCACGATATTCCTCTGCCCAAGCCAAAGAATCCGTTCTCAAACAAGCAAAAATTCAAGGTGAAGACTTCTTTTACGAGCATGTGTTCTTCATTGCTTATAATCCATATATTTCTGCTCGAATGAGGAAAAGACGCTTCGACTCCAACACAAGCAAACTTCTATTCCTCGGTGCTATTTGACAAGGACAAGATCTTTGACCATGAGCATATTCCTCATGTGGATATGGAATCACTACCGTGCTTGAGCGATTACTCCGTGTTCTTCACGATGCGAGGCTGCTGAATTTCTGCGATATATGTGGATGGAATGAAGAACTCATTCTTGATTCTATGCCACCTGCACATCACGGAGATCTTTGAAGATATCAACTCATGGGTATTGGATTGGATGACGAGAGAACACTCACTACAAGGCACCAAAGACTGAATTGCTTCGTGTCCTTCCTCTTGATCCTCCCCATGAATCGCACGTTGCATCTACAATGACCGCGAATTATCTCGATCACTTTATGCAAGTGCTTATGAAGCCACGAAGCGTGTCAAGCCCTCGAACCAAATTCCTCGTCAAGGATTTGTTGTATGTGCCTTGGACTGTTTATAGAATCTTAGCGAAGACAATGAGTCCCATAAAGGCCACGACTCAAATGAAGAAGATGTCGTAGGTATCATGAAGAACATGCTTTTCAATATCATTCATGGCGTTCTGTCAACTTCCATGATTTCTTCATGAGGACTCGCCAATGTTGCAATGTCACCTTTTGAGCTGAAGCCATATCGCCTTGGATCATGAGATTCATAAGGGCAAGATCTTCACCGAACTACAAGGCCGACACTCGAATCATGGCAGCTACTTGCCGCCCATTGAAGTCCTCAAGCGACCGGTTTCATCATCGATGATAAGGGCAAGGCAGCAATTGTAATTGATGAAGGCACTCGTCCATTGGATGGTCAATTTCGCAAGGCTGCATCTTACTCCACCAATGACGATTACGCAACGCATGACACCGCCATAAATACCTCAACCAAGCAACAGCCTCAAGCAAGCGCACCTGTGGTGATGACTGATCGTGAGTTACTCCTCGGTCTTCATCGGAAGGTTGAGCATAATCGAAATGGGTGAAGCGCCAATTTGCTACAATTCTTCACAACATGACCTCAACGCATAATGCGGTGAAGAAAAAACCAGACTACCTTCATGAAACCCTCAACCGCACTTTGGGCTGTTCTTAATCATGTATATTCCATGGAAGAATTGAAGACTATGGGTCTTGAGAAGCTTTGACTGGTCGCACCACCTCAAAGAAATTCAAGCGAGTCAAGGTTCCGATCCGTGGCCAGCTCTTATTCTTCATCGCGTGAAACCGATGAATATGAAGATTTGGGCGACAACTGCGGCGGGCCCTTCTTCAACAAACAATCCCGACAACGCTGGCGCTCCTCCATCAACTTGAATATCTTCAGGGGCGTTAGTCCTCAGTTTCGATCCTTTTGGTCATTTGATGACAAAGGGGGAGAAATCTGAGTTAGTCTTCAAGCGGGTTTATACTATGGGCGTTTTTATTAAGTTACAACTCTCGTTCTTCCGAAACTTTTTATTGGATCGAGTTGTAATCTTAAATCCGATGGTGCCCTGACACTTTTGAACGGTGCATTGTGCTGACTTTGCACTGTGCTCTGATACTTTTGATGTGATATTCTGCATGCTTATTCCTCGACAATATCATTGCACGCATGCTGAATCTCATCAGGCACCATATTTCATCATGCATTTCAAATTCTTCATATTACATATCAAATGCGTGTATGAATTACAAGATATAGGGGGAGATCTCCATGATTAAATTCTTCAAATGTGCATTGCCTCAAAAGCAAATTCCTCATTATGCACACATCCAGGGGGAGTTCTTCTATATCTTGCAATCAAATTGCTCAATATCAGTATTTACACTTCATATGTTTATCCCCGTTGAAAACTTAACCTATGTTGTCATCAATCACCAAAAAGGAGGAGATTGTAAGTGCATCTAGTGCCCCTTAGTGATTTTGGTGTATTGAAGACTTATAGGTTAAGTAACTGATGCGTTTGTGAGTGTACACAGGTCTATAAGTCTATGAGGAGTTTGATATTTACAGTGAAAGTCGGCCCCTAAAAATGAAGTTCTTCAAATTGAAGACTTTGATATTCTGAAGACCTTCTGAAGACTTTGAAAGTGAAGAAATTGGTGTGACCATGAAGACTTGATATTCATTCGAGGAATATGAAGCGTGAAGACTTTTGTTTTCGTAGTTTCATTTTCTCTTTCTTGAGTCATAGGAAACACCGTCTTTGTTAAAGGGGTCGAGGAAATACTAAGGAAAAATTTCCATGTGATGCTCAACTCAAAATCCTACACCTACCAATCCCTTGAGTGAAGCCATTGGAAATCTCATACGATTCATCAAATTCATCGATGTGAGAGCGCAGTTCTTACATTCCTTGTGGACTTCTGCTCGACGAGGAGTTAGGAATTCGCCGATGTGAATTGCCTACACAAGAGAACATGATAGCCCCGAGGACTTTGTGACTCAAATTTCCGACCATTCTTTGTCTTTTGCTTGGCGGACCAAAATATCTTATCCACCTAACGGTCATATCATTGAAGGGCATTTATGTCTTATCATGTCGCTGCTCCCTAGGCTATAAATAGCCGCCCCTACAACCACTAGTTGGTTGGCTGCTCGAGAGAACTTGACACTTGTCATCCGAGAGCAACCCATCCTCCGAGGACTTTGAGCGAAAATCATCAAGTGAGGAAAATCCCAAAACCAAACCCACAAAACCCCAAGTGGTGAGCATCATCAAGAAATTGATCCTGCGTGGATCCGGCGCTTGTTACCTTTGAAGACTGTGCTTCTTCCAGACGGTTAGGCATCAAGGTCTAGACCATCCAAGAGGAATTGTGGATCGCCGAGTGACCAAGTCTGTGAAGGTTTGGAAGTCACCTGAAGACTTACCATGAGTGATTGGACGAGGCCTGCGTGGTCTTAGTTCAAGGAGAATACGGTGAGGACTGGGTGTCATGAGTTGCGGCTCGAGGCGGGTGTCCGGATCGTGTGTCCTCGAGTTTAAATACTCGGCCGCTCAACCAGACGTATAATCGAGACAGCAGTTGGAACTGATTACCAAATCATTGTCTTCACCAACCGACCGGTTCTATTTCCTCGACTCATCCAATTCCTCATTCTCATGTTGCATGTTGTTCATATCGTGGCTTGAAGACTTTGGTCAAGACTTTCACAAATTCCTCGCCAATTTCTTGATCTGTTTGTCTTCATCTTGTTATCCTGTGTTTACGCTTTCAGTACTCTGTTCTTAGTCTTCATTTCATCATGCTGACTAAGTGTGTATCTTGTTATGTTTACCTCTGTGTACATATTCCGCTGCTAGTAGTTCTTCGCTAAGGAATTTCCTCACCGGCAAATTCATCAGTGAAGAATTTCATAAAAATCGCCTATTCACCCCCCCCCCCTCTAGTCGATATAACGCACTTTCAAGGAAACTAAGAAGCAGATTAAGGAGTTACTGGATAAAGGCTATATTCGCCCAAGTTCGTCACCTTGGGGATCACCAGTGCTTCTAGTGGAAAAGAAGGATGGATCATTGAGGATGCTTGTTGATTATCGGGGATTGAATGAAGTAACGATCAAGAACAAGTACCCACTGCCGATGATCAATGATCTGTTTGACTAGTTGCAAGGAGCTAAAGTATTTTCCAAGATCGATCTGCAATCAGGATACCACCAGCTAAAGATTCGTGAGCAGGATATACCTAAGACAACTTTTACCACAAGGTACGGGCTATATGAGTATACCGTTATGTCATTTGGTCTGACTAACGCACCTGCCAATTTCATGAACATGATGAACAAGGTGTTTATGGAGTTTTTGGATAAGTTCGTCGTGGTGTTCATTGATGATATTTTGGTCTACTCAAAGAATGAAGAGGAGCATAAGGAGCATTTGCGTTTGGTACTCGGGAAGCTCAGAGAACATCAGCTATATGCCAAGTTCAGCAAGTGTGAGTTTTGGTTGAAGGAAGTTGGACTCCTTGGACATGTTATATCCGGAGAAGGAATAGCATTAGACCCTACCAAAGTTATCACTGTGACAAATTGGGAAGCACCCACGTCAGTTGGAGAGATTCAGAGTTTTCTTGGACTCGTAGGATACTACCGGAGGTTCATTGAGAATTTCTCTAAGATTGCGAATCCCGTGACGGAGTTGTTGAAGAAGGACACCAAGTTCAAATGGACCGAGGAATGTGAGGCCGGTTTTCAGGAGTTGAAGAAACGTTTGGTTACAGCTCCAGTGTTGATCCTTCCAGATCAACGCAAGGACTATCAAGTGTATTGCGACGCTTCTCATCGAGGACTTGGAGCAGTGATTATGTTGGAGGGAAGAGTTGTTTCATATGCCTCACGACAGCTTAAACCCCATGAGTTGAATTATGCTACCCACCATTTGGAGTTAGCAGCCGTAGTGCATGCGTTGAAGACCTGGAGACATTTTCTCATCGGAAACCATTGTGAGGTGTACACGGATCACAAGAGTTTGAAGTATATCTTCATGAGGAAGGAGTTGAATCTCAGGCAGAGGAGATGGTTGGAGCTCATCAAGGATTATGATATGAGATTGCACTATCATCCTAGAAAGGCTAATGTAGTAGCCGATGTGTTGAGTCGCAAGAGCCATGTCAATACACTCATGACCGGAGAGTTACCCAAGGAGTTAGTAGAGGATCTTCGTGAACTATGTATGGAGATAGTTCCGAGAGGCTATGTAGCAACATTGGAGATTCAGTCTACTTTGATGGATAAGATCAGAGAAGCTCAGAAGACGGACAAGGAGATTGCTGAGGTAAAGGAGAGGATGAGCAAAGGAAAGGCTAAAGGATTTCATGAGGATGAGCACGAGACCTTATGGTTTGAGGACCGCGTATATGTGCCAATGACCCGGAGATCAGGAAGTTGATTCTACAAGAGGCCCATGATTCGCCATATTCGATTTACCCAGGAAATACCAAGATGTATCTGGATTTGAAGGATAGTTTCTGGTGGACCGGAATGAAGAAGGATATTGCGAAGTATGTAGCAGTTTGTGATGTATGTCAGAGAGTGAAGGCGAGCATCGAAGCGGCGGGATTGCTACAGCCATTGCTGATACCCGAATGGAAGTGGGATAAGCTAGGCATGGATTTTATCACGGGATTGCCCAGGACTCTTTCAGGCTATGACTCGATATGGGTTGTAGTCGATCGATTGACGAAGGTAGCTCATTTCATCCCAGTGAAGACCACTTATACCTGTGCTAAGTTGGCAAAGATATACATGACCAGGATCATATGTCTGCATGGAGTTCCGAGGACCATTGTATCAGATAATCAGTTGCATGAAACTTTGGGTACCAGGCTAGAATTCAGTACAACCTTTTCATCCAGATATAGATGGACAGACCGAGAGAGTCAATCAGATTCTAGAGGACATGTTGAGAGCTTGTGCGCTAGATTATTGATCTAGTTGGGATGACAATTTGCCATATGCGGAGTTCTCTTACAACAACAGCTATCAAGCCAGTTTGAAGATGGCCCCTTTTGAACCCTTGTGAGGAAGGAGGTGCAGGACACCATTGTTGTGGGATGAAGTTGGAGACCGTCAATTGTTTGGACCAGATTTGATTAAAGAGTCCGAAGAGAAGGTTAAGTTGATTCGCGATAGACTCAAGGTAGCCCAGTCTAGGCAGAAGAGCTATGCAGATTCTAAACTCAAGGAGACAATTTACGAAGTCGGAGACAGAGTGTATCTTCGTGTGTCCCCACTTCGAGGAGTTAAGCGTTTTGGAGTTAAGGGAAAGTTAGCACCACATTTTGTGGGACCATACAAAGTTTTGGAACGTATGGGAGAAGTTGCTTACAAGTTGGAGTTGCCTGAAGGATTGTCAGGAGTTCACGATGTGTTCCATGTTTCCCAGTTGAAGAAGTGCCATGCAGAGATGGCTGATATTCCTATGAGAGATACAATGCCACTGGAAGCGATTCAGTTGGATAGCGATTTGACCTACGAGGAGAAACCAGTGAAGATTCTCGAGTTTGCTAGCCGAGTCACACGCAGCAAGGTTATCAAGTTCTGCAAAGTTCAGTGGAGCCACCATACCGAGGATGAAGCCACCTGGGAACGAGAGGAAGATTTACGTAAGGACCACCCTCACCTATTTCCTAGCCAACCCGAATCTCGCGGGCGAGATTCATCTTAAGGGGGGTAGGTTTTGTATCCCAAATTTTTAATTTGGAATGTTATACATTAGATCATCATTGCATATCATATTTTATTGCATTTTGGCTTGATCCTAGAAATTCTACACAACTCAAGGACCCACGGAGAGAGTTGGGGATTTCATTATTTCCATATTTGAGTTTTCTCAAATTTTGAGAAGAGGATCGTTTGATTCTAATTATTTTCTCTTCGAATATTTCTTTTATAAAAATAAAAAAGAGGGGATAAAATGAATTTCCCAAAATAAAGTAATATTGGAGATTAAATATTAAAATCAAATAAGAATTTTATTTGGAGTTTTATCGCTATTTTATTTGAATTAGGAAAAATATGCGTTTTTCAAAATTTCATTAGAGGCCCAAATAAATGTTCACTTTGTCTGCTATATTTTTAGAGGACGAGGACATTTTTGGAGTCCGTTTAGTATTTCTTTTATTTGTTTTTCTGCGCGCAAAATTAATTATTCAAAATAAACAAATATATAAAAACGAAACCGACTTAACTGGCTGTGGGCGACCCGGACTCCCCGTCGCCTCAGGCTTTAAAAGCCGCCCCCGCCGACCCCCGCAGCCCACCAGCCCACCCGCCGCCACCTAACCCTAGCCAGCGCCGCCATCGCCATTGCGCGCCACCGTCGCCGACGCCAGCCGCCACCGTCGCGCATGCCGCTCGCCGCCTCACCGGACCTTGTCGAGGTAGCCGCCGCCGCCGCCGCCGGTTTCATTAGACAACTGTTCGGTTTTTTTAGAACCCGCGGCTTTTTTCAAGATCGGTTTATCGGCTTATTTTTTCCCGATTTAATTATTTAGCGAACGCCCGTTCGTACGTTCATTTTAACGAATGGTTTTCACCCGTTAGCCTCAGACAGCGAACGTTTGTTTGTTAGCCTGTTCGTCAGTTTTTCTTTTTCTAGGGTTTTTCCGCGATTATTTTCGATCGTGATTTCTGCCCCGATTTTCGTTTTAGTTTATCTTTTTGCTTGTTTATTGGAATCAGGCGATTCAAATGCCTAGATCTTCATCTCAAAGCCCTCTTTCTGTTTAATCAACTTGAACAAGATTTTGCTACTGTAAAACTTGACATAAGTCCAGATTAGTAAATGGAGCTTGTTTCTTTCATAGTTTGAGTTTCGTTGCTTCGTTTGATTTGATTCTTTTTGCACCGGACTTCTTAAGTTGAACTTTCTGGTTAGATATTATTTGAGTTTTACCTGTGCTTCTAGTTGAGTGCTTATTGTATGTATGTTTGTTTGCGATAGAGTACCCGGAGTGCGAAGCGTGCTACTACGAGTCTCTAGGTTTCACGGATCATCAACAAGGCAAGTAACACTTTGATCATTCCTCTTTACTACCCAGTTTTATTGCATTAGATCAATCCTAAAACAATTGCATGGTTAGGATCTGATTAACATGTGGGTTTTGGGAAGTAGATGAGGTAGTACCTATTTACCTGTTTATTATCAAACCTTTGGGAGTTACTTCTACGTTGCTTATATTGCTATGTTATGCTCGTAGACGTGGTTTGGTTCGAGTGATTCATGACAGATGTGAGTATTGTTAATTAATGGTTGAATTAAGGTGTCTACTTAAATACATATCTAGGTGGATTGTTTGAGGCACCCTGGAGTACCCAGTGGTTGTCAGGGCACCTGGAGAATCCAGTGTTGTCCTAGGATATCCTGGAGTACCCGTGTGATCATCCTATGGTCCGCCACCCAGGCTCAAAGGGATCATAAGATTATTCATGCTAAAAACTTCCGTGTGCAGCCACAAGCCAATATGGGCTCTGGCATAGTTGAGTAAGTTGCGTGAAGCTCTTGAAGAGGTAGACTAGTAGATGTAGTGGGTTGTAGGTGGTACTGTCTATCCAGAGTAGAAAGTTAATGCTTCAGAAAGACTGTGTCTCGAATCTCCGACCATGGATGTATTCGAGTCTTGTGGAGAAAAGTGTGCAAACCACTGCAGAGTGTACAAACTAATAATGGTTAGCCGTGTCCCCGGTTATGGACGTTTTGAGTATCTAGTTCTTGGATTATCATGTTGATCTCATCACTCTAAATATAATTTGATTGGGTTTAATGATGATGCTTAATTGGGATTGAGTTGGAGGAACCTTCTCAATGTTCAACAACCACCATGATAGTTAAATAAAATTTATTCCTTTGTTGTAGGGAAAAATTGGCTTTACGCAAAACTGTAACCATAGAGCTTTCCACCAGCCAAATATGCATGTAGTGATAGCATTTATTCTGTTCATTATTCTCTTGTGTTACATTGTCAGCATATTCCATGTGCTGACCCATTTCGGGCTGGAATGTTCCTGTTGTAGACTTTTCAGACAACAAGTGAGGTGCCATATGTCGTTGTCTTTCACTCAGTGATGTCGTTGGAGTTGATGGACTCACTTTATCTTCCAAGCCTTCCGCTATTATCGTTTTTAGATGGCCTTAAGCCATATTATTGTAATAAGTTCTCTTTTGAGACATTTGATGTAATAAGTGTGTGATTGCTACTCTGTTATAAATCCTCAAGTACTGTGCATGTTAGCATTACCGATCCAGGGATGACACTAATGCACAGAGATCAGACTGTTTGAGGTCTGGTCGCTACATCGCCCTACAATCACCAAGGAACAATATGAAGATGTATAAAGGCTTGGATCACGATCGTTACCGACACCGGAGTGCAGCGGAAGTAGACGAGTCGGTGTAGATCGTACTTGGAGTCTGCTACCTCTTGAGCACTGCGTTGGTTTTCCCTTGAAGAGGAAAGGGTGATGCAGCAAAGTAGCGTAAGTATTTCCCTCAATTTTTGAGAACCAAGGTATCAATCTAGTAGGAGGCTCCTCAAAAGTTCCACGCACCTACACTAACAAACAAGAACCTCACAACCAACGCGTTAAAGGGGTTGTCAATCCCTTCACGATAAATTGCAAAAGTGATATCTGATAGAGATAATATGATAAGATAAATATTTTTGGTATTTTTATGCTATAGATTGGAAAGTAAAAGATGCAAATAAAAGTGGATGGGAAACTTGTATGATAAAAGATAGACCCGGGGGCCATAGGTTTCACTAGTGGCTTGTCTCAAGATAGCATAAGTATTACGGTGGGTGAACAAATTACTGTCGAGCAATTGATAGAAAAGTGCATACTTATGAGAATATCTAGGCATGATCATGTATATAGGCATCATGTCCGCAACAAGTAGATCGAAACGATTCTGCATCTACTACTATTACTCCACACATCGACCGACTCTTGCCTGCATCTAGAGTATTAAGTTCATGAAGAACAGAGTAACGCATTAAGAAAGATGACATGATGTAGAGGGATAAACTCGAGCAATATGATATAAACCCCATCTTTGTATCCTCGATGGCAACAATACAATATGTGCCTTGCTGCCCCTGCTGTCACTGGGAAAGGACACTGCAAGATTGAACCCAAAGCTAAGCACTTCTCCCATTGCAAGAAAGATCAATCTAGTAGGCCAAACCAAACTGATAATTCGAAGAGACTTGCAAAGATAACTAATCACACATAAAAGAATTCAGAAGAGATTCAAATATTTCTCATAGATAAACTTGATCATAAACCCACAATTCATCGGATCTCGACAAACACACTTCAAAAAGAGTTACATCGAATAGATCTCCAAGAAGATCGAGGAGAACTTTGTATTGAGATTCAAAGAGAGAGAAGAAGCCATCTAGCTAATAACTATGAACCCAATGGTCTGTGGTAAACAAATCACAACTCATCGGAGAGACCTTGGAGATGATGTAGAGGCCCTCCATGGTCGATTCCCCCTCCGGCGGAGCACCGACAAAGGCTCCAAGATGGGATCTCGCGGATACAGAAGGTTGCGGCTGTGGAATTAGGTTTTCGTGCTGCTACTGGATGTTTTCATGGTACGTGGATATATATATAGGAGGAAGAAGTATGTCGGTTGAGCCACGAGGGGCCCACGAGGGTGGGGGGCGCGCCCACCCTCTTAGGGTGCGTCGAGCATCCTCGTGGCCGCCTCGTTTGCTGCTTGACATCCACTCCAAGTCTCCTGGATTGCGTTTGTTCTGAAAAGATTGCTCCTGAAGGTTTCATTCCGTTTGGACTCCATTTGATATTCCTTTTCTTCGAAACACTGAAATAGGCAAAAAAAACAGCAATTCGGGTTAGGCCTCCGGTTAGTAGGTTAGTCCCAAAAATGATATAAAAGTGTAGAGTAAAGCCCATAAACATCCAAAACGGGTAATATAATAGCATGGAACAATCAAAAATTATAGATACGTTGGAGACGTATCAAGCATCCCCAAGCTTAATTCCTACTCGTCCTCGAGTAGGTAAATGATAAAAAATGAATTTTTGATGTGGAATGCTGCCTAGCATAATTCTCAATGTAATATTCTTTATTGTGGCATTAATGTTCAGATCCAAATGATTCCAAATAAAAGTCCATATTGACATAAGAAAATAGTAATACTTCAAGCATACTAACAAGGCAATCATATCTTCTCAAAATAACATGGCTTTAGAAGGTTCATCCCTACAAAATCATATAGTTAGGCTATGCTTCATTTTTATTACACAAAATACTCCCATCAAGAACAACCCCGGTTTCAGCCAAGCAATTGGTTCATACTTTTTAACGCACTTCAGCTTTTTTCAACTCTCATGCAATACATGAGTGTGAGCCATGGATATAGCACTATGGGTGGGATAGAATATGATGATGGAGGTTGTGTGGAGAAGACAAAAAGGAGAAAGTCTCACATTGACGAGGATAATCAATAGGCTATGGAGATGCCCATCAATTGATGTCAACATGAGGAGTAGGGATTGCCATCCAACGGATGCACTAGAGCTATAAATGTATGAAAGCTCAACAAAAGAAACTAAGTGGGTATGCATCCAACTTGCTTGCTCACGAAGACCTAGGGAATTTTGAGGAAGCCCATCGTTGGAATATACAAGCCAAGTTCTACAATGAAAAATCCCCACTAGTATATGAAAGTTACAACATATGAGACTCTATATGAAGAACATGGTGCTACTTTGAAGCACAAGTGTGGACAAAGATAGTAACATTGTCCCCCCCTTTTTTATTTTTTTGGGCCTTTCTTTTTTTGCCTTTCTTTTTTTTATTTCTTTTCTTTGGCCTTTTTTTATATAAGGGGCAATGCTCTAATATGATGATCATCACACTTCTATTTATTTACAACTCATGAATTACAACTCAACACTAGAACAAGATATGACTCTATATGAATGCCTTCGGTGGTGTACCGGGATGGGCAATGAATCAAGAGTGACATGTATGAAAAATTATGCATGGTGGCTTTGCCACAGATACGATGTCAACTACATGATCATGCAAGGAAATATGACAATGATGTTGCGTGTCATGATAAACGGAACGGTGGAAAGTTGCATGGCAATATATCTCGGAATGGCTATGGAAATGCCATAATAGGTAGGTATGGTGGATGTTTTGAGGAAGATATAAGGAGGTTTATGTGTGATAGAGCATATCGTATCACGGGGTTTGGATGGACTGGCAAAGTTTGCACCAACTCTCAAGGTGAGAAAGGGCAATGCACGGTACCGAAGAGGCTAGCAATGATGGAAAGGTAAAAGTGCGTATAATCCATGGACTCACATTAGTCATAAAGAACTCATATACTTATTGCAAAAGTTTTATTAGCCCTCGAATCAAAGTACTACTACGCATGCTCCTAGGGGAAGGGTTGGTAGGAGTTAACCATCGCGTGATCCCGACCTCCACTCATAAGGAAGGCAATCAAAATAGCATCCCATGCAACAAATTTGTTAAACAACTTTTACCATACGTGCATGCTACGGGACTTGCCAACTTCAACACAAATATCATTAAATTCATAATTACCCAACTAGCATGACTCTAATATCACATACTCTATATCTCAAAACAATTATCAAGCATCAAATTTATCATAGCATCCAATTCACTTCCTATGATAGTTTTTATACCCAACTTGGATGCCCATCATTCTAGGACCAATTTTATAACCATAGAAAATACCATGCTTTTCTAAAAGACTCTCAAAATAATATAAGTGATTCATGAGAGATCAACAATTTCTACAGAATTAAACCACCGCCGTGCTCTAAAAGATATAAGTGAAGCACTAGAGCAAAATTATCTAGCTCAAAAGATATAAGTGAAGCACATAGAGTATTCTCATAAATTCCAAATCATATGGGTTTCTCCCAAAAGGTGTGTACAGCAAGGATGATTGTGGTAATCTAAAAAGCAAAGACTCATATCATACAAGACGCTCCAAGCAAAACACATATCATGTGGCGAATAAAAATATAGCTCCAAGTAAAGTTACCGATAGACGAAGACGAAAGAGGGGATGCCTTCCGGGCATCCCCAAGCTTAGGCTTTTGGTTGTGCTTGGATTATCTTGGGGTGCCATGGGCATCCCCAAGCTTAGGCTCTTGCCACTCCTTATTCCATAGTCCATCAAATCTTCACCCAAAACTTGAAAACTTCACAACACAAAACTCAACAGGAAATCTCATAAGCTCCGTTAGTACAAGAAAGAAAAACCACCACATAAGGTACTGTAATGAACTCATTCTTTATTTATATTGGTGTTAAACCTACTGTATTCCAATTTCTCTATGGTTCATAGCCCCCGATACTAGCCATAGATGCATCAAAATAAGCAAATAACACACGAAAAACAGAATCTGTCAAAAACAGAACAGTCTGTAAGAATCTGTAACTTTCGAATACTTATGGAACTCTAAAAATCCTACCACAATAGTAAGTCCTGGGAAATTTGTCTATTGATCTACAGCAAAAAGAATCAACGTAAAAGCACGTTCCTGTGATTTACTAAAATTATTTTCGTGCGTGCGGAAGTTTCAGTTTTTCAGCAGAATCAAATTAACTATTACCGTAGGTTATCCTATAGGTTCTACTTGGCACAAACACTAATTAAAACATAAAACCACATCTAAACAGAGGCTAGATGAAATATTTATTACTAAACAGAAGCAAAAAGCAAGAAACAAAAATAAAATTGGGTTGCCTCCAACCAAGCGCTATCGTTTGACGCCCCTAGCTTGGCATAAAAGCGAAAATAGATCTAAGTAGTGCCATCTTTGGCATTCAACTCATAAGTAGCTCGCATGATAGATTCATAAGGTAATTTAACTTTCTTTCTAGGGAAGTGTTCCATGCATTTCCTTAATATAAATTGGAATCTAATATTCCCTTCCTTCATATCGATAATTGCACCGATCGTTCTAAGAAAAGGTCTACCAAGAATAATAGGACATGAAAGATTGCAATCTATATCAAGAACGATAAAATCTACGGGCACATAATTCCTATTTGCAACAATAAGAACATCATTGATCCTTCCCATAGGTTTCTTAATGGTGGAATCCGCAAGGTGCAAATTTAAAGAGCAATCATCAAAATCATGGAAACCTAGCACATCACATAAAGTTTTCGGAATCGTGGAAACACTAGCACCCAAATCACATAAAGCATAGCATTCATGATCTTTAATTTTAATTTTAATAGTAGGTTCCCATTCACTATAAAGTTTTCTAGGTATAGAAACTTCCAACTCAAGTTTTTTCTCATAAGATTGCATCAAGGCATCAACAATATGTTTGGTAAAAGCTTTATTTTGACTATAAGCATGAGGAGAATTCAACACGGATTGCAACAAGGAAATACAATCTATTAAAGAAAAATTATCATAATTAAATTCCTTGAGATCCATAATAGTGGGTTCATTGCTATGTAAAGTTTTGACCTCTCTAATCCCACTTTTACCAAATTTAGCATCAAGATCTAAAAACTCCGAATCATTGGGACGCCTTTTAACTAAAGTTGACCTATCTCCAGTCCCATCATTATCAAGATTCATATTGCAAAACAAAGATTTAATAGGGGACACATCAATAACTTTTAGATCTTCATCATTATTTTCATGGAAACTAGAAGAACACGCTTTTACAAAGCAATCTTTCTTAGCACGCATCCTAGCGGTTCTTTCTTTGCACTCATCAATGGAAATTCTCATAGCTTTGAGAGACTCATTGATATCATGCTTAGGCGGAATAGATCTAAGTTTCAAAGAATCAACATCAAGCGAAAGTCTATCAACGTTCCTAGCCAATTCATCAACTTTAAGCAATTTTTCTTCAAGCAAAGCATTAAAATTCTTTTGAGAGATCATAAATTCTTTAAAACTATTCTCAAAATCAGAGGGCATCTTATTAAAATTTCCATAAGAGCTGTTGTAGAAATTACCATAATTATAAGAGGAATTACTAGGAAACGGCCTAGAATTAAAGTTTCCTCTATAAGCATTGTTACCAAAATTATTCCTACCAACAAAATTCACATCCATAGATTCATTATTATTCTCAATCAAATTAGACAAAGGCATATCATTAGGATCAATAGGAGCACTCTTAGTAGCAAACAATTTCATAAGTTCATCCATCTTTCCACTCAAAACATTAATTTCTTCTATAGCATGAACTTTTTTACTAGTAGATCTTTCGGTGTGCCATTGAGAATAATTAACCATAATGTTATCAAGAATTTTAGTAGCTTTTCCTAAAGTAATTTCCATAAAAGTGCCTCCCGCGGCCGAATCTAAAAGATTTCTAGAAGCAAAATTCAATCCGGCATAAAAAATTTGTATGATCATCCATAAATTTAAGGGACATTTACATCTATGCCCCTAATTTGCGCACACTCTTAGATTTACCCCTAATTTCAAAGCCTGCTCAAATTTGCCCCTCCGCCGTTAGGTGCACTTACAGAAATGCCCTTTTGTGCCGTTACCGTCCGGTCAAAGCAGGTCAAAGCTGGTCAAAGGGCATTGACCGTCCTGAAAAAATAGCAAAAAAGTTATAAAAATCTGAAAATTTGTGAGATCGAAGATACTCGAGGTTACAAAGGTGCATGCAAATTTTACATTTGTTTGGGCATTCGAGAGCTCGTGTCAAAGGAAAAACAATAAATATAAGCCCGTGAATAGTAAATTCAAAAAATAGCAAGAAAATTCAAAAAAATATGAATTTTTTTGGCATCAAAGAGGCTATGGTCTACAAGCTGCGTGCAAATTTTTGTTGTATTTGGACATTGGAGGGGCTTGTGGAGAAAAAAACAAAATTTGGCTCGGGAAAAAACTTGGGAAAAAATGACTATTTTGTTTTTTCTTGCTAGAGCTCCTCCCATGTCATTTGATCACAAAAACTTGCAAGCACCTTGTGCACCCAAGCCTCTTTGATGCCAAAAAATTTCATATTTTTTTGAATTTTCTTGCTATTTTATTTCAAATTTACTATTCACAAGTGTGCATATTAACTGTTTTTCCTCGCCACGAGCTCCTGGAATGTCCAAATAGTACGAAAATTTGCACGCACCTTGCACACATGAGTATCTTCAAACTCACAAGATTTTAGATTTTTTTAAATTTTTTGCTATTTTTTTCAGGACGGTCAAAGTTGTTTGACCGACGATAACGCGAAGGGCATTTACAGAGGGCACCTAACGGCGGAGGGGCAAATTTGAGCAGGCTTTCGAATTAGGGGTATATCTGATTAGGTGGTTCGAGTTAGGGACAGAAATGCAAATGGCCCAAAATTTAAACCATGAGTAGGGCAATTGCGAATCATTAATTTCATTCTTTCCCAAGATTGGGTAACATGCTGAAGATCAAGTTGTTTAAAATTCATAATATCGTTTCTAAGAGAGATGATCTTAGCGGGAGGGAAATACTTAGAGATGAAAGCATCTTTGCACTTACTCCAAGAATTAATACTATTTTCAGGCAAAGACGAAAACCAAGTTTTAGCATGATCTCTAAGTGAAAACAGAAATAAATTCAATTTAACAATATCATTATCCGTATCTTTCTTCTTTTGCATATCACACAATTCAACAAAGTTGTTTAGATGAGTAGCGGCATCTTCACTAGGAAGGCTAGAGAATTCATCTTTCATAACAAGATTCAACAAAGCAGCATTTGATTTCACAAGATTCAACATCATTAAGAGGAGCAATTGGAGTGCTAAGGAAATCATTATTATTGGTATTGGAAAAGTCACACAATTTGGTATTATCTTGCGCCATCGTGAGAAGCAATCCGACACACAAGCACACAAGTGAAAGAGAGAGGAGAACGGGAAAGAGAGGGCGACTAAAACGGCAAGGGTGAAGTGGGGGAGAGGAAAACGAGAGGCAAATGACAAATAATGTAATGCGAGGCCGATAAGTTTGTGATGGGTACTTGGTATGTTTTGACTTGAACGAAGACCTCCTCGGCAACGGCGCCAGAAATCCTTCTTGCTACCTCTTGAGCACTACGTTGGTTTTCCCTTGAAGAGGAACGGGTGATGCAGCAAAGTAGCGTAAGTATTTCCCTCAGTTTTTGAGAACCAAGGTATCAATCCAGTAGGAGGCTCCTCAAAAGTCCCACGCACCTACACAAACAAACAAGAACCTCGCAACCAACGCGATAAAGGGGTTGTCAATCCCTTCACGGTAACTTGCAAAAGTGAGATCTGATAGAGATAATATGATAAGATAAATATTTTTGGTATTTTTATGATATAGATTGGAAAGTAAAAGATGCAAATAAAAGCAGATGGGAAACTTGTGTGATAAAAGATAGACCCGGGGGCCATAGGTTTCACTAGTGGCTTCTCTCAAGATAGCATAAGTATTACGGTAGGTGAACATATTACTGTCGAGCAATTGATAGAAAAGTGCATAGTTATGAGAATATCTAGGCATGATCATGTATATAGGCATCACGTCCGCAACAAGTAGATCGAAACGATTCTGCATCTACTACTATTACTTCACACATCGACCGACTCCTGCCTGCATCTAGAGTATTAAGTTCATGAAGAACAGAGTAACACATTAAGAAAGATGACATGATGTAGAGGGATAAACTCAAGCAATATGATATAAACCCCATCTTTTTATACTCGATGGCAACAATACAATCGTGCCTTGCTGCCCCTCATCCTTTGGGAAAGGACACCACAAGATTTAACCCAAAGCTAAGTACTTCTCCCATTGCAAGAAAGATCAATCTAGTAGGCCAAACCAAACTGATAATTCGAAGAGACTTGCAAAGATAACTAATCACACATAAAAGAATTCAAAAGAGATTCAAATATTTCTCATAGATAAACTTGATCATAAACCCACAATTCATCGGATTTTGACAAACACACCGCAAAAAGAGTTACATCGAATACATCTCCAAGAAGATCGAGGAGAACTTGGTATTGAGATTCAAAGAGAGAGAAGAAGCCATCTAGCTAATAACTATGGACCCGAAGGTCTGTGGTAAACTACTCATAACTCATCGGAGAGGCCTTGGAGATGATGTAGAGGCCCTCCATGGTCGATTCCCCTCCGGCGGAGCGCCGGCGAAGGCTCCAAGATGGGATCTCGCGGATACAGAAGGTTGCGGCAGTGGAATTAGGTTTTCGTGGTGCTCCTGGATGTTTTTAGGGTACGTGGATATATATAGGTGGAAGAAGTATGTCAGTTGAGCCACGAGGGGCCCACGAGGGTGGGGTGCGCGCCCACCCCCTTAGGGCGCGCCGGGCATCCTCGTGGCCGCCTCGTTTGTTGCTTGACGTCCACTCCAAGTCTCCTGGATTGCATTTGTTCCGAAAAGATCGCTCCTGAATGTTTCATTCATTTGGACTCCGTTTGATATTCCTTTTCTTTGAAACACTGAAATGGGCAAAAAAAACAGCAATTCAGGCTGGGCCTCGGTTAGTAGGTTAGTCCCAAAAATGATATAAAAGTGTAGAGTAAAGCCCATAAACATCCAAAACAGGTAATATAATAGCATGGAACAATTAAAAATTATAGATACGTTGGAGACGTGTCAGAGTCCTTTGAACCGTTCATGAACAATCCTGCGAACCGCCCACGAACGATCCCTCGAACAGAAGACCAAAAGCACGGCCTCTCTACTTGGTTGCAAGCGTACGGTCTTCATGATCCGGCAGCGCTTCACCATCCAGAGTTAGCCGCTGCCGAAGAATTAGATGGAGGAGATTAGAACCACACTGGGCTTCTAATTATAAGGATTAGAGGATCTAAGTCGAGCTCTAATTGATCAATTAGGATCAACTAGAACTAGAACTAGATGAGGCTCCCAAATTTGTGTTTCTCAATGGATAAAATCCTCTAGTATATACAGGTTTAAGGGGAGAGCAGGGGCTGCCACCAAGGAGGGGCAGGAGTCCTCCTCCCCCTAGTCCAATTTGGCCTCCCCTATAGAAAAGTGGAGGGCCACTCCTTATGGGCCCTTGTGGCCCAAGTTGCCTTCCGTCTGTTGGCCTTTTAAGGCTCGTTGATATTAAATTAAATATAAAAGTCTCCTAAAAATTACTATAGCCTTTATTATTAATTCAATATCGCCGCAAACATTTTCCACCTATATATTATTTATCGGTAATAACTGGTATTGCCCGATAAATTCCAAAACCCTTTCAGTGACCCCGAAACGCTTCCGGTTCCTCTCGAAACTATTCCGAATATTAATAAAACAATTCCGCAAATATATCCTCGATACTCTCGTCCTACTAACACTCAACAGACCGTGATTACCTTAAGCTTGTGACCCCATAGGTTCGGTAAATAATAGACATGAATGAAACTCCTTCGTTCAATGACTGATAGCGGAACCGTAGAAGTCCATATCAATCCCTATGATTACACGAATGATATTCGAGTGAACTTTTGGTTATCATGTGATGTTACCTTTGCTTCGTGATACTTTACAAAACCCTAGATGCATCAATATCCTCTGAGTCATACACATGCTCACTATACCGTCATCCTCGTTGTTGGTTTTGTTCTTCTTTCTCGTTGAAGTGTTCCTACATCCCCGTGACATAGTCACCTGTGTCTGGCTAGACGATGATGGATGACATAACACCGAGAGGGCCCTAAGAATATCTCTGTCGGAGGAGCAAATCCCACTCTCTAGTCCCTTGTCAAACTTTTCAATGAACTTGTAAGTTGTCGTTATGATCACCGTGTTACAGATGACGTTTGAGCAACCCCAAAGTCCACCGTATGGTAGGAAGTGACTAAGAAACTCGTATGGTCTAAGGAACTAAAACACATGTCAACACTCCGTGTTGTAACAATTGATTTTAGACGATATTATCTCAAAGTATAACAAACAAGTTTGGGTCGATTCAATATGATCATTCTTCTAATGTCATACTCTCAATGTTGTTTTAGGACAATCATTACACTTAACCATATCCTAAGATCCGGAAGAAATGATATCACCAACAACATTTGAGCTAGTCTTAGAGGCGATACAAGGAACCTATTCTTTACTGTTTATTATTCCACACATGCATATGAGTTTTCCATTTAATCACATATTCCAGGATCATAGCAGTTAAAACATCAAATATAAATTCTTAATAATGAAAATGAAAATATAATAATACAATATTATTGTCTCTAGGGCATATTTCCAACAGTCTCCCACTTGAACTAGAGTCAATAATCTAGTTGCATAGACTATTTTAACACCTATGGCTTATCCGGCATTGCTCATGCCTTGCTTGTGGTAGAATCTTCATCATCGATTGTGGCACATTCAAATCCATGTAATATTTGTGTTAGTCATTTATGATTTTATGCAAGATCTTGATTACTTTTGCTTTGAGCAATGGCAATATTTTCATAATACAGTGTCCTTGGTTTCATCGCACTTGGGATCACACCAACTACATCAAGACACTTCTTGATTAACTTTGTTCATAATACAGGGTCATCGGTTTCATCACACTTGGTATCATACTAACTATATCAAGACACTTCTTGATTCAGACTACTTTGAAACATCTAGTGCTTTCAACATATTCTTCTTACGTTATAGAATCCACCATATTGTTAATGCTTCAAAACTATTCCAAACAATTTATCATACCCCAACAATAACTTATATCAGTCATGAAGATGGTGTTCATGTAACCATTTACAACGAACTTATTCATCTCCTCTGTAGTCAAGGAGCAAGTCCTTTGTCCTTCTAAGCTACTTAATTATATTAACAATTACCTAGTGAGCCAACCCATGATAATTTTGGTACCCACTACTAACACTTAGTGCATAAAAATAGTTGGCCTTATACATATCATAACATTCACGATGGATTAACTTATCCACTCAATTGTACATGCTTATCAACTGTCTTAGGACATTGATTTCTTCTAAGCATCATGTTATGTGACATTGGGAGAAAATACATTCTCCATTTTGAACCTTTTAAAACCTTGTCAATGTGTTCAATTCAGCTTAGCGCAAACAAGCGTCTTGATCTATCTTTATAGATCTTTATGTCCAATAATTTACTTCGCTTTAGTCTTTCAATGGAAACATATTCTTCAAAATTTTGTTGTGGTTAGAAACTTTATATTATTTCCAATCTAGAGTATGTCATTTACATATAAGACTAGAAATGCTATAGAGATCCCACTAAACTTCACAAGTTTCTTCATCATTTCAACAAAGTCAAACTCTTTATCTATTTCATCAAAGTGTTGATTCCAGCTCCTTGATACTTGCTTCAAAACATTAAAACTTTTGAAGCTTGCACACTCATCCAGTATTCTGAGGATCTACAAAATCTTCTGGTTGCATCATTCATACATCGTTTCCATTTAGGAACCTAGTTTTGACATCCATTCCATTTACTTCATACCTTCTCGAGGATCAACCAAGTTCCAAACTTAATTGCCGTAAATGAACTATATACGTTCTGGAGGATCAACCATGTTCTAAGCTTAATTGTATATGAACTCCATTTCGGTGTGCATGGCTATAAGCCATTTCTTTGAGCTGGGCGCCACGATCGCTTCCTTGTAGTGTGCAGGTTCATCTTCCTCTAATATGAATATCTCATTATGAGATTGTTCAGGAGGTTCATTAACTCTTCCTGTTCGACATTGTTCAGTTACAAGCTTTAACTTAGAGTTTCTAGAGCTACTATAGTAACTTATGGCTCAGTTGTGCGGACAACTTCCCGTTTGTTAATCCCACTTACTTCCGCCAGAGATTCAATAATCCCATCAAGATGCACTGTCCTCACACTTACTTCTTTAGCGAGAAAACTCCTTATCAAGAAACTATTCATTCTTTGTGACAAACACTTTTTCTTTGAACTTTTGGTAGAAGGAATACCCAATTACGTCTTTGGGATAACCTACAAATTAGCATTTGTCTGGACTGTGAACTTCATAACTCATATGGTGTCGTCTTGCCAAACTATTATGCGGTGCTCTGTTTAGTGTATATGTAGTTGTTTCAAGTGCATATCCCCAAAATTAATAAAAACAGACCGGTAATAAATAATTCCATAATTATTCGAGGGCATTGCTAAACTCATGACTTAAGATATATTTCTTCATAAATGAAGAACCTTTTATCTTTTGTCATGATGTTTCTTATCTTTATTCGGAATTTCTTTGAACCTTTAAATATTTCATTTTGAATATCTTTGAACCTTTCACATATTTCATATTTATATCAAGTAAATAATTTTTAGTTAAATCATTAATGAAGTATAATTATCGACCGTGCCCTGGTTTGCTCATCAGATTATATACATCACCATGTATTTTGTCAACTGATTTGACTTCAATACCTCATCTACATGAAGATTATTTTCCTGATATAACTAATCGGTGCCACATTTAAGTGGTGTTTGTCGGTCTTCTCAAGACGTTTCACATTAATGTTAATACTTTCAATTCAAGATTTCATGAATAAACCACCAAGTTCAAACATGTACTCCAAGTTCAAACAAGTACTCCTTCCGTCCCATAACATAAAAGTATTTTTGACACTAGTGTAGTGTCAAAAAAGCCCTTATATTACGGGACGGGGGGAGTATTAAATAATAAATTTAATACGTGCGTAACAGTAAATGACATTATACATTGTGTTTCTTTTTTCATATCTCTTGTAATGAATTTGTGTTTGAACTTGAAATTTCACATGCTAATAGAATATCACCCTCTTAACATAATTTTTCTAAACTTTTGAATGTGGTATTTTTAGTATCATGATTGTGAAATATTCTCTCATGCAAAGGCCTGTGTATTTGAAATGGTTCGTTATCTTAAGTGGCGCGAGCGAGAGACCGACAGTAAGATAGTGAGCCTCGTTTTCCTCGCGAGCCCGATCCATCTCCCCTTCTCCCACAGTCCACTCGCCTCTGCTTGTCCGCATGGCGGCGGCGCAAGGCGAGCGGCCGCTGTACAAGGACGCATCGGCGCCGGTGGAGGCTCGGGTGCGCGACCTGCTGGGCCGCATGACGCTGCGGGAGAAGGCGGCCCAGATGGCCCAGATCGAGCGCACCGTCGTGTCTCCCCGCGCCCTCGCGGAGCTCGCCGCCGGCAGCGTCCTCAACGCCGGCGGCAGCGCGCCCCGTGACCGCGCCTCCCCGGCCGACTGGGCCCGCATGGTCGACGACATGCAGCGCCTCGCCCTCTCCTCCCGCCTCGCCGTCCCCATCCTCTACGGCACCGACGCCGTCCACGGCCACAACAACGTCTTCGGCGCCACCGTCTTCCCCCACAACGTCGGCCTCGGAGCCTCCAGGTACCCACCCACTCACCTCTCGCTATATATGACGCCCGTTGACCACGCCGCCGCACTCGCCGCGCTCTGTTTTAGGCCTCCTTTGGATAAAAAAGGAGTTCACGAACCGCACCCAGTTGACTTCCTTCCTTCCAGGGATGCGGAGCTCGTGCGGAAGATCGGCGAGGCGACGGCCCTCGAGGTCCGCGCCACCGGCATCCACTGGGCCTTCGCACCCTGCGTCGCCGTGAGTAAAATTCAAAACAAAAAAAGGCATCCGAATTGACTGTTGGTGTCTGTTTAGGGTCTCCTTGATGTGCGTTTGGTCTGGTGGGCGGTGTACAGGTCTGTAGGGATCCGAGGTGGGGGAGATGCTACGAGAGCTACAGCGAGGACCCGGAGATCGTGCGCTCGTTGACCACGATTGTCACCGGCCTGCAGGGCCAGCCACCGGCAGACCACCCTCACGGTTACCCATTCCTCGCTTCGGTTAGGTAATTCCAGTGGCGAGATTTTTAGTACTAGTGTAATCTCCGTATGGTGCCCACAGCCCGTTTGTTGAAATGTTTATGCGCGATTTGCAGGGACAATGTGCTTGCTTGTGCCAAGCATTTCGTAGGGGATGGTGGCACTGACAAGGGTATCAACGAGGGGAATGCCATTTGCTCGCCAGAAGATTTGGAGAGGATCCACACGAAACCATACCCTGATTGTATAGCTCAAGGGGTGGCGACAGTCATGGCATCCTACTCTCAATGGAATGGGGAGCCGTTACATGCCAGCCGTCATTTGCTCACAGATGTTCTAAAGGGCAAGTTAAGCTTCGAGGTAGTAGAGCCTATGGTGTTTGATTGGTGTATTCATGCAAACCTCGGCTCTGAATAGTAAGAATGATTTTGTGAACATGACATCATGTGTTTCAGGGGTTTGTGGTGTCGGACTGGGAGGGTATTGACAGGCTTTGTGAGCCTCGAGGGTCTGATTATCGCTATTGCGTCGCGCAATCAGTTAATGCTGGAATGGATATGGTATTGGTTATCAAGTAGTCATTTAAGATATATTCTAAAGCAACTGGTTCTTTTGCATTTGCTGATCAGTCTATACAGATTATGATACCTCACAGATTTGAGAAATTCTTGGAAGATCTTGTGTTCTTGGTGGAGACAGGGGAGATATCAATGTCACGGATTGATGATGCTGTTGAGAGGATTCTAAGGGTTAAGTTCATATCTGGAGTGTTTGAGCATCCATTTTCAGATCCGTCTCTACTAGATGTAGTTGGTTGTAAGGTAGCATGCATGTTCGCGTACCTATGTTTCCGCTGTTACTGTGAAATTGTTAGATTTGTTCTTCTGTTTCTATCGTCTCACATATTGGTGACCATATACAATGTGCTAAATTGTTTACCTTCCAGGAGCATCGGCTGCTGGCACGTGAGGCTGTACGAAAGTCTTTGGTACTTCTGAAAAATGGCAAGAAGCAGAGTGAAACTTTCCTTCCATTGGCAAAAAATGCAAAAAGAATACTCGTTGCAGGGACACATGCTGACAATATTGGATATCAGTGCGGTGGGTGGACAATAGCTTGGCATGGAGACAGTGGAAAGATAACCCTTGGTAAGCAAAAACTCAGCTTTGCAGGAATATGTCGGGATGATTTTATTTGTTTGAGGAACCACTTACCAATGCCTTGGTACTGAAGAAACTGCTGATCCTCAGAAATTCTATTTCTTTTTTGTGTGTCCGCTCCTTGGAGATTCCAACCATTAAGTAGTTATGCCATATTTTTAACTGCCATGCTGCCTATAGATGTGAAATTATTGCTTCTAAGTTAAAATATAAGATGTTTGCAGTGGACTGTTCAAGTATTATATTATGGTTGTTTTTGTTTTTAGACTATAAAGGCATTTTCTGGTTTGTACTGAAAGTCAAAAAATAAATAAAAGAGACACTTGGATACTAATTTACCATTTGAAAGCCAAACAACTGCTTAGAGTTTCCACAGTGCAAGCTACCATGAACAGTTACTAGCCAATCATTACTGAACTAACCAATTCTGGGGAAAATTATGTTCGGCCACAATGGCTCCTTAACATGCGGATAGCAAAAAAAAAATTTGAGTCATGCATCACCACTTTTTATTAAATTTATTTATTCTATTTATATAAAAAAAGAGTTTTAGTTTCATCAGTACAAGCAGCATAAAATCTGCACCCTGGACCATATTTTGTTAAGAAACATCTATTTATGCTATCTAAACCAACAGGTACAAGTATATTGGAGGCCATACAAGAATCCGTCGGTGTGGAAACTGAAGTTGTGTATGAAGAATGCCCAACAGAGGCTATTATTGAAAGCGGAGAATTTTCTTATGCTATTGTTGCGGTTGGTGAGGTTCCTTATGCTGAAGGGTTGGGAGATAGAACTGACCTTAGCATCCCATTTAATGGTTCAGACCTGATTACTCGTGTTGCTAGTAAAGTCCCTACTCTGGTGGTTGTTGTATCTGGAAGGCCCTTGGTTATTGAACCACAAGTTCTGGAGAAGATAGATGCTCTAGTTGCTGCCTGGCTACCTGGAAGTGAGGGCATGGGAATTACTGATTGCCTCTTTGGAGATCATGATTTCGTGGGTACATTGCCTGTATCGTGGTTTAGGTCTTCTGATCAACTGCCTATAAATGTTGGAGATGCTAACTATGATCCCTTGTTCCCTTTTGGATATGGGTTGAAAATGTTCAGAAGTGACGAAGGTTTAGCATAACTTCATCATTGATCTGGTTATAAATTTGAATCATTACAATAATGTTACATATATGTTGTAAAAGAGAACAATGCCTTGCTGCAAATAATGGGTTGTGTAAAAGAGAATTAATGTCTTGTTCCAAATTATGGTACTGAGTTATGTAAAAGAGAACTTATGTTTTGTTGCAAATTATGGTGTATGTAAGGTGTACAAGACATAATTTCTTATATTCTTATATACGAGTTATTCCTTCAATTACCAGATAATAAATATTAGTACTTGATTTTCCTTCGGTTTTGTCAAACGTATTTACTTGACTGATTGGTTTTGGTTTGCTGTTGCTATTTTTGCACCAAAGGAAGCTGCAGTAGGATGATCAGAAATAATTTTCATTCTGAATGTCGCTGAGCATTTAGCTGCAAAAGAGAATTGGTCGATTCTTGTCAACTTACTGTGTCAGTATATCGTCGTAGGAAAGTTCAGCGTATATTTGGAGACTGGACTTCTGATGATGTCCATAGAATAATCAGAAACAACTGTCATTCTGAATGTTTTTCAGCTCTTAGCTGAACCCATTTTCAGACAACCTTTTCTTTTAATGGTATAAAGGATGCAAGTGCAGCAAGATTGGCCCATATTCCCATAGGCCATACAGCACAATTCACCGAAAAGGAGTGGTTCAGAGAAATTAGGATGCCTTCAGCCTTTGACAATTATCTATTTATGATGATGACTGAGGAGGGCATATTGGTGTATTGCAACTAGGTGTTTTGTAATGTACTCCCTCTGTAAACTAATATAAGAACGTTTAGATCACTAAAATAGTGATCTAAATGCTCTTATATTAGTTTACAGAGGGAGTATTTGAATATCCAGGTTCTTGCCATGATGCTGGTGGCCGTCTTATGAATTTATCACAAGTGTTGACGAACTGGTAAGTTGGTGTCCAAGATGTAACAGTAGGTAACATCTCTTTACAATACGGCGTGGGAGAGGAGGCAAAAGGTATGATTTGAGGTAATAAGGATCAGAGGATGCATGCTAAATTACACTCCATCCATCTCCAAAAAGAAGGCCTATAAATATTATCTCAAGCCATGATGCAAAGTTTGACCGAGTTTATTGGAAAAACTATCAACAACCACAATACTAAATAGATATGATATAAACATATATTTTGTTGTGTAGTTAGTGACACTAATTTTTGTATTGTACTGTTGGTGGTTTTTTTCTACAACACTGGTCAAACATTTCACAGTTTGATTTTTGAGATAAAACTTATACTGTATGTCTTGTTTTCGGCGACGGAGGGAGTGCGGATCAAGCCCAACCGATGCTGCTATCAAACGCATAGAGCGTCTAATAACAAGTGTGCCTGCAGGGCTACATGGGCCGAGCTCATTGAAGCTTATCAAAGTAGTAAGGTTTTTCTTCTCCATAAAAGCTTATGAAAAATATTCTTATCTTAATAACTTATATATAACTTCATAATAAATAAATAACAATATTTGTGAGTTATAAAAATATTCGCATATATTCAGAAAGGGTCCACAAATTTCAAAAAAAGTATTTACAAAAATATTAATGATAACTATTATTATTTCATGTACTAAAATGTATTTATGTATATTTAAAATATTTATGTAAGTAAAATATATTCATATATTTCAAAAAGAGTTCAAATAAAAATATTATGTTTTTAAAATGGTCATTTGATTTAAATACAATTTATGCATTTAAAAAATCATGAATATTTCAGAACGTGTATTTTAAAATGTTTACATAATTTTAAAAAGTATTTAAACCTTCTTCAAAAAATTGTGTAATTTTAAAAATAATTTACAGGGCGATTCATTATTGTTGCTCGCACCCCGCGTTGCCTACTAGTATGTCCCATGCGGGACCTTTTGTGGGCGATTCATTGTTATTGCTTGCACTAAGGAACATATAGCAATGGTTGATCGAATTATGTGCCTAGGGCGCAAAGTAGTGGACGACAAGCTCACCTATTTCGTTATCTTGGGTTGGTAGAATTACCTTTTCACTTTTTTATTGCTTGGTATGGTAGAAGTTGTAGAAAATTTGTTCTCTGATTGTATTCCTACTTGTGTGGGCATTCTTGTTATAATGTCGGTTTTCTTTTGTCTATGGTGTTTCGGTTGGTGATAAGAACAAGGTTATCTTGATCATTTGATGAGTGGAACTTGTTTGATTTGGGTGGAAATCAACCTTGACCGAATTGTACACCGAACACTAAATGGTGTGTCTTAGCAATCCCTTGACCAATCTCCTCAAAGTTACTGATGATGCTAGAAGCACGGTTAGCCTCACCACGAAGGTCTAATCCACAGGTGCAACTGAGAATAAGTAATAATTAATAATAACAATCTAAGTATTACGCTAGCGGTCGTTGGACACTTCTGTTTACCACGAAGTTGTAATAATGGCTAAATTTTAACTAAACAGAACTGGGTCTAAACGATGCCCTAGGGGTATTATTTATCAGGGCCACAGCCACATGGGAGAGGAGAGGCAGGCCATGAGGAGGTGCCCCCCCCCTCCGTTGGGAGTCCGAATTGGACTAGGGGAGGGGGCACGACCCCTCTTTCCCTCTCCCTCTCCCTCTCTTTCCCTTTCCCCCCTCCATTGGAAGGAAGGGGGCGACTAGGACTTGGAGTCCTAGTAGGAATTCCCCCCATGGTGCGCGCCCTAGGGTCGGACTCCTCCCCTCTCCTCCTTTATATACGGGGGCAGGGGGCACCTCTAGGCATAACATCAATTGTTTCTTAGTCGTGTGCGGTGCCCCCCTCCATCGTTTACTCCTCCGGTCATATTGTCATAGTGCTTAGGCGAAGCCCTGTGCAGATCACATCACCATCACCGTCACCACGCCATCGTGCTGACGGAACTCATCTACTCCTTCGTAGCTCTACTAGATCAAGAGATCGAGGGATGTCATCGAGCTGAACGTGTGCAGAACTCGGAGGTGCCGTACGTTCGGTGCTTGATCGGTTGAATCGAGAAGACGTTCGACTACATCAACCGCGTTAAGCTAACGCTTCTGCTTTCGGTCTACGAGAGTAAGTGGACACACTCTTTGAAGGAAATATGCCCTAGAGGCAATAATAAAGTTATTATTTATTTCCTTATTTCATGATAAATGTCTATTATTCATGCTAGAATTGTATTAACCGGAAACATAATACATGTGTGAATATATAGACAAACAGAGTGTCACTAGTATGCCTCTACTTGACTAGCTTGTTAATCAAAGATGGTTATGTTTCCTAACCATGGACAAAGAGTTGTTATTTGATTAACGGGATCACATCATTAGTTGAATGATCTGATTGACATGACCCATTCAGTTAGCTTAGCACTCGATCGTTTAGTATGTTGCTATTGCTTTCTTCATACTTATACATGTTCCTATGACTATGAGATTATGCAACTCCCGTTTACCGGAGGAACACTTTGTGTGCTACCAAACGTCACAACGTAACTGGGTGATTATAAAGGTGCTCTACAGGTGTCTCCAAAGGTACTTGTTGGGTTGGCGTATTTCGAGATTAGGATTTGTCACTCCGAATGTCGAAGAGGTATCTCAAGGCCCTCTCGGTAATGCACATCACTTAAGCCTTGCAAGCATTGCAACTAATGAGTTAGTTGCGAGATGATGTGTTATGGAACGAGTAAAGAGACTTGCCGGTAACGAGATTGAACTAGGTATTGGATACCGACGATCAAATCTCGGGCAAGTAACATACCGATGACAAAAGGGAACAACGTATGTTGTTATGCGGTCTGACCGATAAAGATCTTCGTAGAATATGTAGGAACCAATATGGGCATCCAGGTCCCGCTATTGGTTATTGACCGGAGACGTGTCTCGGTCATGTCTACATTGTTCTCGAACCGTAGGGTCCGCACGCTTAAGGTTTCGATGATGCTTATATTATGAGTTTATGAGTTTTGATGTACCGAAGGAGTTCGAGTCCCGGATGAGATCGGGGACATGACGAGGAGTCTCGAAATGGTCGAGACGTAAAGATCGATATATTGGACGACTATATTCGGAGTTCGGAAAGGTTCCGAGTCATTCGGTATTTATCGGAGTACCGTGAGAGTTACGGGAATTCGCCGGGAGAAGTATTGGGCCTTATTGGGCCTGCGGGAAAGAGAGAGGGCTGCCTAGGGCAGGCCAAGCTTCCATGGCCTAGTCCGAATTGGACTAGGGAGGGGCCGCACCCCCTCCTTCCTTCCCTTCTCTCTTCCCTTCCTAGTCTCCTACTCCTAATACATGGAAGGACTCCTAGTTGGACTAGGAAAGGGGAATCCTACTCTGGTGGGAGTAGGACTCCCAGTATGCCGCCATAGTAGAGGGCCGCCCTCCCTCCTCCACTCCTTTATATCTGGGGGGGGCACCCCATGGACACACAAGTTGATCATTGAGATCGTTGCTTAGCCGTGTGTGGTGCCCCCCTCCACGATATTACACCTCGGTCATATTGTAGCGGTGCTTAGGCGAAGCCCTGCGACAGTAGAACATCAAGATCGTCACCACGCCGTCGTGCTGACGGAACTCCTCCCCGTGCCTCTGCTGGATCGGAGTTCGGGGTGCGTCATCGAGCTGTACGTGTGTCAAGAACTCGGAGGTGCCGGAGTAACGGTGCTTTGATCGGTTGAACCGTGAGGACGTATGACTACTTCCTCTACGTTGCGTCAACGCTTCCGCTTCGGTCTACGAGGGTACGTAGACAACACTCTCCCCTCTCGTTGCTATGCATCACCATGATCTTGCGTGTGCGTAGGAAATTTTTGAAATTACTACGTTCCCCAACAGTGGCATCCGAGCCTAGGTTTTATGGTTTGATGTTATATGCACGAGTAGAACACAAGTGAGTTGTGGGCGATATAAGTCATACTGCTTACCAACATGTCATACTTTGGTTCGGCGGTATTGTTGGATGAAGCGGCCCGGACCGACATTACGCGTACGCTTACGCGAGACTGGTTTTACCGCCGTGCTTTGCACACAGGTGACTAGCGGGTGTCAGTTTCTCCAACTTTAGTTGAACCGAGTGTGGCTACGCCCGGTCCTTGCGAAGGTTAAAATAGCATCAACTTGACAAACTATCGTTGTGGTTTTGATGCGTAGGTGATATTGGTTCTTGCTTAAGCCCGTAGCAGCCACGTAAAACTTGCAACAACAAAGTAGAGGACGTCTAACTTGTTTTTGCAGGGCATGTTGTGATGTGATATGGCCAAGACATGATGCTATATTTTATTGTATGAGATGATCATGTTTTGTAACCGAAGTTATCGGCAACTGGCAGGAGCCATATGGTTGTCGCTTTATTGTATGAAATGCAAATGCCCTGTAATTGCTTTACTTTATCACTAAGCGGTAGCGATAGTCGTAGAAGCAATAGATGGCGTAAATGACAACGATGCTACGATGGAGATCAAGGTGTCGCGCCGGTAACGATGGTGATCATGATGGTGCTTCGGAGATGGAGATCACAAGCACAAGATGATGATGGCCATATCATATCACTTATATTGATTGCATGTGATGTTTATCTTTTATGCATCTTATCTTGCTTTGATTGACGATAGCATTTTAAGATGATCTCTCACTAAAAATTATCAAGAAGTGTTCTCCCTGAGTATGCACCGTTGCCAAAGTTCGTCGTGCCCAAACACCACGTGATGATCGGGTGTGATAAGCTCTACGTCCATCTACAACGGGTGCAAGCCAGTTTTGCACACGCAGAATACTCAGGTTAAACTTGACGAGCCTAGCATATGCAGATATGGCCTCGGAGCACGGAGACCGAAAGGTCGAGCGTGAATCATATAGTAGATATGATCAACATAAGATGTTCAACATTGAAAACTACTCCATCTCACGTGATGATCGGTTATGGTTTAGTTGATTTGGGTCACGTGATCACTTAGATGACTAGAGAGATGTCTGTCTAAGTGGGAGTTCTTAAGTAATATGATTAATTGAACTTAAATTTATCATGAACTTAGTCCTGGTAGTATTTTGCAAATTATGTTGTAGATCAATAGCTCGCGTTGTTGCTTTCATATGTTTATTTTGATATGTTCCTAGAGAAAATTGTGTTGAAAAATGTTAGTAGCAATGATGCAGATTGGATCCGCGATCTAAGGTTTATCCTCATTGCTGCGCAGAAGAATTATGTCCTTGATGCACCGCTAGGTGACAGGCCTATTGCAGGAGCAGATGCAGACGTTATGAAAGTTTGGCCAGCTCAATATGATGACTACTTGATAGTTTTGTGCACCATGCTTTATGGCTTAGAATCGGGACTTCAAAGATGTTTTGAACATCATGGACCATATGAGATGTTCCAGGAATTGAAGTTTATATTTCAAGCAAATACCCGAGTTGAGAGATATGAAGTCTCCAACAAGTTCTATAGCTAAAAGATGGAGGAGAATCGCTCAACTAGTGAGCATATGCTCAGATTGTCTGGGTACTTCAATTGCTTGAATCAAGTGGGAGTTAATCTTCCGATAAGATAGTGATTGATGAAATTCTCTAGTCACCATCACCAAGTTAGTAGAACTTCGTGATGAACTATAGTATGCAAGGGATGATGAAAATGATTCCCGAGTTTTTCATGATGATGAAATCATTGAAGGTAGAAATCAAGAAAGAACATCAAGTGTTGATGGTTAACAAGACCACTAGTTTCAAGTAAAGGGCAAAGGGATAGAAGGAACTTCAAGAAAAGCGGCAAGCAAGTTGTCGCTCAAGTGAAGAAGCCCAAGTCCGGACCTAAGCACGAGACTAAGTACTTCTACCGCAAAGGACTGGTCACTGAAAGCAGAACTACCCCAAGTATTTGGCGGATAAGAAGGATGGCAAAGTGAATAAAGGTATATTTGATATACATGTTATTGATGTGTACTTTACTAGTGTTTATAGCAACCCCTCGGTATTTGGTACTGGTTCAGTTGCTAAGAGTAGTAACTCGAAATGGGAGTTGCAGAATAAACAGAAACTAGTTAAGGGTGAAGTGACGATGTGTGTTGAAAGTAGTTTCAAGATTGATATGATCACCATCGCACACTCCCTATACTTTCACGATTAGTGTTGAACCTAAATAAATGTTATTTGGTGTTTGTGTTGAGCATGAATATGATTTGATCGTGTTTATTGCAATACAGTTATTCATTTAAGTAAGAGAATAAACTGTTGTTCTGTTTACATGAATAAAACCTTATATGGTTACACACCCAATGAAAATGGTTCATTGGATCTCGATCGTAGTGATACACATATTCATAATATTGAAACCAAAAGATGCAAAGTTAATAATGATAGTGCAACTTATTTGTGGCAATCGTGCTTTAGTCATATCGGTGTAAAGCGCATGAAGAAACTCCATGCTGATGGGATTTCGGAATCACTTGGTTATGAATCATTTGATGCTTGCGAACCGTGCCTTTTGGGCAAGATGACTAAAACTCCGTTCTCCGGAACAATGGAACAAGCTACTGACTTATTGGAAATAATACATACCGATGTATGCGATCCAATGAGTGTTGATGCTCGTGGCAAGTATCGTTATTTTCTAACCTTCACAAGATGATTTGAGCAGATATGGGTATATCTACTTGATGAAACATAAGTCTGAAATAGTTGAAAGGTTCAAAGAATTTCAGAGTGAAGAGGAAAAATCATCGTAACAAGAAAATAAAGTTTCTGCGATCTGATCGCGGAGACAAATATTTGAGTTACGAGTTTGGTCTTCAATTAAAACAATGTGGAATAGTTTTCACAAATTCATGCCACCTGGAACACCACAACGTTATGGTGTGTCCAAACATCGTAACCGCACTTTATTGGATATAGTGCAATCTATGATGTTTCTTACCGATTTATCAATATCGTTTTGGGATCATGCATTAGAGACAGCTGCATTCACGTTAAATTGGGCACCATCTAAATCCGTTGAGACGACACTATATGAACTGTGGTTTAGCAAGAAACCAAAGTTGTCGTTTCTTAAAGTTTGGGGCTGTGATGCTTATGTGAAAAAGTTTCATCCTGATAAGCTCAAACCCAAATCAGAGAAGTGCGTCTTCATAGAATACCCAAAAGAAATTGTTGGGTACACCTTCTATCACAGATCCGAAGGCAAGATATTCGTTGCTAAAAATGGATCCTTTCTAGAGAAGGAGTTTCTCTCGAAAGAAGTGAGTGGGAGGAAAGTAGAACTTGATAAGGTAATTGTACCTTCTCCCTTATTGGAACGTAGTTTATCACAGAAATCTGTTCCTGTGACTACTACACCAATTAGTGAGGAAGCTAATGATGATGATCATGAAACTTCAGTTCAAGTTACTACAGAAACTCGTAGGTCTTCCAGAGTACGGTCCGCACCAGAGTAGTACGGTAATACTGTTCTGGAAGTCATGTTACTAGACCATGATGAACCTACGAACTATGAGGAAGCGATGATGAGCCCAGATTCCGCAAAATGGTTTGAGGCCATGAAATCTGAGATATGATCCATGTATGAGAACAAAGTATGGACTTTGATGGATTTGCCCGATGATCGGCAAACCATAGAAAATAAATGGATCTTCAAGAGGAAGACGGACGTTGATAGTAGTGTTACTATCTATAAAGCTAGACTTGTCGAAAAAGGTTTTTGACAAAGTTCAAGGTGTTGACTACGATGAAATCTTCTCACTCGTAGCGATGCTTAAGTCTGTCCAAATCATGTTAGCAATTGCCGCATTTTTATGAAATCTGGAAAATGGATAAACAAAACTACATTCCATAATGGATTTAAAAAAGAGTTGCATATGATGCAACCAGAAGGCTTTGTCAATCCTAAAGGTGCTGACAAAATACGCAAGCTCCAGCGATCCATCTATGGACTGGTGCAAGCATCTCGGAGTTGGAATATACGCTTTGATAAGTTGATCAAAGCATATAATTTTATACAGACTTGCGGTGAAAGCCTGTATTTACTAGAAAGTGAGTGGGAGCACTACAGCATTTCTGATAAGTATATGTGAATGACATATTGTAGATCGGAAATAATGTAGAATTATTCTGCAAAGCATAAAGGAGTGTTTGAAAGGAGTTTTTCAAAGAAAGACCTCGGTGAAGCTGCTTACATATTGAGCATCAAGATCTATAGAGATAGATCAAGACGCTTGATAAGTTTTTTCAATGAGTACATACCTTGACAAGATTTTGAAGTAGTTCAAAATGGAACAGTCAAAGAAAGAGTTCTTGCCTGTGTTACAAGGTGTGAAATTGAGTAAGACTCAAAACCCGACCACGGCAGAAGATAGAAAGAGAATGAAAGTCATTCCCTATGCCTTGGCCATAGGTTCTATAAAGTATGCCATGTTGTGTACCAGATCTATTGTATACCCTACACTGAGTTTGGCAAGGGAGTACAATAGTGATCTATGAGTAGATCACTGGACAGCGGTCAAAATTATCCTTAGTGGAATAAGGATATGTTTCTCGATTATGGAAGTGACAAAAGGTTCGTCGTAAAGGGTTACGTCGATGCAAGTTTTGACACCGATCTGGATGACTCTAAGTCTCGATCTAGATACATATTGAAAGTGGGAGCAATTAGCTAGAGTAGGTCCGTGCAGAACATTGTAGACATAGAAAATTGCAAAATACATAACGGATCTGAATGTGAAAGACCCGTTGACTAAGATACTCTCACAAGCAAAACATGATCACATCTTAGTACTCTTTGGGTGTTAATCACATAGCGATGTGAACTAGATTACTGAATCTAGTAAACCCTTTGGGTGTTGGTCACATGGCGATGTGAACTATGGGTGTTAATCACATGATGATGTGAACTATCGATGTTAATCACATTGTGATGTGATCTAGATTATTGACTCAAGTGCAAGTGGGAGACTGAAGGAAATATGCCCTAGAGGCAATAATAAAGTTATTATTTATTTCCTTATTTCATGATAAATGTCTATTATTCATGCTAGAATTGTATTAACCGGAAACACAATACATGTTTGAATATATAGACAAACAGAGTGTCACTAGTATGCCTCTACTTGACTAGCTTGTTAATCAAAGATGGTTATGTTTCCTGACCATGGACAAAGAGTTGTTATTTGATTAACGGGATCACATCATTAGTTGAATGATCTGATTGACATGACCCATTCAGTTAGCTTAGCACTCGATCGTTTAGTATGTTGCTATTGCTTTCTTCAAGACTTATACATGTTCCTATGACTATGAGATTATGCAACTCCGCTTACGGAGGAACACTTTGTGTGCTACCAAACGTCACAACGTAACTGGGTGATTATAAAGGTGCTCTATAGGTGTCTCCAAAGGTACTTGTTGGGTTGGCGTATTTCGAGATTAGGATTTGTCAATCCGAATGTCGGAGAGGTATCTCAGGGCCCTCTCGGTAATGCACATCACTTAAGCCTTGCAAGCATTGCAACTAATGAGTTAGTTGCGAGATGATGTGTTACGGAACGTGTAAAGAGACTTGCCGGTAACGAGATTGAACTAGGTATTGGATACCGACGATCGAATCTCGGGCAAGTAACATACCGATGACAAAGGGAACAACGTATGTTGTTATGCGGTCTGACCGATAAAGATCTTCGTAGAATATGTAGGAACCAATATGGGCATCCAGGTCCCGCTATTGGTTATTGACCGGAGACGTGTCTCAGTCATGTCTACATTGTTCTCGAACCGTAGGGTCCGCACGCTTAAGGTTTCGATGACAGTTATATTATGAGTTTATGAGGTTTGATGTACCGAAGGAGTTCAGAGTCCCGGATGAGATCCTGGACATGACGAGGAGTCTCGAAATAGTCGAGACGTAAAGATCGATATATTGGACGACTATATTCGGAGTTCGGAAAGGTTCCGAGTCATTCGGGTATTTATCGGAGTACCGGAGAGTTACGGAATTCGCCGGGAGAAGTATTGGGCCTTATTGGGCCCTGCCGAAAGAGAGAGGGCTGCCTAGGGCAGGCCGCGCTTCCATGGCCTAGTACGAATTGGACTAGGGGAGGGCCGCCCCTCCTTCCTTCCTTCTCTCTTCCCTTCCTAGTCTCCTACTCCTAATACATGGAAGGACTCCTAGTTGGACTAGGAAGGGGAATCCTACTCCGGTGGGAGTAGGACTCCCAGTGCCGCCATAGTAGAGGGCCGGCCCTCCCTCCTCCACTCCTTTATATACGGGGCAGGGGGCACCCCATGGACACACAAGTTGATCATTGAGATCGTTCCTTAGCCGTGTCGGTGCCCCCTCCACGATATTACACCTCGGTCATATTGTAGCGGTGCTTAGGCGAAGCCTGCGACGAGAGAACATCAAGATCGCCACCACGCCGTCGTGCTGACGGAACTCCTCCCCGTGCCTCTGCTGGATCGGAGTTCAGGGTGCGTCTTCGAGCTGTACGTGTGTCAAGAACTCGGAGGTGCCGGAGTAACGGTGCTTTGATCGGTTGAACCGGGAGGACATACGACTACTTCCTCTACGTTGCGTCAACGCTTCCGCTTCGGTCTACGAGGGTACGTAGACAACACTCTCCCCTCTCATTGCTATGCATCACCATGATCTTGCGTGTGCGTAGGAAATTTTTTGAAATTACTACGTTCCCCAACACTCTTCCCCTCTCGTTTCTATGCGTCTCCTAGATAGATCTTGCATGTGCATAGGAATTTTTTTGGAAATTGCATGCTACGTTTCCCAACAGTGGCATCCGAGCCAGGTCTATGCGTAGATGATATGCACGAATAGAACACAAAGAGTTGTGGGTGGTGATTGTTATACTGCTTATCACCAACGTCTTATTTCGATTCGGCGGTATTGTTGGATGAAGCGGCCCGGACCAACCTTACATGACCACTTTCATGAGACAAATTCCACTGACAGACATGCAACTAGTTTTGCATAAAGGTGGTTGGCGGGTGTCTGTTTCTCCAACTTTAGTTGAATCGAATTTGACTGTGATTGGTCCTTATGAAGGTTAAAACAACAAACTTGATAAATCATCGTTGTGGTTTTTGTGCCGTAGGTATGTACGGTTCATGCTAGAAGCCTGTAGCAGCCACGTAAAACTTGCAACAACAAAGTAGAGGACGTCTAACTTGTTTTTGCAGGGCATATTGTGATGTGATAGGGTCAAGGCATGATGTGATATAAGTTGTTGTATGAGATGATCATGTTTTGTAAAAAGTTATCAGCAACTGTCAGGAGCCATATGATTGTCGCTTTATTGTATGAAATACAAACACTATGTAATTGCTTTACTTTATCACTAAGCGGTAGCGATAGTCGTAGAAGCAATAGTTGGTGAGACAACCACGGTGCTACGATGAAGATTAAGGTGTCAAGCCAGTGACGATGGAGATCATGACGTTGCTTTGGTGATGGAGATCAAAAGCACAAGATGATGATGGCCATATCATGTCACATATTTTGATTGCATGTGATGTTTATCTTTTATGCATCTTATTTTTCTTAGTACGGCGATAGCATTATAAGATGATCCCTTACTAAAATTTCAAGGTATAAAGTGTTCTCCCCGAGTATGCACCATTGCGGAAGTTCTTCGTGCTGAGACACCACGTGATGATCGGGTGTGATAAGCTCTACGTTCAAATACAACAGGTGCAAGCCAGTTTAGCACATGCAGAATACTTGGGTTAAACTTGACAAGCCTAGCATATACAGATATGGCCTCGGAACACTGGAGACCGAAAGGTCGAACGTGAATCATATAGTGGATATGATCAACATAGAGATGTTCACTATTGAATACTACTCCATCTCACGTGATGATCGGACATGGTTTAGTTGATTTGGATCACGTATCATTTAGATGACTTGAGGGATGTCTATCTAAATGGGAGTTCTTAAGTAATATGATTAATTAAACTTTAATTTATCATAAACTTAGTCCTGGTAGTATTTGCAAATTATGTTTTAGATCAACAGCTCGCATTGTAGCTTCCCTATGTTTTTTGATATGTTCCTAGAGAAAACTAAGTTGAAAGATGATAGTAGCAATGTTGGACTGGGTCCGTGATCTGAGGTTTATCCTCATTGCTGCACATAATAGTTATGTCCTTGATGCACCGCTAGGTGACAGACCTATTGCAGGAGCAGATGCAGACGTTATGAACGTTTGGCTAGCTCAATATGATGACTACTTGATAGTTTAGTGCACCATGCTTTACTTCTTAGAACCGGGCCTTCAAAAACGTTTTGAAAGCCACGGAGCATATGAGATGTTCCAAGAGCTGAAATTGGTACTTCAAGCTCATGCCCGTGTCGAGAGGTATGAGACCTCTGACAAGTACTTTGCCTACAAGATGGAGGAGAATAGCTCAACCAGTCAGCATATGCTCAGAATGTCTGAGTACTACAATCCTTGAATCAAGTGGGAGTTAATCTTCCAGATAAGATAGTGATCGGCAAAATTCTCTAGTCACTATCACCAAGTTATTGGAACTTCGTGATGAACTATAATATGCAAGGGATGACGAAAACGATTCCCAAGCTCTTCGTGATGCTGAAATTGACGAAGGTAGAAATCAAGAAAGAGCATCAAGTGTTGATGATTAACAAGACCACTAGTTCCAAGAAAAAGGGCAAAGGAAAAGAAAGGAAACTTCAAGAAGAATGGCAATCAAGTTGCCACTCCCGTGAAGAAGTCCAAAGCTGGACCTATGCCTGAAACTGAGTGCTTCTACTGCACAAGGAATGGTCACTAGAAGCGGAACTACCCAAAATACTTGGCGGATAAGAAGGATGGCAAAGTGAACAAAGGTATATTTGATATACATGTTATTGATTTGTACCTTAATAGTGCTCATAGTAGCCCCTGGGTATTTGATACCTGTTCGGTTGCTAAGATTAGTAACTCGAAATAGGAGTTGCAGAATAAATAGAGACTAGTTGAGGTGAAGTGACGATGTGTGTTGGAAGTGGTTCCAAGATTGATATGATCATCATTGCACACTCCCTATACTTTTGGGATTAGTGTTGAACCTAAATAAATGTTATTTGGTGTTTGCATTGAGCATGAATATGTAGATCATGTTTATTGCAATATGGTTATTCATTTAAGACAGAGAATAATTGCTATTCTGTTTACATGAATAAAACCTTCTAGTCATACACCCAATGTTAATTGTTTATTGAATCTCGGTCGTAGTGATACACATATTCATAATATTGATGCCAAAAGATGCAAAGTTGATAATGATAGTGCAACATACTTGTGGCACTGCCATTTAAGACATATTGGTGTAAAGCGCATGAAGAAACTCCATGCTGATGGGCTTTTGGAATCACTTGATTATGAATCATTTGATACTTGCGAACCATGCCTCATGGGCAAGATGACTAAGACTCCGTTCTCCGAAACAATTGGATGAGCTAATGACTTATTGGAAATAATACATACTGATGTATGCGGTCTGATGAGTGTTGAGGCTCGTGGTGGGTATCGTTATTTTCTGACCTTCACAGATGATTTGAGAAGATATGGGTATATCTACTTAATGAAACGCAAGTCTAAAACATTTAAAAAGTTCAAAGAATTTCAGAGTGAAGTAGAGAATCACGGTAACAACAAAATAAAATTTCTACGATCTGATCGTGGAGGTGAACATTTGAGTTACAAGTTTGGCCTTCATTTAAAACAATGTGGAATAGTTTCACAGCTCACGCCACCTAGAACACCACAGCGTAATGGTGTGTCCGAACGTCGTAACCGCACTTTATTAGATATGGTGTGATCTATGATGTATCTTACCAATTTACCACTATCGTTTTGGGGTTATGCATTAGAGATAGTTGCATTCACGTTAAACAGGGCACCGTCAAAATCCGTTGATACGACACCGTATGAACTGTGGTTTGGCAACAAACCTAAGCTGTCGTTTCTTAAAGTTTGGGGATGCGATGCTTATGTCAAAAGGCTTCAGCCTAATAAGCTCGAACCCAAATCAGAGAAGTGCGTCTTCATATGATACCCTAAGGAAACAATTGGGTACACCTTCTACCACATATCCGAAGGCAATATCTTTGTGAAGAACAGAACCTTTCTAGAGAAGGAGTTTCTCTCAAAAGAAGTGAGTGGGAGAAAAGTAGAACTTGATGAGGTAATTGTACCTACTCTCAATTTGGAAAGTAGCTCATCCGAGAAATCTGTTCCTGTGATGCCTACACCAACTGGAGAGGAAGCTAATGATAAAGATCATGAAACTTTAGATCATGTTGCTACAGAACCTCGTAGGTCAAACAGAGCACGATCCGCACCAGAGTGGTACAGTAATCCTGTCCTGGAGGTCATGTTACTTGACCATAAATAGCCTACGAACTATGAAGAAGCTATGATGAGACCAGATTCTGATAAATGGCTTAAGGCCATGAATTCTGAGATAGGATCCAGGTATGAGAACAAAGTGTGGACTTTGGTGGACTTGCTCAATGATTAGCGAGCCATAGAAAATAAATGGATCTTCAAGAGGAATACGGACGGTGATGGTAGTGTTACTATCTACAAAGATCAAATTGTCCCAAAAGGTTTTCGACAAGTTCAAGGTGTTGACTACGGTGAGGTTTTCTCACTCGTATCGATGCTTCAGTCTGTCGGAATCATGTTAGCAATTGTCGCATTTTATGAAATCTAGCAAATGGATATCCAAACTGCATTTCTTAATGGATTTATTAAAAAGAGTTGTATATGATCCAACCAGAAGGTTTTGTCAATCATAAAGGTGCTAACAAAATGTGCAAGTTCCAGCGATCCATCTATGGACTAGTGCAAGCATATCGGAGTTGGAATATAAACTTTGATGAGTTGATCAAAGCATATAGTTTCATACAGACTTGCGGTGAAGCCTGTATTTACAAGAAAGTGAGTGGAAGCACTACAGCCTTTCTGATAAGTATATGTGAATGACATATTGTTGATCATAAATGATGTAGAATTTTCTGGAAGGCATAAAGGAGAGTTTGAAAGGAGTTTTTTCAAAGAAAGACCTCGGTGAAGCTGCTTACATATTGGGCATCAAGATCTATAGAGATAGATCAAGACGCTTGATAAGATGTTTCAATGAGTACATACCTTGACAAGATTTTGAAGTAGTTCAAAATGGAACAGTCAAAGAAGGATCTCTTGCCTGTGTTGCAATGTGTAAAGTTGAGTAAGACACAAACCCGACCACAACAGAAAACAGAAAGAGAATGAAAGTCATTCCCTATGCCTCAACCATAGGTTCTATAAAGTATGATATGTTGTGTACCAGACCTATTGTGTACCTTATCATGAGTTTGGCAAGGGGTACGATAGTGATCCAGGAGTGGATCACTGGACAGCAGTCAAAGTTATCCTTAGTTACCTAGGAGGACTAAGGAAATATTTCTCGGTTATGGAGGTGATAAAGAGTTCGTCGTAAAGAGTTACGTCGATGCAAGCTTTTACACCGATCCGGATGACTCTGAGTCTCAAACTGGATACATATTGAAAGTGGGAGCAATTAGCTAGAGTAGCTCCATGCAGAGCATTGTAGACATAGAAAAATTCCAAAATACATACGGCTCTGAATATGGCAGACCCGTTGACTAAACTTCTCTCACAAGCAAAACATGCTCACACTGTAGTACTCTTTGGGTGTTAATCACATAGAGATGTGAACTAGATTATTGACTCTAGTAAACCCTTTTGTGGTTGATCACATGGCGATGTGAACTATGGGTGTTAATCACATACAGATGTGAACTATTGGTGTTAAATCACATGGCAATGTGAACTAGATTATTGACTCTAGTGCAAGTGGGAGACTGAAGGAAATATGCCCTAGAGGCAATAATAAAGTTGTTATTTTATATTTCCTTATATCATGATAAATGTTCATTATTCATGCTAGAATTGCATTAATCGGAAACTTGATACATGTGTGAATACATAGACAGAACTCTGTGTCCCTAGTATACCTCTACTAGACTAGCTCATTAATCAAAGATGGTTAAGTTTCCTAGCCATGGACATGAGTTGTCATTTGATGAACAAGATCACATCATTAGTAGAATGATGTGATGAACAAGACCCGTCCATTAGCTTAGCATAATGATCGTTCAGTTTTATTGCTACTGCTTTCTTCATGTCAAATATATATTCCTCCGACTATGAGATTATGCAACTCCCAGACACCGGAGGAATGCCTTGTGTGCTATCAAACATCACAACGTAACTGGGTGATTATAAAGATGCTCTATAGGTATCTCCGAAGGTTTTTGTTGGGTTGGCATAGATCGAGATTAGGATTTGTCACTCCGAGTATCGGAGAGGTATCTCTGGGCCCTCTCGGTAATGCACATCATATGAAGCCTTGCAAGCAATGTGACTAATGAGTTAGTTACGGGATGATGCACTACGGAACGAGTAAAGAGACTTGCCGGTAATGAGATTGAACTAGGAATGAAGATACCAACGATCGAATCTCGGGCAAGTAACATACCGATGACAAAGGGAATAACGTATGTTGACACTGCTGTTCGACCGATAAAGATCTTCGTAGAATATGTGAGAACCAATATGAGCATCCAGGTTCCGCTATTGGTTATTGACCGGAGAGGTGTCTCGGTCATGTCTACATAGTTCTCGAACCCGTAGGGTCCGCACGCTTAACGTTCGGTGACGATATGTATTATATGAGTTATGTGTTTTGGTGTCCGAAGGTAGTTCGGAGTCCCAGATGAGATCACGGACATGACGAGGAGTCTCGAAATGGTCGAGAGGTAAAGATTAATATATTGGAAGGTTATATTCGGACACCGGAATTGTTCCGGAGTGTTTCGCGTATTTTTTGGAGTACTGAGGGGTTACCGGAACCCCCGGGGGAAGTAATGGGCCTTATGGGCCACAGTGGAGAGGAGAGGCAAGCCACAAGGAGGTGCCCTCCCCATGGGGATCCCGAATTGGACTAGGGAAGGGGGCGCGGCCCCCCTTTCCCTCTCCTTCTCCCTCTCTTTGTCCTTTCCCCCTCCATTGGAAGGAAGGGGGCGACTAGGACTCCCCCCCCCCCACGGCGCGCGCCCTAGGGCCGGCCTCCTCCCCTCTCCTCCTTTATATACGGGGGCGGGGGGCACCTCTAGGCACAACATCAATTGTTTCTTAGCCGTGTGCGGTGCCCCCCTCCACTGTTTACTCCTCCGGTCATATTGTCGTAGTGCTTAGACGAAGCCGTGCGGGGATCACATCACCATCACCGTCACCGAACTCATCTACTCCTTCGTACCTCTACTGGATCAAGAGATCGAGGGACGTCATCGAGTTGAACAGGTGCAGAACTCGGAGGTGCCACTTGTTCTGTGCTTGATCGGTTGAATCGAGAAGACGTTCGACTACATCAACCGCGTTAAGCTAACACTTCCGCTTTCGGTCTACGACGGCACGTGGACACACTCTCCCCCTCTCGTTGCTATGTATGTCCTAGATAGATCTTGCGTGAGCGTAGGAATTTTTTTTAAATTGCATGCTACGTTTCCCAACACTGGTGTTGTCCAACAAAGACGTGCTTTGATTACATTCTTTTGGTCCCCAAATTATTATTTTCAATTTTAGAACACAAGCATAAACAACAACTTGCAGTGGCACTAGATTAAATTTCGTCCAATAAAAATGTATAGAAAGGTCCCAAAACTATGTAAAAATGATATAAAAGTAGCATGAATATGAAAAAAAGGTAGAGGCATATCTAAGCTCAATTGATTTGTTTGTGTCTTTCTCTTACATGAGCTGGTGTATGTATCTCTTTTTTTCTGCAGATTGGTGTATGTGTCTTGACTGTGTGTGGTTTTCTCATTCTTATTTTTTTTTTCATTTTTAGGTTTATTTGTTTAACATTCTTTTTATCATTGCCACCTTTTTCATTTTCCTTTTACTTTAGTCCATTAACAAAATATTTAATTTAGCTCTTTTTCTGTCCATGATTTTTCCAATTTGTATATCAACATATATTCATAGGTACATGAATAATTTTTTGAGCCTACAAACGTTTTTAAGAAAATACGATAAATTTCTAAATATGTGAACACTTTTACGTAAGTAATGAACATTTTATAAATATATGAGGAATAAGTTTTAAGAGACAAACTAAAATATTTTTTGAACATCTTTTTTAATACACGATGAACGTTTTTAAAATACTGATGGTCATTTTTTTATAATACGCAATGATTTTTATGGATTAGCCAATTATATATTTCAAATGCATGATGCATATTTTCTAATCACACTAATTTTTTGTCGAATACAAGATGAACATTTTTAATATCAGATAACCATTTTAATGCACAATGACTATTTAATGTAAACAGATGTACACATTTTTTCAATGTCCGTGGTATAATTTTATTTATTAAAACCAACTAAAATTTCCCAATATCTGATTGTTTTTTCAAAGAAAATAAAATAATTCTAATAGATTGTCCATCAATGGGCAGCTCCGTTGTCCCGACTTAAGCTGAAGCCAATAAGAACCAACAAAAATGCCACAATGGGCCAACAAAACCAACGTGTTGGGTGTGCATTTAGCTAATTATTCAATATGCCTGGAGCCCTGAGGATCCAATATTTTTTAACTAAAATTACTTTCTTTGTGATAAACACACAAAGTTGTCCTTAAGGCGATTAAAAAATATATAACCATTTTTTAGAATTGGACAAACTTTTTTGAAATGCATTGACACTTTTTCAAAGATGCAAGGAAGTTAAGTTCTGACACATTTTATAATCCATGTTTCTAAATAAAACAATCATGATTAAAAAAACAAAGTTTTAATCCAATAAACTGTTAAAAGTTTCGAATATTTTTAAACTTGTAAAATTCTTAAAACCCATGAATATTGTTAAATTGCGATCACTTTTTAAGAATTGTGAACATGTTCATGAATTTTTTATATTCTTGAACTTTTTTCAAATAGACAAATGGAAAATGGGTAATAAAAGACTGAATGGATACTACTACTACTACTACTACTACTACTACTACTACTACTACTACTACTACTACTACTACTACTACTACTAATAATAATAATAATAATAATAATAATAATAATAATAATAATAATAATAATAATAATAATAATAATAATAATAATAATAATAATAATAATAGTAGTAATAGTAGTAGTAGTAGTAATAATAATAATAATAATAATAATAATAATAATAACAATAATAATAATAATAATAATAATAATAATAATAATAATAATAATAATAATAATAATAATAATAATAATAAAGTAAAACCGTAACAAGAAACCCCGACATAACAAACAAAACTAAAAAAAGGGAGAAAAAATTGGCAAGAGAAACCACAATGTTTGGCCTAGAACATGTGTATGCATGCGCAGTTTCCTTGACAAAAGGTGAACATGTTTTAAAGTTCAGAAAAACATACAATTTTAATGAATAGATTAAAAAAGGATTTATTTTAAGAATAAAACGAAATGTCTCAGAAACTTTGTGAAGGTTTTTCAAATTTCATGAATATTTAGAAAAAACTGATTTTACTTAAATATCTTGAATATTTCTAAAACATTGACGACATTTTAAAAACATGGAAGAGGTACCAGAAAAAGATTTAAAAAAGCAGATAATCAACAACGAGAAAACCAGATTTGAAGCGAATAGAGATGACAGCAAAGGAAAATTAGATGGAGGGCCGGCACATGGCCCGGGAGTGGCACCTTGTGTAAAATCCGACAAATTTGAACATTGAGCGCGGCACGGCTATATGTCACCCTTAGCAACTCCTAGCAATTGATGATGGGCTGGGCCAAAGACAATGAGGCCGAGTCATGCAGACATCACTTTTGTTTTCTCATTTTACCTTTTGTTTTTCTTCACATTTTTTCTTTATTTTCTACTATAGTTTATATTTCGAAATATTCCAATACATAAATTTTGAACAATGTTAATCATGTATTTGCAAAAGCTGAACATGTATAGAAAAGTGTTTCTGATGTGTACAAAAAAAACTATAAATGTTAATCATGTGTATCAAAAACATTTGTGGTATTTTAAAAAACTCATGCGTTTAAAAAATGTATGTTACATTGAGTATACCATAAAACAAATGTTCACATAATTCGAAAATATTGCATACAATGAAGAAAATTTCGTTGCATTTAAAAAATGTTCATGAGTTTCAAAAATGTGTTCCTAAAATTTTCAAAAATGTTTATACAATCCAAAAAAATGATTGCTTAATTAAAAAAGAAATGTTTTATACCAACAGAAACATGCACGTGACATTTTAAATAAATATTCCAGAATTTTTGAAAAATGGTCAGTGACACTTTAAAAGATATTTATACAATGTAGTTAAATGTCCCCGTTGGCTAAAATATGGTTGTTTACATTATAAATGTACATGATATTTTGACACAAATATCCACTTCTTTTCGTAAATATACTTTTTAATAATGTTTGTACAATATAAACAAATGTTTGCGTATTTTAGAATAATATTTATTGCGATCAAAATATGTGCAATTTGTGTTTGGAAAATATTAAAAGTTTTAAAAACACGTATTGTAAAAAAATGCACATCCTGTATTTGAAAAATGTCTAATGTGTATCAGAAAAATGGTTCATGTGTGCGATAAAAATTTACATTATGTAATTAGAAAAAATAAACATGTCTTGGAAAATTAAAACGAAAAATATTGACAAAGAAATGAAAAGAAAACCAAGAAAAGAAAGAAAACCGAAGTACAAAGAAGAAAGGAAAAAACTCTAAAGAAAACAAGTGAAAAAACAAGGAAAACCAAAATATTAGGAAGAAAAAATGAAACCCAAGAAAACCAGTTGAAATGCAAAAAAAAAAAAGAGTGGAAGGAACCTGCACCGACACGAGCGACAGCGAGCGACATGCGGTAATGGGCTCGCTCGATAGTCGCACCCGCCCATTGGCGATTCCTAATAAGAATCCATGTAGGCGAGGTATAGCTCCCGCGCTATGAGTGTCTCGAAATCACGTTATTAAAGTACATATGAGATCACAAACCTTGCAAAAATTGTGGGCTCCTAGGCTACGGATATGGGCTTGTTGTGAAGTCTATTTTGGGCTCAATGAAACTCATAACTTGTCCCAAAGAAAGATCACGGGAGCTCATGTTCGGCGCCTTAAGCGCCCGTTGCTAGCGCTCACGCGCCCTCGGTTGTGGGCCGGCCCAAGAAGAAGGCAAGCGCTCGACTGGGTTCCCTGGTCGCTCTATTGCGTTTAACTTGTCGCATTTGACCAGTTAACCTGTCAACCATTGATATTTGAAATAAATTTAACTAAATATACAAAAAATGAATTCAAAAAATTATGGATTTAAAAAAACACAAACTTTTAAAAACTCCATGAATTTGAAAATATATTCTTCAAATTTGGAAAGAAATATCACAAATTTTTGAAAATTTGATCAATTTCAAAAAAAGTCCATCGAATTTAAGAATGTTCATTCATTTTGAGAAAAAAAGTACATCAAAATTTTAAATTCTGTGCATTATGAACAAATAAACAAAAATAAAAAATATTAAAGAGAAAAAAGGATACGAATAGTCACAACAAGTGAGTTGTCCTAGGTGGTTAGTGCAGTTTATGTAGAAAGAGAAGGTCGCGAGTTTGAATCGCCTTACTTTTGGAGGGGAGCGGAAAAAAGAAATGACGAGAAAATGAGCCGGCCCAGTGCAGGGGGGAGGGGGGGTCCACCGGTTTGCCAGAAATGAAGTAATAAGGTGCCACATAGGAAATGCTGGAGGACAGCGGAAAAATGGAAAAACGGGAAAATGGGCCGGCCCACCGCAGAGGGGGGTTTGCCGGTTTGAGAAAGGTGAAGTAATGAGGTGCAGATAGAAAATGCCGGACAATGTAAAAAAAGAAAAGTGGAATGGGTCGCCCACCGCAGAGAAGTGTTTGCACGGTTTATAGAAGTGAAGTAATAAAGTAGGCGTATAGGAAATGCCGGACTGACAAAAAAAAAAAAAAAAAAAAAGGGGTGGGCAGCCCACCGCAGAGGGTGTTTTCACGGTTTCAAGAAGTGAAGTAATAAAGGCCAGATAGGAAATGCCGAGACATCGAGCGAAAAAAAAACAAGAAAATGGGCCGGCCCACCGCAGAGGGGGTGTCTGCCGGTTTGCAAGAAGTGAAGTAATAAGGAGTCATACAGGAAATGCTGGACGGCAACAGTAAAAAAAAAGAGAGGGGGAAATGGGCTGGCCCAACGCGGACTGGGGGAAGGGGGTTAGTGCCTGTTTGCCAGAAGCCTCGAAACAACCCCCTTTTAATTTGAAGTCTATTTTGGCTCAATAAAACTCATAACTTTTCCAAAAACCGAAGATAGAAATAGCCCTTTCTCTTGAGACGATCTATCACATCCATTTCTTCTACTCCAACAGGCAGCATTATTAGGGCATGTACAATGGTGGCATATGGATACATATGCCTCATGACAAAAAGTAATTTGAGGCATCTACATCTATTTTTTCTCCCCAATGCAAGCTATCACTAGTGGGCCTAATTAAGAAATAGAAAGTAAAGACTCTAGTACACATGTATCTCTACTTTTCATTCCAACTTTTTCAGCTTTTGTCACCGGACCACACTTTTTCTCTTGAAGCACCCGCCTCCTGGAGAGGATCCCGCTTCCCTATCCGAACATACTTTACGTCATATCCGATCCTACATGTGTCTGACGTCGGCGATCACCTGGCGCTTACGATCAGACACGCCTTAATAGAATGGCCACACCGCAGATCCCCCCACATCTGCAATTTCACCATAACCGGCGACAGATGCTCTGCACCACGCCCCGCAACGTCCAACCGCATCAACTGTCGCGGATGCCAACCACCGCACGCGAGATTCCCCCAATTTTGTTCCTTCTCCCAAGATGTCACATTTTCCCTCCTCCTCGCAAAGCCACTTTTCCGGAATAAAAAAGAGGGGGAATCTTCCCCTCCCTCCCCTCCTGCCGAGTCTCTCCCTTGTCAGCATTGGGTGTACTTTCTCCCCTGGCAATCCAGCCTGCATGCTTCCAAAACGCCGGTTTGGTTGTACGTGAGGTCATGTGATGGAGGCATCAGAACTCACATTTCAGCACTAGTTTATTTGCTTGCTGCCATGGCATCCCTTCGTTGCCCCGAAGAGCAAACCCCTTGCCGTTGGATCCATACCAAAAGGAGGCCATGAAAAAGGTTCCCGCGCTGCGCAAGCAAGAAGACATCTGGCCAGTTTGGATCACTCCTCGCAAGCACGCGCCTGAATGCTTATAAATAGACCTAATAATTGTACCTGTGCTGCCATTTCGCAGCTCAGCAGAATCAAGCGGGCAACTCCAAATTGGCAACATTATTGTATTGTATATGTACTCCATACGGGGCCATCTTGACAACAATGACAAGTGACAGGACTAGGGTCTACTTGCAGCGTGAAGATATATAATAATAAGGGCCGCTACCTCTATTTTCTACGGGTATGGGCCTTGGTCAAAAGAGCTCTCTTTCTCTTGGGCATTGCACAGTGGTCACGTAGAAATTGTTCAGTAGCTTTGGATAAAATACGAGTGCAGATCGCGAGGTGCCATGCCGTCATGGGCGTGCGATTGGGCGGACGGGTGATTGTTTAAGCCGTAGGAGTACGTTTTTCTGGGGAAATGTATGCAGATCCAATTGGACCGTTGATGGGTACGGTGTTTACGTGTCTCCCCGTGGTTTGGCAGGTCTACTCGCTTGAGTTGTTAATCAAACGGCTTGTCACTAATGATTGGTGCCACCCGCTCTTAGTTGTGAGCAGGCCTTGCCATTGGCTGGCAACACAAGTACGAGGAGTAGATCGCAAGCCGTACCGGTTAAATTAGGCCCAAAGTACCCATCATTTGAATCCTGGATCCTCTACGCCGCCCGTACTTACTTACTCTCAGTTGGCCGTGAACGTGGTGAACATAATCAGCTAGCTGGCCGTGCACTTTTTGCTCTCCGGATACTAAGCTTGGGACGCTGGGACAGTACAATTGTAACTTGTAGCTGAAGTTCATTCGGCATCACTCGCTGCAACTGCAGCCGTGCTCTTTGGCTGGCCGCCGCAGCAAATCCGGAGTAGCTTTTGACACTTTGAACAACAACCGATCTGAAAGGTACGCGAGTTCGTCCTCCGGCTCCGGGTCGCCCGCTTTAATTATTCCGGCGAGCGCGAGTCCTCAATCCCCACTCGACACCGCACGCCGCTCCGGACGAGACAACCAGGATTCCTGCGCCTGCCTTCCCCCACACGTACGTACGAGCATGTGAAAGAAATCACCACATGCAGGACGCCGGGCGGAGGTGAAGTTCTCCCGGTGAACCTTCGTCTCCGGCGGGCGACGCTCCACCGCTCCTTTTCTCCGGTAACATCAGGTGAAAGGGAACCCCACGGTGCTTTCATAAAAAAAAAATGCAGTCAGTAACTAATTAAGCGGCGTGCACAACACGTACTGGAGCTAGCGGTGGTGGGGGGTGGTAGTTGGTGACGCCGTACGGGACCGCATCGTGGGGGCGTGACAGACAGCGAGGGATCCAATTCCCGTTCCGTCCGTCACCCATCGGCACGCCGGATGCATCCACCGGGGAAACCTCCACCGGAGAGGCTCCAAACAACAGCCCCCATCAGCGGGTGATGAGTAGAACAAACGTACTACTAATCCACCACCCCGGCCTACGTACGGAGCACTCCTGCGTGCCACGGTTCACACACCAGGCGATGGTCGTTGGTTGGTAATTGCTTAGTTTAATCTGCTTTGGTAGTTATATTCCTGCCTGTCTTTGGATCCATGTGGTAGTAGGCAGCTTTGGTCCGAGCATGACAAGGGGCGGCGGAAGAATATGCATGGCGCGTGGACACCTTGAAGCGAGGGCGGTCGAAAGGAGGGGGAGGAGGAATACATGTCGGGGGCGCGGCGAGAGGATGCGCATGCGGGCATGCCACCGGTCATAGGCACCGCCGGCGGCACCGGGCTTTCGGCCTCGACTAGACAGCGCGCGGAAGAAAGAAGCATTCGAGCGACCATCGTCACACAGAGCTTTCCGTAAATCACTCCGGTGAGATTTGCCGTGTTAAGCATCTAAAGCATAGCCCTCCAAACCCTACTCAAAAGCCCGGATGGCCCGCCCGGTTAGTTAAAATTTTTTGACTCAGATGAACATCTCAAACGAGACTCAAATATCCAGGCTGACCGACACTCCTCATATTCAGCCCAAATATGAGGCGGATATAAGGCGCTCGGCGCCACGTCGGACCCGGCCTACGCTGGCCCACCCGATCCCACATATATTCATCCACATCTGCTCGCGCGGACCAAACCCTAACCACTTTACGCTCCTCTTCTCTCCACTCCCTTCGTCACCCAAACTCACCACCGGCGATTTCCGACCATCTCCGACATGGCGGGGGCGGATCTGACTCCGACCAGTCCGGATCCCTCGACTAGGGTGTCATCCCGTGCGGGTTGGAGGAGGCAATGCGGTCCGCATTACACTCCGCCGCTCCTGGGAGGGCAGCGCCCAGTCAACGGACGGATCTGTCCGGCTCGACTCCATTGCGCCGGCTCAACGGGCGCTCAGGTCCTTAGGTGTTGGATCATCGCAGTCCCGGCAGCCGGGAAATCTCTCCTTCCCCATCACCGGTTGGTCAGACTATGAGTCCCATCGGGAACGGTCAGCCCGCCATGGGAAGGAGAGGATAAGGGCCGGCGAGACCCGTATCGCGGTGAAAATGACGGCGGTGGAGGCAGCTGCTGCGGCGGCGCAGGTGGCCAAAGAGGAGGAAGCCATCCGTGCACGCAATGTGAAGAAACGACACCGGAGGAACACATGCGCCCTCGCCCGAGAGCATAATCGGGCGGTCCGTGCCATGGCCGGATTGCCACCGAAGGAGGAGGAGGACAACGACAGTGAGGACAGCTCGGGCGATGAGGAGATCCGGGTTGTCTCTATTGTGTCTTCGACCGATACTTCACGAGAAGGACAACAAGGGCGCCGGGAAGGGCAAGGGCAGCCGTGGATATCTTCATCATAGCCAAACATACCAAATTTTGGTAGTCCGGTCGCATTTTTGTGTAGTGTGATGGAGTAGCTGCACGATATGTCATCGATGTAGTTGTATGAGTTTACATCGATTTGAGATATGATAATTGCGGTGTACTATGTGAATTGTATTATTCTAGGCGTGACCGATTAGTGTCCGCGAAAGCGCCCGAGCGCTTCCTCAGGCCTTTAATGGACTGGATTTGCAAAGTTCGGCTATATATATGCTCTTATAACAGAATGATTTGCCATGCTAACAAAAAATAATTGTATGATACAACAGAGAAAATGTCATGTGTGTTAAATTTTTTTATATGCTGTAGTAGAAAGAATAGTCACGCGTTTCAAGGACCGACGTGTTTAGGAGTTATCATGCTACAGCATGTCGAATTGTCAGGCCACGTAGATATGCATTCAGTGATTACCATGCCATATCTAAAGAGTTGTCATGCTAAATACGGGGTCATTCCTTTAGAAGGGCACATCGAAGCGAGCGATTGTCAAGGTGCATGAGATTGAACAGTGTGCTCCATGAAAATTGCCACGTATAACCGTCAAGCACGCGTGGTGTCAGCATCTAGAGCTGGACTCGGCAAATCCTGGCCCTCAAACACCCGCGGATGCGTCCGCGGCCACTAACCAATCACACCTCATACTTTCTTCAATTTATCGGAGTACCTCATACTTTCTTCAATGCATTCGAGTACCACATATTTCATCTCTCAAATCCATACAGATCATGCAAAAAGAGTTTCTATGTACTACGTACACCACGCTAGCCTAAATTAAGCTTCATCATCGAAGATGTCCACAACATCCGTGTCAGATGCCGGGTAGTTGGGCGCGTCGGAGGGCTCCGGCACCTCCTCCGCATCCATATGCGCGAGCATCTCTTCGACGCCCGCGTCATCCGCCCCCTCCGCCTCCTGCAAATGACAGCGCTTCGCTTCCGTCGCCTATTCCAACCTAAGGGAACGGAGGATCGCCTACAGATCCGCGGCCCTAACGGCCCCCACGTGCTCCTCGTGCTCCTCCTCCTCCTCCTCCACCCCCCTCCCGTCCTCGTGCTCCTCCTCCCGCAGATTTACCGCATCCAGAGGTAGCCCAGAGGTGATCCGGGCTTCAAGCCTTGCCAGGATATGCTCAAGCAGCTGTAGTCGGCGCACCAGCGTTAGATACCTTGCGTGATGGTGTGGAGGCATGGCTACTAGCGAAAAGTGGCAGACGGCGAGCAGTAAGTGGAAAATGACAAGCGGAAAGTAGGCGGCGGACGAGAGGTGGAGCAATGTGGATGGGTAGGGTTTCGGTGCCGGCAGTCGGCTTAAATAGCCGAGCTAGGGCACTACGCGGCCTGCTGGAGCGTGCCATGCGGCAACGGAGGAGACAATCGTTAGACTGTTGTGTTTCCGGGCGATTCCATATGAGATTGCATCATCAGTCTGAGTGGCGGACGCGTCCAGACCCCATATACGCTCTACATTTGGGCAGGATATGAGGGGTGCGGTCTGCCAAACGTTTGATATCCATTTAAGATGTCCGTCTGGGTCAATTTTTGTGACCATTAAGTGACTGTGCCATCCGTCCGGACGTTTCAGACGGGTTGAGGCAGCCGGGTGTAAATGCTGTAATACACCCGAAATCGTTGCTGAGAAAACCTCAGTTTTGTACCATTTCCATAAAAAATATATGCTGGTGCAACGTCGAAAAGTATGGCTACGATAGCTATTGTGGTCCAGTTGAGTAGCTAGGTGCCTAGCTCATGCACGGATTCCTATTCACTCTACTAGCACAGCATTGCACGGTCTTCACACATCGTATATATGGGTAAAATATACAGAGAGTTCGCTCTGTTTTATCATGGGTAGCCCCAATTGGGTGGTGCTTTGTAGTAGTATTCTCCTTCGTTTTCTCTCTTTTTGTTCCACTGTATGCGCATCACGTAACTACAGTGCGTGCACCGCAAGGATTCGGTGTAAAAGGCCTCCCCACGTGAGATGCCTGCCCCTTTGGTGTTTTAAGCATCCAGCTAGAGAGAGATTGATGTCCAAGTTGGAACTATTGAAAAAAGAATGAACTTTGTACTATCTTAAATGAGTAAAATGAAACTTGGGAAGAATGCACGTTTTGATCACTGTACTTAAAAATACGTCCAATACGGTCACTCAATACGACAAGACGTGATTATATAGTTGTTGACACACGAACACGTCACGTGTACCCTCGACGCCGGGGGTGATGCACCGCAGCTCACGTCGAAGGAGACCCGACCGACAGCGCGATACGCAAGACAGTCGACGGGCGCTTTTGCAGACCCGAAAACCCCACACCCCCGGGAGGGACCCCGTCAGGGAGTGCGGCGGCTATGGGCTGCCCTAGGTCGATTCGCTCGCCCCTAGAGCCTCGAGATTCGCAGCTCTCAAACACGAAGAACAGCGAAGAACGAGAGAGAAAAACGATGGAGAGATAAAAAGTAGACAGGAAAAAGTAGTATATTGATTTGTTCGATTGTGTGTTGTTCAATCGGCCGTCACCCCCAACATATATAAGAGGCGGCTGGACTTCCCGTACAAGTAAAGGATTCATCTAGGCTTTCCTTACAAGAAAAATTACATCAATTCGCGTCCTAGAGTCCTAGTTCTATTCCAACTCGGATCCAGTCTGAATCTGGCCCAACTTCTGTCTTCTTCCTTGTGCAGGCCGCCGAGCCTCCATATGACCTCCGATCAAGATGGCCCAAATATCAAACTTGTGTGCCTCGACGATACGAACAACTCTCATGTTGATCACTTTTTCAAATAAGGCCATCCTGAATACTTTTCGAGGTCATCTTTACCTTCCAGTCGGACTCGGTCTTGCGGTAGACTGAATTATCCGAGTCTTGTAGTGAATTTGCAGGCCATATACTATCTCTGATGATGATGACTCCAAAAGCAAAGTTTACCGTCTTGACAATACGCACAACTTCTGTATTGAACACTTCTTCATCCGAGATCATCTTGATAAACTTTTGGGCACATGTTCAGTTTCACTCGGATTTGAGCTCATCCACTCGGATTTTAGAGTCTTTCACTCGGATGGACCTTTTCACTCGGATGACTATATTTTCACTCGAAAGACAATCTTTCACTCGGATGATGACCACATTTTCAGTCGGAAGACAATCTCTTACTCGATCGATAAGTTTTCACTCGACCTTTACTCGATCGGTAAGTTTTGACCTTTTACTCGATCGGTAGGTTTTCACTCGACCTTTTACTCGATCGGTAGGTTTTCACTCGACCTTTGACTCGATCGGTAGGTTTTCACTCGACCGGTGACTCGATCGGTAGGTTTTCACTCGACCGGTGACTCGATCGGTAGGTTTTCACTCGACCGGTGAGTTTTCACTCGGATGGTAAGCTTTCACTCGACCAAAAACATAGCCTGATGTTGATTTGCCTCTCCAGGTCACATACGACCTCGGATTGAGACGAATTTTATATGAAAATCGATCGGCTCGACGAGACGAAACTTTTTCGTGTTGAAGGTTTTTCGATTCAAGGACTTCTTAAGGGCCTAATTGCTCGCGCGACCCATAAGACATGGCGTCTGATACTTTGCGCCAGATTTCACTCAGCTTCGGCCTGCAGTGTATTGCCTCTAACTTTTGCATATGAACTCGGATTGAGATAATTTATATATAAAAATCGATTGTCTCGACGAGACGAAGACAATTCCTTTAGAATACTCCTTCATCCGAGGTCGTCTTGAAGGCATGATCGGCCAAAATCACTCGGAACATTGAATTATGCCACTCGGAGTATAGTTTCGTCCGTAAGATAAGGTCGAATGAATATAACCGAAACATCAAAGTTGTTCCACTCGGCGACGTGAATCTTTTCATGCTGAAGGCCCATTCACTCGATACCATCTTCATTGCAATCTGTATCTTGCCAAAACAGGTGTCAACACATGCCCCTGTTTTTCGGCGAGCTTATGCGCGTAAAATACCTTGCCTAGGGTAATTTTTAAGCACGATGTCAACACTCCATCGGCTGTGCATGTTGAGTATGATAATTTTAATCATTCATATGCTCATGTTTGTTGCTTCTACGGTAGAGCCTCTTGGATAATATTTGTCTGAAAACAACAATTGGATGTCACAAAGGCTTCCACGTAAGTTTCTTATGTCAATCCTTGACTTGACCTTTATCCAAATAACCCATAGGGATATTAGAACCACTCGGCGATACCGGATGCCAAAAGATTATGTCCATGAACCTTAAAGGAACCATCATCTATTCGTTGACTCCCCCCATTGTTGATAAAAATGCTCCATTAAGTCTCCGCCGAATAATGTCTCTCCCCTAACTTGGATCCTGTAGATAAGAGAAACTTTCTCCAGCCAGCTATATGATTTGCACTAGATCCATTAGCGGCCGACTCCACCGTGGAGTCAGGCGCAACTCATGAGGTCAATGTTTGAGTGATTCGTCGATGCATATAAAGATAACATTTGTTGGACGGTTGGCAACGAATCATTTGTGAACCTTGATGCACGCCACCCCTTAGCCAAAAAGTCCTCTAGCCTGAATAGCACAACATATTCGGTTTGATTATTAGCATGTAAGCTCTAGTCGTCATGAAGTCTTCAAATCAAGCCCGTGAAGAAATATGTGAATAACGCCGACTCTGGGCGCTGCTAAACTGAATCATGAAAATAATCTCCATGACATTTTGACTTGGCGTCCAGTGAGCGCCGAGTGATAAATGTGATGTCACGCCTCCTTCCTTCGGTCTCCTGAGTCAAAATTTCCTTGCTCCCCGAGTGAACAAAGCTTCATTCAACTCGGTGACACACTTTTTCCGGATCCTGTGACAAACCGACAATATGAGTTGACAACTTTTCTTGCACTAGACTATCGATTAGTGGCCGAATAATTAGTCGGCCTTCCAGTGTTGGCAAAAATAAGAATTGGCTTTGGGAATATGAGATACACCACAATGAGCACAATTATTCAGATGCCAACTTTGTCAACACAATATACTCTTGGGGCGATATGCAAATATCGGCCATGTGTCCTTATCTCGAAGGACATGGTGAGCCCGTCCACCAAAGTGTGAATAGGCGAAATAATTCAGATGTTTCGGCTGAGGATAAATTCCATAGCGTTGATTTTGATGGTACGATCAAAGAATATGGATGAGACGCCTCTTGGAGTCTCCTATATGAAAATTGTCGTCCTTGCCTACGAGCTTTACACTTGTACTCCCTTATTTCTGCTGGCTTCGCAACAGGAGATGTGATGCTGCTCTTGACTCGAGGATTTCCCTTAGGAACCCAGGCCACGTTCCTCTTCTCCACTCTTTGGCCCTAAGCCGCTTTTAGCTTCTTCATTGCGAATATGGTAAGTCGAGTGGGCGTCCCGCTGGTACTTTGGTTTATGCATCGCCAAATTCTTTACGTCTTTGGGCATCTCTCGCTTGGCCTGTCCAAACTTGATTATTGGATCCTTGAAATTTACTTGCTTCACTTTCCTGTCCTTTGCAGCCAACATAGGCTTGGCTAGCTTTTTGTCATTTGGAGTCGGATCTGAAATAGCACTCTTGCGGCCATCCCTTTCTTTCTTCACTTTTTTTAACACTTGTTGCAATAGAAGGTCGGACATCATTTCTACTTTGGCTGCTCCTCTTGGGAACCCATGCCATGTTCTTCTTTCTCAACTCATGTGCACTAAGTCTTTGTAATTCCTTCTCTTGCCAATGTGCTAAGCCGAGTGGGCACCTCGGCTGTGATTCTGTTTCAACCAATGCTAACTCTTTTTGGCCTTGTGCACTCTCAACTTCTTCCCTTCAGATTTGGCACTTGATTGACTTGCCTTGTTGCCTTTTGTAGCCAATGTCAATACTTTAATTAGCTCTTTGTTATTTGAGAACAAATCTGAAGTAGCACACTTACGACCATCTTTCTTGACCTGGTACACTTGCTTGACCACTTCTTTTTTGCTCCTTGAGCTCCGGACCGATTCCTTACGACTGAAACGGTCTTTGACGTGTGATTGTTCATCAAATGTTGATCTTTTTGGAGCTGCATAATATTCGCGAGATGATCTAAAATAAGATGGATAATTTGACCTTGTATCATACCTGCCCCATGACGGATATGGATTTACATGAGTGTAGGGAGGCATCCACGACATTGGCATTGGCGGCCCAACAGCAGGATATGAAGTCTGCTTCGTCTTCCTTTGCCAATCCAAGTCTTCAAATTTATGCCTTGGGGGCGACTTTGATACTTTTGTTTCACTCGGCCGATAAGCACTCTTTGCCTCACTTATTTTCTGATATTTTGCTAATAACTGCGCGAAAGTGACTTTCGGCTTTTTACCTTTGTGCTTACCATTGCCTTTGCTTTCTTTAGTTGTGCGTGCATCGGTCTTTGAATTTTCTCGTTGCCCCCAGTGCTAGATGTCGCCATTGTAGCTTTAATGAAACTCCTATCTTCAATATTATTGCTGATGCACTTTTGAATGATTACCTCACTTGAAGATTTGATCCCATCATCATTAGCGTATACCTGTCCGTCTTTGGATGAGTCGGGTTGAGGTAGCCGAGTCAATGCTTGATCTCCATCAAGACCAATCTGAGTCGACTGGCCATATGCTTGTGCCTCAACGAGCACCAATCGTCCCGTGTAAGCTGATTGTGTGGCTTGATGAATCACATTGTTGTCTTTGACATTCTATTCAAACGAACATTGCATTTGTTCTTGTCTTGATAGCTCGACATCGTGATCAATTATAATAATAGGATTTGTTGATGATGTACCGATGATGTGATCACCTATGCCCAGATTGAAGGTACGCTGCTCATTCATTAACCGATATTGTGATACCGGCTCTGGAGCAAAACAACCGCGTGGTGCCGGTTTAATGCTATCTGACTCGGCTATGCATTGATTTTCGCCCTCCTTCCCGATGCTCTTGAATCGCTATCTCGGAGGACTTTGGACCTGGCTTTATGTTTCGCAACCAAAGTAACTACAGAACATACGTCTCATTTGATACCAAATGTTAGCCAAGCATGAAACAATCAAAGCTACCCATACGAGCATAATTCTCAGTCGGCATAATGGGAAAAGCTTTGGTTGCGATAATCTATCACTAGCAGTCTCTATGAATGGTACAATATGTTGACTAGCATAATTAGTGACAAGACTATTTCTAACAAACAAGTTACTCATCTCGATTGGTCTTTCCAAGTTAATTATGAACTTGCTAATGTATGCATCAACAATATGATTTTGACCGAATCGACAATTGAATAAACTGTCTGCTAGGTGTACCTTTGTGAAGAGTTTGGAAGGAGAAGATGGTTGCACCACTGGAACAATATCTTGCTCCACTTTTGAATAATTCTCCAACACCTCTTCCTCTTCTTCTAGATCTCGTGCCTCATCACTCGGATTGATTGAGCAGATTTCACTCGGATTGCCCGAGTATATTTCACTCGGATTACCCAAGTGGATTTCACTCGGACGCTCTTTGTCAGTTGAACTTTGCTCAGGTGCACGCTCTGGTTCTTGATCTTTATCACTAGCCAAACTTTGTTTGGCCATATAACTTTTCTCTTGATGCTCATCAATTTCTTTGGCACGGAACTCATAGGGTAGCATGTAAGCTCCCTCATATCCAGAAAAATCTAACACGGCCAATTCATTGCGTTTACCGTTCCTTTGCTCGGCAAAACTTGCATCTTCTGTTTTGGTACACGCGGCAATAATTGGCTTGATGTACTCGACTTTAACCGGTGATGCACTCGGATGACTCAATGCACTTGGCTGACTTGATGCACTCGGCCTTAACTGGCTCGATTCCCTCGGTTGGTTTGACGCACTCGATATTGACTCTACGCACTCGACCTTAGCCATCTTGGTGCTCAATCTAGTTTCAACCGAACGCACCATTGTCTTGGCTTTAAAGGAACCATTTGACATGGTTGTAGACGACTTAGTCATATTTGACTCGGTTTCAACCGAATCAACCGTATTAGCCGAGTGAATCCTTTTTTGTTGTTCGGCTTGAAAAGCTGTTTTATCTTGCCACAACATCGCCAAGGGGCCAACATGGTTGCTGCATAGAGGAAGGGACTTGACATATTCCTGCAAATATTCCACTCCACGCTTCTTCTTGAGTGCTTCATAAGCATGCCGATATTCTGCTGGTAATTCGTCAAGAGTTGGCGTAGTAAATTCTTTGACGCTATTTCCTGTGAGCTTTGGCTTGATCTCGTCCACTTGGGCCACATATTTTCTTTAAACTCAGCCCTGCTTGGATTGGCTTGCCCCCAATACTTTTATGATCTTTCGCAATGGATTGATGTTGCGAAACTTTGCAATTGTATAGGGGTGTATAACATGCTGCAATGATAGGTGAAGATGTGTGCACCGTTGTTGAAGATTTTCTCGCCATTTGATCAATCGGCAACACTTCGCCTTCTTTTAAAACCCTAGCTTTTATTGCCTCATAATCGGAACCAAACCTTTATCATGTTGCTCAAGGCAAAGAGCGGTAATCTTCTTATTTTGCGCTAAGCTTTTTAACGCAGCCAAAGTCACCTCATCTCCTGCAATATTAGACATATACACTCCTGTAGAATCTCCATTCACTCGGCCATAATGAGCCGAGTCATGAATACTTTTAGTTGCATATGATGCTGAACAATTAATATCATGAGGTGTATCATATGATGTTTGAGGATAACCGGCCAAATAGCTAATGGAAGCATGGCCGATTCCCCCTTCCATCGGCATGTTTGGGGATGAACCCGCATATTGCGAGTCGGCTACCGATGGATAAAACAGTGAGACACCCTCCTGTAATTGAGGTGTCATATATTGATTACTCGAACAAATCGTGTTGTTCACCGGCATATTGAAAGATGTTGCCGATGCACGAAAGTTCAGATTCGTAGGTTGCATGTCGCAATTCTGTAAATTCCAAGTTTCTCCAACGGAATAACTAGTTGGCCTTTGCTCGTTAGGGCTAGCCGACATGACATGTCCATTGAAAGATCTAGCAACATCAACATAATGGCTATTTGCGTCTACATAAGGAGATTGATGATACATGTTACCGTTGTAGATTGCGGCGCTTGATGACGCTCTCCTCGTAGCAAGAACAGGCTGAAACTGTTCAAAGCTTCGCCCCAGTAGAGTCGCCAAAAGTGTGTTGACACACGAACACGCATGTGTACCCTCGACGCGGGGTGATGCACCGCAGCTCACGTCGAAGGAGACCCGACCGACAACAGCGACACGCAAGACGATCGACGGGCGCTTTGCAGACCGAAACCCCACACCCCGGAGGGACCCGTCAGGAGTCGGCGGCTATGGGCTGCCCTAGGTCGATTCGCTCGCCCCTAGAGCCTCGAGATTCGCAGCTCTCAAACACGAAGAACAGCGAAGAACGAGAGAGAAAAGCGATGGAGAGATAAAAGTAGACAGAAAAAGTAGTATATTGATTTGTTCGATTGTGTGTTGTTCAATCGGCCGTCACCCCAACATATATAAGAGGCGGCTGGACTTCCGCACAAGTAAAGGATTTATCTAGGCTTTCCTTACAAGAAAAATTACATCAATTCGCGTCCTAGAGTCCTAGTTCTATTCCAACTCGGATCCAGTCTGAATCTGGCCCAACTTCTGTCTTCCTCCTTGTGCAGGCCGCCGAGCCTCCATATGACCTCCGATCAAGATGGCCCAAATATCAAACTTGTGTGCCTCGACGATACGAACAACTCTCATGTTGATCACTTTTTCAAATAAGGCCATCCTGAATACTTTTCGAGGTCATCTTTACCTTCCAGTCGGACTCGGTCTTGCGGTAGACTGAATTATACGAGTCTTGTAGTGAATTTGCAGGCCATATACTATCTCTGATGACAATGACTCCAAAAGCAAAGTTTATCGTCTTGACGATACGCACAACTTCTGTATTGAACACTTCTTCATCCGAGATCATCTTGATAAACTATTGGGCACATGTTCAGTTTCACTCGGATTTGAGCTCATCCACTCGGATTTTAGAGTCTTTCACTCGGATGGACCTTTTCACTCGGATGACTATATTTTCACTCGAAAGACAATCTTTCACTCGGATGATGACCACATTTTCAGTCGAAAGACAATCTCTTACTCGATCGATAAGTTTTCACTCGACCTTTTACTCGATCGGTAAGTTTTTGACCTTTTACTCGATCGGTAGGTTTTCACTCGACCTTTTACTCGATCGGTAGGTTTTCACTCGACCTTTGACTCGATCGGTAGGTTTTCACTCGACCGGTGACTCGATCGGTAGGTTTTCACTCGACCGGTGACTCGATCGGTAGGTTTTCACTCGACCGGTGAGTTTTCACTCGGATGGTAAGCTTTCACTCGACCAAAAACATAGCCTGATGTTGATTTGCCTCTCCAGGTCACATACGACCTCGGATTGAGACGAATTTTATATGAAAATCGATCGGCTCGACGAGACGAAACTTTTTCTTGTTGAAGGTTTTTCGATTCAAGGACTTCTTAAGGGCCTAATTGCTCGCGCGACCCATAAGACATGGCGTCTGATACTTTGCGCCAGATTTCACTCAGCTTCGGCCTGCAGTGTATTGCCTCTAACTTTTGCATATGAACTCGGATTGAGATGATTTATATATCAAAATCGATTGTCTCGACGAGACGAAGACAATTCCTTTAGAATACTCCTTCATCCGAGGTTGTCTTGAAGGCATGATCGGCCAAAAATCACTCGGAACATTGAATTATGCCACTCGGAGTATAGTTTCGGTCCGTAAGATAAGGTCGAATGAATATAACCGAAACATCAAAGTTGTTCCACTCGGCGACGTGAATCTTTTCATGCTGAAGGCCCATTCACTCGAGACCATCTTCATTGCAATCTGTATCTTGCCAAAAACAGGTGTCAACAATAGTCACTGTTTACTGTATGCCACTCGCCGTCGCTCCATTTGACCAGTGTGAAGCGCCAGCTGGCGTCCGCGGGCGGTTCCACAACATTTTGGGGTCCTTTTTGTAAAATGACCAGCTGTCGTGGTACTAAGTCTGACAGTAAGAGTATGGGGTACGTATGAGGAGGCGAGGCCCTAGCTACGACGAGGTTGTACACACGAGTTTACTAGTTCAGGCCCCTCTCGGAGGAGGTAAAAGCCCTAAGTATCGGTGCCCTAAGACGGTCGACTGGAATATGGTTGTGTGTTACAAGGGGTGTGAACCCTTATCCTAGAGGAGGGGGTAGCTTATATAGAGTACGCCAGGACCCCAGCCGCCCTCCGTTACAGGGGTTCAATGTACATTAAGATAGAGCGTTACTGGTAGCGCCAGCCATAAAGTGTTATCAATGATCTTTAAGACTACGGAGTGAACGCCTGACCGTTGCCACCCTGAGTGATTCTAGGTCTTTTGTACTCCGAGTGGTTTCCTGTGTGGTCGAATGATTCCATCCAGGTCGAGTGAAATTTGGGGTATCCGAGTGAGGTGACTCGTCGAGTGGATTGCCCTCGACGGCTTTAGTTGATACTTCTTGTTGTGCTTTGAATGTCCTTGCTTCTAGGGTAGTGACCTTGGGTAGGACGCATAGTGTCGTGCTAATGACCCTACCCTAGGTCTATGACATCGTCTTAGCCCCCGAATGGGTTGAGGTTCGAGTGAAAAGAAAGTCGAAGTTGGCCATGCCTTGACTCTTGTGCTTCACAAGCTTTCATACTGGACTCGTGGTCCATGCTGAAACTCCGGCCTCATTTCAGTCGCCTTAATCGATTCAGAGGTTGTCGAGTGAACTCATGCTGGCACTTCTTTGAGTGTTGCTATGCCGCGAAATCCTATTGGTTATTGTGGTTCCCGGATCCTACAGGATTCGAAAATTTGTGGAAGCGCGCGAGGCGGAGCGCGCCGCAGTAAACTGGACGGATAGACAGGGCGCCTCGATTTCTGCGCCACCATTTTCGCCACGTATCCAGTGTGCGACTGTTGCGGGATTTGACAGGATCGCTCGGGCCCATGCGTCAGCCACTCGGAAGTGGGCCCTTAAAAGGCGTCGAGGCTGATGCGTCTGCACTGTGCGCTCCCATTCCCCTTCTTCTTCTTTTTCTTCTTCTGCTTCTCCACCGCACCCTCTTTCACCCTCGACGCCGCCGCTCCGCTAGTGTGTAGCCTGCCACCATGGTGAAGGACAAGACGGCGGTGCTAGAGCGCGCAAAAAAGGCGACGGCAATGGCGACGGCGAAGGGCAAGAAGATGAATCGGGGGTCGTCGTCGAGGTTTGGGCTGCCGCCGGGTTGGATTCAGGGAGACTGGATCCGTTCTACGCTCCGGCCTGAAGATCTCTTAGATCTGGCCACCGCGGGTTTGATCGCAGCCGGGTCTTCGAGGCTGCCGGAGGACGAGATCAAGCCTCAGCCGCGGGCGGGTGAGTGTGTCCTTTTCGCGACCCACGTCGACCGTGGTTTTTCCCTTCCCCCAGTCCTTTCTTCCGGGGATTTTTGAACTTTTTTGGTGCTCAACTCCACCATTTCTCTCCCAACACCATCACATATCTTGCTGCATTCATCTCTATGTGCGAAAACTTCTTGGGCTGTCGACCGGCTGTTGACCGCACTAGGGTCTCTTCAAACACATTTTCACAGTCCGCTCCCAAACCGTGAAGAAGGCAAATCCGAATGACGAGAGGACGCATGTGATCCAGATGTGCGGAGGTTTAGGGATTCATATGCGGAAGAGGAGCACTTTTCCTCCTATGACACTTCCCGAGTCGGTTAGGGGCTGGCAGTCGACCTGGTTCTATTGCCAGGACATTGCGACCCCACGTCAGTCGACCGGTCTTCCTCCCTTTTCCCTAGATCAAGTTCAGCAACCTTCTTCACTGATCGTGACCGCAACAGACAAAGTAGAGACGGACATGTTGGTCGAGAGGGTAGTTCAGTTCGTACGTCAGGGTGTAACTGGCATGGATTTGTTGGAGGTGTTCCTCAGTCGATGCATCTAGCCGCTCCAGGCCCGTGACCACTCTATGTGGATGTACTCGGGCTCCAACGACATTGCTCGGGTCCACCCAGAGGAGGTTTCTGATGAGACGGTGGCCCTATGGCTGAGGAGCATTACCGGAAACAAAGATAACCCCAGGGGGGCTAGGAGAGTCGATCCATTCGACGCTGACAACCAGCCGGACAAGGTCTGATCCTTGCTACTGAGTGTACTTCAAACTGTCTTGCAACTGTTTCTGAATCTGACTGATGTTCGATTAACTTCTTGCCTTGCAGGTTTATACTGATATGTATTTGATGCCGAACGGGGAACAAGCCTAGGAGCAAGTCCAGGAGGGAGCGGATAGCGCAGAAGAGAGCGCCGACTGGCAATCTCCTGACGATGAAGATGAGGAAGAGAATGATGAGTCGGACGAAGAAGAAGAGGAGGTCGACTCACCACCTCGCACAGAGTGTCGATCCAAGCAGTTCCATGATCCAGCGGGAGGGCGTAGCAAAGCTGTGGCTCCGAGTACGCAAGTGCATAATCGCAGTCGGACTCCGACTCCGGATCCATTAGAGAAGGTCGCCAAGCATCCCAAGGTTGCCCCTTCAAAGTCTCGGAAGACCTTGCCCAAGATCAAGATAGACGCTCCTGTTGCTTCTGTGTGAGTGTTCTGTCTTTCTGTGTTTTCCTACTGACTCACACTTATGCTTTGACCGAGTGAATTATGAACTTTTTAGTGCTGCAACTTCCGGGACCTCCAAGGATATTGACAAGGCCCAAGGTGATGAAGAGACTGATGATGCGGCTACTTCTAAAGCTGGTACGATCTTGCAATCCTAAACTTGTTTCGTCGACTGGGTTGTCAATCGATTGAGCTCCTATGGTTACATTTTGTTGTAGCTCCACAGGACGTCATTGAGCTTCCAGAAGACAATGAAGAAGTGCCTCTAAAAACCACGAGAAGGAGGGGCAGGGCTTCGAGCAAGAGGACGGACGTAAGCCAGGAGCCTCAGTCGACTTCAGCGCCGGAGGCAATGGTCCAGCGATCCGGAGATTTGGCTCGGGCCAACGTTTCTTTTGCCAATCCATTGTCGACTGAACATCCCTCGACATCGACTGCTCAAGTGTTTGCTTCGCCTGCACAGCTCCATGCTTCAGATCTTGTGACCGCTGTGACTGTACTGCCGTCATCGCTCTTTTCTGTACATCGCACTCCAAATGACCTGGCGGGTGCCACCAGGGAAGCTCTACTCCAAGCAAACCTTATGATTGAGCACATGACGGTGGTGCACGAGGCCAGTCAGGCTGCCTACAATGCCAGCTCTGCTTTGCATGTCAATGTCAAGGTCAGTTGGTTTTCGACTGATGTCTCGATTTGATTTTTGCCTTGCTACGATGTGGTAGTTGCAACTGCTGCTTCATTGTTCGTAAGATGTCCCTGGATGAGCGTTTTGGAACCTTTATGTGCATCTATCATGAGTCTGCATTTTGCATCCAATCACCCACTAGGTGTTTTGACTTAGTGTTGAATAGTTCTTCTACTTGAGTTGACCAAGTTGAGTCGAGTGTATCTCTGAACCAGTGGGGGCAAGCACAGTGCACCCACTGGGTGTAGCCCCCAAGACTGCCGCCGGGTGTTTGATGCGGCGGGGGTCTTTGTCGAATGTTACTTTGTTGTTCTTTCACTAGGTTGAATAGCTCGATCCGAGTGGAATCCAGACCAATGGGGGCACCCGAGTGCACCCACTGGGTGTAGTCCCCGAGACCGCGGTCGACTGCTGGTAGTCGGCTGGGGTATGAGAATCTCTATTTCTTCTCTCTTTTTTGCATACCCATGCCGGGCAGACCAAGTCGAGTGGAAAACCGGACCAGTGGGGTCACGCCAAGTGCACCCACTGGGTGTAGTCCCCGAGACTACTGACATCTTATTCGTTGACCGCAGAAATCTTGTGATCTTGGAGCCCAATTTGCTGAACTAGAGAAGAAGCAGGTCAGCCTCAACCTCAACCTGGAGCTGGCCAAGAATAATTTCCAGAAGGCCTAGGAAGAAACGGCCACCATGGAAGGTAATAATTCGTCGACTGTCCTCCTTATGACATTTTTTTCTTTTAGTCTCTTGAACCGAGTGACTCCACTCGAACAGATGTGCGTAGTGAAAACCGTCAACTCCAAGCTCGTCTGAAGAATGATATTTATTTAGAGAAAATGAAGCAGGCTCTCGAGAAGAAGGACCAAGACCTTGTTGCAGCACAAAAGAGGCGCGAGCAAAAACAATACTTGCTGACAAGAAGCTGGCCTCATTCAACAAGTTGGAAGAAGAGAATTCCAAGCTGAAGACCGCTGTTACCGAAGCCAACCAGGAGGTTGCGAGACTGAAGAAGGACAAGGATACCTTGACTGGCAAGGTTGGAAATCTCATGGCGAAGAAGGGCGAACTGGAGGCTTATCTGGGGCAGCTTGCTGAGAAACTCGTCCTGAATCTTGAAGGTACTTCCTCTCATGCGACTGATTTGCCATTGTCAACCCATTATTTAACTGTCGACTCACCGCTTTTCCGTCTATGCAAAACTCTGTCGAGACTTTGAAGCAGAGACCGGGTGGATCGAGACAGGTCTTGACCCCATAAACTCTCATGTCAAAGATGACATTGCTATGAATGTGCTGCGATTGGAGTCTCATATGGACAATGCTATGGATTATCTTGCTCGTCTGAAGGTGGTAATGTCGTGGATCGACACTGAACTCTGGCCTCAAGCGAAACTCCAAAATGATCTCGAGTCTCTGATGACTCGACTGAATGAAATCCCTAGTTGAGTGTAGGAGTGGAAGAAGTCGTCTGCTCGCTGTGGCGCCAATGTTGCTCTGTCGTTGGTCTGAGTCCACTGCAAGGACGTCAGAGAAGACAAGCTGGCAGCACTCAAGGTTGCCAACACCAAGAAGCTCAACTTCCAGTCCTTCATGGACACCTTCATCGACGACGCTACTCGAATCGCAGACAACATTGACCTTGACAGCTTCGTTGAGCCAGCAAGTCCTCCTCCCGCCGAGTGAACAAACATTATGCCCCACCTTTATTTGCCTCAGAATGCCGAGTGGTTTTGTAACCGTTAAACTCTTTTAGGCCTGATGCCTGAGTACTTCTGCCGCTGTGGTTTTGAACTTTTTGCGGGATTTATCTGAACTTGGATTCAAACGCAATTGGAGACACAGATGTTTTTGTCGTGGTTCCAATAGGTGGTGCTATCGTACATCCACGTTGATGGAGACTTCAACCCACGAAGGGTACGGTTGCGCGAGTCCACCGAGGGCTCCACCCAAGAAGGGTCCACGAAGAAGCAACCTTGTCTATCCCACCATGGCCGTCGCCCACGAAGGACTTGCCTCACTAGCGGTAGATCTTCACGAAGTAGGCGATCTCCTTGCCCTTACAAACTCCTTGGTTAAACTCCACAATCTTGTTGGAGGCTCCCAAGTGACACCTAGCCAATCTAGGAGACACCGCTCTCTAAGAAGTAACAAATGGTGTGTTGATGATGAACTCCTTGCTCTTGTGCTTCAAATGATAGTCTCCCCAACACTCAACTCTCTCTCATAGGATTTGGATTTGGTGGAAAGAAGATTTGAGTGGAAAGCAACTTGGGGAAGGCTAGAGATCAAGATTCATATGGTACGAATGGAATATCTTGGCCTCAACACATGAGTAGGTGGTTCTCTCTCAAAAAATGTATGTTGGAAGCGTAGGTTGTTCTGATGGCTCTCTCCACGAATGAAGAGTGGGTGGAGGGGTATATATAACCTCCACACAAAATCTAACCGTGTACACACATCTTGCCAAACTCGGTGGGACCGAATTGGTAAACTCGGTCAGACCGATTCAGCAAATCTAGTGACCGTTAGGATTTTCAGTGGGACCGACATGCAACTCGGTAGGACCGATATGATTAGGGTTAGGGCATAATGTAATCTCGGTGAGAACGATTACACAAACTCGGTGGGACCGATTTTGATAATAAGCTAACCAGAGAGTTGATCAGGCAAACTGGGTGAGACCTATTACACAAACTCGGTAGGACCGATTTTGGTAATAAGCTAACCAGAGAGTTTGCATTGTAATCTTGGTAGTACCGATTGCTCAAACTCGGTGAGACCGAATTTGGTAATGGACATACAGAGATCCCTATCGGTGAAACCGATTTGCCTAGGGTTTGTGGCAGTGGCTAAGACATATGAACTCGGTGGCGCCGGATAGAAAGAATCGGTAGGGCCGAGTTTAGACTTTTGGGTTTAGGACATATGTGGATGTGAGAAAGTAGTTGAGGGCTTTGGAGCATATCACTAAGCACTTGAGCAAGTAAGCCATTATGCAACACCTCATCTCCTCTTGATAGTATTGGCTTTTCCTATAGATTCAATGTGATCTTGGATCACTAAAATAGAAAATGTAGAGTCTTGATCTTGGAGCTTGAGCCAATCCTTTGTCCTTAGCATCTTTAAGGGGTTCCACATCCTTTAGTCCATGCCACTCCATTGTTGAACTTGTCTGAAACATACTAGGTAAAAGTGTTAGTCCAACAAGAGAAATGTTTACATTAATTACCAAAATCACCTAGGGAGCACTTGTGCTTTCAATCTCCCCCTTTTTGGTAATTGATGACAACATACATCAAAGCTTTAGATAAAGATATAGAGAATAGCAAGTAAAGCTTTGGACAGACATGTAACATGCATAGGCTCCCCCTACATGTATGCAATCATGTGAATATGGAATATAGAAGCATGTGAGAGCATAACCATGACAGAGTAGGCAATGTGTTACATGTATCTTGGCTATATGCATAAGAGCAAAAGATGTGAATATGGGAAATGTACCTTCATGCTCATGAGTTCTTCTTGCAAACAGTATGTACATCAGCAAGAATTTCTCATACACATGACTGTGATGCATATACTTACCTTGTGGTCTTGAGTTGGCTTAGGATGGAATGAACCTGTGAAAATAAGGTTAGATAACACAGATACACCTACTAGCCATGGCAAATAAAAGAAACCACAAGAGTACCAAGACTGGGATGACATGTTGAAAGTGAGTACTAAGTACCACATTGAATATAGACATGTCCCCAAAGGTAAAGAAGTGCAATGAATTTAAATAATTTCTTTCCCTTAGATGTCTTGCTCTAAATCTGGCATGGGATACTGGGAGAAGATAGGGAACAGAAAATCAGAGCAAAATGCAAAATCAAAGATAATGCAAGAATAAATGGCAAAATGTTTTTCCTGTTGTGAAATCGGTGGCACCGAGTTGGATGCTTCGGTTGCACCGAATGATTTCGGTTAGACTGAAAATAAGAAACCGGTGTGACCGAGTTCATCACAGAGAAAACACTTGTCACCTCAGCTCTCTAGACAAGTAAGATCTCACAAGGATTTGCAAGGAATTAACTGAAAGATTTGCAATGAATTGGATACAGGGAATGCAGAACAAATAGAAAAGAAGAGAAATCTAGATGAAGTTTTTTTAAAGGGGAAACAAATATGCATGAGACAAATGCAAGAGCACAGAAAAGAACACAAGTAAACTTCATCTAGAGATGGTCGGCGACAAAATCACCTATGTTAGAGTATATTGACTTAGGAGTCAAGTGAGATCACTTGATCATAGGTCATACTCATCGTTTAAGCTCAAAATGGGGTTACCATTTTTCATTTAAGCATCTTGATGTATTCACATCTTGTCGAGTTTCTTTCACTCATGACTTGGAGTAAATCTTTCTCTAAGATGGAATAACATACCTTGGGTGGTGGTGTTGATCATGTAGTTGAACTTGTGTGGGTTGCTCAAGGTTGATGTAGCTCATCAAGAGTTGGGAGCACCACTTGGAATTTGAGTTCATCTACCTACATGGGTTAGTTCTTGCAAGGAAGAGCACTTGTGTATCCAAAATGACAATCGTGAAGTTCAATAATAAATTTGTCAAAGGATATGTTTGAATGGTTTCGTGCTTCCTTGTCTTCAACCACCATTGTGTAGAGACTTGGTGATGTAGAGATTGCTCAAGATGTGAGTGAGTTGAAATCTTATAGATTTAGATTCATCCAAGTACCTACATGGGTTAGATAACATGCAAGGCGCAAATGTATCCAAGACATAAGATAATCATCATAAGAGAAATATCAAGGATTAGTCATAAGCTCATGTCTTGCAAGTATCCAATGGAGTTCCTACTCCGAGTTTGAAGCATCAATGATGTTCAATTCACCTCTTAACCTGCAAAACACTTTCTCATCAAGTGGTTTAGTGAATATATCCGCTAATTTCTTTTCGGTGCGAACATGCTTAAGATTAATGTCACCCTTAGCAACATGATCTCGAATGAAATGATGACGAACTTCAATATGCTTAGTTCGAGAGTGTTGCACGGGATTGTGAACAATCTTGATAGCACTCTCATTGTCACAAATTAATGGAACATGTTTCACATATATCCCATAATATTTAAGAGTTTGGGTCATCCAAAGTAATTGGAGCACAACATGAACCAGTGGCAATGTATTCCGCTTCGGCGGTGGACAAGGATACCGAGTTTTGTTTCTTGGAAGACCAATACACAAGAGATCTACCAAGAAGTTGACAAGTACCCGAAGTGGACTTTCTATCAACCTTGTCACCGGCATAGTCCGAGTCAGAGTAGCCAACAAGATCGAAAGAGGCCCTCTTAGGATACCAAATGCCAAAATTTGGTGTATGGATTAAGTATCTCACTATCCTTTTCACGGCCTTAAGATGACATTCTTTAGGAGCAGCTTGATATCGTGCACACATGCACACACTTAGCATGATATCGGGACGTGAAGCACATAGATATAACAATGAACCAATCATAGAGCGATAAACCTTTTGATCAACCGGTTCACCATCTTTGGTCAAATCAAGATGTCCACTAGTAGGCATGGGTGTAGTCATACCTTTGCATTCTTGCATATTGAACTTCTTGAATAAGTCCTTGGTGTACTTTGTTTGAGAGACAAAGGTACCTTCCTTAGTTTGCTTGATTTGCAAACCAAGAAAGAATTTAAGTTCACTCATCATAGACATCTCAAACTTCTCCGACATTAGCTTTCCAAACTTCTCACTAAAATGAGGGTTAGTAGAACCAAATATAATATCATCAACATAGATTTGGCACACAAATAGTTCTCCATTAACCATTTTAGTAAAAAGAGTAGAATCAGTTTTCCCAATTTCAAAGCCTTTTTCAATAAGGAACTTGGTCAAGCATTTATACCACGCTCTAGGAGCTTGTTTAAGACCATAAAGAGCTTTGTGAAGTTTGTAAACATGATCAGGTTTCTTAGGATTAACAAAGCCGGGAGGTTGTTTAACATAAACTTCCTCCTCTATTTCACCATTTAGAAAAGCACTTTTAATGTCCATTTGGTACAAGGTGACATCATGGTGATTAGCATAGGCAAGTAAGATGCGGATGGACTCAAGTCTAGCAACGGGAGCATAAGTCTCACCATAGTCCATACCTTCGACTTGTGTGTAGCCTTGGGCGACGAGACGTGCTTTGTTGTGAACTACTTGTCCATCTTCATCTTGCTTGTTGCAAAACACCCATTTGGTACCGATGATGTTGTGGTTGTTGTCGGGCTTCTCAACCAATGTCCAAACTTGATTTCTCTCAAAGTTGTGTAGCTCTTCATGCATAGAGTTTATCCAATCCGGATCTTCCAATGCTTCTTCAACCTTCATAGGTTCAATGCTAGAGGTGAATGAATAGTGTTCACAAAAGTTAGCTAAACGAGTTTTAGAGCGAGTGATTCTCCCGGTTTGGATATCATTGTATTGCTCGACGGGATGGTCTTTAGCAATTCTTGCTCAAACTCGTGTCAGCTTTTGCTTGGGTCTTGGTTGAACATATTCTTCATCTTGTTCTTCTTCTTGGCCTTCTTCATTGTTGGCGTTGTCATTCTGTTGTCGTGGTGGAGAAGGAGGTTGTTGGCGTTCGTCTTGGTGCACTTCCTCGTTTTCTTCATCTTGGTGTGTCCCACTTGTGGATGCTTCCGTACCAACTCTTGGTTCACCTTGCCGTGAGGTAGAAGCTTCCACTTGGACGGACGAGGTACTCTCCTCCACCTCCGTTGGACGAACCTTGCCAATAGACAAGTCTTGGATTGCTTCCAAGGGATCTTTGTCTCCTACATCAATTGGCACTTGCTCTACTTGCGAGCCGTTAGATTCATCAAACTTCACATCTACCGTTTCTTCAACCTTTCGGGTGAAATTGTTGTAGACACGACATGTGTGGGAGTTTGAGCCATAACCAAGTAGGAAACCTTCATGAGACTTAGGAGCAAATTTAGAACGACGATGCTTATCAAGAATGTAGCACTTTGAGCCGAATACTCGAAAGTATCCAACTTGGGGTTTGTTACCGGTGAGAAGCTCGTATGCCGTCTTGCCGAGTAGCTTGTGAAGATACAAGTGATTTGTTGCATGACAAGCTGTCTCAACCGCTTCCGCCCAAAAGTGCTTCGGCGTCTTGTACTCATCAAGGATCATTCTTGCCATTTCGATGAGCGTCCGGTTCTTCCTCTCAACAACTCCATTTTGTTGAGGTGTGTACGTAGCCGAGAACTCATGTGAAATCCCTTCTTCGTCAAGAAAGGTGTCCACATTTGCGTTCTTGAACTCCGTTCCGTTGTCGCTGCGAACCTTCTTGATCTTCACTTCAAATTGATTTTGGGCCTTCCTAGCGAAGTTTTTGAAGATCTTTTGGACCTGCGATTTATCATCGAGAAAGAACACCCACGTAAATCTTGAAAAATCATCAACTATAACTAGACCAAAAGAATTTCCACCGAGACTTTTGTAAGCGTTGGGACCAAAAAGATCCATGTGAAGTAGCTCGAGTGGCCTCCTTTTGGTCATGATGTTCTTCACAGGATGCCTTCCTCCAACCTGTTTACCTGCCTGACAAGCGCTGCAAAGTCTATCCTAATCAAATATGACATCGTTAACGCCAAGGATATGATTTGCTTTAATAAGCTTGTCAAGGTTTCGCATACCGACATGACCTAATCGTCTATGCCATAACCAACCTTTAGAGGATTTAGCAATAAAGCAAGTTCTAAGTTGAGCCTTTTTAGTGAAATCAACAATGTATAGATCACCTCTACATACACCGGTAAAGACCATTTTATGATTATCTCTACGAAACACTTGGCAATCTACTTCAGTAAATAGGACATTGAAACCGAAATCAGCAAGTCTAGATAATGAAAGTAAGTTGTAGCCAAGAGATTCAACGAGCATGACATTTTGTATGGAGCTATCATGTGATATGGCCACCTTACTGAGGCCAACCACCTTACCCTTTGAGTTGTCACCGAAAGTGACATACTTTCGAGGACCATCGTTTTCTGCAAGCTCGCGAAACATGTCTTTATCTCCGGTCATGTGATTGGTACATCCACTATCAAGAACCCATTCCTTTCCGTCTGCCATATATCCCCGAAGATTTGCCATAAGACCAAAGTGTCTCATTGCATCATCAAGATCGAAGTCACTATCATCATCCTCATCATAGTATCCATGTTCAACATCGTCATGTGGTGGATCAAATCCTAGAGAGGGTGATTCGTTAGAGTGAGTTTGACAATGATCTTGCTTATGAATTTTTATAGCTTCGGAAATAATATCACTAATAATTCCAACATCTCCTTTGGCACGCATAAGGTTTGTAAGCTCAGATAGACAATCACCAAACATAGGATCACTGGAATTCATCTTACTCAAGGCAATAGACTTATGGAGAATTTCATCTAGATTTTTAAGGAATAATTTGGAAAGCATTCCTCAAGAAATTTCCATATGGTGTAGGCACACTTAAAAGTAGGCAAACATCCAATCAAGTTTCTAGGCAAGCCTCTAGTGATAAGTTCAACAGTTCTAAGATTGCGAATCATGTCAATTGACTCATCAAGGGTAGGATGCATAGGATCAACATGAGGTGCACAAGGGCTAGCAATGTACTTGTTTAAATGATATTGACTGAAAATTACAAGCATCTCATTTTTCCACTCATGAAAGTACTCTCCATCAAGTATAGGCACTCTATGTCTAAGACTCCCAATATTAGACTCATCCATCTTCCTCCAATGGTGTTTAAACCAAAGCAATGGAGACCAAAGCTCTGATACCAATTGAAAGGATCGAGAAGAGGTGTCTAGAGGGGGGGGGGGTGATTAGACACTAAGTACCAAAAATTATAGTTTTTAACTTCTTTGAGTTCAAGTGGAGTTTTGGCACAAGTTTAACAATCACAACACATAACAAGCAAGCATGCAAAGAGTATATGAGCAGCGAAAAGTAAAGCATGCAACTTGCACGAATGTAAAGGGAAGGGATTGGAGGATTCAAACGCAATTGGAGACAAAGATGTTTTTGTCGTGGTTCCGATAGGTGGTGCTATCGTACATCCACGTTGATGGAGACTTCAACCCACGAAGGGTAACGGTTGCGCGAGTCCACGGAGGGCTCCACCCACGAAGGGTCCACGAAGAAGCAACCTTGTCTATCCCACCATGGTCGTCGCCCACGAAGGACTTGCCTCACTAGCGGTAGATCTTCACGAAGTAGGCGATCTCCTTGCCCTTACAAACTCCTTGGTTAAACTCCACAATCTTGTTGGAGGCTCCCAAGTGACACCTAGCCAATCTAGGAGACACCACTCTCCAAGAAGTAACAAATGGTGTGTTGATGATGAACTCCTTGCTCTTGTGCTTCAAATGATATTCTCCCCAACACTCAACTCTCTCTCACAGGATTTGGATTTGGTGGAAAGAAGATTTGAGTGGAAAGCAACTTGGGGAAGGCTAGAGATCAAGATTCATATGGTAGGAATGGAATATCTTGGCCTCAACACATGAGTAGGTGGTTCTCTCTCAAAAAATGTATGTTGGAAGTGTAGGTTCGTTCTGATGGCTCTCTCCACGAATGAAGAGTGGGTGGAGGGGTATATATAGCCTCCACACAAAATCTAACCGTGTACACACAACTTGCCAAACTCGGTGGGACCGAATTGGTAAACTCGGTCAGACCGATTCAGCAAATCTAGTGACCGTTAGGATTTTCGATGGGACCGACATGCAACTCGATAGGACCGATATGATTAGGGTTAGGGCATAACATAATCTCGGTGAGACCGATTACACAAACTCGGTGGGACCGATTTTGGTAATAAGCTAACCAGAGAGTTGGTCAGGCAAACTCGGTGAGACCGGTTACACAAACTCGGTAGGACCGATTTTGGTAATAAGCTAACCAGAGAGTTTGCATTGTAATCTCGGTAGTACCGATTGCTCAAACTCGGTGAGACCGAATTTGGTAATGGACATACAGACAGATTACAATCCCATCTCGGTGAAACCGATTTGCCTAGGGTTTGTGGCAGTGGCTAAGGCATCTGAACTCGGTGGCGCCGGATAGAAAGAATCGGTAGGGCCGAGTTTAGACTTTTGGGTTTAGGACATATGTGGATGTGAGAAAGTAGTTGAGGGCTTTGGAGCATATGACTAAGCACTTGAGCAAGTAAACCATTATGCAACACTTCATCCCCTCTTGATAGTATTGGCTTTTCCTATAGACTCAATGTGATCTTGGATCACTAAAATAGAAAATGTAGAGTCTTGATCTTGGAGCTTGAGCCAATCCTTTGTCCTTAGCATCTTGAAGGGGTTCCACATCCTTTAGTCCGTGCCACTCCATTGTTGAACTTGTCTGAAACATACTAGGTAAAAGTGTTAGTCCAACAAGAGATATGTTGACATTAATTACCAAAATCACCCAGGAAGCACTTGTGCTTTCACTATGCTTGTGGCCAAGATGCCAATATGAATGACGCTTATGGAGATGAACTTGCTATAGTTCCTTATGTTAAACATAAATTGTTGCTATTGCACCCTCGCATGATAGTCCTATTATCTTTTTGAATTCTCCAAAGTATACTATATCGGAGAAGTTTGTGCTTATTAAGGATTATATTGATGGGCTGCGTTTTAATACTACACATGATGATTTTGATAGATATAATATGCATGTGCTTGCTGCTCCTACTTGCAATTATTATGAGAGAGGAACTATATCTCTACCTCTCTATGTTTCCAATATGATAAAATTGCAAGAAACTGCTTATACTATGCATTTGCCTTTACTTGGCGTGCATGAATTGTTCCTTTATGACATGGCGATGCATAGGAAGAGAGTTAGACTTCCATATTGCTTGATTTATGTTACTTTGTGCTCACTACTAAATTGCAAATCATTGTTAATTAAAATTGACTTTGATATACCTTGGGATCCGGGTGAATCCATTACTTGAGCACTTTATGCCTAGCTTAATGGCTTTAAAGAAAGCGCTGCCAGGGAGACAACCCGGAAGTTTTAGAGAGTCATTTATTTCTGTTGAGTGCTTTTATATAGTCTAAAAACAAAATAAATAAATAGGGGAACCCAAAACTTTTCAAAAAGGAAAGTGAAAGTGAGAAAGACAAGAATTGTTGAAGTGGGAGAGCTCCTTGAAGTTTGTTCATGCTCACGGAAACTTTGTGAATCTTGATTACAGAAACTTTTCAACAAAAATAATTATCCCCTTGTACAATTCCATTGTATTATAAAAATAATGTGCCAAGGTTTGCCTTTAGGATGTTTACAATGCTTGTTGGTTTGTACAGTGCAGATGTAAACTTTGGCAGTAGTCTTGCGATTTTACATTTTTTTTTACTGGAACGCTAAACGGTTCTGATTCTTTTTGCACTGTCTTGATGTACAAAGTGTTTATTTTAATAATTTTGGTAGAATTTTTGGGGTAACATAAGTATGGTGAATGTTCAGATTGCTACAGACTGTTCTGTTTTTCACAGATTCTGTTTTTGATGCATAGTTTGCTTGTTTTGATGAAACTATCAATTTCTATTAGTGTATTAAGCCATGGAAAAGCTATATTACAGTACACACAATGCAAAAACAAAATATGAATTGGTTTGCGATAGTACTTAGAGTAGTGATTTGCTTTATTATACTAACGGATCTTACCGAGTTTTCTGTTGAAGTTTTCTGTGGATGAAGTGTTTGATCGAGGAGGTCTCGATATGAAGAAAAGGAGGAGAGGCAAGAGCTCAAGCTTGGGGATGCCCAAGGAACCCAAAGTAAATATTCAAGGATACTCAAGCGTCTAAGCTTGGGGATGCCCCGAAAGACATCCCCTCTTTCTTCAACAAGTATCGGTATGTTTTCGGATTCGTTTCATTCATGCGATATGTGCAAATCTTGGAGCGTCTTTTGCATTTAGTTTTCACTTTTCTTTTATGCACCATGCTGGTATGAGATAGTCCATGGTTGATTCATAGAATGCTCATTGCACTTCACTTAAATCTTTTGAGTATGGCCTTATAGAATGATGCATGTGCTTCGCTTATATCATTTGAAGTTTGGATTGCTTGTTTCTCTTCACATAGAAAACCGCCATTTGTAGAATGCTCTTTTGCTTCAGTTATATTTGTTAGAGCATGGGCATATCTTTTGTATAAAGAATTAAACTCTCTTGCTTCACTTATATCTATTTACAGAGATGACAGGAAATGGTCATTCACATGGTTAGTCATAAAATCCTACATAAAACTTGTAGACCACTGAATATGATATGTCTGATTCCTTGCGATAGTTTTGCGATATAGAGATGATAATATGTGGGAGGTTCTAGTAGATGGTTGTGTTTAGTAAGGATATTGGTGTTAAGGTTTGTGATTCCCGAAGCATGCATGTATGGTCTACTTAGTACTCACTATGTAACCAAATTGGCGCGCGTTGTATTTTGATTGTTTATCTTTGCGTGAAGGTCGGGGGCGCGCGATGGTTAACTCCTACCAACCTCCCCCCTAGGAGAATGCGCAGTAGTACTTTGCTTCGAGGGATAATAAGCTTTTGCAATAAGTATATGAGTTCTTTATGACTAATGTGAGTCCATGGATTATACGCACTCCCACCATTCCATCATTGCTAGCCTCTTCAGTACCGTGCATTGCCCTTTCTCACCTCGAGAGTTGGTGCAAACTTCGCCGGTGCATCCAAACCCCGTGATACGATACGCTCTATCACACATAAGCCTCCTTATATCTTCCTCAAAACAGCCACCATACCTACCTATCATGGCATTTCCATAGCCATTCCGAGATATATTGCCATGCAACTTCCATCATCATCATATACATGACTTGAGCATTCGTCATATTGCCTTGCATGATCGCAAGATAGCTAGCATGATGTTTTCATGGCTTGTCCGTTTTTTGATGTCATTGCTACGCTAGATCATTGCACATCCCAGTACACCGTCGGAGGCGTTCATATAGAGTCATATCTTTGTTCTAGATATCGAGTTGTAATATTGAGTTGTAAGTAAATATAAGTGTGATGATCATCATTATTAGAGCATTGCCCTAGTGAGGAAAGGATGATGGAGACTATGATTCCCCCACAAGTCGGGATGAGTCTCCGAACTTCATGAAAAAAGAGAGGCCAAAGAAGCCCAAATAAAAAAAAGAGGCCAAAGAAGCCCACCGAAGAAATAAAATAAAAAAAATAAAAAAAATAAAAAATGAGAGAAAAAGAGAGAAGGGGCAATGTTACTATCCTTTTACCACACTTGTGCTTCAAAATAGCACCATGTTCTTCATATAGAGAGTCTCTTGAGTTATGACTTTCATACTAGTGGGAATTTTAAATTATAGAACTTGGCTTGTATATTCCGATGATGGGCTTCCTCAAATGCCCGAGGTCTTCATGAGCAAGCAAGTTGGATGCACACCCACTTAGTTTTCAGTTTGAGCTTTCATACAATTATAGCTCTAGTGTATCCGTTGCATGGCAATCCCTACTCCCCGCATTGACAACAATTGATGGGCATCTCCATAGTCCATTGATTAGTCGTGTCGATGTGAGACTTTCTCCCTTTTTGTCTTCTCCACACAACCTCCACCATCATACTCTATTCCACCTGTAGTGCTATATCCATGGCTTGTGCTCATGTATTGCGTGAGGGTTGAAAAGGCTGAAGCGACTTAAAAAGTATGAACTAATTGTTTGGCTGACACCGGGATGAGCATGAGGGGTACCTTGTCTTAAGGAAAGGGAGCATACAAAACTATATGATTTTGTAGGGATATCGTTCTTTAGCATTGATATTTTGGAAGACATGATTGCTTGTTGGGATGCCCGAAATATTATTGTTTTTATGTCAAATGATAGACTATTGCCTTGAATCACTCGTGTCTAAATATTCATGCCATGATTAGAACACATGATCAAGATTATGCTAGGTAGCATTCCACATCAAATATTATCTTTTTTATCATTTACCTACTCGAGGACGAGCAGGAATTAAGCTTGGGGATGATGATACTTCTCCGTCATATCTATAATTTTTGATTGTTCCATGCCAATATTATTCAACTTTCATATACTTTTGGCAACTTTTTATACTATTTTTGGGACTAACATATTGATCCAGTGCCCAGTGCCAGTTCCTGTTTGTTGCATGTTTTATGTTTCAAAGAAACCCAATATCAAACGGAGTCCAAACGGGATAAAAACGGACGGAGAATATTTTTGGAATATTTATGATTTTCCGGAGGAAGAATCAACGCGAGACGGTGCCTAAGGGGGCCAAGAGGCAGGGGGCGCGCGCGCCCCTAAACCTCGTGGGCACCCTGTAAGGCGGTTGATGCTCTTCCTTTGCCGCAAGAAAGCTAATTTTCGAAGAAAAATCTGGGCGAAGGTTTCAACCCAATCAGAGTTATGGATCTCCGGATATATAAGAAACCGTGAAAGGGCAAAATCCGGGAACGCAGAAACAGAGAGAGACAGAGAGACAGATCCAATCTCGGAGGGGTGAGACCAGAGGGGAAACCCTTCTCCCATCCAGGGAGAAGGTCAAGGAAGAAGAAGAATAAGGGGGGCTCTCTCCCCCTCGCTTCCGGTGGCGCCGGAACACCGCCGGGGGCCATCATCATCACCGTGATCTACACCAACACCTCCATCATCTTCACCAACATCTCCATCACCTTCTCCCATCTATATTCAGCGGTCCACTCTCACGCAACCCACTGTACCCTCTACTTGAACATGGTGCTTTATGCTTCATATTATAATCCAATGACGTGTTGCCATCCTATGATGTCTGAGTAGATTTTCGTTGTCCTACCGGTGATTGGTGAATTGCTATGATTGGTTTAATTTGCTTGTGGTTATGTTGCTGTCCTATTGTGCCCTCCGTGTCGCGCAAGTGTGAGGGACTCCTGCTGTAGGGTGTTGCAATACGTTCATGATTCGCTTATAGTGGGTCGCTTGAGTGACAGAAGCATAAACCCGAGTAAGGGGGTTGTGGCATATGGGATAAAGGGGACTTGATACTTTAATGATATGGTTGGGTTTTACCTTAATGAACTTTAGTAGTTGTGGATGCTTGCTAGAGTTCCAATCATAAGTGCATATGATCCAAGAAGAGAAAGTATGTTAGCTTATGCCTCTCCCACATAAAACTTGCTATCGGTCTAGTAAAGTAGTCAATTGCTTAGGGACAATTTCACAACTGCTACCACCACTTTTCCACACTCGCTATATTTACTTTATTGCTTCTTTATCTAAACAGCCCCTAGTTTATATTCACGTTCTCTTTATTATCTTGCAATCGTATCCAACAACACCTACAAAGTACTTCTAGTTTCATACTTGTTCTAGGTAAAGCGAACGTCAAGCGTGCGTAGAGTTGTATCGGTGGTCGATAGAACTTGAGGGAATATTTGTTCTACCTTTAGCTCCTCGTTGGGTTTGACACTCTTAATTATCGAAAGAGGCTACAACTGATCCCCTACACTTGTGGGTTATCAATACATCTCCATCGTATCTATAATTTTTGATTGTTCCATGCCAATATTATACAACTTTCATATACTTTTGGCAAAATTTTGTAATATTTTTGAGACTAACATATTGATCAAGTGCCCAGTGCTAGTTCCTGTTTGTCATGTTTTTTGTTTCGCAGAAAACCCAAATCAAATAGAGTCCAAACGGGATAAAAACTGACGGAGATTGTTTTGGAATATTTATGATTTTTGGGAAGAAGAATCAACGCGAGACGATGCCTGAGGGGGCCACGAGGCAGGGGGCGCGCCCTGGGCCCTCGTAGCCACCCCGTAAGGCAGTTGGTGCCCTTATTTCGCTGCAAGAAAGCTAATATCCGGATAGAAATCGTGTTAAAGTTTCAGCCCATCGCAGTTACGGATCTCCGGGACATAAGAAACAGTGAAAGGCCAGAATCTGGAACGCAGAAATAGAAAGAGACAAAGAGACAGATCCAATCTTAGAGGGGCTCTCGCCCCTCCCACGCCATGGAGGCCATGGAACAGAGGGGAAACCCTTCTCCCATCTAGGGAGAAGGTCAAGGAAGAAGAAGAAGAAGGGGGGCTCTCTCCCCTCGCTTCCGATGGCACCAGAACACCGTCGGGGCCATCATCATCACCGAGATCTATACCAACACCTCCGTCATCTTCCCCAACATCGTCATCACCTTCCCCCATCTATATTCAGTGGTCCACTCTCCTGCAACCCGCTGTACCCTCTACTTGAACATGGTGCTTTATGCTTCATATTATTATCCAATGATGTGTTGCCATCCTATGATGTCTGAGTAGATTTTCGTTGTCCTTTCGGTAATTGGTGAATTGCTATGATTGGTTTAATTTGCTTGTGGTTATGTTGATGTCCTTTGGTGCCCATCATATGAGCGTGCGCATGGATCACACCACAGTGTTAGTTATATGCTGATAGGACTATGTATTGGAGGGCAAGAGTGACAGAAGCTTCAACCTAGCATAGAAATTGATGCATACGGGATTGAAGGGGGGCCAATATATCTTAATGCCACGGTTGGGTTTTACCTTAATGAACGTTAGTAGTTGCGGATGCTTGCTAATAGTTCCAATCATAAGTGCAAAGAATTCCTAGTCAGGGATGACATGCTAGCAGTGGACTCTCCCACATAAAACTTGCTATCGGTCTAGTAAAGTAGTCAATTGCTTAGGGACAATTCCGCAACTCCTACCACCACTTTTCCACACTCACTATACTAACTTTATTGCTTCTTTATCTAAACAGGCCCTAGATTTATTTACGTGCTCGTTATATTCTTGCAAACCTATCCAGCAACACCTACCAAGTCCTTCTAGTTTCATACTTGTTTTAGGTAAAGCGAACGTTAAGCGTGAGCAGAGTTGTATCGGTGGTCGATAGAACTTGAGGGAATATTTGTTCTACCTTTAGCTCCTCGCTGGGTTCGACACTCTTACTTATCGAAAGAGGCTACAATTGATCCCCTATACTTGTGGGTTATCAAGACCTTTTTCTGGCGCCGTTGCCGGGGAGTCATAGCATGGGGTGAATATTCTCGTGTGTGCTTGTTTGCTTTATCGCTAAGTACTTTTTATTTGTTGTTATTAGTGGTTCTCTATCTTTAGTTATGGGTAGGAAACGCAAAATACAAAAAAAAATAGTTGTACCTACTACACCAATGGTTGAAGAACAACTCAAAATCTATCACGCTCCTGAATCTTTTTACTTGGATCATCTTCGATCCCTATGTGCTCGTGCTGAAACCCCAACTAGCTTAGTTGAGGGCAAATCTTTAGATGAGCATGCTTGTTATGTGCGACACCGCATATCTGAAAAATGGAAACTTTTACTGGATCAAATTCATCGTTTGCAATGCTATGCTTGGAATTTATGTGAAATATATGATGTTACTTGTTGTTCTGAAGACCCTAAGAAACACCTTCCCTACCAATGTGATTTTACTAATAATGGAATCATATCTTTGTATGCTAAGGGTGTTTATAATTACTATGATGTTCAACAAATTGAAGAATTTGTTGCTTTTAAGGGTGCTTATGAAATTGCTTCTTTGATTGGAAAGTATGATGCTGCTCTTTACAAATCTGAAATTTTTTCCATACTTAAATATTGTTATGATAATTATGCTTCTAATCCTTATTAAACCATATATTGAGAACTTCTTCGCTGTCCAAGAAGAGACTAATATTTTGCAGGAGTCTATGGAAGAAGGAATTGATGAAACTGTGGGCTCATTGGATGAAAAAGATGATGAGGAGAGCGAAGAACAAAAGGAGGAAGAGCGGATTGATCACCCGTGCCCACCTTCTAATGAGAGTAACTCTTCAATTCATACATTGTTTAATTTCCCTTCGTGCTTACCGAAGGATGATTGCTATGATGATTGTTATGATCCCGTTGATTCTCTTGAAATACCCCTTTTTGATGATGCTTGCTATGCTTGTGGCCATGATGCCAATATGAATGATGCTTATGAAGATGAACTTGCTATAGTTCCTTATGTTAAACATGAAATTGTTGCTATTGCACCCACGCATGATAGTCCTTTTATCTTTTTGAATTCTCCAAACTACACTATATCGGAGAAGTTTGCTCTTATTAAGGATTATGTTGATGGGTTGCATTTTACCGTTGCACATGATGATTTTGATAGATATAATATGCATGTGCTTGCTGCTCCAACTTGCAGTTATTATGAGAGAGGAACTACATCTCCGCCTCTTTATGTTCCCAACATGATAGAATTGCAAGAAACTGCTTATACTATGCATTGGCCTTTACTTGGTGTGCATGAATTGTTCTTTTATGACATGCCAATGCATAGAAAGAGAGTTAGACTTCGTCATTGCTTGATATATGTTACTTTGTGCTCACTACTAAATCACAAATCATTGTTAATTAAAATTGGCTTTGATATACCTTGGGATCCGGGTGGATCCATTAGCACTATATGCCTAGCTTAATGGCTTTAAAGAAAGCGCTGCCAGGGAGACAACCCGGAAGTTTTAGAGAGTCATTTATTTCTGTTGCATGCTTTCATAAAGTTTAAAAATAAAAAAATAAAGAGGGGAACCCAAATTTTTTTTAAAAAGAAAAGCGAAAGTGAGAAAGACGAGCATTGTTAAAGTGGGAGCTAGCCTTGAACTTTGTTCATGCTCACGAAAACTTTGTGAATCTTGATTACAGAAACTATACAACAAAAATAATTATCCCCTTGTACAATTCCATTGTATTATAAAAATAATGGGCCAAGGTTTGCCTTTAGGATGTTTACAATGCTTGTTGGTTTGTGCGGTGCAAGACAGAAACTTTGGTTGTAGTGCGTGATTTTACATTTTTTTACTGGAAAGTCAAATGGTTCTGAAACTTCTTGCACAGTCTTTCTATACAAATTGTTTATTTTTCCTAATTTTGGAAGAATTTTTGGAGTATAATAGGTATGTTGAATGTTCAAATTACTACAGACTGTCCTGTTTAAGACAGATTCTGTTTTTGATGCATAGTTTGCTTGTTTTGATGAAACTATCAATTTCTATCAATGGATTAAGCCATGGAAAAGTTATGTTACAGTAGCTACAATGCAAAAATAAAATATGAATTGGTTTGCAACAGTACTTAGAGTAGTGATTTGCTTTATTATACTAATGGATCTTACCGATTTTTCTGTTGAAGTTTTGTGTGGATGAAGTGTTCGAAGATCGAGGAGGTCTCGATATGAGGAAAAGTAGGAGAGGCAAGAGCTCAAGCTTGGGGATGACCAAGGCACCCCAAGTAAATATTCAAGGAGACTCAAGCATCTAAGCTTGGGGATGCCCCGGAAGGCATCCCCTCTTTCTTCAACAAGTATTGGTATGTTTTCGAATTCGTTTCGTTCATGCGATATGTGCAAATCTTGGAGCATCTTTTGCATTTAGTTTTCACTTTTCTTATATGCACCATGCTGGTATGAGATAGTCCATGGTTGATTTATAGAATGCTCATTGCACTTCACTTAAATCCTTTGAGTATGGCTTTATAGAATGCTTCATGTGCTTCACTTATATCATTTGAAGTTTGGATTGCCTGTTTCTCTTCACATAGAAAACCACCATTTGTAGAATGCTCTTTTGCTTCACTTATATTTATTAGAGCGTGGGTATATATTTTGTAGAAAGAATTTAACTCTCTTGCTTCACTTATATCTATTTAGAGAGATGACAGGAATTGGTCATTCATATGGTTAGTCATAAAATTCTACATAAAACTAGTAGATCACTGAATATGATATGTGTGATTCCTTGCAATAGTTTTGCGATATAACGGTGATGATATTAGAGTCGTGCTCATGAAGTAATTGTGAAATTGAGAAATACTTGTAGCATGCACGTATGGTAACCGTTGTGTGACAAATTTGAAGCATGGGGTGTTCTTTGATTGCCTTCCTTATGAGTGGAGGTCGGGATCGCGCGATGGTTAACTCCTACCAACCCTTCCCCTTGGAGCATGCGTAGTAGTACTTTGCTTTGAGGGCTAATAAACTTTTGCAATAAGTATATGAGTTCTTTATGACTAATGTGAGTCCATGGATTATACGCACTCTCACCCTTTCTCACCTCGAGAGTTGGCACAAACTTCGCCGGTGCATCCAAACCCCGTGATACGATACGCTCTACCACACATAAGCCTCCTTATATCTTCCTCAAAACAGCCACCATACCTACCTAGTATGGCATTTCCATAGCCATTCCGAGATATACTGCCATGCAACTTCCATCATCATCATATACATGACTTGAGCATACATTGTCGTATTGCTTTGCATGATCGTAAGATAGCTAGCATCATGTTCTCATGGCTTTTTCGTTTTTTTATGTCATTGCTACGCTAGATCATTGCACATCCCGGTACACCGCCGGAGGCATTCATATAGGGTCATATTTTTGCTTTAGTATCGAGTTGTAAGTAAATAAAAGTGTGATGATCATCATTAATAGAGCATTGCCCTAGTGAGGAAAGGATGATGGAGACTATGATTCCCCCACAAGTCGAGATGAGACTCCAGACTTTATGAAAAATAAAAGAGGCCAAAGAATCCCAAATAAAATAAAAGAAACCAAAGAAGCCCACCAAAAAAATAAAAAAAATAAAAAAGAGAAAATAAAAAAATGAGAGAAAAAGAGAGAAGGGGCAATGTTACTATCCTTTTACCACACTTGTGCTTCAAAATAGCACCATGTTCTTCATATAGAGAGTCTCTTGAGTTATCACTTTCATATACTAGTGGGAATTTTCATTATAGAAATTGGCTTGTATATTCCAATGATGGGCCTCCTCAAATCCCCGAGGTCTTCATGAGCAATCAAGTTGGATGCACACCCACTTAGTTTTAGTTTGAGCTTTCATACACTTATAGCTCCAATGCATCTGTTGCATGGCAATCCCTACTCCGCACATTGACATCAAATGATGGGCATCTCCATAGCCCGTTGATTAGCCGCGTCGATGTGATACTTTCTCCCTTTTTTGTTTTCTCCACACAACCTCCATCATCATACTCTACTCCACCCATAGTGCTATGTCCATGGCTTACGCTCATGTATTGCGTGAGGGTTGAAAAGGCTGAAGTGCATTAAAAAGTATGAACCTATTGCTTGGCTGAAACCGGGGTTGTGCATGATGGGAGCATTTTGTGTGATGAAAATGAAGCATGGCCAAACTATATGATTTTGTAGGGATAAGCTTTATTTGGCTATGTTATTTCGATAAGACATAATTTCTTTATTAGTATGCTTGGAGTATTCACTACAAAAAATAGACTTCTGTGATGATACGTGTTTGTCATAGTAGGTCGCATTTTTTGTCATGCATGTACATCCATGACGATTTTATGAAAGAATCAAGATAGTCATACTTGTGCTGTCGTAGAAGTGTTCCATGACATTACCAAAATTATCATCACGGAAGTGCCCACTTCCTTACGATAAATCGCGCATCACAGAAGTGCTTTCGTCAAGGGTGACCGACACGTGGCATCCACCATAACGGAACGCCGTTAAGCTATCGGGGGTTTTGGATCCGATAACTCGTTAACAGCCCCGACCAATGGGAAATTTCCATGTGTAAAATTCTTATTGGCCGGATGAAACACGTGTCAGCTCGTCAGTGGGTCAGATAGGCGCCTATGATATGTCGACACGTGACACGGCCCACCACTGGCCCATTTATCTTACAAAGCTGGCCCATTTGACTTGGTCAAAAGTTAACGGGCTGGCCCACGAAAAGCCTGATAACGGTCTCTTCGCAAATAGCCCATTTTACGGCCCGGTAACTCACGGCCCATTAGGCCCTAAAGGAAATCGGCCCAACAACATCACATGGGCCGTCGGATATTACACTAGCCCATTTCACTTTCGGCCCATGTATGGCCCATGATGTCTTTCGGCCTGTATGCGGCCTTCGTATCTTTAGGCCCTTTACAGGCCCACGGTGACTCTAGCCCATAATGAACAATAATTTTCTTTGTATCCGTTAACGGCCCGTGATTTACATGGGCCGTTTCCAGCCCTTGTTAGCTTTCGGCCTATTGATGGCCCATACGTTCTTGGGCTCCTTTTCGGCCTTCGATTACTTCCGGCCCGTTACTGGCCTGTTCCCCTAATGGGCCAAATTCGGCCCATGGCAAGAGTTGGCCCGTTACTGGCCTGTTCCCCCAAATTCGGCCCGTGGCAAGAGTCGGCCCGTTTCTCGCCTGTTAACCCGTTGCGCCATTTCCAACCCGTCCTATATTCTGGCCCATTAACGACCCGTTATGCCTATGATAGAATTTAGCCTTTACTGTCCTACGGTCTGTTAACAGCCCGTTACCGTGTTGGGCCGATACCAATTACGCCCGTTTACGGGCCATGTCGACCCATTTATCCGACGGCCCGAGGCCCACCGATTCTACGACCCTGTTGGAGGCCCATTTATCGATGGCCCGTAGGAGACCCATGGATCCTACGGCCCTAATATGGCCCATGGTTGTTGCGGCCACTAGCAAACCAGGGAAAAAGAAGACTAGGCAATAAATAAGGCCGAAACTAACGCTAGGCTATTAAGGCGATTGCACAGATTACATCCACTCGGCATCAAAGATCGCCACATGTCATGGAATTAACACGTCAGATGTCCTAGCAGAAGGACTTAGTCGTGGAGCCATCGCAACGAGATTAGCTTAAAGGGGTTAAACCGGAACAAAGGACACATGAAGTTTATACTGGTTTGGCCCCTTGCGGTGAAGGTAAAAGCCTACGATCCAGTTGTTGTGGGATTGATTGATCTCGATGAGCAGGGAGCGAATCCGCTTTACCTAGCTCTCGAGCTGTTGTTTTTTTGTCCCTCAACCGCCGCCGGGTCGTCCCTTTATATACACAAGTTGACGCCCGACCGGTTTACAGAATCCCGAGGCCGGCTCATACAAGTGTCCGGTTCGGTCTCTTCCCTTCCCTAACTTACAATACAAGTTATACATCTATGGCGGTTTACAACTATGGGCCCTAACCTGCCTTTGGGCTCTGGGCCTCTAAGCTTTTAACAATAGAGCGCCATATTCCTTGTCTTTATGGGCTTCAATATAGATGAGCGTAAACCGGCCCCTCCTGGGCAGTTTATACTCAGTAGTTATATTCCCAACATTAGGCCCCAGATTGATTTGAACCTATTCATGTCAATCTTCAATACTTATAAAAATTCCCTGAACATCATCTTATGATCTCCGTAAACCGCCATGATATCTTCTCCCTATGATCTTTGGTAAACCTCCATGACGTCATGTTCTAAAATTGTAGTAAATCGTCATGACGTCATCCCTGTATAAAAAAATCATAAAGATTCCCTTTATTAATTAACTTCCGAAGATCGAGGCAACAGTTGTGCCCCATTTTTCGCTTTGGGCTCGTCGATCCCCGTGCTTGCCTGCTTATCCATTTGCCTTATAAATAAGCCCAGGGGTCCTTCCCTTTCCCCCTTCTGCGCTTCTTCTTCTTCCTCTCGACGCTCAAGCCCGAAAGCTCCGCTGCCGCCCTCAACCTTCAAGCGCTGCATCATCCTTGGCCGCTGCAACAACCTGAACGTACCAGAGATCCGCGGCTCTTCTCCGCCACTCCTGTGAATCCGGTAAGCCTCCTTCTCTCAACCCTAGATCTGCATTGGGGTTTCAGTGTTCATCCGTGTTCATTAGTGTTCATCTGCGTACGTTGTTTCGATCTTACTGTCTCATTGAATCTAGATAAGCTTCACATCTTTTCTTTGCGGCCAAAGCCTTAGTTTATTTCGCCTCCGCATAGTATCTTTACGACCATGAATAGATCCCATCTGGATCCTTTCTGTTCTGCTGTCACTATTTTAGGGCTTTGGTATTTTTCCTTTTCCAGACCTGTGCTAGATCCATAGTGATAATCCTTAGCTTGTGAAACCTGTTTGTGTAGCACTTAGCAATTTTCAGATCTGTTTTTCTCCATACCACTATAGGCGGTTTAACCTATAAAAATGATAATCCGCCAGGTACCATTAGCCCTCACATAAACTGCCATCTTTACTTGATCATCAGTATCCGGCTTAATACGCACACACATGCTTTGATTAAATTCCCCGGTTTGACACCGGTTTATGTGTATCAATCTTGAACCGTGAACCAACATGTAAACTTCCTTTATAGTTTCTCATCAAAAATGGCCAAACAGTTCTCTTCTTGCAATTGGGTTCCCTCCCAGATCACAGAAGAACAACTCACTGGATATGTTCTAACTGGTGCTTTGGCAAAGAAGTCATTCATTGGAGGGTCCCTGGTGCCGAAAACCATCCTGAACCTCAAGATGGAGAAGTGGTTGTGTTTATGCAGCATCTGGACCGAGGGTTTAGCCCTCCCGGATCAAAAAATTTCCGTGATGTACTTGCCAACTTCCAACTCCATCCTCAAGACATTTGACCGAACTCTGTGTCCAACATCTGCAATTTCCAAGTGTTATGTGAAGTTTATCTACAAGAAGAACCGACTGTTGAACTCTTCAGAGATTTCTTCCACTTGAATTGCCGTACCTAATTTTCTGACGGCCCCAATACTGGACTTGGCGGAGTGTCGATTCAAAAAAGGAAAGAAGTCAATTTTCCTCATGCCAAACATCACAGCCACCCCAAGGATTGGAATCAAACATGGTTCTACTGTCAGAACACCGCTCCTGCTGATGAAAATCCTCTGCCAGGTTACCGTGCTTACCGACTCAATAATGGACATCCTCTGCCTCAGCGGCTTACTGCCAAAGAATGACAAACATATGCACCACAGCTTGCTAAGCTCCGGGCTCTTCTAAAAAACGGCCTAACAGGCATTGACCTCGTCCGTTGCTGGGTTTCATGGGGTATCCTGCCCTTAAGCCGCCGTACCAGGTTAATGCATGAGTATACCCGGGATGTCAAAGACCCACAACGGCACACTGAAATACAGATGAATGATGATGAAGTCACTGAGTCTGTCAAAAAGATGCTAGATGAACCAATTTCTGAGTGCAGCAAGACCAGGTTGTGTCCCTTTTATGCCTCCAACAAACCGCCAGCGGTAAGAATTTATCCTTCTGCTTTTTAATCCGTCTCTGCTTTAACATTTTTTGATAGCCTTTTGTTTATTCTTACATGCCAAAGATCCTTTCTAGAAGAGGAAAACTCAAGATAAACCGGCAAAAACGCAAGACAAACCGGTGAGAGCTCCTCGTGCTAAGAGCAAGGCCACCAAGAGGCCAGCAAAGAAGAAAACTGCCGAGTCTTCTGATATGCCCGAAGATGTTGATGACTCAGAACAAGAGGTAGAACTTGAATCCCTTGGTTCATTTTTCACACATCTTATTGACAACGACCATTACCAGGATGATGCGGAAGCCAGCCATGCTGACAACGTAGAGGTAATCTCCCTTTCCTCCAATTCCAATCTTGTGCCAGTACGAAAAATCCGTCGCGCAGTCCGGAAAGTGAAACGTTCACATCCTCTCACTCATTTGGATCCAAAATTTTCTTTGAAGACACAGCATCCTGAAGCTCGTCGCACAACCCGGCACAGTGGCCAGCAAGTCACTTCCTCCGGTTTACTAGACACCCCAATCCGGAAGCGCCGTGCAGAGGTCTCTTGTAATTCTAACAAGTCTTATCCCTTGGCGGGTTACTTCCGATCCCCTCTTAATCCATCTGACACAAATTATCAGGTAACTTCCAATTCATCCTCTGGCGATTCGTCAACCACACAGATGCCTCCCCTCAAGACCGTCCCTGGGTAAGCATAACAATAATTTTAGCTTTGCCTACTTGCCCCGGTTTACCACATTAACCTCTGTTTGTCACTTTGCAGCGCCAAAGCCCGACTCAGCAAGAAAGCGAAAACAAATGCTCCCACTGATGAGATTGAACCGGAGAGGACCTCAAAAGGTGCTGGCGGAGATGCTGATATTGCCATGGATGATCCTGTGCCACAAGGTCAGGACACTGATGTTGATCCGCCAGAAGTTAACCCGGCTAGCCCTCATGTTGATCCACCAAGCCCGACTGCCAATCCTCCAAGTCCAACTGCTGATCCGCCGAGCCCGGCAAAGCCTCAGATAAACTGGTGAGCCCAAATAAAGCAACTGATGATGTTGTGATTACCGGGTTTGGCCATACTTCTCCTGGCAATCATGTCGCTTTGTCAAAGCACAGTGCCAAAGTGGAATCTGCTGCTGAAGAGAAAGGCAAATGGAAGGTTGATATGTCAAGCTATGCTCATCTCACCGCTCAAGAACTTCAATCTGGATACCTAAACTGCCTATATACAAGCCGTGACTATGAGGCTGGTTTAGTCAACTTAATGAAGGACCGCTATGAGGTAACTTCCATTCCAAACTCTTTATAAATTTTCTTTGTACTATATATAAACTCCAAGGTAGCCCCAAGGGCCGGTTTATCTCTTCAAGATGAACCGGGACTTTGGATGAAAAAGACTTCAACAGTGTAGCCCCCAAGGGCCGGTTTACCTCTTCAAGATGAACCGGGACTTTCTGTTCAAAACCTGTCCTTGTTGAATTCCTTCACCTTTGATTTTTCTGATCAATTACACATTTGCCCCCAAGTGCCAAGATTAGTACTTGAATTGAGCCTTGGGACTTTGAATAATAGTCCAAAAAGAAGCAATCCGCATTAGCCCCCAAGTGCCAAGTGTATAACTTGTTATGTGCTTGGGACTTTGAGAAAAAATCTTAACATCTTCATCATCTGTCTTTTGCAGGCTGACTTGAGCAACAAAGATTCCCAAATTGCTAATCTTCAAGAAAACATCAACTCCCAGCAGGCAGAAACCTCCAAAGCCAGAGATGAACTGAAGGGCACTTTAACTTCCATGGAGCAATTAAAGGATGGCTTCAAGAGCGAGCGGGCTGACTAGGAAATTGAAAAGGCTGCTCAAGCGGGCTGAAGATGCAGAGGCGGCTCTTAAACCGGTGGCGGAAGAGCTAACTGGGTTAAAGCGTCAAGTCAATGCTATCGCTTAAGCAATATTTGGTAAGTACTCTTTGTAAGAACCTTTCTTAAACATCTTTGAAGTTGCCGGTTTAACAACCAATTCTTAAACCGTTGCAGGTAGTCGTGTTGCTCATCAGGGCTCGGATATGCGGATGAAGTTGAACGCAGCCTATACGTTGATAGAACAATTGTATACTGGTGCTCAATGAGTCATCTGTGCGGCCTCCTACAACAAACCGGCACCAAGCTTGATCAAGGACACGTTGGCCAAATTATCTATGACCCATGCCCAGATAGAAGAGGTAAAGTAATCTGCTGCAAGGGCTGGCGCTTTAAAAGCACTGACTCGGGCCAAAGCTTGGATTGCTAATATTGATCCGGTAGATATTGCAAAGGGCTATCCTAGCCAACAAGAAGACGGGTCAGACTTTGATAATGAAGCCCTCAAAGCCTTGACAAAGGAGATGCGCCTGCTGGCAGGCCAATTAGCCGAAGAGGTTGACTTCTCTGTCCATCAGTCCAGCTATGACGCAGACAACAAACGGGTGGACACAGCTGTAAAAGAAGCGCAGAATCTTATCCCGCCAATCCGTAAGCACACCTATGGCCCTGACGTTGAACCATGCAATCTTATAAGCAACAAAGCTGTCTTCCAAGCCTTAACCAGGATTGCTTGGGCCACCCTTGACTTCCAGCCACTGGGTAAGGAGGAGGAGGTTGAACCGACGCAAGATGATCCTTCCACTTCATGTCAACCTGGTGACGAATCATAATCCGGTAGCTGGTTTGATTTTCGCATATAGTGTTCTAGGCAAAAAACAATTATTCTTTTGGGCATCAAAGCGCCTTGTAATAGGCTAGCTGAAATACTTTGATCTTCTGCCATCGTGCACTGCTACCTGATATTGTAATCCGGCATGATTGTTGCTATGCTTGCTTTATGTGCCTTAGTATTTCTTATAAAATCCTGCCTTCTGCATTTGAAAAGACTTACACATGTCCTGGCGGTTTACCGCCGGACGGGTTATGATACCCAATACAGAACCAGAATTCTCATAACCAAGGTGATAAAGTAATGAAATATGAAATATATCATACCTGTGATATTTAAATCACCTTTGTTGGTTTACCAACTTGTGTAGTAAGGGTGGCAACCCAAATTTGAGTGTTTGAAAACTCCCACCATGCTGTGCTGGTGCATAATAAGCCATGCCGGGTTATGACAAACACCGGATGATCATCCTGGTGACTTATAGTCAATGCCAGACTGGATTAAGAGATGCCGGTTCATAATTGATTACGTGCTAACAGCTGATAACTGTAAGCCACGCCGGGTTAAGAAACACCGGGTTGATGTAATGACATATAGTCGGGCCGGTTTAGTAGACGCCGGTTTAACTTAGAACCTTATCAAAAGAGATAAAACTTTGCAAAAACAAAATCAAATAAAAACTTGTAGTCGAGGCTTTTCAAGGGCTGCCAGGCCCAAATTCGAGGCTTTTCATGGGCTACGAGGCCGCTGAGTTAAACCCTTTGACAAAGCCTTTTAAGATGGGCCTCCGACTAATTAATCATCATTTTAACTTTGACAAGTTCAGGGTCTGTATAAGATTGACTTGTCAAACGTTTGACGGGTCATGCCAGGATTACCTGGATAGGAGTGGCTTACTTGATGAAGGCAGGTTAACCCGGGGTTTTAGGTGAATACACCTGGCTTCCAAGTCGTGGCTCGATAGCAATTACAAGGGTCCTTTCAAACTCTTTGTTGCTTTGCACAAAGAGCCCCCAAGTAACTTTGTGAGCTGTGCTCAATGGGTGCCTATGTTTGAGTTGTGCTTTTAGCAACAATACTCTCTTTGGCCCCTTGGGTGTGAAGCTTCCAAGCTTTATTGTGGCATGATAGCCAGTTTAATGGACAAACAAGACGACGCTTTATAAGCAGAAGCCCCCTTGTATCCAAGAAATATTGGAAGAACAGCAGAGGCCCTGCTTGTTGCAAGGATGCCGGTTTATTATATTGATCATAATATATACATTGTCAAAATATGTACATAATGAGAGCCTATGGTTCAGGTGTAGTAAGGCCGCATATGAGCGATATTCCACGGCCGACGAGTCTCCTCCTCTGATTTTCTGGAGTCTTTGTGCTCTCGAATGTCGATGAGGTAGTATGATCCGTTGTGCAGATTCTTGCTGACCACAAAGGGCCCTTCCCAAGGTGGGGATAATTTGTGCATATCGGTCTGATCCTGGATGAGCCGGAGCACTAAGTCGCCTTCTTGAAAGGTTCTTATTTTAACCCGGCGGCTGTGATAACGCCGCAGGTCTTGCTGATAAACCGCCGAACCAGCCAACGCCATGTCCCGTTTTTCATCTAACAGGTCCAGTGCTTCCTGACGTGCTTGCTCGTTGTCCGCTTCAACATAATTGCCAACTCGGGGCGAGTCATGACGAATATCACTTGGGAGTACCGCCTCTGCTCTGTATACCATGAAGAAAGGTGTACAACCTGTAGATCGATTTGGGTGGTGTTTATGCTCCATAACACAGATGGTAATTCTTCCACCCAACAACCCAGCATCCTCTTTAAAGGAACCATAAGCCGAGGCTTGATACCCTTCAAAATTTCCTGATTAGCCCACTCAGCTTGACCATTAGATTGGGGGTGAGCCACGGATGACACATCAAGCCGGATGTGTTCTCTTTGACAAAAGTCCTCCATCTAACCTTTGGAGAGGTTTGTGCCATTATCTGTGATGATGCTATGTGGAAAACCAAAACGGAAGATCACCTTTTTGATAAATTGAACCGCCATGGCTGCGTCACACTTGCTTACTGGCTCCGCTTCAACCCATTTAGTAAACTTGGCAACCGCCACCGACAGGTGGGTCTTCTTATCTTTGGATCGCTTGAAAGGCCCTACCATGTCAAGCCCCCAAGTAGCAAACGGCCAAGTAATGGGAATCATTTATAGCTCCTGAGCCGGAACATGAGCTCGTTGTGAGAACTTTTGACAACCGTCGCACCGCCTCACTAAGTCCTGAGCATCAGCATGAGCCATCAGCCAATAGAAACCATGACGAAAAGCTTTAGCAACCAAGGATTTTGAACCGGCGTGATGACCACAGTCTCCTTCATGGATCTTTCATAGATTCTCACGGCCTTCTTCAGGAGAAACACAACGCTGGAACACACCAGAGACACTGCAACCGTGTAACTCGCCGTTGTGAATAACCAAGGACTTGGATCGCCGGACTATCTGTGTGGCCAAAACTGCATCCTCTGGCAACTCGCCCCGGTTCATATACGCCAAGTATGGAACCGTCCAATCCAGAATAATGTGCAAAGCGACCACCAACTGTGCCTCCGGATCAGGAATAGCGAGGTCCTCCTCTGTAGGCAACTGAACTGACGGGTTGTGCAAGACATCCAGAAAGGTATTGGGCGGCACCGGTTTACGCTGAGATCCCAGCCGGCTTAAAGCATCAGGTGCCTCATTTTTGCACCGATCAATGTGCTCCACTTGATAACCCTTGAAGTGACCAGCAACAATATCTACCTCTTGTCGGTAAGCCGCCATGAGTGGATCCTTAGAATCCCAAGTACCTGAAACTTGCTGGGCCACCAGATCCGAGTCTCCAAAGCATCGTACCCGGCTTAAGTTCATTTCCTTAGCCACTCGAAGACCATGGAGTAAGACCTCGTACTCAGCTGCATTGTTAGTACAAGGGAACATCAAGAGAAGAACATAATGAATTTTATCACCTCAAGGGGAAGTAAGGACAACTCCAGCCCCCGAGCCCTCCAATTGCCTGGACCCATCGAAGTGAATAGTCCAGTATGTACTGTCCGGTTTGTCTTCCGGTGTCGGCAACTCTGTCCAATCATTGATGAAATCCACAAGGGCCTTGGACTTGATAGATGTTGAAGGCATATACTTCAAACTGTGTGGTCCAAGCTCAATAGCCCACTTAGCAACCCGGCCAGTTGCCTCCCTGTTCTGGATTATATCCCCCGAAGGAGCGGAACTGACCACTGTGATGGGATGACCTTGAAAGTACTGTTTAAGCTTCCGACTTGCCATGAAAACCCCATACACCAGCTTTTGCCAATGCAGATATCTTTGCTTTGAATCATTGAGCACTTCACTGATGTAATAAACCGGCCTTTGAACCGGGTATTACTTCCCAGCCTCCTTGCGCTCCACCACAATAGCTACGCTGACAGCCCGAGCATTAGTAGCCACGTATAACAGCAGCGGCTCCTTATCAACTGGAGCGGCAAGAACCGGCGGTTCAGCCCACTGCTTCTCTAAGTCCTCCAACGTCGCATCAGCAGCCTCATTCCAGACAAAAAATTGGCTGTCTTCTTCAACATCTGATATAGAGGGATCGCCTTCTCTCCCAACCTGCTGATAAACCGGCTCAAAGCCGCAATGCGACCTGCCAGACGTTGAACATCATTGATACACGCCAGTTTAGCAAGGGACGTAATAGCTTTAATCTTTTCCGGATTAGCCTCAATACCCCTGTTAGATACCAGAAACCCTAAGAGCTTGCCTGCCGGAACACCGAAGATGCACTTGTCCGGAGTGAGCATCATCTAATAAACCCGCAGGTTGTCAAAGGTCTCCTTGAGGTCATCTATCAGTGTCTCCTTTTTCTGGATTTTACCACAATATCATCCACATAGGCATGAACATTGCGCCCAATCTGAGTATGAAGACAATTCTGCACACAGCGCTGATAAGTTGCCTGAGCACTCTTGAGCCCAAAGGGCATAGACACATAACAGAAGGCTCCAAAGGGAGTGATGAAAGATGTCTTCTCCTGGTCCTTAACTGCCACCTTGATCTGATGATAACCAGAATAAGCATCCAAGAAACTCAAACGCTCACAAACTGCCGTAGCATCAATGATTTGATTAATACGAGGGAGGGCAAAGGGATCGGCTGGGAAAGCTTTGTTCAAATCTGTGTAATCCACACACATACGCCAAGTGTCGTTTTTCTGAAGTACCAGCACCGGATTAGACAACCACTCTGGGTGAAACACCTCCACTATAAACCCTGCTGCCAACAGCCGGGCTACCTCTTCACCAATGGCCTTGCGTCGCTCTTCATTAAAACATCGAAGAAACTGTTTGCCCGGTCTGAACTTTGGATCAATATTAAGAGTGTGCTTAGCGAGTTCCCTCGCTACACCAGGCATGTCAGATGGTTTCCATGCAAAGATGTCCCGGTTCTCACGGATGAACTCGATGAGCCCTCCTTCCTATTTCGGATCCTAGTTGACGCTGATGCTGAACTGCTTGGGTGAATCGCCAGGAACAAAATCAACCAATTTAGTCTCATCAGCCGATTTAAACTTCAAAGCCGGATCATGCTCTGTAGTGGGCTTCTTTAGAGAAGTCATATCTGCCGGATCAACATTGTCCTTATAAAACTTCAACTCCTCTATTGCACAAACCGACTCAGCATAAGCCGCATCACCTTCCTCACACTCCAGAGCAATCTTGCGGCTACCGTGAACCGTGATGGTCCCCTTATGACCCGGCATCTTGAGCTGCAGATAAACATAACACGGCCTTGCCATGAATTTAGCATAAACCGGCCGTCCAAACAGGGCATGGTACGGACTTCTAATTTTAACCACTTCAAAGGTCACTGTCTCTGATCTTGAATCATGATCATCACCAAAAACCACCTCCAGAGCTATCTTACCAACTGGGTAAGCCAATTTACCGGGCACCACACCGTGAAAAACGGTGTTTGACGGTCTAAGATTCTTATCTGTCAACCCCATACGCCAGAACGTTTCGTAATAGAAGATATTGATACTGCTCCCTCCATCCATAAGTACTTTGGTAAACTTATAACCTCCGACCTGTGGTGCAACCACCAAAGCCAGATGGCCAGGATTATAAACCCAGTGTGGATGATCCTCCTGACTCCAAACAATAGGCTGTTCAGACCAGCGCAGATAACGAGGCACTGCCGGTTCAACAGAGTTTACTGCCCTTTTATGGAGCTTCTGATCGCGCTTGCACAGGCTAGTAGTGAAGACATGATACTGTCCACCTTTTAATTGCTTCGGGTTGCTGTGGTAACCCGACTGCTGCTGATTCCTCTGATTACTCTGCTGATTGTGACCACCTTGGTTGTTCTGGTTGCCCTGATTATTCTGAAAGCCTGAGTTTGAACTTCCACCACCGTAACCCAGCCCGTGAAACCCTGGACCGGAACAGCCGGATGGACCCTGATCATACCGGAAGAGATCAGAGTTTTTGAACTCCCTCATGATGAAACAATCCTTCCAGAGGTGCGTGGCTGGAACCTCCTTTGTCCCGTGCTTTGGACAGGGCTGGTTTAACAAGCGTTCCAGATTCATGCCTCCACCGCACTGGGGTGGTTTACCCTTACGGCGCTGCATATGGCCCTACATATTGGTGTTAGCCACGAAATCGGAATTGTCTGCTTTACGCTTACCATTGTTCCCGTGACTCGCCTAGTTATGCTGTCCTTTTGTACCGGCATTCTTCTTTCCCTTTTCCTGCTTTTCTTCATCAGAATCGGGGTCCTTGGTATTATCAGAATTAGCATACTTAACTAGAGCTGCCATGAGCGTTCCCATATCATTGCAGTGACGCTTGAGCCGTCCCAACTTCATCTTCAGTGACTTAAACCGGCAGTTACCCTCCAAGGTCACAATTGCCATATCAGGATTAATGTGGCCTAACAAATGCAGGATTTCTGAAACCCGGCGCACCCAATGAGTTGTTGATTCGTTCTCTCCTTGGACACAAGCAGTCAGATCCACAATGGACATGGGTTGTTTGCACGTATCCTTGAAGTTTGCTATAAAGCGGGCCTTCAATTCGCCTCATGAACTGATCGAGTTAACGGGCAGACTCTTCAGGCAGGTACGAGCCGTTCCTTCTAACATCATGGTGAAGTATTTTGCACACACCGCTTCATCCACATCTAGCATCTCCATTGCCATCTCATAACTTTCAACCCACGCCTCGGGGGGTTGATCGGCGGTATAATTAGGCACCTTACGCGGACCCTTGAAATCCTTGGGCAGCCGCACATTACGCAGAGCCGGGGTGAGGCACGGTACTCCCCAAGAGCTAAAGGCCAAACCACGTTCAACTGATGCCGCTGGCTGAACCAGAGCGGTTTGATGATTCTGGTACTGCGCTGCCAACTGTGCTGCTAACTCTGCTTCGCACTGTGCTCTGCCGTTGTTCACCACATCCTGAGCATTCAAATCGCCGTGCGCCGGATTAGGTCCTCGAGGGGCGTCACGGCGCCGCGCACTGCTTGACACAGCCGGTTCGTCCATGTGCCTGCTATAACTCTTGCTCGGACGGGGGGTTGAATGTATTCTGTCTCGGCTATAGGAATAAGCATGCTGTTGCACAACAGCGGTTTGAAGAAGATCCCTGGCCCGTCGTGTCTCAACCGCTGCCAGTGAGTCACCCTCCATCAGAATAGCTGCCAAACGCGATGCTGCAACAATCATGTTATCCAAAGGGCTAGAGAAGTGACCTGGCGGCATTGGTATGTATTGCGGCGGGTTGTTCGTCTGTCTAGGCGGGTCCATCACCCGTGGCTGATCCGGCGTCGCCCCAGGTGCCTCGGTCTGATTTACTGCTCCCGGATTACTAGGCCCGACGCCTGGCATGTTGAAGAGATTCATTCCTTCGTAAACCAGCGGCAGACGAGACCGGTACTTCCTCCTCATTACTTCGTTTGACGTGTTCTAATCCAACATAAGCCGGTAATTCTGCGCCTGGATCTGCTATGATTGGGCATCTAAAACGGCCCGCTCTTCAGCCATCCTGGCCTCCTCAGCCGCCAAGTCCGCCTTGGCCTGAGTTATCTGATCTTTTAGTTTTGTAACATCCGCATTATGCTGATCTTGGGTCGTGGTCAACAATGTTCGTCAAAGCGTCCAGCAAAACGGCAAGAACCTGAGCCGGCCGGCGCGCAGAGCCTCCTGCCCCGACTACCGATCCGGAGATCATTGCTACCGCAGATGAAGATTGCACGGTGGGCTGCGTACTGGCCATGAAGATGGCAACCCGGTTTGGCGGTTCAAAGGGGCCCGGAATACTGTCGCCATTGGAATATCCCCCGATCCGGCCATCTTGTAATTGGTACAGCGAATCGGTTTCGCCAGTGGATGATTCACCATCTCAGTAGATGGCTGTCTCACCGTCGGACACCGGTTCAGATTCCGCACCATGGATGAACCCTACGAACGCACGCTTCATGGCAGGCTGAACTCGGGTAGGACTTACATGCTGAGCCATTTCGACGAGGTCGGTGGAGATGTCCGGCTCAGGGCCCGGTTCGCCGATCTTGCCAATGAAAACGTGAATTCCGCCAAAGGGGACCCAGTACCCGTACTCGATTGAGCCGGCCTCGGGGCCCCAGCCTGCATCGTCGATGTAGAGCTTGCCACGACGACTCTTCGTCATCCGGCCAACCGCGTACCCTTTGAGTCCCTCAAAGCTGCCCTTTAAGAACTCAAAACCATCGTGCGATAGCCCCACGGTGGGCGCCAACTGTCGTGGAATTAACACATCAGATGTCCTAGCAAAAGGACTTAGTCGTGGAGCCATCACAACGAGATTTGCTTAAAGGGGTTAAACCAGAACAAAGGACACAGGAAGTTTATACTGGTTCGGCCCCTTGCGGTGAAGGTAAAAGCCTACGATCCAGTTGTTGTGGGATTGATTGATCTCAATGAGCAGGGAGCGAATCCGCTTTACCTATCTCTCGAGTGTTGTTTTTTTGTCCCTGAACCACCGCCGGGTCGTCCCTTTATATACACAGGTTGACGCCCGGCCGGTTTACAGAATCCCGAGGCCGGCTCATACAAGTGTCCAATTCGGTCTCTTCCCTTCCCTAACTTACAATACAAGTTATACATCTATGGCGGTTTACAACTATGGGACCTAATCCGCCTTTGGGCTCTGGGCCTCTAAGCTTTTAACAGTAGAGCGCCATATTCCTTGTCTTCATGGGCATCAATATAGATGAGCGTAAACCGGCCCCTCCTGGGCGGTTTATACTCAGTAGTTATATCCCCAACACCACCAGTGCAAATATAGGGAACACCCTACACTATACAAAAATGGCTTGCTGTTTTCTTCAGCCAGTGGCTGCACATTAAGAATACATTTTGTATCACACCAAAACAAATTACAACTATATAACAAAAGGAAGGTTGGCATAAAACTTAACAGTCTAGCAGATAAATGCACCACCAGAAGTTTAGAAGCTCAATTCATTTGACCTGACTGTTACGTTTTCATGTTGTATTGTCCGATGGAGCACCATAACCCTCGCCTTCATTTCCCCTAGGCTCCTGAACAACATAGCAAATGTCTAATAGTCTGGTTTCAAAACCATGCATATCTTGACGACATCGAACAATGTCTCTCCTTGTTTCACAAAGGGTCTCTGTTAGGGAATGGACTTGTGTCTGGAGCGCAGATACAACATTGCTTTGAGCTTGCATATCTTGATCATGAGGCAGTTTGGACGATATTGCCTTAACAACCAACCTAGTATTACGCAGGAACGTGCCTTTGGGACTGTTAGTGGGCCAGTCTCGACCCACCGCAAAGAAGAGTGACATTGCGGTTATAGTTGCCTCGCCACCTTCAGAAGGTGGCGGTTCCACCATTTTTTTCATAGCTCGCTGAAAAGTTGAGTTTTACATTAGTAGTACCAGAACAGAAGATATTAAGGAGGCAGCAAAACCAAACAAAATAGCTTTGGTCTATATATAGAAATTATTCTGGTGAACCCATGTAAAATATTGGTTATATTTTATTGCAAAGTACATAATAAAACCAGGCTCCAAACATATGACCATGTACCATCGCTAATGTATTGTCTATTTCTTCACATAGTATTGAGGGCTAAGGACAAAAGAGACAAAGTTTATAATACGGTAAACATAGTATGACATCATTCATATCACAAAACAACTGAGAATATACAAACAGGCTATTGTAACGTTGTGTGGGCAAGTCCAGCACGGAACTAGATTACGGTCAAGATCAAAGGAACATCACTCCTCTCTTTTAAACCTTGTAAGGTGCAATGATACGCTAAGACAATTGTGTATAAAATTGAAAAGAGTAATAGAAATTGGCTGCAAACGATGCAGTTCAAGGCACAAGTCACAGTAAGTAGTAGCTAAAAGGCATGAGGATTAAGGACTTACAACAGCGGCTTTGACTGCTGTAGTCATGCCCTTCTTCTTGCTGGTGTGACAGTCCTTGAAGATTTCCACAACATTTGGTTCAAGTACTTTTTGGTCCTTGCGGGCTTTCCTCTGCATTTCGAACAAGTCAATATAGATCTGATAATATGGTACAGCAAAAAGAGTGAAACAGCAGCTAATTACAAGAGCCTCGTAGTGTGCAATATAGCTACGAGATCCTATTGTCTGTTGGAATTTTACTTTCGTACGGTTGGCCTTGTTCTTTGAACAGTTCACCTACAAGAAGATAGATTTGTGTGGCACATGCGTAAATAGGACTTCAACATGTGATCTGATCACATATATATAACGTACCTGATACTTTGGATCAGACCAGTGTTTAACAAGGCCCCTCCAGTCTTCATCCGATATATTTTCCACTGGAGATGTTTGGGAAAGTTCACTGTTAGCCTTGCCTTCAAAGTGAGTTTTCCTCAAGTTATACCGATATTGTTGCAGAGCAGACTTGAAAACATGGGTGCAAGCTTGTCTGGTTGCACCATCTTGGCTATCCAACTTGAACTTCATCTATTGAAAATTATGGGAGTCTCATTATCAGCAACCTAGAAAGTATGGGACAAAGCAAGACGACATTACTAGTTTCCATACATAACCATACTTACAGATAAATGGTCGAGGAAGGTGTTGAACTGGGTTTCGTCTTTGTCATTCCTGTACTGAATCCATGTTGGGAGGATACGTACATGACACCTAATGGCAACCTCTGCCTCTGATAATAACTTGGCTGACTCTGTAGCATCACGTGGCCTTTTTAAACCTGCCTCAAAGTTCCTCCTCTAGATTTAGTTAACCTATCGAGCACTATCCCTAATGTTTGTTTCCTCTTGCGCCTAGGTGCTAGTCCAACAACAAACATAGGAAGTGTTAGTGTACATCAAACTGTGAGACTACATATAATGAAGCATGCATCTGTAACTTGGCTCCAGCAACTACCTTCTTGCTGCCGAAGCTCAAAGGTTCATCTGATATTGCCAACTCGTCTTGTGTCAAGAGTGCTTGGGAAGTAGTGTCAGGTGGCAAGGGAGCTTGGGAACGTGCTGCTAGCTTAGTTGACGCACGAGTAACTCGTGCAGCTGGTAGTACTGTGGTAGGTGTTGCAAGAACTAGGGCTGTCTCTGCTTGTTTGGTGGCGGCTATTTGTTTCTGTTTGGCTTTTTTGCAGCTCGTGTAGCATGGGATGCCGTGTTTGTAGAATTTTCCACTGGACTTTGACCTTCTATTGCACCAATAGTACCAGCAGAATCTGTAGGATTCATCCGCTTCTCATCCCTGCCATTCTGTGTTTCTTCCTCTTTCTATGTGCCATGTTAAGTCAAGCCGACAAGAAAAACGAATAACAATTTAGTTCTTTAGAACAAATTGATACATGATGTAGACGAACTGAACTTTGATGTTAGACAACCACATGATAGGAGGATGTAATATGTATGAAAAAAAGGACGGAAGAGATAACCAGAACTATGATGTGTAAACTAAGAAGAAGACATTTAACCAAATTAGAAGCAATGCAATGGAAGGTAGACACCATATGAAAGATGCTACAAATATCGCTCTGCCAAGTTAACAGTGTCTCATCATAAATGGCGTTTAAACAAATGTGAAGCAGTACAAGAAATAAATCATATGCAAGATGCAAACAACATCACACTACCATGTTAGAGGTCTCTCGTCATTAGTGCCATTGCATATTCACAACATTGCATATTCACAGCTTATGATGTGTAAACTAAGGAGAAGGCATTTCAACAAATTAGAAGCAATGAAAGCTAGACACCATATGAAAGATGCGACGAATATCACTCTACCAAGTTAAAACTGTCTCGTCATAAGTGTCATTTCAACAAATTAGTAGTACAAGCTAGAAAAGAATGCGAGATGTAACCTATATCACACTCCAAAGTCAAATGTGTCTTATGATAAGTGATTGTTGCAGGTTACACAACAATAGTAATTTCATGTAAGAACATGGTGTGATAGACAGATATTGTTTGTTCTAGAAACAGGAACACGTGTCTTATTCAAGTATAATGTGTAAATTAAGCAGATGGAACAAAATTAGAAGCAATACAAGCTAGAAATCACACATAACATGCAACCACATATAACAGTGCGAAGTTAGAGGGAGCACCGGTGATGGTGCACTAGGGGAGACGTGCTCATCATAAACACAGCTTTGTTGAGTGTCTATGCATGTGTTGTCTTGGAAATCATCTTGGGGGTGTAGAGGAGTAGAAACTGTAGAGGCCCTCCGTTTGGTAGGAGCACCTTTATCCATTGCCTTGCTAACTTCCTTCCGCTTTATTGATTTGGAATTGTCAAGTAAAACCGACAAGAAAAATCAATAAAATTCTTTCTTCAGAACTCATTCATGCATGATACTGACAATCACTACTTTCATGTAAGGCAAACACATGATACCAGGATGGAATATGTACGAAAAACAGGACGGCATGGCATGTTCACAACTGTTTGTGTAAACTAAGCAGAAACCATTCCAACAAATAAGAAGCAATGCACGCTAGACACCACATGAAAGATGCAACCAATATGACTCTGCCAAGTTAAAAGCGCCCCATCATAAATGGAATTTCAACAAATTAGAAGCAGCGCATGCTATAAATCATATGAAAGATGCAACAAATATCGCACTGCATATACTAAAGGTGTCTCATCATGTTGATTGATGCGGGATACAAAAAAATAGTTTTATGTAAGGACATGCTTAATAGACAGATGTACTATGTACTAAATACAGGAAGGCATGTCACATTAACAGGTATAATGTATAAGCTAAGCAGACTAGCACATGCAGTTTAACCAGATTGGAAAAATTACAATCTAGACACCATATGCAACATGCAACCACGTATCACGCTGCCAAGTTAGAGCAAGCACCTGCGATGCTAGTGTAGGGGAAATGTTGTAATCAACTACAGAGCTATGTTCACTATCTTCATCTAGCATTGCTATTTCTTGAGAATCATGTCGGGAGGCTGACGCTGCATTCTTTAAATGAGGAGTAGTCCCCTTGCCAGCCTTCCTCATCATAAGTGATTGATGAGGGATACACAAGAACATTAGTTTGATGTAAGAACATGGTTAATAAAAAGATGTACTAGTATGTACCAAAAACAGAAAGCCATGGCATATTCAAAGGTATAATGTGTAAGCTAAGCAGATGCAATTTAACCAAATTGGAAGCAATACAAGCTAGACATACGGCTGGAGTGGTGACTGGTGAGCATGATCATCTAGGACCTGAGAGCTTGGTGGGAGGCGGCCTGCTTTGCCACCATCGCAGCTTTTTAGTTGGCTTCCAGGTGATGCCTATCTTTGCTGGGCTTGTCACTGGCTCGGCCACTGCCCTGACTAGCTATTTGTCTTCTGGTGCTCATGGGATGGTGGTTCATGTAAAAAAATATCTTTCCTTATCTTAATAAAGGGGCTGTTTGGTTTCTGACTAACTTTGCCAAATGTTGCCACACCTAAAGCTAGGCAAGTTTGACTAACTTAGGTGAGTGTTTGGTTCAAGCCACACCTTAGGCAAGCCACACTTGGACCCCACATGGCATACACACACAAAATGTGGCAAGATTCCCTTAGGCTTGCTAACTTGTGGCTTTCATTTTGATGAACTAACCTTAGGCAAGCTTGGCAAAAATATGTGGCAAAGTGTGGCAATGCTAGGCCTAGAACCAAACAGCCCCAAAAACCAACTTCGGCCTTTCGAATACAAGCTAGACACCATATGGAACATGCAACCACATATGACACCACGAAGTTAAAGCAAGCACATGTGATGGTGGTTCATTGCGAGTGAGGTCATCAACTCCAGGGCTATGTTTACCGTCTCCATCTGCTGACAATGCACCCTTTATAGCGCTGTAACATGTCGTGCCTAACCACGAAGAAAGTTGTCTCAACTTCTCTCTTATCTTTTTTGCTTCTCTCGAGGCAGACTCTGAAATACCCTTGCATAAAAACACAATAGTGAGAGTATGGGTGAAGTGTGTGCAGAACTAGTGCACTGTAAAAGTAGCAGATAGCAGGTGGCTGAAAAATAAATGACAGGAGACATATGATAGCTCTACAACATTGCATGGCAAACAAAATTAGATTGCCAGTGTGGTGTCGATATGTCGCGGTGATCTTCTTGTTTTTCCCGGGGGAACCGATGTTTTGGAGAGCCGTGGATCCTTGGACAAACCCATGGCCAAATTGTTGACTGTGTTGCCGTGGCCGTATATCGGCGGAGGGGAAGCAGATCCGAGGTGGCGAAGGACGGCGTAGCAGGAACAACCCTGGTGCGGTGGATGGTGGGAAGTTAGAGCGGCAGCGGTGAGGCGCAGGATGGCGTGGTTGAACTGGCTCGGGTACGGATGGCTCGGCCTCGGCTTCAACTACTAGCGGTGGAGTGCGTTGCAGTTGACGTTGCGGTGGACGACAACATCGGGGTATCGGCTCTAGCGTGATGGAGGAGGGCGGCGGTTGATGGGTGGGATGGTGTGGCGGACGGAGGACGCCGGGGTTTCACGGCTGGTGGAGAGGTAATTTTGGCACCCACGGAGTACGAATGGGGAATCGGACGGGTGGGGGGAACCATGTTTCGGTCTGGAACGCGCTTGTTTTTGGCTTTTTTGAACAGAAGATGGGACACGCTTGTTTGAAATTTGGGGAAAGTACAAACTTTGCCCCCCTCTTAAATTTTGGACCTACTGCGGGTCGGGGGTAGGATGGTAATCCCAGGTGTCCAATGGGAGGGAGTGATTTCGGCCGCGCACATGTGTGCTTAGGCGGCCATTGTGTATCAATGTTTTTCGGAGGCGGTTGCGTGGCGTCTAGATGAAGCTACAAACCTACCCCGGTTTAGACCTTTGGTCATCGGGCCGGTAGGTTTCACGGGTCAGAGTTATTAGAAAAGTAATTTCCTTGTACTACCAAACATTGGTCTCACGTGGTTCCGGGCGAGTAGAGGCTCTTTTGGCGCTTCGTTCGAAATTTTGAAACACAAGCATTCACATTTAGAGAACTCTTGAACTATGAGGATTGACCTAAATAGACAATGTTATATTTGACCTTGTATGTTTGAAAACCTCATTAAATTATCCGCTTCTTTTTGAAATTTTGACAATTGAAAATCCTATAACTACGATTATTTTGGAATGGAGGAGCTAAATTTGAATCTATTTTGTACACCACTACATATGCTATTATGTACAAAATCGGAACAAAGATTGGTGCCCCCATAATTTAGGTATGATTTACAAATGCCATGATATCAAATTCAAATAACTGAATGGACGTCATGTTGAATTCGATTTTTTTAAAACACCTTAAGTTGAATTCAAATGTATGCTAGTTCATATGTAGCTATTTATAATGTTCATTATGTAACTTTTGTATGTATAATGTGCTTTACACACACAACATGAACTATACACGTTTATATTTGATTGCTAAAGCGATGCATTGTCTGGAGTTCAAAATACTAACTATGTGGATCAATTGTGTCGAATAATAACATAGACATGCTCAAATTCGACAGAATCTAGATGTCTGATGGATCAATGACCGCTCCTTATGCGGATTGCAAATATCATGATCCCATCGTAATATTTGGATACAATTTATATCTTTAATCAATGTGTACAACAGTCTTTTACGTGTGGTTTCACTCTCCATCGGTGGTCTCTCACACATTCTCACACACTCTCTCCCGAGGTGTCTTTCTCGCACACATGCTCTAGATATAACCCTCCCCCCTCTCGTAACCATTTACAACTGTTTTCACTAACCTTTATCACAAGCACTCTTCCTCTCGCAAGCATACACACGCAAAATCCCCATCGACCCTTTCTATATACATGGACCTTCCTATGTGTCTCATGTACACACATTATCTTTAGGCCTGTCTCTCACGCATTGTCTCACACCTCTCTTCCTAATCGATGAGTATAATTCTAGCAGAGCATTCTGTAGGATGCCCCTTAAAGTTAGGTTGGATGAATAGTAGTATCAAAGATAAAGGGGTTACCTTAGTCCGAGAACCTAGGGTTACAAATCCTAGCCGGCTTTGTCAGTGGACACAAAGTCCTTCACAATTCTGCTATCTTTGTCTTGTATGACTAGTAATCCATGGGTCTTCCTAAACATGTCACGGGCCGACCAATGTGGCGCAGGACGGAACCGAACGAAGGGCCTCACCTCGACCCACCGGACCTCACGCGGTGACACACACTCTGCCCCCACGTCTCATTATATTCTCACACCCACACTTACCAACGCAAACACCACACACACAAAAAAAATTCTTCTGGTGCCTCTGTTCCCTCCCCCCTTGCATATACACACTCAAGGGAAGGAATCTCTCATTGTGACGTCATATTCGTCTCTCTCTCTAGACCACTCTCATTTGTCGTGCTATCTCTCCCACGCCCCCGACCCCTCTATCCATGCCTCTCGAATACGTAATACACACACATACCTCTCTAGGCCCTGCCAAATGCATCAACTACACATTCACACATGTTACATCACGTACCCCATTGATCTAAAAAGCCCTCTCTTCATGTTTATTTCGCATACAACATTCCTTTTGAATAAAGTGTGGCCAAAAAATTATTTTAGAGTTTCTACATATATACAACTTTACAAAGTTTTTCAAGAGCACGCGAAAGGCGTGCCTTAGCTTAATAGAAGAGGAGAAAAATATTTACAAGATATTACATGGCCGCAGGCATCGCGGAGGCGTGCCTGCCAACACCTCCTTATCCACCTAGGCGACTACTCACAAAAGTGAAAAACTCCACTCCCTCTCGCTAGTGCCCAAAGCTGGCGCTCCCTGAAAATGTTCCCTACCAGTTCAATTTCATTACATAAGTCGTTCCTACCGAAAACCCTACCATTTCTCTGCTTCCAAATGCTCCAACAAATCAACATGACAAACAAGTCAAAATCCTTCCGTTGAGCCTGGGGTATCCTCTTCCTCAAAGCTCCCCACCAGTCTTCCACCCTGTCATGGTCATAAGGCAGCAGCTCCAATGGTATCTCAACCTTGGAGAAGCACTGGAACCAAACCTGTCTAGCGTAGACACATTGTGTGAGAATGTGATCCACCGTGTCTTGCTCCTGATCGCATAGAAAGCATGGGGAGATCGTGTCACGAAGTCCATGGCCTTTTCGCCTATCCGACGTCTAGACCTGTCTTTGGACCGCCAGCCACATAAAGAGCTTGCAGGAGAGAGGAGCCCCACTCTTCCATATAGAGCATCCGCAAGCTGGAATCTGATCCCTCCTTCACACATCATCGCGTGTCATGAAGCCGTGAGAGTATGTGCTGCGGTGTTCCATCTCCAGATCATTCTGCCCTCCTCACCTGAATGCAGCTCGAAGGTCATGGTGGCCTCGCAGAGCCTGATGAGTTGAGCGAGCCCCTCCATATCCAGATCTCCATTCACATCGTTCATCCAATTATTGAGGTAGAGTCCATCCTTTACCAATCTCTTGTTGATCACCTGAGTTTTAATCTTGGCCACCAACAATGGTGCCAGCTCATCCACCGTCGATCTTCTAATCCATCTGTCCTTTCAAAGTAGGGCCTTTGAACCATCCCCTACCTACCAATGAACCATGCTCGAGAAGGCCGCGCTTGCCGCCTTGTCCACCGTCGCCATAAGGCCTTGCCATGGTCTATTTTCATCATACCTCTTGAGCCACTCCCACCTCATCCTAAGAGCGATGATGGTGAAGGTCAATAACTCCCAGCCCTCCCAACTGCTTCAGCCTGCAGACCCTCTGCCATGCCACTGCGCACTTTCCTCCATGAATTTGTTAAGAGCCAGCCCAGAAGAAAGCTCGACATCCGCTATCCACCTTATCCAGAGCCCACTTAGGAGCTTCAGCCATGAGCAAATGGTGGGTCGGTCTCGCGCGCATTACCTGGTTCACGAGGATCAACCTGCCAGGCCGAGTCACAAGACATCTCTGCCATCCCGGGAGGATCTTCAGAGCCGCATCAACAATAGGCTGCCAATCAGACCTCGTCATTTGATTGATGCTGAGTTGCAGACCCAAGTATTTGCATGGAAACTTGGTGATCTGCCAAGGCACCATGCTCCGAACCAAGGCCTCATCTTCTTCGCTGCTCCTGATGAGGATGGCAGACAACTTGGGAAAGTTAACTTTGTGGCCGGAAGCTTCTCCAAAAATCCTCAGCGTCTCCACTACAAAGGACAGATCTGCGAGCGTCGGCTTGATGAATAGCACCACATCGTCAGCATAAAGTGACAATCTCTGCAGCGGTCCACATCCATTCAACTTTCCCAAAATCTGCAAATCATGAGCCTTGACGATGATCACCGTGAGGACATCCATGGCAATGACGAATAGAAGAGGTGAGAGGGATTCACCCTGCCTTAAGCCACAGGCGTGTTTGAACTTATCCCCAGCACATCCATTTACCACAATCCGAGAGCTGGCAGTGGAGAGGAGGGTTGCAATCGAGCTCATCCAACTGTCCGAGAACCCTTTGCCCTGCAACACTTCGAACAGGAAAGGCCATGAAAGTGAGTCAAAGGCCTTCGAAATATCAAGCTTCAACATCACCCCTTTTGCCTTTCTCTTGTGCAGCCGTCTCGCCATTTGCCTGACCAAAACAAAGTTGTCATGGATGCTACGTCCCTTGATGAAAGCAGATTGGTTCTCCTTGGCCAGCTCCGGCATACGTCGATACAACCGGTTAGCCAACAACTTAGATGCTAGCTTAGGAATGCTGTGAACCAAGCAGATGGGACAAAAATCTCTAACAGTGCATGCATCAGGCGCCTTCAGGATGAGTGAGATTAGAGCTTGGTTCAATCTTCCAAAGCCACGGCCATTGTCCAAAAAAAGCTTATGCAAGGCCGCCATCACATCACCCCTCACCACACTCCAAGCTTTTTGGAAGAAAATCCCAATGAATCCATCCGGCCCCGGTACCCTGTCCGAAGGCATTTCCTTGATTACTTTCCAAACCTCCCCCTCCTGAAATATCACGTCCTGATCCGAGAGATCCAAAGCCTCGACGTTTAGGTACTCCAGGTCCACCGAGTGCTCGCGCACCGAATCTCTCCCCATGATAGCCGAGAACGCGTCGAAGAATGCCTTCTCTTTTCCTTCCTAATCCGTCATCGCCGCGCCATCAATCTGTAAAGCCGGGATAAAGTTTTTTGCTTTCCTTCCGTTCGCGATCAGGTGAAACAGCTTGGTGTTAGCATCCCCTTCTTGTAGCCACTTGACACGCAACCTTTGTCTTGCGATGGTTCTTTCCAGCGATGCAAGCCCCAACACCAGATGCTTGAGGGTAGCTCGCAACCATCTCTCCCCCTCCGCGAGCATCCGAACCTCCTGGGCATAGTCAAGACGAAGAATGACCAAGTTGGCGTAAGCAATTTGAAGCTTGATGTTGCCCACTTTGCGCTGGCCCCAAGCGTGAGGAACTTGGCCGTGTTGCGCAGCAAAACATCCAATCTATGAAAGGGCTCCGTGATCCCCTCGTCACATACCCACGCTTCTTTCATCGCGTCCAAGAAACCATCCAGTTTGACCCAGAAAAGCTCGAATCTGAACCGCTTCCGTGGCTGCATATGCTCTTCCAGCGATAAGAACAAAGGACAATGGTCAGAGGTCGAGGTAGACAACGCTTGCAGCAGGCAATCGGGGTGGTCAAGCTCCCAGTCTACAGAGACAAAGGCTCTATCAATTTTTGTGAGCGTGGGCACCTCGCGCTCATTGCTCCACGTAAACATCCGCCCATGCAGGAAAAGCTCCTGGAGGCTATTGTCATCGACGAACCGTTTAAATTTGCCCATCATCCTGCGGTCCAGCCTGTTGTTACTCTTATCAGCTGCGTTTAGAATCATGTTGAAGTCCCCGATCACAATCCAAGGCCCCGGGAATGTGGTTCTCCTCTCCGCGAGCTCCTCAAGAAAGATGCACTTTTGATCATACTCCTGTGGCCCATATACCACCAACATCCACCACCTAGGGCCCTCCCGAGGCGTCATGTATCCGGCGACGAAGTTAGAGTCCATAGCCGTGTTGGAGATCATCACTCTAGAAGAGTCCCACCCAATGATGATGCCACCTCTCGTATCCGACGCCGGAAGGTAGAAAAAGCCATCGTAAGAAGGCCCTAAACATTGCATGATAACAAATTGTTCGACTCTTTCGAGTTTAGACTCCAAGATACACACAATTGCGACACGCACCGTGTCCACGAACTCCCTAAGTGCCTTTTTCTTGGCCGGGCTATTGAGCCCCCGCACATTCCAACACACTACCTCCCTCAATGTGTGCGACATGGGAACGGTTGGACTCCCCATGGCACCACACGCATTGTCTAAGCAGACAGGATCACCGTGCTCTCCATATCACCGGCCAAGTTGCTTGGCATGATCTTCCCGAAAATGGCTGCAATCGCCCGCAGCTGCTTCTCTTGGACAGGCGAATCAAAGACCGCCCTCAGCTAACCTAGCACATCCTCCGAGACCGCCAGATCATCGCTGGTGATGCCCAACACTTTAAGCAGGACCGACTCGGCCGCTGTCACGTTGTTCTTCCTCGCGCCAGACGCGCAAACAGATCATGTAGTTCGTCTAGGTGTGAAAGGGTCCTGCTCAGCACGTACACCCTTCACGACTTCGATCTCCTTCAGTAGCAGAGGAGCTAGTTTCTTTAGCAGCCCTGCACAGAAGGATTTTATGTTGCCCAGTGTTGCCTTCTCCTTGGCAGATTAGCGATCCTCCGTGGTATGCACGTCCCGCACCTCCCCATGTACCACAATCTCTCCACCATGCAACACGCCAAAATCTACATGGCCTTCGTACGTAGTCCCATCACATGCAACCACCTTGCGATGGGGTATGTTTCCCAGCCTTGAGCTCCAGCGGATTCATCACGGGAGGGGTAGGTGCAGCCCCCGGTCCGCGTCGCGAATCAGCTCCGAGACAGGTGCCCATCCTCCCGAAAGCAGCGCTGGCCCATCCTCTGCAGCTAGGATCTCCTGTGCCGCGTCTACCCCACCCCTGGCAGCAACTCCACCAGCGTCCGGCCTAGCCGGCAGCACCGGATCCGTAGCGGGCAAAGGCACCGCCCGTGTCAGCTTTGGATCGGGCCCCACTGTCCCCTCTGCATCGGAAGCCGCAGAATGGTCGGGCAACAGCGGCCCTACCACAACCGTCTGGTGATCCACTCCCATGTCCTCATCCGCTTCTGCCGCGTTCTCATTGGCCAACGCCAGCCGCACCGCCTCGGCCTCGGTCTTGGCATCCCCGTGCCTGACCAGATCTGCACCTGGGCCAGCCATCGCCTGGGCCACCTCAACCGTCTCGAGGCTGGCGGGCGGATCAGGTAGCCCGGCCAATTGTCCGGTGTCTCCACCGCTATGGGCAGCCTTACGCTCGACCGGATTGGCTCGTTTGAAACATCTAGGCCCACCACAGTCCCATGCTCTGACGTCACAGCAGGATTGACCGACACCGTACGTGGCACCATCAGTGGAAGCCTCCATGACGAGGGTCCCACCCTGCCTTCGAGCGCCGCCCGGTAGGATCTGCCCTGACTGACTCCACCGTCGGCGCCGTTATGTCGCCGGCCGGCACCACGATCATCTCGAACGCCGCGTGTCCATGGCTGCACCATCCACTCTCCTCCATGGAACGAACTGCCCGAGCTGTCTGGCAACCCACTCTGTCTGCTTCCTCCATCCGATTCCGAAGCACGCCTCCACATCTCCGGTGGCAAGAAGTCCCTCATCCTACCGATGTGAATGAACACAGGGTACTCCAGGAGCTGGCGGAACGATGCTCTCCTAGCCGATGGGTCAGCAATCACCTCCGGCGGCTCCGACACCCATAGCTTCCGAAAAACCGGCACATCCTCAGGATCAACACACCAAGCTCTCAGCTTGAACAGGGACAAATCTTCCCTGTTGGCCGTCTCTGGCGCCAGGCTCTCGATCAAACAGGCGCTCCCCAGCAGCTCAGCCGCCGTCTCCTGAGACCACTCAGATGGAACGCCCTCGATCATGACATCCACTTGAACCCGCATCAACCTGGAGGTAGCTTGCGCCTGCCTGAGCCATGACTTGACGAAGAACTTGACTCCATGGTGTTTAATTGACGGGACAGCCAACGCTCTGTTCTTGAATGTGCGCCACGAACACGACCAGGAAATCCTCCAGGTGGAACTTGTGGACTGAAAAACGAAACCTTGGGATCCCCATCTGAGTAGAGATCGCAACCGCCGCGTCGTCGCAGGACACGGCCGGCCTTGCACCGCCAACGTACATCACCACCGCCAGCTGTAACCGGCGCTCGAGGTCATCCATCCCCTCCGAGCGCGGCATCACGCAGATCTCGGACTGCACCACCGGCCAGGCAACCTCCGGACCCACAGGGCGTAGGTTGGGCGCAACTGGAGAGAGCGGCGCCACCGGCGCGCTCTGCCTAGGCTCCGACAGCCTCCGTCGAATGGCCGGTGCCTGTCCGTGCGCCACCGTCCTGCGAGCGACCTTGGCAATCACCGCACGGCGCAGCTCCTCCGCCGAAGTGAGGCTGCGTGGCTCCCGGCACTGGGAAGAGATGTGCCTAGCGTTGCCACAGTGGATGCACATGGGCTCGTTAGAGCAGTCTTGACGCCGGTGACCATCCTTGAAACACCTGAAGTAGAGGCCGAACATGTCCGGCGGGATCAGACGCCACTCAGAGGAGGACGGCGATGCATCCCGACCAACGCCGATGCCAAGCCCGAGCTGCCTCCTGAGCGCACGCCAGCGCCGCCACATGGCCTTGCGGGAGGGGCCCGGCCGGCGCCAGCCCTCTGCTATCACCAGAGCGGGGCCTACTGCCTGACCGCCATCTGCCGAGGAGGAGCGCGCCGATCCCGGTGACCCCGAGAGGCCTAGCCCGGAGACGATAGGCCACTCCTGCGGGTGAGCCGACGAGACCGAAGGTGGTGCGAGAGATCGAGCGCCATGAGGGCAGCGGGGAGGAGCCCGGCGCCCGCAGGAGAAACGGAGGTGGACGCCGGTGCCGGAGTGGCAACCGGCGTGGGGAGGTGGACGCCGGCGCCAGAGTGGCCGCGAGCGTGGGGAGGGGGAGCGCTAGAGGGGGAGCGCTAGATGAGGAGCACTAGAGGGGGAGCCCTAGAGCTCGGATTCACAACATTACAAAGTTATATGGAGGAGTACGAACGCTAATTTGCATTGCATGGTGCCCACAATGATATTTATTCCGCACTGTGAATTTGTATATTTTTATACTATATACAAAGTTATTCATAATAAAGAGAAACGAAGAGCATCTCTCACTCCATTGCATACCCCGTGTACGCCCCTTTCACGTATGCACACAAAACTATCTCCAGGTCCTCTAAAAGTAAGCCCCTAGAAAATTCACGTATATTTCATCTTTCTCTCGATATATGCAATGACGATCATTGTATTTGAAGCGAAAGCACGATACGTACATTGGACTTCAGAATCCACTCATTACGGTCACCATTTACATTTAGTGGTTATTATACAGTCACGGGCTCACCGTACAACTCTGTATTTGCTCAAGACATGACTAGTTGACCAGTTAAACGGTCCACGTGGCACCTCTAGTGTTGCATCACATTATATCACTACCATCGTGCCCACCTGTCGGCTTGTATCTACTCTACATCTACACTCTTATAAAATACATAAAATACACTGTTATAAAAAACAGAGTTGGTGATGATGGTGTGCCTGCCATCCTGCAATATAGGCCGTCCGATTTATATCTGACGGATAGGAAAGAAACTATGACAATTTTGCAAAAAGGTACCCGCACACCTCTCCACATTTGCAAATAAGGCCTTCCCTCGTTCATCCTTTTCTCTCACAAGATAAACTAGTCATACGAATTCATCTTGATGTTACGTGCAATCCACGGGCATCTTGCTAGTAAGAATGAAAACAAACACCAAAAAAATATTTGGACGATGGTTCGAAGTCATGACCGCGGGCACAACGGACAAGGTGGCCTTGTATTGGTATGCTGAGCCGTCTGTTTTAACACACAGGAGCTGGTGTGGTGATTATACACACACGCACGCATGCACAACACTGCATGCACGCAACACTCACACAAACACATGCACCCACGCACGCATGCAACACTCACATGTACACATGCACCCACGCACGCACACAACACTCACACGCACGCATGCATGCACACACCAGTACACCACACTACCAACACACACTCTCACGCTCAAGTGCTCAATCTACACGTGCATGCGCAAACATCGAGCCACAGCAGACACATACACAACCAGGTGATTCCAGCATGCGGGTTGGAGTCTTGTCGGCGCTGCGTAAATTTATGTTTATCGACCTTTTCCCTATGCGAATCGACAGGTGGGACCCACAAGGAGCGTGGTCAATTTAACTAGTCAACATGGCGCCACCACGACTATTTGGCGGTCAACAGAGTGCAATCCGATGCTGAACCGTGAGCAAGTGACCGTATAATCATCGCAAAACATATATAGTGACCGTAATCGGCTTATTCTAAAGTTCGGTGACCGTATTAAGCTTTTCTCTCTGTAGGCCCTCCAAAACTACATCTGTACACGTTCTCGCATGTTACATCTAACAACTATGCAATACAACACTACTACTACACTAACATAATAAATCGTATGTGTTTTTAGTTTTACTAGATATCATATTGTTACTTAGACCTCTCCCAATGCATTGGTGCTAAAGTGGGGTTCTAAGTGCATTAAAATGCTTAGCAACTAATGTCTCCAATGCATCGGTGCTTAGGTTTTGTAGCTAAGCCTTCTCTATTTAATTGTTTAGTAATAAAACTCCTTCATGTATTGGTTGGTAGTCTTTTTGTCTAGGTTCACGTGCTTAGCATTGGTTCTTGTTGGGGTCACCATAATCCTCTCTCTCCTCTTTAATTGCTTTGCCACATCACTTTTCTGCCTATGTGGCATCCTTAGCACCTATACACCGTGGAGCACTGGGAAAGGCCTTAATTATTCAGTTTGCATACATTAAAATTGCCTTTGAAATGTATGGCGATATCATCTACCGTGGGAAAAATCCGCTCTTTCTGTTTAATCGGGTTTGCATCGATGGATCGTGCGAAACAGCAAAACTATAGTACTATACGGTACAAGTGACAGTTCACTGGGCCGTCGTGTCGTGTACTCCTCTGTCGTAAGAGTGGAGCGCACGCTTTCATAAATCTTCTAGTCCCTTTCGCCGACATGTGGGACATCAAGCTACCGGGTCAACGTGCCACACCGGAATAAAGTGCAGAGCAGCCGGGGTGAAGCACCCCAATCATGGCGCTGGCGTAGTAATGAGCAATGATGCGTCAAATCACAAAGCTGCACCTTTCCCATAGTTAAGTTGGAGGGACAAAGTAATAATGCTAAAAAAGAAGTTGGAGGGACGAAGCAACCATCATTTCACTCGTTGCAGAATCCGCTTCTCCCTCATCATCTTCAACTTAACCACGTGTTGCTTCTGCTGTTGTTCTGCCTCATGTGGGACGTGGATCGGCTTGGTAAAGCACTGACACGTGGGACCACATGTTAGCAAACCGCCAGGACAACGTCCTCTAAAAATAAGAAACCTCCCCCGCCATCCGCGCGGCAAAATCACCTCCTTTTTACTAATCTTGATTCTATAATATTTTAGATCAATAAAATTGAGATTTGTATAGATAGCACACAGGAGCAAAACCAAGTGGTACGGTTAAGGGCATCCACAATGTATTGCCAAATGTGAAAATAGCTTTTGGTATCATGGGAACCATTGTGGACGGTGTTGCCAAAGCCAAAAAGATGGAACCGAAGCTCCCTGATTGATTGATTGAAAGAATAGAAAAGTGCAACATCTGTCCTCTTTCTTCCATGATTGGACGCATGTAGTACAATATAGAGCACAGAGTCTACTCCCCTGTCCCTTCTATCACAAATCACAAAGCAGTGAGGCGTCAAATCACAAAAGCACGGACGAAGCAACCATCATTTCACTCTTCGCTGACTCCGCTTCTCCATCGTCTTGTTTGAGAAACCATCTCACCGCACTAAGCTGGACGGACGACGCTATCGTGTACTCCTAGTAGTACTAGTCCTTTGGTTCAACAGACTTCCTAGATGCAAATAAGGCGGTTGTCTCGGCTTGCAGGCGGCACTTGCGAACGACTTACCGTGGTCTCCCTCAATGGTGTTCTCCGTCGAACGCACTTCGCCAAACCACAAAAAAAAGATATCGTCGACATCACCGCAATGGGAAAGGAAGTCAAATATAGTTACTACCTCCATTTTTTTGTACACAAGGCCAGTATATCAAAATTACAATTTGCAAAAGGCCACTAACACTAATCGAGGCAACATTGATGGGGTTTGCCCCGTACTAGCAACCAAGGACATTAATATCCCCTGCATGCATGCGGAAGTGAGAAGGTTGGTTTGCATGGTGTTGCATTAATCAAGCGATGAGGAGTGAGATGGTTAGCTCTTTGGTCTTTGGAGAAAAAAATATGCATTAATTGACCCGCCTTCTTTTTTAACACTAGTACTCCTAGTACGTACGTACTTATCCTGTTTGGGTTTAGGCCTTGCATTGCCAAACTTCGCCACACATTTTTGCCAAGCTTGCCTAAAGTTTTCAAAATGAGAAGGAGGTACACTTGCGCCTGGTGTCGCAGTCGCACCGCACCCTCACAGTCGCTCACCTTGCGCTTGCGGTCGCACCGCACCCTCACCACGATCGCTCCCAGACGCCGCAAACCCAACCAAGGAGCGCACCCTCAGCGACCGCGTGTTGTCGCATGTGGACAAACCAAACTCAGTCATCCTACGGCTGACACATAATTTTTGTTCATAGAGTATGTTTATCCAACGCATGTTGGGGAATATCCGTACGGCCTGTGTGGTGGTCTGTTGGGGAAGAAGAAGAGGTGAGGAAGAAGGAAAGAAGGGTTATGAGACGTAGGACATTCATCCAACCGCATGAAATGGTAGACTGACCCAAGTCAGGCAACTTGCATAACAAATATATGTTTTTACACAGCAAAAGATCCATAAAAACAACAACATAGAGAAAAACTATCACTGCTTGCGGAACGAGACGGCCTCGTCGTCTTTGGCTGCCGGCGCGAACCAGCCGTAGCTGTCGACACGTGTCTCCGCACCATGGTTGTCCTCGGCCTCCAGCTACTCGTTCACGCGGAGCGTGCGGGAACTCTGCACGGACGAGAGCACAACCCGGTTCAAGTCGAGGACGTCCGGTTCCGCCTGCAGGAGGGCCTCGATGGCAGCGGCATCCACGCGCTCTGCGTCGAGTCGAGCCTCTGCCGCCCGGTTCAAGTCTAGGACATCCGGTTCCACCTGCGAGAGGGCGTCAATGAGAGCAGCATCCGCGCGCTCTGCGTCGAGTCGAGGCTCTGCCGCCCGGTTCAAGTCCAGGATGTCCGGTTCCGCCTGCAGGAGGGCCTCGATGGCAGTGGCATCCGCGCGCTCTGCGTCGAGTTGAGCCTCTGCCGCCCGGTTCAAGTCCAGGACATCCGGTTCCGCCTGCAGGAGGGCCTCGATGGCAGCGGCATCCGCGCGCTCCGCCTCAAGTGGAGCCTCTGCTGCCCCATTGACGTCCACGACATTCGGTTCCGCCTACAGGAGAGCCTCGATGGCAGCGGCTTGCATGCGCTCCTCGTTGAGTTGAGCCTCTGCCTCCCGGTCCTCCTTTAGTATCGCCATGTTGAACCGCTGGTCCGCCTGCACCATGGGGGACTCGAACAACGGCACGAAGTCGACGTCCAGTGTCGGTGTCAAAACCGCGGATCTCGGGTAGGGGTCCCGAACTGTGCGTCTAGGCGGATGGTAACGAGGAGCGAGGGACACGATGTTTTACCCAGGTTCGGGCCCTCTCGATGGAGGTAAAACCCTCGTCTGCTTGATTAATATTGATGATATGGGTAGTACAAGAGTGGATCTACCACGAGATCAAGGAGGCTAAACCCTAGAAGCTAGCCTATGGTATGATTGTTGTAATGTATGTTGTGTCCTCGGACTAAAGCCCTCCGGTTTATATAGACACCGGAGGGCTAGGAATTACAAGTCGGTTACAATGGTAGGAGATCTACATATCCGTATCGCCAAGCTTGCCTTCCACGCCAAGGAAAGTCCCATCCGGACACGGGCGGAGTCTTCAATCTTGTATCTTCGTAGTCTTGGAGTCCGGCGGACGATGATAGTCCGCTGTCCGGACACCCCTAGTCGAGGACTCCTCGGTAGCCCCGAACCAGGCTTCAATGGCGATAAGTCCAGTAGCGTTTATAGTCTTGGCGTTGCAAAGCGGGTTCTCCTTCAAATTCCATGTATCTGCGAGCGTGTCGGCTTCATCTTGAATCTTGTGTTCCTCGGCTTCTCGCCAAATAATGGCCCTTTTCCGCGCGTCGCACGAATCACGAAAAGCCGGGGTGTCTTTACGTTTCACCCCTAGTCGTGCGAGTCGTCCGCCTACAAAGAGGCAGAATCCAGATCAAACCACACCGTCTTCCTCCATGAATACTTCATCGAGCGCCTTTGACCTAAAATCCATTCCATCATGGACCGTCGTCGCGGCTCTTCTTCTCGCGCTCCCACCCACCGCCGGAAGGTTGGAGGAGGTGCTCTGTTCCGCTGCGAGCTAGTGAAGCTCAAGCGGGGATATCTCCCTCCGGCCTTCATGATCCCGGTTCGAGCCGGGCTGGTTACTTATCAAGGTGGGAGGCAAGCGGAGGCTACCCCAAGCCCCAATAAGGGGGCGAGTATGCCGTCCCCTATCGATAAGGGACTCGGATTCCCAATACATCCGTTCCTCCGCGGGCTCTGAGTTCTCGGACTCGGCTCCACCACCTCACACCGCCTCATCCTGCATATCGCGGGCTCGTAGCTCTTTGCGAGCTGTTCTGGGCATTGAGCCCCATTTTGCATTGTGGAAGAGGTTGTTACGCCTCGTACCCGTTCTCACGAGGGTCCATATATCAAGTGGGCGGCGCTTGAAATATGGCGCATCGCCGGGACGGATACCCATCCGGTACTCCCAAGAAAGCGTCGAAGATTGGCCTTGAGTGGTTTACATAGGAGGCGCTCCTTTGCGGACCCGATCCGGATTGGCCTCCGGAGTTTAGTGTTGCTCCCTGAAGAAAGCGCCTAAGTGGCGCCCACGGAGCCCCGATTGGAGGAAGACAAGGCGTCCATTACTTGATGGGCGAATAAGATTGCTGGCCCATTCTGGGTTGACCATGATTGGAGTCATGGTGACATGCATCATCTTGAGGTACAACCATTGCAATATAGAGGCCACCCTATGTGGGATTTCAGCGGGGAAGATGATGCCACCCGTCATGGCAAAGGGCGGACTCGACCGAGGACCTAGTGAAGATCCTGTCCGGTGCTGTACAAGGGGAGAAGGAGGACTTCCTTGAGCGAACCCTTTAAATGGGTTTTCCATGAACAACCCTAGAGGATGGGTAGCGAACACCTTTAAGGGCTCAACCCATGCTTTGAAGTTTAGGCTTCTTACATTATGTCTTGGCGCGGGATCTCGCGGTTTGTGGAGGACATGGTAAGTCCTGCTCCGCAACCCGAGGATCCGGAAAGATCCCTAGATCCGGCCTCCGAAGAGGATCCGGACATCAAGGTGGAGCTGATTGATGGGGTATTTCACCAGCTCAGCATGGACAATGCTTTGGTTGCCATTACGGCGGACTACCCCGGACTGTGTCCGGCTTCCCAGGTGACTGTGGTCGAAGTCCGGACACCATTATCCCTTCCTTGCCCATTTCTAACCTTCGCGAACGATGGTATTTTGCAGGAAGCGCCTTCATGGCGGGAAGCCGAGCCCGCGGCGGTGACCTCTGAAGGTCGATCCGGACCAGCGAGCGGGAAAAGGCGCGGTGCGGACAGAAACGTCGCCGCAAAGGTATAGCTCGTATTTGAATTTTCAGAGCGACGTTCCTAGGAAGCTTCTGAGTGCTCATGATCTTTATAGGAGAAAAAGCTTCGCCCGGACTGCGGGTGCGGAAGTTCTGATCCAACCCACACGGCGAGCTCCGGCGCGGCACGGAGAGGAGGCAAAGCGCAAGACGCGAGCCGGATCCTTCTCCAGCGGAGGATACCGACAGACTGTCGCCACCAAGTGCGAGGTGGAGGCGCCATGAACCATAGGCGCCGCGGACGATATTTAAATGAAGCATGCTTCTCCCTGAGGCATTAGGCGCCTTTAGCGAGGGGCGCGCATCTCCGTGCCGCTCAAGATGGTTTTACGAGCCACGGGCGGTATGTGAAAGACATACGGGTAAAGGAATTTTAATGGTTATATATACCAGTTGCCCCGAGACTTAAAGTAGTTATGTTAACTGATTTAAGGATCATTTAACATGAGCTCTTCTGAGAAGAATGCCCAGTGTCTCGGGGCTGCAAGATTGCAAGGCCCAACTTGAGGCGCACTTGCTGCCGAGGAGGAGACGAGACCCCTCCTGGTAACACATTTTATTAATAAATATAAGCGTTGTGCGGCGTGCGCGCAAGTCTAATAATGACATTGCAGTGCCGCGGACAAGATCCGGACAGGCAAGCATTGCTGCGCCCGGTGAAGGCGGCGAGAGTGTCTTGAATAGGGTGCAGCAAGAAAGGAACAAGCTCCAGGATGCCAGCGCCAAGCTCGGAGAAAAGCTGAAAGGCGCTCGAGCCGAGCTGTCGGCTCCGTTAAGGAGAATCAGCGGCCGTCGCGGCATTTATAGTAAGTGCTTGGCGGACTCCTTTTAAAAGAAGAGTTGGCGAAGAAGCAAATTGACATAGTATGTCTTGTAGGTATACTCACAGTGTAGCCTGCGGAGAGATGCCCATATCAGCGGGTGATCAACTTCGAGCTGCTGCAACTGCTCGAGCAGGTTCGGCGAGGCAATGGCGGCGTCGTCCGGGCTTTATGGCCAGCCCTCACCTACAGGGGCCTCGGGGAGCTTCGGAGAAGCTGCGAAGTCTTGGCGGCGCTTCCGTTTGTGGAAGATTTGGCTGCCGTCAAGGTGCCGAGGAGGCTTGGGCCATGGTGAAGGCAGCGTTACAAGAAGGCGGATCCCAACCACATGGCGAAGTTGGACGGTGGGGCCCGATGGGAAGGAGATCCTGTGAGTTTAGTATACAGCCAAGTAGAGTTGGCTGCTAAATTTTCCCAGCGGGATGTAAGTTAGACAGACTGTTAGGCGGGATTGAGGAGGAATACAATCGATAAATTTGACAATGTATGTTTTCCTTTAAAATGACATGTGAAATGCCTTCTAGCGGATTGTAGATCGTTTGTCTTTGCCGACCTTTTAAGCTTCAACCTCGGGACCCTAGAGTCGGGTGTGTCGAATACCTTTTGGTTAGAAACAACCGTGGTATGCATGGAGACCAGGCGTAGGGGTCATTAGTGCTTTATCGGACAAGTGCCCAACTAGTTATGTTATATTACATGGTTAGTAAGAAACATCTTCGGGGAGAATAGTTCGTTAAGGGTTCCTTTCCACAGGAGGCATGCCCTAAAGTGCATGTCCGGACTGCAAAAGCGAAAAAACATCTGGGGCGGATAGATAAATGGGTAAAAGTCATCTTTTAAGTCACCGACCGAATATTCCCTTAAAATGCTAGCTTCGGCTTCACCCGGTCGAGGTACACATCCGGTGACCAGCGGTAACAATCGCGAGGTGCTCCTTTACCTCCTAGCGAACAATCGGGAGCGTGGGGGTAAGCACGAGGAGCGAGCAACCCAGCTTGGCCAAAACTTAAGTCATATCGATGCATATAATGGCGAGTAAAAGGTACATGTGGAAGCTTGACACATGTCTGGGTATGAAACCCTTATAATTGAGCTTACGTAAAAAGCCCCGGGAATAATGAGTGCGGATGGCACATCATGTGTATCTGAAAAATCGCGAAAATAGGCCCGTAAGGGCTTTTAAATAAAAGGCATAAAAAGAGAAACAAAAGACAGCGAAGTGTAAAAGTTTGGGCGGGGAAGGGGCGAACTCTTAGTCGGCGCTAGGCATAGAATCGTCGGGGCGGGCTGCGTTCCATGGGTTCGGCTCGAGTCGGTTATCAAGCGCATTTAAGTAAACGGTATGCTCCACCGGTCGGGACTTGATCGATAATGAAGGGCCCTCCCATTTGGGCTTGAGCTTGTCCTTTTTCTTGTCCGGCGAGCGTAGAACTAGTTCACCAACGTTGTAAGTCTTGGCCCGTACTTCTACTGCTTTGATATCTTGGACTGCTGCTGATAAAATCGGAGCGAGCCTTCCGACGGCGTCACGTTCTTCCTCAATGTGTCCAAGCTGTCCTGCCGATCAAGCTCGGCCTCTCTTTCCTCATACATGCGCTTTCGAGGTGAGTCATGAATAATGTCACGAGGCAAGACTGCCTCTGCGCCGTATACCATAAAAATGGTGTGAATCCGGTAGTGCGGTTAGGCGTTGTCCGCAGCCCCAGTCTGGTCGAGCTCCTCGACCCGGTCGTGTCGATTTAGTAAGTGACCGCACTAATGCGGGTTTAATGCGCTCATTATTAGACCATTTGCTCGTTCCACTTGACCGTTGGTTTGAGGGTGATAGGCTGAAGCGTGGTCGAGCTTGATGCCCATATTTTTGCACCATGACTTGACCTCGTCGGCTGTGAAGTTCGTGCCATTGTCGGTGATGATCTTTGTGGGGACTCCGTGGCGGTGTACTACCCGGATATAAAGTCTATCACTGGTCGGACTCTGCCGTTTTGACGGTTTGGCCTCTATCCATTTGGTGAATTTATCCACCATGACCAATAGGTATCTTTGCTTGTGGGTTCCCCCTTTTAGGGGTCCAACCATATCAAGCCCCGGACATGACGGCCAGTAATGGGTATAGTTTTGAGGCGGTGGGCGGCATGTAGCTCTGATTAGCAAAGAGGCGACAACCAGCGCATTTCTGGACTAAGTCTGAGCATCTGCCGGGCGTCGGCCAATAAAATCCTGTCTGGAATGCCTTTCCTACAAGGGCCGGGCTGCTGCGTGGTGTCCGCCTAGTCGGCATGAATTTCAGCCGGGAGGTTTCGCCCTTCCTCTTGAGATACACCTTTGAAGGACTCGGTTGTACTTTTCTTATAAAGTTCTCCCTCATGGACCTTGTAGGCTTTTCGATCGCGGACTATGCGGCGGGCCTCGTTTTGGTCTTGGGAAGTTCCTGCCTAAGCAAGTAGGCTAGGAAAGGTTACATCCGCAGGCGATTACTGCCATTATAGCGTGGGCTGAAGGTGTTATGTCATCGGCTGAATCGCCGATTGGCGCGGTTTTTCGGTTTGTCACTTCGGACTCCTCTTCCCATAATGCGGATGGCTTGAAGAGCCGTTCGGGAAGATATTTGGAGGGACAGCATCACGTTTCGCACCGATGCGTGCGATCGTCGGCCGCTTGGTTATTATCTCGGGCTATGTGATGGAATTCAAGTCCTTCAAACCGGTGACATTTTAGGACAGCGTTGCGATATGCTGCCATTTTGGATCCTTGGCGTCAAAGTCTCCGTTTATTTGGGATATTGCAAGGTTTGAATCGCGCACCTCTAGGCGTTGAATGCCCATGGAAGCGCCATCCGGAGACCATGTAACGAGGGCCTCGTATTAATTGCATTGTTGGAGTCCGTGTACATTATTTGAAGTACATCTTGGATTGTATCTCCGGTTGGGGGCGTCAATCTGGCCTTGACCCCGATCCGACCAACATTTTAGAGCCGTCGAAATGCATAGTCCAATTGGAGTATCGCCGTACTCTTTAGGGAGTTGACTTGGTCCATTCGGCGACAAAGTCAGCCAAAACTTGTGACTTTATAGCTCGCCGAGGTTTGTAAGTTATATCGAATGGTAAGAGCTCAATGGCCCATTTGCAATCCTGCCCGTTCGTCGCGGTTATTTATAATGTCATTGAGTGGTACTTGAGAGCCCTTGTTATCGAACACTCTTGAAAGTAGTGCGGAGCTTCGGGATGCCATGAACACCGCATATGCTATCTTCGATAGTGCGGGTAGCAGGATTTGCGGGGGTTAACACGGTGGATACATAATACCTTGGTTTTGAAGAGAATTTGTGCCCATACATCTCTCGTTCGACGACGAGGACCGCTTACAACTTGATGCGTTGCTGCGATGTATAATAACATTGGTTCGCCCAGTTGGGCGCAGCCGGACGGTTGTTGCCAATATGGCCTTTATTTCTTGAGTCCGGCGTGGCGGCATCCGTCCACTCGAAGTGTTGGTGCGCTGAGGAGGCGATATAAAGACAACGCCTTTTCTCCTAAGCGGGAGATAAAGCGGCTTAGAGCTGCCACGCATCTGTTAATTTTGTATTTGTTTGAGGTCTTTTGGAATGTCCAAGCTGTGTGAGCTCGGATTTTAGCGGGTTTGCTTGATTCCTCTACGGACACGATGAAGCCCAGCAGCTTTCCGGCTGATGCGCAAAACACATTTTCGGATTCAACTTGATGTCGTATGCTCGAGGTTGTCGAGCGTGAGCCTCAAATCGTCTACTAGAGTTTCGGCGTGTTTTGTTTTGCGACTCGTCGTCTCGTATGTCTCTCATTGTTTTGCCGATCTGGGTAGCGGACATGTTTGAATCATGCTTGATATATTGCGCGGCGTTTTTAAGTCGAAGGGCATCGTGTTGAAGCGAGAATGGTCCGTAAGGGGTGATGAATGCCGTGGCGGCTTGGTCTACTTCGCCATCTTGATTTGATGGTAGCGGTATCGTCGAGGAACACAATGAATCGTGCCCTGCGGTAGCATCGATAATTTAGTCGATCTTGGGGGAGAGGAAGGATCCTTTGGGCAAGCCTTATTGAGGTCTTTAAAATCGACCGCAGGCGCGAGTTTGTCCTTCTTTGGTACCATTACCAGTTTGCTAGCCAATCCGGATGTTTGATATCTCGATGAATCCGGCTTCCAATAGTTTGGCTAGCTCTTCTCCCATTACTGTCTTTTGGGTTGGAAAATCGTCGAAGAGCTGTTTGGTAGCTTAAATCCTTTAGGATGTTTAGGCTGTGTTACGCCAATCTGCGTGGGATTCGGGCATATCCGAAGGATGCCGGTGAAAATGTCCCATTTTTCGAAGGAATTCGCGTAGTCTGGCGTCTACTTGAGGTTCAATTGTGCCCCAATGGAGCCGTCTTTGTTGGGTCCGTTGGATGGACACGGAATTTTGTTATTTCATCTGCTGGTTTGAAGGAGGTGGACTTGGATCTTTTATCGAGTATCACATCGTCCTGTTCACCGTGGGCCTTGGCGTGATGAGTTCTTCTGCCGCTAAGGCTTGGATAGTGCCTCGAGGGCTAGTCTGGCTGTCTTGTTTTCGGTAGCGAGTGCTATGTCCGGATCACTAACGAGTGATTATTCCGCTGGGCCCGAGGCATTTTGAGCTTCATGTACCCGTAATGAGGTACTGCTTGAAAGATTGTGAATGCCTCTCGTCCTAATATGGCGTGATATCCGCTGCTGAGCAGGGCCACTTGGGCGTGACTTCTTGGATCTGTAATTGTCCGTGAGCGAACACCACATCGAGTGTGATTTTTCGGTGCAGCGCGCTTCGGCTAGGGATTATTCCTCTGAAGGTTGTCTTTGCTTCGCTCAATCTGGCTCAATCGATTTCCATTTTTGCGAGTTTCCTCGTAAATGAGGTTTAGTCATTGCCGCCATCCATGAGGACTTTTGTCGATCGAAAGCCGTCCACTATGGGACTAAGTACCGGTCTGGTGGCGCTCTGGCTGTTGAATTTAGGCTCGTCGCTGGCGTTGAAGGTAATAGCTGTGTCGCTCCATGGATTTGTTGTTGCTACTTGGTAGACTTGGTGAGTCCATGGATTGTTAAGCTTTCGCATATTGTTTGATCACGAAGGTCTCGAAGCTGTTGATACCGTCTTGGTATTGTTGGAGTGGTTTCGGGCTAGAAGCTCCTCGCCACTTTTGGCCACTGCCATAATATCCAACATGCTCGAAGGCTATGTGTTGGGGCGGCTCCTACGTACTATGAAACTTACGGGGTCCATTGAGCCATCCCTCGATGCAGTTCCGTTCCCCTTATTGGGTTTTGCTTTTCTTTTTGCATCTTGGGCGGCGTGAGGTACCCTTTTGTTGCGGACTGGGGTTGGGGCGGATTATCCCAAAACTGGTTTTCGGTTTTCGGAAACTCTCCATCGCCGATACTTTTCGTACTATGGGCCTTGATCGGCGAAACTTGTAATTTTGCGACGATCGATGGCGTTCAATATTCCTTGTCCGTGCAATTATTGCGAGAAGATTGAGATTGCGTTTTCCTCTCGGCGGTCCTTTATCTGTCCATAACGGGAGAATCGGCCCGATAATGGTGTCTTGTTTCAGCGGGCTCTTGCCGTATTAGAGATAGATCGCATATATGCAGGCGGGTGGGTGGACTAAAGTCCGGATCCCTGCCCATCTTGGGGCTCAAAGGCGAGGTTTCGAATTTGGAAGCTTGGTTTCTGGACACAATCCAGCGAGTCGGGAAGCGATGCATGGTTTTAAGTTCCATGCTCGATCGAAGTCCGTCCCTCCGAAATCCGGCATGGAGGGTTGGGAATCCGGACATAAGTAGTTTTCAATCTGGCAAAGTTGCCGTGTTGCTCCTCTACCACTGCGACGTGGTGGGTGGCACAGGGAGAGTTAATCTCTCTCGGATCGGTTTTAAGCCCAATCTGGTTGTAGTCATGGCGACTCCCGAGCGGCGATGCGATCCAAGAGCTCGTTAACGAGGCGAGAGCTCTATTGGATCAAGCTGTTCGGCACCTTCGGGCTGGCGAAGATTGCCGGCGACTTGAAAGTCATTGTCGAGCGGCGGCGGACGGCGGTCATAAAAAAACCACCTAGCGGATAGTTTGGCGGCGGCCAAGGCCCCTTCGGCGAAAACACCGTCTTTGAAGGCGGGTGGAGGCATCCGCCCTATCGGTGGCGACAGGAGGAACTCTCAATAAAGCACCAATGTCGGTGTCAAAACCGGCGGATCTCGGGTAGGGGTCCCGAACTGTGCGTCTAGGCGGATGGTAACGAGGAGCGAGGACACGATGTTTTTACCGAGTTGGGCCCTCTCGATGGAGGTAAAACCCTCGTCTGCTTGATTAATATTGATGATATGGGTAGTACAAGAGTGGATCTACCACGAGATCAAGGAGGCTAAACCCTAGAAGCTAGCCTATGGTATGATTGTTGTAATGTATGTTGTGTCCTCGGACTAAAGCCCTCTGGTTTATATAGACACGGAGAGGGCTAGGGTTACAGTCGGTTACAATGGTAGGAGATCTACATATCCGTATCGCCAAGCTTGCCTTCCACGCCAAGGAAAGTCCCATCCGGACACGGGGCGGAGTCTTCAATCTTGTATCTTCGTAGTCTTGGAGTCCGGCGGACGATGATAGTCCGGCTGTCCGGACACCCCTAGTCGAGACTCCCTCGGCCAGGGTCAATCGGTTTGGCCCCATACATCGCTCTTATCGGCGTTAGTGTTTGCAGCCCAGCCTGCTGGACCCTCCACGTCGCTCACGATTGGAGCATGCCGTCTTGCATTTTAAGCTCGCTTGTGGGACCACGATTGAGAGCAAACAGCGTCCCTCCCCTCCCCTTGCGTCATTTATTATACTACCACTCCCTCCGTTTTATGCGGAGTAAATAAAAACAGAGGGAGTATACTACGGATGGGGATCGGTGATGTGGCGAACCCATTGAGTAACTAACATGTGGGGCCTACAAACATAGGGTCCGCGATAAGTGACGAAAAGGGAAGGTAAGCGAGGATACCTACATCGAGGATCCACTTCCACTACTACTCCTCCTTCCATTTACTATCTGAGGGCCTAATCGTTTTTTAGGCTAACTTTGACCAAATGTTAGAGTAATAATATATGACATGCAACTTACACAAAGCATACGGTCAAATTAGTATGTGAA